>CM061265.1:26890128-29670128 GCA_030848825.1 Tadarida brasiliensis | reverse complement strand
TTTTGCAAAATTAACATTCAGTGCACAGAAGCAAAGTCGTTCCAGGCGCGACTGTGATTAACAATGCCATTCACTTTACATATTATATTAATATATTATTCAAGCTACGAATTAACACCTCCTAATTTAAATAAGGTGCTACATATCATGATGAACTAAAATGCTTTTCTTAAAATGGCCCGTCTGATTTTAAGCAATCTGTGTTTATCATTTAATATTTTGTTATTGAATACTGTTCTCCGTAAAACTCCTTCCACTTTAATTTCGAGCAGAGGAGACCTCATTAAACTGGTGCCTTCCGTTTCTAGGATTGTTAAACCATTTGAACCATATTTTGTTTGCTAGCTTAGCGAGCAGTGCTGAAATACTACTCTGTGCATGAGTGTCTTAGGCAGCATACTTTCAAGGTTCTAAGGGATCCTTTCAAGCAATGTGCTTCTTTGCTTTCAGTGAGACAGACACTTGTTTGCACAAATAGCGCCGCTATCATTATGTCACAGATTTCTACATTTTCACTCTGACTGAGGTAAGCCTAGTTTTTTGGAAGGAGGAGCTGCGTTTTCAAAGCTCTGCCTCCCATGCTGAACCTCGGAGCTCACCAGTTTCATATAAAAGTGTGAAGAGACTTGGAGATGACAGGAGTTTCTTGTTTTAATCTAGGAATGTGGGATCATTGTCATTTCCCTTAGGAATTCATTCACCAGGAAGTAGATCAGAGGGCCGTTCGTGTCTCACTGAAGCCAATACAAATGAAGGCTTCTTATTTTTTATAAAAAGTAATGCCAAAGCAGATGAAATCACACCATAGAGAGCATCATTTTAGAGCGTTATATGTTTGCTGCAGCATTATAACTTTGGGACTCCTTTAATAGTGATTTGATTATTGATATTCTTGAACTGAAAAACAATTACTGACATTCCAAGGAAATATTTATCAATAAGAATCAATTGCTAAGACATCTTAGTGTATTCTAAAAACAGTTTCTAAGCTACAGTTGTAATTCCTTACTTTTCCAATCAATCAACAAATATAAGAAAATAAGAAAATTGGGCTGTACCCATCTCATAATTTTAGATCCCTGAAAAAGAAAGACATTTTTGATCATTGGTTTCAAGTTGAAGACTCACAGGCAGTATTTCTGGATATCTCCCATAACACATAATTCCTACTCAGGTTCTTCATTTATAAAACTGGATGAGTAACAGCTTTGAGATTCTCAAAAGATAGGAAGATCTTTAGAAATGAAAAACAACCTTTACACCATATATTTAGCCTAAATATAGGGTGCAGATACCAGAAGGATGTTTACCTATTAACCAATGGGGCATCAATGCACTGTTGCACTTTTCCAGTTTGCTGAAAAAGCAGAGAAACTCTTTATATCTCAACAAGTTTCTCTTAAAGGCCTAGCCCCATCTGGCATTAATGTCAATCATTTCTTGCTCATATACCTGCTAGTTTTTAAAAATGCATGATCATCTTTAAATTATTTTATAAAGTTGTTATGATTCAATGTTATATGCCATTCCAACAGCATGAGAAGTCCTAAATTTGAAAATTCAAAGTATTTATTAATGTAAAATTTAAACATAAAAGTTTAGATGTTAATAATGATGTGATGGAACTTTCAAAGCTTGTCCACTCTTTAAAAAAGATTTATAGCCAACTGGGCAACATATTTTAGATATTCAGTGAGCAGATTCAGAGAATGTAAAAGAAGTTTAGAATTTTCAAGACGAGGCAGATTGTTTATGTGTACGTAATCTGCCTGTCCCTTTCATGAAAAAAAATACTTGCAACAACGTTTTCCAAAGTGAACATCAGCAAGCAGTTTTGCAGTATATAAAAGAAAAAGAAATTTCGTAACTACATAAATTTTTAAAACACTGAGTTAGACGAAGAAATACTGTTCTGCAGGACTTCTTACATTCTTATAAAATGTTAATTTGTAACGTGACTCTCTGTGACGGTAACAGTGCACACACACTTTCTCAAGCTTATTTGGCCATGCATACTTTTTCTACAGAGCATCATGGAAACCATGAGTCACATTTCAGAATATATTATTCTAAAAAGAAAATAATGTTAGTCGTGATTGAAATTAAACCCCCAATACTTAGGTGCTTTGCAAGAGCCATATTTTAAAGATCATCATTTTATTTCAATGACTCTGGAAGGTAGGGAAAGGCAAGTCTATTAAATGAATCCTAAAAATATAATTTTCTAGTAGTAAATCCTTGAGAATATTTATTTAGTTATATGATGACTGTACATGAAGAAAACTATTTGAATAAATGTTTCTCAAACTATACATTCCTTTGAAAAACATGCCATAAAACCCTAAAAAATACTAACTATGTTAGGATATTCTATCCCAAAGGCAATGGGGGAAAATAAAACAATTAAAATTCTGCAATACAATATGAATCAAAAACACAAAGAACTCTTGTAATAGTGGTTGGAAGGGGACAAACAGGGTTATTCAGGGTAAAGCTTTGTCTTAATTATTGATGAATAATGTGAGTTTCCAACAATTATGTCCAAGGTAATTCTAGGAAATTTATATCTTGTGAATAAATATATGCTATAAAAAATGAGCTAATCCCCCAAACACCCTTGTAATGGTTCATATGTATTGCTATATTATAGATAAAAATATTATAATGAGACTCTATGATACTTCGAGGAATAATACTACTCTCTGTTATCTAAGATAAAAATATCATATTCCTAATTCCATGCCATATTATAGCAAAGTTCCAGGGTACCAGAGTAGTTCATTTTCTAAATGCCAATTAGCAATTAGTTCAATCTTATTGATGTAGACACAAGATTGAAAAATGGGGAATCTTCGGACATTAATTCTCCCTCTACAAGTCTGCTGCTTAATTGCAAGCTAAAGTAATTACAAGTGCCCAAATTTAGGCCATCATCACAGTGATCACGTATTCTCCCACATTAAAAAGCCTGTCTTTGTAGATGAGATGGACCCAAGTAACTGGTGACTCTGACCACCTGGGGCAAATTCTGCTCATCATGGCAAATGTATTTTGTCCATTTAAGCATTTTGCATAATGAGGCAGATTTGGTTAATATTATTATATCCAGAAATTCAGTAGTCTTGCTGTTTTTTTTTTCACCAAAAATCGTCCCTGAAATATCATTTATGTGCTGGACAATTCCTTGATGATATTAAAGCACCCAGTGGAAGGATGTGCCTTTTGAGAAACATGTATCTCAGTGATTCTTTGAACTTTTCTTGTTAGTTAGGTGTTTATGGCCATTTTAGATTGAGGCACCGACACAAACCGTAGAACAGATCAGGAGTCCTTACACATGCTAAATAACAAGTAGGACTTCATATTCATGCACATACTTCCAACATTTTTTACTGGCAAAAGCAGTCTCTGCATCCTCCTTCATCCATTCTTAAGCCGTTAACCTTAAATGACTATGGCATGTCTACTGACCTGAAGTCTCCAAATTTCCTCACAGAGACCCCAGTGACCTTCTGAACACAATATAAACCATGTACTTTCCAACAGGCTTTACATACATACTATCACATAATGGATGTTTTTTTAAAAGTCCAGTAAGATCTATAAAGTGAACAGGGACAGTGGACTAAATGTTTGCTATCTCTCATTTGCTCCTTGAGGCCCATCTAAGAACAAAATCAATAATTTCATAAATTAGAAAAATGAATGATAAAAAGAAATATTGAATTAATTAGCATCACCAAAGTGATTCTAACTTGTCTTTAATATAAAACTAGTTATGACCCATTTTTGAAAAAGAAACTAGCTTAACTTTTAAAAGTCAAACAGTTGTTCTTAAATTCATTAATGTGTCAGGTTCTACCTGAAATGTCTTCACTATTGCAGATATTGAAACTCAGGCAAGTGATAAAAGTCCCTGGTTGTTCTAGTGGTCATGCATTTAGGGGACACGAAATGTCCTATCAGTAAATCAAATATATGTTTCATAAAGACATGCTGAAAATTACACTAATTTTAAACACATACAGACAGATTCACTTTAAGTTTCATTCAAGGGAGGGGTATTTGGACAATAAACAAATCAGTATTATTTGTGTTGGTAAAATATACCTCCAAATACCTCCTCTCCATTTTGGGAGCATAAACAAAAATTTAAGAAAATAATAACAAAAAACTAACAAAACTAATGACAAGATTATTGTTATAATTACAAAGAGAGACTCTATAGTAAGTATTTAATGTATTTTCTCAAAAAGGCCTATTATATTTTCATATAACATTAATAACTGCCACTAAGTTTCAATTGAAATTGAACTCATATATGGGGTGATCAAGTCAACAGGCAAATTCAAATGATATATATTACGCATCAAGAGATTTGCATAAAAGTCTAGTTTTTTTAGGCAAATGGAAACAAAAAAAGAAAAGAAAGAAAGAAAGAAAGAAAGAAAGAAAGAAAGAAAGAAAGAAAGAAAGAAAGAAAGAAAGAAAGAAAAATGCACCAATTGGCCTCAGCAGAGATATTTTTCACAAAGTGACTCTGACCTAATTTCAACATAAGAAACTGAAACATTTTGGAAGATTACAAGCTAGATGACTGCATCATTTACCACCTTTGAGAATGAAGGGACACTTATATATGCCGTGCACATGCATTCATCCTAAGGAACCGCTCAGAATTACTGCTTCTGAAAAGAAGACGGGAAATGAAGACTTCTTGGAGATAGTGGTAAACTTCCATGCCTCTTAAATAGACTTTGATGAATTGATCTTGTTTCAACAATAGTTGATGCTTTCAGCAGTTCCTTTTATCCTCTCACTCAAATCGATCTAAATTTCCAAGGAGTTCTGAATGAACATTTTTATTGGCTAGCTTTCCTAAGTGTTGACTGGATGAACAAATAAAAAGGCAATCCTCCCGCTTCTTCTAAACAACTCCAGGCAGTGTCAGGCAAATCAAAGTGCGGTGCCAGAGTGGAAGGTTCCCACTCCCTGCTTTAGATGTCCCCTTCTAAACGACGTCCTGAACATGTTGGAAGGTCTAAATAACTCCGCTGGTCCTCGGAGTCCTTTGACATTTTATATCTGCATGTGATGTCCACAGTATGTTGAGAGTCCTTTCATTCCTTCCAGTACCCAAATTTCTCTTAAAGGCAAAGTTCTTTATAGTTTACTATCTGAAGTCACATTTTAAGGAAAGTGATCTTCAAAGTGCTCCAATTTAAGAAGTTACAGATTTTTTAACATCTCCATCTAAACCTCATAGTCAGGAAGCAATTTATATGAAACAGAATATCCTCTGATTTAATTTACTTTTCCCACTTGCTTATGTGGAAGATGCTAGTAAATCTCCATATAAAAAGAAACTGAAGTGTCTAGCATCTTCCAGAAGATCAGAATTAAAACGACAGGTAGTAGAAGCATAGGAAAAACTGTCACTGTTGAGATTCCATTATGATTAATTAAAATCACAGATAAGTCGTATTATCCTTGAGTATAAGATAAAATGAAAGCAGTCACACATGTAAACACATACCTCTCACACTCTATTACATTGTTCACACCTACAGACCCTGAAACAAACATACATGAACATCGTGACCACTTTCGGCAATATGAATGATTTCATAAGCATTGAGATGAAGATGACCTTCAGAAATCACTCTAACTTCTAATTATGGTCATAATTAAAGACCAGTTTAACACTGTCTCCTTCTCCAAAAACATTTGAAATAACAGTTCTCCGATCTTGAAAATAAGGGAGTGCAATTTTTCAGTATTGAAAATTCCTGAAAGAGTTAAAGAGTCGTTAGAAATGACAAAGGCACTTTTAGATACGAATGTGGCTCTAACACTAGAACAGTATTTCAGAGAAATAGTGCAGGTTTGATGACTGTCAGAATTTACACAACTCACTCTGCATGAATTAACTATGAGATATAAAATTCAACTTTGGCTTACACAAACACAGACAATAATTGTCATGTGGCATTTTGAGGCATTGCAACCATGACATCAAGATAACGCCTAAATCACCAACCCAAATATAAAAGATGACTATGACATATGACTTTAGTGCCCCAATATGTTGCATGGGACAGAAATGAGGTAGCGGCAGAGAAAGAGCTGCAACAAAGTGGGTCTGTATCCAACAGTGTGTTTAGAACTTCCTCCTTGAACCGAATAGTTGTCACTTTGGTGTCCCTGGTCACAACTCTAACACATTAGGATCACAGATTGGACTCACACAAGAAAAACCCATAGATATCAGAATCAGAAATTATGAACTATTAGGAAAATCAAATCCTAATGTTTAACATCTATCCTGTGAATTCTTTCCATTTGTCTTTTGATCAAATTTTCAAATAGTGACCAAAAAAGAAGTCAGAGGACTTGGTGGGGGTATCTTTGTTGCTTTCCCAAAGCCTAAAAGTTACACCCAACTGCAGCACAAAGAGTAAAGAGGTTGTTATTCATATTAACTACATTTACATTCCTAACATAACATCCAGAGAGCTAATAGTGGGGTTATTAACATAACAAACGTAAATGTTCTATATAAATAATACTGTTTCAGGCCAGCAACCGCTCATCTGACAGCATTTAGGCACAGGCTCAACATCTGTTTATGAACACTTTGCCTAATGATATCATCAGATATCATTAAGTGCGGCAGAATACAGCATAGAGGCAGGTGCAGCTGCCTTCACAACCCATCACAGAGAAAGAAAAGAGCTGCATTCCCCATCCGAAAACCCATCATTAGGACAATTTTCTTCGACAAACCAGCCCTGTGATTTCAATCTGTATATCACCTGTAATTGTAGTTTTTAGCAAGAAGCTGATTCTATACATTTAGCGACGAATCACGTTGATGGCCTGAATACTGGAAACACATTTGTGGTACCAGCTGCGGCAGCTTTTTTTAGAGCCTGTGTTAACAAAATACTGCTAACAAGGCAATGCTTGGAGTGCAGCTTTGTTTCTCTTTCTTGTTCGTAGTGTTTAGATGTGCATAATTATGGAAATTAGCAATTGATTGCTTCTCAATAATAATTGATTACTGGTCACTGAACTCTTCTGTAGCACTTTGCCTAAGGTGAGGACATGAGCTAAGTGAATTCTTACCAGTTCCAACCATATATAAAGAAAGAGACCAAAAGAACTCTCGATTTGTACATCAGTTTCCATGATAAACAGACCAAAGGGATAATAGAATATCCCAGAATCTAGTTTGCCCTGAAGCAAATTGTAGAGATCATAGCAAGCCTGCAGAATTCTCCCTGTGGACTTTGTAAGAAACATACATCATTTTTATATATGTCAGTTGGTCTTTGATTTGAAAATATTTCTACCCATTTAAATTTATCTCTTTCAGTCAGTTTCCTTAAATTGTACAATTTAAGGGTTATATCAAAAAAATGAATACCAATTTTCAACACCTCTCAAATTGAAACAAACTGACAAAATAATATGAAGTCTCTTTTGCAAAGAGGTACAAATTCAGAAGCCTATCTATCGTCTCCGACAGAGAGCGTGCATTTCAAAATGACTCTCTTCTTTTTGATCTGCTGTGTATCCATCAACATTTTGGTCTGTGCAGACTGACTTGTTTCAGTATGGCATAACGGAGGGAATGTTACTTGATGCTGCAGCTAACATTTAAAGGAGAATGCACTTATTTTTGGCTTAATCACTACTGTCAATTGGGACCTAACATGTCCAATTCAAATTTACTGCAGAACATGGAAGCCTTGCAGACAATAAAGAATCCATGGTGTTTGTTAAATGGGAAACACCGTGTCTCATGGTGTTTCAAAGATGGGAAGAGCAGTAGGGAAAAAAAAAATGTAACTCTTTATTTTAAAAGAGTAATGAGCTTCCAAGTGTTAAACGATGTCCTCCCTGGTGTGTTTGTGTGTGTGCGTGTGTGTATGCTAATTTTTACAGGACATGGCTGTATTGTGGCAGTCAGCTTTACAACATGATTCACAAAAAAAAAAAAAAAAAAAGTGCAGCTTGGTTATAGTTACTCTGCTCAATTTCAATAATGTTTTTATCCCCAAAAGGGTAGCAGATTGTACAAGCATGACTCAAAATATACGCACAAGTTATAAGAATTAGGCAACAGTTTGAGAATAAAACTGAATTCCTCCTCTTTGCCCACAGAAGGCTTTCTCACATAATGAACAGGTGCAATTACCAGAGATCTCTGTTCCCTGAGATGGCAGGAGCCGCTGTGTGTTGCTTTCCCAGCAGCAACACAGGATAATATGATGATAAAACTGCGATCGGGAAGTAAAAAGCCACATCACATACGTGCAGTTCACTCTCAGGACATCGCGCAAACACAAATTTATATTCCTACCCACCTAGCTCTTTCTTAAATTGACATTTATACACTGAATAATATCATTATGAATTTTGCACTACTTTCTACCCAAAACCTGCAAAAAAAAAAGGCAGTGTGTGTGAGAGTCCATGTGCTTACGCCATTATGTTAGTGCCAAAAGGCGTTAAAAAAAGGCAGACAGATTCCCTGTAATATATCTCTGGGTTTATTATCAACATGACATTTTAATGTGTGTTATTAAAATTATATTTTCGGGGTTGGGGTGGGGTTCAGGTGGAAGAATACGTTGGAATATTGCAAAAAGTTGCACATAAAAATGATTTTGGTAACCTAGCGATGTCCTTGACACACTTTGGCACTACAGAGTGTGTCTGCTTAAAGAGACATATGGCTGGAATGGCAGAAGTCAGAATCTGAAGGGTATTAGGAAAACCATGTGGGGGAAGCTTGAACTGATACTGGCTTAGGCTAATTGTAGCTCTTCCCTGATTTCGCATGCTCAAAATTCAGAAGACAATTTTAACTGTTGAAAGTGTAATTTCCATTTTTTGGAGGTAGTTTTAAATCCCATGAATAGGAAATCAGATTGAAAATAAGTTTCCTTGCTGATAAAGCCAGGTAACTTTCAAATGTTAACAGTGCAAGGTAAACATTTTGACAGATGATCAACCGAAATGGCTTATCTGCTAGTGTGATTTGCTGCTGTTGTTGAATTATACACAAAGAGAAGCCTTCTGATAAAATCAGGAATGGAAGCCTTGACTTCTCAGCAAGCCTTCACAGACCCTTTAATAGCCCTTCAGAGTAGCCCTGCAGCCATCCTCATTTAGTTTTATTTTCATTAAAGCCTCATGACTATTTGATATTTCTTGTATTTGTTCATTGTCTTTCTCCCCCTTTTACTGACATGTGAGCTCTGTCCCTCTCAGAGGAGCCCTCCCCTTATTGATCTTCATTCCTATCTGCCTGACACCTCTGAACACTAAACAATGTGTAAGATGAATAAATGTGACCTGTACCATGTCTTCACAAGCCGTGGTCTGCAAGATATTCTCAACTTTTCCTTGGGATGGTCAGAATGTACCAGCCTCATATGAATTTGCAAACAATTTATGTCAAGTTTTCCATGATATACCATCTTGTTATTGACAAATGAAAACTTTCACAGGGTGCTAATGCTGGTTTATATAATCTGGCAGAGAGGTTTTATTTAATTAGAAAAAAATTAGCTTAGTACTTCTTAATATTTATTCTACTACATCGCTACCTAAAGTTTTCTTGAATAAATAATTTCATAATTGAAGGCTTAGATCAAAAGAATTTTTTTAATCAAGCCAATTCATATAACCCAGAAAAGTTGTTGACATTTAGATATAAATAACAATTGTGAGACTAAGTGTAATTTCTCTTCTGGATAAGGACATTAACCATTTTAGGCTTCAAAAGAAGAAAGACCAAATTGTCTATAGTACTTTTCTATTCAGGGTTAAACATGCTAACAACTTTAAACAACGATTTGAGAAAATTGTTTTTAAGACCCCATTCCCATAGTACTAAGGTCAGTGAGAGAATGAGAGGTGTGTTATTGAAAGGAACTGGGAATGAGGAATCCTTCTGAATATTCTTACATCAGAGACTCTTCAAAGCCTGCCTGGCAACCTGGTTTTTATGAAAGTTTGTTTTTATCTGTGGTGGGGAGCACTGTTATTTAAACCTGCATTAACTAGTTTCCACAATGTGTAAGAAGTACATAGCTCAACTTGATATGTAGCAAATCAATTTTGGCAGACAGCAAAAAGTCAAGAAGTTGTTTCTGTATTTAAGGTAGAAAGCTTCTGTTTAAGACAGTTAAAGATTATCAAAGTAAAAATAATCACTAACAGGAATAGTCAAGATCAGCGTAATGATAGGAATAGGTACCGAACCAGTGAGAGGCTACGGAAAGTTCCCCATTTTTAATGTTCTGAAAACTTGGGTGCGATCTAGTCTTCCTCACTAGAACTGCTCCATCATTCAGAGTTACTTATTTTCTCAACCTGTCAATATTTATAGTAAAGCTTGAAGAATCACCAAGTTGTAAGATCTAAAGTAATGTTGAGAAATCATTCATTAACTCAACAAATATTGAGTTTCTATCCACTCTCCACGCTGCCAAAAGAGTGCTCTTTCAAGGGCAAATCTGATTTTTCCTTACAGAAAGTAATCTTTCAAAGATTGTTTACTGCCTTAAGAATGACATTCAAACTTCAGACCATGATATAAAAGATTTTAATAGTCCGATCTCTACCCGTTTTCAGATCTTCTGCTAACTTTCTTCTCTGACCCTTCCTGACCACTCCCTGTTCGACTGCCCTCAATGCCTATTGACTTTATTCTCTATTCCAGAACTGACAGCACTTTAACTCTCATCTGCATGCTCCATAGCTTCTTTCTCTCTTCCTGAATGAGCCTCTTTCCACACTTCCTTGTCTGCAAGGTGAGCTACTCATCCATCAAAACCCAGATCAAATATGAACTTTAACCAATTCTGGATTCCCATTGGTGCTTTCCTATCACTGCAAAAGTCACCATACTGCCAATCATACTGTCTGCACTCACTCAGCAACTACTTATCAGGCTTTGACATGCACCAGTACCTGGGATATATCACTGAACTAAATACATAACATTTTCTAATCTCGTGGAACTTACTTTCAATTTGTAAACATAGAAAATAAACAAGACAAATAATCTATATAATATATATTTCTCCATTATATATTATATATTATGCTACATAAAGATTTTTGGTTAGATAATGTAAAGCTCTAGGAGAAAAATTAAAGCAAGGAAGTTGTGTCATATTGCAGGGGGTGATTAATATTGTTGATATTATGGCCAGGAAAGGACTCATCAGGGAGAGACTTTGAGTAAGAATATCTAGTAATCATATGTTCACAAGGTGTCTTACCCAATGGTCTCCAAGTTTATTTTTCTGAGACTTTGTCACCTTTTTGCCTCATCCAGAACCCAGCAAACAGATGGAATCTGGGACTTAGGAAGACATCATTCTATGCAAAGTTAAAGACTGTCAAAGTGATGGGTGTAATGCAATGATTTGTTTCTGCCTCTAGGAACTTCAGTGCTAGACACAGACCCTGTGAGGCTTATCGCCTTTAAAATGCAATTACTTATACAATAACACTGAAGAATCACCATGTGTCTGGAAGAATACCCTCTAAGTAGGCAAATTACTATATCGCCATACAGGACAGAATGATCATGGTGTATTCACATTAAGAATCCTTTTATTAAGTCTTTATTAATAGCATAAAAAGTAGATCATCTTTCTAGTTCCAGGCACTCCTTTTTATTTTGAAATATTATACTGCTAAATGAGTATTTTTCCTTCTAAAGGCCATCTTGTCCTGCATTTCTAGACATATAAACTTCCCATATGAAAACTTTTTTTTTTCACCAAAATCATTAGCAATACCCACAATTTCCATGAAAAACCCCACAAACATTTGTTGATACTTGAGATATAGCTTGTAATATTCACAAATTTCCAAATCATCACAATTGTCTATAATGTCATCATAGATAATGGGTAAAATTTTGTTCTTAAATGAACATATAGATCACAGTGAGTTTTGTGGCATATGGAAACAAACATTCAGAGCTGTCTCTAGTTCTGCCATAAGATATGTGCATTGTAAAGGATTTGGGGTAGGCTAAATATGAAATAGGACTTACTTTCAATGATTAAAACTATTTTGGATAGTTCCAAACAATGTAATTTTTCATGTCACCAAACTGGAAACAATTTACATTTTAAGACTCTTAAAAAGTAGGATTGGCAGCAATTAAGGATAACTAGGATTGTGTTGAAGTCTATATTTTGTATAATTTTAATAGCGTTTCTTGTTACTCTGGTCAGGGCTATTTGGATCCACTGAATGTGTTAATTATTCATAAGGAGACCAGTTAATATGCCTTTGGTTGAAAATCAGGACATCCCATGTGCTATTATTTGTCATTAATGCAAAATATAAAATAGACATTTTAGAAGCTTATATACAAGAGAAAAGAGAATGATTTTGGTGAAACAGAATTTGATGCAGAATGGACTCCTTGTTCCATTCCTTTAAAATGGACTTGTTGCATCCGGCCGGTGTGGCTCAGTGGTTGAGCGTGGACCCATGCAGCAAGAGGTGGCCAGTTTGATTCCTGGGTCAGGGCACATGGCCAGGTTGTGGGCCCGATCCCCAGTGGGGGCATGCAGGAAGCAGCCAATTGATGTTCTCTCTCATCAATGTTTCTCGTTCTCCCTTCCTCTCTCTCTAAAATCAATAAAGGAAAAAAATTTTAAAAAAATAAAATGCACTTGTTGCTTCAAACTAGGCATAGCCACATCCAAGAAGGAAAAGAGGAGGTCACGAGGGATCTAAGGGTGGAGATAAACAGATTGATTGTTTATTATTTAAAAATAATTTCCAGAAAATATATTACCCCATATATTTAAGGGAGTTATTTACCCCACATGGAGCCTCCTGTATGGGTTGCTTTTGCCAGAGACTCCTGAAGGGTCTGTTAGATTTCTCTGTAAAATTATCATTTGGGTGAAATATTTTCATGACAGTAGGGAATAATGTCAAAGACCCCAATTCAAATGCAATAGTGTCTTAAAAAGTGATTCTTTAGACATTTAATGAGTAGCTGCTCTGCAGGTTTTTTTCTAAAATCATGAAGATGAAAGAAAAATATGATTTAGCCCCTTTTCTCAATGAATTCCAAACTAAAGAGGTAAATAAGTGTAACAGTTAAAGGACGAAATGACAGAACCGCAAAGATGAAACCTGCCAGCTCCTAAATATTCTCAAAGAAGCACATTCATGGAAAACGAATTGCCAATGGACAAAATGAAGTCCAATGAAAGAACAGACTTCCCCCAAAGTGTAAAATCACAAAGTTACCCATTTCACAGTAGTAAACTGACATAATTAAAAAATTATAGTATTATGATTCTTTTACTAGACCGGTTTCTATTTTTAAAAATAATTATAGTTTTCCTAACTATTTAGCATTGTCACGTCACATGTAAGAAAAACAGAAAAAGATAAATCTTTCTTCAGTAATTATTGTCATTATGCACCCCAACTCCCCAAGCTGGACAATAGAACTAGGTTCTTTGGGTATGAACAGAGGACACCTCTTTCCCACCAATGTTGCCTTCCTTCAGATAAATGAGAACATCCCAGCAGCCTCTGCTTCTCCTCCATTTCAGTGTATGGCTGTCTCAAAAAAAAAAAAAAGTACACATTTCTTTTAAATAAAAAAATAAAATAAAATAAAAAGAGAAACGAAATCCACCAATAAAACTTGGGGGGGGGGTATTGTGTGCTGCCATTGACAACAAACAGAATTCATCCTAGGAAGACACCAAAACCTTAACAATCTCTTCCAATATTTCACACAGTAGGGTGCACCTCAAAAGCACCCCACTGAGCCATCACACCTGAGAACTCCCACTTTTAGAACTCAGCACTTGTGGGCCCTTCTCCCCTGTCGTGTGCCCTCTTGCCTTGCTTGGTCTATTCTTGGTCACTCTCGTCCTGAGTGTTTCTAATCTGTTTTTGGTTCTCTCTGCAGCATAGCCCTGATTCCAATCACAACGTAAAAGTGTAGACAACCCAGACAGGCACGTACCGGCCCCAACAACAACAAAAATGCAGTTTCTTCTTGGGATGCAAGAAATTGAAACTCACATTTTATTTTTATTTTTTTGTCTCTGTTATGTGTGTGTTAACATGCAGCTTGTTTTAAACCCATTGATTGTAGTTTTCAAAGAGAAGGAAAGAATACTCACTTTAGGTTATGTGACTCTGAGGCATTTAGAAATCAAGAAAGGAAAAGTGTTTCAACTGAAAGAAGATCCCTGCTGAGGTACGGACCATATGAAAAGTGTGTGTGAGAACACCCGGAATACTCTATAGAGTTTCACATAGTGCGACACAAGATAGCTTCAGTCATCCGAATGCAAACGACAGTGCTGCTGCTGAATGCAATAGCTGGCTACATTGTAAAGTACATTATGTTGTGGTATTTTATACGAACACACATAAAGGTGCAACTTGAGAAGCTTACCCTCAGTAGATCCATAGGCACCAAAGAAAATGAATACAGAATCTAAGATAATTTCAGTGAAAAAGTTACAGATCTGAGTTTCACGTTTGATGCTAGAGAAATATTTTGGAATTGCCTTTTATTTTTTTTTTTACTGGCCCCATTGCCTAACAGAATAATTCCAGACACACAAGATTCTCTAGAACATAATCCAATCAACCTTCCCAGGCAGAGCACTTCTGACACGTGGTGGATATGCTTGGTGTTACTAATAAGCAGTATCACCCCCTCTTTGTATAATTCCCCCTTTGCTATCCCATTACATCTCTTTGCTTAGCTCCTGTATCTGATTAACAAAATATTGTGAATCTGACCATAATTTCTTGATAATATATGGATAATTTGTTGATAATATACGGCCCAGTGTATCATCTAGTCTTTCCCTTTAGAGATGAGGGCCCAGGAGTAGAGGCTGGCTCAAAGGCAATCACCTGGGGGGCTGGGCCTGCACCTCAAGTCCCTAATGCTGCTTCAGTGATCTTTCTCACGACCACACTCTACACTCCTACTCAACAACAGCAAGAATAACAGCAACCCCTTTCCCACTGTTCGCCGAAATATTGTAAGTGAGCATGACATTTAAGGAGCATACCCAATAGAATCTATTCTGACATGTAATGGGGACTTCATAAATAGTTATGAAAAAATGGATAGCTATCCCCAACAGAGCGCACATTACCTCATATCCATTGCTTGTTACGGTCTCAAGTCTTGTTTTCTATTTTATAGTATGACACAGTGGAAAGAAGGTGGACGTTGAAGTCTAGTGAACCCAGGGTTTTTATCAACAAGGCAGCGAGGGAAGTACCAGTATCCTAATTTTACAGATGAACAAATGGAGATTTAGAAAGGTGGGAAAGCTTTTGAAGGATTGCGCAGCAAGTGAGTCACTGAAGCAGAATTTGAACCGGGCACCCTGATGAGTCAGCGTTCCTGCACACGTTTGTGCACTTTCTTTTCCTTGATCAATCCTGAGCCAAAGTCATACCCTAAAGTGAGGATTCCATTTGGTTTATTTGCCTCAAAGGGGTCAATTAGGTTAACAAGAGGGCACTTAATGGAATATGTGAAATCATTGTTGCAGTGAGCTCTCTACTCCCATACTGCCTGTCAAGTAACCAAATACAGGGTCCAGATTCTGCCGCTTGGAGAGATGGTGGATGCCTTTAGCTCATAGTATTTCAACGTCAAATAAACGTACATGAACAAATTCTAACCTCTGAGATGCATTGTTTTTCTCCTTGTCAATAATCACCCCTAGAATACAAAGGGCCATGGAGTCCCATCCACATTGACCATGAGCTGATAGCAGTTGTCTTTTTCTTCTCTCCACACTTTGTGAACTTATTGAGCAACATGAAATGTACACTTTTACGTTTGTTGTTATTGATTTTTACGGCAGGACATTGTCATAATTAATCAATGGATTGTCTATGGGCATTCCAGGGTTCAAACCTCCACTCAGCCACTTACTAGCTAATAGAGCCTTGGGTAAGTTATCTATTCTAAAGCCTGTTTCCTGTCTGTAAATAAGAGTAAAAATATCCCTGCTTTATGGAAGTAATTGTGAGGTTAAAATGAGATCGATGATTTAAAACGCTTAGATTTCGTGCTCACCATATATTGAGCGTGCAAGAAATGTTTATTCTTATTATTATTATACACATAAAGAAACTCTTGCCAACCAGAAGTGAAGAAAAGTCATGCCTTCCAAAATTTACATTTTAAGATGATTTTAAGATGTCTAATAATATCATATCAAGAAGAAAACCTCTGGGATTTAAAAGTCAGAGAATTACTAAATAATTTCCAGCTGAGCAATTAATTTAATGCCATGTTTTTCTCTTCAAGTTAATTATCATAGGTCAACGCATTCTACCTTCTAGTGTTTGATAGAGTTTTGCTATCACATAAGCAGCACACCTTCCATTCTTTTTTAAAAAAATGTTTGATAGTTTGCCAGTCATTGCTGAATTTAGTTTTCCTGCAGTTATTTTGAAAATAAACCCTGTGATCCTAAAGTATGAAAGCCTAGAAAAAAACTTCAGACGGTGTTAGCTTAAATTCCTAACAATCCCTGAATCTTAGATCAACAGCAGTCAGAAACCTAGGAAGGCAAAAAGCTCTGAATCATTAACATAATGCAAAATGTCATAGATTCGACACATATAACCTATAGAAACGATGCCACGTGTAGCCTCAAAACACAACATCGTGCTGAGTTGCCTCAAATCATTTAATGGCTTCCCCTTGCTCTTTGGAACAATAGTAAATCTTTGATTCAGACTAAAAGAGTCTCTGAAGTCTGACTCCTTCCTGTTGTCACCTCTCCAGCTTCCTCTCCCACCCCCTCCTCTACTCCCCACCTGCACAGCTAGACCAGCCTGTAGACAGCTCCTCAAATGTGTCGTGTTCCCTGCCCTCACAGCTCCTCAGCACACACTCTTTCCTCAGACTGAAGTTCACGGTCAGCCACTCCTTCCCCACCTGGCTCCACCTTCAGCGTCTTACCTGAATGGAGACTTTCTCAGGGAGCCTCCTCTGGCCTCGTCCATCAGATCTGCCCTTGCATAGTCATACCTGGAGGTCTCCCCAGAGCACTGTGCTCCTACCTCTGGGAGGAATGATCTGCTCGCCTCTCTTCTAACCCGTGGGCTCCTTGCACATAGGGATGTCATCTAAGGTCACCACTGTTTCCCAGAATCAAGCCCAAGGCCTGGCATGTTGTATGTTCTCAAGAAATATTGTGGAATGAGGAAAGAAAACCAAAATTTTAAAATAATCTTAAAAAGAAAGCAAAAAGCCTTCTTAATACCAAGGAAGCCAGTTAGCATGTTTTGGTTAGACATGTGATTTTCAATATTTAAAAGAGTGATTTTCAAATACCACCTCATTGTGTTCAGGGTTTTTTCTGAATCCCTGGGGGCTCACTTCAGTTTCCTGGAGCCTCATCCCCAACAGTCAAACAGAACCATCCTCTCTTGTTTTTCTTTTTACTGCATTATCTTTTTTTTTTTTTAATCCTCACCCAAGGGTAAGTTTCTTCTTATTTTTTTATTTTTCGAGAGTGAGGAAAGACAAGAGAGAAACATCGATCAGTTGCCTCCAGTATGCTCCCCCACCTGGGATTGAACCTGCAGCCTAGGTATGTGCTCCGACCAGAAATCAAACCCGCAAACTTTTGGTATTTGGGACGATGCTCCAACCAACTGAGCCACCCAGCCAGGGCACACTGCATTTTCTTTATTGCACAACCCATGAGGAAAGAATTCAGAGTATAAAAATAATTTGAAAATCAATGATATAGAATGCAACCATATAATGATTAATTATTTTGTTTTTAAATGTCATAGCAAAGTGCCCTTGGTAAACTTTGTTAGCTGACAGAATTTTTCAACTCCCAAACCCTATCCCAATCTGCAGTCATGCTTTTATGCATTCACGCATGTCAGAAAACACAGGTATCACTATTTCTGCTTGCCTCTTATCTCTCTCCCCTCGTATATGTTGATACTTCAGTGGTTCCTCTGATTCCCAGAGGAACACAAGCAAGTCTGTGGCATGCCACTTAGAAGCTCTAGCATTATTCTCACTCACCATTCCAGTTTCCTTTCCCTCCCCTTGAGCTTTATATTTGAAACATGAAACATACATGATTTTTTCCATGCCTGTGTCTGTGCACTTGCCACTCTGTCTTCTCAGAATGGACTGTCTCTGCCTGAATAATTCCCTCAGTTGCTTCATGAACCAGCCCAAATGTCACCATTGGCTTTCCCTAGTCTGGATAATTCACCCAAACCCCTATCACCTGCACCCGTAGGACTCTGTCTCACCATACGCCTTATCACACTGAAGGCTCTTGCTCCCTTTGTTTGTCTGCCTTCCCTGCCAAGGTATCTCCTTAAATACAGACTCTGCATTTTCAGTTCTGTGTCCCTACTTTCTGTTTCACTGGTCCTCATAATCAGTGGACACTGAAGGATTAGAAGGAAAATTAAATCACCCTGAACACTTCCTTGGCACTTAAACATTTAATATTTATGATTTCAACTCATTGTGAGATTCCGCAAGTGTGTGCCATATGGAAATTTGTTGAATCCCCAACAAAACAATGCATGCAGGGAGAGGACTGCCCACAAACACCCTTTGGGGTTGGCGCATTTAATCAACCGCTCTGAATTCAGCTTCTAACAGTTTTGCCATTTTTATGTTAAATAAATTTTCATTATGACAATTTTCAAGAGGGTTTGCAGTTCTTGTGAAATATACTGGGAATGCTGTGGACTTTTTTTTTTAATTTAGAAAGTTGAAGAACAAGGACAGTGATTTTTCTCACTGCACAGCTATTATCAGGGTTGATGCTGGTACAGCTTGAGGTCAGTATTGCTCAAAGTACATTCCAACTCACTGATCCCTTGAGATTCTCAACCAAAATGTGCCTGATGAGGTATGCTTAGGAACACTGCATTTCTGGGCCTGCAGGGAGGTTTTTAGAGTCCTCTGGCATCTTAAGGACCCTAAGAAATTCTTCAGTAAAGAAATCTACTTATCTTTATTTAGTGCAACATTCTCAAACTCAATTGACTCTGGAGCTCTATGAACAAACTAAGAAGTCATTGTGGAAAGGCTAGTCTTGACCATCAAATTCTCAACCCAATGTTCGCCTTTTATTTATTTTTTTTTATTTAATTCATTTTTGTTACAGATGTTTCTCCTTTTTCCCCCCTTGACACCCTCCTCCCATTCCCGCCCCTCCCCGCCCAGCACTGCTGTCTTTGTCTATTGGTTATGCTTATATGCATAAGTTCTTTGTTTATCTCTTCCCTCCCCTCTGCCCGCTCCTCTGAAGTTTGTCAGTCTGAACCCTACTTCTATGTCTCTGGGTCTATTTTGTTCATCACCTTATTTTGTTCATTATATTCCACAAATAAGTGAGATCATGTGATATTTGTCTCTCTCTGACTGGCTTATTTCTCTGAGCATAATGCTCTTCAGATCCTTCCATGTCATCTCAAAGGATAAGAGATCTTTCTTTCTTACAGCTGCATAGTGTGCCATTGTGTATATGTACCACAGCTTTTTGATCCACTCATCTATTGATGGACACTTGGGCTGTTTCCAGATCTTAGCAATGTTCGCTTTTTAATTACAGTGGTATGTGTACATGCAAAGTAGAGCGCTGAAGCCATTATTTGGGACATTTTTATCTTGAAGGGTCTATATAATTGAGAACAAATTATTTTAGATGCTGTTTTTGTTTAATCTTTGCCATAAAACATATAGCTGCTTAATTTTGTTTCTTCTCCGTGGTAATTAGGCATAAAATAAATATACAACTCCTTTGTAATGTGTTTGATAATGGGACAAATCACAATGATTATTTTTAACATCACAGTTTCTTTTCTACACTAAATTTGGTAACCTTGTAAGGTTACAGTAGTTATTTCAAAGGCACAAATCTTAATTTAAATTTAGAACATACCACCTAATGCTTCCCAATCTTAAAGTTCATTTCCACCCATGCACATGCACACTTATAAGAAGGCTAAACTAGAAATTCTTAAATAGCTTGTAAGACAAATGCAAAGTGTGGTTGAATGGACACATACATGCATGCACTACATAGTTTATATGTAACAATGGATACGTCTTTGAGTCATGTGAGATTCAATCCAGAAAAAGACGAAAATATAGAATAACTATCTTTGAAAAACTCTACGTTGAAAAAAATTTTTTTTTCTGAAAGGATTGGTGTTTCTTATATGTAATGCGAGGAAATGAGAACCAAACAAAAATAGAAAAGTCCTATTTTTAGAAAAATTATAGAGATCTGTGGTTATCAATTTACCAATAAATGTAAGTACATTTATAGATGAATTCAGCTCCTACTACTCCAGCATGATTTCCACTGCAAATGCACAAGTGGAAGTTACGTCTGGGCTACCGCTGGATAAGCAGCAAAAGATGGAAGTATCTGAACACTTAGGTTGTCACCTTAAAACAAACTGTCACACATTTTTCTTCACACATTTGAAACCCAACTTATCAACCTTAACAAGTGTTGTTATCAAAAGAATTTTGGTGCCTTTGTTCTTTCCCTTTTGCAAGTAAATTACACTTTTAGGATTTATTAAGACAAGAAACAATTTTTGAATAGCAGGTCAAAACTCTCTACGGAAAAATTCTCATTACTTTCTAGCCTGAAGCAGTATTTACCACGCACTGTATCCATCTTTTTCCTGTTTCTTCTATATCTATATTTCCTGAATCTTGTTTCTGTGCCTAATGCTATAACATTGCAGCAGTTTGTTCAAAGCAACACTCTTATTTTTGCTCTTAGCTGGTGCTATACAAACCCTGATCAATTATTGAAGTAGAAGCCCTCAAGTAACACAACCATTACTGCAGCAGGCGGATAAAAATGGAACACTTTCAGCTACAGTATATTTACTTTGGAGTTGCAGCAAACAAACCAACAAGTGAAACTACCTTGTCTTTCACTTTGCTCGATGGACTAATATTTCCTGCTTCCTTCCCAGTCTTTGCCTTCATAAAGCAAGTCTCTGAAAATTCCAGTTGCTTTTTGGAATTGTGACGACCTTAACATTTATGCTAAAGAGTCCTGCGAGAGGGACAGGATGGGCTTAAATGAGCTAACGTAGACATGTCATGCCAAGAGCGGCGTGGTATTTTGTAAAGTTCGCCAATGTGTCCTCTTCATCTGGCAAGAACACCGCACAGAGCCCGTGATGATATTTAAGACTTTGTTGTCTTACTGAGGAAAGTAGTCATTAAAGTTTTTCAGAAAAGTCACATTAGAGGTGGAGACAATTGCTTTTGAAGAGCCACCCCGAAATCACATTTGGACTTTTTTTCTCTTCTCGCTTCTGCTCACTCCATTATTCACAAAGGATTGCTCAAGATGTTGTGATTTTATCCCTTAAACTGCTCCCTTATTTAATTACACGGAATGTATCTGACCAGCTTGCCAGTGAAGGCTCCAAGTTTTCATCTTCTGAGAATGCTGATCTGAGAGCCGCCTCAATATAATGGTGCGCTTTTTAATTCTTTTTTTTTTTTCGTTTTAAATGGCTGTTCTGTGTTTTAAGGACTAAATGATAGTGGAGATAACTGGAAGTGTTCCAAGGTTTTCCTATGTACTGTATAGTCAAAACCAAAATTAGTAGTTATACTTCAGAACTAATAATATTTGACATTTATTCTTATCATTGCCTGAAGTTTGGGTAGAGCGTTCCAGCAGTTCTGTGAAAAAGTGGTTAAGGACAGAGTAAGAATCGGTCTTAAAGTGTTCTGTATCTGCAACCCTCCCTCGGCTCTCCTTTTTCGGCCAAGCGAAAAGCGATCTACATAACCTCTGAGCTCAGAGGTGAGCACATGATGAAAAACACTTCCATGAATTCGTAAGTGTGTCATCAAAGCCACTTGAAGCATTTTGATATTTGAGTAGAAAAAAGCCATGGAGAAAAAGGCCACAGGCATTTGCAAACTTTCGTAATTTAGGATAGTTTATCTCAACGTCTTGTTATGAAGTGATGCTCATCTTTCCCCTCGTGTGCTCTTCATGTGTGAATAGGCCTATTAGACGCAATATAAAGCATAAAATACCTCCACTGAAATATATGACAGATAAGGATCTTATCAAACATTTTTAAAATATGAGGGTATTTGTGCTCTAGCACAATGAAAGCCGGTTATATCTCACCATCGCGACAGCCAGAGGAAGACTTTTTTATTTATTCCAGGCTGTTGTTAGTGAATAGGCAACGATGTCACATTATTATTAGTTTCCTTTCCCTTTATTCATTTCAAAGAGAATAAATAATGTATTTGTATGCCTAGTTCCTAGAATATCCATTTCTTTGTTTGAATTGATATTGTGACTTAAGCATGATATAAATGGGTGGGTTGGGGGATACAATTGTATTTATATACTAGGTCGACTGAAAGAGAGGTGGTCCATTTATTGACTCAAACATCTGCATTATTATTTTTAGGGCTTTGTGGCAGTCAGCTCATGAAAGGTAGCTTGTACAAGAAACATAATTTGAAAAAAAGTGCAGAAAGGACTCTCCAGAAATGTATGCTTTGTGAAACTGTTCTTTATTTAACACGACTCTGGATAGTGGAAACAGACTGACTGAATTTATGAGGTGTGAAGCTTATGTCTTATAATGATTAACATTAGAATCACAATTTAAATCTGAGGTCAGATTTAAAAAATGATTTTAACCCTTCCACTACTGTCAAAATATCTAGCCATCTCCCCCTTTTACTCCAAAAGATGGCCTTATCCTTTCTAAAGTGGCCACTCATTTCAAACTCTTTTCTCATGTAGTCTTATGATATTTGTTGTTGTTGTTTCAGTATCAACAATATTCCTCTCAGAGAGCTTAGCTGGATGAGTGAGAGATATATCTGTGTAAACCTTCAATCTGGTTGTTAATAATTTTGCTATTTACTCCTTCATCTATATATTCCTTTATGAAAGGAAAAATCAAAACCATTTTATTGACCAATTACTATGCAATATATGGATTTTGACAAAACAAATAATGCACAAAAAACTGTTTTGGCTCTGAAGAGTTGACAGTCTAGTAGAGGAGACAGAGAGGCAAACAAATATTTATGGTTAAGTACCAATATAGAGACAAACAGGTCCATGGTACACTAGTGGCCTGCAGAATGTGTTTTTGTGTATGTGTGTGTGTGTTTGTTTTTTTTTTACAAAAGAGGACGATTAGAAGCAAAGAGGGGGCATGAAGAAATTTTCACCAGAGGATCCAAAGGTAATCAGTGTACATGGCCACAAAAATAGAACATAATGAAAATATTTTGCTAACGTGCAGTTCCAAGAGGGGAGGGAACATAGGTTTAGTAGTCATGTACTACAATCATGTAAAAGGCTAGTCTTGTTTGTGAATGGGTTTGTAGTTAGCAAAGCTCCTTCATGCATAGTTGATCCTCCCACCTACTGCTACTGCAGGTGTTATTTCTCTCCCGTGGAGCTGAAGGTAAGTGAATAGATGACCAACTCAAAGATCCATATCTAATGAAGGGCAGAATGAGAACATCAACTTACAACTCAAACCAAAGAAATGATACTCTTTAGGGAATAAAGTGACTTGGGTTTAGCTATAGTTACTTTAACATCCTTGTAAGGACATATAAAAAGAATATATTAATATATACAACGTAGGCTACTTACGTTTAGTGTGCAAATAAATACTTTCCCTATGAATATCCAAGTTGATCTGGGGACATTGAGAGTTACCAAACATATTACTTTAGAAATGGAAAAGTACAACTCATCCTGTGTATATTTATTGCTTAGAGGAGTTTTCCAATATATCACTGATGGAGAAATAAAACCTTGAGGACAAATTGAATTAGAAAAAAACTCATAATTCTATCTGGGTAATATGTTGAAATTGCATAAACAGTGTAGCAATATTGTACGTATGCTGTTTCAAAACTCTGAAGGCATGATTCACTAGGCTTCATTGCCCTTACACAGTGTCCTCAAGATCCTGAAAAAGATACTTTATTCAATTGTAAAGTGACAGGGACTTAGGAATCATACATGACTACTTATGGAATACTTATAAATTGAACACATATATGACTATGGGTATGTCAGATATTTGTCTATGCAATACTACTAGAGAATTTTATTTCTATTATGCAAATTTATTTAATATATTAAAACTTGATGGAAAAATGGTAGCATAGTAAAATGATATGTCTATAAAAATCTTTTGGGCAGGAATATTGAAATATTAACTTTATACTACATTATTTATACTTTATAAATCTTGTAGGCCAATTTTTACTTAAGCTCTTCTCTTATACTTTAAACACATAGATACTAAACTTGAAGTTTAATGTTAACTTTCTTTTTCCCTGAAATTACTTTTAATCACCAGGCATTTTCCTTTAAAATATGTTCTCTCCTAACTTTTGTAGCGTTTTGTAATTAAAACTTTAAGATAGAGATTCTGCTGCTAAATTAGGCACGTGTGGTGTGTGTAGCTGTACATAAATAATTTGTACTATATATACATATATACACACGTATAGATATATATATTATTTCCATATAAATTGACAAGTTTTATAGTATATTAGACATAACTTTATGTATTAGTTTTCTGTGACAGTGTAATAAATTGCCCCAGACTTAGCAGCTAAAAACAATATACATATCTTATTTCATAGTTGCTGTGGGTCAAGAGTTTAGGCACAGGCTAGTTGAGTCCTCTGTCCAGAACTGCGCAGGTTGTAATCAAGGTGTCAGAGGCAGTTACTGTCTCTTCTGAGGCTCAGGGGTCCTCTTTCAAGCTCACGTGGTTGTTGGCAAAATTCACTTCCTTATGTTGTAGGACTAAGGCCCCTATCTCCTGGAGACCACTCTTTGCACAGACCATTCACAACACAGCTGTTTACTTCTACAAAGCCAGTAAGAGATTATCACTGACATCCAGACCCTCTTGTAAAGGGCTCACCTGATTAAATGAGGCCCACCCAAGATGATCTCCTTTTTGATTAAAATCAACTGCTTTGTAGACCTTAATTACATCTATAAAATCTGTTCACCATTGCCATTAAACATAACCGAATCAAAGGGAGTAACGTCATCGTTGTTGCCATATAACGTAACCTAGCCATGGGCGTGAGACCAGGAGGCCGAGATCATGGGGCCTTGTTAGAATTTTCCTACCATATCTTATGTGAGCATAGTAAAGTTGTTGTTTAAATGTTAGTGAGGGCAAAGTTGTATCATTCAGAAATCAAGGGTAACCATAGAGCAAAAAGGGTACAAAACACATTGATACATGGCATTTATTATCACACAGGAGAGAAATCAGAAATGCATACACATAAATAATATCAAAACATAATCTATGATTAAATGTCAAAATGAGTGGCACGTACAATAATTCAAGACATTAATCATTTGAAATGAGATTTAATTGTTGGAGAAGGCCCTATTAAAGAAGATTTAAACTGGACCCTAGAAGATACAAAGTGCTAGCTGAATGGACAGAGACTAGAACTTCAGCCTATAAAGCCTTTTATTATTCTTTCTCAGTAGTGCAATTGAGAGCAAGGCGGGTAAGAGTTTGAATTCCAATTCTGTCAATATGTAGCTGTGTGACTTTAGGTAAGTTATTTGAACTCTGAACCTCCTTTTCCTCACTTATAAAAAAAAAATGTAAAAACATATCATAGGTGTTAATCAGACAGTAGGAAATCAGGTTCCTGGATTGCTTACTCAGAAAGAATATATTAACAAAAATGTTAAATAAGAAAAGGACTTCAAAAACCATAAAGTAAGTGCCATAAAAATGTAGGTCACTCATATCATTAAGTTCCCCAGTAATGTACTCTCCTTGGTTAAATTTCTAAGTTATTGCCTTATTGTAGCTGATATAATAAATGTATAAGCAACTTTAAGACCACTCTGAACAAGGAAGTTTAGAAGTGAACAGACAAAAAAATAATAAAATTAGCCCTGGCCGATTTGGCTCAGCAGTTAGAGCATTGGCCCTTGGACCAATGAGTCGCGGGTTCGATTCCGGTCAAGGGCACATACCTCGGTTGCAGTTCATTCCGAGCCCTGGTCAGGTCATGGGGGAGGCAACCAGTCGATGTGTCTCTCTCACATCAATGTTTCTCTCTCTCCCCCTCCCTCCCACTCTATCTGAAGATAAATGGAAAATATCCTCAGGTGAGGATTTAAATAAATAAATAAATAATAAAATGAGCTTTTCAGCTGAGAATTTTTATAATTTAATACCACAAAAGTAAAAAAAAAAAAAAATAGTGGAAATATCAGGGAACACAAAGGTCTGTGTGGGTGGTATTTAGGGAAAGACTTGCTTTTATTTCCATTTCTGTTTGTCACCATTCTTGTTAGTAATGTGTTTGGTGTTTAATAAATAAGGATATAATAAACTATCATCAAATAAGTACATTATATGTGAACAACAGTGATTTAAATCTTAAAAGTAGACGTAACATACAAGCATTATATAACAGATATGCTTCCCAGCTAATTGTAGATGTACCTCCCACTGGAATAGAAGCTCCAAGTGAGTTTTTATTTCATTATTTTTATTTTTTATTATTTATTTCTTTATTTAGAGAGAGAGATAGAAACATCTATGTGAGAGAGAAACATCAATCAGCTGCCTCCTGCATGCCTCCTACTGGGGATCGAGCCGGAAACCCAGGCATGTGTCCTGACCAGGAATCGAACAGGGACCTTTCAGTCCCTGGGACGAAGCTCAATCCACTGAGCCACACCAGCCAGGCCTGAGTTTTTCCTATGTAACTATACAATAGCTCAAAGTCCCCAACTAAAGGATTTAATATCTCTAACTGATTAACTTGGTTTATAAGTATCCACATTTTTAATTTGTATTTTATCTTTGGCAAAGAAGAACAACCAAAATAAAAACTAGATTTTGTCTTGGATTTCAAACATATCTTCCACTTGATAATCATTGTAAGTAAGGTGACAAGGGAGGACTCAGGGAATATTTATTGAATTGTGAAAGAAGAAATCTGACAAACAATATACTTAATCATTTTCCATTTATCATCATCATTCTATGACAGGATATGAAAACAATTGTACTAAAATGAGGTGTTTTGTTGAGGATGAGGCTCCAGAGTATTAAAAAAAAGATTTATATTTGAGTAAATAAAATTCTGCTGGAACCAGAAATTGAAGAGTATTTGAAGAAAATGCTCTGAACTATGGTAACTGATTATTCTTCATTTATAATGTCTGTTTCAAGCTGTCTTGAACATACGGTCCAAGAAATTTTGAGTCAAGATAATATACAGCTAGAGAGATACACCAACTTTAACTTAACTACATGTGAAATGAATTTTCAAAGTTGTCTAGGTAAACAGACACTGGTATATATTTAGCTGGCTTTCCTCCTTGATAGTTACATCACTGAACTGTGCGAAAAGATGAGATTCATAAGAAATAATGAAACCTCGAGATTGACTAGTGAGCATCCTTCTCCAGCCACGACTTCTGACCTATTGTGCACATGCTGGGGAAGAAATCTAATTTTGAATATTCATTATAATCATGTGGCTTTTTAAAAAAAAAATACATTTTAATGTCACATAGAAACAAAAGCTGTTCACGGGCCACAGCCTAGTCACTTAGGTTTACCACAGAGTGATGAAAATTCATCAACATGTCAAGAGATCTGTATTTACCAAGTTTGAGGAAGAAAATCTGACAAATACTATTTAAGATAAGTGGCATTTTTTCCTAATTGTTTTCATATGGATGAATGAAAATCAAGTGCCCTGTTACTTTGATAAAATGCTAAAGTGCTTAAAAATTCATCTTTACACAATGGACCAGCACACAAGCGTAAGGTAAGAGTATGCTTCAAAACCAGTGTATAGATTGTTCCCAGCTAAGCTCGTGCAATGCCGAAAAGAAAGTACCAGTGAATGTTTAAACCTGAACTAACAAATTCGGTTTTACTCTCTCTACATTTCCTCACTAAAAGGCAACAAAAATAAGTATTAGGTTACAAAGTAGGAAGTATTTCTGCCATGGAGAATATCTCATACCTTCTATGTTGGTGGTGGTCCATCAAAGACAAACATAAATCATTTTAGCAGGTAATTCACCTCAGGAATTAAGTATGTAAACACTAATAGAAAGCCATAGAGGATTTTCACAGTCCACATGGATTGCGTTATAATTCCAAGGAAGAAGAAAAGACGTTAGGAAAATAAATATAAAACAGACAAATATTATCCTTAGTAAATTTCGTAACAAAGGAAAGAAATTATCTTATTTTACTCTGTATTCTCCTTGTAGTTTTAGGTGCTGGTGTGTTTCTATGCCTGTATGGTGCATTAATAATGCAACTTAAAATCAAAGAACCATAGACTGGACTAATAACGTGGGAGAGCTGAGATGTGAACCCCAGGTCTGTAAGATGGCATAACACATGGCCTTGGCCTCTCCTCCTTGTTTATTTCTCTTCCTATGGTTTTTAAAGGAAATTATAAGGCATTTTTCAGGAAATCCTGTGATTTGAAATTCATTAATATATGACCCATGGCATGCCTAGCTATAATTTTTTTAAATGAGAAAATATAATCAAACAGAACAAAACAGTGAGTCATTTCTGAGACAAGACTGATTTCCAGTCTTGAAAGAAATTTCCTGACGCGTGTGGACGTGCCATTCCTTTCTAAGCTGTTTGCAGTTTCACACGCTGAGCAAAGGCAACCGTCAAGTCCAAGTCAATCCCACATTCATAGACTCTTCCTCAGCCATACCAGTGACCCAGGGTGGCTACAAAGAGTTATGGAGCAGGTAACCTAGTATTTAATAGATTAACATTTTAAAAGATAAATAAAATAATATCTTTGTAAATGTAGTAGGTTCCTTGGCTAATACAGCACCCCTTCTTGCTTAAACAATGGACTTCCTGGCGGAGGCAACACAGCTCCCCCTGAGTACCTCAGTAGGTCTGATAGAAACAAATTGCATACGAGTCCAGCTTCGGAGAGATCCCAAGCTGGCAAAGAAATTTTAGAAAGCATAGAGTTTGGGGAAGATGAAAACAAGCTGTAGACATAAGCAATAAAGGAAGCAATGCCCTGGACAGAGTGATTATAACTAAGCTTTTATAGTTGAGTACTTTGGGAAGATCGGTAGGTCCACGGCAACTCTACTAAGAAGACAATTATATGTTCAGTCTGTAGGGGAAAATACCCTTTCCCTCTCAGTCCAAGGGATCCTAGCCCTTATCCATATGTGGCCACAGACCCCAGGTTGGGGGTGCAGGGGTTAGTTTCTCTGCTCATAGCTCCAGGTTCAGGGAAGACCATGGAACCACAGCTGGGCCAGTGAGAAGCTGGAAAGGGACACTCTCTCCTATGCTGATTGCTGAGTGCTGAGGCTCACCTCAGTGTGAACCCTCTGTGAGGGAAAACCTTTTCAGGAATAAGAGCAACGAACAAGAGTAGAGGGACACACCAGTTCATTCCCTTTCTTGCTCACCCAAGTTTGAGGTGAGCTTTTGTCGCTGGCAACCTAGAGGTTGGACTGAGACACCTAGGCTGAACACCTGTTTGTTCAATTTGTATAAACTTGAGCATCTGGGTTTGGGTGCGCCCAGGCTTCTTCCCTCTTAAACACACAAGATCTTCCTTCTGAGGTGTCGCCCTTCTTCAGGGACAGTGCAAAGGATAGCTGAAAAGCGCATTGCTGTCCAGGGCTGTGGCTGTGACTTCCTCCCACAGGGAGTGGAGGCTGTGGAGCCCTGTGCACAGGCTTGGGCTGTGAGGTGATGCTGCTCCTAGGTACAGCTACAGTCTCACCTGGTAAACTGGAGTCTCACTAGGTAAAGCTGTTGTTACTTGTCGGAAGCCTTGCTCCCTCTGAAGTATCATGACCCTAAAAAATTCCTTTTTGTTTCAAACCTCAGCCCTTTCATCTTAGGGCCTTTAATGCCCCACTCAACTCCACACCCCTCCGCCCCAACAAACTGCAACTGTCCAATACCCAGAATGCACAGCTTCACTTCTGCTCAGAGAATTACCCCAGGCTTCCCTGTCTAGCCTCACCTTCAACTTCCTCTGGTCTTTCCTCCCAGAATTGCATCTTGTTGATTTGTCCCCGAATCCCCCGTGTCTGCACAGCCTGCATGGATTCTAGGATCTGCCTTACTTCTTGTTGCTCCCCTCGGTGCACTCTCTAGACTGTAGCCAAGGGACTTCTGGCATAACTCTGCCCAGACTTGCAGGCCCTGGCCCAGCGCTGTGCTTCTAGGTCACCATGGGCTCTCTGGGAGAGGAAGCCCTGGTTGCCGGCTCACTGGTTTCCACAGTGACAGTGCTCCCACTGCAGGCTGATGACCCGAGCGCAGCATGTGGCGTGGGGCAAGGTGCACCACCAAGGTCACCTCTGCAGCCGGCTCCAGCCCTCTCTTTGTCTGCTAGGAGACCGGATATGGAAGAGGGACTCGCAGCAGCTAAAGAATCCTAACCAGGTTTTGTGTTTTATATTAGAAACTTCTAAGTTTTGGTTATCAGCCACACAGTTTTAATTATCCTTATTGGGCCCATCTGTCTACCTACCAAGAAGGGGCAAAGACGAGACAGAAGAGAGGGTTCATGTTTGGTGCTATAAAAACACACACAATTATAAAAACATTTATTACAATACATTTCTGGAAAAAAAATTGGTAGGTAAGTAGAAATACTTGTTTTTTATTGACTAATAAAGAGAGGGTTTGGGTCTATTAAAAGTGAGTGCTGAAGACCATTTACATTTCCACCGGACTCAGTGGAATCTGTGGAGTGTTTCTGATATAGCCTTTTCCTCCTCTTTGAAATGCTTGATTCCCAGGGAGTTATATATTTAGCTACCCACCTGTTATTTATTATTTTTGTTTACAGAAAACCATAAGTGCACAGAACACATAAGAGGCCCCATAAAGATGAGTTTTTAATCCAATTAGGAATACAATACCTTGGGCAACAGACAAAATGTGCAAAGAGCTGGAAATATTTTTATAGAGCAGATTGAAAAGAGTTTATAAAAGAAGAAGAAAAGTATATATAGAAGAGAGTAACTCGTTTGGGGCACATAGAATACAGGAACAGAAATTTACATTAAAATATCAAAATATAGTTTAAACATATAAATAAACAGCATTAGATAAAAGTCGAACTCGATAAAGACAAACGATTGAGATGCACAAGAAGAACGTGACAGGGAGAAAATGAAAACAGAGCAACCAGAGACCATCAACAATCTATGGTAGCAAAGGACAGATTTAGGGCCAGGAGATGAGACATTTAGGGTGACCATTGTGGGGAAAAGAAGATAACTACCCAAATAGATAGGAAGAGAAATTTGTGGATGAGAAGAAACTAAGACAAAATTTCAAGTTTATAGTTGAGTTTCAACTTCAGAAGACGTTTATGTGCAGGCTTCCTGAAACTGGTCCCTTGAAGGTTTACTGGCCAGAGATTTAAGAGTTAAGTGCTTAGCGCAACTTCAACAACATTCATTTATTTGAAAGCAATTATTGAGCATTAAATTTGTCAATTTACTATACTCTGTGTTGGCAGAGAAGACAATATAACAAATCTTTAAGTTCCCATTCTGGCACCAAGGTTAAGTCTTAACTTATATTTTATCACTTACTCCTCATCGGAATCTTGCCAGGTTGATTGTACTATTCTCATTTTTGGTTAAGAAAATTGTTGTTCTGAAAGAGGAAAGCACAAAGAATAAAATATCTGTGCCTATGAGGGGTTTCCCATCTAGTAAACAAACAAAAGCCACTTTGGATCTCTTTATCTTATGTTGACTGTTTAAATAAAGGCCCTTTATCTGGAAGTTTGGTTATGACTTTTTCTGAGAAGATAAGAATAAACTCCTGTTTTTAGATGTCTAATTGCCAGAACTGTTGCATTAAAATGTAGCTGAATGACCTGAGTCTTAAATCAGCAGAAAATGATAATATCCTTATCTCTGGGAGAACTATTTTCTACACAGCTTATATTAGTATATTGGTAGTTCTGATTATGAGAAAGTTTTGTGGCTATTTTTATGTGCCACAATAGTGAGGAAGAAGAAGATGGTGATGATGATAGCAATTTTTCCATATAGTATTTTTCCATGCTACGTGCTCTTTTAATATTTAATACATTATTATCTCATTTAGTACATTATATTTTCGAAACCATCCCTTAAGGTAGGCAGGCTACTTTCCACGCATATGAGTCGGAATCTCCTGGCCAATCATTTCTCTGTGCCTTGTATGAATCCTCTTAAATCATCATTCTGAGCACATGACAATTTTCTCAAAAACCATCTACATAATAAAGTACATAGTCCTTAGATTAAATGTAAAGCCACATAAACTGGTTGCTGATCATCTTTCTAACTAATTATGGGTTTCATAGGTACTTTCATAGTTTCACAAATAATGCTGCATGTATTTAAAACTGAAGCTGACCATTTGTCATTCTGAAAATGTCATCACCGTATTGTCGAGTTATCAAAATGGTCTTCTACTTCCTGCCACTGAGACCACCTTTGAATGCCTAAGGAATTCATTTAGTGTACTATAGATACGCCTATTTATTTACTTATTACTCAACTGCATGGTATGTCTCCAGAATGCATACACTATATCTTATATGCCTTTCTCTAGACTCTACCACAATAACATATAGTAAGTGCTCAATAAATATTTCTGATAATGATACAGCCACACTGTGAATGTCCTAGAACACTAATTTCATTCAACATTTACTCAAGAATTATGTTTCCATCCCTGTCATTTATGTGGCACTGTTCCAGCCACTGAAGGACAAGAAGGATGAAGTCCCTGCCTTCCAGATCATGTTTTGGTGTGAAGGAAGACAAAAAAACAAACAACAACAAAAAACAGTTAATAATATGACCCAGGTGCTTAAAGAGAGTGATAAGGGCCATGAAGATAACAAATGCAAGAGAGAAAATGTGAAGGAGTCTAGCTTAAATGTATTTGAGGCATTACTGTTTGAACAGACACCTGACACATACACTGTAATTGTGTAAGATCAACTTGGGAGGGGAACAATAAGCCTAAGGTCTTTAAAATGTCAATGAGTTTAACAGCTTATTGAAAAATAAACCATAATAGGGTCAAATATGGAAGCAGGGACACAGTTAGGAAGCTATTTACTACAATCTAGGCTGAAAATAATGGTGGGATTCTGGCTATATATTGAAGGTTGATAGATTGAATTATATTACTCTTAAGTGAGGTTACATACTTGGAAACAGAATGATCTGAGAATCTTATATTATAGACCAGACCCGGTTACTAGTATTAGGATTTGACTAAAATGCAAATTTAAATAAAGCCTCCAAAAATGGTTAGATTTTTCTTTTTCTTCTCTTTTCCAGTTATAACTAGTTAGATTCTGCTGCACACTGTTAAATTCCAGTAAATTTGTATTGCTTCTGTGTTCTCTAGCACCTGGCTTAGAATTGGGGAAGCCAGGTGGAATCCCAAATTCATCATGGATACCAATGTAATGTAGGCTGAAGGCAGTTTCATAGTGTATAATTTATTAACAATAAAATTAACTCCATTACAATAAACACTTACTTTCCCTCTATTAAAATGAAACATAAACCATAGGCAGTAACCTTCTGCACAAATGTATAGCTCTGCATTTCCTCACTGTTAGTCTGCAGTGGTTCTCAACCTTCCCAATGCTGCGACCCTTTAATACAGTTCCTCATGCTGTATGTGGGCGTATCTGCATGTGGGTGGACCCACCTGGAGACGGGCAGAGGAGTAGTGTTTCGGTTCCTAAGACATCAGAAATACGTGTTTTCCGATGGTCTTAGGCGACCCCTGTGAAAGGGTCATTCGACCCCCAAAGGGGTTGCGACCCACAGATTGAGAACCGCTGGTCTAGTGCAAAAACAATGTTTAAGCTTTTATAACTATTTTTACTTTAATACGTGGATTCTATATACAGTGGACAAGATGGGTCTATAGAACATGTAGAGACTAAAATGCCCCGCATTTCAAAAATGGAGAAAACTGTGAATCTCTGCATCCTGGAGAAGCCTTTCTTTCTCCTTCTCTCTTCCTTCTCTTCTCTTTTCTTCCTTCCTTTTTCCCTTTCCTCCTTCCTTCCTGCCTTCCTTTTTTCCTTTAAATTATTATTTCACTGGGAAGTCCTTATGGCTATTTTACAATCAAAGGTTAACAGCTTGGTTATACAAGTTCTCAAACTTTAATGTGCATCCAAGTTGCCTGAGAAGCTTGTCAGAATGCAGACCCCACTTTAGCCGTTCTGGGGTGGGCTGGAATTCTGTATTTTTAACAAATTCCAGGACTTGCTGATGGTGCCTATCTGAGGAGCACATTTATGTACCACAGCTCTCGAAAATTGACTGATTGATTCATTAAACTAGGGGGATGTCTGATGGTTAGAATTTCCCTTAAGTCATACCTTATTTGAATTCAATTTGAGTTGAAAATTATTTGATGCGTACAAATAAATACTTAATACGTATTTATTTCTTAGGAGACGAAGGGTATTCAGGTATAGATAACAACGCTGGTCATTTTCTGGTTTAAACATGTTGGAGAGAGATTTTAGTGAAGAACTTATTGGTGTTATTATTTTTGTAACGGTTGTTAATATTAGTCTGTAACTGTTGATTTCAGCTAGTAGAAACCACAAGGTGATAGTGTTTCTGTTGTTATTGCTTTCTGTCCTGCACAGAAACACCTGGGAAGCTCTTATAATACACAGACAGCTGTTTCCCACCCATTGGCAGTACCTAAGTGTTCTGTTATCTATATTTTTTTCAATTACCAAATAGATTCTTATATGTAGTTGTGTTTGGGAGGCACACGTCTATTTAAGTAAAAAAGACAAGGAGTGTGTCATGATGAGTAGCTAGCTACTAACTCCCTTAAAGGATACATAAGATTCATAAGTCCTTTTTCTTCATCCACATTGCCAATAAACAGGAATTCTCTACCTATGCTCAGGAGAATGCTCTTTTCCTCCTCTTCACATTGCTTAGTCCCAACTGAGAAGTGTCTTCCTCTGAGGCTTCCTTGCCTGTGCTATCTAAAGTGGTCACCTGTGTGAGTTTGTCAACATGCAGGCTTTTACCTTTATAGCAATAATCAAATAAAGTAATGGTCTTGCTTATTATGTTCATTTATTAATTTATTTTTTGTACCTCCCCCACTAGAAAGTAAACACCATGTGGCCAACCACTATTAATTGTTCATCATCATGTTCTCATGTTTAGTGCCTGATATTCAATAAAAGTTTGCCAAATGAAGTCATTTAAGTCTTCATTTTTTCTCATCTGGATAACCAGTGTGTTTGTATGTGTGTGTTCCTTTTCTCCTCACTTTCACTGCCACACAATTATCTGCCAGAATTTGCATTGATCAATCCATCTATTCATCCATCTACCCATCCACCCATCCATCCATCCATGCATCCATCCATCCACCCATCCACTCATCCATCTGTCCATCTACTCACCCAATTATTTAACATTGAGTTATTAAATTTTTGCTATGTATCCACGATTGTGATAAAGGATAGAAAGTTGATGACAGATAAGACAAATATGGTCTTTGGCACGAGAATACTACAATCCAGTCATGAGCTATAATTAAACAGGCCATTACGACATAGTTGGCAAGTATATTTTAGAATAAAAATTAAAAGAAAACCTTTAAAGTAACAATACATCTAAAGAAAATGTGCTGATAAAATGTGTATTATTTTATAGAAATATACAGAAGCATTTTAAAACAAAAAATTCAAGTTATGAACTCTGTAATCTACTAAATTGTAAGCTCCTTGAAGGCAGAGGAAATGTCAGTGAATACTTTGTAAACAACACAGAAACTGAGATTTTAAAATATAATATATTTGACATCATGCCCTGTTAGATATTAACACCTCTAAAAATAAACAAACATTCCTGTAGATTACTAAGGCACAGATTTGTTCAGAGAACATTTATGCAGGTTAGTTTTGAGTTCTTATAGAGACAGTTCATTTGGCTCCATCACAACTGAAGTGCCTTTTTTAGTTTTGGTGATGGCGGCTGCTAAACCTGAACTCTGCATATCTAGTTCCAGTTACTCAGACGTTGATCATCAGTATCATGTGGTGGGAAAAGATGGGGCTTTTGATTTCAGAGTCCCGGGTTGGAAATTTATCTTGACCACTGCACCGAGACTAGAGGAGACAGTATTAATCATTTTGGATTCCAGCTACCTAGTTTGTGAAATGGAACAATAAACCTAACAATAACTTATGGAGAGTGTTTGGTGCTTATTAGATGCTCAATAAATAATAAGCTATCATTATTATAATACTACTATGATCCTGAGATAGATGATATAGTAATAGAACTGGCTCGGGATGAATTACACAAAGATAATTAAATTTTAAATAAAGGTTGCTTAATTCTTTCTAAAATATTCTATAAATAAGTTAGTAAATGTAGCACCTTGAGTTATATATATACAGAGTGGAACAAAGGTAGGTTTACAATTGTGAGTACAGGAAACAGTTTATTCTTAAATTATTATTTATTAATTATTGTATAATTTTGCATATGAATAACTGTAAACCTACTTTTACCCCACCTTGTATATAGAGGCACATATTTTAAATAAAATATGTATAAGAAAATAAATGCTGATTATCGATTAATGGCATCTGCTAGTTACCTAAAACAAACCTTTCTCCTTTACATAAATCTGATATGTTGAACATTTACTTGCTTTATAAAAATGATTACGTTCCCTGGCCGGTTTGGCCTAGCGGTTAGAGCATCGGCCTGTGGACCAGAGAGTCCTGCATTTGGTTCCCACGAAGGGCACATACCTCGGTTGCAGCTTGTCCCCGGCCCTGGTTGGGGTTGTGTGGGTGGCATCCACTCAATGTGTCTCTCTCACGTTGATGTTTCTCTCTCTCTCTCTCTCTTCCTCCCTTTCTCCCTCCCACTCTGTCTGAAGATAGATGCAAATTAAAAAAAAAAAAAAGAAAAGTGATTACGTGAAATATAATTGTTGCTATAATTCTTTTATGTTATCATCTGCAGTTCTCTTGCTTTTTATTTTTATTTTTTGTTAATTCTCACCGAAGGATATTTTTTTCCATTGATTTTTAGAGAGAGTGGAAGGGAGGGGGGAGGGGAGAGAGAGAAAGGAGAGAGAGATAAACACCAATGTGAGAGAGACACATCGATTAGTGGCCTCCGCATGCACCCTGACCAGGGCTGGGGATCAAACCTGCAACCCAAGTGCATGCCTTTGACTCGGAATCGAACCCGCAACCTTCCGGTGCACAGGCCGACATTCTAACCATGGAGTCATGCTAGACAGTGCATAATCTGCAATTCCCTTTGAAGGACTAAACAGGTTCCCTAAAATGTATGTGTGTGCACACATGTATATTTGTGTATATACATACATTCAAATATATATACATATGTATTAGCCCACAGCAAAATGACATAATTTTCTCATGTACTACACATAAGGAATATATTTAAATAAGACAGCTTGGAGATACTCGTTTTTCTTATTAACTGATTTCTCAAGTGTTTTAACTGAGGACAGATGAGTAGAACTGCATTGTAATGTCATTCACCATCTTGAAAATTTTTGTGAAGAACTGCACATTGAATATCAATCCCAGACACCATTTTTCAAGGTCATTACCCTTTCAATGTTAATCCTTGAATACTTTGCCCTATAATCCGGATCTAATTCATTCATGTTGTTTTAGAGGTAGCAAGTACACATCTAAAACTGTTTGCAGGAAAACCTAAGAGATTCATGAAGAAGCCTGCCGGAGTCCTTTTTTCTTCTCTTAAAGACTAGGAAGTTTAGTTTATTCTTGAGGCATCTTATTACCTAAAAATAAAAGTTGATTTCATTCCAACTCTGTGCCAGTAACTCTTTCAAACTTTGAGCCCTGAGCAAATCCCTTTGGGATAATGTGTTCTGAACTTCCCCAAGAACGTGAGTGATGATGGAGGCCTTTCAGCTTCCCGGATAGTCATAGGCATTGGCTTAGACCCTGTGCAGTGAAGTAACTGTCTAGTTCTGATAAGAGCTAATTGTAAAGGTGAGTTATTTGGAAACTCTTTTCTAGCTTTAAATGTCATCTAGCATTTTTGGATGAGAAATGCAATTTTTTAATTAAAAATAAAATAAAATTCACGTATGTTAAAGCATTATAAAAGATTGGTTTCCTCCTTAGCAGAATGTAGGCTCTGGCAGAAATATGGTTTCAGGTGTGGGTGTAGGAGGGGAATCAAACTTGGATGAAACAGGATTTTATCTTCCTGGGGTGGGCTGCCAGTTAAATTTCTGCAAATAGCAATGTCATAAAGCATGGTTTTAGAGAAAGACCATGTGCTTTCTAGAGTAGCAATTGGGAGAAAAACAACAAAATTAAATGTAAAAAACAAGCTTTCTCCTCATCCACCTCAAGCCTTGCAAAATAAAAATGCATTTAAAAAATATGCCTTGTACAATGACTTTTCAAAATGAGAGTGCAACAGCATGCATCTTCAAAGTTCCAAGAGCCTGCTTGATGAACTCTGTTCTCTGGGTCCTAAGATATAAAGGTTAATTAAAGTGACAAGTTCTCTGCTTCCCTATCACTGCTAAGGAAGACACATTAGCAAAGCCACATACAAAGCTGAACAGCAATTAGAGAGAATCAAAAAACAGACACACAAAATGGAACCTTTGGCAAGCCTAGAGATAGACTCTACCCCGGCATCTGTCATTATGTTACAAACATCGAAAAACCTTACGTTTCTGATTTTTGCTTCTTGTTCCACCAACCTACACTTGCACATGTACATACATATCTTTGCCTCCACATCCCCCTGTGGCAGGGTTTTGTGGGAAAATTGGAGTGAAAAAGAATTACTGTGAAAGGAAATTGTTTGGGGTTACGGAGGGGGAAAGACCGTTTTGGAATAATGAAGAACAATATGAAGAGATAAAGGAAATCAGGGGGGAGAATAGAAGTGGGTTGCCTGTCCAGAGTGTGAGCTATAAGGAGGTGGAAATTTGGTTTGACATCTATAGAATTCCTGGCATCATTACCTTGTTTTCTTTTAGCAAACAAGTCAGTGGTCCTCTTGGTGCTCCAAGTGAGCCAGTCATACTTCAGACTTTGCAGTTCACTGAGCTCTCTATTATTTATTCTCCGTCTTCCATAGGATGCTACCCCAGGCTAAGTATTTCTTTTATTTCTCTTACATCTTGTCAGTATTTTTTTTTTAAACTCTCCTGAGTCATTTTTAACATACAGTTAGGAATTTTTCCAGCCACTTGAAAATTCTATACTCTTTTCCTGCCATTTAAAATACAGCATTATAGTAAATTACTGCTACCAAGAAAAATATCCTGACTTGATCAGTGCAACCATAGTGTAAAGTGTGATAGACAGAATTCAAACACTAAGAGGACAGTCTCTAGTCTTCGCGTGCCATTCTTTAAAGATAAGTAATAGATTAACTGTATTTAAACTAAGACTTCAGAAATATATTCGTATATATTTGATATAACTAATTTTTTAACTATGACAATTTCACACAGAAACCCTTTTGTTGCAAACTGAATTTCTCGTGTAATAATTAGCTGTGGAATATTACCCCAAACAGGTGTCTGTAGCCTGTCAAAGTTAGAACAGGTGATTTAGAATTAGCGTATTAAAAGAACTGTGAATTAGCGAAGCAAAACGTGTTAATTTCTTGTTCCATCTGTTAATATGAATTCACTGCCAAATATTTTACTTTGTAGAACTGTGCTGGGATTGGCAAGAACATACACTATAAAAAAAGTTTAAAGGCCTGAATGTTTAAAAATCATGACATACGTTACTGCAAAAATAACTTCTACATTTTGAGCATGCTTTTTTATCTTTGAAAAAAATAATTGCAGAGATTGCCACATAATATAGAAAGTTAACTAAAGAAAACATATGATCAAATGTTAGACCTTTAAAACAAAAATTGAAAGAACATGTTATTCAAGAATGTTTGATTATAAATGAAGACTAATTCTTCAGTGCTACTTCTCAGATGTATCTGAGAACATGCTGAACTGCTGAACAATATAGAGAAAAATATCTGTCGCTACCATGTAGCTCATATCCGATACTATTTTCTTATTCAGAGATGCCATTATAGAAAGAAAGATGTTTTTTTCTACCCCAATACTGTAATCTTTTAAAAGATTGTGGGGCAATTTCGGTCACTAAACCACAATCTCTGTATAATATCTAAATCTATTGTTCATTAGCTTAGTTTGGTTTCTTCCCCCAAATCTTCCTTGTGTGGATAAAATCAAAATATATCATACCTTTAGCTCCATAGACGTGTGTGCAATTGTGTATGCAGGTGGTAGTGGGAGAGGATGGAGAGTGAGAAAGGAAAGGACCGTAAGAAAGAGAAAACCATTCTGGGTGCGTGTGACCGTTCCAACACATAAGGGGCTGGGCCTGTACCTGGAGACATTTTTATTCTGAAAACCTTGAGAGAATCGAGGACTAATGAACTATTGAACCAGTTTGCCATCTTTGAATCTCTTTTCTTCGCAGGCAGATTCATGGGAAAAGAAAGGAATCTGAAGTGATTTGAAATTTGTGAGTTTAGACATATGCTAAGAGTACAGTTAACTTGAGTTACTTTTTCCATGCTGCTGAATTGGGTCCTGAATGAGGCAGTTTTGTGACTTAAACAGATTTCACTAATTTTCCTTTCTTGCACATTTAAAAAACAAACCACACTCTCCCATATTGCTGTTTGGGTTTTAACGGAGCTAAGGCATGCACACCCAATTACTATAAGCACTTTAAGTAAAGCTTAAAGATATGCAGCATGTTCTTAACTGCAAATGATATGATAGGTAGTATCTTCCCTCTTTAGTTTTATGTCACATCCAAGAGATTAATCCTCTCATGAATCATCCATAATGACTAGAATAATTTGGGGAACTGAATGAAATTTTTCAAATTATTTATATCATGAACTCACAAGAATATGAATGGTGGGTTATGGAAATACAAACCACGCTTACAAAAGCTAAATACAAAAAAGGAAGGCATGAGGGTAAAGTTTGTGTTTCTAAAGCTGGACTTGGAATCGACACACTGTGGCCTATGACTTCGCTGGTGAGTGATCCTTGGAACCGCTTATGAAACACACAAGGGCAACTTATTGTGTCTAACACTTGGATGGAAAAATAATAGTCTTTGTAGAGCTCACAGCAAATACACTAGATTCTCTAAGGATGTGTGATGTCCATATCATATAGGGTTCATAATAATATTTTAGGAAAAATAATAATAATCCTTAAAAATAGCCAGTTTTTTTTTTCCAGTTTGAAACAAATAGACTGAGCATGTTTTGTAGTTTTTTTCTAAACACAATCTCAAGAAAGAGACAATACTCTATTTCTCATATTTAAGAAATATGGTGTTATTGCACAGGAATCGTTGATGAAATGTTTCCAAAATTCTAGATCATCAGCCTAAAAATTCATATAAAACTATACAATACATAAAACATTTTACAGAGTTTTAAATTATACAGTACATTAAAGTTTTAGTTGACTTATCTGAAAAGACATTTTTGGTATGTAAATAAAAATGCAAGGAGAAAAACCTGTCAGAAAGTAAATAAAGTATGTAAATTAAATAAAAGGTAAGGCAGCTACACTTTTTATATAAATAACTGTGTTAACAGAGCTTTATGCATATTACAATATATTCAGATGCATAGCTTTTGCAAAAATAAATTCATTGCTCCTCTCCAAAGAATGGATTAAAACAATTTATTTTATAAAATTTGGATAGATAGGATAAGAAATGTAATAGCCATCCATGGAAAATAAATATAAAAATTATTCAAGCTCCATCTACTTTATGTTAGTAATGAGATGCACTTCATTCAAATTCCTTTCAATTGAAACAGTGCTGAGGAAGCAAAAACATGATTCTGTAGGAAATGATTTCTAATCTTCATGATAACATACCGATATAATACAATTATTTACAATTGACTAAGAGTTAATTTCAATAGTATAACATCTTTCTTGCAAAAATGTCAGCTTTTATTGATGAAACAAACTAAGAATAAAACATTTTTACTTGTGGTATTACAGTGCTGTTTTTCATTCTGTTAACCAAAACAACGTAGTAATACTGTAAACAAAAAAATAACATCAGACTGCTTGTTTGCATGATTCTATCAAGAACCATAAGCAATGGAATGAAGTACATTAGCTGTAATTTTCGAAAAGACTTGATTCTTTTAGACTCCAGTCATTCTATATTCAAAATAGGAAGTGAAAGTTGGGCTAATTGTGTTAATTACCTATTCTATCATGGGAGAACATAAAATAAATAATAGAAATGACCAGTTTTATATACATGCAAATTACAATAAAAGTAAATAACATGCAACAGACAAAATTATCAATCTATCTATACATGTGCATGGTTTATATATACCAGTTTTTCAAAAATGAGGCCTGAATGTCTCCAAACACTTTTAGTTGTCACAACTGGAGGAGCAATGTTACTGGTATCTAGTGGGGAGAAGCCAGAATGCTGCTAAATACCCCACAGTGCACAGGGCAGCCTCCCACAGAAAGAATCATCTGCTCCAAAAGATCGTTCTGCCTAGGTTGAAGAAACCTGTTTGTACCTATAGTTTTTGTTGTTGCCACCTGCCCTATTTTAATAGAGAAATATCAAGTATTTACATCAACCAACCCTCTTTAGGCACAGACTGGTTAAATCAGACCACCATCATCTTAGAGGAATAGGAGTCATTCTTAACACTTATTTATGGAGTACATGCTCTGTACCAGGCTTTGTTGTAGAATAAGTTGGCCATTGTCTAGTCCAATTTCCTCACTTAAAGGCTGGTGAATTTGTCCTGCTAAATAATAAAATGATCTTCCTGTACTCACTTTGGTGTGGCTGAATTCGAACGGAGATTTCTTGACTCTTGAGATTCCAAGCAAATCTTTCGTGCACTGGACACTCTGCTTCCAGCAGAGTCAACAATTGTGAATGGTATCCCTATAATGTTGATTTGCATTATATGTGTTTTCCCATCTATTGGTTAATTTACAACTTGCTTTAACTACTCTAAATAGGGTATTTGCTGTTAAATTTTTTAAATAATATAATTTTTTTAATTTATTGATTTTTTATTGATATTTTAGAGTCAGAAAGGAAAGGAGAGGGAGCAAGAAAGAGAGAGAAACATTGAGCTATTGTTCCACTTATTTATGCATTCATTGGTTGCTTCTTGTACCCTGACTGGAGATCAAACCCACAACCTTGGTGTATTGAGATGGCGCTCTAACCAACTGAGCTACCAGCCAGGGCTTTTGCTGTTAAATTTTAAGAGGTAGAGTATGAAGGAGAAAAGTTGATTCCACAGGGATATTTTTATTAAATGTCATTAGATGAGCATATCTTCTTTGAGTCTATATTTTAATATTATACTTTCATATTTCTACTGAAGCTTCTTAATAGAAACTGCAAAAAATATTCTTTGGCAATGCAATGTATATCATACAAAGGAGATCTCATACAAAGAACAGTGTAAGATAAAATTTTCAAAATTAAAGTCCAGAAAAAATGTTCACTTCTTAAAAGGTATTATTTCCTTCCTTTGTGCCTTGGTCACAAGCAATGTCACAGGCAAATGTGAATTTCAGTTGCAGCAAAAATACAAATTCTTACATTTTACATATCTTATCCCTCTCATTACTCTGATTTACTATCTTTTTTTAAAAGGTGTGGGAATATATGAATAAAGAAATTATTTAATTAAGTAGACATTGTCTCTGTTTTCCTAGAAAGTTTACTTATTTGTGTCACAGAATAAAATATAATAAATGGATTTAAAACTGAATATTTAACATGCACCTTCTTCTCCCACAATTTACTCAATGATTTTGTAACTATTGTATTCCCTAGAATTTCCTGATTGGTTAACATAATGCTTTTTCTATCATCTTTTTACTTAACATCACCTAGCAGGTCAATGGCAATATAAAGACTTGGAATTACTGTAGCTACCAAAGCTCTTCTACGTGCTGCCACGGTGTTGTATATTTTTGTTTGTTCTTTCTCTTATCATTAACTCAACCCTACAAATTGAATACAATTGTTCTTATTTTACAGATGAAGAACTGGAAGCTTGGAACTTGCATAATATTATCCAGTGACTCAGTGGCCGACCTAGAATCCCATCATAGGTCTGTCTGACTGCAAAGTCCTTGCTTATTCTTACTTGTGGCTATCGTCGACTTAATGCATAAAAACATTGAAAAATTTGAGTCAAGTATGAAATCAAATTCTAAGGTAAGTTTTCAATATGATTTAATTCAATTTCTAGTATGGCCACTTTTATTGAACCTATTGAATAATAACTCATTTCATCTTTATTCTGGTTCTTTTTCAACTCTCCCCCACCCACAGCTATACCATAGATTTATCAGCATAACATGTTCTCTGAAGATGTCAAAATATTAAAACATTTTGCTCACAGATCAAAGTTTACGTACAGTATTCCCCCCTTATCTGCAGTTTTGCTCTCTTCAGTTTTAGTTACAATATTGTTGGTCAACAGTGGTCCAAAAATATTAAATAGAAAATTCCAGAAATAAACATCAATTGTGCACCATTCTGAACAGTGTGATGAAATCTCTCCGTATTCCACCTGGGAGCTGAATCAGCTCTTTGTGCAGCGTATCCACCTTGTATATACTACCTTCTATTAATCATTTAGCAGCCATCTCGGGTATCAGATCAACTGTTGAAGTATCACAGTACTTGTGTTCAAGCTACCCTTATTTTATGTAATAATAGTCCCAAGACATGAGAGTAGTGACGTTAGCAATTTGGATGTGCCAAAGAGAAACCATATAGTATATGCCTGTATAGGAAAAAGTACAGAGTATACAGGGTTCAGCACTATGTCTTTGCAGGCATCCACTGAGGTCTTGGAATGAATCCCTCGGGGATAAGGGGGGACTACTCTAATGTCTTTTTTTTTAATGTTACTTAAGTGTTCTAGGAAAGGGGTTGTGACTTATACTGTTTTCATCAAGAAAAGTTTAAAACTGTGTATCTAGTTGCATGCTCCTGAAAGACTAAAACTAATTAAGGCTTTTCAACAAATATAAGAATCCATAAATAAATGCAACGATGCTTCATTTAATTGGAACTAATTATACCATGAGAGTTATATTATGGAAAACAAGAAAGTATTCATAATTATGTAATGTAGATCTGCCTGTTTTATCAGCTGCCTGATCAAGACCCCACTGTGCTCATTCTCTCTGCCCCACGTCATTGGAAGGTAGACTAGACAGACTGGAAACACATTTGCAGTAGGCATTCGAAATTTGTTTTTGTTTGGGTGAGTGGCAGAGTTTTTCTTCTCTCTCTCCTTTAGCACTTACAACATTCCCCAGCTACTTCCAGGCCAACTTCTTTCTCCCTTCATTCAATTTGTAATATGAAACAGGAGATTCTGATCAGAATGTATTGGCAGACTATACTTTAGTTGCATTTTGATCATATTATAGTGCTACCAACACTTAGCATGTAAATCTTACCCATAATTGCCAAATGAAAGGCCCTTTATTTAGTTGAAATAGTTTAGAGGTATGGTAGACAGTATTTTAACATGGTCCCCAAGTTTCCATGGTCCCCTGGAATGACTGCCAGTAGAATCCCCTCTCTTGAGTGTGGGCAGGACCTATAAACATGATAGGGTATCACTCCCATGGTGAGGTTTAGTTATATGATAAAGGTGAAATGATTCTACCATTGTAATTAAGGGCACACATCCATTGACTTTGGATTCATCAAAAGGTTGATTATCCTGGTGGAGGTGGGCTGACATAATCAAGTGTATCTTTTAAAAGATGATTAGTCCTTTCCTGAAGAAGTGGAAGCAGGAAAGATATTCTCCCGCTGGCCTTCAAGAAGCAAACAGCCATGTTATAAATTACCTAAGAACACGGAACCTCGATCTACAACCACAAGGAACAGAATTCTGCCCAAACCAGTGAGCCTTAGACAAGATCTCAGCCACATCAACATGATAGGACATATTTCTGGCCGTCTGTGAGACCTTAAGCAGAGGCTGTGCCCAGAACCCTGACTCATGGAAACTGAGCTAACAAATGTGTGTTATTTTAAGTTGCCAAGCTGGTGGTAACTTGCTACACAGCAATAGACAACTAATACAAGGGATCAGCAGGTTGGTGAGATGTTGCCAAAAGGGATGAAGAGAGTGGGAAGAAAAGGACTGTCCAATGGCTACTCAGGAAAATAAATTCCAGCTCCTCCTGAAGAAGTGGGTGAATGAAATGGAAGCCCGGGGACAGGACCTAGAGTCCGTTTCACCCAAACAGTTCTAACTTTCTCCAGATCAGTCACACTTGTCCTTCAAACTCTCTTCTAAGTAAAACCAATGAGGACTAATATTCTCGAGTTTCCTAGGTGCCAAACACTGTGCAGGGCAAGTTACACATATTGTCTATTTTGAGCATCATTACTACCCTGAGACGTATGATTATGTGTTATTACCAGCTTATTTTTAATCAGTTAGTCAGTGTGATACACGATACATATGGGCTAAACAGTGTGCCATCATCAAAGAGCTAGTAAATGGCAGAGCCAAGATTCAAACACAGATCTGATCAACTCTAAACCCCATCATCTGAACACTTTGCTGTATTTCCTCTCTTCTGCACAGGTAGCAATCCCTCTCTGTTGCTATGAATCTGAGCACTGCAGAAACCACTGTTCTCTCAATCTCTGCCCACAAATCTTAGAAAGATTTCTGTCTTTCTCACATTTTCAGTCAGTATATTAAGGCATTTTCTTACCTTCATGTAGCATTTTGATTTGAATGAAAGTGGTACGTCTTTATATAAGAAATTTACAGTACGCTCAATAATGTTACTGAGATTGTTCCAATAGCTTTTAATGTAGAGATAGAAAACAAAAGTATATATATATAATAATACATATATAATATATAATATATAATATTATATATATTATATATATTTGTTTGCAAAATATATATATATATATATTAACCTCTTGCTAAATAATTTAATCTAGGTATATCCCACAAACTTTTTATAATGAAATAAATTATTTAGAAGCTACACAATATACATATTTAGAAAATATCTTAAAGAAAATAGTATCAACTAGATTTATTTGGTTAGCATACTTTTGGCACTAAATAATATAATTTTTAAATTACTCTTAATTTGTGTATAAAAGTTGCTCAGATTCCATTTGTATAGGACCATTTTTCTCTAAAGCGCTGATATCCTGCTACTTGTTTCACATTAAAGATTTATTTTCTCCTAATAGTCCACTGACAAAGAGAAGATTGGTTATATCTCAAGTTTGATGTGTCTCAGCTATTTGGGTTTTATAATTTCATCATTCTATTATACTTGATTTTGTTTTTGGAAATACTATGTCTTTTAAACATATAGAAGGATCAAGATTTGACCAAGTTCACATGGTTTCCACAAAACTTCATTAATGATTCTGAAGTACCCATAAAACTCAATGAGCACTGCTTTAAAACTGAGCATACGTTTAGCCCAATATGCTTTAAAACACTAAATGGACAAGTTAGAGATAAGAAAGTGGATCTAGCATCCTGTGAATGTGTACATTTACCTTGTAATTTTATAATTATTTAAAAAGAATTCGTTTTATTGCATTTACCCTTAACGATATAAGCCACTGCTTTTATCTTCACCAACTATGAAGTAAGGGTTAGACGATAAAACCCCAAGAGTTGATTTGTGGTCAAGTTCATGATTTATTCCACTGAGAATTTTCTCTTTGATAAAAGGGTCACGTTGTGAAAGGGCAGGCATACTCTTCCTTAGTGCAAATGAAAGAATAGATATGCATAAGTAATATGAGTTCGGCCATCAACTGGGAAAGGGGTGCTATTTCACGACCTGGGAGAATTTAAAGTTATCTGCAAACTGGAGAATGCCTGATCTTCTTCTCCCAAGCAGTTTTTGTCATAAAATCATAAAATAGAATTTCTTCCCACCTTCCATATTATCTGTGCCACTAAGTTAAGTAAGTATTTTCACCAGAAATGCAGATTTTCAGCTCAGAATTTCACACCACATTAGACTGGAATTTTCAAAAAGAATATAAAGTGTCAGAATTATTTTTAGTCAGAGCAAGAAGTATTATTTATACCTTGCTATAGTTTTTTATGTAGTAGTTTAACAAAAATTTAACTCGGGGGGGAAAAAGTAAAATATAAATGTCCATTGCATTAAAGGCCTTTAGCCATGTCTTGTGGCGTCAAGGGTGGTGGTACTGATCATGGTGGTGATGATACTTTAAAGGTAGAATCACACAGAAAGAATGAGGAAGAGACTAACGGATATAGAACACCAAGAATGTTTTCTATAGGCATTTGAGGTTCATTATCTCAAGTGCTCATTTCAACATGTCTTTGTAGGAGAGGTTATTAGTTATTGGCAGGTGAAGAAACTGAGGTTAGCAAGATTAGAATCTATTCAAAGGTTATGCTTTTAAGTAAATAACAGTCTAGAACCAAACATATCTTATATTAGAAACTCAAGTTCTTAACTTTTCATATATAATCATTTGGTCAACATTTGTTTAGGTTAACCAAGTGGGATTATATTCACCACTTAAAACATTTCTTTCTATCTATCTATCTATCTATCTATCTATCTATCTATCTATCTATCTATCTACTCTATCTCCTACCTATCTATCATCTATCAATTTACAATTTTTTTTGGTGTGTGTGTATATATATATATATATATATATATATATATATATATATATTCATGTGTGTATACATAACCCACAAACTCACTGTAACATTGTAACTCTTTTGAACCCACAAATGGTACTGAATTAGCATTAAGCACTTTTCATTTTAAAACAATTTTGCCTTTAAATATAACTTATGTCATAAATCTCAGATTAAAGATATTTTAGAGATAATTGTGGCAATATTTGTATCTTATCTGTCAAGTTATCATAGTTATTTCTGGAGACATTTTCATACACATAGCTAAAGTTTATAACATATTGATTGTTGCTTGTTTATTAATTCTCTTGTCAACTTTAAGAATGTGATAAATTGATAAAGGTGAGAAATGGGTTCTGTTTATCTTATCTTTAGAACTTATTATTGTAGAGACATTTAAGAGCTCTCTTTTGATTATCTAAGATATAATAAATAAATAAATTGTGGACAGAAAAGCAAATATTAAGTTTCTGTTCATAGATATATATTTTTGGTGTTTGGTTATTAGACATGATACTTTAGGAACACCTAAATTAGTCACTGGGAAAAAACAAACATGACAGCAAAAACCAAAGGCATTGTCTTAGGATTCATATGGAGGGCCTGACTCACAGACAAAAAGAGTACTCAGACTTTGAATACACATTTTAAGGTGTTTGTCAATATAGTTACTCTAGCAATACAATAATGCAATTGCTATACTTGTTATTTGGTAATACTCTGTTAGATATAGCCCCTGTAATAATTTAATATATAATGCAGCTGAGAATGCTGTGTTCACCTTTCTAACTTGTATGCAACCAGACTCCATTTTCTAGCCTCCTTATAGTTGGAGTGACCACGTGTGGTTCTCGTCATTGGACTGTGAGGGAATGAGATGTACCCTGTTCCTGGGACAAAGTTTTGAAGCAGGTGCGCCCTTTCTATACTCTCTTTATGAGCAACAATGATGACGAGGCTCGGGTGCAAGGAGAGCCGCAAAATGCAAGGGGCCAGGGTACCTGAATCACTGCCTATCCAAGGGTAGATAGGAAGAGCTGCCTACCCAAGAATCCCCCGCCTCAGAATATTTATAAGCATATTCTAGTTCAATATCAAATTGTCTTTTTCGATTGGGCCATCATTCATTTGGGTCTATTTGTTATACCAAGTTAGGAGACACCAACTCATACATTGAGGATATTACACAGATAAGAAAATGAATACTTAAGGATAACTTGAACCTATTTATAAAATGAAGTATATACCATTTGCTTAGTGTAAAAAATTTATAATTACACAGGATAGAGTGTTACCTATTAATTCTGCCTCACTGAGGCCATACCTGATCCCGTCCTGCTTCACTGTAATCTTTCAGTATGCTAAATCTATTGACCGAACTGAATGGTGGGCTTCTAGGTGCCACATTAGTACAAGCAGGCCTGGCCTCTTCCGTGTAGGTAGTAGGCTAATAACACTTCTATGGAAAGTTCCCAGACTTTCCGCCCTACAATGCTCAATGTCTGTACTATTAAATATAAACTTTTTGGTTTGTCTGAAAGGAGTTCAATCATTTTCCCTTTCTAATCCTCAATTTTTTACTTAACAAATGCTATTAAATAAAATTGTGCAAGATAGGAAGTACTTTGCTGCTGTACCTGCAAGGGTATATAGACTCTTATTGTATAGGAGAGAGGGAAAAAACATTTCTAGGTTGATATGTGTCTGGAAAAGAACAACCCTTCCTCCTCCGCCACTAAGACTCAAGTGCTCTTTTCAAAATGCTTGTTTCAAAAATCTTCTGTAGATATTCCTCAGGCAAATAAAACACTTGACATGTCTTAACCCACTGTAAAACAACTTTTTAAAAAATTTTACCACCTGAATTACCTGTTCATGGAAAATACCTGTGTTTTGCCTATGTAACTCTTCAGGTCCTCATTCAACGCCTAAGAACACTTATTTTAGACACATTTTAAGAAGATAGGTTTCTCAACTTAGAGCAACATAGGAAAAGGAGAGGAAATGTCACAGGATGAAACATCCACAGTAGAAAGAAGTGGAAGATAAGGATGAAATTAAAGGGTAAAAATCTATAAAAACAGGAGAAAAATTCAGAGTAAGAGTCAATAATCTCTCACATTTCCATAAGCATTAAAGGCCAGTCTGCATGTTCAGATAAGGCATGGGAAAATATGATAAGTATTTGGAGAATTTCTATCCAAAATGCTGGATACTACCTCTTGATGTTTGAAGAGGAAAATCTCAGTTACTGGGAAACTATAACTACCCAAACACATTTTTCAGAGTGGTGAGATGTCTCTGTGTGTCTCTCTATATAGACTTGCATAAAGCATTTTGCATACAGATTTTAATTACTGCAATATGTGTTTGTTCAAATATTTCTTATAATGGGTAAGTTGAGGAAATAACATTTAATTATTCTTAAGTTATTATTTTTGAATCTGGAACTAGAACTTAAGAAACCTCCATATTTATTTCTCTTTATATCATACTTATCCTTAGCCTCGCTCTTTTTTCTTCTTTTTGTGATAAAAAACAAAGGAAGGAGGACAGTGCTAGAAATATGAATTAACACAGCTGTGTGGCAAAGTTCAAAGGATAAGGATTTTAGAATTTATGAGAAGTGTATCTCAAAAAGGTTCTGGCCACATACTAAAACTGTGTGACTCTGGGCAAATTATTTAACATCTTTGACATTCAATTACCACCTCTGTAAAATGGGGACAAAAATTCTCCTGGGAGGCTGTGTGTGTTAAATAAGATAATAAATGTAAAACCACTAGCACATTATCTGGCGTATTATTTACTTTTGGATTATTTTGATAATATAATTTACTGTATAATTGTTTTGATACTAACTTCCCAAGTACTGTGATACATGTCCATACACTACTGTCACATATGCGATGAGATTAAGGTCATGTATGTGGATTTTGCTAATATATTTTGTGACTAAATCTTTACCTAAAAGTAGTATGAAGCTGACTTAATAAAAACACTCGGTGTGGATTTGCTGAAGCGAGATTCAAATAGGTTTAATGAGTTTAAGCTTGAAAAGTACCAATACGTCTTGGAAAATAATTATCAGAAATTTTCTTTATGGGCGCTAATTTTCCATTCACATGAATGAGGCTCAGTGAAGCTGTCATAATCATCTTGTAATGATACAAGTGGAAATGCTCAGAGATGATGTTATAATGAAAGGTATAACAAAGTGCTGTCAATACCACGGTGTGCTAAGAGGATAATAAACTTTCAGTATTTTAAGCTGCTAACTAGAGAGTACATCCATTTGTGGTGGAATCTTAACATTACTTTTTGCTAATTCTCCCACCTGGAAATGCATAGCGGAAACTGAAGTATCAACACCTGTATAGTAGTACACGTGGACGAAGTGTCTGAGAACAGGGTATGACAGAGAACAAATCAACTGGAGCCAGAGAGATGGGGGACAAATTGACGCTAGCTATCTATTTTTTAAAGCAATTGATAACCAACCAGGTATGTGCTAGGGAATACGAGAGACTTGCACTGGCAAGAATAGCTTTTATGTACCCAGAGCAATATAACTTAGGAATTAAAATGGTCAAACTACAAAGTGATAGAAGAAGGTAGAGAAACAGCTGGAACAAAAGGTACAAATGAGATGCACCAGGCGTGAGACAATTCGAAGAGAAACCTATGTAAAGGCAGGACTCCAGTGTGGAAGAATAAAAACTTCTGTGTCATTATTAGTTGTGTGACTTTGGATACTTACTTAACTTCCCCATGCCTCAATTTTCTCATCTGTTAAGGGGAGATCACAATAGTACGTAGTAAGTTTGTCACTAGAATCAAATGAGTTACAATGCAAAACATATGGTGTAGTAATTGGCACCCAATTTAGTCCTCAAGAATACCGTTTGTTGTGAATTTCTTTTGTATTTGTTATTTTTACTTAATTGCATATATATGAAATATATTGAGGTTCTATGCTAAATATTTGGCAAGATGTGCAACTGTATGTCAATAATTGCAATTTTTCTTAGTTGTCATAATTTAGGGGACATGCAAACGGTTACAAAGAGAATTTTCTTTTTCTCTTTCCTATAGTGCTTGTGAGTAAGACTGATGATAGCTTTTCTCGCCATGCTTCTTGCACTCATCATAATGAACCTGAAATAGGAGATATACTGGTAAGAAAGACAGTCCACAGCGTTGCCTGAACATTCTCCGAGTTGCTGCAAAAGACTAGCATGTCTTTTCACACATAGAGGGTAAAGGAGAGTGAGAAAGCCATCATGGCCAAGCCATTGGAGAAAAATCAGATGACAGTGTCACAAAAGCCACCAAGTGGAGTGATCAAGAAGCCATCCACTTCGTGGGCTGCTACAGGAAGAATCAACCATGTTCACCACTGACCACTGTGGACTCAGTATGACTGCTCATGTTCAATGCATTATTGACGGCATGTGAACTTGCGATATCGAGCACAGTGTGATCAATCACTCCCCAATTTTGTCATTTATCCACTTAGTGCGAAAACTACCCCAGTTATCAACATAACTGATTTTACACGGGTTTAAGTCCCCTCATTCACTATTGCTTACCTGTCAGACTTGCTGTTATTATTACAATAATAATAATAATAATTTGAATTTAGACAGATTTGTTTGCTCACTCTTGGGAAAGGCTCCCCCTAAAAGAGACAAGCGTATGTTTCTTCTTCTTTTTCACTTTAGACTCTAGATTCTCTAACTGTAATATAATTATCCAAATTAAAAAAGAAAAACACACAATCAAGCATACAGGCTAAAAACAAGGCGTAGCCGATTACAATCAGAGATCGTGAAATCCCCGTCTCACAGACCAGGAGGCTGTGGATTCACATTGCGTTTTCACTAAGCCTGACTCCTGATCCACAGAGTCCTGGAAACTATCTGATTGCTTGTAGTTAGGAAGAGACTCTTAGGGTAGAGTGCATCGAAGCAGTTTAGAGTCTACTGTGCTATTGCGCTGAAAAGCTACTTTTAAATAATAATTCACCTTCTACATCACCCAGCAGTATGTTTATGAAAGCTGTTTTCTTTCTTTTAACTACAGGTGTCAGATGTATCAAAAACGCAGGAGTGCCCTTTCAGCTCTCTCCGCGCCATTCCCTGTCAATTTCACGCTGCCTACAGAAACAACATAATACTGAAAACAGCAGTGATGTCACTGGAAGTGCTTTGTGACTGACAGAGAAGAACAGCAACAGTCAGAGGTGGCTCCTCAGGGAATTGAGGACTCACTGGATGTCCTCCAGGGGCTCTACCCTGGATTTGCAGGAGGGATGAAGGGTTCTCTGCATGAGAAAGCAGAGATGAGAAGTGACATAAGTACATCAGGATGGTCAGTCACTCTGGAGGATCTTAGAAGCAGAACAGGCGGCACTGAGGTCCTGGTTAGGTTCTCCGTAACAAGACGGGGGCCCAGAAACATAATGAGTGAAGCACATTCCATAGCTCTGACACTTGTTGAAATGAGTAGAAGGTGGAATTTGTTTGGAAATCCCTCCCCAGTCTTTGTTCCCAGAACCCAGTACTCATTTTCCTGTGCCTACATGCGTGGCTCCTGAGATAAACACTACTACCGCAACAAATCGTAGTGTGCCAGGCCTTACCAGATGGTTACACTGAATTAAAAAATATATGCAAAAGTAAGTTCTAAAGTAAAAGTGGATAAAGATATAACTCTCACTAATTCCCCAAAGTGCCTTCTATTATAGTCATGCTGCTACAAATACTGTCTTTACCCACCCGGATCTTTGTTCTCATCATCTCTCTCCTTTGAAATCCTCCACACTTCTCTATGGATGAAAGCCTGCCCATTATTAAGGACCAGCTAAAGTCTCCATCCTTCACGAGCTCTTTCTTGATAATTCACATGTAGTAATCCACCCTTCCCGGAAATCCTGTTGCCTTCTGTCCATCTGTACTTTACTCACGAGTGTCCTTTTCAGTCATTTTAGAATCTCTTTTCCACTCAACAGAATCCAAATTAGTTCAGAGTAGAGGGCATTTTCAAATCCTGGCCTCTGCTGAGCCCACGTGACATGGACAAGGCAGAAAATATCCTGTAGGGACAAGTATAGGAGCCTGCTGGCTGGGCGTGAACTGCAGAGAAGTATAATCTGCGCAACCTAAGTGTAGTTAGAGGACATTTCTTTTTCTTTCTTTCTTTCGTTCTTGAGGCATTGATCAGCTCCCTCCTGCATGCACTCCCTACCAGGGATCCAGCCCGCTACCTGGGCCTGTGCCCTGACCAGGAATCGAACTGGCAGCCTTTCGGTGCATGGGATGATGCCCAACCAACTGGGCCACACCGGCCAGGGCTAGAGGACATTTCTTTCAAAAACGAACTGCTCCTCCCAATATTGCCCTTCCTTTTTAAATTATATTTTTCTGTGTTTCGTGGGAGATGAGATAGTTTAATGGAATCACACTGCCTAGACTCGAATGCAATTCTAACTGATGTTTACCATATGGCTTTGGGGCATTTACTCACTGCCCCATGCCTCAGTTTCCCCAACTAAAAACTGGATGGCTCTAATAAAAATAGTTGCCTTTAGCATCACCCTGAGCATTAATTAAACTAGCATATATAAAGTACTCAGAACAGTGCCCCAAACATGGTGAGTGCTTTGAAAGCAGAGTCCCAGTGGCTGGAAACCAGTGAGCTAGTAGCCAGAAATGTATGCTGGATGTCAGGGGAGATGACTACTTATTCACTGGTCGTGCAACAGCCCAGGATTATTTGGAGGTAATCTCTGATGTGTCTGGATTGCCTTTAGCAGATGATGAAAGCACACCCAATATGTTCATCTCCCTTCAATGGTACACACTTATTGCTGGGAAGTGGCTGTTCCCGAGACTACACTTCCCAGCCCTCTCCCCTTGCTTTTAAATGGTGAATCATGTTCTTGCCCATAAAACATAAGCTGAAGTGACATGTGTCATTTCCAGTCCAACTATGACACTCATCTTCTTCATTCCCCTTTCTTCCTCATTCCCTTTCACTGGTTTGAAGCAGATGAGCCGAACACAGTGACCCTAGCAACCGCAGGTAAAAGGAGCTGGGTTCCTGATTTACTGCCTGCAGGAAAGCAGCCTACAGTTAGCAAAGCCCACACTGGACTTTACAAGTGTGAGAAATGAAATTCTACTCTGTTTGATCTGTTATCTAGTGTTGGGTTTATTTGTTACAGCAGCTAGTGTTATCCTAACTAACATGTTGCCTATCAGTAACCTGGAAAAAAAGCCAACACATCTTACAAAATCATTAACCCCTAAAATATCAAAACTACAGAAGTACCAAGTACATACATGTAGTAATATTTCCTGCTTACTTAGCACTTATATTTTGAGAAAATTGTGTTAACTTACGTAATAGCTCACCAGAGCTTCTCAACTAATTCATAAATTTAAATGCTCTGTGTTCCAAATTAAGTGCTAGTTACAGCAAGATCTTTAAAGGTGCTTAATTAAGATTCAGGAATGGGGGAGGGGAAGGCTTAGGTGAGGAGATGATCATTTATCATCATGACAAACACTGGGAGTTTCAGGAAGTTGAGCAAGCCAGTTTACCATCAAGTTCCAGAGTTATAATAAATTTCCATCAAATGCACTTACATGGTATATATAGTCATACAAATAAATATCTGTGTTTTTACTTATATGTATACAACTTTAAAACTGAATAGGCCATAAAAGAAAGATTTTTCTTTGTGGGTTTTCTTTTTCCTATGTGTGTGTGTGTGTACTAAGTATTGTCATCTGCTACTACCTGACCTCAGATTTGAATATGAACAGCCTATCATCACATTATCCTTTTAACACTTAATATTTGCAACACATTTATTACTTTTAGTTCTCTCCCAGAACACCCAGCCGTAGTACCCATATCTGAGACACCTGCAGCCCCTGCCTCTCATCAGGTGCTTGTGGAATTATGCATCACAAACAAATCTTAACACCTTCGGTGCACTGAGGTGGCTTAAAACTCCAAAATCAGTGTTACTCTAACCTCTGCCAACATTAATACAAATCATGCTCTTGTGTACAAAATGCATTTGTTTGAGAGTAGCCTCCATCAAGCACCTTCCCCTCCCAACATACATGGGTCTCAAAACAAGAACATAAATGGAGATATACATGCCATGTGTCTACATTTTTAACAGTTGCAGATCCAGCTAACAAAGTTGACAAAATCATTTTTTAAATGATTTCCTTTGTTGTAAGGACTAAATATCTTAATTCATGTTAAAAGTTTGGAACCACATCTGGCCCATAATGGGGGCCCAATAAATGTTTGTTGCTATTCTACTTGTTGTTGTTGCTGTTGACGATTACTTCCTCTCCTTGAGAGCATTACTTGATGAATAAATGACAAGGTGATTGATTATTGGGCCACAAGGCTTCTAAGGACCCTAGGGTGCTCTTCTGATTAATGAAACAATGTCCAAGAAGATGGCATCAATACCACCAGACCCAAAATGCATACCAAAGTGATTATAACAAACAAAAGATTTTAGACACTGGAGCTTCCACATGCATTAATTTTGTACTAACTTTAAAAATGAGAATTCTAAGATGATGTATTAAAATTTTACATTTATATTTAGGTAGGATAAACTAAGTGAAATCTAAATGCTAAAGGAAGAGTTTGAATAAAAACACATTAAAATCAGCAATTCTGGTATTGTTAGATTAATACGTTGGCTTGGTAATGTTATTGCTTAAAACTAATGGGGTCAATATCTATTTCTAGAAACAATCAACAATAGCTCCTAAATTATAGTTCTGTTTCCTAGCATTGCTAAAATTAATGGTCTTATAAAATTCCTATTATAAGAATATATATTTCAAATACTGAAAGCTCTGTCATAAATTATTTTACATAAATAATTATTTTTTAAAATCAATAAGACTATTTTAAAGTTTTAGAATTAAAAAAAGATTTTTTAAAAAGTTGCTTTGGGAGTAATTTATGAAAAAAATTACTCTTCTTTCTATTATAATAATTTTTAAAAGGTCTGTCTTTCTTATTAAATTTTTTAATTTAATTTTACAGGCTGTTACTCTATAAATAGAACAATCCATTTTAAAAGGACAAGGTGAAGTATATAAATGACATTATTAGTGTTGCTACTAACAAGTTTTGAACTGTGCATATTTACACATAAATAAAACCAAACCCAAGGGGATACCAATCTAAGTGTAAATGGATACTAGGGTGGCATACCTATTATTCCCTTAGGTTACAGTGTAAGTGGATCAAAACAACTGAGTAATATTGGCACCTTCATGCATTATATATTGACAAATGCACTGATAATTTAACTTAAGAAGTATCAATACCTATAAAGAAACTATTAGAGTTATTGGAACTTTCTCTTTTTTCAACATTCTAATATGGATATAGATATAGATATATAGATATAGATATAGATATAGATATAGATATAGATATAGATATAGATATTGATGTAGATTGGATATATATATAGGTATAGATATAGGTATAGTTATAGGTATAGATATAGACATAGACATAGGTATAGGTATAGGTATAGATATAGATATATAGATATTAATCAGAATACAATCATTCAAACAATTCTTTAAAAACAATCATTTGATTTTGAACTATTATATAAAAATGTTTCGACATTTTTAAATATTAACACTTAACATTAACAAACAGAACAGGTCTGGGTGGGTGTGTCTGTGTTCATGTGTGTGTGCTGTCTTTCCAGACAGATTTAAACATCTCGAGGACAGGCAGTGTCTTACACATCCTCACAGTCACTGTTGCCCCCTGTGCCATCTGAAAATATTCAATCCAAATCTTACAAATGATGTCTTCACTATATTTTTGTGAATGAATTGAATTCATTTAACCAGTTGTTTTGATATATTTTTGATAGAAGCTATCAAATCAAGTAAAAATCTTATAGGCTTTTTCTGTTGCCCTTGTTAATATTTCTGTACTTCTATTGCCTAGATTTTGGGCATTTCCTTGTGATCTTCTCAATGCCACACTCAGGCCACAGAACAGTACTGCCCCCCCTCCCCCCGATAATCTTATTAGCAATTTTGTAATACCTGGTGTGCTTCCTTCTCTCTGTCTTTCAAGACCTCCAAGACAAATCTTCCACAGTCCTTGAGGATGTCAACACCTAGCTAATGCTGTTCCTCTCTACCATGTTGTATGCTACCACCCCAGCTACTTTAATGACCTCTCTAATAACCCCTGTGTTCCCCTGACTTTCAAATCCCTTTTATGTCTTCAGTCCTACCCACTCCAGCCCTCTACTGCTCAAATTAGTTGAATCTTATGCAGTAATTACCAAGATAGTTCACTCTCCACATTCACAAATCAAAGACTTTCTACATTGTATATCCATGATTCAAGCTGACTATACTAACAGGTCACAAACCGGAAGTATATGGGCTAAAACACATATCACAGGTGTATTTTATTGACCTACATAATGTATCACAATATTTAAATTATTTGCTAATATTTAAAATCAAGAGAGTCCATGTAAAAATCCAGATTTCTGGTTTCTCCTAAAAAAGCAGAATATTTGGCAATTCTGCTCCATATTTTTGCATGAATCAATGATCTATAGTTATAAACAGCTGCTTTTTTTTTTTTTTTTTCAGTTGGGACAAGCAAACTCCAGTTTGCAATTGTCATCTTTTTCCCATCGCTTAAATCATATCATTTTAATTCTTTACATTATTAGCCATGAGCATTTCAGTCTGTGGTTCCTACTTGAATGTTTTCTGAACCTACACCTTATCATTTAGCTCACCCTCCTCAATGCTTAGATCTTCTATTTTACTAAACCTCAACCAGAACACTTTCACGATCCATATTCCCTATACCGAGAGGTAAATAGTTGACGGGAAATTCATGGCATTGTGTTGCCAGAACCCACTGGATGGACCACTCTCTGCTAGGACCACTGTCATTGGCACCTACCACATTACATCCAGACAATCTCATGAATTATTCAGACTGGTTGTGAACTCCTTGAAAATAATACCCAAATTGTTTATGCCTCTGTAGCTCAAGTACCTAAAGTCATCTGAGCATCTACTGTAGTCCATCAATTCAGGTGTCTATTCAAAGCTAATGGTGGATGACCATGAAAGAATCGCTGCCTCGTCTGCTGGTGCCATGTGGTCTGTGAAGAATAGCCAAATGTGGCAGCTGCGAAAAAATTCTTTTTTTTCTTTTTCTTTTTCTTTTTCTTTGGACCTCACCTTAGGGCATGTGAAAGTCACTACATAAGAATTGAAAGGACAAGTATTAAAGACAGGCATCACGCATTTGTTATGAGAGGCCCAGCTTGAATGCTTCTTTACTTGTCCTTTATATGAGCATCTCAGGGAGGCTGCATGTTGTAATTCCTGGGCGTAGCTGGGTGGGGTAAGAGGGAAGAAGCTTTGAATCTCTGCACCCTGTGTCCTCTCCCACCAGGGTTTTCAGCCCTGTAAACTGCCATCGTGTGCACTGCCTTCCACAAAGATTTGAAATTCATCAAACAGACAAAGTGTATATTTAGTACTCACATGAGGGAATACAGAATGCCTTTCAATACATCAAACTCTTAAACCTTTTACATCCTTCATTTTTAAGCTACATGGATTTTGATTTGTACAATTTTAAAAATATTCTGAAGCCTAGTCAATCTAACAGTAAAAAGCACTGTTGCACAGTAAGAAATCAAGAAATACAATTCAGCAAACCTGGTATAGTTGGTCCCCAGGGAAGCTTTTTTCCAATTTGGTTTGTCATAGCTCAGATCCATCATGTCATGCTAGCCTAACTTACTACTACTGTCTTTCATTTTTTTCCCTTTTTTGGCACACTCCAACTATTTTCTGTTAAACTAGTGCTGTCACAAGAAAACATATAAAAATGCTCTTTTTCAAACCCTCTGTTTGGTTCTCTCCTGAACTCTCTGGAGCTACGGATTTCTCTCACTGTCTTCATCAGGGTGAATGTTGACGGATCAGTGAACCTTACTGGTGGTAGTGACAGGCTTGATGCTGTTTTGTGCAAGGTGGAGAAGAAAACACACAAAATAATAATAATATTAAAAAAAAAAGGTTTCTGTGCCTTGTATCCAGAAGGTCCCTGATTCAACAACAAAGGCTTATGTTCAAAGATGATTAGCTTAAAGGCATTTCAGAGATTTCTGATTGTAGCAGCAGTTGGGAGTCTGCTACTAGGTGAAATATGTATTCCCCTGAGAACAAAGGCAGCAGCAATCCTCTTCTGCTGAGATGGCACCTTTAATAATTCCATGTATGTATCAGTATTTGTGTCAAGATCTTAGTGATTTTGCCCTTCAGGTGAAGCTAGGAGTAGATGAAGCAGACAGCGTCTTAAACAGTCCTCTAAGGGATCTGCAGAGAAAAAAAAAAAATGTCCCAAGGTGTCTAGGAGTGTAAGAAGAAAATATTCATGTGGATGAAAATGTACACAGCACAGAAAAATAGCTCCAAGGTTTCTAAAAGGGGAGAGTGAATAGCCTGTAGGTTATTCATAAAACCCAAGATAAGCTATTGCTTAAAAAATTGTACGCCACACTTTTTTTCCAAGTTGTAATCAAGTAAATGTAATGAAACATGTCTTTTTAAAAAGTCAAAAATAAAAAATTGGTAAACTTAGTTTTCCAAAGAAAACCAACAAGCTCTGTATGTGCTGTTGCCATGGATTTTTTCTGCATAAATGTTTGGCATTTTGTGTACGTGACTTCAAAGGAAAAGCGGTCGGTCTGCAGCTAGGAGGTGTAGGATGCGTACCAGACTGAACTATATGTGAATGCATATGAGTGGCGCTCTCCCCACGGCCTGTGTCTTTGAATGACAATTTCCGTCACCACCCAAGGCAGATTCATGTGCTATTGAATCATGTGGCACTTTTTCCCATGTGGGCTTGCACTGGGGCTGGCTCTTCCTGCTTATCATAAATGCAAAATGTATTTACACAGTGTGTCCATGGGTGTATGAGTTCTAGAACCATTAGAAATGCCAATGACTTGAGGAGATAATATTTCAAATAATGACTTTGATATAGTCTCCCAAAGTTTAAAAGGTGAAAATTCAATTTGCAGCAATAGACACTAAGCAACCCTCCCTTGGCATGAGAGGTGGCTTCCAAGGGGTGAGTTTAATCTCCCCTGGAGAGACACAGGGCACAAGTCTCAGCTAAATCTTTAAACTGGATCACAAGTCCATGGGGACCCTTTCAATGTTCGTCTTCATTTTGGAAGCAAACTTTCAATGACACATTTGGGATAGCAGTTCTTTTCAGGGTGACAAGCTGATATCCTAAAGTGTGATTTCAAGTGTACAGTGAAATTAAACAGAGGCAAGGTGGGTTTTGAGAAAGGAAGACTGCACTTGTCGTCAGTACCTACAAGGACAGGTAATTAAAGTATGTGTGATCACTTCCAGTGTTTTGGGGGGTATATTTTCCATTGAAGTCAAAAGCAGATTTCCTTCCTAACAAGGAATATAATTTATATTGTTACTAGACAAATTTTACATTGACAATGAAGAAAAATAAGCTATATACAATACATGGCCAGGCAATGACAGCAATATGGAGTAAGCTTATGTCAGTTTAAGTAATAGAGTTATATACTTGTTCAGTGTAATATTCCATTCTAAAAAATTATGGTAAGCCATTCCATTTCTAGGACTTCATACTCCTGAGAATTATGCATTTACAGTCCAGAATGGGCTTTACAAACCTGACTTTATAATAAAAAGAACAACAAATTAAGGTCTTTCTGCCTATTTCCATTTTACTAAAACTTTTGATTCCTACATAGCTATTGAGATCCCCCTTCTCCCTTATTCTCCTCTCAGAACCACAGCAATCTTTCTGTTGGAGTAAATAAAAGGCAGCAGTAAATTTACTTCTGTAGGATTTCATTACATGTATGCATATGTATGTGTACTCACATGCACACACACACAAATATGAACAGGATTTCCCATTCCAAGTAAGCAAATGCTCAAAGCTGGAAATACAAGGGTAAAACTAAAAAGAGAAACTCAGAAATTTTACATTTTACATTGTCACATTTACATTAAGCTCACAAAGTAGATGCGTGTAAAACGGATGGAGGGAATTAGAGTTCTGATCAGAAGTTGGCATAGTAAATCACGTCTATTAGAAACAAAACCCTGGGCCGGATTCAGCTCTGCAATTTTTTTTTTTTTCCCCAAAATGTGTGATGATGAAGATGGTCCTTCATGTCTTATCTCTTATCTCATCACTAAAAGTATAATAATAGCACTTTTCCCAAAGGCCACACAGTGGCCTTTGAGAAAGTGGTATTAAATGTTGTATGTGAAAACACTTCGTAAACTCAAATACACTTGGCAAATGTAAATGAGGAAGATTTGATCACAACACTGAGATGTTGTTCAAAAAAAAAGTTATGGGATATTTGGAAAAGACATTTTTTCTTTCATAATTTTGTACATCATGAATTTTCATTTCAAATTTCAGGGGATTTTTAAGTTTTTTGCTAAAATCAACATTTAAAAATATTGTATGGATGTAAAATTATTTTATCCACACTTAAAGGGTATATAATGGTTTGATGTTTCAGTTTTCATGTATAAGTCTTATTCAAACACACTAAAGATAGAGTTTTATTAGGACTGGCAAGAATGATAGCAACATATATTCATGGATTTATTCCATCTGCATGGAATATGTAGATCTTACTCTAAATATAGTCTTTCAGAATTCTGAAATGCCTGTGCTTTGGAAATCTGAAGTACGATAAACTGATACTATATTAACTTGGAAATTTAGTTTCTCAATTTACAAGAATATGCATCTTCTCACAAAATATTAGATGTTTTCAAATTTAAAAAGTGAATGCATATAAACAAATGATAACTCTGAAAAAAATTAAAAGCCCCTATACCATAGTATTTCATACAATGTATTTTCCATTTTCATCCTTAGAATATTTCTAATCAACACAATTCGTCCCTTGACCTAAGTAAAAAAGTTATTGGAAGACAAAAGACTATTTCTAGAGCACACACATACACACACACAAAATACAAGTTCGCTATTATTTATTTGTTTACTCAGCTAATTTATAATTAACATGGATTTTGCACTGGTTGAGTGTTTAACTGTATAATCTTAAAAAGGTTTTGGTACGCTTATAGTCTTCATTTACTTTATGTTTAAAAAATATCTTTTATAGTATATTGAAAAAATATTGAATTAATTAAGTTTCCAGTTCTTTAATTTTCTCAATCAGTATTGGGTTTACAAGTAAAAGCCCCAAGTGTAGATAGAGGTACTGAACCAAATTTTAATTTTTTCATCAGTAACCACTGAATGAATTCAATGTACTTAATTTTTCTGCACGTCCTTTTGATGTCTTAAGAGATCTTGTCACAGGATTGCTTTATGTCATCAGTGTAGCATATATCTTTAAACCCATCTCTAAAAGTTTAATCTGAGAAGTCTATAATATTTATTTCCAAGTGTTTACTATAATAACTTTTTAGGCTAAACCAAACTGTAAATAATTTCTAAAAAATTAAAAGAACAAAGTAAGAATTAGAGACATGTGGACTGCGTATCCACTGAAATCTACCAGTCTTAGCTAGAGATTTGTTTTCTTACCGAGGAGAACATTGAATGGAGGAAAAATAATCTACGGCTTATTTTAGAAGAATCAAGATCTCCTTTGTAGCTCTTGGCTACTTTTGTTCACTGACTTAGAATGCGTCATTTTAAATTTCAGGTTTATGGGTTTTAGTTCAATGTCAGTTATCTCACTGATCGCATTGGCTAAGCCCATTTATTTAGAACACTATGCTAACTAAGTGCCTCAAGTTTTGGGATGGCTGGAATGCCGCCACTCTGCTGGGCTCTCGGTTAGCTCTGTCATCATTATCATAACCAAGAGTACCTATCTATACCTTTCACTTATTCATATTTTTCCACTTGTCTTTTAGCTTAGTGCCTGTATTGTGATCACAAACTGACAGCCCTTGAGAAACTCATGCTCATACAGACTTCCTGTGGCTTCCAGAGAGTTAAATTGTGTTTCACAGTTAAGAGCATTTAAACATATTTGATAGATTTCACTACAAAAATCTAGATTTATAAAGATATTTTTTGAAAAATAGGATCTGGAAAAACTAGACCTGTTCTTCTGTATGGTGACCATTAGATGTAACAGGGGCAAAGGCTCCCAGCTTTCAGCTGCCCTGGACTCCTACGATCCAGTAAACAAACTCCTGGCTCTGCTACGTATTTGGGTTGTTGCCATCCTCGCGCCCTGGTTTGAGGTTTCAGGTATGGGTTTCTATTATTGAAAATAAAAAGGAAACCAGGAGAAGGAGGTAGTTTGGGGGTGAAATGGAGGATATAGCACATTTATTTGGAAGAAGGGGGTGAATCCTCGAAGTTGAAATGTCCGGGAAATAGTAGGAAATAAATGACTAGTGCTTACAAGAAAGGAAAGGACTGGACTAGAGATTTTGGAATCACTCAAGAAAGGCAGAGGTGAAACCATGAAAATCAATGAGTTCTCTGAAGGAGAAATTAGATAGCAAGAAGAATGAAAGAGCAACAGCTGAAGGTGGGGAAATATTCATAATCATCATGCAGGCAGGGGAAAAGAACCTAACAGAAAATAGGAAGTTTGAAGAGAAACAGCGATAAAATATCTACTTTATTATTGGCTCAAAATAATTAGCGTTATTTAACATGATAAAAAAATAGAGATTGGTATGCATAAAATTAATGGTGAAGAATTAAAGGTTTAATATTATTACAGGTAGGAATTAAATGTCTTGGTGCTTTGGCATAACAACAGCACGAAGCCCATCCGGGCACTTTGCCTAAGTCCTGATTTACAGCGAAGTCTGGACAGTGTTGGACACAATAGGCAGAAAACCAAAATATTTTTGAGTACAGGAATACACACAATAGGGTATTACAGGAGTAGAAACATGCATTTTGCCTTCTTTTGGTAAAATAAAATTTTAAAATATCAGAATGGCACTTTTTGGCTTTCTTTAAATTTTTGATGACTGATTGCTCACCTTTGTTCTAAACATAGCACTTGTATTTATAAAAGATAGGGAGGGAGTTCCTTACTTGTCCTTTAAATTTTTACTTTCCCATCTTGGCAGTTTCAAACTAAATAGTGTACATTAAGGAAAACGGTGAGAACAGAACAGTGTGAAATTATTGATCTCTTGCCTTGTGAAGTTTCACAAGTCCTTGCAAAAATTTACAAGTTTGCCGCAGGGCAAAATTTGATCATTTTAGACAGGGATTGAATATTTTGCCTTGAAAAATGTTCGCAAAAAATCTCCTGGGGGTGAAATCACAAATTGTCAAATCATCTGGGCATAGAAAGTCATCAACTTTATGCGGTGAGTGGCAATTTATACTCTATGCTTAGCTTTCATGGAAAACAATGACAAATTTACAATCAATACTCCTCAATGATCTGCTCCCAACGAGAACAGATTGTTTTCACTGGATTGTATTGAAGGGCTGGCTACAGTGTAATGCCAAGGGAGAGCAGCGGGAGGCAGCACTGAATACATGTAAAGTAAACAAGGGGGCGGACCCAGGAAAGGGCCAAAGTCCTTAGTGTGCCAGGGCAGAAAGAGCACAGGCTTTGAGGGCAGACAAATCGCAGTTCAAATTTTGGTTCACCCATTTATTAGCTACGTGAAATTTCGCAGGTTACTTAACCTCTTTGAACCCCAGTTTTCTCATGTTTAAAATGAGAGAAGTAATATTTACCTAATAATGATGTTGAATAATGACAGGTAGATGGATGTATGCCTTGAAAATGGTATTTCTATTATTATTTTAAAAATCATTATTATTAAGGCAATAGGGGTTCTAGAGGAAGACAGATGAAAAGTCTATGGATTTTACTTTGGGAAATCAAAATTTACATATATCATAAATAATATAATTTGTGGATTCAAGAATTTATTTACAAGTACTAGAGGACTGGAAACACAATTTTAAAGAGATATCTCCAAGAAAAGTTCTTAAAATTAAGAATTACTAAAATAAATAAGTCTTTTAGGTAGTAGATGATAAACAATGGATTTCATCTATCACAACTTCATGTAGTCTGAAATGCAGCTAACTATGCTTATGAATACTAGATTCACAGACAACTTTTTGGCTACGTAACACTTTCACATAGTTCAGCTATTAAAACAGCATTAACAAAGGAATAAAATAAGAAATTTTTCTCTTTACCTTAATAGGAGAATGTTTAAAAATAGAAACTAGAATATTTGGAGTCCATCGCTAACTGCTACTACAGATTGTGGTGCTTGAAACACAGGTACATTTAAAAAAGTACATTAGCCAGTGGATGCCTACTGGCCATTTCATTATCGTAATGAAGCACCATCCTTAATAGGTGGCCTTATGAAAAGAATCTGCAGCTTCATTACAGTGTTGGCGAAGCTGGGCCCACCTTTTCCATGGAAGTGCCATGATTTGCAGGATGCTCTCTTTAGTTTTGCCTCCATGAACGGTCTCAGAGCCCCATGAAACATGTCTCCATTTTAAAGAAAATATTTTTAATTGTAAAAAAATCCTCACAATAAGTTAAATACTGTCCTATTACTATGTTTATTTTAACTTTTTTTCTTTATTGATTTTAGAGAAAGAGGAAGGGAGAGGGAGAGAGAGAAACATCGATGAGAGAGAACATCGATTGCCTGCCTCCTGCATATCCCCCACTGGAGATCAGGCTCACAACCTGGGCATGTGCCCTGACCAGGAATTGAAACAGCGACCTCTTGGTGCATGGGTCAATGCTCAACCACTAAGCCACACCAGCTGGGCTCTATGACTATGTTTTATTCTAATGTTCTTGATCTTGACTCAGTGCTTATAACAGAATTTATCTGTGCTCTAGATCTTCTTATATTAACACAGCCTAATGGTAACTTATAATTATTATCCTTCGTATGTGTATATTTGATATATTCTGAATACTAGAATTAGGAATTGATATTTTCTACATTTTAAACTTAACTTCATTAGTTGTGGAGCAGAGTGGTCAACACCAAGAACTCTATAGACCGAGTGCCCTAGTTCTAAGCTTGGCTTTTATCACTTACTAATACTATGACCTTGGGCAGATAAACTAAATTCTCTGAGCTTTACTTTTCTTGTTCTGTAAAATGGGTATTATAATTGTACCAGGGATGTTCTATGGATTAAATCAGTAAACATAAGTAAAGTCCTTAATGTCTAGTGGATAGTAAGTATAATATAAATTAGCTCTACTATCATTTCATTACAAATATATCTACTAAAGTTCTTTCTTCTAGCAAAAACAAAAACAAAAACAAAACAAAAAATGAGGGCACTCTTTTTATAATTGCTGTCTCTTTGAATCAAAAACTAAAGTGTGGATACCTTCTTATAAATTGTTGAATATTCATCTTTTGATGGAGTTGTGGATGTATTAAGGATGTATTTGAATGTGATTAATATAGTATTTGAATGTTAAAACCGTAATTCTCCCTTCTCAAAACTACTCAGCAAATCTTTGATCAAATTCTTATAACTGAGCTTTGTAGGTCATCTTCATGCCTCTCGGCTGTGAATGCTTGAAAAGAAGACACCACAGATACACAGTGCTTTTGGGTTGAGTGAAGCTACTAGCATTGCCAGGGCTGGTCATGTTAGCACTACAAGGAAAGGAGTGTGTCTCCTTCTCCCATGCCAGCTTCATGTCCACCCATTTTCATTTCCAGCTTCTATCAAGAGTGAGGGAGTTCATGATCAGAAGAGTGAGAACCCCATACATGACTTAAGCCAATGGATGGTGTCACCCAGTCTTCGACGCACTCTTCCCTCTCTTGTTTCTTTTTATCTTGTTCCCTTTCTTGTTTCTCCGAGTTCTAAGGACCTACAAATGACCTGGCCCTTGATTTTCTTTTCCACTCTCTTTCCAGCAAGGTAAAAAGACAGTCTTTTCCCTACTGACAGGCTGCCCCCCACACCCTCTCCTGCCTCTTGTCCCACTGAGCGGCCAGTGCACGGCCACCTAAGCAAGTTTGGGATGAGTTATTGAGTAAAACCCGATGCCCATCTCTCTCCTTTTCCTTTAGAACTAGAAATATGAGGAAAATAAAGAATGTTTGTGTTTTTTTAAGAGCCCATAAGTATGAAAAGCAGATTTAGATAAAATTCTATGTGTATGCTTTTGCTTTGAAGGAAGTGTTCTTTATTTGTTAAGCATGGTAGGTTCAATGTCTTTCTAGAAAGAGTGAATGATGCAAAGTTATCGAAAATCGGTCTCAAGGCTTTGAGGAACGCCCACGTTGAAGTCGCCAGCAGCAGGCGTTGAAGTCGCCCAAGCTCTGTAAAGGATGCTCTGCGCCTGCTGTGGGAAGGCAGGCCCTGCCCCCCTGCGAGGAGACTCTGTGCCACACGGGACCCATTAGCTACCAGCAAGCCACAGCTGCAGCCATTAAAACACAAGGATTGCTGACTGGAATTCTCAACTAGAAACCACCAATGTAAGAGTTAACAAAAGCGTTCAATGTTTCATACAACAACTTAAAGGTCAAGCACAGTTAAATCTCTAAAATGGAGTAGAGATGACAAAAGTGGAAGCATCTTAAGTATGCAACTAAAACGAAGAATCTGAGAAGAAAATGAGACATAGGGCTCTGTGATCTAAATTTAAAAAAATCTTATCCCTTAAGAAAAGACATTTAAATGTAAACTAATTTACAAGGTTTATATCAGAATAAATAAAAAGTATGCCCTCAATTTGTCTTCTTTCTATGTCCAAAATGATCCAACTTGGCCTCTTTCTAGTGTAAATGATAGAACACATTTCTTTCCTCCTGTACAAAGCGAGTAAGCTCTGAACCATTGGCTGTATTCAAAACAAGCTCAGTTTGAACTCAGATGCCCTGTGTTTGAGAACCAGTTCTAAACTGGAGAGCGAAGTTTCTGATGGCCATACGAGCTCTCAGGGAAGGAGAACCAGTGAGAACTGCTCTCATTAACCAATGCTTTATGGAAGAAATCTGGATTGAGCATGACCTCTGACTGGCCTAGGTCACGGTCTTCAATGCAGTCCTGGCTCGTTTTTACAAATGTAACCAGATCCCAGCATATACACCAATTTGCAAAGCAATGCTCTGAAATATTCAGGGAGACTCACGAATCATAAGCAGCTCCCATCGTCGAAGGCAACACTTGAAAATCTTTTCTTTAAGTGCAACTACTTGAGAATGAGAAGGGTCTCACACGATGAATTAAAATCTACCAAATTGGCACTTCAGCAGAATGCATAAGAGGGAAAAATTCTAGAAGTATGGACTGTCCATAGAAGAGACACAGCTTCATTCTTCCCTAGAAATAATAACATCTTTTGCATTTGCCACTTCTCTCTGAGGAGCTTTAAATACTTTATCTAATTAATCCTCCCAGCTTCCCAGAGAGGTAGATAGGGGGCAGGTATTATATCTGAATTTAGCAGTTGTAGAAATTAAAGTGTCCTGATTAAGTGACTTAGGTAGGAGGCAAAATTTGCACTTGAATAAGTGGGCTATAAAGTCTCTGCTATGTGCGTAAAAAGAGCACCTACCATGTATATTTAATCTGCCTTCTTTTAATCCATCCTACATGTAGTCTGGAAAAAAAAAAAAGTCTTTAGTGTTACTAGGTAAAAAGAACAAAATATCTATAATTCATAATGTGATTTTGAATTTAGCAGTGGCTTCTGGGCCAAGAAGCTAGAGGTTATTTTTATTAAACTATACATAAAAAGATTTCTTGTATTTTTAAATTGCTGTAGTGGTCAATTTAGTATTATTTAAACAGTTGCATGTGCATTGTGAGTATCAGAATAGAAATTGCTGAGGGGCTATGGAACTCTGCACTGGAGAATGGAGGGGCTCTGCATTTAGACCAGGTGAGCAAATGCTCAGGGTGCAAAACATGAAGGACAACAGATAATGACCAGGGACAGAGTCTAAAAGAAGGGACTAAGTGGGCAGGCACTCTGTTAATGACTCAAAAGTCATTTTCTTCCTTTCTTTGCTAGTAGAACTCAGTTTGGGGGGGGATGTCATTCTTCCTTCCTTGTCGATCATAATATGCCCATTACTCTTTCATTTCACAGCACAGAGTTGGGGAGGTGACCAGATCTTTCCAGTGAGACACAAGGGGGCGAGGGTGCTGCAGACCGTCTGGGAGAGGCTTCTTTGATCTTCAAGAGGTACGAGAAAGAATCCTCTAATCTGTTAACTTTGTCAGATCTTCGTGAGTTATCTGGAGCAGCATGCATGTATGTGGCCATGAGTGAGACAAGCAGACATGGTAGATGGCAGGGCAGGAAGAAGAAATGACTCTGTTTTCTTAATAATGTCATTGAGCTATTGAAATCACCAACCCTGGAATTGTTTTATCTTGGTCTGTTTATTCTACATGAGATAAAATTTTATATCATTTATAGAAATGTTGGGTTTTCTATATAGATAAGTTGTCACTAATATAATCTGGAAGGCATTGTTTTCAGAATTGTTTCTATGTCATTACTTCTGGTGGAGTGTCAGACTTGCTAGTATCCACCAGCGTAAAAATATTGAGATAATGAGCACAAGGTTTGTGAGGTGTCAGAGATGCATAGACTACACCCATAAATTTCCTCACTGAATAGAAAAATGTTGTCTGCACTTTGCCCTAAATAAACCACACGAAGCACACTGGTCAGGCAAAGGTCCCTACAGAATGTGGGAGTGGAAAGTCTGGGATGCAGAGGCAGAGAGCTGGAAAAAAATCCTGGTCCATTTTACCCTGGATCTAGAGAATAATCCAAGGATTATGTAGATGATGAAATGAGTGTTGTGTCCACAATGCATCATGTAGGTCTATATGGCAAATTTCAAGGTTTGCCTATGACTATAAATTTAATAGGCAAAACAAGGCAGTATTGTCTATGGATCTGTCCTATTATCTTGTTGCTTGAAAGTTCTCTGAAAAGGGGCCCAAAGACAGCTAGTAGCTTAAGATTTAGAAGTTCTGCTTGTCCAACTGCCCGGACAGACAGTCCGTCCAGGTACAAAAGCATACACAATTCTAAGGCATGGGAGCCACATTCGGAATCCAGACGTCAGTTCCTGAATCCATCTACCACTTATTCATTTTTCAAACAGTAAACAAGCCATGTCTGCCAGTTACACTAAACAAATAAGCAACAAATGATACGTAATAAAACTGCTCATTTTTCCTTATTGAGGAGTGCACAACAAATGAAAAATAAACTACTTCATTTCTTGTTATTTGAACAGCGAATAGCTAAGAATGAATTCATTTCCACCCTTAGGTTCCCTGGGTATATTAGAGAGGAAAAAGCAAAGAAAGTTCAGAAGGGTCTAAGACAGTATTTCAATAAAACCCAGGATCAAAACACAAACCACAACAACAAAACAAAACAAAAGCAACTACAAAGAACACTAAGAAATACGAGGTGTCTGAGCGAGTGGAATGATAACGTGACATGGCTGAGCCCCCAGTGATGGGGTTTCTAACCTCACTGCAAGCTTTGCTGGTTTCTATTGTGTGCCTAATGCTGAGCCAGTGTTTTAGTAAAAAAGAAAATTCTACTGAACAAAGAATAAACACATTTTTCAGCATCTCTATGCAAGACACTATTGCCAGTCACGAGTACATTTATTTTTAAAGTAGTGGTGGCTGTGGCCCCAGCTTCCCAAAGCTGCAAAATGTAATTAGAGAGATGATGCAAAAGTACATGAAAACATTCATAAAATTTCAGGTAGTAAGCAAAAAGTGTCTAACAAACAGGATTAATAATACTAATATGCACCATGACACCAAAGATCTCACTCACAGGCAGGATTAAATAAGTGTTAGAGGTGTAGGCAACCGGTCTATGGGATTAAAACTCAGCTTTGCCATAAGAGTTGCATGAAAGAGGGTAAGTTACCTAACCCTTCTGTAAATGCTTTTTGCCATTTTTAACTAGAAAACAAACCAAAGTAGACTTGGTGTGTTGGCTGTGGGGAGTAGAAATGATACAGGCTAAGTATCACCAGAGTGCTGAGCCCTCGCTAGAATGCCTGCTAAGAGTACTAATGAGATTGGCCATGGCATGGAATGAGTGGCCTTCATAAGTACAGCTCATGCGTATTGAATGCTTTTGGCGTGGGAACCTTTCTGCCTAAGTCATCTCATTTAATGTCCGTATCACCTCTACATGGCCATGCAGACAACAAAAGTTCAGAGGTGGGAAGAGTTCATTCTAGTGATGAGGCGCAGGGAAAAATTTATAGGAGAATTTATTGTGAGGGATGCACAGGAGTTGAGTTGAAAGAGGAGCTGCCAGGAAAGGAAATGGTTCAGTGCTGGGAAATCAAACAAACAGTGGTGTTGAGGGCTTATCGGTGGAGAGTATTACGCTAAGTGAAATAAGCCAGTCAGAGAAAGACAAGTATCACATGATCTTACCTATATGTGGAAACTAATGAACAAAATAAACTGACGAACAAAATAGATCCAGAGACATGGGAGCGTGGAACAGATTGATGAATCTCAGGGGGAAGAGGGAAGGGGGGGATGGGTGGGAAGAGATAAACCAAAGAATTTATATGCATATATGCATAACCAATGGACACAGACAGTAGTGTAGTGAAGGGGTCTGGGGGGTAAGTGGGAGTGGGGTGGAGGGGGTCAGTGGAGTAAAAAGGGGGGACATCTGTAATACTTTGAACAATAAAGATACATTTTTAAAAGTAAAAAATAAATTTTTAAAAAAAGAAGCCATTCATTATCACCAAGAGCACAGCAAATTGCGTATTAGGGGACTCTGGGTCCAAGGAACTGCGCACCACAGAAGCATGTGCTTAGAAGGTGCCCAACAAACGGATCGGGAGCTGACTGTGTCATCTCTCTCAGGTTAATAACCTGAAGAGCTAGAAGCTTAGGGAAAAGTTGCTCACTGGATCTTTGAAGTAGGTAGAGAAATCAATCAATCTATCTATCTATCAATCAATAGGCCTGTTTTTACATATACAAACTTAATTAGGTGGAGAAATTAACTCCATTTATCAAATAATTATTGTGTTATATGTCAATTTGAACAGTTTCTAAATTACTGTTTTCAAATTAATTGTCTAACTGCATGTCACCATCGCCAAGATCAACAATGTGTGGTTAGACAGCAACATTCCATGTTATTCCCTTTCCTTGCCAATTGTATCATCAATAGTTCAGTGATGGTGTGGTCAGCCTGGAACCACCCTGGGATCTCCTCCCCTTTCTTTAGCAATTGAAGTTAGCAGGTACTCTTTGCTCAAGGCTTGACAGTAGCTGCCTGGAGAACTTTGATATTTCTCCTAAGTATTCATTTTCTCCCCCTTTAGGGATTCAGCCTTTTAGTGTGTGGGTGGTTTCTGCTTTTGTTTGTGGGTGGTTGTTTCATTGCTCAGAGGGATTTTTTCCTGTGTTTTCTTCTTGATTCAGGAATTTTAGCAAGAGTGGTGGTCTGCTTCACTGTGACATTTTTTGTTAGGCATTGTTAGGTTCCCAAAGCCAGTCAGACAAGGTGTCCTGAGGACATCAAAATTTATTATTGTCATTTTGAAATGCTGAAATTAAGACCACCTTGCAAAACAAGTAAATTATGAACGTGCTATGTCGTCTTGTTACCCAATCAATTGGCCAGTAACACGAAACAGTTATTAGACTGTGCTGTGCAAGTCTAACTTCCTCCTCCTAATGTGATGGAATTAATTCATACAACCTGATAACAAGGCTATTACAATGCGAACAATGGTTTAAAAGCAGCTTGCGTGGAACAGCCAGGCACCATTGAACATTTCAGATCAAAGGTCTATTGAACAGAAAGAACAAATAGAATCAATTTCTTGAACTGTTTCTGCATTTTCAAACTTGCAACATTATACCACAGAATGTGACTTAATGCAGTACAGATGAGAAGACCAGAGAAAAGCTAGTTCTAATGCAACAATGAAAATTAATGTAGTGCTTTGGATTTTTTTTGTCTTTATGGAAACAAACCAGTTATTAAAGACAGCTTTGTCTGCCTAAAATTGTGGACTTTGAAGCCAGCCAGGATTTAGATAACTCAGTTAGTTATAGATAACAAGGAGTAGAGAGGTAAATTTGCCACTTTTCATCTGGACTGCAAAGTGGTTACAGAATTTATTTTTAAACAGCAGAGTGCTTAATGAGGTAAAGTGTTCATCTAACTGACATAGGTAACAAAAGATACACAGAACACTTCACTGATATCTGAAATTAAAGGTTAAATAGTGACTATAATAAGTTGAATAGTGACTGAATGGAAAAAAAACAAAAACTTTAGTTTTCTGGGAAGCTCATTTGTATTAAAGGTTGTTTCTCAGTAACAATATAAGAGTTGTTGAAACTCTAGAAAAAAGTACAAAATATATTTATTCATTTAAAAAAATTATATTCCTGCCTAGCCAGTGTGGCTCAGTGGTTGAGCGTCGACCCATGCACTAAGAGGTCTCCGGTTTGATTCCCAGTCAGGACACATGCCCAGATTGTGGGCCCGATCCCCAGTGGGGGGCATGCAGGAGGCGGCCAATCAATGTTCTCTCTCATCCATGTTTCTATCTCTCTCTCCCTCTCCCTTCCTCTCTCTCTAAAATCAATAAAGAAAAGATATTTTAAAAAATTGTATTCCTTCTATGAGTCAGACTTTAAAGATCTAGGTTCCTTGGAATTACCAGGAAACAAATAAGTAATAAATATAGAGGAAATTACTAACTTAACAAAATTTTATAAGAATGAAATATGAAAGTAAAATATTTGAAAATGACTATTATTTAAAATAAATGAAAGTATAATTTTATTTTATATATATATATATATATATATATTTTTTAATCCTCACCCAAGGATATTTTTCCATTTATCTTCAGATAGAGTGGGAGGGAGGGGAGAGAAAGAGAGAGAGAGAGAGAGAGAGAGAGAGAGAGAGAGAGAGAGAGACACATCAGTGTGAGAGAGACACATCGATTGGTTGCCTCCCGCATGACCCCAACCAGGGATGGGGATAAACCACAAGGTATGTACCCTTGGTTGGAATCGAACCCATGAATCTTTGGTCCACAGGCTGACTCTCTAACTGCTAAGCCAAACCAGCCAGGGCCTAAGATTAGATTTATAAAACTAAAAAAAACAAGTATACAATTACAATATTAACCTACATGTTCAAACATTTAATCTGTTGAGAAATGCCATATAATATGCTGTTTAAGGATATGGATTATAATTTTTAAACTTTTTTATTATACTTATTAGGGTGAAGTACTTAATAAAATTGTATAGGTTTCAGGTGTACAATTCTACAATACATCATCTGTATCTTGTATTGTGTGTTCAGCACCCCAAGTCAAGTCTCCTTTCATCACCATGTATCTCCCTTTACCGTCTTCTACCTCCCCCATCTCCCTTTCCCTTTGGTAATCACCATACTCTTGTCTGTGTCTATGAGGTTTGCTTGTTCATTTGTTTGTTTTTTGCTTAGTCTCTTCAATCTTTTTTTTGCCCAGCCCCACAACCCCTCTCCCCTCTGACAGCTGTCAGTCTGTTCTCTATCTATGAGCCTGTTTTTATTTTGTTTGTTGGTTTATTTTGTTCATTACATTCCACATATGAGTGAAATCATATGGTACTTGTCTTTCTCTGACTGGCTTATTTCACTTAGCATAATGCTCCCCAGGTCCTTCCTTACAGTGGCAAAGGGTAAGATTTCCTTCTTTTTAAGGGCTGAGTAGTACGCCATTGTGTAAATGTACCACAGCTTTTTTATCCACTCATATACTGATGGACACCTGGGCCACTTCCAAATTTTGGCTATTGTAAATAACACTGCAATGAACATAGGGGTGCATATATTCATTCGAATTAGTGTTTTGGGTTTCTTCAGATATATTCCCAGAAGTGAAATAACTGGGTATAAAGGCAGTTCCATTTTTAATTTTTAAAAGTATATCCATCCTGCTTTCCACAGTAACTGCACCAATCTGCATTCCCACCAACACAAGGGTTCCCTTTTCTCCACATCCTCTCCAACACTTGTTAGTTGATTTATTGATTATAGCTATTCTGACAGGCATGAGGTGATATCTCATTGTGGTTTTAATTTGCATTTCTCTGATAATTAGTGACTTTGAGCATCTTTTCATTTGTCTACTTGCCATCTGTATGTCCTCTTTGGAGAAGTGTCTATTCAGGTCCTCTGCCCTATTTTAAATTGGATTGTTTTTTGTTTTTTTTTTTTTTTGTTTTTTTTTTTTTTTTTTTTTTTTTTTTTTTTTTTTTTTTTTTATTAATTTACTTATGTTACAGATGATTCTCCTTTTTTTCCCCCGTTGGCACCCCCCTCCCCTTCCCTCCCTGTCCCGTCCCCGTTTTGTTGTCCATGTCCATTGGTTATGAGTACATACGTACAAGTTCTGTGTTCATCTCTCCCCTCCCCCGCCCCCTCTTCTGGCAGATGTCAGCCTGTACCCCACTTCCACGTCCTCCGGACTACCCTGCTCCTCCCACTGTTATGTTCATTATATTCCAGAAATAAGTGAGAACATATGATGTTTGTCTTTCTCTGCTTGGCTTGTTTCACTTAGGATAATAGTTTCCAGGTCCTCCCATGTCGACGCAAAGGATAAGAGATCGTCCTTTCTTAACGATGCATAGTACTCCATTGTGTATATGTACCACAGCTTTTTTATCCATTCGTCTACTGATGGACATTTGGGCTGTTTCCAGATCTTCGCTATTGTAAATAGCGCTGCTATGAACATGGGGGTACATGTATTCTTTCTGATTGGTGTTTCAGGTTTCTTCGGGTATATTCCTAGGAGTGGGATCACTGGGTCAAATGGTAATTCAATTTTTAATTTTTTGAGGTAACGCCATAGTGTTTTCCATAGTGGCTGCACCAGTCTGCACTCCCACCAGCAGTGTACTAGAGTCCCCTTTTCTCCACATCCTCGCCAACACTTGTTGTTTGATGCTTTGTTGATGGCGGCTACTCTGACAGGCGTGAGGTGATACCTCATTGTTGTTTTAATTTGCATCTCTCTGATGATTAGTGAAGTTGAGCATTTCTTCATATGTCTCTTGGCCGTTTGTATGTCCTGTTTGGAGAGGTATCTATTTAGTTCCTCTGCCCATTTTTTAATTGGGTTCTTTGTCTTCCTTTTGTTGAGATGTATGAGCACTCTATATATTTTGGAAATTAGTCCCTTATCTGATATATCATAGGCAATTATGCTCTCCCATACAGTAGGTTGCCTTTCCACTTTGATGGTTGTTTCTTTTGCTGTGCAGAAGCTTTTGAGTTTGATGTAGTCCCATGTGTTTATTTTTTCCTTTATTTCTGTTGCCTTAGGTGATATATCAGTGAAAATTTTGCTGCGTATGATGTCTGAAATTTTGTTGCCTACATTTTCTTCTAGGATTCTTATGGAGTCATGAGTCACATTTAAGTCTTTTATCCATTTTGAGTTTATTCTTGTGTATGGTGTAAGTTGATGATCTAGTTTCATTTTTTTGCATGTAGCTGTCCAATTTTCCCAACACCATTTATTGAAGAGGCTGTCTTTGCTCCATTGTATGCTCTTACCACCTTTGTCAAATATTAATTGAGCATACTGTCTTGGGTCAATTTCCGGATTCTCTGATCTGTTCCACTGGTCTATGTGCCTGTTCTTGTGCCAGTACCAGGCTGTTTTGATTACAGTAGCTTTGTAGTATAACCTGATGTCCGGTATTGTGATCCCTCCTACTTTGTCCTTCTTTTTCAAGATTGCTGTAGCTATTCGGGGTCTTTTTTGGTTCCATATGAACTTCTGAAGTATTTGTTCTAGTTCTGTGAAATATGTCGTTGGTATTTTGATGGGGATTGCATTAAATCTGTAGATTGCTTTGGGTAGTATGGACATTTTAATGATGTTAATTCTTCCAATCCATGAACAAGGTATATGCTTCCACTTTTTTATATCTTCCTCTATTTCTTTTTTCAATGTCCTGTAGTTTTCTGTAAATAGGTCCTTTACCTCTTTGGTTAAGTTTATTCCTAGGTATCTTAATTTCTTTGCCGCGATGGTAAATGGGATTGTTTTTTTAGTTTCTCTTTCTGTGAGTTCATCATTGGTGTATAAGAATGCCGTCGATTTCTTGACGTTAATTTTGTATCCTGCTACTTTGCCAAATTCATTTATTAAGGCTAGTAGATTTTTGATGGAGTCTTTAGGGTTTTCTATGTATAATATCATGTCATCTGCGAATAATGACAGTTTCACTTCCTCCTTTCCAATTTGGATCCCTTTTATTTTTTCTTCACGTCTGATTGCTGTGGCTAAGACTTCCAGTACTATGTTAAATAAGAGTGGTGAAAGTGGGCATCCTTGTCTTGTTCCTGTTCTTAAGGGAAATGCTTTTAGTTTTTGTCCATTGAGTATGATGTTGGCTGTAGGTCTTTCATATATGGCCTTTATAATGTTGAGATATGATCCCTCTATTCCTAAATTGCTGAGCGTTTTTAACAGAAATGGGTGCTGGATTTTGTCAAATGCTTTTTCAGCATCTATTGATATGATCATGTGGTTTTTATCTTTCATTTTGTTTATGTGATGTATCACATTTATTGATTTGCGTATGTTGTACCAGCCTTGCATCCCTGGGATGAATCCCACTTGGTCATGGTGAATAATTTTCTTGATGTATTGCTGGATCCGGTTTGCTAGTATTTTGTTCAGGATTTTGGCATCTATGTTCATCAGGGATATTGGCCTGTAGTTTTCTTTCTTTGTAGTGTCTTTTTCTGGTTTTGGGATGAGAATTATGCTGGCCTCATAAAACGAGTTTGGAAGTCTTCCTTCTTCTTGAATTTTTTGGAATAGTTTGAGGAGAATGGGTGTTAGTTCTTCTTTGAATGTTCGGTAAAACTCCCCCGTGAAGCCGTCAGGGCCTGGGCTTTTGTTTGCTGGGAGAGTCTTGATTACATCTTCAATTTCCTTCGTTGTTATTGGCCTGTTCAAGTTTTCTATCTCTTTCCGATTCAGTTTTGGGAGACTATGTGTTTCTAGAAATGTGTCCATTTCGCTTAGATTGTCGAATTTGTTGCCATACAAATGTTCATAGTATTTGCTAACGATCCTTTGTATTTCTGTGGTGTCAGTTGTTACTTCTCCTCTTTCATTTCTGATTTTGTGTATTTGGGTTCTCTCTCTTTGTTTCTTGGTGAGTCTAGCTAAGGGTCCATCAATCTTGTTTATCTTTTCAAAGAACCAGCTTTTTGTTTTGTTGATCCTTTGAATTGCTTTTTTGGTCTCCATGTCATTTATTTCTGCTCTGATCTTTATTATTTCCTTCCTTCTACTTGCTCTAGGGTTTTCTTTTTGTTTGCTTTCCAGTTCTTTAAGTTGTGAGGTTAGGTAGTCAATTAGAAATTTTTCTTCTTTCTTAAGGTGGGCCTGTAGTGCTATGAACTTCCCTCTCAGAACTGCTTTCGCAGTATCCCATAGGTTTTGCGTTGTTGTGTGTTCATTTTCATTGGTTTCCAGAAATTTTTTAAATTCTTCCTTGATCTCCGTGGTAACCCATTCATTGTTCAGTAACATGCTATTTAGCCTCCATGTGTTCATATGTTTTTGCATGTTCTTGTTGCAGTTGATTTCTAGTTTCATGGCATTGTGGTCTGAGAAGATGCTTGATATGATTTCAATCTTCTTGAACTTGTAGAGACTTAGTTTGTGCCCTAACATATGGTCTATCTTTGAGAATGTCCCATGTGCATTTGAGAAGAATGTGAATTCTGCAGTTTTGGGGTGTAGTTCTCTGTATATATCTATTAAATCCATTTGATCTAGTGCTTCATTTAGAGTCTCTGTTTCCTTGTTGATTTTTTGTCTAGATGATCTATCCAGTGATGTCAGTGGGGTGTTGAAGTCTCCTGCTATGATTGTATTGTGGTCGATTTCTCCTTTGAAGTCTTCCAGAAGATTTTTAATATATTTTGGTGCTCCTATATTGGGTGCATATATGTTTACCAAGGTTATATCTTCCTGTTGGATAGACCCTTTCAATATTATGTAGTGGCCTTCTTTGTCTCTAGTTATGGTCTTCAATTTGAAATCTAATTTATCAGATATGAGTATTGCTACCCCAGCTTTTTTTTCCTTTCTGTTTGCTTGGAAGATTTTTTTCCATCCCTTTACTTTCAACCTATGTGCGTCTTTTGTTGTGAGGTGGGTCTCTTGTAAGCAACATATGTGTGAATCATGCTTTCTTATCCAATCAGCTACTCTGTGTCTTTTTATTGGAGCATTCAGTCCATTTACATTTAAGGTGATTATTGATATGTACTTATTTATTGCCATTTTTGTACAGTGTGGTTCTAATTATCTTTCTATTTCTACTAATAATTATAGCAGTCCTTTTAACATGTCTTGCAGTGCTGGTTTGGTGCTAATATATTCCCTTAGCCTTTTTTTGTCTGGGAAGCTCTTTATTTGACCTTCTATTTTGAATGATAATCTTGCTGGATAGAGTAGTCTTGGGTTCAGATCCTTGTTTTTCATGACCTTGATTACTTCATGCCATTCCCTTCTGGCCTGTAGTGTTTCTGTTGAGAAGTCAGATGATAGCCTAATGGGGTTTCCTTTGTAGGTAACCTGTTGTTTATCTCTTGCTGCCTTTAGGATTCTCTCTTTGTCTTTGATTTTTGGTATTTTAATTATTATGTGTCTTGGTGTGGGCCTGTTTGGGTTCTTCTTACTTGGGGCTCTCTGTGCTTCTTGAACTTGAATGCTTTCTTCCTTCACCAGGTTAGGAAAGTTTTCTGTCACTATTTCTTCAAATATATTCTCTAACCCTTTCTCATTTTCTTCTTCTTCAGGGACTCCAATAATGCGAATGTTATTACGTTTCCAGTTGTCCCACAGTTCTCTTAAGCTATCTTCCTGTTTTTTCATTGTTTTTTCCTTTTGGTTTTCTGATTGATTGATTTTTTCTACTCTGTCTTCTAATTCACTGATCCGGTCCTCTGCTTCCTCTACTCTGCTGGTCAATCCTTCCAATGTGTTCTTTATTTCTGCTATGTCATTCTTTATTTCCACTTGGTTGGTTTTCAGTGTTTCTATATCTTTACTCAAGGTGTTGATGTCCTTACTCATGCTGTTTAGTTTCCTCAAGATCATGGCTCGGAACTCTCCCTCTGATAATTTGCTTAGCTGCACTTCATTTATCTCATCTTCGGTGGAGTTCTCTTGTTCTTTCATTTGGGATCTGTTTCTTTGTTTCACCATTTTTGCTATCCCAATGGGTTTTGGGGCCTGCCAAATTTTCCCTGTGGGTGTTGGTGTTCTGGTGTTTGTGGCTTCCTCTACTGGGTTTGAATTAGCGTGGAGGGCCCTCCTTCAACACCTCTATCAAGTCTCACTTTCCTGGGTAGATATGCAAGCTCAGGAAAGGTTTAGTTATGCTCTGGCTTTTTGCCTGGAGGCTATTAGCCTCAGTTACTTGAAAAGCCTTAGGATCTCAGTTGAATGAGGACCTCCCTCAGATGTTTGCAGTGTAAGAGGGTTTCCGAGGGTGGGGCCAATGCTGGTTGTTAATGAGCCTCAATTTGCATTTCTTTACCTCTTTACCTCACCTGGAGATCTCTGGGGGAGGGGCTTCCACAGCTCCAGGAAGGAGCGAACTTCGCTGCAGGTCTGTGCAATTGGGAAGGAGGGGCTGGCCACCACTGTCCTTTGTGGCCACAGCTCAGCACCAACTCTGAGCGCCCTCCAAATCCCAGGTGTCCCCTCAGAGTTCCAGTCCAGTCCGCCCTCCCTCTGTCGGAGCCCCAGGTGAGAGGCTGTGGCTGTTTAGCGGTCTGTCCCGGCTCTCTGCGCTTTGGAGTAGCTGGGGCTCTTAACCCCGAGGGCGGGCACCGCCACCGCCGCTCCCGGCTACGGTCGCCGCGCTGGGGCCGCTGCTCCTAGCCGGGGCTGTCGCTCCTAGCCGGGGCTGCCGCTCCCAACCGGGGCCGCGGCTCCTAGCCGGGGCCGTAGCTCCCCACCGAGGGCGTCTTTCACAGCTGGGGCCGCAGTTTCCCGCCGCGGGCGCGAGTTCCCAGCCGGGACCGCAGTTCCCCGCCGCGGGCGCGAGTTCCCAGCCGGGACCGCAGTTCCCCGCCGCGGGCGCGAGTTCCCAGCCGGGACCGCACTTCCCCGCCGCGGGCGCGAGTTCCCAGCCGGGACCGCACTTCCCCGCCGCGGGCGCGAGTTCCCAGCCGGGACCGCACTTCCCCGCCGCGGGCGCGAGTTCCCAGCCGGGCCGCAGATCCCCGCCGCGGGCGCGAGTTCCCAGCCGGGACCGCACTTCCCCGCCGCGGGCGCGAGTTCCCAGCCGGGACCGCACTTCCCCGCCGCGGGCGCGAGTTCCCAGCCGGGACCGCACTTCCCCGCCGCGGGCGCGAGTTCCCAGCCGGGACCGCACTTCCCCGCCGCGGGCGCGAGTTCCCAGCCGGGACCGCACTTCCCCGCCGCGGGCGCGAGTTCCCAGCCGGGACCGCACTTCCCCGCCGCGGGCGCGAGTTCCCAGCCGGGACCGCACTTCCCCGCCGCGGGCGCGAGTTCCCAGCCGGGACCGCAGTTCCCCGCCGCGGGCGCGAGTTCCCAGCCGGGCCGCAGATCCCCGCCGCGGGCGCGAGTTCCCAGCCGGGACCGCACTTCCCCGCCGCGGGCGCGAGTTCCCAGCCGGGACCGCAGATCCCCGCCGCGGGCGCGAGTTCCCCGCCGAGGGTGTGGCTCCCAGCCGGGGCCGCGGCTCCCAGTCGAGGACGCAGCTCAGAGCCGGTGGCGACGCCCACAGCCGCGGGCAGAGCTCCCAGCCGGGGCCGGAGCTCACAGCCAAGGTCGCTGCTGTCCGTGGGCTCCTAGCCGCCACCCTCACGCGTCTCCGCAGATCCTACCAGGCTCAGTCAGTGTCCCTGGTTGTGTGGTCCTCTCCCACTGCTTTTCTGTTGCTTTTTCCGACGATTTGTTTTTATTTTAGTTGTAATTCCCGTTTGATCCTGGGAGATCGTCTGTGTAGCTTCCATTCACTCCACCGCCATTTTCTCCTCTCCGGGAACCGTCATTTAAAATCTGTTTTTTTTTTGATGTTGAGTTTTATAAGTTCTTTATAAATTTTGGATATTAACCCCTTATCAGATGTATCATTGGTGAATATGTTCTCCCATACAGTGGGTTGACTTTTCATTTGTTGATGGTTCCCTTTGTTGTGCAAAAGCTTTTTAGTTTGATGTAGTCCCATTTGTTTATTTGTTTTCTTTTGTTTCCCTTGCCTGAGGCAATATATCAGAAAAAAATATTGCTACAAGAAATGTCTGAGATTTTACTGCCTATGTTTTCTTTCAGGATTTTTATGGTTTTGAGTCTAATATTTAAGTCTTTAATACATTTTGAGTTTATTCTTGTGCATGGTGTAAGAACGTGGTCTAGTTTCATTTTTTCATATGTATCTGTCCAATTTTCCCAATACCATTTATTGAATAGACTATCTTTACCCCATTGTATGTTTTTGCCTCCTTTGTCAAATATTAATTGACCATGAAACCAGAAATGGGTTTATTTCTGGGCTCTCTATTCTGTTCCATTGATCTGTATGTCTGTTTTCATGTCGGTACCATGCTGTTTTGACTACTATGGCCTTGTAGTATACTTAGAGGTCAGGCAGCATTGTCCAACTTTGTTCTTCTTTCTCAAGATTGCTGTGGCTATTTGGGGTCTTTTGTGTTTCCATATAAGTTGTTGGAATATCCATTCTAGTTCTTTAAAATACACCATTTTTATTTTGATAGGAATTGTGTTGAATCTATAGATTGTTTTGAGTAGTATGGACATTTTAATGATGTTAATTCTTCCTATCCATGAACACAGTATATGCTTCTACTTATTTGTATCTTTCTCACTTTTTTCTTCAGTGTATTATAGTTTTCCAAGTACAGGTCTTTTACATCCTTGGTTAAATTTATTCCTAGGTTTTTTTTTGGGGGGGATGCAATTGTAAAAGGAATTATTTTCTTAGTTTCCCTTCTGGTAGTTCATTATCAGTGTATAAAAATGCAACTGATCTCTGGATATTTATTTTACTGATTCATTTATCAGTTTTAGTAGTTTTTTGGTGGAATCTTTAGGGTTCTCTCTATATAACAGCATGTCATCGGCAAATGAGTTTTACTTCTTCCTTTCCAATTTGGATGCCTTATATTTCTTCTTCTTGTCTGATTGCTGTGGCTAGGACTTTCAGTACTATGTTGAATAAGAGTGGTAAAAGCTGATATCCCTGTCCTGTTTCTGATCTTCAGGGAAATGCTTGTAGTTTTTGTCCATAGAGTATGATGTTGGCTGTGGGTTTGTCATATATGCCTTTTTATGTTGAGATATGATCCCTCTATTTCTACTTTACTGAGGGTTTTTATTGTAAACAGGTGCTGGATTTTATCAAATGCTTTTCCTGCATCTATTGATATGCTCATGTGATTTTATCCTTCATTTTGTTTATGTAATGTATCACATTTATTGATTTGCAGATATTGTTGGATCACGATTTTTTATTTGTAATATATGTCATTTAATTAGTAAGTGGCTCTTTGATACACTTATTATTAAGAACTGGTACTATGGCACATACTTTATACTGTAAAATAAAAGTTATTAGTAATACTACAAAGTAAAATAATGTAATTATGTGTAAATTTGTATTAGATTCTATCAGAACATGTTACCTTATATTTATCTATTTTATTATTTATTTTACTAAACAAGAGTATCCCAACCTAGGTCCTTTCATTTCTAGGTGTCAACTACTTAAACACAAAGATATCAATGTAGCAATATTTTAACTGGAAATATTTAAAAATAATACCAAGTCTACAAATAAAAATGGAGTGAATATGTAGACAAAAGAGGGTAAATAATTTAACCTAATCTTTTATTGAAAAAAAAAATCCATTGAAAAGACACACAAGAGCAATGAAATTATATACAGCTAAAAATCTAGACAACTTGAACACATGAAATAAAAACAATCTACCATTATCTTTCCATTGTCAAATTTAAAATCACAATGCCAACAATAAGAAAAAAAAATTCATTTGACATGTGTAAATTTACTAAAATGCAGCCTATTGAAAGCAAAAATCTGGACTAACCAGGTGGTTAAATACATATTCGATTAATACTTCCCTACTGAAAGAGTCATGAAAATACAGAAGAGATCAAATCCTAGAAGCATAAAAATTGAGGATATAAATCAGTGATCTCTCAGAGGTTGGTAATAATAGTCCCCAAATCCTTTACAGATCATCTGGATTGAGATTAGCAGTGAATGCAATGCTACACCCTTTAGACAGGATAATACAGAAAGAAAAAGTGTGGATGTCAAGCAAATTCCTGCTAATTCCTCTTACCTAATATGCTTTGGTCTGCACTGCTCACCACACAGCCTTGTGATCATCATCAGACTCTGTCTACTGAAAGGGAGCAGCTTTCCAGGCCACTAGGACCATTCACACACCCTGTTCCCATCCCATCTCCTCCCCCCGCCATCATCAGCTTCTAAGGAGCCAATAGACCCAGCACAAAGAGAGGAGAAATTTTACTTGAGGAGTAAAATCAATTACTGCAGATGAAAAAGAACCCAAGAAATGGTTTATTCTTCTAGAGAATTACAGATTTATGCTCATATTTAAGTAAAAGAAATAAAACTGGTTTTTAGATTCCCACAAATGAGTCTCTCTCCTTATAATTAGTGGAACATATAGTAGAAAAAGGTAATTGACACATCAATTTTCCCTCAACTTTAAAATGGGAGAGAGTGAGTTTGTTAGTCTTCAAGTGGAACTGAAGGTGTAAAAAGTATAAGAAATATATATATATATACAAATCGGTTTCCTATAAAAAGAGTTTGCAAACTAGCAGAGGAGAGCAATGATTAAAAGATACAGAGAAAAGAATATCTGTGGAGGAAAAAAAGATTTAGTGTAAGACATAGAACCTGTAGGAATGAACCTGTGTTGCTTCTCACTAAAGGAAGACTTGACATTTATATAGACATATATGGAAAATTTAATTTTAAGAGCTTATATAAAGTAAGATATACACATGGCTAGAAAAGATAAGAAGGCAGGGAAACTATGTATGCATAATAGCAGAATTAAAATCTTTATTAGAGGCAGATAAGAGCAGAATTTACACTGCAAAGAAAAGTGTACTAACAATGGAGAGGGAAAACTCTGCAATTTTTAATACAGAACAAAGAGAGGAAAATTTTGAGATAAGAGTGACATATAAAAATAGGGAGGGGCAATTGCATAGAAAGTTGGAGGTACTGAGGATGAGAAAATAGAACTTAAAGTGATCATCAGTGACATGAACATTAATAAAAATAACCTTTTTTGAGCTCTAACTCTAATCTGCATTAAATAATTTTTAATGTAACTATTAAATTAACCAAAAAATAAGTATTTTAAATTTCTTCAATGAAGTTATAAACCAAGAGGTAAAACAGGTTATTTACACGGAAAAAAAAAATCAGGTTGTTTTTATACTATATTATATATACTGCCTTCAGACAATAGAGCAATATTAAAATAATTCTGGAAAAGAAAATCTGACCAGGAGACTTGCTTATACAGTAATTATAATAAATTATATGGTTACAATAGTGAAAACAGTAATATCATGTGCAATTTCAAAGAAATTGAATTGGTATCTGAAATACACTTCTTAAAAAGAGAAGATGATATATTTAAAAATAGGCATCATACAACCATAGAGAATGATGCACTATTTACAAAATAGTATTGAATGTTTGACTACTTGGGCTATTTCACACTGCACACCAAAACAAATTATGAACAAATTTAATATCACTAGTGAATCAAATAACTAAATGTTAAAACATTGAAATCCTTTAAAATATGTAAAACAGATAAAAAGTTAATAATCTCAGGGTGGGTAAGAATTTTATTTTAAAGCATAAATGTAAAAGAAATCACAAGAAGTAAAACAGAAAAGTCTGCACAAGATTGAAGTCTGCACAAGTGGTAACATCCTGAGCAAAGTGAAAATTTTAAATAACGAAATTGTGTTCATGAACTGAATGGGATGTTACATATCTACTAGGTACTGATCCTTTTAAAGTAGTCACAATTCATTCATTCTTTTCTTTTGGACATACAAAAAAAATGTAGGTATTTCATCGGAACAACTTGATGTGTTTGGAATAAATATACAACTAAGAAACATCATCACAATGTCATCAATGTATCCATCACCTCCTATAATTTCTATGTAAATTAGAGTACACGCATTTTTGAGAATGCTGATGTAGTAATATTTGGCTAGAAAACATGTATTTTCTCTTGCCTAAGAAGCCTACCAAACACACAACCTTCTAGCCAAGAAAGCTTCTTTTATTTCCTTGAGAATCTAAGATGTTCTAATTTTTTTTTTTTACAACTCTGAAATATATTTACTTAGGAAGGACAGTATACAGCAGGTCTTTCCTTTTCATTGCACTGGATAATTGTCTTTCAGTCAATATTATCCCTGTTGATTCTAATTTAATTTTAAATGCCAATTTCTTTTATTTTACTATTTATCCAAATATTTGTTCCCTTCTTTGCATCTTTTACATTATCTGATGATAACGTACCCATAGTTTACCTTAACCAACTTAGTTGTCAAATGTAGATTTAACAACCGTCTCATTTATCCAAAAATATTAATACCAAGGGTACCATTCTATTGTTAATTTAGAGGTCATTTAATTAATCACACTTTCAAATCTAGAATGTATAGTCTTTTTTTTTTTTTTTTTTTTTTATAAATCAGTACTAAAAGTTTTTTACCTGACTTGCATTACATTTGTTTTAAAGAAAAAAATACTGGTTTATACATGGTGCAAAAAATCTTTCCCTTTTTCTGTTCCAATTCACAGCCATATACACAACTATTTACCATTCTTTTCTAACATAGAACTCATTTTGTTTTTTTACATTCTAGGGAATTCCAATCAGTTTAATTGTTTGACAGAATTTTCCTGCCTTTCCTCAGAAGGTATAAATTTTTCAAGTGCCAGCAACATATACTAGAATATTTCCCAGGAGTGGCAGTTAATTGCAACTTGGTTTACTGGGACTATTGTTTGAGGGCCTTTTTGTTTGTTTTATACCAATATGCTCTACATTAGAAAAATAGGACTTAAAACCAATGCCTTCAAAGTGAAAAAAAAATACATTCTGTAAAATTACTTTGCCATGATAGCTACATACATAGAGTTGAATTGCAATCATTTTTCACTGACATTAGTTGGTACTTTTCCTAAAATTAAAGCAGTTTTTACTTGTTGTAACAAATCTTGAGCATTAAAAATAAGGTTTATGACTCATTCTGAAAATATAGATGGTTTATTTCCCCAGCAAAATGTGCTTTTTTGCTATTGAACAATTTACATTAATGCCCCTCATTTCTTCTTCCATCCCATCTAATATTATCTCTTTAGTATATACCTCAAAAGGATATAATTCAAAAAACTTCATAGGAAAAAGATCATAATTTCCTATGCCAAGTCTTTGTATTCCAGAAAATAATTATTTCAACCACAAAAGCTCTCTACAGTGTGTTTTTTCAGCAGAGCATTTCCTGACAGCCCAACAAAATTAGGCACAACATGTATACATTTTATATCTTTAAAGTTAGTGTATAAATATCTATGACTAGAATACAAACTTTTTGATGATATAAGATACATATTCATTTATCATTTAAAAAAGGAATAAACTGCCTGGCCGGTGTGGCTCAGTGGATTGAGCATCATCCCATGGACTGAGAGGTCCCGGTTTGATTCCTGGTCAGGGCATGTGCCTGGGGTTGTGGGCTCAATCCCCAGTAGGGGACATGCAGGAGGCAGCTGATCAATGTATATCTCTCATATTGATGTTTTTATCTCTCTCTCTAAAAAATCAATAAAAAAACATTTTAAAAAAAGAAATAAACCTATTAACATAGTTCATTTATTGAATACAAATACTCTGCAACCCTTACCTCATTTTTGTCACCTTCAGAAAGTCCTTATTTCACCCTGAATTCTTTGACCTTTAGCTCCTATACTTCATGCATCCAACTTGGAGTTAAATAATGATACACATTTTTTATATTCTCAACACTTTCTAAACGATTTAAAAATAGCTATGGATCGGTATACAGGTTGACATATGTTGTTGAATAACCTGAATTCTAGTTTCATGCTCATCAGTATCAAAGGAGCTGATTTTTTTTCAAGTGCGTCATGACGTTTCCATCAATTACATGTATACAATAAATTATGTGAAATGTGCTTTTATCTCTGAAAAGATGATGAAATTGTATTCCATTTGAACAACAACCACCACCCTTTATTTTGAGTGTGGAGGCTGTATCAGGGGATGTGAATAAGTAATTGTGTAGGGACCATGGTGGCTGTCACTTGTTACCATTTACATGGTGCCTCTCACTGCAGGGACCCTGCATGAGGGGGACCACACTTCCGTGCTCTGTCGGTGCTGTGATTTCCTTAGTCCCAGAAAATGAGTGATAAACCTGACATGTACCATTTCTGGGTAGGATCTTTAGAGGCCAGAATGTGGTTTGTCACATCTGTTCCAGGTAGAGGTTATTCCATCACCCTGGGACCCAGCACGAAGACAATGGAGAGCTAAACAACAGAAACTTGTTCCCAAGCATAACAGCTCATCTGGTCTAACAGAGGGCCCTACATTGAACTATGGCAAATCAAAACCCTTATGATAGTTGGTCCTTTGTATTATGCAGGTAATATTTTCTTCATCAAATTATTAATCTCTTTTATTTATTTGGAAACATAAATGAATATTGAGCAAAGTTTATTTTTTAAAAAGTGTAAGGTTTTTGTCCGTACAATGGAAACTATGCAAAATGATTTAAGAAGTAATCCCTCTAACTTTTCCCTGCCTCAGTATGACTAGACTCTTACAAGGAGAACAATTCAGAAATATTTCCTTTTTAATTAATTTAACAAATTCATAGGATGAGTGAATAAACATAAGTATGAATTAGCAATCATAGATGTATGTTAAATCTATGTCTTTTATAAAAGACATAGATTTAACTCTTTTATAAAAGCAATCTAATTATTTACCAGGACAACTTCTGACCACCTTTAGTTCACTTTGAGTTCTTGCAAAATTAGTAGGATTCACCAACAGCAAGCTCTCTACATAATCCAAGTAGGAGTTACTTTCTTAGAGCTTGTATTTGAAAAATATCTCAACTACTTCCCCAATCGCTGAAATTTTCATGATGATTGATTTGTGTTACACTGCAAAAAATAGTTTTGTTTGACTTTAGAAGATAAAGTAACATGTGTTATCAAAATGACATCTTATATGGGGTGGGAAAATTGATTTAAACTAAACAGTGAAACATGGGACATAATGGGAATAGTTGAGTGTTACTCAATTTCTTAAACATAAATTAGACATTTTTGAAAACTGACTTTCTCCAAGATTCTGAAGTTCTACTCAGTATTGTGAAAATGTAATAACTGAACACACAATTTCTAAAGTAACTATGAAAAAAATATCATTTAAAACCTAGACTTTGATGTAATTGAATAACTTTATCTCCTGTTTTTCATCAGTTTCTATTCCTAAAGTTAACCTAACACAGGTTTAGAAATAATAAACTTTACTGAAAATTTAAAATTTAATCTAATTATGGAATTCAAATAAAAATTTAGTCCCAGACAGAATAGTCAGAGTATCATACAGCTTTAACATGAATATATTATGCTTATCTGTGGGGTTAATTATTTAAGGAAAAAAAAAAAAACAGAAAGAAATCAATGAATTAAACCTTCTTAAATGCATATTTTGGGAAGAAAAATATATAAAAATTATATTGATGAAGACAAGTCTGGGAATCACATGTTTACTTTACACAAATAAATATCTTCTGACCTTGGATATCTTGTGGAAATTCTCAGGAATAATAACAGCACTCTCCATGTGTACATTTTTTCAAAATTAAATAAATTGCTAGAATATTTAATTCCAAAATCCAAAGCAACATGGACTTGATGTTTTTTTCTTAACTAATGGTTTTTAACATGGAAGGTCATTTTTAACTTATAGGAAAAAATTTAAAAATACCATTTGCAATGAAAATATGACAAATGTAATTTTGTTAGGTCATTTGTGAGCTTTTCCATCAGCGGCACAGAAATCAAATTTCTTTTCTTTCTCCCAGAAACTCCTGAAGTGCCAAAACTTTCCGGCTATATTTAGATTTTCCAACCGTAGCGCTATCTGCTCCTAGGTCTTACAGCTTAGCTTTGGGTGAGAACCTCTATGGATGGTGGCCTAACATTAACCTGTGACAAGCTTGGATCCTGCTGGTCCGGGCTATTTAAAACAATAGCATAGATATACAATGTTCTCTGATTTAAAAGAGGCCACAAAGATACGATCTTGAAGACTCTGAACATGCTGTTCCATGGGCATTCACTGTCATTTTTTCCCTGTAACTTTCCCAGCCAAGTTATGTTGCCTCCACCTAATGTTGCAAAAACGTTGGGCTTTCACCCAAAGTGATTCTAAGACTCTGGTATGGTTCTGTGTAACCTGGCATCTCTCCTGGAAGTTAACTTTGTTAGCTATTTCTATAAACAAACTGTGTAATAGGAAAGACACATGACCAGATGCAATGCCACTACCTGCGTTTTCTCTACACCCGTTAGGAGCCTGTGCTTGGTAATTAATTGTTAGAAGCGGACACTATGTACTGTGGCTCCAAAACCTTTTAAAAGGCCTTTTACTTTCAAATCTGTCATCTTTCCCCCTAAAAATCAGGCCACTGAATTATATTTGTAGACATATTGCTTGTATCAATTAGCTATCGCTCTACAACAAACTAGCCCCAAATCAAGTGGCTTAAAACAACAATCACTCAGTTGCTCACAATGGGGAATCTGAACTACACTCAGATGTTCTCATATAATGATAGGACCACAAATCCTGGAGCTCCGTTACCAGCTGAGCAGGTCTGCTGGTCGATAGGAGTATTTCTGGATGCCACTCACACACCAAGGTGACTGACTGTCCAACACTTGTCAGTGCCTGCAGCAAGTCCAAGCGATGGAGCAAGCCCCTTGCCTCCTGGGCCATGTCACTCAGAAAATTCACTGAGGAATTAGATTTGTGATGTTGCTGTGGAGTTTGTGGCTGGTTACAACAAAGAACCCTAGGGTTGCAGAGGAAGGCTTCTGGCCTATTCCTGGCTCAGAATAGAGACTGAGCCCCTGATCAAAGGACATCAAGTGACTATGTGACTTCAGCTTCCCGTGATGAGCTGGGCATTGTCAAATCCACGACTGGTTACAGTGGGCAAAGTCCCTGGGTGGAAATGCTATATCCAGAATTCGGCTCAAGCGGGACCCAAAAAAGGTACACGGACATGGGAATCAAACTCCCATTTTACTTGTCCCTGTTACATCATTGCCTCTCCCTGAGCTTGCACCTGGGGCTTCATGGAGGTTCTGGAAAGCCAGCTGATGAAGGATAAAAAAAACTCAAGTCTGATTCATATATGGGTCACCTCAATATGTTGGTGAGCACCAAAAAAACAAACAAACAAACAAACAAAAAAAACTGTAGCTGTGCCATGGTGAGGAAGAGGAGAAACCTTCCCACAGGAAGACAGATAAAAAATAAGATTTATTTGTTCACTGTATAGAGAGGAGGGTTGGCTGAGGTAAGAATAACAGCTGATTTCCAGAAAGTGGAGAACGGCTCTGCTGGTCGGTCAGGGAACTGGAAGGAGACAGTCGGGAAGGCTGGAGACAAAGACGTCTGGTAAATGTCTGTCCGTGGGCCCCTGGGGTGGGCACACACCAAGCAGACCTCTGTAGGGACTGAGGCCAGCCACCACCTTGAAGATGCAGCAGTGGGTTAGACGTGAGGTACGCGTCAATGTGTGTATTCCAAGAACCGTATTGCACCAGATAGTTCTTGTGTCCTGCTTCCCATCCTTTTGGCTTTACCTGTGACTCCAGTGCAGCTGGTGTGAACCGTCCTGGGAGGGCTTCGAGTCCCTTTGCACTGACTGCAGCTTGCCTCAAGCACGCACCACATACTTTTCTCTTCTGCCACGGACATCCTCTGAGTCAGTGGAGTCGGACACCTGAAAGAGCCTTCTCGGTACATCCACACATGTGCAGCCTGAATGTGAGGATGCTTATCCTATCCCAGAGGCAGCCATAAAGCAAAGGCATGAGGCACTGATGGAAAAATGCTTCTTCCTGCCAATCCGTGGGTGGAAATTCTGACAAGTGTCCTCACTCTGTGACCAACTTCAGTAATGGCCCTTGTAGTGTCCTTTCTTCTTTCTGTCTTATTGTTGCTAGCTCAGAATTCCTGCTTTCTGGGATCACATCCCAAATAAACTTGTTACAACATGATTCTTAGTCTCAAACTTTGCTTTGAGGGGAACCCAGCCTCAGCCAGAAGACATATATGGCAAAACTATTTGCTTAAACAGAATTCAAAACTAGTTCCCTAAGAAAGGAAAGAATCATTCTTGCACTGAGATACAGCTGTCACTGTCATAAAATTTACATAAACAAATATATCATCACATGCCCCACTATAAAATGTAACATCCAGCAATTACATACTAAAGAATTTAAGGTGACATCATCCATTACAGTATATGAATGATTTTCCTGACTCAATGGGAATTTAGTGTTAAGTAGCTGTAAAAGCTGCCAAAAAGCAAGTGTTATTGAAACACACATTAGCAACTTATGAATATAACCTGGGGGTATCTTGACCATAGAAACTATCTTTATTATGGAGCCATTAGAAACTACCATAGAGTAGTATCCAAGTCAGTTATTTTAATAAATTACTTGAAATTGTATACTTCTAGATGAAAGAGGGATATAATCATTGTCAATTTTACTTTCCTTTTAAGATTTTATTTTTGTTTTTCACATTCTTTTCCTAAATAGAGACAGAGGAAGGGGGAAAATTGAGCAATCTTCCCAGGGAAGGTTAGCAATCTTACTTCTATGAGTGAAACTACATGTTTTGAGAAAGGAAACATTTTTAGTGGCAAAAGTAGCTAGTATCAAGGGTAATGTCAAGTATGCAATCACACAGCAAAAAGCTTATCCAAAAATTTTTAAATGAAACTCACAGTCCTACTTTAAAAATAGGCATTTACAAGTTTTCTCACAAGGTATAACATTCATTTGATATAGTCTTCCAAATTTAGTGCAATGGCTTTTTTTTTATCTGACTTTTACTAAATCATAAATAGTGGTTTAATAATATAGGCAAATATACACCAGAAACTGAAAATGCAGGATTAAACCCTGAAAATTTAGGATTAAACTCCAACTTTCCTCCTGGGGAAATTTTAACTCATTATCTCCTATAATCTTCAAAGACTTGTGATCTATATAAATATGCATTTTAAGGATCAGGATTTCCATTGCCTACAATGAGATAGTCTACAGTTATTAGAAACTTAAAACATACTGAAATTGCAAAGATAAATGCATGGCTTCAGATTAACAATGTGTTAATACACTGATGCTGCAGAATCGTCAAAATTTCTTAAATTACATGTTAACTATTTTATTTGTGACAAAAAGTGCAGCGTGAGCTAAATAATATTTGTCATTTAATTTGTAAATCCATGAAGAAAGATGACTTCATAGTCTCTGAGTCATTAAAAATTAATCAGATTTCTTCAATATAAAAATTAAATGACTGGGAAGAAATCTTGAGTTTTATAAAACCCTATACATTTCTCTTTTGCCACTGTAAATTATGTTTTCCAAAATGAAACTCAGTGAATAGTAACTTAAAAAAAAAATTTCATGCTTGGATCCAAATGCGTGATTACAGAATTTCACGTATATTCTTATTTAAGCAATACAGTGTATCTTTATATTCAATAAATCTTCCTAATATTTGACTACATATCTATTTGCTAACAAAATGAGTGTCAATAAAATACATCAGTAACAGCCAAGAGTGACTTCCTTAGATAAGCCATGGAAAATATGAGTTACTGTTTAGGACAAAAGATATGTACGTGTGTCATTGCCTCCCTGAATCCTCCATTCTACCACAGGACAGAAAGAAAAGGACAGCCATTAGATGAATGACATCTAGGGCCAAGGGATTTCACGTTTATATTCTACCACATAAGGAAAGCCCTCCTTTGAATACCATGCCAGAGCACCCAGCCAAATCAAATCAGCAAAGTCAATGCTGGAACGCCAATGAGCCACCAGATGGCAGCAATGCTTTTATGAATAATGCAGCATTCTGTGCAGTCCATCTAAGATTTCCTATGTTAATAATAGAACAATTCTTACTTTAGTAAAAGGACAGATTTGTTCGTAATAAAGCCAGCCATTTTTTTCATGTCATTGGTTATACTTTGTGAAGTTTGCTTTCTAGTTGTGTTTGGGACCCCCTAAATATTTATTTTCTTGCACATTAAACATTAAATTGCTGTTGAATTTCATTTTGATATTGTGTAGAAAATGCCTGTGGCTTGAAACAAATATTTTCCTTTCTGATGGACAAATAACATCTGCGGTTGTAAATGTTCCAGTGTAACTGTCAAAAGAGAAGGGTTTCACATAATTTCCTGCCACCCTCATCGGTGCCGCCTACACATCAAAAGAGTGTGTTCATAACCTCCCTTTCCACGAATCGATTTCAAATCTATCACAGATTTCAAATATTAGAAGCTTGCCTTCTCCTTGATCATGGGTATGAGAATTTTGAAAAATGGAGCATCACTTACTTTTAAGTTAAAAAAAAAAAAATCAAGGTCTAAATTATTTGGGAAGGGAATCTCAATATGAGTGTTTCTTTTCCTTTTGGAGATGTTAGCAGCATTTTGTTAATTTTGTCACTATAGATTTGGGGGGGCGGTTGCACCTGTTCACCAAGGAAGTCAGTCTATTAATTTCTTCTAGTACTGGAAATAAAATATTAGGCAAAGTGGAAGGACTGAGGTCTAGAATCTAATAGCTCTCCACTAAAACAAAGGTCCTCTGAACCCTCTGGGGAGTGAATGCCCCTCCTTGGTCAAGTCACCTCATTCTGATCTGTTATCTGAAAGAACTTCAAACATCTTCCTTCCTATTTCTCCCCAACTTCAGGCATTTCATTTCATTGTTTCATTTAAGTCATCCCTCAACATCCTGTTTTGTTAAGATAAAAAAGAGCAGCCTCCTCTCCTCCTCCAATACCGAGAATCCTGACTGTTGTTTAGGGTTTTAAAGCCTTATCTTCGAGTATTTACTTTCTACTAAATTCTGAGTAATGTGCTTGACTCGTGTACTGAGAGACTCCGTGCACAGACTCACCAGTGGTCTCTGCAGTCCTGTGTGAGTGTTGGCATTTTCTCCTCATCTGAAACTTAGTTGCTTTTTTATTCTTGTGTTCATTTCAAGCCTTTGTTTATGGATGTTCGCTTTGCTATTTTCTTATACTGTTTTAAACATTGCTCTGAGGTTTGAGAGTTTTGCTCACCACTGCCCAGATTTTTCTCCTGCTCAGTGGCTTGTGGCATGTAAACACTATGGAAAAAAAAAAAATATATATATATATACACACACATATATATATGTGTATATATATATCCTCTTGCCTTCAGATCCAGACTCATTACCTTGTGTTTCTAAAAACTGAATGACATTGGCAATTTATCTGCCAGTGATTCTACACTATCCAAAAGCTCTCAATTTTATATCACCCTGTGTCACCCTTATGGACAAGCTATAAAATGTGATGCCATTTACTGGCCCCATCTATTATGTACCAGCTTTAGGGACTAAATTGTTCCTTTTTCTGGAACAGGCCTGTTTGTTATTAAAAAAAACAATCATGTTCAGCATGAAAGAAACAAAGATGGCTGGCTCTCTTTTAAAAATGTAAGGCTTTTGAAATAGATATGAAAGAAGGGCTCTGCTGGTTTGAATGCTGCCTTGCCAGCATCAACGTAATATCTTCACAAGGCAAAAACCACAAATAGCAAAACCGTAACACGATGCTTTTACTTCAAGCCCATGAAATCCCCCATTGGCAGTGCTCGCTGCTGCTCAGGTAGGGCGTATGGCCTGAAGTCCATGGAGCTCAATAGCCTCTCCCTGGTTCTGTGGACATGGGGACCCGCACTGTCAGCCCGTGCACAGCACAGGGACCATCACACCAGCTCGTTCCAAACATTGAGACAGAGAATGTCTCATGAGAGGAGGTTGTTCACATCATGATGTCAATACCTGAAGAACAGCATGTTTCATTTAGCTTGGTGTCACACTGAAATCCAGAATGTATTCCAAATGCACCAGTCTTCCCTTGGAGCAGAAGAGCCAGCTGTCCCAGAAGGCAGTGGGGAGTGGGCTGACCAGTGAGCTTAGTCCATGAGGACACACGCGTCCATTCTTCTACTGAAATTTTAGAAGTATCAGAAGCCAAGCTGGCATTTTTTTTTTTCACGTTTTCAATTTTGGTTTATTTTATTTCATCTTGAAATTTTAAAATCCTGATTCCCTTGGTTGATTTGAGACTAAAATTTAATAATATGGCTATTGTCAATTTTACTGTCATCCAGTTGCATTCTGCTTTGATGATAGTTCAAAAAGAAATGAATGCAGAAAGATAGCATTAAACCCCTTAGTAGTCAGTAGAATGAAGACATGTGCAAATGAGAACATATCCTCACAGACCACTGAGCTCCATGGAACCATCAGGCAGCATACACTTCTATTGTTTTCTCTAATAATATATACTCAATTTACCATGTCTTAATTCTATACTTGAGATTATACTTTTTTTTTTATAAAAAGGACTTTATCATTTCTTAAAAATAAAATCTGCAAAAAGACGGTGGTTTCCAAGTCATATGGTCTGAACAAGGTGGCATGTCTCATTTGAGGGGTGTACTTTCTGTCCATCAATTTGTTTCTGTTTTTCCTTTTATCTGTCAGGCTCACTTGCTCCTTAGGTCTCACCTTAGATTCTTACAATCAATTTTACTTCCTGCCCCCAGGCTCTCTCCTTGGCAGTAAATCTTAAGCACTCCTGACATTAATATTCCTAAATCAAAGCTCCAATTATAAAATTATATCACTCCATTCATCAAAAATCTTCTGTGCAATCCCACTGGCAAAAATGAAGCCAAAATCATAAAAATAATCATATTTCTTTCCCTTTATTAAAGAAAAGTATTATCCTGATATCTCAGTTGGAGAATAAAAAGAGTTACCATTGTCACTCATTTTGGGGCATAGTTTCTACACTTGTCTTTAAGTTCCCTTTTGCAAGTTGCTATCAACAGCTTGGTAAAAGCTTTCAGGGCAAAATGCTTTTCTTAAAGCATTAACTGGAATAAGACAATTAATTAACTTACATTGACTAGACATTACATTAATTACACTATTTTAAGAATAGAGTATTAAAAATAATTTCAGTAAGTTTTGAGGACACATTTTCTTAGTTATACAGTGAATGCAAAGATTTGCCCATGGTGCATTAACTCTTAGTCTCTTGGTTAAGTTCACAAAGCAGCACAGAGAATAGAAGGGGACCAGAAGTCCTGGACTGTATTTCACAAATATTTACCTCTCCTATCTAGATTCTTCTGGAATTGTCCTCAAAGTGTTATGAGATGATGTGATTAGTAAATGAATAATAATACCCAGTTGTAGTCATACTAAGATCAGTCTTTCAGAGTTGCTGTCAAAAACAGGATTACTTCGCCCTGGCCGATTTGGCTCAGCAGTTAGTGCCTCAGCCTGAGGACCAGAGACGCCCAGGTTCGGTTCCCGCTAGGGGCAGGTACCTTGGTTGCAGTTTGTCCCAGCCCTGGTTGGGGTTGTGTGGGTGGCAACCACTCGGTGTGTCTTTCTCACATCAATGTTTCTCTCTCTCTCTTCCTCCCTCTCTCCTTCCCGCTCTGTCTGAAGATAAATGCAAAAACAAACAAACAGACATAAAAACCAGGTTTACTTCATTTTAACATTCATACAGATGGAAGGCAGGTGAGGTAAGGACTGTTATTTCTGATTTCCTTGGTGTGAAAAACTGTAAGTTGGCGGAGGGATCCTGTTCTGGGTTCTACATAAAGATACAACTGACACAGCCCAAACTGGAACACAGGTCCCCAGGCTCCAGCGCTCTCCCCACTGCACCTTCTAAGCGAGGAATGGATGACTATCTAAGAGGTAGATAAAATGATTGGGGACAAGATAGAAAGCAAAAGCAAAATGAAAAAAAAAAAAATACAACCGTATTAGATATTAATGCTGCTCTGACTCTGGTTTATTTTTAATGCCATGCCTTTTAAGATCCTGTGAGTAATTCTCTAAAGTGAAACCAGCTTTACTTGAAATCTAATGCATATATGAATGTGAGGAATCACCCTCTACATTTAGTCTAACTACAAGCAGTGAAAAATGAAAGAGAAAATTGGTAAAAGCTCAGATTTATTTTAAACCACCACGTTTAACAGAAGGAAATGGATAAAAGTGAAATACCAGTAGTTTTCTTTTTGGCTTAAAATAACATTTTCCAAGATGTTATTAAATTATCTTCGCATTAATAAACTTAAGTAGTACTTAAGCATTTTAAGCTAAGACATATTCAGATCAGGAAGGGCAATCGAATTACGTGTAAATGTAAAGCACATCCATGGGAACTATGACATGAGAATGTTTAATATATGCTACGGCCAGAAGACGCCATCCACAGTCAGAAAAGTAATACAAGTAATGATAAACCTATCATGAGATTTACTTAACTTTTAGGGACAGGGCTTATTCCCCTGAGATATTTTTATATATTAAAAGAGAATCTCAAGTCCAGGAAATTTGGCTACAATTTTTGTTGAGGTTATCAACTGGCCCTGGGAGAGGAAAAACAGACTTTCGTCTTCGTGAGTCATTAACATTTTTTTGTGTTTCAAGTGGCAACAGATATAGTTCCAATAAGCTATAGTTCATTAATAGTAGAATTATCTTATTTAAAGCGCATAGTTGATAAATGAGTCCACTTTATATTTATGGGTAAACTTCTAAAAATAATTTTATATTGAAGGAAACTCAGAAAAACTGAGGCCTGGTCACCGCCTGGCTCTGAGAAAAGGTAAACTTTCAGAGTGAAAACTATTTAATTCTTTTAAATGAGTAATCAACCACTGTCTTATATGTTTTATTGAGAAGGATCAAGGAAATATTTTTTTTCTTTCTTAATTTTATTGAGATGAATTTTTATTTATTTATTTACTTTTGAATTTTTACTGAATTTATTGGGGTGACATTGGTTAATAAAAGTATATAGGTTTCAGGTGTACAGTTCTATAATACGTCATCTGTATATTGCGCTGTCCGTTACTTCCTAAGTCAACTCTCCCATCACCATGTACCCCCCTTTCCCTTCTGCCTCCCCCACCCCCTTTCCCTCTGGCAATCACCACATTGTTGTCTGTGTCTATGAACTCTTTTTCTTTGTTTGCTTAATGCCTTCACTATTTTCACTCAGCTCTCCAAGCCCCCATCCCTCTGATATCTGTCAGTCTGCTCTCTATCTATGAGTCTGTTTCTATTTTGTTCATTAGATTCCACATGTAAGTGAAATCATATGGTACTTCTCTTTCTCTGACTGGCTTGTTTCACTTCTTCTTTACCCCCTTATTTACAAAAGGGAGTAAAGTTGACACTGTGGAAGTCATCTGGGAGTACTGAGCCTATCTTGTGGACAACATTTCCTAAAATGTTTTATGACAGTAATTTTTTTTTTTTAGAATGTAACTCTAACCTTAGCAGTAACCACTGGATTAGTTAAAAAGTGTCCAGCCCTCTGGTTTAATAAGTATAATGCAGTATGGAAAGCAGAGTCTCTGTATTATCTTTGGGGAGACAAAACTAATTTACATGAAAGGGGTAAAAATTATTTAAGTGCTAAATTAAAGGGCATGGAATTAATGACAGTGCTTGAGACCATCTTGTATTGAAGAAGCGGGTGGCTCCCTGGGGGCGGGGCTGCTTTTGCAATGTATCTACTGTTTGGTAGGCTTGTCAGGAACTCTTTCCCTGACTTTCAAAAATATTTTACACAAGGAGCCTTATGCTCGAAGGAGGAAAACCTAAGTGAACAATTTTTTTTAGCCTTGAAACAAGAAGATACTAAAAGTTAAGAAAAATCACTGATTGATTTCAGGTATTTTGCAGCCCTTTTCTCAGCTGAACTTCCAATGGCAAAGCTCTGCAAATGCCTGACGTATCCGCATCCGTGAGGAAGGGAGCAGGTGACAGCAGCCGCGTGTGTCCTGACGCTGCCTGAGAGTACTGCCATCCTCTAACATGGTTTTATTTAGTTATTACAACGATGTCTCTGTAAATGACATTTAGGATTATTTAAGATTATGTTGTAATCCTTTTAATCCTTAGTGCTTTAAATTTCAGGCTAAACACCAAAGAGCAAACTAGCACTTAGCAGGAATGTTTAAAACATGTGATTGGAACATCAGTCTTTTTATTCACTCTCCCTGATGAAGACCTAGTGTTGCTCTTAAGTTAACCAAGAAAACTTGTACCACAGTTCATTACAAATCACTGGGTGGCTAAATGTTTGCTCAAGCTGCATCAAATTTGTGATGGTCCTTGACAATTATGCTAAACGCAGAATTAAACAAAAGTCAGCAGCAACGAACATTTATTAATTGAACTTAGAATTGGTAAAACCTTTTATATGTACAAAGTGTTTTTCTGTGTTTGTGTGGAAATGGTCACTGTGTCCTAAGGTCAACCTATTAGATGTGACCATATACATAGATGCACATACACTATATATGCACGCATGTGTGTGTGTGTGTGTGTGTGTGTGTATATATATATATATACTTTTAAAATTGATTTTAGAGAAAGGGAGAGGGAGATGGAGGGGGGATAGGGAGGGGAAGAGAGAGAGAGAGAAACACCAATGTGAGAGAGAAACACCAGTCAGTTGCCTCCCATTCAAGCCCTGAATGGGGATTGAACCCGCAACCCAGGTTTGTGCCCCAACCATAATTGAACTCACAACCTTTTTGGTGCACAGAACAATGTTCCAACCAACTGAGCCATATACTATGGCTTGTCTGCATATACTTTATTATAGAAGTTGCTAGTAATTTTAAAAAATGTATTATTTATTTTTAAGAAGTAACAATTAGGCCAGACTGTTCTGTCATAAAATATAAGCAGATGTTCTTGAACTCAGCCAGAGAGCATCATTCTGATTTACTGAGAGTTGCTGACCACCAAACAAACCTTGATACTTAATGTTGTCTCTGTTATGTTACCATGTACCAATCAAGTAAGACTGAATCTACATCAAGAGTTGAATGAAACCTTGACTATGAAGGAAATTTGGCTTTTAATACAAAAAGAAACTAACAAACTCAAATGTCCAAATGGCATATACAAAAGAACAAAACAAATGAAATCCTTCCTTTTTATTTATTTTTTTGGTCACAAATGTGTGCATCTGAGTCTTTCAAGCATATCACAGGCACGTAATTTTGTTTGTTTTCCTGTTCATTTTAAGTTTGACTTCTCTGCAGACACTGTAATTATGTAGCATACAACTGCTAATCCATCAACTTTTTAAAGACAGATTTCAAATTTTTAATTATTTCTAATTTTTCTCTTCTTTGATTTTTCTGGAACCCAAAATCTCAATAGCCATTTGCTATCTGTAATCTATAATTCATAGACTGAGATTGAACACCAAGCCTAATTCAAACTTGGAAGTCTAAAGCTATTTCTGAGTAGCATGTCAGCTGAAGCTATGATGGTCTTTCTCAGTCAGGAAGAAACACTTCATTATTCTGTAGGTAATGAAATCCTTGCGCAAACACATTCACACGTCCAACAATGTCTTAATACCGTGTTTTTGAAGTACAATCATGTTTATTCTGATCATTTGAGAGTTAGACCAGCTAATGTATCTAATCAAATATTGATGCAAGTCATCTAGATTTCGCTCTCTGGCTAATCCCTCCCAATGCTTTTCTGTTAACAGAACTATAAAAGCTATTTATATTGTTTCTCTCAAAAGGCTTACTCCCATAGTCTGCATCTACGAACACCTATTAGAAAATTTTACCTAAGCTCATGAGTTTAGGTGACAGAAAGATTTCAGCGTGGCAAGAAAATCACATGATTCACCCCAAAAAAGAACAAAGCAGGAAATGAAATGTGAATCTTTTGTTAGTTTTCTTATTCACACCATCCTTATAATCACCTCTTGTTTCTTTAAACTAAAGGGTACAAGACAAAAAATAAAAGATAACCTGGATGCAAGAACACGGAGGTCCCAGGAACTGCTCAGGTTCCTTACAAACAACACTCGCTGGCAAGATGGTCACCTCCAAAAAGCTACTGAGAGCGAGAATCGCTTTAAATATCTTTGGAAGTAACTGTATTCAGAAATATGAAAAACAAGTAAAAAATGTAACAAGAGATGGTTTGTCATGTTCAGAAAAGTTTAGGATGATACGTATCATCAATATAGGTGGTTTAAATGTCTATGTTTTTATGTTCCTAGCTATGTAAAATTATACATAAATATTTTTCATCAATATGTGCAGCCCTGTATATATCATATATACGTGACTAGCATCCTCATTTGTAATCGAATGTAATTCTTCGTAAGGTTAAAAGAAAGAACTGAGAAAGGCTGCCTTAGCCCAACTCTGAGTTTCTATTGTCCGAGAATTATATCAATGTCAAATTTTCATGTCTTTATGTTATAACATTGGTGATTAGGATGCTAAACTCAAAATAAATACAAATAAAACTAAACCACTTAGCTCACACAATCCAGTTCACAACTTGTCATACTGATCATCTATGTTGTCACAGAGGCTAGGATTATAACCTTCAAACTTTGTCATTTATGGCCGAATAACAAAAAGAGTAAGAACTTGGGAGACAGTACATATCACTGGCCTACAGTTCCTCTATTTAAAACAGAATCCATTTTTCTTTCTTGGTTCTGAAAATTCACATTCTAACTGCTTTTGGCTTTAGTATTTTGATTTCTAGGCAAGTATGCTTAGTTTTCCTTTCTTTTTATTTTATTTTATGTTGTATTTTTGGTAAAAAAAAAACAAAAGAAACAATATTTTCATATCAAAAGGAATACCTAAATAGAATAATACTAGAACCGGAAAAATAATGTATTCCAAAATAGGTTAAAAGTGATTTTTAACAAATTAACCTGGGTGAAAATTATTTGGATAAACTGAATTAGCATTTGAAAAGTGAAGAACATACTAGAATCTGGTTTTTCTCCAGTGAGAGTTCAGTTAGAAAATGTCACCAAACTATATTTCTGTAAGAGCCAATATATTAATGTAATGATGCATTTAAGAACAGAACTGACTTTTCTTCCAGAGCCAAAATGTTCTTAGAAGATATTTAATATATTAATTATAATAATCTAGTTTATTGGATACTTAATGATATAAATTATAAAATATACCTATAAAGCTATTGGTTACTTTGGAATATAAAAGTGAATTAAATTTCATATAAATATAAAAAAAATCAACCTCCATAATCTGAAGTTATTAATTGCCAAAGGGATTTTAGTAACATCATCTGTTAAATATTAAGTTTCCCCATTTTCTTTTTTCAAGAATTTCATCTGTTCTTTCCATTCAATGAAACATGATTGAAATTATTAATCATAGTTATTTTTTCCAAAAAGTTAAATTATGCAATTTGAAAAGGTCCAATTCATATAGCTCTTCAGCTCTCTATATCCCCCTGAATTTCACTGGTAGGTGCAATTTATGACTAGGTGACAAAAATGGCAATGAGGGCAAATAGTTTATCATAACACTGAATCTTACTCTGTGCATGTTTGCAAGCTCTACTTTAAATCTAAGTGAAGCATTCTAGGATTGAACCCCAAACAGCTAGCAAATACATTGCAAAATCCAATTACTTTTGGTGTAGAATTAATCAACACACACCATATATTTTGTGCTTAGATTGCAACCGATCGTGAGGGAGAAACAACAAAACAAAACAAAATTCATCAAGGAAGAAGAGTCCGTTTTCCACAATGACCTTTGCACAACTGTTTGCAAATGAAAATGCACATGGGAACATCACAACAAGGCAGTCTTACTTTGATTACCCAAGAGACCTCAGAGTTAGAAAGAATAGGAATACACTGAATATATGGAACACTCTTACCTGAAAGACATTCTTTCTGCTTGATTTTTCCTTGGTCCACTCAATATGTGCTCCACATAAATCCACACTTTCTGGTTTGTGCCCAGTTTTCTGTAAACAAAAATGAAATAAGAATAAAAAACATACAACACTGGTGATGCACATCAGAAAAAAGGAAAAAGTTTATTGAGTTAGCAGCTATACATATTTATTATATAAAGCCTTTTCCTTTTCCTTTTTTTTAGTTTCAAAGATGTATCTGAACCCTCACGTTCTTTGCAATATTATTTACAATAGCCAAGACATGGAAACAACCCAAGTGTCTGTCAATGGATGAATAAATAAAGAAAATGTGATACACACACACACACACACACACACACACACACACACACACAATGGAAAAATTATTCAGCCATAATAAAATGGAAATCTTGCCATATGTGACAACATGGATGAACCTTAAAGGCGTTATGCTAAGTGAAGGAAGTCAGACAGGGAAAGACAAATACTCATCATCTCACTTACATGTGGAATCTGAAAAGGTTTACTCAGAAACAGAGAGCAGTTTCCCCGCAGGCTGGGGAAATGGGGAGTTGTTGGTCAAAGGGAATAAACTTTCAGCTATCAGATAAGTTCTGGGGATCAAATGTATGGCATAATGACAAGAGCTGACACTGTACTGTATATTTGAAAGTTGCTAAGAGAGTAGATAATAAATGTTCACGTTAAATACACAAACACACACGCCCTGGCCAGTTTGGCTCAGCGGTTAGAGCATTGGCTCTTGGACCAATGAGTCACAAGTTCGATTCTGGTCAAGGGCATGTACCTCGGTTGCGGTTTGTCCCCAGCCCTGGTTGGGGTTATGCGGGAGGCAACCAGTGGATGTGGCTCTATCACATCGATGTTTCTCTCTGTCTCTCTCTCTCTCTCTTCCTCCTTCCCTCCCTCCCACTCTATCTAATGATATATTTTTTTTAAAAAGTATCCTTGGGTGAGGAATTTAAAAATAAATAAATAAATACACATACACACACACACACACACACACACACACACACACACACACATGCATACACACAAGTAACCATATGAGGTGAAGGATATGTTAACTAAGCTTCATGTGGTAATAATTTTACACTATATATAGGGTGGGGCAAAAGTAGGTTTATAATTGTTCATATAGAAAATAATACAATCATTAATAAATAATATAAGAATAACACACAACTGTAAACCTACTTTTGCCCCACCCTGCATATATATCAAATCACCACATTATACACCTTAAACTTACACAGAGTTATTTGTCAATTATATCTCAATAAAGCTGTTAAAGGAACAAACACATTTAATTAATATTTATTAAATGTCAATTGTGTATCATTTAGAAATTCACTTTTCAGACTATACACATAAATATATGTTTATTTGTATTTAATAAATTTAACTTAGACCAAGTATATTATAGCATATGCTTCCTTTTACACATTACACTGTGGGTATTACTTAAAAGCTGTTTTTACTTCTTTAATTTAAAATACTCAATTAGTGGGAATATCATCTATACTTGCCTCTTCATATTTTCACTTGGTCCAAGTGGATCATTCTTATATAACTTTACATTTACGTAACTCCAAATATTGAACAAAAGCTTACTAGTTTGGGAAATTTCTTAACAATTTTTAAAGAAAATGATGCCACATTTCAAAGACTACTATTTTTGTGTGTTCTGAGCTAATCTAGACTTCTCTATAAATGCACAACTTTTCTCAAACCATTTTTGAAGAATAAAATTTTAGTATATAAGGCTCATAATATTAAATCTGTGCACAATTGTTGCCTCATAGGCACTATGACCAATTCTATCAGTTTAATAGAAATAGACTATTTTTAAGAAAAGGTCAGAAAAATGTGGGGTTTTTTTCATACTAAATTGTGAGAGTTTTTTTTTGCAACTCAATAAAACTGTTTGTTGTTTTTTTGTTTGATTGGTTGGTTTTTGGAAACACTGTACAAGCCAAGCATACTTTCCTTCAGAATAAATTCAGCTGCAGGACAGCCACTGATAGAGTATCTTTCCTTTGTCATGTGGAAGTAATCTTATGAGAAACCAATCAAGATGAGCATGCTTATTACAGATGCTGCAGTCAGCGAAATATTTTTACAGGTTCATCCATACTCTGCCACTCAGGTGATCGCTATTGTGCAAAATTTCAAACCATGAAAATGATCATTGTCGAGTGATTTGTGACATGAAAAAATTACAAAGCCACCTGCTGCTTCTACAGCTAGTTTAGTGATAGGATACTCAGAACCAACAAAAAGAATCATTAAGACTATGTAACAAAAGAGACTCTCATTCCCGTAGAGTGCAGTCAGGGGAAACAGAGTCGGAATTATTTTGTGTAAGAAAAAATCATTATGTGCCAAGCATTATGACTATCAATTCATTTAATAATTTCCACAACTGAATGAAGTAGGTACTGTTATTATCACCATGCTACAGGTAAGAAAATACGCCTGAGTGGCTAGATGAAGTTTCTCCAGGTAACACAGGTAGAAAAGGAGGAGCCAGGATTGAAATGTGAGCAGGGTCTGTTCCTAACCACCACATACTCCTTGAAAATGGAATTTACACTATAATCATACTCATGTTAAACATGTAATGTTTTGGGAAAAGATATGCCTTTCATACTATAATACAGACATAGTGATGTTGTTTCTCTCCTTCTCTGTTAAACTTGAGCTTCCCATTGGGCTTCCTACCACCTGTTTACCTGGAACACCCCCCAGTCTTCACATGGCTGACTCTTATCCATCAGATCCCAACTAAACGTCACATGTCAGAGGTCTTCTCTGACTGTCTTATAGAAGAACAGCATTTCAGCACTCCTGGTTACGCTCCATCTCACTATTGTTTTCTTTTCACAACAGCCCTCCTCCTTGCTGTTCATTTCACATGCTGTCATTTTTCTTTTACATGCTGTCATTTTTCTCCCATTAGAATTAAGTTCCATGAGCTGGGGGCTCATTTGCCTTTTCCTCCACTAATTTTCCCAATGTATGGAACAGTGCCGGGAATATAGTTGTTGTTCAATGAATATTTGCCAAATTCATGAATGAAGGGAAAATGTCAAAACGTAAGTAGCTTTAGTGCTTTGGAAGGAAGGTTTGGGTGTCTTAAAATTCCCAACTTTTGCCCAGCCAGTGTGGCTCAGTGGTTGAGCATCGACCTATGCACCAAGAGGTCGCCAGTTCGATTCCCGGTCAGGGCACATGCCCAGGTTGTGGGCCATATCCCCAGTGTGGGGCATGCAGGAGGCGGCCAGTCAATGTTCTCTCTCATCGATGTTTCTATCTCTCTCTCCCTCTCCCTTCCTCTCTCTCTAAAGTCAATAAATAAAAATAAATAAAATAAAATTCCCAATTTTACAACAATTAAGATTTGTATTTGGTTTAATGGTTAAACACTCTTGGCTTTGTGATTTGGAAAAGTGATAAACAGTTTAATGAACCCATGCAGATTAAACCTAAGATTTCACAGAATCATTCATTAAACATTTATTGCATATCTAGTATGTGTCAATGTACTAGTCACTGTGCTGGGCATTGGGACTCTAGAAAAAAAAGAAGATACTGACTCTTCCTTTAAGATTTCCATACTAGCTTCTGACTGTATAATTTTCTATGCACTCTCTCTTTATATATGTAGAGCTAAAGGAGACCTCTGTGTGAAAATCAGTATAAGTTTTCCCAGTGTTGTCACCATCCAGCTTCAGCAACCTCTAACTCTTCTCTTCAGCATCACACACTAATCCCATGGCTTTGGCACCCAGCTTGGGTGTATCTCAGGTGTATCTCAATCCAAACTCTGTCCATCATTCTCGGATCCCTCCTGGTGTCATTCATGACCTTGCCCCACCCCTTGTATTCCTCATGAGCTCACTGCTTCACCTGCTCTCCACTTTAACAATCTCCAATCAGCTTATGGTCTAACAAATCCCACTTTCTGAGTTTTCCTTACTCCCATCCTATTACGTTTGCTTTTGATGTTATTGAAATCGGCAGACCTCTGTGGGTTCTTCCATTCTCTCACTTTTCCTGGTTTCACTTCCTTCCAAGCCCAGGCCTATGCCCTGATTCAGCAGTCTCTTCACCTTCTCTCTCCATCAGTGTCCGTCTGTCTGTCTGTTTCTCTCCTGCATTCAATGATGCATTCCACTCTCTCATCCATTTTTTTTCTTCTTCTACAATCTTCATTGTGTTGCCTAATTCTGGAGAAATGACTTTTGACTACTTGGTGTAATGACATTACAAATAATGACCACTTTCTTCAAAAGGGCTTCTGACTTTACTTAGCAAAACTTCTTTTAAATTTTAATTATGATAAAGGCATTTAACATATCCATGAAATCATTGCCAAGTCTAATGTCATGAATTGGCAAACTTTGTACGTGTTCCTAGTTACTTTCTCATCACACCTTTCTCCCAAAGCTTTACCCCTTTCAAGTTGCCCCATCAAATGGCTTACTCCTAATTCACAGAAGCCATAGCCCTGGTGCTAGAACATTCACAATTCTTCCCACTTTCCTAGTTAGTCTGTGTGATCAAAATGAACAAACGAAAATAAACTTTGTTAAATTCCTATATGTCTTGCCCTCTGAAAGTTTTATATAAATTTCTCATCTATTCTTCACAACAATGTGAAGTTATTACTACTGCCTTTAACTTACACGTGAAGAGACTCAAGCGGGGAGTGGGGGAGTGCCTTGCATGAGTTCCCACACTTATCAGTGTCTGAGCTGAGATATGTCATCACTTTTATCTGACTCCACATCCTAAGTTCTTAATCACAACACACACATGGCCTCTCCCCTATGTCTATCCTTTCATCCTACTAAGTCACTTAATGCCCTTTTTCGGTCCAAATACAAGAATTCACATTTTCTATTTCCTCCTTCTGTCATTATATTCTATTTTCCCTCTTGGCTTCTGCATTTCCGGATGTGGGTCTGTGCTCTGGTCCACCTGTCTAATAAACTCCCATACCTTTGATGACAGTGGCATCTAGGAACATTGAAATTAGTTGGCCTGTCAGTGCACAAGCAAGTCATAGACATGTCTTGTTTTGCAATGATACTTGTTTGGCCCAAGGGTTTTCCTTTCTAGTTCCTAATTCCATCCCATCTCATTCCTTGTTTTCTGAGTTATCCCTCTTCTCCTATATCCTCAGTCTCCCACTCTAAATAGATTATATCTTTGCCCTGGCCAGTGTGGTTCAGTTGGTTGGAGCATAGTCCTGTGCACCAAAGATGGCAGGTTCAATTCCAGGTCAGGGTATGTACCCTCTTTGTGGGTTCAATCCCCAGTTGGGGTACATATAGGAAGCAACCATCTCTCCTTCTCTCTCTCTCTCTAAAATCAATAAAAAACCAGGTCCTTGGGTAAGGATAAATGAATAAATAAAATCCTTTAGTTCAGCAATTTTCAAACTCTTTCATCTCATGGCACACATAAACTAATCACTAAAATTCTGTAGCACACCAAAAAAAAATATATTTTTCGCCTATCTGACTAAAAAGAATAAAAGGTATAATTTTGATTCATTCACCCAGGAATGGGGAACCTTTTTTCTGCCAAGGGCCATTTGGATATTTATAACATCAGTTGCAGGCCCTACGAATCTATCAACTTAAAAATTAGCCTGCTATATTTGGTCAGACTAATTTGGTGAGGTGTGTGATATTAGCTAGCACTGATAAGGCCTGCGGGCTGAATGTTCCCCACACATTTTAAGGGAAAAGAGGTCAGCGCCCCTGACTAAATAGTCAGGTGTTGCACATTTTAAGAAATTCTGGTGGTACACTGATTGAAAATCGTTGCTTTAGCCTATGACCATACTCAAGTCACTCTCTCTTTTTTTTAGTAGAATAAATCAAGTATCAATCCCATAATTTCACTTCTCTTACTCTCATCTATTTCCTTCCCATTATTGCCAGGATTCTTCAGAGTTTTCTGCACTCAGAGTCTCTGCTAATGTTCCATTCTTTTCCCAATCTGCTGCAGTCTTTTATTCCTTTCCTTGACTAATCTAAAATGTCTTAAACAATAAGGTCAACAAAAACAATCTGATGCCTTCTCTCCCAGTGTTCTTGAATTCAGTGCTACTAGATTCTGCTGGCCCCCTTCTTAAAGCCCTCTGTCCCTCAGCCATTTTCTCTCCAAATTCTTTCACCCTTTATACTCTTCCTTCTCTGCTTTTTTTTTTTTTTTCACCCCTCACTGACTTCTATTCCTCTTCCCACTGAATGTTGGTAATCCCTGGCTCACTGTTCTAGGCCTTCCTTATTCCTCATAGTTTACATACTTCCCATGGGTTTTAGACTTGCCTCTGTCTGGTCCATTCCTTATAATATGTTGACTCCTCAATGGTTTCTCTGACCCTCAGCTCCCTCTGAAGTGACAGAACAGTATTTTCTAACTAAATACTGAAAAAAATTAGCAGAAACTTTATTTAAAATGGAATCGGGAGGCTAGAAGAGAGAACTTTCACACACGTGTCACTCAATGCACAAGGCCGACCCCAACAGAAAGAGATTTCTCTTGCATCACTGAGTGACACTTGACGGCCTCAGCAGGAGGAAGACAAGATCCCTCCTTGCCCAGTAACGGCTCAGCCAATGAAAAATCACTGCACTTATCATTTCAACAGCATGGATGGAGCTAGGGCAAGGGTAGACTGATGCAGAGTGAAATGGGTCAGACAGAGAAAGACAAATACCATAGGATTTCATTTATATGCTGAATCCAAAGAACAAAATAAATGAACAAACAAAACAGAAGCAGACTCACAGATATAGAGAACAAACCCAGGGTAGCCAAGTGGGAGAGGGCTTGAAGGGTTGGGTGAAGAAGGTGAAGGGATTAAGAAGTAAAAATTGGTAGTTACAAAACAGTCATGGGGATGTAAAGTACAGCTTAGGGAATGTAGTCAATAATAGTGTAATAACTTTGTATGGTGTCAGGTGGGTACCAGGATTATCAGGGGAATCATTTTTTTAAATTATGTAATTGACCACTATGCTATACACCTGAAACTAATATAAAATAACACTAAATGTCAACTGTAGTTAAAAAAATAGAAACAATAATAATTTAAAAAGAAAAGTCACTACACTTTGATTTTTCAGTTTCCTCAAACAAACACTTTGTTTATAATAGCCCCTCCCAAGCCCATAAAAAAAGCTTCCCTCTCCTTTGCTTTTTTTTTTTTGGACTTGCATGTGGTTCAATTCTTTGTTGTTTCCCCAATAAACGTATTTTTCTGAATAAATATTTGGCTGTTTATTTGTTTAAGGTCAACATTACCATTGGGATGTAGCACAGACATATCAGTGAAATCACTGCCTTCTTAGACCTGCCCCTTTTCTCTATTGCTTGTCCTGGTTAGTAATCCCTGTATCCATTTCACCTTCTTCACTTTCTTAATCATTCCCTTTGTCTCACTACCCAGAATAATGTACAAATCCCTTAACAGGGTATACAGTTATCTGTTCATCATCCCCCATTCTTCTCCATTCCATTCATTCCCCTATTCTTCTACACACCAACTATGTTACACTTATGTCAGTTTCCAAACTGCAATGTGCTTTCACTACTTTATACACTGGGGATATGAGTGTGCATGCACGCTTTTTATCTGGAACCCATTTATCTCTCTCTCTCTTTTCTTTAATCTTCAGATAGAGTGGAAGGTGGGGGGGAGAGAGAGAGAGAGAGAGAGGGAGGGAGAGAGAGAAACATTGATGTGAGAGAGACACATTGACTGGTTGCTTCCCACACGACCCCAACCAGGACCGGGAACAAACCGCAACCAAGGTACATGCCCTTGATCAGAATCGAACCCGTGACTCTTTGGTCCGTGGGCCGATGCTCTAACCACTGAGCCAAACAGGCCAGGGCCATTTATTTCTCTTCAATCCACTTCCTTTGCTTGCCATTTTCCTCACTCCTGCTCATTTTCATAATGTAACTCCAAAGTAATCTCCATGAGGCTCTCCCTTGCCTCTGTAGGTGAAGTTACTCACTCCTTCCCACCACTTCCCCTACTCTGAAACACACTTTATTATAATTATTTTTGTTACCCTCACATTACAACTACTTTTTGGTGTGTCTCTTTCCCCCAGCTATACAAGCAAAGACCAAGCTGGGTTATCTTATACTACTTCTTTACTTTCCCCAGATCTAGCAAAGTGGCCCAAAATAAGCACTCAACAGATATCTCTGTTAACTATTAAATAATTTTATGAACTGCATGGAGATTATAATGGGACATTTCCAGATTCATTCCAATGTATCAATAAGTAAAACTAAATAATATATCCCAGAGTAATAGCTTACAAAATGAGAAATACATAAGAAGTAAAAGCACAATATTGTAATTTATACAGAACTTTGATTGGAAATGACCTTATATGGTACAATCAAAGCAAATAATAGAGATTTCGGATGAATTCAGAAGTGTTGCAAAAAAAGGTAAAGTGACTTGAATAAAATTCAAGCAAGTAAATATTAGCTTCAAAAATAAAAAGAACTAAAATAAGAAGATAGAGGACTACATTAAAAAAAAAAAAAAAGTTCCTAATCAGTAGTTCATTTTTACAATTATAAAGCAGAAAGACCCAAGCTCGAAGAACAACTTTAGGGACAAGACTTTATTATAAGGGAACATTTTTAGTATTTAAGCATTATCAAATATTGGAATAAGTTATTCACAAAAGTCACAGAATTTATTTGGAAGATCATCAAGATTTTATTCAAGAAGACTAAAATTAAAGAATCCTTTAAGAGAAAACATATTTTTAATTCTATAGCTATAAAATATAAAACACAAGAACAACTCTGCTAATGAACTGCATGATGCCAATGGATCAGATTGTACATCATTATAAAAATACACTTTTTAAAAACTGACTAAATATGGATTTAAATCTAAGAGTGTACAAATCATATCTCTTCTGGGGTAAACTTAAAATATAAATGACTGATTTTAAAATATTTAAATAGAATTATTTAAAAGTTACTGCTCTGGACAATAAAACATCAAAGTCTCTTTGCTGGAACAATGTGAAGTCATTAAAAATTGATCCTCGGTCTTGTCCATTTTTGATTATTATTCTCTTAGTCCATCTCCATCATTTCCCAATAATAGCTGACTGGATGTTCTCTCTATAATATATTTTTCTCTGACTTAGATTAAACCTTTGGGATTAAGTTTCCCATTTTTCTTTATGGGATATGTGGGACCTTTTAATGTATATTAAGAAAATATAAAAGGCCAGATGCTCTTTTACTTGATGGTATTTTCCATGATGAAGACTGGGCGTGTGTGTGGGCAACAAATCACTAGGCCACTCTTCTTATACCATTATCACTAGATGTGGTTAAAAAAAAGACACGGCTCAGATTTTATGAAACAGGATATTAGCTACCATTTTTTATTTTGGATTAATTGCTATTCCAGAATATAGACTCACATCGTCCTTATCAGTTTGAAACATGAAACACAAAATCTATTTAGAGGGATTAAGTTTTAGCACATAACCGGTTTTGATTCTGGAAAATCATTCATGGAGGAGGATAAAACTCACTTATAAATTCTCATTTGGGAAAAATGATTTAGGAAATAGTGCTGAATGGATACCTGATCTTATTAATGTCTAAAGTATGTCCACTGTCAAAATAGAAGAGGGTACTTTGATTGTAAAATGTGGGTTTTATGTATATGAATATAAATGATGTTAATAATAACTGAAATAGTTTCTACAGTAAAATTTCTCAGTACAAGACCAAATCAAACCAGATTTTCAGAAAAGCAAATCTTTATTAGTGATTTGGGGCACTGGAATAGTATATGTTTGAGTTTTTTATTTGTTTGCTTTAAAGGAGAAAGTATTCTTTCCTTTTCAAGACATGGACACCTATTGAATTTATTGCTGAATCAAATTCTTGCTAGAATAAATATAATAGCTTCTATTTAGTCTACTTCTGTTGTATGCTGATACTGTCTTAAATGTATAGTGCATAAGAACCTACTTAATTCTGCAAGGAGAGCAGCTTGGGCACATTTTTGATGCCTCAGGTGCCCCCTCAGGGTCCCTCCTTTGACCCTACTCCACTCTGCCCATCTCAGCTGGCCCTGTAGATGACCAGCCCTGACTGGACCCATATGGTCACTTCCTGAGGATGACCAGTCAATCACCTTTTTGGAATGTTAGGCGCTCCCTCCTGGCTGCCAGAGTGTAAACAGGCTTTTGGCTCCCTGATCACTTTCAGATTTGGATGAAATGACTTTACGGAACATAGGATCTGACTTTCTGAGTCGTCGTCCAAGGGTGTACCCAGAGTCCATAGGTTGCATCCAATAAAGACCGGATGGCAACCTTTAATCCAAAGGAAGCAGGAAATGAGAAGAAACGTGGCAGATGAATTCCTTCTGCTTCTTCCACCCCTGCTCAGTGATTCTCTGTGTCTGAGACTCTCTGCAGAGGAGTAGCTGGCATGGTGACATCCCCTCTACTATTTCCCACCATTTCCTGCCTCACTTCCTTTTTACTTCACTCACTGTGTCCTGGATTCATGCCTCTCAAATAAAGCATGCATGCTGATCAGGCTTTGTTTTCTAGGGAATCAGGGCTGAGACAAGGTTACCTTCCGTGGCAGAGAAGGATGGCTCTCCACCAAATGTGCGCTGCACGCCTTCTTCGGGAGTCCAGAGCTGTCCTTGCAAAGCAGCTCCCCAGACAGAGACTGTCTCTGTCTAGCCTTCTTTGCCTCAGCACAGCCACTGTACTCATTCTCGTCCCTGGGATGCGAGGAAGCACGAGGTGGATACTTCTGGGCTCGCAGATTTTAAAGCGCATGCAGACCTTCTCATATTCTCTTTAACTTTCCCTCCTCTGACACTATGGGTGGCAGAGCCCAAAGAGGGAAGAATCACAATATAGCAGAAAGCTGACCAGGGATATCCGTTTTGGACTGTGGTATGGGTAAGAAATGAGGTTCTGCAAAAATGTTGACTTGTATTTGGACAGCTGGTAGTGTTCTCCTACCTGACAAATCTTTATATTACTGTTAAAAAAAAACAAAAAGAAAAGAACGAAAACCTAAGACAGAGATTTTAAATACACTGCCATGAAGTGGCAATTTGGCTATTTGAATCCCAAATTCTACCTGGTTCCAAAGCCTGTTGTCTTAACCACTATACTATTGCTTCATGGAGTAATAATAACAACAGTAATAGTAAATATAATTAAGATTTATCTTTTGCTATGTGCAAGGTATGTTACATCAATTTTCTCACATAATCTCAAGATGGCTATATGATGTAGGTACTCTTATTAACATCATAGTGCATTCAAGATCTCTGAGGATTATAGTAACAAGCAAAGTGTGAAGCTATGATTCCCAACCTAGGTGGTCTGACTTTGAAACCCCTGTTTCTGCCTAGTAAGATATACTGCTTCCTACCTAGTAAGATATACTGCTTCCCAGTGCATTTCAATTTAGGAGCGAGTTTTTAAGAAAGACTAAATACACATATTCAGTAAATTAAAAAGTGCACTGTGGAGTAAGTCTCTTTTATCTTAGAGAAATGCAAGCTCTAAATCAGATGCATTGCATTGACCAAAATGATAAACCACAGAGAGTCAAGCTTCATAATTAAAATAGTTTTCTGAGAGAGCCCAAGGTGAGCTTTATTGGACAGTAAGCTATTATCCATTTATAAAGCATCCTATCAATTTCATAGATTTTTGTGGTTATTAAAAATTACGTAAGACACAAAATTTATTGTGGTTAATGGCCAAATCTTGAGAAAATTATAACCAGAGAACATGGCTTCATTTATAGTAATATTGATCACTTGATTTCATTTTTCTCCATACCAAGTTTATGTTCATAAACTACTAGAATTCAATTTCCTTTTCTTCTTTCTTGTTTTCCATCTCCACCCATCATCTTCCAGATCTTCAACTGTTATTTTTTTCTAATTTTTAAATGTATCATGAGGCCATGCAATAGTGTAATCTATGGCTATTCTAATCAACTGCCCAATGATAACCATGCTGACTTTGCCAGAGCACTATCATTATGAGAATTAAAACATTAAAGAGAGATTTAAAATACCTTCATTAGGCCAAGGTTGGTAGGGCTATTGTCTGCGCTTCCATTTTTTATGGCTTTTGAGCAGGGATCTGAATAAGGGCTCAACACTCACTTTACAAAGATAAAATCATTCCATATTCATTTTGCACAGACTACTTAATAATTCATGAATAGCTTTCTGATTGGAACTATTTTCATCTTTTTGCTAAATCTCATCATTTTACTCCCATAAATAAGTCCATTTTGTTATTAAAGTCATACCACAGTGAATGGGCATTAGCAGTATTGCATTATTTAATTAATGCTTGTGCTCATTATTTGCATTGGGAGTAAATTATATTAAAAGAATAAACAAATTATTTTAATGAGACCTTTGACATTACTCTTTTTTTTTTTTTTTTTGCTTTAAAGGTAAAGGTTATAGCTGAATGAGTGGTGTGAAAATTTAATAGTTTATTAAATGTCTTGAAAAGTTTTCTATCATTTGAAGTAAAATTTGCCAATGTTTGCCTCTGACTAAAAGTGTTAGTACAATGTACAGTGAAAAACAAAAGTAGCAAAAAAAAAAAAAAAGTTACATATAAAATTAACATGTAGGCTCCAAATTGAACATACTGACTTCAGAACCATACAATTTCAGGCAATAAATATCCCCTTAAATGTCCATAATGCTTTTGAATTTATGTTAAAAGTGAAACTAAGTTTTCTGAGAATACTCCGTGACAAATATAACAGAAACAGTTTATTAGTGAGAATAAAGTGCATTTGGTCTGTTTTTGGTGGACGTGGAGACAAGAGATATTTCTTAAACTAGATATGGTTTTTGCACAACACCTTTATTTTAGTAGAGTACAACACTGAACCTGTATTCTGGAGTCACATGAAAACACTCCCAGGGTTGCTGCTGAGGCTCCCTAATGAACTGATACACCCATGTTCTTGGGATAGTATATTTTTAGTTCTTAGATAAATTGCCCTGCTTGCCTTCTTTATACTAGGACTTCTTTAGAAATGACCATACTGTTAAAAGGTCAAAGGCATATGAGACCATTAAAATCTTTCCTGAATGAGAAAATGCCTTGTGATTTATGATTTACTATATTGGGCCATAATGATGACATACTTAGCTGTTTTGTTTTGTTGTTTTTTTGTTGTTGATTTTTGTGTTTTTTGTTTGTTTGTTTTTTGGCCAATAAGACTACAGGCCTAATTGTTCTCATCAATTTCCATAATTTTTTAGAATTTGTATCTCAGATAATTTAACAAGTCCTGTCTTTTTTCATTAAAGTTAGAAAAAATACATTCAATGCCCCAAACCCATCTCTGAAGACTGAATCCCTCTTAATTTGAGGATATTTAGTATTGGTTACAAAGGGCCCCACAGTGCCTAGAAAATGAATTCATCTCTCTCACAGTCCTGCTCAAGGTTTTCCATAAACTAGTCCCATGGTGACTTTCTAACTGAATTAGAGTGCTTGCTGTTCCACAATGCTGTTCCTCAACTTATTTTGACTCAGTCCCTTATTAGCAGTACATCCGTGCAACTTCTAGAAGTAACATGAAATAGTATGGACTGGGGCACATCTACCCTAGACCTCAGGGAACTTCAAAACACATTTTCAAGAGCAATGACTAGCACCATAGTGTGTGGGGCAAGGCAAGAGATCAATACATAGCTGTAAAATAAACAAACAGGAATTAATTTCCCATATTTTATCATCACTTAGTCCCTTATTTCTACATAAAATGCCCCCCATTTCTGCATTAAAATTCTATTCATCCTTCAAAAACTGCTCAAATATCACTTCCTCTTTGCATAGATTTAGAATCCTGTCCAGCTGGAATCAATTTCCCTCTCCTCTGAGTTGTGATAAAACTAATCCATGCTTCTGTTCATACCATTTTGGAGCAACTATCAATGCCTATTTTTCACTGCGATTACTTCATTCTTGAACAAGCTTTCCACTTCTTTCCAGGCTCTCAAAGGAGAGATCTGACTCATTTTTATACCTTTCATCACACCTAGCAAAGTGGCTTAAGCATCCAGGATACACAGTGATATTTGCAGAATGAACAAATGAAGAGATACATAGGCTGAGAATTTCTTAAAACAACAATCCATTACTTAAAAGAACGACCTGTAGCTAAGTATATGGTTCCCCAGTATGTTTTCTTATATATGTTTATCACTTTAGTTATGTTTTATTATAATAAACCTACATATCGTTCTATCTCCTGTATCACACTAGAAGCACCTTGAGAGCAGAAATCATGTATTATTCATCTGGGTATCTCTAGGGTTTAAAAACACATTGTGTGACACTTATTAGAAGTTGTTGATTGTTCATAGAATACACAAATAAATCAGTGTTCTAAATTACAGAACTTCTACCCCATGGAGCAATCTATCAATGGGTTTTGTTTTTTAACAAGGGATGTTTTCTGTTTTTGGGGTTTTTTCCATATCCTATGGCTTGAGTCAGGTGTCTACTCCATACCAAACAGAAGCTCTAAAATCACAAAACACAGCAGGTAATTAGGAGGCAAGTTGCAACTGAAGTGCTGGAGCCCTGGAAATACTTCACAGATACTAAAATAGGTATGTGTACCAGAAAAATGCAAGGTATGTGTGTGCAAAAGCCCCAGAGGATACATCAAATTGACAACCTCTGTTTCTTTAGGACTTCTCTAGCACCAGATGAAATAATCAATACTGGGGGTGCTTCTGAGCAACAGTTTTGTTCTTGGTCGAAATGAGATGAAGCCTTGATTTTAGATGAATTGGCTTCCTCTCTTGACTTTTCCCCATAATAGGCGTGGTTCTTTTAACGCCTGAGTCATACTACTGTTCAGTGTATATTTGTTCAAAGAATAGCTGTGATAGATTACTCTAGGGTGAAGATGTCTAGGGACTGAACACACCTTACTGAAGATTTGTCCCTGGTAGCAAACCTCAGCCCATGGCTCTGTTTTCAATGCTTTTCTTTTATCCTGCTTCCAACAAAACTGAAAAAAAAAACCTTATTTCTCTTTTTAGCACACAGACCTTGCCCATTCTCAGTTTCATGCCATTGTTCATATTTTTTACTCCACTAGAATTCCCTGCCTACAAATATCCTCATATTGAAATTATAACCATCCTTCAAGGCCCAATTCAAATCTTCACAGATGTGAGCTCTCCCTCCTTTGAATCTCAAAAAAACCCACCTCTTCTATGTTTCTTATTTTTTCTCACCCTATTTTTTGGCAGAGATGCTATAAAGCAAAGACAGTATCTTGATTATTCCTGATTATATCTCTATGCCTTATATGTAGCCCTAACGAGCAAGCTGTTCATTGTAGGATTTCAATACATATTCTTATGAAGCCTTTTCCTACCAAGGCTTATATAAATAGCACAAACTTGATTAACCAAATGCATATTTAAATGAAAGTGAGGTAGATTGAATGAGAAACAATGTTATCTAGATCAACTCTCCAACTAAAAAACAATGAAAAATGCTAGATAATTTTTTTATTACCTTAAAAGAACACAAAGGCTGAAAAGATAGTGGAAAGTGAGAGGGAAAATATTTTTTGGAGGTGGGACTCTAAACCCAGAGAGAAAAAGTGAATATCAAGTGAACATACTGCATTTTGCCTGAGGGCATCTGTTTCTACCTACATTTGAACTTTGGTCAGTTGACCTCACAGAATAATGGAAAAGGTGCTGCCTGAGGTCTTAGGAAAAGATAAAGAAGAACCAATATTAAATGCGTTGCTTTTCTCCAATCCCAAGGGGTAATAAAGAAGGCTATCTTTGTAGATGAGCAATGTAAGGGAAGAAAAATAGAAAGAGTAAAGAATAATTCTGTCTCTGAGAAGCTGCAGCATAGCTGTAGCCCTCCTATTATGTACACATAACCTAAGAATTTTAAATTGTTAACCTAGATTGAATTAATCGGTCACAGGGAGTGTCCCAGACCCTTTGAGAAAAATGCAAAACAGTGTGGAGTAGGACATATTTATCTCAGACCTCAGAGAACTTCCCATGATATTTCAATACAATGATTAGCACACAGGCAAAGATAACCAGACATAAAGGAAGCAAAGCAACATGAGTGGCAACCAGCAGAAAGAGACTGATGCAAACTTCTCATGTTAGAATCACAAGACACAGAATATGAAGCATTGCCTCCCAATTTAACAGAATAAGAGAGAGTCTTGAAAATATCGGCAGGAAACAACTATAACAAATGACAAAGTAAATTTTAAAAAGAAACTTCTAGAAACAAAAATTACAATAATTGAAATGAAAACAATGCTTATCACAAAGGAGGACTGAATTAAAGAATTAGAATATAAATCAAGATAAATTATTTGGAAATTTCAGTTCAGAAAGGAAAACAGAAGAAGAATGTAAAACATGTGGAGGATAGAGTGAGAAAACATAGGTTTAACTAGAGGCTTAGAAGAAAATAAGAGAGAGAATATAAAAGAAGCTACATCTGAAAAGATAGCATCCAGGAATTTCCTAAAATACATCAATGACAGTTATAAATAATTTCAAAAGTCCCAACAATCCAGGCAAGGGAAATAAAAAGAAATTGACATCTGGATGCATCATGGTGAAACTGTGCTCAAACAGAAGTAATGAAAAATATTACGAGCAGCCAGAGAACAGCAGTTAGACTAACAGGTAACATCTACTTTTTCTTTTCTTTTTTCTTTATTGACTTTAGAGAGAGAGGAAGGAAGAGGGAAAGAGAGATAGAAACATTGCTGATTGAAAACATAGATTGGCTGCCTCCTGCACGCCCCCCACTGGGGATCAGGCTCATTAACTAGGCATGTGCCCTGACCGGGAATCGAACCAGCGACCTCTTGATTCATGGGTCGATGTTCAACCAGTGAGCCACACCAGCCGGGCTAACAGGTAACTTCTTGATCACAACAACAAATGACAGAAAACAGTGGAGCTCTTTTTCGTGGTGACTTGGAGGCGGTCGGCTGCTTCAGGATGAAGGTGAACACTTATTTCCGAGCCACTGGCTTCCAGAAACTCACTGAAGTGGACAATGAACGCTAACTTTTATGAGAAGCGGGTGGCTAAGAAGTTGTTGCTGATGCTCTGGGTGAAGAATGGAAGGGCTATGTGGTTCAAATCAGTGGTGGGAATGACAAATAAGATTTCACCATGAAACAGGATATCTTGACCCATGGCCATGTCAGCCTGCTGTTGAGTAAGGGAGGGACATCCCTGTTATAGAACAAGGAGGACTGGAAAGAGAAATCATAAATCTATCTGGGGTTGCATTGTGAATGCCAATCTCAGTGTTCTCAACTTGGTCATTGTAATAAAAGAGGGAGAAAGATTTTCTTGGTTTCACTGATACTACTATGTCTTGTCGCCTGAGGCCCAAAGAGCTAGCAGAATCTGCAAACTTTTCAGTCTCTCTAAAGAAGATGATATCTGCCAATATGTTGTGAGGAAGCCTCTACACAAAGACAGTAAGAAACCTTGGACCAAAGCATCCAAGAATCAGCATCCTGCAACACAAATGGCATATTGCTCTGAAGAAACAATGTACTAAGAAAAATAAGGAAGAGGCCACAGAATATGCTAAATTTTGGGCTAAGAGAATGAAGGAGGCCAAAGGAAAATGCCAGGAACAGATTGCCAAGAGATGTAGGGTATCCCCTCTGAGAGCTTCTACCTCTAAGTCTGAGTCCAGTCAACAATGAGATTGAGTCCAGTCAAAAATAAGAACAAACATCAAATCTGAAAGAAAGAAAGAAAGAAAGAAAGAAAGAAAGAAAGAAAGAAAGAAAGAAAGAAAGAAAGAAAGAAAGAAAGAAAGAAAGAAAGAAAGAAAACAGTGGATTTGATGTGCCAAAAGAAAATAACTGTCCACTGAAAATGCTATATCCAGAGAGAATACATATTTCCAGAATGAGGGAAAAAGAGAGACATTTAGAAACAAGCAGACACTAAGACAGATTGTCACCATGAGACCCTTACTAAAGGAATTTCTCAGAATACACTTCAAACAGAAGGAAAAGTGATCCTGGAAGGAAGGTCTAAGATGCAGGAAGAAATAAATAGCAAAGAACATGGTAAATATTGGGCAAATGGAAACCAACATTGACTCTATAAAAGAGAATAAATAACGTCTAGTGGTGTGAACAAAGAATAAAAAGTAAGAATTAAAATAGCCAGACAGCAAAAGCATATACATTGGGAAGGAGATAAACAAATTGAACATATTCTAAGCTAATATTTTGGAAGAGGGTAAAAGATTTGATTAGTTTTAGCCTTTGATAAGTATCAATGTTGTAATCCTAGGTAAGCCACTAACAGAACAGAAACAAGGTGTATCACTACCAAAGACATAGAGAAAAATATAGAATAATAAAAAAGGAAAGGGAAGGAAATGCAAGACATATTGAGAGAAAAAAGCAAAACACAAAAGAAACATATGCTATGAGTCCATTTATGGAAATTCAAAACCGAAATCCTTACATTTTTAAGGACTATAGATATAGGTGGAAAAATAAGGAAAAGTAATGCAATAATGAATAAAATACAATTGAACTCTGTGGCAATGGAAGAGGCTGTGATGACTTAGGGACAAATGGCAGGGGGTGGGGCCTCTGGAGGGCAGGCAGGGTCTGTCTGTATCTTGACCTGGGTGGTGGTTATGTAGAAGTGTGATGAATAATTTAAAACATTTGTATGTGTTTAATGCATTTGACTAAAAATGGTTTCTATATTATTTTCCAGTGACAATATTTAAAAATTTTAAAGTGAGTTAAAAATCAGAGTATATAAAAATCTATGAGACTATGACACTTCCTTTTCTTCATTGTCCCCATATGCAGATCTAGGGACACTGGTGGTTTTCAAATGCTCCTCCTCACTGGAGGGTCAGCCAGTCCGCACCAAACTTTCTCTGGTCTGAGGTGAACAAAACAGACAACATCTGTGCTCACAGAAGGGGGACAGTTTCCTGTCTTGTTAAAGACTGTCCTTCATGCTGAGGTTTTCTCCTACCTAGATTCGGGACTGGGTATTTTACAATGTCCTTTTTCTATTTGAAATTGACAGTGTTAGTTGGTGGTAAGTTACTCTTCAATGTCTTTATTAAAAACAAACAAAAACCAAAATAACAAGTCAGTCCTCCTTTCCCTTGAATAGGAGACCGAGGACCCAGAGCCTACGAATTTCTAATTTACAAACACCAGTGAAGTGATTCTATGTCTATTTGCAGGGGAAGGCAACTTTCGATAAAAATGTGACTTGATTATGAACTGAAACAACTTCAGTGAGAATGAAAAATTGCCAAACATGGAATGTGGTATCAGGCACAACATTTTGTGACATGCTGTATTATGTGAAAGCCTTAAGGGTAGCAAGAGTCGATGGAGGAAAATGTTTATGGACATGAGAGAGGTTACATCTAAAGCCCCACATGGAGGGACGGCTTCATTTTCAGAATTATTCAGTGCTCAGATACAATATTTTCTGCTGCCTATGAGTATATATTTCTCTTCTTGGAGTACGTACATACTGGTATAATTTGAATGAATATATTTTCTCTTCTATATGTGTCTGAATCCGTTCAATTGCAAAACCAGCATAGGGGACAATATGTTATAATTATATTCTAAATTATGTACTACAGGAGATCATAAATATATTTATATATTTTAGTAGAGTACATTGTAATAGAACACAATAAGTATGTTATGGTTACCATGTGTTTTTGTGTTTTATTAGCTAATTTCATGCCTTACTAATTCTGCTGTCAGATAACACTAACCCCATTTTACAGATGAGGATTCCAAAGCTCAAAGAAGTTGGGTAACTGTCAGCTCCTAAGGGGCAAAACTAGAATGCAGTTCACTGTGGCTGAACTTCAAATCCCTGCTCCTAACTGCTTTGCTGCTTTGTCTCACCGCGGCATTAACCTTCAACGAGCTTTCCTACAAAGACTAAAGGTCCACTAACCACGGCCTGCGCTCACTCAGGCCACGTGCACTGACCCCTTGGAAAAAGGACAGACTTTTCCCCAGAAGCACATGAACAACTCCAGGACGTGTGAAAGGGGGTACAAGGAAAATTCAGAAATTTGGGCATGAATCCCTTTCAAAATAAAACCACAGCAACTTCAATCAAGGCCTGGTAATCATCGTATCTTGTCTCTGAGACTGGAGTTGGGAAATGTGGGCTATCCCACTGGGCCTCGAACACTTGGTTAGAACTGTATCCAAGAAGTTGACTAGCAAGACACTTCATGCAGTACAAACACGAATCTGTAATTCTCTCCCCCAATCACCACGAAACACAGCCCCTGCCCTGAATTCACTGTGAAGACCATGAGTGCCTGGGAGAAACCATCAGAGAACTGAAAATGGGGCCAGAAGTAAAGAAATGGGGACTGCAGAAACAAGCAAACAAACAAACAAAAGAAAACCCTGTTAACAAATTTCTTCTAAAAGTAAAACCTGGTGTCAATTTACAACAACTCCAAAGGTTGAACTGGGGGCATGCAATTAGTAAGCTGACCCGGAAGGTTTGCCTGTCATCTCCAGGGAGTTTTCTTTCACCTGCATAAAATTAAACAGCTGATAATGCTATCTTCTGTATGGGGAGATTAAAACAATAAAAATAAACTAAATGCTTTCATTTGGAATCGAGGCTCTCCCCTTTCCCAGCACACTCACATAAACTCTGCTCCCGTGGAATTCTGCTCACCCAGCAGGACCGACCGAGATCATCCCAGCAGCCAGACTCAGGTGGGCAAGTGCCCGGCCTCCCTCGCTGACTTCCTTCCCCCTCGCACTCATTCAAGGGAAGACAAAGGACCTGTCAGTGGATGGGAGCTGTTTTGTGCCTGGCCTTTAGGGGTACTTTATTTTTCTTAAAAAGATTATCTCAACCTTACTGTAGCCAAAAAATAAAACAAAACAAAACCCTAAAACAAATTTCTGAGGCAGTCTGAATTAAAAATACAAAGGCCTGAGACATATTTTTAATGTATTCATAATTAGTTTACAGATTGGGCCTCACCGAGGCTCCAAAATCAGCAAGCCACTTGGGGATAAAGGCTATTGCAATTATCAGGAGCAAGCCAAATGCTACCTTTTGTTCTTACTAAAATCTCCTCCTTTAAAAAAAAACCGTCTCCTAGCAAATGATTTTCTATTCCCCATTTAAAGAGGATTACATAGCATACAGGACTAGTGGCTGGAAAGCAAAGAACTTTCCATCGTCTTATTACCTGCCAAACACAAATTAGTTCATTGTGGTGACTCCTGCCAGGCTGCCCCTTTCCCGGCTGCCCATCGGGCGAAGGGGTGCAGCAGGTTGGTTCCTGCTTCAGTCCTTCCCAATCAGGAGGCTGTCAGATAGCTGCCTGCCCGCTGTCTCCTGCGGCCACGCCGGTGTTTGGGCACCAAGGTTTGGAGCTCGTATCGCCCCAGTAACGGACGCAAAATTGCTCCTACTTACCGTCCCTGTCAAATTCCTGTGGGCACGTGAGGCCCTCCTCCAGATACACTAATGACACCCTACAAATTTCACTTTGCAGTAACTATAGGATACAGAAATTGTATTAGCTCCATTAGATGGAGTCATAGATATATTCGGAAAGGTTAGCTGGATATAGTGAATGTCACAGCTGGACTAAGATAAAAAATCACTTTGTTAACTTAGAGTGTCTCCTCATTGGTAGCACCCTAAATTAAGGTGCCATTTATAAACAGTTTATTATTATTTATTAATGTGTGAAGCACTTTACAGCATGCTAGATAACAACTTAAATTCATGTATTAAAGATGCACATACATGGTTTAATACGATTTACGTCTTATAATATTCTTTAAAACAGCTTCCCATAGTCTCATCCGTTAAGCATTTATTACTAATGCATTTTATAACATACTTTATAATACATTATTTGAGCAAGTAGCTGCATTTAGTGATCATTTCATAAATAAGAATAAAACATTTATAAATGGCACCTTAATTTAAAGGGTTACCTTCGTATTACTAGATAGCTGCTCACCATTTATCTTATTTTGTGATTATTCTGCAAATGCACCACTTAATAAAACAGACACCAAGTTCTATTTTCCCTTCATCTGATTAAAAGTTTATTGAGTCATTTCCTCCATCTGCTTTCAGATGGTGGTAGCTTGGAGGCTTTAATGTGATTTTTGCTGAAACCAAACTTTCAATTCAACAACATTTCTGTAAAGATGATAATAGTAAAAACAGAAAACTACCCACCATATTAGACACAGCCTGTTGCTTGGATTCTTTATAAAATTCAATTTTTCGACTGGAAAGAACAATCCAGGAAGTAGACCAGTTTTTCCTTGGGGAAAGAAAAGGAAAAAAGCATTATCACTTGAAGAAATTATTCATAGAGTATGAGCAACACTGGGACTGAGTAGAGACTACATTTTTAACTAGAATCCCTAAAAGTCTTTTCTTATTTTTATTAATTAATTTATGTTTGTTACAGATGTTTCTCCTTTTCCCCCCATTGACACCCTCCTCCAGATCCCGCCACCCACTCCAGCGTTGTTGTCTATGTCCATTGGTTGTGTTTATATGCATATAACTTCTTTGGTTTCTCTTTTCCCTCCCCCGCCCCCTCCTCTGAGGTTTGTCGGTCTTTCTTTATTAAAGTCTATAGGTGGTATGGAATTTGGGTAATAATAAAGACATTCTGTAATTTTTAAAGATCATGACATTTACATAAAAATTTACATTAAAATCATGACATAAAAATTTCTCAACTCATATATCCTCCCCAAATCCATTTCAGCTACTACTAAAAATCCAGTTTTTGTGTATCCAGGTCCCATAAAGTATCCACTCATAAATAGTCTGTCCTATAGCAAGCCAAAAATAGCAAAGTAAATATAGGAATTAGAATGCCTTCTTTCACTGTTACTTTCTCATCATTGATTTAGTATATTTCAGAATCTGAAAAACTAAACAGCTATGTGTTGCTGCCTAATTCAAAATATTTTTAATGTTGAATTTCACTAGAAATCAATGAAATGCAATAAAAAGAGTGAAATGCTCTTTCCCTCTTTGCCAATCAAATTGGCAAGAATTTGAAGGAATAACAACAAGGGTTCTTGACTGTGTGGAGAAATGTATTCTCTGATACAGTTTTGGTGGGAATATAAACTAGCACATCTTTTCTGGAGTGAATTTGGCAACATGTTTTTTTTTTTAAATCTTTAAAAATGTGTATATGTTTTGACTAAACAAGTCCATTCCTATGAATTTAAATGTATCCTAAAGAAATAATCTCACAAGTTGTTAAGGCTGTGTGCACAAGAATGAACTGCACCATTATTTCTTAATTCTCTACCTAAAATATATATTTAAAAAGATTGGTATGTAAAGTACACATAACAGATTCATATAATGGAATAATGAACCCTATGCTATAGAAGAATACTGATATGGGATGATTTTAATGCAGACCATAATACTATGTAATTTGCAAGACCATGCTGTGCTATTTACCTAAGACTGTTCTCAGGCATCCCAGCCCCTTCTTATTATTAATTCTTATTCATTGGAATTTTGAATATTACATCCTCCAATGTACCTTCCATAACTTCCTCATGTAGTACTTATGATAAATTAAAAATTAATTTGTATAAATTTCATCTCCCTATTTAAAAAAAACTAAAATGATAGAAAGCATTTAATCTTTATGGAAGCATCCCCAAGTGCCTAACACAGGACCTCGGACAAGTAGACACTAAATATGGATTTACTGAATGAATGATTAAACTTACACATGGGAGAAAAAGCTGGATATAACAATAGTCAATTTAGGTGGTAAAATCACAGCTTTTAATTTTCCTTTTTATTTCTTGGTGTTTATCAAAACAAAGTTTTTATCTGTTATATCATATGACTACCATTTGCTTTGGTTTAACACTCATTTCAAAATAGCTGAATTCATTTTACAAAAGTGGTTTAAAAAGCGGTTTATAGAACGACTGTATCCAGGTCAATAGAAAACTACACAAAAATATGTTCTAAATGACCAGTCGAGATCTTTGTGTAATTTATTTCCACTTGCCTCTTAGGATCTAGGGGCTTGATTGAAAGGACAGCTTTGATTCAATAAAGTTCCCGTCTACAACAAGATTAGGTTGCTCTTACGTGCCTAAAGCTATCTTAATGATATACTATCATGCTAAAACAAATAACATGACAAACAGAAACAAACAATGTATATTTTCCAACTTGCAAATGTGAACACTGTGTTCTTGGATCCGCATGTCTTCAAATGAAGAGTCATTTTTTTTCAATAGAATAATGAAAAAGATGTGGGGGAAATATAGAAAGAAACCACACTGGCCTCTTCTCTCCCTCACCCTAGTGCCCACTCGTCCTGTCAGGTTCCAGCAGCAGCAGTGACACCGTGGGCACAGCTCCTCTGTGTGCAGGTCCATTAGGTGGCCCCACAGTGCTCGGATGGTCCCAGAGAGAGAACAGAGGAACACTGGAAGGAGTGCTGGTCTAGACTGGACATCTTTGATTTCCACCCCTTATTTTGACTGTATGTGATCAGTGGTATGCAACACCCTCAGACATAGCAAATCCCACATTTAACCTGCCTGTTATATTTCCAACTATATTTTTCATCTCCTGGCAGGGAGATACTATACCTTATTTGCTCTCTGCTTGTAGCAAGCCCTGGATAAATAGTTCTGATTTGAATCTGTTTCAGATGTTGATCGTTTATAGGACTTGTTGGCATTCTTCTTCCCTTCCTTAAACTTGGAACTGGAACTGGTTCGAGTTGAAGTTGCATGAAATTCAATTATCTCATGGTTCTATATTAGAACTTTGAACTGCTGTGAAATGTTCCGTTAGGGGAATATGATGAACAAGCCAAAGAGGGTAAGAAATGCAGGCCTGAACCTTAGTAATAGGAATTGTCCTGACTCTGTGCAAACAGTGCTATTTTGTGTTGAATTTATAAACTTCAAATACTGTCTTTGCACTATTAGAATAAGAGTAAAGATTTTTCCAATTGGCTTAAAATAATTTTTGTTCCAAGGAAGAATAAAATGCTGGTGCCAACCTTTTAGACGTCCCAATTTCATTTCATTTTTTTCATGAGCACTTAAAAAATAATAATTAACATAAGTTATTTTGAGTAATTAGCATAAGTTTGATTGTCTAGTGGAAGTTCAGTTTTGCAAAACAGATGTCGAAGGTATTAACATGTAAAACAAGGTTCAAGGGTTTAGGTAACGTAAGGCCACACACTTTGATTGCAAGTCAAACCAGTTTCTCTGACTCCAAAGCCTGTACCATAATCTGTTCGCTAATTTATGCTGTCTTTTTTAAGGATTAAGCAGCACGATTTTGGTTAAGGAGACTGTCAATGTTAGATTTTGTCTGACATTAGTTTTAGTCAAAATTCTCACATAAAAGCTAGTGTGCATAGCCTGTAACAAGGGATTCGCCACCCGGGCTCTCCTGTGAACTCTTTTACCTGATGCCTTTTAGAAGATCTGTGCACTGGTCCGCCACTCCCAAGCTCTCTTCTTCCCTTAGGAGTTGCACTGACCTAAGGGTCACATGATGGACCCTTCAACTCCTTGTAAGAAGCCAGAAACAGAGGGGTGCTGCTAATGAAGGCACCTCCATCTCTTTCTTGCTGTGGGATTATTCTGTGATGCGCAGATTTACCACCACTCAGTAGAGAGCATAAAACTAGAAAGTGAGTCAAAAGGCAATAGTCCAGGAGTGACTAAGAATTCACCTAATGGGAACAACTTTTTGCCTATGACTTAGATTGGAACCTCCTCTCTGAACCTAAGAATCTAGGGACTTGGCCATTGTCATTACAATATCTGTCCTGTCCATTCTCCATCCGATTGGTTTGGCTCATTGGGTTGCCTGTGGTTCTCAGGGTATCAGTGGAAGAGCTTTCTTAACCTCGTTACTCTAACACACTGAGCCATTTGACGGCATTGTCAGCTCTGGAGAGAGTGTGAAAAGGGTCAATTGGCAAGGTTTTGCTCTGACATGAACCTTTCTTTAATGCTTTCTGTATGTGGTGAAATCCTTGTTCAGTACACTGAGAGACAACTCGAAAAGTAAGTAATTTCTGCAAGCTCAGTCAGCTAGCTAGGACAGGTGACTCTAGCAGGATCTGATGAAACTTTTAACACAGACCTTTCAAGGATGAAGCAATTTGCAGAATGGTAGGTAAGAGCTTCTACTCTCCTACTTCCCCCAAAGAGACACTGTTCCTAACCTCTCAGAGCGTTTCCACTTCTGGGCACAGAATCTCACATTTAGTAGGTGCCTTTCAAACATTTTTGAGCATATCTATCTATCTATCTATCTATCTATCTATCTATCTATCTATCTATCATCTATCTATCTATCTATCTATCTATCTATCTATCTATATGTATGCTCTCAAATTTCAGGAAGGTCTCACATCTAGAATTTTCCTGCTCTGTGCTTGCTGTTATTCATTAACAAGGACTACAAAAGCATCGACCTCCTGCATTTCCCTTCTCTGTTCCTTAGTTCCCTAGTGTTTTGATATGTCATTCTTAGCATTAAAAAAAATGATTTAACAATTTTGGTTTAGTATAGTTTTGCTAATTTGTCATTCTAGTGGCAATACCTAAGCTTTCTAGAGGTCTTCCTGACTTCTTGGACACGTATCAATAGGATGACCTGGTATTTTGTATGTATGAGATAATTTAATTTCTCAGCCAATCACAAGTACCTATTAAGCATCTACCACATGACAACACAGTTCCAAGGACTGAATATATAATGATGAACAAGAGAGACCTCAAAAAGTTTACCTCTAACTCAGAGGAGACAGGCAATAAACACGGAAACAAGTAAATCCTCCAAACAACGCCGGGAGGTGAGTAATACCCCCATTTTACAGGTGGGAAAACTGAAGCTTCGTGAGGCTGCAGCCTACCCAAGGGCATAGAAGTCATAAATGTGGGATTCAAGCCACATCTCCTGGACCTTCAAGGCCATGTTCATTCTACTGTATCAGCTGTCTCTAGAGTAGGTAGCATGCAACTCTTAGTCATATAAGACACGTGTGTGCTGAGCCTCGTGAAGGGCTCTGAGAAAGGAAAACACAGGACTGTTGTCATTACTTGAATGCTTTTCTTTTTGGAGAAAGGTCACTTCATAGCCTAAGCTGGGCTGTCCTGGAATGCTGAATTGCAAGCCCTTTCATCCCTACCTTCCCATGATGGTTAACAGGTAAATTTATCCACTGGTTGGAGCCAATTAATGCCTCATCTTAAATTTAAGTTCACTCTTTTCTATTTTTCCACACAGAAAGATAAGAACTAAACTGCTGGATAGATTTAGGGATTAAAGAAGACACATAGCTCAAGAAATATCCCACTTCAGTAAGTCAGAGTTCCCAGGAAGAGGTGAACCAGTCTCCCCCAAATCTACAGAGTAACAGTCATGTGAGATATTGATATTGAAGGTAGGGATTCAGTGCAGAAAACAGATATTGATATTGAAGGTAGGGATTCAGTGCAGAAAACAGATACAAGAATTGCAGGCATATATCTTAATTATTTTGGACAAAAACAAATCACATCTAAGGGGGACAAGGGGCTTACTACAATTAGGAAGAGGAACTAAATTCAAATAAAGACAAGAATTTACAATGTATGCAATGGGTGAGACACTTCACAGAACTTTCCTTAAAAAGTTGTGAGTTGTGAAGGTGCAAATACAAAACAACAATAACAACCAAACAACCAAACAAAAGAAAATACCAAAAAACCAAAACAACAACAACAAATAAAAACCTACGGGCATTAGCTTGGCTTAAAACTCTTTGCATTCTACAAAATGGACACCAGATGGCAGCACATAATAACAGCAACTTTGTAACTACTTATCTGAAGAACACTTGACAGAGAATGCCCCTTAAAATATTCATTATGGTTATAAGAATCTGTAAGCTTGAGCTCCAAGTTTAACACAGTCATTTGCTCTAACATAAAACTTTATATCCTACACTCACCTCTCTCATGCCTCCTTTGGATAACGATAGGGTAGCTAACCAAAATGTCAGAAGAAAATATATGTGAAATTTCTGGGTAAATTTCAGACTCTCTTTGGAACGCCTGCATTTGTTATCTGACTCGGTCACACTGGATTTGACTTGATTCCGCACCAGGGGTTAGAGTAAAAGTGATTTACTCTAGTGTCCCTGGCTGATTTACCACAAAATCACTCAGATACTGTTAAATGTTCTGACTTGTTCTCAAGCTGGTAGGTTAGGAACTTATTTCTTCACTCCCATATTTTAAGCTTCTTCTAATTTGTCACTTCTAAAATGAGGGTCAAATAGACACTGAGGTATAAATACACACATCTCTGCCAGAATTGCAAGAAATGGAAAGCTTTACATATTCAAAGAGTTATCAGATGTTGGAAATTATAACAGAGCAGATGATGAAAATCACGAAACTAAAGCAACCTTTAACAAATTGACTTCCACATCATGTGGTGTCCAAACCTGCCTTCCAGTCCTCACTACTGAACAGAGAAGGGACAGGTTCAACCTGGAACAACTTACTGGGATCCTGAGCAGAAAGTGCTAAAGACGAAACAAGTTCACATTAGAAGTATACTTTCATACCACGTTCTAAAGGAAGTCTATTCTTGGTAACAATTGTTTTAAGAAAAGAAATAAGAAGAAAAAAAAAAACAAACAAAAATCCAATAGCTATGGACTGTCAAAAGAAAATGGGCACCACCAGACATAACCCTGCACCACCTTCGCTCCACATCTTTCCAGCCTCCTCCTCTGTCCATCCCTCTCCTCTGTCCATACTTCTCCTCTGTCCAGCCTCCTCCTCTGTCCATCCTCCTCCTCTGTCCAGCCTCCTCCTCTGTCCATCCTTCTCCTCTGTCCATCCTTCTCCTCTGTCCAGCCTCCTCCTCTGTCCAGCCTCCTCCTCTGTCCAGCCTCCTCCTCTGTCCAGCCTCCTCCTCTGTCCATCCTTCTCCTCTGTCCAGCCTCCTCCTCTGTCCAGCCTCCTCCTCTGTCCATCCTTCTCCTCTGTCCAGCCTCCTCCTCTGTCCATCCTTCTCCTCTGTCCATCCTTCTCCTCTGTCCATCCTCCTCCTCTGTCCAGCCTCCTCCTCTGTCCATCCTTCTCCTCTGTCCATCCTTCTCCTCTGTCCACCCTCCTCCTCTGTCCAGCCTCCTCCTCTGTCCATCCTTCTCCTCTGTCCATCCTTCTCCTCTGTCCAGCCTCCTCCTCTGTCCATCCTTCTCCTCTGTCCATCCTTCTCCTCTGTCCAGCCTCCTCCTCTGTCCACCCTCCTCCTCTGTCCATCCTTCTCCTCTGTCCATCCTTCTCCTCTGTCCAGCCTCCTCCTCTGTCCATCCTTCTCCTCTGTCCATCCTTCTCCTCTGTCCAGCCTCCTCCTCTGTCCATCTTCCCCCCAACCCCCTGCAAGCACATCTCATGCCCTTCTGAAGAGCAGAGGAAGGAGCTATGTGTGACAAGATGGGCAGGGCCACCTATCAGGCATGAAGTGAGAGGTGGGAGGGAGAGATAAGGGTACTGAGATTGCGTACATGCTGTCAGGTGCCTTCTGTAAACTAAAGTGTTGAAAATACTTTTTACTAGGGTCTCATGGAACTTCAGAGAGGCTGGGGCTACTTCACGTTTGGGATCAGTAGTCCCCAAATGAAGGAATCCCTAAACTTCATCAGAAAAGCGAAGGCATATTTTCAATGTATATAATTAAAAATTAAAGTTGAATCATGAATGTATTTGGTTTTCAATTCTTGCCTGTGGAAATTTGTGGAACTTGATTTCAAAATAAGGCTAAATTTATGGTCCTTAATGAGTGTAAAATATAGCCAGTGAATTCTCCTTCCCTTCACCCACTCTTGTTCAGATTCAGAGGTAGGTCAGACTTTTCTTAGAGAGAAAGATAAAATATATGGCAGAGAGAAGCTAAAGAAAAAGGGAAATGGGGAGGGAGAGGAACAAAAATGAGGACACAGTACATGATGTGGATGACTGTCATTATGTATGTACGAGTAAAAAACTATATAATATTAATAAAATAATATTTGTTAAGTAGCAACTGAAGCCCTTGGTACTGTTGATGGTACGAAATAAAAGAATGATTTTAGCTCCCTGGACCCCAAAGGCTTCTAGCAAGAGAGAAAAAAAGAGCTGTTTCAGAGGACAGGGATAAAACTTACACTAATCATTTGTAAATACATTTTGGGAGAAAGGAGAGATTAATACGAGTGACCAAGTTTCTCTACTTCTCAAATTGAAAGTAATAATACAATCTATCTTAGAGTATTATTTTAGTATTACCGGTAAAACATTTAGGCACGTGCTTGACAGAGTAAGCATTTATTAATATTGCTTATTAACTCATTAAAATGTATAAAATATATTAAAGTACCATGATAAATGGGGGAAAAGTTTCCAAAGAAATTTTATATAGAAAATGCAAATTATAACAACTATGGTGTACTATTTAACAGTTATTAAATTATCAATGGGATTAAAAGTTACACAACCTTTAAGGTTACGATTAAACTGACCATTTTGTTGCCAGTGAAAACAGACTCCCTGGGCAAGAAATATGACCATACATAGTAGTCATTAACAAGAAAAAGGGTCATGTGATTTCATCAAGTAATGCGGGCTTAGAGTTTATCTAAAGAAAATATATTTAAAAATTGACAAGTAATAGGAGGCTTACTGCAATTCCAGCTGTTTCGGCGTAAAACTGGAATCAATTTAAAAGTCAAATGAAAGAGGAGTACAGGAACGGTTTGGAGTGTTACAGTCCCACCAACATGGGAATACTGCATGTTATTAAACATGGTGACTCGATCTACAATGTTCAATTTGTAAAATATTCGTAATAGAAACAAAAGCAAAACCCCAGAATAACAGAGAGTAAGATTACGCAACAATCGGGATAAAATTTAAAGAGTTCTGGTCATGGAGGCCTTTCATAAGGAGGGTAAATAGATGATGAGAGACTTGGAGGATATATTTGCAAAGTCTAAAATGGGCAAGGTATTCCTACCTAAAGTATATTAAAAGTGCTCTCTCTCTCAAAAAAAGAAAAAAGTCTGAAACTCAATAGAAAATACTCCAAGTTTCATGCAGAGGCAATTCTCAGAAGCCAGAACCTGAGTGACTCGAGAGAGATGAACTGATGCTCCACTGAAATACCAAGCAGAGGAATAAAAGTAAATGCAACACTGAAGTCGTGCTCTAAGGCCATCAACTTGCAAAATGGAGAGCGACATGAAGTTGTGCGCTGATAAGTGTATGGCGAGACAGAGCCCTCCTGCATTGCGGAAGGAATGCGAACCTGTGGCCTCATTGAGGGAACAGTCTGGTAGCAGCACTTAGTGGATTTATAAATGTATGTTCCTTACAACCAAGCAATTCTTTACTCCTGGGAATATGCACCAGAGAGAATCCCTAACAGGTTAGTAAGAAGTATGCGGTTTATTGCAATGTTGTTTGTGATCAAAGGAGTTAGGGACAATTTAGGCGCTCACTCTTGAGAGCTTGGGTAAGTAAAATTTGGTGTATGTACACAATGGCAAAATGGGCAGCCACTGGGAGAAATGAATTCATTTAAAATATATAGATATCCAAACACTAACATTAAATGAAAGTAAAAAGAAACAGAATGAGGTTTATAAGACGAAAAGGCTTATGCAGTTAAGAACACACTCACACACAACTACACACTACTTTCTAGAACACCACATATATAGCCAAATGAATATATGGAGAATGAATTTGATGAACATACATTCCACAAGGGATTAGTGAGGATGGAGACTGAGAATAAAATAAAACCAGCTATGGTCCTTCCCAGGTGATGTTAACACAAGGGTATACACTGAAGAGCATAATCAACTCAATTCTGTGTACCTGAGGTTAAAAAAAAAAAGCAAAACTAAAATTTACATAACTTTACATTCAAAAAACGCTGAAAGAATTCATAATGGCATGCAAAGTGATTGAAATAATAAGAGAACAAACTAATGTTTATGTGAATTTAAACTAGAACACAGACATGGTATGCAAACTGATTAAAGTGACAACAAATAAAACAAACACAAAATGGTATACAAACTGATTGAAACTACCTAAAAATAATTTCATGGGACTCGGTAGGGAAGGAGCTCTGTTTTGCCCTTCTGCTTTTTCTTGAAACCACCTTCTAGGAAAAAATTCACAAGGATGGTTTCTGGATGATTTATGAGCGAAGACACTTCCCAAAGCCACTTCAATGGGGCATCATCTTATTTTCTTGGAATTGCCTTTAGAATCTCCTGCTCGTTCTTGCATGAGGCTGGAGGGTAAGTGTAACCAAAGCTGCCATCCCCTCTCTCCTGCCACGCCCCGGTGAAGAGCTGAAGGAATCAATTAGACAAGTCCTTGGGTCCTTTTCTGTCCCTCTTTGGAATTCTTGTCCACATGGCTGGTAAGGTAGGAGAGGGTTGCTCTTGTTCCTCTTAGGAAGAGTCATTGCTGCACCCCCCACACTCCTTCTGTGAGCTGATACAATTGGAAGTGAGGTCTAGGGGAAGGAGGATAGTATTCCGGGCTAGTGAAAATCAGATTCTCTCCTGTGGCCCTTTCAGAGCCCAGCTCACTCCCTCAGCCAGGTTCTCCATGGGACAGGGTCTAGCCCAGTCTCTTAAAGCAGCCTTGCATTTGATCTTGTCTCCTGTGCACCTCTCTCCTGCCCCCTTCAAAGGAGGAGTATGCAGGGTTACTGCAGAGAAACAGTCTAGGAGAGGATTCAAGGCCCTGTCCTCTGTCCCAGAAAATGAACTTGTTCTTTAGAAGTGAAATAGCTACATTCTGGATGAAGGTTGTCTCCAATTTTACTTTTTAAAAATAAACATATACATACTCCGTTATAGTCAGCAAACAAAAAGCATACTTCTTTCTGTAATGCTGGCCAGAATGCTATTCTAGGAATGAATTACATGACACAATTAATAAGTGTTCCATTGCGTAGCTAATTAGTACATTTATCCTTCATGGTTTTGACTGTTAATGATACAGTCATGAGTAAATGCCTAGTCTCGCAGTTTGAGCACATTCTACACACCTTTGTAGCTTGCGTGCCACCTAGCACAGCACGGGGCCGGACTGCACGGGTCCACGTGTGAGGATGCTTTTCAATAAACACAGTCGCCCCTTCCTATCTGCTGGTTTCACCTTAGCAGATTCAACCAGCAGATGGAAAGCACTATTTTCACATTCACAGCTGCAGATTCCCAAACACTAGCAAAAATAGTTTTCAATCCAAGGTTGCATTCGCCCATGCAAAGGGCCACTTTTAGAGACAGTTATAGCAGATCTTCAACTATGAAGGGGGTGGGTGCCCCTAACCCTCTGGGTTGTTCAAGGATCAACTGTAACAGAACCTATATGAAAACTAAGAAAAACTCTAAAATGGAGGTGATTGTTTCTAAATATTCCATATATGCACAATATGCTAGCATCTATCCCTACCCTCCTATTAACCTTGCTTTTTTCCTTCAAGGTTTTGTCTGTTGTTGACTGAGGAATGCTTATCATCATTTCTAATTTCTCTCACCTACTGTGTTCATCTTGCCACCAAATGCAACTTCAAACTTTTTACCTGACAGATGATTTTATTTTCCTTTTGTTCTTCTCAAATGATTTTTATTTAGACAACAAAGGTATGTCAAATCCTCAGTTTTTTAAAAAAAGTATGCCCAGCCGGTGTAGCTCACTGGTTGAGCATCGACCCATGCACCAAGAAGTCTCCAGTTTGATTCCCATTCAGGGCACATGCCCAGGTTGTGCGGCCCAATCTCCAGTGGGGGGCGTGCAGGAGGCGGCAAATAGATGTTCTCTCTTAGTGATGTTTCTCTCTCTCTCTCTCTCTCTCTCTCTCTCTCTCTCTCTCTCTCTCCCTCCCTTTCCCCTTTCCTCTCTCTAAAATCAATAAAGAAAAAAAATTAAAGGAAAAATATGCTCCCAGTGTAGTAGGACCCTTTTATATACTGCAAAACGAGTCCAGTCATCCCCTAATCTGTTAATCTCAGAAAGCAAAACCCATTGTCTTATTTCTTTGCATTTTTTAAAGATTTCAAGTCCTAGTAGGACAAGAACACCTTATTTATGTATTCCATGCAGCAATATACAATGTAGAACTTCATTGGAAAACTATAATTATAGTAAAAATAATGATCATTGTGAAAGCACAGTATATTCTAGTCTGGTACCACAGGGCCTTCTTCCCAAACAACAGTGATAGGACAGTTGAGGAGATGGGGAACAGACACTGTCCTATAAAAGTGAATTAAAGAATTTTTATTACCTTAGTTTCTTTCCTCCATCGGCAATTTTAGCTTTTTGAAGATAACCTTCTTTTTCCACCATCTGCAAGAAGAATGCATATGTTAAAACTGTGACAAACTCCCATGCATTATTAGTTTAAATGAACCTATGCTTTCCAAAAGTCATTGTAGTGATAGAAGTTTCCAGTCATAGAACTTCATTAATAATGCATATATAGCTTATGGGAAGTGCCTGCAAGATGATAGTCATTACAAGCTCTTAAATATCCAAAAGAAAGATTACCAAGAGTAATGTGAACAATTTGTTAGACAGTGATACACCTTTACTCGCTCTTCCTTCTGGGCATTGAAGTGACTTGCTCACAGAATTGATTAACAACAGTAAAACAAAGACAAATCTAATGCCTTTCTTAATTTTATCGATCATCCTTGGAAAAGTTCTTTTGTTTTTTTTTACTCTTCACCCTCACCTCCTCAGGTACCCGCTGAGGCCAGGGATCAAGAAGAATTCCATGGAACCAGGTAACTGAGCCACATGAACCATAGAAGGACATTTAAAACAGTGACCTTGCATGCATTTTGTTCAGTTACCAAGATATGCTGTGTAACACCATCCCGTTACCTTCTTCTAAGATTTGGGTTTGTTTCTTTTTCTATTTGTCTTTATTGGCTTCCATTACTAATATATCTTCAAGTTTCTTAAAGGAGATTCAATAATTTTTTTTTTTTATAACATCACAGAAGTTTTGTGGAGTTCTAGGGTAAATAAACGCACATCTCAAATGGTGATGCGTTGACTCCGAGAAAAGTCTCTAATAAGTGTTTTAATTTCTTAACATGCTATTTCTACCTTCCCCTTGTCTCACATCCGCCAACCCCAGGTCCTTACCCTGTGCTCCATCTTTTCATGCTGATGGACTGCTGACACCTTCTCCCTATGCTGTATGCCAAAAGCTTTAAGGAGTCACCTGCCTGATATCAAAGGACCACACTCCCTGAGGGCCGAGACTGTAATGCTCCACCTCCCCCGTGTCTCCATCTCACAGACTCCTAAACATATTGAATCAGTTTTAAAATGCAATGTGTCTGTTAGAGAGTTTTTCCATGCTTGCTCTGCAATCTCTCTTAGGTGCCCCTGCCCCGACTCTCCATTTCATCCTGCCACCATCACTGTCTTCGCATTCATTGGATCCTCTGTAACAGTCCACTTATTTGGTTGTGCCCGCACCTGTGCTGTGACTTCACCTTGCACACCTGGACTCCCAGAACTGAGGGTACTTGGTGGCATCAGTAGTCACAATAATACACACTGTTTGAGCAAAGGAGTGGATGAATAAATGGCTATTGGAATGTTTATTTAAATCTGTATAGGAAACTGGAAAAGCCAAAAAAAAAAAAAATCAATCTGTACCGTGACAGGTGAAAGGAAGGTATACTCGGTAGCAAATGAGTTGTCCCAAACCACTAAAATTTCACCAGTTAAAGGATTGGCTATTTATAGCCTGGCTAGTGTGACTCAGTGGTTGAGCACTGACCCATGCACCACAAGGTCGCTGGTTCGATTCCCAGTCAGGACAGATGGCCAAGTTGTGGGCCAAATCCCCAGTGAGGGACATGCAGGAGGCAACCAATCAATGTTCTCGCTCATCGATGTTTCTATCTCTCTCTCCCTCTCCCTTCCTCTCTCTAAAAATTAATATATATATAAAAAAGAATTGGCTATTTATAGACTTACTCTGATATAGGTGAGATCTTTTCTGACTTGTTCATTATTATGTTCCTAATACAAACCACAGTATTTAGCCTTCAAAATATATTTGAGGAATACATTTTTAATAAACAATGATGACGATAATAGTGATCGTTTATGATAATCATAGCAAAGTATTTTTCACATATCTACATTTCCAGAAAATTCCTTTTACTCCAGCGTGCTCTCCACATGCGTAAAGGAGTCTAAGGAAGCTCTCTTGCACGACTTTTAGAATCATGATGTTCACTGGTGGCTTTTTTGTACTTGGATACTTCTATTCATTTGCTTGTCCCACCTTTTGTTCTATGCATACTGTTCCTTGTATGTGGTGCCAATAAATCTTCTGTGTCTACCCGCTAAAACCCGTATAATAAGTGCAGTGTTTACCTCTGGGCAGCACTGGGTTCTACAAATGTTTGGAAGAAGGATGTTTTCAGTAGCAATTAGCATCACAGACAAAATTCCTTTCCTTAGGAATGTATATTGAGAAATTTTGTTGTGTAACCATAGACAAAATTTGTTTTATTTAAGCTTTCTTCTGATGAAAATAAAAGTTACCAAAAAGCCTGAGTTTATCTACTCAAAAGCTACAAAACCTCTCGACCCATCAGAAAAACTGATGCATGTATTCTCAGCTAAGACTATAGCCTTTCTCACCCCCTAAAGTAGTTACTGAAAGGCCACTGGGTGGACGTGTAGTACCCAGAGAGGTGTTACCATTGATCATTTCTCTAAACAAAGAAGAGGAATATGAAAGGAAAAAGCTAAAACTCATGCAGGGAGAAATCACCATAAGCAGGCTTAAATTATATACCTTAAAATCCCCTCTCCTTGAATACGTGAGCCATGTTCCTCCAGACATTGCTAAACCTTTTCGAGAGACCTGAGACTGAGGTCAGCATCTGTATTCCTCATGGTGGGACTCTATAAATGTTACATCATTGCCATCAAACAGGCTGAGTCACTTCACGTGGTCTTGGTCAATGCATTACAATTGCCAGGTATAACCACACAGGGGTCCCAGAAAAAGGAAGGAGGAAGGGGTGAATAGCAAGCTAGTAATATTTTCCGATATCATCTTCCAAAATCCAAGCTGCCTTCAGTGTTATGAGAAGAAGCTAATCATCTGTTTCTGCATACTCTTCATTGCTACACTTACTACTACTAGTGTGCATATTTTTACATATCTACATGTATCTGCATGCACATTTCTACATGTAATTATATACATGTACAAACATCATGCTCACATTCCCATTTCTGGGATCAAGTGCTCATTTCTCCCCATTGTCTCTTTTATACTTGATTTTCTTTTTCTTTTTCTTTCTTTCTTTCTTTCTTTCTTTCTTTCTTTCTTTCTTTCTTTCTTTCTTTCTTTCTTTCTTTCTTTCTTTCTCTCTCTCTCTCTTTCCTTCCTTCCTTCCTTCCTTCCTTCCTTCCTTCCTTCCTTCCTTCCTTCCTTCCTTCCTTCCTTCCTTCCTTCCTTCCTTCCTTTCTTTCTTTCTTTCTTTCTTTCTTTCTTTCTTTCTTTCTTTCTTTCTTTCAGTTTTCAAATAGAAAACCCACTTCCCCTTCAATACAGCTATTATGCTCACCCTGTTCCTCTTTTAAGGGGAATGGATACCACACTCCCCTCCAGCCATCTCAGAGACTTAGGCCAGCTTTTGCCCTGGAACAGAAAACTCCAGCCAAGCTCCCTACACTGAAAGCATTGCCTTATTTTAAGTCCCATTTTGGCAAGCAAATCTTTCCTGAGGCAGATTCAATTACTTCAGTATTCCTTGTCATCATACTTTGAAATACCTCACCATGTTCCAGGCACCACGAATCAGTTATTCTGGAAGGGTCATAGGAGCTGACAGAAGTATTGGGGCAAGCAAAAGATTTCTATATATTTTGTATGTAGGTTATATATGGTACCATATTGATTCTTCTACTTATTCATTCCTACTTTATGTTAATGTCATAAATTATAGTTGAATGTGTTGGTCATCTAGGACTCAGATGGTCTTGTCTCTAGTAATTTATAAGATTATGTATAGCTTTAGGTCTAAGTAGAGGATGCTATAATGCCAAGTTCTGGGCCAACTTGAAGGTCTTTCAGATAGTGACACTCCTTAAATTATGTATACTTAAGAAATGTCAACCAATCTTTAGATGCTGAATCTGGTTTCTTGAACTATTTGTCCAATGTCCCATAGAAGCCCTATTTAATGTTAAGTGGCAGGAAAGATCAGCAATTTGTCCAGATTGGATGCCAGCCAGTCTGCTAGCATTGAGGAAGTACTCAGCAGACACAACTCTGCTCAGATACAGATGAAAAGAATGAATGGTAGTAGGATATCCAGATAGCACCTGTTTATCAGCCTAAGTTGGAGGCGATAGACAAGGCAGGAGAGCAGAAGGCAACCTCTGATTAATGTAACAATCATGGCAGAAAGACCGGCCTGTAATCATAAGTACAGACACTGCAATTTTTTATGTGAAGTCTCCATGTTGATCTCAGATAAAAGAAGTAGAATGGAAAACAATAGGTTTTCATCAACAGCAGTCCACCAAAAGAGTTCTGTCAAATACATGTTAATAAAAGGAAATAAACTGAATCTAAGACTTTCACCAGATTTCGATGAGGATAAATTGGCTTTTAACACCAGAACCACAAAGCCCTTATTCCTTATAACATTTGCTCAGCTATGGTATTTAAGTTATTGTTCCTTTCCCCTTTGTTCTGATTCGGTGTTCATTGGCAACCCTCTGACTTTTAATTCAGCTTCCTAGGTCCTTTGATGTAGAATGTGGGTAGCTTAAATAGTCAGCATCAGTATAGCCACTATTATAAATTTATAAATCACAATTATAGTTTACATCAGACTCTTAGAAATTTGGTTACTGTGAGCTAGTCCCTAGAGATCATTATCTCTCTATGCCCTGATCATTTTGATAAATATAAATTTTCTACACCCACAGACTGAGACAGGTCACAGCCTTAAGCTTGTGTAAGCCATTTAAAGTAGTGCCACCCTGTGAAACTTTCTCTGACTGGCTGGCCTGCTCCGAGGAGAACTTTGCCTCATTTCTCTGTAACTACAACCCTGGGCTGCTAGAATTTTCAAACAGATTTAGAATTTATTTTCCTATTTAATAATGAGGCATTTTCTATCTTTTTTCTGAAGTTTTAATAGATCACTGTACTTTGCTGATAATCCTGTTTGTTTTGATGATTTTTATTACAAAGCTCAGAATGAGGACACATCTGGTTATGCTTCTCTTTTCCTCTTAAATCTCTTCTTTACTTTTCCACTACCTACAGAAATAAATACGTCTGCCTGTCTTCTTTCCTTTTGCTTTATTTATGATATTTTATTTTTAAAATAAAAATTGTACTTAAGTTGTAAAACATAGTGTTTTGATATACATATACGTAGTGAAATGATGACTATAGTCAAGCTAATTAATATTTCCATCTCCTCACGTAGTTACCTTTCATATCTTTTCTTTTATTGTGGTGAGAGCACCTTAGATCTACTCTCTCAGCACCTGTCCAGTATACAATACAATGTTATTAACAATCATCGCCATGCTGTATATTAGATCTCCAGAATATATCATCCTACCTAACTCCATTGGCTTTCCTTCTCGTGACATTATCTTAGGGTGCACCAATTTTCTCCTTGGAGCTCACTGTTTATATATTTTTTTCTCAGTCTCCAATTATTTTTATACTGTCTCTGTTTTGCTATATCAATTCTGTTGACCTTGTGTGTGGATTTGCTGTGGACATAATCCATTAGGAATAAAGCAAAAGCAAACGAAATAAATCATCATAAAGATTCAGCTTATCTGTGTATCATATAAAGTACTACTTTTATAAAGAATTAAATGCTTGATTATATAAATACCTTACATATAGCTCAAAATATGTTTTTGGAGACACAAGATCATGACATATAATGTTTTTTGCCTAATGTAAACACATAATTTACTGTGTACATACTTTTTAAAAGTGGTAAACCTAAATTCAAGTTGGATACATGATTACATGACAAGAAGAGAAGAAAAGCAAAGAAAAATGATTCTGGGTCCTGTGTGAGTAGGGCTGGGAAGGAGCAACTAAGAATTATCCAGGAAGTTCTTGAGAAGCTGGTCTTGATTTCAAGCTCAGAGTCAGGCAGAGTGTGCTCATTGCAACCTATTTATAACCATTTGTATACACGCTGCTCAACGCTTTCATGGATAGTCCCCCTTTCTGTCTCTCACTCAGGATGAGAGAACATGTTGGGCTTTGGGGTTCTGCTGAATGTCTTGAACCATTTTTCAAATGTTGGGTTTGGCAAAGAACATATTATGGTTTGCCAAGCGCTTTTCCCCGTCATTTTAAACCCCTGTGTATTTCAAAGGAAATTTTACCCACATGTCCTGATTTATTTACCCCTAAATCATGTCTTCTTGAAAAAGCTACTATTTGATGTTTAAAAATCCCCATAGCCTTTTTTCCTGAGCCTTTCATCTTGTAACCAGTGTGTTTTATTTGGTCACACCAAAAAAAAAAGAAAAGAAAAAAGAAAACCCAGGTTCTGTTTGGGAAATGGGCTGATGAAGGCATCTCTTTGTGCCTTAAAAATTTTCTTCAGTCTTCTGGGGACCTTTCCTGCATCTCACCTCTCCTTCCGCTTCCCCAGTCTCTCTCTTCTGTCCTGAACTCTATCTCTTTGTGTCTTTGCTGTGACTGTGTGGCTCTGTCTTTGCCTGCCATTGCAGTTCAGTAGAATGGCCTTCTCTACTGTCTGGGCAACTTATTAGCATAATTCACTTTTTTGCTATAACCTAATTTCAGTCTAGGCATTAGGAAAGAAAGGATTACTCAATGCTAATAGCTTTTTTGTTGTTGTGTGTGTTCTTTTACTCTAGAGTTAAATGAACTTAAAATATGGGTCTGGATAGGAGAAACTATTGTAACGTGTTTCTGTGTTTTAATGCTTCTAAACTCCTTACCATTAGCTCTGGGCCCTTCATGATCTGAACACCACTCCCCCTCCGCCTATACCCCCTGACTTACTTCCCTAGTTTAGCCAGTGTATGATTCTTGTACTTTTTCAAATGTAACAATTCGTTTTGATCTCCAGACCTTTGCACTTGCTATTCCTTCGGTTTGCAACATTCTTCTTCCAGTTCTTTGCTTGACAAACTCTACCCATCCTGCAAATCCCAATTTAAATGTCCCTTTCAAAGCGATCTTTCATGACTACTCAATCCAAGGTAGGCTCGCCCTCTCTCATAGAAACTTGTTTTTCTGCTGTTAAAGCAGGTTTTATAATATGCATTTATAGAATGGTTTATTCCTTTACTTGTTGAACACTTCTCTTTACCCATAGACTGAAAGTCTCTCAAGAAAAGAACATGAGTATTTAGCATGACGATGCAGACCCCAAACTAGCACAGCGCCACCTAGCGCAGGAACGGCCTCACAAACACTGGAATTCATAATCATATTCCTGTTTGAGAAAAGGAAGGGGGCATGAAACATTGAAAACCTGGAGACGGTTTCTGCTAGAGTTATTAAATTATGTAACTTATTATTAACATAGTACTGCTTAAAGATCTGGGAGAATGTTATTTCAGAAAACCTAATTTTATCTCACCAAAGTGGAATTTCGAAAGACTGAAAGCGCTTGTGGATTTTTTTATTTTTATTTTTATTTTTCAGTTTAAAGAAAGCACAGCCTAATCAATAGAATTATTCCCCCAAAGTGGTTGTCTTTTGTTTTAAAATAAGAAAACACTGTTTGCTCACAATGCCTTTCATCCTCGAAGCCCTCACAAGTATTAATTAATCTACAAAATGATATCTGGCTCCAAAAGGTAGAATCTGTGACTTAAGGTTTATCTGCAAAAACCTGCTTTGCCCCCAGGCCATGGCAACTTCCCGAGCTCTGTCCTCCAAATCCTCCTAGCTCAGGAGGTAGCAGATGATTCTCTGAAACCTGCCACAGGCTTTTGACTCCTGCAGGGTTATCCACAGACATGTCTTACACTCTTTTGATAATAAATAAAAATGATAAAGATTTAACATGTTCTAAACAGAGTTATTTTTCTCAAGCATTTCTTTATGGGAAAAAGGAAAAGTGCCCTGAAAATAATTAGGTTTTGACAATATTCAAAAGAAGTGCATTCTGCTTCTGCTTAACCACGTTGATCACAATCTACTTGATTAAAGAGAACAGTGGAAGCAAGGCATGGCCACCAAAGGATGATAGCATCTTTTAGAGACCCCACGATGGCAGATCCCACTTTTGTAAAATAAATCATTTTTCTCCAAAGGGGATGGATCTAATGGGATAATTTTGCCAGTTATGCTTAAAGCCAAAGCCTCTCATGATTCCTGGAAAATGTTTAGGGAAGTTCTGAATATGAGAAATGAAAAAAAGTGAGATTTATATAGCATCAAATGTTGGACATATATATAATCTCAAAATTCCACAATTTGAAAATAATGATAACACCAACTTAAAAGGATTTTTTTATTTTCCAAACTGTTTTAATGTCTATTATTTCGTATGTGATAGTTCATTCTGGTAGGTACTGCCAAGGGAAGCTAGTGCGAAACCTTGTGTGACTCCAGAAGCAACGCCGAGACATGAGAAGGAAGGAGAATCGCAGGGAGAGAAGTCAGGAACACGGCAGACTTCCGGAAAAAACATGTGAGCCTAGGTCAATTTTATATATATATATGATTAGTCGGATATAAAGAAAATTTTATAGGTTCTGGAATAATTCAAGTCTTGGTGTAAATAGTAATAGTTAAAAATTAATCAGAATTTGCAGTTTGGGGGAACTGGTGGTTATTTTGGCATTGCCCATCATAACGGAGTAATTCATAAATAAGTGTTGGGGGGAAAATAAGCATTTCTGTCTTTAACATCACATTAAATAGGCAATTTGATTCAAGTAGAGATTGATGGGTAAAAATTGAATGTAACCTGTGTTCATAAAACAGCGCAAGATAAACAAGTATTCAGAGGGAGGAGCCAGGGAAAATCAAGTCAGCAGTAGGAAATAAATTGGTTGGTCATTCCAAAAGTTTGTGTGTGTGTGTGTGTGTGTGTGTCTGTGTGTGTGTGACAGAGTGAGAGAAAGGGAAACACAGAGAGACAGAAACACAGAGAAGCAGAGAACGAGTTTGAGAGAGATTACAAACTGGAGCGTCACCAGTTATTATTCTTTCTTTTTATTTAGCAGTGCCAATGCCACGTTTCTGACCTAGAAGAGAGTACTGAGCACACAGATGTATTATCTATTAATATACTATCCATAATTTGGAATATTCAAAATAAAATTTATTTATTAAGAATTGAGGCTACAGAGTCAACCCAGCCAACTACAGGCCAGTAAACAAACCAACCAATATAACCTTAATGTTAAGAAGGTAAATTGAGAAAATCATTTCTGAGTATTCTACTTTTAAAAAAATATTAATCTATTTTTTTTTGTTGCTCAAATATACCATTAGTCATTAGTTAAATTTGAATAACAACAATAATTTGAAGTTTTAAAATTTGTAATTAATATACATTTTATATAAAATATTTCAGACACCTTAGGGCATTGTTCAAATGTAACTGCATTATATTTGCATGTATATAATTATATATATAATTACACATGTTTATTTATATTACAAATACACTCACATAGCTCCATTTCCAGTCTAACTTTTGCCATGTTTCATCAAATACTTAAGAGCAAACATTTTCATGTGCTATATTTAAAATATATATCCCTTTATAATAATTTATATGTACTTTATTTGTTCTATAATCCAAATTTATGGAAAAAAAACACAATTACTTTTCTGTTTATTGGACAGCTGTGCTCAGCAATGCCCTATATAAAGTCCTAATAGTAAAACAGTGAGTGAGGCGTAGCCCTGCCCTCAAATAGCATGTAGTTCAGTAAAAGAGATAAAAAAAGAAACAGGCAACTTTAGTGTGATTAACGGTACAGGCAATTTAGATACAGGCACAGTCAAGCTGCTACAGCAAAAGAAACCTCCAATAAAACAAAAATGGAACCACACGAATGGGAGACGTTCTTTGCAAACAACAGCTCTGGCAAGGGCTTTGTTCAAAATATATGAAGAACTCATACAACTCAACACTAAACAAACAATCCAATTTAAAAAATGGACAGAGGAGCTGAGCAGACACTTCTCCCACCCCTGTGTTCATTGCAGCACTATTCACGGTGGCCAAGAAGTGACAACAACCTAAGCATCCTTCAATAGATGATTGGATAAAGATGTGGTACATACATACAATGGGATACTACTCAGCCACCAGGAAAGATGAAACCCTGCCATTTGCGATAACATGGATGGATCTTGAGAGTAACACTCTAAGAGAAGTAAGTCAGACAGAAAAAGTTAAGAACCATGTGATTTCACTCATACGTAGGGTATAGAACTGAAAGCAACAAATGAACAAACAAGAAAAACAAACAAAAATTCAGACACAGGCAATAGGGCGGTTACCCGAGGGAAGGGGGTTAAATACACAGTGACAGAAGATGAACTGATTTTAGGTGGTGAGCACACGATGCAACATACAGATGATATATCACAGAATTGTACACTTGAAACCTAGAACATTATATTAACCAATGTCACCCCAATAAATCTAATTTATAAAAGAAAAAGCATGCTTATGTCCACTGAAAAAATTCTTACAAAATCATGCTTAAATAATCAAATTCAAAGGAAAAAAAAGGCAAAAAACTAACAGCTAAAGGGAGGCAGAATAAAGAAGGGTTATGTGAATCAGAGAAACGCTTGCCAGAGAAAATGTTCTCTAAGTTGAGACCTGAGTAACTCATTATGAAAATAAGATACTGTTACATCTAATTAAATTGAAAAATTGGCTTTCACTATGAAAAGCAGGCATATATTTATTAATATATGAAATCAATATTATTTTAATAAACCTTTAATACCTTAATATTAAATCAATTGACAAGCATGTATTTTCTGAACAAACACTAGTGCCGAAACAATGTAAGGGGAAGTATTATGTAATAAAGAAAATACAAGTCTTGACCCCTAACTTCAACGCATTTGCAGTCTAGCCGTGGAACAGGCCTATTCCCCGTGAAATAAGAGTGAACAACAAAACAGTGCTGAGATGAAGCAACTATAATTGTTACAGAAAATTTAAGCTCCTGCAGAGTGAGAGCCATGTCTTAATCACGTTACCATTGCTGGCCTGAGGGTACGTATTTGGGAGCAGATAATAAATAAGGTAAATCAGGGACCACAGGAGAGGTCTATAGACTTGATGCTATAGAAAATAGAAAGCTGTTGAATGCTTTGACAAGAAGAATGAAATAATAAAAGTACTGTTTAAAGAAGGTTGGTGTGGGAAGGCCATGCTCCTGTGTAGAGCTGAGTACAGGGGGCAGTAGAGGGATTGAGATCAGAAGCATTTGAAAGCCGGAGCAAGGGTATGCCAGTACACGTGAAGAAAAATGTGGGCACCGCAGCCATTCTGAAGAAATTGCTTCAGAAAATGGTGAAGGGTCATAGAGAAAATAAAGGATCCAAACAAAATGTGTTCTAAGCCTAGATAAATGTTTGATACTAATGCAGAGGGCTCAGTGCAAAGGGGAATCAATTTGGGAAGAAGGCAATGATGGGTTCAGTTTGGGAAATTTCACTTCTGAGATGACAGAGACATATGAGAACAAATGACTAATTAGCACTTCAAGATAGAGATCTGTGTGGTATAGGCTTGGAAGCAAAACCAAAGCCATTAACTGTCTCATTTGTGCACTCATTTAACATATATTTACTGAGCTGTTACCATGTTCTAGAAATTGTTATAATCATGGAAAGAGAGTTATGAAAATAGGAGAAAGTATCCCTGCTCTCACAGAATTTTCTAATGAGATGACAAATAAATAAAGAAAAAATTATAGTATGCTACATGGTTATAAATTCTATGGAGAAAATTAAATTAAGGTCAGAGGAAAGGATTGTGAATGGAAATGGTGGGGAGGGATTGTTTGTTTTTAAGAGACATTAGGAAAGACCTATCTTAAAAGGTGATATTTGAATAGAGATACAAAGCAAATGAAGTAATGAGCCTTACACGTTTATGGACATCAAATAAATTATTTTGTACAAGGCAGAGGGAAAACCAGTTTTAATGGCCCTATGGAAGAAGTAAGGTGGTCAGCTTGGCTAGACCAGAATGAGCCAGGAGAAAAAAGAAAAGGGCGAGGCCGGACGGGTAGTTCCTGGGACCAGTAGGATCAGATGACCCACTGTATGCTGCTCAGCTTTTACCCTGGGAGTGATGGGAAACCAGAGAGGAATTTGAGCTAAAGAGCAATATGAGGTACTTAACAAGCTCACTTTGGCTGTTGTGTTGAAAATAAAAAAATAGACAGCAAGGGTGATAGTGGGCACATCAGTTATGAGATTATTGTAATAAATCAGATGAAAGATGACATAACATCAAGGTGGTGAGAAGTGAACTGATTCTGGACCAATTTTATTTTATTTAAAAAAATTTTTTTTCCCTTTATTCATTTTAGAGACAGGAAGAGAGAGGGAAAGAGAGATAGAAACATCGATGAGAGAGAACATTGATTGGCCGCCTCTTGCATGCCCCCCACTGGGGATTGGGCCCACAACCTGGGCATGTGCCTGACTGGGAATCCAACCAGCAATCTCTTGGTGCATGGGTCAATGCTCAACCTCTGAGCCACACCAGCCAGGAAAATTCTGGACTAATTTTAAAGATAGAGTTAACAGGGTTATTTGATGTTTAAGTTTATCTTATAAGAGAAATAGAAACAAAGAAGTCAAAGATGACTTTATGAGTTTTGACTGAAGCACCTGGAAAATGACGTTAGCATTTCATAAGATGGAGAAGACTGGGTTCGGGGGAAAATCAGAATCAATCCAGGATATGTTAAATTTGAGATGTATGTTAGACATATAAGTGAAAATGTCACAATATGCAGTACTAGAATTTAGAGCAGTGGTCCATCCTGGAGAATTGATTGGTATAACATGGTATATAAAGCCATGATACTGAATGAGATGTTCTAGGGAATACATATAAAGAAAAAGAAGAAAAGTTAAGAACTGATCTACAAAATGAAGAGGGATCAGCTAAGGAGATGAATAATGGGTAGCCATTTAATTAATTGGAGATCATGAGAAAGCGGTTTACTGGTAGCCATGTGAAGAAAATATTTTAAAAAGAGAGTTATCTATTGGGTTACATACTCAGATAGGTCTACTAAGGAGAAAAATGGAGACTTTACAAATGAATTTAGCATATGAAAGCAATTGATGACCTTGACAGAGGGTGAGTGGTTGGGATAAAAACCTAAATGGAGTTGGTTCAAGAGCTAAGGAGAGGGGACAAATTGACAACTGTAAAGGTAGACAATTCTTGAAAATAATTTTTATTCTAAAACAGAAGAGATAATGGATCAATAGCTAGAGTGGAGATGAGGGATCTAGAACATGCAAAACAAAAGAAAATAAAATTACTGAACCAAGAAAATAATTATTTTTGGTGTTAAGAATGAGAAAGCCCAAAGATAACAGGGATGGAATACCAGGAGATAGATAAGAATAAAGTCATCACTGTGTAGTATCCCATGAGCCAATGGACTGGTAGTATATTGACCAATGTGAAATACAGCAAGAAGTATGAGCATGCAGAAAAGGGGCATTATTTTTTAATCAAAAAGGGGATCTTCAACAGAAAAAGCATCAGAATATATCAGAAAGATTGGACTTACATGTTTTTCAAATATCTCTAATATTTCATTTATTCATGATATTTATAATGTTTCAGGCACTCTTCTAGTCGTTTGGACAATAAACAAAAGTGAAAAAAAAAAAAAACAACTCTACTCTCATAGACTTAGAATCTAACAGTAAGGTAATAATGTTTCCTTAAAAAAAAAATCTGTTAAAATTTGCCATACGCCGCCCCTCCCCCAATTTCTGATTCCTGTTATTCACAACCTTGTGTAATTCCTTGTCCTCGAGTATAGACTGGATTTAATAACTTTCTTCTGACCAAAAGAATGTGGCAAAGTTGATGGGATATCATTTGCCCCATTAGGTTCCAGGAGATTCCGACTTCCATCTTATTAGTTAGACCCTCTTGCCTGCTCAGCTTGCTGCGTGCTTTGAAGAAGCAAGCTTCCATGCTGGAGCAGCCAATTTGGCAGGTAACTGAGAGCAGCTTCTGACCAACAGCCTTGGAAGAACTGAACCCTGCCAGCAACCATGTGCATGAGTTGAAAGCAGATATTTCCCCCGTCGTGCCTTCAGATGTGACCTCAATTCTGGCTCAAACTTTGCAGCCTTTTGAGAGACTGAGTTAGGGACTCTGCTAAGCCACACCCATATTCCTGACCCACAAAAACATGAGGTCATAATGGCTGCTGTTTTAAGTTGCTGAGTATTGGGGTAATTCACTTTGTAGCAGTAGATAAGAATACAACATTGGAGTGAAGGAATCACTTACCAGTTGTTCCAATGGAAGAATAACATCTTTCAAGACATGCTGTGAATGATTCCTTCTGTGCCGGGATATCTGCAAAATATGACATTTGATACTATTTCATTCTTTTTTCTTTAAAATAAGCTACAAATGATTTAAAAGACTGTAAATTAGTGAGTATACATGAAAACAACCACATTCAGATTCATTGAAGAAGGTGAATAAAGTAGATATAAAATAGGAAGCAAATCTTTTTGGAGATTTACTACTTTGAATGAAATATGTGCTCAGTCCGGCTGGTGTGGCTCAGTGATTGAGCGTCGACCCATGCACCAAGAGGTCGCCAGTTAGATTCTCGGTCAAGACACATGCCCAGGTTGTGGGCCCGATCCCCAGTGGGGGACATGCAGGAGGCGGCCAATCAATGTTCTCTCTCATCGATGTTTCTATCTCTCTCTCTTTCTCACTTCCTCTCTCTCTAAGATCAATAAAAAGGAAAAAATAAAAATAAAAAAATAAAATGTGTGCTCAACGATGGCTGGCTGCAACAATATCTCACATTCCACATGCCCTTTCCATCATGTAACCTCCTACAGGTGGTGGGGTCTGCGCTCTTCATTTTGAACCTGGGAGAACCTTTAGGTCTGCTTCAAACAAAAAGTACCACAGAAATGTTTATTTATGACTTCAAGTCTTAGAGCATAAAAATGTCATATTCTCTTAGATCGTTCACATTTGGAAATTAGTCACCATGTTGTGGGGAAGCCCAAATAACCCTATACCGAAAGACCATAGGGAGAGACCTCTAGGTTTTCTGGTTAACAGACTATGCAGGGTGCCAGAAGAACCAATCTGGTGAGTATGAAGATTTTCTAATGATTCCTTCTTCCAGCCATCAGGCCACCCCAGGCTTCAAGTCTTCCCAGCAGAGACTTCACACACTGTGTAGTACAGACAAGCTGTTCCTACTAGGCCTTACCTGAATTTATTTTTTTCTTTATTGATTTTTAGAGAGAGAGGAAGGGAGAGTGAGAGAGATAAAAACATTGATGAGAAAGAACATCGACTGGCCGCCTCCTGCACACCCCCCACTGGGGATCAGGCCCACAACCTGGGCATGTGTCCTGACTGGGAATCAAGCTGGTGACCTCTTGGTGCATGGGTCGACGCTCAGCCACTGAGCCATACCGACCGGACATTTTCTGAATTTTTGACCAGGTTCTATCAGATTTAAAAAATCATTGGTTGATACTTCTATATTCCAGGGTGATTTGCAATGTTGTAATAACTGGAACAAAATATTTACTATAGAAACACTTTATGTTCATGATGTGAGCTCAGCTTTTTCAGCATTAATATTTTATTAATTTTCATGTCTTCTACTATTATCCAAATGTACTTAAATGTACAGCAGTCACATGAATAAATGCTTTGAAACAATTTTTTAAAAAATGTTTTATTGTTCTTTATCCTAAAAAAGCATCATAGGAAGATTCTATAATACAGTTAAAAGAGAAAGAGAAGGTATTTATAATTAAATAGTGCATTGTTTGATAACTTAAGCAGAAGCTCTCATTAATAGTAGTATTGCACACCCTGGCTGGCTTGGCTCAGCAGTTAGAGCGTCGGCCCTCGGACCAAATTGTCGCAGGTTCAATTCCGATCAAGAGCACATACCTCGGTTGCGGTTCGTCCCCAGGACAGAGAAATGGGGTCTGATGGAGAAAGCTGCATGAGAGGACAAACTGCGGCAGAGCCTGATAGTCATTCACTAAGTTCTGTCCTCTTTCCTGGGCCCATATCTAGACTGCATTTCTCAGTTTGATTTGCACTTAGAAGTGGCCACATGACTAGTTTAGACCAATGGAAAGTGAGCAGGAACAAAGAGAAGCTCTCCCCATAAGCTATTAACCAGTGAGTGCTTCCCTGCCATGGTCTCTCTTCCCTACTTCGCTGGCTGGAGAAAACATGAATGAGGCCTTAAGGGAGGATGAAGAAGCAAGATGAAAGAATTTGGCCCCTAAATCACCATGTCAAGAAAAGCCAAACTCAGGTTCAGAAAAACTTGATCATTGGTTGTGTACATGTCGCCAGTGGCACAAGAGATTATTTTATCTAATGAATGCTTTCATTTTAATTATTATTTATATAATCTTAAGGTTTAGTAGAAAAATAATGACATTTATTAGTGATAAAATATATTTTTCATTAACATAAAGTTATTTAAGTATATAAAATATGGGGGGAAAAAACCACAACATAATAAGTGAATGACTGAAGTTTGGTAAACAAATTTTTATGAGAAGAAATTGGAGCAGAAATAATCAGTTACTGAGCACACATATTTTACCCTTGAAGGAAACCATTTGTTCCATGGTATAAACAAAATTCAAATTGATAAATGATATGATAATATTGTCTGCTATCATTTACTGAGTGCTTATCATTTGCCGGCACTATTCTAAGTGTTTTGCATTTATTAATATATATATCATTCTAACCCAAACTTTAAGAGGTCAGTTATATTACACCCTTTCATACATGTTAGAAACACAGACACAAACTGTTTTAAGTAACTTTGAAAAACCACAGCTAGTGATAAGCATGGGTGATATCTTAATACAGATCCAAGTCCTCCATAAAGTGCAATAGTGGATTGCCATTTATTGTTTCTCCAACAATATGCATGTATATATATAAAGATAGGCACTAAATGCATAGGAAACTACAGAGTTGAAATCCCCTGTGTGCATAGATATATATTTCTGAGACAGGAATTTCAAGAGAGTCAAACATATAAATTTGTACACGTTACACAGAAAGCTAGAAATCAGGTTTCAAATCTGTTATAAATCATCTTAATATTCCTTTAGGGGAAGTAATATTGCTGATAATTCCTAAATCAATAAGCTAGCAGATATATCATGTTCAACCAGGTTATGAAGATGTAGGGGGGAAAAAAGAAAAAAGAGATTCCATCACCTGTCTTTTGCTTCACCACTCTTCTCACTTAAGCATCAGGCACAGAAATATGTTATCATTCCAAATCAGATTATGCTGACTGAGACTTATGATTTAGGAAATTCTGGATCCAAAACTGCTCAGTTGTCTTTCATGGATATCAGGAAAAGTTAGGATGTTTCAAGAGAACTGTCTGTACATGATAATATACTTAATTGAAATAATTATAAAGAAAACTTGAGGTCAACCAAATTTTGATTAAAGTTTGAAGGGAAAAAGCTCGCCTATGCTATAGTATAAATAACAGAAAATATTATAGTACTTATGTAATTGTTTATAAGTAGCTTATTATTGCTACCCGGTAATTTTGCAAATCATTATGGGGACACATTCTTGAGAAACATTCCCACTTAAGACATTTGATGTCCTTGTAAACCACTCAATTTAGCCAGTAAACATCTCATGTTTAGTACACTTATATGCCAGTTATTTCTAATAGTAGGTTCTCAAAATGTACTTTTTTGTTAAAATTATAAAATATTTCTAGTACTAGTATTGCAAAGAGAGTATTTTGTTTTGGACAGTCCTAATTTTTTCTCTAGAATTTCACAACTTCTAAATATATCTGATATCAAAACCCTACGTTCTGTTCTGCAAATTGCTTCTGGATAAGTTTCAGAATGTGGGCAGCAGTGGCCTCCACTGTGTGATCTTAGGTACTTTTCACTTCTGCGGGAATCGTTGATTAATGATTGAATTTGGAAAACTTGAATAACAGTAATAATATTAGCAGTAGCTTGATATAACTTTACTTTAACACATTATCTTCTCCTTGAATTCCAGAAGCATTTCTTCTGAGGAAGCCTGACAATATGGCTTTCATGTCTGTTTTCTTTTTTGTTTCCAAATGTTCTGAAATAGTACACAGATCCTTCCTCTAAACATAAGTAGACATGTACGCATATCTACCACGGATTTGTGCACAGCCTGATTTTTTTTTTTTTTTTTGCTAACTCTTATACTCAAATGATAAAATGTTGGTTTCAACATCATTTCCCAATTTCTGTTTGAGAATTTCCAGTACTTTAGCAAAAAGAAGCCTTAATAATTTTAAGTTTCTTTTCTTTGGAGATGACATAAGTATGTCTTAAACTTTTTCTATCACAGTGTTCTGCATCTTAAGTAACTAAACTTTTATAATAAATACTTGAGTTGAAGACAACCCTTCCTCTTGAGGTGAAAAAAAAAAAAAGTCAGACCTCATCTTTTTCTTTAATGATGTTATCTTCCTATTGATTTATTGTGCCCAGTAAATAGAAATGATTTGTAGCTACCATTGGAAAAAAAATTGAAATACAATGTCTTCTGACTTAGATTTTTTTTTTGAACCCAGTATCAGATTAATATATCACTGCAATGCTTTTAGATCAAATCTGTGAGTTTTTCCTTCTTAATCATCACCCACCACTCTTCCCACCCACTTCCACTCCCGTGCTCATCCCCAAGTACTTTAGCTTTGTACTTGTGCAAAGCAAAGCAGAAAAATGGAGAATTCAGAGTATGCAATGCATATTTTCCTTTAAATTTTCATTTTTGTTCTTATTAAAATATGCATGATAATTGTTTTTCAGATATCTTTTTTTTTCCAAAGAAAAGGAATTAAAAAGTCACTTTTTCAAAGTATTTTCATTTTTTTCTTCCATTCCTTTTTCATTTCTATCTCTTTAAAGAACATGAAACTGATGGGAGGAAATAGTACTTGATATATTAAAAACTGTAAAAATAACATAATTTCGGCATATTATTTTCCTGGTGTAGGAGGGTCTACTATGAAAGTTATACATAAACATGAAACATTCCACATAGCTCTGCTTTTAAATAGATTACCATTTTTGATGAAAGTTTATATCTTGTGGCTTAGAGTTGAAATAAAATCACTTGAATAAAAGCATTAGTTTGTGCCAACATTTTCACAGACATGTACGTTTTCTGAGGCATACCTCCCTGGATACTTGGATGAAAAACAGAAATAAATCTGTGGCTAAGTTTAGTTTTTATCTTCACGGTTCTCAAAAGTTTTTTTTTTTTTTTTTTGGTGTATCCCAATTCTTATGTTCAGATCTTCATTTGTTTTGCAAAACTCTTTTCTTTAAATCTATTAAAATCAGAAATAAGAAAAGTCACTGAAGCATTTTTTTTTTAAATGTGGGGACATGGCCATTATTTTTTGTATTGACAATTTAGTTGTTTAGAAATAATGAACCTCAACCTAAATGCTGGCTATATTTTAAAAATCATGTTTATGTGGGAGGTAACTGCTTTTGAGGAAAATAAAACAACTATAGAACATTACCTTATCATGTTTTAATCTCTGATTTTATCTATTTGTAAAACCATCCATGTCTCATAATTATTCTACCATTAACTAAATATATCTTCCATAGTCTTAATGGAGGTAAAGATATAAATCATTAAAAAGTCTAAATTCTTCTTTTTAATGTAGCACAACATATTTTTTAACATTTATGTTCTCCTCTTCCCTCTGCCCACAGTATCATCCAATCTCCATCATGGGCATCCATTAGCAAAGGTCTGTCTTGGATTTTTGGCTTTTCCATAAACCTCTTTTGGTTGTATGCTGTCGATCAGAAATCTGACACTCTCTCTTACCTTTTATCCCCTGCATAAAATGAAAGGAAGATTTATTCAGAAACCTTCTGGGGGACATATTAACGTTTGTTGACTTTTTCTTTTTTCTTTTAGTTTGCTGAATACTCTTTGGTCAGCATCTGAGTCACTTGTAGTATTCACCAGCTTTTCAATCCTGGGGTAAGTCTAGTTCAGGCAAATTCAGCTTTAACTACATTTTCTGATCTCCCGGATAGACAAAAGGAAGCACTTGCTGGAATGATTTTAACTCATTATTTTCCCCTTACTTTGTTTAGTCCTAAACATATGTGTTTTCCATAACTTCCTGTTTAAAGAAAAAGTAGTTATGTACTGTGAACTAATTTGTTTATTGCTAAATACTATTTCCTCTCTCTCTCTCTCTCTCTCTCTCTCTCTCTCTCGCATGCTTTCAGTGGAATATCTCTTTACAAGAGAGTTTTCTCAGAATGAGCGGTGTTATTTATATGGAATGTGGACACACCACAATTTTAGCCTTCAAACATATTCTTAGGGATGGGTGAAAAAGGTGAAGGGGAATAAGAGGTGCAGACTTCCAGTTATAAAATAAACAAGTCACAGGAATATAATGTACAACACAGAAATATAGTCAACAATATTGTGATAACTTTGTATGATGACAGACAGTTACTAGACTTATTGTGGTGATCACACGTTAAGGTACATAAATATAGAACCACTATATTATACATCTGAAATAAATATAATATTGTATTTCAACTAAACTGTAATTTTAAAACTAATAAAATTAATGAAAAACAATGCTCTTAAAATGAAAACTGCCTGAACCAAGAACCAAGAAACACATATATACCTGGGTAATACAATTTTCTTTTTTTTTTTTTTTTTTATCATCCTCACCTGAGGACATTTTTCCATTTTTTTTGTTCAGATAGAGTGGGAGGGAGAGAGAAGAAGAGAGAAACATCGACGTGAAAGGTACACATCCAGTGGCTGCCTCCCGCACGACCCAACCAGGGCCAGGGACAAACTGCAACCGAGATATGTGCCTCTAGCGGGAACTGAACCCAGGACTCTCTGGACCGCAGGCCGACACTCCAACCACTGAGCCAAACCGGCCAGGGCAGTAATACAATTTTCTATATTTCTTCATGTGAAGTACATTTATGTATTATCTTAATTTTCAAATTTACTTTCCTCTTTCTCTATTTATATTTAGCTATGTATTTATAAACTAATATAATGAGAAACTCAGGGCCAAAATAGACCCATAAACATTTTATTCTACTTATAATGTTATTAATGGTATTATAACTAAGGTATATAATTTGTTAGACCCATAGCAAAAGTTACTAAAATTAGCAGTTAAAATAGTTTATTCATCTCTTTTACTTTTTACATAAGAGGTATTTACTCTGTTGATGTCAACAAAAATATAGTTTAGAGAATAGATAATGGAAAATATAAATGTGTATTCTAGAACACTTGGGTCAAACTGACATTTTCTCCACAACGGCCAGTCATATGTTACTTTTTAAATAAGAAGATTTAAGGCAACAGAAAATGATAACAAGAAAGCTATCACACAAATAGCACAGACACCTCAAAACAAAACAAAACAGAAAATAAATAAACAATTATTGAGGGTTTAAGTTATTTCAATGGTCTACCTATTTTTAGCCCAATGAATCACTGTCAAATCACCATTTGACTGTGTTGGGCAGAAACAACCTATATTTAATTTCACGAAGTTCAACTGTCTGGAAATTCTCAACAAATTAGAATCAGGCTTTACTTTCAGTCTCAGATATAAAGCCTCTTTCATTGCCCAGAAGGGCTTAAGTTGAAATTTCAAGTTTCCTTCTTATATTGTCAGGTGTATGTTCAATCACTGAAGAAAAATTTCTTTTTTTTGGAAAGCTATAATCCATGATACATCAAGTTTGATCCTTAATATGTAAAGTTTGACAAAGATATTTATCCACAGTCAGTTTTCTATAATTTTTTTAAAAAATTTATCCTTATTGTTGCAAGTATTACAAATGAGATTTCTATAGTCTTTTGACACCTTTTCTCATACATCATTATTTCTTAATGCAGAGCTGGAAATGTACTATTTAATTCACTGAAAATGCTCTGTGTGGAAAGGTCACTTCTAAAAGCACTGTGGGAGGCAATGCTTTCAATAATTATGACATTTTTTTAAAGAATTAACAGACTTTTGGTCAGATATTTAAAATATGCACACAAATGCTCTCAGCATCTTTAGTGAATATCTAATAAGTTGTATCACTCCAGTTTCCTTTCTTCAGTTACTCTTTGAGGTTTTCACAGACCCCCAAACTCACCTTCTGCTGCCGAAAAAGCAGATTTAGTTCTGAAGGTTAATCCAACTCAGCAGGATTGAAGGATGGCACTTTTCCTTGGTCGTAAGTATGTTGGCTCAGGCCAGACAGCTGTTAGGACATTTTCCTCTGGGAATCGTGCCCTCAACACCCACCGTTGATGCACATACATGGTCTACTGGCTGCCGACTTCTATGCCCATCTGCTCAGATGGCATGGTGCCCACTCACAAGTTGGCTGGATTCTTGCCCTTAGTGTGTAGGTGCCAGGCAATGATGGGTTTAGATGGGCAGCCTGCATAATACTACTAGTGACATTTTTCTCTCTCTCTCTCTACAATATCTGCTCTCTGTGCTTTCTCTAAAAGAGAAAGTTGTATTTCTCCACCTTTGATTATACCAGTGGACACATGTGGCCTTGTACAGGTAGATGTACAAATGTACTCAACTTGCCACCAACAGTGAGATGAAAGGGAAGAATCTGCAGAGCTCCAAATGACAAGTTCTAACACTGAAATGGGTTGGATTGTGAAAATCCCCACCACCTGGAGTCTGTCAGAAGAAATTTAGCATGGGAGTAAGTACAGCAGACCTCTCGCAGATAGCAATGACACCAGGAAACAGCTTAAGTTACAGCATTTTTTGTCTGTTGCAGCTCCAGCACAAATCACTTGCCTTGCATTGAAAAGGCACATCCAACAGCAATCGAAATAAATCAGGCAAAAAGAACAAGCTTAATGGGAAGACAATTTATATGCTCAATAGGGGCAAGGGTGCAAGCTGTAATATTCAGACCTCAGAAATAACCCCGACTGGAGGTCCTAATAGAAAGAAAAAGAAACGAACTAGCATCTCTCATTCCAATCTACAGCAAACCCGTGGAGAGGAATAGATTGGCATAGGAGGTTGTGACTTTAATGATCCAAAGCATATGAATGCTTGTTAGCAGACAGCAGACAGACATAAGTAAGAACAACAGTCATGGCTGTATCTGCAGCCTGGCTGATGGAACTCAGAACCACCAGGCAGCATTGGAGAGCAGTGCTGGAGGTGTGTTAAAGCCATGCTTTCCTTGTGTGTTTATTTAAGGGTGATTGAATTCAGGGTGTTGTCAGTCTGCCTTGGAGAATGGTTATCCAATGTGTAGGCATGATCTTTCTCCCTGAATATGCTCTGTTGAGTCAGTTAGTTATGTGTGACTACTTGCTCTGTCCTAGTCTTTACACAGTGCCAAAATCCTGCAGTCCAAGTTCCAAAGGAACAGGGCCTAAAAACTTTTGGCTCCAGAATCAAATTAGGCTTCTCTGCTTCCCTAGCCAGAAACGCATAAAGACCCAATGGCCAAAACCAAAGAATTTGACATTGCGGAATGAATAGAGCTGTCATATACCACTAAAGTGTGGAAATATCTACTGTTTGAAGTCAGGACTAGTTCAACATCTTCAGTAATCAGAACAGACTTCTTTGGACACCTTCATGGGTTAGTCTGGCTTTTGATTGAAAATGTTTCTGGCAAGCTACTGATTCCAGATATCAGAAATGCAAGAACATACGGTTTATAAGAGAAAATCTGCCATCTTTTTTTTATCAAAAAAAAATTCTCAAAGGCAGCACATTTTCATAGAAGACACATCCTTCATCCTGTTTTCCTGATTGACCTTCAAGTTAGCAGCACCTGCTTAGATGTATACTTAAAAGAGAACTAGTGACCCTGGCCGGTTTGGCTCAGTGGTTAGAGTGTCGGCCTGTGGTCCAGAGAGACCCAGGTTCAGTTCCTGCTAAGGGCACATACCTCAGTTGCAGTTTGTCTCCGGCCCTGGTTGGGTCGTGCGGGAGGCAGCCACTCGATGTGTCCCTTTCACATTGATGTTTCTCTCTCACTCTCCCTTCCTCTCTCTCCCTTCCACTCTATCTGAACAAAAAATGGAAAAATGTGCTCAGGTGAGGATTTAAAAAAAAGGAGAGAGAGAACTAGTCAAAGAAGAGGTAAGTTGGTCAGTCTTAACAAATATTTATGTAAAACTATATTTGGAATTATCTGGGGAGTTCATGGTGAATATAGACAAAGACTGGGTATAATCACCCAAAACTCCTCAATCTGATTACTGTGATATAATTCTCAGAGTTCTCAGAACAAATCATTTTCCTCATGACTTCTCACACCTTGACTGAGGTTATAACAGCAAAAATCACATATAACTAACTTATGAAAAATGAAGAAAAACAGATGTCCTGTCTATGGTGTCTTGAGGGTAAGGCCCATGTTTTACTAATCTTAAAATGCACAGAATTTAGCACAGTATAGAACACATCAGCAGAGTATAGAACACATTATGGGATTGGTCATTTTAAACTTTACATCACATTTCTTTGTACATGTGACCTATTATTTCATTGAATTCACCAAGACCTTCAATAGCCGATAATGTCTTACCCTAACATATCTTGTTAGAAATGCATTCATCATTCTTTTTAAAATATGAACCAAGTCAGCATTCTTTTCCACATGAACTTCTGTAATATCCCATAGAATATTTGTCTTCTTACTGAAATAAAACTGAACTTTTAAAATGGTTTCCTCTAACCACCCTCCCATTAGTCAACCATTGAATTAACTAATAATAGTTAGATAATAGTTCCCAGATCTATATAGTATATATGATGTTTGGGGCTTAGGTTCCTTTTCTAGAGGGAAAAACTGAGAAAAAATACATATGTAGATATATATAGGTAGAGATGTGAATATAGATATAGATATATTTGTTTTTTAAATAGGATTACACAATTATGTAGATTGTTGGTTTTTAACCGTTTTATGTTTTATTATCACTTACTCTTTGGGCAAATTATCTAACCTCTTGCTGTTTTTATATACTCAGCTGTAAACCTTGGAATGGTATAGTACTTATTCTTCATAAGATTGCATTAGAAATAAGGAAATTAATAAATACACAGCTTCAACCACATGGTAAGTCCTCATTATTACAATCTCCTCTATATCAATCATCCATCAGTCCTTCTAGTAAATGGGTAAGTATATTTTAGTGAAAGAGTAATTAACATTAAACCAATATACTTATAAAGTATTCTTTCATGCTTCTAGAAACTCCTTTAAAATGATTTCTTACTTTACTTTAAGAAACTCCAACCATTTCCTTCTAGGATATTTTGAAACATTTTATTAGAAAAACCTTTAAACACTCAAGGAGATCACGTTATATTGGGCATGCACACCAGGAGGTAGGACTCTTGGAGTCATCTTAGAAGTCTGCCTACTACAATCCCACATCTGGCTCCTCGTTAATCATGTCCCTCCCACAAGCAAAAAGTCATCCCCTCCCACGATATCAAAGAGTATCATCATATTATTGCATCAATTCAAAGCAGAAAGCCTCATCATTTAAACCTAAATCCCATTATCTCACCAGCTCAGAGACCAAAATCTATTCACCTAAATCTAATTTTGAAAGAAGTTGAGCTTGACTAAGATCAACTATTAACTAGCAGAGGCAGGATTCAAACACAGGTAATTTGGTGCTACGGCCAGTTGTGTAACACATACGGTGTAATATCCATGCTATGAAGTAGTTATGATGATTGCACTCATTGCATAGATGATAAATCTAAGGCAAGTAGGAAAAGGTTGCAAAGTTAGTAAGGATCTGAGGCTGTTGGTTTATCCAGATTGATCTGATTGAAAACCCTATGCATTCTGACAACAAAGCTTTTAAATGTGGAACTTACTGCTTCTCATAGTGGATAGTCAACAAATGCTTGTTGCCTGACTACCATATTGAACAGTTTGCAGGTCAAAATATGGAATAATGTATATCATACCTTCACTCAACTATTTTATACTGAAGTGTTTATTTTCTATTTTCATCATATCTCAAATAAAGAATCTTTATAACCATTATTTTATCTAAAATGAAATAATGAAAGCAATGTTTGGAAATCAGACGAATGAATACACTAACACTATATATACTTTGCTACAAAATTTACTCAAAAAATAGTGCTACAGACTTTTATTTGGTGAATCTAGGTGTTGGATAATAACCGCCTGTTCTGGATATTATACTAGCTGGGACGGATGTCTAGTTAAAAGTTGAGGATTGACCACACACCTTAATCTCCTCTATCTACTAAAATCAGAGTAAAAGAATAAAAGTGTGTGTGTGTGTGTGTGTGTGTGTGTGTGTGTGTAATGAGAATGTGAGCAAAAGTGGATGATAAATCTCAAAAAAAAAAAAGGAAGATAAAAAGTGTATGAAAACATTGTAATTACTTTATAAAATGAAAGAAGCTACCTTTGTTTGCAGCAATATGAAATGGGGGCATTAATGACAGAAAAGTTAAAAGTCCCTCCCTCTTCACAAACCTCCAAAAGCTCATCACTTGGTAGCACCAGGTACCACAAAAGACAAGGTCAAGACTGCCTACAACAGCGATCTTCCAGAAAAGCTGGACTCCCAAGCACACTCATTCATTACATATTGCCAGAGACTTCTCCCAAACCTGTATGAGACATATTAAACCAAATAGCTTCTGGAGTCTTGACTCAAAGCCATCTGGAATTGTGGAGGGAAGTGAGAAGTGTGGGACTGTGAACTAGGGAATTAAAGTCTAGCTACTAAACAATGAGAACATAAGCACTCATTCTCAGCTGCTCTATATGTTGAACGGTTCTACATATTCTACAGAGGAGCTTGTCAATCAGCAAGCACAGGACCCCGACTCCAAACACACAGAGTGCTTTAGTGCCTTCTTTTAAAATATGAATATGCAGGCACAGGTTACCAGGAGTTCATTAATTAGTAGATGGCAGATAATACTATAAAATATATAACATATGCTTATCTATGATAATTTATAATATAAAACATATTGCATAATACTTATATACTATTATATAATTAATATCTTATATATTATAAATTATAATTACTATATTACATATATTTATTATCAATATGTACAATGCACTGTTTTAAGTGCTGAATAAAATAACCTCTATTTAATTTATTTATTTATTTTAATATGTTTTTATTGACTTTTTTTAAATTTTGTTTTTCTTTATTGATTTTAGAGAGAGAAGAAGAGAGAGGGAGAGAGAGATAGAAACATCAATGAGAAAGAACATTGATTGGCCTCCTCCTGCATGCCCCCCACTGGGGATCAAGCTGGCAACCCAGGCATGTGCCCTGACTGGGAGTCCAACTGGGATCTCTCAGTCCATGGGACGAGGCTCAGTCCACTGAGTCACACCAGCTGGGCAAAATAACCTCTACTTTAATGAAGCTAGTCTTTGGGGAAAGTCACAAAATGGGGAACTATCAAAATCAGTAAACATAAAAGAAGAACCACCAAAAGCAAAAATAATACAAAAAAAAAAGATAAAAACTTAAAAAATATTATTGGTAATATGAAGAGATTAAAAATACATAGGATTCATAAAAAATAGGGACAATAATAAAGAGAGACATTTGAAAATTAATAATATAAAGAAATATATTTGTTAAATCAACATAATTTTGAAGGATAAGAATAATAATATTAGGATATAGTAGAAAAATAAAGAGATGAATAATAGAAAAGAAGAAATAAGAAAAATATTGATAGGAGTTTGAAGATTTGTTGACATTTGAGAAAATTAGCTCTATGTATGACAAAATATAAGTAAATTAAACTAAGTCAATCATTAACTACATGAAAGAACATTGAATGTATAAGGAATTATGATTATATAAAATTTTTGGCTCAACTAGAAATATTTGGAAAATCACAATAATGTCAACTAGTGCTTGAAACAAAAATTGTGATAGAATTATAATGGAAAAATTTAAGGAATAGAGGCAGGTATGGAGTATGAGAGCTAATATCGAACTATCATCATAACAGAAAGTCAATACATAACACCTAAAATACATAAATCAGGACGAATCAGTATATTCATTGTGTTGAAAAATATAGAGTTAACTCAAAAAAGAGACAATAAGAAAATAGAGATGCTAAAGGTGGTTCCTCTAGGAAGTGAGATTGATAAGTAGACAGATGGAGAAGCCTGAGGAATGTTATGTTCAATCAAAAGCTTTTTAGACTATGTCTTAACTTCATGTATAACTTTGACAGAAAACAAGCACTGATTACACATTAAGGGTAACATATCAATTAAAATTTTTTTCATCAAATAATCTTGAGGAAGATTGAAAGGGAGCAGGCAATTCTTGCACCTCACTGGATAAATACCTAACTAACCAGGACTCTTGGCAATCAGTCTACATTATAAAAAAGTCTCACTTACCTATCAGATTCTTGAATACAAATTGACTTCAAAAAGAATTATTATAAGTCTGTTCAGCAGAGAATAAGTTTTAAAAAATCACAATGGTAACAACTAGTGGGTTGAAGCCCTGCATTCACCATTAATTCTGTGTCATTTAGAGCCAAATATTTAATCTGTCTCAGTATCCTCAAATACAAAATAGAGAATATAATAGTTTATAGCTCATAGAGTTTTGGAATGATTAAATTGATTAATATTTCTAAAGAGCTTTCAAGAGAATCTGATAGGTAGTATGTTCTCAATAAATGCTAACTACTATTATTATCAAAAGAACTCCTAAATTCTGACCCCTCACAGGAGCCCTCCTAACCTAGCTGTGTCAGCCCTTTGATCTTCCTAGGGTTTCGGATTTAGGACTCACTGCCTAGTGCACTAAGGGTGGTGAAAGAGTTATAGTCAAAGGAGAAAGCAAGGGGGAAGTAGGGCTGTAGCCCCTCTTCTATTTCCTATGGCTTCTCTCTCTTGTACCTTCTGATGGCACTTCACACAGACAAATGAAACTTCCCAAATAAGTAGTTAAGGAATAAAAATGTTTATGTTTGCATTTAGTACCATGTGGGGGGTGGGGGGAGAAAAGGCATTGATGCTATCATTTATAACCAGATATTTATCTTTTGGGATATTAAGTGGAAGAGGCTGAGAAATAACTTCTTGGTTCTTACTAGCAGATGAAGCACCACTAGTACTCTGATTCTGTGATGTCCACAGAAAGCTTTTCATGTTTCTGCTTTTTACAGAAATCTACAAAAAAAAAAAAAAAAAAAAAGAGAAAGCTCCTTCACTAGTCATCTACTTAAAACCTTTTCATTTTCAAATCAAAGGAAGCTTCCAAAATTGTATTAATTTTTTAAAAAATAACTCTCTCGCTAATGCTCCCCTTGGATGAATAAAGAGGGAGTCCAATTCTGAGCCCAATTTTTATTCTCCATTGTGTACACACCACAATGTATGAGTTAGCTCATTAGTGCTCTCGGCAAGGGCCATCATTTTTAAATGATCAAAGTGTTTGGGGAGAAATCAGTCACATAGAGTAATGGTTCCCAAACTGTGATCCTGAGCATTTAGGGGAGAATCCTCTGTGGTTCATTTAAGAGACGTTTTTACGGAAAATCTGAAAGCTGATAAAATATAGGACCAAGTGGGAATGTTTTGAAGATAAAGGGACATAGAATGGTCATTATATTGGTTTAGGGACAGGGATTTGAACTCAGTGGTAGTCCGATAATGAGGAATAAAAACTTTAAATCATGACATATAAAATGGATGCAAAACAAACCTAAGAATCAATTATTTAGGTTATATGCTAAAAGGAAATTTTTATAATTTAAACAACTTTTGTAATATAAACTCTTCAAATGAAAACTATATAGCTACATTTTAAAACAGAAAACTTTAACCTAATAAGCTTTAAAAATAAAAGTTTTCATCATGTAAAGGCATATTTTTACTCTTTGAAGGTAGAAATAATTTAAATAGAGATTGCTAAATTTTAATCATAAGCAAAGAAAATAAACTTTTGTTCCTATTACATTTGCTCAAATGTCCTTGGTCATTTTTGGTTTTACCATTGATTTGATTTTTCTCAGTTAGCCACAATGAAAGACACACCCAAATCAGCATCAATAAAAAAGATCAGTAGGGAATCATTTTTGAAATATTGGCCAGATGCTAAACAGCTTAATGGCAAAGTTCCTGAAGGAATGTAAAGAATATTTTTTACCTGAGTTTGGTGGGGTTTATCTTAGGGAACAGGACATATTAATTTGACATCTCAGTTTAAAGAATCAAAGGAATAAGATGGGGGTTAAAGGTCTTGGTGAACCTAATGAATTTGGGAAAATTGTTAAAACACATATTTCATACCTTTCTTATAAACTTAGGATAGAATACTTTTTCTCTTCATGTTATGAGACATCATTTAAAAATTCTGTTTAGGAGAAACTGCTTTCACATGATTTATGAAGCCCCTCTGATGATACTGACAAAGGATAAATAGATTTCCTACAATAGCAATTAATAATGGGGGTCCACAGTGCATGGTGAAGACAAAATTCATTCCAACCATCAAACAAGGATATTTCTAGAGAAAGGATCTCAACTGTTTTTGGATCTCCAAACATACCTGAAGAAAAACACATCTGTAAGTAAAACTGTTACTATTGCAGTGACTACAGGCATTAGGTAGCACACCTAGAAGAGACTGCAGAATCCTTGAGGGGAACACAGTTTGAAAAAATCTCCCATGTGATTATGCTTCCACCCTGATCCTGGATTAAAGATCCATGAGAGAACCAAAAGCTCAAAGCAAGGGAAAATACAGAAAACGTTCAAATTATATGCACGTCAGTCTGTGTTAGCAGATGAAAGCAATGGGGTAAAGAAAGTTTCAACAGGGACAAAGTAAATTACAAAGGGAATGCATTTATTTTTATTTTATGGCAGAGACTAAATGCAGTTCATCCTAGTAATCCCAAAGATCAGCACTGTACTGGGTATATGGCAGGTGTGGAATAAATGCTAAGTTGAATGTTAAAATAGCAATAAAAAAAAGCTATTTCACAAAATGGTTTCACAGGTATTAGCCCACTTTATAAAAGCAGTGTTGTATGATATAAAAGAAATTATGATATAAAAGAAATTATTACATTCATTTGGAAGATAGGGAAATTGGGCTGTAGTTTAAACAACTATTTCTTGGGTAATTTCTATGAGCAAATATCAAGTCCTGTATTGGTCAGGTAGAATTACTGTTGTTGTAATAAAAAACTATTTTTTTACTTACATCCAAAATGTCATTTGATCAACACAATTAGTCTCTTAAATAGGTATTATCATTTTTAAACTGAGACTCAAAGATATTAAGATATTCCCAGGATGTAGATATCAGTTAGCTAGCCATTTGATCCTATACCAATACACAATGTTTCCTTGAAGCCACATAGAGTGGAAGCTGCTGTTCCCTTTCCAGTGGACCCTTCCATCCCCAAACATCCAGGTGATGCATGGGTGGGAATATGGGCGAAGAAAATAGTCCTGCTGTACTCAAGCCAAAGTCATCGGAATGAATTCCTAAGTAAGCAACACAACTGAATAAGTTTGTCTAGTTTGCTATCCCTCTCTTGGCTATGCAATACTGTCCAGTTTTTTGAGGTCATATTTATACACATAGACTTTCAGTTGGTGCTAAAGGCACTTATCCTTCAGATCTTTGCCTCAACAAGAATCTTGCCTTCTCTTTAGTGTATGCAACTATTCACTCTGTCGAATGCAATTCTTTGCAATTCAGCTCACATGATAGACTTTAAAATATAAGCAAGCAGAGCAACAAGCTGCATCAGCAGCTGTGTCATTTCAGGTTACGTGTTTCCGTCTTTTCTTCATGAACCTTGGGCTGCTGGAATGCTGACCTCCCAGTTGCAGTCAACTGCCACGGGCTACTAGTCAAAGAGAAAGCAAGAGCTCTGAAGAGCAAGGGCAAAGCAGCTGAGAAACTTCCGACTTGGCTCATCTTACATTCCTGTCTTTTACCCTGCCATGCCAACTTGATGATTTATAAAGACGACATTTTTATGTGGTTCCGACTTTCAACTTCAATTTAAGGACACTGTCTGTTTCTTTTAAATTTTGCTTCCAGTAAACAAACTTATAACATGACAGCATTTTATCCTTAGCTTTAACATAGAAAGAGAGAGGGAGACAGAGAGAGAAAACAATCCAAAACAGAGAAATCTACAGAGTGCTTTAAATCGTGGAACTGTGTGACTTTCAGCTGCTATATACTTTTATTTCCTCTTAGTGTGCTCCTGTTTCTTATAAGATCATTTTTAGACACTTTAATATACTTGTTTGTTTTTGCAAATAAATATTTATATCAATACAGAGAAAAACAGTAGTCTTTGATGCTGCCCACTGAAGTCATTCCCACTTTCCTTACAGATCATTGTTCCCTTTGCATAGAAGAAACATGACTTAAATCTCTACAATTCCAATAACACAGACCTCTTTAAGCTATAATAATTAATCACTGATTATGAATAAATAATTCCTTGGTTATGAATAAATTATAATCTTTGACAATACACAACAGCCCTGCTGACTTTCTCTTACCTTTGCTAATCCTTTTTCTAAAGACTTGCTCTTCTAATGAGCTTAGCTTAGCTCAGAGCCAGTCAAAGCAGGAGCAAGGAGATGTCAGCCCTCTGTGTGCCTTATCTTGAAAGGATGAATACTCAGTGAGCCTTTCAAGACTCAGAGTCTGTGAGCAATCCACCCTGAATCTCTCCTGCTACCCAGGCCTAAATGTTAGGTTCAAATTCAAGAACTCTCATGGTCCTTCCATATATTTTTTTTAACCTGCCTCTAGTATGGATTTAATCTCTAACATTTATCTCTCATCCCTGACAAATAACTTTTAGTATCCTGATCTTCTTGTGCCTGCCCTGAATCATTGTTGGTAGCTGAAGGCTGCTCCCTTCGAGATTCTGCTCATTCTCTTTCCTGGGACTAAACTATATTCTTAATACCTCTGCCTCTGTGTGGGGGCCCTGTTACATAGAAGGTAGATATCTCTAGATTCTTAATGCAAGCTGACTTGTATGGTCTAGTGCTATTGATTTCATAGACTGAGTTTCAAAGCTGAGGTTGGCCAATGGAGGTAACTCTTCTTAGTTTTTCTTTGTTTGTTTGTTTAACTTTGAGGTCTGAGAGATTTGACTCTCAGTGAATTACAGAAGACAGATTCTAATTTGTAAGATCTAGGTTGAATTCAGGAATCTTTATTTCAAAAAAGCTTCTCAAGTGATTCTTGTGATCAGCTAAGGTTTGTAATTACCACAGTATAAAATACTACTAATTTCCCTAGATACCCTACAGGTACCCTAGCATGATGGAAGAAGAGTACTTCCCATTCCAAGTGAGCCTAAGACCCTATAGCTAGGATTTTGGTGTTGGTTTCTGGAAATCCCAAAACTGATGACAAACAAAATAAATTAGTAATCTCATATTGGGAATGCAAAACAGTGCTGAAAAATATCACAGGTGGAAAGCATTTCCCAGAATAAAAGAACAAAAGCCCAAAGAAAGGAGCTGTCCTTGTTCTAGGTTCTGAATGGCTGTCTGGTCTTGGTTTGCCCATGAAAGGATATGAAAATAACCCTAGAAATATCAGCAAAGACAATGGATAATGCCCTACCAAATAAAGAGGAGTACTCTGTATACTGGTGAGATTAAACTATAGCAGACAAATTCACTACATCTACCTATAAACATAGGTTTATCCTTGACTATAAACAAGGATAAACCTCAAATATACTAAAAGAGCAGGAAAATTCCTGAGTGACAGCACCATTCACACTCTGAGATTTGCACCCTTTTCCAGGGCCATAAATGATAGGATAAGCACATCTCATTGAGTACTTTTTGTTAATCTTGATGTTAATCTTCATCTCAGAATATTTTTCCATTTTAGATAGAGTGGAAAGGACGAGGGGGAGAGAGAGAGAAACATCAATATGAAGAAGACACATCAATTGGTTGCCTCCCACATGACCCTGACGGGGGCCGGGGATCAAACCTGAAACCCAGGTACATGCCCTTGACCAGGAATGGAACCTGAGACCCTTCAGTCCATGGGCCGACACTCTAACCATTAAGCCAAACCAGCTAGGGCTCATTGAGTACTTTTGATGATTAAGTATTTTAATACATGCAACATGCATAGTGCAGCCCCAAATACATAGTAAACATTTGATAAGTATTAGCCATTTAAATTTTGAAATTCCCATTATGTCTTTCTTAGAATGGAATGATTTTGGAAAGAAAGTCCAACCACAAAAATTGATATGAATGTACATCATAGAGGCATCACTGTGATCTGGCCAAAGGAAAATACAACTTTTTTTTACATTAATAAAGAAGAAAGTCCTCTCCAGCCGAGTGCAGCTTTGGTAATCAGTTGTTTGCTAATGTCATTAAAGGTGTTATTCATTGAAACTTCCTTTCTTCTTCTGTATCTGCCTTTTCAAGAGATTTCTGAGGAATTCATAAATGACAATAATTATTGAACTGAATGATTCTGGTCATATGTGACTGTGGTGTCCTGTGGACATGTGGCTCTCTTGGGGGATGTCTCTGCTTCAGCAAACTTAGTCCTCCCAGTCTCAGTGCATTTCCAGCTAGTTTAAGGTTGTCCATCTACTTTGCCCTGGGTCCAAGCCTATTTAAATCTAACCATACAAAATTTGGAAGAGAACGTATGATATAATCTAGGCCAAAGCTCCAGTTTTAAACTTGTGAAAAACGATACCCAGAATTTGCATAGGAATGATACCAGAAGTTAGAAGTTCTGAACAGCAGCCCAAGAGTCTTTCCAAGATATAGATTATGCTATTATTATCACTATTCAATTCTCTAGCAATTCAAAGAATTCTTCTTGCAAATAAGAGAAGGTAACAATTATTGGAGCTGACATGTGATAACTGCTTTGTGCTTTATGTGTATTAAAATCTTTTAACTCTCAAAACAATCCTTTGGGAGAAATTGCTGTTATTATTTCATTATTGTTAGTGAGGAAGCTGAGACACAAAGAAGGTAGGCTGTAAAATGCCCACCAGTTACTAAGTGGCTAAACTAGAATCTGAAGCTAGTTCACCCACCCACATTTTTAATCCACCAAATCAATTGACCAGGGAAATTTCTTGGCTATTTCTTGAGCAGCTGAGTACAATTTAGGCTAGTTAGCTATGGAATGACTTACCCTATCTGTGAGATGAGGAGATTGGAACCAATTATCTCTAACAGCTCAAGCAGTTCTAAATTGTGATTTTATGTTACTATCTGCATCTCATCTGAGAAAATAAAGCTTAAGATTCATAAAGCCCTCAATAGCAGCAAAACTCAATACAAGATCAGAGAAATAATAAGTCAAAACATTTTTTGTCGGTTTATAACAATTCCTTATTACTATAATGCACTTGACATAATACTATTTTTCTGAGTGTAATGAATTCTACAATACAGACATCACAAACAATTATTAGTCATTTTAGACAATATTTAGACTACATCAGTTAGTAATAAACCTAAAATTTTAGTGAGTACTTTCAAACTAATTAATAACTTCTCAATTTCATTTTTTTTTGTCATCTTAGAGATAAATTGATATGAAAGAGACATTTCATCCCTCAATGGGATTCATGAATGCACAAATTGAATACTTCTCTATAATTCTCTTTGTAAAGTCAATAGCTATTATTTTTACCATGTTTTTTCCTTAAAATAAACATAGTCCTTACCCTCTAGGAACATAAATTCTTTTCTTTAAAAAAATTTTTTTTCTTTATTGATTTTTTTTTTTGAAAGAAAGAGAGAGGGAGAGAGAGTTAGAAACATCGATGAGAGAGAACATTTGATAGGCCACCTCCTGTATGCCCCCAACTGGGGATTGGGCCTACAACTGGTGACCTCCTGGTGCATGGGTCGACGCCCAACCACTGAGCCACACCAACTTGGCTAAGTTCTTTTTTTTTTTTAATTGATTTTTTGGAGAGAGAGGAAGGATGAGAGAGATAGAAACATCTATGTGAGAGAAAAGCATCGACTAACTGCCTCCTGCACACCCCTCACTGGAGATCGAGTCCACAACCCAGGCATGTCCCCTGACCGGGAATCAAACCGTGACCTCTCAGTCCATGGGACTGATGCTCAATCCACTGAGCCACACCGGCCAGGCAGAACTTAAATTCTTATAAATGACACTGACAGATAGGTAAATACAGTGAGCATGATAAATACTGGAATCCCTTTGGAAGTAGTTAGCATCTCTACTACATTTGGAGTGGAGACACTGTCTACTCTTTTGGATGCCACATTGTGGACTTAGACAAAGTTTCTCAAACAATTTTTAGAGGACTTTTAACTAAAAAATAGCTTAAGTTCCTTAAAACCATAAACACCATGTTAATGTGGATTCTATTTACCATGTTAGAAACTAAAATTAAATAAATTTTTAAATACTTGTATATCAATCACTTTATATGCAACATAAATAACATATATTTATGAAAGTCTTTTCCAAAACAAAGAAAAATGCAGTGAGACAAGAGGTATTCATTTATATTTTTGCAAATATCTTTAATGGCTGGCTTAATAAAATACAGCAAGAATCTTACATCTGGTTCTCCACTTAACCTATTGTGATATCACGTCACATAGCCTCTGGAAGTTTTCACTGTAACCAATGTGAGAATAAGAGTTAAAAAGTCAAATATTTTTTTAGAATTATTATGAAAATTGATTTGACCTCTGGGACCTCAGGAAGGGGTGAGGAATCCCCAGGGATCCCTGGATCACCTTTTGAGAATGTTGCCTGTCAGATCTACATGCACAACTATGTGAATGAATGAGCAAACGGATATAAAATGGAAAGTAAAAGATTAAAAAAAAAATGCAAAAGCCCCTTCTATGATCAAATCCTGTAGTGGATAGTCTTTATGTTGTCTGCCCTGAATACAATTCCTTTTGCTGAGAGTGGGGACAGCCTTTCCTAATCCAATGAAATCATCTTGGTGGGTATCATCTAAACCACAGCCATGCCTTGTTAAGTCCTGATTCCACACCCGACTGGACGAGGCATTGTCTAAGAATAGCTTCAGGATCCAAACAAAGCCAATTAGATTTTTGCCTGGAATTTTTCTGGCTCAGGCTGATGGGGAAGAACTCCTTTATCTTCTATAATACACCACTCTGAGCATGTGAACTACCAGCTCCCATCTAACCTACTTAATGTAGAAAAACTGTCTGTAGCAGGGGAGAATTGGTTAGAGAGGGGAAATAGCAATGGTAAAGAATAAAACATTTCTAAATTTTGATTATGTAGCAGATTTTTTTTAAAAGTGTCTGTGAGATCTCCCATTCCACAAGTACTTACTGCAACATGTCATTGACATTCCTCTCATTAAGATTCTATATTCTCTTCTCTTAAATTTAGGAGGCCTGTGACTACCACGAAAGTGACACTCTATCACTTCCAAAACCAACCACAGAGTTCAGACAACTTTCATCTTGTCCTTTTGAGACATTAAACTCTTGTAACCTCATCACTATGCTGTGAAAAGCTGAAGCAGGCCATGGAAGGCCCATGTGAAAGGAAATAGAGTCCCCGACACCCCCTCAACCCTCAGCCCCAGTTGAGCTTCCAGGAGACAGTAGCACTGACTTCCAGCCATGTGAGTGAGTCATCTTGGAAGTCAATCCTTCTGGCCTAAATTGAGCTGCCCCAGCCAATGAGATGAGCCTTTCTTGAGTCCTGCCCAAATGGAAGATTTGTGAGTTAAATAAACATTTGGGAATGGTTTATTATGCACAACTGATAACTAATACATGCTCTGAAGGCCAACATATTTTTCTAGTTAAACTAGTTAAAATTGGGTTTCTATATTTGCTAACAAAAGAGACCTGACTAGTATAAGATGATTTTTATAGAGATTTTTCTATTTGTTAGTTGGGTTTTTTTTACTATTTAACATGAGGTGAAAGAGAAGGCAGGAGAAAGATTTACTTTTCTATCATTTAATCATTTTAACCAGCTGCCCAATGCCCAAACTTGTTTTGAATATCTAATAGTTAAATTATTAATAGCTTATTTTGTGTATATGAATATCAATTCCAGTTTATTTTTGAATAATGTGAAGCAGATAACCTAAATTAACAAAATAATAGATTTATTTTCTTGAGTAATTTCCTTAATTGTTTTTGAAAATTGCAACTACAAAAGTATTACTGTATAGATGGATAACAGAAAAGTTTCCCATCATTGCCCACTCAATATTTTCCATCCATATAAAATAATCTTTGTGAATCCGCATAACTGTGAGACAAAAGCATTCTGAAGTATTTTTGCTTAAGGGAATGAGATCATCTCTCTTTCTCACGCAATCAGTCGGTTGTGTGCAGGAACCTTTCAAGATATAGGAACTCAGCTGTGTTCAGGCTTAACAGTGTAGCGATTCCCTTGAAATCCGCCAACACTAAAAAACGTTCTCTCTAGACAATAATATGCATTTTATTTTTAATGTATCATAAAATATTCATTTCTTTTAGGTATTGTATATATCATATTTGATTATATTATTATTATATTATTCAAATAGAAATCTTTTCTGATGCTATGGACTTGAATTTGACTTTTTTTTCCTATTGAAGTTACATCTGCTATAAAGTTTGAATTTCAAGTTGATCATCATTCAAACCCTAGTAATGCTAGTGGTTTGCAGTAGGTAGAGAGGTCTTGAAAATACTGCACAGATTTCTAAATTCAAGAAAGAAGGCTTAAGAATAAAAGAGTTACCGTGACATCTGAAGATGACTTCAGAGAGCATTATTCACCATGGATCTGTGATTAGAATAAACGTGGTGAGAATAGTTTTCCTTCCCTCTGTCTACGTAGAAGCCTATTCCATATCCATGGAGACATCAGAGCTTTCATTTTTTAGACCTTTTTCTCCTAAGGGAAGAAACACCAATGGAAGCAGATGCTTATCACAGGGATCTCTGCCAACCACAGGCCTGAAAAAGGCTATCAGGTAATTTTCCATCCCAGCCTTCTCTCCTTCAATCTTTGGTCCTTGAATATTTGCCAATTACTTCCGCCAATTGTTTCCTGTCCCAAAACTTAGCTTTTGATCTGTGATGGGCTTTAACTTACTATGTGGTTAATACATCTTCAAATTAGTCTTCTGTGACTATTTTAATAGCATTGAGCACTGGTAATACTTGTGCTCTTGCTCATTTCTTCCACTCAGGTCAGACTAGGGGCTTCCCAAGGCTCTCAGTCCATTGGTTTAGGAGCCCTTGAGAGGCATTAAAGAGCTAATGACACATAAAAATTCAGGCTTGATGTTTTTTAACCCTCTCTAGTTTTCTTCCTATGTGTTCATAAGCCCCTACTGCAAAGTGTCAAATTATGCGTCTGCAGGATCATAGAGAAAATTAAAAGTCTACAATATGAAGTCGATGTAAAACTTGGATATGAAAAGTCTCCATAGTGTTACTTTTTTAGCAGTGACGTGAATAATGTCCATATCTCTAATTAATACCTAAAGAGATTTTTTCCCCATTTCATCAATTACCAAAATATCGTTAATATTTTTTTAGGATACATTGTGTTAGTATAAGAGCTCCATTATAGAGTCATTATTCTACTTTTTCCAGGAGGAGAAGTGAATATGAAGGACCTATCAAGTAGTTCCCTCGCCCCTTCAGACGGGGGGTAGACTACACTTATAAATCTGTACCAATTCTTCTATCAAATAAATCAAGTAGGCACTCTAACGTTCCTCCTAATTCATACCATTTCAACTGGATTTATAACACCTCAGTCCTTATAGAAATAAAATGAAAACATTGTTAAAAATCAGAATATTCAAAATAACTTAGGCAAGCAGCTTTTGTATGACCTGGAAAACAAATAGAGTGTGTAGGGCTAAAACTACTTGGCAGAAACAAACAAAAAGGAGATAATTTTTGTAAAAAATAACGTTTCTTTAAAGCATCTTGTTTTCTTTCTTTCTTTTAAAATTAAAAGCTCTGTTAGTGTTTGCCAATTACGGATGGGAAAGCTGTTGGAATACAGTGCTCTCAAAGGTGATGATCAAAGTCTTTTCATTCAGCTTTTGGTGACTATTAAGCTGCTCATTTGGTCGAGGCTATCATTAGTGTCTTAATGTGAAACAAAAGCTTCAGGACAAGAAGTTCTGGTTGAAGATCAATATGAGAGATATCGTTTCAGTTACAGCCTTAATAATTGTAACCGTAGGGAGTCTGGCAGAACTGGTTTTATGAATTAATGTAATATAGAATCCACCAGGTACAGACAGAGAGTGCAAATAAAGGAGAATTGCTAGTAGTGACTACACTGGGAATACGTGGGTGAGAGGGAATTGTTTGATAAATGCGAATTGACTCAAAGTGGGCTTTAGTACCGTGGCCACAGACACATCTTCCAATAAGAGAATGCATATCTGAGGGCCACATTGGGAAGGGAATTCCACCAAGGAGAATAAAACTGGAAAAGACCCCTTGAAAACGATTAATTTTATACATTCCATTATCTGGTAATGTACCTTGTGGGATTTTTTCCTTAAGTGAGTAAAATCAAACATACGGTTGACATTTTCATGTGATTTGATGCTGAAGTGCAAGAGTCCATTTGGGCAGAAGGTACAAACCACTTGGTCAGAGGCTATTATCAATCTACCAAAGAAATAATATGCCATTAACCTCTTCTGATTAACAGCTTATCGTTTTATCCTGGGGCAAACTATGAATGAAAAATAAAGTTCAAAAATATTTACTCAATTGACTCAAGATAAAATTAGAGTATATTTTTAAAGCTTTATAAATTTCTTCATTATCTCTGTAGTTTATTTCTTTATCTTCACCTTGATGTTTGCCTTTTGATTCTATCTTTGAACATTTATTTTGCATGTTGAAGCCAGTTATCATTTTTAGATATTCTGACTTTTTCCTGTTCCTTGTGATGTTGCAATGAGAGATACTTTCTCTTGAACCAGAATCTGACACTTTTTATGAGAATGATAAAAGTACAAAATAATTTTTTTTCTCTACCAGTAGAAGAAAACTAATTTATTTAAAACATATAAATATATTTAGCCCAGCCAGTGTGGCTCAGTGGATTGAGCACCAGCCCATGGACTGAGAGGTCTGGGTTTGATTCTTAGTCAGGGCACATGCTCAGGTTGTGGGCTCGATCCCCAGTAGTGGGCATGCAGGAGGCGGCCAATCGATGTTTCTCTCTCACATCAATGTTTCTCTCTCTCTCTCTCTCTAAAAGAAAAATTAATGAAAACATATTAAAGAAAACGTATAAGTATATCTAGATTTCATCAGAGCATACATTCAAATGTATCTGGATAAATATTACTTATGTATGTATGCGTTTTCATATATGACTACAAATTATATTTAAAATTCTTAGACATGAAACAGAGATGTCTGTTTTTATTATATCTTTAGAGCATAATACCAAAATTTAGATCTACTAGTTTTGTCTCATTTCCCATTACTATCAAAGCAGTGGAATTACTTTAAAGCAGTGGAATCTACAGGCACTTAAGTGAAGTATATATATTTAATTTGAGTATTCTCAGGCACCCCTTTGTTCTTAAACTTTGTGATATATTTTTGTTCATGCCCAACTTTCTAGTCACTCCTTCAAGTTGTTTGTAGGTTTGAGCCCTCTTTTATGTCTACACTTGGTCCCAACGGTATCTTGGCTATTTCTGTGACATTAAATATCAACTGTTGGTTGTGGTATCAAAATTTTATCTCCAGGGCATACCAGTTTCCTGAGCTCCAAACTCACATAGGTGATGGTCTCCTTGACACTTTGACTTTGGTGTGTCACTGAAATCTTAAACTTCCCAGAGTCAGATTTTACCACTTAACACCTTGTCAAATGCATACCATTCTTGCTCTGGCCCAGTGACCCAATTGGTTGGAGTGTTATCCCATTAACCAAAAGATTGTGGATTTGATTCCTGGTCAGGGCACATTCCTAGGTTGCAGGTTCAATCCCCAGTTGGGGTGCATATGGGAGGCAACGATTAATGTTTCTCTCTCTTCTTTCCTTTATCTGTATAAATCAATAAACATATCCTTGGATGAAGATTAAAAAAAAAATCCATACCATTCTTCCATTCTTGGTTCTTCCCATCTCAGTGACTGGCACTATCACCAATCCATTTTCTCCATCTAGATACCTGGAAGGAAACCTTGCTATTTCCTTTCCACCTACGTGTCTTTAAAACTCCATGCTTAAAATATTTTAAAATTTGTTTTCTTTTATTTGTCTCCACTCAACCAATCTAGCACCAGCTATCGTGATTTATTGTGTCAAGAGTAGTTTGAACTCCTTAATAGTGTTTCTGTTTTCTCTCTTCCTCTCCTAACTATTCTCTACCAAGCAGAGAGAATCATCTGCTTAAAATCCTTTAGTAGCCTTGCACTGTGCATACAATAATAAAATCTAAACTCTTTATAGCAGACTGCAAAATATTGCGTAATCTAAGAAATGTCCCCACTCCCACCTCACTCTTAATATACTTTATCATTTAACTTTGATCTTTTATTAGCCGTATTGCTGTTTGATATTAATTTTATCGCCGCAGCAAGTATCCTGGTTAAAAATTACACTTTTCCAGTCTTCCTTGAAGTTAAATGTGATGCTACAGTTTTGAACTATGAACTGTAACTAGAAATCATTGAACGGACTTTCCACGGGAGCTATTTAGAGGTTAGGTTCAGCTTGCACAGGCCTTTTGCCCTTAGCTTGTCTTCTTTCCTGCCTGGAATGGGGCTGAAATGCTAAAGGTAAAGCAGCCATCTGCTGGATAGGAGAGGATCAGCAATAGGAAATAAACCACATCCTAAAGATGGCAACAGAGAAGAAGCCGATGTCTTTGACATATTGTTAAGCCCAGCACTGCAACTGCTGGGCAGTTACTACCTCTGGATTATTGTTACAGAAAAATGTTAAGCCCATTGCTCACTTAAACTAGTATGTCCACTTTTCTGTTACAGGGGGCCAGAAGTAATCTGTAATAATTACAACAGGTCACATCACCAGTTCTGGACTGAATCCATTATCCAGATAGGTGGCTGAATTTCCCTCTTGGAGCTGGGTACAGTTTGAGAACAATTTGATAAGCTCTGTTGTCCATCACATTTTTAGTCAACAAGACTACCTAGCACAGTTTCGCTAGATACAGGTGGGATCATCTTCAGCTTTTCCTGCCTTGTTCTCTGATGCAATAGACTAATCAAATGTAAGTATTGACATATACATAAATTGATATATAAATATAAGTGTGCTCTTCAACTGGTGCTTTTGAACTTCAGCTCCATCTTTAGCCATATACCTGTGGTTGCTATAATTCCCAGGATGTCTTATCCCACTGCATCTCTCTATTATCCTCACCATGCTGTTTTCTGGGAGTTTCGATCTCTGAGTGGATATAAAAAGCTGGGGAAGGATAAAGAGGAACAGAAGTCTGCCTGTTTCAGAAAACAACACTGCGTAGTAGAGTGAGTCTTGCCTAGTTTCTGGTTGGCACACAGTGAGTTTTTAATTATAGGCAGGCGATCAATCAAAGGGATGAGCTCACTATTTCATTTTCAGCGGATGCATTGGTGACTTCACTGCTCATGAGGTGAAGCACAGATGGACCCTTGGTGTTTTTTCCCCTTTAATTAATTTTTTTATATCCTTATAGTTATGAGATATCCCTAGATTCTAATTTTTCTTACTTTGTGAGTGTTTTTCTCCCTCTGTGTTTTGTTCTCTGAAATGAGAAGAGATACCTTTAGGTGCTACTAGCCACATAATAATTTAAACTTTTAAAAGTACTTTAAAGCCCTGGCTGGTGCTGCTCAGTGGTTAGAGCATCGGCCCGCGCACCAAAGAGTCGCAGCTTCGAGTCCTGGTCAAGGGCACATACCTGGGTTGCAGGTTCACTCCCTGGCCTGAGTCAGGGCTTCTGTGGGAGGCAACCAATCGATATGTCTCTCTCACATGGATGTTTCTCTCACTCTCCTCCACTCCCTCCCTTCCACTCTCTCTAAAAATCAACGGAAAAAATATCCTCCAGTGAGGATTAACAGAAATGAATAGATAAATAAAAGTACTTTAAATAATATTAAATGCTTATTTTTAAACAGGTGTAGTTGATGTCTGACTTTAATGAATTTTTACTTTACTAGGGGATATATAATGTGAAAATATTAAAAGTTGAATAGCAATAATAAAGGGTAACACATTTTTTAAACAGAATGGAAATAAATACACTAAAACTGTAAATAATGAATAACTACATAATTAAGCAAATGAATAAGTGCTCTATCAGCTCTGATGAGGGAAAGACCAGTCAGAGAAATGTTAGGTAGGAGATTGAGTTTTAATTGGCTCTTTAAAGTTGAATATAATTTTAATTTGCATAAAAAGGAATATACATCTGATTTCTACCTGTTCTCTGGGCCAGGATGAAGATACCAGAATGTCATCACAGGGGTCTAGGGTAGGGTTTCAGGGCTTAGGATCTATAATACAGACTGTGGTTCACAGTGGCCAAAGCTTGGGCTTTGGTACCAGACATTCTTGGGGTCACATCTCAGATCTAGCATTCATTTGTTGGTATGAGACCTTATTCAAATCTTCTCCGTTAGAGTACTTAGCCCAGTGCCAAGTCCATGGGAGATGCCCCAAATGGTAAACATTTGTATGATTGTTAAGAGCTGCGAGTCATAGCTGAGGATGGAAGTCAGCAGGCATTATTATATGAACAGTATCAGATATCAGAGAAGATTCATCTAAGAATGAGAAGCTGAGATAAACCAATAGGTGGAGTAGAAGTTCAAGGTGGTTTGAATGAAAATGGTTCAGAATACAGGTGAATATTGGGAGCTGGTTTGGTATGGGTCAAATGGCAGAGAGCCACCCAGGGCAGCTTAAAGCTACGGAACCAGGTCTGCCGAAAGGACAAATGGACAAATGGGTAGCATAATTATAATAGTTTTTTTTTTTCCATTTTTTAATGCTTTCCATGTGCTCCAGTATTATACTTAGTACTTTATGTACATTATCTCCTTTAATCTGCATTAGTCTATAGGTAACTGGTATTTTTCTATTCTCTTAAAAATGGAAGGTCCAAAACAATAAAAAATTTGTCCAAAGTAACATAGTAAAGTCAGAGGCAGAGATAGAATTTTATCCTAGGTTTGCCCAGTACAAGTTCATGTTCATAATCACCAAACTCCTATTTGTTCTCAAGGAGGGAAGTAGCCCTTTGAAAGTATCATGTAGATGTACTTGAGGAAATGATTTATATATATTAGGCTTACAATGGCTAAAAATAATACTGGCTGGAGTCAAATGTTACTGGTCAAATACTGAATGTGTATCGAACCCAGGACTAACAAACACGGGCATCACAGCCCTTTGATGATGCTTGCCCCTGACAGGTCTGACTGAACTCGGGGAGCCACTTCGGGGACAGAGTCTTGCCACACCTCCCCGTGACTGAACCTTAGATTTGCCATTAGAGATTTGGGTTCCACGGGGGCACTGATCAGTGTTTCCAGGAGTCAGCAAAGGATAAAGTTTTATTTATGTAAATAACCACCTGAATACATAAAACAATTTTTTTTCCCCTGTTTCAAAACCTTATTCCCACCTAGCAGAGCAACTTGAAAAAGTTATACTAAAACGAGCCATGAGTTTTGCAGTTATCTGAGTGACAACGCAGCTTCTTTTTGTCCTCAGCAGGCTTGTAAAAGGGTTGGAGTCGATAATGCAAAGCTGGCATTGCCGAGTAAAACGTCAGGTAGGTGACCTGACCCAGGGAAGGGGGCCTGGTTCAGCCGCTGTGAACTGGAGGGCACTGGCCCATCTCAACTGGGCAGTAGCTGTTTGCCTTCAGCTGGTTATTGCCAGCTCTTTGGGGAGCCAGTGCAGTAATGCCTGAATTTTGGGGGTATTTTGAGAGATGTCACATATACAAAATTTTATGTGAAAACTCACAATGCTAAATTAAAACGTCTGCTCAATTAAAAAGAGAGAAGGAAAAAGCGCTATCTAGGTCAAATAAAACACATGTTAAGGTCTAATTCAACATGCAAGATGCAAGTTTAGAGATTGCTGAGAACCCATGGATCTATGTTTCAAGTTTGTCCTTCCTCATGTGAGCTTATCCTTAAAGGCACGCAGCTTCCAACTGGTAGAGCAAAGAAATGTTGGCTATAAAGAGAGAGTGGAGAGTGTTTGTGTTCACTTTTTTGTTTCCCTTCTTATGGCTATTACATGTCCATTGAAAACAAAATAAAAATTCTATCAAAGTTTTATTTTTATTTTTTATCAATTAATTTTTGTTACCGATGTTTCTATTTTTCCCCCCATTGACACCCTCCTCCTGATCCCGTGCCCTGCCCCCCCAGCATTGTTGTCTGTGTCCATTGGCTATGCTTATATGTGTAAGTTCTTTGGTTTATCTCTTCCCTCTCCCTGGCCCCCTTCAAATTAAGTTTAATTCAAAAGAATGTAAAGTAAATGATAAGTAAGAAGATGATTAATCAGATTTAAGTTGCCTTAAATTTTGTATAATGTTGCGAACGCTTAGGCAGCATCATTCCTCGTTTTCAGGGGCCTGGTGTGATCCTTTTTTACAGGATTCAGAAGTGCAGTGCTTCACCACATACGAAATTGCTTTGCATCAAGTTTTCAGAACTGTTTAACAAAACCCACAAAAGTTAAACCAGAGATAACCCAGAATAAACAGAATATTTATAGCTTGGTGACAAGAAAACACCATTTCCACCGATAATCACAGTTATTTTTCAGTGTTGTCTGAAAGGCAGCAGGATGTTTGTGACTTTATAACGATGTAAAAGTCTAAAATTGAAATAAAACCCCAATGAGAAAATCTGAATAAGAAAATGATTCATATTTAGTTATGTAACAGACTGTTTTTATGCAGTCAGTAAAATGTGATAGAGACTACATTTCCAAATGTCTCACTGACAATTGTCATCTTCTGAGTTTCCAAATTTAGAACTAACAATTGTCTTCTGACTTCACCTAATGCTCTCACCTGTGAAGAGCCAAAGAAATAACTTTAAGATTACAAACGGAAATGTCTACAGGGCCAATCATTTCATATAAATTGATAAAGATACTATAACCCCAACTAAATTTCAACTTTTAAATTTTAAAAACACCATTCCAATAAAACAAAAAATATTGTGGGCAAAACTGAGTCAGTCGCTTGGATGGTAACCCCTGCTTTAAACCCATTGGCCTCACTATCCCATGTGTAAATAGTACATATGAAAGCAACATTGTTCTTACACTAGTCCTGCAACATAAGTAAGAAGAAGCTGTCAGAGTCCTAGGTGTACGTTGGTGATCTCGGGAAGCGTGGATCTTCCAAGACAAGTTTCAGCTAAGCAGTCAGGTAGGAGCTAGGAGTGCAGGAGTCAAAAGATGCAGAACAGTTCTCTTTATCCTCCAGAATCTGATCTGCGTTTCTTTGTCCATTCTCACAGCAAAACTGCTTACTAATTACACCTACTTGCCATAAATGAGGAATCGTGTGGCCTCAGTACAGCCTGCTTTGTGCATAGTCAAGTAATGGGTAAGATCAGAGAATCAACTTGCCTCAGGCAGAGCGAAATCTTTCACCGGGTTAACTCATTAGTTCATTTCAATACCTGGATGTGGCTGTATCACGGCCCTAGTTTGTCTATGCAAATTAACAATTGCTCTTTTTAAAAGTTTTTTTCTTTTCTTGATTTCCCAGACTGGAGTAAACCTCAAAATAGCTCATGCTGCCAGCTGAGCCTCTGTGCTCCTGTCTTCGCTTCAAGGTTAGCGCTGCCACCTTGGTTTTAACGCCCGTGAGCACTGATCATGGCCCCAGCAACACATTTTAAGGGTTATTATGGCATGCTCTTCTTTTTTTTTTCTTTATTGATTTTTAGAGAGAGGGGAAGGGAGAGGGAGAAAGACATGGAAACATTGATGAGAGAGAACATCGATTGGCTGCCTCCTGCATGCCCCCCACTGAGGGTCAGGCCCACAACCTGGGCATGTGCCCTGACCAGGAATTGAACTGGCGACCTCATGGTGCATGGGTCGATGCTCAACCACTGAGCCACACCGACCAGGCTGGCATGCTCTTCTTAAATAGACAAGAATATCACTAATGATAGGACTGCTTAGGTAGGTTTTGTAAATTAGATCATCTCATCATTTCCACAATCCACATCACAAAAATTCCACAGATATACTTGGAGGACCATGTTCAGCCAGACCCTAACAGCAAATATCACAATAACATTTTTTAATAGTCAAGAACTTGCTGAAATTTTTGAATGCTCTGTAAAAGTCAAAGTTGGGTCTTTTCAGTTTTCTAGTTGAAAGCATAAATAGTCATAGGTGGCAAGCAAACGTCCTAACATTTTAATTTTTATTAAAAAAAATTTGACTCAATTAAAAGTTTATCATAAATTCATTAAGACTAAGGAAGGGGGAATAAAAATGGGTGTGGAATAAAATTTAACCAGTTAAGAATACTTGTACCTGGACTTGTTACCAAAGAAAGTGTTTTACTGTTATTTTTTTAATTATATTTTTCTTTATTAATTTTTTTTTAGAGAGAGAGGAAGGGAGAGGGAGAGAGAGATAGAAACATCAATGAGAGAGAATATCGATTGGCCACCTCCTGCTCGCCCCCTACTGGGGATCAGGCCTACAACCTGGGCATGTGCCCTGACCCGAAATTGAACAGGCGACCTCTTAGTGCATGGGTCGATGCTCAACACCGAGCCAGCCCCTGGCCAGGCCAAAGAAAGTACTTTAATAACTTGTGTATGCCAAAGGAGACAAGACATAGAAAATATGTCCAAGTGTGCAAAAGAGAGTTTAAAGTAGGTTAAAATCAGGTGGGATTCCCACAATTTTAATTTTTTAAAAATTTATTTGAGATTTGCAACCCACAGAAATCTGTCTACAGGAAGAGAGAATGAAGGTCTCTTACTTCACAGGCCAGTTTTAAACACTGTGTACAATATCTGCCACCAAATGTAAAGTACATGATGCTGACACTGTTGCTGAGAGGAGGAGGTGCCCGCAGATTCAATGGTGAGGACCGGGAAGCCGAGGGGTTGAGCCTGGGCTGTGCCAGGATAAGGAGTCTACCCGCCTGACCGTAATCACCAACAGCACAGAGAAGCTTATGTTTTGTGTCCTCAGCTTTCAAAGCAGTCTCTGACATAAAATAGATGGCAATAAATATATGTTGAATGAATAAAAGCATGGACTAATGAGTGAATGGATGAAAGTACTTGACCTGCTTGCCCACTTTTCCACGTTGGGAATTCTTAAAGGAACACAGGCAGAGTTCGAGTGATGACTGCTCAGTGAGCAGCAAATTATTAATGCAGGAACCTCAGCACACACCATTAAAGCAACATTTCCTAGGATTTTTGTTACATAGGATAGAGAACACTAGGGTAAAAATAACAATTACAGAGTTACCTTAAATATAGGGCTTTATTATCCCAAATATGTTGTAGATGAGAATTGTAAGGAAGTCACGTTAATAATCTGTGTAAAAGTAAAAGCTATTCATTAGTATTTTCAAGACAGGAAGAAGAATGTCTTCTACCTTTCTTTCTTTCTTTTTTTTTTTTTTTTTTTTAAACAATGGAGGTTAAGGATAGCACATCCAGGAATGTAAACTTCTTTCCTGTCTATTTGATCATGCGTTATTGGCATTAACACTGTCAATAATTCATGGTAAAAGAGGAAGTTGCCATGAAAGGTTACCCATTGTCAGGCTATGATCAATAGGTAAGACCACAGTGGGTGATGTATTATCATGTATCAGCCAGAATCATTTTCTCATGGATCTTGAAAACAGAAGTTACACTCAGTTTGTGTAACCTGAGCAAAGCATATTTGTTCGTTCTCCTTTCATTGCTGATTATAGACTATGCCTTGAATACGTTTTAAGTGCAGAACAGCCCTTGCTATTTAATTCTTGCGATCTGGCAGTGGCCTCTAGGATTTCCCCCCACGTTTTGATGTTGGCGTTCATATTTGAGCAAACAAAACTGTCACTTTGTTTTCCTGTCTTCCTATATTGGGTCACTTTGTGCTTCATGATATGATCTAAGACAATTCAATGCAAGGAGACACATGTCCCTTCTCATTGGAAATATGAAGGCTGCAGCTTCCTTTTCCCCTGTGGGGAAGAAAGCAGGTCAGGTGTCCAAAAGTAGTGGAGGAAAGTTAGTGTCATTGCTGTTTTTCTTCCACCACAGAAATAATATAAGCACGTGAGGCGTGAACAGCACTGGTTCCTACATGGAGGGATAAAGAGAACACAGTATCTTCGTTGTGTATGTTTATGGTGTTGTAGAAGGGCACTCAGCGAATAGCAGGACTGCCATTTCTGAACACTTTCAAACATATTATTATCTAATATCATCTTGCAATCTCAGGGGGGAAAATGTTGTTTACAAATGAAAATCACTTCCTAAGGGATAAATAAAGATAAAACATTAGCAGCCATTTGGCTTCTTTGTTTGATTTAGAAAGTAAAACCACCTGATATATTTATTTGTTTATTTATTTTGGTTTTCAGAGTCAGACCTCAAACATTTTGATACTTACACATTCAAATGTGGTGGTGTTTCCTTTTATGTTATATTTTTTATTTCACCCACATGCTGGTAAATAAAATAATTTCGACATAGTGGGAGAGAGGTCTGTGTCGGCCAGTGTAATCTTTGCTATCAATTGCATTTGCATGTGGGAAATGCACCTGCCGTGGTGAGCATGTTGGACACCAGAAATGACATGCCGGTGCTTCTCCAAGGAAATAAAGAGATCAAATGTAATAATAATAAAGAGGATAAACTGCAAGAAGAATAAAATAAGTCTGAATTTTTTCTGGGTTTTTTTTCCTTCCTCCAAAGATTCTTCTATCCTTTTCCGAGGATATACAGGATGTGGCAAAAGTAGGTTTACCGTTGTTCATATGGAAAACAATATAATAATAAATAAATGATAATACAAGAATTAACTCTGTGTTTTGCATACTCACAACTGTAAACCTACGTTTACCCCACCCTGTGTATGATTTCTGCTTTTACTTTAGCACACATCCTTAAACTTGCTTGACAAATGACAACTATACATCCTGTTATAATTGAAATCCTATATCTTTTCCCCAATAAACTTACTGCCAGTGCATTGGAAGTGAATGGGAATCATAAAAACCCATCACCTCAAAGGAGAATCATAGGAGATTGCAGGTAGAGAAGGTGCATCATGGCTGGGAGAGAGTACCACTGGACATTTGAGAATTACTTGCAAGATGCATTAATGTAAAAATTATTGCCTTTTCCTTACTTGGTTTGTTTGGAGATGGTTCTGCTTATCAGTTTTCAATATGCCTTTTGAAAACTGACAAGTACTTTACCCACATCTCTTTAGGAACTCCGGGACTCAAAGGCTGGGTAAAATACTTTCATGCTTCCCAACACAACCTGAGAGGGTAATTAAACAGATGGTAACAATAAATGGAATCTGAACACATCAGGGACTGGAGTCCCTTATTAAAAGCCTTATGCACTGAATGGAGGGAGAAAACAATTCTGGGGAAGAGTTTTTGCAGACAACACCTTTATGTCTGCCTTGACCTCAGAAACAGAAGCTAATCGACCATTTAGGGCTGGGTTTCCTACCACCTGGGAGAGGACGCTCAGGAGGTCATCTGCACATTCTGAGGAGCGGAAATGCAAAATGTGACTCTCAAGGAATGCACCTGTGCCTCGGGACTGCCTTCAAAGACGCCAATGTTAGACACACCAATTTTGTAACTGTCAATTCACAACCCCCCAACACACACACACGCACATACATGGAAACCTTCTAAGTCGGAAGACTTGTGTGAAGCACGAGCTATTTTCTGTACCTGAGGCCAGAAACTAGGTATTATAGATTCCTCTGATGACACAGGTATTCTGAATATTTTCAACCTCATTCGTGGCAAAAAGAATGATCTCCTACTTATTTGATCCTTGAAACAAATGAGGAATTCTTCTTATTTCTCATAACTTAACATTGTCAGTTTGTCCTGAGTTAATCTACAGAAGAGGAGAATTGAAGCAATGTTGATATTTCAGCTGTTTAATGTATGTGGTTTTTTTCCCCCTAGAATGTAAAAATGAGCTCAAATATATCAATATTCTGTACAGCTCTCTCTGTATATATGTGAGAGGGATGTATTTATATGCTATATACGTGTATGGTATTATATATATATATATATGTATATATATATATGTATGTGTGTGTATGTGTGTGTGTGTGCGCGCGCACACACACAGAAAGAATCCATTATATGCAAGAAAGGATCTGTGACTGTGGAGGGTTGCAGTGTGTCTGAGCCATCACACAGGCCAAGATGCTATTTTGCCACTATATAAGGCACTCGCAACCTGGGGGATAATCAAGTCAGTGTTTGTTCTTCTGCTTCTCAACCTGCTTCCATTCTCTGCCTCACTTGGCAAGTTCTTTGAGTGCCATTTATGAGACACATTCAGCATCACCACAACAATGACTTAGCTTCACCAAGTGCGAGCAAGCAAAGTACAATGTTCAACTATTGTGTTTCAGATTAACTGAGGTTATAACGATGCTCTATTAAAGGACATTTTTGAAAACTGAGGAAAGTATTAACATGGGGAAATGTACAAGGTATAGACAAACGGAAATCAAATGGCAGACGTTTTTCAGCTTGCATTTTATCTCTCTGTGGGTTCACATCACCATAGAACACTGCCTAGTTTTAATTTGGGGGTTTTCATACTCAATAAGTATAAAAAGAGTGTTCCCATCTTCTGTTAGAATTGTACCTAAAAATGACATGCATCACCTTGGGAATTTGCTATAAAACTCTTACTAATATTGACTGTGGTTCCACAGTTATTTTAAGAGTGAAGTGTATTATAGGAATTAAATAGACTGCAAATAATTTAGTGGCTGAGCATAGTTGCTGCCACACAGAGTAGTAGGTAACCTTTCTTAATTAGAATGTACACTTTTAGATTACTGATTATGAATATCAGGGGAACCAAGATTTTGATTCATCAGTAATTCTCCTTTATGTCTACACGAAGATGTGCAAACGAGACCTCTGGCTCTAGCTTGGTATTTCAGAGCCTTCAGAGGCTGGTGCAGAAGCAATTTCACCTGTAATCTCTAGTACTGCTCTGCCCCCTTGTGCTGCTGCAGTGAACTCAACAGAGGCACAGTTTGTCTCCATCTTTGTGTGTGAACTACAGAAAACCTCGCTGTCACTTCTCACTTTTCTGGCAAGTTCAAGGTCAGTGTCTAGCTATTTTCAGCTCATCTCTTCTTGATCCGTGCAGAGAAATGACAAGGTAACGTGATTCGGGGTCAGCTGTATTACAGGAACCGTTACATAAACGGAGAAAGTGAAAATCAATCCTAGCTGACAGTGACTTCGGGATAATCAGCGCTCACTGGATGCCTCTGTCAGCTCGCCTGCATCGAATACCGTGTGACTTCTGTCAGATCGTTTTAATAAAACTATATTCTCACTTTCAGCAACCTAGATAAATATTTCACTTGAGCTGAATTTTTCGACTTGTTAGCTTTCTAGATGTGTAAACTATGCCAGCAATTCCTTGAAATTTTTCATGGGTGATCCCCATTGTCCTGCGGTGTGTCACTGACCTGAGATGCAAGGTGCTTTTGCGAAACAGGCCCTTCTTTTGAGTGACTCCTGAGCGCTTCCCTACACACTGTTGCATCTTCGGCATTGAACTCAACACCCTTCCCCAAATCATCCCCAGCCCTGACTCCTCTCTCCTCCTGCGTGGTATCAGAGCCCCTTTATCCATCATTTCTTGTTGAGAGATTAGGTTTCTTTCTCCGTTTCAGATGTTCACCAGTGCTTTCCTTTTTATCTCTGCATTTCCTACGTTTCTCCCTGATACGGGATTGGAAAAGCGGCATTTAACAGCATGTTCCACGCTAGCGGCATTCCCACTGACAGCACCTGATGTCAGCTTAGGGCAGGCCTTTCCTCCCACCCACCTTGTGCCCCTGAAACCGGGAGGCACTCGGGACTCCACTGAAGAACAATTTACCACGATATTAGTTGTCAGTAAATTCAAAGACGGAACTCCTAAAGCTATAAAATGGATTAGAAGCAATTTAAAAAAGAATTAACAAACTAGAGTAAGAGTATACTGTCAACAAACAAATGCTCCATCATAGGACTGTAATTTGGAATTTTAATTACCCCTCTGCTTCTGTAACAAAACAATGTCTGAACTGGCAGCGATTTGAATCTCTCACAGGTCATTGAGCATTCTAGTTAATTACTCTATGAATAGCCTGTTTTTCTCCCCTCTGGAAACACGTTTCTAATGGCAGTCAAGGTCTGACAAATGTGTCATCTACATAATTAGCTAGGAAGCAACACAAAACATTAAACATGCTTTGTGCCGACAACTATCAAAACATTTCATTTGTTGTCAATTATTCATTACTTTGTAGGTTCTGAAGGGGTTGTTATTATGGAAATAAGTCCAGATGCTAACAAGGTTAGAGTTTTGGATTCAAATTAGTAATCAGAGGACTAACTTTTTTAAAAAATGTGTCTCATCGCGTGTACATTCAGCATCATGTTCAATCAGTAGGAGATTACCAACACATTTAGCCATGTTCAAGTTACAATGGAGATGAGGCGGCCACGTATGTGAATTCAGGAGCCCAGGCTCATTCTTTGAAGTACCAGCTCTACGGTGTCGTTGCAAACTTTCTGAACCTTTGACAAGTCCAATTTGTGCTTGGTAAGCAGAGTGAAAGATTTTCACAGCATGGGATGATGTGGAATGGCAAAGACGAGGAAGGAAATCTCCGGTGGTTTTCCATCCCCCCACCCCCCAGGGCATGTTATGTAAAAGGCAGAATTCAGGCTAATAAACTTTTTTTGTCTGCTCTATAGCAGCCTACTTACCTTAGATAACCCTTACATTTCATAATTTTTTTTCTTTTGCTGTTTCTGAAATCTTGTTTCTTTTATTATTGTTTTAATATCATAAAAAAGGCCAAGTATTTTGTTGAAAGTAGTACTCCTGATGTATATGGAGGATATAAAAAGATTTCTCAACAAAATTGACCTCTCAGTGGCAAAGAAAATTGCGCTGGAAGACACATTATTGTGTGGTCGTATCTGAGGCTTGGATCTATGGAGAGTCTCACTCCACTGTCCTCCAGCTTTTTCTTATAAACCAAAATGGCTTACAAATGTCACCCACAATAGTCCAATAAAGATTAGGAACAAAACACTGTCCTTACATTGATGAGATAAGAAAGATTTAACAGCAGAATGTATAACAACAGCTCATAAGGCTTGTTCTTGAATCAGAAAAATAGAATTCAAATTATATTTGTGTGTGTCTAGAATTTAATTGAGATGATTAGTTTATTTTCTACATAATGTTTGATCAGATGCCCGTATGACAGAGCTAGATAAAAAAGAAGAAAACAAATTCTATCAGGAGAAATCGAGAAGCCCCGTTATCTACTGGGTGTGCAAAATATGTCAGGAAATAATTCTGCCCTGAGCGCTGAGAATGCCCAGTTAATAATTTAAAAAAAAAAAAATCAGCCACTCACTAAGAGAAAATAATTGTCTGTATCTATATTTTTCAAAGCAAAAAGGCAGCCACATCTTACATTAAATAGAACACATTAAAATAAGCTTTAATAATCTTTCGGCAGAAGGAAACTAATCCATTTTCAGATCATACAATTCACAGCAATAAAAGAAAATCATCAAACTAAAAACAATTTTAGAAATGGCTGCAGACTCTCATTTAATTAACATGCAACAGATCATATATTTATGAGGAAGTCAAAATATTTAGGAAGCCTATAATCCTGTAAGCCGTAATGTGGTATAAAAACAACAAATAAATGCAAAGTGTTACTGTTATCCATGCCTGCCTGATCAATGGTTTTCACATATTGATCTATAAATGGAGTTGACAGTCTGTGTTGACTGCACATTTTCCAAGCAGCGCTATTTTTGCACAAAACCAATACGGGCAATTACCTTTGTTTGAGATGCCAAGTCTTATCAATTCAAAGTGATTTAGTGTCATTTTAATTAAATATCAGGATCCACTTCAGGACAATTTATACAAACAGAGCCTCAAACCTAACTATAAGCTTGATTTGAAGTAAACATGGACAAGTCACACAGTCTCATAATATTTCTCAAAAGCTCTGCTGAACAGAAGGCTTATATTTTTAGTAGCAATTTTTATGTCTGCCTTTTTGGCTAGCCACAACTTTGGCAAGTATCCTATAATCACAGAAGTAAGAAACAAAAGAAAGTTGTTTCCTCTGTTTTCTTATAATAGATTAGAAAGAAACACGAACAAGCCCAGACTGTTAACAGAAGTCAAAAGGAATCTTATGTGTTAATGTTTAGCAATGGTTCAAGCTAGGCTTTATCTGAACATTAATAGAAAGATATTTCCCTGTCCATAATGGCCACGAATGAATTAATGCACTTCTGCGGGGTTTACAAGATGGAAATGGTGAATATTCATACATGTTGCTGCCTAAGCCAGCAGCATTGTGTCAAAACTGCTCCTCCCAGCAAATCCTATGTCTGCAGTTTCCTGACTTCGACTATTTAAACTCTTCATTAATATCTATTCTAAAATGTCTTCTGGGCTGGAGGACCGCTCTTATAAATAACATCAAAGCCACATTAAACCTTTTGCATTAGCTATTTGCTGGATTGCTTATTAGCCTTTTTAGCCCTTCAAGAGGCACACTTCACTTGCCCCATTTACTCTCACCAAGCCTTCTGCGTCTGTGGTTAGCTCATTCAGGTAAATAATGGTCCACCTTTAAGAGGGCTCACTCCGGTGCTGAGACAACAAATCACTGAGACCAAAGAATGCTCCTTCCTCACCAAGCAGAGGTCTCTAGATCTCTCTCATAGATTGGCAATTTCTTGCTAACCGTGTCCTCCCATGTCCATATGTCCCACCTCCCCAATATTTCCCAGGTAGTAAAGTGTCCTCCTCGAATTTTGAAAAAGCATTGATCTTATTAACCACATAAAAATGATTATTTGGTGTTTAAAGAAAATGATTCATGCCACCCAATAAAATAGTAATGCAGTATTGATACCTATTTTACTGAAATGCTTCCCTGCAGCACTTAGGTAATCAAAACTTTTAATGTAACAAGTAAATTCACCTGTTTCTGCAGAGCTTAGGGTTGAATAAATGTTTATATTGACATTTCAAACTTTTGCTCCTAGATTTAAATACCAACAGATAGGCTGTTATCACGTATATAGAAGTTTATATTGTGTTCTGAGTTCACAGTTATAGTAAACATACTTGTTATTGAGCAAAACTTAAAAAAGGAATTTGTGAACTAATGACAAAATTATATAATTGATCTGACTTTTTAAATATAATTTTATGACTTTTTTTAGTAAGTTAAATCATTATGAAATAATATCAGATTCTTGTGTTATTATATACTCCAATAAGTCCATATTAGATTTGCATAATTGTCATGCCAGTGAACAAGTAGTAAATATATATGTGTATGTGTATATATGTGTGTGTGTGTGTGTGTGTGTGTGTGTGTGTATATATATATACATACACATACCATGGATATTAAATAAGACGCATTACATATATATAGTCTCTAAGTATTCTTGAAATTTTCCTGTACAGATTCACTGTATTTGTCTCTGTTACAACAAGTCATGTGAACATGTGCACACATTCTTAGTATATATCGCCTCCTTTTCCTCCTAAATTCAAAATCTCCCCCTTGACCTCACCCCAACCTTCAACTTCTGAAAAATCAAGTTCTTAGTTTAGCTTGAGCAGATATCTTGCTTGTTTGAATAAATATGCCAAAATACTTTACATCCTGTCAGTATCTAGTCAGAAAATGGTGCACGGAAAAAAAGAGATGAAAAGAACTGAGACAGAAAGAAAATTAGTGCCATGGCACGCTTTCAATACAGTATCTCTGAGCCAAGTTTTCTCGGTGAAATGACATATCCTCACTAAAATACCCCTTTTATATAATTATGCACTGAGCACACATAACCAAAAGTAACTTTTATTTTTGTTCCTTATCGAGGAATACATATTGCTCAGGCTAAGAATGAGGAAACAAAAGCGGGGATAATTATAGCTAATTTAACTTTGGAAAACTCTTATTCTCTCGCAGTCCAGCATCTAACCCCCCAAACTAAAGTTATGTAACAAGGTAATATCAACAATGAGAAACTGCATGATAAAATCCTGCCCAAAAGTGAAAAATGCTAATTTTGTCTCATTTAGCAGCTGGATACAGAAATGCTCATTAGTTTTAAGAGGGTTAATCCTTTTAACTTTTGCATATTGATATGCCAATTATGCCTAATTGTACAAGAGGCATCAGTCAAGGTAATAGTGCATAAACACATGAAAGTTATTAAGTACATCCCAACATGTAATAAAGTAGGTGTTAATTGGTAGCTGAGTTCTGCGGGCTATTGAGGTGGATAATTCATTGAGAGATGGATCACTTGTAATTTCTCTCCATAATTCCTTTTGCAGTCTCATGCTGTGATGTTTTCATGCTTGTCAAAAACAACTGCGGCATAGTGCCTTTTGTTAAACACAGCCAATAAAATATGTTAGGCATCATTAAATATACTTAACTTTTAAACTTCTTCAAAGGTACAGTTCTTACTGATAATACATTATAGAGATTCCAATAATTTACTCTAACCACTGTCTCAAGTTCATAGTTGAGGAACATTTTAGCTGGTTCAAAAGCAGAGTCAGGCTGGCAGTGTTGTGCCTCCCAGCAGACAATACTTTTAAATGAGAAATAAAGAGAGAAAAATGCATCTCTGGATACCTTGTCTCAGGATGTAGTTCTCACTCCCAAAATATCATCACGGGCTTCCTTATGCTAAATCTGCCTACCTGAAGAAGGAATGATTAAAACCATACATTTCTCAGGTGCCCGAGATTATTGTGGGTTAATTTTGCACTTGAAATTGGAGTGAAAAACAGGGAATAAATTTAATTGGTAACATGCTACTCAGCAAGTTTATCTCATTTAATAACTCAGTTAGGGAGCTGAATATTTCATGGGTCCCTACGATATTAACAGAACACACAATTAATAGCTCACATGTTTCTGCAGGGTGACTTGAAATACCACAGCCTGTCCCCAGCTAACCTATTTCTCGCTTTTGCTCTCACTGTGAGAAACAAAATAGATCTGAGGTCCAAAAGAGTGGCTAACATTGCATAAATAATTTTGTAACATCCTATGGCCTCAGCTGCAAGTTACCACCATTATGGAAGAAAATTAACCAGAGGAGACTCATCGCAATCAGTGTGTTTAGTGGCTCAGGATGCGTGCAGGGGCAGGGACACAATTGGCAGTGGAGTTCATCTCTAACTATTTTATTTCAAATCTTCCTAATGACACATTATCGAGACAAAATGGCTTCCTCTGCAAACCTTAAATTGCCGCACCATTTCAATTGTTTAAGCTCATTCCAAACCAAATCCTACTTTCCAATATCATATATTGCTGGGAGATTTTAAGAAAGAAATCTTCACATTTTTTTAAAAGACTTTTTTTTTCTCTCTCTCTCTCAGTTTATTCTTAGCTAATTTTAGCCTCTGGCTTTTCAAAGTGATGTACTGTATTTGGAAGTACAAACACCACATGCTAGCGTAACCTCATTATTTTTATGACACTGAAGCATGATAGTGGAGGCCCTTAAAATGAGTCAAAGGTGCTCTTCGGTCTAGCTCCAAATCCACTTTATCACTCTGGATTAACTCATCTCTTTTCTCACTACTGGGGACATTATTATGACTATAAGTAGGCAAGATAAAATACATTGCAAAAACGTTTGTTGTTTTTTTTTTCCATGCACATTAGAAAAACAAATAAAACAAGGCTAATTCATTTTTTTTGTTTTGTTTTTACAAAACTCTGTATTAGGGACCTTGGGGCATTAAGGGTATTTGACTTACAGGTTCAGTGACCTTCCCAACATCGGTAAGGATCATGGATTTACTTTGGCTCAGCCTGTCGTGGTGGCTGTTGGCATTTTTGATTCTCATCTGCACAGCTCCGGTGCCTTGGCGGGTGGAATTCAGTGTTTCTACAGAGGTATCTGAATTTGTAGATTTCTGCATATTACAGTGTTCTCCTGATAAAATATAAAAACATCATATTATTCCAAATGTGTACTTTTCCATGAAAAACCTCTTGGAGGAGTGCACATCCCTATTAATCAATAAGGTACAGAAATGAAATATATAGTCTCCACTCTTCTCAGTAGTAAAGAAAATGGTCACTTATTTGTAATTGTTTCAATTAAATTACTGAACAGTTCTATACATGCCAGAGGACTTCAAAGTTCACAGGCAGCTTCCCCATACTCTGTGTAGTTTCTCATTCCGTTAAGGAGCTAATAGCAATATAACACAATGTTCCTTACAGAGAAGTGATATTGCCAACAAGTGATCTTGAGGGTGTATGATTTTTCTGTTCACACTTTAATTTACCTACCCCATTCCACTCTACTTCCACACATGACGACCAACACTCTTTTTTTGGTGTACAAATACCTATGTCAATAAAGTCAAATTTAAGTGAGTAGACTTGGCATTACAGCAAACCGAGCTGGTCCCAACAACTATCAAATATGTTGGCTTGGTCTTATTAGCATGGTGCTTAGCCCCAGCCCCTGACACCCCACCCCCGCCCCAAACACACACACACACACACACACACACACACACACAGACTCATGATATCCACAGGGGGGAATTAAAATTCTTTTGTTCATCACCATCTGCCAACTGAACTAGATTCAGTAGCTTAGTTGGACATAATATTTACAAAGAATGTGAAGAAAGAGAAAATCAACACCATTTATTTATTTATTATTTATTTATTTATATTTTAATAGAAGAAATCTAACTTAGGCAGGAAAACTCAATGTGGGCACATTTAAAGGAGTAGCAGTGAAGAAATAATAATTTAGAAAAAAGAAACAAAGAAAATGAAATTGTGGCAGCATCAGTGTGTGGATTGGAAGGTTTTAGTTCCTTCCCCAAATCCATAATTCTTTTCAACTGTTCCTCCCCACATGCACTAAGAATGAACATATCATCTCATTTAAAATAGAACATTTACAATGCAAACACAGTTTCTGAGCTTCTAGAAAAAGACCCCCTTCTAGCCTGATTGCTGTCTCCACATTTCACCCAGATAGACATTCCATAGCTAGCCTGGGCACATGTGTAAACATTAGAAAAAATGATCACCAGTTATAAAGCCAATAAAATCCCAAAGAAGGACGCTATTTTAAGAAGCCAACTGTGTTGGTAACCCTATGTCTGTTGAACAGACAATGGGGCTTGAATTGTGGTAATGTTCAAGTTAAGTGGACACAAAAATAATTAGAAAAGAATGAAAGCATTTCAACAGGAGGAAGACTGGCCCCTCAGAACTGACACCAGTGAGGCAATTGACTGATGACTTTGAAAATAAGTTAATATTTATTGAGTGTATATTATGTGTCAGGCAGTGTGTTCGGTGGCTTAATCCTTGCAAAACCTATGAGATAGACATTAAACACATGTTCGTAGAGACGAAAACAGGATCAGAGAGACTAATAATTTTTCCAAGGACACTAGACAGAAAGAAGTGTAATTTTTTCCCCCAGAAAAGACCCAGATGCCAATTAACAGATGAATAGATGGACAAATTCTAGTTTATCTACACAATTAAATATTGCTGAACAATAAAAAGGAATGTACTACTGATGTATACAACCACATGGATATATTTAAATACTTGCACTTCACTGTACTTCAGTTACACCTCACAAAGTTGTTTATAGGAATGTTGTTTAAGAATTTCTTCACAGATTTGTTTTGCTCATATTTTCATTTTTATGTTTCTACATGAGTTATATACTAAAAAAAATTATCTAATTGAGAATAAAGGATTGCTTTCAATAAGATTTGAAAAATAATATGAATAAAGAAAGATTTTGTCCTCACTATTTCATAGAAATATAATGATAGTTACTTTGATGAGAAGAGTTTTTATATATATCAAATGTGGCCACTAATATAGGCATAAGGGATCTTACCTCTATATCTAACTAGAATAAGATATGAAGTAATATGTATATATTCATATATAAAACCTTTCTTTAAAAAAGTAAATGCAGTCACATGCAGATTATATAAATAGTTATTTCTCCATATACCCCAGTACATCATAAGTTTTTGGTTTTATTCTGTGTATGATTTATTAATGAGGCCATTAATTTTTCTTAGGAGCAAACCTATGAATCTTTGACATTTATGAAAATGCTACTACTAAAAGCATGACCTATGTCAGGGTACATTGTAATGAATTGAAATAAGGATGAATGAAGGAATGAAAATCTAGAAATGGCCATTGCGATGGAGGCCTTGGATTCATGGTCATTAGATTGGCTACATAAAAAGTGCCCATCGTGACTTTAGCAGCAGCGCTGTTTTTGATGGATACCTGTGTGATCTTGTACAAGTCAATGGACCTTTGTTTCATCATTGGGGAAAAATGATAGTGAAGGGACGGGGCAGCCAAGAGGACCGCTGTGACCTGTAGGGTCCTTTTCACTTCTCATACTGATGTGTTTAAAGTCTAGGAGGTCAAGAAGTACTACTACAGATTTACAGAGTTCAGTAGTTTTAGGTAGATAAGCAACAATGTAAATGGTTTGGTGTGAATTGATAGCCAAGGATTGGGGGGGCGGGGTCTATGATTAAACATACAAATTTTTTCTAGAAAAATCTGGGCTCTCCTCTGAGTGCATTCACGGCTTGATCTTAATAACTCATCAGATTCAAACTCTAAGGAGGTTTGGTATTGGTGAAGGCAATCACTCAGGCTAAAGCTACCTTCTTCTGACCAAGATGGTGAAGCCACTGCATTTACATAGCCCCGCCAAGTGCCATTTATAGGACATGTTGCTTCCTCAAAGTCTGTGCAGATTTAATTCTCAAATCAACATTTGCATTCTTGCACTTATTTCACAATCAACCCATAATTTGCCTATGATGTGTTGCTGTCAAAGGGCTGGATTACTTAAAAAGCCTCTTATCTGGCTTCCCCACCTGTTTGCTCGAGGACAGACTCAGAAAACATTTTCAAAATCATCCTTCTGTAGATCTTTATGTTTGGTTATCTCTTCCCCACCACAGCATTCGTGTCAGTTTTCTGACCGCACTCTCTCCTCTGGCTATCCCTTCTTTTCCCACCTGACCCCATCCTTGCATTCTGTTGATACCTCACTGCACTCCGCTTGTTCCCTTTATTCGGTTTCCCTTGTGTTTGGTTCTACAATGGCCGCAACTTGATATTATTTTATACTTGTTCTCCTATTTGCAAATATTCGGTGGTTTTTAATTTTGCAAAACACTGTATTGCTCTGAGAAGAATACAGAAAACAACATAAAGTCTCTTAAAGATTCCTACCAGCAGAATATAAATTATCTGTTCAACATTTATTGAGATTCTCTTACGTGACAGGCACTCTATTAGAGACTGGATATACTCTTTTTTAAGAATTTTTTAATCCAAGTGTCTTACAGTTTGTCAGGGCAATAGGCAACCATACGCAATTACATGAGAATCAAGTTGCGTCCAGATGGAGAGAAGAGCAACGGCATCACACTCAGGTGGAACCAGGAAATGGGCAGAAAGAACGTCTGCAAAAGAGATCACTCAATGCAGAGTTAAGTCAGAGCAGGTCGGGCATTTCAGGCCAGGGGCTCAATAATGCCAAGTTATGCAAATAACTGTGAGATTATAAGGTCGATATTGAAATGTGCTATGAAGGAAAAATATAGTAGCAAGAAAGTTCAAGGAAGCAACTAATGATGGATTTTACTTTTTACAAATTTTTTTCTTTATTGATTTTAGAGAGAGAGGAAGGGAGAAGGAGAGAGAGATAGAAACATCAATGAGAGAGAACATTGATTGACCGCCTCCTGCATGCCCCCCACCGGGGACTGGGCCCACAACCTGGGCATGTGCCCTGACTGGGAATCTAACCGGCAACCTCTTGGTGCATGGGTCTATGCTCAACCATTGACCCACACTGGGCAGGAGGATTTTACTTTTTTTAAAAAAAAGAAGCATTTATCCTCTGTGTGTGTGACTCTCATCTTGCTAGCCTCTCCTCAGGCTGAAGGATTGACTGGAAACCTCATCCCTTTCAATCCAACCAGTGCTATGAGGGGCTGGTGTTCTAGACGCCCTGAGGGAGAGAATATGGGAAGAGGGCTTTCCTTGGCATAGTGCACGAATGTGCTGGATGGATGATCTGAGCGCAAGACAGAGAGAAGCAGTACCCCTGCAGGACCAAAGGGGGTGCAGGAGGAAGGAGGGAGGACACAGGAGGAGGGAAACCTCATGGACTGAAATGCAGCTGGGTTCGTGGCTGTGAAACTTGTAACTGCTGTACTTGTGGGTTCAGAGACAATTTATTCTCTTCCATCCTGTTAGGAACCTCTCATAACAAGTGGATTAAGGCTGTTCCCAGGCCACATTTTGCAAGTTCGTTTTGGATCCCACCTGCAGCCCTTTCCTTTTGCCATCTTTCAATTTCTCATTTTCCCTTTACCCACCTCCTAACACTCTTTTTTTCCTCTACCAGACACCTGTGATTCCTTTTAAATTGTGTAAGCCAGAGTCCCTATTACACTTCTGAATTTCCACCACCTGTTCTTCCTTACCAATTCCTTGAAACAAACCCACTCTCTCCGTGAATCACTTAGATAGATATGAGAGGGAAATGATTACACTAATTAATACAATGTCATACATGATTACTCAGACTTCCTTAACTTCTCAGGGTAGCCTTTACCTGCATCTCAAACTGGAATCTCTGCCGGTTATGTGGGAGGAAGAGCTTTGATCAGTCTCCTGCACATATGACCTTAAGTAAACTTAGGAGGGAGGGAGAATTTTGTGACTAGGGAAAGTATATTAATTAGCATTGCATTTCCAGTAAATGGTGCCCCCTGGAGTTGGACAATGTGATGGCCTTCCCATTGGTGGTCTTATTTTTGAGTCTTTATGAAAGAAGGTTCTAAGGGAACAAACTCCATTATAAAGCCTTCCCAACCTCAAAGCAAAATAAACTCTCCCAGCTCAGGGTCCATCATTACTAAGTCGCCCGCATCAGGAGCAGATGTGTTTCCGGGAACACACGTGTCAAGTTCAGGATGTACTCAGGAAGACAGTGAAGAGTTCCAACATGTGAGTCTTTGTATGTGATTATTCCAGGCATTTTCACAAGGGTTTGAATCATATTCTGTTATTCTACCCATGCTTTCATTCTTCAGTGACCTTCAACTTTCTAGCTTTGGTAGAACAGATTGTAATATCGATATTTCTCCATGTTCACTTCTTTGCAATTCAGTAACACCAAGCATTGTGTTAACTATAAGTCATATTAGCTTTAAGTTTCATGTGATCTACATGCCTATTCAGAATTTTCCTGGTTCTTCCTGGAACATATCATCTGCTCATTATCATCATCATCATCATCAATTTTATTAGCTAAAACATTGATGCTTTATGCATTTATATTCTTACAAGAGACACACAGAGCCTCGGTGAATGACTAATGAAAATATTAAAGAATTAGTTCAGTCTGCATGTGTCTAACATATCCATTGATTGTATAAAGCTCTCCAAATAAATATCCCTGAGTTCGAAATTAAAATGCAAATCACTTAAGACTGGCTTCACAATTTCTCTAGACTTCCTGATTTTGTATGTACCAAGAGAAGAGCAAGAATAGCTTCTGATATTGCTCCAGTTCCACTTTCAATGCTGTGTAAAAACAGGAAGCAGCGATGACAAGGCACTTCAGAAGAGCCACACAGACTTTGCTCTGCTCAGCAGACGGGGTTCTGTGCTGTTCTGGGCCCAATGCTCCCACTCGCACTGCAAATACCCGAATAGGAGTGAATGTGATATTTCATCTAATCATAAATTTCACAGCTGCTCTGTCAATTATTTGTTGCACTTTGTTAATTACACTAAGACTCAGCAGCTTGCCCTTTGGAGTTAGAAAGGGAATTTTTGACATCTTTTTCCCATCAGCAGCATTAAAAGTAGAAGTAAATTAAGAAAATGTTGAGCTGGGAGGTATGGAATAGGCACCCTGATGCAGAGCAGAGCTGAGTGAGGCTCAGAGATACAGCAAAGCTTCCCCACGGTTCCGCGGCCCGTTCAGAAGCAGTCCCAGAGCAGGGTTCGAGGCCTCCATCCCCAAATATCCTTAGTCACAGACCCCTAAGTCAACTGGAAACTGTGTATGACAAAATAAGGTAAGAAGAATTCCAAAGGAAATTTGACAGATCAGGGAATTAAAACGATAATAGGACAGCCATGCTAGGTACGTTTAATCATTTATAAATGTCCCTGTGCTTCCCGACAAAACAAAGGAGATTTAATAAATGTTTATTGAATATATAAATAGAAAAAATATGGAAACAAGTTAATGCCAGTGGACGTAGCCTAGGAAAGCATTACCCATAGGAAAATGTCTTTGACCAAGTTTATTTCTTACTTAAAAAAAATATTGTCCTGGTCAGTTTGGCTCAGCAGTTAGAGCATCGGCCCACGGACCAATGAGTCACGAGTTCGATTCCGGCCAAGGGCACGTACCTTGTTTGCGGTTCGTCCCAGGCCCTGGTCAGGGTCGTGTGGGAAGCAACCTGTGAATGTGCCTCTCTCACAGAGATGTTTCTCTTTCTCTCTCTCTTTCTCCCTCCCTCACTCCCACTCTATCTGAAGATAAATAGAAAAATATCCTCTGATGAGGATTAAAATATATATATATATATATATATATATATATATATATATATATATGTAACTGACTCTGGCCAGTGTTTCTAAAGCCCAAATGAACTATGGCTATTTCATAATCAGAAGCAGAAATGAAAGCAATGCATTTCATATCTTCTGAGGCTGACATTAAAGCATACTTGGAGATCCATATGAATTTTCAAAAATATGAAGAATACCGTATTTCCATTGCAGAATAACCCCTTTCTTTCTCATTAAAAAAAAAAAAAATGACATTAATCATGGACTTAGAATTTAGCAAAGTTAATTGTTCTGACAATAGAGAATGTTTTCCTTGAGTTTCAAATTTCTTTAGGTACTTCAAACTCTTTCTCCAAAATGAAGGACTCTCTTGCCTGACATGGATTGCACTGAGGATGTTGTTAGGAAATCCACCCCAGAAGCAAGCACTGAGTGTACCCCGGGGAATTCCCATTCGATGTGTGCTAGCCAGCTCTTCACTGTGTGGCAAGTGAGCTGTCTGGTCGTCCCCACCTCCAATAGCTACAGTCCCCTCCGCCTAAGCATGCAGAAACCTTTTATTTCCTGGAATACATGGAAAGAGCTGTTTCTCCAGGTCTGGTAAGAGCTCATGGCAACTCCACAGACAAATATTACTTCTCTGCGAAATTCATTTCGATCCCCTGGAAAGATCTTACGTTGATCTGTGGTAGAGCACACTGTCTGTCCCCCTGTGGAAGTGACTTGTGACCTCGGGAGCTCCAGTAATGTGTGGTACAACCTTCGCGCTGCACTTTGCTGACGGGTCAGTAATTAACTTGCACTGCGATTGTTTGTCGGCCCCACCACAGCAGCCATTTACCAAAGTAACATTTTAATTTCAGTTTCCTTCCAGTTCACTTTCCTTTTCTTTTTTTTTTTTTTCCCTGTGGCTTCTACATCTCTATTAAGTCTAATTTCCCCAGACCACTTCCATAAGCAGAGAGAGTGCAATAAAACTCAGTCTAAAAAATGTCAGATATAATGAGAAAAGAAGATCCCAGTAAAGGAATTTGACCACAGCCACCCCATTGGGTAACATTGTCTTTGACTGGGCAGGTGTTAGATTTAGGAAATGTGATAATAAGGCTTTGCATTTATTTAACTTCCATCAGGGAATCTGGGTGATATGCCGCAGTCACTGACAGAGTCTGGCGAGTCAGCCGCGCGGATACATTGTAACACAGGGATTGTCATTGCATGTGGGCATCCTCAGTGCTGAAAATGACAAGTACAATATTTTTTCGAGTAGAATAAGTCCTGTGTGGTAGGTAGCCTTGGTCTTTTCTTAGATCTTGATGTCCTGTCGCCATTCCTCTTCCCCTGGGTGCCTTAGTCTTTTAGGCTCTGTCCTATTGAGAGCAAAGCAACTGATTTTACATTTCAAATTTGTATTGAGCCTCAACTGTGAGAAACAGACTGGCTAGGTCCTACAGTTTCTTCAAAAATGATTAAAAACCTGGGGTTGAGTTAGACATGAACGTGCTTGTCTTCCACGGAGTCTGGTGAGAGTGCGACGTTGGGCGGGGCTGAGGACAATGTCAAGGTGAAGGTGACATTTGACTTTGACATTGCATGATAAATAGGACTCCAAAGGCAGAGAGAGGATATGAAGATCGGTGCAGGCAGAAATCACAAGATTAAAGGAAAAGAGGGGTGAATATCCACAACAAATTGTTAGGTGGGAAAGCTAGGGGGAGAGAGTTAATTAGGGCTGGACTGAAAAACCTTGCAGTTCCTATTACAGAGTTAATTTTGTCTTATGGATCCTGGGAAATGATGACTTTATATAAGGCATAATCCCCTCCCAAAAGACTTGGTGAAAAAAGACCCCAATGAATGGGTCCCCAGCCTCCTGAAGCTGCAGAATGATCAACAGCATTGTCATGGATGCTTCTTGGTTAACTTTAAACCAGAATCAACATCAGACCACCTATTTGTAAACACCAATCTTATGATAAGGACACCCAGGGATCTGGGGGGAAAAATTCCGTAGAAATTTAGGATCCTTATTTGAACTTCCAGGTTCATGTTTAATGCTTCTGGTTACCAATCAAATGAAGACAAAGACTTCACAGGAACGGCAAATGAAGCATTTAAAGATGAGAGTCCATGGGTGCAATTGCATTTTATTAGGGGCATAGAAGAAAAACATAAAATTAAGAATAGTGGAATTTCTTCTGAATTTCCCTCTGGTGATCAGCTAAGAAGTAAAAAATTAAAAAGCAAATAGGAACAAAATGTCTGTGCCATTGTAATTATGTTTAGGCAGCATAAGAAATTTTATGAAATGCCAATCTCCTTAGATACACAGGAGAACCATAAGGAGCATAAGTAATGCAATCTTCTCTGTTTCCTCTGTCAGTTTTGACCTAATCTAGCAAGAAATGCTGAGCCATTTTCCGCCTCTTGCGTACAAGTATCAATTAAGGGAAAACAGGGTGACTATCTTAGGGCACTGGATGATGAAATGTCACTTACGGAGAAAACATGGGCGATAGAACAAGTTGCTCAGCAGCTACCGTATGAGAAAACACAGTCGAAGCAAGCAGAGTCTCAGACACTCTCTGGGACAGGACTAATTCAGTGATCTTTGTTGGAAGAGTATCAAGTGCAAAAAATGCATTTCAATCTGCAATTGCTTGTTTCCTGGGATTTCACGTTCTACGGCATTTATTTTCTAAAGGAGGTTGCAAAGCCCTTTTATCGAGTAGATTAAATATAATCATACGTTGCCCTGGCCAGCACGGCTCAGTTGGTTGTCCTGTACGCCGAAAGGTTGCCAGTTTGATTCCCAGTCAGGGCACATACCCAGGTTGCGGGTTGGATCCCCGGTTGGGCTGCAGGCAGGAAGCAACTGAACAATGTTTCTCTCTCTCTCCCTCTCGCTTCCTCGCTCTCTAAAATCAGTAAAAATGTTTTAAATCTAATCATGCTTTGATTGCAGTACAGCAGGCTTTCTCTGCCCAGGTTAAAATATGGAGAAGCTGCATGTTGCATAATTAGTGCTCAACATTCATTAACAGAAGTCAGTAACTGACAGTAGTCAAATATGGCTGACATTTGTTTTATTTAGCAAATTTATTGTTGTATCCAATTAGTCTTTCCCTAATGCTCATGTCTTCAAACTCTAAATTGATTGGATTGGATTTCAGTGCCAAAGGGACATGTCTGAGAACGGGACAGTAGTGTCATAGTCTATCGTTGTGACAATGACAATACCATTCAAATAAAATATTTCACACTATCTCCTTTAATGCATTTAAAAATGAGTTTCTCTTCCACTCAATTATGTACGCATACAAATACATTTTACATAACGCCTGGCCTGTGTCTGTGTAATCTGAGAGGAGCATTACCCAGAAGTCCCCCTCTACAGATTGTTATCAACTAGGTGGTGTGTTACTAAGCGTCAGATCTGGATGCGGGGCATTGCTCAGAACTAGCTCAATTACTCACAAGGGAGATGAGCCTAGAGAAGCAGGGCTCCAGTCCTAGCAAGGGATTGAGGCAATGAGTGACCAGGTTGCCAGCAGAGAGAGCTGTGGTCAGTGACAAAGCCAATGCGTAATGATGAAGGTGTGACTTGTTGAGGGACGGGGACTTGCAATTAAGGGGGAACACACTTGATGGGTTGTGTCACAGGTGCAGACCAGGATCACTTTTTATAATTTCTTATCAAACTCACAGAACTTGATTCCACTGGAATTAAAGATTACGTGCAATATGCTAAAATTTATTCTGGGGGTTAGGGTCAGACGAACTCATCTTCCGTGGAAAATGAACAAATGGCCCTAGTAGTGAGGAGGAAGAACACTGTAGAGCAGGGATGCAGGCCAGGGTCAGTGTGCGGGGCTTCATGAAAATGCCGATTTCACTGTATCTTCCAGAGACATTTCCACTCAGCAAGACTGAAGAGGGGCCTGAGAGCCTGCATGCTTGGCCATCACCCCTGGTGATTCAGACGCAAACTGAACTTTGCTGAGAAACATGTCTATAGAATTATATAAAGTTATTTTTTTGAATTTTATATCTGCAATGTTCTAAAATTGTTACGAATTACTATGTGACTCCTTGTTTTTAAAGCCCATTGTTACTGTTCATATCTGTTGATATTGTTGCTTAAATGAAGTGTTCTGGGAATAAGTGGGGGGAGTGATATGGATCATAGTTGGGAATAGTGAGAAGAAGGTAGGTAGCTAAGTAGATAGGTATCAAGATAGATTCATAGACACAGAGGTACATGATAATAATATTGTGAATACCCTGTTTGAGATTAATCATGTTTAGCAATCCAGAACATACATTCAGGTTTAATTACCGCTACAAAATGAATTCTTTGACATACAAGAAAAACCCCAAAGGATCATAAGACAAGCAATCGGGGTCTATTGTATGACTTTCAGCCCCAGTGTTTTTTTTGTTTGTTTAATGTTTACATCATGAACTTTGTAAGTGTGAATAAAACAACATCAATTTAAACACTTGCAAAACAATTCTCTTGCTTGTGAAACATCAAAGGATATTTGATGCGAGAACAAAATAAATTCCACAAAATGTTGTTTTCACTCAAATTTAATCTGAAATTTGGGGCCAGTGAGGCTTCCTTTCATGAAGGAAAGAATATCAAAATAGGAAAAACTATTTCCCAGTCCACATTATTTAAATTGAATGTTTCTGACTGAGTTTATCAATCCTGTCTTGGAAGATCCTGCAATACACTACATATGTTGTATGTTTTTAAATGTATCCCTTTCTTTCTAGGTGGATTAATGAAAGGCTCCTTTGATGCCTTATTCTCTTCAGGCACTTCAGCTTGCATTACCAGGAACCACAATCCAGGAGTTGTTTGGGGGCTACATTCCCCTTTAGAGAAGTGGTATTTTGCTTCTCTTTCTTCAAAGGAGAGTTGGGGGGTCCTCTCCCAGGAGGTGAGAAGTGGAGAAGAGGGTTAGATGCCTTATCAACCTAACTGGGTTCCAGTTAATTGAGTGTTACTGTAAATTGTAGTAGTGGAGTCAAATTTCTCTCCTAATTTAGGCTCTTCACAAAGCAAAATATATGATTTGGGCTTGGCCATATTGAACGCAGAAGGGAACTCATTTATATTTATAGTTCTTAATTGGCTACCAGGATTATCTATATAATTTAAAAATTATTGAACAGTATTTTTTTTTTCCTCTCTCTTCTCCCTTTATTCACTTACATAGCTTTGTCCTGACTACTTCTGAGGCTTTGAGAGTCTGATCTATTAATAGATAACATGTATGATGAAATGGGTGAGACAGCCACACCCCACTACATTTCCCCATCCTGTGGGCTTTGAATTTCACATCTGTGTGGGGATGCATGCATGTGTGTTTAAATGGTCCTTTCTATTATTATCACCACCCGGGTTTATGAACCTCTCTTAACTTCCCTACAGCAATGCCTCCACACAAGTGTAGATGCTCTGGCCCATAACTTATATCCTGTGGCTTTGAAAACAGCAGGCAAACTAAAGATTACTATACTTGCTATAATTTAGAAAAGTTAAGCTTTTGGAGACATCTTTGACTGGTTAAAAAATGCTTTGAGGAGAACTGGCAGCAGAAGAAATTTTGTTCTTTCAAATGAGAAGAATGAACCCAGTCATAAAAGTTAGACAAACAAAACAAGGACCTAAAAAAATTATATTTAAATGAATGTTTTTTTCAGAGAATAATCTAATGTGCTAGTCAGCCACCAAACATTTATTAGAATTTACTGTGTGCTCAGAAGTTATTTGGAGGACTCTCATCATTGCACTCTCCTGCTTTCTTAGAAACAGCCATACATTCAAGAAGAGGCGGAAAACCGGCAGATTGCCAACCAGACTCAACCCACAGACATATGCTGTTGGGCCTGAACAACAACTTCAAATGTTTTGAATGAGTTCCCATTGAAAATGAGGATGTTCTACTCTAAAAAGAGGTGTATATCTGTGTGTCTTCTCATAAGGTGTGGAAAACTGATCAAGGTATTCATAGTAACTGTCAGGTGGAGGTGGGCACTTTCTACATCCGGTAAAAGGGCAAATTCTCTCTAATCCAGAGGTTCTCTCCCTTCCCACTTGATTTGCATAGGTGTCTTGACTGTCTGGAGACGTTTATGACTGTGATTCTCGGTGTCAGTTACCTCTGGGAGCATTGCTCTTCTGATGTCTGGGTTGAGCAGAGATTCTGCTGCATGTTAAATTAATACCATTTTTTATATTTTATTATTTTTTTTTAATCCAAGATGGTAAAATTGGAAATATAGAACAGAACCAAGAGACTGTGTTTGTACCACTGCTTCAGAATGGGGCACTGAAGATTAACATTATTTCCTATATTGTTATAATTTTTTAAACACAATCTCGTCACTAAGAGTAAGATATTGTGCTGTGCTCTTTGCTATTGCTAAGTGAGTTCCCCTTTCCTGCTCTGACCTCCGTTACTGTTCCTTTTGTATTTTGGCAGATAATTATATCCTGACTTCTATTGTATTCTGTTCTCTATTTGAGCTGTGTGTCTCTTCTGCTGAAACTGACTGTGGACTTCTGAGAGTCAGACACTATGTTTGTCAGTGCCGTTGCTCTGTGTTGTAGGTAGAACATTACAGGTAGTTGGTGCCTGTCAGAAATCCTCTGTCTCTAATTCCCCCAGTACTGTAAGCATTTCCAACAAGTTCAGCTTTGTCACTATGTTAGAATGGTTGTGGTTCCCGTGTTTCTTTCCTACTTCTCTACATCAAAAGCTGCCAAATGGCCCTGGGATCTAGTGCATCAGGGTCAGGGAAAGTTAGAAGAACCACCGCATCTCACCTTCCTCCATCCCTACCTCAAGTCCTACTCTACCCCATGCTGACTAGTCTCTGGTTTTCCTTTCATGCTGACTTCCCACCTTGAAACTATAGCTCACTTTCTTAAAGCCAGTCTTACAACCTAGAGTGCTCTGGCCTGTAGGACAAATCTGGTTCTCCAAGGGCAGCGCCACTGCCATTATCTCCTGAGCATCTGATCAGCCACCTCCACGGCCCCACTTGCTCTGGTTACACGGATGCCTTAATCTTAACTGTGTTCAGAATTAGGGCTGCGATTGGACTGGTGTATTCACCCAAACTCCATACATAGAATCCTGAGCAGGTTTGCCCAGGGAGGAAAAAAACAAAACAGAAGTGACTTTTCTAGCTGGATCAGCAGACCAGATCATGGGCCTCTCAACTGCCTTTCTTATTTTTCCTTATTTTGCTAGGACCCCCGCATACCTGCCGCAGGAACCATCTATGATATCACCTTACCGCCCGAGGGAACATTTACTTTCAAAATAAACGTGGGTGAAGAAAATGTTGCTTTCTCTCTTTCTCCTGACTCTGCAGTTTTTCTTTATTTTAATTTCAGGTCCAAGAGTCAATAGCTGTCTACCACTTTCTGAATGACACTGTGTGATGGATATCGTTCTTCACAAATAAAGGGTATTTTTGGTGAGGACACATCTTGAGCTGCTGAAAGGAAACTTTCCATATCAACCAAAAAGTTCGTAAACAAACAAAACAGAGTGAGCCGCCTTCTTACTCCCACACACAGCCTCCCCCACACAGCTGGATGGGGAAATGAAAGCAATAGCAAGAAATTGCTTTTGATGAGTTTTATAATCTTATCATCATACTTAGAATAGAAATAAACCAAAAGTATCTTGGCATAAGTTTTATTTCATGATAAGGGAAAAACCGGTCACTGATTGAAGACAACCTAATAAGCCAATGACTACGGCTACTATTCGCACTACCTTTAACCTTTATAAAACAACTATTTTGTGCCATAAACTAGACAAAATATTTTACATATGTTATTTTTTTTTTTTATCTTGTGAGGAAACTCTTAATTTTATTGGTGAGAAAACGCAAGTTCAGAGAGAAGAAGTAAGTTGCACAAATTAACATGGAATATCTAGCAAGTGGTGGAGTTCAGCTTCAGCTTTGGTTTTTCTGACTTCCCAGCCTAAGGCATTAATATCTTTACTATCTTTAGAAGGAATAAAAAAAAGTTATGGCCCTGGCCAGTTTGGCTCAGCGGTTAGAGCGTCGGCCTGTGGTCTGGAGAGACCTGGGTTCGGTTCCCGCTAAGGGCACGTAAAAAAAAAGTTATGGACTAGAACTTGGGAGAAATATGTTCTCATTATGTCCTCAAACAATTCAATTTCTCCATGTGTTATGATCTTCTTTAAGTCCATTAAAAGCTCCTGTTTATTTCACTAGCTTGCTGGAATAATCAAGCAAAATAATGTATGTGAACTCACTTTCAAAACTCTAAATAGACTATAAATAGAGAATGAACATTCTTGCTTATATTAATCAATCTGAAGACATCAAATAAACCTGAAAAAGGCAAACTGAAGGAGTATGAGCAAGAGGTGTGTGGAAGCAAGTAAGACCCTTTGCCATGGAAATAACTTAGTGGACAGCCAAATAAATAACTATGAAAATAGCTAAAATGGGGAGAAGGAACTGGATTCCCCTAAAACATGGCAATCGATTGGATGAATAGAATAAGTGAATCCATAGAGATTCCCAAATTACTTGTTTAGATGACTTGAGGAATACAGGTATCTGCATTTAGAAGAAGAATGAGAAAGATTCTGCAGGGAGAGTATGGGTTTAACTTGAAACATATTTCATATGAACTGCCGATGGGACTTCATGAAAGAGGTATCAACGAACAAATGGAAATGAACAATACTGGAAGAGAGGCCAAGGTCAAAGATAAAAATTTAAGGATCATATTTGAGAGATTAAATTTACACCATAAGAATGGGCCCTGGCCAGTTTGGCCCAGCGGTTAAAGTGTCAGCACATGGACCAGACAGTCCCGGGTTCGGTTCCCGCTAAGGGCACGTACCTCAGTTGCAGTTTGTCCCCGGCCCCGGTTGGGGTCGTGTGGGTGGCAGCCACTTGATGTGTCTCTCTCACATCAATGTTTCTCTCTCTTTCTTCCTCCCTCTCTCCCTCCCGCTCTATCTGGAGATAAATGCAAAAAATGTCCTCAGGTGAGGATTAAAAAAAATTATAAATCATAAGAACGGAAGCATGTCAAAGGTGTCGGGTGAAAAGAGAAGATGGTCTAGAGCTGTGCCATTCACTAGGAATATGATGCAAGTCACCCATGTAATTAAAAAATTTCTGGTAGCCACATTAGATGAGTAAAATAAGATTGGTGAAATTAATTTTAATAATATAATTTATTTGACCTAATATATCAAAAATGTATAATTGAGCACATGATCAATATAAAAATATTAGTGAGATAATTTACACTCTCTTTATTTGTACTAAGTCTTCAAAAGCTGGTGCTCACATTACAACTCAGTTTAGACTTAGCCACATTCCAAGGGCTGAATAGTCATTTGTTCCTAGTTGCCCATCATAATGGTCAGCATGGTCTAGGCAGGAATTTTGAAGATTAAAGGACTGCAGGGAGACATACGGTCAAGCGAAGATAAAGAAACATAGATCAGGTAGCTGCAATATGACAGAAACTAAGGCAAAATGCGTTCTTCCTCACGTATTTTCTATCACCTCTACGTGAGGTAATATACGTAGTGAACAAGCAACACATTTGCCACAGATGGTATTGTTTTAGACGTGGCACAAAGCAGATTCCTTTTAGACCCTTTCAGATGCTAACGAACTTACATGAGGTCCAGCATTGCTTAACTGGTACACTTAACAGGCTTAGCATCTGTAGCATGGCACTGTGAAAATAAGGTGCTTTTTGCATTATCCAGGTATCCCTATACATCATTACAGTCAACCAAGTAGCACGTACATTTGGATGCTTAACCACTTAATCTTACCTTCCTTATCTTTAAAATGGGATACTGACTCCCTTACATGATTTTTGTGGATATCAAAAGCTATGAGGTATGCAAAACATCCAATTCATAATACACATCTTACATAATAGCATTATCATAGCTATGATGAGTATTATTAACAATCCCACTCTAATAATTTATATTGATGAATGTCTCATGCTACTGTATCTTGCAAATAAGAGAATATTGTCTGTTTTTTGTTTTTTTTTATAACACCTTAGTACCTACCACAGTGTTAGAGATACTGCTGGGATACTCAACACTCATGTTCACTCCTAAATTCCACTTCCTTTAAGTGAACCATCAAGATATGAGTGGGTGATATTGTATGGAGGCTCAGGTTATTTGAGTTCCCGTTACACTTATTACAAAAATGAATATGGGCTCTACTGCTCAGTTTCTATCCCTTAACATTCTAAAATGAAGCTAACTAAAGCAGAAAGATAAATTAGCAGAAAGAAAAGTTCCCCTGACTCAGCACATAGTCCCTGCACATTCTACCCTTCGTAGCTCCTCTAAAAGGCTATCTCGTTTTGACTCCCAGCTTGGCATTACATCTGTAGAGATCAGAACAAAAAGTTCTCTAAGTTTTTAAAAAATGAATCTAAAATACACATAAAATGATTCAATGTTTAATATCATGGCTTTAGCAAAATTGCTTATAATTTTAATAGTTAGAGGTAGTCGGTGGTTTCTATCACTCGTTGTGAGTTTCAGAAAGGCACCACAGTGTATAATGGATCCAGGATTCTAATCCAACTTTTCACCACTGCCGGATTATGCAAAATGTACTCATAAAGTGTCATTTGTTTGAACTATGTTTCTAGTTCCTCTTCCCCTAAAGGTATCCTATTTTTCATACCCAGGAGAAATCATAAATCTCTATAAATTTTCCTGATGCTATCGTCACAGTCAACTTTATATCATTTATTTTATCATTAATATACACAAATATTCATTAAGTGCTTATTATATGTATGTTTATCATTGTTCTAGGTTCTAGGTATTCAGATGTAAAAAGTCAGACCAGGTAAATGCTCTCACGGACCATTCAATCCATGTAAAGATAGCCACTAAGAAACTTAACAAAAATTATATATGCAATTCCCCATATCCACAAGGCTATTTAGGAAAATAAAAGCAGAGTAATGAAGTAGAGAGGGCCTTGCAAATCATAACAGGAGATTGAGTACATTTGATGTAGAATAGAAAGTCATTTGGAATGGTTTAGTAGGAGAGGTGTATAATTTAAGCATTAGGAAGGCCACTCTGGTTAATCCTGGAAGAATGAACGTCATATGAAAAGTAGAAGCAGGGAAACAAGTCAGGAGAATTCTGCAGTAACGGTTCTAGAAGTTGAAAAGTGATTGAATTGTGGGTATTTTGATCTATATCACCCCTTGCTAAATGTCTAACTCATTCCTGTTTAGAGAAATCTGTTCAATAAAAGCTCAATATATACAGTTAACATTTATAAATATTAAAATATATGAATAGATAAAAATGGGTTTATGTAAATAAACAATTAGAAAAAATGTACATAAAATATAATATTAAAAAATATTTTTATTAAATTTCTCTTTTTCGCTGAATCTTTCTTTTCACCCAAATTTTAAATAATTGTGAGACTTAGAATTTTCTCATGCTCAGTTGTACTTAACAAATTACAACACAGAAAAATACAGTTAAGGCCAAAAAAAACCTTGCTGAAATGTTCTGGAAGTTGTGACCTCCTCAACCTTCTTGAGTTCATTAAAAATATGCAAATCAACATTACTACAAATATTTTCTATGATTTTTCTCTATTGACATTAGAAGGTGAGTTGGTCAGTGTGGTTTTATCTGGAATTGTGATGTCATTAAAATGTCACTTATTGTAGTGTATTCATTTAGCAGATTTTTTTGGGGGAAAGTCATTATCCCAGCAAACAAACAAAATTAAGAAAAAAAGAGAGCTATATGTCTGGGGAAAAAAAGATATAACTTTTCAAGAGCCATTTCAGAGAAAAGTAAACAAGATAATAATATTTTGCAAGCTCTGCTTATAACTGATGAATTGGATGTGGTTTGGGGTGAGGAGTGTGAGGAAAAGAGTGGAATTGAGGGTAGTCCTTAGTTTATGGTCCTGAAAAGATAGATGAACCGTGGTGCCATTAAGTGAGAGCGATGAAAATAGTGAAGATATATTTGGGTCAGGAGTGAGTGGGGAGTAAGTTAAGAGCTTAGTTCTGAATATACTCATTTTGATATCTCTATGAGATATGCCACTGGAGATGATGAGTAGGCAACAGCTTTATAGTTACAGTGCTAAGAAAGAGGTTTGGTGTTGAGATCCAATCAGAATATAGATAGTATTTAAACTCACGGAACCAAATAAGATCACCTAGGAATAAATGTAGATGATAAGGGTTGATATTGGAAAGGTAGAAATCTGAAGATTGAATGCAGAACATTCCAACACTGAGAGGATTGGATGATGAGAAAGAGTGAACAAAGGAAACAGAGAAGGAGAATCTAGTTAGTTTGGAGAAAAACTGGGAAAATGAAATACCCCAGAAGTCAAATGAAGAGAGAAGTCAAGAGGGACGGAGTGTTCATTTACATGAGACGCAGCTCAGCTAATAGATAATATGAAGACGTATAAATAACCATTGGATCTGGGAAAGCGAAACCACTGGGACTCTGACATAGCATGTTCGGTACTATTTCTATGGCATTGTATTCATACATATACATTTATATTTAAATTCTTGTGTTTGTGAAACCACAGTTTTCACTGGCTAAATAGCACATTGATTCTTTGTGTCCCCAATAATTCCTGACACAGTACAGTGTACTTAGTTGCTCAAAATTATTTACAGAATTGAATTGAATTGGGCTGACCCCACCCAAAAGAGAAAAATCAATTTTTAAATCCACAATTATATTTATTGTGTGTTATTGACAAGACCAATATTTTAAAATAAGATATTCTGCCAATTCTTTGGCACCTCGTAAATACCCCTTCTCATCAGATGAGCTTTCCTACCATGGCAGAGAAGATAGAAACAATGAAACATGTATTCCCTCAACTTGCTCTCCTCACGTCAGCTTATCTATATCCAATTCATCTGCATGCACACCATTAAAGTGCTCTTCCTTCTGTTTCAGGTTAATTTATCTACTTGAGCTAGTGATTACACCCATCTGTCTGAGTATCCTCTGAGACCTCGCTGGGTTTCTGAATATTTTTCTTCGTTTTCTTTACTTTCATTCCTTTTCTCCTCCCCTTTCTTACAACATTTATGTTTTATTCTATTTTTTTTAGCTGCTGCCTATTTCAAGCTCTCTAAAAAGTGTATTTTACATACACTAGACCCGATTTCTGACTCCCTTTAACATCTCATTCTAAGGCTTGAACTTCACTAATGCCTTTGATCCTTTCTTACACAGTTGAGAAAGGATGCATTCTCTTATCAGGAATGACAAATAGAACTTTAATCTTTTAAAAACAAGCTCGACCCCAATCAACGTAACAGAAATATCAAATAAAACTATACTGAGATACGCTTTTCTACAGATTGGCAAAACCTGAAAAGTATGGCAACACAATCTGTTGGAAAAGCTCTGTGCTCCCAGCAGCCTTCTCATTACGGGCTGCTGGGAGTTCAGAATGTTGCAGCTACCATGAAGAATAGTTTGGCAATAACTACGGAAACTATTTTATCTCTTGGTTTTTAAAGAAATTGTATTTCTGGAAATTCATTCCATAGATATATTTTTAAATGTTCACAATTACATTAAAACATTCATGTATTAGCAAAAAATTGAAAAACAAAAACAAAAACAAAACATGACGCTTTTAATAAGAGACGGATGAAATTATGTATGATATATCCACACTGTGGAGTACTGTACAGCTGTCAAAAAATAAGAGAGTTAGACAGTTTCTTGTTTTCATTATAGAAATATCTCCAAGGTATTACTAAATGAAAAAAAAAAAGCAAAGCATATATAGTATGTCACCTTTAACATAACAAAGGAAGATATATATACACACATAAGTGTATGTAGAAAATATAAAGAGTTTACAAAATGTGGTTATCATCCTAGCTGGGTGGCTCAGTTGGTTGGAGGGTCACTCCATGCTCCAAAAGGTTGAAGGTTCAATTCCCGGTCAGGGCACATACGTAGGTTACAGTTTCGATTCCTGGTCAGTGGTGTTGGAAGGCAGTCAATCTATGTTTCCCTCTCACATCGATGTGTCTCTCTCCCTTTCCCTTCCCCTCTCTCTAAACTCAATGAAAACATATCCTTGGTGAGGATTTTTTTTTAAAAATGGGGCTGTTTAGTTAAGGTGGGAATGAATGGGGTATCTAAAAATTAGAATATGAGAAAATTTTTCTCTAAAAGTTTTATATTTAGGTTTTATTTTGATTTTGAACGACCTCACTTGTATCTACCACCTATTCTCAAACTAAAAACAAACAAAACATACCTATAAAAAGACTTTCATAAAATGAAAAAAAAAAAAATTATTGCCGCCTCAATTGTATTAGAACCTCAAGGCACCTGGGGAGAGGAGTTAGTGCCTGATCTTCCAGGAATAAATACCTCTCTTCACTGACTGAAGCCATTTCCATAAACCATCGGAAGCATCTGTCACCAACAGTGAGGTACATGGGAGAAGCAAATAAATCCTGATGCTGGATCAACCATGGAGAAGCCAAAGGTGGATATCCAATTAGGGATTTTCCCTCCTCAACAACCTGTTACTACTTACAATCCTTAGTCATCACCCGCTCAGCTGATCCGCTGTTAGGATCTCAAACTGTTTCTGGCCTTGCTTCCCACCACTGTCTACACTTCTAGCTAACAAAGCCAGACAACACACTCTTCTGGGACATTTTGTGCCTTGACAGGTTCCCTTCCTGTCACTTGGAATGTTTCTCATCTCCCTAGTCCCAGCTTTGTCTGAAAACTTCTCCAAACGTTTTCTTTACAAAACTGTCCTGATTTTTCTGACAGGATATGATCAAATGAAGCAACACCTGCAAAAGTCTCTAGTTTATTGCCTGATGTATAACAGGAATACGACAATGTTAGATGCATTTCTGAACCCTGATGGAATATTTCTTGCATCTTTTCATGGTATGTAGCACATTTTATTTGCATTATAATTATTGATATAGTAATCATACTAGATTATACGTTTCAGAAACAAGTATTGTGGGGAGGGGCTTCATTCATGGAGTAGCTGGTTAAAATATTTTTTATTTCAGTTTAATTGAAAAACTTGTTTCATTCCAAACTACCCTTAAACTGATACTGTATTTTTTTCTGATTATCGAGTTTGGACAATTTGAGTAAGTAATGTCTTTAAAGGGGACTCTGTGTGGCTGTGTTGTGGAGTTCTGTGCTTTTCCCTACAAGTGATGGAGTCACCTTTCTCCTGGGGAAAGCATTTTCATTTCTGGGGCCTGGAGGCTCCTCTTCTCAGCTAGGAGTCGACGTGTTGCTGGTGTAGTGGCTCCTCAGTGCAAGAGTGGGCCTGTGACCTAGGCCTGCTCACTCAGGGTCACTCAGGGCGTCTGTGTCTGAGTCAAAGATCAGCTCAGCTATGGTCCTGTGACACAATTCAGTCCTTTCAGATCTGAATCTGAGACCTTTGTGGCAACAGAGATTGCTGAAAGGGTCAGATGTAACCCTAAAACTCTCTTGTCAATTCGGTGTGCATTTCTGTTAGAAACTGCTTATAGCACAGTGAAAAAAGAGCTAAAGAAAAAAGAAAACAAGAATGGATCCTGATAACTAGGCATGAGCTCCTGGATCCAGCCATACCTGACTTTGCTTTCCTTGGATTTTTAAAAAATGTTTTTATTGATTTTTTTTTTTCAGACAGAAAGGAAGGGAGAGAGAGAGAGAGAAACATCGATATGAGAGAGAAACATCGACCGGCTGCCTCCTGCACAGCCCCCGCTGGGGATTGAGCCCACAACATGGGCATGTGCCCTGACTGGGAATTGAACTGGGACCCCTCAGTCCACGAGACGATACTCAATCCACTGAGCCACACCAGCCAGGCTCCTTGGATTTTTTATTTACACCATTAATTGCCTGTCTCTATTGCCTAGACTAATTTTTTTTTTGAAGTTTCCAACACATTTTATTTTGCAGACCACTGGTTTGTATCTTTTGAGGACCAACATCTGTATAAATCCCTATAAAATGTCCAATTAATTTCAGTTCTATAGCAGCCTCTCAGGTACCATTCTTATGACCTGAGCTCCAGTGACACCTGCCAGACAGGCTGCCGTGGGCTCCCGTAGCAGGGGAGTGTCCAAGCCTAGGCTAATTGTAACTCTTTTTTTTTTTTTTATCCTTTGCAAATCAAAGTCTACTATAAACTAAACTTTAGAATATTTGTAAGTACATTTTATTATTTATTAATTTTTGTTATTATTATTTTTAATCCTCACCCGAGGACATGCTTAAAGAGAGGGAGAAAGAGAGAGAGAGAGAGAGAGAGAGAGAGAGAGAGAGAGAGAGAGAGAGAAACATTGATGTGAGAGAGAAACATTGATCAGTTGGTTGCCCTCTGTACACACCCTGACTCGCAATCAAACCTGCAGCCCTGGTATGTGCCCTAACTGGGAATCAAACCAGAAACCTTTTGCTGCATGGGATGATGCTCCAACCAACTGAGCCATTCCAGCTGAGTTAGTATATGTTAAAGTCCAGCCATAGAACAATTATTTTGCAGTTATATATATGCTTCTGGTACTCAAAGAGTTAAGTTTATGATAGTAAATGATTTTTTTAAATATATAAAGCAATTAATTATGTTAAATATTTTCTGAGTTTATGGGAATACCAAAACTGTCTGAAGAGATAATGCCAGTAGTTTTCATCACTACGAGAAATGTGTATATCTCTTCAGAAATATCCTTTATATAAGGCAGTCTCAGAAATTCTCATAAATACCACAAGCAGGACCAATGGGTAACAAAACACACCCTTTTCCGTAAACTACATCTTCCTATTTGCCTCACTTCAGACTGAAGTCCTCAACATATAGCTGTTCCTTTGGACCCTGTCTGCTGAGAGACCTTAGTAAAATTCTCCTTGGAGGAAGAGCAGTGGCCTGGCTACAAAGTCAGGATAAACAAAGCTCTGTGGCCTTCTCCTGTGAGCATGGACTCCTTTATGAGATGCTCTAAATGCTGAGAAATGGGACGAGTGCATTTTAAGGATAATGGGAGTGGGTGGGATGAACAAAGTGAAGTCTATCTCTCCAGGTACCAAGGTTGGGCTACCCTAAATTAGGGACAGAGCAGGACACTCCAGAATAGAGCATTAGAAAAGGAAGAAGAAGAGGAGGAATATCAAAGAAAAAAATGTGTCCTTTCTGAATATTGCTGAGTGCTGGCCCCAAGTGAACAAGCATGATATTCTCTTAACAAATCAGCTTTGAAATAACTCTCCAAATGAAATCTTCTGCATGTGTTTGTTTGTTTGTTTTTGTTTATCCTCACCTGAGGATATTTTTTTTCCATTGATTTTTAGAGAGAGTGGAAAGGAGAAGAGAGAGAAACATCGAATGGAAAGAGACATCAATGGGTTGCCTCCCACATGACCCTGATCAGGGCTGGGGATCAACCTGCAACCCAGATACATACCCTTGACCGGAAATAGAACCCTCAACCCTTTGGTGCTCGGGCCAATGCTCCAATCACTGAGCCACACTGGCCAGGGCCTCTGCATTGTTTTTATTTCACCAAAATTTGTTATCTATTCACATAAATTTATAAAGATATAGCAACCTGCAGTTACTCATTCGGATTTGCTTCTTAAGATTTGGTCTGTACATTCAAGAGACAATTCATTACTTGCTTTTACAAGCAATTCTTTTTTACATGTCTATCAGCACTATTTGTTCTTTATAAATCCATACTACATTTAACTAATTCTTAGTTTTACATGCAGTCCATTAAATGTTTTTATTTTCATTTAACTGTTTCTGTTAGAAACAATTGTTTTACAAAGAATTTGGCTTTTAAAATATTACGTAGTTTAAAAAACTATCCTGGACTTTTTTTTCAGTACCAAATGCTCATGTGGATATTCATTTTTTTCTAACGTGTCAGTACTACATATGTTTATTCATGTGATATTCTTTTATAACAAAATGAAATAAAGTAATAGCATATCAACCAAATTATCTGAACTACACAGCTTCTATAGATGCAGAGGTTCAGAACCATAATATTGAAGACAGATTTAAATAATGTTTCCCATTGTGAGGTAATGCAACAAATTAAAAAACTAATCAGTATATCAAGGCAAATACATATTGCCAGGGTCTTCTTACATTCTAGCAATAAAAATGTATTGAACACCAAGTCTTAATCTCTGGTTTGTGTGTGTATGTGTGTGTGTGTGTGATCATTTTAAGTTAACAAGTAGCTAGCTTCGGTATTGACAATTGAAGAGATCTTAAAATGGAGTATACTAGTATGCCTAATAATTTCCTGCTAAATTGACCACATCAAAAAACATTTATATGTGTCTTTCAATAGGAGACAATAAAAGAAAAGAAAATTGTTGCCACTTATCAACCCTGTAACCATTTTTTAATAACACAAAAAAATAGGTGTTGTGGGGATCATCACTTCCCCCATCCAACAGCACAATAAAAATAATATTAGGAAAGAGTGGATCATATCGGGAGCTTTTATTAAAATTCTTTCAAAAATCTACAGTCAGATTTATTTTAGGTATTTGTCTCTGAGATTAGCAATAGTTTTATATTTTCTGTACATAAGTTACAGCACACAGAGACTTTCTATAAAAGCAAGAAGTCAATATAAAAGTTCTTGTCAGTTTCTGATTAAGAAAACCTTTTCATTTCTAGAGTTTTTATTTTGGAAAGTCTCAAGGCAGGAAAATTATATAATTATATAAATAACAAAAGCATATCTCTAATTTGCCCCCTTTCCCAGAAGTAACCTTTGGTGAAGTCAGCTGTGACTTGTGTTTTAAAAATACAGTTTTGCTTAGGAAATAAAAGTTGCCCTTAAGATTTTACTTATATCTTAAGTAAAATTTAGAAAAAATATATTCAAATGTCATGACACAGAGCTTTCTTTTGCATTTTAAACGCCCCTGCTTTTTAATAGCTATTTAATAAATTACACCTTCTCAAGGATTTCTAATGCTAACTGGAATACAACAGTTTACAATCCAGGTGTTAATTCTTACAGTTAAAAATGCCTTTTTTCTTTCGTTCTCTGGATCTCAAATAGTACATATTTTTATGAAACAATCAGTTAAAGGTGCAAAGCTTTACATTGTCTCTAGTAGTTCATTTTAAAAGCACTTACACACTAAAACTATACCCTATTTTGTCTTTCATATTTTAATATAAAATCTGCGTACATGATCCCAGAATGTCTCAGTAAAGAAGTTGAAAATTTGAGAGCTGCAAATATGAAAAGAATATTCTTCCCTACACCAAAGGGAACACGCTGATGCTTCAGCCGCAGGTGAAAACATGACATTTTCGTGGAAACGTATACATATTCACACCAACGCTTAGGATAATCTGTCAAATGTTTTCAAGTTCAAATTTCATGTTCAATATAAAGTTAAAACTTACCTTTTCTCCGTGATGACTTGTTATTGAAACTGCCATCAACTTCTAACTGTTAATGACTCTTTCAACAAAAACGGAAAACAGTAAAGTCACATGTCGTAAGAGTAGGCCTGCGTTAGATGCTGTTTAATTTCGGTACTGAAGAAAAAAAAAAAGAGAGAGAGAGGGGGTGGGGGTGAGCACAAAAACTTTTAAATAAAGCCACTTCCTGCGTAGCTACGGTTAACCACACACACATCATTACTCGATTTGAAGAAATTGCCTTGTATAGTCAACAATATCGCTATTTTTCAACGTGATTTTCAATTTTCACATACTACACATTTATACAGGTATCACCAATTGTAATTTAATGGGGAAAATGTGTGGTTAACAAGTTAGCAGGGGGGAGGAGCAGGCTGCTGGGCACGGAGGAAACTTCCTCTTTCTCCGTCTTCTAACAAGGGCTTCAAACCCCAGCCCTGCTACCCTCAGTTGGCTTGCCCGTGTTCACACGCTGTCAGGAGGCGCTGCCTATTGACTTGGGAAGCCAAAAATCTGCCTCCACTTCCCAGACCTGGCGTATCTGTCTCACTCGTGGCTGGACCCACAGAGAGGTGCTCTAGTTAGTAAGTTCACGGGGTCTTGGACAGGTTGCATTAGAACGTCAGAGCACACAGCCAGGGCCATGCTGCCACCTGGGGGAGAGGAGGGTTTTCCTCCAGCACATGTGTGTGACATTGGCCCTCACACTGATGTGAGATTTCCTCTGAAATCTGCTGAAGGGCTTTTGGTCTAGGTGACTGATTCTTTGGGTGGCCCGACTTAAGAAGAACAATAAAAGAAATGCTCCGAAGGTCATCATTTCTGGCATGCTCTGTGTGCCCCCCTGTGTCAGACTTCAGCTAATCCAAGACATCGTTTTGGGGGTGGGAGGTGTCTCGACAATAACTATAGGGCATGCATCTTCACTGAACCATGGACTTCAAGAAATGAGCTCCTGGATGTCCAGGTTTAGCTGGTTTTGTGAGATTTGTAAGATACACAGAAGTAAAAGCGTCCCTTCCAAATATACGAGAACATTAAATCACAATCTTTTGTCACACAAACCAATTAGACTGGAATCTGTATAATAGCTTTTCAGTGGTTTGGACTCTTTGGCACATATAAAGAAGATCTTTAAAAATATATTTGGCCCTGGCCAGTGTGGTTCAGTGGTTAGATCGTCAGTCGGCACACCGAAGGGTTGCAGATTTGATTTCCGGTCAAGGGCATACCCCTGGGTTGCAGGTTCGATCCCTGGCCCTGGTCCAGGCACCTGTAGGAGGCAACCAGTTGATGTGTCTCTCTCACACTGATGTCTCTCTCTCCCTCTCTCCTTCCCTTCCACTCTCTTTTAAAATCAATGGAGAAAATATCCCCGGGTGAGGATTAACAACACTATATATATATATATATATATATATATATATTTGGTATATGTGGCCCAAATTAAGGATGACATGTTCCTGAAAGTTAATCTAATTTCACTAGGACTCTCCATAATCGTATATCCGATTGGCCCTAGAACCCACTGTCAGTTGTCATTCCAGAGTGTGCCTCCTTAAGTGGTTCGAGCTCTGAAGGGTTGTACTCAGTGTTTCTCTAACACAGAAGGAAGTGGAAAGCACAGGATATTGAAAGTGAGAAAGTCAGGATTCAGTCCTCAGTTTTGACACTGATATTAATTTAACCTTGGCCAAGTCACCTAAGTTCTCTGAGATTCTGGTTATTTAGCCATATCACAGGGTTATACAAACAAAAAAAACATCTATCACCCAGCTGGTGTGGCTCAGTGGTTGAGCATTGACCCATGCACCCAGAGGTCACCGGTTCGATTCCCGGTCAGGGCACAAGCCCAGGTTGTGGACCCAGTCCCCAGTGTGGGGCATGCAGGAGGCGGCCAATCAATGTTCTCTCTCATTGATGTTTCTATCTCTCTCCCTCTCCCTGTTTCTATCTTTCTCTCCCTCTCCCTTTAAAAACAAACAAAAAAAATCTATCTTTAAGAATAATATTATTGGTTCCCAAATTTGGGAGCTTGCTGGGTGAAATGTAAAACTGACACTGGCCCCCATTCCCAGAGGGCAAGAAGCGATGGGAGAAAGAAGGAGGCCACTTCCAGGTTGGTAGGGGTTTTTACTAAGCGAGAGAACTTACATACGAGGTTCATCTTGGGCGACCAGAAGACCAGTATATCTCTGCACCCGCCTGCTAGAATCTGAGAAGTGTCTGCAGAGGCCTTACCTGGGTTTGGTCCTGATGCTGTCCAGCTGGTCTCAACAACACTGCTGTCTCAAGGCTGCGTCCTTGACAGTGGCTCCCCCTGTGGCGACCATGGGCGGACTGGTACATTCCAAGGATAGCGGAGGGGGTGAGGAGCCTCTGGTTGCCCAGGTCCAGCTCTCGGGTCAGCCCGTGGTCACGACGACTTGATGATGAGCAGCTCTTAGGACATATATGGCCCCTCTTTTGTAATGAGCCTGGAGCAGTCAGCAAGGGGTTTTATTAGCATGGGGGTTGCTTGTTTGGCAGCTATCTGGCTATACTGGGGGCAGATTCCACAGCAAAAAATATGGGCACATGCAAGAGAAAACATAGATTAATGATTTTTAAAATAAGCCACAATTTCTTTTCTTTACAAAAAGCCCCATGATTCGAACTATTGATTTATTAAGTCTCTTAAGTTGGATGTTAGATTGCTCAGGACGTTCACTTATGCTTTTATGTGATTTAATAAAGACAATACATTGGCAGACTCATCAAACATTCTGTTTGGATAATGTCACAGGTGCCTCCTTGTGAAGCAATAATAATGTCCGAGAGCATCTTATTTTGGAGAACAGCTTTTCTCATAGAGACATGTTAGTGTTCAGTAAGGACAGGCTTTGCCGACTATCATTTTAGGCTTGTTGGTGAATTTAGTAAGGGCTTTATGTGTGCTATAACGTTCTCCACACCAGTGGAAGGAACATACAGTGGCCAGATGATAGTACCAGTAGAAAACACAATGTGCCCATTTAGCTTTGAGAGGAAGGTTGGGAATTTTTGTTACCTTGGGGTGGATTCTCCTGTGTTCAGAGAAAACCCAGGGTGTAGTGGCCCAACTACCCTGGTGGATGCCACATCAAAGATTTGTGCCACACAACCACCGGGTCTTATTGGGGCTACCCAATAAATACCTAGGTGGCATGGCCAGTCAGTACTAAAGCAGTTATTAGCCTTTAATGTAATAGAATTACTATGTAGTTCCAGCTTACCCATCCATATCCCTGCTGTAACTGAGTTGGTTTTGTATTTCATTGGCAATCTGGCATCCTTGGAAATAAGTCATCCTACCCTGGCACTAAGTTGGCCGTTCTTTCTCTGAATCTAATTTGTTGTATCTGCTAGAACGTCTGTTGCTAGGGTTTGTACCCAAGCTAAGGCATTGATTTCCTGATTGCTAGGAGGTGTCAGAATCTTTTAAGCTGGGACGTGAAAAACAGTGAGAACTGCCTGAGGTTCTTGCAGGTGAACCCAAATATCTTCCCATATCCTGACCCCACAAGGGCTCATTCAGGATCACCAATCCCTTAGCTTCTCATTGTCCAAGTCATAGGGTTAATTTCTTTAGAATAGCCCCACTGTGAGGCAAAGGGGTAGCAGCCAGGCCTCACGAGTTCAGGCAGCTGGCTATTGTGGTTCATGCCTGTTTCCATCAAGGTGATGTCAATGTTGGGTGAAATAGTGACTGTACTCCATGTTGGTGAGTTACCCCAGCTTGATTCGTCTATATTCCAGGCATCGATGGGAATTTCTTTCATTCCTTTCCTACAGGCCACAGGGGCTGCCACGGGAATAGGGGCAGAGGTATTTCAGGATCCACATACGCTACAGGGCCTAACAGCACTTGCGTTTCCAGGGACCACTGGCAGCCGGGGTGCTCCTCTGCTGCAAACAGGCATGCCATTTACCAACACGTGAGTTTGAGCCAAGGTAGAGGTGGCTCAATGGAACACGTTCTCAGCCCACTCCTGACAGGAAGGAAGTTTGTACCGTGATATGCTATTTCTTCGTGAGAGGCTCTACCCAGACAAGTGCTGTGTATAATGTTAGGAGCTATTGTCCACGGGGAATATAGGCTATCTGCCCCCTTCCAGACCCGGAGCCAAAATCCTAGGGGTACTCTCATGTTGTCTCTGTTACAGTGCCCAATCCATACTTTCTGGGGTCACAGACACGTCTAACTCAAATGTCTGCCCTGCTGGTGATATGTTTAATATGTTTCACTAGCATTTCTGCCTTTTCAAAGGTGGCTTGCTGTTCTGCTCCCCAGTCCATGTGTGCTCTTTCTTTACTGAGCAGTATAAGGGACAGAGACACTGCGCCATGTGGGGAGAAGAGTCCTCCAAAATCCCCAAACTACTACAAAGTCTGGTCTCTCTTTTATGTTCTTAAGTGTTTATAGGCTTGCATCTTATCAGTCTGAGACAAAATGCATCTTGACCTGATACCCAACGGTTTTCCAAAACTACAGCAGTCCCTGGGCTTTGAATGTTCTGTGAGTTCACTGCCCATCTTCTCCTTTGCAGATGTCCCAGAAAAGTCTACAGAGTGTCCTGTAGCTGAACACAACCTTCTGTCCTCTGTAACCAGGGATGGTGCTGAGAGGGCCAGGAAACTTCTGAGGTTTACGGAGCACTGGAGCACATTTGGCTCTGGGTCAACGAGAGTCATCACCTTTTGTTTGTTTCTGGGGAACCAATAAATAGTGAGCTAAACATAAGGACTCCAATTGTCTCTGATGGCCCTCACCTGGGGTTAACCTTGGCCTCTGTTTTATACCCGGGGGCAGGGGAGGCACCTATCCCCAATAGGACTATACCCCCCAGGCCTTTGCTGGCACAGACATGGCATCAGGGATGGTTGGACAGGTCTGAACTGCTGTTTAGGTTTTAAGGCTTTCCCCTGGCTGACCAATACCGTGTTGGGTTGCTGGTCTATCTTTTCAGGTGGGATCCCAGCAGCAAGGATGTCAAACCACATTTGTTTTGGGGTTACTTTTATGGGCCCTTTAAGGCTGAATGGCATAGCCTTTTTGCTTTCCAAGCTCCCTCTCTGTCGTAGGTCTTTCCCACAGCCCGCACCCGTCCCTGGGTCTTATCAGTGTCTCCCAGATCAGCAGTGGATCGCCTACCAGCGTAAATGTCTTGTTCCATAACAGGGGTCAGCACGGATATCAGTGCCCCATGCCAGGTTCTGGGCGTGGACTGGGGTAGTTTGATTCCTGCAACAAACATGGCCCCATTAGGGCCTTCAAAAACAGGGGCATAGACTGCCTGTCTCATTCCCAACTTCCTAACAAGTTGTCCTCTATATATTTTCAGGGACCCTTGTGCCCAAGGAGATCCCTTTCATTGGGCCAAGCCTCTCTGCAGGCTAAAACAATCCAATCTGTAAGGAACTTGAGTACCTTGAATCTCCCAAACACCATGCAGATGCGGCCGGAGGGCGGGGTGTGTGGTGATGCCGCTCATTTCCTCTGTCACCTGCCCAGTTAGAGGTGTGCCATCTCCCTCTGCATTTCATGGCCACGCTGACCATGCCTGGCAACTTTCCTTGGCCTTTTGTTAGGACTGGGCAGCTCTATCAATACGCTTAACAAGAGGATATTCTCTCATCCTGAATGTTTCCTGAATCGGGGGCTGCCCGGCTGTCTGGGGTTGTTGTTGCTGGGGTTTTGTTTGCTTTCGTATTAGGGGTTGGACTGCACCTGGCATTTTGTCTGTTTTACTGCCAGTCACAACATCTCTCACTTGTTCTCCTCACTTCCCCAGGGAGTCCACCCCTGAGGGTCCCCAGTAGGCTTTGTCTAAACTGCTTGGACTTCATCCACATTGGCCTGGGTGCTCCTAGTGTTGCAAACCAGCATGCCAAGGTCTCCAACTTACTATCTCGTTTTCTCACCGTGCCCGCCAGCCTCAAAGCTCACAGAACACTGGACAACCACACATTCGTCTCTAACCTCAGCCCTCCCTCTGATTTTCTAACTACAACGTCAGCCTCTAACTGGGCATTGGTGGCCAGCCGAGCAGCCTGCAGTAGAGGCTTTTCCCTTGGCCACAGAGTGCCACGTGCAGCTCCTCAAAAAGTGCATTAGATCAGCCAGTGTTTGGGGTATCCCCGTATTCACATGGCAGTCCACAGGTGTCTGACATACAGGCCACCCCTCCCCACACAGGGCTCAATGGCCGACTCAGGATTTACCCTGCGGAGGCCTATTTCCCGAGGCTCAGTTCTTTGGTCTCTTGGCTGGCTTGCCAGTTGCTGGTTCACAAACTCAGGAGCTTCCCGGGTAAAATCTGAAACTGGCTGCCACACAGGGAGGACAGGTCACTGCTGATGGTTAGGTGGCAAGTTTAATAACAAGGGAACTAACCTTCGAGGCTTGTCTTGGGTGACTCCACACCCACCTTTCAGAGTCTTAAAAGTTTACACAGAGACCTTAACTGAGTTCTGTCAGGTATACCATCCAGATGGTCCCAATAATGCTGAAGCAATGAAAAGAATATCAGAATAGATGGAAATATATTATGTTCATAGACACGAAAACTAACAGCGGAAATGCATCAACATCTCCAAGTCAATCAACATATATGTTCAATAAAATCCCAATTATAATTGCAGCTGAATGTTTAAGGACTGCAAAAGCTGTCTCCAAATTTTCAATCGAAGAACAAAGGTAAAAAAAAAATACCTAAGTTTACTTTGAAACAAAAGAGCAAAGACTGATGACTTTGCCCTGTCAGATGTTGACAAAGTCCAAAACCACAATATTAACACATTTCAGGGCTGGCTCAGGAGCAGCTCAGAAAAAGACTTCATATCTATTTGAGGACTTGATATATGACAAAGAGGGCATCATCAGGTAAACAAAAAGGAACAGATTGTTTATTAGATAGTATTGCCAAGAAAGACTCACTAAATCAAGGGAAATAGAGTTGGGCCCCTACATTAGACCATGTGCAAAGGTGGACCCCAGATGGAATAAAATCTACTCTTGCAAGGTAAAACTATGATGCTGACACAATAAATTAAAGAAAATATTTTTGCAAAATGAAACTTTTTAAAAAATGTATTTTTTTAATTACAGTCAACATACACTATTCTATTAGTTTCAGGTGTACAACAGTGATTAGACACAAATGAAACTTTTTAAAAATATGTTTTTATTGATTTTTTAGAGAGAGAGGAAGGGAGAGAGAGAGAAACATCCATGTGAGACAGAGAAACAGCGATCGACTGCCTCCTGCGCGCCCCCTACTGGGGATCGAGCCTGTAACCCGAACATGTGCCCTGACAGCGAATTGAACCTGGACCTCTTAATCCTTGGGGCAACGCTCAATCCACTGAGCCATACCGGCCGGGCTAGACACAAATGAAACCTTAAAAAAGGTATTCCTAAGTTAAAAGAAGGGCAAAAATATGTGAATTTGATTATATAATAATTAAGGATTTCTATTATTTATGAAACACTATAGACAAAGTTATAGAAGCATAAAAGACTAGTAGAAAACACCTAGATTCACCAAAAAAATGTGCAGATCAATAGGAAAACAATAGGCAACCCAATTAAAAAAAATAAGAAAGGAATTTGAATAAATAACACATGAAAAATAATTCACTAATAACTGATCAGTATGTAAAGAGATACACAAATTCCCTAGTAATCACAGTAAAAACAAGTTAAGTTAGCTCTTACTGAAATGGCAACTATCTGGACGAGAACTTATAGAAAAAGCAACTCTCATACATTCTTGGTAGAGCTGTCAACTAAAGCTATTCTGATAAACAATCAGGCAAAAGTTAGCAAAATAAAACATATGCATGCACTAAGTCCTAGCAACCTAACTCTGGCATAACTATGGGGTCCAGGTAAATTTCTCACGAAGGGTTGTTTTCTTCCTTTATCACAGCAATATAACTGATTTTGGTCTTGGGTCTTCTGGCTCAGTTAATATTTACGTGTATTGTGTCTGTGTGTTTCTGTGTGATTGGGGGAAAAACAAGAAGTTTCTATGCCTTCTGAACAAATGTTGTAAGCTGGACACTCCAGGAGAGTAGGGAAGAGGAAAGAGACTTGACTTAGATTGAGAAAGAGTTAGATTCCTTGTAACAAGGATGAGAGAGGCCTGTGTTTCCCTCACTGGAGAACTAGCCTCCACTCCCAAGCCGCTGGCCAGCAGTGGTGAACACATTAAACTGGAGGGAACATCTGCTTATTTCTTGAACACTTACTATGAATATGGTAGGTTTTAGGTATGCTGTATATTATTAGTTAGGGGGGAAAAAGCCTAAATAAATAAAATATGTGTTTGCTGAAATCATTGATAAGGAGAGAAAAAAGAAAGCGGTGAAATGACACATGAAATATTAAAGAGGCATAAAATTTTGAGGTGGATGAGAAGAGCATTCTCACAAAGGAAAGGAAAGACCTGAAGAAAGTGAGGGAGCCAGTCATGGGAATTTGGAGAAAGGAGGTGGGTGTTCCAGGCTGAGGGACACCCTCATTTGCATTTTGAAATGCAAAAACTCTGGATGAGGATTGTCTAGAGTGTTTGAAAAGCCGCATGGAGTTCAGGGAGACTAGAGAGGAGTGAGAACGTACAGGGGATAATGCCAGACAAGTAACAGAGGACCACCGTGTGGGTCCCCTGCCCTTTCTGAACATCTGAGTGAGAAGGGAAAACCTTAAGATGATCCGACTCACAGTTTTACACATCACTCTGTCTGTTCTATGAAGAACTGACTGAAGAAGGGAGGGATAGAACCGAGGGAGACCAGTTAGCCAACTTCTGAAATAATCCACAGAAGGATGATTGGGACATGGAGCAAGGTGGTGGTATAATGGAGAAACGGTTTCCACTCTAGATGTGTTTTGAAAGTGAACTCAACAGGATTTCCTCTTGAGCAGTCAAGGATAAATCAAGAGGATCGCCTGAACAACTGAAGAATGAAGTTGCTACTAACTGAGACAGAAAAGACTTTAGAGAAGCTGGTTTGCGTGCATTGGGACATGTGGGGTTGTAGTACACATTAACTTTGAGCTGCTTGTTTGTCAGCTCAGTGGAGTTGACCAGTAGGCAGTTAGACATAAAGGTCTGGAGCTCAGGGAAAGAGTCCACGTTAGATATAAATTTGGAAGCATCAGCATAAAAATAACATTTAATACCATGAGACTCAGTGTGATAGCCTATAGAGTGAATGTATAGAGAAAAAGAAATGTTTCAAGGACTGAGCCAGTGCTCAATTTAAAGATCAAGAGAGAAAAAATAGCAAAAGAGAATTTAAAAGCGCAGTCAGGAAGGAAGGAAGGAAGAAAGGAAAGAAGGAAGGAAGGAAGAAAACAGGTGAATCAGAAGTCCTAGAAACCAAGTGAAAAGATTTTTCAAGGATGAGAGTTTTATAAATTGTCAAATGCTGCTGCTAACTTGCTAACTCAAGTAAAATGAAAGTGGCAAAATTACCTTTAGATATAGCAACATGGAGGTCACTGCAACCTTGACAACAACACAACACAACAAAACAAAAACAGTTTTAGTGAGATATGGGTGAGAAAATATTATTTGAATAGATTGAAGACAGCAGGTACAGATATCTTTTAGAAGTTTACAGAAAGAATAGAAGTAGGAGAAATAGTGTGGATGGAGTCAGAGAGCTCTGTGTCTTGTTCTTTGTTATTAGATGGGAGAATAGCAGTCAGCCTGTGTTTGTGACATTGGTGGATGATCCTATAAGAGGAAAAACTGATGATACCAGATAGAAAGGTAAGTGCTCTGGGACACTGTTCTCAAGCAGAGGAGAGGGAATAGTACCTTAGGCACAGGTATCATTATTGACCTCGGCTTTGGCTAGAAGCATGTGCAGCTCACTCTTTGTAACAAGAATGAAGCTAGAGCACCTGGGAAAGGTGCAAATAATCAGGTAGGTGAGTTATTGGAGTCCGTCACAATTCTCTTCTGATTGCAACAATTTTGTTAGTAAATAAGAATATGGGGATGAGAATTAGAATGAAGAAAAAATGGGGCAAAGAGTTAAAGGTTTTAGGAGAGAGAAGAAGATGTGAAATAGAATCTTGAGGAGTCTGGAGTGGAAGGTGGACAAATCTCCATACCCCACATTTTTCCAGGAGTGTCAGAACCACCTGTTTCAAATTATGCCCATGAACTTGGACAAAGGGAATTTCAGACACATTGATAATTGCTTGAGGAGCTTCCCTGAGGACCACAGAAACACCCGTGAATCCTGTATAGTTTCAAGGACTTCAAGCTAGATGTAGAACTGAAGGTCAACCTGTGATGGAAATTTAATTTTCCATCAAAAAAAGTGGTTGAAGACAAGACCAGATTTAGATTATTTAAAAGAAATAAAAGAATTGTGACATTTTTGCAACTATGTGTTAAATTGTTACAGAAAAAAAAAATTGTAGGCACTCCACTCTCTATTACCCAATTGTTCAACAAATATATATAAAGCATTTACTTATTCTAGACAGAGCACAGAGGTCCAATAATACAATTTCTCAGAAATTTTTAATGTCATTGGCTGTGGTGAGAATGACAATAAACAAAATAAGAATATAAAATACGTTAATAAATAGTATGTCCAAGAGCAGTAAGAGCTATGGAGTAAGTGAGGCAAGAACTGCAAATGGTAAGTATCCACATCTCTTCCAAGAAATCATAATCTAAAGGGGAGTTAGATATAACGTGTTGGATATACGTTGAGGGGGAAAGGTGCCTTGAGGGGGAAAGGTGATGAATCATTCTGTTTTGTTTCGTTTTCCAGATGGGAAAACAATAGCTTGATTCTATGCTGATTGGAATGATGTTGTAGAGAAGAAAAATTTGTTGATGTAACACATGCAAGGGATGCTTGCTGAAGCAATGACCCTGAAAGGGTCAAAGGAGAGATGTGGGCCTTGACATCAAGTCATATATAATTCATAGATACAGGATAAAAAGGAGAGTAGCCAGATAGAAATGAATGGGTATGGGGTTTTCAGTGGTGACATTTCTGATGAAGTGACTTTTGATGTAGGACATTAAAAAAAATCCAGATAGGGCCTGTGTATTTCTGGAGAACAGTGGCCCAGGCAGAAGAAAGAGTAAAGGCAAAGTTAGAGCACACATGGCAATTTGAAGAACAGCCAAGAGACGTGTACCTAGAAAGCAGGTTTGAGGGTGCAATTATGTAAATCACTGAATGCCAAGTAAGAACAATCGTTGTGTGCAAGTCACTGTACTAGGTAGCAAAAATTTAGAGGCAAAATTACCTCCGTCAAGGTACTGTCATCACACCTGGACCAGTTCTTTTCATCATACACATTTAGATATTGCAATAGAGATAAGGGCTGCTGTCCTTTTATTGACATAAGTAGCCACAAGGAGAAGTGTCCAAGCTTCTGGCTCTGGAATGTACTTCTGGAGCCCAAGGTTCTGGGTATCTATACTTCACCAGGTCCCAGGACACAGGCCTTGCCTCCCGGCCTCCTCTATCCTAGGAGCCCCTTGACTATGTAAGTCTAACGAGAAATAAGTAAGGAAACAAAACTATTTACACAGCATTGTGGTTTATACTGTGGAAGTATGTGCAAGCTCTGTGGAAAGACATTCTTTTCTAGCAGCATTGCCTATTGAGCTGATACAGTTCTGCCATATCACTGCAAACATTTAGAAGTGCAACAAAAACTATGAATTAAAGATATTAAAGGCACAGCTAAGCCTCCAGAAAAGGAAGTAAACTCACCGAAAAAAAGAAGAAGGAAACGTGAAGCTCAAAGAGTAAACTTGCAGGTTTCTGCGATGGTAGATTGAGAGGCAGGCAGTCCCTGGGGTCGGAGGTTTCCATGCTCATTGAGGAAATGAAGGGGTGGCACTGGGCTTGCCCAAAGCCAGGAGTTAGAACTGATGCCTGCTTCAAGATATGGTTACGACCACCACAAAAGAGGAGCTAAAGTAGATAGAAACAAGACAGATTGTCAACACTAGGGTTCTATGTAGAAAAATAAGTCTTTTATGAGAAATTGAAAACTTAGTCATCTGGAGGATCCAGAGGCATAATATTTTCTCCGATACTGAAACCCCTAGTCTACAGGTTCCTATGAAGTGGCTCTTAGACCAGGGCAACCAGCTGGCCTTTGCAAGAAGCAAATGCAAATGGACTACGTAACAAATATTTCTCAACCCAGGGTGAGTGGAAATCCAACTTAATCCTTTCTCCCTGCATGAGGTGCTTTCATTGTGAAAATGATGCTGCGTTCCAAGAAATGGTCAATCGTTTGCAAGTCAGCATAAAAAATATATATATAAATAAAACACCCAAAGGACAAATAGATTCCTCAGAATTTGAGATTATAGGGAAGCTTAAAAAATCTACAAAATAATGATATTTGAATTGAATATAAAGATAAGAAATAAAACAGAGTCTATCAGAAAAAACAGAGCTCCATAGGAAATGACTGGCAAATTTTTATGAAAACCAAATATAAATTTTTAAAGATATAGAACAAGGACTTGCATTAAAATATGTTCTTGATTATCAGAGATTTTTCAGACAGGAGATAAATGACCCCCTTTTGATTGTACCATAACGAGTATACCTATACTGGATCATGTAAGAATGGAAGTCTTGTTTATGATGACTTCTAACTAAAATATTCTACCATTATATGTTTTTTTTTAATAAATATCTAAGCATAACATTATAAATCAAGGGTTGTATAATTCACATACATCTTTTCCAGATGTAACTCTCAGAGATTACATTAGACCAAACAAAGGATATTCCTGAGTTTTATATATTTATTTATTTATTTATTTATTTATTTATTTATTTATTTATGTGTTTAAATTTTTATTTTTTAATTACAATTTACATTCAATATTATTTTGTATTAGTTTCAGCTTGAGTTCTTAATGAAATAACCTAAAAATAATTTACTTCAAGCAAATTTGTCTTCTTGAAATATGATAGAAGAATCACTAGCATTATCATATATAGATTGTACTTCATGCTTCTAGCTGGAAAATAAGCTATACTATGAATTAGTGAGATTATAATCTTTACTGTTTTTCTTTCTTTTCCTTTTCTGTAGACATGAACTAGAAACTAAAGATTGCTTCTATGTAAAAACTTCTTATAAAAAATGTGTGGAAGCCCAGCCTGTGTGGCTCAGTGGTTGAACGTTGACCCATGCACCAAGAGGTCACTGGTTTGATTTCTTGTCAGGGCACATGCCCATGTTGTGGGTCTGATCCCCAGTGGGGGGCATGCAGGAGGTAGCCCATCGATGTTCTCTCTCATCGATGTTCCTATCTCTCCCTCTCTCTTCTCTCTCTGAAATTAAAAAAAAAAAAAAATTTTTTTTAATGTGTGGAATATATCATCAACTTGTATTTCACATCTTTAGAATTGAAATAACTACTTTCTAATAAGTAGATAACAAATAATAAAAATTTAATAGCATTGTAAGCCTTTTCTTTTAATTTCTAAAAGTACTACAGATATAAACTTTCTAGTAATTCCATTTCATCAATTTATGTCAATTGTGTTGTAATAAATACCTTAATCTGGAATCTCAGTCCCAAATTGTAGTTTTCCACTTTCTTTTTCTCAAGTAAAATTTGGTACTAAGGTAAAAAAAAAATACATAGATTAAAATTTAAAAGATATTAAAATTCATGACAGGTGAAGGAAAGTTCAGCAAATTTGAAAATAGACTTGAAGAAAACTCTTAGAATGTGACAAGAGTACTAAAATATATAAACTATGAAGGGGTGAATAACAGATACGAAGGATAGAATGCATCTCAAAGGGTTCCAGAAGAAGGGATAGAGAAAATGGGGGAGAACAAGGTATAAAAGGATGAAGCCTGAGAATTTCCTTGATTTGATAAAAAGGCTTGAAGATGTTATAGGAACAAAAAGAAAGGAGAGGATAGTGAATTGTAATGACAGGTGATTTAGCTACGACTTTCATGAACTGAAGATTTTTTGAGCTGAGATTTGAAGAAACATGCTGATGAGTTATCAGGATGCATATGTATGCACATGGGGAAGGTACTGACCGATGGAGCTGTGCCCTCTATTTTGGTAAATATGGCTCCTTATACATCACATACTCACCAATAGAAGAGGACTGAGACCATTGTCTCTGTGATTACCTGGCTCTCATCATACCTGGTTATAAATTTTATTTTGCCAACTACAAGTCAAATGGTAGCCTTCCTACTCTCCAATGAGTGGTATTACAAATGGAATGTAAAATAATTGATGGAGTTATCTAGTAGTGTGCTAGAGCAGGCTCAGATCAACTCTCAAGAGCCAAGTGTGCACATGTCTTCTCAACCCTGTGTCCAATGACACTGTGTTGGTAGCTTAAAATGGGCTATGATAGGGGCATTTACACCACAGAAATTGGCAGATGCTACAACTTGAGGCTTTAGTTTTCAGAGTCGGTTATTAAATAATGTATCACATACCACTGAAGGTATTCCCTGTTGGTGGAATAAAGCAACACCAAACTTCGAAGTAACAATGCAAAGTTTGCATCTAGAAATTATTTTCTAAACTAAAACCCCCAAACGTATTACATAACTTAGCAGAAATAGAGTTTGGATTGCTATTTTAAGATTTTATATTACAATTAATCACTACTGTGATTCATCCTGAAAAATAATAAAAGCCTTGCTATATTCTTTAATGTACTGTTACAATTCTCTGTGAAAGAACACAATAAGGCTGATACACTTTGTTTTTGTTCACCATCAGAAATGAGAATGATTAGAACATGAAGAAAATTTAAATAGAAGTTTAAAGCTGCTAAACTTGATAAATTCAATGGTATATTTTCCTCTAAAACATTGACAACAATAAGAATAAATAAAAATAATTAGAATTCTTTAAAATCCTTTTTAAAACATGTAGGATGAAAATACCTAAAATATTTTTCTTTAAAACTATGTCTTCATAAGTTTGTCATATACAACTCTGTGTTCTATAAACCGGACAAAATATGTCTAATTGCTTTGTTCAGAAGTGACCCAGTGGAGCAGAGTTTTAAAAAGATCACGTGGAAGAATAATTTGTGCCAATGATCTTTTAGTCTAATAAAAAGGCTTATTAAACACTGGCCAGTTTGGCTCAGAGGTTAGAGTGTTGACCTGCAGACCAAAGAGTCTCGAGTTCAATTCCAGTTAAGGGTAACTACCTCCCTTGCAGTTTGGTCTCTGGCCCTGGTCAGGGTTGTGTGGGAGGCAGCCAGTCGATGTGTCTCTCTCATATCGATGTTTCTCTCTCTCTCACTCTACCTGAAGATACATGGAAAAATATCCTTGGGTGAGGATTAAAAAAAAAAAGCCTATTAAGATAGGCCTATTAAAGTAGTACAATGTTGCAGGAATGCTAGTTGAAACTGCTGTACTTTCTACATCCTCTTGGGAGACAATTCTTCATGGGTTTCTTGCATTTCTGACCATCTAGGAGCTGGAGGCAAGGGCTTTGTTCTGAGGTTGCTTTTCAAGGATTTCATATAACAAACAGTCTTGGAACATATAGTGCCTTCTAGAGCAAAGGGGAGTTTTGTTGATTTTTCAAGAGAATAAAGATTATGCTTCTCTTTAGGGCAAAAGTTGATTGAGCAGGTTTGTCCTTACATGATCAGAGTTTCCTAATTTCAAGCTTCCTTGACTGTGACACAAACCCACTGTGTACACTTTATCCACCTGAGCTTATCTCCATGGGACCTGCAGAGCAGGAGAATGCATGTGGACATGAAGAACGTGTGGCTTGCTGTGCTGTGAACAAAAGTCCTTTGTCTCTCTCTGCCCCAGGATCTCCTATCTTCTGCCCCTCTGCATAAAATTGCAGCAGACTAATTTGTTAGCTTGTAAGCAGTGCAAAATCTCAGACCTTTGACAGTTCTGAACACATCTAATTCTTCCAATTTTGACTTCTCTTCCTTGTTCTGTTCATCATTTAATCACTGGTCACTCCATCCTTTACTCTTCATTTCTACTCTATATCACCTTGTTTCTCATTTTTCTTTATGTACTCAACATGGACCTCATCTTCTCTTTATGAACATAGAACCTAATACAGAACTTGGCACATTATATATAATATATATATAGTTGTTTTTTTTTTTTGTTTTTTTTTTAATAAACTAATGCATTTAAAAGTTTCTATCTCTAAGGAACATTTCTCCCTTGGTTTAACATTGACAACTTGAATTATATGTGCTTAATGTTAGTTAATTCAGTTTTGAGTTTCAATTGTTAATTTCCTTCTAAATTGTAGGATATTGAATTAATTGAAGCAATTTTATGAATTATATTTTTCAAGAGTTTGCTGCACTATTTCCTTCTTTCTAGGGGATTTTTTCCCTTTCTCTTCCCTTTTGATGTATAGGGCCATTTAAGTCCTCAAGCATTTCTGGAAAACTAAAACCCCAAATCTAAGCCTGTCGAACCTCTTGTCACACAAGTATTTGAAAGAATGATACTTAAGGGAAATAGAAAATGACATTTTTTCCCTCATCTTTTGAAGACGAAATGATCCACCCCCCTTCAATTCTACCAGAAGAGATTCCCCAGCTCATTTTCCCTAGCAAAAGCTTTAAAGTGTAAAAAACTCATCAAACATCTTTTCCTCTGAGACAATGTCATTCGAGTTCAAAGGATGTACACAGCTCTGCAAAACTGCTGTCTTGTTTCAGTGATAAGGCCTTGGCTTTCATTTTATGTTTGATTCCAAGAAAATCAAATCTGTTTTTATGTACACTATGACTATAACTAAATCAGGAAATTAGAAATAATCTATTTCTGCAGACAGCTTGGGGAGGGGGGGGATGTGAGGGGGGAAGTTTCCAGTTAAAATAAGCCTAAAATAACTCTAGCTAGGTTACATTTTCACTCAAGATATGCTTGGTTATTAAACCTGAAAACATAGTTTCATCCTTCCACACCATGAACAAAACCTATACTATTGCTCTAGGGAAACAGTACTGTCTTCTTTCTATGCTTAGCTATTTGGAAAACCTTTGCTCGTTAACTAGAAGTTTGGGGGCTATGCTTGTTTACATATTTTTCTCCAAATCTGGTAAAACCTTCTGCATCATAATAATGAGCAATATTTTTAAAATAAAAATTTCAGTCTTATCCAAGGACCTACTGCATCAGAGTTTCTGGGCATGGACATAGAAAAATCTTCGCTTAAAAAATAATCCTATGACATGCAATTTTATCTCAGCATAGTTAACCCATTCCATATAGTAATACTCGGTATAATACTTTATGCCCTGGCTGGTTTGGCTCAGTGGTTGGAGCATTGTCCCATGGACCAAAGGGTCACGGGTTCAATGCCCGGTCAAGTGTGCGAATCTGGGTTACAGGTTTGATCCCTGGCCCCAGTCAGGGTTGTGCGGGAGACAACCTATCAATGTGTCTCTCTCATATCAATGTTTCTCTCTCTATCTCTCCCTCCCTTCATTCCACTCTATCTAAAAATCAATGGAAGGATACCCTTGGGTGAGGATTAACAAACAACAAAAAATACTTGAGCTATAATACATTAATTTTTTTATACATTCAAAAATAATGTGCATATATTATGAAATAAACTATATTTCAGTAGTACTCAGAAGATGAAGAATTAACTACCTTCTCGCTCAAATTCAGTTATAACCATTCAGCAGCAAATTTATCGGGCAAATTCGTTTATTTCTTTCAAAGTAAAGATGAAGTTGTAAGTATTCTTTTTCTCTTTAACTTCACATATATCGTGGGTAAAATAAAATGTTAAGATCATTTCAACCTACAAGTAAAAATATTCACCAAAATGACATATTAGGAGTAACTTTGTTTTATATGAAAGATTTTATTCATTTTTTAACCTTAAATGTTATATTATACAAATATTTAGAAAAATTTCTTCTGTATATGTCCTGATCAAATATAAGTACATACTTTTGGAATGAAGGGATTTGACTTCTTGACCTTTCAAGAAAGTTCCCCACACTCCAGTACATTTTACTAAAACCCTTTTAGAATCTGATGAAGTATGAGCATGCATAGAGCAACGTGAAGAAAATGTCAAAAATTAGCTTGATTACTTACATTGCTCTAACACCTTTCACTCTCATTTATAGTTTCTGATAAGTTTTGGGAACACTCTAACAAATAAATTAATATTAACGATATTAAAAAGGTGAATTGAACTCTAAAGAACGTTACACATTTAAGAATCTATCAGTGTTATCAAGGGGCTCCTCTATTTCTTTGTAGTTATTACATTTTATTTCATAATAAGGAGAATATTGTCAGTAAACCATAAGTTACAGATTAAAGTTTTAAAATTGAGTTATGTTAGCAGTTTTTAAAAGTTTAGTTTAGTCCTAATTATTATTGAATAATTAGGCTGACAGAATTGTTTCACAGTAGATATAACATTTACTTATCAACAAGTATTTCTTGAGCACTTATGACACGTTAGACACATTCTCGTTTGTGCATTGCTCTATCCCCACTGATCTTCTTCCATCTCCTTGAATGTGCCAAGTTCTTTCCTTCTGGACGCCTTTATTCCTAGCTCCCTGCTCTGCCTCAGAGGCTCTGCACTCCCTTCCCACACCCACCTCTCACTGTCTCCATAGCTAGTTCCGACAGAATCAAGTCCTTCTCCCGCTTTCTAGAACTGCATACAATCATCCTTTACAGTTGCTAGATCTTCCGCTGTCCAAACTCAAACTTGCTGTCTCTTCTACTTCTTATTATGCAAAACTTTTCTGTTTGGCTTTACTGATTGACTGCTGTCTCCATCTCCTTTCTTTCTTGTAGAGCAAAATCTCTCTAAGTCAAGATAAGTGGGATCCAAAAAATAATACTCCATGCAGAAACTAGGAATGTACCACTGTGAAGTTAATGTAATGTCAGCTGGAAGTTCTGAGACACCCATCTGCCAAGGGAATCCCAATCCATGTTGGTGTCGTCCGTGGTTCGGTGCCACCTTGTGACACTTGTTTACTTCAGCTTAAACATAGATGGGCAGCATTATGGGTTTTTTGGGGTGCCTGGGACTTCCTGTACAGTAGCGGTAAATTCAGAAATCTCACAGTTACTCTGTAGTTAGTTGGAGGCTGGGTTAATTCTATCAGCCAGATCTGGTGAGGAGTGAGCAGAAAATTATTGAGAATGTAGAACACACAGACCTTGTCTCCTGAGTCAGGGTACCTCTGCTTGCCCACGACCTAATCTCCCTGAAGAAGAAGAAGAAAGTTTACTCCCTAATGAAAGATTGAATAGTGAAGAACCATAAAATACCATTCTTTTCGAATCTGATTCTGATTTGTTGCAAGGTTTTACTATATTTAAATTATACTTCTCATTTTCTGGTGTATAGCTTATTTATTATTGTGTTTTAGGCCCAGCTGGTGTGGCTCAGTGGTTGAGCATCAACCCATGCACCAAGAGGTCGCTGGTTTGATTCCCGGTCAGGACACATGCCCAGGTTGTGGGCTCAATCCCCAGTGGGGGGCATGCAGGAAGTGGCCAATCGATGTTCTCTCTCTTCTATGTTTCTATTTCTCTCCCTCTCCTTTCCTCTCTCTCTAAAATCAATAAAGAAAAAAATTTTATTTTTTAAAATAGATTGTGTTTTAGGTAATTTACTTCTTTCATTTGTCCCAAAGATAATAACAAATCCAAAACTCCAGGACGATTTTCAAAATATTTGAAAAATGGTGAGGCATAGACATTGACTAGATGATTATTGTTATTAATAATTACTACCCATAAGTAGCAGGTACAGCCTTGTACCCATACTGGCTGTGTGCTAGTCATGCCCAAAAGCAATGCTCCAGGTTCAAACTAACAGAACAGTATAGGGCCAACGCCTCACTATTCAAGTTGTCTTCTTGAATTATAATGTTCCTTGAATTAAGGAAACTCTGATCTGAATGGTCCCAGGATATTAACAACTATAGTCATGATGAACAGTTATTACTGAGAGACTTCAAATTTTATGAAGAATTGCAGGAAACTAAAAGACTTCTGGGTTTATTTTCCTTTGTTTTATGTTTTTATATGTAATTGAATTAACTAGTGTTGCAAGATTAGTGTGGTCTCTCATTTCCTGTTCAATAGTATATCAACTATATTGTAAACTAAACAGGCTTATGCTGCCCCATCTGACAACAGAATTCCAAGTTTCAAACAACCATATTACAAATGGATCTCTAATATGCAAAGCTGGTGACCTCATTCATTTCAGAAGTAGGGGGTCCTGTCAACCTTAATGAAGAATTACTATCATTGACCATTCACATATTAGTATGAATGATCTTAGGTTCCTTCTTCTCTAAGATGCAGCTGAGACAAGAGGAGGCCCTGCCTGGAGATGAAACCCTCATTTTAGAGGTCCTTGCTATGGTTTTCTTCCAGCAGCACTCTGCCTCAAGAGGGAGGAGTCCACAGGACCAGGAAAATGTGCCCAGCTGGAGTGGTGTCTCTGGCCCTGTGGAGATCTACAGGTACTGAAGATTTGGGAATTTCCTGCCCAAAGAGCCCTGAGTCTGCTTCCAGATATTATTGAAGCTTCTTCACTGCTTCATCTTTCCAAGGGTTGGCCACACTGCCAGGTGGGTGCATCACTAGGCCTTAGGCTTGGCTGAAGAAGAGCTGTTTTGGGGAGAGGGTTGGGTGAAGCTAGAGAGGAATGCCAGTGAAGTCCCTCCAGGTATGGGATGGAAGGAAAAAGAGAGCAGGGCTCAAAATGAAGACCAAGTGCAGAAATCTGGCTTCCCTGCACCCTCATTTCAAGGTCAACTCCAAGAAGCATAAGAATTCGAACTTTGAATCTGGTTTTCCAGGTTATTATAAAGAAATATATACCAACGTAGGAAAATAGAGCTAGTTATTACTTAATAGTTTATTAATAATTTGTTTTATAATTTTTGAATATTTAGTAATATGATATGTGATCTGCAAATGTAGGATGGATTGGGAAAAGGATTATTAATTCAGTGCCAGAACACTGAGGTCAAGGAGGTATTTCAGTGGAGAGTTTGGAAATACAAAGGCCTGTGCACCACAGTTGAAAGACATGGAAGAAAGTGCCCAGTACTTAAAATTGGGTTCAGAAAGTACAATGTGAATATGTCATAGGAATAACATTTTCCTAGATTTGTGATACCAGATACCAACTTGTGCATCTGGGCACACAGAAAGGCGAATGAGCTTTGATATATTTCTGTACAGTCCTCTTCATCTTCTTTCTTGCCATTTTAGACCCTATCAATTGCTGCCAACTTCTACTCCTAAGTGCCGGATCTTCTTTTCTAAAGAAGGAAGAGAGAAGTCGGCAAGTGGAGATTTAAATCACAATAAATGGAGACACATGATTAGAATCAATCAATCGATTTGATGAAGCTTGGCCAAATTCAATTCAAAGATAAAATGCACCAAACAAAGTTCTCAACTCAGGCAAGAGCCTAAAACTATTGAAGAAGAACAGATGGGAAAGGATGAAATGAAACATAAAATTATTTTCTGAAATGAAGTAATAGCCAATTAAGGTTATATGCCTGTAGATTTTGTCATGGTATGTTATAAAATGTTTTTTTCCTAAATTGTAGACTCATTCTCAAGATACAAAAGACCTTGTGATCTCCTCAGTTGTTTTCAACATGAGGAGAAACTTGCGTAGTCAATCTCACTTCTCCCATAGAGCCCAAATGACATAAAACACCGATTAGTTAAACAGCATTAGGATGTAAACAAGCAAGGTTTTAGAGTTTAAATATATTTCACTAGCATTGAAAAGCTCTTTGCAATCAAAGAAATATTAGGTGTTTTGCTGGACTCTGAGGTGCTTTATTCAGAGTGCTATAATCTTTAATAGAAGAAATACCTACTGATATTCTTCCTACTAGACTAGTAACTAATATCTGCTGGGTTTTCTAACTTTACAAAATTTAGTGTTAGTACAAAATATAAGTGCTATAACATAATTGTATTCCATATCATTTAATTCTCAATGAAAGGTATTAACTGATCAGGAGTATCAACTTGCTTTGACAAAAGGCTAAAGAAAATCTCCATTAAAAAGGGTTCTTTCTGTAATTTCAGATGGGTGCCATTTTCATATTCATGTTAGTCATTGTAATCCTTTATAAATATTTCCTCCCACATAACTTTATGTGGTCTGAATTATGCTAAGTATGTGCTTCATGTTTTCATTTATTCTGTTTACTTTGCATCTCATGCCACCGTATACTGAGGTCTTTAAAACCTTTGGTGCTACATTGGAAGAAATATAGTCTCTTAGTGAAGAACTGAAAGTGTTCTCTGTATAAATCAGCCACCATAAAATATATTAGCCATATTTAATGAAAATTTAAATGCAAGATCTGTTTTTCACTTTTAGCCTTTTGCATATTGTTTGATTCATTACTTAAAACTGAAGAAAAAGACAAAAAAGAACTTTGAAATGCATACCTTGGAGTATTGGCAAGTACTCAGCTCTTGATGGAAATGCCAGAGAAAAAAGACAAAGATCTGATGAACTCTCTGTTGGTGAAATGCTGAATAGAATGATAAATGCAACCGAGATAATGCTTCATCCTGAAGCAAAATAATTGTAGTGTCATTTATTTGCTATATAAATTTTGGCTCAATAGTTATCAAATATTACTCTAGAAGTAATTTAGGACGGTGGGACTACAATGTAAATGTCCAGTTCACTCTTATGTCATAATGTCTTAGGTTAGAAATTGCTCAGGAAATAATATGTTTTAAACATTGGAGTCCTTTTTTCCCCCTAGCAAGTTATAGCACCATAAGTTTTCATTTTCCTCAATGTCTTTTCTGCTAATATAATGGCTTGAGGATTTAAAATCCTGTGCTGTTATTGTGACTTCAAAGCCTTAAGACTGCAATTGAATAAGGCAGTTCATCTGTCATTATTCAAATATGAAGCAATTATGATGAAATAAAGATAAAATTCCATTGAGAAATACTCCAATCAATTTTCACTTATATTTAACTAGAAACATAAAACGATGCTTAGAAGAGTAAGTTAGGTAATAAAACTGAAGAATAAAAAAAGCATGAATTACTGATCTATAACTGAGTCATTGTGGAGGTTTCAGGGCATGTAAATAAAATGTGTCACCAATATCGAGTGAAAGTTTGGTGCACGGTAAAAATAAAACAAAACAAAAGCCAAAATAATAATAATAACAATCCACCCATTATTTAACTGATCAAAATAGTGCCTAAACCAATATTACCCAGCAGAAATCTTACAGAGTATCTATGTTTTTAACAATGTATCCCACCTACTCAGTATAAAACTTAATGGACTGATATGACTTAGTGTGTCCATAGAAAAGATGTTAAATGCAGTAGAAAACACATGCCACAATATCAAACAAATGAACTTTTTATTTTTTTATTCTGACTGAGCATTTTACATTCCTTCACTTGTACCAACTTCACTGTTTTATGATGCTCTGTTACCTTTAACTTTAATATTTCATTTTATATATCTAAATTTCAGTATCACACTTATTTAAATGAATTAAATTGACCCAAAAAGCCATCCAATAAAATGCTCAGCTATGTTCTAAAAAGAGGCAGAAATAGAAGAAAAGTAAAATATACAGCATTGTCATATAACAATTTAAAAATGTTTTACATGAACTATTCTTCCATTAATTTAGCATACTTTTATTGAAAATATTTCTACATTTATCTTAAGTTCATATGCTATTCAAACTCATATAAGCATAATGTTCTGCTTTTATTTATTATTTCCTTCCTTTTTTAGTTTTTTTTGGCTTTACAGGTATAATTTCTAATACAGGAAGGAAGTTTTCTACATTAAACTAATAATAAATGATGACTAAGTTAAATATTTCAAATAAAAAAAGCATTCCATGAATGCCTACTGTGTTCCATATCTCTGTCTAATACTGAGTTGACGAGGACAGGTGCATTAGATGGGGGTAAACACAGAGAAGTACACAGGTGCAGTGGAAAGACATACAAAGGAGTACTCAAATTTTGCTATGAGAATATTTAGATAGTTCATGGAATTCTGCTACGTGAAGTGAGGATGATACCTATCAGCAAGGAATTTGGTAGCAAGTTAAGACTTAGCTGAGACGTGAAGGGCAAGTAGAGTGTAACCAAGGGACAATGAGTAAGAAATGTCATCTAAGCAGAGAAAGGCAACTACAAAAAGCCAGAGAAAACATGGTGAATTCTTACTGAAGGAGCAGGTGAATATAAAATATGAGGTTTGAGGGGGTATCAGAGCCAGCTAGGTACTCTGTCCCCAAATTCCTGGAAATAGTGACAGTCTAAAAAGGATCCAACCAGAATATGTTTGCTTGTTAGAAGATAGTTTTGGCTGTGGTGTAGACAATTCAAAGGGTAGGATGCAATCCCAGAGAAACATATGAGGTCCATTTTTATTAATCCAAGGCAGAAAAAAATATTGACTAAACTATGATCATGACCATGGCAATTTTTAAAAAAGGACCAAATTCTAGGGGTGATAGGAAGTAGTATCAATAAAATTTGGTCTTTGATTAGATGTGGGGGCTTAAGGGGAAGGGACAGCCAAAAGAAATGACCCTGCCTTGGGCAAATGAACAGATGGTAAGGTTATTAAATGACATAGAAGATGAAAGAGGAAGAGCAGGAGTGAGGTTTATCTGAGGCAGTAGGGAAGACAGTGAGTTTAATTTCAACCATGTTGACAATAACATGTCAGTAAAGTTCCACTGTAGACTTAAGAGGGATGGGAAAGGTATCACAGGAACGTTCTGAGGACCCACTGGGAGACCTTAGGTGCTTGGAAAGCAATGGGTGTGTAAAAAAGTGGGGTGGGAGGTCATTGAGATCAATTTGGCACATTTTACATTTTCTCCAGTGACTGACCCTGAGTGAGAGGTATTACGTTTTAAATAATAGAGTAGAGGAGTACAGGAACTTTGTTAAAGGGTCCTACTAAGAATGCTCACCATTCGACAGGAAATAATTTTGACAATAAACAGCTTTCAGTACTCACTTATTGGCCCTGACACATAATTTTTATTCTTGACAGGTTCCTAGACTTCTTTAGTCTCCACAACAGTAATAATAGATGGCACTGATAGAACCTATCTTGGCAGGTTATTGAAAGGCTAGAATGAAATAAAGTATGTGTAAATGCCTAGTGTATTAACTAATGCCTACTGTACAGTAGAATTAAAAAAATACATTTTAAAGGGTTCATTTTTACTCCTTCTGCTTTAATTACTAAATAACATAAATCTGTGCCCCCCCCTTTTTTACTGTTTGTCCCATTTATTCAACTTCTTTCATAGTGCCTACCACATGTATGGAGTGATGTCAGGTGTCACCAAGGAACTCCAAACAATGTAAAACATGTTCCCTGTCTTGGAACAGCTTATTATATAGTTGGTACTATAAGCCCTGCAAAGAAGAAACAGCAATAAGAGATCATCCATGGAGAAGGATGGTGAAAGAAATAGTAAACCACCTATGTAACAAGATATGAATGGTCCAGGGTATACTGATCACTCCTTTCCCAGTTGCCTACAGCAGTTAGGCAAATCTCTGTGAAGCCAGTACTCATAGAGAATAGAGGTTAAAAGAGCTGTCCTGTAGTCTATCAGATCTGGCTTTTAGTTCTGGTTCCACCAATATTAGCAACATAACTATGGGCATAATTTAGTCATTAGTTATAACTAAATAATAACTTTGGGGCTCAAACCCTGGTTCTGAAATGAAGATTGTCATTATTCATCACCTAGCATTGTTTTGACGTTTAAATGGGTGATATAAAGCCCTTATTGTGGTATCTGACTTATAATGCAAATTCAATAAAGCGTAGTTCATAGTTGTGGTAAAAGACAACAACACTAATTATATTACAAAGAAATTTTACAAATATTATCTAATTTTGTGTTCACAACAAACCTGTGAGGTGGCTATTATTATTCCTATTTTGTAGCGAGAAAAAAAAGGCTTTATGGCATTGCTTTCAGAGAAGGAAAGTAAGAAGTTCAAGAGCTGAGGAGAAAAGATAATGTTCACAAAATGACCTTGGGAATTTTTGACTGCATAATAACACATAGGCAGGAGGGATATGTGGAATGAGCTTGATATCATTTTCATATCTGTTAATGTTGTATGATACTAAGAATGTGAAAGTCCTCCAAGCTCATGGATTTTAGACGTACAGAAATATTTCCACAGAAAGACATTTAAAATCTAATGAAATTTAATTCTTCAGTGAGGATTACAGACTCTTGTTTTATGTGAAAATTTAGTAATGATATGACTCAAGTCTAAGAACATGATCCAAACGTCTACCCATTATAAGTTAGGAAGGCTTTGTTGGATCCTACATAAACCCAAGCAAAATCCACCAGAATCCCAGATAAAGATTCACTGCTTCTTGGGCAGTATAATCTGGTATCTGAGAACCAGAAAAGTAAAAGGCAATTCCAAAAATTTCATGGGAAGGTAATCCCCAAAACTTTGTTGGGTGTCATCATTGTTTCATGTGTAGCATGTTTTTAAACCTGGGAAGATTTAAAATTAAATGCTAAAATGTTTAAAAGAAGCATATGCATAGTATAATTATTATTTTGCTATTGTTAAGCAAACTATGCACAATTATTATTTGAAACATCTGAAATATTTATGAGAATTTAGCATATTAGAATAATAGATTAAGATTGTAACTCTAGTTTAAAATATGCAATTGTAAAATCAATTTCAACTTGAAATCTCAGTGTCCATATACAATATTAGAATATCTATTGGTATGGGTTTATTCTATTTATAAGTTTAATTTAAAAATTTTATAAGAATTACTTAGAGAATTTTTTGGACAACGTGCACATAACCAATAAAATCAAGTATTAAATTCACAACTGTAGTGTAAAATGTTTAGAAGATCTTGTTTCTAATTGGGACCAAATATCAATAAAATACTTTCTATTTCAAAGAGTTTTTTCCCCAGAATATTTAGTTAAATGCACTAATTAAATTAAATTTTATTTTCAAATTGTTGCAAATCCTAAACTGGATAATTTCAAAATCTCTTTCTCTCTCTATCTTACACACACACACACACACACACACACACACACACTTTCCTTTTTACATATTTTTAATTATTAAATTTATTAAATTTTGTGGACTTACACATAAAACATAATTTTTGTGAGCTGAGTCTAACAGTTAATAAATACCTGGGTGTTTCATGTTTTTTTTAAACAAGAGCAACTTCATATTAGACTTTTAGTTACCCCAAAATAATCTTCAAGTAAACTCCCCACCCCCTAAAACCACAAGCATTTATCAAGCAAGATTAGCTGTTTACACAGATTTCTGAATATGTGTGTGTATTTGTATATACTGCATATGTCTACTAATATATATCATGGTTAGTTTATATTTTATAACATTTTTACAATAACATGAACTTGGGATGGCTTGTCATAAAATTCACACATACCCACAAGTACCCAGGCTCATTAGATTAAAGATGATAGATCAGATACCACTCAGGGAAGGAGGAATCCGTGTGAACGGTAGCAGGAGTAAGGTCATTAACTCTGTTCCTTTCCTCATAGGTAAGCCTCACATCTCATATAGACCTGTATGTACAACTCACAGCAAGGAGAAGGGATCGGTATAGAAATACTAGTCTATCTCACCCCGATCTCATGGCTCTTTAAAAGCTGAGAACTTTTCCTGGGTATAGCCAGAAACTCTGGAACAATGAACAGAATCTGACTTTGAAGATGAAAGAAGGGGCCATGAGCTAAAGAATGTGGGCAGCCTTTAGAAACTGGAAGAGGCAAGGAAATGAATTCTTGACGAATGAATATAGCCCTACCAACACCTTGGCATTAGCCCTGTGAGACCTGTGTTGGACATCTAACATACAGAACAATAAGATGATAAGTGTGTTGTTTTAAGCTATGAAATGTGTAGTAATTTGTTACAGCAGCAATAGAAAACTAATACACCAACCTAAGGAAGAACTTGGAGAAAACAAAGACTCATTGAGGAAGTGGTGAATTACAGAAACAGAAACTGATGGCGACTTGGAGGAAGAAGCATTTGGGGAAGGAACAGAAGTCAGTTTTCATGTAAACAACATCCCAGAGATTGGAGAACAAGAATTCTCCTTGACTGGCTGCTTATGAAAGATCAGAGAAGACTCCACATTTCTGATGTTGGGAGATTATAAAATATATGATGAGAATTGATTCTTCAGTTAGATAATTTTGTTAATCATGAAATCTGAAAAGTATATAGAGCTATTGAGCAGGAAGTACTACTCCGGTTAAAGTAGACAAATTGTTTCTGTGAGAATGTTGATTATGGGAGAAGACATTTTTTGGTATTGTTAATACTACTTAATATTAATTAGTAATCTATCATTTAGATTGGATAAAAGTTTATGCGTGGGGTGAGATTACTGTGTTTCCTCTAATGTCTTGCCTATACCTTTGTTTCAAAACTTGCTGGGCTAACGGACAAAAACAAAAAACAAAAACCTGACCAGTGTGTCCCTAAGGACTGAGTGGCTATTCAACATTCTGTTTTGAGAACTTAGGTTCAACTGTGTACTGGTACTCAGAAAATAACTCCCCATCTCCACAGGCTGCATGAAGTGAGACCAGATTAAAATAAAACATCTTGCCCTGGCTGGTTTGGTTCAGCTGTTAGAGCTTTGGCCCACAGACCAAAGAGTTAAGGGCTTGATTCTGGTCAAGAGCATGTACCTCAGTTGTGGTTCGTCCCCAACCCTGGGATGTGCGGGAGGCAACCAGTTGATGTGTTGCTCTCACATCGATGTTTCTCTCTCTCTCTCCCTCCCTCCCACTCTAGCTGAGATAAATAGAAAAATATCCTCAGATGAGGATTAAAAAATAATAATAATAATGAAATAAATAAAATAAAACATCTTAGATGGCATAATGCTTTAATTATTGTTTTCTTCTCCTTAAAGTTAGTGTGAGAACAGTGGAAACAGGTGTGGAGAGAGAAGAAAGCAAATTGTCCCACAGGTGGGCCACCCCTTCCTGCCTGGGATGGAAGTTAGTACATGAAAAGAAAGGGTTGCTCATGTACTTCCTACAAATCAATAGATACAGTCAGCTTAAAAAAAATGTTTTAATTGATTTTAGAGAGAGAGAGAAAGGGAGAGGAAGAGAGAGAAACATCTATGACAGAGATACATCGATTGGCTGCCTCTTGCACACCCCCCACTGGGGGGGTGGAGCCAGAAACCCGGGCATGTGCCCTGATGGAATTGAACCAGCAACTTCTTGGTCCATGGGAAGATGCTCAACCAATCAGCCACACTGGCCAGGGCTGAATACATCCTGCTTTCAATGCTAAATCTCTGGTATTTGAAATATATATGTAGTGACTGAAGCCAGGGAATCCTCTGAAGTACTATTCTGTTTTCTGAAAGGAGAAAAGCAAGTTTATGAAGACATTTAAACAGATAACACAAGCATCAGTAATTCCCAATTGCTACTCCCGGAGAGGGGTTGTGTAGCAGTTGAAAACTGAAATCTTCACAGAAACACAATGTAGGAGAGGGAGGAAAAGGTAACATGCAGAGAGTAAGAACCTAAGCGTTCTAGAGCTTGAGTGTGTTGGTCCTGAGTTCCTACATCTGTAAGACGTGGGGATGCAGGATTTAAGGGTCCCAGTGACCCCTAAGCAAACCACAAATCTACAAAGGAGGTGACATATTGGAGAACTACATTTTTTAAATCCAGTGTGAATAGTTTTTCATTCATCATGAAAAACAGGATGATTTGGTTGATATCAAGGTAAAGGATCTAGCTTGTCTTTTGGAAAACAATGCTATTAAATAACACACTTCCAACTTTAAACACGAGAATCCCATCCAGTGGGGACACACTTGGGTCCTGAGAGGCATCTGGGAAGTCCAGAGGTATTTGTGTCAACCTCGTCACATTCTACCTGAATCCTCAGCTCCTTCGGGAGAATGGAGAGATTCATCAGTCATCCACACAATTTAGGGTTTCTTTATTTTTACTATTTTTTGATTGAGCACTATTAGTTGAGTTTTTGAAAGTGAAACCTGCTATATGCAGCAATGCCACTGCCCTTAGATGCCCTGATTCCTCCCTGACTCACTGCTTTCCTTGAAGAAAATCCAGTAAATTCGGACTTCTGAGGATTTTCTGCAACTGAAGAGGAAGACTTCATTTATCCCCTTATTTGGGATTATAACTCTCCTGTATCTTCACTTTCCCAAAATCAGGTAAATGTACCTCTATTTAGTTCATCCTTACTTAGATTTAATAATATTGATGTATATTTATGGTTCTTGATTTTGGGGGGGGGGGGCTAGCAATTATGTTTCCTTTATTTTGATGTCTATTTACAATGTTGAGTACAGTGAATTTTAAAACATCAAAACAATTAAAATATTTTGTTTTCTTTATTGATTTTAGAGAGAGAGAAGAAGGAAGAGGGAGAGAGAGATAGAAAAATCGATGAGAGAGAACATCAATTGGTTGCTTCCTGCACGCCTCCCATTGGGGAATGGGCCCACAACCTGGGTATGTGCCCTGACAGGGAATTGAACCAGTGACTTCTTGGTGCATGGGTTGACGCTCAACCACTGAGCCATGCCGGCCAGGCAAGACATTAAAATTTTTTTTTTTAATTTTAATAATGGTACAATAAACCAGTCCCTTACAGTTGTGATTTTAAGTTAATTCCAATTTTCTACCTTTATAAATAATATTTGGATAAGCTTACTAAGTATAATAAATAAAAGTAATAAATAGCCTTATGTAAATTCACATTAAATGAGTTTGAGTCAGAGTGGGTTTTGCCATCAAAAGAGTTAAAAATATCTGTAATTAGTAAGTCTGTGTCCCCTTCCTACCCTACTCCCAGTTACTTTATAGGACTTCGGAGCAACAAAGATTTATCAGGCATGGGGGTGAAGGTGTTATATATTTTGCTTAATAGAATAGTAATATTTAAGTCCTTACTCTTTTACTTAACCACCAAGTTATACGTTATGTAGCATTTTAAGTTTTTTGATACTTTTCTCCATGCAGTACATAACATTGGGAATTGTCCCAATTGTTCTGATTATTTCTTGCTGTTTGACAAATTATCCTAAAATGTAAAGGCTAAAATCAATACACCTCATGAATTTTTGGTCCAGAATTTGAGTACGGCTTGGCTTAGTGATCCTTCTACCCTATGTGCTTTCTCCAGCATAGCACTCTGAAGGTAGTGGGACGTTTTCCATAGTAGTCTGCTTCCCCCTGACCACATCCTGTTGGTCAAGTAAATACTAACTCATCTCAGATTCAAGAGTAAGAGAATTAGATTCCACACGTCAATGGGAATAGCACCAAGAATTCTTTAACCTAATACAGTCTTTTAATAATAAAAGAAAAATATGTATATATGATATACTTTTAAATAATTTGTTTTCCAATCTGACTGAATGTTTCCATTTTTACTCTATTTTTTATTACTAGATTTGAGCATTATATTAAATATTTATTGATCATTAAATGTGAATGTATTGTATGCGTCTTGTCTACTCCTGTTCTTTGCCCTTTACTCTATTGAGTGTTTATTTCTTCCTTACTGATTTGTACCTATAGTTTTTATATCTAGGAATCCTTTTTGCTTATATAGTGCATATAAATATGGAAGCACTAAAACAAACTCAGACTAAATCATTTTCAGAGAGATGTAGAATTATGGAATAGATTTGACCTTATTTAATTTCTGATTCTCTGGAAAATGATTCCAAACTTAGTGGTATGAACACAGAAGGCCTGTGAGACATGCACAAGACACACACACACACACACACACACACACACACAAACATGGGGTTATAAGATTTTGCATGATTAAATGATTAGAGATATGAACATTTCTATTTCTTGAAGGCCATATACTAGATTTTCTATATTGACCCATTATTCCAAATAATTTAAAGATAGAAGAAACACCGGAGATGGTTGGAGGAAGTGCTAACATTTGTGGGTGGGCCATGGAGCTAGTAGTCACTTTGACAAGTGGTTTATGGAAAAGTATTGGGATTAATCCTCAAAACAACCCTGCATTGTAGACACTAGAAGATGAGCCATTGGACCCACAATGTTATAAATTGGAAGGTTAAAGAACAACCTCTAACTGATAGAGATTAGAATTTTTATAAATTAGAAGGTTAAACAAGAACCTTCGGAGAGCGGCACGTGCGCAGGCGGAGCCTGAGCGGAGCTTGAGCCGAGTGGAGTCGGCTGGGGGCCCCGCGCGGTCACCGGGATGGGGCTGGTGCTGTCAGCTGGGGGCTCCGCGCTGTCACCGGGGCGGGCGGGTGCTGCCATACCTGGTGGAAGTGGAGGAGCTCACTGAGGCGGTGCTGGCGGGCAAACGGCAGATTGTGGACGTGGACACCAAAAGGAACCAGAACCTGAGGACCCTGCAGAAAGATCCCAGCCTCTCTGAAGATGTGATGGTTTGCTTCAGGAACATGTTTATCAAGATGCCTCACCCTCAGACGAAGGACATGATTGAGAAAGATCAGGATCATCTGGAGAAAGAAATAGAGAAACTCTGGAGACAACTTAAAGTGAAGGTCAACCGCCTCTTTGAGGCTCAAGGCAAACCGGGGCTGCAGGGTTTTAACCTGACCCCCCGCAACCAGGATGAACCTAAAGCTCGCAAGGTCATCTTGAAAGGATGAACTTCAAGACCCAAGATAGGGGACCTAAGACCAGCATCCCCCTGGGGTCACATAGGACCCAGAACTCTCCAACCCTGAAACCTGCAAGGACCGGATGTACCCTGCACGGGCACAGGCCTTAGCCATCTGGCCATGGCCCCTGGACGCAGTCTCCTTACCTGCAGCACTTGGTGCTCTGTGACAGCAGGAGGAAGCCCCCAGCCTGCCAGTGCTGCGGGCCTGACACCTGGGGCTGCGTGGACTCAAGACCCATTGTCAGGCCTAGCAGCCACCAGTGGGTGGGTGGGGCAGCGCCTGTGGGGGACGAGAATGACTGCAGCAGACACTTCTCAACAGTGGCTGCTGTCTCACTGGGCCCCGGGCAGGGGAGAAGGGCGAGAGGAAGAGCGGAGCTTCATTCCAGCGTTCCTCTCAGAAAGGGACACAGGCATTTTCAAGCAGCGCGAGTAACAGAATCGGGATAAAGCAGGAGGCTCACAGGTTTCTGAATGCAGGACAGGATCTCGTGCTTGTGGTTCACCACAGCTATCGGTGGAGCAGACATACGGCTTCTCCCCACTGGTTCCATTTGGCCTGTTTTCCTGCTTGCTCCCAGATGGAGCCCAGAGTAGGTGGGTGCTGTTTATCCACATTCCCCCCAACCCCCCACCCCCCGGCCCTGCCCTCATCAGGAAGGACTTGCAGAGTCCTGCAGCAGAGAGGGCTGAGGGAGACTGCCCTTACTATGCTTCATGCATTCAGGGGGCCCCTCCACCACCTCGGGCCGCAGGGCCAGGGGCCAGCACTGCTCTCAGAGTCCCCTTCCTCAGTGGTCTCGAGTCCTAATGTGAATGTGCTGTGAGGGCAACACAGTGTCTTTCCTGTTCACTGAGGGCTCAATAAAGGTTACTTAAATGAATGGGGAAAAAAAAGAATAACTTTCAAAATGTTATAAATGATAAGGTTAAGAAAATTGCCCCATACCACAAGTAGGAATTCAAACTCAGTGTCCTTTCCACTTTCCTATAAAACCTCCCTAGAATTTTCCCACAAAACCACCCTGCCACAAATGGTCTCTATTTTGAAACTTCATTCAGATCATTATGGAGGACATTTATTTTATTATTTTTATTATTTTTTCTTTATTGATTTTAGAGAGCAGGGGGGAGAGAGAGAGAGAGAGAGAGAGAGAGAGAGAGAGACATTGATGAGAGAGAACATTGATTGGCCGCCTCCTGCATGCCCCCTACTGGGGATCGGGCCCACAACCTGGGCACATGCCCTGACTGGGAATCGAACTGGCGACCTCTTGGTGTATGGGTCGACGCTCAACCACTGAGCCACACCGGCCAGGCTATGGAGGACATTTAAAAGACACTAGTTAGTACTATGCCAATATCTGTTTCTACTTCAGACACATGACAAAAATATAGCAGCAGATACCTAAAAAATGAGTTTTAAAAATTTGCATTGCAGGTATCATAAAGAACATTTCAATAATACAGAAACCAAATAAAACAGTAGAGCAAATACTATAACAAAAGTTGAAAATTTTTCCAATGAAAATGCTGTCTTAATAATCTGTTACATTTTTTTCATTAATACACACTTAATAATATGTAAAATACTGACACCTAATGTTAACTTTTTGTAATATAATTTCAGAAATTTTTCACTATTCCAGAATAGAATTTAGGAAGCTACTAAAGAATTGAGGTTAAGCAAAGAGAAATCTTGTAGTTTTTTTCAAAATAAAGTTATTTGATTGCCCAGTGTATTAATGGGATAGTTAGTATTTCTGAAAATTAGAGGTAGAAACAGCAGCTCATACATTTAAAGCTTACAGTTAATGCCATGGGCACACAACTGAACCGGAGATTAGTGGCAAGAGTCTGTTATTGATGAAATCTCAACAAACTAGTATTTTAACACAGGGGTCAGTAAACTTTTTCTGTAAAGGACCAGTGAGTAAATATTTTAGGTTTTGTGGATTAGGTCTATCACAACTGCACAAGTCTGACCCTATAGCATGAAGGAAGCCATAGATAATACTTGAACAAATGAGCATGGCTGAGTTGCAAAAAAAAAAAAAAAAGGCAATAAAATTTGAATTTCACATAATTATCGTGTGTCATGAATTTTTAAAAATTATTTAGAACAATAAATTATTTTATTATATTTTATATTCCGTATTATCTTTCATGGTTCTAGCGGTTGCTTGGGTTCAGCTGGCAGTTCTTCGGGATTTGTGATGCAGTTCGGGTTGGGGTCAACTTGAAGGTTTCTTCAATCACATGCTTTAAAGTCGAGGCTGGCTGCCTACTGGGACCTCAACGGAGCCATGGTTAGAACACAGGGCTAGAACAAATGGTTTCTCCATTAAACTTTTTAATCATTTAAAAATATTAAAAAACCATTGTCATCTTGCAAGCCCAACTAAAGAGATGGTAAACTAGATCTGGCCCATAGGCCATAGTTTGGTGACCCTGTTGTAACGACTTTTAGTTGAATCTAGGACACAATGGAGAAACATTTCTTTCCCTTTGGGATGAGAAATGATTGAATTAAAGGAATATTCAAAGATCAAGTAAATATTTTGGGTGATATGATTACTAGTCACCTCAGACTGATGTTGTATAGTAGACTGTTTTAAATTAACTGGATTAGTTTCGGGAGCACCACAACTATACTCACAAATTAATTTCTTTGGTTTCATCAAATTATATAATGATCAGACTGGGAAGGACTTTAGAAAAATGAGAAAAGTTTTTGAACTTTTAAATAGGAAATCTTGCCTATTAAATATGCTTTTCAAAAGCCTGCCACTCATGTCCCTATGAAAACTTCAGACCACCCAGACTCCCCTTGGTTTAGAATGCTCCTTCCCAGGCGCTCTATTCCCTGTTTCTCATTCTCTAGGTCTCATTGAAATTTTACCTCCTTAATAGGGCCTCCCCTAACCAAATTTCCCCTTGCCAGTCTCCTTTTGTGTACTGCATTCTTTTTCTTTATGGCCTTTACCAAAACCTATGTTCCTTTAATATCTGCAGTGGGTTTGCATTGAGGCCAGTTCCCCCTGGACTCTGAGCTCCCTGTGGCTTGGATGACAGTGCCTTTGGTTCATCACTCTATTCTCTGAGTCTGCGTGGGGCAGTGTCTGCATATAGCCAGGGCTCAGTTCGTGTTTATGAAGGATGACTATGTAAACCAGATGAAATCGGGTCATCTTTGGTGGAAGTGCAGTGATGAGAGCCCCGGGCCCTTACCTGCTCTGATTCTAGCCTTCCCTCAGTGCTTTGAAGGAAACCGCAGAAGTTCATTTTAAAGGGAAAAGACTGAAGTCCAATAAATCAATATCTATGATTCAGCTACATAAATAACGTTAAAAAATCTGTTTGCTTTTCCTTTTAGGAAGGCAGAGTCTGGAAAACTTAGTATAATTAAGACTGCATTGGATATAAAGATGACAGATGAAAAGGCATAAGGCAGGGAAGTAGCAGGATGACTTTTAAGACGGAAAAACACCTGTTGACATCTCTGATCTAATGCAAAAGACCTCAAGATAGAATTCCAGAGTCCCGGGGATGTGGAAGTGGGGTACAGGCTGACATCTGCCGGAAGAGGGGGCGGGGGAGGGGAGTGATGAACACAGAACTTGTACGCATGTACTCATAACCAATGGACATGGACAACAAAACGGGGACGGGACAGGGAGGGAGGGGGAGGGGAGTGTCAATGGGGGAAAAAAGGAGAATCATCTGTAACATAAGTAAATTAATAATAAAAAAAAAAAAAAAAAAAAAGAATTCCAGAGTTTACAAAATGCTTCCTTGTTTCTTTTTCTGAGAAGTGAATGGTGTAAGTAGTCATTTTATCTTATTTTCTTTTATCTGCATTTGAGGAAATGAAAGGTGAGGGAGCTATGAACAATGAAAGTAAAACGAATGTTCTGTGTACTCCAAGAGAGGAGCTATAACACATTGGTCAAGTATGTGAGCTCCAGAGACAGATTGCCAGATTTGGATCTCAGCTCTACCACTTCCTAGCTATTTGATCTTGGTTCAGCTAACCGGCGGCTCCAAGTCTCAATAGCTTGTTTCTTTATATTTAGGAGTAATATTCTGTGGTTTGTCTATACATGGTTTGCTTAACCATTCATCCATTGAAAGACATTTGAGTTGTTTTCAGTTTTTACCTATTATTGATAAAGTTGTCATGAATATTTCTGTACATGTGTTTGTATTAACATAGGTATTCATTTCTCTGATATATATACCACATCTTCTTTACCCATTCATCCATCCATGAACACTTAGCGCTTAGTTCGTTTCCATACCGTGGCTGTTGTAAATATTGCTTGCTACAAACATGGATGTATTTGTAATTTTTTTGAATTAGTGTTTTCATCAGATAAATACCCAGAAGTGGAATTGCTGTATCACATGGTAGTTCTATTTTTTTATTTTTTGAGTAACCTTCATTGTGTTTTCCATAGTGGCTGCATCAATTAATATTCCCACCAACTGTGCGCAAGGGTTTCCGTTTCTCCACATGCTTTCCAACACTTATTTCTTGTCTTTTTTATGATAGTCATTCTAAGAGGTATGGAAAGATAACTCATATTGGTTTGGATTTGAATTTCCTTGATGACTGATGCTGTTGAGTGTCTTTTCATGTACTTGTTGGCCATTTATAAGCCTTTTTGGGAAAATTTCTATTTAGATCTTCTGCCCATATTTTAATCATTTTTTTTTTTTTTTTTTGCTATTGAGTTGTATGAGTTCTTATATTTTGGATATTAATCACTTATTAGATATATGATTTGCAAATATTTTTTCTCTCATTCACTAAGGTGTTGTTTTTTTTTTTTAATTTTGTTGAGGTTTCATTTTCCTGCAAAAATTTATTAGTTTGATGTAGTCCCATTTGCTTATTTTTGTTTTGTGGCTTTTGCTTTTAGTGTCAGATTCAAGAAATCATCACCAAGACATATGTCAAGGAGTTTACTGGCTATGTTTTCTTCTAGGAGTTTTATAGCTTCAGGTTTTATGTTCAGTCTTTAATCTAATTTGACTTAACTTTTTGTATGGAGTAAGGTAGGGGTCCAGTTCATTCTTTTGCATATGGCTGCCCAGTTTTCTTAACGCTATTTATTGAAGAGTCTGTTCTTTCCCCATTGTATATACTTGGCTTTTTTGTGATAAATTAATTGACCGTATGTGCATGGGTTTAATGTGGGCTCTCTATTCTGTTCCTTTTGTGACAAATGTTTCAAAAGGAAAAGAAAAATTCTCCTTTTCAGTCCTACTAATCCATTCTTTCTTCTATCCTATATTTTTCCTTTTCTTTCTTGTAAAGAAACTATGAATATAAATTCTAATCATGTTTATATATTTAATCATATTATTATAAATATTAATAATATTTGCCATTATAAATATAAATAAATACAATTTAAGTTGGATAAATAGAGGACTTTAAAGACACTTTTTCTTTATCATATAGTTTCATAGTTTCTGTGTACTCAAACTTTCTTTACTAGAAATACTTTTACATGTTGTCATATGTCTGGTAACAATGAGTAAAATAAGCTTTGTCCTTTGAATAAATTCTTCTCTCCTTCAGACAATGTGTATGTGTGTGTATAATGTGTGTGTGTGTGTAAATACACACACACACACAAACTGTGTATATATACACATACAAACTCACAGCTTTAATGTTTTTTATAAAATGTATATTATTTGAAATTTCCAGGATGTACCTAGATTTGCAGAGAGAAATGTTTCATTGTGATTCTTTCTTGAGCTTTTGACCCTGAGAATAAAAACAGTTCTATGTTCACACTAGCTGTATGATGTTGTACATTGTCATCCAACATCTCTCCTCTTTCTCAGCTTGTGTGTGTTAAAATACAGAAAGGGAAGAACAGGTTTCTATTTATATGACACCAGATCTCCTCAACTTGCTCAACCTTGGATTCCAGTATGTTGTCTCGCTTCTCCAGAAATCTTCCTTTTTCAGGTACAATGATAAAGATTCAGTATTTTGTCTACATGTTTAAACTGTCTGAAAGCTGCTCTTCACCAACAGCCTCAGTTTAGTTACACACAAATGTTGGAATGCTATCAGAACTTCTTAAGTTACAGCTTTCTCTCTAATGATGAGACCTATATTATTGTCTATATCATCTGTCAAATACACAGGTTTTGTGTTTGCTAAAACAATATCTGAAAGTGTTCTTATTTATTTGTATGCTGAAAATATGGATAAAAACACAAATGTGGTTAACTGTATGTTGCAATGAATAAAACCACTGCAATCAAAACATTACCTGATTCACCCCCCCCCAATGCAACAGCATCTCTTGAAACATAGTTGATTTTAAAAAAAAAGTGTCCTTAACCTCTACTGAGGAGATAAAACAACACTCAGTATCAGTTTTGCTGAAATTTCGAATTCACTCTACATGAAAGTATATGGACATGTGTTAAAATATGTTGAGAATTAGGAATTTCTTTATATTAATTCAAAACATAGAAGGCAAACCTGCTATTATATGAGCATATCTAAAGTGGTTATATGACCCAAGTTTAGCAGAACAGAGGAAATATTAACATAAGTATTAATTAGCCTCTGACAAACATTAATTATTAGTTTCAAATTAATTTTATCATCTTTATTCCTTTCAGTGAATGAGATTCTGATTTTCTAGAAGCCTATTTTAATTGATATCTTAGGCACTATGTTTATATACTGATAATTACAATGGACACAAATTAATTTTTCATGATTCAATATGATTAATGCAATGCTCTTGTTTAGATGTTTGATAATAAGAAACATAGTTAAGTAGTTTAAGCTGGTTTTATTTCGCTCATGATTGACTAGTCATCAGTTTTAATTTTTAAATATAATGATTCTTTTTATTTCTTGACTACTTTTTATGTATCATACAAGGTGTTATGCTTTCTTTTCCAATTTTTTAATCAAATTAATTTGTGCAAACAGTTAACAATTACACAGTACTGTCAGTACTAGTAATATGGCCCCTTACCATTTAAATTATTTTATGTATTAAATTATTTAACCTGTGCAATTCTATGAGGTACTACCATTCTCGTCTCATTACACAAACAAGAAGATGAAGGCATCAAGCATTTAAGTTATAAGATCACATGACTGGTAGGTACTAGAGCCAGTATTTCAACCCTATATTTTGTTTTCAGAGTCTGTGAACTTGACCCTTCCAGTGAACTTCTATGCATGTCCTCTGACCCATTGACACCTGGCTTTAATTCCTACCAACCAAGAGCCAACAGCTCTCAACTATTTTAGCTATTTCTGCTGAGAATTAGCTCCATATTTTAAGTAACGTGAATTAATTTCAATTTCTTTAACTTCAAATTTACAACATTATTTTTCTTCCTACTATGAAAATTGAAGATTTAGTTATTATAGCTCTCCTCCCCCACAGCCCACAAATACATACACACAAATACACTTTCTCTTCCCTCATCCTCCAAATATAGTGAAATTGTGATTTAGATTACATCAATATTCATTGTTTGCATGTTTATAACTACATAAATATTATTTACAGCTGGTGTTATGTGTATGTGTAAGAATAGGAACATATGTTAAAATATAATGAAAACATAGCATTTTTGAACATCAAGTTGAGAAATACAGGGCATATCTTCTACACTGTATATTTTACTCTGATAATGTTTCTTTTGTTGTACAATCTTATTTTTTAGAATTAATAATTGCCTTTTTTTTACATTTGCTCAATATTGTTTCTGTACTAATTTGGATCTCAAATTAGTTCTGAGAGAATCTGAAACTCTTCTCTGAATACTGAACTATATCAGGCATTAGGTATTTCATCAGTGTGTGTGTGTGTGTGTGTGTGTGTGTGTGTGTGTGTGTGTATGTGTGTGTGTGTGAGAGAGAGAGAGAGAGAGAGAGAGAGAGAGAGAGAGAGAGAGAGAGAGAGAGCGCTACCTATTCCCTGGAGCTCTCTGAGCAGGTCCCCTCTAGGGCTGATGGACTGCTGCTGCCATGGGACATGGGACTTCTCTTCATTCTCAGACTGGGAATTCCATTGCTTCATTGGCTTTTTTGCAGCCCAGTCTTTTCCAGCAGCTTCTGAGAAGTAGTACATGGGGAGAAAACATTCCAAAACCTTGCTCACCTGAAAATACCCTTCTTCTATCTTCACATTTAATTGATAGCTTGGCTTGCCATGGATTTCTCTATTGGAAATAATTCTCCATGTAAATTTTAAAGGCATCCTCCATTGTGCTCTATCTTTCAGAGTTGGTGGTGAGAATCTCTATGTCATTGTGATTGCTGATCTTTTTCATTTTCTCTGTAAACATTTTTTTTCATCTTCTTTATATCCCCAGTGTGTTATATTTTCCTATGATGTGATTTACATTTTGTAAAAAAATAAACTCATTATGTTTGGTACTCATTGAGCCTCTTCTGAAAGCATACCCTGGTTTACGAGGAATTCTTGGGAAGAGTTTCATGTTTTGCTAATTTTCTCTTTTCTATTTTATCTACTCTCTCATTTTGTAACTACCGTTAGACAGGTGTTGACTTCTTGTATTAATTTTTAAATTATTGAATCTTTTTTGCTGTGCTTTTCAGATAGTTCCTCAATTACAGATTCAAAGCCTTCCTTTGCATATTTTTATTTCTGATATCATATTTTTAATTTCCAAGGGCTTTTTCTCATTCCTTGTACCCTTTTCAGTGTATAATTTCCTTGTTCCATGGTTTTTCTTTTCACTTGGAAGATATTAATTATACTTTTTCTTTTTCTCCTTTTTCCATTGTATTATTTGTTTCCTTTCATTCCTTTGGATTCTATCCTGCATTTTAAATGTTACTGTCGTATGTCTGGTGATATTTTGTGTCCATTCATTTTTAAAACTGGTAACTCTAAAAAGCAGGTGCAAGCATTTTGTGCAGAGACAGAAATTTCTGATTGGTGAACAGCATTACACTACAATGAGTCCCATGTAAATATCTGTAGCTCTTATCAATTAGATGGAACGGTTTTCCAATAGATAAATCTATAATCATGTTCTTGAGGTGGGCTGGATGTAATTTGTTGGGAGCCAAATGGGGGAAAGAAGTTAGGGCTTTCAGCTACAAAATGTTGCTACATCACTCTCATTTCAGTCGGAGGGCTCATCCATCTCCGTGGCTGTCCTCACATACCTCGGCTTAGAACGACACTAGTTTATCCCTTTTAGAAAGTGAACTCTTGCCTTTGTGGGAGTGGGTGAGATGCAATATTCCAATTGCAGAGGCTGGAGAAAGGGTTCTGGGTCCAACTGCTAAATGTACAGACTTTCAACCCCCTGTTTCCCATCCTACCATGCACCTTGGCCTTCAGAAATAACTGGTACCTCCATTTCTAAACATTGCAGTGGTTCTTTGAGATGAATCAGATGACTTCTGTTTGCTATCCTTCCCTTTCACACAGGGAATTACATTTCAGCGCTTTCCAGTCCGCTGTCAGTCCCTCTACTGTCCAGCTTTGAGAATGTGTTGACATCTTTCCTGGGCTTTTGTTCCTTATCATTTTGGGCGTCTTTCCAAGTTTATGCCATTTTATTCATGTACCATAATTTTTGTGTGGGAGGTAGATTACTAATATTACCTGGAAATCTTGATTATTATACAGCAATTTTGTTCCCCTAAAATGATTGCAAGTTATCCAACTTTCCAAGAGAAAGTACTTTACACCATTTTGTTTTCTTATTTAATTTTTACTGGCTCTGATACATGTGCGCATTTAAATCTTTAGAGGAGATAAAATTTTCTAATGAATAGGAAATCACATGGGGCCCGAATGTTCGACGGCACAGAGGGCAGGAACTGATCACAATAAATGTACCAGCTCCGGCTGGACTGCCAGCCACTTAAAGGAACAGTTCTCTAACCTTTAAAAGACTTTTCTTCTGCGCCCTGAAGTATTTATTGTTGAGAGAAAGAAACATATGAAACAGAAAGATAACAAATGTAGTGTATAAAAATATATGTATCAAGTTTGTTATCAGTTAATATGGCTATTAATACAACCAAAGAACAGTTATACAATAGCAATATTATTGAGAATTCAGTGAAAAACGTGACATTTGGTCACTTACCAGCTTCAAACAGTCTGGTTCTGTTGTTGTTACCTAAAAAAAGAAAGTCTGTGATTCTCTCTTTCTGTTCTTTTTTTTTCCCCCTCATAATTGCCATTTTTTTCCCCAGACCAGCTGTAGCATCTATGTCCTGCCTTTGATCCAACTACTTACTTTAACCCGTAGAGAAAATGTCTCCCATAGACTCTATATATCACTGCAATGTCTCCGTTCTTGACAAGCCTGTTGTTTTAACAAAATACAATGCAAGGAGAACTGCATGAAGTAAAGCTCCCACATACTGGGAAAGAGAAAATTAAGACCTCTGTTTAGTAAATATTGGCACAAAAATGCAACAGTTCTCTTCACCTAAAATAATATTGTGAGTCTGTGTGATGGAAATTTCAGCTGAGGCCCAGGAATCCAATGTTAGGTAGTTTATTTGTCTTTCAAGAGAATTTGTGCTTTAAAACATTTTCCTCATTTGATTTAGGACAGTGAAGTCATTCTCCACTCGGTGGGACATGGAGAGAGGGTTTTGAGGCCTTTTTAAGGCCGAGGAGGCTGCCATACAATAGTAAATGATATAAATAGCACATGACATGCCCTTGATTCTGAACAATGTATTTCCAACATTAACTAAGAATAAAAATGTAATTTCTACTTATGGAGAACTGGTATCTATTGAGTTATGTATTCTAAATATTTTACATATTTCTGACATAGTGGGCTCAGGTCCAAACCAGACTCAATCATAAAGGATTCTCTATTAATTACTCTTTCAGATAAAGATCACGGTGTGTGTGGGGGTGGGGCCTCAAGGTAAATGCGGACAGCATGTATTATACATTTAATTTACCACTGCACGTTTCTCATTAATTACCTGCTTGTAAGAGGCTAACTGTATATTAAGCTTAGAGGGAAGAACTGAAGGGCATACCAAGAAAAACAGAATATTAACCCTATCACCAAGCAAGTAACATTAAGTTAGGGAGAAAAGATATGTATACAAATACAATGTAAGATATAATGTTCCTTTCGAAATCATCATAAGGGAATTATGGACACAATTTTTGACATGTGGAGGCTGATGGGATTGTCTCCATCATAAGGATGTGTAGTGAGAAGCGTTGTAAACACGACTGTGTTGAAATCATGAATTTTGAGGCGTGTCCTGGGTGGAGTTTCATCTATCATCACCATTTATAGCTTTTTATTCTTAATTTTCAAACATTAATAAAAGTGGGAGAATCCCAACTATTGTCACTCAGACTTGAATTACCAAAATTTTGTCATGGATATTTTCTTTTTCCTTCTTTCTTCTTTCCTTCCTTCCTTCCTTCCTTCCTTCCTTCCTTCCTCCCTCCCTCCCTTCTTCCCTCTCTCCCTTCTTTCTTTCCTTCCATAAGAAGAATAATGACCCCTCAAGAGGTCCTTATCTTAATCTCCAGAACATGTGAATATTTTACATTATATAATAGAGGAAAATTATCATTGCAAATGGAATTGAGATCAGTAATCTACTGGCCTTAAAATAGGGAGATAATCCTAGATAATCCGGTTGAGGCCAATGTAATCACAAAGTCCCTTAGAAGTGGATAAGAGTCGGGAAAGTAGAGTTAGAGGGAGCTGTGACTATGAAAGAATGATCGGAGATGCACCATTGCTGGCTTTGAAGATGGAGGAAGAACCAAGGACTATGGGCGGCCTCCAGAAGCTGAAATAGGCAGAACATGGATTTTCCCCTAGATCCTCCAGAAAGAAATGTAACTCTGTCAAAACCCTAAATTTGGTCTAGTGAGACCCATACTGAATTTCTAACCTACGGAATTGCAAGACAATATATCTGTGTTCTTTCTTGTTTGTCATCATTTTTTTTTTTTTTTTTTTTTGGCAGAGAAATTTTAAAGTAAATTCCAGATTTGTATCATTTCATTCCTATGTACTTGGTGTGTGTGTGTGTGTGTGTGTGTGTGTGTGTGTGTGTGTGTGTATATATATATATATATATATATATATATATATATATATATTCTTATATCCACAGTACAGTATCATAGCTAATGAATTGAATAAAGATTATTTTCTCATATATTTTTATAATTGGTCTTTGAATTGAAATCCAAACTAAGTTCACATATTGTATTTGCTTGTTATGTCTTTTTAGTCTCATAAACCAGTATAGTCCCTACTCTCTCACCTGTCCCCTATTTTATTCATGCCATTAACTTGCTAAAAATCCCAAATCACCTGCCATGTAGAATGCCTCATACTTGCTTCTTTGTGGGGTCATTTAACTTGTTCCTATATTTTTCATAGTTTTATAGACTGGAAAATAACTCTACAGTTTGATTGCACTCAGGTGTATTTCCTCGGTAGGCGGCATAAGTGGTGCTTCTACTTCATAGTGCATCATCGCATCAAAGACATGGTTACAGATTGTTCCACGTTTTGTGGTTCCAGTGTCAATCAACGAGTTTAGGTGGTGACAATCTGATGCTCCAAACATGTCATTTCTCATCAACATTTCCTTTAATGTTTGAACCTTGTCTGAACCAATCACTTAAGAGTTGAAAATGGCCCTGGCCTGTGTGGGTCAGTGGTTAGAGTGTCAGTCAGCGCACCAAAGGGTTGTGGGCTTGATTCCCGGTCAAGGCCATGTACCTAGGTTGCAGGTTCCATCCCCAGCCCCAGTTGGGGTGCTTATAGGAGGCAACCAATTGAATTGTCTCTCTCACATAGATGTTTCTCTCTCTCTCTCTCTTACTCTCTCTCTCTCTCTCTCACCCTCCCTCTCTCCCTTCCACTCTGTCTAAAAATCAATGAAAATAAAATATCCCTGGGTGAGGATTAAAAAACAAACAAACAAACAAAAAAGATTATAAAAAGATTATTTTCTAATTCTATTATTCCTTCTTGAAGTATTAACTGTAATTATATGTTTAAAAATGTCTTCCAAAAGAGAAAAAATATATTTATCATGTGCTACCCGTATTTCTTATATCTGCGAAAGAAACGTGTGTGTACACATGCACACACACATATATATGCCCTTATATATGTGTGTGTGTGTGTATATATATATATATAAAGATAAACCAAAGTATTTTTTAAAATACACACAGATAGTGGGAGGGAACAAGGTGAAGGGGTAGGAACACAATCTAGACTTTTCTGAGTATAACTTGCTGTGAAGATTTGAAGTTCTAATTACCTAAATATTTTATACAATTCTAAAATAAATTTTAAGTTTTTAAAGAAAATTTGTGAAGACTGAAAAAAGTTCCAAAGTACTAACCTAATTACGTATGTCATTACTTGTGTGACCATACACAGAAGAGTTGTTACGAGTGCCTTTAAAACATAGTAATTTGACTTACTATTCCTAGTCAGATGTATTCTAAAGACAAAATAAAAACTTCAAAAAATCTTAAACTCTTTTAATCACATTGTTCAAAATATCTTTGGTATTATTAATACTAAAACTATATATGCATACAGCCAGGCCGGTGTGGCTCAGTGGTTGAGCATCGGCCCATGCACCAAGAGGTCCTGGTTTGATTCCTGGTCAGGGCACATGCCCGGGTTGTGGGCCCAATCCCATTGGGGGGCATGCAGGAGGCAACCAATTGATGTTCTCTCTCATCCATGTTTCTTTTTTTTTTTTTTATCCTCACCCAAGGACATTTTTGCATTTATTTTCAGACAGAGCGACAAGGAGAGAGGGAAGAAGAGAGAGAGAGAGAGAGAAACATCGATGCGAGAGAGACACATCAACTGGTTGCCACCCACATGACACCAACCAGGGCCGGGGACGAACCACAACCGAGGTATGTGTCCTTAGCGGGAACTGAACCCTGGACTCTCTGGTTCACGAGCTGACACTCTAACCACTGAGCCAAACTGGACAGGGCTCATTGATGTTTCTATCTCTCCCTCTCCCTCTGTCTCTCTCTAACATCAATAAAAAGAAAAAAAAGTTTTTAAAAATTATACACATATGTATACATATGATAATGATAGTATATCTTATATAACTGATAATTAATATTATTAGAAGTTACAAAAATCAATTAAGTTAAATAAAAATTTGTGTTATCCTTAATTGAATTTAAAATATGAATAAAAAAATAAAGATACAATTTTTCTTCAATATATTTTCTAAGTCTGTTAACTGAAAATCCTGTAAGCAATAATCAACCCAATTACAATGAGCATTCTTACTGTTAAGATTACGGTTTCTAATACCATTTCATCCGAAAGGAACTGGATATTGTTAGAAGATTGAGTGATGACAAGTTCAAGGTAGAAAATATACAAAGTAAGCTGATATCTTGTCAACCTAAAAGGAATAAAGCTATCAAAATGCAGTTGAGATAATGTCCAGGACTCAAGAGCCACCTTAAAGAGTCAAAAATCGAAAAACTGGAGCATTAATAAAAATAAGAATTGCAGCAAACTGAAAACACATCAGAAATGTGTAAATCAATTAGCTTAAAATGAAACTTGTATTAGTTTGTTCTTTGTTCTTTAATCTCATCTTGCTGAGATTAAAAATAATATTACTAGAGGGCAGGAAGCATACAATGTATCTTTCTCAAACACATAATCCCATAATAATAGCTGATACAAGTATCGAATCCATGATCTCAGTAACAGTGTCCTTTAATCTAGTGGTTTCCATATTGTGCTTTATGATGTGATGCTGACACAGTGTTTCCAGGTTGTTGTTTTAAGATTATGAAATGTTAAAATCAATGCTCTTGTCTCTTCAGTTTATGAAACAGACAACACAATTTGAATACAAACCCATGCAGAACTCAAGAGTAAGTAGAAAGATACTGAGCACAAAATAGCTGTAGAGAATATGCATTTATTTAATTTGGAATTAAGTTATTAATCTAGCACCCAGCCTTTCTCCAGTCAGTTTTGTACAATAAGTATAACTTAGCATTACACAAACAACCCTGTGCTCCCAAGGGCATCACTATAAAGGGATTGGTGTTTATATAAATGTGCTCAAGTTATTGAGAAAGGTAATCAATTGTTCACATATTCTATTTAAGAAAACAAGAAATGCATCATATTTTTGTTTTTAGTCATAAAATATTTCTTGTCCTGGCTGGTTTGGCTCAGCAGTTAGAGCGTCAGCCCTCAGACCAGAGAGTCCAGGGTTTGGTTCGCGCTAAGGGCATGTACCTCAGGTGCAGTTCATCCCTGGCCCCTGTTGGGGTCGTGTGGGTGGCAACCAGTTGATGTGTCTCTCTCACATCAATGTTTCTCTCTCTCTTTCTCCTTCTCTCCCTGTCGTTCTATCTGAACATAAATGTAAAAATGTCTTCGGGTGAGGATAAAAAAAAACACAAAAAAACATTTCTTGACAATTTAGAATTTTATGGGGCATTAGATAGCAGAAAAAAAAAATCAACAACAAACAAACTACTTTTATTTTATTTTATTTTTAAAATTTTTTTCTTTATTGGTTTTAGAGAGAGAAAGAGAGAGGAAGGGAGAGGGAGAGAGAGATAGAAACATTGATGAGAGAGAACATTGATTGGCAGCCTCCTGCATGCCCCCCACTGGGGATCCAGCCCACAACCTGGGCATATGCCCTGACCGGGTATCGAACTGGCGACTTCCTGGTGCATGGGTCGATGCTCAACCACTGAGCCACATGGGCCGGGCAAGCCACTTTTAAGAAAATATCTTTTTATTGATTTTTTTTTTTTTTTTAGAGAGAGACAGAAATATCTATCAGCTGCCTGCTGCATGCCCCCTACTGAAGATCAAGCCCATAACTAGGGCATGTGCCCTGACTAGGAATCAAACCAGGACCTCTCAGTCCATGGGACAATCCTCAATCCACTGAGCCACACCGGCCAGGCAACAAAACAAGCCTTTTAAAATAATACGTCATGAAAGTAAGAAACTCTCAGAACCCCAAAATGGGAGTTCTGAGAAACCTGGGAGGTAAGCGAGGGTAAAAGCATGGCCTTCATCCTAAGAGTTTGGCCAGCTCCTAGAGTCGCTGAGCTTCAGTGTTGATAACGAAGTGGGACATGGAACAGGCCGAGGACCAGCCAAGGTACGTGAGCTGAGAGGAGAGCCCTGTGTAATGTTAACAACTAGGGATATATAAAAGATCAGCAGGAAAGTTAGTATCTTCTGAGAATTCATAACTATAAATTGGTCCTTGCATGGATTAATATAGCTAGTGTCATGCCTTTCATGTGATCTGAAAAACCTGAAAACAAGAACTTAAAATGTTCTTGTGTCAGAAGCGATCATGGGTAACTGGCAGAAACAAATATGAATATCTTTGGAAAAACACACTTTAACCCAGTTCACAAAGAATTCCAGAAAGGTTGAGGTAAATGAGCAGTTTAAAGTGAACAATTAAAACATTCAGACAGAAACAGGCATTGCACGTGAAAACCAATGTAACTAGACCTGTAAATTCATCATATATTAGATAGAGGATAGAAAATGCTTATGATTATTAAGACTTAATGAAGAAAACGCTGTCTTAGATCAGGTTCCCTAGAAGTAGAGCTGGAGACGCAGATTTAGATAAGCATGCTTCATCGAAGGAATGCCCGTCAGGAAGAAAACTATGAGGGAGGGAATTAATGAGAATATGGAAGGTAAAGAGCTAGCAAGTGTGACATCCAGGTGAAATTCTAGTCTTGGCTTAATCCACAAATTAAGGGTAGTTTGTGAAACATAAACTGCAGTGTGTGTGTGTGTGTGTGTGTGTGTGTGTGTGTGTGTGTGTGTTCATTCTGTTTTTTCCCTCTACTTGTGTGGAAGTTATAAATTTATTCTGTTATTTCAATAATTACCCTGGCTATTTTAACGTGCTTACATAACAAAGGCAATCGATAGCCACTATTGGCAAAGATCAGGAGCAAGGGAATGCTCGTCTCCTGCTGTTTGGAGTGGAAATGGTGGCGACCACTTCGGAAAACAGTTGAACAGTGCACAGGAAAGGTGAGCACCTGTGTGCCCTACGTCCCAGCATTTTCACAGTTACGTGTCCTGGACGAATTTTTGGACGTATGTGCTAAGAATATTAATAGTCATATTGATGCACAATTTAAAAATCTGGAACAACTCAAACATTCATTAGTTGTAGAATAAAGTAATAACTCCCATTACATCAAAGAATACAGAGAAACAATGAAAATGGATGAAAACAGAATATGCAACAGATGGATGAATATCCAAAATATGTTGAGCAAAAGAAGCAGAAGAATATACAATACAATTACCTTTATACAAATTTCACACACAGGCAAAATTAGCTAACATATTTGTATGAGTACACATATAGGTGTGAAACTTTGAAGAAAGTAAGGAAATGGTTAATGCAAAACATAATTAAATAATTATCTCTGGATCAGAGGAGGGAGGCGAATGCAGACTGGAAAAAGGGGAATTTTTAATGTTCTGTTTCTTAATCTGGGTAATAAGGATATAGTGCTGATTATGCTTTAAATGGTTTATATATATAATTGGATGTAATTTCAATGTGATTAGCATGAAATATTTTAGAACTTAAGCTTCTAAGTACCTTCATACATACACCTTCCCTTACTCAACTGCCTAATACCACTGAGATTTTTCTTTCATTGTATCATCTGTTTGTCTTTTATGGAGGTTACAGTTTGTAATTATAGATTTACCTGGGTGTTTATGGTTAGTATCTATTTCCCCCACTAAGCTACATGTTCCATGAGAGCTGAAACCAAGTCTGTTTTGTTTACCACGGTGAGGTTCAAAAGTGATTTCTTCTACATGAGGTTGTATATGGTTGAGGTTTAAGGTTTTCAGAACTTTTCCATCTGTGAAGATCAATTCTGCAAAAAGCTGGAGTGGGAAGCTTTACTAAAGCAGTTATGCAACCACTCAATTAAGTAAGATAGCATAAAGAGAGTGTCACAATTCATGGTACATTCTCGATCAACATCAGTAGTTGCTGGTGTTGTTGGACTTCTGCATCTCTTTATTTAACGCTAACATCCCAAGTGGCTGTAAAAGTTAATTTCATTCAAATCTGTTTCAATATGGAAATAATTATTGCATAGTCACTCTTCCTTGCTGAGAATACATACAAATGTAGAATAGCTTGTCAATCCATAAATAGTGGTGATGTTACCAACAGCTAAAGACTAGGGAAATCCAACAGGGCTGAGTGCAACTGTGGTTTTCATAGTGGGTAAGAAAGGTCTGCAGATTTGGGATAGAGGCTGAGAGACGAAGCACTCATTTCCTAATTCTAATCCTCAATCACAAATATCATGGGTGATTTTTTTCACTACTTGAGCGACAGAGTAACATCCAATGTCTTTTATCAGGGGAAGTTCCCATTTAAAAAAAGAGAGAAATTATGATAACATTATATAAAGGGACATCTGGAAAAATGATTTAGGACCCAAGAATGAGTGGAGAAATCAATTTAACGAGTTTCAACCAACACTTGTCGAAATAAGGTAAAATTGAATAATAAATATAAGAGCACAGGTAAATAATATATGAAACTTTGGTTTTTGCTACATATACCAGTTTTAATTTGATCTAAGATGCTGTCTATTCATTGTGAGAGGCATGCTAATGTCAGGGATGGTAATGAAAAAGAATGGCCAATGGCAATTGCAAGAAGCAGTTGATTGAAAATTGAAAGACTTTTCTTTCACAGATGTTAAAATATTATTAAAATTGTTCTATTAAACTAAATAAAGTAAAGCACATACACACATAAATACAGGTCTCTGTCATTAGATATATTTCTTAGTGTGCATTTTGGCCAAAGATATTTGAAGTCCATTGCCCTAGAAAACGTATTTTCTGTTCCTTAGATTGGAGCTGGATAGAATATTTCAAGATTTTACATATATCAGACTGCTCAACTCTAGTGCTTATAAGAAATTCTTTGGGAAATTAAAACTAAAGTAATGTTTAGAAAATTGACCCAATATTGCACATATGTTATGAAATTTTCAGTCAATGATAAATTAAATCGATAAAAATATTTCACTGTGAAATGTAACAGCTGACCAAGACCGTGTACACAATATTTTGGACCAGTGAAGACCCAGAGTCACAAAACACCAAGGAATTCAACAGCCATATAGATTCCTCAGGGACATTGACTCGTGTGGTAATTATATCAGATTTTTTTATAAAGTATATAATTCATTGCAGTTATGTATAATTAGTTTTCAAATACTTCCAATTATAGAAACTTGAATAAAAATAATCAAATAATCACAGCAGCTTTCAGTATTGTTTGCTTAATTTGTTCTAAACACTGCTATGTTTTCCTTCTGCAGAGTCAAGTGCAGAACTGAGCAGATTGATGAATTTATAAACATCATGGAAAGAATTGTAGAGAGGAACTGGAGCCACTCGGATGCCATTTGGTTCCCGCTTGTCACACTGTGGGGGGAAAATAAAGCCACAAGCGTGTCAGCATTATTCTCGTAATGAAAATCTGCAGTCAAGATAAACGTACATGAAACAGTCATGCTGATTTCCCTAAAACTCGATATATATAGGCAATTTTTCACTTTAATTAAAATGTAGGGTTTCTATATTATTTGAAACTCTCTTCTTAATTATAATTAAAACACCAGTGGGCTGTTACATAAATATCCAAAAGCACTTTTCTGGAGTCCACTCAGCAATCATCTTGAAGCATTCAATAGAACATATGTATGATTTGCCTGTGAGAGACTCTGGAGAGCCTAGATTTTTGGACACATTTAAATGAATGACCGCCTCACACTATTCTGGAGAGTTTCAGTCAATTATCCTTATATTTAATTCTCCAGTCCCTAATAGATTGCAGGTAAGGAGCTGGCTATATTCCTGGCGTGGACCTTGAGAAGATCCATTGGATGTGAACCCTGAGAAAGAATTTATCTGCTGAGATGGACTCCCCCTGGTCAACAAAGGACCAAATTTTATGAATAAAAAGAGTCTAGTGGCCATTACTGACAGGAGCTCCTCACGTACTCCATCCACTGAAAAAAAAAACCCTCAGATTGAGCTCTTGGCTTCCCAAAGCCTGTTTCTGCTATTTGGGTCAACAACAGTGGGGAAAACATGGTTTCATCTTTCTTCCGACAGACTGAGATCTGCCCCATCCAATCAGAACTGCACAATTTGCATACCTCGCTTACATAAAATAGACATAATTGAAAACCTGGGCGGGAACTTTCCCTATAAAAGGTGGCCTCCCCTTTTTCCGGGGTTGGGGACACAATTTAGCTTGCCACCTGAACCTGTGTTCCCAGGCTGGATCTCCTTTTGCTCGAATACATCTTTTTATTATTTATTACAGTCTAAAATAAATTTTGGTTTACACTGGGAATGCTGAAATGTGATGAAATGGGACCAGATAATTTGGCCTATTCTGAAGATCACTATGACTCTTTTAAGGAACACCCACTCTAGGTTAGACAGCACAGTACATGGTTCATGGGTGTGGGTGCATTTAATTCCCATAACAACTTTTGAAGTAAGTATATCTGCACCCAAAAAACAGATGAGGCATCTCAGGCATATGGACATTAACTAATTTTCCCAAGAGCATAAACTCGGACATAGTAAGGATCGATTTGCAATGCCCATATTCTGATTTGTACCTCCAGGATCTTCTGGGACCTCTTCTAAAGTTTTGGAGGACCATGTGAGTGGAGCAGTTCCCAGATTACATCATCACCGTTTTTCCCTGAAATTATTCTATTGACACTAGTTCCTTTCAAGCGACTAAGAGGGCCACTTTGGCCCAGTGGTTAAAAAATTATTTCATACAACGTTAACATTCCTGAGATGTGTCTATGGATCTGTTATGACTTAAGTGACAAGGCTGAAAATAACATAATCAAACAACAAAATAAGATTGACTTTCTTTTCCCTCCTTCATCATATTGACATGTTCTTTAATTCTATTTATTCAATAAATATTAATATGTACTGGGGCTTTTGCTTGTAAAAAACTAGTGAAAACGTGTCCTAATTATGATGAAACAACATTTGCTGCTCAAACTGTAATAAAAGTGAGTAACACAAAATTGTTCTTTGTATCCAAAATTTGTGGTTTCTTCTTTTTATCAGAAATGACAGATCTCTGTGCCCTTTAATTAGCAAGTGCTGAGTACTTACTTAGTCAGCACTTAATTTATCCTCACTAACTGACTGATTGGTGTGAAATAACATGCAACAGTGAATAAACTAAGGAATCCAAATTTTATCCCTAACATGCAACCCATAGGGAAAACTTGGTGGCAAAGCAAGAGATGTACTTACCATCACGCCTCTTTTTTCTAGTTCTTGAAGTACACCTTTTATTGGCACAGAAAACACTAATGTTAGCTGGCAGCCGCGGCTCTCTATGTGGGATGGAGTAATTATGGTCACAACTGGTTTCTTGGTTTCGGCTTTATCTTTGCCATAGTAATGCTTGAGCAGGTATTCCAGATAGCCAGTTAGCAAAATAGATTTTCTTCTTAGTGCTTTCATGGTTGCTTTCTTAAAGATCTGTGAAATGAGAAACAGTCAGATTAACGACGTTTTGTCGATTTACAAAGAAGCAAAAAATTAACTGTAAATCACGCATAAAAGAGGAAATGACCACTTTTAATCTCTCCCAAAATCATCCCGCTTTAAACAGTCTTTTTGTAAAAACATGTCTTTTTATTAAATCCTTTGCCATTAAAAACTGAATGCAAAGTTTCCATATCAGGAAAACTGCGAAAATGTCATTTAAACAATACTTGGAAAAGAAAAAAAAAAAAGTAAGATAATGTTCCTTCAGAGTTATTTTAAATTAGCTTAGTATAATTAGTAGAAGTATCCCTTAAATAAAGGCATTTAAATATCATAAAATTCAAACACTTTCTCCAAAACCATTTTTTTACCATCATCATTCAGAAGACCATTTTTTCCATTCTGATATAAGCTTTGGTCCACAAAACAAAACAATAAGAGCTCAAGGCACCTGCATGTGTGGAAGGCAGTGTTACAGATATTATTTATCATTGTTTGACCAGTTCCCAAATCTCGTCCCATTTAACAGTAAGAAAACAAGCGCGTTTTATCAGACAGAGAAGCAGAAGTATTAGATAATACATTTATTAGTACAGAAACATGGGCTTTCTTTTTTCCTTTTTTTTTCCCCTACCTATTTTTCTTCTTTCACCATTCCCCCCTCACCCCCGTTATACTCTAGTATGGTCTGAAAATCCTGCAATTTCCTGCCTGAGGTGTCTTATATTAAGATGAGTGACAAGGGCACACAATAGCTGGTGTGGGAACATGAGAGGTCAGAACAGACAAGCTTTTCCAGCTTATCTCCTAAGGTCAAGTAGAGTTTAAAAATATATCCTATATATAAGAGCTGCATGAACTTCAGAGTGTGATGCACTGACTTGCCACTTGCTGTCCCTTCACTGTATCATGTTCTGTCACAAAGCAAAGACGGGGCCATTCAGTGGTATCTAAACTTTATAAAGTCTGTGAAAACACGTATTTCTGTATATATGTACATGTGGTGGCAGGCATTCTGATAGGACTAAACAATTTAGGCATAAATTTGTGTCACTTTTATTGCATGGAGGCTCTAGATTTGGCTGAAGGAGAAGGGAGTTATATTTGTTTTTGTTTTTGCTTCCAACCTTTTCTTTTATGACAAACAATGATTTTAAAAAATACAGCAAAACGATCTATACCGATCTGGACTTAATGTCCAAAAGTCTCTTACCCAGAATCAAATATCTGACTGTACTTGACATTCTAACTGGATACATGTATAGCAGGCATTGCAATCCAGCCATATTCAAAATTGACGTTCCTGATATTCCTCCCAAATCCACCTTCTCCTGCAGCCTTCACCACTTCAGTTTTTGGCAATTCCCTCCCCACCAGCTGCTCAAGTCAATCACTTCGGTGTCATCCTTAACTCCTTTATTTTCTAAACAACTCACACAAGTCCGTCTGCAAAACCTGGTAGCTCTACCTTTAACATATATCTAGAACAAGACCCCTTCTGCACTATGCTCCTGGCGCAAACCACTCATCTCTCCAGCAGGACATAGAATGGCATCTGTCTCCCTTGCCAACCAGACCTCACAAACTATGTTTGCAGCCTGGGAAGAGGTCAGCTGCAGGGAGAAGCTGACATCTTTGTTTCAGAAGGCTTCTGAGTTCCTAGTGAAAAGTTATAGCCATCCCCCCTTATCCATGGAAGCATCCTGCTGTTTCAGTTGTCCATGGTTGCAGTTGCTCTCCGTCAACCGAAGTCCGAAAATATTAAAGTTCCATAAATAAACAATTCTTAAGTTTTAAAGCGTGCACCATTCTGAGCAGTGTGGTGGAAATCTGTTGCGCTTCTGTTCCTTCTCACCTAGGATGTGAAGCATCCCTTTGTCCAGTGTCTCCACACTGTGTGCCCTAGCGCTTCATCACCACGAGGTTATCAGACCAGCTGTCTTGGTATGGCCCTGCTTCCATTCAAGCAAGTCTTGTTTACTTAATAATGGCCACAAAGTTGTGATGCTGGCGATTTGGATCTACCAAAGAGAAGCTGTAAAGTTTGTCCTTTAAGTGAAAAGGTGAAAGTTCTCTACTTAATAAAGAAAAAATTTGTATCTTGAGGTTTCTAAGATCTATGGTAAGAGTGAACCTTCTATCTGTGAAATAGTGAAAAAGGAAAAAAAAATGTAAAGAAGGGTGAGTACAGTACAATAAGACATTTTGAGAGAGACCGAACTTATTAAGTATATAGTTATAATTGTTCTATTTTATTATTAATTATTACCATTAATCTCTTACTATGCCTAGTTTATAAATTAAACTTTATCATATATATTTATGAAAAAACATAGCATATAGAGAGGGTTTAGTACTATCTGTGGTTTCAGGCATCCACGGTGGGACTTAAAACGAATCCCCTACAGATAAGGGGGAACTAATATACTTCATTAGGGCTCAGGTAAGCCCAGTTACATGGAGTTTGGTAGGAGGCATCTCTTCATTTTCTTATGTGAATCAAAATGTAACACATCTGGACAATGAGGACTCAAGGGAACAGCTCTAAGTTCTGGAACAGTGAGCCCGCTTTGAGAACAGCATTCTCACAGGGGCAAGGCACAGCCCACCAGGGTTTTGATGATCAGGTTTGGAATTCACAAATGTGAGAAGAATCTTTCCAAGCTTCTCTTTGGAGACTGATAATTATTCGAGGAAATTTCAATTAATAAATAATTCTAGAAAATGTTCTGGTTCTGATACGTGCCTCATAAGATGCAGGTTGGCAAGGTGTGAAGTAGTACTTTTAATGATATTTCGTTTGTGTTCATAGGTTAGCAAGACTTTGGGGAGTATTACTTATGTTCATAGTTTTTTTATAGGGGGTTTTGCTCTTGCAAATTTTTCTTGATAACTAGAAACCAATTTTTATGACAAACATCTCAAATTTAACATGTTGTTTCTCTTAGTTAACAATAAAATAACTTAAATCTAAAACTATTTACCACCTCATGACCACAAGGGCAGATGCATTCTGAGGCACGCTAACATTCTTTCAGAGTGTAAAAGTCTCTGCTGAAACCTCATATCAAAACATTGAGAGGCTAATAGGAATTAACAGGGAAATGAAACTAAAAAATCATCTTTTCTTCTTGGCTTCTCATTATTTCTGTGTTTTTAGTATTGAGAAAGAATGAGTTTTTTTAAAAGTAGGAAAAAAATGAAAAGTGTGGTTTGAAAATATTCGGAGTTCTTGGCTGAGTTTGAACGACTTGTGTGATTTTTCCTGAAATCATTTTTCCTAAAATGAATTCAAAGCTAGAAAAGTTAGATAAGTTTACACAGGGAAAGCATAGCAGGATGTTTTCAATTGTCATATTTTTTCTCTTAAATTCTTAAAAAATGGCTCCCTAATAACTTTCCAAAGAAACACAAAGTAAATTCCTTCTGAGACATGGCCGTGCATTTTATTTGAAGACTCTAATTTTTATTTTGAAGCTATTTATTTCATTTTAAACGTATGTACTGAAAGGGCCTACAATTTGTTTATCTATTACTACATACAAATATGACCTTTCAAAATACAGTATAAATATTTTTAGTTTCAAGTTAGTAATTGGAAGATTCCAAGGCAACATGTAAGTGATAAGAAGCTGCAGAGCAGTGTATGTACCCTTCTGATGGCTCTGAGGTCCCTCTGCTAGGTTCACATTTAGATACTAAAGGAGGAGATAAGTCAGTATTCCAATTCCAGCTGAGAAGAAACACTTGTCCAGGTGACTATAATGCACTGTGACAGGAACAAGCAGTAAAGAAAATAAGCATCTGAGTCTTCCATGCGGAAGGGGTAGGCACTGGGAGGGCCTGCCCACGGCAGAGAAAACACCAAAGTGAGGTGTCCAAAGAAAATTTCTAGATATGGCTGAGAAGTCATTTACAAAAATAATAAAACTAAGAGGAAACAACTTTAAATGTTAGTTTTATCTTAGGTATGCCCTAGTGCCTTTTTGGTGTGACTCATCTTCTCCCAGATATAAACTGGCAAAGTAAGCAAAGCATTTTGTTTTAAAATGTTTAACAGAAGTTTTTCTCTGAATGCATAGTATAAAAACAATTCAAATATCATTATCTAATTTGCTAAGCAGATTCCCCCACACACACCCCCAAATGTATCAGTGACTGAAAAATCTTGTTACTGGGTCTATTTCAACTTAAAAAAAAAAAGCTAAAAAGTGAGAACAGCACAAGTTCCATCTAGTGGTCAAACTGAGTACCTGCTCTTTAAACTGGAACGAAATGAAATGAGTTGATTACCAGGATCTAGTACTGTAGTGAAGTTGTATAAAGATAAAGGAACTTGACACTGCCACCCAGTGGCAAAAATGAGAAACTGCTATAAATATTCACAGATTCCAAGAATCTCCGGTTTAGAAGAGATTTTGAAAGTATTTATCCAGTCACTCCACAACATGAATTTCTAAAATATCATAAACTAGATTATCTTAGGAGGCTTTAAATATTTGTGAAAATGAAAGTTTATTTGAATAGCTATATATTTAAAAATCTCTATTAGAGCCCAGCCAGTGTGGCTCAGTGGTTGAGGGTCGACCCATGCACCAAGAGGTCGCTGGTTCGATTCCTGGTCAGGACACATGCCCAGGTTGTGGGCCAAATCCCTGGTGGGGGGCATGCAGGAGCGTGCAACTGATGTTCTCTTTCATCGATGTTTCTATCTCTCTCTCTTTCTCCCTTCCTCTAAAATCAATAAAGAAAAATAATTAAAAATAAAAATCTCTATTAGGAATATATGTGTATATTTACTTAAAATATATTTTACTTAAATGTGTATATAAAATAAGTATTGCCTTAATATATCTATTAATATTGCTATTATATAAGTATTAAAATATATTTAAACACATTTTGCCTCACTCTGAAATTAATTAATTCATATTAATTAATTAAATATATTCCAAGTTCATTGGAATATATAGGTAGATGGATATAGAAATAGATGATAGATATGCATGTCTAAGAAAACAAACTGATTCCTTGGACATTATTATTTAGGGTAAGACTAACTTTATTTTAAGTAAAAATCTGAACACATTTAAAGAAAAATATTTAGCCAGTAAGTGTAGAGATTATACATGGATATGATGGCATAGAAACCCCAGTTTTAACAAAATTCACCCTACCTCATGAAACAACCTTACCAAATCTTTGTTTTACTCTGACTATTCATATATAGTTTTGAATTTTCCCTCCTTAAGGTTAGTCTTCCTATACCTTTCTCACATGGCACGTTATCAGTTCATCGATCCGCAGAACTAGAAGAATCGAATCCCCGGTAACCACAGCAGGTCTGCCACTCAGTACTCTCGTAATACATAAATGTTGAGTGATTTAATTAATTTAGAATTAAATATTGAATGTTTATTTTGTACACAGGGAGACCAACAGAAAATTAAATAGCTCAGTCAAATTCACAAAAATTCTAAGTGGAACTAAAAATACATCTCCTCAGGTGTGTTCCATTTAACATTTATTAAATGCCAATAATGTGCCAAGCATTCTGCTAGGAGCTGGAGATACACGTAAAAGACAGTAATTCACATACAGTCACTGTCCCAAAGAAGAACACGACCCTTGGCACAATGTCTGTGCACACTGCACATTTATAACCTTGCTGATTAGCAGAGAAAATACTACACCATGTCACAGTCAGGTAAAGGAAAAGGTTAAAGACGTGGGAAGGTTGAAGCATAGATCACTTACCTCTAAACTAGCGTGTAAGGAACAGACCAACAACATGGGAGGATTTGAAATTCTAAATCCATTGGCCCCAGGGATTAACTGCAATTCTGAAAAATTATATCATGTCATTTTTATAGAATAATACCTTTAAAATGTTCTTTATGGATTTTTAATGACAGTAAAGTAGTAGAGAGAAAAAGAATAAGATTTTAAAAATTTTACTCCAAAGATTTCTGAGATATTTAAGAGAAAATCTGTGGACCTAACAAACTGGCACATTTTCCCTTCACCTACCACGTCTGTCTCCCCTGCCCCCACCTTCTTAGCAGCCTACCAAACACAGGAGCCCTTAGACACAAGATAAAATGGTCTTTTTTAGAAGCTTGTCTGAACCCCAACGTCTGCCATCTCCAAGCCCGCATTCCTTGTTCTGCTCCATGCTTTGTTTTGCTTCTACGAAAACATGTCAATGACAGGAAAACATCAGGATTTAAATGGCTTGTAATCATAATGCTGCCATAAAGCAGACATATGAAATGAAATAACCCATGAAGGTGACTTTTAGCACTAGGTCAAGTGCCCTCTCTTAGGGAAAAAAAAAGGGAAGTTTAAAAAAAGAATCTGCCTAAGTATGATATATTTAAAAAGGTGAATTAATACCAGATATTCTAATTAGAATTAATTAAATTGAAAAATAAAAAGTTAAATCCAATACATCTAAGATTGCTAGCTAGAGACCAAATTAAAATCAAGACTGACTAAAAGAACTTGAGAATATTCTGAGTATTTAGAGATCCATCTAACCCAGAATTAGGCAAACTATGTCCTGTGAGCCAAACGTGGCCCAGTACTTATTTTTATAAATAAAGTTTTATTGGAACACAGCCACACTCATTCATTTACGTGTATCTATGACTAGTTTAGCACTACAATGGCAGAGTTGAGTATTTGCCACAGCAACAGAATAGACCAAAAAAGCTTAAAATATTTCCTGCCTGGCTCGTCATAGAAAAACTCTGCTCTCTGATAAAATCCAATTCCCTCACAGATAAGAAGCCCAGCACAAAAATTTAAATAACTAGAATAATAACAGAACTAATTATTTCAGCAGCCTTGATAAAATACAGGTTTCCTGATTTGACTGGAAGAGACCACCTTGATCCTTTGCATCTTGGTGCTTGCAAATATGACTTTGCTTAAAATGCAATCTCAGTGTTGAAAGCAACTTGAATGATCAAGTTTGTTTAAGTGGAACTCACAACATTTACGAAGCTTTCTGTATCCTTGTGATTAAAGAATACAGTCATTGAGGAAAAGAAGCAGGGCAGTTGGGAGCCCCCTGTGCGTGGTACACTTCCATTTCTACCTGCTGAGATTTAACTGCCACTGTTTAGTAAGTGGCAAAAGCTGCAAAAGGAGGAAAATTTGGGAGCAGAGGAGATAAAAATGAACATTTCTTCAACAACACTGCTGTTTGCTGCTTGGTTTGAACTTGTTTTACCCTCAGACCAAATCCTGAAATAGATATTATTCACATTAAATAAGCAAGAAGAAAAAAGTTCAAGATGATATAACTTGTGAAGCATCCCAAAAGCATTAAACAGCAAAGTGGGATTGACATCAAAGTCTCCTGGGTCTGACTCCAGGCCCAAAATTCCTCCTGTCCTCACTGCCTGATGTTTCGGGAACTCCATATTGATGAGATCTGAGTCCTTTTCACTTCCTCTTATCTCCTTACAAAGGGACAGACTAAAGTCCTGCTAGGATCTGTAAACACTGAATCTTACACTCTGGAAATGTCACTTCTTATTTGAAAAATTCTCAGTGGCATTTTCAAAGTGAGCTCTCCATAAGGCATGTATACTACATATCATACAAAGACCAATGACAACAGAAATCAAGTTAAAATAAAAATGACTTGTAAAGTAAAATGGAGTACACTTACTGTTATCCATTTTAAATCTGGTGCTGAGTTCATGACCAAACCATCCCACTAACCTAAAATATAAATAACAGCATTAGATATTTTGGTCTACAAAAATAACCACCATCAACGTAGGATCTGGGGCCTGCATAGTGAAACCATTTGTGATATGAGTCATCAAATACTTAAGTATATAATTTCTATATGATATCTTAAAACAATTAATATGTATAACCATATCAAGAATAAGGATAAGATCAATTTATTCATATCACTAGTTATATTGTTTTGTTAAGAGCTATATTTAATGAACTTTACTGTATTTAAAATAAAATAAAATGAACAAAAATATTAAGCTTTTTTATTTTAAAACAAAGAGAAAAGTTCAAAAAGGAAAAGTGTGTAAAACAATATTTTTCACCTAGAGAAAAATGATATTAAGAAAACCCTATAAAATAGTTGAAAAAGTATGAATACTTTTCTGAAGAAATTGGTTACTTTCATATTTTAATAAAAATGTTCATTGGTCAGACATGAAATATAAAATATATAGGAAAAATTATATACATGTAGGTGTGTGTGTAACTGTGTATTAAACAGGGAAAATTACAAAGTAGTTTAAAGAAAATTATAAAATTTGAGGAATAGTAATACAATATTCCTGATAATCAATTCTCTGTAAATAAATTTTTAATTCTAAAAGACTATAAAACAAGTGAATGAATAAATAAATAAAGCAATAAAAACTTAATAAAATAATACTCCATAAGATAGAAAATTACCAAGTAGAAATGCAGGAATAGAACTGATAGAGCTTGACAATAACAGAGTTAAAAAATGAGCTTGCTGAAGTCAGAAAATAATTAGAAAAGAAAAATAAAACAAACACACATAAAAATAGAATTTGGAAGGAATGCAAGGAAGCCAGGAAACTATTTAGAAACCATCAAGGGGCAAAGGATAGGTTTGAGAAAAAATAAACAAAAGTGAAAAGAAAAAAAACAATTTAAAATAGTTTAGGGAAAAATGATAAATATAATAATCAGACAAAAAAAGTTCTATCATAACCAAAGTGAGCTTCCAAAGAAGAAAAGCAAAACAATAGAAAAACTATTTTTAAAGTTATAATTCAAGACGATTTTGATAAAATAAAAACTGATTTGAATGTACATTTTGAAAAAATGCAACATTGTGTGAGAGATTTGGGAGAATTAACTTAGAGTGGTTAATTTTATTTATAGCTTATTAAAGTTAATGAATTTTAAGGATGAAGAAAAAAAACAAAACACCAAAACTGTGGTTCCAAGCAAAATACGTGAAGACAGAATAAAGGAAAAAATATCAGCTTGGCTTCAAATTTATCTAATGCAACCATTTATTGACACAGAATAATGTAGAAATACCCATATAATACTCAAAGAAAGAGAAAGAAAACATAATGTACAAATATATTTAGATAAACCAAACTAGATAAAGGTTACTGGTGTTAATCAAACAAGAGTTCAGCTCATATTTTTCCCATGAACTCTCTTGAAAATCTACCCGGGGGTGAACTTAAGTCAGCCAAGAGATGACTAGGGAAATACTGACAAAAAGATGTGTGGTGAATGCATTTGATTACAGAACTAAGATTAAACAAATGTGGGGATGGAACCTAATGGAAAAAATAAAAAGTTATGTGACAATGTAAAAACGAACAACTAACAAAGTAGGGGAAGTAAAGTAATTTCACTGATAGTATATAATTTAAACTTGATAGATCACATACTAGAAGTATAATCAGGCCTAAAAACACAAAGTAAACACAAAGAAAGTCAAAATTGACTAAATCATGGGGTGATGAGAGAATAAGCAAAGAGAAAACATGCTAAATTCATTGTTGCTCATCAAAGGGAACTAATAGATAAAAATGAATAAAATAAAAGTATTTGCCCACCTAAGTTTATGGCCTAATGATATTTACATATACAGCTTTAAAAAATAATTAAATTTCTGAAAAAAAGGGCAACATTTTTTTTCTTCCATTTCTTTTTAATGGGATCAAAATAAAAATTGGGAGAATATTTTAATGCTTTTTTCTTATTTAGCAACCTTTCTTACATTTTTGTATCTTTGCTAAAGCACTGGAATCAATAATGAAATCAAAAGTACATTTATCAAAGTTCTGAAATGTTTTTGTATTAAGTATCAGAACCTAGTTTAGTTAATTTGAACACATAACTGAGCTACATCAATGGGTTATATTGAATGGGAAAACAAGACCACCATATAATATATTTGTTTATTTGAGGAGCTTGTGTTTATGATGATGTATATTTATTGAAAACCCATTCTTTCAGCAGGCATGGAACTATGCTGGGTATAAAGGGAACACAATATCACCCTTCTATTGAGGCTAAGATTGTCTTTGCACAAAAAGGAGGAATTAAGGAAGGAGTTCTAGCCTGAAAGAATTAGAGATCCATTCACCATTATTTGGAACAGAGAAATTGTCTATTATTTTACTTTATATCTTTTATTTTTTTAATTATTGTTATTTTTCCATCAGCATTTATCCCCTCTATGTCCTCTTCTACCTCCACCCACTCTTCTTCCCCTTCCGACGCAATCACCACACTATTGTCCACATCCATGAGTTCTCTCTCTTTTTTTCTTTTTTGCGCAATACCTCCACCTACCCACCCTTTTTTGCACCCCCTTCCCCTTACCCCAGAGCTGTCTGCCTGCTCTTTATGAGTCTGTCTCAATTTTGCTTAGTAGTTCAGTTTGTTCATTAAATTCCACATATGGGTGAAATCATATAGTACTTGTCTTTCTCTGACTGGCTTATTTCACTTAACATAATGTTCTCTAGGTCCCTCCATGCTGTCGCAAAGGATAAAATTTTATTCCTTTTTACTTGGAAAATTATAAGACAAGAAAGAAATTGAGGAAGATATAAATAAGTGGAAGCATATAACATGTTCATGGATAGGAAGAATTAACATAATTAAAATGCCCATACTACCCAAAGCAATCTACAGATTCAATGCAATTCTTATCAATATACCAATGAAGTATTTCACAAAACTAGAACAAATGTTTCAAAAATATGTATGAAACCACAAAGATCCCAAATAGCAAATGATCTTGAGAAAGAAGAACAAAGTTGGAGGAACCACACTACCTGGTATCAAACTATACTACAAAGCCATAGTAATCGAAACAGCATGACACTGGCATAAAAACAGACAGATAGATCAATGAAACAGAATAGAGAACCCAGAAATAAACCCACACCTTTATAGTCAATTAATATTTGACAAAGGAGGCAAAAACATACAATGAACTAAAGATAGTCTATTCAATAAATGCTGTTGGCAAAATTGGACAGATACATGCAAAAAAATAAAACTAGACTACCTTCTTATATGGTACACAAGAATAAACTCAAAATGGATTAAATACTTAAATAATAGACTTGAAATCATAAAAATCCTAGAAGAAAACATAGGCAGTAAAATCGCAGACATGTCTCAGCAATATTTTTTCTGATATATCTCCTCTGGCAAGGGAAACAAAAGAAAAAATAAACAAATGGTATTACATCAATCTACACAGCAAAGGAAACCATCAACAAAATGAAAAGACAACCCACTGAATGGGAGAATATATTCACCAATGATGCATCTGATTCAAAATGTATAAAGAACTTATAAAACTCAATACAAAAACAAACAATCCAAATAAAAATGGGCAAAAGAACCGAGTAGACACTTCTCCAAGGAGGACATACAGATGGCCTATAGACATATATAAAGATGCTCAATGTCATTAATCATCAGAGAAATGCACATTAAAACCACAATGAGATATTTTATATCTTTTGAAAGAGAAGAAGAAAAACTACAGTTTATTAAAGAGAATTTTTTTTGTATTAACATATAAAAAAAATACATATGAGCCATTTTGCCCATGATGCTTTCTATGGAAACTGATTCAAAATTTATCATTTTCATTTTTATTTTTAAAAATCTGTGGCAAATGCCATGGCTGTGAGACAGGGTAATGAAAAAAAAAATCAACATGTTTCTTTTTTCCTTTTCTTTTAAATGAGATCAAAATAAAAACAGAGAATATTTCAACCCTTTTTTTCTTATTTAGCAACTTTTATTTCATTTTTGTGTATTCGCTAAAGCATAAGGTATCTGTCATTTCTGTCTGTGGAGTGGTATTAAAATTTCAAGAATATAAGTTACAGTGATTGGTGGGTATATCTGACAGAAACATCAAAGACCTAGTGTGCAAATATAGTATCACAGGAGGAAATGATAGCTTATACTTGAATGTACTGATGACATGTTCATAACCCAAATATGAACAAGTAACTCCAGGAAGGGAAAAATGTGTTATTCTTAGAGGGGGGAAAACACACACACACAAGAACTGGAAATCGATTGTATAACAGAAGTCAAGGCATCTTTTCTTAAATGCTTTATTTACTGAATCTATAAAAGTAATTTAACTTTATATCTCAAAAAGTATAAATATGATATTAGAATTGTTTTCAAGTTGTCTACCTCATTAGTTGATGATGATGTGCCTCAACTGCATTTATTCATTAAAGAAATTATATTTTGCTATCCAACAGCTTAGCAGAAAGGACACTGGAAGACCAGCCCTTGCACCAGCCCTGTTGGAGATTGCAATTGTTTGCCATCCATCACTCTCCAGCATCACACCCACATGACCTGGATGGAAGTTATATAATCCCATAGAACATTTAAGAGTGGTCTAGCTCGGCCAGTGTGGCTCACTGGTTGAGCATCGACCCGTGCATCAAGAGTTCGCCAGTTCGATTCCTGGTCAGGGCACATGCCCGGGTTGTGGGCCCGATCCCCAGTGGGAGGCATGCAGGAGGCGGCCAATCGATGTTCTCTCTTATCGATGTTTCTATCTCTCTCTTCCTCTCTCTCTAAAATCAATAAATAAGAAACATTTATTTAATAAAAAAAAAAAAAAAGAGTGATCTAGCTAATTAAATTACTGATTCTCATGCCAACAGGAAATCCAATTCAAAGACATGGCTGAGCAAAGCTTTTTTACGGTGAACTGCTAAAGGAAAAAAGCTGGACACTAAGGCTTGTTTGCTGGGGAATGGGCACAATAATTTTGTGTCATCTTATTTAATCTTTGTGACAACACTCTGAGGTAAGTATTGTTTCCATAATTTTAGATTTGAGAAAAGCAAGGCTTATAGAGGTTGAGCGATCACCCAAAAGAACATAACTAATTAAGCCCATATCCTGCTCAGTAATTAAGCAGGTACACTGATCCAAAACAGGAAGCTGTTGTTGAGATGGCATCATCACAAGGGAGCTTAGGGATGGGGTTCGAAGTGTGTTTCTCTACGAGTCAGTAAGTGAGAGGAATCTGAGATGCTCAGTTTCTGGAAGCAGAATGGAAGAGCAAAAGTAAAAAGTAAACCTGTACAGCCCTGGCTGTGTTGCCAGTGGTCAGAGTCTCGGCCCTGATGGGTTGAGTGCACTGAAGGGTCTTGGGCTTGATTCCTGGTCAAGGGCATGTACCTGGGTTGCAGGTTCGATCCCTGGCCCCAGTCAGGGTGTGTGCGGGAGACAATCAATCGATGTATCTGTCTCACATCTCTCTCTCTTTTCCCTTCCATTCTTTCTAAAAATCAATGAAAAAAAGATCCTCAGGTGAGGAGTAACGAAAACAAACAAAAAATCTGTATAAAGTAAGGTAGTTTAATGGAAGTTAGACTAAACTTGATGCTTGTTATTAGTGACTCTATTTCTATTGTTTATGTTCCTAATTAAATTACTTTCTTTTTTGAGGCTTATTAGAGTTTTTCTCTAGTTCATTCGTTAATTCTTCAAAAACAGTTAATGAGATACTTTACTAGAAGTTAGAGATACACTACAGTGAGCTAAAAACAAAATGGTCCTTGCCCACAAGGTGTGGCTGGGGGTATGAATTAATTAAACAAATAGTAATCCAACAAAAGGGTGGACAAGTACCCCCCATCCCCGCCTCCTGGTGTTCATGCCTTTGGGTGACCCTTTTTCTCTTATCTGTGGGTGGGACCTGTGACTTCATCAGGAAGCAGGAACTCAGGGAACATAGTGAGGAGGAAAAATCGAGAGAAAGGAAATGGACTCAGACCTAGGTGTTTGATTTTAAGCCATATTAGGAGTGAGACACTGAATGGATTTAAACCCTGAAAGAAATGAAACCAGAGACTCAGGAAGATGAGACGTTTCAGTTTCATCAACGTGAATACTGAATGTATTCAAAGAAGGAAAGTAGACTAGAGAAAGAGAAGAATATGACAGCTCTGTTTAGACCTTATTTATACCATACTTTCCTAACAACTAGTAGTAAATGGGATCAGATTACTTCAGAGCAGGAAGATGATATAATTTACTATTCAGCATGACACTTTAGTCTAATGTCTGTACGTGGCAGTGACGTCACTGAACTCAGTGATCAAAGCAATTACTTGAAGAAAATATTCACCGAAAATAACAAAAAAAATTATAAATACAAACTCTCCTAAAGTTTTCTGCCATGTAGCCATTAATAAAAGGAGGAAAGTTATTCCAGGTTTTATATGCTTGAAAATCTTGGGGTCAGTAGTGGTTAATTGTTTCAGACTGTCACTGATTTTTCATATGATGTTTTTCTTCCTTTGCATCTGTGTTCTGATATAAAGTATTAATAATTACCATGTTCTTTTCATCATTGCTACTATCTGTCTTCAATCTAAATGAAATTCTAACTGTTATTTCTTCTGGAAATAATTGCAACTTTTAAAAATTAATTGCTCTACACTTTGACTCGATAAAAAGAAATTTAATCATTTAATGGGGCATTTTGACAAATTAATGACATTTTTATCTTATTAAAATTTATTTTTACCCAAAACCCCTTGTGAAGTAAAAATGTCTTTAGACTTCTTTAATAGCTGACATTTTTCAGGTTATTTGGATATTTTCATGAAAAACAGCATCAATTATATATTTTAAACATAAGAGCCCATGGTAATATAACTAGTTCCATAACTAGATTAAAAATTTGAAAAACATTGTTAATTTAAATAAAATAAGAACAGAAAACAATCTGTTTGTTAAAATGATACGGTAGAGAGAGAAAGTCTTTTTCCCATATTATCTTCCAAACGGTAGAAAGTAAATGTGCTCCCAGGTGATCTGACTCCTCAAACATTTAACAAAGTTCTTGTAAAAGTAGTCAAACAAGTTTGACTTAGGGAAATGTAGGTTTTTCCTGATTTGATTCTTGTAGTTGTTTTAATAATTTTGAGAGCAACAAAAACAAATGTTAACTGAGCTTTTGTTACGAGTCAGACATTGTTCTAAGCAATCACTTCATCTTCAAAATACTCCTACAAAGTATATACTATTATTACCCTCATTACACAATTAGGGAAATTAAGTTTTTGAGACACTTGACAAATAGCCTAAGATAACACAATTATTAGTCAATGAAGTCTAAATGTAGAATGACCAAGGATATCCAAACAAATGCAAAATCACCTACAGCAGATTTTTAGAAAAATGAAACAGAAATTCTATAACAGCAATATTCCCCAAATTACTTAAACACTGCACTTCAGCTTCTGAGCTGGCAGAATGCCAAGCTAGATGACAGCCACATTCTTTATATATATAATGTTGGCTTTTTTGTTGTTGTTTTTTCTGCCTTAAAAACAGTTCTTTTGATTTTCTGTTCTTTTATAATTTCTATAGTCACTTCCTCTTCTTCAAAATGCATGTACCTAGGCATCTAATTTAGGGAACTCAGGTAAGCATAGTACTCATATATATCTTGAAGTCTTTACAAATGGATAGAGGGCTGTTTAAAGTCACATAAAGGCATGATTATTTCATAAATTATTCATTCAAACTCAAAATACATCACAAAGAACTTAGGAAAAAGTTAAATTCGTTTTAAGATTTCTACCACTTGAAACATAGGAAAGGTAAAATCAAAATACAATAGAAATATAGTCTAAATAAAATCTTGGTGTGAATTTAAAAAAAAAACACAAGTATTCTAAGTTAATGAAATAAAATTAAAAACCATTAAATTAGTTTATAAGTAGCTACTATCACAACAAGCTCATAAATCATTCCTACAAACTGAATACGAACAATAACAATTAAGATGCAGCTGCATAGTACTTGGACTAGAAATTTGAATCTTTTGCCATCAAAAATTAAAAATCAAGCAGGGAGTTAAATTACTTAGAATGAAGATATTAACAGAATTTTGAGAAAATATATTGAAAGAGATCCAATAAATAATTTAAAAATGGAAGATTTTAATATGATTTATGTTTTCTGAATATCATAGATTTCCCAAAAGGTGTTTCAAATAAGTATTATCTAATGGAAAGCATCACTTATTATAATGGCATCTTGAGGCATGATATGCAGATACAGTAAGAGAAAGGCACCAGGGACTCACTAACTGTGATTTTGGACGCTAAGAATTATGAAATGAGATATCCAAACACTCCTTGATCTCCTTAATAAGACTTTAGTGGCAGAGTCTTCCGTATAAATCCCTAAATATTTCATGCACTGAATTAATTCAAACCGCTTACATCCTCTCACCTCGTACCTCACCAAAACTAAACAAAACAACTATCCCACTTTTTCTTAGTCTGTGTTAAATATACAGGTCATCACTGGAGCGAAATCCAACATATAAAAAAAATGAGATGAATTTAGACCTTTTTTCTGAGCAGCGTTTTACAGATGCTCTGGTGGTGTGTGAAGTTAGCGCGCCCGGTCTTGGAAGCTCCAGGACCCGGGGGTCTGGGCGGGATGAGCGGTCCTGGGTACTGCCCCCCACACACGTGTCGTTGCCTTGGCCCTTTGGCAATCATAAAGCTCCGGATGGACAGACACATGCATTCTCTCAACAAGAACAAATAAAAGTTTAGCAATAGCTCCTCAGAGTTAATGTTTTTTAAAACCCTGCAGATTTCAAAGGTCACTTTGGGGATAAAACTTGAAACAATTAAAACAAGGCCTGAAGCTCTTTGACAAGTTTTACTTTTTGTGTCTTAAAGATTAGACAACCTCATATATCTTCAGAGACACTAGATTGCAATTTTACAAGAGAAAATCAATTTTGAAGTTTCAAAGACTTCAATTTTCCCAAACTAATGATTATGTCATCATTTTCTGAGAGTACAGATTTTCAAGCGACAGTGGCTTTATCTTTACATACTGATAATTACCATTTCGACTTTCTTTTAAGAGCCACAATTATTTTAACTCTTGTGTTGAAAAAAAAAATCAGATTATTTGCCGTACTTTTTAACTGTGATCACTCTTCAGTGCATAAACATTATTTTTATGATCACAGCTTAAATTCACCATACGTAATAATTATCTGGACAATTTTGCGTAGTAAAAATTGTCATGACAAGAAGATGAGGGACCCTTTTCGTTATTGATCTAAAATGGTTTCCAGATGAAAATAGATGTAGGTTATATGTCATGATTCCATAGATGAGTTTTCTTCAATCAATTTGTTTTCTTTTGGAATCCTTACAGTGAGAATCTGGGAACCAGGAATTATGTCAGGTATAGCCCACTCCATGAGCGTGGCTTTGGAACTAAATAAGAGCATGAAGCAAAATCCATTTGACCACTCTTTATAATTTAAAAACATTGCAGAATAGGGATAAAGAGTAATTTCATGCTAAAAGGCAGACTGTTACAAGTAAATAATTGAGATGCCATAAAAATTTCAGTTAAGACAATAAAGAAGAAAAGATCACTTGATATATTCCTTTAAGAAATATCATTTGAGTAAGTCTTCTTTATACTTCCTTAAATTTATGAAACTAATCAAGGGTAATCTCTCTCACAGGCAACAGTTTCAGCTTTCAGAGTAACAGAGTACATTTATTCACTTAGTTAACACTGCATTCCAATTTGCTAAAGATTTGTATCTGTAAGTCTCCCTACTGCCATACTCAAGATTTTCCGCAGCAGCTCTGAGTTAAAGTCATGTATCCTCCACTGCTCCTACGGCAGTGTCTGAGATTCACCTAGTAGTTACTGAGCAGTTACCTGTAGCATATTTCTAACTTTGTGTTACCTGTTATTTAAATCATTTATTTGACTATTGAAATATTATCTCTCCAAACAGAGCGTAAGATTTTTTAAAATATATTTTTATTGACTTGAGAGAGAGAGTAAGGGAGAAGAAGAAGAAGAAGAAGAAGAAGAAGAAGAAGAAGAAGAAGAAGAAGAAGAAGAAGAAGAAGAAGGAGAAGAAAGAGAGAGAGAGAGAGAGAGAGAGAGAGAGAGAAACATCTATCAGCTGCCTCCTGCATGGCCCCTACTGGGGATCAAACCAGCAACCTTTTGGTACATGGGATGACTCTAAACCAACTGAGCCACATGGGCCAGGGACAGAGTGTAATATTTTAAAATCATAGGCAATATCCTATATTTATTTTCATCTATGAAAGTTTCTTGTACAAAAATATTTTTTGTTATATTTATTATGTCTCCTTAATTCACTCAGGATCCTTCTTACTTGATAAAACAATGAGTACCTTAGAAGACATTTTGCTGGAGTAAGGTGAAACTGAAGTTTCACCATGTTTCATTCCTGAGATTAGAAAGCTATACGGGTATATTGGAAGTCCTCATTATTTGATGACAAAATATTAGAAAAAGATCCATTTAAAATAAATCTATTTTAAACCAGTAACCATATTTTAAAAGTAATTAATGGGAAAAAACAAAATATTTGATTGAGATGCTCTTGAAAGAGAGTTTAGGCCCTGTCTGGGTAGCTCAGATGGTTGGAGTGTCATCTTGATAAATCAAGGTTGCAGGTTTGATCCCCCATCAGGGCACATACAAGAATCAACCAATGAATGCATAAATAAGTGGAACAACAAATCAATGTTCCTCTTTCTTTCTCTCATCAATAAAATTTTAAAAAAGAATAATTTTAAAAAAATAAAAAGGGTTTACATTATAAAAAATTTAAACATAATTTTGATAAATAGATTAAAATGATAAAATGTTAATTATTAAAAAGAATAAATAATAAATCTAGTTTTGATTTTTTGGTATATTTTGACAAATATAATGATAGTAAAATGTAATCTCTTTTATATTACATTTAACTTTTAAGCATGACAATAAAGATGATCATTTCTACGAAAACTTTTGAAGCATTCATCGTTTCCTTTTAATCCCTGATGTTCAAGTCATTTGTTTTTGAAGTACCGAGACTAATTTCCTCTACTTCATCTGTTAATGGTTCTAACTCTGACAGATTCTCATTGTTTGTGATTTGGTGATTCAGCAGTTCTTTATAGTATCACTTGCATCATCAAATCCTGAATCTCTTCGAATATTTTACTTTACAATCCATTTCATTATGTTTTCATTGTGACATTTATAACATTCATACTCAGCAAGAGACCAAGCATTTTTTATAACAATTCATAGAGATAGATGCTAATACTAACTAGGAGAAGGAGTCAAGTTAGGGCACCTTAGTGAACATTTCCTATCATGATGGTCTTTACTTTCCTATAGTATCCTGCATCTTTGGGGGCTGGGGTAATGCTTTGATAATCAAGAACTCTTACAAATTACAATCAGGTGAAAATAAGGGTTAAAAAGTAAGCAAGTGGAAAAGCTAGAAATGGAAATTGGTGTCCTCTACAAATGTTCATTGTTGAAGTCATGACTGTGGATGAGACACTCCCGGGCGAGAGGACAAAGGGCCGATGCATTGAGAGAATCCTTGTAAATACAGAAGAGTAATCACGTCCACATATGTTGGAACAGAAGCAAAACAAAGTGGTACACTGGAAGCTTGGGGCTGAGAGAGGTACACGTTAATGACATAGGTGATGACCAAGTGTATCTAATATGGTTGAGAGGTCAAGAAATTATGGCTGAGAAGTCATCCATGTTAATACTGAACACCTAAATCCAGTCACAGGCTAAACAGGTAGAACATATGCCCTGAGAAGTCCAGATCGTATTTCAACTAGAGATTCTATGAAAACTGTCACTTTGAAATCTCCTGATCCCAATGGAGAGTGTCTGGAGCCTTGTGAAGTCACATCTTGCTACTGTCACCTTGCACTTCTTTGTTCTCTCTCTTTAACAAGGAGACCTTATGTATTAGGGGGACCAGAAAGTAATGTCGTTTCTGCTCATTTCGATATTCGGTTGTCATTTATCAGCTCATTGTGTACTTCAAAATCGTGCCAAAGACATTTTAAGGTTAGAGGGACTTGTTTACTTGTAAATAATTAAATCTTAATTTTTTTTTTTTTTTGCAATTTATAGTGAAATGGCCAGCCAAATACCACAAGAGGTACATATCCGGCATTGTATGCTTTTTGAGTTTCATGAGGGTAGTAACGCAACAGTTGCTACCAAAAACATTTGCGATGTTTATCCAAGTGCATTAGACGTTCGTAAATGCCAAAGGTGGTTTTCTAAGTTCAAATCCGGTAATTTTGATCTTTCTGACTCGTAACGATCAGGAAGACCAACAACTTTAGACAATGACATGTTAAGGGTGGAAGTGGAAGCAAATCCGTGTCAGACAATCGAGGAACTGTCCAACACTCTTAACCAACCTTGGCTGACCATCCAAGAACATTTAGCAGATTGGTAAAGTAAGCAGAGCAGGTATTTGGGTCCCGCATAATCTGTCCGAAGAAAACAAAGCTAACTGGTCCACCACATGCAACTTATTGCACAATACAGAAGTGTTTTTTGATCGCCTGATCACTGGAGGTGAAAAATGGGTCCTCTATGATAACCCAAAATGCAAAAGGCAGTGGCTCTCTCTGAAGGAATCGCCACGAAGTACAGCTAAGCCAGATTTACACCCCAAATAGGCACTTTTGTGTGTTTGGTGGAGTGCTCACTGGGTCGTTCATTTTGAAGTGCTGAAACCTGGACAAACTGAATGCAGACCTTTACTATGAACAATTGGATTGAGTAAATCAATCTTTAATTGAAAAGTGCCCAGCGATTGTAACCAGAAAAGGCGTTATTCTGTAACACGATAATGCAAGACCACACTGTGCAAGACGAACCCTGGAAAAAATTAATGAATTGGGGTGGGAGGTATTGCCTCACCCACCATACTCGCCCGATATTGGCCATTGGATTTCCATTTATTCCGATCGCTACAACATTTTGTAAGTGGCAAAAAATTTGAAAATTTGGATGATGTCCAAAATGCCATCTCCAGATATTTTGCTCAAAAACCAATTGATTTTTATGGATCCGGCATTGAAAATTTGCACACTAGATGGCAAAAGGTTGTTGATAACGACGGTGATTACATCATTGATTAAAAATAAAAACTTGTTAAAAATGTATCTGTTTTAATTAATGGCGTAAAAACACGACATTACTTTCCGGTCCCCCTAATAGGTACTAGACAAGGATGTGATAATTAGTAAGTCAGAAAGGATGACTGGAGACTAAAGCCAGGTTTAAATTACAGATACGTTTTGGGCTATGGCATTCTCCAACATTGTCTGGAGAAGTACGTGGAATCAAATATATCAAGTCAGCATTGCCCCGAACAAAGGTGCTTTAGATGTTCTCCCCATGTAACATTAAATGTACAGCCGGGCCAAGCATGGCATAAGGTTATCTTTTTAAAAATCTTTTTGCTAAAATTTGCCCTAGCCACACACTGAAGTCAACCAGCCACTTTGGCCAGTTCTTTTTAACCTGGAAATTGCTTATTACAACAAAGGAGATGAGTCAAGCTCTTAATAAAAAATTTAAAATGTCATCTCTATTTAAAACCTTCAGTCCAACACCTCTAGGTGATTATGGAAATTTGCTGGCATGATTGAAAATTCAGCATTTTCATCAAAACTATTATTAGGCCCTATTCTGGGTCACTCAGAAAGCTTAAAAAAAAAAAAAAAAAAACAGTCCAGGAGAAACAGGGCATCTCAAGAGATGTAATTAGCACATGGGCACACTGGAAAATGTGTGAAGCCAGCATGGAAAGGGAGGAACAGCAGTTTTTCAGTCTGTGTGATGTCACTGGACAGGGTAAAAAAGTTAACGATAGAAGGAACCTCAAGAGTTCATACGCTCTACTCCAGTATTCTCGCTGGAATCTCTCTAATAAAGTGGGGGGATGGTGGGATCTTGAATTGCAGTCTGTGGGCTCTTACAGAAGCATCTTTACATGGGCCTCAGAAATCTTTGAAGTCACTGAAATAAAAAGTTAAGTATTGATCTAAAGTGTACCATAAAACACAACATTTATCAAAATAAAAAGGAAAATTCAAAGGTAGTTAGGTACTTTTTTTTAGTGATATATTTCTGATTGTCAAATTCTTTTCATTGAAAGTATTTCCCTTCATATCTCAGAGCAATAATTACTAACTTTACAGACTGAAAAGAAGTCAGCCCTCAAGGGAAAAAGTACACGATGGTATTTACTCATGATCTTAATTTAATATTTCTTAGCTACATACAAGGGTTAGCATATGACACTGGAGTGAAAACAAGGGATGATAAACTAGGAAAAGGTCAAATTCTAGTTGAGAAAAACAGCTTGAGTTATGATGCTTAATGCAGTGGATTGACTCTGACCTCTACTCACTCTCTTTATTGGTAAAACGTTCTTGGAAAAAGTCTTAGGTCATTGGTTTTGAACAATGGCCAAAGTGCCTATTTAAACAAAAAAAGGAAGTGAAATATCTTGGTAGAGATGTAATTTACCAGTTGCTAATGGAAACATCATTTAAAAGATATTTCAGAATTATATATTGAATATTATACTTTTAGAGTGTGTAGGGTTGCATGTCCTGGGATCCACTCTCTACACCGGGTGGTCCCTATGCCCTCTTTCCCAGCCTTGCTGAACACACGTGTGTGCTGCTTTACCAGAGCCTAGAATACCTCTCACTTAACTTGTACCTTTATCCTGCTCTACCTCTTCATTGAAGGCTTTGCTTACACAATTATTGTACTATATATAGCCAAATGCTATGAAAGAAACATTATATATAGAAATATTTTTAAAATACTTGATAAGGATTGAAAGATTCGACCAGGAAAAGAAATTTGGATACTATTTATTTGAAATAACATGGTTAGCCACTAGATGTCACCCTTTTTTAAGCAACAAAATTTGCATCAGCAATATCAGTTACATTCCCTACAGGAATATAAATTGGCTCCATTGGAATTAGCCATTCTGACATCACATCAAAGAAGCTTTAACATGCAAACAAACAACGACGACCAGGGTTTCCTGTAAGGAGGGCTTTGTGAGTCAAGCCTGATTTGAGTCTTGTCAGTTTCTAAAGCCAGATAGTTAAAATGCAATGATAAGGAACAGTTTTCTGAAAAGTTAAAAGCACGGCTCTCGTACAAATATAAAATGAATACGCATAAATATCTCATTGAACTCATTAATTAGTGAGGAAACCAGTAAGATGTAAGGCCGGTACAAGAGAGACTCTAGGAAAGGAAACTTACACAGTCAGTCAGTCTGTCAAAGGCCTGCTGAGATGAACTTGGTCATCGGTACAGAACTGTGTAACGACCTAACGGTCAGAAAACATACGTTTGGGATGGTGTTTCATGCTTGAGAGAAATAATCTCTATGAAGCAAAAGTCTACAAGTTAAACATGCAACTTCTCAGCGAGGCCAAAGTCCTTAGCCTACATGTGTGCTCACATACAATGCTGAAGTGGCTGAGCTCAGTGCTTTACATGCATCATCCCATTTCTTCTCACAGTCATTGACTACAAGGTAGATGCTGATACTGCCGTTAGTGAGAGGCTAGACCACAACACCGAGATGGCAAGGAACACTCTTCAGGTCATGGACCAGCAAGTGGCCAAGCCGGCATGTGAATCTGGTCTGTCCAGACTCTAGATGGTCTTTCTCCTGGGAACAGACATTAACAATTACAGCATTTAGAGGAAGTTGAGATTCTACAACATGAGACACATGTGAGCACACTACAACCCCCTCACTCTCCTTGGCTCCTCATCCATAAAGGACAGATAACGGTGCAAGAAATCTCAGGTTCAATAGACTGATGTTGTAAGACCAGAGCTTAACTGTTAATATTTGCATTTTCTAGAATATGTGCAGATTCCTTATCACACCCCCATCACTCCCACCAGCTTGCTCTTTGGGGTGATATAATATGTCAGGTCCTCTATTACAATGTAAAGAAGTGGAGAGTGGGAAGTGTTCAGCATGATGGGTCCTCGCACAAAGGCCAGCAAATACCTTGTATACCTGAAAACAAGCATGCCAGGTAAAATGATATCCATGGGTTTTGCTAAAATTGCAAAGAGTTCTTTTATTATATGCATAGTATTCTTATAATATATTCTTTTCAGAGAATGTGGGACACGAGGAGAAGTCTAATGTACTGGCAATCATTAGAAAAGAGTGTCTGCCTGACACAATACCTGTCTAGAGAAAATGCTCTATTTAATTTAAAACCTTAAAGAAGTTTTAGACATGATTAAATGAACTATAGAAAATTATCTTAAGTTTCTAGGATTTATGTACGTACAATCTCAGAAATGTGAGGTGCTCCAAGCTTTATTACTAATTCAGCTTCAATTCTTGTAAAGATTACACCACTCAGCCAGTGGCTGAGAAGATTTAGAAAACTAATCAAATATTATCATGTTGCCTATTTAGAGTCTGACAGTTTCCTTATCATACATACTCTGATACAACTGTGAAAGGTTTTTTTTTCTCCAGAATATTATAATATTTCTCTTTTCTTTCCTTCCTTCCTTCCTTCCTTTCTTCCTTCCTTCCTTCCTTCCTTCCTTCCTTCCTTCCTTCCTTCCTTCCTTCCTTCCTTCCTTCCTTCCTTCCTTCCTTCCTTCCTTCCTTCCCTCCCTTCCTTCCCCTCCTTCCCTTCCTTCTTTCATTCTTTCTTTTTTTGTTGTTAATTCTCACCTGAAGATATTTTTTCCACTGATTTTTAAAGAGAGTGGAAGGGAGGCAGAGAGAGAGAGAGAAGCATGGATGTGAGAGAGACACATTGATTGGTTGCCTCCTGCATGACCCCGACCAGGGCCAGGGATGGAACCTGCAACCCACGTATGTGCCCTTGACCGGGAATAGAACCCAAGAGCCTTCGAGGGCTGATGCTCTAATTGCTGAGCCAAATTGGCCAGGGCCAGAATATTATTTCTTCATTTCCATAGCAGAGAAAAGTAAAAGGAACACTGTGAGTTTCCCAGGTAAGTAAAAATGTGTAAATTTGTGGGTGTATCACATTTGCATTTACACTTGCTCTAAAAAATGAAGAAAGTTACATAAAATAGAAAGCACTGCTTTTTATGTAGTCAGTCCGTTGTTTAGTGCTCAGCTTCTTCATTTTTCATGGTTTATAAAATCTTTTAGGACAGAAGATATTCCTTCCAAGATCATCATATTATGTTTCTAGCTTTGGAGGTAGATGTGATTTTAATAATAAAACAGCACGTTTAAGGCTCTGTTTTGCACATCTCTGGTTGCCTTTGATTTATTCTTCAAGAATGTGAGAAATCAGAACTTTTCTGAACTCTAATTTTTGAAAAAAAAAATTAAGTAGTTCCTTTGCATTAAAAACATCTGTTCTACATGATTATGGTGACTTGTTAGCACTGAATCTGCACTTTCGGTGATTAAACTTCTTGTTCAACCAATTGAACTCTTTGGAAAGCATTTATTTCTGATAAAGCACATCACTGTTAATACAGTAGTTAAATGATTATAATCCATTCAGATTCTTAATAGGTAGCATCTTAAAGAATTCATGCAAATTTAGCATATTATTGATGCAAATTAATTTATTCATCACCAAAGTAGAACCTAGAGATGGTACTCACGCAGGTTTAATTGTATGGGCATGCTTTTCATGGACAAATGCACCAGCGAGGCCTCCTGCTCCTGAATTTAAATACTGGATTGAAAATAAATTGTGTTATATGGATTTATCCAAACTTATGACAAAGATAAACAATGTAATCAGAACTTTTTCTTAAGAAACCAACTTTTGACCAGTTCAAAATATGTGATTATTTGAGCAAGCATAATTAAACAGAATTTTGGGTCATCTCGTTCAAAGAAAAACAAATGGAACATAGAATTATTAATTGAGAATAAATAGTTCCTACTTTTTGGCCAAATTTTGTCTCAACTAGTAGATAACAGTTCCACTGAAGTCAATCTAATTGCAATTTATTTCAATTATTTTGTCACAAAAGTACTTAAATGATAATAAAAGTATCATATTTTAAAAACATTTAAAATTGGTTTCATTTCTATGCTCCCTGTCAATTAAATCATCCTCATATGTCAATACCAACTTGATTCCATAAGAATTATCTTACATATGTAGAAATTTTTCAACATATTTAAAAAAAAAAACAAGACTAAAAACTTAATTAATTGAATTAATTTTTAAGTGTAGATTTTTCCCCATAACCTCCTGACTTTTTATAGCAGCTAGGGAATTGAAGGAATAAGTATGCTATAATGGATGAAAACACCAGAATTTAATTATCATACTATTCTACTGTATGATTCTATAATTAACTAAAATCAGAAAATGTACTAATAAAAGAAATGGAGGAAAGTAATTCAAATAGTTAAAATTGGTCACCTAGCCTGGCCAGTGTGGCTCAGTGGCTGAGCATCGACCCATGCACCAAGAGGTTGCCAGTTCGATTCCGGGTCAGGACACATGCCCAGGTTGTGGGCCCAATCCTCAGTGGGGGACATAAAAAGATGTAAACATTTTAGCTCGTTTGTACCTTATAGGAGCACCAGCAGGCAAAATCAACTCCCCAGTCATGTAGGCGGAGTTCAACATTTCCAACTGTATGCGCTAGATCAAAGCCAACAAAACAACCCTGGGGGAGAACATAATAACACGTTTTAAATTTGCTTAATGATTGGAAACAGTAAGCACAATTATCTTTTTTTTTTTTTTCATTCTTTGCTCAGACAGAGTAGGAGGGAGAGAGAGGAAGAGAGAGAGAGAGAGAAAAACATCGATGTGAAAGGGCCACATCGAGTGGCTGCCACCCGCACAACCAACCAGGGCCGGGGACAAACTGCAACGGAGGTACATGCCCTCAGCGGGAACCGAACCCGGGTTTCTCCGGACCGCAGGCCGACACTCCAACCGCTGAGCCAAACCGGCCAGGGCAGCACAATTATCTTTAAGACAATCTTTGACAAAGATTTGGTCCATCCTTTGATGCAGTGGTTCTCTAGACCCTGGGCATTCCCAAAACTCTTTTAGGTCAGAACAATTTCATAATAGCAAGACATTCTCTGTTCTTCACTGTGCTGATACTTGCAATGACAATGCAAAAGCAGCGATGGGCAAAACTGCTGGCACCTTGGCATAAATCAAGGCAGTGGCACCCAACTATACGAGTGGTCACAGCAGATCAAAGCCATTCAGTTGCGAGGTGTGGGGGAGAAAGACAATTTTACTTAAAAATTTCCTCGATATCCCTGGCCGGTTTGGCTCAGCGGTTAGAGCGTCGGTCTGCGGTCCAGAGAGACACGGGTTTGGTTCTCACTAGGGGCGTGTACCTAGGTTGCAGTTTGTCCCCGGCCCCTGGTTGGGTCGCCCAGGAGGCAGCCACTCGATGTGTCCCTTTCACATCGATGTTTCTCTCTCTCTCTTTCTTCCTCTCTCTCCCTCCCACTCTGTCTGAACAAAAAATGGAAAAGTGTCCTTGGATGAGGATTAAAAAAAAAAAAATTTCCTCGATGATCTGTAAAGATGATGAATTTGTATCAAATCTCAAAACCTAAATTCTCGTATTTTAAGGTTTAATGTGGGAAATATGCATAACATATTTGACCACATTCTGAAGCAGGATGGTTGTCTCAAAGTAATGCACGCATGTGATTACTTGAGGTGCAATCTGAATAAGCCATTTTTACTTGATGAAGAATCTTTTTTTTCCCTTGAAAGAGAAACTCATGGACAATAGTATGAATTCTATGAGTGTGTCAATTTGAGGAAAATGACTCATAGCATTAGTTTCCCATAAAAAAAAATTATAATTTTTAAGAGAAATTAAATTTGGAAAACTTGTATTCACGCCTATGAATATGACCCCTTCCCAGTATTTAAAGATATTTCTGATGAGGTTAGTAGTGATATATAATTTTAAAATAATACATAATGAAATATGTAAATAATTGGAAAATATTCATAGCTCAGTGAAAATATTCATAGCTCAGTGAACCAAATGACCAATACTTGATGTTACATATCATGGATATGAAAAAAAAATCCATTCAAAATGCAAATCAGCCAACCATTTTAATATGACAAAGTATAGGAAGTATAGTATTTTGTTTCACATTCTGCACTACAACTCCCAAGAAGTTCTCACTTGTCAAATTCTGGTGCAGTATCAAATAATATTCACAATTAAACTACTGCTTTTTCTTACTATATATCTGCACGAGGACCATTTTTCTTCTTATTCTTCACAAAGAAAAAAAACACACAAGAGATTGAATTCAGAAGCAGATTTTAAAAAAACAACACACCAAACAGCTATCTTCTAGTAAACCAAACAGTAAAGAGATTTGCCAAATATAAAAAATATAAAACATTCTTTTTTTTTTTGCCTGTTTCAGAAAATATAGTTTTTTTTCTAAAAAAAAAAACTATATTTTATGTTAAGATGTAATGGGTTTGTTATTGCTGTTCTGAAATAAATGAATATATTTTAAATTTGTTTTAATTATAAATACAGTAAATATAAACAGATATAATATAAAAAAAACTTTTTGAGGTCCTCTATGATTTTTAAGAGTGGAAAAGCTTTGCTTTACTGAAAAGTTTGAAAGCTATTGCTGCAGTGTTTCCTACTAAACTGAAGGAATTAATAGAAGTTTTCAGTTTATCACTTAATCCCACATTGTGTCCACATTTGATTTAATCAGTCACATGTATACATGCTGTGGTACACTGCCTTAGTTCCAATTCTTTGTTTTTTCCTGTATTCATGTCCTTTGCCATGTAACTTCCGTTCCTCCCACTGTGGGCAGGGTTCAGTTCTCTGCCATTTGGATCAGACAGGTGAGTTGTTTTGACCAGTGGAATGTTCCACACATAATACAAGCAGAATCCCTAAAGCACCTGGGTGGTCAGGCTTGCTCTCTTTTGCCCTCTGCCATCTCTGCAAGAAGGACTAGCTTGGGTCAACCCACTGGCCCAGAGGGAGCATGAAAAAAATGGAGATCAGAATCCTTCTCAGTGAGCTCAGCCTGGATCTGCTGGTCTCCCCACCCTCCTTTATTTAGCTTGAGATACATGAGTGAGTTCAGCTGAGACTAGCAGGATTCCTTAGACCAAGTCCTGCCTCGATCAGCTGACACAAGGTGACTGTGGGGGTTGGGAATGAATCACCCCAAGATGTGCCTAGTGGTGTGCAGATTACTTTGAGCTAAAGACAACTTTAGCAGCAGACTCAAGAGAAACTTCTGCCTCTCCCTTTAATTACCTAAAAAATTTGAATTAGGGGCCTTGTCCGTACATAATAAGCTATATGATCGGAGATAACTTGTTTTGACCTATCTATAGGGCAGGGCAAACTTTTGTTTACTAAACATCTGTTCTTCTTATCATCCTGCAAGGACCCTTTGAAGCCCCCCAGGTACATTATCTCATCCCTAGCTCTGGATGACTTATATACCCAGGTTCCCTTCCTATCCCTGAGCCAATTCTCCATGTGGGGTCTGATACTCTCATGTATGTGGGGTTCCCATACATATGTATGTATTAAATTTGATTCTTTTCTCTTGCTAATCTGTCTCATGTCTATTTGAGTATTAATCCAGCCAGAAGAAACTTGATGGTAGAGGAAAGTTTGTTCCCCCCATACAACCCATAAAAATAATGTTAATTTTGACTCTACATTGTGTTCTCCCTATACATTGACTTGAATCCTTAACTGCTTCTTATTATCTGACTCTATCCTACCTTGTTATTTACGTGTATGGCTTCAAGTGTTTTGTATGTCTGCCTAGTCGAATTCAGTGTTTTAAAAACAAATCCTTCCAGAAGGACAACCTGGATTAGTGAATTTATATGATCCAAACAGTACCCAAGTAGTAACTTTCTAATTTAATGGATAACCATCAAAACCATTTAGCTTTCTGCATATCAAAATGTTAAGCTTTACTTAGAGAATATAGTGGCTCAGTCCACATTAAGGCAACTATGTACCTGAATATGAATTAGAAAGAAAAAACAACTAATCATTAAATGGAGGTGATGGTTCACTTTGCAAAAATGTTTCTCCTCTCAGTTCTTCTATTGTTAGTTTACTATGTGCACATATAATAGTGTATTCTCAAAATGTTACATTTCCTGCCACTTTGAAGAAACATCTATCAATGGAGGTTTTTGGAGGAAATAATTGCAGATGGACCCATTTTAGATTGTTCTAACACCTCTTAAGAAGAAATAAACCCAAACTGCTATTATAGGTATTTTCCCTCAAGGAGAAGATACAAACTATGACCTGTTTTTAAGAAATAAAGTTATATTTGAGCACAACCCTCTCATGTGTTTAAATGTTGTCTATGGCTGGTTTTACACGTGAACTGAGCAGTTGCAACAGAGACCACAGGCTGATGAAGCCTAAAACATTCACTGTCCCACCTGTTGCAGAAAAGATTTTCTCACTCTTACCCTAGAGCATAGTTTCTATGTAAAAATACTCAATAGATTTAAGAATCAGTTCATTAGAAACCTTGCTCATTATAATGTGGACAAAACCAGCATTTCAGAAAAAGTTTTACCGGTAACATAACTACCTGTTTTGAGGGAGGTGTATTTGGGCTTTGTATCTCACAAAAAATAAGTGATACATATCATAAAAATACAACAGATGTTCCATTTTCACGTAAAATTTAAGAGGGATAGAAAAGAAATACAATTAATTTCTATCAAGATCTAAAGTTTATCAAAACCCGAGTGTGCAGACTAACATTTTTTCACAACTCAACTTCTCATAGATACGATTTTACAACTCAAATTTTCTTAGAAAATTCAAAGAATGGAAAAGTTAGCACTTTTATTTTTTTGCCAGTTTGTTACAAAGAATGGCACACGAGGAAACCATGAGTTTACCTACCTAATCCATTATTAAAAGCCCTGTGGTCACACCTGTGGGACCACATTAAAAAATAAAACATCACTCGCAGCTCCTACATGTTTTAATGCTTGTACAATTCTTTCCCCATAAATGACATAAAATATAATTATTAAAATATAACCATTCTGATTAAAAGACCAGAAGATAAAAACTTGAATGAGATTACCATAAAGCGAATTTACAAAACTTCACTAGATGGCAGCATCATAAAAATAAAGGACTCCTAGTTCCCAAACCTCTTTACAGCTAGCTATTCAGTTAATATTTTTATTATATTACTTCTAAGAGAAATTAAAACAATATAAATTGATGAAAACATAAACTCGACACTTGAGTACTTACTTCATGTAAATTTTTAAATAAACAAATATATTTTTAACGGATTTTATTAAAATTACCCACAGGGCTCACATGTGGTTGTATTGTATTGATACAACCACATAGAAATAATGACAGTGTTCAGCCAACTTGCTTTATAGTCAACCCCAAGACTGTTGTAGTAGTCTCCTAACCATTCTAAAAACTTCCAGCCTGCCTTCCTTCCATGAGCTTGCTAAGTCACATTGATTGTAAGATTCCCTGTATCCCTTCAAAGAACCACCTATTAACTTCACAATGTAATTAATTTTCTTTAGTAGGCTTTCAACTACATTTATGATCTGGTCCTTTCCAGCTCTCCTGTCTGGGTGCCTCATACCTCCCTACCTCTGTCTGCATAAACCTTTCTCTGTCTCTAGGATACTCTATCCCTCCTCATCTGCCTGGGTAGCTCAGATTTTGATCACAATATAACAACTATGGAAGGATGCCTATGCCAAACTCTTTCCTCTCTCCGACTGCAGCCTTGTTTGCACAGATCTCTGATAGCAATTTTCTAATTAATTGTCTTCTACTTTTACGCAATCCAAATCCAAATCATTGTTGAATAAATGAGGGAATGAACAAATAATGAAATCACAGAATTATCAATAAATATTCTCTGAACTGATGTTAAATTTTGAAAGAATATTATTTGAGGACCTTTGTTTCTGTTGTAATTTTATTGCATAAGCTATTCAGACAGCATCTCTTAAAATAAAATTTCTTGGACAGCTAATAGTAGTTTTAAAATGTTCAAAATCTCTCTCAATAAAACAGAAGACATCATGTGTTTTTGTTCTTGTCATCTTCTCTCGCAAAATACTAAACATATTTTAACCAGTAAAATTTATGCACAGGGCCTGTGCTGAGACCGCCCAGGGGAAGAGCTGCCTCCCTGTCTCTCATTTGTACAGAGCACAATTGCAGAAACTAGATTGATCCATTAGCATGCCTTTTTACAAGTAGATATTGATGAGACTGGCAAATCCAAAGATGAGAAATTGGACGTAGGGAGCATGGGAGTAATTTGCTAAAAAAATTTAAGGGAAATGTGTCAGTTAAGAAGGTATGAGACAGAGCTAACAGCTCGAGAGAGAGAGAGAGAGAGAGAGAGAGAGAGAGAGAGAGAAAGGATTTGGGAGAGAGGAAAAACAAAAAGTTCTTGAGACCCTAAAGGGCTAAGTAATTTGTAGGTAAAAACATCTTGTCATTTAAGGGTGTGCTTTCAAGAGCATTGTCAGCTTTTTTTTTTTTTTTTTTTTTTTTTTTGGTATGTGCCCTTAGCGGGAACCGAACCCTGGACTCTCTGGTCTGCAGGCCAACACTCCAACCGCTGAGCCAAACCGGCCAGGGCAGCTTTTTTTTTTTTTAAATTGTAAAAACACTGATTGGCTTCCTATTTATTGTCAGCAGTAAGTAAAAAACTGAAGGGGAAGAATAAAACAGTTTGAGTCTTCTTGAGTCTTTCTCCAGATGGCAAGGACCTCACACAAAATATAGTTTGTTTGATTTATTTCAGGTACCCAAGATGGGAAAAATAGCTCAAGGTAATTTTTCAAGCTTAATTTGGTTCATTTAATATTTAATAACTTAATGAGGCAGTCTGTGTGTCTTAAGTGTGTCAAAGAATAAAAATAGAATTTGAAAGATAACTCAAAATTTACAAAAAGTATTTTAATTTTTACAGTAATTAACCATTATAAGTAATTCTTCAAATTTTTCTGATCCTATTTAAATGGAAACAGAGTTGTGATTTTTATGCAATATGTGTCCTTCTTGCTAATGTATACTCACTTATCCTTTTGCTGGCCAAACAGGTATATAGTTAAAGATAAATGACAAACACAAACCTGTGGATTTTGTAGGGTCCACCCTCAATCAGTCATTCAACACTCTACTGACATAAGCTTTTTAAATTTGAAAGTTAAGCTAGGCATAGAAATAATTACAAGACAGTGCAAAAGGTGGACAATAATACATTTCCCATAATGCTATAAAAAATACAACAGAAAGATAGATGTAGCCTGACACAGACGAGCACGAACATTTTGAAGGAGGTCAAGGATCGAACACTCATGTTTCTACAGGAGTTAGTCAAGTAATATAAGAGCTCGGTCTGTAAGAAACACTTCACTTTCCCCTTTCCTGTAAGAATGCTGCAACATAAACATAAATACACTTGGCAGCTGTCACTGTGCTTCAGGGCTGGGGTCAATAGGTGGAGGTGGAGGCTGTATTGAACTGCTCAAGTCCCATCTAATGGGCAGAGCTGTTACTTAGCCTTGTCACTCATTATTCTACAGAAATCATGGTTCAGTGTTGCCAAGCTTCTAAATTTTCAGAAGATATTCAGAACTAGGAGGTTTTTAAATTTTTTTAATTTAAGTTTTTCCATCACCATTTATCCCCTCTATGCCCTCTTCCACCTCCACCCACCCCTTCGCCTGCAATCACCACACCGATGTCCATGTCCATGAGTTTTCCTTATTTCTCTCTTTTTTCCCCCCTTTTTTGATCAATCCCTCCACCCTTCCCAAAGCCCTCCCACCAGAGCTGTCTGCCTGCTCTCTATCTACGAGTCTGTCTGTATTTTGCTTGGTAGTTCAGTTTGTTCATTAAATTCCACATGAGTGAAATCATATGGTACAGTCTTCCAATCCTCCATTGTTGGCACTTGATGACAATTTAAATATACCATATGTATTTGCATATACAAGGAGGACTAAACAAAGCAAACCTGAAGCAGGTAGTGGTTGACCTGGGATGGAGAAATAGAAAGTATTTACATATGGTAATTATGGAAGCATAGATGGAGAAAATACAATATCTGGACAGGAAACATCGCAAAAGCTTGGTTTAGCTGCAATATAAGTTATGTGGAAAGCAAAGGAAAATGTAATATTGATAATTTAGATATGCAAAATCATAAAAGGATAAAGTGATTTGAACTCTTTTCCATAAATGGTAGAAGAAGAGCAATGGTCATTACATGGGACAAATGCAAGGCAGGGAATCAAATAAGAATATAGGGGCCCAATTGCAAGCTTTCCAACAATGTGCAATTGACTTTTTGCCTGTATGGTGACTTTTAACCTTTATTTACTTATTTTTATCTGCCTGTCCTGTTATTAAGTGGCTTTAAAGCAACTGTATAATTTATCAATCACATGGTAATAATACTTTTATTGGGAGAGAGACCCACTTAGATGTAAAATGAAAATATACTCTTCCATAAGGTATTTTTCTAGTGATTAATATGTCAATCTAACACAGACACAAAGATCAATGGAATAGAATATAGAGCCCGGAAATAAACTCTCAGATACATGGTCAACTAATCTATGAAAAAAGAGGTGAGAATATACAATGGGGAAAAAACAGTGTCTTCAATAAATGGTGCTGGGAAAAATGGACAGCGACATGTAAAAGACTAAATCTAAACCACTATCTTACACCATATATAAAAATAAAGTCAAAAGGATTAAAGACTTGAATGTAAGATCTAAATCCATAAAAGTCCTAGAAGAAAACATAGGCAGTATGCTCTTTGACATTGTTCTTAGCAATAATTTTGGGGGCTAGTCTCCTGAGGCAAGGGCAACAAAAGCAAAAACAAACAAATGGGATTACATAAAACTGAAAAGTTTTTGCACAGGAAACAAAATTATCAACAACATAAAAAGACAACTTACTAAATAGAAGATATTGCAAATGATAGATTTGATGAAGGGTTAATATCCAAAATATATTTAAAAAACTCATGCAACTTAACACCAAAGGGGGGAAAAAAGAAATTAAAAATTAGGCAGAGGGCCTGAATAAACACTGCTCCCAAGGGGACACACAGATGGCCAATAGACATGAAAAGATGATCAACATCACTAATCATCAGGCAAATGCAAGTTAAAACTACAATGAGATATCAACTCACACCTGTCAGAATAGCTATCATTTATAAATCAACAAATAATAAATGCTGGAAAAAATGTGTAGAAAAGGGAACTCTTGTGCACTGGTGGGATTATAAATTTAGTACAGAGATTCCTCAAAAAAATAAAATTAGAGCTGCCATATAATCCAGCAATTCCACTTCTGGATGTTTACCTGAAGAAAACAAAAATATTAATTCATAAAGATATATGCACCCCTCTGTTCATTGAAGCATTACTAATAGTAGCCAAAATCTGAAAGCAGCCTAGATGTTCCTCAATAAATGAATGGACAAAGATATGATATATATAATGGAATATTATTTAGCCATAAAAAATGAAATCTTGCCATGTGCAGCAATACAGTGGAACTAGAGGGTATTATGCTAAGTGAACTAAGTCAGACAGAGAAAGACAAATGCCCTATGATCTCACTTACATGTGAAATCTAAAAAAACACACAAAATAAATGAATACATAAAACAAATTGACCCTGAGAAATAGAGAACAAGCTGATGGCTGACAAAGGGGACAAGGGATGTTGGAATGAAAATATAAATAAAAAAATGAACACCACTCCTCCACCCTAAAAAAATAAATAAATAAATGAAAAGATTGTGCGATAAAATCCACAGGGTGTATGAGAAAAATGGCATTTGGGACAACACTCAAAAACTTGGTCACTGACATATAGAAAATGGATAGGAACCTGATAAAGATGACAATACCATTTTTCACATGTTAAATGGTTAAGAAACATGATACATGGGCAGAGAGGTCTTGAACAGCTTTTTTTCCCAAAGAAGGTAGACAGACGGCCAACAGGCACGTGAAAACATGCTCAGCCTCACTAATCATCAGGGAATTGCCAAAATGAGACGTCACCTGTCAGAATGGTGATTATCAAAAAGACGAACAAACAAGTGTTGGTGAGGATGTAGGGAAATGTGATTTTTCATACACTGTTGGTGGAAATGTAAATGGTATAGCCACTGTGGAAAAGCATGGAGGTTCTTCAAAAAATTAAAAAGACAACTACCATATGATCCAGGAATTCCTCTTGTGGGTATTTATCCAAAGAAATCCAAAACACTAATTTGAAGAGACATAGGCACCCCTATGTTCATTGAAGCATTATTTAAAATAGCCAAGATATGGAAACAACTCAAATTTCCATCAATAGATGAATGGGTAAACAAGATGTGGTATATATATACAATCTAATATTACTCAGGCACAAAAAATAAAGAAAATAAAATATTTCCATTTGTGACAACATATATGGACCTAAAGGGCATTATGCTAAGTGAAATAAGTCAGACAGGGAAAGATGAATACTGTATGATTTCACTAAAATGTAAAATCTAAAAAACAAAACAAATGAACAAACAAAGCAAAATCTGAATAGACTCATAAAGCCAGGAAACAAAATGGTGGTTACCAGAGAGGGGAGAGCTTGGGGTGGTGAAACAGTTGAAGGGAATTAAAAGATACAAACATTCAGTTATAAAATAATAAGTCACGTGTGCGTAATATAAAGGATAGAAAATATAACAATAATATTATAATAACTGTGTACAGTGACAGATGGTAACTAGGCTTATTAGAGGGGTCATTTTCTAATGTATATAAATATAAAATCACTATGATGCACTCCTGAAACTAATAGGATATTGTATGTCAATTATACATCAATTCACACACACACACACACACACACACACACACACACACCCTTCAGTGTGCTACAATTACAAACTAATCGGATCTGCTTTTGGTGAGAATGGAGAGCAATACTCTCATGTATGCTGGTGGCGGTGTATGCAAATTGATACAACCCTTTGGAAAGTTATCATTATTGATTTAAGATGATCATACACATACCTAATGTTCTAAGAATTCCACTGCTAGCTACATACTTAACAGAAATGTGTATGAATGTTTACTCAAAGAAATTTATAAGAATGTTCAGAGTAGCATTTATCTTAATAGCCTTCAAGTGGAAATAAAACCCAAATATCTGTCCTGATTGGAATGGAAATAGTGATCTATTTCGTACACTGTGATAATATACTGAAATAAAAAGAAAACAAAACTACTGCCACATGTAACATGGATCAATCTTACAAATGTAATAGTGATCAAATAAGACAGACACAAAATAATATATATTAATCCATTTATATAAAGTTCAAAGATGGACAAAGCTAATATATATAGTTAGAAGTGAGGAGGGTGGTGCCGTTGGAGGAGAGGTAACAGGCAGTATTTGGAATAAGATCAGTTGAGGATTCTGGGTGTTACAAATTTTCTAGAAATGTCTTGATGTAGGTGTGGTGTTTTAAGGATACAACATAACTCCTCAAACCACTTATGATTTTTGCTCTTTTTCCCATGCATGCATTTCTTTAATTAATATATTCTTCACAACTCCTGCCTTCACTTTCTTTTTACATAATCTTAAGTCCCTACTTCAAAATATTCATGTTGACTTTCATTGCTCCATCCCAACATCATTTTTGTTTCCAACTATACTTTGTCTGAAAACGTCCCTCTTTTTTATCTCACCAACCCTCTCCTAACAGCCTTTCCTAGAATTTCCTATCTCTTTCTTGATTGACACCTTTAATATTATCTCTGCCTTTCCTTCAGCTTTATTGTCATAGACCACCCAAGAGAGTTATGTATGTCTACATTTTAAAGAACTTTTCTCAACTTCCCATGAGGATGGGGGAATTGTATAGCAAGCGTATAAATGTTTGTTAGAACAATTTTATAATGGATCTATCTAAGCCTGCTATGTCACCATTTAACTCCCATAGTATATCACTTCTTTGTGGTTCATTTAGATGAAACTGCTCATTCTTATCTTTATTTGACTGAGAGCTCCAAGAGAATTTCAGTTGGTAGGCACTTATTACATTTTTTAAGTGAAAGAAAGCATGCAAAATGCTGAGAGAATGATTTTGCAACCAAAGGAGTGAAGAATGAGAATTACATATAACACCTAAGTAAACAAATGTATTTTGCTTTTAAATGGAAAATAAAAGAAAATGAATATCTGAGCTACTTTCTTTAACTTTGTGTTGAGGACAGTAGAAGGGGGAGGTGACCATCCCTTAACAGAAAAATGTGTGCAACCCAATAGATATTTTATACTCTTCAATATCTATACCGAATTTATTAACTGGTTCTTATTATCCCAAAATAACATTTTTGAAACAGAGACTCAGAAAAGTTAAGTAATTTGCTTAAGATCCTATAGCAATTAAATGATGTAGTCAAGGTTTGAACCTCGGACTGTGTGATTCATTCCAAAACCCATGGTCTTTCTTCTCTATCTTCGTGCTCATTTCTGTGAAGGTTAATGAGACGTGCCTGTATACACAGGGATTCAGGGACTGCTGATTACTTGTATAACATTTTAAAATATGATTTTTTATTGGCCTGCCTTTATTTTGGTGCTTAACATTTAATATCTAAATTAAGAAGATATTATCTTTATATCTTTTGTAATACACACTTTCACAGTTATCTATCAAACTAGTTGGAAGTCGTGGCTGGAAATTCCTAGAGAGGGCTGATAACAGTGCTAAATTTCTTTTCATTAGCTCCATTCATTAGCTTTAATAACTGAATACATTAACTAGACCTCACATATAGATTAATCCCATAACTTATTAATGTTCAGAACAAAATTTGATTGTCACCTTTTTAAATACATGACTTGATTGCCGAATCAAATAAAACTGCTATTTAAGAATTTTAAATCCAAATTGTAACTGTTCAGTGTTGCCCCTCTCTGGTTTCTCATTTTAAGCAAACAAATATTAAATAACCTTTTTTTACACACACATATAGAAAGAGACACAATTTCAAAATGGTAAACAAACTCAAGTATAATTTAGTAATACTTAAGAAAAAAAATCTTGTTACAGGCAGTATCATTTCTTAAGATTCTTAGGGATAAAAATGGCTTCCTTAATGTAAACTGTGCAAAACTCACCCTACTGATAAACTTTTATTCTGCAATCTCTCCTTTTTCAGGTACCTAGGATTAAGCGAGACTGAACTATATTTGGAATGAGTTACAGTGTGACAAACAGTCTTAGCACGCAGCTACTATTCTAAATATTCTGTCTGCTTCCTGTTGACTAAGCAGCTCAGTTCCAGTGATACCACCTGCAGGAAGCTCACCTGTCCTGCTGACCAGAGGGAAATTTTGGGACAGCAGATGCTAGTAAGGAGGTGAGACCAGAGAAGCGACAAAAAGAGGTTTAAAGGGAGATGCCAAAAGAAAAGAAAAAATTATAGTTTTTTTAAATGTAAAGCTTTCTCCTTTTGTTAACTCTTTAAATAATTTTACACTACAGAAACACAGGAAAAAATGAACACATGGGACTACATCAAACTAAAAAGCTTCTGCACAGCAAAAGAAACAACCATCAAAACAGAAAGGGAACCCACTGTATGGGAGAGCATAATTGCCAATGATACATCAGATAAGGGGTTGATCTCCAAAATATATAGAGTGCTAATAAAACTCAACAAAAGGAAGACAAAGAACCCAATTGAAAAATGGGCAGAGGAACTAAATAGACACCTCTCCAAAAAGGACATACAAATGGCTAAGAGACATATGAAGAAATGCTCAACATCACTAATCATCAGAGAGATGCAAATTAAAACAACAATGAGGTATCACCTCACACCTTTCAGAATGGCTGTCCTCAACAAATCGTCAAACAAGTGTTGGCAAGGGTGTGGAGAAAAGGGGACTCTAGTACACTGCTGGTGGGAATGCAGACTGGTGCAGCCACTGTGGAAAACACTATGGTGTTATCTCAAAAAATTAAAAATTGAATTGCCATTTGACCCAGTGGTCCCACTTCTAGGAATATACCCTAAGAACCCTGAAACACCAATCAGAAAGAATACATGTACCCCCATGTTCATAGCAGCGCTATTTACAATAGCTAAGATCTGGAAACAGCCCAAGTGTCCATCAGTGGATGAATGGATAAAAAAGCTGTGGTACATATACATAATGGAGTACTATGCAGCTGTAAGAAAGAAAGATCTCTTATCCTTTGAGACGACATGGAGGGACGTGGAGAGTATTATCCTAAGCGAAACAAGCCAAGCAGAGAAAGACAAATATCACATGATCTCACTTATTTGTGGAATATAATAAACATAACAGTCTGAGGAACAGGGTAGACCCAGAGATGTGGAAGTAGGGTACAGACTGACAACTCTCAGAAGAGGGGGTGGGGGGAGGGAAGAGATAAACCACAGAACTTATACGCATGTATGCATAACTGATGGACATGGACAACAAAGCTGGGGATGGGGTGGGGGCATGGGGAGGAGGGTGTCAATGGGGAAAAAAGGAGAAACATCTGTAACAAAAATAAATTAAAAAAAAAAGAAAAGAAATAATTTTACACAGGCACAAAGATATTTCACTAGAAGTGCGGTTAGCATACTTCTCAGTAGAGTGATGTCTGGGGTGCAGTGAGGAGGAGGAAATGACGTGTGTACCTTTGCTTGTCCTGCTTTTGTGATGGCGGGTATATTAAAGTACTGTCCAGTATAATAATGCACCCCACTGAACAAGATCACTGCAATGGAGTCTCCTTCCTTCTCAATGACTTCAAGGATATCTTCTGTTCTCCAGGTTTCTTCCCCCTGAAGGCACAAGTTACATCATGTTTACAATAATACATTTCTCACCTCATATTTCCTGATCGAAAATTCACCATGAGCACTTTCCCACCATAAGTAAAGTCAAAGGTAATTTTTTTCAGATTAATGATCTTCCAAAATTTGGCAAGAGAGCATCTGAACATGTATTTTTAAAATTATTATTAAGTAATGATAATAAAAGAGTAAAAAGAGTTTTATAAAGTATACATTTTTGCAGAACCCTACTTGTTTTTTCAACTGTTACTCTTTGTTTACCTATCATTTGTTTCCTTCTTATTCCCATCCAATAAAATGCAAAATGTACAAGTCCGTGAAATATTAAATGGCTAAAGAAATTTCTTAGAAATAATATTTCATTTATCAATCTAATATGTTGCTGTTATTGTTGTTTTTCTTTTTTTCAGAATAAAAAATGCATCTGAATATACCCTAACCAATCTCTTCTGTTAAGTGTTAAATCTCCTTCACAGCAATCTAACGATAAAGACTCAAACATGAGAAAATATAAATAAAACTCAATTATCAAGATAATTTTTCTGCATATCTCCCCACCTAAGATTAATGGTTGGCTACTTAGTGCAAATTTTGAATGAATTTCAATTTGGCCTTGCAAACAACTTGAATAAAAAGAAATCAGTTAAATACAAAGTATCAACCTGTAGCATAGTAATTTTTATCTGTTTATGTAATCTTTAGGAATGTTCTCCAGTGTTAAATCTCACATGATTTTGAGGTCAAAGCATCACTAACTGTATTAATATTTGAGGGCAATTCATTAAAGTATTCATAAGTTTTCCTTCAGTTATTTTTAATTTTTTGTAAATCTTGCCATTTGCTAATTACTGCTTCTCATGTTAGACATATAGTATATATATAAAAAATATAATGCGTACTCTAGTTACTACTAGAAACTTAGAACTTGTTTACAAAATAGGAATCTATAAAAATAGTATCGATATTGACATCTGAATTATTAAGTGATGCGTACTTTATATATAAAAAGGATTTCAGTAATTCTGAGAAAAATTCTAAGTAAAGTGAATAACATAATAATCTAAAACATTTTTTCTTAAAGAAATCTAATATGGTTTGTCCACCATAATATCAAAAAAGACCTGGGAAAGTACTCCATATACTAATATTTGTTATTTCCTTTAAGAATCAGTATTAAGCAAATAAATATATTTGTTACAAATAGGATATGGCAGCGATTTTCAACTGATGCTCACGGCACACTGGGGTGGTGCACGAATTTTTAAAATAAGCAATACCTGACTACTTAGTCAGGGCCACTGACCTCTTTTGCCTTAGATTGTCAAATTAAAAAATGAGAACCGCCAACACAAACAAGAGCCGTCTGGTGTAAACGAATAAAAATCATACTTATTGTTTGGTCAGATAGGCAAAAAAATATGTCTTTTGGTGTGCCTCAGAATTTTAGTAGTTGGTGTATGTGTGCCATGAGATGAAAAAGGCTGGAAATCGCGGGGATGTGATTGTCTCTCCAGCTAACTTGCACTACTGCAAAAGAGTGCTCCCAAGGTTATGACCATCTCATGAGGCTTCATAGCACTTGTCACTTTAAACATTAATACTTGTGATATATTAGTGGCTATATTCATTTTTGTTGGAAACTAGCTATTTATATATGATCTATGCAAAAATATCCTCTCGCGGCCCAGCCGGTGTGGCTCAGTGGTTGAGCGTCGACCCATGCACCAAGAGGTCACCGGTTCGATTCCCAGTCAGGGCACATGCCCAGGTTGTGGGCCAGATCCCCAGTGAGGGACATGCAGGAGGCGGCCAGTCAATGTTCTCTCTCATCGATGTTTCTATCTCTTTCTCCCTCTCCCTTCATCTCTCTAAAAATCAATAAAGAAAAAAAAATACCCTCTCCCATGCATGGGAACTTTCTATTTCATTGATTTATTGCATGTTGGCAAAGAGAAGTGAATGAAGTAGATTTTAATTGCACAAAATATTCTCCGCAGAAAGAAAGAATTGCTCAAACATTGGCCTTGCAGTCTGGCAGCATCATTTGTGAAACCTAAAATGTATTCTACGTGAAATTTCACAAGCTGCAGTGTTTGTATGTCAAAGTTTCTGCAGCTTAGCCTTGTATATCCATTAACGTCAAGTGTGCAGTATTTCAGATCTTCAACAGATGGTCAAGTCTGATTAGGTGTTTCCTTTGTCACCTGCTTACATATGAAGGAATCTCAGAGATAAAGTAACTTTGCCAAAGCCCCTCACCCAGTAAGTTGGTGGGTCTGAGATTTCTCAGGGGTATATTGGCCAGTCAAGAAGCCTGAGCTTTTTCTACTATACCATGTCCCTTTCTACACCTTAGTCCAACTTCAAAAGGAAACATTTGATACTTAAATTAAGAAGAGACACAAAAAATAGGTATCATTCAGTTCCAACAAATATCACTAGTTTTTAATATGATTTGAATGCCATCCATAGGCAATGGCATTTGAAATTCAAAATGATGTATGCAATTTGCCATCTTCCCCCATGCTACTGAAGAATATGGCAGATTCCAGTGCTATTAACAGTAAAACAATTTGCTTGTATTATGACTAGCCCTTGAAAAATAAAAATAAACATACTTCTGAGTTAATTCTCCATTTTAAGCAAAATGACCTAACTGTTACAGAAGCAGAGGTATTTTATACTTTCTTGAAAGTTCATTAAAGTGATGAAGATAATAAACATCTGAAGAAAATAAAGAAAAAAAATCAATACTAAATAGAAGCATGATGCATATTTATTTCTCTTTCTCATATACCTGTCTTGGCTCTATAATCCGCATACTTTTCTCAATGTCGAGTCCGTGAAGTTGAAGCTGTGATTCAATAGCATACTGAAAAGACAGATAATTTATTTAATCAAGTCCAGTGCACAAAACTACTTTGAAATATCTCTGAAAATAAATAATAAGCCCTGGCCAGTTGGCTGGGCATTGTCCCATGCACCAGAAAGGTTGCTGGTTCAATTCCCGGTCAGGGCACATGCCTGGATTGCGGGCTGGATCTTCCACAGGGGGTGTGCAGGAGGCAGCCAATCAATATTTCACCCTCACATCAATATTTCTTTCTCCCTCTCTCTCTCCCTAAAAAAAAAAAAAATCAATAACAATATTTTAAAATAAATAATAAAATAATAAAAGTATGTTATTATATTACATCCAAGGTCAAGGTTAAAAGTGACTAAACACAATACATCAGAGAAGAATTACTTAGTATTATTTACATGCAGGAATTGGAACGTTTTTCAAAACTTAACTAAATGATAGAGATAAATGGAAACATAGGAGTCAATTAGACTTCAAGGGGTTACAAGAGATTTTTAGAATAAGACATTAAATCACCTATGCAAGTCAAAACCAGAATATACAAAATAACTACAGTGAGTAGTGTGGACTTGCTAGTCTTGAAAAAAGAATATACAAACAACTCACCTAGAGAAAGTAAGTTATTAAAAGGTAAGAACATCAAAAAGCTTCCTTCAGTGAGACTACAAGATCTGAATAGGTTGCGATTATAGTGACCCTCAACTTTTCAAGATACAGTATTAATTAAGGTTTGATCGTTTTTAGTATGGTAATGGCTACTAATATGGACATAATTAAATGACTTAAAAGTACAAGATATGGGCTAGAATAGTTAACAGTGATAATATAAAGACACAACTTGAGTTTCTCTAACACTAAAACGGCAATGTGCAATATACTTTTATCTGTGTGTGTGTCTGGAACAATCTAGCTTCTTAGCAACTGAATCACTGATAAAGTAGCATGCTTTTTTTAATTATCTACAGAAATTTTTAAACTAATAATTTTTCATACTTATGCTAGCATGCTATAAAAATGGACAAATAAAAATTTATATTACTATTCTATATGGCTAAAGAGTTAAGCACTGGGGTATGTATTGATTTGATTTTATAAAATAAAAGAGCAACAAGAATTAACAAAACATTTATAACTGCACTTGATTTAGACTAGCAGTTTGCTGAATGTCACTAAAAAAAGACTAATAAATCAATGTTCCTGTTCAATTCTTTCCTCCCTTAGTACATGTTTTACTTGAACAAACGAAATAAAGCTACAATTTATTTTTAAAAAGGCCTAAATCAAAAGCATTTGACAGATCTTTTTATTCTAAGGCTATTTGGAAAAGACTAGTGAATAAACATTCAAGTCAGGCAAATGATGTGTTCTTCTAGGAAGAATAGACAGAATATAAATAAAATTGGAAGAATCCTTACGTGGTCTGAAGGGAAGGCTTTGGCTTCTAGAAGAATTTTGTACCGTTTTGGTGTAGGCTTAAAAAACGATAACTGCAATGAAATGGATTTATTGAGAAAAGCATTAATGCACAATTATTTATACATTTGTTTATTTTGTACCACACTTTCATTTTATAATCTCCAGCCTTTTAAAGGCATTAATTAGTTACACATCTAGGTGTCTGTGGAGGGTACCTTTCCAATTAGCCTTGTTTCCAGTGAATTATGAAGAGAAAGAAGAGACTAGCTCATTACGTTTATCAATGGAGAAGCAACTTCAGGAGAAAATGTGAAGCAGAAAATATAAATCCTCAAACTTTACTTAAATTTCAATTGGAAAATTATCTTCGAATGCTTTTAATGGTAATTTCTCTATTGTGAGACAGAAATCTCAGTCTTATTTACATTGATTTCTCTGTCACTGCCGATTTGCTTTCTAGTACTTAATGTTTCCACTGCTTTATTATTTATGAGATTTTATTTTAGGTCCAACTAAAAAGTCCTTCAGCCCTGAATGAAACATTTCACATTTCTGGAGGCGCCAGGGAGAAGTGGCACGTTCATTGGGTGGGGCCCTTCTTTTTCTCCTCACAGTTCCTGGAGAACGAGACTGACAATAATAACAATGAAAATGATCTCTACTGTTAATTACATGTTGATCATTCGCATGGGTGCTAAAGCAGTTTTCACATATTATCACATTTCATACGTGTGCACACCTACAAGGGAGGTATTATTATCCTCACTTTTGCAAAGGAGAAAATTAAGATTTAAACGTGCCGAAAGTCTTGTCCAAATTCAAACAAGCATTAAGTATCTTAGCTGGTAGTCAAACTCAGGGATGTCTGAACTTAAAACTATGCTTATTACTATGATACTTAACATATTCCATAAGCATGTTTCTTCAGTCATATTTAATACTCATTTTTCTTTTTACAAAATAAAATGTTAATATGCTCTTGGTTGCGCATCTTGGTCTTGTAGATGTGATTACAAAAAATTACTTAAAAATAAAAAAATTTTCAAAGCATCAAACGAGAACTATAGACACCATATTTCAAATCAAGAATGTATTTGACATTTATTAAATACTTCGGATGTACGAAGCACCTTAAACAGTAACTCCTTTTAGGTACTAGGTCCCTTTTCTCCAAGTTAGTTTTATTTTCAAATTCTTTTTTAACCTTCTTCCAAAAATTAGTCTTCAAATACATTCTAATCCATAATCCCTCCTGCTAAAGTCCAGCATAGTAGAAAACTGTCTTTCCATAAAGCTCTGTGTTTGCTAGCATTTGTATATCTTTGTTTTGTGTGCTTGCAAGCAGTATTGCTTTTCACCCACGGTGACGCGTATTCCTTATGTTCGCAGAGAAGAGCTGTTCATTATTCTAAAGCTCTTTGCAAGAGTCAGCTCTCCCATGAGTATGAAGAAGCCATTCTACCATGGCCCAGCATTTCCTGCGAAAAATGAAAATAACCTCATGACGTATTTTTAAGTAAGTAAACCACCAGATGCTCATGAATTAAAGATAGAGAAATGTCAGATTCTGTAAATGAACGTATGCTAAACATGGGTGGGAGAGGAAACTTACCAGTAGAAGATGTAAATTAACACTCAAACCGTTCATTAGGACTATTTCTTTCTCATTGGCTCCTGCAAAGTAAACATGTCATATTTTAAATTTTTCTGGTAGTGCTAAAGATACTTGGGAAAACAAAGTAAGAAGGCTTCACTCCTTCACCCTTAATGTTTTTAGAGAGAAGGGCATATTGGATGTGTCATCACAAGGAAATGGAAGTTGTCCCGCTTGACTCATTTTATCAAACAATATCTGGACTTACAAGCACACAGAGAGCTAAAAATTATAGTTTATTTTGATATAGTAAACAATAACAACCAACTAATGAAGCTCCTGCTTTTTCCTATGACCTAAAAATGATTTATTCTATTATCAGCTAGTTTGTCAAATTCCCACAGAGTACGTTTTTGTGGTAAGTGTACCTCCAAAAGATATCTTCAAGAAATGAAAGCAAACCACATTTTTAAAGCTGGTTGTTTCTAATGTCAAATTAAAATGCACCTTTCATACACGACGGCTACTTTGTCAGATGTAATTCACTGTTGTTCCAGTAAGATATATGATAGTCAATAAGACAAAAGAGAAAGAAAGTAAAGTACAAATATCTAAATAGCTCTGGGGCTTATTCATACACACTGATATAAGGCAATTAATATAGATATGTATTGTCTGATGGGGGAAACATGGAAATCTAAGATATCCACTACACAATTGTAATCTGATCTAATTGCTATTGCTGAGGGTTTGGGCACTAGACACAAACCCAGAGACAAAGCAAACATTGGATACTTAACTCAGAGCATAATAACAACCATGATGATACTTTCTCTATTTTTAGTTCTTATTATGTCTCTTAAAGGTAATCATACTTGTGTAATCAGAATGTTTCTTAACCATCACCGAGAAAAATGGTCTATGAGATTTAATGCTTGAAAGACTATACTAGATATTTTTTTAAAAATGTATAATACAACTCCTTCATTTTGTATTCAAAGAGATACTTCTGCTAGAGTTCCAATGCAATAGAATAAACAGTAAATGGAATAGTTACTCTAATTAATAGATAGATTCCAGCATTGGTTCACTTGAGGGGAGGTCACTGGAAATAATTGTACAACTTAGGTATTTAGATTTCAACATAGGGCCCATCTTTATATAGTCAAAAACAACAACAACAACAACAACAAAAAACCTTTTGCCCTGAGCAGTGTGGCTCAGTTGGTTGGGATTATTTCCATGTACCAAAAAGGTTGCTGTAGGCTCAATCCCCAGCAGGGGGCGTGCAGGAGGCAGCGGATCCATGTTCCACTCTCACATGGATATTTCTCGTTTTCCCTCTCCCTTCCTCTCTCTCTAAAAATAAATTAAAAAATATTTTTAATTTAAAAAAACAAAAACCTTGTTGCATTTGGCAGATGGATTCCCCAATTTGATAGGCAAGGTTGGTAAACAAGTGGTAGGTATAAGCCTGGCCATTGTAAGTGTGTGATGTCTGAAGTCAAGGGGCAATAGAAACAATCTTACTCTACATTCCAAGCACTAAATAAAATTGTTCTTAAACGTACTACATAGTTATGAATATGATATGCTTATATTGTATACAGTGGCATAAATCTATCATATGAAAATCTTTTTTAAATATGGTGAAATAAATTATGCCAGCTTTACTATATTTGTTTCTTTGCATGATGGTATAAATTTTTACTGTTAGACACATCGACTGGCTGCCACCCGCATGACCCCAGCTGGGGCCGGGGACAAACTGCAGCCGAGGTACGTGCCCTTAGCGGGAACCAAACCCGGGTCTCACTTGTCCGCAGGCTGATGCTCTAACCTCTGAGCCAGAGGTTATATATATATATATATATATATATATATATATATATATATATATATATATATGTTTTCATTGATTTCAGAGAGAGAGGGAGGGAGAGTAAAAGAGAGAAACATCAATGAGAGAGAAACATTGATTCGCTGCCTCCTGCACACCTCTCAACCCCAGCATTTGCCCTGACCAGGAATTGAACCCAGGACCTCTCATCTCAGTGCATGGGACGATGCTCAAACAACTGAGCCACACCGGCCAGGGCTGATTGACATATCTTTTTTAGTTCACACTGTATTTCTGAAACCACCATTGTTCTTCAAATATATTTGAATATCATCAGCATTCCATAAGAAAATTAACCTCTAAAAAAAAAGAAACACATTCTTTCAAGTTGCTTTTCTTTGTTTCTCCTCTTTTGAATAAGAGCTTTTAAAAAATATTAACATTGCACTGGCCAATGTGGCTCATTTGGTTGGAGTATTGTCCTGTACACCAAAAGATTATGGGTTCAATTCCCAGTCAGGGCATAGACCCAGGTTGTGGGTTCGATCCCCTGCCAGGGACCAGGAACTACAAGTATTGGAGGAAATTCTTTTAAAAAGCTTCCCAAAAGCTTATCAGGCTTTAAAAGAGTCTTTGAAGATCATAGGTAGCTCACTGCAGTAAATGTCAAGACTTGAATCACTTCAACTGAGATGGGTGTGATCCAGAGATCTCATTTGAAAAATGATTTCCTGCTTGTTTATTTATTGAAAATAATTTTTTGCTTTACCAGGAGGTGAAACCTAGTTAAATGCAAGCTCTGCCTTCTTATCTCTAGGCCTGGCAAGCTAAGGTTTATTGAGCCCTTACTCTGTGCCAACACTTTGAAATATGTGACACATGTATTATCTCACATAGACTTCACAATAATCTGATAAGGTTATCTATACTTTGATTGTCCATACCTTATCAATGAGGAAACAACTTGCTTAAAGTCTCACTGATAGGTAATAGAAGACAAAACTTACCCACAAAAAAATAAAAGTAATTAAAATCTTTGCTCATGATTACATTTGGAAGATTTGTCTACATTATCTACTCCCTGCAAATCAAATATAGGAGGCCCATGTTCATCACAAACTTCTTCTGCATCTTTCTAATTGTAATTTAATTTAAAGTATTTTGCAAAATGAGGATGACAGGGCTCTCTGCTTCTGAACGTTTGATGACAGGATTCATGAAGGGTCTGCAACGTCCGCCCTTTTCTGGGTATTTTATTAAGCAGATGCAAATATTATTGTGGACCTGGCTGTAAGGGTTGCAGGTGAACGAAGTTGGAGAACTTCCCAGTCTAGTTCTCAAGTAGCAAATTCCTTTGGCCTCTAGAGGTGGTTGGTGCATGGCTGAGCATTCAGACTTTTTGAAGAGAGCTTCCAGGGATTACTGCTTTTCTGAGAGTCCACCAAAATTTCATGAAGTAAATTTATGTTCACATTGCAACAGTTTTATAAGCTGAAATGCTTGTATCTAGACCTTTGTAATTTTTACGTACCCAGGAAGAACTAGGCTTAATAATAATACTAATAATCTTCAGCAATTCTATTTCTAGCATCTTGATAATATATTAATTATAAGAGAAAGTTATTCCATGTTTTGCAGAAGTGTTGGTTCTATATAAAACGGTTTATTAATAGTTTTTCTTTTCATCTGAAATTGATATTCCTTTCTATGTCTGTGAATAAATATCATTGTTCATTGTCTCTTCCTCCTATCTACTCTATCAATTTGTACAACAGCATAATTTTTATTATCCTCCTGCTACTTCTTTTTGAGATATTTTATGATGAAATAAAGGCTGTGGTTTTAAGAACCATGAAGAGTCAATCAGAGCCCAAAATATACAGCTTGTCTGTCTGCTCAGACACACTAAGTAGCCTAGCAAGTAGCAAAAGTAAATTTGACTTCTGTAACTGTTACATAGTTATTTGAAATATTTTGTTATGTGTACCACCTCTACTTCCAAGGAGGATTCCAGGTTTCTAGTATGACAATGTGAGAGAAATTGATAAGAAGTAGACATAGAGTATAATATATGCAGATAAAACACACATTAGAAGCCATTCAATGCTTTTGTTCCTCCAAACTTGATCAAATTTTCTCAGAACTTTCTAGTAACCCAGGCAAAAAAAGAACCTACAGGGGATTTGCAATATGATAAACACACAACAAACTTGATAAACTCACACAAACACCTTCTGAAGAATGTGTTTCTACTAAAGCAGAGTGAGCTCATTCATTTTCAGCTTGACTCCAGAACCATTTCTCTGACTAATATATACACTTTTTAAAAGTAAAGAAAATCTGAGTGTAACAGTTCCTAAAATTTAAAAGAAAATACAGAGCTTTTAAAATATTGTTTATAATACACCGTTGCAAACACTGTCAGTTTTTATTCCTCTGGTCAGCAATAGAAAAGAACAAAACAAACAATAAAATAATAATTAAAATAAAGGTTTCTTTAATTCACTGACAATATTTCAAATGAAATATGATACACAGAGAAAATTAAGAGAAGCTTATCTTGCATGTATTATAACAAAGTATGGTGTTTCAAAGACAAGCAAAACATCCTAAAGCTAGAGTTAATAAATATATATGTTTTTTAATTAAATAAGTTCACTCTCTTTACCCTTCTAAACAAATCTGGATATATATATATATATATATATTTTTTTTTTCATTTTCCTTAAAAATGATAATGAGAGGTGGCTGGTTTGAAATTTCAGGGTTTGTTGTGACATATTTATTTACTGGGCAGCAACAACAACAATAAAAAATACGTGCACCTTTAATAAACAACAACAGAGCTTTAAACTTTTAAGTGGTCAAAGGAAATCTTTCTGCAGGGTTTACTGGCTTTATAAATAAATCTCACTAAATAATATCACCTGACCACTTTCCTGGACTGGATATAAACATCCTAACTCCTCTTTAGAGAATGTAAATATTGAGCACAAAAATAACAGGATTAGAATGGAATTTATATGCCAAAAGCAAACCTAGGAAAGAAAAATAAAAGATCCACAACCAAGGAAAATATATATTCTCAGGTCAAATTAATCCAGGGGATTTTTTAGGATTTTTATTTACATGTTTGACATTTATATGAATATAGGTGGCTTCTAAAAGATGAACACAAATCAAAGCATTATTAAACAACTATCTAACACAGCTTTAAACACAGTCAAGGATTGTTTGGGTGGTCATTTCCACCATTAGGATATACACTCCTCTAAATAATGCTGACAGTCTGATCAAGTGCTGTGTTTCCAAGAACCGGATTGGTCTGGCATGAGATGCTTGCTTTTCACCTTTACGTGCCCTGGGTGACCAGCATTCTGGCTTCCGTCCCAGCCTCAGACATGCAGGGCTATGCAGATTTGCCCAGGGGCTTCATGGCACAGTCCTGGACTGAGGCCCCATGCACTCTGCCTGACTCCATGCCCTGACCCTAGAACACTGCCCTTCCAGGCTTTCTCCTGCTCCTTGCTTCAGCAATGGCAATATTTTTGGTCTGTAATGATTTCAATTTAATTTTTTAATGTTACTACATGTTCTTAAATTTTTTTTGCATCATTTCTCTGTGTTTGGAATAGAAGGGAGAACTTTTAGTTTGTAATTAATTGGTTATCTTAAACTGGAAGTCTCTATTCTGATCCTATAATATAACCACATAAAACAGAAATGTGTAGAGTATAAGGATTACTTAATAACTAGTTGGAAATAGAGCTTGCTTTTGCTTGCAGCCCTTCTGTGGAGTTTTTTTTTGTTTTTTTTTTTTAAACATTTTGAATAGGTAACATATGAATATCTTTCATAAACTAAAAACAGGTTTTCCTTAACATCTAGTGTGGTACGGTTTGATGCAAGGTGACCCTATTGGGCCTTCTCACTGCAAAAACTAATGTCAGAATCTTTCGTTGTCCAAATATCACAGAGAAGACTTTTCCAGTCTCCAGTATATTAACCAGGGGCTAACTTAGAACAGAAGTAGATAAGCACTCATTTAACTCTTTTGTTTCCACCATGGGAAATGTTACAGACTGACCTGAAACACTGACCCCCCAATGTGACTGGATTTGGAAATAGGACCTAAAGGTACTTCATGAAGGTTAAATGAAGTCATATGGGGGAGACCTTAAACTGACAGCACTGGTGGTTTTATACGAAGAAACGAGACCTCAAAGATCTCCAGCTCTCTGGGCGTGCACAGAGGTAAAGCCAAGTGAGGACACAGAAGGCCACCTCTACGAGCCAGGAAGAGAGGGCAAACCAGAAGCCAGCCTTTGCCCTTGGACTTCTTGCCTCCATCCAGGACTGTGAGAGAATAAATGTTTGTTGTTCAAGCCACCCAGCTCTCCCCACTGTGAATCCATTTTCTCCCCAGTTCAAGTTGATTTTATCTTCTGATTACTGGCCAGGACACAAGTAGGGTGAAACAGATCGTTTTATACTTGCCTGTAAGGGAGTGAGGTCTGAAAAAGCCTTCCAAAAGTTGGGGCTTCCTAAATCCTCCATATATTTCCAAATACAACCACTGCAATTGCTTAAATATTATTATTTTTTGTTCGATGCCCTAAATTTTATATAAACTTTCAGGCAATAGTGAATGTTCAACCCAATTAAATAAATAACTATTTTTTTCAAAATGTTAATACCTTTACCATCTACAACTATCTTGAACACCGATAAGAGTACACATAACTCACTTTAGGAAACACATTATAGACCTGTGGTAGGCAGACAGACATGAGCAAAGCAAGGACAATGGGCCAAGTAGAGAAGGTCACCAGGGTGGAAAACCCCCAGTGCCAGCAAAGGAATATTGTAGGGGGGACCTCATCCCCAGGGTGACCTTTCCTCCCTTAAAATATCCTGGTCATGTGGTTTGGACCCCCTGGCCTTTCCTCCCTAGAGATAACATCTAGGCCTCAGTTGTATTAAAGCTCCAGGCCCAGAAAAGGAGCAAAACCAGACAAGCAACACTGCACTGTGGCTGGCCCAGGACCAGCTGCATTGAATAATGACCCCCTGCCCTGGTGCAGACCAATCCATCAGTGGAGACCCCAATCCTGAAAGGATACACCTGGAAAGCTGATGAATATTCTATTAAGATCTTCTACTGGGGGAGGGAGGAAAGTGGGGAGGAGGGGATCAATGGGGGAAAAACAAGGGGACATTTGTAATACTTTCAACAATAAAGATTAAAAAAAAAAAAAAGATCTTCCTCTGGGACCTACCCTAAAATCTCCACCCTTAGGACAGAGGACCTAGGGTGCTCTCTCTCCAGGGAGTCCCCCGGAGCCTTTCCCTCCCCCTCCTCTTCTCCATCCCTTCCAGGTGCATTCCCATTACCTTCCTCACTTCTAAGCTCCAAGGGCCCTTTCTTTACCTCTATAACTTATTTCCTAAGCCCATGTCTTCTACGAATTACTTCTTTCACCTCTGTGATTTTATAAATAAATGTTCTCTTAGAGTTTGAGTCTTGAGTCTGAGTTCTTTCCTAGCCAGAACTCAGGTACCCAGGTTGCTGAACACAGGTCAGGTTTGACCCCATGGTTCTGACACCTGGTGCCCGTCTCACCACTGCCAACAGACCAAAACACAGCATAAACTATATTACTTTCCACAACGCTGAGTTTCATCTTCAAAAGATTAACATGGATTAAATTAAAATGAGCCCAAAACTGATTGCTGTTTTAGGCCTTTAGCATGTGAAGGTTAGTGTTTACGTTACTATATAATAAAATCTTAGAGATTTCATGTAAGTTGATTTTTATAAAATTTTTTAAAATTATAAATTAATGCAATGCATGTGTTTTTCACTGGGGGAACAAATGCTAGTTTTAATATATACAAGAAAAAATAATAACATATTTTACTTTTGTACCAAATAACCTAGTTATATTCTCTATAGCAATCAAGTTTAAATGAAAAGTATGCTTGCTCTGTACTGTCATGGATTAAAATGAAAACTCAGGATGTTCTTCAATAAGATTTTGATTTTATAATCTAGGTTTATAATTAAATAATAAGATCTTTATAATTATTTGGGGGAAAATTATTTTTTCACTTACCGACAATGTCAGTCATAAGACCTGCAATAGTCTCATCTCCTGTGATCCAAGGACGTCTCCCTACCTCATGGCCATAGGCTCCCCTGAAATTAAAAAGGGACATAAACATTCTTAGCTTGTGTGTGTGTGTGTGTGTGTGTGTGTGTGTGTGTGTGTGTGTGATTTTTGAAACATCAGCATTAGCAACTGGACAGTTCTAAATGAGTTTTGTAATGTTTTAATAATCACATGAAAACATGCTTTCTAAAACCAAAAGAGACACTTGAGAACTCTGTTTTTAACTTGTCATTTTATAATTTCTTTGATTTGCTTTTTCTGGGGTGTAGGGGAAATTTCCCATACACCATTCCATTAATTTTTTTTTCAGAATCTAAGGCACTTGTTCTGTTTTTGAGAATTTTAACACTCTTTGAATACTCTACTTGTATACCTGTAGCATATATAGTATCTACACTAAAACATACCTATTTTTTTGAGATTAGAGATTAAAATGATTATAAATTCAATTATAAAATATAGCTACAATCTGCAAATAAAATAGAAGTGTGTGCAATATAACAATAGTTATGATGACATTTGAGGTAGATAAAGAAACTTGGCAATAATCAAAGCCAAACCTACATCTTGACCTATTTCTAGCAAGTTCATCTACCATATTTCAGCTTATTTTCATTATTCTAGTAAGTCTCCCAGTAGGTATAATGGACAAACAAACGAAAAATAAGTAAGAGAACTGTCAGCTCTTCCCTCCAATGGCGGAGGCAAATAAATACGTTTGAAAGAAGAAATTAAAGCCAAGGGTCAAGGGTGGGGGAGGGGAGAAGACGCTGTTACAAACTTGTATTTTAGGAAGCTCCTAATCAGATTGTTCTTAATTTTAAGAATTCAGAAACTATGTAAACGTGGAGGAAAGATAAGCGTGTGTTGTTTTGTATAGTGCAGACTGTAAATGAAATTCGGTAAGCTGTCAGTGGTGAGCTGCTAAACATGTTGTCAGAGGAGAAGGTAGCAGAATATGCTACCCACAATATTTCTGGGGTATATTATTGTGCGCTGTAGGCACTTGTAAAACATCAAATGCAGGCAGAGGCTGTCTCTAAACTCCTCTACCTGCCTACAGACAGACCCTCTAAAACAAACTCAGTTTTCATAAATCCCCTCTTTATGAATTTCATCACCCCGGGAAGATTGACTCTTCACAGAAGAGGTTAAAAGTCAACCCAGGCCCAGACCAACTCTGTCTCAGACTGCATACCTCTCATCTATTGTTCACGGGTCCATTCATCTTTCCTAAAAATTATTTACCCTCCCCCTACTCTTTCCATATTTAGATAGGATTCAAGCCTGAATTCTAAATCACCATGGGGAGCTATTCATTTTTCCCTGGATATCTTCTATGTATATGTGAGGTCTACATGTTAATAAATGTGTTTGTTTTTCTCTTGTTAATCTGTCTTTTATCATAGGGGTCTCAGCTAACAGGTCTTAAGGTAGGAGGAAAATTCTGTCCTTTCCTAGGGAGCAGTGGAAAAACCGGAGAAGAGGAGCCCTGTTTTTTAACCTTTACTGATTTTGCTGACTTCAGGTTATCAACAAAAATCCTGACTATTTAACAATTGGCTTTCGCCACCTGCCCTGAGCCAGTTCTAGGTCCCTACTAGTGATGAGACTATCTTTATTAGAAGCTTATCGGGCCTAACTTTCCACTTTTGTAAAAGTACATGGGCGACAATATGTACCTTAAAGGATCGCCATGAAAAATAAATAAAACAACATGTAAAAAAGGCTGCTACACAGTAGCCCTTTCTGAGTCTCCTTCTCAAGTGTAAATCTGATGCTGAAACGCCTTTCATGGGCGTGTGGTGTGTGCAACACCATTTTTAAACCAATATTTCAATTACCATGTAAACTGAGATGAAGGAAAAGGACTTTCTTTGAGAAACAACATAAACTACAAGATCTAAGGAGGAAGAGAAGGGAAATTGTTAGTTATTATTATTCATATTATTATTAGATAGCCAGCAGCTTGGCTCGGGTGGATCTTGACTTCCAATATAAATGCTAAAGACAAAAATCATTATCATTAAATGGTTGTTAAAGGCAGATACTTGGATCCTTTTTTATTTTAATCACACAGAGCTCCATGGCCTTCGCTGATAGCACAATACATCTTATTATATTTAGGTAGTAAAATTCTATGTTCTGCCTCAGAGAATTTATATCTCAGAATATTATGCCACCTACTTCTCACTCTGGTAGACACTGTGGTGGTGGTAATAATCTTTAAGGATATGTTTCTTCCTGCAATGCTCTTGGCATCTCCGTCCCCTTAAAATATCACACGCGGAGTCGGCTTCTTCATTTTGTCAGGCCACTAGCCTGGGGTAGTAAACTGTACTTAGAAAGCGTTACCCAAATAAACTCAAAGTAAAGTGTCCTGTCTTTAGGAAGAATTGATGTAGATTACAGTGCAGTTATAAACAGTTGGGAGTAGAGTTAAGAAAAACGTATATTGCTCTCATTCCAAACTGCTCGAAATAGTCGCTGCATAGTTGCAATCTTCATCTACAAACACGGGGAAGGAAGAGAGGGTGGGAGGGTGAACTCACTGCCCGTGCAGAAGGCAGCTAGGTGAGCAGAGTGGAAAGGAAGGGCCAGGTACTGAAGGTCACCAGGGTGGAAAGCCCAGGGAAGCTAGCAACAGGCAAAACTGGGCTGGGACCTTGCCCCCAGGGCGACCTTTCTTCCCCAGGTGTAGCATGTCACTGGTCATTCGGTGTAGACCCCCTGACCTTTCATACTGCTGGTCATGTGGTTCGGATGCTCCCTTGACCTCTCCTCCCTGGCGTGTCACCAGCCATTCAGTAACTCCCCCTAGAGGAGGAACAAAGGGGGTGGGAGACACAAGCCTTTGCACGACAATTCCCTTAGGCAGCAAGCCCTAGAGATAACATCTAGGCCTCAGCTGTTTCATCTCCAGGCACAGAAAAGCTGTAAGGCCAGGGGGGCGACACCATGGCAGACATGGGGACCAGCTGCAGGGACTAATGACCCCTCCTGCCCAGGTGCTGACCAATCAGTAGTGACCAGGATGCTGAAAGAATGAAAGGACACACCTGGAAAGCTGATGACTATTCTATCGAGATCTTCCTCTAGGACCTCCCCTAACATCCCCACCCTTAGAAGCCCTTAGGAAGGAGGGCCCTGCAGGTCTCTCTCCCTGACACAGGCCCAGCTTTTCTCCTTTCCTTCCCCAGGCACTTATATCCTTACTTTCTTTCTCCTATTTCCAAGGGCCCTTTTTTTTTTGCCTCTGTAACTTGTTTCCTGAGCCCACACAGTCCAGCTGGCTCACTTGTTCCAGGGCTTACTTACTCTACCTCTGTGACTTTCTAAATAAACTTCTGCTTGTATTTGAGTCTTGGCTCTGAATTTTTTCTTAGCCAGAACTCAAGTACCACGGTTGCTGAAAGGAGGTCCAATTGCCATTAACATTCTTGTGCCGTTTCGCTGCAAACACCAGGGCATATATCTTGTCATGAGGAGGGTGTTCTCTGAGATGTTCATGAAGCAGTATTTGCTCATGAAATTAGATTTCAGGATAAAAAATCTAATTAGGAGCTGAATAGAAAAGTAGATCCTCTTTGAAAGAGTTCCTACAAAATGAAAAGTGGCCCTGCTTTTAAAAGCTCTCCCCTCAATAAGTAAATAAATATGAATTTACATCTTTCTTCATGATATCATCATTTTTTCTTTTTTTTTCTGTGACCCAATTGGTGATCACTAACATTGATATCAGGAAATTCTTTGTAATATGTTATACCATGTACTCTCTCTCATTTATACTGAAAGGGTGGCAGATTATACCACATTAAAATTTTTCTCTTTGACATAGGATTATTTTGAGCTGAAGGCACTTGAAAAACAGCAAATTCATGGAGAGGCTATCTCTGAACTCCCCTTAACCAGCTTGAAGACAGATCTTCCAAAAGAAACTCAATTGTCATAAATCTCCTCCCTTGGAGTTTCACCAACCAGGGAAGACTGAGTCTTGTCACAGGAGGGGAGACTAGAAATCAACATCACTAAAAACTGTCACAAACAATCATACCTCCCATCTGTTCTTCACAGGGACCTTTATCTTTCCTAAAAATCATTTAGGAAATGATTTTTCTCCCCTAATGGCCTACATCTCTCCATTTTTCCCCTTAAGATAATAAGTTCTCGAATCACATCACTTTCTAAATTTTTTCTTTTTTATTTATTGACTTTTAGGAAGCGAGGCAGAGAGAGAGAGAGAGAGAGAGAACAATTTGTTATTTCACTTATTTATGCACTCATTGGTTGATTCATGTATGTGCCCTGACTAGGGATTGAACCCTCAACCTTGGCTATCAGGACAATGCTCTAACCAACTGAGCTACCCGGCCAGAGCTGCATCACTTTTTGGGGGTTGTGATTGAAAAAGGGGCCACATACTAAACCTGACAAGCTCAGGGGAGGCCCGCATGATGGCCTTGCAAACTCAGAGACCTAAAGTAACCACAAAGGATGGTCTGAAATTAAAATTTTCTAACTAAAAGCGAGTAACGGCAGATAGTCATGTCTCAGGCGAGTATCTTTCTTGACAAAGTATCTTTACCTTAACTGAGCCTGTCTACTGCCTTTTTGCGTCTATGATAATATATTTTTGGAATGTCAGAGTAATCCCTTTTTTTCCAAACCCCTCAGGACACAATCTCCCACCAAAATACGAGACCAAGAAACCCCTCATTGTTATCCTGTTCTCCGAATACCATCTCTGTGTGCCGTAAATGTTAGTTGTTTACTAGGCTGTACCCACCAATGTAAAAGAAATATGTGTCTATCCATTTTACTTTTTATCAGTCTCAGAGATTTCCCCACTTTGGTTTCTCTGGCCTCCCTGGTCTACCCCCAATACATTTCATGTAACCCAATACATTTCATGTAACCCCTTACACCGAGGCTCCTTTGATTTTAATGTATAAAATAAAGTGCAAAACTGCCGTTCTCCAGAGCACGTTCTCAATTCATTGAAATTTTCCTTCTCCGTAACTGTTGTCGATTTGGTTCAAACAAACTCATAAAAATTCTCTACAGGTTTGTCCCTGGCCGGTGGCTCAGATGGTTGGCACATTGTCCTGTACACCAAAAGGTTGCGGGTTTGATTCTTACAGAAAGCAACTGATCAATGTTTGTTTCTCTCTCTAAAATCAATAAAAACACATCCTCGGGTGAGGATTTGGATGTTGCTTGTGTCGACAGGATATTTACCATTATCTCCCTGTGATGCCCTCATGCACACAGTATTAAAAATTAATAAATTTTTATACCTTTTCTCCTGTTATTGTTCCTGTTGTCAGTTTATTTTACATACCCAGCTGTCAAACTTGGGAAGATAGAGGGAAAGTCTTTCCTCCCCTACAACACTGTTGTTTTAAAGAAAGTTCACAAATTCAAGGAGACTGCAGCGTCTGTAGGAGCACACCACTCCTGCACGCGCACCGCCATGGAAAGGGAGTCATTGTCTGCAAGTCAGATGTTTGTTTACGGTATGAAATTCACTGAGCTATTTTCTTCTTTAAATAATCCTACCTAAAATATCAGAGTTCTTAGCTGAATCCTCATAAAGACAAAACTATGGCAAAATTTTACTCCTATGAAAAAGAAAGGAAAACATTTAGCACGCAGAAGACCTAAAATATTGGGATTATAATTTAGGGACATAATATACATTTGTCAACTTATAATTATGCTTTTTAGGACTGGCATATGGTTCCCTCCTAGATGAATTTTCCACTATGATTATTATCCCCTGCTCTTCTCCTTTAAATAATCTAGCCCATTAGTAAATATTTAATATAAAATATTCTTAAAAAATTATTTATGCTTATTACCTACCCATGCTAGCAGACCCAAAACATCCAGGCATATTGATCTTGTTGCTTCTTATTGTTATAAGGCCATTTTGTAGATAATTATTATATAGCAAATAAGTCAAATCACCCTAAATGTTTTCTATTTCAGGGTATTATCTAAATATTGTCATTTCATAAAACAAATACATTCTCCAAAATAAATGTTATTAATCTAATTTAGAAATCACAGAGTTGAAAAGGATATTGGGAAATAACGGGGATAAGCATTCAAAATAACACAGAGGTGTGTTCTTTATTTTCAGGTTTGACTTGAATAACTTGAAGTTTTAGAAGAAATCACCTGAGTCCTGAAATATTTCAAGCATGCCTCTATTCTTGACCTTCCTTTAGTATGTGAATCAAAGATGGTGCCGTATGAATTATAAGATCAAGCTACATTATAACCAGTGATGGTTTATTTTGTAGATAGGTAGGTGGTATACCTGCAATAGGGCCATAAAAGATGAAGACATGGAAAATGACCACCATGGGCCAAATGGCATTTCCTACCTTACAGGTCATGGATGGCCATCAGAGACTTGATATCATTATCCCAGAGCACTATTTCAGTTAAAGCACTCTCATTTTTATGTTACTATGAAGATTTAAATTGTTAATATTATTTTTTCCTATTAAGCGATTTCAATGTTACAACAGCCCACAAGAGTGGCATTAAGATGACTTTAAACTGAAGCATGTGAACAAACAGCAGCCAAGGAAACAGTAACTAAACTTAAGAAGAACTTCCCAAAATACAGCTGCCACTGACTCCCTCAGAGGGAGGGTGATACAGCACCAGGAGGTGTGAATCCATTTGCCATCAATCTCTCCCTTGTCGGGTTTCCGGCCAGGAGGGATACTGCACATTATCATCAGGATGAAAAGGCCTAATGGGACCTTCCATACTTTCCTACTGAAGCCCTAAAACTACCCCTTTTGTCAAGCTGGTATGAGAACTGCACTCCTGGCTGCTCAGGGAATCACTCCTCGTGGAGTGTGTCTGCACTCGTGAAATAAACTTTTCTCCTGTTCATCTGGTGGCTGTTCACCAATTCGGAGGCCCCCAGTGAAAGAGCATAAATTGATAGAATGAAAGCTTTTCTCCCAACAGAATCTTAGTTGGAAAAGGTTAGAATGGGATTCTAAACGAAATATTTAGGAGCAAATAAATAATGAACACTTTTGAGATCAAATATGGGGGATGGGAAGGAGGTCACAGGAGTGCAGTCATGCTCCTCAAACAGCACCGGCATCCATAGGCCGCAGGGCTATGGTGTTGACTTGGCCACCCTAACTATAAGCAAGAAAAGTAAATAAAACACAAATAAAACAAATTAGCTACCTAAACTTTTGCTCAGAAGAACTCTTCTTTTTAATTTACTTTGCATTGCTTGAAGCACTAAAATGTACCTCCTTTCTGAATCATCTAATAAATATTAGGTAAGAGGTTTTAAGATTATGTAATATTCTATTGTCACAAAGTAAAATGTAAAAGTAAAAGGTAATGATAGAAAGGTAAGTGTTATGACAGAGAGATTCTTTCCTGAAGTATTAGTTCAATGACTTGAAAATAACCAAACAGATCCTTAATAAAGTAGGATGATCATAAGGATATGAATAGGACAGCCAGGCAACACTTAAAAAAAAAATGTCTAGAGGATAAAAATGCACAACTTAGCTGATTGAATATCCAGAAGGCAAGGACATTCTCTGAAGTTCAAATTCATTCAATCTAATTCTCTGCTCTCTTTTATATTAAGGCTAAAAATGAATATTAACCAGTTTTATTAACTCTGACCCTCATTTTTAAAATACTAAAACCTGCCAGTGCAAAATGCTTCCTTCCAAGTGTAGTGATACTGATTTTCCAATACATGCATAAAAGTAATGCAGATAAAGTAATAACAGGCTTAGTAAATTACATAAACTTCTGTCATTTCTTGTAATTAGTTGTAAACATATATTTTTAACCATTAAAATTAAGAATATTTCAGTTTTCAGTGTTATCTAATAGTTGTGGAAGTAAATATTTGCACACTCGGTGTAAACTAACTTTTTTTTTCTTTATGTTTTTTTTGTTTGTTTGTTTGTTTTAAGAGAGAGGAAGGGAGAGGGGGAGAGAGATAGAAACATTGATGAGAGACAACATCAATTGACTGCCTCTTGCATGCCCCACACTGGGGATTGGGTCCACAACCTGGGCATGTGTTCTGACCAGGAATTGAACTGGTGACTTCTTGGTGCATGGGTTGACGCTCAACCACTGAGCCACACCGGCCAGAGTGTAAACTAACTTAAAGGACAGATACTGTTCCCAATATGACAGACCAGTGACATAAAGAATAGAGACAGATGGAGCAGACACTGAGTTTCTATGAGAGCCAATGTCTTGCCTTTTGCATTCTTACATGGCTTGGTTTCATCCTCCTCAATTTTTTGCTTGTGACCTTCAGGTTTTGCTCCCTCTTCATAACCACTTTTCAGATTCTAATAATCAGAAAATGTTTAAAAATATTTCTACTTTTTAAAATATTTTAAATATGTGAAAGCTTTTAAATAATATGAAAAATTTTAAATAGTTAAAACAATTTTGGAAGTATTTCTAGTTTTAGCTTTATCAGTAGTTACTGGAGAACAATAAGAAGTATATAAGATTAAAGTTTATAATAGAGTTAAGAATATGAAACTAATGAAATAGACACCTTTAAACTGCCTATTAATGCAATGGGTATTCCGAAAGGATAATCAGTGTGTTTGGGAAAGTTGGAAGAGAGTAAGCATTCAGGTATCAAATGACATGATCTCTAAGATTTCTTCCTGATACATCTTTCCAAATATTAGACGGTCTAGTGATTTTTAAAATTTTAATATGAGATGTTGAATGATAGCTATTGTAAGCATACGTACATTTTGGCCCACTTATCTAGTTCTTCTTCCAGATATGTTTTAACCATTTTTGGTTGAAGGCCAAGAGAATTTCCCACGAAATAAATGGCATTTTCATCCTTATTCACTAATGATAAATCAACTGAAATAGAAGAAAATATACAAAGTGCTTAATCAATTAATTCACATTCTTCCATTTGGCATTATTAATCCAGTGCTAACAATTAATATGGTTAACTTCAAGAAGGATAATAAACAGCTTCAATCCCTTCCAAGGATAATATCAGGTTCTGTGAAAAATAATTGTTTCCATTTATATTTTAAAATATAACTTATACTTATGGAATCATTTGTTGAGATTGCTCATATTTATTTTGCTCCATAAGAAAAATCTAAAATAGCAATTACTCCCAATCATAAATACCCAAAAGAATTAGAAAAGATTTAAAAGCAGTATTTTTACAGGAAGTATATTAGCCTATCCAGTCAGAGTGGAAACTTACCAGAATTTAGGTAAGTACTAACTCTCCAAATTAATTGATGTTGTAGACATGTCAAATTAAAGAAAAACATCTAATTGATTATATACCTGTCTCAAGTAGATATATTCAATTATTACATTTTTTTTCATTCTACATATCTATATACATATAATATTAAGACATATATAGGCAAAGATTGTTCTCTATATCTACTTCTTACTCAAATAAATCAGAACATTAGTGATTTGTCTGTATTACAACTCTCCCCTGACTACAACAAATGCGGTTCATTAGCAAACAAATCCACATGTCTCAACTGGAAACCCAGAAATGCCCGAGTTTATGACTGTGTTGCATTGAGTTTTCTCTTAATTCTACGGAAAACAAGGTACCTTCTGGCTAGTATTTCATTTGAATCATTTAGCAATACATTTGTCTTTACTTTAGACTACCTGATTAAGCCTCTCTAGACTTCTTAAGACACACCATCTATTCCAACCTGATCGCTTTTATGGATACTGTGCCTCTTTTTCACTGGTACCTCTTAGGCTTGAACCAATAAAAGAGGTGTAAATATTGTTCACACATTTAAATTGGATTCATTAACAGTTCTTTGTTGACCTAGAGAACAAATATGGAAAGATTTTATTTAGAATTCAGGGCTTTAAATTGATGTATCATAGGTCAAATTTCAACTAAGCACTCACATAAGTACATATTGAGAACAGAAGCTATCCTGTGTGTGTCAGCCCCGTCAGTGACCAAGGATGAGAAGACAACCCTCAGATCTCTGTCCCCATTGTGTTATTTTTGCTCTTTCATTGCTGATGCTTTTACGGACAAATAAGTAGTGGGCTGCTTTTATTTAGAAAGTCATTTTTAAAGTGTACTCAGTATGAGAGAAAAGCAGAATTGTAAACTAAATGATCTTGTCTCATGCCAGCCCAAAGTATGGCTCATTATGAATTAGCTTTATTTTTCTCACACTTTGGCTCTTCAAACACATTTTACTTAAGACTCATCCATCCATCTGTGAGATATCTCCTGCAGGTCTCACACTTGTAGGTATTGCAGATTTACTTTCTTCTCTCTCTTCTCTCCCCGCCAACACTGTCCCGTCCTCCTTTGTCCCCTCCTCCCCCACCTCTCCCTCTCTGTCTCATAACACTGCCAGAATGCCTTATTTTCTTAGAGAGAATAAGTTAACAATGTGAGAAGGATAGTTGGGACCTGAGATTGGGAAGAACAATCTCCCACCTTTATACATACCTACTGTACAACTGTCCCCTACCCCACTCCCACATCAATAACCGTGAGAAACAATAGCTATGATAGCATGGTAAGAGAGGAAATACAGAACTCAAGTGACAGTAGTGAAGAATCCTTGAGAGTTTTGAAACCAGCTGCTGTACAAAGAACACACCATATATATATAAATGTTATGTTTATAATTATATGGATCAAAGTTATCTTCCTTCTCCCCTTCTCTCCCGTTTACTCCTTACTCTTTGTTGCAACCTAGCAACTTTTTCCATATTTCATATATAAGGGGGAAAGGAAATAAGTTGAATATAGCATTCCCAAATTGTGATCAGCTTCTGGATTTTCTTCAATTATAGTATTCTTTATTATATCTGGGGGTTGTTCTTCATTTGTGCCAAGAGGATCCCCTTGGTTAGGATGCCAATTTTCTTCTAGACCTTGGGGTCAGCCATGACTCATTGCTTCCCATCCTCAAGATTGTCATGTCAATTGTTATTGACTGTCACATCAATCATTACTGAAAATCATCTGCTGCTCTTTTATAGCTAGAGTCCAAGTCTAAAGTCTTCTGGAAAACATCCATGAGAATGTTTGGGCTCTTGTTGAGAACATACGTCTTACTGTTTCAGTGCCAGTGGCTTGGCTGTTACACAGCTCAACATCTTGTGGATTCTGTTAGACGGCTTGTTTAATATGAGTTCATGGCCTTAGGACAGTCCACTTTACAAAGACATTCATCATATTTATTCCTTCTTCCAAAGTCAAGTCTGGATTGACATAAACCAGTCATTCTTGTTCTTCAAGATCTTTTCTGTCTGTTGACTGATTTTTAGCATATCAAGCTTTTGGTGTTCTTCCAAAATATATATTTTAGAAATGATGACATTCATTATTTCTTATTTTTGAAGTAGAAGTTGCCAATTTGGGCATGAGCTTTTGTAATTTCTCAATAATCCTTTTTGTTTTTCTACCCTATTTCAATGGACTTTTCACAAAGGACATGAAGTTTACTGCAATCTCTCCCTTTTAAAAATAAACTTCTGCTTGATTAACATGTCATTCTGATGGGTTCCCAAATCTTGATGAATTCTTCTTTTTCCAACTTTTTTTATTTTAGTGCCTTTACTTATTTTACTTGTGAAAATCTTCCTCCTTTGTGTTTGTGTCCATCTCATGTTTGGGATGAAGATATAAATATTGGGTTTCATTTCTTTCCTCTTAATCCATCTTAATTATGTCCAGATATACTCTAAAACATCATGATCTGACAATCCTATGAGTTTGTGTCTATTTTATTTATTTTTAGAAACAGAGAGGAAGGGGAAGAGAGATTGAGAGAGAGAGAGAGAGAGAGAGATTGATTTATTGTTCTACTTATTTATTCATTCATTGGTTGCTTCTTGTATGTGCCCTAACCACAGAGAAAACCTGCAACCTTGGTGTATCGAGATGACACTGTAACCAATAGAGCTACCTGACCAGGGCCTGATTTTGTATTTAGATCAGATCATTTCCTGCATTTGTTCTGTTAGACCCAGTAGGCAGGATATCCTAGCAGTGCCTAGCCATGATCTTGTTCAAGGTAAGGCAAGGCAAGACTCTTCTGTCAAGAGCCAGAAAACAAATATTTCGGGCCTTGTTCAACATATAATCTCTGCAGCAAGGATTCATTTCTGTCACTGTAGCATTAAAACAGCCATAAGACAATATGTAAATAAATAAATGTGGCTGTGTTCTCATAAAACTTTAGTGTAGAAAATGTTTGCTGATCCTTGTCCTAAAGTCACTCTCCAAATTCTAGCACAGATTGTGCATGCTGAAAGAGTTCATGAATTTTCTGTCAGTCAAGTCTCTATCTTCTATTCATCCTCCTTGAACTAGGGATACTGTTTCCCGTTACTGACCATCTGTATTAGTTTGCTCGGGGTTCTGTAACCAAGTCCTACAAGTGGGATTATTAAAAGACAGACTTTTATTATCTCACCATTCTGGAGGCTGGAAGTCCAAATTCAAGGTGTTGGCAGGATTGCTCTTTGTGAGGGCTGTGAGGGAAGGATCTGTTCTAGGTTTCTCTACTTGACTTGTAAATGTCTGTCTTCATGTTCACAGATGTTCTCCCTGCATGTCTCCCTGTTTTGTCTCCAAATTTACCCTTTTCATAAATCATATTGGATTAGAGCCCACCCGAATGACCTCATTTTAACTTGATTATATCCATAAAGACTCCATCTCCAATAAGGTCACATTCTATAATTCTAGATGTTAAGACTTGAACACACACATTTTTATGGAACACAGTTCAACCCATAACACCCTCCTTAAAAGTTCTCTTGACTTCAGATGGTCGAAAAATTCCAAGAACTCAAGTGTCAGCTTCTACAAACAGGCCTCACCTCAATTAGGCCTTATGTCTTAGAGCAGCGGTTCTCAACCTGTGGGTCGCGACCCCTTTGGGGGTCGAACGACCCTTTCACAGGGGTTGCCTAAGACATAACAGTAGCAAAATTACAATTATGAAGTAGCAACGAAAATAATTTTGTGGTTGGGGGTCACCACAACATGAGGAACTGTATTAAAGGATCACAGCATTAGGAAGGTAGAGAACCACTGTCTTAGAGCCATTTGGCTGGATGTCTCATCTCTTGACAAAAGTTGCTATAGAGCTCAAGATTCTGGAAATTTACTTGATTGCTTCTGGGTATCAGTTTAAATGCATCAAAAATGTATATCACTCTAAACTTTATTTGCTTACTCTTAGTTTATTTATATGTTCAAGTCTAACCTAGGAACCAATTTCATTTATGCAAGATTGATACAAAAGCTATAAAGTAAGTCAAAAGATTTTTCTTTTTACAAGTTAAAGAGAAAATCCAGAAGTAAACCAATGGTTTGACAAGAAGTAAAGGTAAATTCTAAATATATTTAAACTGACTTGTCTCTCTCTCTATATATATATATTTTTTATCCTCACCCGAGGACATTTTTGCATTTATCTTTAGATAGAGTGGGAGGGAGAGAGAGAGAAACATTGACGGGAGAGAGACACATCGACTGATTGCCACCCACATGACCCCAGGCCGGGGACAAACTGCAACCGAGGTATGTGCCCTTAGCAGGAACTGAACCCGGAACTCTCCGGTCCGCCACCGCTGAGCCAGACCGGCCAGGGCTATGTAAAAAATACTTTTAAAAATTAAATTGTTATTAAAAGTAACTCAAATGTTAATGATTGTCTCTATTAGGTGCCAGTGTGTATCTCTGATATGTATGCCATGGGATAATATAAGCCAACATTAATTAAATGGGAATGTCAGTGTGTGAAATCAGTCAGTGTGAAATATTTTCTATCAGATTTGCAGAAATTTAATTCATTCCATATAATTAATATTTATTGTTGTAATATTATTAGTTAGATATTTTTATTAGACTAAAATACTAGTTTGGTAACATATTTTGATATATATTTTTAAAAAATCCTCACCCAAGGATATTCTTCCATTTATCTTCCGACAGGGTGGGAGGGAGGGAAGGAGAGAGAGGGAAAGAGGGAGAGAGAGAGAGAAACATCGATGTGAAAGAGACACATCAATTGGTTGCCTCCCACACAACCTCAATCAGGGCCAGGGACCAAGCTGCAACTGAGGTATGTGCCCTTGACTAGACTTTAACCCCCGACTCTTTGGTCTGTGGGCCAATGGTCTAACCACTGGGCAAAACTGGCCAGGGCAATTGATATATTTTTTAAAAAGTAAATGTTTGTTTTTTTAAAATTAGTTTAGCTTTAATTGATTTTTTTTCTTGAACTTAGGAATTTCACTTTCTGCCTGTTACACACTTTAAAAGTCTAAGATACAATTTGATGTAAAGAAGCAAAACTGATTCAAATCCTAGATCTATGATGTAAGGAAGAGTTGATTACTCAAAAGCAACTTTGTTCTGGGATTGATCGCTGGAACTACAAGATGTTTATATTTTTTGCTTAAAAATATAGGGAGAGAGGGGGAGGAGAAGAAATGGCGGTGGAGTGAATGGAAGCTACACAGACGATCTCCCAGGATCAAAGGGGAATTACAACTAAAATAAAGACAAATCATCGGGAAAAAGCAACAGAAAAGCACCGGGAGATGACCATACAACCAGGGACACTGAATGAGCCTGGTAGGATCTGCGGAGGCACGTGAGGGTGGCGGGCTGGGAGCCCACGGACAGCAACGGCCTTGGCTGTGAGCGGCGGCCTCGGCTGTGAGCGGCAGCCTTAGCTGGGAGCAGCGGCGGCGGCGCCCGCCCTCGGGAATAAGAGCACCAGCTGCTCCACAGCGCAGAGGGCCGGGACAGAGCGCTAAATAGCCACAGCCACTCACCTGGGGCTCCGACAGAGGGAGGGCGGACTGGACTGGAACTCTGAGGGGACACCTGGGATTTGGAGGGCGCTCAGAGTTTGTGCTGAGCTGTGGCCACAAAGGACGGTGGTGGCCAGCCCCTCCTTCCCAGTTGCACAGACCTGCAGCCAAGTTTGCTCCTTCCCAGAGCTGTGGAAGCCCCTCCCTCAGAGATTCCCAGGTGAGGGAAAGAGGGAAAGAAATGCAAACTGAGGCTCATTAACAACCAGCATTGGCCCCCACACTCGGGAAATCCTCTTACACTGTAAACATCTGAGGGAGTTTCTCATTCAACTGAGATCCTAAGGCTTTTCAAGTAACTGAGGCTAATAGCCTCCAGGCAAAAAGCTAGAACATAACTAAACCTTTCCTGAGCTTGCAAATCTACCCAGGAAAGTGAGACTTGATAGTGGTGTTGAAGGAGGGCCCTCCACACTCATCCAAACCCAGTAGAGGGAGCCACAAATAGCAGAACACCAACACCCACAGGGAAAATTTGGCAGGCTCCAAAACCCACTGAGATAGCCAAAATGGTGAAACAAAGAAACAGATCCCAAATGAAAGAACAAGAGAACTCCACCAAAGATGAGATAAATGAAATGCAGCTAAGCAAATTATCAGAGGTAGAGTTCCGAGCCATGATCTTGAGGAAACTAAACAGCATGAGTAAGGACATCAACACCATGAGTAAAGATATAGAAATACTGAAAACCAACCAAGTGGAAATGAAGAATGACATAGCAGAAATAAAGAACACATTGGAAGGATTGACCAGCAGAGTAGAGGAAGCAGAGGACCGGATCAGTGAATTAGAAGACAGAGTAGAAAAAATCAATCAATCAGAAAACCAAAAGGAAAAAACAATGAAAAAACAGGAAGATAGCTTAAGAGAACTGTGGGACAACTGGAAATGTAATAACATTCGCATTATTGGAGTCCCCGAAGAAAAAGAAAATGAGCAAGGGTTAGAGAATATATTTGAAGAAATAGTGACAGAAAACTTTCCTAACCTGGTGAAGGAAGAAAGCATTCAAGTTCAAGAAGCACAGAGAGCCCCAAGTAAGAAGAACCCAAACAGGCCCACACCAAGACACATAATAATTAAAATGCCAAAAATCAAAGACAAAGAGAGAATCCTAAAGGCAGCAAGAGATAAGCAACAGGTTACCTACAAAGGAAACCCCATTAGGCTATCATCTGACTTCTCAACAAAAACACTACAGGCCAGAAGGGAATGGCATGAAGTAATCAAGGTCATGAAAAACAAGGATCTGAATCCAAGACTACTCTATTCAGCAAGGCTATCATTCAAAATAGAAGGTCAAATAAAGAGCTTCCCAGACAAAAAAAAGGCTAAGGGAATATATTAGCACGAAACCAGCACTGCAAGACATGTTAAAAGGACTGCTGTAATTAGTAGAAGAAATAGAAAGATAATTAGAACCACACTGTACAAAAATGGCAATAAATAAGTACATATCAATAATCACCTTAAATGTAAATGGACTGAATGCTCCGATAAAAAGACACAGAGTAGCTGACTGGATAAGAAAGCATGATTCACATATATGTTGCTTACAAGAGACCCACCTCACAACAAAAGACTCACATAGGTTGAAAGTAAAGGGATGGAAAAAAATCTTCCAAGCAAATGGAAAGGAAAAAAAAGCTGGGGTAGCAATACTCATATCTGATAAATTAGATTTCAAATTGAAGACCATAACTAGAGACAAAGAAGGCCACTACATAATATTGAAAGGGTCTATCCAACAGGAAGATATAACCTTGATAAACATATATGCACCCAATATAGGAGCACCAAAATATATTAAAAATCTTCTGGAGGACTTCAAAGGAGAAGTTGACCGCAATACAATCATAGCAGGAGACTTCAACACCCCACTGACATCACTGGATAGATCATCTAGACAAAAAATCAACAAGGAAACAGAGACCCTAAATGAAGCACTAGATCAAATGGAGTTAATAGATATCTACAGAGAATTACACCCCAAAACTGCAGAATTCACATTCTTCTCAAGTGCACATGGGACATTCTCAAAGATAGACCATTTGTTAGGGCACAGACTAAGTCTCTACAAGTTCAAGAAGATTGAAATCATATCAAGCATCTTCTCAGACCACAATGGCCTGAAACTAGAAATCAATTGCAACAAGAACATGCAAAAACATATGAACACATGGAGGCTAAATAGCATGTTACTGAACAATGAATGAGTTACCATGGAGATCAAGGAAGAATTTAAAAAATTTCTGGAAACCAATGAAAATGAACACACAACAACGCAATATCTATGGGACACTGTGAAAGCAATTCTGAGAGGGAAGTTCATAGCACTACAGGCCCACATTAAGAAAGAAGAAAAATTTCTAATTGACTACCTAACCTCACAACTTAAAGAACTGGAAAGCAAACAAAAAGAAAACCCTAGAGCAAGTAGAAGGAAGGAAATAGTAAAGATCAGAGCAGAAATAAATGACATGGAGACCAAAAAAAACAATTCAAAGGATCAATAAAACAAAGAGCTGGTTTTTTGAAAAGATAAACAAGGTTGATGGACTCTTAGCTAGACTCACTAAGAAACAAAGAGAGAGAACCCAAATACACAAAATCAGAAATGAAAGAGGAGAAGTAACAACTGACACCACAGAAATACAAAGGATCATTAGCAAATACTATGAACATTTATATGGCAACAAATTCGACAATCTAAGAGAAATGGACACATTTCTAGAAACACATAGTCTCCCAAAACTGAATCAGAAAGAGATAGAAAACTTGAACAGGCCAATAACAGCGAAGGAAATTGAAGATGTAATCAAGACTCTCCCAGCAAACAAAAGCCCAGGCCCCGACGGCTTCACGGGCGAGTTTTACCGAACATTCAAAGGAGAACTAACATCCATTTTCCTCAAACTATTCCAAAAAATTCAAGAAGAAGGAAGACTTCCAAACTCATTTTATGAGGCCAGCATAATTCTAATCCCAAAACCAGAAAAAGACACTACAAAGAAAGAAAACTACAGGCCAATATCCCTGATGAATATAGATGCCAAAATCCTTAACAAAATACTAGCAAATCGGATCCAGCAATACATCAAAAAAATTATTCACCATGACCAAGTGGGATTCATCCCAGGGATGCAAGGCTGGTACAATATACGCAAATCAATAAATGTGATACATCACATAAACAAAATGAAAGATAAAAACCATATGATCATATCAATAGATGCTGAAAAAGCATTTGACAAAATCCAGCACCCATTTCTGATAAAAATGCTCAGCAATTTGGGATAGAGGGATCATATCTCAACATTATAAAGGCCATATATGAAAGACCTACAGCCAACATCATACTCAATGGACAAAAACTAAAAGCATTTCCCTTAGGAACAGGAACAAGACAAGGATGCCCGCTTTCACCCCTCTTATTTAACATAGTACTGGAAGTCTTAGCCACAGCAATCAGACGTGAAGAAAAAATAAAAGGGATCCAAATTGGAAAGGAGGAAGTGAAACTGTCATTATTCGCAGATGACATGATATTATACATAGAAAACCCTAAAGACTCCATCAAAAATCTACTAGACTTAATAAATAAATTTGGCGCCCTGGCCGGTTTGGCTCAGCGGTTAGAGCGTTGGCCTGTGGTCCAGAGAGACCTGGGTTCGGTTCCCGCTAAGGGCATGTACTTCTGCTGCAGTTTGTCCCTGGCCCTGGTTGGTCGTGCGGGTGGCAGCCACTCGATGTGTCACTTTCACATCGATGTTTCTCTCTCTCTCTCTTCCTCTCTCTCCCTCCCACTCTATCTGAACAAAAAATGAAAAAAAAAATGTCCTCGGGTGAGGATAAAAAAAAATAAAAAATAAAAATAAAAAAAAAAAATAAATAAATAAATAAATTTGGCAAAGTAGCAGGATACAAAATTAACGTCAAGAAATCGACGGCATTCTTATACACTAATGATGAACTCACAGAAAGAGAAACTAAAAAAACAATTCCATTTACCATCGCGGCAAAGAAATTAAGATACCTAGGAATAAACTTAACCAAAGAAGTAAAGGACCTATTTGCAGAAAACTACAAGACATTGATAAAAGAAATAGAGGAAGACATAAAAAAGTGGAAGCACATACCTTGTTCATGGATTGGAAGAATTAACATCATTAAAATGTCCATACTACCCAAAGCAATCTACAGATTTAATGCAATCCCCATCAAAATACCAACGACATATTTCACAGAACTAGAAGAAATACTTCAGAAGTTCATATGGAACCAAAAAAGACCCCGAATAGCTACAGCAATCTTGGAAAAGAAGGACAAAGTAAGAGGGATCACAATACCGGACATCAGGTTATACTACAAAGCTACTGTAATCAAAACAGCCTGGTACTGGCACAAGAACAGGCACATAGACCAGTGGAACAGAACAGAGAATCTGGAAATTGACCCAAGACATTATGCTCAATTAATATTTGACAAAGGTGGTAAGAGCATACAATGGAGTAAAGACAGCCTCTTCAATAAATGGTGTTGGGAAAATTAGACAGCTACATGCAAAAAAATGAAACTAGATCATCAACTTACACCATACACAAAAATAAACTCAAAATGGATAAAAGACTTAAATGTGACTCATGAATCCATAAAAATCCTAGAAGAAAATGTAGGCAACAAAATTTCAGACATCATACGCAGCAAAATCTTCACTGATATATCACCTAAGGCAACAGAAACAAAGGAAAAAATGAACACATGGGACTACATCAAACTCAAAAGCTTCTGCACAGCAAAAGAAACAACTATCAAAGTGGAAAGGCAACCCACTGTATGGGAGAGCATAATTGCCTATGATATATCAGATAAGGGTCTAATTTCCAAAATATATAGAGTGCTCATACATCTCAACAAAAGGAAGACAAAGAACCCAATTAAAAAATGGGCAGAGGAACTAAATAGACACCTCTCCAAACAGGACATACAAACGGCCAAGAGACATATGAGGAAATGCTCAACTTCACTAATCATCAGAGAGATGCAAATTAAAACAACAATGAGGTATCACCTCACACCTGTCAGAATAGCCGCCATCAACAAAGCATCAAACAACAAGTGTTGGTGAGGGTGTGGAGAAAAGGGGACTCTAGTACACTGCTGGTGGGAGTGCAGACTGATGCAGCCACTATGGAAAACACTATGGTGTTACCTCAAAAAATTAAAAATTGAATTACCATTTGACCCAGTGATCCCACTCCTAGGAATATACCCTAAGAAGCCTGAAACACCAATCAGAAAGAATACATGTACCCCCATGTTCATAGCAGCACTATTTACAATAGCTAAGATCTGGAAACAGCCCAAGTGTCCATCAGTAGATGAATGGATAAAAAAGCTCTGGTACATATACACAATGGAGTACTATGCAGCTTTAAGAAAGAAAGATCTCTTATCCTTTGCGTCGACATGGGAGGACCTGGAAACTATTATCCTAAGTGAAACAAGCCAAGCAGAGAAAGACAAATATCATATGATCTCACTTATTTCTGGAATATAATGAACATAACAGTGTGAGGAACAGGGTAGTCCTGGGGACGTGGAAGTGGGGTACAGACTGACATTTGCCAGACGAGGGGGTGGGGGAGGGGAGCGATGAACACAGAACTTGTATGCATGTACTCATAACCAATGGACATGGACAACAAAAATGGGGACGGGGCAGGGAGGGAGGGGGAGGAGGGTGTCAATGGGGGAAAAAAGGAGAAACATCTGTAACAAAAGTAAATTAATAAAAAAAAAATATAGGGAGAGAAAAGAAAAATATCTCTGTAGACGTTAACCTCTATAATAAATGTATTCATTTATTTATTTTAAAATAATTTATATTTAAGAGAATTTTCCTCCATATGTATATGAAAAAACCATGTGATATGTAGATTTATGTGTATTATTAGAGTCTTCTTTCTATTAGAAATCCTAGGCTAAAATTCCAACATATTAGGGTTGCTCACTTGATAAATCTAAGCTAATTTTTTTTTAATTAGGGATTTTGTTCTCAATTTAATAAGAAAAAGAAAAAAAAAAAACAAGAAAGGAAAAGAAAAGACCCTCCTTAATGATATACAATTTTTTTGCAGATTGGTGAACATGAAATTGTCTCTGATTGTATTATAATTAGTAATGGAAAGCATAAAGATTCCAGCTGTTTGTTTCATTTGTATTTTGATTATTTGGAGATTTGGTAATATCAAGAAGATTATAAGCACCAATATGAATATATTGGATAAGAATCAATTGTAAAATTGTTACAATCTAAATGCTTGTGATACTAATGTGATTGGGTATTGGTTGTTGTTGTTGTTGACAAAATTGAATTGAATTTGGCAATTTGGAATACTGATAAACTAGAATTAAAGCTTATGTCCATTTTCAGAGACCATAGTCCTCTGAAAAACTAGGTCAAAATTTTATCGGTAGACAAATGTCCAGAAGCAATCCACTGGTCCCAAAACTTGTCACTTTTATTATATGACACATAGAGCACTGCATCTCACAATTCCTAAGGACCAAGTCTGGGTTTGGTGACTAGAATGAAAAACTAGCTTACTAATATATTCTTCTTTTTAAAAAAATATTTTAAAATAAGTGTTTCTTCTTTTTTAGCATAATTTAGATTTAATAAGTTATTTCTCTTTAACCACAATTTTTTTTTTGTCTTTTATACTTCAGAGAAGTCAAAGACACCGCTTCACATGGAGAAGCACACTCCACTCCGACACACTAAATATAACTAAAATGCACTGAGTAGCAATTTAGAATCTGAGAAGTCTAAAAAGAAAATGCCAGTAGGTTTATAAGAGAAGAAAACCAGAATTTGAAATACCACCAAACAGGCATTGAGTTTTGAATTTTGTTTCCACCTCTGAGAAATCTCTCCTGTCTTGGTTTCAAAGACAGTCACAAATCCAAATTATGTAGTATATGGACTGTACAAGCTGCAAGAGAAACCCAGTATTCCCATTTTTGGCCCTTAGAAAATTACTAAGGGTGAAATAAAAGAGAGTGGGGAAAATACTCTAGTGTTTAGGATTTTTTTCTTTCCTATCACTTATTTCTGCGATCTTCCATGGTGCCCACCAGCCAATCCTGTGACAGTGGTGGCAGTTATAGCAGCAGCAGCTGCACACGTACACAAATAACTGAGCAAGAAAGCACTTCTCTCTAACCAAAGGAAGGACGGTTCTAAGAATATGGGATAACTCTGGTTGCTTTTGTTCTCTGCCCTTTTGCCTCACCAGAAGCAAGTATAGTCATAAAAAGTACACAACAAAATGTGTAAATTATAGTTTCAATTTTCTGGCCAGAGGAAAATGAAAGTGGGCCTCTGGGAACAGGAAAGTTTTAGGCCTCTTGCAAAGAGAGAGCTTAAGAAAATGATCATATAAAATTGTACATAAACTCCCAAGTTCACCCCCAAACTGTGCCTGGGTGTACTTAACCTAAAACAGCATAAGGAAACTTTGAGAATTGATCCTAGATTTCAAATTGGTGACTACGTGGTATATGTGCATGACAGATCCTTGCAAACTAAACTTATCTGGGTAGACTGTGTGCTAAAATAAACCAAAGGAAATCAACAATAACAACATTCACTATAGGATTTAAAAAGACACAAAGTTTCATAAGATAATATTCAAACTGTGTAGGATAAAATCCGAAATTATTCAATATAAGAACCAGAACAATCTCAACATCTCTGACAGGAAAAGAATCAATAAACACCAACCCTAAATTAATACAGCTATTGGAATCATCAGACAAAGATTTTAAGTAGCTATTATAATCCTAATGTATTATGTAAGGGAAGTTAATGATTAAAATGAATGAAAAGATAGAAAGTTTCAACAGAGAAGTAAAATATTTTTAAAAGAAACAAGTGGAAACTTTACACCTAAAAAATACAATGAATGAAAATTTAATAATTCCAAGGACTCAAGATCAGACTGGAGATGGCAGAGAAAGGAGTCAATGAACTTGTAGACATATCAGTAGAAATGATCCAATCTCTACATTAGAGAAAGAAAAAAGAGATTATAAGAAAATGAACATGACATATTGGCCAGTATCAAAAGGCATAACATTTGAATTGCTGGAATATCAGAAAGAAAGAAGAAAGAGTGAGGTGCAATAGAATTTTAAGAAATAATAGTTGAAAACTTTTAAAATTTGTCAAAAGATTTAAACTTACACATTCAAAAATCTCAGTGAACTCCAAGAAGGATAAAGTCAAATGAATGCATGCTAGATACATTGTAATCAAACAGCTGATAAATAAAGATCAAAAAAAGAATTTCTTAAAGCAACCAGAGAATAATAGGTATGACCTTTGAGGAATCAAAAATTATAATGACTACACATTTCTTTCTTTTTTTAATCTCACCCAAGGATATGTTTTTATTGATTTTTTTTTTTATAGAAAGGAAAGAAGAGAGAGAGACATAAATGTGTGAGAGAAACATCAATCAGTTGCCTCCCTTATACACCCTGACCAGAGATTGAACCCACAACCTTTTGGTATATGGATGATGCTCCAACAAGTTGAGCCACTCAGACAGAGCAATGACTAAACATTTCTTATCAAACACTATGGCAGCAAGAAAGAAATGAAATAAAAATTTTAGGGAGTGTCTGAAAGAACATAATTGTCAGTACAGAATTCTATATTGAGCAAAAATATACTCCAGGAATGAAGGCATGATAAAAACATTCTCAGATTTAAAAAAAACAAAAACAAAACAAAAACAAAAAAACTTAGAAAATTCTAGCCAGTAGATCTGTCTAAAAAATATAAAATAAAATAAAACTGCTCAAGGAAATTCTTTAGGATGAAGAAAAATAATACTAGAGAGAAATTTGGACTTTAGGAATGAAGGGAGAGCAACAGAAATAGCAAATATCTAGGTAAGTGTTAACACTCTTCTCTTCTTTAATATTTTAAAATATGCACAATACACAGTTTTAAATTTTGAAAAAAAAAATAAACATAATCTGATTGGGTTTTTAGTGTCTGTAATGTATATGACAACTACAGCATAGAGAAAGGTAAAGAGAACCAACTATATAATTATATAGTGGTAAGATTTTTACAACCTATTTGAAGTGATAAAATAATGCTTCTAATCTGATCTATAAGTTTTATTTAGATTTAATATATACTAATAATTATTATTTAATATAAATATTTTATATTACATACATTTTATAATTTCTAGAGCAACCATTAAAACGAACAAAAAACTATACAAAAAGATATAATAAAAAACTTGAAATACAACTTAATATTATACCAAGAAAAAAAAACCAAAAACAAAAACCCCAAAACAAAACAATGATTTAAAAGTAAGACAAAAAAAGGGGGAAAAATAAAAAATAAAAAAAACTGACAAACAGAAAATAAATAATAAAGTGGTAGACCTACATCTAAACATATCAATAATAATATTGAACATAAATGGTCTAAATGCAGCAATTAAAAGACAATGATGGCCAGGATAAATTAAAAGTGACTAAACTATACATTGTCCATAAGCATTCTGTCTGTACTTAATTGTCATGACATAGGTAGGAATAACATAAAGGGTAGAAAAGGACATGCTACGCAAACACTGACCAACAAGAAACTTGATGAGTATATTAATATCAGACAAAGCAGACTGCAGAGGAAGCAAATTACCAGGGATAAAGTAGGACATTGCATGATAATAAATCAATTCAAGAAGCAGATATAACAATCCCAAATGTGAATGCATCTAACCACAGAGTTTCAGCACGTAAAAGCAAAAACTGAAAAAATTAAAAGGAGAAATGGAAAAACCTACACAGTTATTGTTGAAGACTTCATTGCCCCTCTCTCAATAATTAATATAATAAGTAAATAGAAAATCAGTAAGGATATAGAACCAAAAAACACCATCAAGCAAATTAATGTAATTGATATTTATTAAACACCCCAGCAAACAACAGAGTAAACATTTTTTTAAATGTACATAAAGACTTCACCAAGATAGACCATTATCCTGGGTCAAAAAAACCTGAGCAAATATTAAAAAATTGAAAGCATACATTGAATGTTCTGTGACCATGATATAATTAAAATAGAAATCAGTAATAAAAAGAAGATTGCAAAATATCAAAACACTTGAAAATTAAACAACACACTTCTAAATAAAACATGGGTCAAAGAAACCTTTGGAACTTAAGTTTAGGTAAGGAGTTCTTTGATATGTCACCAAAAGCACAATCCATAAAAGAAAAAATTAATATATTATGGCATCCTCAAAATGAAAAACCTCTGCTCTGTGAAAGATACTATTATGAGAATTGAAAGATAAGCCACAGACTTGGAGAAAATATTTTTATATCACTTATTCAACAAATGATTTGTGTACTGAATATATAAAGAACTCTGAAAAATCAACAATAAGAAAAACAACACAATTTAAAAATGATTAAAATATTTGAGCAGACATTTTATTTATTTTTTTATTTAATTTTTTTCCCTTTATTGATTATAGAGAGAGAGGAAGTGAGAGGGAGAGAAAGACAGAAACATCGATGAGAGAGTACATTGATTGGCCACCTCCTACATGTCCCCCACTGGGGATCAGGCCCACAATCTGGGCATGTGGCCTGACCAGGAATCGAACCAGTGACCTCTTCGTGCATGGGTCGACGCTCAACCTCTGAGCCACACCGGCCAGACATGAGCAGACATTTTTTTTTTTAAAGAAAATATGTGGATACTACACAAGCTCATAAAACAATTAATGCTTAAGATCATTAGCCATTAGGGAAATGTATATAAATACTAAAATAAGATATTACTACATACATTAAAATGACTAAAAGAAAAAAGATGACAATACAAACTGCTAGCAATAAGGAGGAACAATAGACACACATTGTTGATAGCAATGCAAAATGGTATTCTAGAAAAAGTCTGACAGCTCCTTATAAAGTTAAAAATACATTTGCAGTGTGATCCCATGATCAACTTAAAGTGTGCCAGACCAGGGGCTGACAAATCATGTTTTTTGTGCCAATTCCAGCTCATGGTTCCTTTCTGTATAACCTGCAAGCTAATAAATTTTTTGTTTTCTTGCTTTCTTTTTCTTCTTTTATTGTTTTACATTTGTAAGTGGAAGAAGGGGGGAAAAGAAAAAAGATGGGAAAGTGAATATGTAGCCCACCAAGATTAAAATATTTACTATCTTACCTTTCACATGCACAAACTAAGTTTGATAAAACTTCACATTCATATAAATACTGTACATGATTGTGTATAGCAGTTATTCATAAACACTCAAACTGGACACAACTCAAATGTCCTTTTATTTATTTATTTTATCCTCATGCAAGGACATTTTTTTGCATTTATCTTCAGATAGAGCAGGAAGGAGAGAGGGGGAAGAGAGAGAGAGAAACATCGATGTGAGAGAGACACATCGAGTGGTTGCCACCCACACGACCCCAACCGGGACAAACTGCAACCAAGGTACCCGTCCTTAATGGAAACCGAACCCGGGACTCTCTGGTCTGCGTGCCGACACTCTAACCACTGAACCAAATCGGCCAGAGCTCAAATGTCTTTTAAAAGTCAAATCAAACAGGTGTTTCTTGGGCAGACTACACCAGTTCAGTCATCTTAATTTAACTTATTGCCAATCATTTTGAAGAATAAACAGTCACTGCCTTTATAAACAGTTTTGTAAAAATATACCCCTTATTCTCATTCCATGTTTTGGTTTAACTGCTCCTGGTTTGCAAACTGTCTTTGTGCTGTGTGCACAATAGATTGCTACAAATCACTACTTCAGTGAAGCATTGGTTTTACTTTGGCTGTTTCTGAACCTTTGACATTCTTAGCATCAGACGTGGGATCCAAAGAAGACAAACCCCACAACGCTGAGGCCAGTGGGAAAAGCAGGTGCTGGTACCCACAGAGCCCTCTGCGCTCACTCACTGCTTTCTCACAGACCAGGGCTGTGAGTGAGTCTCTGCTGCGTCTGGGCTTTGCTGTGCTGACATTCTGAGCTCTCCAACTTCAGTATGCACGCTTACTTTCTATTTCTGTTCATTTCTCCCTGTTCTGTTTCTGTTTCTGTCTCTGTTTCCTTGTTAAAGCTTTGTGGTAAGACATTCATCTTGTTTAAAAAGGTGAAAACAGCCTGGCTGGTGTGGCTCAGTGGTTGAGTGTCAACCCATGCACCGAGAGGTCGCCGGTTGGGTTCCCAGTCAGGGCACATGCCCAGGTTGTGGGCCCGATCCAGGGGTCATGCAGGAAGAGGCCAATCGGTGTTCTCTCTCATTGATGTTTCTGTCTCTCTCTCTCTCTCCCTTCCTCTCTCTCTGAAATCAATAAAGAAAAAAAAAAGGTGAAAACACACGAATGTTGTTATTTTGAAATAGCTGTTGGAAAAGAGAGTTAAGATGTTTTAGGGAATCCAAAGGCAAGACAGGTTCCATCTGGTCCTTTTCCAGGATCTTGTTCTTTTCTGAAAAAATGGGGCATCTTTTGGATAATTTGAAATTTTAATGGTCATTCTGGGGAAACTTTGTTTTAGATAAGTCCACCTTAAGGGGCTTCCTTAAAAGAGAGGATCTCATACCTCTTGGAGACAATGTGATACATTCTTTACTTGGTATAAAGAACTTCCAAAAGACAAAATGATTCCAAAACAGCTTTAAAAGGATCCTTACAGCATGCAAATAAAAATCTTTGTAGCCCTGGCCTGTTTGACTCTGCGGTTAGGGCATCTGCCCTTGGACCAATGAGTCGCAGGTTCAATTCTGGTCAAGGGCACATACCCCAGTTGTGGTTCATCCCAGCCCTGGTAGGGTCGTGCAGGAGGTCGGGTCATGCGGGAGGCAGCCAGATGGTGTGTCTCTCTCACATCGATGTTGCTCTCTCTCTCTCTCTCCCTCTCTCTTTCTCTCTCTCTCCCTCCCTCCCACTCTATCTGATGATAAATGAAAAAATATCCTTGGGTGAGGAATAAAAAAAAAATCCTTGTAAAAGATTTCAGCCATTTGAGCAGGTAACCTTAATTTAGTCTATCTAACAGAAACACAATTTGGATACAACTATTCTTCTGAGTTTTGTACCTGAGACATAGCTAATTTTTTTTTTAATTAAACTAAGATTTCTGTTGGTGTCCATCTGTATGTTTATGTATGTGTACATATGTATGTTATAGATACATGATATTTTTCTACCTATGGATGGTATTACCAAATATAATTTATAAAGAGCACTATTCAATTATTTTAAAGCCAAACAAGAACTATATAAACTAAGTATACTCTTGGAAATACAGAGTCTCTCTCTCTCTCTCTCTCTCTCTCTCTCTCTCTCTCTCTCTCTCTCTCTCTCTCTCGGCTATGGTCTTCAGAACAGTGCTGAACATGAGTGCAACACAAGCTGTAAAAATAGTGTTTACCTTTTCTCTAATAACTTCACAGAAACCATCTAGGAGTAGAGGGAAACTTACCTTTACAAATCTATTAAAACTTTCTATTAGAAATCTAGAGCAAACTTAATATTTAATGGCAAAATATCAGAAAACTACACGTTATACCTATAGCCTTTTTTTTAGTATTTTTCTAACGCCTATATTGGGAGTTGTGATACTTTCATTTGTCCAAAACTTGTTTATGTTCTTTCTCATTATTCAGAGTTGCTGAAGAACATTTGTTCTTGGTATTATGCTGGTCTCTTGCAAAAATTTGAGATGCAATATCATTTTTAGACATCTTGGAAAGTTTTAATAAACTACTGGTGATGTATCCTTATCTTGACCATGAAAAAAAGGAAATTTCAACACCAACTGCCCCGAGTCTGATGCTCTTGTGTAGTACAAACTGGATTGGCCGCTGGGCTCATCTTCACCTGTGTCCATGGGGCTCACTCTCTGCAGTGCTTCCTTCCACACTACCCTGAGTAACCCTTCTCCCACCCTCCCAGCTGCCGTCATGCCACGCAGAGCACTACCTGAGAGTAGAGGATATATTACTTACTGTTTGTAAGTGTGTTTATTATCTGTCTCCTCATACCACAATAAAGGTTCGGGTATGTGATAACCTTGTTCTTTAGTTCACTGATAAACTGTTCTGAAAATAGTTTCTTTAATAGAGAATTGTCTCAAAAATATGTGTTGAAAGGATGAACCCTCAGAGAATAATAAGTGCCTAGAGTGAGAATAAGAATTCATTGACCTAACTGTTCATGACACCGTCCTAAGTGATCTAGAACAGACTCTCCTCAGAGTCTCTGATTTAGTAATTCAGGTGTGGGATCCAAGAACTTGCAAGTTCTAGTAAATTCCCTGGTGATCCTCATGCAGCTAGCTGGTTGAGAGACCACGCACTTTGACAATACCTAATTTATAAGATCTTTTGGGGTTAATGAAGCCAATTTTTATGTCATTCAAAACTGTAATTTTGAATAACAAATACATTGTTTAGATTATTTTTTCTTGAATATTCATTTAAGTTTTAATTTAGGACTTTTAACTTTTATTTTCAAATAAAAATACTATGTCTTATAACCAGGGATGCAAGGACTTGGTTATCCTTGTTGGAATACTGGCTCTCCTCTATCTAGGGAAGTCACTCTGTACTGTTAGGGACTGGGAAGCAGGGAGTTGAAATCTAAGAAGATAAACATTTTTCTTGGAACAAAGCTAGTTATCAGTCACCACCAGACCATTATTGTGGCTAGAGTTACAGAAATGGTGTATAGAAGTTCATTTTCTACTCATTCTTCATGGATTATACCACTTTGGTTAATAGCTGGTTCTAAATATGATGGTTAAATTTTCAGGGTCTTCATTCTTTATGTGAATTCTTCAAGCAGGGTGGCTATAAATGATGTAAATACCGTATTTTCCTTAGAATGCTTCTGAATGCCAAGAATTGGGGTCAGTAATGATAGCAACACTGTAGCAATTGAGGTCCATTTGCAGGTTTGTGTGTAATATTTCTGTTTGTTAATCTGAAAGTTCAGACAAAATTTTAAATTGTGTGTACATATCTCCTAGTGTAATCTGAAGAGCCCCAGAAGCCCAGGCAATACTTTACTCAATTTTTCAAGTATGATGCATTCTCTAATTTGGTTCTGAGAACCTGAATTTATCAGTGGAAAGGTGGGCTCATGCTCTTTTGAATCTTGTGATTTGATGTTTTCTTCATTTAAAACATATTATCCTTTGTAAAACTCTCTGATCCGTAGGTATGATATTTCCATTTCTTTTTTCGAGTTCTCATACTTTGGCAGTGGTGTAATGGCAGTATCTGAGGCCGTCGAAGCTGTCCTGAGAGTCCCACAAGGCAGGAGAGTGACTACCCGGGTCAGAGTTTACGCCATCTTCATCAAGTTCTTCTTTAACCAGAGGGCTAAGGAGGGTTTCTGACACACAGAAGCAGAATCCTGGACATACAAAAACCTCAAAGTTTCTTCTGTCTTCCGTTCACTCAAAGTCTCCTCAGACATTTCAGTAAGGTTGCCTTTGCAACTTCAGGATACAGGTGTGCTAAATTAGAAGCTGACCTAGAAACTTGGTTTGATTTGGCAACTTTCCTCTTAAAATACTCAGCACTTTTATTACTTATGCCTACTAGAGTTATTTCTGAACTATTGTATTTTTTCCCCCAGAAATTTCTGAAACTTCTGATTTTTCTTACAGATGACTATTTGAAGAAATCTGAGTATTTTTACTTTCTCTAAAGGAAGTTCACAAGCAGCAGCTTTCTCCTGACTGTCTAATCTGCAATCGCCTAACTGCTCAGTAGCATCGAGTACTGTCTGGTCTTTGTCTGCTTGCTTGAAGGTGGCTTTTTGACCAGAGTTCTTTTTCATGATGCTTTTTTCTTGTGCATTTGGTCTGTTTCTCAGTAGAATGGAGAAAACAAAGTTTTGCTCATTATCACTGCTACTATCATTAGGAGTGCTAGAAGAACTAGATGTCTACTGCTTCTCAAAATGGCCAGGATTGTCAATATCTGATGTTTGTTTGTTTTTTAATTTTTTTTCTTTATTCATTTTAGGCAGAGAGGAAGGGAGAGGGAGATAGAAGCATCGATGAGAGAGAACATCGATTGGCCACCTCCTGCATGCCCCCCACTGGGGATGGGGCCCATAACCTGGGCACGTGCCCTGACCGGGAATCAAACCGGCGACCTCTTGGTGCATGGGTTGACTCTCAACCACTGAACTACACCGGCCAGACAATATCTGATGTTTTAACGGCCTTACTGCATAACTGTACTTATTCTCCAGAATGGCCACTTAGTACTTCCTGTAGCAGCTGAAAATCACAATAACTTTCTTCTTCTGAGACCCATACCGGAGTTTTAGGAATTTGTGCTTCTAAAAACCTAGATGCTTTATAACAAAAATTGCTGCAAAAACACTTTTTTTCAGTAATATCGTAGACTATATTGGTTTTGGTAGCAACTTTATATTTCTGCCTTGATACAATTCCTAGCTTCTTGTGACATCAGGGATAACCACAGAGCTTGGTAATAGAATGTTCGTTCACGACATCGCTGTAGTGAGCAGGTGTGATAACCTTTCCACACTCCCTTGAGAATCCTTCGGTAACATTTTCTTGTAGAAGCTGTTCAACAATATGTAGAGCTGTTCTCTCAAACTCAGTCTTCTTTCTCTCAGTGTCTTCTAGTTCTGCTTTCCTTTTAGACGCATCTTCTTATGTCAAGGTACTTGTCTGTTTAGTACCTGCAGCATTTCACCTGGGAAGCCTCCTCAGATGGCCAGGACCCATCCATGGGTCTCCCTTTGAGGCTCTGCTATCCCAAGTATAGCTCAAGGCTGGGAGGCAGGGGTGGGGCCCGGAGAGACTAAATTCTTTATTGAATCAATTCATGTTCTTTTCCCTTTGTATCTTTTTAAGAATAAGGAATAACTTATCCAAGATTGTAATTTTCTTAGTTATTTTCTATTGGGTATCTGAGAAAAATGTTTTACCTGTCGTCAGGATGCCAGAGTTAATTCTTTAATATAATGAAATGTTTATATGTACAATGCTATCTTTACCTGGGTTCTGAGTAACTTATTTTGAAGCTCAGTGGAAGGGTCCTGTATTGATCTGGTATTAACAATTTCTATTAAAGTTAAAAGTCTGCAGTGAAAGTTCAAACAAACAAACATTCTGGCCCTATTTTAGGCTCACTTTACATAATCTAAGTCTCATGCTCTGTAAGACCTTAAACATTTTTGAGCAACATGTGTCTTTTCCACATGGAGGAACTGTGGCTCTGAAGGCTACTTGCTTCTCAGAATTCAGAGTTGTGCTCTAACAGAGTTAGAGCCAGGAATTCACAGCAATCTCAAATATTGTGACCTGGTTAGTTGTTTATGCTGTGAATCCATTGAGCTGGGAGTGGGCGAGATGGATTAGAAAGCAAGTTTCAAAACATGCAGAGAAATATGAAAAGGTAATTAATAAATATTTGTTCAATGAAAATGACTCAACATGAGGATAATTATGTCGGTTAATGAGCGTTAGGTTCAATAATAGGAAAAGGCAAAAAATTCAAATACCATTTTAACTTTCTGTGTACCCCTTCATTTCAACAGCCTATTGTTCCTGGAAATTCAGGATTGGGTCCTACCTCAAATCCTTGATGCTATTATTATAGAATAAAGGCATCTGAAGAAAAGAAAGTCAAAGACACCCACCCCCTGACACTTCACCTTTAGTGTCCAGGAAGTAGTCATTGCTCAGAAATGTGTTTCTAGATGTGGCCATTATTTAGTATCATTCCATAAGACAACTTAGCTCAACCTGAAGGCACAGTGGACCACTGGCCACTTTCTCTCCTCATTGCTTCTGCCATGCCCTTCCTTCTCTCTGTAATACCACCATCTGCCCCTAGTGAAAAGGTTTTGTTACTCTTTCTCTTTGCTTACTTTGTGTCTGTTTTTCTTATCACTAGTGAAAATGAATAAAATAAATGTTATTAAGTTGTGAGGAAATGACAACTTAGAATAAATGTCATAAAGTTCTAGAGCACTGATTGCTGATTTATGGTTTTTATTGCATGCTGAGAAGGAGGCCTAAAGCTCTGTGGCACTCCAGGGTTCTGATCATTCTCAAATTGGACCTCATCAAATATCTCAGGCAGCCCATGGAGAGCACAATGGGGAAGGTCACCGGAGCTGACTTGTCTCATGGGTCATGGTTACTTGTGAGGACTTCCACATTGTGCTCTGCATGTCACAGTGCCCGTCCCCTCACTGAAAGAATATTTTTAGATTTAACTTCCTCATTTTCACACATTAACAGTTCTTTTCATTCCTTAAGATTCAAATCAAAATGCTCTTTCATTCTAGATTCTAGAAAAACCTAAAAGATGTGTCTCTTCTGTGATCTCAGGACACTTCGTTTATAGCCCCATTTCATCTGGTCTCATGTAGCTGTCCTTTGTATCGATGTGTTTCTCAATTGATATTAAACAACTTTAAATTGGATATAAGGCTTTCTCTTATTTCATCCTTTTATAATTCTACAGAGTGCCATCCTGTGTTACATAATAACACAGAAGACAGTTATGTGACTCAGTCTCACCCTAAAACCATATTAGCTGATTCTCTTGGGTTATGAATATCTAAAATTGTACCTGCCTCACTTAATCTGAAGGAAAAAGGAAATTAGACTCTATTGTAAAGTATGTGAAACCCATTTTGGTGGAGCAATTCCATTCAACCTAGTAGTCTTTTTCATTGAAGTAAAATGGAACAAAGCCAAATATGAAAAATTGCTTTCTATTTTGATACTTGTGCTACCTAGTTTTTTTTTTTTTCTTTTTAACAGAATGTCTCCCAAACCAAGAACAGAGTCATCTTACTCCATTATTTTTTTTAAATGCATTATTCATTTCTTTTTTTTAAATTTTTTTTTCTTTATTGATTTGAGAGAGAGAGGAAGTGAGAGGGAGAGAGATAGAAACATCTATGAGAGAGAACATCGATTGACCACCTCCTGCATGCCCCCGCCTGGGGATTTGGCCCACAACCTGGGCATGTGCCCTGACCAGGAATTGAACCAGTGACCTCTTGGTGCATGGGTTGATGCTCAACCACCGAGCCACACCTGCAGGGCCATTATTCATTTCTTAATCACTGATTTCTTTCTCTTTTTTTCTTTCTTTTCTTTCTTTCTTTCTTTTCTTTCTTTCTTTCTTTCTTTCTTTCTTTCTTTCTTTCTTTCTTTCTTTCTTTCTTTCTTTCTTTCTTTCTTTCTTTCTTTCTCTTTCTTTTTTGGTAAGTCTTATATATATATGCTAATGGCTATTCAAATAAAATCCCTCCTCATATACCAACTTCCAAAAGGACATTTTCTCTTAAGGCAAATATCATGCTATTGACTAGGTGCCACAAAGTCAGAGATATTCTAATAATATATTGATTTTCAAAGATTTACGGTAAACACTTGCAGTAACAAAAATAAATTAATACATTGATTAAGAAAAATAAAACCCTTTCTAGTATTCTCACTTTTAGGTAGATCTTGCATTTTGGGAATATAAAAATACTCCTTGAAGTGCCTCAGCTTATCTTCCTCATCGAGACGGAGGGCAACCCTCTCATCTGTAGGATGACATCTAAGTTCAGCCGCCACGCGTTGCACTGTGTCAGCGGGTAACTCAAGAGGTAGAGGCTCCATTACAAGTTGTGCTCTAAAAACAAAAAAAAAAAATTTAAATAGTAAAGCCACCACTATTTTCTGCAGAAAATTAGCTCTTTGGGTAAAACACCTTTTTTTTTTTTAAACTAAGATTCTCATCTTCCCAACATCAGAAATAATATTGTTATCCAAACAGCATTAAAGTGTATTTTTCTCATGTATAAAACAACAACAACAAAATAATAGTCACTTAGGGATGTTGAAAGGATTGGATTAGGTAATGGTACTCTCAGTAAATGTTAGTTCTTCTTGTTTTTATTTCCTGAAAAATGAACCAAATTAGTGGCTGTCAAACATATATAACATCATCTTTTCCTCTAGATGCTTTACTAGAAGGTAACAGTTGAAGATACTTTTGTGGGGTGCAGGAAAATAGTGCCCCACCCAGCTTGTTCCTCCTATCCCACCTCCACTATCCCAACCCCAGAGATTCTGAGATCCTAGTTTTAAAACTATGGAGATATACACAATAGAACCTTAACAGATTATTTACTGTGAATGAAAATTATGTTGCTAGAAAGGTAACTTTGAGTCATATTAGTATTTTTTGGCATCTGAAGACCAAAGAGATCTACTTCCTGTTGATAACCAGAAACTTCTCTTTCCCTACCATGCACATATCTTAGAAAAGACTCTGGTGTTTCTTGAAACCACATTCTACTCTGCTTAATCATCACTGAACATTCTCCACCTTTTTGGAAAGAAAACTTAATCTTTTTGAAGGGGATAAATAACAATGGAAATTTAAATACATATATATTTTTTTAAAGTGATTTAGTATCTAAGTCTTTCAAATATTTTTTTATTGATTTTTTAGAGAGAGAGATAGAAACATCAATGTGAGAGAGATACATTGATTAGCTGCCTCCTGCACGCCCCCTACTGGGGATCAAGCCCACAACCTGAGCATGTTCCCTGACCGAGAATTGAACCGAGACCTCTCAGTCCATGGGATGATGCTCAGTCCACTGAGCCACATCGGCCGGGCTAAATACATATTTTAAACTTCATCCAAGTTTTATATGTTTTCTTGTATTTCTCAAAGTTTCAGTTTTTTGAAATTGAGTAAGAATAGTATTTGAGAAAAAAAAGTGTGTTTTCCGTAGGCTAGCTTGATTTACATATGTTTACATTGGCTAGTTTCACTTCTATATTCCTCATTCATTTTCTCTTTCAATAAATATTTATTGAGTACCTACCATGTTGCATCATGCAGTGTGAAACAGCAGAGTATAAGACATTGTTTACGTAGTGACTTTTGTGGAATTTACTTTTTAGGGGGAAGAACAGAAAATAATTAAATTATGTAATTTCAGATAGTTTCAACATCTGTGAGTAAACAGAGTGGAGTAATGGGCTAGAGAGTCACTGGGGTATGGAATAGTTATTGGGGGCTCAAGTGCATCTCTTTGGGGCAGGGGTATGTGATCACTTCTGAGTCGTGTTATGGAGAGGAGGTGGACCTAGAGGAAGATAACAGCAAGTGTAAAGGCCCTGAGTTGGAGATAGACTTGGCCTGTGTAACTAATGCACTGAGAGAAGTAAAGGGAGGGGGAGACTATGATGAATGAGAGACAGAGACAGAAATTAGTCATGAAGAACTTTAAAGGCCGGAAAGCAGTTTAGATATTTTTCTAAGTTTAATAGGAAATCATTGTAATTACCTTAAATAGAAAAAATGATGTGATGTAATTTTACATTAAATAAATATCATTTTTTCTGCTTTCTGTTGAGTTATTAGTTAACAAGAGAGGTAAATTAAGTCTATTTTAACAGTTCAGGGGAAAATGACAGTAGCTTAAATGTGGTGAGGGAAAAGGTAGAGAGAAATACCTGGATTTATAATATATTTTGGAGAGAAAGTCTAGATAATCTGTGGTACAGAAAGGAAAGTAAATATTTTTCAGCTTTGGAAGAAACATATTGAGGAGGAAAATCAGAGTTCTATTTAGGACATAGAACTTTAAAATAAATACTGACCATCCAGGTAAAAATATCAAGCTGGCTCTTGAATATTTAAGCTCACGGGAAAACTGGATCACAAGATGTATGCTTGATACTTCTCAACTCATAGAGTGTGCTTAAGGCCTAAAGGCCTAGGCACCAACCAAAACAAACGTACATAGGCTCTAGAATAGCGACTTAATTTTATTTCTTTCACTCCCCACTCTCCTTCCTCTTATACACACACAATGTTAGGTGATAAAGAACTACATGTCTGTGTTTATACAGTGCCAGTAAAGTAAACATTCTTCCTGTCTTCTAAACTTAAATTCTTCTGCTTATTTGACCCCTTCCTTTCTCAGTTGCCAATGGTCTCCCCTGATGAGCCATCCCTTATATTCCCAGAGAAGGATCCCAAGCTTCACCTGAGCATGTGTTTTAGTTTTAGTTCCAGTAATGTGTCAACTGCTACAGTTCATGCTTCTGTACAAAAGTCAATTATTTCGCCATTGATTTTGATGGTTCTTTTAATATCTGACCATACTAAATTATTATTTGTTCTCTTCATGAGATTTGTTCTCTCTGTGATGTTTCTTACGCCATTCCCTTTTCCCAAAAATGTTCTACTTCCCCTGTACACATTCAGATCCTAGCCATCCTTCAGTGTCCTATCTCAAATGTGACTTTTTCATGAGGCCTGTCATGATGTCTCAGCTAAAATCGTCTTTCCTCCTCTGAACACCTATAATACTTATGAGCACACATCTTGTAATAGTAATACATTCTGTCAGGTGCTGTATTTATTTAGATTCATATGTGAATGGGAAAGATCAAACATGCTTGTCATGCTGAAAACTTGATTCTAAATGGGTGTCTACCTATAGCTTTCTAATGAAAGAAACTGCCTTCTGAGTAGAGATGACTGTAACTCTACCACTTGACATTATTACTTGCCTGGTCATCATTAATTAGACCTCTCCTGGACACTTGACCCACTAAAAGACAATGGTTTTGTCAATGGTCTGATAATGACTGGCTGTGAAAGCTCTGGCCAAACAATCATGATGATGTTTAGCCAAGCATATAATCAAATTCATTCAGGAGTGGGCTGTGAGATACAGTTCTTCATTCAGTTAGAAACAGGAGCAAAATTTAAAAGAATCATAGAGAGAAGCAACAAAATGGTACAGTATAGGAGGAGTATTGTCATGAGTGACTCATTTTTCTGAGACATACAGAACCACTGATTGTTAAAACACAAAGTGATTCCAGCAGTAAGTAAGGATCACTGTTAAAGAATCGCTGAATGGAGCACTATGTTTCCTGATAGCATGACAGGACAAGTCATCCGGAGAGTCATCGAATAGTTCCATGCCACAAACTATGTGGAATGCCTGGGAGGCTGCTTGCTTTGCTGTTCTGAAAACCCCAAGAGCTATTTTTCTGCCTTATTATCAAGTATGTCTTGACTATAAACCTACTACTTATGGTAGCTTAATCCAGTTGCTGGTCTATCCTACTGAACTGTATTCTACCTGGCGGGCCTGAATCTTGTTTAATTTATCTTTATAGTCACCCCATTGCTGAGCAGTGCCTTTTAGATAGGGTGTTCCTCCAAATTAGCAGTTGAATGAGAATACACACAATAACTGGGTAAATTGTTTGAAATGACTAATGACATGTTACTAGAGGGATACCCTCTCGCATTACAACTGCATAGGAAATAGGGAACACTTCCAATGAGACTCGGTCAATAGAGCTTGTTTTATATTTGGGACTTTCTTTGGAGTCAGCATTTTGAGAGTTCATTGGGGTTAACTCTAAACTCTAAGTGGGGTTACCTAAATTAACATACAGATAGCTTTGTTACTGTCACATCCCAGTAAAATTCAATTTTCCTTATTTAAAAACATATTTCTATTCATTCATTAGCCTCTTTGTATTTGTTTCTTGTTTAATTCTTATAATAATCCTGAGGGATCAGTGTCATTTCCCCTGTTTGGGGACTAAATTCTGGAACAGACGAAGTAGAAACAGAAACAGAAAGGAAATAAAGGTCACCCTAGGAAACTACACTTTGCCTGAAGAGCTGAGTCAGTGGTGCTTCTGTGTCATGGCACGTGGGTGAATTTGCAGAGCAAAATTCCTGGCCGGAGACTGGAAACTTTCACTTTATTTTTACTTGCCTCTTGCTTCCTAATGCTTTGTTTGTTTGTTCATTTTTAGTATTTCCTCAGCCCATTCCTTTTATCTGCCCTTATTTTTTATTTCAGCCCTGAACTCAGTCTGCAAAGCACCACAGGCTATGAATCCATCTATTCTTTTTTGTAATTTTTTAACATTTATGGATTTTAAAGAGGAGAGGAAGGGGTAGAGAGAAAGAGAGAGAGAAAGAAAAAGAGTGAGAGAAACATCAATTTGTTGTTCCACTTCTTTATGCATTCACTCATTGACACTTGCATGTGCCCTGACCAAGGATCAAACCCACAACCTTGACATACAGTGATGATGCTCTAACAAACTTATCTACCAGACCAGGGCTCCATCTACTTTTTTTTTTCTTTTTATCCTCACCTGAGGACATTTTTGCATTTATCTTGAAATAGAGCGGGAGAGAGATAGGGAGGAAGAGAGAGAGAAAAATCGATGTGAGAGACACATCGAGTGGTTGCCACTCACAGGACAAACCGCAACCGAGGTACGTGCCCTTAGCGGGAACCGAACCCTGGCCTCTTTGGTCCGCGGACCGACGCTCCAATCGCTGAGCCAAACCGGCCAGGGCTCCATCTACTCTTTGTAATCAATCCTTCCCGTCCAGTGCCCATGAAACCACAATGCCCTCACTACAAGGAAGCAACTTGTTAACTCATAATTGCTCCTTAATTCTATATTCAACCCACCAGCTAAGACAATTAGTGCTTTGCAAGACATACTTTTATGCTTTGTTTAGGTTTACCTTTTGCAAATAAATTGACATGCTGTTATTTTGAAATAAATTCAGTTTAAGTTAAACAAAACTCCAAATCTTATATTTTACATATTTAGTGCTACTTTTATGAAGAAGGTGGACATATACACATTTGGTATTGGGCAAGTCACCTAACCTTTCTGTATTGCAATGTTACATAAAAGTAAGTCACATATTACTTTCTTCAGAGAATCATGATTAAGATCAAATAAAATTAGTGAAGTAAAATATTTTAGAAAGTGATAAAAGATATTCTCATAATATATTTCAATATTAATAACTTGTGATGAAAATTGCCATTTACACGCAACTAAGCTTTTGAAATTTTATAAATTGTGTTTTCACAATTTCATTTAGACAGCTACAATGTCATAGCTAAACATTTTATAATCATAAAAATTTATTTTTCTATAGAATCTTGGATCAGAATCTCCTAGTCACCCATGAGTCTAAGGTCAAACAGTTAAATAAATGACTATGAGTCCCCAGTGGTTAATATTTACACAGTTTCACGTGTCACATGCCAGAAATGAGCAAATTGTACACATGGTTTCAAAATTTAGAGTCTGGTCAAACAAATTATAAAGGAAGTGTGCAGTTTTTCATGGAGAAGGATGAAAAGAAAATGTCATTTAATATACATAGAGCAACAGTACCTTATTGTCTGAGAAATGAGTGATATTACTCTGTCTCAACTGCATATTTCATATCTAAGATTATATTCATTACATACTGATCTTAACATTGCTAAGATCAAGGCATTTAACCCAATTTACTACCTAAATAACACCCCACCCTTTAAAAAATAAAAGCAGGAAAGAAAAACAAATGAAAAACCTTTTAGCTATGTAGAAAAAGCATATCAACTTTCTATTCTTAGGCAAATATTTCATAAAATGAAAGAGGAAGCAACCTGTTAAAGAAATAGACATTTTCACTTCTCTAAATACATATTTAATGACTAATAGCACCATAAGACAACTAGGGAGTTACCAGAAAACAAAGGATTTAAGTTTATTTAATTATCTGAATCTTTATCTAATTGTACCATTTAAACCAAAGTAATTACAGGATTAACTTTAATTAATCAAAAGTATTCATTTTTTAGTAGATGAATTCAATGAACTATTGACATGAATTATTTTTCACTATATTGGTAAAGACCTCTTCATTTGATGCAAAATTTAATGAACTATAAAAATGATCTCTGGAATTTTAAAGGACCTGCCATTAGGAGATTGTACTACTTTTATTAATGTAATTTAGAAGTTAAAAAGGAGAAGAACCTGGCAGAAGAAGCCTCTTAAGCACTGTGACCAGGATACTAGCAGAAAGAATATCCCTTCAGAGAAATCACTGAATGGATTTGTGTAGTGTATCAGTGTCTCAGTGCTTACCGGCCGGCTGGGATTCCAATGGGGTTCACAACTCCCGGTCTCCTTTAAAAAAAGAACAGCAAAAACACAAAGCTCTCAGGAGTTCTTTGCTGATTTATAGACCAGACCTCAGGGTGAGAAATCTAAGGCACCCCTGCTCAGACTCCACCCTTCCGGGAATTTGTGAGCTAACTTTAGTTCCTCCCACCCTAGCTAATGCCATTGTAAATCCCCAGTCACAGACAAACGTAAGCAAAATGCTGTTCTTGCTCTCTGTCGCAAACACTTGCAGCTCTGCTTTGGACTCTTTCCCCTAAGCAGCTCTGCCCTTTAGACTCCAGTAAACACTTCCTTGCCCTCCAAGAACATAGATCTCTGGGCCTGTGGGCTATATCCTATAATAAATAACCCTACAAAGCAAGTAAGTAGGGTACTGTTGTTTGTGTGTGAGCTGAACCAAGGAGTTTGTCCAGGAGGCAAATTCTAAAAGTTGCATCCCTTCCTTGCTTTGGGCTTTGGTAGACTAAGGACTACAGAAAACTTTTTTTCAACTCTGCAGATGAGGGAAGGTTGGATTTTTGAGGCAGTACCCCACTGACAAATGCATGGTGAGTTTCCATGTTGAAGGCGGAGTTTAACATTTAATGGATAAACATTTTAGTCAAAACCTTAAAATAGGCTCTAGAATATACTTTATTGTCCAATATGTGTGTTTTAAAAACTCCTAGATCATAAATCTGGATAGCTAACAAGACAATCAAAGAAGAAAAAGAGTTTCAAGATCATGTTGAAAGTCACCTAAGAAACTTCAGTCTTTTGATGAATGTCCTTTTAGTTATAGAACCAAAGATCAAAGAGTTTCAGAATTAGGACCAAAGATAGACAGAGAGCCTGAATAATTGATCCACCTTCGTACACCTAAGCCTTGTTGAGCTCCCACAACACACTAGGTAAAGCAGTATTTGATTCAATCATATGTACTATGTGCTTGCTATATAACCAGGGACAATTCAATTAACCCGTGCCGAGGCTCAGTATCATGCCTTTCAAGTGGAGATATGAAGGTACCTTTCCTCACAAGATTACAAAGATATTTTTAAAAAATGCATGTAGAAAGCCAGCATACCAAGACATGTAAGACACTAGACGACACGTTCTTTTTTTTAATTTTTTTATTATTTTTTTATTGTTGAAAGTATTACAGATGTCCCCACCTTTTTCCCCCAATGGTCCCCTCCTCCCTACTCCCACCCCCCTCCGGCTTTCCTCAAACTAATGTCTGAGTCCACTGGTTGTGCATTTTTTTTTTTTTTAATTATCCAGACAAAAGTACCGTCCTCCTGTCTCTAAGGGAGGAGGATAAAACACATGCAATTATTTTTTCTTTTTAATTGATTTTTCAGAGAGAGAGAGAGAGAGAGAGAGAGAGAGAGAGAGAGAGAGAGAGATAGAGAGAGCATGAATCTCCCGAGGGTGCCAGGCCAGGGACCAAACCGACAAATTAAGTTCGTGCCCTGATAGGTATGTGCCCTGATGGGAATCAAAACCGCCACCCCCTGATGTACCTAAGGAGGCTCCACCCACACCAACCAGGGCCATATGCAATCACTTAATACAAATAATTAACTAGTAAAAAGTTAATATTTCATCTGATCAGTCCTATTCTTACAGTAACCCTACAGAGTGAGTTCATTATGCTCATTTTGTTCAGTTCAAAGTGCAAAACTTTAAATCTAGTCAGGGTGTCTCAAAATTTGTGCTTTTTTTCTTTCTCTTTCTTTCGTTCTTTCTCTCTTCCTTCCTTTTTTTTTTTTTTTTTTTTTAATCTGCAAGAACTTTGGAGGATTTGCCAAGTTTGAATATCCAAGAAGTGAGCCTGAGGGTGTAGTCTGTGTCATGGTTGGTGGGAGAACATCATTCCTTTAATAAAAACAGAAATAGAGACCTACATAACAAGTTATTACTTTACGTTGTTTCTTCTAAAATCTTTGTTTTGTTGCTGTTGTTTCATTTATTTATTTTAAATGATAGCTTTCTTGTCTTACTTTTATTATTTTATCTTTATTATAGAAAGTATTGCAAATGTTTCCCTTTTTTCCCCCATTGACCCCTTCTCCCCGCTCCCACCCCCTCCTGCCTTCCCCACACTATTGTCTGTGTCCATAATGATAGTGTTAACAACTGTTCCATCAAAATGTTATCTTGAAAAACTATTATTTTAACACAGTCACTTTTAAAGATTTGCTTGCAGGTCTAAGCTATACTCCTACTTCTTATATTGGTAATTTAAAAAAAGTGTTACCTTTAATCATTTAAAAAATATATTCAGCATATTCTTTGCACTAGGTACAAAGCTAAATGCCAGGGATATGCTGTTGAGCAGACCCTTTGTAATACGAACAGAGACCCTAAAAATATAAAGCAATTGTGGTGAAAGCAAAATCCTCTGTGGGCCAGCTGTGGAGGGGAAGGAGAGAAGAGAGAGAGCTTCCATTCCTTCTCTTTTGGAAACGGGAAGAAGAAAATGTTACCAGGATAAATATTGGTAGCAATTCAGAGTTGTCTGTTAATTTCCATGTATGTCATTTCGCTTCCAACATATATCTCTGAGCAGCGGGGACTGATTTTATCCCCCTCAAAGCCTTGCCCATGAATAGAGTGAAATAAGTATCAGGTGAATTAGTTCATTTTTTCAAAAAAAGATTCCGTACCTTCCATCAAAATTAATGATCAGGGTTTTAAGGGAAGTTCTGTTCTCCTACAGGGGAATTTTTAAACTGGAAACTCATCCTAATTCTTCAGAGTTTATTTCCTATAGGTAGGCCATTGTCTGGACTCTAGCAGACTTCAATAGATGTTTCCGGTATTATTAACCAAATTAAATGTCATGTAACAGATGTTTCCGGAAGACTCCAAGGCTACAGATACACTGTGACTCTCGTTCTGAATGCTCCATAATTAAAAATGGGTAAGGAGACTGTGTAAGTAAAAGTGGGTGAAGCTTGGTAGCCAATTCAGGTCCCGTGATTAAACGTGTTTTGTGGCAGTGAAAGAAAACTACAACCTCAGTTTGGGGAAAGACGGGTGGAAAGCTGCATCCTCAAACGTGGGTGCTGAAGGGTAACAGAATATACCACCCCCAAATATGACTAGGAGTTCAAGACTTGCCATCCCAAAACATGTCCTTTTGTTATATGAATTATTTTGAGCTGTAGACACTTGAAAAACAGCAAATGCAGGGAGATAAGGTCTCTGAACTCCCCTTATCTGCCTCAAGATAAATCCTCCACAGAACCCAATTGTAATAAATCCCCTCCCTGGGAGTTTCATCGACCAGGGAAGACTGACTCTTATCAAGAAAAGACCACAAGAGGACACCATGCAGAGGCAAACTTTGTCACAAACTGCATATATCTCTCGTTTATTCTTCAAGGGCCATTTGTCTTTCCTAAAAATTGTTTGCTCTCCCCTAAGAAGTCTTCATCCCTCTCCTTTCCCTATTAAGATGGAATTTAAGCCTGAATTCTAAGTCACCTTGGTGAGGTACTCATTTTTCCTGGGCATCTCCCCTGTATACATAAGGGATGTATACGTGTTAATAAACCTCTGTTTGTTTTTCCTCTTGTTAATCTGTCTTTTATTAAAGGGATCCCAGCTAAAAACTCTGAAGGTTAAAGGGAATATTTTTTTCCCCTTCCCTATAGTATATAGGAGGTTTCACATTAATCTATTTTTTAAACTAAATAAAAACTTTTTAGGAGCTCACTTCCTTTTGTAGAGGAAAATTTAATCTGAGTCATTATTGGGCCTTTCCTTTCTTCTTCAAGAGAGTGATGAAAATTTCCCAGATGTTTCACTCAGAAAAATACTCTGGGACGGGCCTGTTTGCTTCCTTCTTTCTCTTCCCTCTCTCTCTCTCTCTCTCTTCTGTCCTACTTCTGTCTTTTCCCCACCCTACCACCCTGCGCACCCAAGGACGCTTTGCCCTTCCTCTTTGAGTTAAGAAATATAACATAACATATGCTTTCTCAAAAGCCAGGTCAGGACTTTCTCATCAAGCAGTTTCTACTCTGAAGCCCAGGAAAGCAGAATCTTCTATATATGAGGAGGGGAAAAGATAAAGAACAGGACATGCACATCAAAAATTGTCTTTCTCTGCTCTTTCCCTTCTCCTTTCCTTTTCCCTCTCCTCCTCTACCCTCCACTTCCCCTCCTCTACCTTTTCCTTTCCTTCCTCCTCCTCTTACTTCCTTCCTTTCCCCTTCCCCTCCTCATGTCCTCTCCTCTTCTATCCCCATTTCCCCCTCCTCCCCTTCCCTCCAACTCCCCCTCCTCCCCCTTCCTTCTGATCTACTCTTTCCCCCTCCTCTTCCTTTTTCTCTTCCCCTTCCTCACTTCTCTATAGAGGAAAAGCAAAGAAAATTAATGCACCAGTAAATCGCTAGGCTAGGTTTAGGTAATCTATTCTCTTCTTCCTGTGATGTATATATTTTAGTTGTTAGAAAAATTTCCCAGTAATGCACAGGGGCTTTCCTTTCCACTATATGTAGTATCTTCTGTTTTTCTGAGAAAAACACAAGGGCTCATTATAAGCAATTTGCCAGCTGGTGTTTAAATTCATTTAGGAACCAAAATTCCTATAACCTATTCACTTTTTCCTAGATCAGAATTTCTCTTTCACTGTTAAATTCACAGAGATGTTTAAGGCAATTTATTGTTGTTTTCTAGTGGGGGAACTTTAATAGTCCTTTAATACGTGATTACATGCCAGTTTGCCCTAAAGTCTGATTATTTACATGAAGAATTGGAATTAACAAAAATAATCTTTTTTTTTCTGTATTTAAATAGTAAGTGGGGGAAAAAAAGAATGAGAACTGAGCTACCAAGAGTTTTCTAAATTATTTTATTGTTATTATTTTTTAATTTTACTGTATTGTTGACAGTATTACAGATGTCTCCCATTTTCTCCCTTTATGCCTCTCTCCACCCAACCCCCGCCCCACCCCAGGCCTTCTCCATGCTATTGTCTGTGCTCATAGGTTATGCATATATGCATGTATATTCTTTGGTTAATCTCTTCCTGTCCCCTCCCACCCAACACCCTCTTTCACCCCTGAGATTTGTTATTCTGTCTCATGCATCCATACCTCTGGACCTATTTTGTTTGTCAGTTTATTTTGTTCCTTAGATTTCACTTACAAATGAGATTACGTGATACTTGTCTTTCTCTAACTGGCTTATTTCGCTTAGCATTATTCTCTCCAGGTCCTGCCATGCTGTCTCAAAGGGTAAGAGATCCTTCTTTTTTACAACTGCATAGTATTCCATTGTGCAAATGTACTACAACTTTATTATCCACTCATCTACTGAGGGGTACTTGGGCTTTTTCCAGATCTTAGCTACTGTAAATAGCACTGCTATGAACATAAAGGTGCATATATTCTTTCTTATTGGTGTTTCAGGATTCTTAGGATATATTCCTAGAAGTAGGATCACTGGGTCAAATAGCAGATCCATTTTTAATTTTTTGAAGAATCTCCATACTGTTTTCCATAGTGGCTGCACCAGTCTGCATTCTCACCAGCAGTGTACTAGAGTCCCTTTTCTCCACATCCCTGCTAACACTTGTTGTTTGCTGATTAATTGATGGTAGCCATTCTGACAGGTGTGAGGTGATACCCCATTGTGGTTTTATTTGCATCTCTCTGATGATTAGTGATGTTGAGCTTTTTTTTTTTTTTTTAATCCTCACCCGAGGACATTTTTGCACTCATCTTCAGATAGAGCCGGAGGGAGAGAAGGAGGAAGAGAGAGAAAGAGACATCGATGTGAGAGAGACACATCGACTGGTTGCCACCCACACGACCCCAAGCGGGGCCAAACTGCAACCCATGTATGTGCCCTTAGCGCGAACCGAACCTGGGACTCTCTGGTCTGCAGGCCGATGCTCTAACTGCTGAGCAAACTGGCCAGGGCGATGTTGAGCATTTTTAATGTGTCTACTGACCATGTGCATGTTCTCTTTGGAGAAGTGCCTATTCAAGTCCTTTGCCCATTTTTTCATTTGATTGTTGTCTTCCTGGTGTTGAGGTGTATGAGTTCCTTGTATATTTTTGAAATTAAACCCTTATCAAATGTATCATTGGCCATTATATTCTCCCATACAGTAGGTTCCCTTTTCATTATGTTGATGGTTTCTTTGTTGTGCAGAAGCTTTTTAGTTTGATAGTCTCATTTGTTAATTTTTCCCTTTGTCTCCCTTGCCTAGGTGATGTATCAGTGAAAATACTGTTTTGTGAGATGTCTGAGATTTTACTGCATATGTTTTCTTCTAGGATTTTTATGGTTTTGTGAGTTAACTTTAAGCCTTTTATCCATTTTGAGTTTATTCTTGTGTATGGTGTAAGTTGATGGTATAGTTTAATTTTTGCATGTATCTGTCCAATTTTCCCACCACCATTTATTGAATAGACTATGTTTACTACATAGTGTGCTCCATTGTATGCTCTTATCTCTTTTGTCAAATATTAATTGGCCATATTTGTGTGGGTCGATTTCTGGGGTCTATATTATGTTCCATGGTGTATATGCCTGTTCTTATGCCAGTACCAGGCTGTTTTGATTACAATGGTTTTGTAGTACAATTTGATATCTGGTATTTTGATCCCTCCAACTTTTTTCTTCTTTCTCAAGATTGCTGTGGCTATTTGGAGTATTTTATAATTCCATATATATTTTTGGAAAGTTTGTTCTAGCTCTGTGAAATATGTCATTGGTATTTTAATAGGGATTGCATTGAATCTATAGATTGCTCTTGCTGTATGGACATTTTAATGATGATGATTTTTCCAATCCATGAACATGGTATACACTTCCTTTTTCACTGTCCTATAGTTTTCTGAGTATAGGTCTTTTACCTCCTTGGTTAAGTTTATTCCGAGGTATCTTATTTTTTTGTTGCCACAGTAAATAGGATTTTTTTAACTTACTCTTTCTGAGGTTTCATTATTGGTGTATTAAAATGCCATTGATTTGGGGGGTTAATTTTGTATCCTGCTACTTTGCCAAATTTATTTATTAGACCTAGCAGTTTTTTGGTGGAGTCTTTAGGGTTTTCTATGTACAATATTATGTCATCTGTGAACAATGACAGTTTTACTTCCTCCTTTCCAATTTGGATGCCTTTTATTTCTTCTTCTTGTCTGAACGTTGTGGCTAGGACTTCCAGTACTATATTGAATAAGAGTGGTGAAAGTGGACATCCATGACTTGTCTCTGATCTTAAGAGAAACGGTTTTAGCTTTTCCATTGAGCATAATGTTGGCTGTATGTTTGTTATTTTGGGCTTTTATTATGTTCAGGTATGATCCCTTTATTCCCTCTTTGCTGAGAGTTTTTATCATAAATGGGTGCTGGTTTTTGTCAAATACTTTTTCTGCATCTATTGATATGACTGTATGCTTTTTATCTTTCATTTTGTTTATGTGGTGTATCATGTTTATTGATTTGAGAGTGTTGAACCATCTTTGCATCCTCAGAATTAATCCCACTTGGTCATGGTGTTTGAGCTTTTTGATGTATTGCTGGATCCTATTTGCTAGCATTTTGTTGAGAATCTTAGCATCTATGTTCATCAGGGATACTGGCCTATAATTTTCTTTCTTTGTTATGTCTTTATGTGATTTTGGAATTAGGTAATGCTGGTCTCATAAAAAGAACTTGGAAGTCTTCCCTCCTCTTGAATATTTTGTAATAGTTTGTGGAGGATTAGTGTTAACTATTTATTTATTTGAAATATATATATATTTTTCTTTATTGATTTTAGAGAGAGAGGAAGGGAAAGGGAGAGAGAGATAAAACATCAATGAGAGGAACATCAATTGGCCACCTCCTGCATGTCCCCCACTGTGGATTTGGCCAACAATCTGGGCATGTGCCCTGACCAGGAATTGAACTGGCAACCTCCTGGTATATGGGTTGACACTCAACCACTGAGCCACACTGGCCAGCTAATTCTTTTTTTTTTTTCTGCTCTAATTGGTTTTTTTTTTCTACCTTGTCCTTCAAATCACTGATTCAGTCTTCTGCCTCATTCAGTCTACTTTTGACTCCTTCCATTGTATTCTTGATGTCAGATATGTTATTCTTTATTTTTGACTGATTCTTATTTATGTTTTCTATTGCTCGTTTCATGTTGTTGTAGTTTTCACTAAGTTTCTTGAAATTCTCACTAAGTTCCTTAAGTATTATTATAATCATTACTGCAAACTCTATATCTGATAATTTGCTTGCCGCCATTTTGTTTAGTGCTTTATCTGGAGTTTCCCCTTTTCTTTACTTGGGGGAAGGTGTTTCTTTGTCTCACCATTTTTGCTGAATCTTTTTTTTTCTATGTATTAGATCAAACTGCTATGCCTCTCAGTCTTCATGGGGAGGCCTTATGTAGTAAGTGTTTTGTGGGACCAAGTGGTGCAGTCTCTTAGGTCTCCTGAGCTGGAGGCTCTAGGGATGACACTTGTGTGATTTATTTGGGCTCCCTGTTATAATTGGGTCTCAAATGTGGTTGTCCCATGCACAGATGGGATCTCCTCTCAGGTTTGCTGATTGTGAGTCTCATTCCTGACTACATCATGTGAGCTGTTGTGCAGGGGCTGGCAGAACAAAACTAAACACAACATAACAGAAACATACAAAAGAGCCTTAAAACCACACACACACACACACACACACACACACACACACACACACACACACATACAACCAACCAGCAAAGAAGAGAGAATTAGGGAAACAGAAGAGAATAAGAATAATAGAAGAAAAGGAAAAAATACTAGGAGAGAAAAAAAGGGGGAAGAAAAAGTATTCTGAAAGGACAGAGGTAAAATAAATAAAATAAGAACAGACAATAGGGGAATGAAAATGGTATGAAAGAAAAGAGGAAGAAAAAAATTATGAAGAGGAAAATAGAGGAGAAAGCAGAAAGGCAAAAAATTAGAAAAGGAAAAAAGATGCTTAAGTAGGAGAAAAATGAAAAAATATAGTAAGTAAAGGGAAAGAAAACACAGAGACTAAAATAATATCAAAACAATAAAAAAGGGAGATAAAGAAGATGATGTAAAAAAAAAAAAAAAAAAAGAGTAAAGTGACCTAAGGTTGTTCTCAGCAGAGTTTTAATGCCTCCTGTGAGTGCCCTTTGGATCCTGCTCTACTTAGGTGCCAGCTACAGTCAGAAACTGTTCTCCTGCCCAGCCGGTATGGCTCAGTGGTTAAACGTCAACTCATGTACCTAGAGGTCACCAGTTCAATTCTTGCCCAGATTGTGGGCCCAATCCATAGTGGGAGGCACGCAGGAGGTGGCCAATCGATGTTCTCTCTCATCGATGTTTCTATCTCTCTCTCCTTCTCCCTGTCTCTCTCTAAAATCAATAAAGAAAAAAGAAAGAGAAGAAACTGTCCTCCTTTGGCTCTTAGCAACCTTCTGGAGCTCCACGCGGTCTGCAGCTTGTGTCTGACTCCACAGACTGTCTGCATGCAGGAGGGTCTTCCAGTTACATTCTGAAGGCAGTTTGTTGGCAACATGGGGCCCAGGGGTGGGTCAGCAAACTTCCCCAGGTTCCCTGGGCTCCACGTCTAGCCACCTTGGCCTGCTGGACAGCTGTCCATTTCAGTCACTGAAAAGTCTGTTTCTGAAAGGACTTTAGGCAGAACTGGGAGTATAAAACCCCTGGGTCTCCCGTGAGGGGGAGGTGCTGTTCAGTTTTCAAAGAGTGTGGAGGGTGTGTTTTTCACCCCAGAGCTAGAGAGTAATCCAGAATATTTCCCTGTCCTCAGCTGGGCCGAGATCCTTGTACGCAGTCCAGTGGGATCAGCTGGAAACCAGGGGTTTCTATCAGCTCTGCCATGAGGGGAAAGCCCCAGTCAGGTTCCCGGGGCAGTAGGGTGGACAGCCCTACTCCCAAGCCAGTCACTGCGGCTCCCTGAGCCTGTTCAGACCTGTAGGCTTGGCCCCAACTGCTGTCTCCTCTGCCAGTGTCCAGATACAGGGTGTGGAGGCAGTGTTCCTGAGGGTGGGGCGAGCTGTATCTCCTAGGGTGGGGTCTTTTTTTTACCTGAACTGTGGCTTCTGGAAGGGGCCAGCACCTCTCAGGAGAAATGGCCACTTCGGTTTGGGGGAGGCACAACCGAACTGAAGTCACCCGGTGGCTGCTTTTCCATGTCCTTCCCCAGTGCTTCCCATCCCAGCCTCTCCTCGGGCACCTCCAGCCCACACCGCTCTCCCTCTACTGCAGCCTTGAGTGAGTAGCTCTAAATGAAAATCCTGTGCTCTGGGTGTTTTTTTAAACAAACAAAAAACCAGAAAAAAAATCCTATGGCTTTATCTGTGACCAGCTCTGGTCTCCTTAGTAGACAGAAGCTCTGTCACCTTTCACGGCTGGATCTTATGTGGGTCACTGTTTTCGGCTCTGCTGCTCCAGACTGGGGAGCCCAGCTTGGGGTCTGGGTGTCATCCTCTCAGGGAAAACCCCCGACCACAGCTGAGAGACTCCTCGGCCCTCGGCCTGCTGCCTGGGGAAGTGGCCAGACCCTCTGGCGATCATGCACCTCCAACCAGACTCCAGGCGGTTTCTTCCTTCCCTGCTGTAAGACTCCTCTTCAGCTGGACTTTAGTTGGTAATTCCAAGTGTTTGTTCCCCAATTTAGCTTTATTTCCAGTCTGGCCCTGGAAGGAGGTGCAAGAAAGGTCTGCCTATACAGCCGCCATCTTCCCTCCCCAAATAATTTTGAAATACACAAATGCTGTTTACATTGCTGGCCCTATGTCAATGAGCCAGCACATCTGAATACACAGAACCTTGATTCATTAGTAAATGACCATTAAGGATTATAAAACTTTCACTGTAGAGCAAGGATTTGCTTTCAAGTAAACCATTTTGTAGTCACAGTTCTTGCTTTTACTGTTTATTTTACGACACAGATTTTCTCATATTAATGCTGTTTTTGCTATCATCATCCTCTGGATAACTAGAGGTCCCCATAGTTCCTGTAAAACAGAAAACAGAGTAACTTGAGTCATATTGACTTCATTGACTTTAGTACATTATTGACATTGTGACGACTCTTTGCAAAATGGGAACAGACAGTGCAAAATTTCCATTGGAAGGCAAAGCTTTTATACACTAAGACTTTTTTTCACAGTACAAAGTACAGTGCAAGTGCTCTTCATAACAACTCACATCGCACTAAAACATTTTTGAGAAACAATTTTAAAATATTAAAAATGACTATCAAGAGAGGCAGCAAAGGGTGTTTGTTTGAAGGTGCTTGTTTAAGATCTCATGCATTTGACTTTCTCCTGTGACTGACTGCTGGAGTGGTTTCTAGTACCACTAAGAAAGGCTGTCAAGGTTCCCGCTGTGCACGCGTCCCGCATCAGGACACCGTTTTGCCAGTTGGTATTCATTTGTGTCTTCCCACAGCTATAATGCATATCCACCAAAATACAGCAAAATCCTAAATTTTCTTAATTGCACACTGCAGACAAGGAAAACTATTTTATTAGTCTAGAATCCAAAGAATGTTTATAGTAAGTCTCCAAAAGCCAGAGGAAAATGTTTCTAAGAGCTTTTTTAGACAAGGAGAAGAGCAAGAGCTTGTAGGAAGTGGGAAAGGACATCCATAAACTTGAGATTTTAACTTGCATTTATATATAAGAATTGTAGTCTACTCTAAATAATTGTTTTTATAACCTGGAGGAAATAGATTATTATTAGCAAAATATAAATTTTTAAAATTGACTGAATTAGAAGGACACTTGAAAACAACAATTCTTTTAGAGAAGATTAGAGATGTGTTTATTTATTTATTTTGTTATTTTTTCTTTATTGATTTTTAGAGAGAGAAGAAGGTAGAAGGAGAGAGAGATGGAAAGATCGATGAGAGAGAACATCGATTAGCCACCTCCTTCATGCTCCCCACTGGGGATCGGGCCCACAACCTGGGCATGTGCCCTGACCAGGAATCAGACCAGCGACTTCTTGGTGCACAGGTCAATGTTCAACCACTGAGCCACACCGGCCAGTCTGGAGATGTGTTTAAAGGGTCAGCATATAGACAGCTATATCATGTTTAAATAGTTTGCACAACTATTGTCAAGTTCTAGCTCAACTTTATTTATTTTGCTATAAATCCTTCTAATAAAGTAGATATTAAGTAAATTTTCTTTTAAAAGTCACATTTTATTGCAAAATCAATATCCAGCAAAATTAACATTTTTTTTCTTTTTTAGTAATGCTGGTGACATTCTCACCAGCATATATAATATATATACATTATATATATTTTAATGAATATATAATTATATATAATATATAATATATTATAATATAAAACAATTTTTGATATAATAATTAAAAATATATTTTAAATTAAATTTTATTGGGGTGACATGGTTAATAAGTTATATAATTTTCAAGTGTACATTTTTATGCTACATGATCTGTTTATTGCATTGTGTGCCCACCACCATCTTCTGTCACCATATATTTGGCAGCCACTGTGGAAAACGATATGGAATGTCCTCAAAAAAATTAAGGATAGAGTTACCATATGACCCAGCAAACCCTCTTCTGCGTATTGACCCAAAAAACTGAAAACATTTATTTGTAAAGATACATGCACCCCTATGTTCAGTGCAGCATTATGCACGGTGGCCAAGCCATGGAAACAACCAAAGCATCCTTCGATAGAAGATTGGGTAAAGAAGATATGGTGCATATATACAATGGAATAGTACTCATCCATAAGAAAAAATGAAATACTGCCATTTGTGACAACATGTATGGACCTTGAGAATACTATGCTAAGTGAAATAAATCAGAAGTTAAGAACCATATGATTTCACTCATTTGGGGGATATAAAGCTGAAAGCAACAAATTAACAAATAAGAAAAACAAACAAACAAAAACTCATAGCCCAACTTTAAAGAATAGGGTATTCCAATGTTATTCAAATTATTCCAGACTGTAGAAAAAGAGTTTGTCTGTTGATTTTCTGAAATTATCCTTATCTCAATTCCAAAACTTGATAAGGTTAGGCATCTAAGCTACAGAAGCCTGTTTCAATTTTTTTTTTTTTTAAGTTGATACAGATCCCTGGCTGGTTTGGCTCAGCTGTTGGAGCATCGGCCTGTGGACCAGAGAGTCCCGGGTTCGGTTCCCGCTAGGGGCACATACCAAAAAAAAAAAAAAAAAAAAAAAAAAAAATTTGATACAGAATCGTATCACTTATCTATTTTCATCAGAGTCATTTATTTTTATTCAGGATATATAGAGTGGGCAAAAGTAGGTTTACAGAAGACAGATAATACAAACAATGCAATAATTAATAAATAAATAATAGTACAAGAATAAACTCTGTTTTGTAAACTCTGTTTACTCAAAACTGTAAACCTACTTTTGCCAACCCCTGTGTTAATTCTATTTAAAATAAGCTTTAGCTATTTTCCATTGCATAGTTTTAGCATATTTTGTTTTGTTTTATGATGTTTGATTTTTTCCTTTTTGAATTAATTTATTTTTGAATTTTTATTTTCTTATATAGACTTTATTTTTTAGAGCAGTTTTACATTTACAGCTGGTAAACAATTTGATTAAATTCTACTTGGTTCTTACTTTGAATTTTTCCAAAACTTGGGTGAAGAGAAAGGATTCCTTATCACTTTGAAATATTCGGTATCAGAAAATTTGATAAATTTGATTTTGTAAAAAAGTTTTAAAATATCTTTTGACATTGCAAAAAATGGACTAAAATACCCCAAAATAACTGAAGACAAAAAACAAACTGGGAAATATACTTAGAATATATATTACACATATGAATTAATATCCTGAATATATATATAAAAATTAATACTCATGTGTATATAACTCAATCAAAATATTCCTTTTTATCTTTTAATACTTTTACTGTGAATTTGATTTTTTATATTAATATAGGTAAATCCGCTTTTTGTTGATTTTTTCATGTCCTCATTTTCAACTTTTTGGTGTCATTTTATTTTGTTTATTTTTTAAAAGACATATAGCTAAATAATTATCTACATACTACTCTATATTTCCTTATCTATCTATATAGCAAGGTAAAAAAATATCTACTTTTTAAAGAGAACATTGACCATCTCCCATTTAGTTAAATGCTGATGTATTTAGAAGGGAAATTTAGGGATCAGCATAACTTGGGATCAGCATTTCTGCCCTCTCAATCCTTTGAGTGGGAAAAAGGGTCAAACCAACACCATACATTTACTCTAAAGCAGCTCATTCTATAAAGTGAATATAACTAAGGTAGAGTGGGAGAGAAAAAACAACATTTCCCTGATATTTTAAATTGGGAACAACGTTAAGATTCCTGCAGGTGGAAAGCGATAGGACAGGAGATAAAAGAAGAGAGAGACAAGAAGCTTGGTGGTTATCCATGATACTGTCCCACAATGTGAGCCATTTTCTACCTACAGTTCCAGCCACAGTCTAGTGTCTGAGTTGTATTTGGTGGGAATAAAAGAATGGAGTTGTTCTCAGCACAGTATGATTTGATGGAAAAAACAGTATATAGTGGAATGAGATACTCTATAAAATGAAATAAATTCATGGAAGTAGAAACTCAGGAAAGAAGTGATATTAGGTATATTCTCCCCCCACTAAACACACATACCCTTGAAACAAGGAAAGACATTCTGTGAATGAATATCCTCAGATATCATTAACAATTAAAGAAACATGGTAAAATCAGTTGTCATCTCAGTGACTTGGTTGTTTGATTTACATCAGACTGTACCCTTGAACCCCATTTCTTTTGTTTCTTAATGAAGTTGGCCTTTCAACAACTCCAGTTGGACTTTCTGTTTTGGAGTGAATTGTGGGCAATAAAAGAAGCAGGAACATGAATTTCACTTTATGTATATTCGACCTCAAAACATGAGGCTTTGAGAAACCATAGGAGAAATATAATTCAGATTTTAGTGAGTTTTTTTAAAACTATGCCGAATTGTGCTACTTTTTGCTCTGGCTGCTAGGAAATTAATGTAAACTTTTTGCTCTATCTTTAGCATCCTTGTGGGAACTTTGATGAGCATTACTGATTCTAACTTCCTCTTGTATTTACTGTACAATAATTGTTCCATTGCATCTATCTATTTACTTATTTATGTGTTAACTACCATGTGGCCCATTGCATTTTAATACATAATATAAATTCCTCAACCTTGGTTAAATGGTAATGAACAGATAAACAAATGAACAAACAAATAAACAATTAGGTGACTATTGCTCCCATACAAATTTCCCCTCCCTCACTTTGGCCCCTAATTACTGTTCAGCAAATCATTTACTCCTCACCTGTTGACTTAAAATTCTATTCTCTAGAGAGCATCCACTTGAAATACTCACTCATGATCATTCAAGGCTTCAAAAAGCAGGGTCAGATCCCCATAGCCTTCACTGTATTGATCAGAGCATCTCCAGGCTATTCTACATGATAAGAGGGCTTTATTGTCTAGATGTCTGTCATGGGGTCAGTAGGGTCAGCACTCTGGTTTTAGAGTGGTCAGCAAATAGCTACATCTCCTATGCAATTTACAGAGGACCTACTTCCAATAAGGCTATATATATATATATATATATATATATATATATATATATATATATATATATCTCCTCTGACTTATAACTTTTCAATTACATTTGTTCTTTATCAGAACAAAGATAATTCCATTGTAATTATTCCCCTAAGAAATTTCTTGTAATTATTCCCCCCCATATGAAAACCCTGTATCTTTATTATGCTTGCAAGAATGGACTTTTGGACTCAATGCGCTAACACAGGACAGATGCAATCATAGGTTAATGTTTTATTAACACCAATAACTAGCTGAGCAGGACACTCTATAATTTAAATTAATAAACTAACACAGAACAAAAATATCATCAGCAGGAAGAAATAGGCAGGAGAAATTCTTCCCTAATTTTCTTTTATCTGTGACTCTTTATGAAGTTCACAGAATCATCATCCTATTGGAGCTTAACATAGAGTATGAAATTCTCATTTTGTCCAAGTACTACTGCCTATTCGTTCTCTCCATTCCATTTCCACTGTCATTACCTGTCCCAGTCTAACCTGTCATCACCTTGTGACTTCCTTTGGGCAGTCTCCTAACGTGTTTCCCAATCTCTATATTTTTCCCTATAATCTAAACTTCATGTCATGCACAGACTAATCTTTCCAATTGTGTCTTACTATACTCATTAAGGACCTCTTTAAGTGGTATCCAAAAAGCATGAACTTCTTGACATCTCATACAAGACTCTTTGTGTTTTAGCCTGTGCTTACCTCTGGAGTCTCACTTTGGGACCATCTTCCCTAGTGGGTCCCATATTCCAGCATGTTAAATCCACTGTGAGAATTTGACTGATCCAAACCCTTTCACCATCTATGTGGTTTCCTTTAGGCAGTTTACCTCCTTCTGATTGAAATGTTCTTTTCTCTCTTGATTGTCTTTTCCAAAAATCAACTTAAATTTTCATCTCAGCTTTGAGACCTTATTTTATACTCTATAGTCTTATTTTATTATCTGTTTTATAATGCCTCCCATGATATTTTATTTGAGTATGCTCTAAGAGATTTAAAGTCTTCTAAAACTCAGAAGCATGACAGATGTCTGAGAGGTATGAGGGGATTTATCTACCCAGTATGGTTCAATCCTTTTTTTCTTGTTGTTGATACAACAAACCAACATGACTTAGAGTTTAGGTCCAGATAACACAGGTTGTTTGTTTGTTTTTTATTTTAATATTTTTTTTTTTATTGATTTTACAGAGAGAGGAAGGGAGAGGGGGAGAGAGAGAGAAACATCGATGAGTGAGAACATCCACTGGCCACCTCCTGCATGCCCCCCACTGGGAATTGGGCTCACAACCTGGGCTTGTGCCCTGACCAGGAATCTAACCAAAAACCTCTTGGTGCATAGCTCTAGCTCAACCACTGAGCCACATTTGCCGGGCCAGGTGACACAGGTTTTGTGTTGTGAGATGACTTAGTTAACTCATTATTGTGTGTATAGCAAATCGCTGTTGCTCTTTCTTCCACTCCATACTGACTGCAATGTCTTATGAAAATGGCTGCTCTATGTACTTTCTTGTCCAGTCTATGTCTCTTTCCAATACTCAATTTGGAATAGAGCTTAGAAAATGCTCCCTAGCCTATCAATCGTCCAGAATTACTGCTCTGGATAAGGTATTTGTCACTGAGTCTCATTGGACCATGCCACCTCCCTTGGGGGAGCTCCAGGGCCCACGTGAGATATGAGTACACTCCTTGCACCTAGACTTGTCTGTTCTGAAACTCTATTGTATTCAGCATCTATTCTTTATAATTTGTAATTATAGCTATCACCTGTATTAAAAAAGAGAGTTTATTTTTCACTTTATAAGAAGTTTTCTCTTAGTTTCAAAAAAAAAGGAGCAGAGTGGAAATGCCTTTGATGTGCCTCCTTAATAGGAGGTACCCTTTAAATCTTACTTCCACATTCACTGTATCACTGAACTTCCTCTCTGGCAAAGCTCTGATGATTTCCTAATTGGCAAACCCAAACTGTCTTCTCTACTTACAGCCTCTACATTGGAAGCTCTTGTCCTATTACTTCTTTCACAGTGAGAAGCTCAGGTTAATTTTCTTCTTCATTCCCCTCTGTCTCTTCTCTTCCCCACTCACTCCACAGAATTCCCCTTAGTTTCTAACAAAATACATCCTTTTGTTTTGTACCTGTAGCACTTTTTGTACTGCTCTTAATAGACCTCAGCACAGGCTGAGTTCTTAATTTGTCTGTATGCATGATTACCTTCTTTCTGGAGTATTTGGTACTTGAGCGTAAGGTTTTATCTTCATTTACGGCCTTTACCCTAGTAGATAATAAAATATTATTATTGTTTTTAAAATTTTTTTTCTTTATTGATTTTAGAGAGAGAGGAAGAGAGAGGGAGAGAGATAGAAACATTAGTAAGAGAGAACATCAATTGGCCGCCTCCTGCATGCCCCCCACTGGGGATTTGGCCCACAACTCGGGCATGTGCCCTGACTGGGAATCGAACCGGCGACCTCTTGGTGCATGAGTCGATGCTCAACCACTGAGCTACACCAGTCAGGCAATAAAATATTATTAATTAAGTTAATTAGATTATATCTGCATTGTCTATTCACTAGGATCTATTATTAACCAGATAAATTTATATATTAAAATATCACTAATTGTATTCAAGAGCAAAAAAAAAAAAAGCATTATGGCAATGGAATAGGAAATTAAAAAGAAACGAAACGAAACTCTGAACAGTGAGCCTGGGGATCTGTTTACAGTCTGGACCCAACATTATTGGAAATGAACATGGGACCTTAGGATAAGTAGTCACACAAGAAATGGACAAAGGAGAAAGCTATTTTATACACATAATATGTTTATTTTTAAAATCTTAAGTTTTAAGATCCTTTCATTTCAAGGTTTTACTTTGGTTTTAAAAATGGAAAGTATATTGAAATAATACCAGGTTTTTAGTCATTAGTCTGAAAAGACCATTTTAGTCTATATTTTTACTATCACAAATTTATTTTTATTATTTTTTTAAATATATTTTCATTGATTTCTTAGAGAGAAAGGAAGGGAGAGAGAGATAGAAACATCCATGTGAGAGAGAAACATCAATTGGATGCCTCCTGCACGCCCCCTACTGGCGATCGAACCTGCAACCCGGGCATGTATCCTGACTGGGAATCGAACTGGGACCTCTCAGTCCATGGGATGACACTCAATCCACTGAGCCACACCAGCCAGGCAACTATCACAAAATTTTATATGTAAAGCATTGCAGAAGTATGTAGTTTTAATAAAATAGGAAAATCCCACCAATAAAATCAACACTTTTTTCAGATTAATAAAAATATCTTCCTGCTATTAAACTTTAGCTGTAGAGACACTAGGAAGAGGAATATGCTTTACCAAACCTTCTTTCCTCATTTTCACACTCTCACAGCCAACTCTTCCAAAAAAAGTCACCTCTGTGATAAGCCAGCATCGGCATGGTTGGGGAAATACACATACATACCCACACATAGTAAGAACGAATTCTTTTCATTGAGTGCCTACAAAAATTATTGTGCTTATATTTTTATTTATTTATTTATTTTAATTTTTAAAAAAATACTTTTTCTTTATTGATTTTAGAGAGAGAGGACGGGAGAGGGAGAGAGATGGAAACATTGATGAGAGAGAACATCGATTGGCTGCCTCCTGCATGCCCCCCACTGGGGATCAGGCCCACAACCTTGGCATGTGCCTTGACTGGGAATCGAACTGGTGACCTCTTGGTGCATGGGTCAATGCTCAACCACTGAGCCACACCAGCCGGGCTGTGCTTATATTTTTAGCTAAAGAGACTTTATGAAGAGCTTATTCTTTGCAACTCTGCCTCTTTGTCTAAGAGTTGACCCAGAACCTTTGCTTATTAATGAATTGCTCATGATGTATGAGATGTAACTAGAGTGTCTATTACTAATGCTTCTTGTTCTGAATTACAGTGCAATTTCAGTGCATTTACAGCACAACACAATAAAAGAACACTTTTGTTTGTGGGACTCGAGCCTATTGACATACTCTACAGAACAGAGTGCTCTCTAACAAGACCTTGTTAATAAACCGAACACCGTAAGAGCACACATCATTGTTCACTGAATTACATAAGAGGGTTAACTGTGTTTGGAAAGCCCAGCACATTCACAATCCATAATACCTGGCAATTTACTTGATTAATTAATTAAATTTATTAATTAACTTAATACAGGTCCCTAACTTGTTTGAAAGTGTCCAAAAAAAAAATGCAGTCATATTATATTTATATTTAATCTATTAGATTTCTAGAGAATATAATTAGATTTAATTAGTCAAAGCATTCTGAAGGTATATCCCCCTGAAAGTGGGAAACTCCAAGTGGGATGACACTTGGAGAAGTCAGACAGGGTTCTAGAGAAGAGTGTTATACACAGGAAGCTGCTCCATGTCCCCTGCCGGTGCCAGTCACACTGAGGCAGGCCAATAAGCCAGGACAAGTGGAATAGGGAAACCGAGACAGATAGCTGAATTCACTGGCTGAGCAATTTACAGCCAGATCACAGAAGTCCCCCTACCTAGAGATAACATCTAGGCCTCAGCTGTATTTCAGCTCTAGGCTCAGTAAAGCAACAAGGCCAGATGGGCAAAGCCAGGACCAGCTGCAATGACTAAAGAGCCCTTGCCCTGGCATTGACCAATCCGTGGAGACCACGACCATGAATGCACAACTAGAAAACTGATGAATATTCTGCTGAAACACTCCCCGGAGACCTCCCCTAAGATCCCCCCTGCAAGAGAGAGCTAAGAGTCTAGACAAAGGACCCAGCATGCACTCTCCATTTGGGGAACAGTTCGTACCATTCCATTCCCTCTCTTTTTTCCCCTCTTCTTCCCCCACAAGCATGCATTTCCCTAACTCTAAGGGTCCCCAGGAGACAGGCAGCGGCAGCTCATCTTAGGCTAACCCCTGAAACTGCTCCCAAGGACCCCTTTTCTCTGACTTTCCAGAGAGCTAAGGCAGCTCAGCCTAGGCATTCCTGTTGCTTCTTCTATGCTAAACCCTTCCTTGTTTTACTGTCCCCAACTTAAAAAAAACATACCCTCATAGTCATCTTGACTCATGTTGTGAAATTTTCCCGCCACTATATCAACAACCCACATACTGCAGGCCAGCCCTGTGCAGACCCATTCAGGGCCAGGTCCCTTGTCTGGTAACAACATCACAGCCACTGGAGCTCACACAGCACTCTTTTCCTCTGTGCCTGGATATGCTCTTTCATCTTATCAGAGTACTCCAGGAGCTAATCTTAAGGGGTGAAATTGACACTCTCATTAGCTAGTTATTAGAAGAAAAAAAACAAGGGGAGTCAGAAACTGTTGAGCATATTCAGCTGGGAAGCAGAGGTCCGTTTGCTTCACCGGGAAGCTATAGCTTCACACTCCTCCAGGAAACCACCGGTCCAGTCCCCACAGACTGCTGGGGGCAGGGATAGAGCAAAGGAGGAGGCAAGCCCATGTGCCATAAAGTCAAATGGTGCAGAAGAAGGAGTTTGACCATAGTGGCCTGTCAGTCTAGCCTGGGAAAAAGATCATTGGCTAAGGGGTGGACCCCAAGGCAAGCCCAAGAAATCTTGGGAAGTTAATTGGTTATTTTGAAAAAGCTCCTGGTTAAAACCTCAGGAAAACAAAGCTCTCTCTCTCTCTCTTGCTCAGTGACCCACACTTGCCCACGTGTTCACACGTTCTCTCTCCGTAGCCATGTGGCCTTAGCAGCTGTGTGGCCGATGGCCACCCGGACACCAAACACAGGCTCCAGATGGGAGCCTGGAGACTGCAGCACAGCAATGGATTGCAGCTGGGAAGACAGGCTAAGCTAGCCAGATGCTGAACTGAACTCAGCTTTAACATGGCGCAGACTCTCTGGACATTGACTCTTTCTGGCCCTGATTTTCCATGGCGAGTCAGAGAGACCTGGGGCATTGGTGAACTTCTTCAATTTTGCTTTCCAAATAAATTTTGCCATCCTCTCCTGTGGGTCCCTGGAAATGCTTTTCCTTGTGACACCACAAGAACCCCACACCCACCAGCAAAAAAATGTTTTTACCAACCTAAACTGAGCATACACAACCAGGGACAATGTGTACCTTAGACTAAGCTGATATAGATAAGTGAGTACAAAATATTCCCCTGAACTCCCTGCTAGTATAGATTTTGGCCAAAAGCAGCGGTATTGATTGAAAGAGCCAAGAAAGAACACTAGAGTGGGAATTTATCAAACACTAGCAATTGACTTTAATGATCATTTCCTGAGGACTTCTGTAATATTTTTGGTGTTTAGAGAATGTGTTTAGTAATTGAAAGAAAGTTTCTACTAAGAGAAAAAGTAAACCATTTATAAGGACATTTCAATTTCCCCACTGTTTTCCATATCTTTCTTTATTTGCCAATATCTGTAATACAAATTTTAGGACACATATTTTGCCTCATGAATTTATGAATGATTCTATTTCCTATCATGACATTAGCAGTGTGATTTTTTTTTCCTTTCCTTTCTAGGTTTGTTCTTTGTCAGTAAAACAAAAACAAAAAACAGACACAACTTAGACATTATATTTGATGATATTTTTTCTTTTTCAAAATGTTTTGACATATTGGGTGATAAATCATGCATTAGGGGCAAGAGTAATGGTGATGAAAGTGTTGTAGTCTTGAAAATAAATATATATGGCTTCAGCGAATAGAATTGTGCCCAAATGCAGAGAGTGTGAGTCTCTCCATCATCAGCAGGTCAGGTGCTTGCTGCAGAAAGGTAGGTCAGATTTGAGGGCAGGGTCTGCTTCCCACTCAGGCAAGAGTGCCAGGCTAATGGGAGTTCAAGAGCAGAGTGATGACTCCTGGTTTCCCAGCTGCATCTCCTTCATCTATCACTATGCTGTACTTTCTAAACACCCTGTGTCTAGCCTGAGACTTTGGTCCAAAATTAAATATAATATAGGACAAATCATTCAATCTAGACAAAATTAAATTTAAATCTAAGTTTACATGTATATCTAGGTCCAAAAAAAGTATCAGTTTAATTTGAAAGAGGTTTAACAAATAGCTACTATGTATTGAAGCCTCACCAAGTGTCAAATATTGTACTAGTGTTTTATCTGTGTTATCTCATTTAATCCTTAGGGGAGGAAAAAAGAGTTATAACTACTATTACTGTTTCTAGTTTACAAAGGAGGAAACTGAAGTAGAGAGCTAATAGATTCAGCTAACAGAAAAGTAACAAATTAGAAAAAGATTATTATCGATAATATTTAAGGAGTTCCTGATGGAAATAGAAAACAAGAAGAAAATGAGTAAGGAATTAAAGAGTGCAACTCACAGAGAAAAAACCTGAATAGGCAATACGTTTTTGAAAAGATACACAAACACTTCAAAGATACACTTTGAAATAACTTTTACATCGATCATGTTGACAGAAATGAAACATTCAGGTGATATCTAGAGCTGGAGAGAATGAGGAAAAGTGGGAATTTCTGTGCACTTTGGTGTAGTAAAGACATTTTGGAGGGCTTTTTGTAATTCATTGAAATGAAACAGAACCATACCCTATGACTCAGCAATCCTACTTTGCGGGATATATTGTTTTTACTAGTTCAGATATTTAGACTCGCCAGCCCCACAGAGTACAACTACTCGAGGAGTTCATTTAATTTAGAGAATGCAGGGAAGCAACAGGGACCTCAAAGACAGTCACAGTATGGGCTTCCTGTTGGCCCGATCTCTGTGTGTTGGGCCTGGGCTGAGTCTCTGACTTGAACTGTCAAGGTCTGCATGAAAAATTTTTTCTTTGGGAGAGCTCCCTCCAAAAGTACTCAGTGGCTCTTTAAATAGTCAAGTCAGGCTCATTTCACTGGTTAGGCCAGTTACAAACTATCAGTAAAGAAGCTAACTTGGGGTGTCATCAGGGGAGTTTTTAACCATAAATAGCATACTAGAAAGTCCACTGCCCTTATCTTGGCCAAGTCAAAAACCAGACATCGGGGCATCTCCAGAGATAAGATAGAGCTCTTCCCGTCCAGAGGAAATCAGCTGTCTCCCGTAGAAACACCCACACTTAAAAAGAGAACTCCGTGATGATATGCACCTCAGCAAGCTTTGCAAGCAAGGATTTAGAAATGCTGTCAAGGAAAGGAAGTTAATAGACATAATATACGATATGCATATGATGGAATACTAGAAACAATAGAAAGAACAAGATTTATCTATATCATCATAGGTAAATATCAAAAGTGAAATGTTTAGTAAAAACCAGAATCATGACATATTAAGATGTATTGCATAACACAATTTATAAGCATAAAACACACAGATACATGCTATCTATTATTCAAAATTCACATTGATGTAAGTTAGTCATGGATAGTGGTTTAGGAAGGATGTGAATTATGGACAAAAGAATAGGTGGTTACAATGGGAAGAAATTGGGATTAGGAATGCATCAAAAGAAATAAAATAAAATGTGTATGTGTGTGGGGGGGTGGTGTAGAGGAAATCTACCATGTACTATATTAATCCCCAAATCAACAATAATAGATAATATAGTAGGAGAAAAACCAAAATAGTCACAGCTGGGATAAAAAAAAAATAGGCAAATATTTCTGTGGATAAGAAATAGAAAACAAAGAAGCAGACAAATAAAGGGCTGAAGTTACAGGCCTACAGGGCTCTGGATAGAGTTAAAAAAAAATAAAGCATACAAGTTTGGCTCTTATAGGAGACAAAAGTATCCCTAACTTAAAGTTGGGCTGCCAGAAATATGACCTGCAGCTCTGAAAAAAAAAAAGAGAGAGAGAGAGAGAGAGGGGTGAGTGCGTGGGCATGATTTGGATAAAACAATTAAAGTGGGGAGAGAGAGAGAATATGAATAATCACATAAAATTCTCTTTCTCAAAACAAGTCTGCAAATTAAAATTCAAATTATATCAAGTAGTATAGCACCAGGAAAGACATACACAATGATTAGACACATGATGAATTCACTCTGCATAAAATTAAAACAAGAATAAGTGTGTTTTAAATTGTTTAAAAAATATAAACCATGAAAATCCAAACAAGCAGATAGAATATAAAAGCACATCAATGAAAATCTTGACAATGAAAAAGCTGGACACACACAATTCACAGATGTAATAATTTAAAGCTGAATGCAATGAACAGAGAATTCGTGTAGAGTAAGTCTGGTTGCTCTTTAATGAAAGGATGTATGCCAGCCAAACAATACACTTAACTATATTCTACAGTTTGACTTCTGGCATCCCCAGACAATCCTTTCCCCCAAACACATAATTCTAAACGTGTGCCCATGGACCCAATTCAACTATTCCATGTGTGATTAAGTCACAGTCACTCTGTTTCCAGAGACAATCCAAAATGCACCCAAATTAAAGTTTCCTTCGGAAAAGCACCAACTTTGGGATATGTGTATTCTTCTGTTTTTTTGTTTGTTTGTTTGTTTTTCACAAATATGGTTTCTCATTATTCTGGCATTTGTGACTAATCCCCAATTTAAGGTAAACTAGAGGAAAACTACGATTATGACAACACCAATGTTGATTAAATGAGAGCATCACGCCCCTGACATAAAACATGCAGAAACACTGAAGGCAGCAGGAATAACAAAACTCACTTTTCTTGCCCAGAGGGTCTCTCTTGCCCATAGTCTTCCGTGATGGTACCAGAGAAATCTGTTCCACTTTTACGTTGTTTGGTTTTAAATCCTTCCTTATTTCCTCTGATGGGTATGGTTTGGAATATTTAAATATCAACAGATATGCTTCTCTTTTTCTGGCAGGTGAATGATTCTGAGTGGGACATAGACCATGAGATCCCAATCCTGTTCTTTCAGGAGCCTGTAGAAATGATTCCACACACTTCTTGTTTGCTATTGTAGAGAAAAAGCTCAAGGACTGCCCAACTGGTTTTCTTTTGTAAATAACTTGTTGTTTTTGCCTGGAAGCCTTTAGAATTTTTTCTATTTCTACAATTCAGGAATTTTGCCAAAGCGTTCTTGGATGGTGTGTGCGCACATGTGCAGATGTGTGGGAAAATTCTTCTCTGTTATTTCTCCAGTGATTGCCTCTCCCACCTTTTTCACTGTTTTCTCTTTAACGTCCACATTTCACACTGCAGATTTCTTGGATGTGTCTTACAAGTCCCTTACACAGTCTCTGTGTTTTTACCACTACAAGATTTCAGGATAGTTACCTCATTTTTAGCAACCACGATCTATTATATTATTCATATATATATATATACTTATTTTTTTTTTGCCGGGGATCGAACTGCAACCAAAGTACGTGCCCTTGACCAGAATCGAACCCCCGACTCTTTGGTCCATGGTCCTATGCTCTAACCACTGAGCCAAACCAGCCAGGGCTCTTATAATAATTTTTAAATATAAAAATTATATGCTTCAGTGTCTGAAAGCCTTATTCTGACATAATTGAATTAATCTCAGTGTTTCTGTAACAGTTGTCATCAATTTGCTCCAGATTCCATTTCAAAGCTAGATTCAAGTTTAGATTCAAATCTGGATTCAAATTCACTAGAATAACCTACCTGTTTGAACTTTATGTGCTGAATTCCCTTAAGCATGCATCTGCTCTTGGCTTTACTTGCCTTTATAACTCAGATCAAGCTGTTGAGATAACTCAGTGGATACAAGTGATGGGATGTGCTGTAGTGTCCACAGCCGGGCCTTGGTGATGGACCAGCTGGCCATTTCTCTGCCTTCATTTGAGGTTCCATCAAGAGTACTTTAACTTTATAGTCTCATTCATTGAAAAATGTGCTACTCTCCAAAATTCAGATTCAAGGGTGTCCACCGATTCAGTGCTCCCACTTCCAAGGCCAGAGTGTGCCTCCGGTCACACACACGTGCAGGCATCACCTGCTTCTCAGCAGTTTGTGGATTTCTGAGATCAAGCTTTCTCTGGAAACCTCAGAATTGGACTCTCCACACTCTATCCCCAGGCATCTATTTGGTTAAGAGAAGAGAAACTTCCTGCATACGTTTCTTCTTTCTTTCCAGACCATTTCGGGGTTGAGTTTGGGGAGAGGGGGTTGGTCTTCCTGGCCTCAGGCTTTCATGTGGAGCAGTTTCAACTTGGGCTACTGTTTCACTCCAGCCACTTCTGAGCTTTCTTTATTACGGAACTACTCGTCTGCAGGAAAGCTGCATTCTGTTTGGCTCACTCATACAGGTAAGCTTACCAGGTCTGGGTCTGGTTCATAGAGGGCAAAGGCCTATGTTTTTATTGGGGAACTAGAGTTGATGCATTGCAAAGGGTTAGAAACCCATCGTCATTACACTTTAAGCCAGGTTTGAACAATAATAGAGCTATTTTGAACTTAGAGCTTAGATAGTGGTACGATTCCTTCATTGCCTGAATACCCCCACAGGGCCTGAGACCTTAACAATCTATTCAGTAGTGATTCATTCAGGAACAGTAGTTGAGGGTATGACTGGAATTGATAGGGTAGGGTGGTAGGAACGTGGATTCAAGCATCAATTTTTCAGAATCTCTTTGGAGTTATTACTTCTTTATTTGATATTTGTGGAGTTCCAGCTCTTTTGCTAGCAACAACAATACATGGTCTTTCCATCTTTCATGAATGTATTCCTATGAGGAATTCAACTACTTCCTTTGTTCATCATTGCATAGAGACATTGGTCTGGTATCTATCTACATTTTCAGATCTATCAGTCTTTCCTCTCCCAAGGCACCTTAGGTTTATTACAAATGGCCTACTTAAAATATAACCGAATTAAAAAGTACCACCATCATGCCTCATGTATCTTTTCCAGAAATAGCTTCAAGAAAAAAACACACAGTGATGTACAGCACATCCCTATAATTACAGACACTCACTGTGGTCCTAATTTGTGCCTTAACTTCAAACTGAAATTGAAATTAACTTGTTCTTCTGCCATTGGTCTTATTCTTTATTACAAAGTTATTCATGTAAATGCCTCTGAATTATGGTTATACTGGCCATCAATTTATATATAATATACTCTTCTTAATGGTGATAATTGTAGGCAGTGTTATAGAGGAGTCTTCATTACTAGGTTACAACTTGAAACTGTTCAGATATACACTCTACATAGTTCAGTCTTTTCAGGAGAATTTTATCTTACTTCTAAAATTTAGTATTGAAGAATTCTTTGTCTTAGTAACACACTTATAATTCTTTGTTCAATTTCAAATTTTGATCCCCCCTCCTGCTATTCAAAACATACTTAAATGCATCTATAGATAAAATAATCATAAGCCTGCATAAAGTGTTACAAAGAAAGAAATTGCACATAGATACAGAAAAGTCCAGATCTAGTTTATATAAATCTGCTTCCTTAAAAGTCAAATTTGTTGCAAATATTGCAGAATATTTCATACAGCTCTCATTAGAGGTAGAAAATGAGTTTTACAACTCAGGAAAATAGAACAGAAACATATAATCCCTTTGCATCAATATTCAATAGAATATTTTCTCTTAAAAGAAAACAATTTACATTTAAAATACATGAGCATTGTAGGCACACGCGGAGACATAACTGCACCTGCTTTGCACCCTGAAGAAATGTACTGCACTTTCTTCTAATCTATTATCTGGCTCCTGTACGAAAACTATTTCAGCAGTGTTGTTTTAAATATTAAACTTTATAATGTCGCTCAAGCAAATGACAGATCTTAAACCCAATATTCAGAGTGTGGTTCTCTACCGGTGATAGAAATTGATCATTCTAAATGTCCAAAGTCAGAACATATTCAGGGGCGAGAAGCCGCAATTTGACTTTTAAAGTGCCATATTCCATTCTGCCCAGACAATAATTCTCTGGCATTGTTTGGACACCTATTATGTGCAGAGTGTCAACAGACTATCAGTAAGACGCATGATTTTAGAGTTCTTTTAATTGTGGAACTTTTTAGTCAATAACTTTTCCTCTTTGTCCCTTGAATTGTGACCCTTCCACTGAGTGAATTATGACATTCCTGGTTGATAAACAGATGATCTTCTGTCTTGATGAAATCTTCTCTTAAGTGAAATCTCCTCACTATTTCCAAATATGTCACCTCCAGTCTTCCTTCACCTTCCCTGCTTCATTGGTTTTTACTTCTTACATATTTGTTACATAGTTGTTTCTGAAACTTTCTAATCTTTAATCCTGCTACAAAGTCCTAAACCTTAAAGTCATAATGATTCCACATAATGTTACTATTTAGTTACTTTAGTGTCTCTGTTGGATCTTAAATTTTAATTATTTAAGAAATACTGAAATTTTGAGATATTTGGATACATATTTGAAAATTTTGGAATAAATATCAGATCTGCAAATCAGATCTAAGGCAAGAAAGGCCCATGTCATCGTCTCTCGTAATGCCTGGCATGGTCTCTAGTAGGAGCACCAAATATCAATGCTGCCTGATTACTTAGTTGTTTCTCCCATTTGTCACGCTGTCTGTCATTCCTACTTCTCCCCCTGCACAAGCACTCACTAAGTTTTGGCTGCTATTCATCTTTAGACCTACACTCTGGGACAAGGCTAGGTGCCTGAAGTACTTGCTCAGCATTGTATAGCTGGGACTCAAGAGTCTCACTTTGAATATTATCTCATATAGAAATTTCACAGTTATAAAGAATTACAAAGAAATCCACAAAATTTTGGAGTTCAGGAATACAGAGGAAGAATAATTTCTTCCACTACCCATTTAAGTTCTCCATCTGCGGACCTTTAAATTAGACTGGCCAAGGACAGATTAATAAGGGGAAAAGAAACAAACGTTTATCAACATGTACATCATGCATGTGGCACATGAGACTACCTGGTGGTGAGTGCCTTGAAGACTTGGTTAGAACTTAGCCTTAGAAATCACCCTCAGAAAGGAGTAACACCTTGTAGAGAAGTGGAGAGGACCTTACCTCTCTAGAGGCGGCAGACTGTGGAAAGGCAAATACCTGAGAACCAACGGGAGATAAAGGCTAGTTGGTAAAGCTCGGTATGTAAATTCCTCTGGTGCTGCCTCCAAACTGCTGCAGTCTAAAATTGCTTTCAATGATTAACTTTTGTTCTTCCTGGTAGAGACAGGAGGAGGGACAGACACCTTTGCAAATGTGTATCCTGCACTTAGACAAATACGGGAGGACAGAGAATTTTTTGTATCTAATTCTTCTCATTCGCCTTCAGCTCAAAATAATACCTATGCTAAAGTGGCACACTTTGGGGTGGCATAGTCTGCCCCCCTACAGTAATTAAGTACAGTAATTAAGATGCCCTGACCATCTACTTACAAGACAGTTTAAAATATCCAAATTTCTAAGATTGAGATCATTCAAAGGTAGGAAATCAAGATGTATAAGTGTTACTCAAGTTTTTTTTTTTTTTCTTTTTAGATTAACTCTATTAAAAAAAATCCTCCAAGAGAAGTTTGAAAAAAAAAAATCCTCTGTCTCTCACTTCAGAAGAATACTAACAAAAAGGACAATTCCACACACACACAGGATACTTAAGCTGGCAAAGCAGTACTAAAACTTCAAGGGCGATTGAAGGGATTAGCAGGAAAATGTTGAGAAACATCTGATGGGTAATAAGAATCCTGAAGCAAAAGGGATATGTACAGGCAACGAGTCCAATCAGAACATCAGAAAAACTCTGGCCAGTCGCTTCCTTTATTTCTTTAATGGGGGGAACTAAAGGTTATAGCAAAATACACTGTGTGGGTGTTATAGTTCACTGTGTGTAAATATTTGGAGTAACTAGTTCTCTACTCGTAACAGATATGGGTTCAGCTATCTTCTACATGTTGTTTATTTCTTTTTATACAATCCTTCCTAAACTACCTCAGCATTTTGGGGTGTATAATGTGTCTGGTCTGGCTGGACACTGACTTTCTATGAGGTTCGTATTCTGGTACACGGAGGAGTAATGGGTATGAAAGTCACAGCCTCCACAGAACGCTCACTTAAGCACAACTTCCTCAGTGTGCCACTAGGCTGAGAGGACAAATGTAACACAACAATAAACCCAAATCATGGTGTTCAATCACTTCAGTGAATTCTACAGTTTTAAAACTATCTCCTATTAGTTAACATGATCTATTTCAATGCGATGACCCTTTTAACTGTGCAAAATACCCCTCCCCCTTTCCTTCTACCATGTGCAGCCCCTCCCCACACAGAAGAGTTCCCGAGCTGCCACACGCTTTCTGTGTTACCTGGCCGTGCTTTCCTACCTGTCCGTGCTTTCCTACCTGTCCGTGCTTTCCTACCTGGCCGTGCTTTCCTACCTGGCTGTGCTTTCCCACCTGTTTGTGCTTTCCTACCTGGCTGTGCTTTCCCACCTGTCTGTGCTTTCCTACCTGTCTGTGCTTCCCCACCTGGCCGTGCTTTCCCACCTGGCCGTGCTTTCCTACCTGGCTGTGCTTTCCCACCTGTTTGTGCTTTCCTACCTGTCTGTGCTTTCCTACCTGTCTGTGCTTCCCCACCTGTCCGTGCTTTCCTACCTGTCTGTGCTTCCCCACCTGGCCGTGCTTTCCTACCTGGCTGTGCTTTCCCACCTGGCCGTGCTTTCCTACCTGTCCGTGCTTTCCTACCTGTCTGTGCTTTCCTACCTGTCTGTGCTTCCCCACCTGGCCGTGCTTCCCCACCTGGCCATGCTTTCCTACCTGTCTGTGCTTCCCCACCTGGCCATGCTTTCCTTGGATCACGTCTTCTTTCCTCTCAGGCTGCTTGTGTTCTGATCATCCTTCGGAAGTCGTGGGTCAGGTGACATGCACCTGACAATACTGATGTCTCTTGCTCTTTTTTAAAATATGTTTTTAATAATTTTTAGAGAGAGAGACAGAAACATTAATGTGAGAGAGGTACATCGATCTCTGCCTTCTGCATGCCCCCTACTGGGGATCAAGCCCGTAACCCGGGCATGTGCCCTGACCAGGAATTGAATCAGGACCTCTCAGTCCATGGGAGGACGCTCAATCCACTGAGCCACACCAGCCAGGCCTGATGTCTCTTTTCCTTAATCCTCTTTTATTGTTGTCAGTCTATTACAGCAAACGCAGTCAAGCAAATGAACATAGGACACACTCAGTCAACTTCATGATGATTTATTCCTCTGCAGATTGCATCATAAAAGCAGAAGCTGTGCATATAAGTCAAAGCATGATATTTGCTACACTGATTCAGTTGGGCACAGCCCTTATCAGAGCCCTGTCACCTAGTGGGGCAGAGAAAGCATTGCTATGGAGAGACATGGTTGTGCTTGAGGCTAACCTCAAATGCCAAAAAAGAGCTCCCAAAACACCACTGTCTTCCTTGAAAACCTGTATGGAACCGTCATCGGTGCATTTTTCAGATATTTATGTGCTATTTATGCTTCTAACTTGTACAATCACTTGATTTATGAGCAAGATCAAATATAGGGGAAATCATGAAATGAAGAAGCCTCTTTGTAGGTATTCTCCTTAATTCTCCTCTGTCTTTCACTTCTTATCCAGTGGTGCCTTCCTGCTTGCCTTTCCAATCGTGTAGGGAACTGTAGTCGGTGACACCCGTTTCTGTGCTCTGCTTTCCCAGCAACATTTGCCTCGTAAAACGTGAGCAGCAGGTGCCTAAAGTGAATGGATGCGTTAGGACTGGAGGAACTGGAAGCTCTCAGAGGCAGGCCACTGGGGAATATGTAGAAATGTTTTAAATTAAAAAGTTATATATACTATTGCTTACTCGATTGGGCACAAGACTGACTCATTGGTTTTCCTTTTTTTTTTTTTTTTTAACAACAAGAACTGATGCTGTATAATCAGGCCGAGAGGCTCGTTGAGAGCAGGGTAACAGAACTCAGTCGTTCACTGTGCTCTGCTGATACCCACGGGGCTGAGATCTGCGTTAGGGGCTGTACAATGTGCAGGAGGGACCTTAAAGTCAGAACAGAGAATTCAAACTGAGAATCTGCCCCTGTCTCGTAGGTAGCCTTGGCAAAAGGCAACCCCTTTGGGTCTCAGTTTCCTCATCTGTTCCCTTCGTCACACAACTGTTGTGAAAATTACATGAGATAATATATGTGTAGGAGTATTCCCATGGGAGGCTCACTAGATGAGTGCACGGCCATAGGAGCATGATAACATGCTTAAGGGGTAGCTCTTTTTCCTGTGTCCCATCCATCTCTCTCTCTCTCTCTTTTTTTTTTTTTTATCCTCACCCAGGGACATTTTTGCATTTATCTTCAGATAGAGCGGGAGGGAGGGAGAGAGGAAGAGAGAGAGAGAAACATCGATGTGAGAGAGACACATCGAGTGGTTGCCACCCACACAACCCCAACCAGGGCCGGGGACAAACTGCAACTGAGGTACGTGCCCTTACCAGGAACCGAACCCGGGACTCTCTGGTCCGAGGGCCGATGCTCTAACCACCGAGCCAAACCAGCCAGGGCACGTCCATCTCTTAATAAAAAAAGTTTATGGCCGGTGTGGCTCAGTTGGTAGGAGTGTTGTCCCAGTACAGTAGAAGGTGATGGGTTCGATTCCCAGTCAGGGCACACAGCCAGGTTGCCAGTTCCCTCCCCAGTCAGGGTGCGAGCTGGAGGCAACCCATTTATGTTTCTCTCTCCCCCACCTCTCTCTCCCTTCTTCTCTCTAAAAAACAAAAAATTCCTATGGATATGAAAAATGCAACACCAGGTCTGAGCTCACCTTCAGAATGTGAGTACATTTTACCATTGGCTCTTTTGAGCCAAAGGAGTAGGTGTTTTTCTTTTAATAGTATGAAGTCCACCTGAAACAAGGCTGTGTTATTGGTATAGTATTTTATGTGTGTGAGCTCACTGGTTGATAAATCTAAAGTTATTGATTAGTTTTGTGTTTTTCCCCTGTTGAAGGGGCAATGGAGAAGATTTGGATGGAGAAGGTAAACTACATTAACGCTGGGTCCTATAAGAATGTACCCCAGCCTGAAAAGAATGGTAGTCAAACTGACTTAATGTTGGCCTCGTCTGAAATTTTTTTGGATTCTACCAATAATAGCAGAATAGCAGGACATTAGTTTATGTAAGAAAGGCTTCTATAATCAGATTAGTGACTTCTGCTATTTTCCAACTGTTCCTGTCCACTCCTGTCTCTCAGCCCACTGTGCATGTGCAGGTACACACACACACACACACACACACACACACACCCCACTCACAGCCAAGAAGAAAAAGTTGTAGTGTGCCCAAGTTACTTTTATCTGGAGGTATGAACACTGTATAGGAGAAGGCAAACACCAACATCTTTGCTGAAGTAGGTAAACAGTGTTAATACTAGTACTAGCTTGTACTAGCTTGTTACACCCCAGTACTAGTCAATCTTGATAGGCCAATAGTAAAATGAGGGGAAAAATAGAAACAAAAGATACATATACATTTTAAAATTATTTTTCTCAGTGTTTGGTTAGTTATGACTTTAATATAATCATACCAAGCCAACAAATTCTCAAATACAAAATTAACTGATCAGTTAAAATGCACACACACTACAAACACACCACACACACACCACACACATACACTAACTCATAAATGTGAATATTCACAGGTAAATGGTGAGTGTTTCTGCACCTCTGAGTGATTTATAAATGTATCTCTTTGAAAGTAAACTTAGGATTTCCACCAAAAGCAACATTTTATATTGCAAAATATTTTAAATGTAACCCAGTGGGGAAAAAACATTTGCAACAAGTATCTGTACTTTTTATCAGATCATTAATTTATGCAATCATGGAATTTTCCAAATGAGCTGTGTGGCAGAATTTTATTACATAATGATTTCTTTTCTAATGTAAGAAAGGTAAAAGTGGATTAACTAGTATATAAAAGTTCTGATAAACTTTAGTAGAAATACCAGTGTAAATTTAAAGATGAAACATATACAATCAAGCCAAAATTAAAGTTTAATGCTAAATAGACCGTTTTCCTGTACCTACTTTTTGATGCTGTCTACTGCCTGTGATTCTCACCAAGATACATTACTAGCCAATTGCAGATGCAATTTTTTTCATCAGAAGTAGGCAGCGACACTGAAATGGAGAACAAGCTCAACGTGACTTTATGAATGGTACAAACTTCCTTGTCTGAATGTGCACTGGTAAAGGATATTGTTAATATTGATTTCTATTCATGCAAGTGTAAGAATGTCAACAAGATCAATTCTTTTTATCCCATCTGTTGTTGTCGGATAACAAATATCTACTAAACGCCCAAACTGAATTTAATATAACATCATGGTTTAGATTTTAAATTTACTTTCAGCCCATCAGGTTTTAGTTTTTTAGGAGGAGTAAGAAGTAAAATGTTGATGATTTTTTACTCACTGCAATCACCCAAGGTTAATGTGCAATTTCACTGAAAAGGACTGAAGTAAACCAAGATTTACAGTTACTTCTACAGAAAGTAATATCCTTGGGCTAGAGTAACTGTCATTAATTTTTTTTCCCACATTAGGAAATTTCAAGTTAGTTCCAAAGAAGTGAATAACTTTTAGACAAAAAATTAACTTAATAAAATAAAATAAAAATTGTATTTGCAATGCACAGGAATGCAATTGCGAAATTGTGACTTTTAAAGCAAGAAAGGCCATATATATGGCAATTCAACATACTATTTTGGGGTTACAATTTCTCAATGAGAAATTTAATAGAAAAAATACTACATGTAATAAAGACATTTCTCCCCCACCAGTGTAGACCTTTTTCTATACACACCTGGGATATTTTTTAATGTATGAAGTAAATAAAATTGTGTTACTTACAGCATGAAACCTCCAGCAAAGTACAGTGAACAAGAAACAAAGTACAAACTCTCTCCACAGTCAACAAGGTTTTACATGATTTAGTCCTTATACCTTTCTGACTTCAACTCACATCATATTCTTCTTCTCTCAGTGATCTCCAGCCATACTGGCCTTCACTCCATTCCACAGCCATGCTCATTTTGCTCACCTCCAGTCTTTCATACTTGTTTCCTCTGCCCCCAAAACTCTTCTCTCCACTATTCTCATTAGCATGTGCACCTTCTCCATCACAATCTCAACTCAAAAGTCACCTCTGAAGGAGACTCTTCCTAAATACCTGACCCAAAGCAAGATCCTCATCCCTCTACCATCTTGAGTTTTTGTTGTATTTACCACTCTCTGAAATGATTCAGTTTGTTTATTTATTTGCAAGTGTTTCAGGAGGTCATTAATATTGTCTTTCTTTTTCAGAGCTATATGCTTGACAAAGAGTAGATATCCAATAAATATCTGTTGGATTGATGGGGAACTATGTTGACTATCATATTAGGATATTTTAAAAATTCTTACATTTGCTTTTATTAATTATTCTCCCAGTGTTTTTTGTATTTTAATAAAATATGTCAGTAATCAGAATTACTTATACATAAACATTTACCAGGCTTCTACAGAAGAAAGGGATGATAGGGAATATTAAATGGGGCTGCTTATATTAAGAGTGCTTAAGCCCTGGCCGGTTTGGCTCAGTGGTTAGAGCGTCAGCCTGTGGTCCAGAGAGACCCGGGTTCGGTTCCCGCTAGGGGCATGTACCTTGGTTTGTCCCCGGCCCTGGTTGGTCGTGCGGGTGGCGGCCACTCGATGTGTCCCTTTCACGTCGATGTTTCTCTCTCTCTCTCTCTCTTCCTCTCTCTCCCTCCCACTCTATCTGAATGGAAAATGAGAAAATGTCCTTGGGTGAGGATAAAAAAAAAAAAAAAGAGTGCTTAAAAAACACATACGCAAGTTACTTTTAGAATTCATCCAATATTCTTTATTTTTAAATTATCAGATTCTTTATTGGTTCACTTGTGCACTCATTTACTTGCAATTTCCTTGATTTCACATATATGTATTTAGCCCCTGCTGTGTGAAAGGTAGTATTCACTATGTTTGAGAGCCATCGGACAAAAAACAAAATAAAACCCTGATCTTGTGAAACTTGCCATTTAATGGGAATAAATAAGCTATAAACTTTGTAAATAGGAAATAGATGCAGGATTGTTGGAAGTTAGTTAAAACTGGAAAAACAGAGCAGATGGGGATGAGCAGTGGGCTGTTCTACTGGTCATCGGCTCTTGTATACGCACAGGATTGCTCACACGGTGTGTGCTTTGCTACCTGTTCCTCGAGACCAATATTCTTTTCAAAAGATTCATCTCATACACACATGCCAAATTTGCCATTTTCTTTACATATGTAATTATTTTTATTACTCCTGCTCTTAGTTTCATTGCAGTGCATTTTTTTAAACTAATATTTTTAACACTTCCCCGGCTCCTGCTCTGTTCAGACATAATGGAAACAATGCTATTCTCAAAAACAAGATCACATCTAGGAAAATATACCATTGCTGCTGGACAAACCAGGCAGTGGCTGCCAGGATCTCACCCCGTCGCTAATGCCTTCCGGTGCTATTCCACACTGCTTCTTGTTTCTTTCCTAAGACTTACGGCAAACCATACTCTGTTTTTAAACTAATTTTTGTTTCTCTGACACTAGATCTTTAGTTTCAGAAAACAGGCTCATATACAATTTTTATTTTATTTATTTTTTACTAGAGCCAAACATGTTACCTGTCGTTAAAGTACTTTTTGAAATAAATTGAGTGTATTTATAAATGCTCATGATGTCCCATAGTGTACCCAACCATTGTTCTGTGGGAAGAATGTTCATTAACCTAAAGGCAGTTGATTTAGATGGAGAAGCTAAATAGTCAGCTTTGTAATATAAAACTGTGTACATCGTGTTGAAGCAGAACTTTCTGTCTCTGCCGACTTTATTGCTGTTTCTCGCCTGTATCAAAAGAGAGATGGTAGAAGGGTTTCTCTTTTTTTAGACTTAGAATAGATTAAACCATATTAAACTATTGTGATATTGTAGAGATGAGATTTTTTGTTGAAAATTGCTCAGAGGAAAAGGCAGATTGTGGTGCAAAATGAAAATTCAAGAAACAAACCTTTGGTTGGAGTCATGGAATAATTTTTTTCCCTCCGGACCTCGTAATAATGAAACTGGGAAGAGACTGCCCCACTGCTTTTTTTTTTTTTACAGTTTTATTTTTGGGTATACATTTGCTTAACAATCACTGAATTTCTAGGACAGGTTCAGGTAAATGAAGAGCCTTTATAATTAGTTTGCATTTTCTAGAACCAAGCTATGCTGCAAATTCAGTCTGGCGCAAAATGGGAAATAACATCTTTCTAAAGACAGGTTTAGAAATTCTGATCCAGTGTGTTAAGACATTTCCTTTCTCTGGTAGCTGGGCTGAGGCATACCTGGTCGCTAGGCCACCAGTCACAGGTATAGCCAAGAAAGCAGGGCACAGACCACCAAACACAAGTCCAACCAGTCCACCCCGTGTTACGGTCCAGGTTTCACAATTCAGATCACCTGTATTCAGCGGTAAACTTATAAACCTTTGTAGGATATGTTTGCTGTCAAAAATGGGATCACTGCCATTGGCAAGCCAGCAGCTACACAAGCCTGTGTCACATTTAAGATGCACCGGAAAACACTGTTTGCTCTTGGGCCACAGCAAGTTTTCTGGTTATGATATCAAAAACATGTTTGTTCTTGACAGTGTCATCTGGTTCATGATTTCCCGTCCTGAACCTTATGCTCTCCTCCCAGCAGTTGGTTTTTCTTTCGCCACTGCTCTTGACGGAGAGATCTAAGCTGGCTTTGCGTGGTAGCAGGTTGTCAGCTAGTGTGCTAGGCTCTTAGGGGATTCGTGAGGCTGATTTGGGGCCAGTAGGCTATGAGAACCACATGTGTCAGACGGTGTAAATAACTGCTGATTGTATATACCTTTTTGTTAACCATGAACTTTCAGTTAATTTTTTTTTTTTTTTAAGTTTCAACTCAGTCACAATCCTGTGGAGGGAGTTTTAGGAAGGGGCTTACTTTAGCCCTTTGTCAAAATGTTCAAGTGCAGGGCTGTGCTTTTCCCACTCCCATCGCTGCAATGGGCCAAAGCATTGGGAGGCCTGGGGAGGGAGCAGGAGGGGAAGCAGTCATGCAGACTGCTGTTCAATACTGATAATTATAGCTAATTACAATGACAACAGCCACAGCAAGAAGCAAAAGAGTAAAGCTATTAATGTTTATTGAATGCTTACTCTGTTCTAAGTGCCATAATATATCAGTTTATTGAATTCTCCCAATACTATAAAGTAGTTCTATTATTAACATATGAATCATGAAAACATTGACTGGAGAGGGACAAACGTCCGATGAAGGCCTGCCATCTGACCGTGGCTCATAGTCATCACAGCATTGATATTAATAGATGTACATCCAAGCTGATTCTCATTAGGTCATGAAGACCAGCATACTTGCTATGGAGTACTATTTGTTGAGGGTTCCTTTGGGACAGCCTGTAGGCAAGGTTAGTCTAAAACAGAAACCTGGGCAAAAACTTCTATCAAAGTTTAAGAGTTCTATATTATCTAGTTGAATTAGAATATGTGTTTTACAAAAGACTTTGTCTTAATTATTGAATACTCAGCATCTCCCATTCTCATGAACTGCCGAGAAGAACAACGTATAACACCAAGACTATAACTTATGAAAGGATTTGTCGCACCATAAATTGTTATTTATTAGCTCATAAGACCTTCCCAAGGAGCATGAACCTTGCTGACCAATTCACCTTGAGTATAATAAGAGAGAGTTGGGGGCTAGATGTCCTGGTTGCTTCATTTTCAGTCTTCACTACATATCAAAACCAAGAAAAAGTTACTGAGGACACTTGAGCCTCAAGTGACCCGCCTCATTCCCTCTCCCATCTTGATCTGGGTCTAGCAAAGAGAGAACCGTCGTTTCACTTTTATATTGAAACTCTAGTGTCAGAACTGGGCTACATAAGTCTACTTTTTATAACATGCTTATAGATAAAAGAGAACGAATATGTGTGTGTGTGTGAGAGAGAGAGAGAGAGGGAGAGAGAGAGAGATAGATATAGAGATAGAGATAGAGATAGAGATGGAGAGAGAGATAGAGATGGAGAGAGAGATAGAGATGGAGAGAGAGAGAGAGAGAGAGAGAGAGAGAGGGAGAGGGGGAGAGAGAGAGAGAGAGAGAAAGAGAGAGAGAGGGAGAGAGAGCGAGAGACTTCAGTATCTGGAGCCATGACTGCCTAGTTGTGTAATTGGACTAGGATGTAATGTAATTGGAAGAGAGATTCTCACTGTGTTTACTATTGACATTCATTGCTATTGTTAAATGGATTTGGCAGTGATCTCTACTGATTATTAAGTTGGCTTTGTAAGCAGCATCAACTAAGCTTTAGTGATGTTTTGGTATATACACCATAATCCCACTCTTTATTTTCATTTTCGTAGTATTTTATCAGGGGAAAATATGTGTTTATTTTCAAAACTAGTTTAACCCTTTTAAAATAATTAAGAAAAAAATTTTTTTTAAAAGATACAAATATCAACCAACAGGTACTAACCTGGATGATCTTAAGGGGCCCTCTAAGGTTATGGGGATAAAGATTTAATGGAGCAGAGAATTCACAAACCTTCCAGAATAAAATATGAAATGCAATGCTCAAATTGACATATCTGTTGTGAAAATTTCTGTTTTGAATTTACTTCACCAGAAAACCTTAAAACATTACAGAGATTTTTTTTTTTAAGGGCAAATGACATACACACATTAAGAAAAATATCAGCAACTATCATCAAATTATTTAGGTTTTAACCCTAATACATTTTTGTATTAGCTTATTAACTGTTGGGTTTGTGTATGTGTGTTTGTGTTTGTTTTGCAGGTGTCCTGGCCCCAGTGCACCAAATGTCAAACCCCTTCAAGGGCCTAATCTATGTATTTCCATGAAGATACACAATATCATGTCTATAGGCATAACACACAATGGGCTTCAATACATTTGATCTTTTCCCTCCCTGTTTCCTTAGTTAGTATATGCTCTGTTTATGATACTATGTAGTTAAGGAAAATATATAAATGTATGGGTAGTATTATGAGCTGTAGAAAACAGCACTGAATACATATGTTAGTACCCTCTGCCAAAAACTTAAGCCTCTTGCCTGAAAATGAAATTTTAAAGAGAAGAAAGTAAAAATTTGAAAATGAAATGAAGAAAATTGCACACTATGTGTAAAGGAGTAAAAAACATTATGCTTTATTTTATTTTTTTATTATTATTATTTTTTAGCGGGAGGGAGAGAGGGAGGAACAGAGAGAGAGAAACATTGACGTGAGAGAGACACATCGAGCGGTTGCCACCCACACAACCCCAACCAACCAGGGCCAGGGACAAACTGCAACCGAGGTACGTGCCCTTAGAGGGAACCGAACCCGGGACTCTCAGGTCCGAGGGCCAACGCTCTAACTGCTGAGCCAAACCAGCCAGGGCTTTTTTTTTTTTGTCACATATATTTTCCAGAAGAATTCCACCTAAAATAATTGTCATAGGACTAAAGTAATCTATTTGCTTCTATGGGTGGTTCATCAGAGCTCTCTCATTAGATTTCCTGAGTCCTAGAAGAAAGACTCTATGTTGACATTTTTTTTTTTTTTTCCTGCCAGAGGTTCCTTCTTTAGGGGAACCTATGAGATTCCAGATCTCATAACTTCCTTCCCCTCAGAATTCTTAATTTTCTCCTAATGGTTAAATGCACATTATACGTTTCCCTGATTTTTACTGCAAACTTTTAAAAACAACTCATTACATTATCTACTTCTTTGTATAGACCATAAAAACAATTGAGATTTCTACACGTATCCAATAAATATGAATTAATTGTTGATCCAAGCTGACTGAACACTCATGTCTCATAAAATTGTAAAGGGGATTTTTTTAATCTGTGTAATTTTATTTGTACAACTCGGACAAATAGATCACATTTTAAATGCCTTCAAATATGTTTTTTAACTCAATAAATAAATATTTACCGAAGGTTTGTGTGTACTCAGTAAGGTACTGGATGAATCGTAATAGGATGGAATAAATCCGTGAAATCTAGACTCATCCCAGTTTAATGGAAAACATTTTTCTCTCTATGTTTATTCCAATCTCTAGATGAATCTCATTTTTGCATCAAACGTGACATCATTCTAATGTGGTTTGAGATAATCATTTAATATTGTACTGTTTTTAAGAATAAAAAAGGAAAATACTCAGTAACTTCTGAGAACAGAGATAATGAATGGTTGCTTTGTCCTAGAATATATTAAAATAGATATGTAAAGTTGGGATGTTACATCCTATATTTAATTATTTAATTTAGTTACTAAGTAAATATTGAGAAAAAACTAATGACTAACATAATATGTAATTTAATCCTATCTATTTAAGAAATGCTCATTATGAAATACTAATATAAAAGTTAATGGATATATCAATTAAGCAGAGCAAAATGCCTAGATCCAGGTGTGTATGTCTCTGTGTGTGTGAGCGCTCTGAATTCATATATATATATATATATATATATATATATATATATATATAATATTTTAAAAATTGACATCTTAAAGCTATAGAGAAAAAAGATCTTTTTATATGACATAGTGATGAGTGGCTGACATTTAGGAAATTATAACTTAGATACCCCATTTTACCACATAAATCAATATAAATTCTAGATGTAGTTAATTTATATTAACAATGAAATTTTAAGATGACTTAAAAATTGAATGCATCTTAGGATAAGAACTCATCAAGAGGAGCCAAAAAGAAAAAGACATACATTTAACCACATAAAATTAAAACTTTCAATATGGCAAAAAGGTTAGAATAAAATTAAAAGTCAAGAACTTTTAAAATATGTACAACATATGTAATAAAGCTCTTCTAATCTTACTACAAAATGAATATATAAAATACTTTGGAGACCATTTATAGTTGAGAACAAAAGACCCTATTAATTATACAAAGGCATTGAGAACAAAAGACACCATAAATGTTAATTTTCTTTACTTGCATGGAAGCCCATGAGGACATACAAAGCAAATTTGGTCTAAGTAGTGATTATTTTATTTTAAAAATAAAATAATTTCATGTTTGTTAATTGTTCATTTCAGACGTCAATCAAAAATTGTAATAATATATAAAAAGCAATTTGAATTTAGTAAAAAATTCTATGCATTCCTTTTTTCATCTTCCTCAGACTAGAAAAGTATCACCAGTTTGTATATAAATGACTTTGCAGAAGCTGTAATTGAATTCTCTTCTTCTCTATATAGCTATATCCTGCTATTTTTGGTTCACTTTCCCCAATTTTTTGTGTATGATTTCTTTTATTATGATATACACTAAAAAGGGAAGAAAAAAACAACCAGTGAGCAGAAATATTGAAAAACAAGAGTGTGAAATCACACAATGTGAGAAGGTTGTGTTTAGGTCAGTCATGGGGATGAGAATGAAGCTTGGAGAACAGTGTTTTAGGCAGCAGTAAGAGGGTAGCAAACATAAAAGCCCCAGGGTACCACAGGCTTGTTCTATTTTAGGAGGGTCAGGTCTAGCAATGAGACTCTTGCAGGAGCATAGCCTGAAGGAGTACAGACAAACTGCAATCGCTGCTTAGAAATAGATGTCATCAAGTATAGTGACTTAGGACAGGCAGGAAGGAATAAGTTGATGGAATTGACTGAATAAAACCTCAGACTTGGTTTTTCTGGTGTTAGGAGTATTCAAGATTCATAGAGTAAAATAAACAGTATTTCTGGCTATCTCTGAAGTGTGTACTCTGAATCTCAGTTTGGAATAAAATCTATTAACTTGAAAGGATTTCCTTGAATTGCGATATGTTTCTAGAAAATTTGATCTAACTGTATTTGTTTCTGGATGTGAGGTATGCATTGGTCAATGTTTGCCAGAGAAACAGAACCAATAGAATGCGTATAAAGGGATTTATGATAAGAAACTGGCTCACACAATTATGGAGGCTGGCAAGTTAAAAATTTGTAGTGCCTGCCGATAGCCTGGAGACCAAGGAAAGCTGATGGTGTAATTCTGGACACCCAGCAGCCTAAACACCCTTAAGAGACAGTGGTGCAGATGAAGTCCAAAGGCAGTCAGCTGGAGAATCCCCTCTTGTTTGGGGGGGCCAGCCTTTTTGTTTTCTACTGACCTACACCTGATTGAATGAAGCCTACCCATATATGAAGGACAATCTACTTGACTCAAAGTTTGCCAGTTGAGATATTAATATATACTCCCGTTTAACCACACTACAATAAAAAACATTTTCATCACCTCAGAATGTTTATTCATTTGTATTTGATCTCTCCCCATGCTGGGTAACCATTGCTTTGAATTCTATTACCCCTTTTCCCTGTTCTATAGCTGTATGTAAATAAACATTTAAATATCTGGCTTTGAATGATTTCTATGGGATTTGTCATACTTACTATGTCTTAATCATACTTTTATTTATATTTCTGGGTAGTATTTCCTTATATAATTATCCACAATTTGTTCATTCATTTACATTTTAATTTATTTCTAGTTTTTAGTATACATACAACTGTAATAAACATTCTTGTACAAGTATTTTGGGGAGCATAGGTTTTGATTTCTCTTGGGCAAATGTCTTAGAGTAGATTTTCTAGATCATGGGGCAGGCATATTTTAATCTAATAGTGAACTGCCAAATCGCTTTCCAAGTGATTGTAGTGGTTTCTCTCTCAATATATGGAAGTTCAAGTTGCTTCACGTGCTTGTCAACACTTGGTATTGCCATTCTTTTCATTTTGGCCATTCTAATAATGTGGTCTTGTATTTCCATGAGCAGTGATACTAAACACCTTTAATGTATCCATTGACCAGTTGTATGTTCCCTGGGAAAATGTCAAGTCTTTTGTATATTTTTATTTTACTTGTCTTTTTATTATTGAGTTTTAGAGATTTAAAAAACTATATCCTAGACACAAGTTCTTTATCATATATAGACATTGCAAAAATTAATATCCAAGTCTGTGGTTACATTTTAATTTTTTTAATGGTTCTTATTAAAGAGCACACATTTTGTTGTTAAGTCTTATTTACCTTTTTTTTTTTTTTTGGTCTTATTGTTAGTGCTTTTTGTGTTCTATAGAAATCTTTGTCTAATATAACATTGCAAAGATTGTGTTGTTTGTTATTCTAAAAGCTTTATACTTTTAGCTTTTACATTTCCTTCTACCATTCACTTTGAATTATTTTCTTCACAGCTTTATTCGAGTATAATTGGCGTACTTTAAAGTGTACGTATTGTGCAAGAAGCCAGGTATGGCATCTTAAGACAGTCTAGTATCTCATTCTAATGGAAATTTTGTTATTTCGCAGTTTTAGGCACATATTTTCAACATATATCTACTAGGCATTTTTTATTTCACCAGTCTGACGTATACTTTCAAGTCTTGAAGCACCACTTTATTTAGTCTTTAATCCCAAGCCTTTAAAGTGAGGTGGTGGTTTTCTCTCCCATTTGGTAAGCCACTCATTAGTCTGGACCAGAGGGTGCTTTTCAGAGACTCAACGACTTTTTCTTCTTAATTGTTAAAAAATATGTATATGACATAAAAATGATTATTTTAATCATTTTAGTGCATTATTTATTGGCAGTATATACATTCACATTGCTGTATACCCATCTCTACTATCTATCATCAGAATTTTTTCATCATCCCAAACTAAAACTCAGTACCCATTAAACGATAGCTCCTCATTACACTTTACCCCCAAATCCCTGATAACCACTGTTTGATTTTTGGTCTCCATCAATTTACTGATTGAATTATTATTATTATTATTATTATTATATGTATTGTGCGAGATAGAAGAGAATTTTATTTTTCCCTACATAAATAGTTGTTCTAGCACCTTCTAACTTGTCAATTTTTACTAAACATGGCTGCTAAGAGTTTGAGATGACATTGAATCTATAGATCAATTTGAAGATAATTGAGAGCTTAAAGATATTGAGACTTCCAATCTATGAACAAAGTAAACCTCTTTACTTATCTAGGTCTGCTCTAACTTCTCTCTGTGGATTTTTGCACTTTTCTGCACAGATATCATGCACATATATTTCTCATTAAATTCATTCTTTATTTTTGTTTTCTGGAGGTATTATAAATAGGATTTTTAAAAATTTATTTTAATTGCTTATTTCTAGGCAACTTTAAATCTTTAAATAAGTCTCCTTTAAGCACAAGGTAAAGCATAGTGACAGACACTGGGAAACCACACCAGGTCTGGCACAGGAAAATGATTTTCTGCCCTATTTGGAGTAGCTATAATATGTGTCTTTTAAAAATGTCAATGGAGAGAGAGAATGAAGAGATTAGATAGTGCTTCTCTAGTAATGCATTAATCCAACAACACGGCCAAAAAAGAATCCAGAGTTTCTGACTCCCAGTCCAAGGTTCTCAAGGAGAACAGTTATGAAAACATCACCTAAATCAATTCAAACAAGCTGCCAATAGATAGTGGTGTTTGTTTGCAGGTGGAAAGGACCAAAGTCCTTTCAATTATACTTAAAAAGGGGTCTAACATTTCCTGTTATAACTCTTTATAACATTTAAAGGTCATTCCGACATCAGCTTCTTTGTTAAATGCAGAAAAGAATTCACAAGCCCTTTGTCATCAGAGCACTATCATCAGTGGCTTCGTGTTCATGAGAACATTTTGATATCACTTACTTTACAGGGATTGTAAAATTTTCCGATGGATTGTGTACTACTTGACATGTTCCTATTTCTAAAATTCTCTATCCAAAAGTAACTTAAGACTATTTTGAACAATTTATCAGCAATATCTTATTTATTAAATGAATCACAATATTTTATAAGTTATAATGAACGGTACATAACAATAAAGAAACTTTGTCTCCTTCTGCCTTCGTGTAGATTCAATAGGGGCTACATCTTCAATCCCTGGTTTTGTCCAAGATGTTTCTATACAGTATAAATAGTTTTCTGGTCACTTTGAATAAAATGCACCAATTCAACTTAGAAAATAGTCCGATTCTATTTAATAATCAAAATGTTGAGTAATTTCACATCAGATGTTTCCCCACTATCTCTGGCTGAAAAGACCTGCAACAGGAAAGAGAAGGTGGCTGGCTTTCCACCTGGCCTTTGCACATCCCCTCCCTAAGCTGGCTAAAACCAGTTTCTGATACCACGAGGGATACTCCAAGGAGAAGAAGATGTGTGTGGACAGAATGATGAAGAGAAAAGGGAAGCCAGAAAGTTCTTATCTACTTGATATTATAAGCTGGCATCTCATTTTCTGAGATTTGTAGGTATTTAACTCTGCCTTTCTCCTCTGAATGCTTTGTGTATTTTTCTGAGCACCCAGAATATCATTCAATCTCTCTTGATATGGGTGACCACATCTCCATGCAGATTAATATGAGGACTTTAAATACCTGTCCTACGTTAGTTTCCCTCTGCTCTAGTCAATTACCTTCTAGGCGGCTCTCTTCTATAGAATCTAAGACAATCTCACAATAAATTTCCTTTATGTGCATCGCCCACAACAGGTTCACAGAAAATACCCATGCATCCTCACCCCAAAGACTCTGATTAGGTATAGAACTCAGGCTAACGCACTTACCTCCCCTTCAGTCTAGGTCAAAACAGGTAGCTGTGACTTTTGATGCTCTAGATAAGAGATAAACCAAAGAACTTATATGCATATATGCATAACCAATGGACACAGACAATAGTGTGGGGAAAGCAGGAGGTGGGTGGGACCAGGAAGGAGGGGGTCAATGGGGGAAAAGGAGGGGCGACATCTGTAATACTTATAACTATAAAGATAAAAAAGAAAGAATAGATAAGCTTTATCGACTCTCTTCAATAATATATATAAAGTGTGTGTGTATATATATATATATATATATATATATAATTGACAAAGAATTGACATATAATTGACAAAGAAAATTGTAAGATTTTAAAATGTATGATGTAATAATTTGATATACATATACATTGTGAAAAGATTTTCCCCATTCGGTTTATTAACACATCTGTGTATCTTTTCCTTTCCCTTTGGGTGTGTATAAAAATATTTAAGTTCTACTCTCCTAACAAATTTCAATTAAACAATACAGTATTATTATACTATATATAGATCCTCAGACCTTATTTGTCTTATAACTGAAAGAACTCCTCCACTCCCCAGTTCCCATTTTTAGACATCTTCTATGAGTTTGAAGTTTTGTTTTTTTTAATTCACATATAAGGGATACTGTGCAGTATTTGTCTTTCAGTGTCTGGCTTATTTCACTTAGTATAATGCCATGTTGTTGGAAATGACAGAATTGTTTTTCTTTTTAAAGATGGATTAATATTCCATTATATATATATTTACATATATATATACATATTTCAATCACATTTTATTTATCTGGTCACCCACTGACAGACATTAGGTTGTTTCAAATATCTTGGCTGTTATGAATAATGCCACAATGAACATGGGAGTGCAGATAGCTCTTCCAGATAATGGTTTCATTTGTTTCCTTTGGATGTGTAACCAGTCGTGGAATTGCTGGATCATATGGTAGTTCTATTTTTAATTTCTTGAGGAACCTTCATATTCTTTTCTGAAGTGGTTGCACCAATTTGCATTTCCACCAAAAATGTACAAGGGCTCTCTTTTCTATACCTCTTTATTTTCTGTATTTTTGTTGTTGTTGTCATTGTTGTTTGTTGGTTGGTTGGTTTTTGGTTATTTCAGGTATGATGGTAAATCTTAACCAGAGGTAAAAATGTGAGAGGTTTAATTTAACAGTTATAATGTACTAGATTTTTATTGCTGCTGTAACAAATTATGTTAAGCTTGGTGGCTTAAAACGACATTAATTAATTCTTTTGTTAAACTCAAAAGGAGTCTGGAGGCTTTGCTAGATCTAAATGATAGAGATTTATTCAAGGGTCTTGGAGTTTGCAAACTAAATAAATAGACAAAACCCAAGAAGTGTTCCAAAGAAGAAAGAATAGTTAAAAATTCTTACAGTAAAAAGTACATCATTTAAAATGATCAGTCCTGAATTCTTACCCCTGGGATTGGTACAGGACAGTGTCAGTGAGATGTCAGGGAGTCAGAATAACGGATGCCAGGTGGTCCGGAAGATGATTGCCAGGAGGTCAGGTCAGGTCCTGGTGGATGAATAATAAACGTCAAGTGGATGTACACATGAGTCTTTCAGGGTGGAATCAGGTGACCTGGGTATGTGAGTCCTTCAGGAGATAATTAGAGGGTTACCTAGATGTACAGACATTGACTCAGGACTGCAACGTTAAAAGAAAATTTAAGTTCCCAGGTTAGTTAGAACAAGAACGGAATCTTTCCTTCTGTCTCAACATTCACAATGTGAATAATTTTAGCATCTTGGTTAAAATGATTCCATTTTATATATTCCCTATCTGTACTCCTTCCTCACTCTTATAGTTCTGGAGGTCTGAACTCTAAGGTCAGGGTGTCGGCAGGACTGTTCCTCAGGAGGCTTTAGGGCAGAATCCATTTCCTTTCCTGTTCCAGTATCTAGAAGCTCCCTGCATTTCTTGACTCATGGTCCCTTTCTCCATCTTCAAAGTCTTTTTCTGACTTTGATCTTTCTGTCTCCTTCTTATAGAACTCTTATGATTGTATTTGGCACTCATGATAATTTGGTATAATCTTTCTATCTCAAGATCCTTAGTTTAATCCCATCTGCAAAATTCCTTTCATCATGTAAAGTAACATTTTCTTTCTTTCTTTTTTTTTTTTTTATCCTCACCCGAAGGTATTTTTCCATTGCTTTTTAGAAATAGTGCAAAAGAGAAAGGGAGAGAGAGAGAGAAACATTGATGTGAGAGAGACATATCAATTGGTTGCCTCCTGCATGACCCCAACAGGGGCTGGGGATCAAACCTGCAACTGAGGTACATGCCCTTGATGGGTAATCGAGCCTGTGACTCTACAGTCTGCAGGCTGATGCTCCAACCGCTGACTCAAACTAGCCAGGGCTAAAGCAACATTTTCACAATTTACAGGGATTATAACAAGGGCATATGCAACATTTTCACAATTTACAGGGATTATAACAAGGGCATATTTGAGGGGCCATTGTTTAGTTTACCACTTATGTCAAATCTATTTTAAGACACTTGCAGAGCTGACAAATAGAGATATTTTGTAGGAACATATGATTTACCTTTTATTTTTCCTGATTCTTACTACTGTTGTTCATTACTAAAAATATTTGCTTAATTTTTATTACATGACAAATATTATGATCTATAAATATATTTTGCAGTTACTTTGAATGAACTTACATTCAAATGTATTCAGATAGTGTAACAAATTGCAAGGCAAATGATTAATAATTACCCCTATTTACCCCTATGAGGGGTAATTATTAACCATATGAGGCAAAGGAATCACCCATGTATGATAAAACTTTTAAGCTAAATTAAATGTGTTAAAGACATAATGTGTTATTTTACTTAGCATAACAGAGGAAGATACATTGGAGATCTTATTTAACTTACAGATTTGCTTAGCATGGTGGCTAGGATATTTTAGCTACTATGACAGTATATTTGCTGCTATGGGTATTTTCTCAAATATAGCTCAGTTTAAGTCCTCTCAAGTCAGATGTTTGAGACAGAGGACTCTTAGAAATAACTAAAGTAATGGGGTCAGTTAGCCACATTCTACTGTAATACAATTTTCTATATAATTGACAAAGTTTATCTTGTAAGAAAATCAATTATTGCATAGCATTTCTCCACAGCACCATGGTCAACATCTGGGATCTAGGGTTGTGTTTAAATCTCTTTCATCTGAGGCAAGTTTCTTTACGTCTTGTGAAATAACAGAAAATATATATTGGTGTCCGCCCCCAGTTTCCGGCACAGAGCTCTGAAAACGTTGTAAATTCCCAAGCTGTAAGAGCACTAGGTGCGCTCCTGTTCTAAGAAGTGGCTCTGCGTCGGCACCTGGATGAGGGCTAACCACCAGAAAGGCCAAGCCATGATTAAAAGCTTGGAATTTTACCCCACCCCCAATCACCCAGAGAAGGAAGAGGGCCTGGGAATGGAGTTAATTATTGATCAAGCCCATGTAAGGAAGGCTCCGTAACATCCCAAGAGTGGGGGCTTCAGGGAGTTTCCAGGTTGGTGAACACATCTATGTTCCAAGACAATGACACATCCAACTCCACAGGGAAATAAGCTTCTGAGCTCAGGACCCTCCCAGACCTCACCCTGTGTACCTCTTAATCTGTCTGTTTATCTGTATCCTTTATCATATTCTGTAGTAAACTGGTAAACAGGGGTGTTTTCTGAGTTCTGTGAGTCTAACGAATTAATGGGACTCAAGGAGGGGGTCATGGGAACCTTTGATTTGCAGCCAAGTCAGATAGAGTTGTGGGTGACCTGAGGACTTATTGCTTGTGACTGACATCTGCAGTGGGTGGGAGCAGTCATGTGAGATTGCACCCTTGACCCGTGGGATCTAATACTGTCTCCAGGTAAAGAGTGTCAGATTGAGTTAAACTGTAAGACACCCAGCTTTTGTAGTGGAGAATTACATGGTGTGGAGAAAATCCCCCACAGATTTAGTGACCAGAAGTACTAGAAGTGTTCTGTGTAAAAATAACAAAGAAACATGCAGGAGCAGAACTGGAGGTTGTTCCAGCACACCTCTCCATACTTCTTCAACTGGACACTGAAATAACATCTGCTTCATAGCATTGCTTTAAGATTAAGTCAGGTAATATGGGTAGAATATTTAGTGCTTAGTTATGCATAGGTATACTGGTGCTTAGTGACAAGTAGTTAGGACATTAAAATGTTAGCTGTAGTTAGTATTATTATGGCCTGAGTAATTTTGACTTTTAGAGAGAGATAGGAAAGAAAGGGTTCGACTTTTGTTAAATTATTGTAGAAGATGCTTCATTGTATTAATTTTCATCTTAGTGGAAGTAATCTTAGATCTTGAGGTGAGGTTAAATATTTAAAATCCTAAAGATTAACCAACAGACATTCTGTAACGTTCCCTCTGCATTAGAGTATATAATAAGGAGAGAAAACATACGAAAATTATTTTTAATAATTAAAAAAAAGTATTAATTCTGTGACTGTGGTTAGATATATATCCAGAAGTGAAATATACTTACCCAGTAGTTATTGCACACACACAAAAATCAGATATTCTCTAAATGTCCATATGTCATATTATTTATTCACTAATTGCTTTTTACATAATTATTTAACTTTAGGTCAAATGCAAAATACAAACACAGAGGCATACAAAATTATCAGTAATTATTTCATACATGGCTAATACTAAGATCTAAGTTAAAAAACAAAGTTAAACAACCACTTACTTAAATTAAATTGTCTAGCAAATAGATTGGTAATTATACTTATAACTAAAACATATATTCCAAATTTAAGCAAGGTAAAATTACAAAGTTAAAGAAAACCTCTCTTTTTGAGAGTTTATAGTAGAAATACAGAACCATAGCAATTTAAAAGAAAACAGAGTAATTTAAGTTTCAGTAAGTATGATACAAAAATTAAACTAAAATTTCTTCTTAAAGCCATTACAAAATTGTTTCATGTCATAAATAGATGACATTAAACGTTCTCTTAAACTATGTCAGGATGGAATAGAAAACAAGAAAGCCAGAGAATAGAGGAAGGATCAAGTCGGATTTTCTTAACCCTTGCCTTACCATTTAAATTGAAAATATCTCTCTCCCTGGACATCACAGATAAGTGTACTTGTCCCCAAGTAATATATACCCTTAAATATGTGCCTTTTAAAATATGGGATAAGGTTCATGCCATCCTTTGTCTCATTCTCAACAACATATTGCATTTATATAGTACTTTGGTGTTTTTATGTAAAGATTTCTTCAAACACCTTATTTATTCATTCATTCCACAAATACTTTTATTGAAAACTTCCTGCATATCAGACATGTACTAGAAGACAAAAATACAGCAGTAAATAAGCCTGATCTATCTTTGCTCTCATAAATATTATGCTTTCTCTTGAGAAAAAGCCATAATAAATAAAGAAATAATATAAAATACTAATGCAGTGCAAGCTATGAACACAATAAGGCAGAAACAGGTGACAGAGAATGACTGTAATGCTACTTTATGTGTGGTAGACATAAAAATGATGCAACTCACAGTTTCTATTTAATTTTAATAATTTTTATTTTCTATCATCAAAGAAACAAATGGCATATTTTATTTGTTTTTCTAGATTTTCCAGAAGGATCATATTATCTCTGGTTCCTAAAGAGATAGTTTCATTGATTTAAGAGTTGATGCTATATTTGAGCTTTCACAGATAATTTTTAAAGCTGCTATTTTAAATTGCATTGCCATATCTTTGGTAAAAAAAAAAAAAAAAATTATAACATTATGTTCCATTTGGATTATTGTTTTGTATATAAGGAGGCATGCCAAAAAAATCATTAAAATTTTTGGGACACCAAGTTAATTTGCACAGTTACTTCTGCTAGATAATTTATTTCCTAACTAATTTTTGCATCTGTGACTGGCAAAATGAAGCAAAACGCATTGCCACATAATGTCTCCCAGAAAGTTAATGTCACAGCTAGACCTCTTGATTACCACCCAATGTATGTCCTATAATATTACAATTTCTAAAGGTAACTTGCTCTTATTTGTAATAAAAAGCCATCATTTAAAAGCAAATATTGTATTTCATTAACTCTAAAGTACCATTAACTCTAAGATTCCCTGTTACCTCTAAAAGAAGATGCTACAATTCAGTGCTTACTTTCACTTAGATTACTATTTTATTCTTTTATACTGAAACGCTTCTCTACATTTAATTAAATATATGGTTTTATTTTTATCACTCTTATTATACATGCATATATGGACACTATAATCAAAGTAAATTGTTTGCGTTGTTCCTAAAATTTTGCATAATCAGACTGCAAATTTTCTGACAAGTTTTTCAATTCAGTTGCTAATACCAGCATTAAAATTGTCAATGATACACCCGGCCAGTGTGGCTCAGTGGTTGAGCATTGACCCATGCACCAAGAGGTCGCTGGTTTGATTGCCGGTCAAGGCACATGCCTAGGTTGTGGGCCTGATCCCCAGTGGGGGGCTTGCAGGAGGCAGCCAGTCGATGTTCTCTCTCATCGATGTTTCTATCTCTCTCTCCCTCTCCCTTCCTCTCTCTCTAAAAATCAATAAAGAAAAATTTTTTAAAAATAAAATTGTTGATGATACAGCATTTCTTGAAATCTTACAATAAAGAATTAAAACTTTTAGTAATGGGCTCTTAAGACAACTTTACAATTATGCTGATCTAGCTTACTTGTAAGTACCATGTCAGGAATTTTGCTAAACATTGCCCTACTCAGTGCCTTTACTGATGGATCGGCTCTAGTATTATGTTGGGCTTTCTGACAAGCCACTGCCACCTTTTCTGCAAGTTTTGATATTGCATTTTGATAGTTGCCCATGTACAGGCAATGACAACTATGACACAATTGCTACCTGGCTCACTGCTTTTTGGAGACATTATTGATTTCAATACAATCACTCATTCAACAGGAGGCTCTGTTGAACTCTTTATCATTTATATTAAGTTCTTAAAATCAAAGTTTAAAATGTCATATTAATATATTATCTTTTAATAAAAATACATTCATTTCAGAATCAAAATAATGATTTCAGTATATTTTAGTTTTCCTTTTAGTTCCATAAGCTAAACTAATATTGACCTTCTTTGATGTTCATCGCTAAAATATCAAATTGCTAATTTATCTTAATAAACCTTGCATTCTCTGGAGTAAAATCTACTTGTGAAATATACTTCTCTATCTTCTTTTTTCCAAGGACTGTGAAATCCTAGAAAACTGTTTTAGCCAACTACATTTTAATCTGGGCTAAGCTTTCTTGGCCAACGTTTCTCTGTTTAGCTTGTTCTTTATTAGAGCCTTTGAAGGAGGAACAAATGGAAAGTACTCTATGGCGTGTGGAAGTAAACTGAAAGCAAAGAATTTGATGAGTCTTCTTCCTGGTGCTTGAACCTTGAGAAAAGTATGTATGAAAATCTGTCAATAGCAGCCAAATCCAAGTATACACACATCGATCCTCTTTGGCCACTTGTTCCTTCCTGCTTAATACAGCTAAGTAAATACATTTGGAAGGAGCAGGCGTTGCCTTTGTCCCTTTTCTCTTCCAAGTTAAATGGCAGATTGGGTGCATTAATTCCCAGTTACATGTATTTTCCCCATCACCGTTTGGACACTTGAAAGCAGGTAGAAAAAGTCGTAGGGTAGACTGGCTGGCTGGTTGCGAAGAGACTCCCCCCACCCCCCATCCAGTCTTCTTCTCTTCTTTGTAGTCTACATTCATGATCATACCTGTGCATGACATTCATTTTACCAAAGAGAGAAAAGGACGCCTAACCACATTCCGAATCAATGATATGTTAACTGGAATTTTTATTATTAATTTATAATGAGATTTAGAGCAGTCATATATTAAGAAGTATCTAACTCAGTTTTAACATGTGCAACACAGCTCTCAATCATTCACCCAAATGTGCTCTTTGTACAGTCTCATCCTCTTTAGCTAATTGCCACTAGGTCCTTACATCTTAAATGAAAAGCCTTGGACTCATCTCTGACTTCCTTGTTTCTGTAAGCCTCCACAGCCATCCTGCTTCCAAAGCACAGCTAAGATTTTAACATTTCTTACCATCTCCCTGTTATCACATCAGTCCAAACCATCTTCTCTTTCCGGAATTATTGCAGTAACCTACTAGAAAAGTCATCATTACCACCCTTCCTCTGTTTCAGGGTATTCTCAACACAGCACCTTGAGGGACCTGCATAAAATTCCCCTGGCTTAAAACTCACCAACTACTTCCATCCACTTCAAAGTGAGATTAAAAATATTGAGGATAACCTACAGCAACGCAATGATCCCTGTGCCTACCACTCATTCCTAATTACTCCCTCCTTAAATTCTGTATCCCCCTTTTTACTTATTTTTTTTTCCATATAAGTTACTACCCAGCATTTTTATATATCACACTACAATAAAGTTTCACAGGGCAAGAACTATGGCTTTGTTGTTCACTGTTAGAGCCCTATTTTGCAGAGCAGTGGTGTCTGGTGCATGGTAGACATCCAACACCTGGTGAACAAATACATTTATTTTGTCAAGCTAAGCATATTCTTTCCTTGGAGGTAGATACCATAACCATAAAGGGCGAGGTGAAAACAGACTCAAAGGAACAGCAACTATTTGCATGTCCCATGTTATGATCACACGGTGCATTCATTTTCATGAAGACAGAATAGATATTACATCTAGAGTCTAAGTTAAGTGTGTGATTCAAGCTTCCACTTCCCTGAAAGTGCCTCCTTGATCTTATTTAGTGATATCTTTATTTGAAAAAATTACAGAAGTAATATGGTATTGCATTGGTCTTTGAAAATAATATAAATATTACATTTGAAGCTTCAGTTCCTTTTGATCACTATCCTTCCCTCTCCTCGTTCTTGCTGGAATATGGTATGTATCTTCACAGCAGAAACTAAAAAGACTATATATCCAAATACATGGACCAAAAATACTCAAAACTTTTTATTTTTACCTAAACAACAATGTAATGTATGCATGATTTTGCAGTTTGCTTTGTTTTACTCAAACAAGTTTTGAATCTGTCCACGCTAACTCATACAGGTCCAGTAGATCCCTTACAGCTGCTATATATTATTCCATCAAATGAACAAACTAGATTTAATTATTTTTCTGTTTTGAGATTGTGATTGTTTTAGTCTTCAGTTTTCTCATCTAGTACGTCTTCATATGTATATGTGAATTTGCTTTCTCAATCTAAATATTTAAAATCAGAGTCACTAAATCATAACATATGTATATTTTCAATGTCCAAAATTACTTTACTGCAAGAATTTAAAAAAATACTATTTCTTACAATTTGTCAATGCATTGTTGGCATATTCATTTTTTTCATTTTTCTAATCTGATCAGTAATAAAGTAATATTATTTTTGTAAATTTAAATTATTATGAATACTACTGAGAATTAGTGTATACACACACACACATATATATGTGTGTGTGATTTGAGTTTTCTCTTATACATACAGCTTGTTCAGAGTCTTTTTATTTCACTTTTATTCTCATATATTACCAATTATATATAGAGAGAAAATAAGTTTGATCATCTATAATGTATATTTTAAGAATATTTTTCTTTCTATTTTATCAAAACATACATTTTGATGTTATATTTATCAATTTTTCTTCTGACACATGTATGTGGCAAGGTCCATTTTATAATAAAAGAAATGATGACAAAAAATCAGAATCATGATACAATCAAGAAGGAACACATAGATTTGAAATGTTTTCCTTTTTATATTATTGGTAGTTGTTTCTTAATGTAGGCATTTTTGTATGTATTAAATATTACATAGTATTTAAAAAACAAAAGCTCTATCTTCACACTATAGTTTCCATTTCAGTTTTTCAAGCACTTTCTAATTCTCACTGTTTTCTTTATGCACCTTGATGCCATCATTAAAATGTAGCCAGATCTTGTTTCATTTTTCTCCCTGTCTCTACCATGAGAACATGCTTCTCCCTTTGTCGCCTTCTCCATGAAATGGGTCTCTCTACTGTGCTTTATTTCCCTCTATTATTCCTAAAACATGTATTTTTGTCTCACCTATGATTTCTTTAAGCAGTTCATAGTTGAGAGAGAAAACAGAGTAGCAAAGGGAGTGAACCGGAGTAAAAAGAATTTGAACAGAAATCAAGTAGGTTATTCTGTGCCTTATTAGTATTTAACACAGATGAAAAGATCAATTCTCCCACCCTTGGAAGGTTTGCATTTCCACTACATAACATGAGTCTTGTCTTTCCCATTTCTGTGTCATCTACATGTTAACTGCTTGGGAACAGTATGCATGGACACTGCTCTGCCCGGGATAACTTAAATCAGTTTCTTTAAGGCAAAATGAGTGTTCTCAGATTGTAATCTCTTGAAGGACAAAGGGCACATCTAGTAGTTTTCTTTGTTCAGTGCTTCGGACAGTATTGCGGTGGTGAGGATTTTCTGTGATTCCTACTCCTTCAGAGTAAATAGTGGTTATTAAGTCACCAGAATTTTCTCCTATCCTTCTGCTGTGATGTACCCAAATACCAAAGCCTTTATTCATACTTTTACGGGAAAGTAGTTGGAACAAGTAATGCTGTTAAATCTCAGTGCTGCCTTTATAAATTTAATACTAACATAGCTTGTAAGGGTGTCAGAGAAAAGACTTTATGAATGTCAAATAGCTTTATTTAATATTTATAAACTATAATGTGTTGGAATTCCAATGGAGTTATTTAGCCATCAAACTGCTCTAAAAATAATATTTATACTATTTTAAAATCCAAAACTCAATCTAGAAAAAATTCAACTACTCTTTATTAGGAATCATATAAATGTTTTTTGGAACTAATCCATATGGGGGGAAAAAAAGCACGTTTCTTGTGTGTTTAAAATTATGACCTACTTAAATAGCAAAAACACATTTTTATATTTAATCAAATAAATTCATATTAATAAAAATTGCCCAATTTTTAGATAGAAAGCAACCTATGCATAATCAATTTCCAAAATGAAATAATAGATGAGAAGGATCCTAGTCATTCATTTACTCTCTATTCCATTTTTCTCTTTTCTATTTTATTGAAAAAAATTTCAACACCATTCCCCACCCCACCCCATGGGTCATAAATATAACATATTTTATTATATAAACCAAACAATCTACTTAAAGTTAATTTTATCAGTGTGGGAGATACAAAATAGAACAGTGGTTCTCAAAGTTTAACATACATCAGAGTCACCCGAAAGGTTTATAAAGTCATATATGCCTATTTGCTACTCCAGAGGTTCTAATTAAGTGGACCTGGGGCTAAAAATTTGCATCTTTAACAGATTCTGAGGTGGTCATTACAGATGTGGTCATTACAGGTATAGGGACCACACTGAGAATCACTGATGTAGAGAAGTCTTGAGTTTAGCCAGTAATATTCCCTTTACTGCTAATTTGAAATTGGGGAATGTTATCAGTTGTCTTCGTATAACATCTATAAATTTGGGGCTGAAATAACCATGTTAGGTTATGTGCAATTAGAGAAAGTCATTTTGCAGAGAAAGGAATAAAGGAGGCATTCACCAAGCAAAGTACAAAGCAGAAACAAAGAGACAATATAGCTTCAGAAAAAGAAAAGAAAAAAAAGTAAGAAAGAAAGAAATGGAGAAAGCAGCATTTTGGATACTTTTCTCATTTTTAGTTTCAATCACTTGATATATTTGGGTGCAGTTCTTATTGTGGTATTCTAATAGATGCCCTTTGTCATTTTCTAATAAATGTCAACTTTTTTTTATCATCAGGTATTCTGAAGGGCACAGAAACTCATTTAAAAAAATTATTGCTGAAAAAAACAAAATATTTTTGTGTATTGCTCTCATAAACAAAATAATTAAAGCTGTTACTTGTGTCAAATCACATGAATAAAAAGAAATCAGGTGGCCATATATACATATATAATATATATTATATATATATATATATTATATATATATATACACATATGTGCTAACAATAACACAGATATGGGCTCTGTTAGTGTTTACTACAATTCTAGCAGAAGACCAAAGACCACCCTGCCTAAAACAGCCTATGGCGGTATATTATAGATTTATTAGCTTATATTTTGTAGTCTGCCTTCACCTCTAGCATGAGAACAGGGACTTCATTTGATTTGCTGCTGTATCCCCTATATTTGGAATAATGATAGATTAATAAATAAATGAATAAAAGATAACACATTTTTAGTTTCAGCAGAATCTAATATCTTTTTTTTTTGAGAAATATTATTTATTAAAAGTGTTATGCAAGTCCTGAAAAGTTAATCACATTTTTTTTCTTAAGGTTCTCAATGAAATTACCAGATGTTGTGTATCAGGTAACAACAGGTCAGCATGGTTAGGTCATAGTTACACAAATATTGATTGCAGGGATTACCTATGTCAACAAATACATAGAGAAAAGTCAGTAGGAAAAGCTAAAATGTGGTAGAAATTTTTGGCATAAGTAGCACTGTTTGCATATCAACCACTTTCAAAATCTCAGTGGCAAATGACAGCTTTTATCCTCACGCTCGCAGGGCTGTGGGTTGACAGAGGCAATTCCACTTCATGCTGCAGGTCTACATGTATGTTGGGATAGTTCTGTTCCATGAATGTTCACTCTGATTTCCTAGTCTGTAGGGGCAGAAGCCAATTGAGGTATAATTTTATTCTGGTAATAGTCAGGAGCTCTCCAAGGATCTCACGGACATATGTGTATCCCCCATTAGGCCTAGACTCATGACTTTAATGCTGTTACTTATGTCACATCACATGAATAAAAAGAAATCAGGTGGCCATGCCCACTTCTAGGGAGCAGAGAAATATACTCCCTATGTGGAGGTAAGAAGAAATAAATTTTGAAATAAATTTTATTGAAAAAAATATCTCAATTTACTTTGAGTAATTTTTAGGAACAAATAAGTTGCTAAAGCTACTAATAAACTCAATGCAAATATTTTATGTTGTTATTTCCTGGACTAAGCTAGAGCTGGAACCAGATTCTTCTGGGAAGTATTTAACTTGTATAGGATGGTATTAGTCAAGGTTCAGCCCCTCTCTGCATCTCTAGCAATCTTTGACAACTACCAAATTCAAGGAGCCAGAGTAGGCAGCTTCTCTCTTCCTCTCACTTTCTGATCGCCTGTTTGAGCTCCTAATAAGAAGAACTCACCAGAAATCCAGCTGTCAGAATAACATGGGAGCCCGGCTGGTGTGGCTCAGTGGTTGAGCATGGAGCCATGCACCAAGAGGTCACTGGTCCGATGCCCGGTCAGGGCACGTGCCCAAGTTGTGGGCCAAATCCCCAGTGAGGGGCATGCAGGAGGCAGCCAATTGATGTTCTCTCATCGATGTTTCTATCTCTCTCTCCCTCTCACTTCCTCTCTCTCTAAAATCAATAAAGAAAAAAAAAATTAAAAAATAACATGGGAAATACAATGCATGTAAAGCAAGACTTTTAAAATAGACAGCACAGCCAGGAAGGAGTTTGGAGACCAACAACAGATAAGCAGAAAATCTGCACAAAGCATTATCTTTTGGCTGGAGGGAGACTAAGGCGTTCTTCAGGAATACTTAAAGGAGAGAAGAGTGTAGTGATAAAATACAGAAATGATGGTGGGGTAACATCTGAGGCTATACCAGCCTGTTGGTCAAGGTTTGATCTCTGTTCTATTAAAAAAAAAAAAATTCTGAATCTAGAAGTTGAAATAATTCAATTCATGAACTACACTGAGACCCCAGAATGAGCCTTGGTGTTTCAGAGCCAATACAATAGCGTGCATGAAGTATGGATTTGCAGCGATTTGATGGACTGGTAATGAGTCTCAAGGCAGATATGGCTCAATGCCTAGAGGAGAATGCCACAGTAGAAAAAATCACACTGGAATAGATTATACATATGAGATACTATCAACCTTCGTATTCTCTAGAATAACAGATTGGGAGTACAGGGATTTTAGAAAGGATGCATTTCTTGCTTAAACTGATGAAAGTTTAAAGTCAGTAGGAATTCATATTTAATGTGATAGAGTGTTGCTATAGCCTGATGAAATCTGAGACAGTTTTCAAAACTATGGACCTTAAGAGATTGAATGAAACCAGTCCATCTAAACTTTATTTATTATGATCCACACAAGAAATATAGATTTTATGGTGGATTACATACACAAATTCATAAGCACACAACTTAAAAATGTTTCATGAAACAACACTTACCCTATGTGATGCACTTTGATATCCTATTTTATCTATTCTATACTATTTCATTTTGTAAAAGGATGCTAGTGTGACCCATTTAACTGATTTCATAACTACTAAAGGGCATGTAACAATCTGTTTTAAGTTTAAAAATCACTGCTCACATCTAATTCCCGCCTTCTAGTTGAGAAAACTGAGTTTGATCAATAATCTCCACCAATTCCCTAATGTTCCTATGAACACAATTGTGTCATATTGTTTTCAGTCACAAAGTCCTTAAGAAGTGAGGCAATAGCTAAATTTTATTCAGCAGCACAAGATTTTTCAGCTGTGTTCTTAAGGAATGCTTCACAATGATTACAACTATGTATTTGAATCACAGTGCTCCATGGGTTTATCTTATCTCTGAAATGAAATTGTTAGCTCTTTGAGGACACGACCATCTCCACCAATTCTCTTTATCTTCCACAGTAATAATAGGATTCTAAGCAGAGAATTCTAGGGCTCAATAAAGGCACATGTAATTGAATAATAGAAAAAGAATGACAAAGACTGAGTTTTTAAATTCACGTGGCTCTGAGTGATAGCTGCCTGTGCCACCCTTCAAAAAATAAAATATAATCATAGGGTTTTCTCAATAACATGGAAACTTTAACATTTCATTTCTTTGTTCAATATAAACTGTTGGCATAATGATTCAAAATGTTCTGGGTCTGGAGTCAAATAGTATTAATAAAAAGCTTTTTCGATTGGTAAGAACAGAATTTGGAATAGCCAGACCTTCAGACAGGATGACCAGCTCGAGTTTTCTCGGACTGGGAAAGTGCTGGTATACCTTAGCAGTTGGTATACTTTAATCGTTATCTAAGATTCATGTTCTGCTCAAGTGTTTGAATTCCAAGAAGCAAACAAACAGGTAGGCTGATTTTATATGAAAAGGGAAGAAAACAATCTCCATGGAGACTTTCAATTCTGCCTTTCTATCAAATAGAATTTTTATAGCTTTCGCATAAAACCTTGAAAAGCTGGGATTTTAATAGAAATGCCGATGTAGTTTTAAATATAGCACCCCTGGGCTACGCTTGTATTACAGAGAAATTCAATGTCCTTCAAAGCAGCCATACATTGGAAATATCGATGGCGGTGTTCCATTCAACGTGTAGCTATTTGACAATCGTTCTTTTGATAAAAAATGTATTTGTCACAGTTCACGTTTGTCAAGTACTGAATAATGTTTAACATCGCTATAATCATTTTAGGCCTGTGTACTTAAAAGTACTACTTATGCAAATGTAAGTTTGAAAGTGCGAAAATACGGTGAAATATATTTATTACCCTTGCGCTGTGATTTGCATGTGCCGTCAGCGTGATGTAGTACAAAGAACACAGCGCTCGGAGAAAGAAAACAGGACTGAGGACTAGATGCACCATTCACTGTCTGAGAGATAGGTAAATCACTTTATCAATTTGGGTCTCGGTATTCTGTTAGCAAAATGGGAGCAATAATGACATTCTTAAATGATTATTGTTAATGTCAAATGAGACATAAGTGAGAAGTGATTTTTAAGCATAGAAAATGGCTTTATAATGTAAAGTATATATATATGTATATATATTTACATATGTATTCTTATTTTAAAATAATAATTGTATATATAAATATTATAATACATTGTAAAGATAGGGAATATAAAAGTTATAGAATCAGTAACTAAAATTAAAATTATAAACTTTACAAATATTGCTATTTTATTTTTTATATAATCTTTTTTTATATATTTAAGTTACATCATGCTTTTTATTAGCATAAACACCCTGTAAACAAGTATGTATGTATATGTGTGTATGTGTGTGTGTATGCATATATATATGTGTGTATATACACACCCATAATTATTTTTTTAAGAAAATGCTTGAAGTGGATTTATTAAGTCATCTTAATGAAAATATTTGTAGTCAATTGCCCTCTATAACTTCGTGTCAGTTTTTCATCCCACAAGTAGTGAGTCGCAAGTAGTGGGTATGTGTTACTTTTAGAGAGTCTGTGAGTCCTGGCTGGGTGGTGCAATTGGTTGAAGTGTCGACCCATACACCGAATGGTTGCAGGTTCGATCTTCTTTCTCTAAAATCAATTAAAACATATCCTGGGGTGAGAATTAATTTTTAAAAAGTCTTTGATAAATTTATAGTTAAAAATAATATTCATTTTTAAGTATGTTTTTGCTTACTATGATAGTTTAATATTTTAAAATAATTATTAGGCATTCCACTGATTTTCTTTTTTCATTTTTCTATCTTGCAATTAGTCTCTTTTTTATTAATTTGTATGAGTTCATTATTTGCTTAGCCTCAGTTTTCTTACCTGAAACATGGGAAAGTAATACTTCATGGATTTTTTCATTGTTATAATTAAAGAGATAATATAGCTTGGAGTTTTAAGAAAATTATTAGTAGGATATCAAAGGTATCACAGCAAATAACAGGTAGAGTAGGAAGTTTAATATTTAGGTTCCACAGCCCATGCTTTTTCAAAATAGAGCTCTATAAAAACAAAATTATGACATTAGTCACTGTATATAACTTCACAAAATCAACTAATGCACATTTTTTCATTTTTATTTTCTGGAAGTCAATTCAACCAATAAATATTTATTAATCTAGTAATCTTGCTAGGAGTTGAGGCTTTAAGGGAGCACACATACTGGTACAATTTTAAAATAAATACACATAACATATATGTTACTTTAATATTATTAAATGTCAATTATTAAATATTCTATGGATGAATGTGTGAACAAACTATGATATATCTGTGAAGAGAATGCTACTCAGTAATAAAAAAGAACAAACTATTGGTATATGTAGTAATGTGGATGGATCTCAAATGCACTGTGCTGAGTGAAAAAAAAAACACAAATTTCAAAAGATTACATACTGTATAATTCCACTTCTATAGCATTCTAAAAATCATGCAATTGAAGTGATCAGGAATAGATCAGTGATGGTCAATGGTTAAGGTTTGGGGAAAATGTGACAATAAGAATGTAAGAAGAGGAATTTTGTTTGGAATGAGGGAATATTAATATATCTTGTTTGTGGTGGTGGTTACAGATCTATACATGTGATAAAATTGTGTGGAGCTATACACACACAAAGAATAACTATAAAACACAGAAAAATCTAAATAAGGTCTGTAGTTTAATGCCATTTTTCTGTGTGTTTTTTTTTAATTGAGTTATAATTGATACTTAACACTGTATTAATTTCAGGTGTACAACATTCACTATTTGTATTGTGAAATGATCACCATAAGAAGTATAGTTAACACGAGTCATCATGCATAGTTACAATTATTTTTCTTGTGATGAGAACTTTTAAAATCTTTTTTTCCTCTCTCCAATTTTTATTAATTTATTTTTGTTACAGATGTTTTTCCTTTCCTCCCCAGACCCCCTCCTCCCCATGCCCCCACCAGCATTGTTGTCTATGTCCATTGGTTATGCATACATGCATATAAGTTTTTTGGTTTATCTTATCCATCCCCCCCCCACCTTCCTACTCTGAGGTTTGTCAGTCTGAACCATACTCCTTTCTATGTCTCCGGGTCTATTTTGTTCATCAGCCCACCTTGTCATTATATTCCACAAATAAGTGAGATAATGTGGTATTTCTCTTTCTCTGATTGGCTTATTTCGCTTAGCATAATACTCTGGAGGTCCCTCCGTGTTGTCTCAAAGGATAAGAGGTATTTCTTTCTTACAGCTGCATAGTATCTACTTTCTTAGCAACTTCCAAATATGAAATAAAGTATTATTAACTGTAGTTACCATGCTATACATTATATCGCCATGACATTTATTTTATAACTTGAAGTTTGTACCCTTTGACTCCCTTCATTCCTTTCACCTGCACCCCCACATTTGACAAGCATGAATCTGTTTATCTCTGTATCTATGAGCTTGTTTTTTTGTTTGTTTTGTTTTGTTGTTTAGATTCTACATATAAGCGAGATCATATCATATTTGTTTCTTTTTGTCTGACTTATTTCACCTAGCATAAGATCTGTCCATGTTGTTGCAAATGGCAGGATTCCATTCTTTTTTATTGCTGAATAATATTCCTGTGTGTGAGTGTGTGTGTGTGTGTGTGTGTGTGTGTGTGCGCGCGCGCATGTGTGTGTGTATCATTGATGGATGGACTCTTAGGTTGTTTCCATATTCCTTATCTTGGCTACTGTAAATAATGTTGCAGTGAACATGGGGTGAACATATCTTTTCTGTGTTTATTCACTTTTCAGTGAACAGTTAGTGTTTGTTAACTTGATATAAGCACTCAGAAATAAAATTGCTGGATCATATGGTAGTTCTATTTTTAATTTTTTGAGGAACATTCATACTCTTTTCTATAGTGACTGCACCAATTTACATTCCAACTAACAGTGCACAGGGTTTCCACATCCCTGCCAACACTTGTTATTTATTGTTTTCTTATTTTTTATTTTTATTATAACCATTCTAACAGTCATGAGATAATATCCTATTGTGGATTTGATTAGCATTTCCTTGATAATTAATGATGTTGAGCATCTTTTCATGTAACTATTAGCCACTTGTTTCTTCTTTTGAAAAATGTCTATTCAGCCCTGGCCAGTTTGGCTCAGTGGTTTTAGCATTGGCCTGCAGACTGGAGAGTCCTGGGTTCGGTTCCCGCTAAGGGCATGTGCCTCGGTTGCAGTTTGTCCCCGGCCCTGGTTGGGGTCATGTGGGTGGCAACCACTCGATGTGTCTCTCTCACGTCGATGTTTCTGAAGAAAAAAAAAATGTTTATTCAGATCTTCTGCTCATTTTTTAGTGAAATTGTTTGGTATTTTGCTCTAGAGATGTATTTGTTCTTTATATATTTCAGATATTAACAACTTACCAGATATGTGATTTGAAAATATTTTTCCCACTCAGTATTAGTTGCCTTTTCATTTTGTTGATGGTTTCCTTTGCTTTGCAGAAACTTTTTAGATTGATATGGTCCCACTTGTTAATTTTTGCTTTTGTTGCCTTTGCTTATGGTGTCATATTAAAAAGTAATCACCAAGACCTATGTCAAGGAGCTTTCCACCTATTTTCTTCAAAGAGTTTTATGGCTTCAGGTTTTACATTTAAGTCTTTAATTAATTTTTAGTTTATTTTTGTATATGGTATAAGATAGCACTCCAGTATATTCTTTTGCAAGAGACTGACTATTCACTTTCTCCAGCACCATTTATTGAAGAGACTGTCTTTACCCATTGTGTATTCTTGGCTGCTTCATCATAAATTACTTTACCATACATGTGTGAGTTTATTTCTGGGATCTGTATTCTGTTCCATTGATCTGTGTATCTTTATACCAATATAGTACTGCTCGGATTACTACACCTCTGTATAGTTTGAAATCATGACCTGTATGCCTCCAGTTTTGTTCTTTTTTCTCACAATTGCTTTGGCTGTTTGGAGTGTGTGTGTGCTTCTATACAAATTTTAGGGTTGTTTGTTCAATTTATGTGAACATTGGAATTTTTATATGAATTTTATTGGATCTGTAGATTGCTTTGGGTAGTATAAACATCTTAATGATACTAGTTCTTCTAATTCATGATCATGGGATATCTTTCCATTTATTTGTATCTTTTTCAAGTTTTTCATTAATGTTTTATAGTTTTCAGTGTACAAGTCTTTCCCCTTTTTGGTTAAATTTATTCCTAGGTATTATGTTCAATTTCCTGATTTTTACAATTGTAATTTTGTTATTTAAAATGCTATGTTTGAGATCATCGGGTGAAAGATGCATGAGAATGCTCTATATTATATTTGCAATTTATATGCAAATAGTTTTTAAAGTCAATAATTGAATAATTTATAACCACTTGTACAATCTTCAAGAGTATCATAATTGATGGTGAATGATAATGTAGTTACTTCCAACAACACAGGAACCATGAATACTTTTTCACCACTTTACCTCAAACACTTAAGACACTTCCCGGAATAGTGAAGGCAATAAATTCTCGCTAAATAAATAAATTATTGTGAAAAATTTTATTAAGTAGGTGTATCTAAAATAAGCAAGCTAATTGCATATTATTGAAATTCTTTTATTGTTTGTAACATTTGTCAATATAATGCTATCACCACAAAGAGCAACATCATTTTATACAGTTGATTTGTATGGTCTTTAGGTATTTTATTAAGAATCAATTCTCAGAAACAAAGTGACTACGTTAAAAATATATAACTTTATTGGATCTTAAAGTTATTGAATTACTTTCTAAAATCCTGATATCAATTTGCTTTTCTTAAGCATCATAATTTACTATAACCATTTTATTGAAACTGCCTCTTCCCCTACTTCATTCTTGAAATCACACTCTATACCTGAGCCTTACCTTACATCCTCTACTCAACGATGCCCTCATATTCCTATCCAAACCTAAATCTCATTTCAGCACTATAGATCTTGATCAAAGATGTGATGTGATGAAGAACTCTATCATGAAGATTACATTACTGTGTGTGTGTGTGTGTGCTCATCAATATCACATATGGTGAAATCCTTCTATGAAATGAATTCCAGGAATGTTTAATTGAACTATACTTAGTGCTGTTAACTGACAAATTCAAATTAAAAATCCTCAGTAAGTCTTGAGGATTAATGCTATTAATTGCAATGTCTAGACATTTTATTTTTAGATAATTTACCAGCTAAGTGTCATCAAGATTAGGGTAACTGTCTTTTTACATAATTGATTATTTTTCTACATTGTCTAACTATTTTTATACCATTAAATGTGTTTCCTTTGCAGAAAAAGCTTCTTTATATTGTTGCCTTAATATTTTTAGCAATTTTAGAAAAGAACTGGTGTATATTTGAAAAATTAATTTTAAAACCAGATTGCAATATTTTAAGAACAGATATATAAATTTTTACTTTCTATGAAAAATGTTTGTAATTCAATACCATTTTTCTTGAATCAAAGAAACCTCTAATCATTGAGATTTTAATTTGGGGAGAAAATTGTACTGGAAATAGTATTTAACTTCTCTGATCATGACCTTGCAGTACATAAGGTGGCTTTATGTGGCCAGGGCATTTCAATTAGTAGTTTAAATTGATAGATGTGCACACCAAAATGAAATTCTTAGTAACATATATTAATCTAGAAAGCATTTAAAAGTTAAAGTTGATTCATTTTCTGGAAACATTGTGTAAGAGTCTACCTTTGTAAAAATCCATTTCTTCATTTTAATGGGATTTTATTATAAGTAAATTAAAAATGTTTTTAGCTTCTTGAAAGTTGATGGAAGATACACCATTTATCACTTGTGTGACAGATATTTGAAGAACACTTGACTGTTTGAACAGAAGTCACTGCATAGTTAAAAGGTGAGCTCATTACATTATAGCACCAGATTTTGTGACAGTCTGTGAAGGCAGGATACATTCATTTAATAATGATAATTTCCTAGCATGAGTTTATTAATTGTAAATCCAATGTATGTGCAGTGTTTAATATTACAAAATGAGACTAAAACTCACAGAAGATAATTATGGGAAGTCATGTTAATTATCTGCTTATTCTGGCAAGGTAATGATTGCCAGTTTGTTAATGAATTGTCTTAACTGGTTAAAATAGACTTTTTTTTTTCTTTCCCACAGACTGTTTCTAACTCTGACAACTGGTCTTTCAAAATATGCATTATTAGTAAAGGAAACACTGAGGCTGAGATGGGTGGATAAGGTAAATCACTAAATTTTATCATTCACCATTATTAATATTATCATTTTAAAAACATCTCAAAACTTGCTTCTATTTAATGACTTCAGACTAGTTATTTTTCTGTATATAAAAATAACAGTAAGTCTTAATAGGATGACAGTATTATTTGAAAACACTGCAACTAGAATACATAAATGTAAATACAATTTAATACATAAAAAATGTTTCATTAAATTGAGCATTGGATAGCTTTTTCAATTCCAAATTTTTTTTAAAACGGCTCTGATACTTGATCCATTTAGTTGCCTTATGAACTGAACTTTAAAGAAAGTCATGACTAACATGTCTCACTGTCAAGTTATATTTAGTCTGTTGGGGTAACTAGTTTCATCTTTTTAGATAAATGGGATTATTAGAATCTTAAATCACTCCTGCCTTATGTAAAATATGAGTAAGACTACTTATAACCTGAGTACTTTAGAGAGCTATTAAGAGGAGGATTGATGAGATGCTTTTAAGAAGTTTCAAGGTTTTTGAAACAAAAACTTCACAAGTGTATGTTTTTGGTAATATAAAAACAGTTAAGCATCAATTATGGTGTTAAAGATGTGATTTGATTTAAGTGCTGTAATATTAAATTCTATATATTTCTGATGTGATTTGAGATTTTTGTTTATCTCCTTTCCTCATAAGAATTCCAACATCACTTAAATATTTCCAGTCACTGCACTCTGATGAACAATAAGCTCATCTTTATTTTAGGCACGTTTAGGGTACAATTTGTTTTGTGGTTATTGGAAGTAACAATAAATAAACACGGAAAATTTTGGTTTAAATAGTAAAAGGAATTTTCTGACTTACATAAATAGAAAATCTGATGTAGCTTTGTCCTCAGATGATGCTTAATCTGGAGATTCAAGGATGTTGTCAAGGACAAGCCATTTTTTCTGACTTTCCACTTTGCGTTGATGCTGTTGGACTCATCCTAAGACTCTCTCCATTCATGCTATCAAGATGTCATCTAGCAGCTCACAGGACTGCAAGCTTCCTTCTTCATATTTTAGCCTCAGAAATCCTAAAAACTCCAGACATTCAATTTTATTTGAATTATCTTGGGGCTGGTGCTGATCCCCAAACCAATCACTGGAATGAAGAGAATGTGCTGATTGCCATAGTGTCGGTCACAAGTGTTACCTGGGCACCACAGGGGGATAGTCAGCTTCCTTGGGGACATAGATCTCCAAGTGGAAATCAGGGCCTGTTGTGAAGACTGAGTCACTTTTTGACATGGAAAATGTATATTATCAGCTTCAAAAGTGAATGTCTATTCAGAACAAGTTCGTTATTTTACTTTATTAAAAGATGTTAAGTGCAAATGGTATGGCCAATGCTTGCTTGCCTATAGGTATCAAATTAGTTCATATTTTCCCTCAAAATTGTATTTCAATCATGGCAAGCCTGATTTTTATTATTACAAATATATTTTTCCAATGAATTCACCTTTTACAGCAGCAATTTTCAACCTTTTTCATCTCATGGCACACATAATCTAATTAATAAAATTCTGTGGCACACCAAAAAATGTTATATTTTTTGCCAATCTGACAAAAATACGTATAGGTTTGACCCATCCACACCAGACAGCTATTGTTGTGTTGGTTGTTGTACTTTCTTTATTTGACAATCTAAGAGAAAAGACGTCAGTGCTCCTGACTGAATACTCTGGTATTGCATGTTTTAGAAATTTTTGTGGCACACCGGTTAAAGGTTGCTGTTCTAGAGAATTTCTGAACATTCTCAGAGTACACCTACATATTGGTTTTTATTTTCTACTTTACCTCCACATCTGTTTCTGATCTGTTGATTCTTGCTCTACCCACACAGTAAACATTACTGCTCTGCCTGTCCTCAAGGCCATGGAATACTTTCTACTCCACTCCTCACAGGTCTCCTCATCATTTCAGGTCTCTGTTCAATAGTCATTCCTAAGAGAGGCCCCTTGAAAAGCCTATCTAAATAATGTTCACATCATGCAATAACTTACTATATACAAATTTTATTATTCTTTTTTAAATTGAGTTTATTGGGGTGACAGTTAACAAAACCAGGTTTCAAGTGTACACCTCAATAAAACATCATCTGCACACGACATCATGTGCCCATCGCCCAAAGTAAAGTCACTTTCTGTCACCATTTGCCCTCCCTTTGCCCTCTTCTACCTCCCCCAACCCCCCTTTTCCTGGGGCTATCACCATATTATCATCTGTGTCTATGTGATATATATATATATATATATATATATATATATATATATATATATATATATAATACCTTCACCTTTTTTATATATACACACACATATATATAATATATATAAAAACTTCATATATATATATATATATATATATAATACTTACACCTTTTTTTTTATCCAGACCCTCAACATCCCACCCCTCTGACAGCTGTCAGTTTTTTAAATTATTTTTTTTTATTAGATTGCACATATAAGTGAGATCATATGGTATTTGTCTTTCTCTGATGGGCTAACTTCACTTAGCATAATATTCTCCAGGTCCATCCATGCTACTGCAAAAGGTAAGATTTTCTTCTTTTTATGGCCAAATAGTATTCCATTGTATAAATGTACCACAGCTCTTTTATCTACTCATCTACTGATGGGTATTTGGGCTGTTTTCAGATGTTGGCTAAAGATCTGAATAGACACTTCTCCAAAGAGGACATACAGATGGCTAATAGACATATGAAAAGATGCTCAGCATCACCAATCAATAGAGAAATGCAAATTAAAATCAAAATGAGATATCACCTCATGCCTGTCAGAATGGCTATGATCAATAAATCAGCAAACAAGTGCTGGCAAGGATGTGGAGAAAAGGGAGCCCTCGTGCACTGTTGGTTGGAATGCAGACTGGTGCAGTCACTATGGAAAACAGTATGGAGTTTCCTCAAAAAATAAAAAATGGGACTGCATTTTGACCCAGCAATTTTACTTCTGGAAATACATCCAAAAAGTAAGACTGAAACACTAATTCAAAAGAATATATGCACTCCTATGTTCATTGCATTTTTATTATTCTGACACCACTAATCAGTATCAGAAATTCTTTATATTATTTGTTTGCTTATTTTTAAATTTCTCATTCTCTATTTTGTTGATCTCTTCACATTGGAATGTTAGCTTTATGAGAGACATTGTCTCACTCATCAACACTGTTTGGCTCAGCAACCTGTCCCCTTTATCTGTAATGGTGCCTGTACATAGCAAGTGTGACAAACATTTGCAGAATGAATAAATGAGTATGTTGTCTCTGAATGCTATTTATTCTCTCTGTCGTTGTATCTCACGGAAGGGCATAAACTTTCCCTTAATCTCCAACTGAAGACATTGACAATTAAGATATAATAGAAGAGCAGCAGAACTTGGGTATAATATATTTCTAGTACTAGATGTCAGTTCAAAGGTACCATTTAAACCAGACTTACTGTTAGAACAGTGCTAACAAGATGGCTCTTATTTAGCTGTCAGTCTGTACCTGTGTTGTTATGGTCGATTTTCCTCCCTTCTAATTCTGCCCCCACACACTTAAAGGAGTGTTTTTGAACATGGCTATTCTACTTCCCTGTGTAGGGCAGACAATGTTTTTCTTTTCTTCTATTCTAATATTTACCAAGTTCATTGTCCCTAGTTTGACCTCTTCCCAGGATGGTTGTCATCAGTATTTCTAATTCCTTTAAGGAAGATTTTTTTCCGCAACAACAGAGGTGAGGTCTGGCCCAAAGCCTTCAGTAGAACAATTGTCTTAGAATACCATAGAGCTGCATCAGCCCCTTTCCTAACAAACAAATTGTTTGTCTTGAATAATAATATTGTGGGACATCAGCAACAATCCAATGTTTAGTGAAGCCCAATTTATTTCCAATGTATAATTTATTTTCAAGCTCAAGTTAATTGGACATTTCCTTCTTTCTATGAATCCTTTGAGGTCTCTATTGCTGACATCTTGTGGCCATTATTTTTACAAAAATTTCCCCTAAGGGTTTGCTATAATTTTCAGAGACAGCACATTCTAAATCCATACTTGGAAAAAGTATTCCTTAAAGGGAAGCACAATCGGCAGATATGCAACTCTACTTGCAACATAGCCAATCTCTTTACATTATCTTACAGAGCAATTACCTCTCTTGAAGTCACTTCTCCACTTTCCATCTTCAAAATTAGAAAAAGCACATTTTCGACAAAGATGCAAAGGGGATTCAGTGAAATTACAACTTTTCAACAAATGGTATGGAAAACTGGATATCCATATGCAAAAAATTCAATCCACACCTTGTGCCTGTGTGTAAATGGTTTCAAAAAAGTATAGAGATATAAATAATAAATTTAGCATGTCAAAAAAAGAAAAAAGAAAAACAGAAAAAGCACATTTTCAGTGCGTGGTTTTCCTGGAACAATAAACTAGACTCTAACAATGAGAAAGCAGACAATATCTTGACTGCTTTAAAAGGACAGGTTTGTTTAGTTTTTATTTGTTTGTTCTACCACCCTTTCAATTTTACTTATGCCAGCTTTATATTCCAAAGATATTAGCATGAAGTTTGCATCTAAAGCTGAATCTAAATATCTGGTATACCAGTCCTCCACAGACAACTCCTCAAGTAGAAGATATATTTAAGCCCTTAGCAAGCCCTCTTGGGGATCACACTGCATTTTCTGTCTCCCAAACTGTTCTTATGTTGTAATCAGCTAATTATACCACTTGGGGAGGGAGTATGACAAGACTACTATAAGATTATCATACCAAAGTGAGATTCTCAAATACAAATGATCAAGAGCTGCTGCTTGTATTCTTTGATAAATTTCAGTTTCTTCAGAGTGAATTCAAAAGTTTCTCCACATGAAAGTATGAGGACTGCTCTGTTCTAGAGAATGTAGAGCTGTTAATACTGCACCTGATATAATTTGGAAATTAAACATGGAGGAAGTTTTTGGAATAGCTTTTTCTTAGGCTTTTAATGATAAAGCCCAAATACTTGAACTTTAATGTTGGTAAGATTTGAGGGCAAAGGTCTTGAGAGAGAAGAGCCCATGTTAATGGCTTAATGGAGAATAGTGGTGACATTTGACAAAGGGAATTCATTTTAGTAGCATTTTAATGAAGTGAGAATTTGGCAAAAGGAACTGAAAGGCTGACAAGTCAAAGGGTAAGGTGGTAATGGACTGAATGTCTCTTGAATTGTTAGGACTTCAATTTGGATGATTTAGTGGAAGATACACTTAAGGCCATTATGGACAGAACACTCAAAGATGTCATTATCTCAATTCTCTCAACTCGACTACTTCAATACTTCTTGAAATTGTACTTCCTCTCACTTCTTATTTCCTTTACCCTACTTGTGTAGACTATTATTATATTAGCTTCTGAATTAGCATCTTAGATATCACTGTTCCTTGCCATGTTCCAATTTCACACAGATTATTTTTCTAAAACACAAATGCTTACAATTATATATGGCTGATGAGAATATAAATTGCTTCTAGCTTAATAGACAACTACATGACAATATCAATCAAAGTTAAAAATTCACATAACACTTAACCAAGCAATTTCACTTTTAAGAATTTATCTTATAGCTATATTTACTCATGTAAAATGATGAATGCATGAAAATATGCATTGCAATGCAGTAGAAATAGAAAAGACTTAGGCCCGGCCGGTGTGGCTCAGTAGATTGAGCATCATCCCATGGACTGAGAGATCCTGGTTTGATTCCCGGTCAGGGCACATGCCTAGATTGCAGGCTCAATCCCCAGTGGGGGGCATGCAGGAGGCAGCCGATCAATGTCTCTCTCTCACATCTATCTTTCTATCTCTTTCTCTCTTCTTCTCTCTAAAAAAAAAATAAAAATAAAAACATATTTAAAAAGGAAAAGAAAAAAGAAAAGACTTAGGAAAAGCTAAATAGCTGTCAATAAAAGACTAGTTAAATCAATTCTGGTACATTAATAGGATGAAATTTATGTAATCATGAAAAGGAATAAAACAGATCTAAATGTATAAAAATGAACTGCCTGTTAGATGTATTTATTTTAGGGGAAATAAATAAGATATAGAATAGTGTGTGGAGGCATACGTTTAGAAAGAGTGGAAGGATAAACAAGAAAGGGTTCACAGCGATTATAGTAAAACTTTCATTCTCTAAAGTCTCCCATCTTAAACAGTTTGGTTGTCCACCAAGTTGTTCAAGGGAAAACTGTCTCCGTTGTTGAACAAAACTTCAGTTCTAGACATGACAATCCTTTAATGCTGATACATCAACATGATGAAAAGCATCTGTCAGGCCACAAAGAAAGGAGAGAACGCAAGTCAATTTACAGCTAAGCCTTGAGTTGTTAACATCTCAGGAAATTGTGCTGTGGATATTTTTGTGGGTTTTTTCTCTTTTTCTTTTTTGCTGGTGAAATGGACAATTAGCACAATTTTAAAACATAAAGAAGACACAAAGAGTGCTAACATTGCTAAAGGTATGAGAGAAACAATGATCACAGGCAATTGAGGAGGTAGAAAAACTGTTGTTGATTTGGATAAACTAAAAGCAGTTAGCCAGTGACGGCATTTAGGAGGCAGAGACATGTGAAAAAGTGAAGATGCCACATACTCACCTCCTAAAAGACCTCCCTGGACTGAGTGCTGAAAGTGATTCATTTAAGGCCAGTAGGGGGTGGTTTGATGAATTTAAGGAGACATATGTTTGTTTATAGATTAAACTATACATTAGATACATAAAGGTTAAAACAGGGAATCATTTGGGGGTCTGAAACAAATTAATTCAATTTACATTATTTCTAATGGGAAAAAACAATTCAGTTTTCAAACAAATCGCTTCTCGAACAGACTTCCTGAATGAATTAAGTTCGAGAACCAAGTTTCCAGTGTATTTCCCAGGAGGTATGGGGAAGAGACTTATCATTGTAAACTTTTGTTTACTTAGAAACTGAACTTTGTACTGTAATGCTCATTAAAACATAATTGATTTTAAAATCAATGGCTTTCAATAATCTCTTGGATAATCTTCAAAATATTAATATTTATAAGTATGTATATGTGCTATACCTCATACGATAAAAATAGTATATATAATAAAATGTCATATATCTATAATGCCACATATATCTATACTGCATGTATATATCCATCATAGTGTCATATATGTGATATTATGTAGCTATATATTATCTATCTATCTATCTATCTATCTATCTATCTATCTATCTATCTATCTATCTAATCACAATGGTATGTAAGAACATTTATATTTCCAGTTATCACTGAAAAGAATACTTCCAAATTTTCACCAACAGATCTTTCTATTTTCCTACAGGTCATTTAGGGAGTTTGTTGGTCTTTGTTATAAATTAATTCTGTGTGATTCTGAAGATTTGATTCAAGTGGAACTCTCTTAGCAGAACATTTTCTATGTGGATTAGGACCCAAAATATAATGTAATTATAAAAATAATTTATTGTATTATAATATTCTTACAGAAAATTACTAAATCATAAATACACAACTAAATCAGTATCACAGTGCTACCAATTTTATTTAACCACACCAAACAAATAAATAAGTAAATACATAAATAAATATTAAACAGAAAAACAATGCCACCTTGTGCCACTTCCCAGTCATTACAATGTTGAAAGGGAACTACCTTCTCTGACTTCCAACATCACAAATTAGTTTTCCATTTTATACAACTATACAGTTAAATAAAAATTTATATAACTATAATTATACAGTATGTTTGGTTTGGCATATTTCATTCAACATATGTTGGTAATAGTATCCATTATCCATGTAGCAGTGGTTCATCAACTTTCATTAATGCTTAACATTCTACTATATAAATATAGTACAATTTATTGATTTATTTTATTACTAACAGACATTTGAGCAGTTTCAGGTTTGAAGCTATTATAAATAGTGTTTCCATGTACACATCAGCACATGTCCTTTGGTACACATATGTAACCATTTCTACTGGTGATTACATATATATATAAACTGCTGGTTTATAGAATAGAATATTCTGCTTTATTAAATATTGCCAGTTTTTTGTAGTGGTTGATGAATTCACTTTGTATTAACAGATTATCAGATATAAATGGTTTCAGTCTTCATTAACAATTAGTACCACCAATCTTTTAATTTGTAGTCATTCCTCTGTGTGTGTGTGTGTGTGTGTGTGTGTGTGTGTGTGTGTGTGAGAGAGAGAGAGAGAGAGAGAGAGAGAGAGAGAGAGAGATGAGGATCTAATTTAAAATTTTTTTGATGATTAATGATAGTGAAATTATTTTTATGTTGATTAGACATTTGGTATGTTTTTGTGTGAAGTACCCATTCAAGTCTCTTCCTTGTTTTTCTGTTAGGTTGACTGTCTTTTTTTCTTACTGATTTGTAACAATTCTTTGAAAACATGCTCTTTAAATAAAATTTAATTGTCAGATACATAGAATTAAAATATATTTTCATGCTGGTGAGTTGCCTTTTTTACTCTCTTAGTGATATCTTTGGATCAACAAACCTTGTTCATTTTAAGGGCTTGCAGTTTATCATTGTAATAGCATTTATACTTAACATTTTTTTCTTTCCTATTTAAGAAATCTTTATTATCCCAAATCATGAAGATATTCGCCATTGTTATCTTCTAGATCCAAGCTAACCAAAAGAATGTTCTATGATTATGGCAATTTTCTAAATCTGTGCTCACCAATACAGGGGTCACTGCTATATCTACTATAAATCTACAATGTTTCATTTTTTAAATATGGAGATTCAATTGATTCAGCACTGTATTTTGGAAATTGCACCTTCCTAAACTAATTGCGGTGATACTTTTGTGGCTATATGTTTGTGGGTGTTTCATTCCATTGGTCTATTATGTACCAGTCTCATTACATTCTCTTAGTTATTGTAACTTTATAATAATCTTTGGGCTTTATTAGTATAAATCCAACATTTTTTCTTTATTTTTAAAGGTTGTTTTGGCTATTGTTTTAACTATGACTTTTTTTTCCCTCTTACAATGCTTCTTGACTTAAAATCTACTTTGTGATATAAATAAAACTATTGGCTTACTTTTGGTTAATATTTTTTCATCTGTTTACATCCTTTTTGAACTTAATCTTTCTTTAACTTATCTTGTAAATAGCATAGATGTGCTTGTTTTTATTCAAATTGATACTTGGTTTTTAATCAGATTATTTGAACAGCTTACATTCAATGCAATTTTGATAAATTGAAGTTTAAATTTATAAACTTACTATATGTATACTATTGGCCCAACTGTTGTCTTTTCTTTTTTTCCCATTGTAGTTTTATTTGGTTTAGTCACTCTTATTGATTTAAGGTTTTACCTTTATTTTAGTTAGCAGTTTAAATATAATAAGACTAGATGTGATATTATTTTTTTCTTTTTATTCTGCTTGTAGTTTGTTAAGATTTTAGGGGCTTATGTTTTTCATCGCATTTGGGATGTTATCAGGCATTCTTTCTCAATTTGTTTTTATACACTACAAGAGCTGCAAAAAAACCATCTTATCATTTCATAATATTTATTCCAATATTTAACTAAACTTTAAAAAATACGACTTTTTAATTTAATATCTATTAATTAACAAAAACACAACTATGAAAATAAAAGCATTACCATTTATTCTACATATATTGATTGAGCACCTCCTATTTACAATACTGTACTAGGTCCCATTTAAGAAATAAGCAAATATTTGAATATATCTTTCTCTAAAACACATACACAAATGACAAATAAGCAAATGAGGATGTTCCACATCATTATTGACTAGGGAAATAAGATCAAAACCACAACAAGAAACTTCTTCTCAACCACCAGGATGGCTAAATAGACAGATAAATGTTGGAAAACATATGGAAAAATTAGAATCTTCATACATTGTTGGTTAGATTTTAAAATGGTACAGCAAATTTGGAAAACAATTTAGCAATTCATTACGGTGTTAAACATAAAGTTAACATATGGCTCAGCAATTCCAATTGTAGGTGTATACCTAAGAGAATTGAAATAAGTGTTCAAACAAAAATTTTATGCAAATGAACATATCAGCATTATACATAAAAATAAAAAAATTGAAAGTAACCTGAATACCCATCAACTGAAGAATTTGATAAAAGTGGTAAATCCATACAAAGGAATATTATTCAGAATGAAGCACTAGTATATGTTACAAATAGATATATCTTGGAAACATTAGCTTTTGTTTATATGGCTCTATACAATGGAATTGTATGATTCCATTTATCTGAAATATCAGAATAGACAAGTCTGTAGAGATAGAAGGCAGAGTGATGCATATGTTTGTGGGAGGGGTTGAGAAGGTGGGGAGGAAAGTTGTCAAATAAGGAGTTTCTACTAATGGATACACATTTTCTTTTTTAGGTAATAAACTGTTCTAAAATTAGATTGTGTTAAAGTTTGCACAACTGTAAACATACTAAATATGACTTTATTTTACACTTTCAGTAGGTCATTTATTTGGGTTATGAATTATCTCAATAAAGAGTTAAAAAGCTAAAGAAAAACAAAAGAGTGGATATAACAAAATTAAATTTATTAAAATGTGAATTTTGTTGAAGATTCAAAAAACAATTAGCTCTCTTAAAATATTTGCATTAAATGCTCTTCTGACCTCTTTATATTCTGCAGTCTAAGTTTGAAACCCATCTATTTCCATTTAACATAATTTATTGCTTATAAGTTCAGTGAAACAGGTGACTAAGAAGAACATTTTGCTCTAAATGTATAAAGAAAACCTCTGACAATTATTTTATAAAAATTAAAAAGCTCACTAAAATCAGAGTTTGAAGAAAAATGTAGTATAATTTTCTATAACTTTGAGAAAACTTTGAAGAAAGTAGATACTATTTTTTACTTAGCTTTATTAAAGGCTGCATACTTCTAACTTTTTTCCCAAAAGATTTCTTTTTAAATATGTTTTCATTTATTTTAGAGAGGGAAGAAGGGAGAGGGAGAGAGAGAGAGAAACATTGATGTGAGAGAGAAACATTGCTTCATTACGGAACCTGCAACCTGGGCATGTGCCCTGACCAGGAATTGAACAGGCAAACTTTTGGTGCACTGGATAATGTTCCAATCAACTGAGCCACACTGGCCAGGGCTTGACTTAATTTTTTGATGACTAGTAAATGAGAAGTGATAACAGGTCATATATACTGAACATTTATATTTATTGGGAACTATAGAAATATTCTATGATATCTGGTAAATAACTTACATATTTATAAAGTGTAATGTGCTCATGATTCCATGAAAAAGACATAAACATGATTAGATTTCATTTCTGATTTTCTCTATCTCAAAATTTCACCTTCCATATGAATGGTAGTTTTTTAGAAATGGTGACATCGTTGGGATGACCATGAGAAATGCTTTTTTCCCTAAACAGTTACATATTAATTGACTTTTTAAAAGATTCTACATATAGCTGGGCCAGTGTGGCTCAGTGATTGAGTGTTGTCCCATGGACTGAGAGGTCCAGGTTCAATTCCCAGTCAGTGCACATGCCTGGGTTGTGGGCTTGATCCCCAGCAGGGGCATGCAGGGGGCAGCGGATCCATGTTTCTCACATGGATGTTTCTACCTCTCTGTCCCTTCCTTCTCTCTCTAAGAAATCAATAATAATAATAGAGATATAAAACAGATTTAAAGATTCTACATATATGTAATATCATGTAGTATTTGTCTTTCAATTTCTAGATTATTTCACTTAGGATAATGGCCTCATGGTCCATTTCTGTTGTCACAAATGGCAGGATTCCCTTCTTATTCATGGCTGAATAATTTTCCATTGTGTATTATATAATTTAAATTTGCTAAAAGAGTAGACCTTACATGTTTTACCAAAAGAATGAAAGAACTAAGGAAAGAAAGGTGAAGGATGTGTTAGATTAACTGAATGAGATGAATTCTTTCATAATATATCCTTTCATAATTATTTCATTATCATTATACTTTAAATACTTTCATAATCATTGTACTTTAAATACCTTACAAATTTATTTATCATTTATACTTCAATAAAGCTGAAACATTTACATATTAATCCTTTAGTCTTATAGCTCTAGATGTTACTTATCTGGTAGAATACTTTCTCAACAAACCCATTTATTTTTCTGCCCTTCTACTTCTCTGTACCATTTCCCTCATTTCCATGATCCCTTCCAATGCCACTATTTGACATATACACAAAACTACAATTTCTTGTCTGTTTCACCTCAAAATACAAACAGATGCTCAGAAACAAGATCAATAATTTATAAAACCAGTAGAAAATACAAAAAGGCTCAAAATGTAGCATAGAAAAAAGAACAAGGGAAATCAGGTGACTATAACATATTTCTAAGACATCATTATGGGATAAATTAAACTATTTGAAATGTTGGGTTTTCAGCTAAAATCAAAGAAAGGAAAACAGTTATGCTACTTTCATAAGGTGATTCCTATTTAAATAAGGATTCAAATTCTGGGTGATGAAAATAACAGGCAAATACTAGGAATATCAGAGAAGAAAATAATTCTGGCTGATTACATAAAGGGTATGAGTGTATTGAAGGTTTTTAAGGCTATGTCATATTTCAGTTCTGGTTGTATCTTTTAATTGTAATATTCACAGAAGGTGCTAATTTTGGACAAATATGATGTGATAAAAATCACAAACACGTGGAACACAAATTATAAATATTGCAAATTGTTATCAAAATACTGTACTGCATATTAATAAAAAAACACACCACTTGTAAAGCTCTCTGGCTTACTAATAACTTTTAGAAACTTAGTCAGAAATCTATTCCACCCCCTTGGCATCAATGCTATAGTACTGTAACCGAATGTCTTATTACAATATTTCCTACTCTTATCTGCACCCAGTTAAAATAATGTCATATTGTTATAAAATATCAATGGTTATACCAAAGGAAATTATCTACATATTACAAGTTAACAATTGGTTAACAAACATTTATACGATTTGTTTAAAAAATATTTAAAGTGTTTAATTCTAAGATGTTTTGTAATTGCTATAAATGACAATAATTAATCCGAGTTAACTAAAATCTACTTTGAATGATTAGGTCTAACAAAATAAAGCTAATATCCATTTCAAAAAATTTCTACATATGAAAATCTTATGACAAATGTTTCTTAAATTCACAATATTCTCATAGCTTATTTGTATTTGGGTGTATATTTGCAATTGACATCTTTTAGTGTTAAAGTACAAAAACAATTGGAGCAAGAAGTATACTGTAGAACATTGGTAAATTTGTTTAAATTTAATCTTAAACATTTATTTTATTTATTTGTTTTTAAAATATGTTTTTATTGATTTTTTAGAGAAAGAGGAAGGAGAGGGAGAGAGAGATAGAAAAATCGATGTGAGAATCATCATTCAGCTACCTCCTGTGCACCCTCAATGGGGATAGAGCCCACAACCCCGGCATGTGCCCTGACTGGGAATCGAACCAGTGACCTCTTGTTGCAGGGACAATCCACTGAGCCACACTGGCTGGGCTTATCTCAAACATTTTTATGAAAACATATGGATGTAGTTTGAGTAGTTGCTATAGCATACATTATAGTTCTTCTTAGTTCACTTTTCACTTGTCCTCCTCTATTGAAGGTGTTGAAATGCTAAAAATTAAATTTTGCACCCAACTTTGTATCTAGGGGCAGCCATGTGATGCCTGTGTAGATTCACTAGCACAAGGATGAGTGCTGCAAAGCAAAGAATGGGTGGGGAAAAAAGAGAATACATGTTTCCTTCAGGCATTTTGAGCTTCTTCATCAGCACTAGGCTACTTCGTCTCAAATTTTGTTATGTGAAACAGATTCTAATTTTTCAAGTTTCTATTTGTCATGTTTTTTATTATTTAAAGCCAGATGTACTACACAATGATAAAAGTACTATGTAATTTTTAATAATATATATTGATTTAAATATTTTAAATGTATACTTTTTCATGTATTTGTCACTGATATAAAAAGGCAAATTTGAAGAATTGTGTCACAAAAATGATACATCAATAAAATCAAGAATTCCATCTTTTGAACTTCATATCTAAAAATTATTTACTCAGGATGACCTTACATATTTTAGCATATTGAATCAGAATATAACCCCAAGGATTAAGAAAACAATAGTCATTCAGAGAAGAAACAGTCTTGTTCTCAAGATGAAACTGGAATTTGTCATTTTGATGTTATATAATGAAATGGGTCTAATTCGGGGAAAACTGCAGAATACAGAAAATCAATATATTTTTTTTCATATTTATACTACATGGCACACATTTATCCAAGGGTAAATCTATTTAATGTGCAGGATAATCCAAGGGATTTTAAAGTAACAGAATATAAAATTTATTGATATAATTTGAATTTTTACATTGCAGTATGCCTTTAAGAAACTACCACCTTTTGAGTTTTCAGAGCCTATCCACAACTATCTGAAAAGGCTATTAAAATGCTTATTTTTTGACTATGCATCTGTGTGAGGCTGTATTTTCTTGAGATACATCAATCAATACAACATTTAGCATATAAAAATCCAGTTTCATTCTATTGTCAGATGTAAAAGGACATTTGCCAAAATGTAAAATATTATTCCTATTTTTACTAACATTTTTATCTTGGAAAATAGTTATTTTCAAAATGTTAGCATATAATGAAATTATTGTCATTATCATTTTTTAAATCCTCACCAAGGATATGTTTTCATTGATTTTTTTTACAGAAAGGAAGGGGGAGAGAGAGAGAGAGAGAGAGAGAGAGAGAGAGAGAGAGAGAGAGAGAGAAACATCAGTATGAGAGAGAAACATTGATTGGTTGCCTCACTCCCCAGTGGGGGATGAAACCTTGGCATGTGCCCTGACTCACTGGGAATTGAACCTGTGACCCTTTGGTGCACAGGACGATTTTCCAACCTACTCAGTCACACTGGCCAGGGCTTTCATTATTTTTAAACAAATAACTTAACTGTTTTTAAACTTTCTCAGATTTAATTACCTATTCAGTAATGTTGATTGATATAATTGATATGAATGAAGGTCTTTGGATCCCCCATAACTTACTTTAACAGTTTTATGGAGATATTACTGGTACACAATAATTTTCACGTATTTATAGAGTATAATTCAATAATTATGACATAAGAATACACCTACGAATTTTTTACTGCAATCAAGAAAATAAATATATCCATCACCTTAAAAGATTCTCTATACTCCTTTGTAACCCTTCATTCCTTCCCAGGTTTGCTTTCTGTCGATCTAGATTAGTTCTTTTCTAAGTCTCAGAATGTTAGCTATCATTTCAGCTGTCTGCATCAGAAACGTTGTAAACATCAGATGATAACGGAACCAAATTAAGTTCACTAATTATAGTTTTGAAATATCAAATATTGATTCATGCCTGAATGAAGTAGAGGATCAGGGAATCACAGAATCTATGTATAAGGAAGGTAAACTAACTCTGGAATGTAGAGATTATCTTGTCCATTTTGTTTTATTTTAATTCTACAGATAAAACTAAACAATTTCTAAGGGCTAAGATTCAATGATTTTAACATTTCTGATCATTGTTATGAAGAGCAATGAAAGAATCAAATCAATATTATGAAATTTAAAAGAGACCCATGCCAATATCCGCCTTTACTAGTTAGGATAAAACAATCAATTGTGCAGATAAAGACAGAAAAACTGATATAATAGCACCTTTGAGTTGAAAATTCTTGTGTTTGTGTTGGTTATGACAAGCTCAGCATGAGTCAACACGGATCATGCCAATGAAAATATTATCATGACAAGTATTAAATTGCTTAATCAAAATCTTATGTCCAGATAAAGTTATTCATTTCATCTACTATGGAGTTCACACTTGGAATGATTTTTCTAATATTGTTCACCATAATGTAAAAGAGACATTGGTTGGTTAGCATGTGGTCAGAACACTGAAGTGTCTGAAAACCCTGACACATGAGGAAAGATGAAAGGAACAGGGGAATTTCAGTCTGGAGGTTAAAAGATTTAGGAGAGACACAATAGATGCTTTTCAATATTTGAGTAGCTATAGTGATGGAGAAAAATAAATTCTACATATTCTGTGTATCTTTCAGCCATCGTTGTGTGTTTTATTAAAGTTTTAGTGAAGCAGTTGCTATCTCCTTAAGAGAAGATCTTTGGAATAACGAATGATTTGCAATGGTAGAACAGGCACACAGATTACATAATGAGATTACCTTTAGGAGAAAAAATTGAATAGCAGTTAATTCATTGTCTATAGTGAATGTTTGGCTAGCAGTCAGGTTTAACAGTATCCATAATTTTGAAAGAAAATTTAGAAATTTACCAGAATAAAATTGATGAAATCAGTCATCTGCTGAAATTACTTGATCAACGGCCCATTAATATTATATAAAGAAATATGAGGATACGCAGTCTTAATCAAAGCAGGATTGGAATGTGATTCTTACTGAAGTGTCTATACAAATCTGAGACTTCTGCTCAATATAGGTTCCCTATAGGATATTGCCTAATTTACTTGATAGATAAATAACTTTAGACACAGAGTCAGCAATGAATGAATCATTTGAGGAAAATGTAGACAAGAAACGAATGAGATACAACAAACATGGAAAGGAAGTAATAAGAAAAGCTGAGTCATAAGAATGGCTAAGGAAATAGAGGTGCAGTCCCAAATGTATGAGAATATAATGAAAGCTAGGTCAACAGGTCTTCTATTAGATTACCACAGTTGCTGTTGAGCATGATGTCCTAAAAATGATTTAAAATTTTATTTTACAGAAGTAACTGTGCAACTGTTAAAATAGTTTTTGTTTGTTTGTTTTTTTTGCTCTTTATCCTCCTGAGGTTTAGTATCTGACCTGAGGCTCTCTATTACTTGCAATCTAATGAACTCCAATTAGTATATACTGTACCTTTAGGAACAAATGTTTAGCTTGAGATTGGTAGAATGTGATCAGCATGTGGTCTTTACTCCCCTTATTCCCATGCACCGAGGAAAGGACATCAGCAACCCAATGAGAGAGCCTCACCAGATACCAACCCTGCTGGCACCTTAACCGTAAACTTCCAGAATGTACTCCAGCATCCAGCATACCCAGAACAGAGCACTAGAAGAAATACTCAAGTGTCGATGACAGACCCCTGGGTGGAAATGGGGACATGGAATGAGACATAGAAAGGAGACAGGTGAACAAGAAACTAAAAGAATTCTTCTCATAGCTACCTCTACTAGAAATAATCATTGTTTCCTAAGTAAAAGCTGTTATTATTAGGACATTCATTTGAAAAGAGGGTGATTCTGGTTGCTGAGAAAGTTTGATGCACCCCAAAGGCCAATGGATGTACTTAACTGATCTAGTATTTACCCATTTCATTTTGCAGAGAAGGGATCCAGAACCCAGAGATGAGGAGGACTTGTCCATGTCACACAGTACTTTATTTGTCCACATTCTCCAGATGAGGAAACTGAGGTTTAGAAGAGTGAATTCACTGTCCGTGGTCATTTAGCTAGGAAGTGACAGATTGGGTCCCATGTCTGCCCCCAGAGTTTATGCAAAGTACCACACTTCTCAGAGTAAGCTTTTCATTAAGGAAGAGAGGATCTGGATTATGGCTCTGTATCTTCCACCTGGGAAGAGTAAAAGTTACCTGGGCTGGGGAGGACTCATTTCACTTCTGGCCACTTAAACACCAAACCAAATATTTATACCCACTTTCTAAGCACTTATTTTTGAAAATTCTAAAATCAACTTAAACCTAATGTTGAGATCCAAATCCATTCGCTTCTTTTAATCTATTAGCTCCCCTCTCCCCTCAATTAGTTCATCTATATGAAGGCAGCTTCACGCAATGAAAATTTTATGAAATTGGAATTCAGAAAACTGATTTCTAATTCCAATCTCACCATCTACTATTGTGGGTAAGTTATTTTTGGAATCTATTCCTTCAATCTTAAAATGAAAATAATGATGTTACAACTTCCTAGAGTTGTTAGAAGTATTAAATAAGAATAATATATGTGAAAATATATTTCTCAAAATCCTATGCAAACATTACAATTATTATTATGCTTTGTGTTTGTTGATATAATTTTCCACTTTATTCATAAAATGGAATCATCTGTAATATTTTTGTTTCCACCTTTATTATGGTTAAATGATACAAAGGGTCAACAGAATAAAGACACTTTCATTTGTTAACTCTCATAGTTTGCCAAATATACAATAAAAATGCTTAAATTCTAAGACATAAAAATTAATTAATTAATTAATTAAAGAAACACTTGTACACAAATATTCTTAGCACATGCAGAAATGGTTGTAGGAGCTTTATTTATAATAGACACAAGATGAAAAACAACCCAATATTTGTCAGTGGGTAAATGAATGAACAAACTGGACTATGTTCATGCAATGAAGTGTTACATGATAATAAAATGTAGGCAATTTAAAAAGGGGGAATGGAAGAGCCTGGCTTTAATGGATGCATAAAGTTTAAACCTTCTTAACATTCTCTAATCTAATTACTCCCCACACAACATGAACAGATTTCTCTCTCTGTGAGCAGTTTGGTTATAAATTGACTTTTTGTGAAAATTTCTCCTTAATAGTATATTTACAAATGTGGCCCATGGACTATTTATTTTATTTTTTGAAGCTAAATAGACTTATTTATTTATTTATGGAAATTAATATTTTTAAATTTATTGAATTACATTGGTTAATAAAATTATATAGGTTTCAGGTATATAATTCTATAATACATCAACTAACTATATGTTGTATTGCATGATCACCACCCCAAGTCAAGTCTTCTTCCATCAACATTTATCCCCCCTTTACCCTCTTCTACCTCCACCCAAACTCCTTTCCCTCTGGTAATCATCATACTGTTATCTGTGTCTATGAGTTTTTTTTTTTTTTTTTTTTTCTTAATCCCTTCCCCAAGCCCTGGAACCCCCCTCCCCTCTACCAGCTATCAGTCTGTTCTGTGAGTCTATGCTTTTGTTTCTATTTTGTTTGTTAGTTTATTTTGTTTATTAGATTCCACAAATAAGTGAAATAATATACTTGTCTTTCTCTGATGGGCTTACTTCACTTAGCATAATATTCTCTAGGTCCGTCCATGCTGTCGCAAAGGGTAAAATTTTCTTCTTTTTTATAGTAGAGTAGTATTCCATTGTGTAAAGGTACCACACCTTTTTATCCACTCATCTACTGATGGATAGTTGAGCTGCTTACAAATCTTGCCTATTGTAAATAATGGTGAAATGTATATAAGGGTGAGTATATTTTTTTGAATTAGTGTTTCAGGTTTCTTCTGATATATTCCCAGAAGTAAAATTTCTGGGTCATAAGGCAGTTCCATTTTTAATTTTTTTGAGGTAACTCCCTACTGTTCTCCACAGTGGCTGTACCAATCTGCATTCCCACCAAGAGTGCAGTAGGGTTCCCTTTTCTCCACATCCTCACCAACACTTGTTTGTCCATTCACTGATGATAACCATTCTGACAAGTGTGAGGCAATATATCATTGTGGTTTTAATTTGCATTTTTCTAGTGATTAGTGACATTGAGCATCTTTTCACATTTCTATTGGTTATCTGTATGTCCTTTTTTGAGACATGTCTATTCAGGTCTTTTGCCCATTTTTTCATCAGATTTTTTTTGTTATTTTTTGTTTTGGTTTTGAGTTGCGTATGTTCTTTATACATTTTGGATATTAACCTCTTATCAGATGTATCCTTGGTGAATATGTTCTCCCATTCATTGAATTGCCTTTTCATTTTGTCGATGCTTTCCTTTGCTGTGCAAACACTTTTTAGTTTGATGTAGTACAATTTGTTTATTTTTTCTTTTGTTTTCCTTGCCTGAGGAGATATATCAGAAAAAAATATTGCTATAAGAAATGTTTGAGATTTTATTGCCTATGTTTTCTTCTAGGATTTTTATGGTTTTGAGTCTAACATTTATGTCTTTTATCCATTTTGAGTTTATTCTTGTGTATAGAGTAAGAAGGTAGTCTTCTAGTTTCATCTTTTTTGCACGTGTCTGCCCAATTTTCCCAACACCATTTATTGAACAGACTGTCTATCCCATTGCATATTTTTACCTCCTTTGTCAAATATTAATTGACCATAGAGATGTGTGTTTATATCTTGTTTCTGTCCCATTGATCAATATGTCTGTTTTTATGTCAGTACTGTGCTGTTATGTTTACTATGGCTTTGTGGTATAGAAGTTATAACCCTTCTACATATTCATGTACTCAACATAGGAGCACCTAAATATGAAAAGCAAATCTTGATTCACATAAAGAGAGAGATTGATAGTAATACAGTCATATTAGGGGATTTTAATACTCCGTTGACATCAATGGACGGATCTTCCAGTCAGAAAATCAATAAGGAAATAACAGCCTTAAATGACACACTAGGTCAGATGGATTTACTTGATATCTTTAGAGCATTTTAATCCAAAGAAGAATGCATATTCTTTTCAAGTGCACATAGAACATGTTTTTTTTTTGATAGACCACATGTTAGAACACAAAACAAATCTCAATAAATTTAGAAAGATTGAAATCATATCAAGCATTTGTTCTGACCATAATAGTATAAAACTAGAAATAAATCACAAGAAAAAACTAAAATACACACAAAGACATGAAGACTAAATAACATGTTACTAAACAATGAATAGTTTAACACTGAGATCAAAGAAGAAATCAAAAGGTACCTTGAAACAAATGAAAATGAGAAAACAACCCATAATTCATGGGACATAGCAAAAATATGTCCTAAGAGAGTAATTAATAGCATTACAAGCTTATGTCACAAAACAAGAAAAATCTCAAATAGATAATCTAACTTTACACTTAAAGGAACTAGAAAAAGAACAACGAACAAAGCCCAGTATGAGTAGAAGAGAGAAAATAATAAAGATCAGAGCAGGAATAAATGAAACAGAGTCTAAAAAACAATACAAAAGATCAATGAAACCAAGAGCTGGTTCTTTGAAAAGATAAACAAGATTTATGAACCTTTAACCCGATTTATCAAGAAAAAAAGAGAGAGGACTCAAATAAATAAAGCCCAAAATTAAGAAGAGAAGTAACAACCGACACCAAAGAAATAAAAAAGGACTGTAAAAAATATATATTATGAACAACTACATGCTAATGTCTTCACAGGTGAATTTTACCAAAAACTTAAAGAAGAAATAATGCCTATCCTTTTTAAATTATTACAAAAAATTCAAGAGGAGGGAAGATTCCCAAGTTCATTTTATGAGGCCAGCATTATCCTCATTATAACACCAGGTAAAGACACTACAAAGAAAGAAAAGTATAGGCCAATATCCCTGATGAATATAGATGCTAAAATCCTCAACAACAAAAAATTGGCAAACTGGATCCAGATATACATTAAAAAGATCATACACCATGATCAAGTGGGATTTACTCTGGATACAATATTGTAAATCAATAAACATGATATACCACATGAACAAAATGAAGTATAAAAACCACATGATCATATCAATAGATGCAGAAAAAGCATTTGATTAAATCCAACATGCATTTATGATAAAAAACTATCAGCAAAGTAGACTACTTCTTTTAGAATTACTAAGAATATTTGTTAAAAATACATAATCTTAAGTCTAATAATACTGATTCAGGTTCTGAATCAAAATCTCTGGAGGTAAGTCCTAGGAGTCTGCATTTTAAGGAGTTGTCCATGTAAATTTTATGCACATTAAATTTGAGAACCAATGTCTTACAGAGAGAATGTACTGACTAGTCAGTATGAATATGCCCTAGTTTCTACAAGATAATGTTGGTCTCTGAAGTCTGAGTAAAACTACCTTCTTACTTCACCCTTTAAGTCTGGTGAGATTGGAAATGTAGGGGCTTTATATTGTGAATGTGTGGATTCTCTTACTGTCTCCTGTCTCCTGGGTGGTTGTAAATGTTTGTTTGTTTTTTGTTTTGTTTTTTAGTATTTTCTCATTTGTCTAGCCAATTCCTTACATTTCAATCTCTGTGGTTTTTCCTGTTTGTGTCCTGATATCATCCTAGATGGCTAGTAATCTCAGATGTTATTGGCATCTGATCTCTCTTAATCTAGTTGCTTGAGTCAAAGACCTTTTGTAAGAAATATTAGGGTTAATTTTCAGTGCTTAATTTCTGGGAAGCTCTGCATATTTTCAATTGCTAACCATTGAGGAATGATGTACAAAAAAAAAAGAAAAAGTTATTTAACCAACATTGATATTGCTTTTGATTTGGCTATATACAACCCAAATCAGAGGCTGGCTGCTTTGAAAAGGGCAGATGTAATAGTATTCTTCTCCTAGGTTCAGAGTCTAACCTTGAAACCCAATCACACAAGTTGTAGTTAATGAAAAAGGCTGGTTTTCCACTGAAACAGGTATTTAACAAGCATGAATGATAAATTGAAGCATTTCAAAATTGTGAATAATTTATTTAAGTGGAGGCTATCTTGACATTTTATAAATTCTACTGTATGTCAAAAAACACTTAGTTTTCAACTTAGATATCAGAGTAGGTTGGAAGAATTACTTATTTATCACAGGTGCTCTCATGTTTAAATATTTTACTGTTGTTACTTTTAACTCAGGAAGAAAAGTGTGATAAATTTATTCTGAAATCATTTTAGTTCATAGAGTTAAAGTGAACATAACAGTGAGAAATATAAAACATTATTTCTTACAGGTCAGATTTCTGATTGTCTTGAGAAGAAGTAGGAACTATATTAGAGACTTCTTTAGGGCAATGGAATTGACCTTATTGGCTAAGAGTACATTCATTCTTTAGGGGAAAAAAAATTAGTGTCTTTTATTAACAGGCAATATGTTCAATGGCAGAGTTATAAAAATGATTAAGAAATATTCCCTGCCCTGGGCAACTGACCAGTAATTTAATGTATTGCTGGGAGAGGAGGGTGAAGGAAGGTGAAGGAGGGTTCAGGGGGGGATAACTGGTGATGGACAGAGGCTTGACTTGGGGTGGTGAACACAGAATGCAGTATATGTGTTATGGAATTGCGCACCTGAAACCTGTATAATTTTGTTAACCAGTGTCACCACAATACATTCAATATAAAGAAGAAGAAGAAAAAAGAAAGCAAACAGTGATAATACAAATTAAAAAATAAAATGATTGACTTGTTATGTTATGTTTTTATTTCTATGGAGAAAGCATGGGAAATGAACCAGAGGAGGGAGACAATTTTCAGTAATAACAAAATTTTGTTGAGTACTTAGACACTTTAGGTAATATTATTTTTATCTTTTTTTTTGTATTTTTATTAAATATTTTTAATGTTGACATTATTGCAGATTTCCCCCATTTCCAACCCCCCACTATTGCCCACCTCCACCTATCCCCATATCCCCCTCTCTTGGCCTTCTTCACATTGTTATCTGTGTGCATGGGATGTACATAAATGTTCTTTAGCTAGTCCTTCCAGCTTCTTTATCCAGTCATCCTCACCCCCCTCCCCTCTGGCATCCATCATTCTGTCCCATGCTTCTGGTTCCATTTTGTTTGTTAGTTTATTTTGTTCATTAGATTCCACATATTAGTGAGATCATATGGTATTTGTCTTTTGCTGACTGGCTTATTTCATTTAGCATAATGCTCTCCAGGTCTATCCATGCTGCCACAAAAGTAAGAGTTTCTTCTTTTTCACAGCTGCATAGTATTCCATTATGTAAATGTACCACAGCTTTTTTTATCCACTCATCTACTGATGGGTACTTGGGCTGTTTCCAGATCTCAGTTATTGTAAATAGTGTTGCTATGAACATAGGGCTGCATATATTCTTTCTGACTGGTATTTCAGGATTTTTAGGATATATTCCCAGAATTGGATTACTGAGTCAAATAACAGTTTCATTTTTAATTTTTTGAGGTAACTCCATACTGTTTTCCATAGTGACTGCACCAGTCTGCATTCCCAACAGTGCACTAGAGTCCCCTTTTCTCCACATACTCTCCAGCACTTGTTGCTTGTTGATTTATTAATAGTAGCCATTCTGACAGGTGCGAGGTGATATCTCACGTAGTTTTATTTTGCACCTCTCTGATGATTAGTGACTTTGAACATTTTTTCAGGTGTCTATTGGCCATCTGTATATCCTCTTTGGAGAAGTGTCTATTTAGGTCCTTTGCCCATTTTTTAAATTGGATTGTTTGTTTTTCTGGTGTTGAGTTGTAGAAGTTCTATATATAATTTGGAAATTAACCCCTTATCAGATGTATCACTGTAGAATATGTTCTCCCATACAGTAAGTTTTCTTCTCATTTTGTTTATGGTTCCTTTTGCTGTGCAGAATCTTTTCAGTTTGACATAATCCCATTTGTTTATCTTTTCCTGAGTTTCCCTTGCCCTCAGAGATATATAGGCAAAAATATTGCTGCAAAAGATGTCTGAGATTTTATTGCCTATGTTTCCTTCCAGGATTTTTATGGTTTTGTGATTTACATTTAAGTCTTTTATCCATTTTGAGTTTATTCTTGTATATGGTGTAAATTGGTGGTCTAGTTTCATTTTTTTTGAATGTGCCTGTCCAATTTTCCCAACATCATTTTTTAAAAATATATTTTTATTGATTTTTTAGAGAGAGAGGAAAGGCGAGAGAGATAGAAACAATAATGTGAGAGAGAGACATCGATCAGCTGGCTCCTGCATGCCCCCTACTGGGGATCGAGCCCACAACTTTGGCATGTGCCCTGACCGCGAATCAAACCAGACTTCTCAGTCCATGGGATGACGCTCAATCCACTGAGCCACACAGGCCGGGCCCAACACTGAAGAGACTGGCTTTACTCCATTGCATGCTCTTGCCTCTTTTGTTAAATATTAATTGACCATAAAGGCACAGGTTGATTTATTCACTCTCTGTTCTGTTCCATGATATATGCCTGTTCTTATGCCAGTACTAGGCTATTTTGATTACAATGGCCTTGTAATATAGTTTGATATCTGATATTGTAATGCCTCCAGCTTTGTTCTGCTTTATCAAGATTTCTACAGCTATTTGGGGTCTTTTTTGGTCCCATATATATTTTTGGAATTTTTTTTCTAGATCTGTGAAATATGCCATTGATATTGTAATAGGAATTGCATTGAATCAACAGATTGCTTTGGGTAATATGGACATTTTAATAATGTTAATTTTTCCAATCAATGAACATGGTATATACTTCCACTTATTTGTATCTTCCTTAATTTCTTTCATTATTTTTATCTTTTATTCCTCAGAGTTTTAAAACATAGGTTATCAATACTTTTACTTTACAGATGAGTGAATATGTCTGGAGAGATTAAGTCATTTACTCAAGTTCATTTTCAAATTTTCATTGTAGGTCTTTGATCTCTGAATACTGGAATGTTCCAAGGCTGAGTCCTCATACCTCTCTCTTCTCCATCTATACTTATTCCTTACATTAGCTTTTCTCACTTCTCATGGCTTTAAATATCATGTCACTGACTACTCTCAAATTAAGTCTCCAGCTCAAATGTCTTCTCTGCTGTCTATACTCACACATCCAACAGCCAAATTGACATCTACACTCAGATGTATAATAGAAACTTAAATTCAATACATGCAATAGTGAACTTCTTATATCTCTTATCTCTCAAACCACCTCCTCCTATAGCAGTCACTATTTGATTAAATAACAACTCCAACTTTCTGGTTTCTTAAGCCAAACACCTTGAGTCACTGTTGATTTCTCTTTTTGTCTTAAAGCTCACATCCAAACACCTTTATCTCCTCAAAAATGTATTCAGATTTTAGTTACTTCTCAATACATTTCTTCTCTGAGGTTTCTTTTACCTTTCAAAGAGGATGTTCTTAAGATTTATTATCTATCTATCTATCTATCTCTATCTATCTATCTATCTATCTATCTATCTATCTATCTATCTATCTATCTATCTATCTATCTATCATCTATCTATTATTTCTCTATCATCTATCATCTATGTGTGTAATCAGTTCTGGCTTTCAGCATATGCAACCTGTACAGTTTCAAAGCATCTCGGGTTCAGAAGAATCTATGTTTGGTTTAATGTTCTATCATCACCATCTTGAAATTCTTCAAACTGTTATCTTAAATTTATGTTTTGTAAATGAAGTCCAATGGGAGAAAGGAACATGCATATTAACAGAGAATATAAGTGCTATATGTATGCTATTACTTACTGCTTCATTCACATAGAACTTTTGTGATGCCCTATGGACTCAGAATTCTGGTGTAATCACAATGCATGGAAGTTTAGTAAGACTTCCAAGTATAAGGGAGGCATACTATGTCTATAACCGAGTAAGTGAGAGTACTGACAGCCTAGAGAAGCCAGACTTTAATTTAACCAAAATTTGTTTCCAACACAGAAATAAGGCAATAACATTTTAAGAAAAACAGACAACCAAGAAAACCTAACATATATTTTCTTAATTATGTTACTTTCTTTTATTAGCCAACCACTTATAAAAATGATGCCACTGAATAGGAAAGATGGGAAAGAATAAAAAAGATAAGGCAATCCATAGTTCCTTTCCCTTTTAATAATTCCTTATTAATCAGTGAGCTGAAGGTAGAAAGTATTGGTTGAATACGCCTGTATCAAGAGGTAAAATAAAATTAATTGAGTTTAGTTTGTGCATATTTCCACCATCCCGGTAAGAACAAAATATACTTGCATGTCCCAACTACAAAATATGAATTGTGGAATTTCAATGATTTCATATATTTGTTAAGTACTTTCATTTGCATTTAAAACCGGCTTTGCGCAATACAAATATGGACAGTAATGATATTCTTTTTTCTGCTTTTTGAACAAGAGGCTTACGTTTCCATTTTGTCCTAGTCCCAGTAAATTATGCAGCTGGCCATTCTAAATGTATATCATATATATGTGTGTATGTATTCATATATATACATACATTATATAAAGAATGCATTAAATTAAATTAATAATAAATTAAGTGAAACACATAAATATGACATTCATACTATATAATATTATATATATTGAATAGAAAATATATATCAACATGTACACATACATATATGTATATCTTCTTTGCTTTACTCTAGTCCATTGTATGACTATACTACAGTATGTATATTCATTCCTCTTGTTGATGGACACTAGAGTCCAAACCTCTAGAATTTTATTTTAATGCATAAGTCCACTCTAACATTTTTGTACAATTAGTTTTTCTACATATAATATATGTTTTCTTTAATAAAAATCTGGTGGTTGAATTGCTCAATCGTAGAATAGACATATGTTTAAATTTATAATAAACTGTCAAACAGGTCTCTAAAGTGGTTGTGTTATTTTACACTCCCACAAGCAATGTATGGGATGTCTGGTTATTCTACATAGTTACAAATATTGGTAGTATCAGTCTTTTATATGCTAGCTATTTTAGTGGATAACAAATGTCATGTCATTGTGGCTAAATTTGCATTTCCCTGATAGCTATTGAGCATACTGGCATTTGTTGATCTTTTTTTATGCAGTATCTCTTTATGACTTTAAACATTTCTTTGTTGAATTATTTTTTTATTAATATAGATGTATAAAATTTCTTCACATATTCTTCATTAAAGTTGTCAGCCAGATATATGTACTGTGAATATTTTCTCCCAGTCTGCCTTATTTAGTGAGGTGAAAGTCTTTAGGCATTGTAATATGAATAATTCAAAGTTTCTTCCCTCAACAAGCATATAATCACTAATGCTAATGAGGAAGCCTGCTGCACATTTTCTAAGGATGTTAATAAATACTTTGGTGTTTGTTTGTTATGAGAGAGTGGACACCTTTCTAAGGCTGTTTCTTTAGTTCTGTGTTGACACAACTCATGGTTAATGTTTAATGTTTGCTGTTCATGATCTAACTTTCAATTTTCATATAGCTTCCACTTTGGAGTTCACACCAAAATTTCAAACATTGTCTTATAATAAAATTTGTGTATATTACATATGATCTTTTTGCAGTCTTTGTTAATTTACTTACATAGTCATAAACCTAAATAAATTGGCATCTTCTTAAGATCTACCCAAATCAAGTGTATTCTGGTCTTGTCATTTATATGGTGTTAAACTACAACAAATGCAATTTTACATTAAAAGTTATTCACTTATCTCAGTGATGACATATTAGGTAAAGATTATAATTACTGAAATCTAGCCACTAATGAAAAAATGCTTTGCAGTTTGCTGGGAATTTTATGATTTTAGCTGATAGTGTTACGTAGGAAATGCTTCGTTTCCCAGAAACACTAATTCACACTCCACTATCAGTTGAAGCTGTAAGAATGAACAAGAGGGATGAATTAGTCTGACAAATATTGTGCAATAAAATGAAAGTCCTAATTTTGAAGTTTTAATTTTTTAAATGATACAGCCCCTTATAATAGAGTTGATACTTTGTAAATTATTTGAAATGGATGGAATTATTCCTACAATGACAAATGGTTTTACCATTTTCTAGGATATTTTATAAAAATATTATCATATTATTGATAAATGACTACCAGAAACAGAGAGTTAGTTTTTGAATCGATGTGTTTCTTACAATAATAAAATTACTGCAATCACTCATAGTAACATCAGTAACTTAAAATAAAGTTGTAAAGGATCTTTGTTTTTATATTTACATTTGATTAAAAAATAAAAATCTACTCCCTAGACGTCACTCCTTTTTTAAGACTAGAATGATGTATTGATCTAAGTGCTAAATTTTTCAAACATTTTCTCCTTGAGAAATTAGTCTTCTGTCAACTCTTCTCTCTACTGCACACTATTGGAATTCACAGCATTACATCTAAGAGGCTTAGCTTTATTCTTTTATTCCACAGTCTTCAGCTGTGGAAAATCTGAAGCTTGTTTTGCTTTACAATCATTTCTTTCCAAATAGTCTCTTTCCTTATCTTTCTAATACTGAGTAAGCAGTATATTTCTAGAGTATTTTTAAGAATTGTTTTATGTTTTGCTACATTCATTTTTTTTAAATACTTTTACTCAAGTCCCAAATGACTATGATGAGTCTTTTGCTGGTTATTTTTGTTCAAGGTTCAAGATATAGTGAGCACTGGAGGTAAATTCCTAATGGGAGATCATGATTATCACTTTGTCAACATCAGCTTCTATCAATGTTTTTAACAAGTACCTTTTGCCTGGTATCCATTAAAAAGTAGACTACTTTCCAAGAAATATTTTCCTAAGAAGATACTGGACTATTTGATATGTGTCATTGATTTAATCTCTAAACACCCCAATGATTATCCCCAATTTATAGATGAATATACTAAACCTTAGAGAGGTTCACATCACAGTTGCACAGTTAAGAAATATCAGATCTTCCCTGGCCTGTGTGGCTCAGAGGTGAGAGCATTGGCCCACAGATCGAAGAGTCACGGGTTCAATTCCTGGTCAAGGGCACATACCTCTGTTGCCCGTTCAATCTCCAGCCCCGGTTGGGTCTTGCGGGAGGCAACCAATTGACATGTCTCTTCCACATTGATGTTTGTCTCTCTCTCTCTCTCTCTCTCTCTCTCTCTCTCTCTCTCTCTCTCTCTCTCTCTCTCTCTCTCTCTCTCTCTTTCTCCCTCCCTACCTTCCACTTTATCTAAAAAAATCAGTGGAAAAGTATCCTCAGATGAGGATTAAAAAAAAAGGAAGTACCAGATCTGGCCCTTGCCAGAGTGGCTCAACTGGCTGAGCCTCGTCCCATACACCAAAAAGTCACAGGTTTGATTCTGGTTAGGGCACATGCCCAGGTTGCAGGGCACATGCCCAGGTTGATGGCCCAGTCCCCAGTAGGGGACGTGCAGAAGGCAGTCCATCAGTGTCTCTCTCTCTTTCTCCCCCTCCCTTTCTCTCTCTCTAAAATCAATAAAAATGATCTTTTTAAAAAGGAAGTATCAGTCCTGGCTGGTTTGGCTCAGCAGTTAGAGCATCAGCCCTCGGACCACTGATTCCTTGGTTGCAGTTTGTCCCTGGCCCTGGTTGGGTTGTGCGGGAGGCAGCCAGTCGATGTGGCTCTATTACATCGATGTTTCTCTCTGTCTCTCTTTCTCTCCCTCTCTCCCACTCTGTCTGATGATAAATGGAAAAGTATCCTCAGGTGAGGAATAAAAACAATAAATAAATAAATAAATAAATAAATAAATAAATAAATAAATAATAAAAGGAAGTATCAGACCTGGATTTCTCCATGTCAGTTGCAGTTGACTTTGACCCTATATTCTTAAACACTGATTTCTCAGAAAAGGAAATACAAATAATAGAAATATATCACTTTGCTATAAAATTTATTATTGAAGAAGTAACAAAAGCACACAACATACCAATATTTTAGCAAAAAATTATTCCATCACATAGCTCTTTGTTTTCACCTTTGACTTTTACTTAATTTTTAAAAATCTCTTTGTGATCTTAGTCAACCAAGGTCCCGCATGGTTTTATTTTAAGAATTAATCTGTTCTTATAATAAAAAAGCATGTTAAGAAAGTAGTTTTTTAACCATGAACTGAACAAGTACATGGCTCATTTTATTGGAGAGAGGAGGTAGTGGAGAGATTGGTTACCAATCCAGATCTTTTACTCAGATCAGCTGTAGAATGTGCCAAAAGCAAGACATATAAAAAGACAAGATGCATAACTTAGTCTAGTCAAATTTGGCTAAATTATTTTATCCAAGTAATTAAACTTGCTAAGCCTCTGTTATATTATTTGTAAAATCAGGCTAAAATTTCTTGTCACTCAGGCTGGTAAGAAGACTAAACAAGATGATATAAGAAAAGCTCCTCAAAGATACAAAATCCAATAATGGCTGTTATGTTTCCTACTCTGTACTTGCTGACCCTGGGACATCAGATGAGTCTGATGACTTTAGCTGATGCACCACACAATTGTCAGCCCATAGAAGCAAGCCATGAACCAACCTTCCTTTTCTCAACTTCTGTACTTCCTGCAGACCTCTTCTCACTCAGATCTCATTTGGTTTGGCCTTGAACTTCCGCCCACCTTGGCATTTTAATTTTTTCATGTGTGCGATTATTTTTTATTTAGTGATTTTTTATAATTGATTTTACTGTGACTCTGTATCACACATGTGATCCCTGGTGAGAACCTTTCACTTCTTTCATTTTTAATTTGGTCCTGTGGATCCCAAGTCTATCCCTAAACCAATGGTCAGCTCTCTAGTTAAGGCATCATAGCCCCGGCATCCATAGCTTGTGAGGGAAACCTCTCCATTTATGCCAGCTGATTGGTGTGTTTTAATTAGAAATTTTTAAAAGGCTCGTGTTGATTTATTTATAGTGTTTTCAGTATATAGCTGTGTGTAGCTCTCTTAGTGGTCACTCAAGATATCATAGTAATTTTTATGTGACTTATTAGAGCTTCCTGGTATTGGTGTTTTATTATTTCAAGGGAAGTATGGAAATTTTATTTCCATTTATATTCTTTTACCCTCCCTACTTCTACAATGTAATAGACTGGTATTTCTTCTACACACATTGAACACCACATCAGATGGTATTATCATTTCCCTTCAATCATCAAATGATTTAAGACTCCTGAGAAGGATAGTCTATTGTATTTGCTCTACTGTAATCCATTCCAAATTTCTTTTCTGAAGTTCTAGATCTTGTCCTTACTGTTTATAGAACTTCCTGTAGCCATTCTTTAATGATTGATTTGCTAGTAGCAAATTCTCTTTGTTGTTTTTATCTTAGAATGTCTTTATCCTGAAGGATAATTTCATCAGATGGTGAATTTGGGATTTTTTTTTCAGCACCAGAAAAATGTTGTGCCACTTTGTTTGTGGCCTGTATGGTTTCAGATGAGAAACCCTCTGTTATTCAGATTGGTGTTCTTAAATAAGTAATGCATCATTTTTTCTGCCATTTTCAAGTTGTGTGTGTGTGTGTGTGTGTGTGTGTGTGTGTTTTCTTTCTTGACTTTAGTTTTCAGAAGTTAGATTATTATCCTAGATTTCATTTGGTTTATCCTATCTAGGTTTTGCTTAACACACATACACAAAGAGAAACAAACACATGTATATATGCACGTACATGCACAGATCTCCTTAAAAAGAAAGGAACAGCTTTAGAATACTGAGTTTAAAGGCATAGTGGGCTTAATTTCCAATCTTTACAAGTCATAGAACTGAACAAAGCCTAGTAAATGAATAGCCTATAAATTTAAAACTAATCCACGTGGAAATAATAATTACATCTTTACTACTCCTGGATTAAAATGACTCTTTAAATGTATGATTAAACTCTAATATTGATTTTACAAATACATTTTAGAGAAGTTGAGAAAATTAAGCTGTAAGTGAGTATTTGATTTGAGACTAATGTTCAATTATGAGACTTTAAAAAAAAATCTAGTGCGTTTCTTTAAAAATGACACCTTTTGGAATGAGTCCAAATTTATTTATATTGTAATATCTTGAATGACTTTCAAAAGAAAATGGAGAAACAATGTCTTTACATGTATTTGGTTGAATTTTAAAGGCCACACATTCAAGTATATAAAATGAGAAATTTATTTATGTGTCTAATAGAATTTTACTTAGTTTTTATACAGCAAGTTCTCTTTTAGTGAAAAATCAAGCTACTAGCTCAAAGAAAATCCATGGCTTCTAATGTTTAATGAGTAAATATTTAATCAGTTTAGTTTCTATCTCCACTTTTACCTTGATTTTTTCCAGAGGGTGGTCTTAACTCAAGATCAGGTAATAAATTGCACACTCAAAGAAGTAAAGGAGAGAGTTTGAAGACAGGATTATTTACAGAGGTGTGGGCAAAGTTAAGGTGTATCTATATGGGATGGCAGATCACTCAGGGATTCAGAAGAAGAGGAAGTTGTTACTACCCTCTACTTAATGAGCCAACAGAAGAGGTAATATCTGGAACCCAGAGAAAATGAATAGTCATATGTCATTGGGAAAAGGACATACACTGCAAAATTTGTCTTTGCAGGAACAGATGGAGCGGGGTGAGGTATGAAGAGGGTAAGTGGGATATATTAGTGAGAACTAAGATCTATTTTTTCCATCCAACTCTTATCTCTTGCCATGCTTCTTATTTTTCAAACCCAGCCATGATTCAGATGGCAACAGAGCCTGCCCAAATGAGACAGTTCATACAATCAAGCTTCTAGGTCCAAAGCAAGGCAGAAAAGAGTAGATCTGGAGGAATACATGGGGAAGGTCATTCAAAGGCTCACATTTCTCATCCTTGCATCAACAAGCATTTTCTTAACTTGTACTGTGCTGTACAATTCCCAATGATTTTAAATCATGAACTCTTATTTTCATTGCTCAAAATTTGGGTTCTGTGCCCTCTATCACTGTGAACATTTATGCTTTCAGTTCCTTCCTCACCCCAACTATATAGTCCTTAGTTATCTCTGTCTTTTTGGGGTGAAAATGAAGAAACTTTAAAATTCCTGTGGTTCTCTGAATACAAAAAGATTTAGAGAGCAGTAAGGATCTCTATTGCCGATTCATTCCCTGACATTTACTCTGGGAACTTGCTCCTTACAGGCTCCAATATAAGAAAATAAATCATCAGACATTCTGCAATTAGGTTCCTCTTGAACTACTGGTCTTTTGTTATCCAGTTCTGACCCTAGTAGGCAGCTTGGGGAGGAATGACCAGTGGAACAGGATCAGATTATCCTTTGTGGCCTTCAAAATTATCTAATTTTCTTTCAAAAATTTGCTCTCATTTTATACTATATATCTTTATCTTGTTTGGAACAAGAGATTTCTCCCATATCATCAATTATTTTTTTCACTTGATTTTTTCATGGTATAAACTATTTGTTTTGGAGAAAAAAAAACAAAAACAGCAAACTTATAAAACATCAAAACTTCTTTCAAATAGGTCAGTTATTCAAATTCAAAAACACCTTGGTTTAAGATTATAGCATGAGCTATGAGTTTTTAAAACAATCTCTTAAGAAATTTGGCTGATTATTTTGTTTTCAGTTGTAATCACCACTACCCAACTGCCAAAGGCGCCAGCAGTGGGTGCCACTAAGTTAATAGGTAGGATCCAAGGTAGCAAGAGAAAAAAGAAGGAAAAAAAAAAAGAAAAGAAAATCAAATATGTTATTACTTCAAAATATTTTTGTGCCAGATATACTGAAGCAAAGAGATTTGTTTTGGGAATTTTTACCCTCAGAAATGTAGAATAGTATACACATTGAAATTAAGTGCTTAAAGTGCTCAAAGTTATGTGTCTGTTTTACTAAAAGATTATTCTATAGTAATAGAAGCTATTGGAGTATGTCATCACTTTATTTGTAAATCAGTATTATACATTTAAAAATGAGTCAATAACATCTGCATACACCTTCTGTATAGACATTAAAAAACATAACTGTCCCACAAATCTTATCAACCCACTGGATTCAGCAGAGACTTGGAATACTCCAAAAATAATGTTTTTATAGTTACCTCTCTTGAGACCAATGTTACATTTTATTATGCTTTAAAGTGATTGTCCAGAGAAATGTCAGAAATTATAGACTTTGATTAACTATAGTCATACAAACTTAAGTTGCAACTATATTTGCAAAAAGGACTTTGGTGAGTTTAAATCTTCTATTGAAATTACCTTTCTCAGCAAGGTAAAGAAAAGAAAGTTAAAGCATGTTTGCAATCTGGTCCCCACGGGAGCACCATCAGCACCGTGGATTGTGGTAAATGGAGCCAGATAGGGCATGGTTTCTTATGATTACACTATTCATTTTTTCTTCCCTGTCACCTTAACTACAGATCTTTTTCTTATAACTATTAATAGTTAATGGGCAGTAAAAAGTCTCACAAAATTTAACAGTTTGACTACCTGTCTTTCAAATATAATATTTTAACTACTAAAGCCCCCAATGCGTGATGCCAATGATTTCACTACTCCAAATATAAACTATTACAAATATAATAGCTTATCTGTTAAGTATTTAAACTATGTGAACTATTATTATTTTCCCAATCTTATGCAAAATGTTATAAAAACACAGCTTTAGCCGCTGCACCTATCCTGGCTACCAGAAATAAGACAGCGCTACTTAGAAATTCTGGAAAAACTGGAATTGTAAATAAAATTTTCAAAATTAAATTTATCATGTGTTTTCACTAAATAGTCACCTGTCTTTTATTTCCTAATTTTTTTGTTTACTAGAAATATCAGGTTCTTTCTAATCAGCTATTGATGGTATAATAAAATAAATTAAGTGGCACCTAATTTAAACATTTAAAAAATTCAATGAAGAATAATCCAGAACAAAATATGTTAAGCCTAATTGTGAAATAACACCTCTTTCTCTCCCCAAAAAAAGAGAAATAAAGGCATGAGCAACAATTTGGGTTCATTTGAACACTTACACATGATCTTGTAGGCATACTGGCAGGCGTAATGTTGAAAACTCAATCCACTGGATTTAGAAATAACTGTATGATAAAATAGGAAAGCTATACATTTTAGAGTTAATATCTGAAAGTAAAGAAAAATATTCACCAAGTATCAAAATTGATCTTTCAATGATGATTTTGTTCAACATTAAGAGTATTGTTTTAGCTCTGGCCCGGCAGCTCTGTTCATTGGAGCATTGCTCTGTTCACCAAACAAGGTTGCATGTTTGATTCCCAACTGGGGCACCTACAGGAGGCAACAGATCGATGCTTCTCTCTCACATCGAAGATTCTCTCTCTCTCTCTCTTCTTTCCCCTCTTTCTAAAATCAATAAATATATCCTCATGAAGATTAAAAAAAAAGTATTGTTTTAGGGAATACCTTTTGTCTTTGAACATTGAATATATTAAATATTTATATAAAGAAATGAGTTTTGTGCTCTGTACAAATTAAAGGACCTGTGAATATATCACTCTCTTCCTGCCAACACTCAAATTTGCAATGGTCTCAGCAGAAAAATAAACAGTTCATAATCTGAACAGGATTTATAGCATTACGGAAGTTTAAAGAACTCCTCTCATCATTTTTTCTAACACCAAAGATTACAATGACAGACTTGAATGATCAGAATGTAAAAATATTTTTGCAAAATTGCATTAATTGGTCTTACGATTTAATAGAGGTAAAACCTATGAACACACAATGACAATAATGACAAAAAACTACATTGAAAGAATTCTATTTTAGATTTCAAACAACATGGATTATACGATTACTAAACATTAAGATAAATGTGGCACCATGACCAGCAGGAGCAACAGATGATTTTGGCAATTATGTTAGCCAAGGAAACTGACACTGGAATATGCCAAAGGCTTAAAAGACTGGAAACAATGGCAGAGCTTACAACTGACATCAATGTCTTTTATCTTTTATTTTATTTTCCTTTACAGTCGTCCCTCTCCACTTCGCGCTTTGACTTTTGACTTTCGCGGCTTCACTCTATCGCAGTATTTTCAAACACTATACTATATTTGAAAAAAACTGTGATAGAGTGAAGCTGTGAACGAAGCCGAAGTGGCAAGGGATGACTGTATATAAATAAAGAATCCTACTTCGCAGAAATTCATTTATCGGTAGAGTCTGGAACTGATTAACTGTGATAAAGGAGGGCTGACTGTATTGATTTTGGAGAGAGAGGAAGTGAAAGGGAGAGAGAGATAGGAACATCGATGAGAGAGAACATCGATTGGCCACCTCCTGCATGCCCCCCACTGGGGATCGGGCCCACTACCTGGGCATGTGCCCTGACCAGGAATGGAACTGGTGACCTCTTGGTGCATGGGTCGACACTCAACCACCGAGCCATACCAGCGGGACCAATGTATTCCTGAAATGTGTAGATCATACAAGAAAAATTTAAGAAAGTTCCTTCCCCCATCTCAGGGGGTGTTTCTTGCATCACTGGAAATCCTTAGAAGAGTTGAATCATAGACTCTTTGGATTTCACTACAGAAATCCATTTAACTGGAATCTGAAGCTCATCTTCAATAAATCAAACATAATTTTGCTCAACAACAGGAAGTTTTTAAAATGTCTTTGGATGTAATATGTCCATGTTCCATATGGAAGAGTCTTTATTATGTCTTTGTTTGTTAGGAAATGAGGTATAATTTTACCATCTAACTTGTAAGCAACTCTAACTTTGATTTCTGTTAACATGTTCAAAACATCCAATTTGGTAAGTGCCAATGCAGTAAACCTGTTAATCATATGAGTATATTTAAGCAAAGTGAGGTTCAACCAGTCACACCTTTTTTACCTTCCAGCAGTTACACCAAACTCTCCATGCCTTTTTTGTAAGAATTCTTCAATTTCGTTGTTTTGTCTGTATGAAAGACACCAATATCAACTCTAATTGTGTAAGCTCTCACAACTCCAAGCACTTCTCCAACACTTTGAGGGCCTTACCCAACCTGGTGCAAACAATTCCAACTGTACAGAGTAAGGATAATTTCCAAAGTCTGTATGTAGAAATGCTGCATTTGTACTGTCTACTAAGATTTTCTTTGGTGGTCCATGTAGGGCCTCAGATAGGAATTATACTCGCTCTGTCACCATGGGCTTAATCCTTTCCATATAACTCTTGAGTTTTTGTAATTCACCTTTAATGTGTATTTCCAAAGTGGGCTATATAGATTTGAACTGGTTAGCCAGAACTTAGAACCTCTCAGGGAAGCCATCAAAATAAAATGCAAGATCGCACATCCTGAGTCCCCTCAGTGCAGCTTTGGAAGAACAAACTGGGCCAACGCCCTTTTATGTGGTACCCCCATATTTTCCTGATGCTCTTGTCTCTGTTGGTCCTGGGTACTATCAGCTGCTTGATGAAAATCAAATACAGTATGTGCTCTGTCAGATACCATAAGCCTTTTTTCTCAGCTTTCCAGAACTTTTCCTGTTTTTATTTTTTTATTTATTGATTTGAGTGAGAGAAACATCAATGTATTGTTCCACTTATTTATGCATTGATTGTTTGCTCTTGTACGTGCCCTGATGGAGGACCCAACCACAACCTTGGCATATGGGGAGGAAGCTCTAACCAATGAACTACCCAGCCAGGGCCAGAACTTTTCCCTTTTCAATATTTTTTTCTCCTTCCTCAAATAATCAGGTAGATGAATTATCACATCATTTCCAATGAAAGCAATAACACCTGGATAAATTATTCCACTGGTAAAAGATAAAAATCATATTTCACAGAATCTACAACTGTATGGCTGGCATTATTTCCTTCCTGGCAGGGACACATGATGTCAGCGTCCCAGCAGATCCACCACTTTCCCCTTGCCTTTGTTGCCCCACTGAGCTTCCAGTTCCTCCAGGCAGTGTGCCCTGGGGCAGCTGCAGTAATGCCATGACTCCAGTGATGGGGTGGGTGGGTGCGAAGGAGACCAGGATGCGAGGAGTGCACAATCACAATCAACTTTCTGATCACCCCAGTGAAAAATGGCGGGTCTTCGATCTTCTCTTTCCTCAGGCCCCAAATTTAACCAGTGGCTATCATCTGTGGATTCTGCTTCATTGTTAGCTCTTCCACTTTGTGGTTTATTTATTTTCAAGAATTTTATTTTCTACCTTTCTGTGATTTCTGTTTACCTTGTTTTTTTCTCATGCATTCCAGTGTCCATATTTTTTTATTTTAATTTTATTGTTTCCATCACCATTTATCTCCTCTATGTCCTCTTCCACCCCCCACCCCCGCAATCACCACACTGTTGTCCATGTCCATGAGAACCAGTGTCCATATTTCCTATGTTCTTTTGGACTGATTGTTATTTTTATTTCTACTGCTTTTCCCCCAAACACATACAAATACACTCATTCTACTAGACTTAAAACAGCACAATTTATGCCTATTTTTAGTGGTTACCTTTACAATGTGATATCCGTACTTGGATTTAGGAAACTCTAAAACAATACAGAGTCTTAACAATGATTTATTTTCATCTGCCTTTCTTCTTTTAGATGTTATTGATGTCTTATTTTTTTAATATAATTTTGCCTGCTTTTTAAAATTATACTCCATATTTGTTATCAAAGTATTATAATTGTTTTATACTGTAAACACTTGTTTAGAGTTGCTCATATTTGCTATTTTATTATTTACCATTCTTTCAAATATTTGTCTTGCCTCCCAGATTTTCTTCAGAGAAACATCCATTTGGTTTGCTTCAAGGAATGTCTGAGCTAACTATCTACCTTTGTATTTTTGTCATTTGTAATGGAAGTTTCATGAGATATATAGATAGAGGCACATTGTAGATGGCCCCCAATGTTCTCTGCTTCCTTGTATTTACTTACTTGTGTGATCCCCTCTCCCTGAACGTAAGCTCTATCTAATGACTACCTTCTAACAAATAGAAGATAGTTAAAATGATGACATATCACTTTAAATATTAGATTTAATTCTGTGATTTCTGTCTTGTTGACCATTTATTCTCTCCATTGCTCATTCTTAGGGAAGTTAGCAGCCATGTTTTGAGCTTTTGCAGGCAGAGGGTCACATAATAAGGATCTGAAGGAGGCATGCAGGGAACAGTCATCCAGAAACTGAGATCCTTAGTCCAACAGCCTTTGAGGAACCAAATCCTGCCACCGCCAAGTCAATGAGCAAGTAATGATATCTGCTACAACTTCATTGATCACTTATCTGGAATATCATCTTCTGTACTCTCATATCACTTTATGTTTATTGTGAAACTTTTAATTTTCAATAATGCATTAGATTTGTATAATACACGTCTTAGATCTCTTAGTAAATTCTATGCTCCTTTAGAGTCCAAATTTATTTATTGATTTGTACAAAAGTGTTTATAAAAATATAAATAAAATACACACCAATCGTGTATAGAATACTTAGCATATTCTTGATACTGCTAGAATAAAATTTAAAAAGAAAAAAGTAGAGAAGAAAATTAAGAAAGAAACAAGACAGAGTTTAAAAAAAGTGTAAACAAATAATCACAGGTAATTGTAATTAATGGGGGGACAGGACTCCAGTTTTTATGCCAACTGGATGCTGGTGGCCACATTCTACACAGATGAGGAGACCTGTATGAAAAATATAAGATTTGGGGGCAGGGGGTTACCTAATCTAGTAAATACACTTTTACTAAGCATTTATTCTTTATCAAACATTGTATTAATCATGTGATATTTAGATTACTCTTGTCAATGAAGTATCCACTATTTAATGGAGGAAGTTGAAAAGTACAGAAATAATTATATTGCAGTGTGATTTATAATTATAGAGTTGTTGGACTCCAAGGAGGCACCTGATACATGATAGAATATGAAAAGTTCAATTAGAGAAGGCTGTCAAAACTAATTTATACAGCCATGTGAAGAAAGAAAATAGGGAGAAGAGATGAGAAATTATATCGTAAGCAGAAGAAATAACAAATGTGAGAGCAAGAAGCCATAGGAGACTAAGTTATTACAACTCTTGTCACATAGCATGGCCATATGGGAAGACAGAGTGTGTTAAAGTTATGGGCAATGAGAATTAAGTGACAAGACTGGGAGTCATCAAGAACAATGTATTTCAGTCATGTTAAGGAGTTTGGATTTTATTCGTTAGGTTGTTGAAATCACTGAAACACAAAGTTATTAATGCCATCTAAATACTTGTTATTTACCGTGTGGTCCATGAACCAGCAGCAACAACATCACTTGAGAGATTGTTAGAAATGCAGAACCTTGGGCCTCAACCCAGAACTAATGAATCAGAATCTAAAGTGTGCAAAGCACTAACACAGAACAAAGTGGTTTGTAATTCCTACATTTGGCAGACACTCATCTGTACCTACCTTACTATAATTTCTGCATCATTGCTCTGGCTAACAATACCCAATGTTGTTCGAAACAAGTCAAAATATGTGTGAATCTATATTGATATTCTCATTCCTTTTGCTAGTAAGTAATTTAAGGTGAATATATAACCTAGCCTAGCCAATGAGATGCAAAGGATGTAATGGATGTATATATGATTTAAAAATGTCTCTGATTTTTTTTTTTTTTTTAATCCTCATCTGAGGATATCTTTCTACTGATTTCCAAATAGAGTGGGAGGGAGAGAGAGAAATATTGCTGTGAGAGAGACACATCGATTGGCTGCCTCCCGCATGACCCCAACCAGGGCTGGGGATAGAACTGCAACCAAGGTACATGCCCTTGGCCGGAATCGAACTCGCAACTCTTTGGTCTGCAGGCCGACACTCTAACCACTGAGCAAGACTGTCCAGGGCAATGTCTCTGATCTTAAAGAAGAAGCAACTTAAAAAAAAATAATATCTACTTTACCATGAAAAGAGTGAGTCAAAAGAGACATTTTGAAATTGAATGAGCATAAAGGTCACAGAACCTATGTCCTTGATGATGTTGCTGACCCACTGAATTAACAGCCCTGGAACCAACTCAGACTCCTGTTGTGCGATAACAGATTCCCTCACGGCTAAGCCATACTGAGTTGTGTCTTTTACTGATTTCTGCCCAATCATCCTAACATAAATGCCAACAGATGTCAGGTCAGGTTGCTATCTCAATAACCTCTACCAGAATCTCATTCCTTTTCATCTGTCTCTTTAGAAATTTTCAAAATGGCCAGAGGTGACTCAACCATGTTTCCAGAATGACTACCTATGACTTTTGGTTGCACCTTTTTTTAAAATCTCTTGACCTCAGGGCATTTAATGTGTCTGCTAGTGATCCTATACATCTATCTCTGGGTGAATCTATGAATGCTCCTAGACTCACCACTGGCTTCAAATTATCAGGAATATCTGTATTCTCTGCATTTTTATCTATAGACTTTCTTACCATCTTTTCTGTTCATCTCAACTCTACACTTCTTTTAGCCGGGTACAGAACAGGCTTCTTTCTTTAGGTGCTTGACTAAGAAAGGAAGATGCCCTGCTTTAGAGATCCTGAGATTGATAATGACATAACTATATATGGTTTCAGTACATGACACTCATCCTCACAAAGGGCATAAATGCCTTGAGGGTGGGCACACAGCTGGATTTAGTAGACTCAAGTTTGGCTGTATGGAGCTTCTCAAACAATAGCTACTAGTTAACCTCTTATCCCTGCTGTTGGATATAGTCCACCTTGATAAATTCATTATTCTCTCAAAGATCTTTCTCTCAGGGTCACAGTTGGTTACTTCACAAAATCAGGTTCTATATCATCTTCTTATCCATCAGACATGACTGTACAGATCTAGATTCATACTAGAAACCACATTCAAGATTTTTTCTCAAGAAGGTTTGAAGTCCCAGGAGCTTAAAGTACATTGCTTGACTACTGTTTGTGTGTTCAGGTGTTACTTGCCCAGTGTTTATTTAATACTATTAATGGTGGTTCTGTCTTTGTGAACATGCAAGGAATTATCCAGGCCATCAAAAGATTTAAACGAGATAGAAAAATATCAAACTGTGCTTTAGACACATCACTGCTGTATCAGTATACATGTTAGAATAAACATACAGACAGACTGGAGGAAGGGGGATCAGTTAGATTACTGCCATAATCCAGGTGAGAAATAATAACAGCCTGAATTAAAGCTGGGACAGCAAGAGATGTAGCAGATAGCCACGAGAGAAAGTTTTATTTTCAAATTAAATATGGGTCATGAAAAAAGTGGAAAATCTAGAATGGTCCCAATTTCACTCTGATTATCTAAATTTGTTATTTCCCTCCTGTCACTAAAGAATTATGTTTTATTAAGAGATGGCATGAGTTTAAGGTACCATTTGGAGATGAAGTTGACCTCATTAACCCAATGTACACTGTGTAAGACCAAAAGAAATTATAGCTACACTAACGGGATCAGCTTGGGGCCCTAAATAAAATGATGCAATGAAACTAAATAAGTGTAATGCACACTGCTTGGCCTTTCTACTCTGTTTGGTTCTTCAAGGGAATATTTATTTGTGAGGGAATGCTAACATATATTATGCTGCAAGCATTTACTGCCAGAACATACTTATGTCTTCTTAACCTATAATGTAATGGGAGAAGAGAAACAAGGTTTGGAAGCAATGAAAATATACAGAATTTATATGCAAGGCTCAAGTGAATTTTGCAAGCCAGGTAAATTCTCCATAGATATGAAGGTCTTCCAAAACTACTTCAGAATGCGATACTGTGGGATTTCACAAATAAGTAGGTATAATGTTACACCAGTTGAAAAAAAAAGTCTCATTTCATTCCTACATCTGTGCACCGAAGTAAGCAATTATGTCAGTTAGAAAATACAAAGGGCATAGACATTTTCAGACCTTCCAGCTGCTCATGAAATTGCTTGATATTTGTAGGCTCCCCTCCAGATGTGTGTCTCAGTGATGCTGCGGCTAGGGTTCAGTCTCATTTCTTAAAGAAAAAAATCTACTAATCTAAGTGTTGATGATACCTGCTGTTTATAATTTCTCTAGCATAACATAATCTTTAAAAACAAATCCCTGTGCTTTCTCATATCAGAATATGAGAAATATTTTTACCCAGTCAATGGAAATTAATAGCTGGTTGGGTTTTATAATTACTCTTTCACTCTCAACTTTTGCTGATGGTAGACTATAATGCGTTAAAGAGATTTTTTAGTTTCAAGGAAGGTCATTCCACAGGCTAGTCTTTCATCTGCCACAGGTTTACCAGTGAGCTTGTTATTTTTCCTCCTTGGGGCATGACACTTCGGTTTAATCATTCTGAAAATTTCTTTGTCGTAAGGTGAAGCTGGAAGAGGTTTTGTAATATGCCCCTGAATTTGACCCTTTGGGACTGAGAAGTTGTTTTGCCATTCTTGTGTTAGAAATGAATCAGACTCTTTGAAAGCAACAATGCATTCATTAATGTGCTCATTGTATTTGTGAAATTCATTAGAACCTTGGCCTGGAATGCCTTTGAACTGTGATATTTCCTAACACATATAGTGGTACTGCTTTATAGTCAATTAGCTATGTAATTTTTTACTTTATATAATGTTATTGATGTACATTTCCCATTTTCAGAAATGTGCTATTCTTTTCTTTCCTTATTGTTTATCAGGATTTTAGAGGACAGTCAGGAATCTACTTGGACTTACTCTGGCAGCGAGAAGGACACTTTCCTAAAGGGAGACCTGAAGCTGTATTCTCCTTTGAGTAAATCCCTCTGGAGTGAGGAGTGGTGATTGGCAGTGGCTGACCTTGCATCCTTTCAGTCCTGTTTTCTGAACACACAAATTCCTGAGCTGAATGAAAAACATCGAATATTTCACAAATGCCCAAAGTGCCAATTGTGATTGGAATTGGCATTTGAGAAATAAGCTGACCCCTAGAGAATGCAAAGAAAACATATTATGTGTCTACCATTTGTGAAATGCACCTTTTGAAGGCTATGTTGCTAGTTTGTGCCTCTAGACTTTTTTCTGCTACTGCCCTATTTCCCTTTAGTATCACAGTGAGAGAGAAAATAAACTTTAACTTTCTCTTATTAGTACATTATGTGTGGTGTTCTGCTGCTGGATTTTAGAGAAGTTCAGTCTTGGGCAGGTATCATATCAGCTTCCAGTGACCAGAGCTAATGGAAAGAACACCAGGATGGCTCTCTGTATCCCCTCTTTCCTCTATTCCTCCAGGTGCTCTGAGAAGTGCCTAGCCAAAAACCAAGATCCCAGTGGAAGAGTCTGCCTTGGAACTAGCAGAAAGAGTGGTGTCATTTTCATCACTATTCAAATCACCATTCAGACACCAAGGTTGGACCAATAACTCTATCTTCATTATAAGTGTGCACATGAATAAGTGTTGTGCTCTTGGTTCAAAGAGTAACCAAATTTTCAAGGTAAACTATAAATTAAGATGTGTCATGAAGTATTGGATTTTTTTCTGAAATCTAAATGAGATCATAAATAACAGATGAAATGCAATGGCTTAGAACTTAAAGATAAATGACTGTATAGAGATCTAAATTTGCAATTAGATTCAGATAAGTATGTCAAAATGTGGTCCTTCAATATATTCAAAACTGTGGTCAGTTTGGCTCTGGGTCCATTTTTTCAATTCAATATCTCTTCATGTTGTGTGTGTGTGTGTGTGTGTGTGTGTGTGTGTGTGTGTGTTATAGCTAAATTATTGGCAGAAAGGACAATAGTTTGTTATTGATCAGTCTGACAGCCCATCATCTAAAATGCAACCCTTTCTATTATGCTGGTGGTGCATGGGGCAATTGTAAGTTTCTCCCACTTATGTTTAATTCAAATACGGAGATACAGACATCAGTATCTCCTCTAGGAGTTAACTGAAAAGTCATTATGTAATTGATCAAAAACTGTGGTATACAAAGCCTCCTCAAAAGTCAGAATAATGTTTACAAAATAAAAACTAATTGAAGAAACAGTTTAAGTACAAAGTGACTAATCAAAATATTCCATAGGAGCCCTGCCTATTGGCCAAGAATTCCACTTTAGAACTGCAAAAAAGACTGCATGTGGTGTACAATAGTGAGCCTCCCCACAAAAGGTGTCCATGCCCTAATCCCTGGAACCTGGGAATATGTTATTTTTCATGGCAAACATGACTTTAAGATGTGATCATGAATACAGACCTTTGAGGTTATCCTGAGACAGGGAATTTATTTTGTATGATCCAGTTGGCCTAATCTTACCACATGAATCCTTAAAAGTGGATAACCTGTCCTAGCTGGGTGAGAATGATGAAGAGGAAGAAGAATAGGTTCAAGCATACAGGGACTGGGGCATTCTCATGGCTTTGAAGATGGAGAACGGAGGCCACTGACCAACGAGCTCAGGTGGCATCTAAAAGCTGGGAATGGCTTTCAGCAGACAGCCAACAAAAAAATTGGGATCTCAGTCCTATAACTAACTGAAAGAAATGAAATTGTACCAAGAGCCTCCAGAAAGGAGTCCTGCTGCCACCTTATTTTAGCCCAGTGAGCTCTGTGTTGGACTTCTAGCTTACAGAACTATACAATAATACATTTGTTTTATTTAAGTCACTGTTTGTTGCAGTTTGTTCCAGCAGCAAAAGAAAACATACACTACTATACAAAAAATATATATTTTACAAGAATGTATACAAATAAAAAGACATTTTAAAAATACATCTTTAAAATAAGTTTACAGGTGAGATAGCTATCTATCTATCTATCTATCTATCCATCTATCTATCATCTATCATCTATTTATCCATCTATCTATCATCTATCTATCATCTATCTATCTATCCATCATCTATCTATCTATCTATCTATCTATCTATCTATCTATCTATCCATCTATCTATCTAATAACATATTAAAATGGTTGTCTTTTTCTGTGGGTACAGAAATGGGGGTAGAGAATTGGGATGAAAGAGAGTCAAAATTAAAATATAACAAAAGAGTGGTCTTGCCCAGATCAATGCTAGTCATAAACTGAGTTGTATGGTTAATACAGCCCTCTGAATATGAAGTACAGAAACACAATAAATAGAAAGGAAAGAAAAAAGAGTGTCTAATTTTTAAAATGTAATCTTTAACAGTTAATTTTGGGGTGCTATGTATGGTACACTTGATGAAGGTGGAGACAACTAGAACAGAGAAATGCATCTCAGCCCTTTCATACTTGCCTCATATATCCAAATGTGCTCAATATTTGGGGGGGGACGGTTTGGAAGACCTAAATTCATCAAAATGCTCTAGAATAGATAAAAGAATGACTAAGAAAAGTCCTCACCAGACAACATGTTTTTGAGAGAGAGGAAAGGGGAGAGAGAGAGAGAGAGAGAGAGACATAGATGTGTGAGAGAAACATTGATTGGTGTATTTTGTATGCACCCCAACCAGGAATTGAACCGACAACCTAGGCGTGTTCCCTGACCAGGAATTATACCCACAACCTTTTGGTGTACTGGACATAGCTTCAACCAACCTAGCCACCCGGCCAGGGTGGTAAAGGAGTTCTAAGAAGACATCCACATTAAACTCTTTAAATTCTTCTTTTAAAGTATGTCTATCTGTGAGTTCTTTCCGGTCTCCTGAAGCCCTCCCTGTTTACATAGTCCAGATTTAGTGCTCAAGCATCCAGCTCCAGGCCTGAGGCAAACTGGCCTGGGAGGAGACGGGAGAGTTTATTAGATTGTGAGCTTTAGAGACACGCTGTCTCCGTTTAAATCCAAGGTCTGCTATTGATTAGCTGTGCGTCCCTGGGAAAATTACCTAACTTCAGTGAGTTTGTAGAAAGAATACAGTGATTTTATTTATCTTACAGTTATTTTGAGATTTGAATACTTTTTGTACAGAAAACAATTAGTGTCTGACATAGTAAGCCTTCAATACATAGTAGTTATCATAATTAGTAATTTTAATTATAAACCTGCATATCATTTAGCAAATCGAAAGTGTTGCAGTTAATAAGAGGATCTTCTTTAGGAGACAATATAAGGTAGATCAACTGTAGTGTTACTCATGTGGTATTCCACAATTTGTCATTCTGCAAATTTATTGTCATCAGTCTGTGATAAGTTCAGAAACTGAGAGTATTTAGAAACTTGTATAACAATATGACATAATTTTTGTCTATTGAATAAAAAACTAACAAATTTAGTATGCCATTTCATTTCATTTTTCTATTGATTAATTTTATTATAGTTTATTGAAAGAATTGGTACAGCCTGGCCAGTATGGCTCAGTGGATTGAGTGTTGTCCCACGGACTGAGAGGTCCTGGTTCGATTCCTGGTCAGGGCACATGCCCGGGTTGTGGGCTCGATCCCCGGCGCGGGGAGAGAGGGACATGCAGGAGGCAGCTGATAGATGTTTCTCACTCACAGATGTTTCTATCTCTCTCTCTCCCTTTCTCTCTCTCTAAAATATCAATAAAAATATTAAGGAATTGGTCTACAGTGAATTGGGATTAAAAAGAGAAACAATAGCCCTAGCCAGTGTGTTTCAGTGGTTAGAGGGTTGGCTAGCACATGGAATGGTTTCAAGCCAGGTTGGGGGGTGTGTAGGAGGCAACCAATCGATGTGTCTGTTTCACATCGATGTCTCCACCCCCCAACTCTCTAAAAATCAATGGAAAAAATATTCTCGAGTGAGGATTAACAACAACAACAACAATAAAAAAACAAGAGTAACACTGGTCTTTTACCCCATATAGTTTAAGAAGCACTGGTCTGTATTTTTTCTTTTGTTTTAGTGATTTATCAGATTCTTCCAAACACTTAACAAATTCTCTTAGAGTGTTACAGAACCTACACATTTCTCTATGTCATTGTACCTGAACATAAATGTCTATAAAGATGAATGCTGGGACTTTTATAAATTGTAATGGATGAATAATATTTCATTACATAAAAACAAGACCACCTACTAATTCTTTTTATTGAATATTGAAAATTTTCATTTCATTTTCTATTATGAATCATACAAAAATAAACATTCCTGAAGATAAATCTTTTCAAAAACCCATAATTATTTCTAAAAGTGAAATTAGGTCATTGGACATTCAGATTTTTGAGGCTTTGTTATATGTTGAGAAATTTCTTCTTTTTGTACTAATTTATGATTACTCAAGTAGCACTTATGGGTGGGTCAATTTTTTTTCTTGTCTACTTTTTCCTGATTACTCATATTTATTATGAGTAAATAGGTAAAATATTTTAAAATTTGATACCTCATTTATTTTATGGATCAATTTTTCTACTGCAATTTTAAGTATCTTCAAATGTTCATTAGTCTTTATAATTTCCTCTTTTGTTAATCAAATGAATTACACATCAGTAAATGTGTCTGCCTTGTTCAGAGTTCCTGGAAATAATAGGCAAGAAATTACAAAAATATCTCCTGATATGAAATATGTCCTGAGATCAGCCAAATAATTGGTAGTTGACTGATTCTTTCCTGAATATTTAGACACACGAATCCCAGAAAATGGGCAAACATAGTAGCCCCTTTACCTAAAAGGTAACACAATTTTAGTTGAGGTGGCCATTTATGTCCAAGCAGAAGATGCATAAACAAAGCTGGACTGCCTTGAAAGCAGGGACAACGAACGTCAGTGAATCCACGAGAAGAAAAACATAACAGCCTGCATTCCTGACTTTCTATTTCTAAAACCCAATCTCCATACAGACTAAGTGAAATTCTTGCTTTTTACTTATTTCCTTTTAATTTATGCAACCTTCAGCATATTTCAGTCCCTTGAAACCATAATCTTTTTTTTTTTAGAGCTTATTTTCTTTGATGGTACCCCATATATCCCTTGGAGTATTTGTCAGTATTTTTATTTGTTTGTTTGAATTATTTATCTTAGTTATTAAGCCTTTTATAACACACATGTTATAAATATATATTTCTAGTTTGTTGCCTTTTAATTTTGTCACTTTAAAAAAAGCTATTAATAATGTTAAAATGAATATATTTTTTATGCTTTCTGTCTTTTATTATAATAATTCAAAATGCTTTTTCATGCATACCATTTATTTGTGTTGTACCAATACTATATCCTATCCAATTTACTATTTGCATATTTATAATTTTTAATACGAGCAGTCCTTCCTTTGCAGAGGGGTGTGGAGCTATAAAAATGGGCATGCATGATGTAACCGTGTAAAGCAAATTTGATAATCAATGGGAAACTTAGGATTGTTCTGTGACCTTTAAAATTTGTTGTTAGGTGAGTCAGTTGTTAATGTCAAAGTTTTCATTTAATCTCCAGAATATAACTTTTAACTTTACAGCATGTAATCACCACAAAGCTTATAAACATGTTTGTTAAAAGAAAACAAAAAACAAAAATGCTTTCCTTTCTCAAAAAAATTGTCAAAACATTAAAACAATTTTACTGTTGGTTATAAATGTATAGATATATGAAAAAAATATTAAAATTAATGTTTAATCAGTATACTGTAATTTAAAACATTAGAGACATTGAAAGTTAGAGTGTTATTTAAAAAATAATAAAAAACTTATCAAGAGTAGTTTGAATAGCACTTTCCTTCTCCTTCTATAACTCACAGCATGAAGTGAGCATCTTTTGTGTGCTCTGGAGGCTTATCTTACTCCTTTTAAAGTTTGGATCAGGTTCCAACATTTTATCCTTTGTGCTTTGAATGTTATGAAATACCTCTGAGAGCTTCTTTAATGTGAGGTTTTTGTTGGCATCACTTCCTCTGAGACATCTGTATCCTTTCATCACAGGAACTTTCCTCCAGCACATCAAGTTCACCTTCACTCATGCACTGTGCCTACCTGCTTAGACTCTTCGGAATGAGGCCACTCAGCTCTTCCTTCTGGAACTCCATTTACATTTGATTCAGATTTTACTTCCGGTGTTATTACTTCTTTCCCCCCATTCCTCTCCTCCTCCTTCTTTTCTTTTGGCTGCACTTTCAACTTTGTTGACCATTTCTCTCCTTCAATTATCCTTTTTAATATATATATATATATATATATATATATATATATATATATATACACACACACACACACACACACACACACACATACATACACACACACATAATCCTCACTCGAGGATATTTTTCCATTTATCTTCAGATAGAGTGGGAGGGAGGGAAAGAGAGAAATAGAAAGAGAGAGAGGGACAGAGAGAGAGAAACATTAACGTGAGAGGGACACATCAACTGGCTGCTTCCCACACGACCCCAACCAGGGCCAGGTACCAAACCACAACCAAGGTACGTGTCCTTGACTGGAATTGAACCTGCGACTCATTGGTCCATAAGCCAATATTCTAACCATTGAGTCAAACCAGTCAGGGCCCATTATCTATTTTTTTTAAATGTCACATGGATTTACCACTGGGAGACAAAAAGACAACACAATTACATACTTTTCTGTCTGTCTATATATTTGTTAACAGTTTCTCAGAAATCAATCATCCACAGATTTTGAAACAAGTGACCCAGCTGGTCGTGAATCATGATTTACGTCTATTATTTGCTTAGTGATTTGTAGACTGAAGAGCTAGTAGTGGAGTGTATGCTACTATGTAATTACTTACAATTCATATACCATGATAACTGAAACACACTGTGTTGTTGGGGGACTGGTGTTACTTAACTAACCAAATCATGATTACTAAAACATGTGCATTTATAATAATGCAAAAGCAAGGACTGCTTATACTTGATCCATTAATACATCTTAACCTGGTCAATGCTAATTTCTAGAGAGCCTTTATGTGACTTAGAAAACAGTCCCCAAACCCCATGGATACAATCCTTTAGGAACATGCTATCAAGGAGAACATTACGCACAGCATAATGTAGCTAATGTACATAGCTACAAGTTGTTGCACCTGTTGGGACTATATCCACACTCATCTTAAAGACATTTTATCTAGCCCATGTGTAGATCCTTGCTAGAGTGTCCCATCCCCAAAGTGCACGTTACACATAATGCTCGCTCGACTAACTGATATTGCCTGTGGCTCTTTGCTTAATTTGAAACATAAAATAACTACTGGCCAAAGATTAAAATCTTGGAATCATTGCCATTTAATATGAATTCTGCTTAATATGAGAATCTTTATTTATAGAAAAGAATCTTGAAGGACATTGATTGAATGAAACTAGACCAGAGGAGAACTATACACTAGGCCTCATCCCAAGGCCTTTATCTAATTGGTTTTTCTAAATTGAATGATGGTCTTTTCCCATTATCTAGAATGAATATGTTACATAAAAGACAGTACCATGGACCTAGTTGCTTTGTTTACTATAAAAATTATTGTTTGAATAATAAAGCACCCTTTTTGTGAGACTTCACAGAAGTAATTTCTCTTTGGACAGTATCAGGGAGAGTGATGATTCTTTTAAACAACCTTTTTTTCTTACTAAATTATGTTACATATCATATTTCTTATTTCATATTAATTACCAGAATTAGCTTTATATTATTAATTAATTTAGGGTCAAATTTTTATTCTGCAGCCAACAGATAAAAGAACCCCCTTGGTGAGCTTTTCATGTAATGATGTCATGTTTGCTGTGCTTGAACCTTCTTTTCATCATTTTCCCTTTGCCCTACTTGTACCATCTATTAATTTTATGACTATTTGTATCTTACTGTATATACTTAAAAGCTTTCAGACAAGGTGAGGTACAAATAAATATGTGAATGGATATAAATAAAGACTGATTTTATAAATTATCTTAAGTCACAAAGAAAGCATTTTTGTTTAAAACTTTTCATATGCAAGTTTGACAGAACCATCTGGTCCATGAATTTTGTGAGGAAAACAGGATTAAATATCTTGACAAATGCAGAATATAAAAGCATTTACTGATTGGTTTATCAAAATATCAGGAATGACCTAATGTGTATTTGAAAGTCACTGATTTGTTAAAAAAAAAAAGTAAAAATTACATTTTAGAGGATTAGTTTGCAAAAAACAACATTCTGTTTTCCATAAAAATTAAGCTACCTTAGGATCCTAATTTTCAGCTCAATTAGCAATTCTTTTCTCAAGCTGAGGTCACAATTAACCTACTAAACAGGCAAGAAACAATTTAAGGGCATAATGCTTTTTTGTTTCATTTGTTTTATTTCAGTAATTAAAGACTATTATGAACAAAGCAATACCTGTAGGTTCGTAAATACTATGCAAAGCAGCTACTGCAGCCTCAGAAACAGAACTGTTGCCAGGAGTGATCAAAAACACTAGTCACGCCTGTGTTCATTGCAGCATTATTCACGGTGGCCAAGACTGGAGACAACCAGTGTCCTTCCATAGAGGACTGGATAAAGAAGATGTGGTACATGCATACTATGGAATACTATAGTCATAAGAAAAGATGAAATACTGCCATTTGCGACAACATGAATGGACCCTGAGACTATCATGGTAAGTGAAAGAAGTCAGTTAGAATAAGCAAAGTCCCATATGATTTCACTCATATGTGGGATATAAAACCGAAATTCATAAACATAGACAACAGTATGGTGGCTACCAGAGGGAAGGCGGTGAGGGGGTAGTAAAGGGTAAAGGAGGCCAAATATATGGTGACAGAAGATGATTTGACTTTGGGTGGTGCGTTTGTGAACTATTACTGTAAAAACTAACAGGTATCCATACTGCCTAGAACATTTTTTTTTTTTTTTTTTTTTTGCCTAGAACATATTTTGCAGAACTTTATCACATATAATTTGGTTGATTTTATCCTTACCTTAGGGACAGTTTTACATAACACATATAAGCAACAGCCTATATATAACATTATTTTCTGGAAAAAATAAAGACTTGGATATTTTAATATTTAGTTTAAAAACAGTATATTTTGTTTTGATAACAAGAAGCTGTGCATGCTAATCTTCAGAATTTGTGAAATACCAAAAAATAAAAGGAGGGGGAGATAAATTCCCACTTCCCAAATAAAATTACTGACTGTATTTTTCCATATTTCCTTTCAGATGGATTTAAAATAAGATTTTTCTGATTTTAAAAGTAATATAGCTTTATTTTATAATTAAACAACACAAACAAATAAAAAAATCAACATTAAAAAAATAACTACTATAGCCCTGGCCAGTTTGGCTCAGCAGTTAGAGCATCAGCCTGCAGAACAAAGAGTCGTGGGTTCGATTCTGATCAAGGGCATATACCTCAGTTTCGGTTAGGTCCCTGGCCCTGATCAGGGGTGTGCGGGAGGCAACCAATCAATGTGTCTCTCTCGCATCAATCTCTCTCTCTCTCTCTCTCTCTCTCTCTCTCTTGCTCCCTCTCCCCCTCCCATTCTATCTGAAGATAAATGGAAAAATACCCTCAGGTGAGGAATAAAAAAAAAAAAAAAACTACCATAGATTTTTAGTGATTTGTTTCCTAGTATTATTTATTTATTTGTTTTTTGTTTTTTTTTTTAGTTCTGTTTCTTTTATTTATATAATTTTAATTATAGTCTGTTAAAATTTATATTCTGAACTTTAGGTAGCATGATTATAGAGAAACATTTTTAATTGCTAAATACTCATCCATTGTATAGATAAACCATAGTTTACACATTTCCCCCTTTTACTTAATATATGATTTGTTTCTATTTTTATTAGAGCTTAAAAAATTACAAGCAATATCTTTTTGTACAAAGGGTTTCCATAGTTTTTTGTTTGTTTGTGTGTCTGTCTCTTTCCTTAAAATAAATTGACACAGTAGAATTGTTAGGGGAAAAGTCATTAACAGTTTTAAGATCTCGAATATAAATTTTTAAATTGCTAACTTATTCCAAATCTAATTTGTCTATTTAAAAAGTCTGTGAAAAACTAACATTTAAGGAAAATTTAGTTCTAGCAAGTGGTGATCTAGATGATTCACAGCAGTTCCTGCAAAAGGCACCTAAAAAGCTGGACCTAAAACCATCCTAATACACCGATGGGGTTCTCATATAATAATGAGCGAGAGAATAAACCACTTCTTCCTTAGAGATATTTTCATTCATCCCAGGCAGCTGAGAGTCAGCAGACAATAGGGTTCAGCATCCTGGACCACCAGGATCAGGAACTTACTCTGAGTGCCAGGTCGCACCTGCCACCTTTGTACTGGGTACTTCTGCCAGCCCTCAGGACACACCTGAGAGAAACATCTATCATCCAAGTGACTCACTAAGTTGGAAAGGTGTGCGTTAATGTTAGGTGATGCTAAAGGCAGAAGCCCTGGTGCGACACTCATGTCTCTAGGCAGGAACCAGGAGAAACTCCCTTCTGGAAGTGAGGTATGGACTAAGTTCTAGCCACCGTCTAGATTACACAGTTTTCAAGTGTTGGTCTTTTTGAGTAGCACATGCTTCTGACTGGCAGAAGAAAACAAAAGTCATGTTCCAAAAAAATATAGAAACATCTCAGGACTCAAAATCGTTTCTCAAAGTAATTGTTCAAAGAAACAATTAAAGATAATAAAGCAAACAGCAGAATAAAAATGCACGAGCTGGATTTAGTAGAACAGAAGTTGGTTGAAAGGAAATTTGGTTATGGTGATTATTACATATAGATTGCAATACAATTATACTTCCTGTGTTCAGGGGAATAAAAATGAATTTCAAATTTAGAGAAAGGAACTGGAAAATATAAAAAGTAATACTGCATATATGAATAAGAATCAACTAGAAATTATGGAACTAGAAGATGTAACTAAAACGAAGAAGTTAATGTATGATTTTAATAGCAAGTTATACACAGTTGAGCTAGAAAGAAGCAAAGAGAGGCAAAATAAAGAAATAAAGAATGGGTAAGAGAGGTTACAAGGAGAAAGTTTTTTAGCTGAAATATTAGAAAAAAAGAAAAGATGGGCCACAGAGAGATTCTTCATGAAATAATGGTTGAGGATGTCCCATAGCTGATGAAGGAAACAAAGCAGAAAAATATTAAAAGTAGTCAGAGATTAACTTCAAAGAAATGATTGAGTGACTACTAAACAATATTAGAGGCCCCAGGACAGTGAAAAATCTTTAAGATTAGAGAAAACAATTGCCAGGCCTAACCTCCCCCACCATGAAAATTACTATCAAGAATGAAGATAACATAAGGCCTTTGCATATAAAGAGTAAAGACTTCATTACCAGCAAACAAATCCAAAAGGAAACTGTATGAACTCTTCTTCATGAAAAACATAAGTGATTCCAGATTAAATTGTATAGGTGAAGCAAGGGGAATAAAAGGCAAAGAATTTGAATCTGGGAATAAATCTATGAACACTAATGAAAGTAATTATAATAATATTATAGGATTTAAAGTATATAATATTAAGATATATAAAATATTTAAGAAACAAATTAAAGGAGTTAAAATATACTAAAGTGCATGTGTAGTGCAAGAAGAGGGTAAATGTGTGCTGAAAAGTAAAAATGTGGTGTTTAAAAGGCAGGTTAGGTCTTTTACATCCTTGGTTAAATTTATTCCTAGGTATTTTATTCTTTTTGTAGCAATTCTGAGTGGGATTTTTTTTTTTTTTAGTTTCCCTTTCTGATAGTTAATTATTAGTGTATAAAAATACAACTGATTTCTGGATATTTATTTTGTGTCCTGCTACTTTACTGAATACAATTATCTGTTCTATTTATCATTTATCATTTATCTGTTGGTTGAATTTTTGGGTTCTCAATATACAATATAATGTCATCTACAAATAAAGACGGTTTCTGTCTTCCTTTCCAATTTGAATGCCTTTGGTTTCTTCTTGTCTGATCGCTGTGGCTAAGACTTCCAATACTATGTTGAATAAGAGTGGTGAAAGTGGACATCCCTGTCTTGTTCCTGATCTTAAGGGAACCGCTTTTAGTTTCACGCTTGTGGTTTTTGCCCATTGAATACAATGTTGACTGTGGGTTTGTCATATATGGCCTTTATTACATTCAGATATGTGCCCTCTATTCTCACTTTGTTGAAAGTTTTTATCATAAATGGGTGCTAGATTTTATCAAATGCTTTTTCTGCATCTATTGATATGATCATGTGGGTTATATCCTTCAATTTGTTTATGTGGTGTATCACATTTATTGACTTGCAGATTTTGTACCAACCTTGCACCTCTGGAATAAATCCCACTTGATCATGGTGTATGATCTTTTTAATGTATTGCTGAATTCAGTTTACTATTGTTTTGTTGAGGATTTTAGCATCTATGTTCATCAGGGATATTGACCTATAGTTTTCTTTCTTTGGAGTGACTTTATCTGGTTTTTGAATTAGGATAATGCTGGCCCAGTAAAATGAGCTTGTGAGTCTTCCAAACTCTTGAATTTTTTAGAAGAGGTTAAGAAAGATAGGTGTTGGTTCTTCTTTGAATGATTGGTTAAATTTACCTGTCACACCATCACGTCCAGGTCTTTTGTTTGTTGGGAGGTTGTTTTCTACTGCTTCAATTTCACTAGTTGTAATTTGCCTAGGCACATTCTCTGACTCTTCCTGATTTAGTTTTAGAAGTTTGTATGGGTTTCTAGGAATTTAAAATACCTGTACTCAGAAAATAATAAGACACTGAAGAAAGAAATTGAGGAAGATACAAATAAGTGAAAGCATGTATCGTGTTCATGGATAAAAAGAATTAACATCATTAAAATGTCCATACTGTCCAAAGCTATTTACAAATTCACATAAAGTATCACAAAATGCAATTCCTATCAATATACCGGTAGCATATTTTACAGAACTAGAACAAATGTTTCAAAAATTTATATGGAACCACAGAAGACCCCAAATAGCAAAAATAATATTGAGAAAAAAGAATAAAGTTGGAGGAATCATGCTACCTGATATCAAACTATACTTCAAGGCCATAATAATCAAAACATGGTACTGGCATAAAAAGACACATATAGATAAATGGAACAGCATAAAGAGCCCAGAAATAAATCCATGCCTTTATAGTCAATTAATATTTGACAAAGGAAACAAAAACATACAATGGACTAAAGATAGTCTATTCAATATATGGTGTTGGGAAAATTGGACAAATAAATGCAAAAAAGAATGAAACTAGACCACCTCCTTATCCCCCACACAAGAATAAACCCAAAATGGATTAAAGACTTAAATGTTAGACTCAGAACCATAACAATCCTAGAATGAAACATAGGGAGTAAAATCTCAGACATTTCTCATAGCAATAGTCTTTCTAATATATCTCCTTGGGCAAAGGAAACAAAAAAATAAATATACAAACAAACAAATGGGGCTACATCCAACTAAAGAGTTTTTGAACAGCAAAGGAAACCAACCATCAACAAAATGAAAAGATAACTCACTGTATGGGAGAATATATTTGCCAATGATACATCTGATAAGGGGTTAATATCCAAAATTTATAAAGAACTTCTACAGCTCAATACCAAAAAAATTAAACAAACCAATTAAAAAATGTGCAAAAGACCCGAATAAACCCTTCTCCAATGAGGATATACAGCTTGCCAATAGATATATGAAAATATACTCAAAGTCACTAGTCATCAGAGAAATGCAAATTAAAACCATAATGAGATATCACCCCACACCTGTCAGAATGGCTATCATCAATAAATCAACAAACAAGTGTTGGTGATTGGTGCAGTCACTGTGCAAAGCATTATAGAGTTACCTCAAAAAATTAAAAATGGAACTGCCTTATGACCTACCAATTCTACTTCTGGGAATTTATCCAAAGAAACTCGAAGCACTGATTTTAAAGAATATATGCACCCCTATGTTCATCGCAGTATTATTTACAATAGCCAAGATTTGAAAGCAGCCCAAGTGTCCATTAGTACATGAGTGGATAAAGAGCTGTGGTACATTTACATAATGGAATACTACTCTGCTGTAAAAAAGAAGAAAATTTTACCCTTTGCAATAGCATGGATGGACCTAGAGAACATTATGCTAAGTAAAATAAGCTAGCCAGAGAAAGACAAGTACTATGTGATTTCACTCATATGGGGAATTTAATGAACAAATTGAACTATCAAGCAAAATAGAGACATACCCATAGATATAGAGCAGGCAGAGAGCTCTGTTTTCGGAGGTGGGGGGGTGGGTTGGAGTGTGTGGAGCGATTGATCAAAAGTTTTAAAAAGCCATGGCCGGTGTGGCTCAGTGGGTTGAGTGCTAGCCCATCCACTGAAAGGTTGCTGGTATGATTCCTGGTCAGGGCACATACCCGGGTTGTGGGGTCAATCCTCACTAGGGGGCATGCAGGAGGTGGCCAATCGATGTTTTGTTCTCATATTGATGTTTCTCACTCTCTCCATCTCTCTTCCTCTCTTTATAAAAAAGTCAATAGGAAATCTTTTTTAAAAAAACAAAAAATAGAGAGTTAACTCGTGGATATGGACAACGATGTGGTGATTGCAGGGTGGGGGGGCACGTGGGGAGGGGGACATGGAGTTAGAAGAGGGCACAGAAGGGATAAATGGTGATGGAAAAAATTAAGTTAAAAAAGAGAAACTTATTTTGAAGAGTACATTTTGCTTGTGTTACCACTTAAAGTATATTTTGCTTGTGTTATTTAAAAGGGAAATTCTTTAAGTCAGAGGTATGTCTGTGGAACTATTACGGTGCTATTGTAATAAAGTATCACATAATGCTATTAAGCTGATGATTTAAAAAAAAAAAAAAAGGCAGGTTAGAAGTGCCAAAAATAACAAAGCATATATTTATTGGAAATCATTTAGCTACAGGTCCGCTCATCAAAACCGTGAGTCTGAGAACAAAACTACCAATTTGATGATAAATGTAATGCCCTGCTCCGCAGATAACATTGATTCTCACTAGGTAAGAGTGACCTTAAATCAGCACTTGGTTTAATGTTAGTTTATAATGAAAAAAAAAAAAAAAGAGTTGCATGAGTTCATAGGAAAATCCAAATGAAGATCTTTCTCTCCATTAAAATAAAAGCCTCACTTTTTACTATCACCTCATAGGGTGTAATGCCAACTAGGTAGAGAGATTACAAAATTTAAAAAAAAAAAGGAATGAAATCACAATTTGCTCACTCTCCATCATGTTGTGTGGAATTAAGAATTGTAGAAAGGAGGAAAAATGAATCTGAAACCAACAGCCATTATCTCATAAGGTCTTCAGACAGACCTTTGACCTGATCATCCATACATCAGGAAAACTGATGAAATCTGAGAACTTTCTGCAAGAGTAATATTGTCTTATGTCAGAAGACTAATATTCTATAAACGGAGAAACATACAGCCTCACACGAAGTACATAAAAGAGCTCCCACTTCTAAAACACCTATAACAGAATAAAGAAGCACTATGAATAGTGAAATGGGATAAGAGCAATTTCGAATTAGTTTATTTTTATGTATTTTTGTTATTAATTTGCAAGGAGAAAACTTGTACATTTGCGGTGGGATAAGGGTGGAGATTACAACTCTAAAGTGCTATTTTATTTTTATAAATGTGTAAAACACTTAAAACATCAGAACCTAATGCTGCATATTTTAACAAGTAAAAGGAAAGCTATGATATTATGATGTCACACCACATAAGAAATGTCTCTCTTCATGTTCTTTAAATACATTTTTATAAACTTGAAATAGAATGGCTCTTATTATATCTATGCTAATACATTTTGAATTTATTGGAGTATTTGAATTTGATTTTTAGTAAAGTAATATTAGGCAGGATGATGAAAATACTTATAAGACAATTTGGTCCAAAACTAGATAATTTTTATAGTAACAAATGTTACTGCAACTAAAGGGGCATGAATAGTTTGCATTTGCTTGTTGTTTATCCCAAGGGCCTACCAGGACAACATAGCATGTACCTCGTATGTACTCCAAGCATGTATATGTTTGCTGAATAAATAAAAAAATTACTGAGTATGTGTAAAAAAAAAAACATATGATTTTTAAAAATATATCATTTATCAATAGTTCTTCACTTTAATTTTTTTTTTTTATCCTCACCCGAGGACATTCTTGCATCTATCTTCAGATAAAGTGGGAGGGAGAGAGGGAGGAAGAGAGAAAGAGAAACATCAATGTGAGAGAGACACATCGAGAGTGCCTGCCACCCACACAACCCCACCCGGGGCCAGGGACAAAGTGCAACCGAGGTACATGCCCTTAGTGGGAACCGAACCCCAGACTCTCTGGTCCGCAGGCCGACGCTCTAACCGCTGAGCCAAACCGGCTAGGGCTTCACTTTAATTTTGAAATTTGACATAATCTATGAATTTCTTCCCTGGAAAATGTAAATATGCAACCTGTCTTTTAAAATACATGCTAGGCCATAATGAGATACAACTGAGCTTCATGGAATGCATCTAATACCAAAGAACTTTGTTAAACTTCAAAAAATACCTAAAATTCAAAAGTATTGGGGTAGCTTTTTTTTTTTTTTTTAATCCTCACCTGAGGACATTTTTGCATTCATCTTCAGACAGAGCAGGAGGGAGAGAGAGAGAGAAACATTGATGTGAGAGAGATACATCAACTGGTTGCCACTCACACAACCCCAACCGGGGCAGGGGGCAAACTGCAACTGAGGCACGTGCCCCTAGTGGGAACTGAACCCGGGACTCTCTGGTCCGCGGGCCGACGCTCTAACCACTGAGCCAGACTGGCCAGGGCAAGGGGTAGCTTTTAATGTACTTTCAAAATTTAGCTCTGGTTGGTGTGGCTCAGTTGGTTGGGTATTGTCCTGTGCACCAAAAGGCTGCTGGTTCGATTCCAGGTCAGGGTGCATGCCCAGGTTTTGGGCTCAATCCCCAGTGGGGGCCGTGTAGGAGGCAGCAACATTTAAATCTCATGTTAGTCTTTCTTTCTTGATATTTCTAATTTATTAGACTTTAGTGCTTGCTTTTGCTGTTTTTTTATACTTCACACATATGCTGGCATGATTGTGTATATGTGGATGCCTACTGTGCATTGTACTACAGATACATTATGTGAGCATAAGCACAAACTTTGTACATACACATTTGTCCAAATGATGGTGCCTCAGCTTAGATTTTAAAGACAGGGAATAAGATAAACATTCACGTATATACAAATAAACCACCCTCACATGTCTAGGACTTTGGCTCTTGGGGGTTCAAAGTCAAGAGATGAATGATTCAGCAAAGGCTTATTCAACACTTACCTGTGTAAGATACAGTTCAAGATGCTGGAAATACAAAATGGCAAAAATCTCTTATTTCACAAAGCTTAGGTTTTATTGAGTGAGACAGGCAATAAACATGATAAACACATTTTATGTGTTTTATATAATGATGTGTTAAAGAGAAAAAATAAAGCACTTTTTAAAGTATTATTTTTTTAAATGTTTATTAAATTTATTGGGATGATATTAGTTAATAAAATTACATAGGTTTCAAGTGTATAATTCTATAATACATCATCTGTATATTGCAATGTGTGTTCACTGCCCAAATTCAAGTCTCCTCTATCACCCTATATTTGAGCCCCTTTACCCTTTTCTACCTCCCCCTCATCACCCTTTCCCTCTGGTAACCACTGTGCTGTTATCTGTGTCTGTGAGCTTTTATTTGTTTGTCTCGTTTGATCATTTGTTGCTTTCAGTTTCATATCCTTCATATAAATGAAATCATGGTTCTTGATACTTTCTGTCTGACTCATTTTGCATCATATTCTCAAGATCTATCCATGTTGTCACAAATGGCAGTATTTCATCTTTACTAATGGCTGAGTAGTATTCCATTGTACGTACCAATCTTCTTTGCTTATTGTTACTTTCCAGCTTTCCCTATAACATAGGAAAAGGCAACGGGGTAAGTAAAGGAAAGTGCTTCCTTCCTTCCTCCTCTGTCTACTCCTATTGTTAAATCTAGGCTCTTTTAAAACTCTAGAATTATTTATTGGTAGATATAACAGATACTATAAATTCTGGATTTTGGAAAAACTCAAACTACCCTGAATACCCCTAATAAATGAATATATCCAATCTGCAAAATGTTGTGAGGCACAGGCTAAAATAAGTAATATACTCTGAAGGCAGCATGAAGGAAAATCTCTTAGATGAGTGAGCCTAGCTGATCATATGCACACCTCCACGTAGATTTATTTTATTTTATCTTCTCTAATGAGCTCCTTTTTGTATTTTATTCACTATTTCCTCTTGGTGTCATTTCATAGAAGTGTTTGCATCTTCCAGTTTAAAGATCCTTCATTCCTTGAGGTTCATACCATTGTATGGTCCTTGATTCTGAATGATCTATTAATACTCTGAAGTCTGACTTTTTCCCTTCTCTGAATAGCAAAGCATGTATTCCCAATACTCCATACTTGGCCTATCCCATTTCCCTATAATCTGTTTTCAGGCGATCTCATGACTTCAATTCTTACTTGGATTTGGTAAGAATTATATCTGAATCTTCAATGATTTCCTCTCTCAACCAGGGCCGGGAACAAACTGCAACCGAGGTACGTAGGTATGTGCCCTTAGCGGGAACTGAACCCAGGTCTCTGGACCACAGGCCAACGCTCTAACCACTGAGCAAAACCGGCCAGGGCACTTTCCTTTCTTTAAATTATCAACATCGGGGCCATCAAGTGTGGTCCTTCATTCTGTGCACTGTACAGCTCCAGGACTTCTGTTCCATAATCTGTGATGGAAATAGTACCAATAGAGTGTAGAGTCATTTCCTAAAGCATTTTTCTGACTTGCTCTTTTCTTCTAATGAAATAACAGCAATATGGGGCAGTAAAAATTACATAGCCCAGCCGGCGTGGCTCAGTGGTTGAGCATCAACCCATGCACCAAGAGGTTGCCTGTTGGATTCCTGGTCAGGGCACATGCCCAGGTTGTGGGCCCAATCCCCAGTGGGGGGCATGCAGGAGGTGGCCAATCAATGTTTTCTCTCATCGATGTTTCTATCTCTCCCTCTCCTTTCCTCTCTCTCTCTAAGAAATCAATTTTAAAAAATTACATAGAGTATAGGATCTGATAATCCATGAAATCTTTCTAGGGTGACCTCTGGCAAGGTATTTGACATATCTGGAGAATAACTGTAAATTAGTCAATTAAAAAAAAAACAAAATGCAGGAAAAGTAGAGCTCTACCTTGAGAGGAAATGTTACTTGAACGCCGTGGTGGGGAATTCTTTGTATCAGTGAGCAGAAGGAAGGTCTCAGGCACTTTAACACAGGAAATAAAGGTGGTATGAAAGTGCGAAAGGGCATCAACCCAATCTTTCCCACATTAACACATGCCCAGCACTGGACTTCATAATCCACTAAAGATGCTGAATAAATGTAAATATGGAAAATTAAAAGTATACCATCATTTCTTGTCCTTGCTTATCTTGTAGTGAAAACTCAAAATAGAAAAAAAAGGCACTGGATTGAATAAATGATTAAGTTAGACCTTCAGGTTGTTTTAAACTCTATTCCCATCCCACATGCTGAATGTAACTTCTGTTAGGATATTTGGTATAGTAGTATTGTAGCAATGAGAAAATTTGGTGCTGAAAAATGGTGTTTTCAAGCTATCCATTTATCGAACCCAGTCACTGAAATTAGGTAATTAATTTGCATGGGAAACAGTTAATGCAGTCAAAGTTTATAAATGTTACAATGAAAAGACTGTCTTAAGATCATGAACTTTTTTCAATTAATTGAGCTAGCACTAAACACTTTCTTGTGATAATTAAAATTTTTGCTTTTATAGATAAACATGATCTTCAAAATCTCCCTAATTTTCTCCTTCAGACTTATACCAACTAAAATGGTTTTGCAGTTAAGCAAATCAATGCAATTAAATCACTTGTTGAAAGAAAATGGAATATAATGTACATATCTTATTTTAAAGAGTGCATCAGCTTCTCTAAAGATTTTGTTTTGATTATAATGAAATTTTATTTGGAAAAATGTTTTAACTGACTCAAAAGACATCTAATTCTGTTTTTAAAGAATAAAACGAATTAAAGTGTATTACTAAAATATGCATACTCCTGGAGAAAAAAAATCATAAGGGCTTAAAATATAGGTTTGTATTAAAACAAAAAAAGATTGAAATTAGCATTTACTTTAAAAAATAGTAGCTTATTAGTCTACTTTCCTTGTCAACAATGAAATATATTTAAGCTAAATGTTGTTTTTGGTTTGGGGAGAAAATTAAAGAATGCTTTAATTTCTCATTAACTACAGCATTAATCAGTGGTTAATTGCGATTATTTAGCCTGCAGAAAAAGTGAAAGCAGAATTAAAATCTTACTACAAGTCAAATAAACTTTATCTTTCTTATTGATTTAAGCATTTTTAAGACAGATATTCAATTAGGTTTGCTTAGCAAAATTTTGGTAGTGTTTGGTCAATGTGTTAAATAATAATTGATGCCGGTTGCTATGTCAAACTCTGTATCTCTTCCTGTGTTAACTTGTAAACATTAATCTTTTATAATACAGAATAAATTCAGTATTGTCTTTTCAATATCCGTGCATAATTATAGTTAAGTTTTTTGAGTAGTTCTAGAATATATTACCTTGCTTTGTGGATTTCAAGTTCGATATTGAATTCAATTATTTCTTTAATTTCATATATGTTCCCTTGTATTTTAATTATAAGCAATTTAAAATGTCATATATTCCACAGATTTCCCTAGTACTATTGATATCTTTAACTAATTAATATATTAAAGATATAAATTCTGAATCTTACCAGTTTCAACTTCTCTTTGTATTTAAGAAAACTCTTTTTTTGTAATACAGGGGAGAAAATTGAAGACCTAACCTTGTCTCAACAGAATGTCAGAAAACAAATTAAAATCTCATTTCAAAATGTGCAAATGTTAATAACGTGCCATGTCTAATTTCTGAGTTTGGGAAAATGTGGTGGTTCTAAGCTCTCATTCTTTCCTAATAAGTATACTCAGAGCCTCTTTGCAGTATTTTCTTAGCAGAAATTGCTCATCGAAGAAGCAACACCTGAATTGGGCTTTCTTTAGCTTCCCTGTCATCAGTGTCTACATTATGCCTACGTTTTCTAAATCCTGTGCTAACAGTCCTCTGCAGTCACATGATAAACGTTATTAACCTCCAACAAACTGGAGTCCTCATGAATCCATGTTCTTTTTTGAAACAATGTCAGGAAGTCATCACAGTCCTCGACTGGGGCTTCTCTAGTGGCTCTGTGACAGCGCCCAGGCTACTTGGACTTCCAAGATGATTTGAATGCCATCTTTTGGTTGTTTATGAAATTATTACAAACATTGAAATGAAATTTTTTTCTCCTCAGTAAATATTTATTTGGTATGTGTTCTGAGTGGTGTGCTGGTGCTGGCTTGGATCTGTTGGCTCTGAGAAGGCAGAGGTGTCCACAGTATTGCTTCATTTATTCAGTACGTTTGGGTAGGAGTGGTTTTACCTAAGTAAATTTCACATTTCTGTAGCCTTCCTCAAACAGGGGGCACTGGACATAATGCATCCATTTTGTAACTTGAGTTAATAATGAGATAGGGAATTTTAATCTAATCTATTAATTTGTACTTTATTTTCAGATGATTTTCCTACCTTTATATATGTAATCTGTAGGGCCATCAACAGCTTTCAGAGTGCATAGTTAAGATGTTGCCATTTCCAAGCACACAGAAAAGACCTCCACCCAGCCTACTCAGCCTTTTGTCTTCCAAAGTCTCCCTGTATATTGGAACTAAACTTCCTCAGAAAGGTGACAGCTCAAAGCTTTGGATTTAGGACCCATCCTAATCCAGTATGACCTCATTTCAATTCATCACACCTGCAAAGACCTTATTTCCAAATATTCTGAGGTTCTACGTGAACATAATTTTGGGGGGTTCCATTCAACCTAGTATAGATATAATTATCACCATTTATAACAATAGCTAAGTGTACATATTATTACGTGTACAATACTGCCTTTGTTATTTTCTTTTATTATAATTCTCTGTCCTAGATTTATACTCCTGGTCTTAGTTTATCTCTTTTTTCAATTATGGATTGGATTCAATTATCCATTCAACAAGCATTCATTTTATGTCTAGTAGATATTATGTACTTTGCTAGACACTTAGAATATAACAATGAATAATACATAATAGATGAAAAACAGAACATAATGGGAGAGTTAAGCCTCTAAATATCCAGCAATAATAAGTTGAGATTCTGAATGGCTGCACTAAAAGTGATACATTCCAAGTAGAAGAAACAGTGTGATAGAAAATGACAGCTTTGAAATAGCTTGGTGAGTTTTGAGGACTGCAAGCAGTTCTATAAGGCAAAAGAATACAAGGAACGCTTTGCTGAACAGTGAAGCTAGGGAAGAATTCAGCAGCCATCGCAGTCATGTCTTTATTACCTCCTGGACAAGCTGACCACAGTGCTCTTGCTATTAAATAGTCACTGAAGGCTTTGAAGCTGGATGAGGAAAATATGAAAAAATGATTCCATTGGTGTTTTCCATCTTTTTCATTTGCTTCAAATATCTATAAATTACAGTTATTGCTGTCTACTAATCTTCAGGTTCGCACATTCTAATATCATGTGGTATTTTATGTTGCTTCTAAATTTTGGAAGAGATGAGTTTGCTGACCACCACTCTCACCCCCAACTGACCATCCACCAGAGTAAATTTTAAAGATTTGATTGTTACATGGGGCTTTGTAATTTGAATTACTTAATCAAAATTGTGTGTGTGATATTAAGTGTTCTATGGATATTCTTAAAAGATGGGAGACATCATGAGATTCTTCAAATTATTTATTTAAGGGTGTGGGAAGGGTTACCAGCCTGTTTCCCACACCCATTATTATTGGTGTTGAATCAATTTTAAAGAGCAAATAGGAAAAAAATAATTTTTTTCTGATCCCATATGATACTGTCTTGCTCAGAGCATCAATTATACATAAGACATACACAATCTATTCTTTGATCACTATCATTTAACTGCCTTGTTCTGGTAAATCTCTTGGAAGGAGTTGGTTATAAGAAACAGAAGGATCTTTCCTGTTGACTATAGATAATAAGAGCACTTAAGGTCAGTCATCCAAGTGACAGTGTCAATAGATATAAAACCAAAGGAATGAAGAACATCATTCCAGGAATTTATGTGAAGATACTCAGAAGGGAAAATACACAAAAGAGGAAAGGTACAGAGTATGAATTTTGTAATGTGGCAATAAGTCTACAGATTACTGATACTAAGAAAATATGACCTTGGAGAGTCATACAGTTGGGAGAATAGTATATGCACAAAGCTTGGCAATCCTCTAAGACCATATAGATTTCTTGGAAAACAATCCCAGGAATTCAGAGCTGCACCTTCTTTTCTCATTCAACTGGCTCCAAAGTAATAAATAATGTTAAGACCTTTCTTAAAGCAGTAGGAAATTATAGCAAGCAATAATTATATATATATAATTTTAGAGAGAGGAAGGGAAAGACACATCGATTTCCTGTTGCAGTTATGTATACATTCATTGGTTGATTCTTTTTTTTAAAATTCTTTTTGTTTGGCTCAGCAGTTAGAGTGTTAGCCCATGGACCAGAGAGTTCCAGGTTCAGTTTCCGCTAAGGGCACATACTTTGGTTGCAGTTTGTCCCCGGCCCCAGTTGGGTTGTGTGGGTAGCAACCAGTCGATGTGTCTCTCTCACATTGATGTTTCTCTCTCTCTCCCTCCCGCTCTATCTGAAGATAAATGCAAAAATGTCCTCGGGTGAGGATAAAAAAATAAAAAATAAATTTATTTATTTATTTTGAGAGAGAGAGAGAGAGAGAGAGAGAGAGAGAGAGAGAGAGAGAGAGAAACATGGATTTGTTGTACCACTTATTTATGCACTCATTGGTTGACTCTTGTATGTGCCCTGACTGGGGATCAAACCCACAACCTTGGCGTATCAGGTCGATGCTCTAACCAACTGAGCCACCCTGCCAGCGCTAACAATAATAACAATTTCAACACAGAGGAAATACATTTGAATCGCACTAAGCTGAAAAGCATTTTGTTTGTAGATGATAGAAGTTTTCTAGGAGACAATAAATAGTCTTTGGCTAAGAGGCTATGAATATATGCTCCTGAGAGAAGGTGACTTTAAATTGAGGAGTTTCAGAAAACATAGAGTTTGAATCATCTGTAGGAATCAGAGCATCACTGGGAGGATAAACTCAAGAGTAGACTGGGTTCTAGAGAATAATTAACACCAAGTTCATATTCTTCACAGAAATAATCTTGGCACAGTAAATTTCTCTTTTTCTGCCTTATTCTTGCTGTATTACAGACTAGAATCCAGAAGTGAAACTATTTCATTGGGATTGATGTAATAAAATGGGGGTTTACTATTTAAACGTCATAATCTAAAATTTTGGGACCTGTTATAGAATAAAATATTTTCTAAAAAGTGAAGATGTTCAATTATATAAAACTTAAAGAGAACTAAGAAAAAAATATGTTGTCTACTGGTTTAGATAACTGAGCTTCTGTTTAACATTGCCTATGTCAGACACTGAAATGTAGACATGTGAGCTGAAAGAAATCCAATTGATATGGATGGACCTGAGCATTTAGTTGGAATGTTACCCTCAATGATTAATTATGTTAAAAATTATTAAACAAACTATTTTTGTGTAATAGTCAATGGCATATATAAGTTCAAAATCTCAAACTCTTCTGGTAGCAAAAATGAAAACAAAACCTTATATGCCATAAAACAGAATTTGAGTTCAGTTCACCAGAATTCTCTCACTTTAATCTGACTACATATAAAAGGTGTGACACATGTGGTTGGCCTCAGGTTTTTTTAATTATATGCTTTCACCTTTCTTCTGATTATTGCTCCCAGATGGTTCTTAAACACTCACTTCTAGAGCATCTTGTAGAGTCATAAAATATGAAAGTACTCAAAAAGAAATCCCACAACTATCGAGTGATGTTAACAGGACTCAGGAGACAACTGAAAGAGCTCCCAATGGCCACAGCTGGAACAATTTCAGCGAATAAATAATATACCATTGAATTATAATTGAAAGTATAAAATAAATATCCATGAGTTTATACTGATATGAATAAATGATAGAACAAATAAATATATGGGGGAAAACAGACAAATATCCCAAGCAAAAGAATACCAAATAATGTATGTAGATACTCTGCCTCAAAAAGAACATAACTTCCTATTTCTTAAGTCTGGACTGAAAACAGTGACTTTAATTCAAAGAGCACAGAATGGAAATAGGTGGTGGTTGGGGGGATGGTGGTAGGAAGAGTAACTTTCCAGTGGAGAAACCTGACAAATACTACTTCAGCCAGGTGATCAAGGTCAACATCAATAGTGTTGTTATGTTTGTAGGATATATACCCTTGATATGATGTATTGAAATGCAATTTACCTCTGTGGTCCTCCTCTCAATAACCATAGCCTCATTATTTTTTTTATTTTTATTCCTCACCCAAGGACACTTCTTATTTATCATCAGATAGAGTCGGAGGGAGGGAGGGAGAGAGAGAGAGACAGAGAGAAACATAGATGTGATAGAACCACATTGATTGATTGTCTCCCACACGACCCAACCAGGGCTGGGGACGAACCACAACCGATGTATGTGCCCTTGACCAGAATCGAACCCAAGACTCATTGATTGCAGGCCAACGCTCCAACTGCTGAGCCAAACCAGCCAAGGCCATACCCCCATTCTAATCATGAGGACATATCAGATAAATCACATTCGCCAAATATTATACAAAATAGCTTACCAGCACTCTGTCAAGGTGATTAAAAACAAGAAAATCTGAGAAATTATGTGAGTCAACAGTAACCTAAGGAGACATGATGACTAAATGTAATGTGTCATGTTGGATAGAATCCTGGAGAGAAAAATGACGTTAGATAAAACTGAAGAAGAATGAATAAAGTCTGAATTCTAGTTATACCAATATTGATTCATTAATGATAACAAATGTACCAGACTAATACAAGATGTTAGTAATAGGGGAAACTAGAGTATATAGAAACTTCCTTTACTACCTTTGCAAGTTTTTGTAAATCTGAAACTGTTCTGGCCATGGGGAAATCTATTCTAAAAAGTTAAAATACAAAATATTTCTTAATTAGCCAGTTTGTCACAATTGAATATTAGTGTTAAGCTTTCAAAATGTTGATTCTTTGAGGTTGACATCAAAAGTTCCAATACTTTTTAACTCGAGTGAATTGTGATGTGTAGTTTTTATTTTTAAAAAGAAGGCCCTTTGTAATATTAACCATACCCACACCCACAATAGCTGAGTAATTCTAATCTTTCTATATTTTTATATATTTTACATGAATTCCAGCTCAAATTTCTAACTGTACTTTATATATTTTTATTTTAGCTACAAAGCTAATGACATTTTATCAGTTTGAAAAAAGAAGAATCCTTTATTGTGTCTAATGTACTAGGTATCACTTTTGTCTTCTGATTTCAAAGCTTCCTTCCTATTTCAGAGGAAGTTGAACAGCAAAAACAAAATATTTGATTTGATTAGCAGACAGATCTAGGCCATCATATAAGGTGGGATTCAAGAGAAATAAAATAGCTTTTAAGAAGCATGCTTCTACTTATACATTCAAATGAATGTTTTCTTCTAAGTGGTCACCTTTGGAGGGGTCATTTACTCATTTTAATGACACTGTTATATTTCAAAGCTTTTTCTTAGTTTGTTCTGTTTTAATTTGGCTTCCGAACCCATTTATGAGACCCTAAGAAAAGTATTTGTCTCTGTGCATATTCTTTATTTAAGAAACACTTACATATGCTAAATATGATGCAGGCATTGTCCTAAGACAATGTCCTTTAAAAATGTTTACTTACTTAATCCTTATAACACCTCATGAGGCAGGTAAAACGATAATCCCAATTTTATTGGTAAAGAAACTGAAGCACTGCCCAATATTACACACCTAAGAACTTAAGGAATTAGATTGAACTCCAAACATCTGGTTCACATAGTACCTGCTTAATCGATACATGTGCTTACCTCTTACATCTAACTTTTATTTAAAAATTGTCATCCTTTTTTTTCATTAGTGATAAAATATCAGTGAACATTATTTCTGTATCTAATATAAAGTGGCTCCTTCAATAGCTCTTCACAGATAAATTTAAAAACGTGAAGCAAAACAAGAACCTGGATCATGAAAGAGTCAATCAACTATGTACTTAACAAGAGAAGAAACATGGAAAAATGCCTGCTGGAAAAGTTTTGGCCTTAGCATTAATGTTATTCAGAAGAGATGGTATGGGCATAACCTTCTTTCTTGTAACTTATGGTGAATTGCAGTTTTATTCAGGCAAATGCAGCATCAGTTCTCTTAGCCACCAATTCAAAGCTATCATCATTCTTGAGTTTAAGATGTATTATGTCAGCACTCTGTTGATTTTCACTAACCCGATCGAACTGTTACCGAGTTGATCTTGATGAATCTATACTACTTGGATGAGTTTGATGAGCTATAAATCAACCTCAACATTTGCTTGTTTGTTTTCCCTTAAGTCTGTGTTGGTAGACTATAGAAACAAGTTAGCTAAACAATTTTTTTTTTTTTTTTTAGAATTTGAATTCTAGATTCAAACATTGCAGAGAAAAAAGAATAAGTTGTTGATATATATATATTTTTTTTGCATTGTGATTTCTTCTATTTCTTAATTTTTTTACATACTAAGAATCAAAGATTTAATCCAAAGAAGAGAACTGAATGACTTCAAATTAAATATGGTTTTATGAATTGTTCATGGGCCTAAATTTAAAAAGTAATTGCTTCTTATGGGAAAACTTATTTCTCACATTTCAGTAAAATTCTTTTAAAATGGTTTGTTTCACCATAAGATATAACTTTCACCGGAGTAATGATTGTGTCTATTTCATTCACCATTGTACACAGCAACTGATATGATGACTGGTACATAACTGTAGGTTCAATAAATATTTATTAAATAAATAAAGATTGGATTCTTACTGTTACAATTAAGATCCTTTTATAAGTTGGCAGGGCGAGTCATATCCTCATAATGCTCTCATAATATTTTAAGAATAGATTCAAGTGGTCTCAGTATTAGAGAAGTAAGTGATTCAGAATACCAATATTAACCCCAATGCCTTGTATTTTTGTAAAGTTTTAACCTACTCTAGCTGTATAATGTACACTCCAGTTATTTGCCGAAACAGCCATAAAAATAGTAAAATGGGTTTTGTTGCTTCTGCTTTTGCAGATGATGAAACAGACTTGGGCTGTTTAAGACACCGGCTCAAGAGTCATATACTGAAATCAAACACGTAAGCAAGGAATTGAGCTTCTTCTCACAGAAGGGCGTAAATCTTCTCCAACAGCATACATTATTTAATGACCCAGATTCATCTTTTTGCATATAAAATAAGGCTACTATATTTGCATCTTTGTAACTGTAGAGGAGAGAGAAAACTCATAGCAGCTGGCAAGTAGGGCAAGTACATTCATCAGCTTATAAAATGTTTATGAAGTCCCACACATTTCAGGAGTCCCCTGAAATCTCAGAATTCCCCTATCTTTGGCTCTGCTCTTACTAATTCTACATGTAGTTCCTCCCAGCATAGCTCTGATGGCCAGTTCAAATGTATTCAGTGTATTTACATGCTTTAAATACTTTGAGTTATGAAACTTAAAGAAACTAAAAAAATTGGTAACCAAAATCAATGGTAATTGTGAAATGTGTTTGTTGTGAAAAGGCCAATTATAATTTATTACGAAGCTTCTCTACACCTATTGTGCATAAAGTAATGCGCTCTTCACAGCAGGCCTTACTCTCATTAACCTTTTCATAGAAGCAGCGATCTCATTCAGAAATCTGATTTCTGAATTATGTGCTTATACCACACACTAATTCCTTCTTACCTGGAGGGAAAAAGACTGACATGCAGTTGTGAATGGTTTTTCAGGTTTAAACGGTTAAAGTGGTGGGGAAGGTTGAAGAACGACAAGAGGAGTAATTTCACCTGTAAAACTGTTGCTACTCCTTTTCACAGCATTTGTTTCTACTTTCTGTTTCTTACTGTTTCCTCCATTCCAAAGAAAATGTCATTTTTTAAATTAAATTTACTGGGGTGACATAGGCCTCAAGTGTACAAGTCTATGATACATGATCTATATATGATGCCATCTGAAAGTGTCATTTTAAAAGAAAAAAGTCACAGTGAATGAAAGAGTGACACAGTGATATGGTAATAATCAAGATAAACGACAAATGAACAAATGGCATACATTTAATCGAAGCATTTCTTCTTTTTTTGTTTTGAGAGAGAGAGAGAGAAACATTGATTTGTTGTTCCACTACTTTATGGTTTCATTGGTTGCTTCTTGTGTGTGCCCTGACTGGGGATCGAACCTGCATCCTTGGCTTATCAGGATGATGCTCTAACCAACTGAGCTACCCAGGAAATGACATGTGTTTAAAGGGGAGGGAAACAAATCACAAGGGTCTCTCTCTTTCTCTCCTTCAGTTCCTTTTTTCCAGATAGTGAGTTAATTCTCTTAGTAACTTAAAGATAGTAAAATGCTTCTCTTCCATCATTACTCTACCTCAGGTATAAATCTTTTCTCTGTTCAACATTCTGTTTTGTTGGGAAGGCCAGAAAATTCCTGATTCCTTTGTATGTCTTCTATAAAACCAAACATATCAGCAAACTAAACGTATATTCCTTTTGCACACTTTTACACATAAAAAATTCTAGATAGCCATTGAAGGCTTATAATCTTTCCCTCTGTTTTAAATCCCTTAGGTTTCCATCAGCCTTGTCCAGGCAGTAAATGCAACAAATTCAGAGTTTTCCAGGCTTTCAGCTCTTGCAGCCCTGTGACTCTTAAATGGTGCTAAAGCCATTTAGGTTTCCTATGTAAATGTATCTCTTTCTAAGAATCTGAAACTCTTGGTTAGGTTTAAAAAAAAAATCTCTGTGGAAAACAATATGGTGTTTTCTCAAAAAATTAAACTGCCATTTGACCCAGTGATCCCACTTCTAGGAATATACCCTAAGAAGCCTGAAACACCAATCAGAAAGAATATATGTACCTTTATGTTCATAGCATAGCAGCACTATTTACAATAGCTAAGATCTGGAAACAGCCCAATGTCCATCAATAGATGAGTGGATAAAAAAGCTGTGGTACATACACACAATGGAATATTATGCAGCTGTAAGAAAGAAAGGTCTCTCATCCTTTGAGATGACATGGAGGGACCTGGAGAGTATTATGCTAAGCAAAATAAGCCAGTCAGAGAAAGACAAGTATCACATGATCTCACTTATTTGTGGAATATAATGAACAAAACAAGCTGAGGAACAAAATAGACCCAGAGACATGGAAGTGGGGTGCAGACTGACAAAACTCAAAAGAGCTGGATGTGGGGGGAGGGAAGAGATAAACCACAGAACTTATATGCATGTATGCGTAAACAAAGACACAGACAATAATGCTGGGGGTGGATGATTGGGAGGAGGGTGTCAATGGAGGAAAAAAAAGAGAGACATCTGTAACAAAATAAATACATAAATAAATAAATATCTCTGGGCTATTATTTATTTTCTTTAGGATCAAGTCAGCTGGGCTTCTGGTCTTACTTTGTCCATATTTTCATTGACTATGACTAGCAGCTGGCTTTATACTACATTTCTAACTATTGCAACCCTGTTGCATCAGCATATAATTGGGCTGCTCCTTAGTTCTTTACATAATATGCAAGTTCCACTGAACCAAAATCCTTCATTCTTCTGTGTTCCATTTTTCTGGGGATATATTTCTTTCTTTTTCTTGTTCTCCATGGTAGAGTCTTCACTACTGACTTTCAGAACCCTCTGAGGCCAGCTGCCCACCAAACTTCTCAAAAAGTTTTCTTTTGGAGCATGAGTGCCTATCTTCCATGGTCTTTCCTGAATATTTTAACCCACTTGGTTCCCGGGTCTTGGTTTTATGGAGAAGACCATTCTCTTTCCAACCAAGCCCTAGTTAAAATAACACTTATTATGTAAGCGATGTATTTGCATACATGTTTTAAACATACCCTAATGTCAAATACGTTTATATTTGATGCAAGCATCATGGTTTGAAAGCAAGTCATATTTGTTTGAATAAGCACACACTTAATTTAGGCAATATACATCTTCATATTCTTTCATAAAGCTTTTTACAAACCATCACAAAATGTATTACAGTGAAATCTGAATTCTATCGCTTAATCACAAAAGTGCCCTGGCTTAATAAATCATGAAAAGAATCAATGAGGCCTGTGCTGAATGCCTGAAAGAAAGCTGCAATCATTCATAAGGAGTAACTTCAGATGATTACTAAATTCTCTAAAGTAGTCGAGACTACCGAAATGCTTTGCCCAGCAATTATCACTATCCCATATACCAGTGGAACCATTTTGAAATATTTCCCATAAATCCACAAATGCCTTGACTGGAACTGATGTGATTTTTTCAGAACTCTGTTGTAACTCTCAGTTACAAAGATTGCTCTCTGAATGGAATAATAATGTTCTTTTGTCAGGATGATAAATATTTGTTTGTAGATCTCTTGATCAAATGCTTTTATTCAAGAGGAGAAACCAAAAAAAGGAATGCTATTACTATATAGAATATAGAAACATTACCGTAGAAATATGATAGAATCAAAAAACTGATTTAGTATAGCCTATGGATGATTAAGGGGCAGTCAAATACTTAATTGAGTTAATTTGTCTCCTTCATATTCAGGAAAATACATCTCTTGAGTATTTTGTTCTATGTGATAAGCACTGTGGTAAAGAAAGATGAATATTATTGTTCTCCATCCTCAAAATACTTCAAATATGAAGAAAGCTCATGATGGCAGAAAGAACACAATAACATGGGTATGGCTAGAAAGAAGGAATTTCCAGATACAGCCATTCAAATAGCCAAGTTATGCTTTTCATCATCAGTGCAGGGATTGCGCCTGAGTTTCTAAACAAACTATTGAGATACTGAATAAACAACTACTATGATTGTTGAAGAGGACTTTCCAGTTCATTTGAAGAGAAAAATATGAAGACTCAAAATATATACCTTATAGGAGGCAATGGAAGTTGCTTCCACAGCTAGAGGACTTAGGAAGTCTTAATTGACTTGCTGGCGACTGAATGAACTTAAAATAATTATAAATCCCATATGAGAAATTACTTCTCATGTGACATGGCCTGTGTTCATAACTTTGAACATATGCAAATTAGTGATATGAAGAAAAATGTCATAAAGAGTTAAAGCTATTAGGTATGAAGGAAGGAAAATGTGTTGGTTGTGACTAATTCATAGATATATAAGCCAATCATCACTTTAAGGATTGATAGATTTACAAGGGCAAACTTAGTTTTCAGTGTTTGCTATCATATCAAATGAATAATATGTAAAACTATATTTGCTAGAGTACATCATTGAGAGTCAGTTTTTAATTCCAATCTGTTCCATAAAATGACTTATTTTTGCGGGGTGTTTGAACACATGAGAATGTTTGGCCTTAGTCCCCTGGAATCGAGAGTGTAGAAGAGTGAAGGCAACTATATCTGTTCCCAGTGGCAACACTACTTCATCTGCATATTTTCTGAATCATTTCACATCTTTCTTCGCACACCATGGGAAGGAATCCTAGTGCTGAGTATTCTCTGAAGTCAGTGGGAATCTGTTATTAGATAGCTTGATATGAGTATTGCAACAAGTTTGATATATATTTTTTTTCTTATGACCAAGAAAAACAGATGGTTGGTTGGGTGAGGGATGTGGAGGGTGTCAGATAGAACTCTTGCCAAAAAGGTTTGGTGCTAACATGATATATTCAGTCATATGTAGCATCTTGATGACACCAAATATAGAAAAGAAAGATGCTTTGGGTTGTCTTTGTAACTTCTGTGATGATTGAAAGAAAACTGACTTAACGTGAGCTGAGTGCTATTTGCTCATTATGGAACAGAGGCCCACGCTTTTAAAACAAACTAACGAAAAATCTCTTTGCTTATGTATCTGACTTTTATAAATAACTAATAAGCTTTCACTTTTAAATCGAAAGAAATTGTTAATAATTAAAAGATTCTCTTGATTCTGTGATCAAGTTAAACATATCTATTTTAGAAATAGCTCGTGTACAAAAACAATACGCATTGACACATGATAGAAACATAACCAATTTTAAGTTCGGAAAAGCTTTTCTCCAGCATACAACCTAACAGCTCTCCTTGCGTGTAGTTCCTCGCTGCGTGACAGCAGAGCGTACCGTGGAGCCGTGTGGCGCCAGAACAACTTGTAACACAAACCTAGATTTCACAATAACACAGGCCTGAAATAAAACTCATTTTTTTTCCTTACCAACTGTATTGTCTTAGACAAGTCACAGCTACTGGGATCCTGTTTCCTCCTCCCCAGAATAAACGTAATGGTACCATTTTTTAAGGTTGTTGAGGAGCTGGGTATAATGCATATAATGACTCATAGGATTGAAAATTTTCCTCTAGTTATTTTTATAATTCCCTGTACATAGTTGCTGGTCAGAGCAGTGAGATAAATAATACTAGGGTGGCCATATGCTTATTTTTATTCTTTTGCTTATTTTTTTCATTTTCTCAACATATAATTGATGCACTAACAGAACATCAGGAAAGTTAATGCTAGGTTTTGAACTTAACTTTGGCAAGTTTAAATTTTGTTTTCATTTTAAACTAATCGTGCATATTAGCCTTCCATTTTATTAGACTACTTAGTTATGAATTTTTCGCTATACACCTATCCTTGTATAAATTTAATGTCTGAAAACTGACATGCATCAATATACAGTTTTACTGTAGCAATTCTAGAAACTATTTTTGTCTCTCGTCTTTTCTTCATGACCTAGGGGTGCTTACACTTTGCATACATTGTTTAAAAAATCATTTTTTGTTTGATTTTAGATAGCGTGCTAGAGATGTTTTAGACTGTTGCCAAGCTCCTGGTGGGGGTCCTGGCAGCTGTGATTGTGTTGGGCAACTTCATCTCCTGGGCGTAGTTTCTGCAATTGGTTTAGACACCTGGACAGAGCAGGAATTTTGAATTGAAAAATCAGAGACACTAAGTCATTGCGGTTGTTTTCTGAACTGAAACTGGCAAACTATAAAGCATTTGGGCAAACATCTTCCCCATATAAAATAGGAACATGGAAAGACTTCAGACAGAGAGAGTGGAATTTAACAGACTCAGAATGAGTCCGATTTGAAAGGCTCAGTGGCCCAAAGTGTGAGCGAGGAGGGAAGGACGAGGGGGAGAAAATAAATGAGAACAACCAGAGGAACTGCCTTAATTCCTAATGCTTTTTTATTTCTCTCCCTCCTAAAGGCTGACATCACTACCTTCCCCTGAGGTCCTTGAGCTACAGCTTTAATTTTATCTTACATTTCCTTTTTATAAACACTAACCTGAGTAGGTTCCTGTTACTTGTTAACCAAAGAACCTTAACTCAGACATACAGCTATGGATGTAAAATGGGAACAAAAAGGAAATTTCAAAGTTAAAAGAAGATAATCGAATGAGTTACACCTATATTAATATGGTCAAAACTTCTGTTTGATTTGGAAAACTTTTAAGTCTGAATTACAAAGCAAGGGTCCACAGAACTTTTCCTCTCCTGCAGGTGCGAGAGGAACAGAGAAGTAATTCATTCAACACCGTCCCACAGAGGTACAGTTGTGAGGGATAAGCCAGAGGGTAGCAGCGGTGCACAAGGAGACATTTTCTAAGTTGAAAAGGTGTTAACACTCTGTACAGTGAACAGACATTAAGGAACTTGATTACATATAACTGGAGTTATAATAGCATTTAGAATCTGAATTCTGAGCAACTGCAAACCCAAAGCTTAGAAATCAGTTCAGTTAGTATAATGCAGTGATATAATGCACACCTGCCATTCCAACAGAGACTCCACTACCTCTGAAGCAGGGGTGGGGAACCTTTTTTCTGCCAAGGGCCATTTAGATATTTATAACATTTTCCACGGGCCATACAAAATTATCAACTTAAAAGTTAGCCTGCTATATTTGATCAAACATTCAATTAACTCACCCCTAACCTGATGGCTGGAACTGCTTCTCTGCGTTGAGACGAGTGATGTTAGCTGGTATTGATGATGTCTGTATGCGCAACTGCTTTTCCAGGTTTGCGTCGGTCAGTCTGGAGCGCAGTCGACTCTGCGATGGTAAGTTTTGAAAAGAACTGCTCGCAGCAGTAAGTTGTTCCAAACACAGGTGCATAGTTCAATGCATGTCTTCTCAAAGTGGGAAATTCCTCATTGCTTATGTAACGTTTATAGAACTCAAGCAGTGGGAGGTTGCACCTAGCTTTCAGTTCATCACTTTGCAGCTGAATGATTTCGTGTTGTAAGTTATCAGGCACATCAGCTGGTTCCACATTGAATGGTGCAGCAAAGATATTCAATTCCATTTGTGTATTTTTGAATTTTTCATTAAATGCCTCACTTAGTTTCGCACATTCACCAGCGTATTCAAATGTCCTAGGAGGCTTTTGTCCTTCCAGAGTGGGGAAAAGCACCGTGTTATTCCTTTCAAGTTGCACTTTCCACAGCCTTAATTTAGCTTCAAATGATTTCACATTTGAAATCAGGGAGCTGAGAAGCTGGCTGGGGCCCTGCAGCTTGACATTCAGCTCTGAGAGGTACTTGGTCATGTCCACCATGAACGCTAAATCACACAGCCACTTGCTATCATTGAGTTCCCTGACAGGTTTTCCCTTTATCTCCATGAACTGCTTGACTTCATCCGCAGTTCGTAAAACCTCCTGAGCATGTTCCTGCGACTCAGCCACCGCACTTCACAGTGATAAACAAGATCACGGTACTCAGAGTCAAGATCATTCAGGAACTCCTTAAACTGACGGCTGTTAAACTCTCTGCTTTTGACAAAATTTATGCATGACGCTACTGTTGACATCACATTGCTGAGCAACAACGGCTGTGCAGAGAGCCTTTCTTGGTGTGTGATGCAGTGGCATTTACTTAAATCACTTGGAACAAGACTGAGACAATTCACTTCTTTCTTGACAAATGCAATTAACCCTTTTGGGGAGCCAACCATGGCTGGAGCTCCATCTTAGTAAGGCCACTTAACTTTTCAAATGTTAGCTCAAGTTTTTTCATTGATAAAACAATCTCTCAAACAAGTCCTCACCTCTTGTAGTGTCATGCATGACTTCCAGTGACAGCAGTTCCTCTCGTGTGTCAGACTCTGCAGTTACCCCACAAACGAAAATGGCCATTTGGGCACTATTTGTTATGTCTGTTGTTTCGTCACAAACCAGAGAGAAAAATTGGAAATCTCCTGCAGAATCCTTCAGTGTTTTTTAAGTATCTTGTGCTAAGTCAGCGATCCAGTCTGAGATGATTCTCCAAGATAAGCTAACACTCTGAAACAATTTTACTTTGTCTGGTGCTAACAACTCCGCAGCAGCCACCATGCACTCTCACAAACTCTCCCTCTACATGAAGCCTCAGCTTCTTTGTGATTAACTCGCTCACTATATAACTCATCTGAATAACATTGAGATGATGTTACAATGAGGCCTAGTGAAAGCGGCTTGTTGTGATTCCAAACTCTGCTGAAGAGCATTGATTTTATCCAGATGCATTTGGCCTCCCAATCCATTGAGTTTAGCTTGTTTTGAGCTGTAATGACACTCCAGATCAGCTTTTTTTCATTACAGCTAACACATTGCCACAAACTAGGTACACAGGTTTGCCTTGGACTTCAACAACAAAAAAATCATCAGTTGTCCATTTCTCTTGGAAAGATCGACACTCTGCATCAACTTTTCTTTTTTTGTAGTCTCCATTTGTAGGATGTCACACCACTTAAGTTTTAATAACTATCCAGTGTGTGTGTCACCAGCAATGCAATTATTTTACTTTGATCCCTGTTCTAATCCTACATTTTGGATTTGGAACATATCCAATGTTCGTATTTTTGATCTTGAGGTCTTTACTGTGTACTGTAATTTCCTTAATCTTCATCTGAGATTCAGTTTTTGCCAGGACTGTTGATCATGGACATGTGGATAAAGGTTGGATTGGAGTTACTGTCTGTGTCAACAAAGAAGTTGACTACATCATCACCAATTATCAGAAGCAAGGTCATCGACATCGTGAGGAATCATTTCATTGCATTCTGTCTCAATATCACCGGATCGCTGTAGTTTCGCCATAATGTGCTAACACTTTCTCGATGTGCACACTCCCAGCCTGCCTGGCACTGACTGTCCCGTGAGTCACCACAATACAGGCAGATGGGCCACGGGAAGCCGATGAGAAGCATACGTGTCTATCCCATCATGTATTTGTATGCGTCCTGTCTATCCTATAGTGGATGTTCCTTGCTTGTCCCTCAAAATTTATGTTATTATTATGATTCACTTAATATAAATTTATGTTGCTGTGAAAAAAACAACAACAACTCCTAGACTTATTGAATTTCAAGTCCCTCCTGTGGTTGCTTTGGCAGGGCCAGTCCAAATGATTTCACGGGCCATGTATGGTCCATGGGCTAGGTGTTCCCCACCTCTGCTCTCGAGGATGAGATGTTGAGCTAATCAAAGAGTTAATCTGGACTGAGCCATTAGGAATTAGTCTGCTTAAGAATTTCCCTTATTTCTTAGTGAGGCATAATGACAAGTTAGTTCCAGTATCACACGGCATGAGATTAGTAGATTTCAATGAACTTGACTCAAGTTAACTATATGGTCAATACTCTATAGGAAGAATATATCGTCTTTCTCACAGAATTATTTTCTGTTTTTATATATGAGCTTTTTGCTTTTCTTCAAACACATTTAAGACAAATGAGAGCTGTCTGGGTAGATTCAATACATAATTCCTCTTTAGACTGTTCATCCTAGAAAGGCAGACATAACAGTAAGTACTCTCACAGAGCAGCCTTTATTAGACCTCATTCCCATCTCTGCCTCATACTGCATGTGTAAACCTTTCCTGCCTGCAATTTTAAGAAAATTAGGATAGTACTAAAATCAAATAGGTCAAATTGATACCTTGATGTAGTCTTAGAAAAGTATTTTGTCCATAAACATGATTCACTGTTTCTTAATCAGGAAAATACCATATGCTAAACTAGAATGCAAAGCAACATTCTTGCAAATGATGACAGAATTTTTAGTATTAAAATACAGTCATCTTTATGATATTCTTTGCCTAAAACCTGTTGGCAACATTTGCTTCTCATTAGTCGGCATCTGTGTTATAATACTTGCGGCTATTCACATCCCTTATGGTATTTGTTCAGTTTGTCTGCACACAGGAATATCATTGCAGCTCACAACTGATGGCAGGAATTAGGCTATTTCCATTTTGTACACCTACCCAGTTCATCCAAATTGATTAGAGCCTCTAACTCTGTTGCTAAAAGATTTTTTCAAAACTTTCTGCTGACTTTAACAGTCAATATTACCTTAAAGCATCAATCTTTTTTAGAGGTTTGGTGAAGGCAGAAATGAGTAAATGGTAAGATTAGTTTTTGGGGTTTTTTTTCTAACTTAATAGACACCCAAAGTCATATGTAGCAGGTAAAGGAATCCTTTTTTTAAATAAACAATCTTTTTTTAATACACTGTGGGGGCTAAAGTAGGTTTACAGTTGTTGACATGAAAAATAATACAATTATCAATAAATAATCATACAAGAATAACTCTGTTTTGCATACTCACAACTGTAAACCTACTTTTGCCTCACCCTGTAGTTGTACCTGTACATGCAATCGATGACAGAATGTCATTTCAAAGACAGAATTGGGCCCTGGCCAGTTTGGCTCAGCACTTAAAGCATTGGCCTGCAGTCCAGAGAGACCCGGTTTCGGTTCCCGCTAAGGGCATGTACTTCTGTTGCAGTTTGTCCCCGGCCCTGGTTAGTCGTGCGGGTGGCAGCCACTCGATGTGTCACTTTCACATCGATGTTTCTCTCTCTCTCTCTCTCCCTCCCACTCTATCTGAACAAAAAATGAAAAAAAAAAAAAAGATAGAATTGGGAGATTTCCTAATTGCAAAATGTATTAAATTAAAAGAAGAGGATGTGGAAACTCTTCGTAGAGACCAAACCTATGAGATGTAGGAGGTGTAGGAGGAGGAAAAAGAATGTCTTTGGGACACTTCTCATTTTAAAAGAACAAAAATGGATACTTAGCTCTAAACTGAGGACCTACAGCATAATTCATCCAAACAAATGTTAGATGAATGAATTGATAAATGAGGAATAAAAAATGAATGAATGTGAGTGTACGTTTCCTGTCCATTCTGCTAAATGAAGTATTTAACCATTGAATTTCACCTTAGTTAAATGACAAAAGTTTGCATGGAAATTGAAGACAGTAACAGCAATTAAATTTAAAATAATGCCTTTTATCTCTAATTTATCATTTTCTGCTTATCTGCATGTTTCAGTATAATGTTTTAACACTGTGAAATCTAGTTAAATGAATGAAATAATCTTATTCCTGGAAGATTTCCCCTGAAAGAAATGAAATTATATAATTTTATACAAATGATAGAGGGAAGTAATCAAAAAGAGGGAAGGGTGGATGGTCAGACAGTGAATTGAGAAATATGTAAACATTAAAGCAGCTAAATTTGTACCATTAATTTTTAAATATGGTCTTACTATTATAAAATAATATGCATTTATTATAGACATTTTTCATAAAGACAATGAAGCAAAGAAAAAGTACTCCCATAATCTCACTCAACTCATAGCTATTAATACATATGTATATTGACTTCTAGAACATGTACAACTAGAAAGATCACTGCAACAATATTTAAAACAGCAAAACACTTATATTAGCCAAAAGGTTTAGTAATGTTTACTAAATGGTTAGTTAAATTTGAGGTAGCCAAACAACAAAATGTAAGGCAACTGTAGAAGAGATATTTTTAAGGCATATTCAATACTATGGAAAGATCCAGGGAATAAATGGATGTTATACTTTCACTTTCATAAATATGTGTGTGTGTATGTATATATAACTTTATATGTCTATTTATATTTATATATTATTTATCATTTATCTATCTATCTGTCACCTATCATTGAAGAGTCAACACAGCAAAAAACAATAACTTACCGGAACATGCTTTCAACAAAATAGTTCCAAGAAGGAATTAAAAGAAAGGCTTATCACTGTTGAGATTTGAATTGGTGGTCTGGGAAATCAAGTAAAAGAATATCTCAAAACACAGTGCAAAAATATAAAGAGATGAAAACCGTGAAGTGGAAGAAAAGAAGCAAGGAAAACAGATACAGAAAACACCACATGTGAATAATAGAAGTTTCAGAAAGAGGAAAAGGAACAGATGGAGGGAAGAGAGTAATTAAACAAATAAAAATGAAAATTTCCCTGGTGTGAAGAAATACTCGAGTCTGCAAATTAAAATTGTTCACTGAATTCCAGGCAGGATTGGTGGAACACAGACCTAGGTATATTCTGGCAATATTTCTGAACTCCAGGGTTAACGGAAACTCTTATAGTCTGACACACATAAGGCTGAAGTTACATACAAATGGAACAAATCATTCTTCATCAGTGAACCTAGGTATTGCAAGAGAATATAATATAGATTCCTGAGAGAAATAGACTTCAAGCCAGCCATCTTCTATCCAGGTAAGATAGCTTCCCATGGAAGTAAAATATTAGAGAATATGCAAGCCTTCCCAAGATATATTATCCTCATACATATTCAAACAAAAGTATTCGCAAACAGATTAATCAGTGATCTCAATGGGGAGGAAGAGAAGAAACAATACTCTGGTGAGCAGTGACTAAGGTTATGGTAACTAATAATATAGAATCGGTCCTAGTGACTGTTTCTTAAAGTAGAAAGTACAAACTGCTATAAGGAACTAAAAGTATTAAAGAGTCACAACATAAACTACTAAATGAAGACAAATTAGAGAAGAAGTAAAATGCTTCCCAAAGTTTCATCTCTTGATGGGAATGTTAGAAGTAAAAATATTTCATATCTGTCTGGTTGGGAGTCAAACCATGCGGCAGGGGGGAGGGGAGTCACCGGTTCCATTCCTGGTCAGGGCACATGCCTGGGTCCCCAGTGGGGGCCATGCGGGAGGCAGCCGGTGGTTGTTTTCTCTCATCGATGTTTCTGTCTCTCTCTCCCTCTCCCTTCCTCTCTCTCTAAAAAAAAAAAAGCAATAAAAAAAGACACAAGTATTTTATATCTGATTTTCTTTATGAGAGGGAAAGAATGTAAGGAAAGAGCTGGCAGTTGTGTGCAGTGGCTGAGGCTGTCTGTTCCTTCAGGAGCATTGGTAAAAGGAATGCAATCATCAATGGAAAGCAATGAAGCCAAGAGTGTTCATGTGAATGAGTAAAATCTGTAATTAATATAGAGTCCTACATGGCTTTCTGTGTTATCTGCATTTCTATTTTAAAACAAGAGAAGGAAATAGAATCTGAATTCTAATTCAAACTCCCTCAGAGAAATCTGGTGGAATTCTTCTTTTTTTTTTGGTTCTAACATAAAGCATATTGAAGACATTTTATAGAGCTTTCTGTTCCTTACTTCTCTTTAGAATCCTACTAAAAATAAATTATTTCTTTACCATCCCATGCATACTATCTAAATAAAAGATAGAAAAAGTGAAGAACAAAATATCTAACTTTTCTTTCAAAAAATGAAGTCCTAAGCAAGGATCTAACTCTTCATAGAGGCAAGGACCACCAATGTCCCTTCCTGAGTAAAAAGGAAAGAATGCTCACTTTCCATCATTTTCACAATAAAGACAATAAAAACAAAACTTTCTGAAAAGAAACAAATCTAATTTGTTTGCTCAAACTATAAATCTTTCTGTAGATTTTTAAAAAGAATAGTTTATTGATTTGTAGAGAGAGAAGAAGGGAGAGGGAGAAAGGAAACATCACATGAGAGTGAAACATTTACTGGCTGCCTCCTTCATGCCCCTCACTGGGGACCGAGCCTGCAACCTGGCCATGTGCCCTGACTGGAAATCGAACCAGCAAACTTTTGGTGCATGGGATGATACCTAACCAACTGAACCACACCGGCCAGTATTTAATTAAAAAATTTTATTGAGCCCTAGCCAGTGTGGCTCAGTTGGCTGAGCACCATCCTGTGTACCAAAAGTTTTGGGTTCAGTTCCCGGTCAGGGCACATGCCCAGGTTGCGGGCTGTAGGCAGCCCATCGATGTTTCTCTTTCACATAGATGTTTCTCTCTCTTCCTCTCCCTTCCTCTCTCTCTCTAAAATCAATAAAAACATATTTTTTAAAAAGTATATTGATTCAATAAAGTTTTGTTGGTGCCAGTTATGTGCATAGCACTGTGATTATTATGGGAGAAATACAGATTAATATTCTGCCCCTTAAGGAATTTACACACACACACACACACATACACCATAATCTCATAAAATGGCTGCTAGAAATGGTGGTGGCTAAATGCAGGCTTTTAGAAGTAGGTTAGAAAAGTTTTCAGAGAGGAAGAACCACCTGGAGAGGGCCTTAAGGATAATGAGGAGTATTCCATGGAGTCTACAATGGGAAAAGCATCTGTCAAAACACAAAAGTATGAAATAGTTTGAGGACACTGGCCATCACTGCATTGTGCACGGTGGTTGTACAAGGTGCAAAAGGGAAGCTGAGATGAGCTATAGGGGAGGGAGAAGCTTGGCGCCAGCCTCCCTGTAGGTACTGATCAGGGTTTGCACTTGCTCCTGGAGGCAATGCAGAGCCATTGATAAGCATTAATCAAGATCTTCCTTATTTAGACCAGTGACTTAGTCTCATACTCCAAACTGTTGATAAGCTACTGTGGTAGCTTTTTCATGCATGAACATTAAGATAATATAACAAAACATTTTAGTAGTTAGCATTGGTTTTCACCAAAGTAAAGTAATGAATTAAGCTAAGTTAAAAATATCATTTGAAGAGATTGATATTTGTTTAAAAGGTTTTCCAAAGACACAATATACTTTCTAATAGTAGTAGTGGACTCAAGTTTATAAAGCCTCTCTCACTTCCTAAAATAATGCCAAGAGGGAGGAAGACGGATATGATGTAGTTTATTTCATCAGTCTAAGATTCACTCATTTACACATTTTAATATCTCTAAAATCAGAATGTGTCAATGTCAGTTTCCAATCTAAATTCTAGATTGCTGGGGTGTTCATTTTTTTCCAGCAGGATATAAAATAATAATGCATCATCTCGGATTTAGTGGAGCTGCTGTGTCTGGTGACGAGGTCAGTGGAATTTGTTCTCTGCAATTAGGAGCAGTTTTCATTCAAGTACAGACTCTGAAGTTTGGTTGGGAAGGGTAGAGCTCACTGTGAATAACTCTACAATTCTGGTTTTTTATATTTTTGCAACGAGAATAATTGCATATTCTTCAAATGTGCTAGATAAAACTTCAGAAAGACCCGTACACTTTTATATTAGATAATTTAAAAGAAACAAAATTGAATTCTATAATTCTTAAAACTGAGCATGGGAATAAGACTACATGAGGGAGAAATGTATAAGTAAATACGATGTTTTTAACCCAAAATCCAGAAATTTTGGGTTTAGTCTTATTTTATAATATGTGATGAATCCAAAGTGTTGAAAGCATTGTTACCTGCTGGGTATAAGAAATATAATAAACAGTTTCAAAATGGCAAGTTATTAATATCCTTTAGTTGAAAACTTCACTGCATACTTATACCTCATGAATTGATAATGATTCATCAGCTTGCAAATGTCTCAGTTTTTGTACAAAGACTATATGTCAGAAGAGCTGGAAAATAAGAAGCAATATGTTAAAATTTGTTTAAATATTTCAAGAATTAAAATAAGCCCAGAGTTAACATTTATATTTGCATTTATGGAAATTGTTGTTTGAGGATTTTTGCAACTTTTTTCTTCGTTTGAAAACACATATTGGCTGTCATATCAAGATATATATATGTTATAAAATATCTGATTATTCTGTTTGATGTCCTGAAAGCTTTAAAGTTTGCCTTTTTTCTTTAACTTACATCTCTTTTAAAGGAAATAACTGTGATCCTCTGTCTCTGTAGGGAAAGGTGACTCCCTTCTGGGAATTTATAAAAGGTAACAGAAATCACTGAAAGGATTATAGATCAGTAAAATATTATTTGTTATCTGTATATGTTCACAATATTAAATCATTCTATACCAAGACTATCAATTTTGTTTCACTCCATAATAAATCTCTGATGAGGCAATGACCCCCTTCCAAGAAGCAGCCTTGAGCTCTAAGAATCAAATAATTTTGGACTTACGAGACTCCCTTATCATAAGACTGCCCTCCTACTCAGTATGTTGAAGCTGTCTTTTAAACCAGTTTAAGATAAATTGCAAGATAATTAATGCATGCCATATAGTCAGGCGTATAGTAGGTGCACAATATTTATTGGTAGAGTTAAATAATTTATTAACTCACTTCTGTTTGAAATAACTCTAGCATACCACAACTTACCACAGTCACCACAAGAAAATAACCATGTTTCTTTGTGATTATTTTTACTACCTGTTTTTTAAAGCAAATAAAATATAATTAACCACAACATACTATCAATTTTCTACTTTATTTGTGTATTATTTGACTCTGTAATTCTTGTGGTTTATCAATGTATGATACAATGTAGATCATACTATAAGGAGAGAGAGAAAGAGAAAGAGAGAGGAGGGAATTAAAGATAAAAAGGAGAGGGTGGCTATGGCAGAAACAGTGATGATTTTCCATCCAATATGTGCTCCCTCACTATCTGCTTTCTTATTAGAATATTAGTTCTAGCTTTACAATACCTGGCTCTAAATCATACCTAATTCAGGGATTCAGTTGGTCTACGGTAGGAACTGAGAACTTCCATTTTTTAATTAGTTCTTAAATGGTGCTGATGCTGCTGGTTCAGAGAACACAATTTAAGACCCACTAGTCTAAGCCAATAATAGTAATCCCAGTGCTATTCAGATAGTAGAATACTGAATATTCATACATACTGGTTGCTGACTGTTGTCCATTCTAATCAGTAATGTACTGCTCTGATAGTGAACCATGCTATACTAGTTGTTAAATATTTAAATATCACCCCAAATAATATAATTTCGTTTTCTCTATTGGCTTAGAAGTGTCCATAATATTTAATTCTGGCCAGTAAGTAATAAGAGGAGTTCTACTGAGAACTTGTGAAAAATATTATCCTTTTTAAAAAAAAAAATACATGAAAAGTATCCAATCTTTGTTTATTATTTTTTTGCTATAGGAGATCATATGTGTTCTTATATTTTAAAACACTTTACATCAAGTTTTCTTTTCCTTGCAGCCAAAAGCATCCTAAGTGATGTAATTGATAATCTATATAGCACAGTTAAATTAAAAAGTACTACAGCTCTCTCTTTCTTTCTCTTTTTTTTTTAATCTTCACATGAGGACATATTTATTAATTTTTAGAGAGAGGGAAAAGGAGAGAGAGAGAGAAACATCGATATAAGAGGGTAACACCGATCAGCCACTTCCCATCCGAGTCCTGACTGGAGAACGAACCATCAACCTAGTTATGTGCCCTGACTAGGAATCCAACCCTCGACCTTTTGGTGCACAGGAGATTGCTCCAACCAACTGAGCAACACTGGCCAGGGCTAAAAAGTACTACATTTCTTGATTGGAAAGCAAAATGTGAAAGAAGAAAACAGGAAGATAATTATTAATTAAAGTACAAGTCATTAGTTTAAAATAATTGTTCATTAGAAAAAAACTCTAGTCAATCATTTAATGATTAAAAATGCTGTGTGATTTCTTTTCATCTCTTTGGATTTAAAAACAAATCTAACAAGGTCTAACTGCTGTGATTATTTTCTTTTTGACAGGAAACAGGTGAAGCTTATAAAATAGCAGGTTTTAAATTTAAATCAGAGTGTTATATTTGTCAAAAAAATTTTTTCCTACTGCTGATTACTTTGTGGTGAGATGAATTTAGAGAAAGAAATATTCCCTTCTGAAAACCGACTAATTACTAATTTTTCATAGTTTAAAAAAATTATTTTTAATATTACTCATAGATTCCTCTATATTAAAAACTCACCGCTCTCTCTCTTTTATCTTATTATTACTCACGTATGGTTTGGATATTTCTGGGCAGGAGACATTGGATTTTACACTGACTACTCTCTGTCATCCTGACAAAATTAAGGAAAGGTGATGGGGTTGACCTGGAAACAGTGGGACTTCCACGGTGCAGCAAAGGCAGTGAGCCCCGTTGGTTGACATGCAGTACCAAAACCTCCCCGATGTATCTTAAATACAATTAATGCCCTCACTCTTGCCCTTCTGAGTTCACAACCCATTGAAATGTAGACACAGATCAAACATTTGGAGATGAGACTTACAGTTATATTTACTGTTAATGAAGTTAATTGAAGAACATAATTTGGGGAATCAACAGGAAAAGTGGGCCAACTCCCCTAAATTTAGCTTATTTATCTATCCAGCTGGATGACCACATCCTGTCCAAAGGAACAGCCAGAATGCAATGTCTTCCCAGGAAGGCAAATGTGGAAAGACAGGGTACAGAGAGACGAAGTTTCTTCTGCCACAATCATTCATCAGAGAAGGCATTCCTCCAGGGGAGAGCGTGAGTGAGGGCACACTGTCCATGGAATTGTTTCTCCCATTATTCTTCCACTTGGGCAGAGGAGTACAATTTTGTTTTCCTTTACACGTACAGGGGGGTAATTAATAAGTGTCCTTCCCTCAGATCCATACCCAACATGGACTTTGTAGTTTTCTGTCTCTTATCTGGCTTAACAATTAGGCTTGTAGTCCATCAAGAACATGGAAAGTGCCCGGCCGGTGTGACTCAGTGGATTGAGCATCGTCCCATTGGCTGAGAGGTCCCAGTTCGATTCCTGGTCAGGGCACATGCCCAGGTTGTGGGCTCAATCCCCAGTGGGGGGCATGCAGGAGGCAGCCAATTGATGTTCTCTCTCATCAATGTTTCTATCTCTCTCTCCCTCTCCCTTCCTCTCTCTCTAAAATCAATAAAGAAAAAATAGAAGTTACCATTATCTCAATTTGAGATTTAATAATTCTTAATAAGGTTTAAAGAGTAACTGCAAATTTTATAATATATTTCTTTTGATTTTAGGAATTAAAACTAGGAATAATTATAGTTATCATTTAATTTTAAAATTTCAAACTTCAAGCCCTATGATAAATAGAAATTTAATTTTTTTAAAAAATTAAATCTTATGTATGTTTTTTGTTGCTGGGATATGTAATAAGTGATCAACAGAAGTCTTTTAAGCATGGTAATATGTTATATTGAATAAAATTATGTGAGGAACATAGAATGGAAATACAGGATCGGGAAAAAAGAAATGATGCAAAATATTTTATTGTTAAAATTAAGCTTATTTACTTTACTTTTTAAAGACAACAGGTATTAAGTTACTATGATACTATGGTACTTAGAGTTTATTTGTTCTATTGAAGCGGTTATTTTATTTTAAAAGAACAATACCTATGTGATAGGACAGTGAGAAGCTAGGAAAACCCTAGGACCAGCGGAACGGGGAAACTGAGACATAGTTACACAGCAGTTTACAGCCTCCTAGTAAGTCCTATCCTCCTAAACCAAGGACACTTGAGTAGATGGTTTGCACTTCTCCTCCCCAACCAGAGGGTAAATAGCTTAAACCACCCTACTCAGGGAGACAGATAACAAATCCTTAGTGCCATTTGCCAACCACACCCAAGGACAGACAAATTAAGAGGACAAATCTCATTTTGATACATCAGCATACATAAAGCTGATGAATATTCTATTGTTATCCCCTAAGACCTCCCCTAATCACCCAACCTTTAAATCCCCTGAAAAACTCCACCACCACCACCAAAAAGAAAGAAGAAGAAGAAAAAAAAAACCCTGAAAAACTGGGGTCCCAGCATACTCTCCCTCCAGGGAGCACACCGTGCCATTCCCTTCCCTCTCTTCATCCCCCACTGGTACGCATCTCCTAAATTCTAAGGGTCCCCAGGAGACTTGCAACAAAGGGAGCAATGGGCAGGGACAGCTGCGGCAGCAGCAGCTCATTTGAGATTAGACCCCTGCACCTGTCTCCACGGCCCCCTCTTCTCTGACTTCTCAATGAGCCAAAGCAGCCCCGCATAGGCTCTCCTGTTACTTCTTCCATGCCCTTCCTCATTTCACTGTCCTAGGCGTGTTTTTGCTGTGGTCAATAAATTCTGCTTGCTTTTCCATGCTTTGTCTCTTGATTGAAATCTTCCCTTCAAGGGGACAAGAACCAAGTTCTCGTCATCTCGAAGAACCGAGTTCTTGTCATCTTGCCGGTAACAGTTTCAGAACACAAGTAAGTACACCATTTCCCCCCTATTAGGAATTTAGAACCATTTAAATGGCAATTTCTAGGAGACAAATAAAATTCAAAATGTCAGCTGTAGTACTGATAATGCTGACTGGAAAACACATCTTTATATCTGCAGTAAAAAGAACTTGCTACCACCATGAATCTCTTCGCAGTCTAAATCCTAAGAAGAGCCCGCCCATAACACTAGCCAAGAATTGCCTCGTATCTGAGATGCCAAAAAGAGAAAGAAAGAATGCATCCTCAGTATTTCCAAATTTTTAATAGATGAATTCCATTAGTGACAAGGATGGACACACCTCTGCCACTGGCAATCAGATTTTACTTGTTTTCTGTAAATATTAGGGAGAGACAACAGGTGTGCTACTCCAGCCGAAATCCCTCCACATGAAAATATTAGACCTAACACGATAAATACAGATAGTAAATCTAAACTACTGCGATGGTTAATTTTATGTGTCAAACTGGCTGGGTCATGATTCCCAAGTTTAGGTCAAATATCAACACATATGTTGCAGTTACAGCACTTTTTAGATGTGATTAACATTTAAATCGGAAGAGTTCAAGTAAAAGCTATTTCTCTCCATAACGTGGGTAAGCTTCATTCAATTAATTGAAGGTCTTAAGAGAAAAGAACAAAGTCTCCCGAGGAAGAGAAATTCTGCCTCCAGTCTGCCTTTGAACTAGAACTGCAATCTCAACTTTTTCCTGCATTTACAGTCTGCTAGCTTGCCATACAGATTTCAGATTTCAGACTTGCCAGCCCCTACAATCAAGTGAGTGAATTCCTTAAAATAGTCTCTGTCTGTCTGTCTGTCTGTCTGTCTGTCTATCTATCTATCTATCTATCTATCTATCTATCTATCTATCTATCTATTTATCTATCTATCAATCAAATGCATATACACACACTTGAAATACATGGGGGAGAAACTCTCTGGGTCCTCCAAAATAACTTGTGTTTTTTTCAGGTTTAATATCTATCAAATTGAATTTCTCTTATTTCTATATTTGTCCCCCCACCTTGATTATGATCTCCTTAAACTCAGAATTTGTTCCTTCTTTCTATATCCCTGAAGTGAATGACACTCAGGAGCATAATAAGCACTCAATAATTTATCATATAAATTAATTAAATGCCAACAGTCTAGAATACTGAAATTATTTAAACCAGGTAATTTATTTCTTTTACTGACATAAAATTCAAAACTCTTGCCTGCCTAGTGATAGTATATGCAGCCTTACTTTTTGAATAATGATTGTTCTTCATCAGGGATGAAAGCTCTTGAAGTAAATGAAGGCTGGGAACACTTATGATGAATAAAAATATGCACTGAAAAGACCTATTAAAACTAGAAGTGAACTAGTGATATTATAAAAATATAGATTATGCCAAAACAAATATATTTTTGATGACATGTATTATATATTGCTTTAATTGCCATTTTGAAAAAGTATATATGAATAGAATTTTCAGCTCCCTCCTTCCTTGCCTATTCCTTCTTTTCTTCCTTTCTTCTTTTTATTCATTCATGTCTTTGAATATTTCTTTTACCTATCATTTAAAATCGCTTATGTCAAAATTATCTTTGGTTGCAGCACTTTCTTATATAGACAGATCTTCATTAATTAAGATCTGGCTGTGTAGTTCAATGGCTTTACCTATATAACTGAAAACATTGTCTCAAATTAAAATCTTAATAGATATTGTAGTCACATCAAGTATAGTATTATCTTTAAGCTGATTGGGCATTTGAAAGTTACTATGCATACATAAATACATTTCCCGACTAATAATAGTACATTATTCAGTTCAAAACTTTTTCTGTCACTTTGAGACATTACCTGAACTTCTGTCATCATTATTCTTTGGTTGTGTTTGTCCCTGCAATGACCTTTTCTATGTCATTGCTTTGGGAACATGCATTTTCACTGGAACAGCATCTTTGAATACGAGACCTTAAAAGTCAATACTGTTCTTCCTGCGACCTACTTTCCAGATAGCAATGTGACACGTGGGAAACATACATTGATAAATGAGGATCTTTGTTCAACATTAGAACAAAAGGAACTAAATTGGGTCTCCAGATATTAATTATTCTCAAAGACACAGTCCATCTAGTGATCTTCAAATTGAGAGAAAATGTTACACTTTAACATGATTGAGCGTGGAAACGTTTTAGACCTGGAGTGCAGTAAGCAATATTACAAATGGGTTAGGAAGAAGGAAAAAAACAACAACAATTTACGACCACAGTTATAAATTAAATTGAGAATGGTAATGTTCCCAGCCCTGAGACAGTTTGGTGAAGCAAAACTATCTAATTCAAAATCTAGAAAGAAAGGATAATTTAACTTCTTGAACTCAGTCTATTAATACCCCAGGGGTAGATCGGTTTGTAAAACAGATCAAAGCACTTTAAAAACAGGTGTATCTTGATCAAAGTCAACATAAATGATTTGGATGAATGCTCACGATAGGTAAAATAACAAGCAAATGTGTACTTTGTTTTGCCTTTTTATTTTTTGCATAATGTTAGCTTATTTTAATCTTATATGTAAAAGTATATATAATCTATCAATCTTGCCAAATGTATACTATTTTTGTTGATTATGTAGATCCACTCTTGTTATGAGATCAAATAATGGATATGTAAATGGTCTTGGAAAATATAAAGCATTGTACAAATGAAAGTGATTATTATAATTATAATCATCTTAAATAGTGAGAGAAATTGCTGTGAACATCATATATGTGCTTCCAGCTAGAATAATCAGTCGATCAGTCTGTTAGTCAGTTGTGTTTATTTCATGAGGAAACACAGAATTCTGTCTTATGCCAACTGGTGAGATAGAAAGGACGAAAACATGTGATCAGTGTCTTCTGGAAAACTTCACAATTTGAAGGGAGCATGTGATAATCTTAAATTAATATGTGAAAGATAACATGCATATGACATACCAAATGCCAAGCACATAAATTATGACAAGATTAATGCAGACTATATACTCTTGAGAAACAGTAAGAAAAACAAAAGCAACCTTCAAATAACCGCAGTAAAATGGGCTAAGGGGACAGGGTTGCATTTGCACAAAGCATAGGTCGTTGACCACAGTGGTGCCAATCCAGCATACCATAATCCCAAATCTGATTGAAACTGGGTTTTTGTTGTTGTTATTGCTGTTGTTGTTTTGGTTTGGTTAATTCTGCGTCACGTTTTTCGCCCCTCCCTCCTTCTCTCCCTCCCTGTCATCCTTCTTTCCTTCCTTTCTCCTTCCGAGAGAAAATGTAAACCATTTATACAGAAAATTATAAATCTGTATTGTGTTCTACCAAAAAAAGTTTTCCATAAACAACATGTACACTGTTGGATGTGAGATTTTATTTTACTCTACTTGAAAGCTGGGAGATTCGCCTGACACTATGACATCGATTCTGGCAGAAGACACAAGAAATTAGAGACGAAGTGCCTGTCCAAACACTGAGCTGGGTTATAGGAGAGAACCCTGAGTTTGGGGAATCCACTGCTTTCATAGCAAGCAGTAAGCAAGCTTGTGTTCGTTTTTTCAGGTTGAGGGGGGGCATTACCTCGTCGCTCAGAGTTACCAGCCAGTAAACAGCACTGAGGAATGTCCTGTCCCAGTCCACCAGAGCGCAGTCACACCCAGCAAGAGTGTAGTAGGAATAAAAGAGCCCCAAGGAGAAATGTCTCTCCCAACATGTGCCATGTTCATAAATGGTATGTATAAATATGATAAATATAAAAGTGTACATATATAAATCATATAAATATGTTCTCTCCAAATTAATTCATCAGTTCATTGCCAGTTCAAATTTCCAATAAGTTCACTTGAGGTTATAAGATAATATAGATGGCCGGAGGGGGTGTATACTGACACATTGTTACGAATTTTTACTTGGTGATATCTAGAAAAATAGTGATGTTCATGTTGTGTGGTTCAGAATTGCTTTTTGTAATGTGTCAACCTTAGTGGAACTCTCTTATATGTATATACAGATGGTCATGGTGTGATGTTCCTACAACACTGTTTAGCTTGGAAAAAAGTCTAAATGCTTACCAATTTGGGAATGGATAGATACATTATTAAATAGTGGTTAAAATAAATTTGCTAGATGTGGGTTAACTGTGATAGTACTCAAAAAACCAAATGTTCAATAAAATAAGTTACAAAATGAGATGCCATTTACACAAGTAGAAACGCAGAACAATATTATTTATTACTTATGAATTTAAAATACTATAAAATGAGGGCATACACAGGAATAATATACAACAAACTGAAAATATTAAAAAAATTTTTTTTCCTTTATTGGTTTTTAAGAGAGAGGAAGTGAGAGGGAGAGAGAGATAGAAACACTGATGAGAGATGAGAGAGAACATCGATTGGCCGCCTCCTGCGTACCCCCCACTGGGGATTTGGCCCACAACCTGGGCATGTGCCCTCACTGGGAATTGAACTGACGGCCTCTTGGTGCATGGGTTGATGCTCAACCACGGAGCCACACCGGCCAAACTGAAAATATTTATTACCTTTGGATCAAAAGGTAAAGAGGGAAATAGAATGCAGTGGGAATCTTTCACTGTTTATCTGTTTATGAAATGTTTTCTTTCTTTTTTGTTGTTGTTAATCTTCACCCAAGGATATTTTTCCATTAATTTTTTAGATAGAGTAGAAGGTAGAAAGGGGGAGAGAGAGAGAGAGAAACATTGATGCTAGAGAGACACATCAGATTTATTGCCTCCTACGGAACATGGACCACTGACTGGGGACAAGGATGGAATCTGCCACCCAGGTACGCGCCTCCGTCCAGCAATCAAACCTGCAACCCCTTAGTCCACAGGCCCATGGTCTAACAGCTGAGCCAAACTAGCTGGGAGCAAAGTGTTTTATTTCTTTTAAAAAAAGAGTGAACATATACACAATGGAGTACTATGCAGCTGTCAGAAAGAAAGATCTCTTATCCTTTGAGACGACATGGGAGAACCTGGAAACTATTATCCTAAGTGAAACAAGCCAAGCAGAGAAAGACAAATATCACATGATCTCACTTATTTCTGGAATATAATGAACATAACAGTCTGAGGAACAGGGTAGTCCCAGAGACGGGGAAGTAGGGTAGAGACTGACATTTGCCAGAAGAGGGGGTGGGGGAGGGGAGCGATGAACCACAGAACTTATACGCATTTTCGCATAACCAATGGACATGGACAACAAAACTGGGGACGGGGCAGGGAGGGAGGGGTAGGAGGGTGACAATGGGGGGAAAAGGAGAAACATCTGTAATAAAAATAAATTAATATAAAAAATTAATTAAAAATAAATAAATAAAATAAAAAAAAAGAGTGAAGCAATTATGGCAAATGCTAAGTTGTTTAATCTGGATGGCGGGAACATAAATATTGGTCACAATATTTTTTGTTTCTGTCTGTATGCTAAAAATATTTCTATATTAAATTTTAAAAAAATACAAAAATATAAGCACTTTGCTTGCTTGCCTGTCTAAATAAATGAATACATACAAAAGTATTAAGAATGTTCCTCAGTAGCTACACTTACTGTGTGATTAGTTTTGAGCATGAGCTATATTCTTATGTTCAAGTTTACAATTTAATCATAATCACTGTGAAAAATAGATGGATATATAATAGTTGAAAGATAACATTTTCCTAGAACAAATGAATGAGGATAAGCAGACAAGTTCTGCTTGGAAGATTATTTGAAATAGGACTTATGTATTTTGAATGGAAACAATGACAGTCAATATTAAAAGCTCTGCAATGAGGAGCAAAATGATTTCTGGGATCTGTTTAAACTGTGATATTATGTTTTAACGTCAGATTGTATTGCAGGTGTTCATGCTTTACAGTTTCTGATCCACTATACTATTGTATTTTAAAAATTCAGTCAAATGTTGATAAATTGACATAATCCTTTTGAGGCCTTTTTACATTTAGAGGTTTCAACACAGTTTTCTGTGCTTGTCAAATGCTATACATTTATCCTGTTTTATTTTATTTTGTAAACTTTATTTTATGATTTAAAAAAAGAATACAGTGCTCATTGCATAATAAAAATAAAACTCCAAAGAAAACAAAACTAGGCAACAACAACCACCTTACCCCTTAACACACAAAAAAACTGTTAATAACATTTGGTTTCTTTTAGTACTGTTATATGCATAACTTTGCTTTGAACATAATGGCAATCATAATGTACAATATACACTTTTTTCTATTCACTGCTTCTGAAATCTATTTTGAGATACAGTCTATCATTTAAAAGTCTTCCTCTGCCCTTAGGACTGAATAGTGAGAGCAGGTCGGACTTCGAGTGGGGTGAGGCTGAGACAGCCATTGCCTTCTGCCCTCTCAGCTCTCTTGGCGGGGGTGCTGAGGAACAAGACCGTGGCTCACAGATGTAAGAAAACATCAGAGAAATTAAGCTTTAAGCCTTATTTATTTATTTAGTTAGTTAGTTTTTAAATCCTCACCGGAGGATATTTTTCCATTTATCTTCATATAGAGTGGGAGGGAGGGAGAGAGAGAGAGAGAAATATAGATGTGAGAGAGAAACATCAATTGGTTGTCTCCCACATGGCCCCAACCAGGGCCGGGGATGAACCGCAACCGAGGTACGTGCCCTTGACCGGAATCGAACCTGAGACTCTTTGGTCCATGGGTTGTTGCTCCAACTGCTGAGCCTAACTGGCCAGTGCTAAGCCTAATTTAAGGTTTGAGTTTCAGGAAAGCTGTGTATCATCTGAAAGGCCAGGAATTTTTCCTTACCAAATCTTATATACGTGATCACAGTCTCCATTTTGTACACGTTTTCAAGAAGCGAATGAAATTTTGTACTCTACACAAGGAATTGTTGAATACCATGACAAGCACAGAATTCCCTGTCTTGATTTGATCCATATTGTCTCTAAGTTTGGTCTATTTGTAATTTTAGAGTCTGCATTCATTTGCTTTGTAAGAAAACTCGAAATTGTGTGGAACAGAGCTGAAGGTATCAGTAAATGCAGTAAACCTTAATATACTGATAAAAACAATGAAGCACTCCATTTCCCACTACGCTAATCTCTGAGATATTTTAAGCAACTAGTTGTTTTGCAGGATACTTGAGAAAAAAAATTTGTATGAGCTAAGATTGCATGGTAGTTTACATACATTAGTTTACATATATCTGTTCTTTCTCTTCCAAGAAAAAACAAAACTATTCATCTTCTCACTTGCTTTAAAACTATAATATTGTTGCTAAATTACACCTAATCAAGAAAAGAAAGGGGTGTGTATATATATATATATATCATATATATATGATATATATATGATATATATATATCATAAGTCAATCAAAAGAATTCTACTGGAATTTTACATTCCTCACTCATTTTGATAAATGAAGTTTTACTTAAAAAGACCTGAATAATATGTGTGTGTGTGTGTGTGTGTGTGTGTATCTGATGCTTTGACATTATATTTTGTTAAAGGACTATACCTGTACTGTTATCGAATGCAGTATCCACTAGATACATGTGGCTAATAAATATTTAAAATGTGGCTAGTCAAAATTGAGATCAATGTAAAGTATATACCAGACTTTGGAATATTTTATATGAAAAAAAAGAATAAAAAATAGCTCATCAATGTTTTATATTGATTACATGTTAAATGATAATATTTTGGATATATTCAGTTAAAGACGTTAAATTGTATTTCATCTTTCTACATTATTTAAGTGGCTATTAGAAAATATAAAATATATGAATTTAAACTTTACAGAGTTATGACTAGCACTGTATTTTTGTTGGTCTGGAACACAGTTAACAATGAGAAGGATACATGTAACAAGCTACAGAATTTTCTCATTTTTTAAAATATAGGACTCTAAAATATTTATGTCTATGTGCAAATTAAAAGATTATTTTGACCATGAATGAATTTTCTAAAGTCCCTGCCAAGATATATACCATATGTATGTGTCAAACTTACCAGTAGTCACTAGGAGATGCTGTACCCAATTCCAGAAATTTATTTTTTATACATTTTGTGACTTTTATTTTGAATTACCCTCAGAGTTGATAGTATACATTTTTCAATATTCATGTTGAGAGGTTCTACCTGGGTCTGAAGAAAATGATCATTTACATTTTAAATTATACATACGGATGCCAATGGTCACCTTATATCTGCTAACATCTAATTTGTAGATGAGAACATAGTACATGAACAAAACCGGTTTTCTAAATAAATTCCAGAAATATGCAGCCACAGCAGTGCTGGCCCAGGACTCCCTCTGCACAGCAGCCCTTCTGAAACCTCTTTTAAAAATACATTTGAATATAATTTTAAACTTTTAAAATATGAATATTTATGTGATGGAAAACATACATGGAAATGTTCTTCTACCACTTTAAAATATAAAGTTAAAACCTTACAAATGATGATATAAAATCTACAACTCAAAGATAAAGTATATTCTTTAAAAATTATTTTTTCTTTATTGTTTAGAGAAAAAGGAGGGGAGAGGGAGAGATGGAAAGACAAATGAGAGACAACATTAATTGGCCACCTCCAGCATCCCCCACCACTGGGGATTTGGCCCACAACCTGGACATGTGCCCTGACCCCTGACCGGGAATCAAACCGGCGACCTCTTGGTGCATGAGTTGACGCTCAACCACTGAGCCACACTCGGCCAGGCTTTTAAATTCTTTATTTTTTTTAATTAAATTTATTGGTGTGACATTGTTTAATAAAACTATATAGATTTCAAGTGTACAATTCTGTAATACATCATTTGTATATTACTTTTTGTATTTACTACCCAAAGTCAAATCTCCACTCACCATTTTACCTTTTTCTTCCTCCCTCCAACCTTCTTTCCCTCTGGTAACCACTATACCGTTGTCTGTGTTTGAGTTTTTATTTGTTTGTTTGTTCATTTATTGCTTTCAGTTTTATATCCCACATTTGAATGAAATCATTTGGTTCATGGCTTTTTCTGTCTGAATTATTTCGCCTAGCATGATACCTCTTTTTAAAGCTCAGAGCCCAAAAGAGCAGGGAGAACTCAGTCCGCCAGCAAGAGGAGAAAAGACGATGCTAGGTCAGCCATGTCTTCCTACTTCTCACAATGTAACTGTTGGTTACGTCACTTTCTCTCTGGAGAAGACTGAACACGTGAGCAAAGAGTCTGGGAGTCACGCTCACTGAGCAGTCTTAGCAAGAAGAAAAGTCTTGGAGTGAAGTATATTTCTACTATCAATTCATAAAATGGGGCAAAAACATTTGTCTTACTATTAATAACTATCGTTAACACATCTTTACAGATCCCATAATATTGCTCTTAAATATGTTACTATACAATCCTCACAATTCTTCGATTCCTGTAGTTATTTTACTTCCAACTAGAGGATCAGAGAACAGTCTCTGAGAGTCTAGATAACATGACCTAGCCAAGAAGTGGAGAGGCTCTACCACACTCTGACGTTCTGTCGATTGCATTTTCTTTGAAATTAAACAAAATTGCTCAAGAATTTACAACCAGTTGGGTCCAAGCTTTGTGAACAAAATGCATCAGGATGGTGATGACAATGACTAGAAACAAAATAAAAACAGACTTTTTCTCCCTGTGGTTCTGAATGATAGTTTTGAAGAGAATTTCCAACATTTTTTAACACTGCTGTAGTTCTAGAAGTGGTGCAAAATATACAAAAAAAATTTTACTTTGAAAAAAAATATACTACTCATTTTAATACTAAAATCTAATATGTTTATCTGAAAAACATTAAATTCTTACATTTTGTATAATTATTTATAGTCAAATTTCACAGTTTTATTATTATTTTTTACTACATAGTTCTGCATATGGGTCATAATCATGGCTATACTTTATGGATGATATTGAATACTGGTGGAATAAAGCAAGATGTTTAACAATAAATTTATTTTTATTTAAGGATGACAATGTAGATAACTTGAGGTTAAAGGAATCTCCAGCATTTCTCTTTATCTACTGATGTTTTGGAAGACTGTTAGAAAATTACCTAGTAATCATTGAAATTTAATCCAAAATGTTCCACTCTTTTTTCTTAAAAGTCTAACTAAAATTATATTTACAAAATATAACATTTTTATTGTTTTCTGTTTGCAATTTAATCCATAATTTTCCACTTTTTTAAAAAAAAGTCTAACTAAAGAAATTATATTTAAAATATATAATATTTCTATTGTTTTCTGTTTGCTAGGCTATTTTGCTTCTTGTGTTGCAGAACTATATGATTTCAACAATAGTCTTATTTTAATATATGTCCTTAGAAGTTTTAATGTGGTTTATATTACTTGCACAATCTGCTGGAACTTATGTCCTAATTATTAGGCAAATCTTTTACTGAATTCAATGGAATTTTTGCTTGATTAAGAACTATAGAAACATTCCTATTAATATCACTATACAATTAGGTCATAGATTAGTAGATTTTTTTTTTTTTTTACATAAGTATGAAGACTTACATTTCCAACATTTTTGTTATACCAGAGAACCTATTTGGCACTTGTTTCTTTTCATTTCATACCATTATTGATGTCTAATTTAATGATGGATGGTTTCTAATGCATTTGTTGATAAATAGGAGATCAGCTTTGCTGTCTATAGGATTACTGTGTTTTATCTTTTCTTCATTAAGTTGTCAAGGCTTCTATCCTCAATCACAAGTACATCCTGTACATTAATGTACAACAATGATTGGTGATATAAAAATGCACTGAAGAACATTTCAATTTTTGAACTTCCTGGTTTGAGGTTTTAGTTAATTATTCCACAATTGATTTGCATGTAGGAATGTCATTGATCTCCATCTCCGAAATGACTCACTTACTGTCTGATATTAAACATGGCCTTCAAGGTGATATGTTAACTCTCTCAGGCAAAAGGAACACTATTGAGTGAATTATAATAAAGTTGTTATTATATTTGGGTTTTCTTTAGTCAGGTCATTTATGGCAAGCTTCTGAGATGATGGCATGACCCTGTATTCTTGCGCAATTATTCTATCAATGTATGTCCCAGTCAGACTCATGATATCATAGAGTTACAAAGCAAATGAGGGCTTCTATTCAACAGTCTTATTTTAGGAAGGCCAGAATGATTAACAATTTTATAACATCATAAAAGTAATGATGTATCTGGAGATAAGAGGAATGTTACCTAACCCTTAATACAGTTTTAGAAGAATCCAAGTTTCTTCGTTGTACTAGCTGTGTGATAAAGTTGTATAAGCTATCTAGCAAAATTTTTTTTATTTAGTCTATACTGATAATGACTACCCCATAGATTTGTGTAAAAATATAAAAGCAGATATACAGCAATTATTGAATTTCCTTCTTTTATTTTTACTGTTTCAGAGAAACCCACCACCAGAAATTGAAAATTATTTCTAAATTATTGTCTCTTGGAAATATTACTGTTATTATTTTTAGATTAAATTTTATTTAAAATCATTTTTAATCAAAGAACTAAAATATTCTAAAACATTTCATTGTCTTTAGTGGTTGAGGTTGAGCAGAGGGAGAAACAGAAAGGTATCAGGGCAGTTTGTATTTCGGTCTCATCGCACTAGAAGTGAACTGAGGCAAGAAATTCCTCCGCGGTTACATTCTATTGGTAGAGGATTCTTTATAAAACTTTCCTTTATTCCATTGTAATTCCATGAACAAGAGTGAAAATGAGTGCTGGCTCACTTGTCATCTACGTGGCTCCCTTTGCCTCTTCTCTAGTCTTCCAAGCACAGGCTCCTGGGATCCTATTAATACAGTTATATTTTTTTTCCCCACTAAGAAAAATCTTAGTTCTGTATACGATATTGGTGAGATATTTCAAAGATGTCAAAATTCAGTTGTTTGTTGACTTGTTACAGTTTAGGAACTAGAATGTAATTGTTGAAAATCATATATTTGAAATTGTATTTTACACCCTATGGCTATTCCAAAATTAAAATATTATATGTGTCAAACCAGCTTTATTTCTATTGTCTACTTCTAGACAATAAATTTCAGAAGTGAATCCAATATATATATATATTTACAATCAGACAAACTGGCTAAGTTTGCTCTAGACTCGTGGGCTGTTGAGACAGTATTTGGCTTGCGGCACCTCGGCCTTAGGAGGGCACTACCTGAGACACACGTGCAGCAGAATGCTCCCGAATGAGAAGCAAAAGGGTGATGCCATATTTTAAAAATTAGGTTACACCTTTGTAAAAAATTAATATTTGACATAAAAGAGTTTGTTATAATTATTGGCTAGTCAGTAAAACACCCTCTCGTTTTAGAAAATAATTATGGGCAAACTTTATTTGGAACAGAAATTCATAAGTGACGTTAATTTTGAAATATGGATAATGACAACATAACCTATTAGGATAGCTTTATAAAACATGAATTTATGACTCCCCGATGAGTTATGTGTGTAATAGCAACATAATTGCTAAATAGTCTTTCTTATTTTTATAAATTTTATGAGGTAGTTGTATATTAATTGATGGCCAGCCAAATATTATCATAGTGTTTTAAACCATCCCTTTGACATTATCTTCATTTGATAGATGAGATAACTGAGGTTCAGAAAGATTAAATAAATTTCCCTATGTACTCACACCAGAATTTGAACCCAGGAGGTCTTCTAATTCCAAGTGCTTCGATTTTACTTTGCACCCTAAGACAGTAAGGGGTGCAGTGATGTTTCTGCAGCAGGCTGTGTGTTCCCCTTCGCTCTCTTCCTGCTATTATATTGGTTCCCCGTCCTGCACAAAATGCACAGAGCAGGAGTTGCCCCAACCCCCAGTTGATACAGGGTCCGGCAATGATGGAACAGTATCAGAGCGTCAAGAGTAAGATGTCACACAGGCAAGCGCACAAGCCCAGCGGGCAGCAGCGGCTGAAATAGATGAAAAACCCGTCAGTAAAGAAAAACAGAGTGAAGTGAAAAGAAGACATGGAAGGTCCAAACTGGGTCTTCACGGGATACAGGGGTTACTAGAATCACTAATCCAGAAATCTAAAAATACCCTCTTTGTCATCTCAAAACTAGATGTCTACAAGAGCCCGGCTTCAGATAGCTACATCGTTTGGGGGAAGTCAAGATTGAGGATTTATTTCAGCAAGCACAGCTAGCAGCTGCTGAGAAATTCTAAGTTCAAGGTGGAGCTGTCGCAAACATTAAAAATAAAACACTCAGACTCCAACTGTACAAGAGGAGAGTGAAAAGGAAGAGGTTGATGAAACAGGCGTGGAAATTAAGGACACAGGATTGGTTTTGTCACAGGCAAATGTGTCGATAGCAAAGGCAGGCTGAGCCCTGAAGAACAACAGTATGATATTGTAAAGGCTGATATGGAATTAACAGTGTAACCATCTAAATATGAGGCCCATTTTTTTTTTTTTGGTGTTTTAAAATAGTAACTGTAGCTTGGTTTAAAATTTATAATGTTTCTATTATTAATAAAGTTATGGTTTCTTGTAGGATAAAAAAAAGACAGTGATAATGTGGAGAGAGAAGTGAACTGAAAATTTAACTAACTTTACTGTTATCCTGACTTTATTGTTAACTCAGAGTTGAACTTGGGAGAGAGCTTCTGAATTTACAGGGAGAAAACTGAAGCCCAAAGAACTTAACTTGCCAAGTACACTTCTTGGGCTTTAACTTGCACAGTGAAGTTAAGAGGAAATAGTAGCTACAAATTAAAGAAACTAAAAAGATTAAAGCTGAGCAGTTAAAAAAAAAAGCAATATATTGGGGCTCAAGAAAATAACATTCTTTTATTATAGTCAATATGACCAAAGCAATTATTTTCCCAGTCTCATTTTTCTACTCTATTTTCTCCAAAAAATTGATTTGTTACCTTTATTGGTTCACATTTACTAATTATATCTTTCTTCTCAATATTTTCAATTTTTTTCTCTTCTTAGGACCTGTTTTGTTTTCTAGATATTTAGCTAGCCTGCTTACAAAGAGAAACTTTTTAACTGAAATATCAATGGCCAGGTTATTATTAACAGAATCAAGGTTCAGTTTGTATGGTTGGTAAACAACTTTTTTTTGGCAAATACTGTCATAATAGAGCATAGCTTTTAAACTATGCTCTAGTTTTCGTGCCACTGGGTTAGTCCAAGGCTTTCTGGGTGTCCTCTCATTATTTGCTACTCAGAGTGTGGTCCACCAACCAGCAACACTGGCATATTCTTATCTAAGGCTTGTTAAAAATGGGGAATCTCCATGACGTCTCAAAGGGTAAGGGATCTATCTTTCTTATAGCTGCCCATATTCAATTGTGTAAATGTACCACAGCTTTTTTTTATCCACTCATCTACTGATGGACACTTGGGCTGTTTCCAGATCTTAGCTATTGTAAATAGCGCTGCTATGAACATAGGGATGCATATATTCATTCTGATTGGTGTTTCAGGCTGCTTAGGATATATTCTTAAAAGTGGGATCACTGGGTCAAATGGCAGTCCCATTTTTAATTTTTTGAGGAAACACCATATTGTTTTCCATAATGACTGCACCAGTCTGCATTCCCACCAGCAGTGTACAAGAGTCCCCTTTTCTCCACATCCTAGACACGGAGGGACCTAGAGCGTATTATGCTAAACGAAACAGCCAGTCAGAGAAAGACAATTATCACATGATCTCACTTATATGTGAAATCTAATGAACAGATTAAACTGGTGAACAACATAGATCCAGAGAGATGGAAGTAGAAAAGACTGACAAACCTCAGAGGGAAGGGGCGGGGTGGGGGTAGGAAGAGATAAACCAAAGAACTTATGTGCATATATGCATAACCAATGGACACAGACAACAGAGTGGTGAAGGGGTTGGGGGTGAGGAGGAGGGTGTCAATGGGGGAAAAAGGAGGGACATCAGTAATATTTTCAACAATAAAGATAAATTTTAAAAAGTGGAGAATCTTAAGACCCTAAGACATACTGAGTAAAAATAGTGTCTCCAGATGTTTCTTATTCACATTTAAGTATGAGAACTACTGATTTTTGCTATTCATTATCTTAAAGATGGATATTTCTTTATACATCTCCTTGGGTTCATTCTTCTAAGTCTTTCATGTCATGATTATATGGATATTATTTTTTATGGTATTTACTTAGTACTCATGCATAGTTGATGCTCTGATAGGTATTGCAAAACGTAAAGTAGGTTAGAAAGAGATGTGATTCCTCTTGGATGTTTCAAGTAATATCTGCAGAGGTAGTTAGAAAGTCCATGAAAGAATTGCTCTTTAGAGTGAGGGTTTACTGCCAAACAACCTCACACTCAATCACTCCTTGCATTTCTCTGAACACTATGACGTTGTACCCAAGATATTTGTATTGCGTGCTGAATGCTATGCGGTTAAGATCCACAAATTTAATAATTATTAATTTTTTGTAGTAGAAATTGAAAATTTAAATTAAATCATGAACAATCAACAAATTCCTTGTCCTTTTTAGGTGATTTTGTCACAGTACTACAAATGAACATGTTAAGATTTGGTATCGGGACTTCCGGTCAAGATGGCGACGTAGGTAAACGCGGTATCGCGTCCTCCCACAACCACATTAAAGTTACAACTAAACTACAGAACAACTGTCATTCAAAACCGCCTGAAATCAAGCTGAATGGAAGTCCTACAACTACGAAATTAAAGAAGAAGCCGCATCGAGACTGGTAGGAGGGGCGGAGACGCAACGGGCTGGTCCCATACCCACGTGTGGCTGATAAAAATTAGGAGGACACCTCGGCTGGGAATGTCCTCCCTGAGGACTGAGGGGTCCCGTCCCACACCAGGCGCCCAGCTCAGGGTTCCAGAGCCAGGAAGAGAATCCCCATCACTTCTGGCTGGAAAAACCAGCAGGAATTTAGGCTGAGGCAGCTGGAGCCCCGGCAGCTCCTCTTAAAGGGCCCGCGCACGGACTTACTCGGACTCACTCTCTCCAGGCTCCAGCGTGCGGGAGGCAGCTTGAAAGGCACCAGAGTCATATGGGGAAGAACTGAGCTGTTTGGCTTGGAGCAAGGGCTGGAGAGGCAGCTTTCTCCTGGACAAACGTGCTATCAGAGGCCTTTGTTCCTTTGGTGAGCCCTTCCCTGGGCTGGCAGACGCCACCATATCTGGGACTCCAGCAACCTGGCTCACACTGTTTGCCCCGCCCTGGTGATTCCCTGAGGCCCCGCCCCACCCAACTTTCAGGCCCACCCAAGCTGTTGCCAGTTGCTTTACCATAGGATTGGCCTGTCTTGGATTCTGCTTCAGCTTTTCCTAAATTCTTTCAAACAAGCAGCATCTGGTCTCAGCTAGCCCCATACCTCTCACTAAGTAATACACAGAAACAAACAGAGGGAGGCAGCCAAAATGAGGAGACAAAGAAACAGGTCCCAAATGAAAGAACAGAACAAAACTCCAGGAAAAGAACTAAGTGAAATGGAGTTAAGCAACCTAACAGATGCTGAGTTCAAAACACTGCTTATAAGGATGCTCAATGGACTTAGTGAGAACCTCAGTGAACTTAGTGAGGGCCTCAAGAGCATAAAAAAAGACCAGTCAGAAATGATGGAATCACAGTCAGAAATGAAGGAGGCACTAACTGAAATAAAGAATAGTTTACACAGATGCAATAGTAGAGTAGGTAAAGCCAAGAAGCAAACCATCGATTTGGAATACAAGGAAGCAAAAAACACCCAATCAGAACAGCAAAATGAAAAAAGAATCCAAAGAAATGAGGATAGTGTAAGGAGCCTCTGGGACAACTTCAAGCATGCCAACATTCGCATCTTGGGGGTGCCAGAAGGAGAAGAAAGAGAACAAGAAATCGAAAACCTATTTGAAACAATAATGGCAGAAAACTTCCCTAACTTGGTGAAGGAAACAGACATACAAGTCCAGGAAGCACAGAGAGTCCCAAACAAGATGAACCCCAAGAGGCCCACACCAAGACACATCATCATCAAAATGCAAAAGGTTCAAGACAAAGAGAGAATCTTAAAAGCAGCAAGAGAAAAGCAGTTAGTTACCTACAAGGGAGTTCCCATCAGAATGTCAGCTGATTTCTCAAAAGAAACTTTGCAGGCCAGAAGGAGTGGCAAGAAATATTCAGAGTGATGAAAAGCAAGAACCTACAACCAAGATTACTCTATCCTGCAAAGCTGTCATTTAGAATCGATGGCCATTTTAAGAGTTTCCCAGACAAGGAAAAGCTAAAGGAGTTCATCACCACCAAACCATTATTATATGAAATGTTGAAGGGTCTTCTTGAAGAAAAATATAAAAAAATATGAACAAACAAAATGGCAATAAATACATATCTATCAACAACTGAATGTACAAACAAAATGAACAAGCAGAACAGAAACATTCTCATAGATACAGAGAACTTTTGTTGGGTACCAGATGGGTGGGGGCTGGAGGGAGGGGTGAAAAGGTGAAGGGATTAAGAAGTACAAATTGGTTGTTAGACTGACAAACCTCAAAGGGAAGGGGGGTTGGGGGGGTGGGAAGAAATAAACCAAAGAATTTGTATGTATGTATGCATGACCAATGGACACAGACAACAGTGTGGGGAAAAGCGGGGGGGGGGGCAGGAATGGGGAGGAGGAGGTCAGTGGGGGAAAAATGAGGAACATCTGTAATACATTCAACAATAAAGATAAGTTAAAAAAAAAAAGATTTGGTATCAAATTCTAGAAAGTAAAGCCTCTCCAATTTCTGAATGAGAGCTTCACTAGCTCTTCCTGGCAAAATAAAGGGTTTAATCTAGGTAGCTTATGTAAGTCTGAAAGCTGTTTGCTAAAAGAAAATTTTAAAACATTGGAAAGAAAAGAAAAACAAACAAACAAAAAAAACAATAGACTGTATTGTGACGCTCAGCTAATATGAAATTGATTCCAGGTTTGCAATCTTCTCTTTATTCAAACCTAACCAAAGAAAATTCTGAATCTTAGCTAAAATAAAAATACTTATAATGACAGGAAACCTATGTGAATTTGCTCAGTGTGATCGTCAGCTTACTGAATGAGAGTTGCATATATGAAAGATTCACCAAATTCAAAAACAGTGCAGTACAGATGTCAGCAGTACTTCAAAGTGAGCAGCAAGTAACTGAAGGCCTGTGGTCCCGTCAGGAGAACAATACGCCGTGGCCAGCAGAAGAGCTTCTTGCTCTAAAATGTATCCAGGCTTCTATTTACCTCCAAAGATAGATCCCATCTGTCTTCACAACTTAAAAAGAAAATGTTCTAAAATTCTTCCTCTCCCATTCATATCTCTCATCTGAATTCTCTGTGTCAACCAAGTAAAATTCAACCCATCCGTAATTGATGCATTTTTCACCCAAGTGGATTGAAATAATTTCCTCTGTGGTTTTGTAGCTACTTCTGTGTCATACAAAATTAAAACACTTAATGGTCAACTCAAAATTACACTTTGTGGTACATATATATGCTCCCATTTCTGTATGTTTGAAAGCAAATATTTTTCCTGGTTAATTTTTGAAGTTCCACATTATCTAACATATTACATAGCAATGATATGTTTTCCATCAATATTTGTCGTGTTGAATTCACATTAAAATATGTATGGCTATTCCAATGTTGTATGCTATTAATCTTCTCTAACCTTGCAGTTCTGAGATCTTCTCATTACAAGAATGTTAACTTTATATTTTGAAAGAAATATAAATAATAAGCATTGCATTTTCCAATGAAGAGCCCATTATCTTTATTGAATTGTCTTTTTTTAAGCTGAACAGAGGGGAATTTTTGAAATTTTTGATAGCTTTAAAAGAAAATGAGCCCTGGCTGGTTTGGCTCAGTGGTTATAGTGCTACCAGAGGATTGAAGGGTCACAGATTTGATTCCCAGTCAAGGGCACGTACCTGGGTTGCAGGTTCTATCCTCAGCCCTGGTCAGGGTCATGCAGGAGGCAACCAATCAATGTATCTCTCTCTCTCACATGGATGTTTCCTTTTCTCTCTCTCTCTTCCTCCCTTCCACTCTATTAAAAAAAAAAAAATCAATGAAAAAATATTCTCTGGTGAGGATTTAAAAAAATTGAAGGCTGAGTAGAACACATATTCTGCTGAATTCAGTGATGTCAACATGGATGTTCTTTTTTGCAACTAAATTATTTTACTATATTTTGGACATATTATGTCCAAGTGTAAATGATTCTTTCTTCATAGGGTCATTCTCATAAAACTTAAAAAAACTAAAAAAAAAAAAAAAAAAAACTTAAAGTTTGTGTGAAAACAAATAGCTCTGTTTTATCTTCATTAAATAATCTGCAAATATATAATTTATTAACATTTTATTAACAATAATAAAGTCTAATGAAGTCTTCTGTTTATATTTTATTGCCTAAGATATTCTCTTACTACATATTTTTTTTCTGTGTCAAGAAAAGTACATCTTTTAGATTTGTTATAAAAATGCTTTACTTAATATTTTAAATTTATTTTTTGTTACAACTATCATTCATTTATTGTTTTACATATTTATAGTGTTTGCTTTCTTCTGTGATTGGATTTGGGTCTTAAAATATTATTACTTGATATGTATTGCAATTATCAATTTTACTTCTCATATATTACCTTCTGTTTTTGCCCTTAAATCTGTTTCTCACTTTTTATTTTAATTTTTGTCTGACCTTGAATAGCTATTTTCTTTATTAAAACTGATGACTCTCAATTTCACACTCTTTAATGCTTAAGTCTCAAAATCAAATAATACCTCAAATTGTACATTCTAAAAACCTCATAGAAATGTGAATATAAGTACAAAGTGAGAAAATAAAACGAACACAAAAAATTTTTACATGGCCCTCATTTTCACACAAAAAAACTTACAACTAAATAAAGTATTTTTTCCTCATAAAACTTTTCTAAATTATAGTCTATATATTTTTCCCTTTTAATTATTATTCCTATGTTTATATTTTCAACTACATTGGCTTCCAAATGTTTTGTAAGTATTAATATTAATTTAGATAAAATTGCTCAGTCCTTGGAGAAATGGTTAAGGCTGATTTTTGTATTTTCAATGTTTAAAAATATCATCTTCTGATTATGTATTTGAGGTATTCAGCACATTGATTAAAAAAAAAGGTAATTTCTGTAAAATATGCCATGAATTTGACTTCCAGGGGCCAGATTTGATGCATCATAAACAGAAGTAATTTACAACCCTCTAAATCAGTTATTTATTTATTTATTTATTTATTTATTTATTTATTTATTTATTTATTTATTTTCTCACCCAAGGACTGCTTAGGGAGAGAGAGAAGTGAGAGAGAAACAGAGAAACATCCATTGGTTGCCTTCCTTATGTTCCCCAGCTGAGACTGAACCCGCAACTCAGGAATGTGCCCTGACTGGAATCGAACCAACAACCCTTCAGTGCACAGGGTGACACTCAACCAACTGAGCCACTCTGACTGGGCAATATCAATTATTTTGAATCAATTTATATGTTAACATATAAGCTTGACAACAAAGCTATGTGCATTACTTAGTTTTAGTATCCTCTTAGCCATGTCTAAACAGCCGAACAGCAAATTTTCAGCCATCTAATAATTAAAACATTAGAGAGGCTAATGTTTTAAAACATCAGTGCCAAAGAGACCTCTTCCCCCTAGGCTCTCTAAGCAAAGACATGGTCCTTCTGTTCAAGGACTCACTCCAGAGGTTACAATTCACAGGATATACAAAAATTTCCCTGACATCTGCTTCTTACTTAGTATAACATTTCTGCTGGGACAAAATCATGAATCACAAAATTTTATCAAAGCAAGAAAGGAGTTGTGAACTCATTCAATCCTGTTCACGTGAGAAAAGAATCTCAGGGGTCGGATTTCTACAGGCAGACCTTCAAGTGTAGGTATCTCTAGATACCTATTATTGTGATAGCTTCAAGTCACCTATTTTTAAAATATTAAAAAACATTCATGAAGCCTCCACTAGGTTTCAGACATTGTGTTATTATCACAATTAATCACCCTACACAATATAAACCCCCACCTTGGTTTTATTCCATTTTAGAGAACATAATAAAAATACCTTAGTTTAAGTCACTCTATTAAATGTTCTATGAGCATTTAAACATAAATTTGCTTTGATTCAAACCCACATTCTTGAATAAATCAAATATAAAGCATAAACTAATGATACATTTTCTTAAGCTTACATTTACTCTTTACATTTATCGGACTGTGAGAATTGGAGAATTTAGATGCTTTCTGTTTTAGAATATTAATTTTGGAATCTAAAGGCAGTTTTCAAGGGATTCAGATATATCTTTGTGAGTGTGATTATTTTGACTTAGTTTTCCAGATCAATGGTTGACATCAATTTTACCAATATATATATTTCCAAATCTTTGGAGATAAATATAAATAACTTTGTAGTCTTTTTTTTTTTTTTTTTTTTTTTTAACATTCACTGCCATTTCAATTTGAAGAATACCATTTAAATCTGACATTTTGATTATGTCATTAAAAGGCTACAATATGCACCATAGTCAATCAACAGAGATAGCATAATCAGATAAATTGAGTAATTATCTGGCCATCAAATTTTATTAATGCTGATAATTGACTCAAAAAAGGCTTCTATGAAGTTATTCACTTAATAGAAATATGTGGATGTTTTTTCACCACGTGCTTTTAGACAACATCTAAATATTTTGATTCATTCATTAATTGCTCATGTTGCCTATAGGACAATGATTCCCAAAATTGTTGACTACACCACTCACTCATCTGGGAGTTTATAACCTGTTGCATCACAGAGATTCTGTTTCAATAATTGACAAACAAAATCTGGTAACTTTGAAGCAGATTAACTGCTTCTGGGAATATGACTCACTAATACCAGTCACTTACCAAATAGTATTTATTTAGTGAAAAGCACTGTATTAGTTTCAATAGCATATATTTCTGTCTGTGAGTATTTAAAAAAAATTTTTTAATAAGACCTTTTATTTTAAAATTTTTAAATTAAATGTATTGGGGTGACATTGGTTATAATTTTATTTGTCAATTACAGATGACATTAAGTATTATTTTATATTAGTTTCAGGTGTATAGCATAGTTGTTAGATAATCATATAATTTACAAAGTGATCCCCCCAATATTTCAAGTACCCACCTGGCCCCAAACATATTTATTACAATATTATTGACTACGTTCTCCACACTTTACTTCGCATCCTCGTGACTATTTTGTAATTACCAGTTTGTACTTCTTAATCCCTTCACCTTTTTCACCCAGTCCTCCAACGCCCCTTCGCTCTAGCAACCAGCAGTTTGTTCTTGGTATCTACGAGTCTGTTTCAGTTTTGATTGCTGCTTTATTTCGTTCTTTAGATTCTGTGTGTAAACGAAATAATATGGTCTTTGTCTGACTTCTTTCCCTTAGCACGATACTCTTTAGGACAATCATGTTGTTGCAAATGGTAAAGTTTCATTCTTTTTTAAAAATGTATTTATGGAGGTAAAATTTATATACAGAGTTTTGGACGTTGTGGAACAAATATAATTGCTCAGTAGTTTCTAACAACTATAATTTTCAATATTCTTTATTACCTTTATTTCATAATTATTTTTCCTGAAAATTATCTTTTAGTGTAAATACAAAACATAAGTAATTTCACATATTTCCTTAAATGTAGCATACAATATTGTTAGCTGGTTGGAAATTAAAGAGTTCATATATATAAAAATAAATTACTGTTATTAGACTTAATTACATATCTTATAACCTAGTTTAATCTGTAGGTATTTTTTTTTTGTCTTTAAAAATGATTTTTCTCTGTTGCCATATTTAATTAGAATAAAGCCCAGAAAATATGTGGTTTACTCAGTTTCAGTTGCTTGTTCTAATTCTAGGATTCATAAAAAATGTGGCAACATATTAACTTAGATTTTGTAGTTATATATATTTAGTTTTCATATATGCATACCATCTGGATTTATTTGGCATGCAATGTGGAAAGTTAAACAATCTTTACCAACCAAAAAATATTAAAGTATTAATGAAGGCTGACAGGTATCTTTCGTTACTAACAAAATGAAGAAAAATATTTGAAGAACTCACTATGGGAAAAATAAACACATGAATAGTTAATTGTGGGAGAAATAAGCAGAATTAACAGTTTTGATGTTTCTCATTAAATTTCAGTCACAGATTTTATTCGGAGAAAGTAATTTAAATAGGCTTTGTGTTGAGGATTGTCATAATGTTTAAAATCAGGACGATGGGCTTGAATCGAAGAGTGACGGTAAACAATACTGTGTTCTCTGGGTGCCATAGGGATGAATGTCAGCCTGGTCTTATGTGAAACCTCATTAATGATCTCAAAGACAGAGTAAAGAGTGTAGTAATGAAATTCTGAAATGGGCTCAGATTAGCAGGTAGTGGAAACTTCTCTTTAAAAAAAAAAAAAGTCACTATTTGAAACTACCAAAAACAGAGAGAATCTTGGCCCAAAAGTAAAAACACTTAATTTTTAAAATAGAATATAATGAACAAAATAAGGTGATGAACAAAATAGACCCAGAGACATAGAAGTAGGGTTCAGACTGACAAACTTCAGAGGAGGGGTGTGTGGGGGGGAGATAAACCAAAGAATTTATGCATGTAAACATAACCAATGGACACAGACAACAATGCTGGTGGGGGGCAGGGGAGTGGTAACAGGAGGAGGGTGTCAATGGGGGAAAAGGAGAAACATCTGTAACAAAAATAAATTAATTAAATTAAAAAATAAAATAGAATATAGCTGAAGAAGATTATGGAAACTGTAGATAGTGTGAGCTCAATCGTTAAAAGGCAGTTTGGAAACAGGTAAAAGTAAAAATTAAATTTGAATGTTTTATTCTAATTTTACAGTTAAATAATGTCATAGATATTAGTTCAGCATTATGTTCAGAAGCTTAACAAGTCAATAGTTCATATTATGTATGTCATATCCACATATTTATTTGAAAGTCTACATGCACTTTTCTATATTTAATACTTTATGAATATCTACATTATTGTCCCTCAGAGACTGAACTTTAAATCTTGTTATAGATGTTGGCTAACTCATTCCAAGGAAGTTGTCGATGAAGGGGCAAGAGAGAAAGAAAAAGAGCCATAACAAGCAATTAAGAAGTGAAAAGTGAATAAGAATTAGGAAAGAATAGCATTGTTATGACACCTTTGGGAAAAGAGAGAGTGCTTTACTGGAATTACTTATATGGAAGAGAAGAAGGGAAAATAAACAGGAAAACATAACATTTAGAATTAATATCATGAAAAGTGGTAAACTAATAGTATTTACAAATAAAATTAGTTTGAAAATAACTTTTGCTTCAAAGATTATTACCTTTTCAGAGTAAACAAATTTTAGTCTCTAAGTTATAAGATCAGTTGCCCTGTTTATTACTGTCCAGGTATCCTTTTTGGTCTACTGCAACATAAAACTGGGATAATTCCAAAACACTAAACATTCATTAATTTTAAAACAAGACTATTTAGACCCTATCAGTTTATCTGTCAATTTTGAGCACTTTTTGCCTTAGGTGACTTCAGAAATTCATTTGGTATTCTAGAGTTTGGTTGAGTTTTTAAAAGACCATATACTACAAATGCATTTGCTTAGGGCATAGAGAAGAGCTCTGATTTTGGTGTTATAGCAAATATGTTTGAAAGAGTTCTGAATTCTGGGAAGACAGATTTCATTAGTTAAGTCACTGACCAGGATGGCCTTGGATAAACTTTTATGTTTAATTGTAAAATTGAAGGGGTGGGATTAGATGGGTCTACAACTCTAAGATTCTATGAGTGGGAGAGAAGTCCTTTGTCCCTCTTATCCTTTAAGATATAGCAAGCATGAACAATATTTTAAGAAGACTACTGAAAAAATAAGGCATAGTACAACTAACCAAAACAGATCCTACTGTACAAATTTAACAGAAATAAAATACTTATCATCTACCTAAACATTGTATCAAGAGAATATTATTAACATGATAAAAGCAATCTAGAATTCTGAGGATAAATGGGGCTTACGTGTAGATATTTAATGAGACTTTTAGATTTTGTATTTAAATTTTTCATATGGAATTTTGATAAATGCCACTTGGAGGCACTCTTATACTGTTGTACTATACAATGAATACTATCAGGATGTCATATCATGAAACTTGCAGTTTTTATTTCCTTTTTTAATTCTAATAATCACTTGGGGATGGGTAATTAGCACTGGTTGTGCTATTTAAACTTTGACATTATTCATATTTATTACCTTGTAAATGTTTACTGTTGTAAACACTCTCCTGTTCATCTAATCAAACACATTTTATTCATTCCTGTAAGGAATAAAAGAGGGTTTGGAGACAACACCTAATAATTAGTTTGAGAATAAGTTTTGGTTTACAAGTTAATGATTATTTTTCAAATTAGAAATTTTACTATTTTTTAAAAAAATGAGTGTTCATTTAACTTTGCTATTATCCAATGTAGATAATCAATAAGAACATAGATGAGAACCAATCTGATCAATTTTTTTAAGTTTTCGTAGAAAATATAGATCATTAATAGGATTATGTTAAAATATCTAATGGAATTCAATATGTACTAGATCATACATTAAATTCTTGATCTGTACAGGAAAACCAAAGTTTATAGCTACCAGCTTCTGGTAAGAAATTTCTTAAGTAATGGAGTCATTATTTGAGATTTTCTTATTTTTATAATATTAGTTTAATTTTAAGTATATAAAAGCATTCTTACTGCACATATAAAGTGAGATTGATAGTCCACACATTTTTTAGTTTTAAATATATTTAAAAGATGCTGAATAAGTATGAGTAAGAATATGTAGTTTACCTCATTTCTACTTTAATCTGGACCTGGAATCTACAAAACAGTGCATTGAAAATAATCATCTTTTACTATTATTTCATAAGATATTTTAATGTTTTTTATGATGAGTGATGATGTCATTGAAATATTCAAACTACAACATTAAAATGTTGACTTTGATCAATATTGCATTAATTCATAATGTATAATAATAATTAAAATAGTCTATTTGACTATGAATGAAACTAGTAAACACTAAGAAGTTCATGTATACGTTAACAAGCTACATATTTGAAAAGGTCAATAAAATTTCAATTTTTAAACTCTTGCTAGTCCTGTGATATACTGAAGAGGACATATTTGGAAATCTTCAGGTGGGAAGGAGGTTTTTTGCTAATCTGAGATGTCAATTATGTTCCCACTCACAGTTCTAAGCACTAGCTCACAATTATTTTTTTATTTTTATTTTTTGGTGTTCAGTTCTTCTGGAGATGCTCATCTCCAGACCCTTAAAGCTAACTCATTTATATATCTCAACACTACAGAGGTTGTTTTGTGCTATTTGTGCTAATGAAAGACTCTCTTCAATTTAGGAATTTGATTAATGTTTGAACAGTTATATGTATGTATGTAACATATACACCTACATATGTGTCTCTTTTTTATTGATTGGAGTTAATATATCATAGATTACAAACTAACAATAATGGGAAAGGTCTATTTATTGAAATTCCTACATGAACTATATAGTTCCACAGAGCAACCAAAATTGTACTTTCTGCAGTAAGTTAATGGAAAATTTTATTTAGATCTGAGAAAGCCAAAACTGCTGATCAATTGACTGAACTTTTCCCTTTTCAAATCAGTGATTAAGCATTGCATAAGAAAAACATAATAGTAAAAATGTGTGTTTTAGTTTGTGTGTGTGTGTGTGTGTGTGTGTGTGTGTGTGTGTAACAAACCATCTCAGAACAGTGGCTTAAATCAATAGAAAGCATTTCTTTTACTCACAAATCTGGGATTTGATGGGACTCAGCTAAGCCAGTTTTTTTCTCAGGGTGTACCCCATAGGGTAGCAGTCAGATACTGGCTGTGCTGGGACATAGAGAAGGCTTTTTCCCTCAAGCATCTGGTACGGGGCTCTGTGGGCATCCCTGTGTCTCCCTCCATGGTATGTTCATATGACAGCTCAAGGTAGTTGGACTTTGTACATGATGTCTTAATGTTCCCATACCAGTTTTCCAAGAGAAACAGCAGTATGTACATGGTCTTTTCTGAGCTATACTTGGAAGTCATACAGCATCACTTTACCACATTTTATTTGTCAAGATACAAAGTCCCAGTCAGTTTCAAGGTAAGAAGACACAGATTTCACCTCTTGATTGAAGAATGTCAAAAAGAACACATCATGTTTTCTAATGCAGTTCTTTTATTGAGTTTTCCAATCAAAAGTTGACTTCAACTTCATTCACTTGTGCATGTCAAGACAAAATATGAGGACATATTTAAACTATAAATACACTGAATTTTGGTGTTTTATATCTTTTGAGATTCCTAACTCAACCAAGTGTGTATGTTCTTCCAATGAACAGTATTTGTGTTTCATTTAAAATAAAATCGGCTTCTTCTATTTTAATTGAGGAAATATTTTCTGAATGTATAATGTTCTATGACTCCCTAATTTTATGATATTAAGATGAATTCATTCAAAATTATCTACTCTAATCTTGTGTGTAAAGCTTCAGCCCCTTGACAGCATCTCTGATGGTGAGGATCAGTTTATGCTCATATACACACAGAAATAATTGATTAGCCCAAGGAAGTCCACTCAAGTTATACCCAAAACCCATAGTCAGAAAATTTCTTCCTTAATTTAAAACACCTGCCTCTGTCTCTAACCCAGGTTGAAAATTATTGAACTTGAACATCATGACATCTGTGTACACGTAAGTGTGAACATATCCTGGTGCCTCCTTAGATCTTTGGAGTATCTGAGACAGTGAATTTCTGGTCTACAATCTAGATTAGGAGTAAATAAAAAATCCAATTCCCATTAAGCACAAAGATCCACTTAAGCAGCCCCACCCCTAACCCTAAAAGTCAGTAAAAGGTTATACTGGTTGCAAAAACATGCTGCTTAGATAGAATAACAAACATAAGAGACTGACTGACATACACTCTGGACACCAATAATGTGGGTGGTGAATAAACTGTTTGGCTTATTCTTCTGGTGCAGAGGAAGAGCTGAGACTTAGCTGACTGAGAGCCAAGACTTTGTCACATTAAAAAACTTTGGATGTTCTCTGTGTCCCAATGTCCTTTAATTAAAAATTTTATTGGAACACTGAAATCTGTTCATTTTGTTATGTTTGAAATAAAGGAGAGGAGATAACTACTCTTTCTTCTGCCCTCACATTATTGCTATCTACCTCCTTTTTCTGACTATAAATGGAAAGAGAACAGTCAATATGCTTTCAATTTACACAATGCCTACAGTATCTGGCATTGAAAATTTCAGTAAAAATTTACTCAACAAATATATATTTACTGAATGAATAAATTAATATATATTGGATGTTTCTTTACTATCAGAAATGTCTCTGACCTCCAGTAAAGAAGCAGAAAAGACATTGCCACAAGAGAGTCTTTTTTGGAATAGAAAATGGACTAGAAAATCACAGAAGAAAGCAGGATGCCTCTTCACCTTTTAATCCCAGAATAGTCTCCATTTTAGAAAACTTTGGAATACATCTAAGAGAGATAACCATTCTCACAAACCTCATGATTTCCCCAAAATATGTTTACCTAGTCTGAGGACATACATGACTTTTCTTAATCGAAGAAGGAAAATACAGAGGTCAGTTCTAGGGAGAGATTTAAACAGTAACCCTCATGAACTACAGCCTTATTTAACAAAGCAGATCAATTGGTGATCTCACTGCTGGAATGGGTGAATGAAATGCCTGCCCAATATAAAAGTAAGTGTATATTAAGGAAAGAGGAACAAGAGAGAAGGATCATGATGATTTTTCATGATGATGTCTTTATTTGCTATGTATTCTCACTATGGGAAAGTCATTGTAGAATTGAAATACAACAGCATTTGCAATCAGGCAGACATGAGGTCAAATCTCAGTTTTAACAATGAATTTAAAAGCTTCCAAATTTCTCTGAGCCAGCTAACCCATTTGTTAATATGGTTGTTGTGACTATGACATAATGCAATGTACACATCATTCCTAGAAGAGTGTCTCTCCCATTCTCCTGTTTCTTCTCTCATTTTTTGTCATTAGGGGTTTATCTTGGGTAATTAGGGGTTTATCTTGGGTAATTATAATGCTGGTGTGGATTTAAAGAATATCAGATATGATATCTGTCAAAAAATATTTAATTTGGACCTGGTGACATCAGCATATTCATGTGAAATATCTTTGTGTCTCTTAGACCTTTGAAGTGTGTAAAACAGTGAGTTCCTGGTTAGAACACCTGCATCAAATAAGTAATCCATACAATGTAGATCAAGCATAACCCAAAAGCCATGTGGCTCAACCTTAAGGAGTTCTCTATCTAGTGGGTGAGATGAACACAACATAGAAATATAAAATATAGGAAAAAGGGAGCAAGATATGAGCACCGGCTTGGATTCAGATGGCAAAGAGTGTCTGTGTGCTTAAGTTCCAGGTCAATAGTAGTCATTTAAACTCTGTGTGCCTCCTTGATTTTCTTACCTATAGAGAGTAGGGATGGGTCATATAATCATAAGCTGTATTGAGGGTCTAAAAGCCATGATTTGTTAAACCAATATAAAATGTTATGTTTTTTAATATAAAAGCAATTTTTATTCTTTAATTTTTGGTCTATGAATGCTGTGCAAATGAAAAGAGAAAGAAAGGGAAGTCTAAAAAGACAAATGGAGAAGTAACGTTTTTAATATTTGGTCTATTAACATTTCTTGATTCTCCAATCTAAAAAGCAATTTATCTTCTAGTGTGGAAAATTATAAAATCAACAAATCAAAGGGGTTCCAATTTGCCAACTAATAACTGGTTACATCTGAGTTACAATATCCTGCTGTCCATTTTCACTCCTTTCTGGAATGTGAGCAGAATTTGTTTTTGTTGATGTCTCTGTGAAGCATGAATATTTCCAGAATCCCACTACAACAACATCTGGTGCAACTGCTTAATATTCCGTGTACCCCATCACATCCCTGGCCCCTTGGTCATGTGATGAGTTCTGACATGTGGGCTATGGGCAGAGTGGTGTGTGCCACTCCCAGACAGTGCCTTGAAAAACCCACATACAACTCTCTAGCCCTCTCTTCCCCCAGGGCAACAGTGGACAAGACCTTATGCTGATGTAGTAGAGGCACAGCACAGTCTCAATTGCTGGGGCCCTGGTTGTCCCGGACATTTGCTCTCATCCATAACAGATTATGTACAAGGAAGAAAGAACCTTTGTTTGTGAAAACAGAGAGCTTGGGTTATTTGTTACCACAGCATAACCTTCTCTGTACTAATTCTTTTCTTAAGATATCAGCCTGATGACCTTCTTAATATATCACTGGACACTTAGTTTGCCCATGCAGCCATTCTGCAAATACATCAAAATTCACTAGGGGAGCTAAAATAAGTTATACAATTAGGAAGGTATATAAGTACATGAGTAAATTGCTGAAAAGAAACTGGGCTTTTGGAGGACCACTAGTCTTCAATTAGTATATTATCATTAGTAATTTTAAGGGAGGAAATCAGTAAGAATATGATAAAGCTGGGAAGTTGTATAAAGCATATACCCTTATATTTCAAATTTAACAGATCCACTAGCAGACTTCAGTGACCAGCAACATTCTCACAGGAGTATAAACCTGTCTGCTAACTTACTGGTAAATTTTACTTAGCCCATTGGACAGGGTTGAAAGTTGAAGACCCTTTTTTTTTTTTCCCCTAGCAAAATTATGTTATATGCTAAAACTGTGGAAGCAGCAGTTGAGCAAAGTTTAATCTAAAAGGCTTTCTTTTTTAAAAGGCCTTTAAAATGAACTACAATGAAATTGAATGGATAAATTACAGGAGTTTTCACATTTTTTAAGAGAAAATAAGTGGATTCATAACTACATTGGAAATTTGAAGTTTTTTTTACTAGAATCACTCGACTGGAAAAGGTTTGGGCTGCTGATGGCAGGGGGTGTATAGGTCATACCAACAATGCTCTCCATACGATGTTTGCACTCTATTAAACCTAACGAAGGGGGTGGGAGCAGGAAGGAGGGGGTCAATGGGGAAAAAAGAGGAACATCTGTATTACTTTCAACAATAAAAAAACCAACCCCACAATAAAAAACAAACAAAAAACCTAATGGACTATGAATATGTGAGTTGAAAATAACATTTCTCTAGTCATTGCAATTGATTTAAATCTGCGGTTGAGGTACTACATATAATACTTCAGAAGATTTTGAAGACTAAAATCCAAAAGACTTAAATTACTCTGGTCATTTGTGATTTGTTTAAATTACTTGAGTGACTAGTTTTAAGATAGACCTGTATCATATAATAATTGTCACTGACCAGAAATTAAACAGATGGGAAACTTTTCTTCCTGCAGCTTTCTGAATTATTAATTCATGATCTCTGCTAGGAAGACTCTTTTGCAGATATGGCTTCACTTGCTCATGGGTCACTAGATGGATTTATTCTTGTGTTTACACCTTAACTGGTGCCTGATGTTAATTTGACCAGCCAACGGATGAAACACTTAAATAATTTCTTGTTAAAATGACTCAACAGAAGTAAAATTATTTGCTAGAGCATTAATCAAAGACCATCTGTTCCAACAAGAAATTTTGTAGTTTCCTAGTTGTTCTCTGAAAGTTTAGTGAGACCTCTCGATTAGAAATCTCACCAGTTACTTAATATTGACATAGATAACAGATTAGTCAAAGGCGTTTCTAAGATAAGGAATATATAATAACTTGTATATATAAAGATAATTTTAGCTTTTCTAAAAATGATATCCAAATTTAAAGTCTAATTAATTCAATATGATTTTCTCTTCTACACTTTAAAATATGGTGCCTAAATGTATAGTTACCAAAGTTTAGTGAAAAAACCTGATTTCAGATTTAATACCTAAAAAAAAAAAGCACATATCCTTCCAAAATGTGCCCTTTAGCAGCTTCACTGATATTATCTGGGAGAACATTTGATCTCTGAGAGCAGGAATTCAACATTTCCTTTAAAAAAATCCAATATCTTGGAGCTAACTAAAATCAAGTAGTGTATATACATGGGTCCTAAATGTAAGCTATATCGGTCTTTCCAGCTGCAGATAACACCACACCCACCTTAAAACTGCTTAGACAGTGTGGACACATGACCTCATGTAACAAGAGTCCCAAGGGAGGAGGTCCCAGAATCTGTTACATCAGTGGTTCAATGAAATCATCAAACACCCAATTCTGTTCATTTTTCTGTGCAGAAATCCTCATCCTGTCAGTTAATATCTTTAGACATGACCTCTTTTGGCGTCATGATAACTGAATAGCCCTCAACACCCTACCCTCATACAACCATCTAAATGTGAATAGGGACAAAGCGAACCTCTCTGAGAAGGATAAAATCTTTTCTATAAGGCCAAGGAAGATTTCCTGCGCACTGACCTTGTCTGGAATTGCATGAAAAATCCTTTGCAAAGAAATCAGTGTTGAGAGGAGTAGAATTGCCGTGATGTTCAATAAGCAAGATTCCCCCTCAAGCTAGGTCTGAGGAAGACTCGATCTTTCTAAAACAGGTGACCACCTTATGTGTGAGTAAATCTGTGGATACACTGACAAAGAAAAATTGGGAAAATATTGCTGTTGTGTAGGGGACCAACACTTTCTGCCATAGAAAATAATAGCATTGTTTCAGAGAAGCCGTAAATAAATACTGGGTGGAATGCAATGGGATGCAAAATGGAATATTTTGCTACTATTTTCTATTTGTAGAAATATTATTTTTCTTACTTGATAATTATTTCAATGATTAGTATAATTGTTAAATTATTAATGCTATGGATAGTAAGACTGAGTATTTGAAAGGAAACATTTCAGTCATGAAAGACTGAGGAATATATTTGAAGAAACAAAATAATTCCTTTTAGCATTTTTCTGCAGCAAAGGATATATTGAGTTTCCTTGATTTGGGTAAAAAGAATAATAAGGTTGTAAAATATTGGGACAATAAATAGTTTCTATTATATTATAAAATAAACTTCATTTTAGGCCATACCCAAATGCTATTCTTAAAATTTTATCAATGTATATTCAATTTCAAATGAGTTCTACCATTAACAAGAAGTTCAAAACTAATATAGTATTTCTAAATTGTTATTAATAAAACTTAATTACATTAATTTGAAGGGTAACTTTTAAGTCCAGAAGTTTTTGCACACAGAATTATGAAAATCTTCTTTTTTTTTTTTTTAAGTAGGGGGTTAGATAACACTCTAGCCAATAATTTTTGCTTATAATAGTAATACTTTGGGATTTAAAAATGAGCAGAGAATGCAGTAACAGGAAAATGCTCTCTCCATGATATCCCTTAAATACTGTCTCATCCAATTTTAATGTGGTAGAAATTTAATTTAACTCCCAAGCAGACCTACAGCACTGTTACCTCAGAAATCACCCAGAGGGCATCCTTCAGGCTAGTAGACAGAGCTCTGGGGACATAATTGAGGTGCCTTTGTTTGAACAACAGATGGCTGAGGCTGGCTTATTTGGAAAACCCTCACAGCCCATAACAGTAGTAAATTTTCCATTGCATATTATTTTCTATCTCCTCCACTTTAATAACTTTGTTCTTAATAACCCGAAGAGGGAAAGTAAGCCTTTTGATCTATTCAAAGTTTGTTGCACACTTCGAACATTTGGTTTGGGTGAGTCATTGACTAGATGGCTATTGTTATAAGACAGATAATACGTAGGTAGTAGTGAAGTTAATGTCTGGAGAATCTTTCTTTTATCCCCTGGAGTACTAAGTGCCTTTTTCTCCTCTAATCCTTAAATAGGTCCTGAAATTCCACCTTTTTCTAAAAGACTTAATAATAGGAGGAAAACCAAAAATACAGCTGTGAACTTACCTAGTTAAACCTTAAACCCAAATTAGCTGTCATGGTTCACTGTCTCAAAAAATTAAATATATATTTTTTTAGATTGTATATGCTTCTTTTCTTACGTTTTCTTCTCAATCTCATGTTTATGGAATGATGATTGAGATGATTGTACAAACTAAATTTGGACAGCTCAGATATCAAATTTTGCCCTATAGTCCCCATCAACAGGCACTTACTGATCAGATCACACATTGTACGTTTGTCAAGTCACTGCTTCCTCCAAGGATAGACTATGTGCCCATCCCTCATGCAGAAGATTCTTCCTACACAAACAAAATTTGGGTAAAATTATAGTCCCCCAAGTTCATGTGTGAAGTTGGTGGGACTTCAATGTTTCATGTTTATTTACATCTGGTCAAATAAAAAAAAATTAAAAAGGGGTGTAGGAGGCTGATTTTTCCAGAGAACATGAATGCCAGGGGAATTAAAACAAATGTAAGGAAGCTTCATGCTGCAGAAATATTGCCTTTACTGGGATTCAGGCATGTATGGGCATTTTCTGGAGTCCTAATAGGACATTCCTAAGAGAATTACCTTTGTATGGTGACTGAAGAGATCCTTAGAAAACAACTCTACTCAGGAACAGAATGGTCTAGAGCAGCGGTTCTCAACCTTCCTAATGTCCAGACCCTTTAATACAGTTCCTCCTGTTGTATGTGGGCGTATCTGCATGTGGGCGGACCTGCCTGGAGACAGATAGAGGAGCGGTGTCTCGGTTCCTAAGACCATTGGAAATATGTGTTTTCCGATGGTCTTAGGCGACTCCTGTGAAAGGGTCGTTCGACCCCCAAAGGGGTCGCGACCCACAGGTTGAGAACCGCTGGTCTAGAGCATACCTTGGAAACATGGTATAACAGTGACAGAGTGAAAGGAGAAGTAGCTATGCATGAGAGTTGACTGTACTGTAGAGGGAAGTCGTGATTCTCATTGTGCTATGGTGAGCCCTTCCAGTCCAATCCACAGATGCCAGGGAGAAAAAGGACTACACATAAAACTGTACAGGGAAACTGTAGCCAACACTGGGGCATAAGCAGCTCAGTTTTGGGAGCTCTCTGGAAGAAAGCTGCCTTACAGGGGGGAGAGAGAGAGAGATGAAAGGAAGGAGGGAGGGAGGGAGAGAGAGAGGGAGAAAGAGACAGAGAGAGAAAAAAAAGAAAGAAGGAAAGAAACAAAGGAAGGAAGGGAGGAAGGACTGCTCTAATGTCCTCTGTGCTCTGTTTGTCCTTCTCTCTCCTTGAACTTCAGGCAACCACTGATCTTTTTATTGTTTTCATAGCTTTTCCTTTTCCAGGATGTAATATAGTTGAGTCATACAGTATGTAGACTTTTCAGATTGGCTTCTTTCTCTTAGTAATACACATTCAAAGTTCCTCTGTGTCTTTTCATGACTTGATAGCTCATTTCATTTAGTGTTGAATTATATCCTATTGTCTAGATGTATCACAGTTTATTTATCAATTCACCTACTAAAAAACATACTGGATGCTTCCAAGTTTGGGCAATTATTAATAAAACTTATATAAACTTTTGTGTGCAGGTTTTTGTGTGGGCATACATTTTCAACTCCTTTGGGTAAATACCAAGGCACATAATTTCTGGACTGTATGGTAAGAGTATGTCTAAAGTTTTAAAAACATATTTTTATTCATTTTTTTTAGAGAGAAAGGAAGGGCGAGAAAGAGAAACAGCGATGTGAGACAGAAAGATTGATTGACTGCCTCCTGTACACCCTATACTGGGGATCAAACCCAGACATGTGCCCTGACCGGGAATTGAACTAGGACCTCCCAGTCCATGGGATGATGCTCAATCCACAGAGCCATACTGGCTGGCCAAGAGTATGTTTAATTTTGCAAGAAACTGCCAAACTATCTTCCAAAGTGATTACCATTTTGCACTCTCACCAGCAATGAGCGAGAGTTTCTGTTGTTCTCAATCATCGCCAGCTTTGGGTGGCGTCAGTGTTTTGGATTTTGGCCATTCTAATAGGTATGTAGTGGTATCTCATTGTTGTTTTAATTTGCATTTGTATTTCTTCAATGACACATGATGTGAAGCATGTTTTCATAGGCTTATTTTCCATCTGTACATCTTCTTTGATAGCATGTATGTTAAGATCTTTGGCCAACATTTTTAAAATTTGTTTTCTTATTGCTGAGTTTTAAGAATTCTCAGTGTGTTTTGGAGAACAGTCTTTTATCAGACATGTTTCTTGCAGATATTTTCTCCCAATCTGTGGCTTGTCTTTTCATTCTCTTGATAGTGTCCTTCACAGAGCAGAAGTTTTTAAATTTAATGAAGTCCAGCTTATCTATCATTTCTTTCATGTATCTTGCCTTTGATGTTATATCTAAAATGTCATCACCAAACACAAGGTCATCTAGATTTTCTCCTATGTTATCATCTAAGAGTTCCATAGTTTTGCATTTTACGTTTAGGTATGTGATCTATTTTGAGTTATTTTTTGTGAAGAATATGGGTCTATGTCTGGATTCCTTTGTTTTCTGTGTGTGGAGCCCAGTTGTTCTAGCACCATTTTTTGCCTTTCTTTTATATGTGAGAATAAGGTTTTATCCAACAGTTTTTATTTATTCATTAATTTATTCATCAGCAAACGATTTTTAAATGACTCATAGAAACAAGATACTGCACCAGACACTGAGCTTTCAAAATGAAAAATAAAACATATTCTTTGCCTGCAAGGAGTTCCATTATCATAAGGGATTCAGAGAAGTAAATCAATAATTAAAATAAAATTACACACACATTTTTTTTTCTGTAAGGCAAGTAATTATATTGATAAATATAAATTATAATGCACACATATATTACAACCTGACATTTTATATAGCTTAAGTACAGAAAGACAGTAGGGATATTCATCAACAAGATTATAACATATATTATCTACTTTCAAAGAAAAATATCTGTTAATTTACCCATTCAAAAAATACTTATTAAACCACTACTCTATGGAAATCACGGGCATGGTGGGATTGGAGTATAGACTAAAATAAAATATAATTCCTGACTTTAGAGAGCTTAATAATATGTCAGAGATAGAAACATGATTGGCCATAATTCAAGAGAGAGTACAGTACATGTACTAAAAGAAGTATATTGAAAGAACTATGGGAGTGCAAAAAAGAGAGAAATTTGGTTAAAAAGCAACAATGAGTAAAATTGCTGGTGCCTTAGCAGGAAATAAGGCATATACTAGTAGCCATTGTATTTCTAACTGCTACAGGTTTTCAGTAGTACAATGACATTTTCACTTATAAATGTCTTAGTAAAGAGTATTAATTCTATTAAATCTCATCCTTTAAGTGCACGTTTGATAGTCTGTGTGTCGAAATGGAAGGTCTGTGCAAAGTGTTCTGCAGGGTATGGAAGCCGAGTAGCTGACTAAAGGAAATGCCCGTGCGATTTCGTTGCGAGCTAAACTAAAAACACTTTGCATGGAACATCGTGTTTTGTTTTAAAGAATGACAAACTGACGGCCTTTTGGCTAAGATCAAGTGTAAAGAATGACAAACTGATAAACTATGGATGTTTTGACTTGGGTATTTGTCAGATATTTCCCCAAAAAGAAACAACTGACCAAACAACTGACAGGTTGCAAAGTATAGAATTAGAGTTTTTGAGGAAAAATTAAAACTTTGGAAAATGTTTATCTGCCCCTGTGAGCCTGCCACTTACACCACATTTAAACACTTGTCTGATGAGATCAATGATGCTATTAATTAAAGTGATTGTTTTTTTAGAACGTATAATAAAATGTGTCAAAATTTAAGAGATCTGCAGAAATTAATGAGCCAATATTTTCCAAATGACCAATACATTGTTTTAAAATTATGTGTTGATAACATCAATTCAGAATTCAAGATTGATCAACAAATAATAGTCTAATAGAGAGTGAAAGAGTCATTGATTCGGTTTCAGATTTCACAGTGCAACCAATCTTTAAGAAAGTACCTCTTGTAGATTTTGGTGTATCAAAGGATCCACATTCATATGAAAGGCTATAAAAGCATTCCTCCATTTTCCAACTACATATCTTTATGAGGGTGAATCTGATTTTTTTTCAATATACTGCAACCAAAACAACATATTGCAACAGAGTGAATGCAGAAGCATATATAAGAATTAAATTGCTTTTTTTTAAAAGCAGACATCAAAATGTAAAATAATATTACTCTTCTCACTATTTTTTAAAATATTTCTTTATTGATTTTTTAGACAGAGAGGAAGGGAGAGAGAGAGAGAGAGAAACATCAATATGAGAGAGATACATTGATCATTGATCAGCTGCCTCCTCCACGCCCCCTACTGGCAATGAGCCCACAACCTGGGCATGTGCCCTGACTGGGAATGGAACTGGAACCTCTCAGTCCATGGAATGATGCTCTGTCCACTGAGCCACACCCACTGGGCTCACTATTTTTTAGATACAGAATTGTTTATAAAAATATGTGTATGTTAACATGTAATGGATGTAATATTACCAGTTTAACCTAATAAAAATATTTTTAAATTTCTGTAGTTTTAATTTATTATAGATTTGACTCACATAAACAAAAGCCCCTTCGAGTCCCTGTGCCAGTTATCAGTGTGTTGCCTCTCAGCTCTGAATTTATTCTTTTTGCTCTGTGATAATGGAGCTGTGTATATATTTTTCCTTTGCTGTCAGCAGAAAATTAAGCTCAGTCAGTTAGGGCACTGGAGTGACATTAGAGGTGGAAGAGGTTTCTCTTTCTGCTTCTGTGGTGGCTTCATTGCCAGGATCCTGGAGAATGCTTTTTGTAGTTTTCAATGTGGGCAACTATGGCGTCCCAGCATCCGCAGACACTGGGATCTGCAGCCCAGCCCAGATCCCACAGTGTCTGCTCTCTGTATCGTCTCTTCAGCCACGTGCACAATGCACATGCCGGAGGTCCCAATAGGCTGCATCTAGTATGCAGACCACCTACCCTTTATCCCACACAGCTCAGTCCAGATACAGAGGGTACTGACTTGTACAGGTGAAGGCCTGTCCAGCTCCTGGCTTTAGCAGTTCCTACAGTGGGGCTCTGACTCCCTCTGGGGGTTTGGACATGAGCTTCAGCTCACCTACACCTCAGAGGGTTCTCCTACTTGTCCAGTGACTTTGGACAAGCTCTTCCCAGGCAACTCAGCAGTTTCCTACCATCCCTGGGTTGTACCAGACCTCCTTCAACAAGATCTGAGCCCCAGCCTTGGGCTCAGAATTCCTCCTGTACGTTTGTCCTGCTTTGGGACCCATCCCTCTGCTCCAGGGTGCATTTCAGCATTATCTCTCTACCTTTATAGTTACTCTACTGAAACAGCTTGATAATAATTATTTGCATAAAACTTCTCCATTTAGATTGTTGTGTGGTATCTGACTCCTGGCTCGACCCAGAGTCCTTAATAATCTCTACGATATCCTTGAGAACAAAACGTTTGAGAATGATTGCTGTAGGGTATAGTAAATGCAATGGAAGGTGATCGCCACTGCCTAGCAGTGGTTCTCAACCTTCCTAATGCCGTGACCCTTTAATACAGTTCCTCATGTTGTGGGGACCCCCAATCATAAAATTATTTTTGTTGCTACTTCATAACTGTAATTTTGCTACTGTTATGTCTTAGGCGACCCTCGTGAAAGGGTCATTTGACCCCCAAAGGGGTCGTGACCCACAGGTTGAGAACCGCTGGCCTAGAGGAATTGGGGAACAACATCCTTTAAACTCTTGTCCCTGTAGCAATAAATTAATCCCATTGTAGTAAAGGCTTGAAGATTAAAATGTCTTCTACAATGGGAGAGACAAATCTTTTGTGGTTATAAGAATTTTACAACACTCTTTTTTACCCCTGTGGTTTTAGTGAATAAAACTGGTATTGATTCTGGGACATTTAAAAAATACATACTGATCTTTTTCCAAAAGCCATTTCTCCTTCAGTTGTTTGCATTTCACTTTATAGGCCAGAATCTGACCCCTTCTCATCACTTTTATCACTCTTACTACAAACCAAGTCACCATGATTTCTTGCTTATATAATGACAAAGCAATCCTAATTGGAGTCTAGGCAAATATCTATATATAGCAGGCTGACATCTACATAGAAAAAAGGGTGATACTGACAAAATATAAGCCAGACAACATCATTCCATCACAAAAATCTTCCCGTGGTTTCCCATATAGTTCAGAATTTTTTTTTTATTCCTCATCCAAGGACATTTTTGCATTTATCTTCAGATAGAGCGGAGGGATAGAGGGAGAAACATTGATGTGAGAGAGACACATCGAGTGGTTGCCACCCACATGACCCCAACTGGGGCTGGGGACAAACTGCAACAGAGGTATGTGCCCTTAGTGGGAACCGAACCTGGGTTTCTCCGGTCCATGGGCCGACGCTCTAACTGCTGAGCCAAACTGGCCAGGACATAGTTCAGAATTTTTTAAAAAAATCTTTCCAATGGCCTAAAGGTTTCTATACAATCTTTTCCTCATTATCTTTCTGCCTTCATCACTGGCTACTTTTCTCATCATTTCTGTTCTGGCCGTACCTGCTTCCTTGAAACAAAAGGTACATAACACCTCAGTGCCCTGACATATATAAACAACTTGATGGCTGGATAGTTGTTGTTATTTTTTTTTCTTTGTTTATTTCTAAAAAATCAGCATCCAGAACAATAGCTGAAAACATTAGTTAGTCTAGAAATATTTTTTGAATGAAGAAATAAACCATAGTCTGAACTCAAAAAGGCTAGAGAAACCTAGATTGAATCTAAAACTCTGGGTTTTTTTTGGAAATGGTCTTAATTCCCAAGTTTTTCTCTGATTATAAATATTTTGTTATATTTTACATCCTAAGAGATACAGTTATTTCATTCCAGTTTAAGATTGGATTTCCAAGATAGTGCCAGAATTAAACCATGAGTTAGAAACAAGGCCTTTAAATCATTAAAAAATATTAATTTAGCACCTGACATATTTAAGGTAACTATTTTAGGTTCTGTGTAAGCCAAGATGATAAAATGTCATACCTGTCAGTTACACAGAAGACAACATAAAGTATACAGTGGACATTTTCACTCGCAAAATGGCAGACCACACTCACATTGAAACCACTACTTGCCACTCCAAATCCACAAAGTACAGGAAAAGATAGTAAAAATGAATCAATGAGCATGTAACATGATCAAAATAAAGAGGAAGTTTCCAAGGCACTGAATTGGTGTTTTAAAAAGGGGCAACCAACTGAAATGTATCACAACTATAAGCTAGGGGCTCAGATAGAATATGATGGACAAGAAGGAGAGATTGGATTCCTATTAAAACGGAAAGGAGATGAGAACTCAGATATTATAATAGCATATAGAGAGGGCTGAAATTTCCTGTATAGAGTATTGGTGTTAAGGTGAAGAGGAAGATAAGAATGAAAATTAAAGGTAGAGACAAGGGAAGTTTGAAAACTGTGGATTTGAATTAATAGGTAATGGGAAATGTTGTAGGCTCGTTAGTCAAACAGAAACATATGTCCCTGGACAGTAGAGAACTCGTTTTAAAGACAATTGCTATTTTGCACTGAAAAGAGTAGTAGCAAGTCATAGGAAAAAGAATCCTAAATATAAAAAATGTTAGTGAATACTTTTTTAGGTCTAAAATATTTCTGAAAAAAATTTCCAGGCTGTTAGAATTTTAGTTAGCTTCACACTTTCTCTCTCAATATTACACATTTTCAAAATGCTAATGAGTTGATGAATATCATCTGTGGAAGTTTAAATAAATGGCTCCAGATTTGTTGGAAATTTTCCTATTAATTTTTAGGGTCTATGCACTCTCTCCTTTGAAACTGGATGGGTTAGGGGTCTCCTTTGAACATAAGGGCAGAGCAAATGTGTATGCACAAACATAGTGCAATGATTGTTGTATGTCCTTTGTTTAAGAAACAAGGTTCCAAGGCAGCAAAAGTAATTGGAATAAAATGTAGTACCTTGAGGTGGGTGAAGTCATAAAAAAAAAAAAAATATAGACAAAACAGAATAATCTAAAACATAAAGGGAAAATCTAAAACACATGTGATTAGCTTTGGGACTGGGTCATGGGTAGATGCTTAAATGGGCCTTGAGAAGGTTGCTGAGAAGGCTTAAAGGAAAACGAGGAAGCTGTTATTGAAAACCAGAGGAAAATAGATTTCTTGATACATGGTGATGAATAATTAAGCATGACTGCCACCTGCAGTAACATGGAAAGTAGACTATGTACCTAATGAACTGATAGATCTGGCTAAGGAGATTTCTGGACAATATGTTCAAAGTGTCAATTACTTTCTTGTAGCTATATATCACAAGGTGAGAACAGACAGAGATAAGCTAACAATAACCTTATTTAGTTTTCCACTTAAAGAAAATATGTCAGCACTTCCTGTTTCTAAAGTACATCAACTCATCCCCAGTGCATTGGTCCAGGTCCTCTGAGAAGCAGATGTTAGGACAGTGTTAGATTGTAATAGGTTTATAGGGGGAAGTACTTGTGATGTAAAAAGTGAAGGGAGCCTGGGGAAGAAGAGCTAGTAGACCATGATGCCTGTATGACACCTGTGAAGAAGAGAGGAAAAGGAAGATTAGATAAGAAGAGTCTTAGACTATAGTACAGTTCTAAGAAATTTTAGCCAGGTAAAGGTTGCTGACAATCAAGACCATAGTACAAAAATGGTGATAGCTTCAGAGAGCAGCAGCCAGGGTCATCTGTCAATTGGAATTTCTGCAGCACAAAATCTGCATTATGGATTTTCTTAGTCACCACAATTCACTGCTTGTACTGCACTGATATACTTCTCTACCCATGTCCAAAGAGCAGCTTATCCATGGTTCAATAGACTCTTTTCTTGAGCATAAACTTAGAAGGGGGAGGTTAGTGAGATACATTTCAACCCCCATCAGTGTAGCTTATCTTGGAGCCTTAAGCAGTACCTACACTCTCCCTCCTGCACTCCATTATAAATTCTCCTCACTTTCAGCTTTTTCTTTGGTGGCCCACTAAGGTGACCAAACCTTCATTCTTAGAGATTGAACCCTTGACAATCATACCCTTATCAAATACAGGCTGCTATATGTATTCATTTATAGTATCGATGGAACAAGGAAATGTCAGGAGGTGTCCAAGCCCATCACCTTCGTCCCACATATCTCTCCACCTCCTTATTGAATACAAGCATCTTTGCCTTCTTTTGCTGATTAAGGTCAATTATTCTTGGAAATATGGTGACTCCTCTTTTTACCTACTGATTCCTGAATATAAGAAGTCCCAAGTGGCCTATGGTACACTCCAATTTTTTCAGAGTGTTTCCTCTAAGTCAAAAATTCTCCTATATTTTTAGAAGCCTGTTTCAGTGCATTCCACCTATCCATCTGCTTCTGAAAAGTGTGACATGATAAAAACCAGTGGATCCCATGGTCATAAGATCAATACAGCTCTTCCATTGCTAGGAAGGAGGTCTGCAGGCCAGATATTATCCTACATGGGATTCCTTGTCTTGAATCAGGCAATTCATAAACATTTGGGTTGTAAGCTCAAGTTTTTCTGGAAGGAAAGGCAAACCCATATTCATAGTAGGTCTATATACCTATGAGGATAAGCTATTGGCCCTTTTAGGATGAAAGTGGCCCTATGCCCAACATGACTTGTTCCCAAATGCCTGGTTTGTCTCCTTAAGGAATAGTGTCATATTGGTAGTTGGGAATTGAGCTAGATTGCTGATAAATTGTGTATTGAAAGGCAGAAGTAGCTAGGTAAGTGTAGGGCTGTGCTTTTGAGCCCATGTATAGCATTTTTCTTTATAACCACGGCCCTTCCAGTTATTAGCCCATCATGGCAGTTCCAGGGTGCCCAGTAAAGAAGGCTAGTTACCAACAACTGGTCAAGTCATTTCGAGTCCTTGGTTTTTCACTACCATTTCCATGGCAAATCCTTTCTACTAAGGATAAAAGTGTGGTACCAAAATCTCTGAAGCATGTGTCCAACCTGTTTGTTCATCTCCATGCATCCTCCAGACCTCATTGTCTCTGATCTCCTAGTCATTTGCTTCTAAGCCTCTGACCAAATAGAAAACCAGGCCATTGACCACTACCCAGTAATCAATACATATTAATTTCCCAGAGAGAGTCATTTTTCCTTTCTCAAAAGTATATATGTAGATGTACCACTCAAAGCTTTGCCCATTAAGATGAGTTTGTCCATCCATTGTCTTTCATGAACAAATGTGAGTATGGTTGTAACACCGTTGCTAAACAATTTTGGTGAAGAAATGCTCTATTCATAAATCAAGACAGGAATTTTTTTCTTCCTCAACTAGTCTTACAAAACCCCCCCATATTTCCATAGTGAAAGTTGGAGCAGGGGTGTTATTGCTGATATGCTAGGTGACATAAGGATGTGGGCTTCCTGCTCATGCAGCTTACCCATGCCCTCTGGTTCTGTTTCGTTCCAAGCCTATGTGCTCTATTTCCATCAATGGACTATTGCTGAGTCTGTCCACCTCTATCACTTGCTGGATCTGACAGAACACAACTCATGATAAAAGCTCCTGATATATGGTTACCTTATGTTCCAAGTCAAATATTTTTTCTGTCATATGAAGTAACATGTTAGGAGCTGATTTTCAAATGGTGTATAATTCTCTGCTGGAAATAGCATGGCCTTTTTCCGGAATTCCAGGGGTCTGCACTTCGATTCTTTCACTGGGACATACTGTGAGCTCTATCCTGCATATTTTCCCATGATTGATATCTCCAACACTATGAGGCCTATCAAATTTTATGACCCAACTAGGTTGCCCAACCACCTTGGTTTCTCTAAAGCTTTCCTGGTTTTAGTATTAAAAGTCTTGTGTCTCAGGAAACCCCTTAGTCCCAGGCAAACTGACATAGATAGTTGTCATACTACAAGTGACAAGGATGCTTGCAAGCCCCATTAAAGCTGAAAATCTTCCATGTTATTTTGGAGATGGGGTATAGTATGAGATATGTTGTTTCCAGAATGCAGAGGGACGTATTACTATGTTCTGTGCTTCTTTGTGATAAGGGATACAGATGTATCAATGTCTTATATTTTGGAGAAGATATCCTGGCATACCTCTGGAGTGTGGACCCCCAAAATTTCACAATAGTAGCAGGTCTCTGAACTTTTATAGTCTTTATTCCTCAGCTACTGAGGCTCATGCACCTCTACCAAGACCTCCAGGATACTAGCCACCTCTTGCTTATTTTATCCATCATCCTGATGTAATCATTGTAACAATCTGTGTAACTTTCTTTGGGATGTTCAGACAGTACTGATCTCTTCAGATCACATGATGGCAGAGACTAAGAATATTAACATAGTCTCGAGGCAAAACTAAATGAACATTATTGTCTAACTCACATGAATGCAAACTGTTTAATATCCCTTTCTAATCTGAATGGGAAACAATGCATTTGTCAAATCACTGTCACATACAGTGTATCTGAAGTCTCACTAATTTATTCTTACAGTGATACCACATGTGGCACAGCAGCTGTGATCAGGGACATGACTTAGTTAAACCTTCAGTTGTCTACAATCATTATTCAGGATTCACTGAGTTTTTGTAGAGGCCAGACTGATGAATTAAATGAAGGTATGATAGAATCATCATCCCTACATCTTTCAAGTCATAAGTGAAGGCTCTAAACTCTATACACTCCAAGAATGATATTTTCTTGATTTACTTATATGGCAGAGTCAGGGAAGATGGTTTCTGAGGTTTGTAGTTTACCTTATCCACAGTGATAGTTTTTACTCCCAATGTTATTTGTTTTAGTTACTCTAAGAAACATACAACAGCCTTGGCCGATTTGGCTCAGCGGTTAGAGCGTCGGTCCATAGACCAGAGAGACCCGGGTTCAGTTCCTGCTAAGGGCACGTACTTGGTTGCAGTTTGTCCCCGGCCCCATTGGGTGGCAATCAGTCGACAGTCGATGTGTCTCTCTCACATCAATGTTTCTCTCTTTCTCTTCCTCCCTTTCTCCCTCCCACTCTATCTGAAGACAAATGCAAAAATGTCCTTGGGTGAGGATAAAAAAAAAAAAAAGGAGACAACAGAAAGGCATTAAATGTGCAAGAAATTTGTTAGAGTAATGCTGTGAGGGAAAACAGTGGGGAAGCAGAGGAGTTGGGAAAAAGCATCGGATCAAGATGTAGCTTTGTGCATGGTGAAGGAGGGGGGAGAGATAAAGTGTTGGATAGACAGATCATCACACTGCAGTGCAGTTCCAAGAAATGTTGCTAAACAGATGAGGAGTCTTCGAGTCAAAGTCCTCCATCAAAAGAGTTCTGTCTCTCAGAGGAGTGTGCTTAACTTATCTTGCCACATGTTGTCACCGAGAGCAGTCCAAGGGGAACACGGGCTCACCACATTGTGGTGGATTCAGGTGCCCCAGCTGGCATTATCTGTCATTAAGCGTCACCCAGAAGGGTTCTGAGTGGTATGTTTGTATACTACCACAGTCACTCTCTCCAGCAGAATATTTTCAAGTAGCAAAATAACTCAAGGAAAATCTAAGATGCTGTAAAAAAAAAAAAAAAAAAAAGGTTTCATAGTAAAAATGAATAAAAGTCTTACTGTTTTAAAAGACTTAAAGTGTTCCTCACAAACCCTTTAAATATATAAAATTCTCTCTCAGACATGTTTTGGTGAAAAATAGGGGTTCTAAGACTCTTACAGTTTTTTCTCAAAGCAGTTTTACAGGGAGTCCAAGACAGAGAAAAGTTTGTAGGTATAGCTTTTGTCTAATAGAATAAATGATAGATCATCACACAAGAAATATTTTTTAATATGTTCTTTTAAATTGATTTCAGAGAAAGGAAGGGAGAGGGAGAGATAGAAGCATCGATAAGAGAACATCCACAATCTGCTTCCTGCTAGTCCCCTACTGAGGATCAAGCCCACAACCCAGGCATGTGCCCTGACCAGGAATTGCACCAGCAACCTTTGGGTACATGGGCCAATGCTCAACCAACTGAGCCATACCAGCTGGGAGAGAAACAGTTTTAACTTATACCAGTTTGAACTGAGAGAGACAGAGACAGTACAAAATGAAACAAACAAAACAAAAAAAAGCCTTTGGGCTCCTACGTTTTAAAAATAGGAATCAGATAAACTCAGTAGTTGTTTTAACCTGATTTTTTTGTTTTTTGTTTTTTTTTTGGGGAGGGGGGTAGGGATGATATAAACCAAAGAACTTATATACATGTGTGCATAACCAACGGACATAGACAACAATGCTTGGGTGGGGGTGGGGGGATAGGGACGAGGGTGTCTGTGGGGAAAAAGGAGAAATATCTGTAACAAAAATAAATTAATAAACAAAACAAACAAACAAAAACAACTACCCAGCTGCAATCGTGGATTACCTTTTACAAAAAAGTAAGGATGACACAGAGGACAGAACAAAGGCCTAGAGAATTCCAAGACTAAGAGTAAGAGAATAGGACTGAGCTCTAATCTAGAAATTGGCAATTCATTGTGGCTGGATTTCAGAAATGCTATGGGCCAGTGCTGCTGTGCACTTCCTGCCCCTCGCCTCCTTCCTGCCCTGCATCTATGTTTGAGCAGAGTGACACTGCAGTTATACTACACTTATCCAAACATTGTACTTTGCATATGTGAGGCAAGATAACAAGACTCTTTAGTTCACCAGTCTTCAGGTTGAGAGAAGCTATATTCAAGGACTGTGCTAGAGGGATCACACCAAGGAGCCTCATTCATACCTTGACCATATTTTGATGACAGAACCCTGGATTTTGAATTTAAAACTGATTTCATAAAAAGGTTGAGACACTTCTGGAGTCTTAGGAGAACCTGACTCTATTTTGAAGGTGTGATAAATATAATGTGTTCAGATAGAGAAAATTGTATGACTCTCCTCACATGAAAGGTGATTCTGTGTCCCCTTTCCATGAGTATGGGTGAAGTTTACATTTGCTTCAGCACAACTGATCCCATGTGACTGGGGCTAGTTTATAAAAACCCATGTAGCTTCTTCCTAATTCACTTGAAATGCTCACTCTCATGCCATTCTATTTTAGAACCCAGCCAATATATGGTGAGAATATCAGGTCTCACGGGAGGTCTTAGATAGGTGCTCCAGTTGATAGATGCAGCTATGCCTGTCTTTTGAATCATCTCATCCCTGGTACAAAAAAGGCATGAGGAGAAAACTCAAGATGATCTGACCTGTTGGTCAGATATTCTTAGGTGAGCCCCAGACACTCTGAGGCAGAGAGGCTTTCACCAGTGTGTGCTGTCCTAATTAATTTCTGGCTTACAGAATCTTTGAGACTAATAAAATGGTGTTGTTTCCACTCCAAGTTTTGAGATGTTTGTTTTACAGAGACAGTAACTGGAATGTCATCCAATATTCCTTATTTTAAAAGCTAAAGACAGGTAGAGGGAGAAAATGGCGGTGGAGTGAATGGAAGCTACACAGACGATCTCCCAGGATCAAACGGGAATTACAACTAAAATAAAAACAAATCGTCGGAAAAAGCAACAGAAAAGCAGTGGGAGAGGACCACACAACCAGGGACACTGACTGAGCCTGGTAGGATCTGCGGAGACGCGTGAGGGTGGCGGCTAGGAGCCCACGGACAGCAGCGACCTTGGCTGTGAGCTCCGGCCCCGGCTGGGAGCTCTGCCCGCGGCTGTGGACGTCGCCACCGGCTCTGAGCTGCGTCCTCGACTGGGAGCCGCGGCCCCGGCTGGGAGCCACACCCTCGGCGGGGAACTCGCGCCCGCGGAGGGGAACTGCGGCCCGGCTGGGAACTCGCGCCCGCGGCGGGGAAGTGCGGTCCCGGCTGGGAACTCGCGCCCGCGGCGGGGAAGTGCGGTCCCGGCTGGGAACTCGCGCCCGCGGCGGGGAAGTGCGGTCCCGGCTGGGAACTCGCGCCCGCGGCGGGGAAGTGCGGTCCCGGCTGGGAACTCGCGCCCGCGGCGGGGAAGTGCGGTCCCGGCTGGGAACTCGCGCCCGCGGCGGGGAAGTGCGGTCCCGGCTGGGAACTCGCGCCCGCGGCGGGGAACTGCGGTCCCGGCTGGGAACTCGCGCCCGCGGCGGGGAACTGCGGTCCCGGCTGGGAACTCGCGCCCGCGGCGGGGAACTGCGGTCCCGGCTGGGAACTCGCGCCCGCGGCGGGAAACTGCGGCCCCAGCTGTGAAAGACGCCCTCGGTGGGGAGCTACGGCCCCGGCTAGGAGCCGCGGCCCCGGTTGGGAGCGGCAGCCCCGGCTAGGAGCGACAGCCCCGGCTAGGAGCAGCGGCCCCAGCGCGGCGACCTTAGCCGGGAGCGGCGGTGGCGGTGCCCGCCCTCGGGGTTAAGAGCCCCAGCTACTCCAAAGCGCAGAGAGCCGGGACAGACCGCTAAATAGCCACAGCCTCTCACCTGGGGCCCCGACAGAGGGAGGGCGGACTGGACTGGAACTCTGAGGGGACACCTGGGATTTGGAGGGCGCTCAGAGTTGGTGCTGAGCTGAGGCCACAAAAGACAGTGGTGGCCAGCCCCTCCTTCCCAATTGCACAGACCTGCAGCGAAGTTCGCTCCTTCCTGGAGCTGTGGAAGCCCCTCCCTCAGAGATTTCCAGGTGAGGTAAAGAGGTAAAGAAATGCAAATTGAGGCTCATTAACAACCAGCATTGGCCCCACCCTCGGAAACCCTCTTACACTGCAAACATCTGAGGGAGGTCCTCATTCAACTGAGATCCTAAGGCTTTTCAAGTAACTGAGACTAATAGCCTCCAGGCAAAAAGCCAGAGCATAACTAAACCTTTCCTGAGCTTGCATATCTACCCAGGAAAGTGAGACTTGATAGAGGTGTTGAAGGAGGGCCCTCCACGCTAATTCAAACCCAGCAGAGGAAGCCACAAACACCAGAACACCAACACCCACAGGGAAAATTTGGCAGGCCCCAAAACCCATTGGGATAGCAAAAATGGTGAAACAAAGAAACAGATCCCAAATGAAAGAACAAGAGAACTCCACCGAAGATGAGATAAATGAAGTGCAGCTAAGCAAATTATCAGAGGGAGAGTTCCGAGCCATGATCTTGAGGAAACTAAACAGCATGAGTAAGGACATCAACACCATGAGTAAAGATATAGAAACACTGAAAACCAACCAAGTGGAAATAAAGAATGACATAGCAGAAATAAAGAACACATTGGAAGGATTGACCAGCAGAGTAGAGGAAGCAGAGGACCGGATCAGTGAATTAGAAGACAGAGTAGAAAAAATCAATCAATCAGAAAACCAAAAGGAAAAAACAATGAAAAAACAGGAAGATAGCTTAAGAGAACTGTGGGATAACTGGAAACGTAATAACATTCGCATTATTGGAGTCCCTGAAGAAGAAGAAAATGAGAAAGGGTTAGAGAATATATTTGAAGAAATAGTGACAGAAAACTTTCCTAACCTGGTGAAGGAAGAAAGCATTCAAGTTCAAGAAGCACAGAGAGCCCCAAGTAAGAAGAATCCAAACAGGCCCACACCAAGACACATAATAATTAAAATACCAAAAATCAAAGACAAAGAGAGAATCCTAAAGGCAGCAAGAGATAAACAACAGGTTACCTACAAAGGAAACCCCATTAGGCTATCATCTGACTTCTCAACAGAAACACTACAGGCCAGAAGGGAATGGCATGAAGTAATCAAGGTCATGAAAAACAAGGATCTGAACCCAAGACTACTCTATCCAGCAAGATTATCATTCAAAATAGAAGGTCAAATAAAGAGCTTCCCAGACAAAAAAAGGCTAAGGGAATATATTTGCACCAAACCAGCACTGCAAGACATGTTAAAAGGACTGCTATAATTATTAGAAGAAATAGAAAGATAATTAGAACCACACTGTACAAAAATGGCAATAAATAAGTACATATCAATAATCACCTTAAATGTAAATGGACTGAATGCTCCAATAAAAAGACACAGAGTAGCTGATTGGATAAGAAAGCATGATTCACACATATGTTGCTTACAAGAGACCCACCTCACAACAAAAGACGCACATAGGTTGAAAGTAAAGGGATGGAAAAAAATCTTCCAAGCAAACAGAAAGGAAAAAAAAGCTGGGGTAGCAATACTCATATCTGATAAATTAGATTTCAAATTGAAGACCATAACTAGAGACAAAGAAGGCCACTACATAATATTGAAAGGGTCTATCCAACAGGAAGATATAACCTTGGTAAACATATATGCACCCAATATAGGAGCACCAAAATATATTAAAAATCTTCTGGAAGACTTCAAAGGAGAAATCGACCACAATACAATCATAGCAGGAGACTTCAACACCCCACTGACATCACTGGATAGATCATCTAGACAAAAAATCAACAAGGAAACAGAGACTCTAAATGAAGCACTAGATCAAATGGATTTAATAGATATATACAGAGAACTACACCCCAAAACTGCAGAATTCACATTCTTCTCAAATGCACATGGGACATTCTCAAAGATAGACCATATGTTAGGGCACAAACTAAGTCTCTACAAGTTCAAGAAGATTGAAATCATATCAAGCATCTTCTCAGACCACAATGCCATGAAACTAGAAATCAACTGCAACAAGAACATGCAAAAACATATGAACACATGGAGGCTAAATAGCATGTTACTGAACAATGAATGGGTTACCACGGAGATCAAGGAAGAATTTAAAAAATTTCTGGAAACCAATGAAAATGAACACACAACAACGCAAAACCTATGGGATACTGCGAAAGCAGTTCTGAGAGGGAAGTTCATAGCACTACAGGCCCACCTTAAGAAAGAAGAAAAATTTCTAATTGACTACCTAACCTCACAACTTAAAGAACTGGAAAGCAAACAAAAAGAAAACCCTAGAGCAAGTAGAAGGAAGGAAATAATAAAGATCAGAGCAGAAATAAATGACATGGAGACCAAAAAAGCAATTCAAAGGATCAACAAAACAAAAAGCTGGTTCTTTGAAAAGATAAACAAGATTGATGGACCCTTAGCTAGACTCACCAAGAAACAAAGAGAGAGAACCCAAATACACAAAATCAGAAATGAAAGAGGAGAAGTAACAACTGACACCACAGAAATACAAAGGATCGTTAGCAAATACTATGAACATTTGTATGGCAACAAATTCGACAATCTAAGCGAAATGGACACATTTCTAGAAACACATAGTCTCCCAAAACTGAATAGGAAAGAGATAGAAAACTTGAACAGGCCAATAACAACGAAGGAAATTGAAGATGTAATCAAGACTCTCCCAGCAAACAAAAGCCCAGGCCCTGACGGCTTCACGGGGGAGTTTTACCGAACATTCAAAGAAGAACTAACACCCATTCTCCTCAAACTATTCCAAAAAATTCAAGAAGAAGGAAGACTTCCAAACTCGTTTTATGAGGCCAGCATAATTCTCATCCCAAAACCAGAAAAAGACACTACAAAGAAAGAAAACTACAGGCCAATATCCCTGATGAACATAGATGCCAAAATCCTGAACAAAATACTAGCAAACCGGATCCAGCAATACATCAAGAAAATTATTCACCATGACCAAGTGGGATTCATCCCAGGGATGCAAGGCTGGTACAACATACGCAAATCAATAAATGTGATACATCACATAAACAAAATGAAAGATAAAAACCACATGATCATATCAATAGATGCTGAAAAAGCATTTGACAAAATCCAGCACCCATTTCTGTTAAAAACGCTCAGCAATTTAGGAATAGAGGGATCATATCTCAACATTATAAAGGCCATATATGAAAGACCTACAGCCAACATCATACTCAATGGACAAAAACTAAAAGCATTTCCCTTAAGAACAGGAACAAGACAAGGATGCCCACTCTCACCACTCTTATTTAACATAGTACTGGAAGTCTTAGCCACAGCAATCAGACGTGAAGAAAAAATAAAAGGGATCCAAATTGGAAAGGAGGAAGTGAAACTGTCATTATTCGCAGATGACATGATATTATACATAGAAAACCCTAAAGACTCCATCAAAAATCTACTAGCCTTAATAAATGAATTTGGCAAAGTAGCAGGATACAAAATTAACGTCAAGAAATCGACGGCATTCTTATACACCAATGATGAACTCACAGAAAGAGAAACTAAAAAAACAATCCCATTTACCATCGCGGCAAAGAAATTAAGATACCTAGGAATAAACTTAACCAAAGAAGTAAAGGACCTATTTACAGAAAACTACAGGACATTGAAAAAAGAAATAGAGGAAGATATAAAAAAGTGGAAGCACATACCTTGTTCATGGATTGGAAGAATTAACATCATTAAAATGTCCATACTACCCAAAGCAATCTACAGATTTAATGCAATCCCCATCAAAATACCAACGACATATTTCACAGAACTAGAACAAATACTTCAGAAGTTCATATGGAACCAAAAAAGACCCCGAATAGCTACAGCAATCTTGAAAAAGAAGGACAAAGTAGGAGGGATCACAATACCGGACATCAGGTTATACTACAAAGCTACTGTAATCAAAACAGCCTGGTACTGGCACAAGAACAGGCACATAGACCAGTGGAACAGATCAGAGAATCCGGAAATTGACCCAAGACAGTATGCTCAATTAATATTTGACAAAGGTGGTAAGAGCATACAATGGAGCAAAGACAGCCTCTTCAATAAATGGTGTTGGGAAAATTGGACAGCTACATGCAAAAAAATGAAACTAGATCATCAACTTACACCATACACAAGAATAAACTCAAAATGGATAAAAGACTTAAATGTGACTCATGACTCCATAAGAATCCTAGAAGAAAATGTAGGCAACAAAATTTCAGACATCATACGCAGCAAAATTTTCACTGATATATCACCTAAGGCAACAGAAATAAAGGAAAAAATAAACACATGGGACTACATCAAACTCAAAAGCTTCTGCACAGCAAAAGAAACAACCATCAAAGTGGAAAGGCAACCTACTGTATGGGAGAGCATAATTGCCTATGATATATCAGATAAGGGACTAATTTCCAAAATATATAGAGTGCTCATACATCTCAACAAAAGGAAGACAAAGAACCCAATTAAAAAATGGGCAGAGGAACTAAATAGATACCTCTCCAAACAGGACATACAAACGGCCAAGAGACATATGAAGAAATGCTCAACTTCACTAATCATCAGAGAGATGCAAATTAAAACAACAATGAGGTATCACCTCACGCCTGTCAGAGTAGCCGCCATCAACAAAGCATCAAACAACAAGTGTTGGCGAGGATGTGGAGAAAAGGGGACTCTAGTACACTGCTGGTGGGAGTGCAGACTGGTGCAGCCACTATGGAAAACACTATGGCGTTACCTCAAAAAATTAAAAATTGAATTACCATTTGACCCAGTGATCCCACTCCTAGGAATATACCCGAAGAAACCTGAAACACCAATCAGAAAGAATACATGTACCCCCATGTTCATAGCAGCGCTATTTACAATAGCGAAGATCTGGAAACAGCCCAAATGTCCATCAGTAGACGAATGGATAAAAAAGCTGTGGTACATATACACAATGGAGTACTATGCATCGTTAAGAAAGGACGATCTCTTATCCTTTGCGTCGACATGGGAGGACCTGGAAACTATTATCCTAAGTGAAACAAGCCAAGCAGAGAAAGACAAACATCATATGATCTCACTTATTTCTGGAATATAATGAACATAACAGTGGGAGGAGCAGGGTAGTCCGGAGGACGTGGAAGTGGGGTACAGGCTGACATCTGCCAGAAGAGGGGGCGGGGGAGGGGAGAGATGAACACAGAACTTGTACGTATGTACTCATAACCAATGGACATGGACAACAAAACGGGGACGGGACAGGGAGGGAAGGGGAGGGGGGTGTCAACGGGGGAAAAAAAGGAGAATCATCTGTAACATAAGTAAATTAATAAAAAAAAAAAATAAAAGCTAAAGACATTAAAAGTTAAATTCAAAATAAATATCTAACTTAAAACATCTTTTCTCTATCAGTTTAAATCAGTTATATTCTCCCAAATATTTGAAACTACAGCAGCTATTACAACTGTAGAGTTTTAAATCATGTCTTTTATACACTATAATCTTGACTTTGGAATTTGAAGGATACACCTAAAATTATGCTACTAGAAGATTTTAATCTCAAAATAGTATATTTTGGATAAAAAAATTAATAATTAATCTTGAACCATTATTAAATAATTATTGATATGTCACTGTTTTATTCTTAGGAAAGGGGAAAATAATACTGTTGCTAGAACACATTTAGAAATGTAAATATCCACTGAATATTTTAAAATTCTAATAAACAGAAAAGCAAAGTTCAGTATATGAAACACATGTATCTATTTCTAGAAAAGGAGGTGCTTATACATGGAAAAAGAGAGGCAACAGAAAGAAGTGTGTGGGAGCTGAGAAAGAAAGGCATAAAGTATGAAGACAGTAATTTTGCATGTTTCTATGGACCATATTTTCCTAACATTACACTCTGTGAAGCTCTAGAGCCATGTGTTTTCTCATTCATCAATTAAAATTTAGTTATTTTCACTCTAGTCCTTTTTTTTTTCTTTTGAGCAGCAATATTTCCAGAACTTAATGTGCCATTTAAGTTCTCAGAAGGGCCTTTGAAAAGCCTGTGGTGATTGAGCAGGCTTTTGTTCAGTGAAATCTTGCTGACAGCCAAGAACCAAACATTGCATTTTGTACCCTTAAGATAATATAATTGCTGGGATTCAATTGCTCTTTTATCTTATGGTGGTAATCAATCAGCAGTTGACAAGTCTAATTAGAAGCCTTATGTACAACATGTTAACACTGTCTAACAGCATTGTAGCCTGAAACATCTTTTTAGCAATCCTATAAGAAAAACATGATATTTTATAGATAATTCAATTTACATTGCTGCCATTATTGTTTGCATATACGGGAAGGTTTTATTGGGGTAGAATAATACCACCTTTGGATGTATAAATGTATTGCTCTAATGGTTTTATGGTGTCTCCCAAGGCCTCAGCATTTCTGCTCTAAAGGTTTAATGATTTTCAATTTGGCAAAGACAAATTATTATATGTATATGATTTTTTATTGTCTTCACATCATAGTGTATTTCAGGTGCACAGATTTATGTTTTGATAAAAAGCTCCCCCCTTCTTCCCAACAGAGTGATTCATAATTGGATCGAGCAATCAGATGTGTCATCTGTTAAAAAATATGGTGTTTGGTTACATAGTCAAAATAATATACCACATTTCTTTTAGGCATTGAAAATATCTAGAAAAAATCAGTGCTTATTTCTTTCTATAATATGACATGTGTTTAGAAGTCTCTGAACAGGTTTTTTTTTTTTCCACATTAAAATATCTTTAAAATGTTAGACTTTAAACTGGACAATTGCACTGTATATGTGTATTTTAGCATTTCAGTTGGGATCCGTTAATCTTGAACTTGTGCAACTTTGTATGCAGAAGGAGAAAGTGAGATTACAAGAAGTATTAAACTGTTCTTTTTGTTCTTTGGTAAAATGATAAAATAATGTACAAAGTGCTTTTCTTCACTTTTCTGATATTTCTTTCAGAAAATGAGGCTTTCCATCATACGGAAAGTGATAAATTACTGAGAAGACATACCATTCTTTCTTGCAGTCTGTGGATTATATCAAAGACATGGATTTTCATGGAAAGACAGTCTAAAAAAGACAATTATAGTTTTGCTCTCAATGTCCCACCACAGTCATTTGCATTTAAATGCCTCCTCTGACACTTTGTAAATTAGTGAACACATATTTTCAAAACTAAATTTGAAGCCAAAAGGTAAGCACGCTCTGTGGAAAGCGCCAAGGTAGTCTTTAGCCATGTATGGATGAAAGGTGACTGGGGGACCCATTTGAAACACCAGCTTCAAATGCACAAAGCACCACAGAACAGATACAACTCAGCAATTCATTTTTTAAAGATGATTTTTTGAATGTCATGTGAAGTACTGATCATTTTCCATACTTTATAACACCGCAAGGGTTGACTTTGATACTGTCCCTTCATACACCACTGCGGGGCATGTACCACTCAGCAGCAATATTCTGCTTTTGATGACTTCATCTCAGCTCTCCTCCACTACATGGTAGTTTTTACATTCAAACTAAAACTACTATCTTATCTGAATATGATATTTAATCATGCAATCCAAAATAAACGTTAAAAGAAAGCAAGAGGAACATGTGTATTTTGCTTAAGAAAAATGTGTAGAAAACATTCTTGAAAATTGTTCTGAGGACTGGCAAGGCAATCAAAATAAAGATTCATTTATAAAATAAATTGATAAAGTGCATTTCTAAAATCACTCCAACATATTTATGAAAAAAAAGGCTAGAATTTGTTTTTTATTTTATTTTTTTTTCTTTATTGATTTTAGAGAGAAAGGAAGTGAGAGGGAGAGAGAGATAGAAACATCGATGAGAGAGAACATTGATTAGCCACAGCCTGCATGCCCCCTCTGGAGATTGGGCCCACAACCTGGGCCTGTGCCCTGACCATGTGCCCTGACTGGGAATCAAACCAGCGACCTCTTGGTGCATGGGTCAACACTCAACCACTGAGCCACACTGACTGGGCAATATCTAGAATTTGTACTCCCTTGACTTTCTCCATCACGATATTCTGTGGATTGTGTCCTTTTTTCAACTTAGTACCTTTTTGCTATTTGCAAGTGACTCCCATAAAATAGTTGGTGTTCATCTCTTTCACTGCCCAGAGATCCCATGAGCCTCAATTTATACATAAAATAAGACTCTACAGCACACTGTATTTAGTACACTTACCCAGTGTCCATGAAACAATAAGGCCAGGGAAAAACAATGTCATCTTGCATATTATTTAGTTTGGATCTTGAGTGTGCCATAGACTAAAGTAGCTGCTGTGGGAGATAAGCGTGAGGGGGGAAAGACCCAGTGGGTCAGAATGGGACAGCGTTGTAGACAGCTCTCATTCCCAAAGGTATTTGTGTGTCTGCTTGAACCAGAGGGTTTATGACAGGCTTCTCCTGATACAAGTGACAAGCAAAGACATTTGTCCAGTATTTAGTTTTCTTTTTTGTTTTTGTTTTTCTTTTTTTTCCTCCCTCCCTCCCTCCCTCCTTCCTTCCTTCCTTCCTTCCTTCCTTCCTTCCTTCCTTCCTTCCTTCCTTCCTTCCTTCCTTCCTTCCTTCCTTCCTTCCTTCCTTCCTTCCTTCCTTCCTTCCTTCCTTCCTTCCTTTTGCAGAGATTGGTGTAATGACAACTAAGAACAGACGGAACCATTGAGTAACAGCAGAAATATGTATCAATCTATGCTGAGATGATGCAGAAAGACTTTATACTTAAAATATTGACTTCTGATTAAGTACAGTCAGAAACTGAAAATATTGGTATGGATACTGATGTGAAACAGTAATAAGAAGTAATTAATTAATTAATTTATGCTTGTAGGGACAGGTCAGAATGCCAAGAGGAGGAAAATTTTTAGGCTGGGACTGGGACACAGACAACCCTGGTCACTCCTTGCTTTAGACATATTTTTAAAAGGTTAGTAAGAATTAACTTGAGAGCCACAGTGAAACTGTAGCTATATATTGTTTGGAATTTGCCACTGAACATAATTTTTTCATAAGCTCTTTATTTGTTAAAGCAACTTTATATATTTACAATAATAGCCCACTTGGCTTTATATGATCTTGAGTTTTTAAAGGAAAAATAATCTTCAGGAATTTTAGGGAAAGCTTCCAGAATTAAAAAGACCTTCTCAGTATTTCCAGTACTTACCTTCTCTCCACTATCCTGTTTGCTATTTCAGCCCTTACATGAGATTCAACTGCATTATCATTATTTTTTACATGCTATAATCCATCTCCATTGACTAACCTCCAAAGGATACCAGGCACAGGAAAGATTCAATTAAGCATACCATGTTATAATTTAGTTGTTTGGGAAGATAATTATTTACTGGAGATGTTCTTGAATCTTCTATCCACCCACTCCCTACTTTTTTAATCCTCTATTCTGTAATTCAGCTTGCTCCCTCTATATAAGTTTGCACAGTACAAAGGCTTATTTTAAAAATAGTTTTTGGCCAGGCCGGTGTGATTCACTGGTTGAGCGTTGACCCATGCACCAAGAGGTCGCCGGTTCGATTCCTGGTCAGGGCACATGCCCAGGTTGTGGGCCCGATCCCCCATCAGGGCATGTAGGAGGCAGCCAATTGATGTTCTCGCTCATCAATGTTTCTATCTCTCTCCCTCTCTAAAATCAATAAAGATTAAAAAAAAAAAAAAGAATGAGAAAAAAGTATCCAGATACTATGAGATCTAATGATACTTCTTAACTTGTCTTGATCTTCGGTTCTTTACAATTTTAGCTTGAAGTACCAAAACTTTTTATAAAATGCTATAAACCTGTATCTGATTATGTCAAAAGCAAACTGAAAGAGAAAAACCAACAAAATTAAGTATAATATAATCCCCTGATTTTATCTTATTATCAAGAAAAAACATATTTTACCTAATAAGGAGTCCTAAGGGGTTTTCAATCCACATAATCAAGGTTCTTCTGGAAGGGAAAGGTCTCTTTGGTTTAGGAGAATGAAAAGGAATTAAATTTTCAAGGAGATATTTTATATGTGCTCGTTATAGAGGGTGCTCTTAGTAGTTTGACAGTTTTTAATCAGGTGACGTGTTAAAATTCCCTGTTTGTTTACAGTGAGGTTTCATCACTTTAACAAAAAAATTCAATGAGTGTCTATACATGATAGATGCTCCAAAGCAGATTTGAAAGGAATACGCGAAATAGCCATTCTGCTTCCTTGAGTTCACTGGTGAAACTGCACTATGTCTGAGCATAAACAATAAGCATTTAGAGGCCCGGTCAAATCTTGCACATCTCAACTGCTCACATATGCTGTGGGTCTCCTCAGCAACATGCTCTCCCCAAATACTTACTTGGAGAACTACAAAGAACATCCACTACACTAAACCCATTAACAAAATAAGGAACTCCTGGTGCCTGATTAAAAGGGTAACTAAATTTGATTTTAAAATATTTGAAAACTAAAAGACATTAGGTGTTTTAAGGGGAAACAGAAGAACCATTTACTGATAATACTCTTCAACTGTATAACATTAAATAAATGACTTTTTTTCCATTGGAACCGCATTTCTTTATAGTAGGACAGACGATTCTCTTAGATTCAAATCTTACTGAAGTCCACGAAATACTGTCTGGAAATGAAGCGTTACCTTCTGCTTGTCAAATATAAGTTGAAATTGTTGACTTAATGGGCAAATATGCTAGAGGAGAATATAAACACTTTTGGAGAAATGTCAGAGAAGTAAAATGTCAAGATGAAATAAAACTAAAAATAGGGGCTCCAAGTACTTCATTTGGATCTGTTCAATTTAAAAAGAAACATGTTTTTATTAAATATGTACTGAGTAAATTGATAATATAAGGAAACAAAAGTAAATAAAACATAATCCTTGATCTTTAGAAGTTATGATCTAGTACCATGTTAAAAAACCTAAAATGATTACACAAATCTCTCTAATATAAGAGAATAATAGTGTGATGAGAAAGGTAAAAATGCTGTCCCCTGAGAACTCAGAGGAGGGAGAGATATCTATCTCCTGAGGCTCTGGAAGATTGAATGGAAGAAGCGACATTTAAATGCCTTGCAGAGTAATACAAATTTTAGTAGTCAAGATATGGGAAAGGAATTACTCCAGGAAAACAAACTAAATCAGTAAATCAATAAAGTGTACAGTTAATTTAGAGAACTATGAGTGACATATGAAGGGAATTAATGAGGCATTGAATGTTTTTCAATGTTCAAGTATGGATTTTAAAAATATTTATTAATTAATTTAGTAGGCAATGGGGGACCCTGTGAAGAAAAATGATAGTATTTGAGATATACTTTAAGAAAATGAATCTTCTGGCAATGGAGACAATTTATTGGATATTCTTTCAGGGACTATTAAAACATTCTATATATAATATATATTGAGAATATATAAAATATTATACATGTAATCTATAATATAAATATTATAATATAGAATATTCTATATATAATATAGTGGCATTTCTTACTAGAGTGATGACATTAGAGTGGAAAGCAAGGGATGTTGCAGCAGATACAGAAAAACAGAAACTAGGTCTTAATTTATTTGGAAAAGAGATACAAGAAAGAAAGGAGACAAAATAAAATAAAAATTACTTTGAGGATGTAAGCTAATTCAGATGATAGTTTAGAAACATTTTAAGAAATAAGCTGAGGCGATTTTGAATAGTAAATTTTTTAAATACAAGAGCAGCTGGGTGCCTAGAATGAATCTCAGCAAGTGACTCACAGTGGAATTGTTGTTGATAAGACGTGAATATAATTTATATGCCTCCTCAGATGAACCTGGTCCTCATCTTTACACTGGTCAGCAAAATTATCATTGTATCTCAGGAAATTAAATTTCTCATTACAAACTAATACATTAACATTTTGGTGCCCCAGAGATATTTTTATATATTTGATTAGTCTGAATAAATTGTTATGCTGAGAGGATTTGGTCTGATTGTTTTCTTAGTGAGCCGGAACATTGAGTTTTTGAACTTATTCAGATGAGCACCAGATTCATATTTAACACTAAAGAAGAAGGGATATATAAGTTGTGTTCATGTCTTACTAACAACTTAACATTTCAATCCTAAATAAATTGTTTTGTTCAAGGAAAACTTGAGCAAATTCTTCTATTCTAAGATGCCTGAGTGTTTTCAGCAAATAAAGATGCAGGAAGAAAAACTATAAACCTCTGTATACTTTTGTTTTTCTATTCTGTGCAAAGGGGGATAATCATAATAGCTACCTTGTTGTATAGGTATGAATAGTAAATTAGATAATGCATGAGCACACTGAGAACAGTGCCTAACACAAGTAACATAATTAGTGTTTATATGGTGATAACTGAGATGATAATGAAAGAAAGTGGCAATAGAAGGAAAGGTAGAAGAACAATGAAAAGGAGATTGTGTTTTCAAAAATGCTAGGTCCTGCAGATAGAAAAAAAAATGTTATTTGATGGAAAAGTCAGCAATTCCCTTTACTTTCTGTTGTGGAAAATAATGTATTTGACCCAATTTTAATTCATTATGAAGTGTATATTAAGTTTTGAATAATTTTTGCTTCTTATAGAATATTAATATCCATTGGAATGTAAAAGAATTCAAACCACAGAAATAATAAAGTATATTTAAAACAAAATTTTAATAAAATAAGTAAAAACAAAATAGATGTTTACTGTGATATTTATATTTAACAGGATTAAAAAACAATAGAAATTTTGACTGATCACATTTTATTTGTATTTGCAATCTGGGAAATATTAGATAAGGAATAGTGTATTTGAAAAATAACTGAATTGCATTTAAGTATTTTTATTACTTTGGCCAATTATACATGTAAACATTTAATAATAAAACTTTCTTAAAATAGCTTTCAAAGAAGAAACAGATCTAAAAATAAGCTGCAAAACTTCAAAAAGAGATAGCAATCAATGAATGAAATGTTTTTGCTTTTCCCCTTAATCTGGATGGACTACATAATAACTTGGTATTAAAAATCAGCTCTCACCCGACCAGTGTGGCTCAGTGGTTGAGCATCGACCCCATGCATCAGGAGGTTGCCGGTTTGATTCCTGGTCAGGGCGTATGCCCAGGTTGTGGGCCAAATCCCCAGTGGGGGGAATGCAGAAGGCGGCCATTCGATGTTTTCTCTCATCGATGTTTCTAACTCTCTCTCCTTCTCCCTTCCTCTCCCTCTAAAAATCAATAAAGAAAAAATATTTTAAAAAATAATAATAAAAGTCAGTTCTCAGTGTGGGCTAAGTACCATTTTTTTCAATTCCATGGTTATCTATAAACCTGGATTTAGTATGTTACTCTTTACCAAAAGCTGTATTTTTGAACTTACTGTAAGTAAATTTAAGTTCTTATCTACTAAAATGGATGGTAAGATATCTTTCAAACACTTGTAGGGTCAGGTCTTCAAAAGGTTTTGGGTAAGGGTGGTGAGGGTACATAGGCTAAGAGCTCACATTTTCTCTCACCTAGGAGAAATGCTTACAGGATAATAACTATTCATGTTTAGTTCACTGAAGGGAACTATTAACTGTTGACTTATCCAAGTAACTAGTAAATGCCGATTTTAAATCAAATTAAATTGATGGATGCTTATGGCATATTGACATTTTGGTCCACAATTGTAACATTTCTGAAGGTTAATCGTTTTATGCTGTCAACTTATAGTGCAATGTCATCAATTAGTAGGGAATTAATAAGTACTAATTGAATTGAACAGGTAAAAATATGAAGACTATATAATAAAAGTGTAAAATTGAATTTTGGGATAGATGGTTTTATAATATAGATATAGATAATTTAAGCTTAAATCCTTTTTTATTCTGAGATAAATGTAATTTCTTGGTCCTCAAAGATCAACAGAAAAGAGCTGCCTGGACTTGTGTTGGTGGGCAATGTAAGGGGAAAACCTAAAAGCAAACTGACTAAGAATGAAGTAAAAAAACAAATTTATATTTTAAAAAAAGATAAAATAAAATAAATAATGGATTTAAAGTAAAGTGAAAGACTAAATGCATGAATTCACGTGGCACAAAATAAATTTGTATCAAAAGGTAGGTAGGATCTCAAGATCTGGAAAGAATAACGTTTTTCTGTTAAAGACTGTAGAAATAAAGGGTGACAATATTTGATGCTGATATATCTGAAACATTCCACTGAAATATTCTTAACATTTTTACCAAATTATGATTATGAGGAGAAAATTCTCTTTAGGGGAGAAGGAGAAACAGGAATGAAATTCTGGAGATTTTTCTCATAAATTTATGATTTCCCATAATCATATATCTTACACAATCATAAGTTTATGATTGCATGAAATATAAATAAAAAAAATAACTTGATAGTAATGATGCAATGAACCTAGGAGACAAATAAAGAACAAAACGATGTAGACTGATAACAAAGACACTTTCATCTCTAGAGGGTCTTAAATTTATCAGGTGAAGATGGACTGTGTCTATGTTTAGTTCTTTCTTCCAGATTGGAGATGAGATTCTCATAGATTGTGAATGCCCCAGTAATTCCACCCTATATGTCTGATCTTCAACTTGAAATTAACTTCCTTGGTATAAACTGTGAAAGTATGATTCCCAATCTGTCTTCAGGGATCAACTTCAATGATCTGTATGCAAACTCAGTAGAAATTCAAGAGAGGTTGGAACCACAATAGACAGATTGGGATGTATATCCTGTAGAAATTCTCATAGCTTGGTAAAGGGGGAGAAAAAAGGTACAGTTAGAAATCATGAAGCTTCATATCCAGAGATTCAAAAGCATGAGAATTTAAATTAGAGGGACTTTCTCTCCTATTCCTTACTTGTCAGTTTTCCTCTGATATTTTTCAAAAATTTTCTAAAACTAAAAATCTCTAGATTTGACCCCTTCTTTATAGATTTTAAATGAATTACTTAATTGATCAAAATTTTCATTTTATTTTCTAGAGTGACAATAACTAGGTCTTCTGTTGTGAGTTTTTAAGATCCATGGGTCAAAGACCATCCTCTCTTTATCTGTCAAACATAGTAATAATATACCTATGTTAATTAGGGTATATTTTCTTGACTATATTGAAAATAGAAGATGTTGCAGACTAATAATTCCTTCTGATTGCAGCTTGAATATTGAAAGATTCAGAATTTAATGGAATAATAGTAATAAGGTATATATTATATAATAACCAACTAATCAAACTATTTTTATTTTCGGGTAGTGATTTGAATAATGCGTTTACATCTTAACTTACACATCTCTTTTTAGTTGGAGAAGTAAAGGAATCAAGAGTCTATACCCTCTAAAAGAGTCACATATAGATTGGACTTAATTTCCATTTATTTTTATATTGTATGGACTTAATTAAAGAAGAAAATAAGGAGGAAAATGACCTTAAAGAAAGTATATAATGCCCAGACGGTGTGGCTCAGTGGTTGAGTGTCGACCCATGCACCAAGAGGTCGCCAGTTCGATTCCGGGTCAGGGCACATGCCCAGGTTGTGGGCCTGATCCCCAGTAGGGGGGCATGTAGGAGGCAACCAATCGATGTTCTCTCTCATCGATTTTTCTATCTCTCTTCCCTCTCCCTTCCTCTCTCTCTAAAAATCAATAAAGAAAAAAAAATTTTAAAAAGAAAGTGTATAATATTTATAGCTTTAGAATTAAACATTTTTTATTATTAAAAATCACATAAAGTTAAACATTTGCTCTTGATTTTTCAACTTTGGATTAAATGTGCTTCTTCCTGCTTGAAAATATACATATATACACAAATGCATTAAAATCATTGCTAAAATATTTAATACCCTAAAAAAAGATCAGAACAATAAAACTCTGACAGTAGAACCCAATCATCAGAATTTCGATTTGTTTTGTTTGTTTTCTTTAAGATCATTTAGTGACTGTAATGTGCAATGAAAGTTGAAAATCACTGGGTAAAATTTTTGCCCGAGTTTTGCTTTGTAACCTGAGCTAGATTACAGCTACCCTTATACCCAGAACAATAATTATCCTGGTCACTGCACCACAATTGCTTACCTTGTTTTTAGATCACAGTGTGATGGCTTTAATATGTGCAATTTATCATGTAATCAAGAGTGGAAAATTAATGGTAAATTGTTGTCCTGGTATGAATAGACTGGCTTGTTTTCTCTATTTTCACTGTGCTTATCAATGACTATATCAGCTGTGCCCAAGTAATACTGGAAATAGCTTCTTGGGATCAGTAATATCAGCCAAAATAATGAAATAGTAGTTGTGTCAGGAAATAACCTCACCTGACTTCTCTTTTAGTTGGGAGAGAATATAAAGTGACATACCCTCTCTAAACATGATCTTAGACAATCATTATAGCGCATTGCTCCCCAAAGGCCAAGCTATCTTAAACCAATGCCCTTTGATAAAAGCTTTTCCCATAAACTCCCCCTATTAATGAAATCAAATGTAGCTTTTAAATTGATGAGATTACAAAGATAAGTATTTCCTTAAGCTTAGTGTATTTATCAATAAAATAATTAAAAACAAAGCAATGAGTAAGAGAACTAAAACCCTAAAGAAAAGAATCATGCTATCTACACTCAATCATCAGTGTGTGTTTCTTCAATTGAAAGAATGGAATTACTGAGAGAAACAAAACAAAACAAAAACAGAAAACAAGCAAACAAAACAAACAAAACACTACCACTTGGCTAACATCCAACACACGAAATGTAGATGCATATCATGTCTGTTTGGGCTTTTACTGGACAAAATAAGACTAAAAGTAAACTTATGGAGGATGAAGGGCCATTAAGCTAATATCAAAGACTTTAGAATTTAAAAAAAGGTCTAACATTGTTTCAGAGAAGTAACGTTTATATTGTGATATATTTTAAAACACGTAGTTTATTTATTTTTTTAAATAATTTTCTTTATTGATTTTAGAGAGAAAGGAAAGGAGATGGAGCGAGAGATAAAAACATAGATGAGAGAGAACATTGATCAGCTGCCTCCTGCATGCCCCACACTGGGGACTGGGCCCACAAGCTGGCCATGTGCCCTGACTGGGAATCAAACCGGACACCTCCTGGTGTATGGGTCAATGCTCAACCACTGAGCCACACCGGCAGAGCAAAACATGTAGTTTATTTTTAGCATCAACTTAGACACAGAAGAAATTGTGGAACCTACTGGGAAGCCAAAACACATTTCTGGTGCTCCTGAAAACTAATGCATGTCCACTTATATATGCTAATTTTAGAAAACTAATAGATATAAAAATAAATAAAACAACTTATTTTACCTGTTTTCGCTTTGAGGCATCCTTCAATCCAATGGGTAGTTAAGACTGAATTCCTGAAACGTATCAATACAGTACTAAGTCTGAAGATTTCGTGGAAAATTTTGATGCCAACCAATATTTATTTAACATTAACAAAGAAACATTTAACAATATTTCTAAGGCTTTATGCCATTCAAAAGTTACCTTCAATTTCCAGAAGGATTTAAGTAAAGTTACAGTCATGACACCATTGAGGAGAATTTCATTAGCTCTGAATTTCAGACAGGCAGTTTTATTTATTTATTTATTTATTTATTTATTATTATTATTATTATTTTTATCCTCACCCGAGGACATTTTTCCATTTTTTGTTCAGATAGAGTGGGAGGGAGAGAGGAAGAGAGAGAGAGAGAGAAACATTGACGTGAAAGGGACACATCGAGTGACTGCCTCCCGCACGACCAAACCAGGGCCGGGGACAAACTGCAACCGAGGTATGTGCCCTCAGCGGGAACCGAACCCGGGTCTCTCTGGACCACAGGCCGACGCTCCAACCGCTGAGCCAAACCGGCCAGGGCTATTTATTTATTTTTTAAAATGGTTTTATTGATTTTGTAGAGAGGAAGGGAGAAAGAGATAGAAACATCAATGTGAGAGAGATACATTGATCAGCTGCCTCCTGCACACCCCCAACTGGGGATCAAGCCTGCAACCCAGGCATGTGCCCTGAATGGGAATTGAACTGGGACCTCTCAGTCCAAAGGACATCTGAGACACACTGACCAGGCTATTTATCTTTTTTTTTTTGAGAAAAAAATCCATTCATCAGGCAGCACCAAACCAGAAATGGTTAGGAGCACTCTACAGTTTTATCTTGAAACTAATAGAAAGTACCTCTGAATTTAAAGTGGGCCAACAACTTCCGGTCAAGATGGCGGCGTAGGTAAACGCGGTATCGCGTCCTCCCACAACCACATCAAAGTTACAACTAAACTACAGAACAACCATCATTCAAAACCACCTGAAATCAAGCTGAATGGAAGTCTGACAACTACGAAATTAAAGAAGAAGCCCCATCGAGACTGGTAGGAGGGTGGAGGCGCGAGGGGCTGGTCCCACACCCACGTGTGGCGGATAAAAATCAGGAGGACACCTGGGCTGGGAAGGTCCTCCCTGAGGACTGAGGGGTCCCCGTCCCACACCAGGCGCCCAGCTCAGGGTTCCAGCGCCAGGAAGAGAAGTCCCCATAACTTCTGGCCATAAAACCAGCGGGAACTGAGGCTGAGGCGGCTGGAGCCCCCGGCAGCTCCTCTTAAAGGGCCCGCACACAGACTTACTTGGACTCCCACCCTCCAGGATCCAGCGTGCGGGAAGGAGCCTGAAAGGCACCAGAGTCATATGGGGAAGAACTGAGCTGTCTGGCATTGGAGCGAGGGCTGGAGAGGCAGCTTTCTCCTGGACAGACGTGCTATCAGAGGCCATTGTTCCTTTGGTGAGCCCTTCCCTGGGACAGTAGATGCCGCCATATCTGGGACTCCAGCAACCTGGCTCACACTGTTGGCCCCACCCTGGTGATTCCTTGAGGCCCCGCCCCACACAACTTCCAGGCCCACCCAATCTGTTGCCAGTTGCTTTACCATAGGATTGGCCTGCCTTGGATCCTGCTTCAGCTTTTCCTAAATTCTTTCAAACAAGCAGCATCTGGTCTCAGCTAGCCCCATACCTCTCATTAAGTAATACACAGAAACAAACACAAGGAGCCAGCCAAAATGAGGAGACAAGGAAACAGGTCCCAAATGAAAGAACAGAACAAAACTCCAGGAAAAGAACTAAGTGAAATGGAGTTAAGCAACCTAACAGATGCTGAGTTCAAAACACTGCTTATAAGGTTGCTCAATGGACTTAGTGAGAACCTCAGTGAACTTAGAGAGGGCATCAAGGGCATAAAAAAGGACCAGTCAGAAATGATGGAATCACAGTCAGAAATGAAGGAGGCACTAACTGAAATAAAGAATAGTTTACACAGATTCAATAGTAGAGTAGACAAAACCAAGAAGCAAACCATCGATTTGGAATATAAGGAAGCAAAAAATACCCAATCAGAACAGCAAAACGAAAAAAGAATCCAAAAAAATGAGGATGGTGTAAGGAGCCTCTGTGACAACTTCAAGCGTGCCAACATTCGCATCTTGGGGGTGCCAGAAGGAGAAGAGAGAGAACAAGAAATCGAAAACCTATTTGAAACAATAATGGCAGAAAACTTCCCTAACTTGGTGAAGGAAACAGACATACAAGTCCAGGAAGCACAGAGAGTGCCAAACAAGATGAACCCCAAGAGGCCCACACCAAGACACATCATCATCAAAATGCAAAAGGTTCAAGACAAAGAGAGAATCTTGAAAGCAGCAAGAGAAAAGAAGTTATTTCCTTACAAGGGAGTTCCCATCAGACTATCAGCTGATTTCTCAAAAGAAACTTTGCAGGCCAGAAGGGAGTGGCAAGAAATATTCAGAGTGATGAAAAGCAAGAACCTACAACCAAGATTACTCTATCCTGCAAAGCTGTCATTTAGAATCGATGGCCATATAAAGAGTTTCCCAGACAAGGAAAAGCTAAAGGAGTTCATCACCACCAAACCATTATTATATGAAATGTTGAATGGTCTTCTTGAAGAAAAATATAAAAAAATATGAACAAACAAAATGGCAATAAGTACATATCTATCAACAATTGAATCTACAAACAAAATGAACAAGCAGAACAGAAACATTCTCATAGATACAGAGAACTTTTGTTGGGTACCAGATGGGTGGGGGCTGGGGGGAGGGGTGAAAAAGGTGAAGGGATTAAGAAGTACAAATTGGTTGTTAGAATGACAAATCTCAAAGGGAAGGGGGGTTCGGGGGTGGGAAGAAATAAACCAAAGAACTTGTATGTATATATGCATAACCAATGGACACTGACAACAGTGTGGGGAAAAGCAGGAGGGGGGCGGGAATGGGGAGGAGGGGGTCAATGGGGGAAAAATGAGGAACATCTGTAATACATTCAACAATAAAGATAAGTTAAAAAAAATAAAAAAAAAATAAAAAAAATAAAGTGGGCCAACAAGTATCCCCTATCTTCCAAAAATATTTTAAATTAATTACATAAAAGTAAAAGGTTAGGGAAAACTATAGCTTAGATTGAGGTAAAACTTCTCTAGGTAAAGGCTTTAATTTCAAAAAATAACATAGGCATTTCTATAGCATAATTTATGATCTTTAGAAATATTAACTTTTCATAAAATATTTGATATTATTTCTCAAAACTAAGGAACATGTTCTAGCTAGTGAGTAAACCTGGAACATTATCCTTATCATCCAATCATAGTCTCTCTCCTGGGGATTATTATAAGTACTAGACTCTCACCAAACATTGGACACAGTAACTAAGACATGTGGAAAGACAAAATAGGCTTTGTGATCAGACAGATGAAATCATCACTTGGTGCTTACCTCTTACGAGACTGGCAGCCATGAGTGTGGTCATAATAATACGATAGTCACATTTCCATTAACTCTCCAATCCTGCTTGTTTAGTGCGGGGCTCTTGTTGGGTATCTAGTTATGAAGAGAACAAGATATAATCTCTGCCCACTTGCAGTTTATAGTCTAGTAAATGTTTCTTATAATTTTTATCTCCTATGTTTTATTGATGTGAATCTTCTGAAATTTCCTTAGTTTCTAGGATTTTACATCCTCTGTCCAAATTACATATCATAGTCAGTTATCAGTCTCTTCAAAAACCACCCAGGCTTGGCCGGTGTGGCTCAGTGGTTGAGCGTTGACCCATGCACCAAGAGGTCGCCAGTTCGATTCCTAGTCAGGGCACATGCCCAGGTCGTGGGCCAAATCCCCGGGGGTGGGGGGAGGCATGCAGGAGGTGGTCAATCAATGTTATCTCTCATCGATGTTTCTATCTCTCTCTCCCTCTCCCTTCCTCTCTCTCTAAAATGAATAAAGAAAAAAAAAATTAAAAAAACAACACCCAGGTAGAGACATGTTTGACTCACAGAATTTTAGGGGTGTTTTGTTTGGTTTGGTTTTTTACTTTGTGTGTCTTGAGGCTTCACGTAGATGAGGCACAGCTTTCATCTCAACTCAAAAGCATGTATCGAAAGGTCTCTTCTTATTCCTTGCTCCTTTAGTTTCCAAGTTCCTCAATGATTATTGTATGTATCATTTTTGTACCTTTTTTTTTTTTTACAATTGAAGCACTGAGAATAAGAAAATACTAAAAATCCACTAATTAATAGAATGATTGAGACTCAAACCCAAGACATGTCTCACTTTTTATTCCTCAGCATTCTTGATTCCGGACTGAACTATCTTTGCCTCTTGATTCTTCTTTCTCTCTTTATCTCCACTCTAGCATCAAGGTCAATCAGCTTCCTAAATTTCTATTTATTTTTTAAATCTTTCACTTTTTTTGTGCCATCCCAGTCACCATCTGTACACAGGTTTCCGTTAGCTCATCACATATTTAATTTCACTTCTCTGGGTTATGAATATCTGTCTAACTTACCCATACTTCAAATGAAACCCCAGTTCCTATAGGTCCCTTCTATCTGCTCAGACAAAGTCTTAACACCTTAAATGGCCCTCAATGACTCTTCTGTGCATTTAATGACAAAATACATTCTGAGAAATGCGTGGTTAGATGATTTTGTCACAGTGTGAACCTCATAGAGCACACTTGCACAAACCTAGGTGGTATAGCCTACTACACCTGTGCTATATGATATAGCTTAGTGCTCCTAGGCTCTAAGCCTGTACAGCATGTTACTGCACAAAACGACATGAGATCAAGTCAACACGAGTAAATGATGCACTCAAGAGACAAGCTAAACAAGAGACTTATGGGGCTGCTCCAGCATAAACCAGCATTCTATGTTTTACAGCATTTATTTTTAATAGTAGAAAAAAAATACACTCTAAAATAACAATAGAAGTGACAGTATAGTAAAGACATAAATCAGTAACATAGCCATTTATTATCATTATCAAGTATTATGTGCCATAAATAACCGTATGTGGTATACTTTTATTCCATGGGTAGCTCAGGTTAGTTTACACCAGCATCACCATAAACAGGTGAGTAATGCATTGTGCTACTATGTTACAAAGGTTACTACATCATTAAGTGATAGGAATTTTTTGTTTCATTATAACCAAATAATGCAGTTCATCATTGACAAAAAAAAAAAAATTGTTATGTGGTGCATGACTGTATATTCTAGTTCATTTCCATCATGGGACTACTTTACTTCACTTAAGTTGTCATGCTAATTTCACCTTGAAAATGTAATTCTACTATTGAACTTTTTCTTACACATTCTCCCTTTGCTGAATGCCTTCTATCCTGTTTGCTTATTTGAATCAAAAAATTACCCAACGTCCAGTTCAAGTATTACTTCTTTTAAACATTTTTTCTATAAAAATGTCTAATTTATTATCACTTTATTCCCAAAATTTAAGCATTATTAAACTTTCCTTTAGCACGTTATATATGTTTCTTATCTAGTTATACAATAAATATTAAACATTAACATCAGCAGACCATATATTCAGTTTTTAAGCTATTCCAGGATAATTCATATAATCTTCAAATAATTTTGGACCAGTAGGAAAGTATAAACCTACTTTCCTACTGGTCCAAATAGGTTTGGTTTAACCTAATTTAAAAAATGTATATTATAACATATCATATTTTCCCATAACTGGTAAACCAATGATCGTATAATATAAATCATTGATTTATGTCATATTTGGTTTACTCTAAGTAATAAACTCATTATCTCATGGTCAGAAATATCCTCATTTCAGAATAGAGAGTGGAATACAATGACTAGGAACACAGTTTCTGGAGACAAACTTTTTGGATGCACCACTCCCTAGAGATAGGATCTTGGGAAGGATATTGAACTTTTCATTATCTAACTTTCCTCATCTGCAGACCATGCGTATAATACAGTGCACCAAGTAAGATTGTTGTGAGGATGGAATGAGTTAATACATATGTATAAATGACTCAGAAACATCCGGCATACAATAAGGACTCTATTTTAGTTATTATCGTTTTTAATTATTATTGATTTCACATTATAAATGTGGAAAATATACACACATTAGAATAGATAGTATTCAGTTTAAAAATAATTCTATAGGAAAATAAAAACAACAGTGAAGAGTCTACATCTAGTGTGGTGAATCAGTGCAGGTATAGAGTGATTTCAAATAGACCTGATAGGTAGACTATTAATTTATATCTATCTATACAGCATAGAGTATGTAAAACCTCACATTCCTATCTTTTTCCCTCAGGGAGTGTGTATTCTTTTTTAGATCAAAGTCATTGTGCTAGACTTCTTTTTCAGGTTCTAGGTACTTATTCAAATATTAAGGCCAAAGCAGGCCTTCAATAATGATTTAATGAAATGGATTAGACATCATGCTGAAAATTACTGGAAATGTGCACATTTGTAATTATCTCTATAACAATTATCAGATTTTCAACTGCAAGGTAAGTAGAATTGTTAATAATGGTTTGTGCACTATATCAATTTTATGAAATGAAAAAAGGTTTGCAGTATTAGCAAGTGCAGGGCTTTTCTCTTTCAAAATAATAGTTCTTTAATGTGGAAATTTAAATAAACTAAAAAATTAATGGTAGAACTCTAGGGCCAAAGGCATGGACATTTCATTTGCCAAAATATATTACAGAAGTGTTGGAATTAGAAATTTCATTGTCCTTTCACCTGTGGTATTTTAAATATAATTTACCAGAAATAGAAATATTGAAAGCAAATGTGAATATCTATATACTGTTCTGTAGAACATTTTAATTTTATTTTTGGCTTTCTACTCATAGTTATCCATCATTATTAGAGACAAATAAATCATTTAAATGAGTCAATACCACATCCTTTGCTAAAAATTTGACCTTGCATATATTATTTCTACAGAGTCAAAATTAAAAGTTAAATGTATTTTCTTATATTTAAATTTTAAATATTAGTTTAAACAAAGGACAGAATTAATAGAAAGGATTTCTGCTTCTCTTCATCTTCTCAGCAAAAATCTCCAAGTGTACCTTGTACATTAGAAAACTAAAATAGTTCCTTTAATTTCAATTTTCTTATAGAAATTTCACTTCAGCTACTATCTTGTGATTTAATATCTTAGGCATGCTGAACTCTCAGAAAACTTATTAGTAATCACAGATAAAAATGAGTTAAAGCTCACCCACCACTTCCCATGATTATTGGCAGTAAGGTAAAATAATGAGAACTGAATGGTGTAGTTTTTTTACATGTTGATGCCAATCAAATAAGTCAGCACATAGGATTATCTTTATAAAATTATATTTTGAAAATATATCTTATTTGGGGCACAAATAGGCATGTAAAACAGAATTTTAAAAATGTTGTTGATGTTTCATTTTAGCATAAAACATTTGAAAATTTTATCCTAGAACTGGCAATATTTTTGAGATTCAACAACTCTTTATTCTCTGTTTCCGTATAGTCAATAATATGCAGGACATTGTCTGAGATGGAATACTAGGCTGTTAGCCTCATAAGTAGTAGAATATATCCATTAGAGTGGCTAGTTGGCTCTGTTTATTCAAAGTTTATAAAATATATTTTCATCATGATCATCTGTAGTCCCATTTTAGCTTTGAACACTAAATGTTCGATATGGATGGTTTTTAAATGTATAGAAAATGACTCATAATTAATTCTTATTCATGATGGTTGAAAATGAAGATGACTTAATATTATCCATCTCTGAAGAAATGGAGTTCAAAAGAGCTATTAAAAGTCCCCCAATAGATGTCTGGAGTTACTCTCTTAGATATGTACTTTGTCACTTTTGTCAATGAATTTTGATTCTGAAGTCAGAGTCAAGCATAAATATACTTTGCATCCTTTAAACTGTGTTTGCTATATTAACATGGCCCCCCAAATGCTACTTTATACCAAAACACTGAAAATATTCTCAATTAGATAAATTCTAAATATTTTTCAGCAATCACATTCAGATATACAATGCATATTCTGGTACATTTAAATTCGCACAAACTCCTTCTCCTGCTATAAATTTTAATCAGATACTTTGCACCCAGTTGTACTCTTGTATGAAACTTCCAAAGTTAGGTTGTTGCCAAGGAAACAATTTCCTCATTATCTGTGTATTCAGCACTGTCTCACTGTCTGGCTTATTTTTTTCTCATTCTTACACTTTCCATGACTCAACTGGAAACTTTATATCATGCATTAGTTAAAATAAAAAAAATAAAAATAAATAAAAAAACATTACTTTCTTTCTCAGAGTAGAATGCTCCTTTAAAAGATGTAGAACATAAGTTTCAACAATGGCTTTCTAGCCATATTATTATTTTTTGCGTGTGATAAAAGAGAAAGAAACCAAAAAAAGAGAAAGAACTTTTGTTTCATGCTTCATTTTACATTTGATAAGCTGAAAATGTATGAAGTGTTTCTTTTGATCTCTTAGCTATTTATTAATGCTGTGAAAGTCTAAAACATAATTTTTAGCCCTAAATCTTTGCAAACAGTATAAAAAGAAAAAGGTGGGAAACAAGACACAAACATGAAAGATAACTTTAAAATGGTAAACTGTGTTAGGGTCAATTGTTTTCTAAATACTTCTTGCCTGCTTACCCTTTCACACCCCTTTTCACATTGCCACTGACTGACTACTTTATTTTTAGCCATTTTGCAAAATACACTTGCGTACATTGTAATTAAGGAATCGTTACCAGTTATTTTTAAATACAAGGATTGCTTTTTTTCTACTAATCTATGTATACTTAATTCATTGAATAACACCACAAGCAGCATTCTGCAAAGATAGATAGACTGCCCAGGATGTCAATTCTGCCTACTGAAGGAAGAGGCAGAATGAACACTTGATTGAGGATAAAAATTAAATAAGGTAAAATCCAGAAAATTCTTATAGATATAGACTCCTGATCTATACATACAATATATGTTTCTTATTTAATTAATTAATTATACTTTTCACATATTATAGAAGCACACAGAATTATTATATTAAGACATTTTCTTATGAAAAACAATTTATAAATGACAAAGCATACACAAATTTAGCTGTTTTCCCTTCAAAAGCATACACACACAAAAAGAGATAAAAACTTGATCATCTGTAACTCAGAGGTATAATTCATTCTGAGTATTCAAGTTTACCGGATTGTTAACATTACTCATCTTTTTAGAAAGTTCTAGTTTCTGTCTTACAGAATTAAAAAAAAAATTTTAACTGTTTTTACAATGATGGGTTAACTCAATTCCGATTCACTGTTCCATTGAAAACCTATAGAAATACTGGACAAAATTTTAGTTTTGTTTGGTTCTTTTATACTTTCAACTATCTCTTGAAATCGGTGTGAATGAAAACTGGAGTTCAAAGTCTTCCAGGGAGGATCTGTATTCCTAAATACCTCAGACTTATAGTTCAGACTTGTGATTTTTTTAGGTTCTGTACCCAAAGGGTAAAATATCAAAAATAGACCAGCTTTACAAAGATAGAAACCCAACTTTGAATCAACTCTAACCATGATCTAGAAGCAAAAATAAATTACCTCTGGAGGAAAGTAACAGCAGTTAGAGCCTCAAATTACCTATGCATTAAGCAAAAAAATACAATGTCTAGTATTCAATAGGAAAAATTAACCTTACAAAAAGCAAGAACTAAATAAAAATTCATAAGAAAAACAAATATAAGAAGATATATCTGTATCTGACATTTTAAATAACTGAGAAATTTGTTTAAAAGGATAAATTAAAGATTAAGAAATTCAACAGAGAAGTAGAAATGTAAAATGTTAAAACAGAATCAAGTAAAAAAAATTTAGAACTAAAATTCATAATATATAAAATTAAATACTCATGGATGACAGGTTTTTTAAAGCAGATTAAGTCTAGTTGAAGAGAGAATTAGTAAATTGGAAAATTAATCAGAAGAACTTATTTAGACTGAAACAAAGAACAAAAACAAGAATGGAAATATAAAAAAGAATATAAGTCATATACGATAGTAAAGTACTATCATATGTATAATTAGAGAACCAAGAGGAAACTATAAGGAGACTCAAACGAAAGTAACATATGAAGAGATAATGGCCTGGAATTTTCCTAAAATAATGAAACACATCATGTCAAAGATTCAAAAATTGCAACAAACCTCGCACAAGATAAATAAAAATTAAATCATATCTAGACATAAAATAAAACTGCTGAAAAGCAGAGAAATGATAAAACCTTAAATGCAGCTGAGATGGAGAATAACACACAAATATACACATACTACCTGCTATTACTGAAGGTATAACAAAACTGACAGCTGATTATTCAACAGAAATAAGGGAAGCTAGAGGAAAACTGCATTCTATTTTTTAAATGCTATAAGAAAATAACTGTCAAGCTAAAATTCTAAACCCAGCAAAATGCTCTCTTAAAAATTGTGTCAAAACAAAGACTTACAAAAAGTATCAGTCATAGGCCTGAACTAAAGAAATTTCCAAAGAGGAGTATAATAAACCCAGAAAGAAGAAAAGATTCAGGGACCAATAATTTAAAATAAATATATTAGCCATTTGTATTTACTGTTAAAATTTTGGAAAATATACAATTATTAAAACAACTTTTGAACATTAAAATATCAAAATAATTAAAACATATAATAGCAATAGCACTGAAGGTGGAAGAAATTTTATTGCAACTAAAATATTACTGGAGCCCTGGCCGATTTGGCTCAGCGGTTAGAGCGTCGGCCTGCGGTCTGGAGAGATCCAAGTTCGGTTCCCGCTAAGGGCACATACCTGGGTTGCAGTTTGTCCCCAGCCCTGATTAGGGTTGTGTGGGTGGCGGCCAGTTGATGTGTCTCTCTCACATCGATGTTTCTTCGCTCTCTCTCTTCCTCCTTCTCTCCCTCTCGCTCTATGAATGCAAAAAGTGTGCTCAGGTAAGGATTAAAATAATAATAATAATAAAATATTACTGGAGATAATGCAAGGTTATTGCATTATTTGGGAAATAGTAAATGTATTAATTTACATTAGATGTTAATAAGTCAAGAATGCATATTTTATCTGTAGGAAAACTACTAAAAATAAGAGAATGTGAAGTACCTCACAAATGGAAAAGAACAGAAGATAATAAAAATATAAATTTAATTTAAAAAAAGCAAAAAGTGATAAAAACAAAGAAAAAGCATAAAAAGTAAACAACATACACTGAGACTGTTGATTTAAGCCCAAATAATTCAGTGTTTGCACTGAATGTAATGGAATAAAGATTTCAAATAAATCACAAAAAAGTTGAAACAGATACAGCAAAAGAAAGCAAAACTTACAAGAAACACAGATGAAATAGAACTGTTGTAAGAAAAAACTTGGAAAAGATATTCATGTAACCCAAAACAAAAGACAGCTGTTATTTGTATATAAAATTTTAAAAAAGAAGACTCTTGGGCAAAAAGTATAATGAGCTAAAGAAAGAAAGTATAATAATTTTTAGTTTGTATGCATATAAAAATACCTTCAATATTTGAACAGGAAATTAATGAATAGAAAAAGACAAACTTACCATTGCAGTGGGGAATTTTAATTCATGTCATGGAGAGGAAAAAAAAATGAGAAAAAGAATGCAAAATAATCAGTGAAGCTACAGATTTTACACGCATCAAATTTGTTTCTGTCTTTTTCACGTAAGGTTTTAATTTAAGCATTTATCAAACACCTACTGTGTTCTGGGTAATATTTTAAGCTGCATATCTAATAATGCAATGATCATAACATAGAAAACTATCTTGATTCCATTAAGTTTATATTCTCGTGGAGAAAGATGAGAGATAAACAAATAAGCAACTAAATGAATAAGTTCAGATAAGCGCTATAAGAAATTCAAATCAAGTGTTGTGATGGTAAATGGAATGTGATAACAGAATTACCTGAGCAGAGACCTTGCAGATGTGAAGAAAGAACCAGGTACCTTTAAATGGAGAGCACTAAATATAAATAAATATTTGAAGTCTCAATTGAACACATCTTATGAATATGATTATGATATATTGGAGGTGTTATTCCAATGTAGCTGTCATACCATCTTAGCTATAACCTCTTTCCTGTCAATCTTTCTCAAGCTGAGGGCCCACAACTGTTTTATCATTGTTGTTTTATTTGCTACGGAAAAGGAGAGTGCATATCTAGATACTCTGCAGGGCTTTTAAAGTGCAGTTGTCTTGCCCGGCTGGTGTGGTTCAGTGGTTGAGCATCAATCCAGGCACAAAGAGGTCACGGGTCAGGGCACATGCCCAGGTTGTGGGCCTGATCCCCAGTGGGGACCATGCAGGAGGCAGCCAATCGATGTTCTCTCTCATCAGTGTTTCTATCTCTCTCTCCCTCTCCTTCCTCTCTCTCTAAAATCAATAAAGAAAAAAAAGTTAATAAAAAATCGAGTGCAGTTGTCTTTCTCATCTTCTTCACACATGTGATTGAGATGTTTTATGTCTCTGGAGTTCTAAAGACACGTTTTTGAGATACAACTGACTCTTAGCTTCTACCTTTTCTATGTGATTAGGCAGAGCCCAGCTGGAGGCAACATAGAAAATGGGCTGGGTAACCATATTCCTTTTCAATCAAAATATCTTCATTCTTCTAGTTCTCTTATTATTCACTGATAAATAAAGCTGCAAACCTCTATTGCCTCTAACGGAAGCTCCTCTTCAGTTATTTTCTGTATTGTGTAGGGGTTGACGAAGGTTATCAACAGGATATAGAAAATCCTGCTGTGTGCATTTTCCTCCGTTTTAAAAAAATTTATGTAAGAGGAAGTTTCTACCTGAGATGAAATCAACTAATAGTCGAGAGTGCAATGTTTTAGAAAAGAAATATCCAGAACATACTAAGGAGCACGTCAAAATATTCATTAATATTTTTTAAAGTGGGTGTCTTCATGTGGTAGCACATTGTATCTCTTTTCTTTTGCTTTTTTGCTTCTTATTGGTATTTTCTAAATTTTTATTAGGAATATATGGTACACTCATGATAGAAAAAAAAAGGAAATTTTAAAAATTATAAATGAAGATGTTATCCACGAATGAATTCTTAACATTGCTAAAAGAAAGAAAGCAACAGCACACTAAAAAATAAAAATAAAATAAAATAAAAACAAACGCCAAGGGGTTACTGCTGTTGGCATCACAGACAATTCCTACAACCATGGTCAGTTTAACTGCTTTTCCAGGGCTCTGAAGGTGAACCCACTTTCTGATGTGAAGAAAATGAAGCCATACATTTCCACTCAGACCCTGTGTTTTTCCTGAGTTCTGTTTGCCCTTGACACTCAGCTCTTGCTTGAGAAGTCTGCCTCCATCAGCTCCAGCAATGAAGCTACACACTTTGATACTTCTTCACAGTCAGCTGAATAGCAGCTGTCCATCAAATCTAGTTACAGGGTCTTTGATACATAACAGAATTGGGCATTCCAGAGTGTGCACCAGTTATTTATCTTCCAAAGAAATTATTTTGTCTTTTCCAACTAATTCCATGTTCTGATCCAATCCTGAACTCTGAAATTCCCAAAGGCTGATGTCTGAAGACGCATACTCTTAACTTATGTAGAAACACATAGATGTGCACCCTTACACAAACTTGGATCGTTGGAAGGTCAATAAAAAAGAAGAGGAAGGGAAGGGGAGGAAGGAGAAAATAAGAGAAGTGAGAGAAAAGTGTCATATGGACACAATGAAACATGAACACATCTAAAATCAAAGTATACTTTTTTTTTTTATTAACCCTCACCTGAGGATACTTTTTCCACTGATTTTTTTCTTTTTCTTTTAAGAGCGTGGAAGAGGTGGGGGAGAGAGAGAGAGAGAAATTGATGAAATGTATCAGTTGGTTGCCTCCCACATGCTCCCTGACTGAGGCCAGGGATCAAACCTGCATCCCAGGTGTGTGCCCTTGACTAGGCATCAAACTGGTGCCCGAGTCGACGCTCTAACCACTGAGCCACACTGGCCAGGGCTCAAACTGTAATTTTGAAGTAGGATTTAGATTATGATTTTTGTGTGTATATAAACAAGACAAAGTATATGGGAAAATGTAATAAAGCCTTCTGCTTCTGCTTAGCTTTCAAATGATTCATTTTAGTTTCCTACTTACAAAATTCCCTTGTCATTATTGGTGTCATTTGCAACCAATTCTGGGTAATAGTGTTTTGTTTTTTTCTCTAGAGAATAAATGAATCACTTTTGATTTTTATAAATGCTGACTCATTTCTTAGGTGTTACCTTCTCCTTGTAGGCATTTTCATATAAAAGGGTAAATTTGAAGAAATAGAACAAACAGTAATATAGAGTATAAAGTGACAGAGACACTATCCTGACTTTGCCAAATGGAAACGTCATTGCTATTATCACTTAGAACCCTGCTAGTTCAGTTACTCTTGTCCTGTTGACTTTGGACAGATACGTTCTTGCTAGTGGAACAACTAAAACCCACTTTGCAGATGTTTCTAAAGCACTTGGCCTGTAAAAGCACATGATGCCTTGAGAGTCAGGCATCCAACAGCAAAGAAAAAGGCAATCTGCAGAGACGAGCATAATTATAAGTAAATAAATTATAGGGTTTAATTGTTAACATTTTTTTTAACCTGTGCTCAAGGGGATCAAGCTATTCTCAGAATCTAAGTGTATTGCAAGTCTGGAGAGAAAATCTGAGAGTGGCCAGACAGATCTCTGCTGCTGAGCCATTTTTAACTCCAGTGTATCAGACTAAGATTTATTTCCTATCATTTATTATTTAAATTAAGGACCCAGCCGAGCTTTGGAAGTGTTCATTGTTGCAGCTCTCCAACAGAAAAAAATGAATACTTCAGGCCTGTGAACTGGCAGCATCGGCTTGTTTACATTTATTGACCGAAGGAGGAAGGGAGTAGAAGATGAAAAGAGAAATGGGAATACATTTATTTATAAACTCTTATTTTTCTACTTAGAACTTAAAATAGATTCTCAATTTTATTTGTCAATTATACTCCAATAAAGCTGGAGTTGGACTGAGGACATTTTCGTTAGCATGCAGATTGTGTTGTTAAGAATGAGGGAATAGAAAACCAGTCGGGAACGAAGGGACTGTTATTGGTGGGGAGTCCTCCAAGTCCGCACCTGTTGCTGGTGGAAGTAGGCTTCTTGCGATGTCATGAGAAAAGAAATTTTCAGACACTTGCACAAAAGAATGAGTAATATTTATTTGCATGAAATTAACCCCCTGAATTTCCAAGGTCCCATTTCCCTCCGTTCCACCAAGGAAAAAGTCCACCTGTATCTTTCGCAGAGCTAGGATTAAAGCCACTGCCCAGAGTTTCTGCTCCATTGCACATTTCAGTCCAGCATCAGGCTAGCTTAGCTTGTGTACTCAGTTGAAGTCCATTGCTTGTAGGGTCTGCATGGCCAGGGGCCATGGGGCTTCAAGGGCCACATGGCTATGGAGGGAACACAGGCGTGTATAAGGAAGCAGGAGCAAAACCGGAGGAACAAGAAAAGGAGGATTCCTTTGTTTGGGGATTTTAACCTTCTAAGTTTTTGCATGCTTGCAGTGACTCCCCCGTTAAGCCAATTATTTTTGTTCCAGGTTAGACTGATAGGCACCTTCCCTAGGTCACTCCTACTTAAACTGTGCGTGCACTCGTCTCCCCTTTGCTGAACCCCTTCCCGCAGCAATATGCAGGGAATGGACCTGTGGTTCCCTAGGGAGTGTGAAATTGCAGCTTCCTGGGGAAGCTACCCAATGGCCATGCATATAATGCCTGGCCTTCCCTTGGCTCCTTTCCAATTATTAATAACTAGCTAATTACAATAACAGAACAGTAGCAAGAACTGGGAGAGAAAAATGTTGAAGTAGGAAGAGCTGCAACTTTGTAATAACCAGATTTTTGATATAAGCTTATATCTAAATATTATTGCCCAGCTATTCTCATTGCTGATCTCAAACACAAAACAAGATTTTATTTTATTTTTTTTAAACTTTTTTTTTTAATTTATCTTTATTGTTGAATGTATTACAGATGTTCCTCATTTTTCCCCCATTGCCCCCCTTCTCCCCATTCCTGCCCCCTCCTGCCTTTCCCCACACTGTTGTCTGTGTCCATTAGTTATGCATATATAAATATAAGTTCTTTGGTTTATTTCTTCCCACCCCCCAACCCCCCTTCCCTTTGAGGTTTGTCAGTCTAACAACAAATTTGTACTTCTTAATCCTTTCACCTTTTTCACCCCTCCCCCCAGTCCCCACCCATCTGGTACCCAACAAAAGTTCTCTGTATCTATGAGAATGTTTCTGTTCTGCTTATTCATTTTGTTTGTAGATTCAATTGTTGATAGATATGTATTTATTGCCATTTTGCTTGTTCATTTTTTTTTTATCTTTTTCTTCAAGAAGACCCCTCAACATTTCATATAATAATGGTTTGGTGGTGATGAACTCCTTTAGCTTTTCCTTGTCTGGGAAACTCTTTATATAGCCATCGATTCTAAATGACAGCTTTGCAGGATAGAGTAATCTTGGTTGTAGGTTCTTGCTTTTCATCACTCTGAATATTTCTTGCCACTCCCTTCTGGCCTGCGAAGTTTCTTTTGAGAAATCAGCTGACAGTCTTATGGGAACTCCCTTGTAGGTAACTAACTGCTTTTCTCTTGCTGCTTTTAAGATTCTCTCTTTATCTTGAAACTTTGGCATTTTGATGATGATGTGTCTTGGTGTGGGCCTCTTGGGGTTCATCTTGTTGGGGACTCTATGTGCTTCCCGGACTTGTATGTCTGTTTCCTTCACCAAGTTAGGGAAGTTTTCTGCCATTATTGTTTCAAATAGGTTTTTGATTTCTTGTTCTCTCTCTCTTCTCCTTCTGGCACCCCCAAGATGTGAATGTTGGCACACTTGAAGTTGTCCCAGAGGCTCCTTACACTATCCTCATTTCTTTGGATTCTTTTTTCTTTTTGCTGTTCTGATTGGGTGTTTTTTGCTTCCTTATATTCCAAATCGATGGTTTTGCTTCTTGGCTTTACCTACTTTACTATTGAATCTGTGTATACTATTCTTTATTTCAGTTAGTGCATCCTTCATTTCTGACTGGTCCTTTTTTATGCCCTTGATGCCCTCTCTAAGTTCACTGAGGTTCTCACTAAGTCCATTGAGCATCCTTATAAGCAGTATTTTGAACTCAGCATCTGTTAGATTTCTTAACTCCATTTCACTTAGTTCTTTTCCTGGAGTTTTGTTCTGTTCTTTCATTTGGGACCTGTTTCTTTGTCTTCTCATTTTGGCTGCCTCCCTGTGTTTGTTTCTATGTATTACTTAGCAAGAGGTATGGGGCTAGCTGAGACCAGATGCTGCTTGTTTGAAAGAATTTGGGAAAAGCTGAAACAAGATCCAAGACAGGCCAATCCTATGCTAAAGCAACTGGCAATAGCTTGGGTGGGCCTGAAAGTTGGGTGGGGCGGGGCCTCAGGGAATCACCAGGGCGGGGCCAACAGTGTGAGCCAGGTTGCTGGAGTCCCAGATATGGCGGCTGTCTGCTGTCCCAGGGAAGGGCTCACCAAAGGAACAAAGGCCTCTGATAGCACGTTTGTCCAGGAGAAAGCTGCCTCTCCAGCCCTCGCTCCAATGCCAAAATACTCAGTTCTTCCCCATATGACTCTGGTGCCTTTCAGGCTCCCTCCCGCACACTGGAGCCTGGAGGGAGCGAGTCCGAGTACGTCCGTGCGTGGGCCCTTTAAGAGGAGCTGCCGGGGCTCCAGCCGCCTCAGCCTCAGTTCCTGCTGGTTTTTCCAGCCAGAAGTGATGGGGACTTCTCTTCCTGGCACTGGAACCCTGAGCTGGGTGCCTGGTGTGGGACGGGGACCCCCCAGTCCTCAGGGAGGACCTTTCCAGCCGAAGTGTCCTCCTGATTTTTATCCACCACACGTGGGTGTGTGACCAGCCCATCCGCCTCCGCCCCTCCTACCAGTCTGGATGCGGCTTCTTCTTTAATTTCGTAGTTGTAGGACTTCCATTCAGCTTGATTTCAGGTGGTTTTGAATGATGGTTGTTCTGTAGTTTAGTTGTAACTTTGATGTGGTTGCGGGAGGACGTGAGACCGTGTTTACCTACGCCGCCATCTTGACCGGAAGTTCCAAAACAAGATTTTAAATTTAACTTTTTACAAAGCACTTAATATGCTACCTATCATGCAGTAGATACTTACCAAAGGGCAGCAAACGTATGTGTTCTGGGCTCAGTCTTCAAATGCTACATTATACACACACACAGCACCATTTAACCAGAATAAATGAAAACATTATTTCAGAGTCATTCACATATTATGTTTCTACTTAATGAAACTGTAGGTGATATATTTGCAACCTCCTCTGAAAATATAATAACTTTCCCCCTTTGATCAATCCTTTAATTATTTATTTCTACAGACATATTTTCCTCTTACCTTTCTTTGTGTCTCCTTTCTTTTTCATTTTTTAAAAAATCTTTTTTGTTACTATCTTAGAAAGCTAACCTCTTTTGTCTTAGCTAACAGAAAAAGTCCCTGTTTGAAAGCAGTCATTTGTAAATGGTCGTTTTCAATTTATTGTTGAAAACATCACTCAGATCCTCAGATGGTTCCTTCATGATGCTTGGCTAGGGAAGCAGACCAGATGATTTAATTTGAAAGCAAGAGAATTGTTCCCTGAGCTATAAGTAAACAAATTAATGGAAAATTTCTCCTTCCTTTAATCTGTGGCAATCCATCTACTACTTTGGACCCTTTCAGCACCTTGCTTTGTTCAGATATATGGATTGTGGCCTCTTTCACACCTTATCCCTTGAGTCTTCTTCTATTATTTGATAACTAGAATATATCTGTCAAAACCTTATAGTTGTATTCTAATGGCATCTAGGTGACAGTGGGTCTAGAACTAGAATAGTGATGTCAGAGAAGGTGGCCAGGCCAAAGCAAATATTTATTTCAAGTAAAGGGAAAAAATCTAACAGATTTCAGAGTATATTTGTCACTATTTATCTTGACATTAAAAGTTTTTTTCTTATTTAAAATCTTTATTAGTTACACTAAAATATTTCTTACCAATTTTTACAAGCCAGCTATTTAAAAATCTACATTAAAAGCCAGGCTAAATATAATTTTATATTTATTTATTTATTTTAAATATTCTTTTTATTTTTAATTACAGTTGATGTACAATATTATATTAGTTTCAGGTGTACAACCCAGTGATCAAACATTTATATAACTTATGAAGTGATCTTCCCTATCAGTCTAGTACCTATCTGAAACAACTCATAGTTATTACAATGTTATTGGTTATGTTCTCTATGATATAATTTACATCCCCTTAACTATTTTGTAACTACCAATGTATACTTCGTATCCCTTCTTGTTTTTAACCCATCCCTCCAACCCCCTCTCATCAGGCAACAATCAGAGTGTTCTCTGTATATATGAATCTGTTTCTGTTCTGCTGTTCATTTGTCTTGTTTTATAGATTCCACATTTAAGTGAAATCATATGGCATTTGTCTTTCTCTATTTGGCTTATTTTACTCACCTCAATATCCTCTACATCCATTCATGTGTTTGCAGACGGCACAATTTCATTTGTTTTCTTGATGACTGAACTATATTCCATTGTATATATGCACCACTTCTTTATCCATTCATCTACTGATTGACACCTGGCAAGAGGTATGGGGCTCACTGAGGCCAGATGCTGCTTATTTTTCATTTGTGAACCTTTGAGAGTTTTTTCAGGAAAGTCAGCAGCATGAGTCAGAACAAGTGGTTTGCATGGAAAAGACACTGGAAACAGATTGAGTGGGCCTGAAAATTGGGTTGGGTGGGTCTGAGGGAATCACCAGGGTCGGAAAAACAGTGTTAGGTTGAGGGGGATTCAGATATGGCACTGGGCTGCTGGCTCTGTCAGGGGAGGCTCAACAAGGAAACGGTGGCCTTTGCCAGCACTTGCGTCTAGAAGAAAGCTTCCCTTTCTACCTTTGTCCGTAAGCCAGACAATTCAATTCACTGAACCTCATATGTCTCTCAAGCTTTTTGAGCTGCTGCCCTAGTGATGGAGCACAGAGTAAGTGGGTCAGAGTAAGTCCATGCTGGGTTCCTTTAAGTGGAACACCTGGGACTTTACAGCCCTCCATCTCATTCAGCCACAATCCTCACTGGCTTTTACAGTCAGGAGTTATGGGACTTCTCTTCCTGGCACTAGAACCCTGAGCTGCAGGACCTGGTGTGGGACTGTGACCCCCTCGCTCCTCAGAGAAGACCTCTGCAGCTGAGATATCCTTCCCAATTTTTTTTGTTAATCCTCACCTAAGGATATTTTTTCCCATTGATTTTTAGAGAGAGTGGAAGGGAGGGAGGGGGTGTATATATACACAGAGAGATAAACCTTGATGTGAGAGAGACACATCGATTGGTAGACTCCTGCACACATCCTAACCGGGGCTGGGGATTGAGCCTGCCACCCAGGTACATGCCCTTGACCAGGAATTGAACCCATGACCCTTTGGTGTCCAGGCTGATGCTCTAACCACTGAGCAACACTGTCCAGGGCTCCCAATTTTTAACTACACGTGGGTGTTGGACCAGCCTGTTCCTTGTCTCTGCCCCTCCTACCAGTCTTAATGTAGCTTCTTCTTTATATCCTTATGTATAGGACTCCTGTTCAGCTAGATGTCAGGTGATTCTCAATGATGGCACCACATTTACCTATGTCGTCATCTTGACCAGAAGCCCCGATAGTCATTCTTGACCTATCTCTTGACAAAGTCTTTCTCTTTAAGAGGAAAAACTGACCTAACTGACATGAACATGATAATTGCTCCTTTACCTGTGATCTCAAATACCACTGAGAGGTCTCACAAAGTTTCCTGCCAGAAAGCACCATTTTTCATTAACAAGGCTTTTCACTGAGACGTGTGTATTAGGAACTAAAGAAAAGGAAAGGTCTTTATGGAAACCTGGCCTAAGATGCAGGATTGGCGGAAGAGCTACATCTGTTAAAAATATAATTAAAGGACTATTTCCTACAAAGCTAGGCTGGGCTAAGCAGGTCATCTGACATGGTTGCCTGGCTTGGAGAGATACTCTGACACCTGGGCTTAGGGGCGTCTCTCCTAAAACTGTTCACGTTACTGTGTGTCCATTTACCGAGAGCCAAAGGGAAGCCAAATGTTTAGGCTGGTATGAAGCCTTACACATTTTCTCTGTGTGAATTTTTGTAGCTTTTGCCTTAATATAATTTTGTTTTCATTGGGTAGGAGAGAGGCAGGGCCTGAGCCTATGGTTGAGTGGAAACCTGGCCCCCTTAGCCTGTGTAGGAAGCTTCTAGATGGCCCAGATATATGAAGGCAGTACAGAGCAAATCTTCCCAGTGGGCTAACTTCAGGTCAATTCTGCAGCACTTTACTAGCTTGATATTAAAACCATAGACGGCTGACAAGCAATATCCTTTGTCTCTTAACAACTACCCAAATTTACCTCTGCTTCCATCGGTCCAATTCTCTCTGATTAGCTGTTTCAATGGCAAATGAAATAGAATTCCATGGTATTAACCTGTCATATTAAGAAACCCTTTTTGCTCTGGTGCATACATTTGGCACAGCTGTGCATTTTGCATTTAAATATCGCTCCAACAGTGGGCGGCTCGAAACTATTGCTTTTCTATGGGAAATTAAACAGGGAGCTGCTTAATGCTCCTTGTTAGTTTTTTAATAAAAATAGTGAAAAGCCAGCAGTACCAGGAGCAAATGTCTGCAGGACTCCATGTCTGTGCTAAAAGCAAAGAGGAGGAACCAAAATGTGTATTACCTTAAAGTGCCCCTGCTCGGGCGACTTTGCAGTACCTGCTCCTCTGTGGCCCTGCAAAATTACCTCTCAAATGTTGTTTAGAGGTTATGTTAAATTGAAAGTCTGCTCCTGGGATCATTAGGCAGCTCTCAATTTGGTTTCCTAATAAAATATTGAAAGTAACAATGTAAAGGCAAAGTTACAACTATTGAATTTGTGTGGCTTCTGTGGGAGTCAAGAAAAGGAAGAAACAAAATAGTGAATGGAGAGAAAAAGAGAGGAAGCAAAGACTTAGAGAACCAGACACAGAAAAAATAAAAAGATAAAAATGCAGTGGAAGTCAAAGAGAGTGAGAACAAGACAGAGAGAGCAGGACAGATGAGAGAGAGAGAGAGAGAGAGAGAGAGAGAGAGAGAGAGAGAGAGAGAGAGAGAGAGAGAGAGGGAGAAAATTGCCAGCATTCTGAATATGATTGTATGATTTGTCTGGCATGGAATTAAGCAGAAATAATTTATTTAGGCTTAGCCCTTTTTCTCAGCAAATTCATTTCTAAGGCCAAATACCAAACTTTCAGGGAAAATAATTCCAAATTGATCTAGCTGCTGCACACTTATTTCCATGCACACCATGTAATTGCAATGGTTTGTCATTGTAAACATGAAATTAGTCACTGGCAACAGTGTCCCAAAGCTATACATGTTTTTTTCTTTTCCTTCCTTACCTTTATCATTTCTAACACGAATACCATTATATTTATTGCAATGACAAAACTTAATTATTCAATTTTAAAGAGAGTGATATGAACTAATTTTAAACATTTTAATATACAACAAATCTTGGCAAGCTTTCTGTAAAAGGCCAGAGAGAAAGTATTTTAGGCTTTGAAAGCCATATGGCCTCTGTTGCTACTGAAAGGGTTAGTAACATTTTCAAGGGTAAAGGTAAAAGCTTGCAAAAGGCGGAAACTGAAAAATTTGTTGCTTGCATGACCTTTGCTCAGCCTTCTATTGGGTATGGATAAGGATTATCGGGTTATCCGCAAGGCAATCTGGACAAGATACTAGACCAGTCCAACTGCAAAGTAGACAATGGGCCACGCAGAGTACATCAGCAGGAACTGCTGGAAGCTAAAAGTATGTAACCTACACCCCAACTGTTTTTCGAGGCTGAACCCTTTTCGGCTCAGCCCGTCTGCACCCAGGCGCATGCAATAAAGCCATTTTGATCTACATTGGCCTTGTGTTGTGGATGTGATCTCCCGCCAGCTGAGACCTTTTAGCTACTATGACTGGCACCTCTCAGCCTGTCACCAGAGAGGTGTTCTCCGACAGCCTCCTGGGTCACAGAGAGAGGACTGACCCCACCTCAATTCTTGTTTTCTCATATAAATGAATTTGTACAAGAGACCTTGACTGTGTTGTAATAAAGCCAATTTATTAAGAAAGTTATTTATTAAACAAGTAAAACATGCAAATGTATTAAAAAGCAAGGCAAGCAAATCTATACGTCTGGTTTATAGGGCACAGATGATGGCTATCAGCTCATCTGAAGAGCGAGTTGGGTGTGGGTCCGAGGTGTTATACACCTCTCTTGTTTATAGGTTTCAAAATCCCTCCGATGAATATTTTGGTACAGATTAATTCTCAGGGTCCCTTTTAACTTTGTTGTGGCCTTCCCAGAATTCCTGAGAAGCACCTGGCAATTTTATCTTGCCAAGCCTTGAGACTGCTGGCTTCTCTGTTAGGAAGTAAAAAAAATAAAACTGCCCTTATTTCCTTTTCTCCCCTTTCCCCTTCCAGGCCCCTTTCCTGCATTCTGTCTTTAGGAAAGCTTTTAAAGATTTGCTCTCAAGTGTCCTTGGCTGGGGAAGATAATGGCTTGTTATTTCCAAGCCACCTATAAATTGGCCACACTTTTGGCCTTGTTTTAACTTTCCTCTCTCAGTTTCCCTATTCCACTTGCCCTGGAATGTTCCCAGCTTTTCACTGCCCTGTAACACAACTATGCAATGCAGGGTGGAAGCAACCACAGACAATAGTAAAAAATGGGTGTGGCCATGTTCTAGTGAAACTTTGTTTACAGAAACAGTCAGTAGGATGGATTTGACACAAGGGTCCTCTCCCTGCTATACAGAATTTTTTTAGTCATACGGGAAACATGCATGCCAAGCTTCTAGGGGAAAACAAATGTCCAGGAAGAAAACTTTCTCTTATCATTCTAACTCTTTTGCATCAGAGAACAACTGCCCTTAAAATGTCTGATATTGCAAAAACCCTTCCTCGTGGAGCACCCTCAGACCACTAATAGCTGTAGTTTACACTCCTGAAAAGAACTTTTTATTCACCTCCCCAAATGTCAATGCTCTCATTGTAATCAGCAGACTGGTTAAATTTGACAGTCTGGTCATCATTTTAATTTTTACCAATTTTAACGATTTACTAAACTTCTTTGATAATTTCTTTTGTTTTTAATTACTTTCAATGTTTTTAAGCAAATGCCTCAGTTTTTAAATCTGTGTTTTTAATGTATCTTTTCAGTAATGCTTTTATATATAAAGTTCAAATAAAGGATTTTAGGAATTCTACAAAATAGTATCCATGAGGTATGTATGATTGGACTGTGTATGGCTATAGTACTTCATAGTCGGGGGTTATATTTACGGAGAATGCAGGTGTTTCTGTAAGAAAGATCTTGTGATATCAAATCTTTGAGGAAGAAATTAAACTATGTCAAGTTGTTCTAGGCAATTCTTTCCTATCGTTAAAGTTTCTCAACATTGTTTTCTCAAAGAACAACATAAAGAGATACTTGGTTAATATCAAGGGTTGGTATTCAGGAATGACATTAGAAGTGTTACGATGAAACGCATAGAACTGGACCACAATTTCATGTAAATTTATTTATCAACTATTCCTTGGAAGTTGGGGGCAGAAACTTAGCGTTATTAACCAGAAGTTGAACTTTTAGACAACAAACCTCATCAATATAAGATGATGGTGGTTTCTGCGTCATTCCTTCTAGATCAGCGATTTTCAAACTTTTTCACCGCTTGGCACACATAAACTAATTACTAAAATTCTACTCACACCAAAAAATATAGTATTATACAGTTTTTGCCCATCTGACAAAAAAGGAAAAAAACAAAAAAAAGGGTATAATTTTGAATCATTCACACTGGACAGCTATTGTTGTGTTGTCTGTTGTCTTTTTTGTTGTTGTTGTTTTCATTTGACAATCTAAGGGAAAAGAAGTCAGTGCCCCTGACTAAATAGTCAAGTATTGCATGTTTTTAAAATTCTTGCATCACACTGGTTGAAAATCACTGTTCTAGCTTTTAAAAAGTTGGGTGTTCTTGTCCAGTATGGCGACATATGTGCCTTCTGAATTCATCTCCTCCCAGAGACTCTGAATCTACAGCTACACACATGGAAATTCTCTCTGAAAGAAATCCAGAACTAACTGAGTGACTCTTACACATCAAGCAAATGTGAAAATACCCACATGATACACATCAAAACCAGTAGAATAAGCTAAGTCATACTTTCACCGTGAACCTGACCTTTCATATAGCATCGTACAATCAAAAGGGAACCCACAAATCCCAGCTTTACTCTGAGTTGTGAAGGGTTTGGACCCTACCCTAGTGCTTCAAATTTTTAGACTCTCACTTAGGAATGGGCTGACAAAACACTTAGGTGTGTGAGCCAACAGGTCTGTATCTGTGAGACCCCTAAGACAATGACAAAGAAACAGTTTTTAATGAGCTCTTGAAGAGGTTCTGTGGCTTCCCCCCAGGGCTCAGCTCAGAGGAAGCAGCCCTGAAGCTCATTTTGTTGTCTTTCCCTTACAGAGGCCTATTTGCATACTTTAAAAGCTGCTATCTGAGGGTCAGGCTTCTAATTTAGCATATATCCAGGGGCTGATTGTGATCCTCCCTGGAGACTGGGGAAGGTAGCTGAGACTACATTTGCCTTCTTACTCAAGACAGCTTCAAATAGCCAGTATCTCTTTGGAAGAGGTTTGTATACACATCTCGCTCCCCAGCTTTTGTGGTTGAAGCCCAAGTGACAGAGTTCTAGATTACATGGCTTTAACAGCAAATGAGATTGCATGCACAAGTCCTACAGGACTGTAGTAAACAAAAAACAAAACAAAAAAGGGGGGCTGCAAAAGCACCCCCATTGCTATACATTAAGGACCAGTTCAGATGAAAAGACGAAAAACCCATCTCCCAGTTTCTCCATAGAAGGAAATTCTAACTACATGTTTATCAGCTATTGCCTGTAGATTTGGCTTCTAATTGGCCTGCATTGAGATATGGACTGTGATTTTCCCATTTGGGAACTGACAGCTGTCGGCACGCTCTCAACTCTTGGAAGCCAGTAAGAAAAAAGAAGGTGGCTTGGAAAATCACAGAAGTTTGAGAGACAACCAAGAGAAGGAGCTGGGCTGATTGAAAAGGTTAATTTCCTTCATGAGATCACTTTGGCAAGACTTGAAGAAGTAGCTGTCTCATCTATTACATAGACACCAAAACAGAGATTCCAGAAAAATGAAGAGGCAAAGGGATATGTTCCAAACAAAGGAATATGGTAAACCACTAGGAACAGACTACAATGGAATGGAGATAAATAATTTACCTGATCAAAATTTCAAAATAGTTACCATAAAAAGGCTCACCAAAGTCAGGAGATGATGCAATTGCAACAAAGAAAGTGAGAATTACAACAAAGAAAATATCAAACAGAAATCACATAGTGGAAGAATACAGTAACTGAACTGAAAAACACAACAGAGGGGTTTGATAGCAGATTAGAATAAAGGATCAGGGAACTCAAAGATAGATCACTGGAATTTATGCCATCAAAAGAAAAACAACAAAAATGAAGATAGCTTAAGACACATATGGGAACCAATATATTCATTATATATATGTGTGTGTGTATATATATATATGTGTGTGTATATATATGTATGTGTGTATATATATGTATGTGTGTATATATATATGTGTGTGTGTGTGTGTGTGTGTGTGTGTATATATGTGTGTATATATATATGTATGTGTGTATATATATGTATGTGTGTATATATATATGTGTGTGTGTGTGTGTGTATATATATATATATATATATATATATATAGAGAGAGAGAGAGAGAGAGAGAGAGAGAGAGAGAGAGAGAACCAATATATTCATTAAGGTAACCAATATATTCGTTAGAGGGAGGCCCAGAAAGAGAAGACAGAGAGAAAGGGGCATAACAATTAATCAAAGAAATAATAACTGAACACTTCTCTAACTTGGGGAAGGAAACAAACATCCAGATCTAGAAGCTCATAATGTTCCAAATAAGAGGAATCCAAAGAGACCCACACCCATACACATTACAGTTAAATTTTCAAAAGTTGAGGACAAGGAAAGAATCCTAAAAGCAACAAGAGAAAAACAACGTGTTAAATGCAAAGGAACTCTATTTGACTATCAGCAGGTTTTTCAGCAGAAGCTTTGCAGGCCAGAAAGGAGTGACACAATATATAAAAAGTACCAAAACTACAATAAAAACAACAAAAAACTGCCAAAAAAAAAAAATACTCTGCCCAGCAAAGTTGTCCTTCAGAATTGAAGAAGAGATATCATTCTTCAAGCAAAAGCTAAAGAAATGTATCACCAATTGACCAGTCTTAAAAGAAATGTTATAGTGACTTCTGTAGATTGTGATGAAAGGTTACTATAACAGGAAAACACATGAAAGTATAAATGTCACGGGTAAATGTAAATATAAGTTAAATTCAGAAAACTCTAATGGTGTAATTGTGGTGGTAAATCAATTTTAAACCTAGTATGAAGCTTAAAAGACAAAAATATTAGTAATAACTATAACTACATTCATTTGTAAATAGATACACAAGGTAAAAAGATACAAATTCTAACAACAAAAACATAAAATGGGGGGGGGAGAGTGAAAACATGGAGCTTCAGTGTGCATTCAAAGTTAATTTTTTTATTAACTTAAATAGACTGTTATAAATATGAGATATTTTATGTAAGCCTCTTGGTAAACTCAAAGCAAAAACCCACAGTAGATAGATTAACAATAAAAAGCGGGGGGGGGGGGGGACCTAAGCATATTACTACAGAAAATGATCAAATGTGTACATTTCATACTGAATTGTACCTCAACAAAAAAAAGAAGAACAAAGTAGGAGGGATCACATTACCAGATTTCAGGTTGTACTACAAAGCCACTGTAATCAAAACAGCCTGGTACTGGCACAAGAACAGGCAGATAGATCAGTGGAACAGAATAGAGAACCCAGAAATTGACCCAAGACAATATGCTCAATTAATATTTGACAAAGGTGGCAAGAGTATACAGTGGAGTCAAGACAGTCTCTTCAATAAATGGTGTTGGGAAAATTGGACATCTACTTGCAAAAAAATGAAGCTAGACCACCAACTTACACCATACATGAGAATAAACTCAAAATGGATAAAAGACTTAAATGTGACTTGTGAATCCATAAAAATTCTAGAAGAAAATGCAGGCAACAAAATTTCAGACATCATACGCAGGAGAATTTTCACTGATACAATGCCTAAGGCAAAAGAAACAAAGGAAAAAATGAACACATGGGACTACATCAAATTAAAAACTTCTGCACAGCAAAAGAAACAACCATCAAAACGGAAAAGGATCCCACTATATGGGAGACCATAATCGCCAATGATGCATCAGATAAGGGGTTAATTTCCAAAGTATATAGAGTGCTCACACAAGGCAACTAAAGGAAGACAAAGAACCCAATTAAAAAATGGGCAGAGGACCTAAATAGACATCTCTCCAAACAGGACATACAAATGGCCAAGAGACATATGACAAAATGCTCAATGTCGTTAATCATCAGAGAGATGCAAATTAAAACAACAATGAGGTATCACCTCACACCTGTCAGAATGGCCGCCATCAACAAATCATCAAACAACAAGTGTTGGTAAGGGTGTTGAGAAAAGGGGACTCTAGTACACTGCTGGTGGGAATGCAGACTGGTGCAGCCACTGTGGAAAACACTATGGTGTTACCTCAAAAAGTTAAAAATTGAACTGCCATTTGACCCAGTGATCCCACTTCTAGGAATATACCCTAAGAAACCTGAAACACCAATCAGAAAAAATATATGTACCCCTATGTTCATAGCAGCACTATTTACAATAGCCAAGATCTGGAAACAGCCCAAGTGTCCATCAATAGACGAATGGATAAAAAAGCCGTGGTACATATACACAGTGGAGTACTATGCAGCTGTAAGAAAGAAAGATCTCTTATCCTTTGAGATGACATGGAGGGACCTGGAGAGTATTATCCTAAGCGACACAAGCCAAGCAGAAAAAGACAAATATCACATGATCTCACTTATTTGTGGAATATAATGAACATAACAGTCTGAGGAACAGGGTAGACCTAGAGACATGAATATAGGGTACAGACTGACAACCCTCAGAAGAGGGGGTGGGGGAGAAGAGATAAACCACAGAACTTATATGCATGTACGAATAACTGATGGACATGGACAACAATGCTGGGGATGGGGTGGGGGGGATGGGGAGAAGGGTGTCAATGGGGGAAAAAGAAGAAACATTTGTAACAGAAACAAATTAATAAAAAATAAAAAAAAAAAGAGAAAGAGAGAGAGTAGTCGAGGTACTCTTGTACATTCTTGCTTCAGTAAGATAATGTTTATTCTATACTTACAGATATGAGTACATACATTTAATAATAGTATTTTCTAGCATTTACTTAAGGAAAGTAAAATGTGAACTTTAAGACTCTAAAGATAGATATTTGGTGAAAAAGAGTGGGGAGGGATAGAGGGAAGATTGTTCTGATTGTTCTTTACGAATTATTTCTATGGGAAATACCTGCATATGTCCTCACTTCCTCATCTACCTCTCTGCCTTGGCTTATGCTTTGAGTCACAGGGTATAATGAAGAACAAGTGTTCAAATAACTTTTTACAAAGTTTTAAATTGAATTTAAAATATGGATGAGAAATCTCATGTTTAAGCATTTCTATGTATATTAGCCTGGACTGTGAACAAAAGATATAAAAGACACAAAAGGTTTTATTTGAAACTTGGGATTTATAGAGAGTAGATCAGGACACTCAGGTCAAAGATCCCAAAGCCGGTCCTGCCTTTGGACTCCCATAGAAAAGGCAACTCAGAGGAGTAAACGTGGAAAAGAGGAATGATGAGGAGAGGGTATTAGAAAGGGGAGATCAAGAAAAAGAACATCAAAGAAGAAGGTGATTTGAATAGTTCATATGGACTTTGTTCTTTCATCCACAAAATCTATCTGATTGTGAGATAGAAAGTGGGCAAGGTGAGTCCTACAACTGACTACCAGTGAACTCAAAAGAACCCAAAGTTTTGGGCTGACAAAATGTCTTCGTCAGCTCTTCAATGTAGTCTTTACAATATCACTGCCTCTGCTTTTCCACATTTTCTGGTTATGCGATAAAGGATTTATCCGATTCCGATCTTCCTTTGCCTGGCCTCTTCGTGTCTCCAGAGCAATTTAATGTTTCAATAGAATTAACCCCATAGGCCAATGTTATTCAAGGAACACAATTTCTAACCTATATAATTTGTCTATATTTGCCTCCTTCTCCTTCCTCCCCGACCTACTCACAGACGAGACAACGTATGTATCCTTTACTTGATCTTCCTGCCAGGAATTCAGAATGTCTTTGGAATTTTTAGGTTGTAATGTGGTATTCAAGTTGTCTAACTTAATATCAGAGTAAGTTAGGCGCTAAGAGAATGTTGCAAATGAATCACTTAAAGACAAGATGATGTCACACCACAATATTCCTTTCCTAGTCAGAAGCACTGCAGTGCACTAGGTGGAAATTATCAACGTCTCAGGAAGACACGGTAACTCAAAACTGCTACAGCCCAGGCAAGTGCACAACTGGGGTGGGGGTAGGGGGGTAAAACTGCCAGGAGAGCATCAAGGAAGCTGAGAAACTAATAAAGTCTGGGAAGGCATTTATGAATGACAAGCATATGGGTTTTAATCTCCTCACTTGCAGAAATGTTGAAAAAGATGCTGAGATTATGTTTTTTTGCTCCTATTCCCTTTATTATTATTATTGAATGATTCCAGCAATAGCCCATTTTTTCTTTAAAGGAGGCCCTAATTTCATTCAGAATTACCTGATTTCATGACAGGTGGTTATTTTCCTCTCAAGGCATCACAGGACAGCAGTTGGTGCCTGGTGGTGAACCTCCTGGTAACCCATGCAGCTTCCTTTGATGATTAATGATTTGTTGAGCCCCTACCATGCCCAGGGAAAGTCTGGCCCTCTTGCTAGTGAGTTGCAGCTTACTAGGCAAACACCTACAGATGAGGAAAGCAAAAACGTGACAAATGTATCCTTCTATGCGATCTGTATCCTTAAAGGGGGAGTGTACTTACAAGATGGGATTAGGGACCGCATCATTTTAGGAGTTTAGCAAAATCATTTGAAAATGATTAATATGACAGTTTGACCGCATTAAAAATCAGGGACAATTCTGTAAAATAGACTTTCTCTCTATATATGCCGAGTTTAGTATATATGTGTCTGTCTGTATATCTATCTATCTATCTATCTATCTATCTATCTATCTATCTATCTATCATCTATCTCTATCCATATATACATATGAGGTCCACAGGTGGGGGAAAAAAAGAAAACTATTCACGACGCAAAACATTTTCAACCTTTGGTATTCTTGTGTGGCTTTGAACACAATACCAAGTCGTTATAACATGTATGAACAAAAGTGCAACCTGAAATCAAGGCAGATGGTTTAATTTTGGAAGTTACACACTAAAGGATAAGGATGTTCTGAGGCTTTTGCCAGAGGGAACACAGCTAACTGATCTCTGTGGCTGCAGGCTGAGGGGTATTGTGTTTTGGTTCACCGCGTCCTTCCCCAGAGCGGTGTGGATCACTTTGTCAACCTCTGTGGCGTGGCATCCGACTTCTCTGGGTGCATTGCTGTGACCAGTCACCGTAGGGTTCTGCCTCGTTGACACATGTGACTGCAGATGTTTCAGAGAAACCATAAGCGCCAGGGAGCATACAGAGCCTTGGCATTCTTCTACATTACGACCAGTTTGCCCACGAGAGAATGGAGGCGAGGAGTGGGCGATTTCTCTTAAACGTCAGAAAGAACTATATGATCATCAGCATGAGACTGGGCAGCCCTTGCCATTTCAGTTCTAACTGGGGTGACATTTGGAGTCCCATTCTTATTAACTTAAATGTCTAAAGCCATGAGGTTCGTTAGTTTCTTGAAAACATGCCCTTTTTGTTCACTTCTTCATCTGTCAACAATAAAAAATGTAAATGACACAGCTAGACACAAAAAAGGCTATTTTGTTTTGAAGCCCTAGAAGTCCTTCAAAATAAAGCTTATGCACACATAAAAACACTGATTGAAATGAGGTCTGAAGTCAACACCAGAGAAAGAATAGGCCAATGCCGCTCATTCATCAAGGTAGAAGACCCAGGAGTTGGACTGGCTATGATATGTGGGCCTTTGTACCCTCCGTAAGGAAGGCAGCATCATTTATAGAAAGCACTGCATTTACCTCCACAGAACTGAAAAGAGAGTGGCCACCTCGTCCTTCTCTCAGGAAACTGTCATTTTTTTTTATGCCTAATGTGCTTTGGCCCAGAAATGTATTAACCCTTAGGCTAATATATGAGACCCCTATTTTGAAATATTCAAATATATTTGAGTTATTGAGCCATCATTGTATTTTCCATATTTCCAAAATATCTTCTAGTTGATACATTTTCTAGGAAGTTTGACAAACATAGAATCCCCAGATAATTTGAATTTCAGATAAACAACCAGGAATTTTTAAAAACATAAGTATGTACCATGCAATATTTTGGGCATACATACCCTAAAAAAATCGTTGATTGTTTATCTGACATTCTAATTTAACTGGGCATCTTGTAATTGTATTTGTTAAATCTGGCAATCCCCAATGTGGCCATTCTTAGAAAACCTGCATACACTTTTAAAGGATATGTTTATCTTAGCCAAACCTATCGCTCTCTCTTAGCTCTTCAGATTGATTATCAAAAATAAGAAGGTTATGCGCACATAATTGATGAAAACACTTATATTTCTTTCTGGCCCTGAAATCTCCAAAGAACCAAGTGTTTTCACTCCCGGTGATGCAGATCTCTTTAGCAGAACCATTTCACGAGGAAGTCACTGCCTTCTGTGGCTGCCAAGTTCAGAGCCGGTTCATCTGACCTCTCCACTAACCAGGGCCATCAATGTACTTCCACTTCATTTATTTTCATTCCCGAAGTAACAGCACACATGGGAAAACTTCAGTGGAGTAATTACGTGACAGTGGGTGCAGAAGGAGGAGCCCAAAGTGACATACTTCGGGGTGATATAATACTGTAATCAATGAGACTTCTGACTCAATGATGCAATTCATTTGTTTTAAAATATCTTGTGACACATATGGTCTTAGACTAGAGGAAAGAGTCATATAATCAACTTTTGGGGAGACTTCATAGAGGCTTGTCATTGTTACCTCTTGAAAGAATTTTTTTTTTGAATAATCATTGCTGATTTCTACCTTTATAAATGTCTGATGGTAAAGTCTCTTGCATTTATGAAAAAAAAAAAGAAGGAAGGAAGGAAAGAAAGAAAAGAAAGGAAGGAAGGAAGGAAGGAAGGAAGGAAGGAAGGAAGGAAGGAAGGAAGGAAGGAAGAAAGGAAGAAAGGAAGGAAGGAAGGAAGGAAGGAAGGAAAGAGAGAAACAAAAAGAGATATTTTCATAGCAGTTTAGAAATCTTTATCTAATTTGTCTAAGTTCTTTTTCTTGATTTTATCTGCCTGGATCTGTTTCCTTAACGCTTGTATTCATTTTTTTTTTTTTTTTCTAACACAGAATGATTGTTGGCTCCAGTTTTCTCATTTGTAAAATAAAGATAACAGTAGTTACTCCCTTGGTTGTCATAAGGATTCCATGAGATAAATATCAACATCCTCAGCTCAGTTCTGAATGACTGTGCCTTATTTTTTGACACTGATTGACCAAATGCATTCTGATGTGCTATTCAGATTGTTTGGCAATTTACTAGTTATTAACATGCTTCCTATATAATGTTAAATGTACAAAAACTTGCTTCCTTCTACATGGAAGGTTGGATTCTGCCATTTTCTTTGCATAATTTGAAGGGATAATTGTTATAATTTCAGTGTTATTATGCATTTGTCTTTAAAAACTGTCATGACTTGTGGGTTTTTAAGTGTGTTTTTGTGTTCTTAAACTTCTTTACTAAGTTGAGCAACATTTATAAATAGTCTGTTACCAAATTTAATACACACTTAGGTTTCCTTAACATACGGAAACATTCAATGGGGTCAGTTTGAACCTTGCCTAGTTCTCCCTTCATTATTCACAGCAATTAAACACTTTCAAAGAGCATCTCTACAAAATATTACAAAATATAATGTCCACAATGAAATCATAATCTGAGGAAAGTGATTGGTTAAGAGTGACAGTCATATTTATTATAAACAGTATATGGATAATACAAAAGTTTACCCCAGAACACCCCCAGTCTCCTTAAAACATTGACAGGCTAAAGAATGGAGTCTGTCCAGAACAAAATGATAGCAAAGCCATCATAGTAGGTAGGGTTTTCAGTAATACAAGATTCGTATAACCTCTCCATCTAGGAAAATGAATACATAAATGAATGTAAACGCTCACTGAACTAGATCAGACTATTATAAGATGTAACCAGTTAAGACTTTTGATTGTGGCCCAGCTGTACCAGATGCCAAAGTCTGTGAGCATAATGTATTTAAAATATTCAGGTGCACAGACAATTTACTAAACTTGGTCAAACAAAAGGAATTAGTGATTATTTCACACTTAGCCTTTAATTAAAACAGATTTTATTTTTGAAAGGTAATTCATTTTTTAAAAAATTATGTTTGTGCTTCTCAAAGGTGGGGGTTATATTTTTTGTTTTCTTGAAACCAAGATTAAAAGCTATTGAAAAAAATCTGTGTGCATCACAAATAGAGCTAACTGATGCGATACACACTGCTTTTATGAATATGACTTATAAAAATATGAGCCTGGTATTGCCCAAACTTGTTAGAGATATTGTATAAATGTAAGGAATCAAAGGCATTATCATGAATACATTTGAATTTAAGGGAAAAAACAAAAATGACTCATTTGGATGAGTTATCAAATAACAAAGATTCAAGCAGAATATTTTGACATAAAGCTTGAAGCCAGGGAATTAAAGAGCCAGGGGCCATGTAAGAGAAAGCAGGTGGTATTAAATAGGTGAATGGAGGGTAGTCTTGTATGACACAGGAGCAAGGGTCCTGACAAGTAACGTGATGAATAAGAACATAAACTGTGGACTTAACAAATATCGTTAAAACTTGACTCTTTACTGTAAACTGTGTGTGACTCGTTACAAGTTCTAGACCTTCATCTCTGGAGATTAATATGATGATACATCTTCATAAGTTTTTACATCATGAAGTCAGAGAGTGCATGCAGAGGACATAGCACTCATTACATGTGACGAATGGTAGCCCTTTGTGTTCCATGGGTGGGCAGATCTATTTAAAGAGACCTGGAGTGACCAGATTGTTTGTCACTATACACAATGCAAGGAGGAAACAAAACTACATGGTCAGAGGTGGATAATGACACTCAGTGAAGAACAGAATCAACATGGAAAAAAATGTGAAGACAAAGACAATAAAATTAATATGTGTTCAGTATGAAAATTATCCAAACAAAAATATTTAGAACTCTTTAAGATAGAGAATTAAAAATCATTGCCATAATTTCAACATCTAGATATGGTCACTTTCAACATGTAGTTTTCTTTCATTTCAGACTTTTAAAAACATATTCACATACACACATACTTATTCACACACTTTATTTTTTATTTATTTATTTTTTAGTAAAGATACAATTGTACTAAAATTACGTATCTTGCCTTTTTGCATATGGATAGCTTTCATGTCAACATATATGTTTATGTTGAGATATAATATGCTATATGTTACTCGATTGCATAAAATTTCATACTTTATTTAACCAATCACCAATATGAGCATTTAACGTATTTTAAAAATTGTGTCGTTATAAATGACATTAAAATAAAACATCCATGAGCCCATGTCGATGTAAATAAATTATTGAAAACAAATAAAGAAATAGGATAGTATAGATAAATTTCATGTGTGGCAGGATTCTAAATAATTCATATAGAAATCCTGCCTTCGAGGAGGTGGGCTGCACATGGTGATATCCTTCCAGAAAATACAGTGGGAACAGAGGGAAAAGAATAACTTCGCAGTAGAGAGACTTTGGCAACACTTCCTCATGCTGGTGATCAAGTTCAACGTTGAAAGAAGACATGACAGGAATGAAAACAGCATTTTATCTCTGTGGTCTACCCCTCAAAAACACATAATTCCAGTCTAATCATAAAAACAATTTTAGACAAATCTTAAGTGAGGGACATTCTACAAAACATCTTAACAGTATCCCTCAAAACTGTTAAGGTCATAAAAAATAAGGAAAGTCTGAGAAATCCGCAGCTACATGAGGCGACATGAAGACTAAAAGTAATGTGCTAGTTTAGAAGGAATTTGGGGACAGAAAAGAGACTTTGGGTAAAAGCTAAGGGTATCTGAATAAAGTATGGACTTTAGATTATCACAACGTAACAATATTAATACATTAATTGTAACACATATACCAGACCAAAGAAGATGTTAATAATAGGGAAAGCTGGGTGTGGGGTATATGGGAACTCTAACTTTTCAAAAAAAAAAAAAAACTAAACTGTCTGTAATAAAAAGATCATTAAAAATTAATAAATTGTTGTATGCAAATGTTTCCTACTAGTAAATTACTCAATATGAATTTCTAAGAGTAAAAAATTTGGGGGTCAAAACATTCACATTTTAAATGCTATACAAAATAAACCAGGTCTTTTCTTTAGACATCTGATAATATTTTTTTGAGTGTCTAACATGTATATTTCATGTTATCATTCAAGAGACTACAAATAGACATTCATATTACTCTGTGGAGCTCATCATCTAATTATAAACATGGATAATTATAAGTTATACTAATTATAATAAAGGAGAAACAACTGTGAGCTATGAGAAGTTATAATGGGATTATTTCTAGGCTGTACAGTGGGCTCATCAGGGAAAGATGAAGCTGAGATGATGAATAAAATGTTACTGTCCCAGGGTGGAGCTGGTGAAATGCATGAGTGGGAAAATCAAAGTGGAATTTTTAGATTTGAAGAAGCCAATAGAGATGAAATACAAGAAGAGAGGTGAAGAATGGTATAACGTTACCTAGAGATAGTCCAGCATTGAATCTTGAATGCATATTTATCTCAAGAAAAACAGGCCATCTTTGGAAGACTTTTAGCAGGGGGAATAACACAAATGTTTATATTGAAATATATCACCTTGACCTCCATGTGGAACAAATTCAAGATGGTCAAGATGGGACAGAGAATGATGAGACAGAAGCTGTTGCAGTGGGCCAGGTGAAACAGAGCCTTTGATCAGAGTGGTGGTGCTATGGAGGAAGCACATAACAGGAAATACACATTTGCAGAACATGGACATTTACCTTGTGTGGGGGGTAAAGGACAAAGAAGAATTGAAACTACTAAAATTTTAATTGTCTTAACTTGACGGATGATGGTCCCATTCATTAAAACAGAGAATGTTAGGGTAGGGCGTGATATTTAAGGGGGAAAATATAACACAATAAAACCCAAGTTCAACTTTGAATATGGTGAAATACAGTTGCCTTTGAAATATCCAAATTCAGTTGCCATATAGAAAGTGTGTGATAAGAGTTTAGAAGTCAGAAGTGAGCTCTGGGCTAAATAAATCAAAAAGTAAGTAAAACCACATCTGTGAATGCGATTGCCAGGGGAGAAGGGATACAGTGAAAAGATAATAAATAGGACCATATCTTGGGTATTTCTAATATCTTAAATCCAATAAAAGAAACTAGTAAAGATCAACATGGAAGGACCAGAAAGATGGGTGGGGGAGGGTAGATCTGAAGAGTATATTGTTCATGAAAGCCAAGGGAAAAGGGAATTTCAAGAGAAAGAGAATGATTTAATACCACCTAAAGCTACTGTGAGTTCAAATAAAATACAGACTTAAAAATGATTATTGAACATATTGACTTAGATATAACAGGTACTTTTTAATAAGCTGCTAGAAAAATCTTCATTGTTCTTTACTCCCTCACTGTCTCTTCCTCTTTTTTCCATAGACTGTGTTTTGTTTGTTAAGAGAGGTGAGGTGGGGGTAGGTCAGAGAGTAATATAATCAAGGATGCAGCCTGCTTCTAGCTTGCACAAGGCAGTATCATCAGTGCTATCAGTTATCCGTATACTCTTAACATGTATTGCAGTCTCTAGCCTTAGAGCTACGTGCTCATTCTCAAATGAGCTATACATGGCTTACTGACAAGCCATTTAAAATGTGATTTTCTCAGTTTGCAAAAATTAACCACATTTACCCTTGCAAAAAAATCATGCTGTCCATCTGGTGGGTGACTAAGCGACCATCGTCCATGGCCATCTACACTGCTGCGCATGGGCAAAGGTTCAGTGGGGATTTAGTATGAAAACGTGGAGAATTACTGTGCCAGGAGGGGAGCTGATTCAGGCACCAGAACACACTGTGATAAGCTGCAGCAACTGGAAGTGGACTTGGGATGGAGGGTGATGTGGCCCTTGGTGACAGTTGTAGACAGTGGTGGTTGGCCTGTAAGCTCTACTCAGATTTTACCTAAGGACTGGGCTTCCTTTCACTTCCACATCCCCTCTAATTGTGCTCACACATGTTCTTTTCGGGCATGGTTATCACTACATGTGGATTTGTCATTCGAATTTTCTGGTCCTTGGCAGAACATTTAATCATTACATTACATGAGCTAAGTCCGTTAGAGCTCCACAAAATAGGCTAATGTTAAGAAATGAGATATCCTCCTAAACAGAATACATAGGGAGCTGGGGATTATGATTCAAGGTACTGACTCAACAATCCTTTTCTCATCAGTCAGCTACAAAACCAATGTTCTGGCTGTTCATGGCCATTTAGAATAGCAGAGAACATAATGTTATTTTATGCTTAAAAGCAGAGAACATATTGCTATTTTAGGAGGGTGTGTGTGTGTGTGTGTGTGTCAGGCTCTGTCTTCCGGCCAAATTTCAAATTGGATAAGTCTCTACCAGCTTTCAGAATCTTTGTTATTTTATTGGGGCAATATCTATTCTTTCTCTCCCTTATTAATCAGTGTTGTTTGCTGTTAAATATTTGTTGTAGTATATTTCAAAGCTTATTCACTAATACTCTAAAACAGAAAGTCCTAATTACTCTTCAGAAAGGTAATAAAGCAATCCAATGTATATAAATTGAGTATTTCCTTTGAGCAAGAGACTTTGAATCAGTTAGAACATCTGCAAGTTTTTTATTTCAAAGAGAATTTCATAGTTAACCAAAGGAGCTTTTTTTTTTTTAATTAAATCATTATTATTGAGAGTATTACAGATGTCCCTCCATTCTAGCCCCCCATTTCCCCCCTCCTCTCAGTTCCCATCCCAACCCAGGCCTTCACCATCTTATTGTCTGTGTCCATGAGTAATACATATGTGCATCTAAGTTCCTTGGTTAATCTCTTCCCACTCTCCCTCCCCCCTTCCCTCTGAGGTTTGTCAGTCTGTTCCATGTTTCCACGCCTCTGTTCCTATTTTATGCAACAGTTTATTTTGTTCATTTAATTCCACATATAAGTGATATCATGTGGTACATGTTTTCCTCTGATTGGCTTATTTCACTTAGCATAATATTCTCCAGGTCCCTCCATGCTGTCTCAAAGGGTAATTGATCCTTCTTTTTTACAGCTGCATAATATTCCATTGTGTAAATGTACCACACTTTTTTATCCACTCACCTACTGATGGGCATTTGGGCTGCTTCCAGATCTCAGCTATTGTGAATAGTGCTGCTATGAACATAGGGGTACATGTATTTTGCTGATTGGTGTTTCAGGCTTCTTAGGACGTATTCCTAGAAGTGGGATCACTGGGTCAAATGGCAGTTCAATTTTTAATTTGTTGAGGAAGCACCATAGTGTTTTCCACAGCGGCTGCACTAGTTTGCAATCCCACCAGCAGTGTACCAGGGTTCCCTTTTCTCTACATCCTCGCCAGCACTTGTTGTTTGATGATTTGTTGATGGCAGCCATTCTGGTCTGTGTGAGGTGGTACCTCATTGTCATTTTAATTTGCATCTCTCTGATGATTAGTGACTTTGAGTATTTTTTCATATGTCTCTTGGCCATTTGTATGCTTTCCAACAGTGTTTTAGCTTCAGACCAAATGTTGGTATTTATTACTATCAAAGAGGAACTCACTGGTTGGACTATCTGTTTAGAAAGGCACTAACAATATTTGAAGTTATATTTCCAATGTAAACTTTTCTCTTGCTTTGCTTTACTGCCCTTCTCATCTCCTTCCTGCTATAAACTTTTAACAGAAGTACTGAAAGCCACTTGGATGGAAAAGCTATCTTGACTTCCTATAAAGACCAACATCTTAAGTAGTTTCAAGTTGTTTTGATGGATACTGTTTATCAAATCATTTCTGTCTCTCTGTTTAAAATACACAAAACCAAATGTACTCTGAACGACGGTAAAATAAATCAAATAATATATATTCAGTCCTTCCCCAAATGCCTGAAAGAAACAAGTGCAGCACTTGTGAAAAATGACAGGTGCTTTGCTGGCTTTATTTTTATTTTTTATTTATCAGGCTTGAAATCCTTTCTGAGGGGAAAAAGGGTCTATATGGACATTTCTACTTCAACAAGCTAGCTAGCTATTACGCACCAAGGAGCATCCGCAAGGTAAATACAGAAAACAACTTTAAATGAACAAATTTAACTGTAAGTACTTGAATGCAATTGTTACACTTCTAAGAGGCAGATTCTGCAGTAGGAAACAAAAATCCTCCAGTTTCCCCAAGAGCATAAGGAATATAAGTGAAAAGAAGACATTGGCATATTTAAAATAAAAAGATTGAAAACATTTTATTGACTAATTGGCAAGCTATTCATTTTAAGGATTACCTAATAATTTTTAAGGTACCACTGTTTAGCAATTATACAAAAATATCACGTATTTTGTTATTAGAATAAAAACAGCAAAATGCACTACAAAACCAAGGTGTTACTAAAACATCTCTAAGTAACCAGGATATTAATGCTATATAAGCAGTGTTTTAATTCACTTCACCTTTAAAATATCTAAGTTTGAATACCTAATTCGAGTAAATAGAAACTTATGTAAATATTCAAAGAGCCAAAACATGCTAGCTTGTATGCTTCTACTCAGCTGCTAATGTCTAGCTCTTTTATGATGTTATGATTTTAAGCCAATTTTCTCTTGCTTATCTCCAATATTTATTCACTTCACCCCCTCTGCTTAAAATGCAACTTTACACACTCTCTTCTCTGTCCTCCCTCTCCTCACTCTCCTGTTTCTCCTCCTTCTACTTCTCCATGTTCCACCCACATACACTAATAACACTCACTTCACTTCAACCAGTCAATGTTGTTCTTTCCTCCCTGAAAACTGAAATCTCTCTCCGACTTTGGAAACTAAAGCAGGGATTTACCAAGAATCCTCTCTGCTTGAAATTAAAATTCATTAAAATCTTTTTTAATCTTACAATTGGTTATCTAGATCCGATGTGGGCCCCCCAGTTTATTTGTACTGGTCACACCTGCTTTAGTTTAAATCATCCCTGTGTATTAATGATGTTTTCTGATATAACCATTTGATGCTATTTTTTTATTCTCTATTAAATTATAGATTCCTCCTGTGGCATATTTCAAAAGTTAAAACTTTCAGCAGTTAAGAGGCCTCTTAGATTTGCTGTCTTCAAGTGATGATGAGTAAATGAGGGAGGACGCAATTAGGGCATGGACAAAGACAGCACATCTTGGAGTTAAGAAATACTGAGGTGCACCTGCCTAGCCTACTGTTTGGAAAGGATCCTGGTTACTTGGAATAGAGATTCTACAGAATTGAGGGAGTAGTGCCATAATTATTATTATTATTGGTCATACATTTAATAGAAACTAAGGAAAAAATGTTCAAGTGGTAGATTTAAAAAACAATCAAACACCTAAAGTATTTGTGTATTTACAAACTCTAATCTCATTCCCAATAAAACCATTTGAACAGTTTCTATTGTTTGGGTGTAGATATTGTTAAGAAGTTTTTAAAGTAAACCGAGGGGCTGACATTGGTGTCAAGTGGTCTGTAAGAGAGAACATGCCTTATATCAGTCTACATAACTAATGATTAATGATTCTGTGGTATGCCAATGTAAACATCACTGAGGAGTCTATTTGATTTGACTCTACCTATACACAAAAATGTGAACTATTTATTTATTTATGCATGTGAATTTGTGTGATCTGTATATGCTCAAGGACATACTATATCCATATTTATCATTACAGCTAAATGTTTTATGCAGTCATATCTTAATGCAATACCATTTGTTTCAGTCTTCTTCCTGGTTTCAACATCATAATCTGGCTTTGTTCCATTGGCATCTTATTCCACATCATCTTATTTCCCATTTAAACATCCACACAGGTCTAGGTCCCTGTTAGAAAAGTTGCAATGGCTTGCCTCGATTTTAGGCAATATTCTTTAATCAAGTCTTGTACCATATAGTAATTGTGCGCAGCTGCTAATAAGAGAGATAGGAAGTCACAATGAGTCAAACGAAACTGAAGTTTATATCACCCTCTCGTAAAAGAAGTAGAGAGTTAAACATTCTGGGACCGACAGGGAGGCTATATTTGCCAGCAAGACACAAACACCTTTAATAGTTAGTTCCTACAGTCTCGGCTCTCAGCTTTCATCCTCAAGGTCAAAGTCCAAAAAAACACGAGATCTTCATCCACTGGGTCTTATTTCTACACAGCAAGAATGAAACGGAAGGTAATAGTGGCAAACAGGTGCACATTAGCCCTCTGTCCCACTCTCAAAGAGCTTCTCAGAAGTGACATCTATCAACTCCCACTTTTGTTCAGTTGACCACCTTAGTTGCAAGAGAGCCTGAGAAATGTAGTCACTTAGCTGGGCACAAAGCCACATGCAATAATATAACGATACATTCCTAAGGAAATACAAAATAGGTTTAAAATAAAAATGGTAGTATTCTCTGATTAAGTGTTTTCCTCCCTTAGCAGAAAAAATATATATATTATTTGAACCAATATTCCTGCTTTCTCTGAATTTTACACCATCTCTTTAAATTTGTAATTGTCCCAAAACATTACAATATCAAAATGTTTCTACCCTAATATATGCAGTTTTTACAACATAGGAGATGAAATTGAAAGAGCTCAGTGGTTTAAGAAAGAAAAATAATAGCTTTCTCTGAACTAAGAAGTGTGTTAACAAGTGTGGTTGATTTTACTTTGCTTCCAAATTGTTTATCTCTCCTTTCTTATTAGAGGTTTACATATCTTGGCACATTGCTATGTGATTGGCACTACCTTCCGGTAAGTGAAATAGTCTTCCTCTCCAATGTCAGGTGTGGCCAAGTGACTTATTTCAATCAACAAAAGGAACCATAAGTGGTACAAGCCTGTCCTTAGAAGAAGCTTTATGTGCCCTTGTCTGTTTCCACCAATGATATTGCTCTTTTCCCTTTGAATAAGAATTGCATGTCCCAAATGGGGCCCTTCCTGCAGCCTATGTTGACAGCCACCAACATATAACACATGCAGGAACTAAATTGATGTTATTACATGCCAGTAAGATGTTAGGGTTACTTATCATCATTGCATGAGTTGACTAATACTCAAGTATATACATTATTTATTCTAACACACAAGTATTGATTAGACCAAAAATTCTACGTTTTTGATCTGGTGCTATTAAAATTTCTTGATAAATAAAGAGCATCTAAGATGTCACCGGCACCTGAAGGACATCTTTCTTCCTCCTCATACAGGTATGTTTTAACCATTACCAGAGCCTGTATGTGGTGAGTTTACCTCACAGAGTGCCCATCATTATTCCCTGCACAGGTGAGGCAAGGTGAGGGCAAATAAAATGTCTAGAATTGTTCCTCCCATTTTTTCTCTTCTTTTTTTTCAAATGTGAATCCTCATGCTTTTGCCAAATTTTTCTATTTAAAAAGGAACAAGAAATGAAGCATAGTGGAAATCAAGAAGAGGGCATTCAAGCAGGATTTTCTTTCAGAAATAGTTGAACTAAATCAAAGTTGCCTGCGGAGAATAAAATGTGATTTTTCTCTCATTGAACCCCATTACATTATCTGACCATGTCTTTAAACAACTAATAAACAAATTTGCTGTTACTAATTTAAAAATGAGAAAAAAATTAGTGGATTTTTTTGCTTTTTGGGGGGAATTACCAAATGAAATCTCTTTAAATGTCTTCTGTATGAGTTAGCAGACTCAATCTTATCAAAGCAACTGCATTTAACATAAAGAGATGATTTTAAGAAAAATAGTTCGTGGGTACTGGATTTAAATTTTTGACATGGTATGTATACATATTCATATGTATTTTTTCCTCCCTCACCCTGGTTCAACTTCAGTAATTCAACCTTCACATAATTCAAATGTGTTCCTTTTAGAAATAAGACTATTCACGAAGAAGGTAGAAAAAGAGATCTAGGATGAGGTGATTGACTAGACCCTTTAAAAATAGCAGTCATGCCCAGCTGGTGTGGCTCACTGGTTGAGCATTGACCCATGCACCAAGAGGTTGCCAGTTCGATTCCTGGTCAAGGCACATGCCCAGGTTGTGGGCCTGATCCCCAGTGCAGGGCATGCAGGAGGCGGCCAATCAATGTTCTCTCTCATTGATGTTTCTATCTCTCTTTCCCTCTCCCTTCCTCTCTCTATAAAATCAGTAAAGAAAAAAAAAAAAATAAAAATAACGGTCATAGGCTCTTCCACAGGAAAACGTTTTAGGGAGACCGTGTGAAGGGAAGGCAGCACCAGAGCGCTCACTGGAGCCCACGATGTCTGTGATGTGACATTGCTTTAATTAGGATAATTACATTCAGAAACTTCACTTGTGTGGGTAGAATTCATTAAAGAAATATGTTATACTAAACTGCATGATATAGCCAGTTGTAGTACAAACAATGCCATATGGTAGGTAGAAAAATGTCTTCTCAAAATATCCATGCCCAAATCACCCAGGCCTGTGAATATGGTACTTTACATGGCAAAAGCGACCATGCCAATGTGACTAAATCAAAGGCGAGATGAGATTGTCCTGGATTATCCAGGCTGGCAACTATAATTACGTGGGTCCTTACAGTCATTCTCGGCTGTGGTCAGAAAGGGATGTGACTAGGGCAGAATCATCAGAAAAATGCTGCCTTTGAAAATGGAGAAATGGTCTATGAGCAAAGGCATGTGTGGTCTCCAGAAGCTGGAAAAGGCAGCTAAGTAGATGTTCCTTTTGAGCCTCTGGAAAGAAACACAGCCTTGCCAGCCACTTGATTTTAGCCCAGTGAGATCCATTGCAGACTCTGACCTCCAGAACTGTAAACTAATAAGGCTGTATTATTTAAGCCACTAACTAAGTTTGTGGTAATTTGTTATAGCGGTCTTTGTTTGGTAATACACTTAGCAACCACCATTGCTGCTGGATGCACAGTTGGGTCACATTTCCCAATTTCTCTGGAATTTATTTATTTATTTATTTGTTTATTTATTTATTTGGAATTTATTTATTTATTTATTTGTTTATTTATTTATTTATTTATTTTTAGAACCGCAACCGAGGTACGTGCCCTTGACTGGGAATCGAACCCGAGACTCATTGATTCACAGACCGACGCTTCAACTGCTGAGCCAAACCGGCCAGGGCACAATGTCTCTGAAATTTAAGTGAAACATAGGGCATGTGGACTTTACATTCAAAAATAGTCCTCACATGGAAAGGCCTGGTGTTGGTTTAATGCTCTGTTGCCACAGTAATGAATTTCTTAATCATGTTTGAACAAGAGACCCACATTTTCTGTTTTTACTGGGCCCCCAAATTATGTACATGGTCCTGTTGCAACTATAGGACATTGACAGAGGTGATATATGTCACTTTGAGGGATGGACTGTAAAATGATTAGATTAAATAAAATTAGATTTAAAGCTTCTCAATTCTCTACAATGTTTCTTCCTCTTTATTTGCCAGCAGGAACTAGAGCATCCAGCAAGGATGCAGAGGTCCCAAGAAATGCCGGGCCACTAGTGTGGGACAGCTAATGGGAAATCTGTGCTCGCCGGCTCCCTGAATGTGGCCGATGGAACGAAGCTGAAGGGAAAGGAGGCAGACCTACTGCCATCAAGCCTCTGTCCATGTCTCTGCCCACAGTCCCTTCAACTTACAAAACCAAGTTCAAAGATAAATTTTGTAAGAATTTTAAGTTGCTAATAGCAGACCTAAACATCGTCCTTCTTGCAAGGAGCCTTCTGTGACTGCACAGGGCACAGGCCCAGGAAGTTAGCCAGCCCAGATATCTTTTTTTTCTAATGAGTACAGGGAGAAAGCTTTTAATTCTGTATGATCATGGCTCATTTAGAATCAAAATATTGAAAATACAGCCTAGAAAATAAAAGTCATATTTATAATTACAGGCATTATTTTATAAAGCCAGAGTTTGGGCTAGCCTGATTATCGGATAAAAATAATAAGCAAATAAATCCTTCTAAGAAAAATGTCAATGATCTAAACAGCTGCTTTCCCTTGACCAATTTTAAAGATCCATTTTAAAAAACAAGAAAACCAAAAAGGAAGCAAAACCAAAACTGGGTGCCCTGAATGACATTGGGGAACAAAACCCCTTGATTTGAGCTTTGGTATTAGCCAGAAATACATTTTCATTATGTTTAGCCTGTAATATTTTAGGATTATTTATTGCTGTAGAGTTAAACATATTTTATACTAAGACAAGAGGTTCTACCCTAATTATTACTATAGCAAGAAATAATATTTCTAGATATAACAATGGGCCCCGGCCTGGGTGGCTTAGTTGATTGAGCGTTGTCCCATATACCAAAAGGTGGCGGATTCAATTCCTGGTCAGGGCACATACCCAGGTTTCAGGTTGGATCCCCAGTCAGGCTCATATAGAGGCAACTGATCAGTATTTTTCTCTCACATCTATGTTTCTCTCTCTCTCTCTCTCTCTTTTCTTCTTCTTCTTCTTCTTCTTCTTCTTCTTCTTCTTCTTCTTCTCTCTAAAGTAATAAACAAACAAACAAAACCCTTAAAAAAATAGAAGTAATACCAAAATAACAACCACTTATTTGGCTGTTCTAGTAAATAAATAAGAATAATATATAAAAATATTAGAACCTAGACTCTTTTTCTATCCTATTTTGTCTCCTCCAATCTATAAGGTCTAAAGGCAAGATAAATAAAAATTAAATTAATTTTTTATTTTTCTGGAGTTCTCACCATGGAAAGTAGGCCATTTCCTGGTTTAAGATGGACTTTGAGAGAGTTAATCCCTTCACAGTATTTTTATAACTATAGTATTACATTAACTTCTTTGATTTAGGACTTTTCTCCCTTTTTGTGTGGCTATGCAAAGAAACAAGAGAAAGCCATTGTGTCAATTTTTAGTTATTGAAAGTCAAATTGTTTTGTACACCTAAAATTAATATAAAATAATATTGAATGTCAACTATAATTGAAAGACACATTTTTTTTTAAAGTCAAACTGCTTTAACACAAAGTTCCCTGTTCTTCTTTTCCTTCACTGCTAATTAAATATTTATAATAGCCCTCCAAATGATAAATAGTACATCTTAACATAAATCTTCTCAAAAGTGGTTAAATCAGGAGTGTCCATGATTGTTTTTCCTTTTGTGTTTTAAATGTTTTCCCTGGTTATAATTTTCATCGTTGCCTTGTTCCAGTTTCTAATCAGGAACACAGAGTTACATAAATGGCCTCACTGAGAAATAGGATGTCAAGAAGAAAAAAAAAAAAAAAAAAAGGTTAATTGAAATTTTGTAACTGTTAAAAGATTGAAAGGCTTGGAAACAATGTTGCTATTATTGGCATGGGTAAGATAACTTGGATGCTTTGGTTCCTGAACTAAATGAAATGAATGTAGAATGTGTCAGAAGTTCCAAACAATGATTCTGCTTTTATTTTTCTGCTCCACTGAGATGAATGACTTTGCTGTCAGTGGGACTTAGGACAAGGATGGAAGGAAGATTGATTTTGGGGTAGCAGGGATGATGTTAGAAAATCAACTGAGATGCACAAGAGCACAAAACTGCACATTAAAACTACACCTGGGTTCATTTACAAATAAGTATTAATTGATTGTACTGTGTGCCTAGCATTGACTCAGTAACAAACAATATAGGAAAACACTTCTCTATATATGATCAAAACTGTTTCTAACAAGGATTTCAAAATACCTTGGCAACAATTCAGCTTCTAATTGTGAAAGGCTAGTAGTTAAAAATCACATGAAACATGAATAAGGTAAAAGAAATCCATGTTTCAATTACTTGTTAGCTTGGCAAATATAATAATGGCTTTAGTTTTCAATTATATTTCTGGGGAAAAGAGAAATATTTATTGATTTTTAAATTACCACTGGTAAAATATACATTATATTTTCATGTCCAGAATACTTTAATGGTGACTTATGTTTGAAAATTGCAGACAACACAAATGTGTATTCCCTCTTTCTCTTGACACACTAAAATAATAGTAAAACAAAAACAATTAATAATACAAAGCACAATAATAAAAATACCAAATGGAGGGCATGAACAAATGAGTAGTTAGTAAATTTCCAGAAGGCAGAAAACAGTAGACACGGTGTTGACTAACGACAGGAGAAAGCCACAGTTGTTGACAAGAGAAGGGGTTATAATTGATGAGCAGTCCAGCTCCTGCCCGGCTGCAGAAGGCAGGCCTGAGAAGCAGGGTTGACTGCAAGGTCACAGGAGTCGCAGCCATGCCTATATGTGAGCCACCCTACAAACGGGATGATCAACAACAGATTTTATTGTTTTAAATAAAACAACGAGTGAGGGATGACTTGGGCAGAAATAGTAGGCATCAGCGCCCCGATTTCCATTCTTACACTTTAGGGTTCTCCAGCAAAATGACCATGTGCCAGAACTTCCCCAGAGGAAACATCCTCCAGGTAACAAAATTCAGAAAAGTGAAGACAACTGCAAGTCAACCTTCCTCTGGCTCATTTAAATGTGAATAATTAACCATTGCCCTCCACTCAAGATTCTAAAATAAAAGAAAAGACCATGGTTAAAAAAAAACAAAAAAACATACACCAGCCCAGCTCCCTAAAGCGCAAGTGAGGCGGGGCCTGCCATTGGCTGCCTGCCTGCCACTCAGCGCCCACCCTGCCTGGAGGTGGGGTCCAAGCCTCCGGGAATAGTGTGTCCGGATGATCCCCAGAGCCCTGGGTTTCCCCACGCAGCCTGTGCTGACCCAGCTGCCCTCCTTCTCTGCTTCTCCAGGAACAAGAAGCAGACTTATCTGCGTCCTGAGCACGTGCTTTAGCGTTGGAGACTTTGCTGGAAGATGGGACCAGCAGAAGCCAGGGAGTAGTCCTCGGTATCTCCTGTGGTTTACATCTGACTCAGAGAAGTACCAGAGCTCTGAGGTCCCCTGCCACTTCCCTGGATGAAGAGAAGCCTTGACTCACTCAGGTGTTCTGCACATCACCGGGCTGAAGCCTGAGGACGAGGCTGAATATTATTATAATATATGGGACGGCAACCCATGGCTGACACAGTGTTCCCGACTCACAAGGCAGTGAGACAAAAATCTCCACTCTGCTCGCCTGGCCTGGTGCAGTCACCCTCTGGTGTCTCTGGGCAGGTCTATCTAGGTCAGCAACGACTCGTGTGGTGAGGTCTTCATCTCACCTACTTTTCCTTGGACCAGAGGTTCTGACAACGTCACGTCCTTGTCTTCATTTCAACTATTAGATTGCTTTATTGCTCAAAATTCTCACTATGTTCATGTTTTTTACAAGGAGAATTCCCTATCTTAGAGATAAAAAGTTCCCAATGGAGACAGCGGAGGTCAAATCAGGTAGATTGAGGCCATGCCCGGCTCAGAGTTGAGGAGTGACTAAGATGTACCTCTGGTCTGAGTGCTTCATTCTGAATTTTGTGATAGAAACCACATGCAGAAATACATCGTATTCTATATATTTTTAAAAAAGCAATTCTGAAGGAGACAGAAGTTAGAAAACAGAAAAAATAAATAAATAAAAGTAAATAACAAAGAACCAAAATCCTCATTAAAATCTTCAGAGAGATAGGGAGTAAAATAATAATAATAATAATAATAATAGTAATAATAAGTATTATATCCATTTAAAAAGATACTTAAAAAGAAATAATCATAAAATAAATAGGGTTTCCTGGAAACAAAAAATAAAATTTATATAGAGAAAAGATAAGAGATAAAAAATGACCAACTATTGAAAAGTTATCAATAACAATAATATGAATACAAGAAAATTTCTCTGAGTTAAATGCCTTCACATTAGAGAGGCCTAAATCATAAACAGAGTGAAGAAAAAATGATCAAAACTTAGACACACTGATGAAATCTTAAAATGCTTCATAAAACCAAACAAACAAAAACCTATTGTAGATGAGACCAGAGTCATTGTTCTCATAAGACAATGAATGGAGTTATATTTTTCTAGAACCAAGTGAACAATGATTTTCACTATAAGTCTCCTGAACCAATTGACTTTCATATTTATTTTTTTTTTATTTTTTATTGAAATAATTGTGGATTTGCATGCAGTTACAAGAAAAAATATGGAGAGATTCCTTGAACACTTTGCCTGGTTTCTTCCAATCTAATTTTGCAAATTATCACACATCTAACCAGGTATGACACTGACACAATCCAACAATCTTATCCAGTTTTACTTAACTCTCATTTTTGTGTGTCTGCTCATGCACACATGCAGCACATTAACTCCTACACAATTTTGTCACTTTATAGGTACATGTATCGACAACCATAGCCAAGATACTGAAGAATTCCAACACAGGCTCTTTCATATTGCCCTAAAACAAATAAATCCACTCTTCTCCTATTCCATCCATGCCCATCTCTAACCCCTGTCAAACGCTATTTAATTTCTCCTTCACTTCTAAATGTTGGCATTTTGAAAATGTTATATAAATGAAATCATATAATATCTAACCTTTTGAGATTTTTTTTTCTCAGCATAACTCCCTGATTTTTCTCAGCATAACTCAGCATAACTCCAAGTTGTTGATTTGCGTAGCAATAGTTTATTCCTTTTTATTACTGAGTAGTCATCAGATATACATGTACCTCAGTTTGCTTAACCATTCATGAAGACACTTGGGCTGATCTCAATTTTTTGGCTATTGAAAACAAAGCTGCTATAAACAACTGTGTACAGGTCTTTCTGTGAACATGCTTTGATTTCTATGGGAAAAGGGCCCAGGAGTTCAGTTTCTGAGATGTATGATAGCTGTTTATATAAGTTTCTAAAAATCTGGCAAACTCTTTTCTAGAGCTGTTACCCTGTTTTACATTCCCACCAACAATGTCTGAGTGAACCAATTTTTCTACAGCCTTGTCGGTATTTGGTGTTGTCACTATTTTTGTTTTCAATTTTGGCCACTATTCTAAGTAGCTAGTAATATATCATTGTAGTTTTAATTTGCATTTCCTAATGACTAATGATGTTGAACATCTTTTCATGTGCTTATTTACCACATATATATCTTCTTCAGTGAAATTTGTTCATATCTTTGCCAGTTTTCTGATAGGATTTTTATGTTCAGTTTTGAGAGTTCTGTATGTATTACGGGCACCAGTGTTTTGTCAGGTATACGGTTGGCAAATATTTTCACCCAGACTGCAAGTAGTCTTTTTATTCTCTTTATATGAGATTTCACAGAGCAAACGTTTTTAATTTTGATGAAGTACAATTTAATAACTGCTCCTTTTACGGTTTATGCTCTTACTGTCAAGTTTAAGAACTCTTTTCATAGCCCTAGATCTTGAAGATTTTTTCCTATGTTTTATTTTTTTCTAAAAGCTTTATAGTTTTACATTTAAGTCTATAATCCTTTTTTTTAAAATCCTCACTTGAGGGCACTTTTCCATTGATTTTCAGTTGGAGTGGGAGAGAGGGAGAAAGAGAGAGAAACATCGATGTGAGACACACTGATTGGTTGCCTCCCGCACGACCACAACCAGGGCTGGGGATGGAACCGCAACCAAGATACGTGCCCTGGACCAGAATCAAACCCAAGACCCCTTGGTCCGTGGGCTAACGCTCTAGTTGCTGAGCCAAATAGATCAGGACAAGTCTATAATCCATTTTAAGTAAATTTTTGCCTAAGATGTGAGACTTAGGCGAAGGTGTTTTTGTTTGTTTGTTTTTTCCCAAAGGATGTCCAGTTGCTCTACCATCATTTACTGAAGAGGCTAGCCTTCCTCCAATGAATAGTGTGTTTTTTTTTGTTTGTTTGTTTTTTATCTTTGTCAAATACTTGTGTGGACTTATTTTTGATCCCCTACTTATTTTAACTAACTGGTTTCAATGTTTTTATTCTTCGTTAAGATTGTTTTAGCTATTCTAGGTCTTTACCATGCCACACAAATTTTAGAATAAGCTTATCTGTATCTACAATTAAACTTGCTGAACTTTTTGTAGGAGTTATAATACATTAAAAATATAGCTCAATTTGGGAAGAATTGAGCTATTTACTATGTTGAATCTTCCAATACATGAAGACAGTGTGTCTCTCCATTTATTTAGGTCTTCTAGGATATCTTTTATTAATATTTTTGTTTTCAGGAGACACATCCTCCTGACATATATGCCTGCTACTTCTTTTTCTTGCCATGTTCAGTGGCTAGAACTCCCAGTACTGTATCCAGTAAGAGTGGTGAGAATGAACATCCTTGCTTTGCTCTAGATATTAGAGGGAAAACACTCATTACTTCACCATCGATATGATGTTGGTTGTAGGATTTGTTTGGTTGATTTTTTTTTTTTTTTGGTAAATGTTCTTTATTGATATGAGACATTCCTCTGTATTCCTAAATATCTGACAGCTTTTATCATGAATAATTTTGTCAAATGCATTTTCTATTTGTTTGTTAAATGCAGTGTCTATTGTTATGACCATATGATTGTCCTTTTTTAGCTTATTAATATAGTAGATTGCATTGTTTGATTATCAAATTTTGAGCCAGACCAGTGTAATTGGACTAAAACTCATATAGTCATGGTTTATAATTTCTTTTATATTTTTTTAAACTAAATTTGCTAATATTTTGTTGAGTTCACAAGAGATACTAGTTTTCAGCTTTCTTTTATTGTACTGTCTTTGTCAAGTTTTTGTATTTGGGTACTACTGGATTTATGCAAAGATTTAGTAAATGTTCTATTTTATGGAAGATGTGTAAAATTAATGTGAATTTTTCTTCAAATGTTTAGTAAAATTCTCCAGTGAAATCATCTAGGCCTAGAGTCTCATTAAGAATCTTTTAAATCACAAGTTCAATTTTTGATAGTTAAATGACCATTTATATTGTCTATTTCATCTTGGTTGAGTTTTGGCACTTTGCAGTGTTTGAAAAATTGGTTAATTTATTCTAAGTTTTAGTATTTAAAAGCACCAGGTTGATTGTACCACTCCCTTATTATCTTTTTAAAAGTAATTTTTAAAAGTTTTATTACAGTTGACATATAATATTAAGTTAGTTTCGGGTGTATAACTCAGTGATTAGACATTTATAACTTACAAAATGATCACCCTGGTAAGTCTAGTATGCATCTGACACCATACATAGTTACTACACATTACTGACTGTATTTCCTGCTCTATACTTTTCACCCTAATTGCTATTCTGTAACTACCAATGTGTACTTATTCTCTTCACCTTTTTTTTACACATTCCCTCAACATTCCACTCCATCTGGCAACCATCAAAATGTCTTCCGTATCTATGAGTCCTAGTTCTACCTGCTTGTTTTGCTTTGCTATACAGGGCAGATGAGTCTGGATACAGTAGGGACAAAGAAAGTTACTGGACCAGACCACTTACTGTGACTTTGTCCCTTTTGTGGGTTCTGCCTACCCACCCTGGTCACTCTAGGCAAGGTAGCAGAGATTTAGTCATACAAGGATCAGGAGATTTCATTGATTATACCACTTGCTGTATCTTGTTTCTTCTGCCAGCTCTGCCCATCATTTAGGTATCCCTTGGCGGATAAGGGGAGTTTCAGGGTTAGTGGAGAAGGAGTACCTCTATAGGCTGCTTATTTCTGGCAGGGGTCTCAATTGATCCCCTTTCCAGTGTCAAACTCCCCTGATATTGCCAGAGGGACCTCTGTTGGAAGAGGCGAGACCAGCCTTCTGTTGCGAGGTTGGGGTTTGGGAAATTCCAGGTCTAGTGGCTTTCCTCTGTTGTGTGGGGGACACAAGATGCCCTGCTGTCATCTGTATCTTCAGTCCTGTTGTCGTAAACCAGCTGGTCTTCCTCTCAGCTCCTTTCAGAGTTCTGTGATTGTGTCTTGTACTCTTTCCAGAGTACATAGTTATTCTTAGAGGAAAAATGCAAGAAAAAAAAATGATTCTATACCATCTTGCTTGGATCTGTACCATATAAAGTCTCTTAATTTATTTTTAAGCATGTATTGATATTATACAATGATTCAGAAAACTTGTTTTTTTTGAAAATATAATTCACTATTTTTAGAAGTAAAATAAAAATCATTATAGCTTGATCTGTTTCAAAACCTAAATATATCTTTTTTAAGGTTCACATGGTTCTCTAGCTTCTTCTGTTGTTTTCTTGGATTAAAATGTAGTCTGGCTATTATTGATATTGAAATAACAATAACAGCTATCATTTTTACAAAACACATGCAAGGTAAACAATATTTTCTCCTTGAAAGAAGAAAAATAAATAAACCTCAGAGAGGTTCACTGAAGTGTGAGGAGTATGAGGCTAAATAGACGTTGCACAAGGACTCAAATGAAGATCTATGTAGTTTAATACATTATTTCTTTCCTTACATCTCTATTTCATAATTTTAGACTCAGCTTTCTAAAAACCCACAGATATATAAGAAAATATTCAGCTGGAAGTCCTCAACATGCATGAGTTCTTTTTGTTTGTCTGTCCCCCCCCCCCAATTAGATATATTCAATAGAAATATAAACCTATAAAATATGGTTTTGTAAGTAAGACTTTTCTTCCAAGTTTCTCCACTTACTTTCAATAAAACCTTGGATTTAATCATTCTGATTCTCAATTCTCTTACTGGATTTAATAATAGCTTATTGTGTCATTGTAGCAATTAGCCAGAAAAACAATGACTTATTTCTGATACATAAAAGGCACTCAGTAATGATATATTATTTTTTATTATTGCTATTGATATTATGCTGATAATAATAAGTATGATGAAGGAGAAAAATAGAAGGAAGAATGAAAAGTTCTTCAAAAATAGTGAGGCATATAAAAGGAATATTCTAACCTAACACATCAACTTGAGTTAATCATGTTAGTGCAGATTAGAAATATGAGAAAATCTGAATATATAATGAGAAAAATCATTAAGTTAAAATGAGTGAAGGAAAGGGAAATGAAAATGATTTTATGGACTCAGATCAAATTTTTCTCAGCAGCATTTACTTTCCATGTTAAGGCAGAAGAGGGAAGGAAGACCGCACTGGGAATTCAGGGGAAGGAAAAAATACGAGTTGATTACATTTAAAATTTTCAAAAATTTTTATCAACAGCTAGTTAAAAGCTAAGAATGCATCACTGGCTCAGCTTAACAACTGTGAGAATTTCTGTTCGGTTAAAGTCTCCAAAAGCAAAAAGCACCACCCTCTTGGAAAAGCCGAAACATTTGAAAAATATTTCCATTAAATAAGGAGCTGAAATCTAAATGCCAATGGCAATGTAAAGGGGGAAAGTAACACCCCAAATCTGTGGTTGCTGCCGAAGATCATAAGCAAATATCCAACACATGAAACATTTTAGGAATTACATGGAAAATTGTAAATAGTCTGATCTATTAGTTCTTTTACTGATAAGGGATCTGAGGTTAAAAATGCACAGGATGAAAAATGTGATATTTCTCATTGATGCAAATTGCTGAGGGAAAAGAGAAATAAAACAAAGCAGAACACCTTATTTCTGGACTCATGTCCACTGATAATGGGAATTACAGAAGACCATGCATAGACATGATAATATAGATGTACCAGTTATGCTGAGACAGGTATCCTGAAAGTGTACCATAAAGACATTTTGTTCTAAAAGATAATGAAATTTCCTCAGGGTGTTTTGACATAAGAACAAACAAGTAAAATATTATCTGCTGTTAGCTTTTGTATCAAGTCAATAATTATTTCATAATTTGACAAATTCTAAATGATCTCTTTTATTTATTTTTATTTATTAAGTAAACATGTGCCTGTTACATAATATGTAAAACATGTGGTACATGGGCCATGCATTATGGTGTATGGTCCTTCCTCAGCAGCATTTTAACAACTAGTGAAACAGATACATTATTAACTATACTGTTTAACCCTTATACCATTTCCCTAAATCAGACTGAAACAAATGCTAAGGTTATGCTGGTGACAGAGTGTTTAGGAAAGGCTTTCCAGAGGACTGGATTTCCAAGGATGGCCTAAAAGGATAAGTACTGATTTGGTGGTGGTGATGGGAGAAGAAAAGGATGTCTCCGACATGAGCAATAGTGCAGAGGTATAGAAATAATTCTGTACGTAACCTAAAATCAGAGCTGGGACAGTGGAGCTCACAGTTCATGAGAGGGTTAGGGCATTGATATCTGAGATTATGTTAAGATTCGAGGTTTAAGCCATTATTTAAATGTGTTTGATGCCATCTGAAGAGCTAACCGTTATTTGAAGTACAAAGAGAAGCCCCAGAAAAGTCTGTGAGGAAGAAATGACGATTTGATTTTTGGTTTTGGAGGAGCTGAGTGCTACATGATGGGTTGATCCGAGAGGGTAGAAACTAAAGAGAAGTGTCATCTGGAAATCTACAAAACAATTCCAAAATGATCTAGAAATGATACAGATCTGAATTCAAATAGTTACTATGGGAATAAAGACAAGTAGTCAGCAAATGATATCATCAAGAAAGAAAAAAGAAAATCTACATAATCGGAGGTAATATTTTCAAATCATACATTCAATAAGGAACTTGTATTGAGGGTATATAAAGGATAATTAAAATGCAATGATAAAAATATACCAATTACAATATCAGAAAATCTTCTGAATAGATATTTCTCCAAAGTTTTGCAAATAGCCAGTGAACACATGAAAATATAGTCAATATCATTAGCCATTACAGAAATGCAAATCAAAGCCACAATGAGGCATAATTTCACACCTACGAAGATAGTTATAATGAAAAAGAAAGATAATAACAAATTTGGGGGAAGATGTGAAGAAACCGGAATCCTCACACATTGCTAGTGAGCATTTAAATTGTGCAACCACTTTTCAAAACTGTGGCAATTCTTCACACTTTTAACCTAAAGTCAGCATACGACCCAGCAATTCCAATCCTAGGTATATGACAGAGAGAAATGAAACGTGTGTCCGCACAACCACTTGTACATGACTGTTCATACAACACCATCCATAATGGCCAAAAAGTATAATAAACGACCCAAATGTCCACCAGCTGATGGATGGGTAAGCAAAATGTAGTGTACAAAGGAATATTATTTGGCAAAAAAAGATATGCGTTATAATAGCAATAAACATTAAAAACATTATGTTATGTGAAAGAAGCAAGTCAAAAAGAGAAAGATTACATATGATATGATTCCATTTATATGAACTGTCTGGAAGAAGCAAATCTATGAAAAGTAGATTAGTGGTTGCCAAGGAGAAGGAAGGTTGAGAGGAAAGTGGGAAATGATTGCGAATTGATCATTTCCTCTCTTTTTAAAAGGGTGATGAAATATTCTGAAATTGTCATGATGGTTACACAACCTTTTCATTTTAGACTTCAATGTATTAACTATGTAATACTTAAATTATATTTCAGTACAGTTGTTTTACAAATAAGTGGGTGAATTTGAGTCATATTTCAGAAGTCAATTGGCAGAATTTAGTAATTCATAAACTTAAGAGTGTCGATGAGCCCAGTCAGTGTGGCTCAGTGGTTGAACATCGACCCATGCACCAAGAGGTCACCAATTTGATTCCCAGTCAGGACACATGCCCAGGTTGTGGGCCCGATCCCCAGTGGGGGGGCATGAAGGAAGTGGCCAATCGATGTTCTCTCTCATTGATGTTTCTATCTCTCTCTCCCTTTCCCTTCCTATCTCTTTAAAATCAACAAAGAAAAAAATTTTTTTTAAAAAGTGTTGATGAATAAGGTTGTCAATAAAATATCATCCTGTGACTGAGCTTCTGTGTGACTGTGGGATGGCATTGCAACTATCTACAATTTAAAATTATAATTTAAAAATGTATGCCCTGGCCAGTGTTGCTCATTGGTTAGAGCATTGGTTCCTCCACATCAAAAGGTTGTGGGTTTGATTCCTGGTCAAGGGCACATACCTGGGTTGCAGGTTTGATTCCTGGCCCCAGTCAGGGCGCATACAGGAGGCAACAAATGACTGAGCCTCTCTCATATCGATGTTTCTGTCTCCCTCCATCCCTCCCTTCCACTATCTCTAAAAAAATAAAAATAAAAATAAAATGGAAAAAATATCCTCTGGTGAGGATTAACAACAACAACAAAAATTCAGGTGGAAGGACATACTTGGGGAGAAAAAATTAAATTTCATTTCAGGCATATTGAATTGAGATGTTGATTTTTTAGTTTTTCTTTGTCATTTACTCTCAGTGTTGTGTTGTGCATGATACAGATTTGGACAAATTTAGAGTGGCATTTATCCATTATTATGATATCATACAGAGTATTTTCATTGTCCTAAAAATCCTGTGCTCTGCCTATTAATTTCTCCTTCCTGCCACCCCTGCCACAACCCTTGGCGACCACTGATCTTTTTACCGTCTCCAGTTTTACCTTTTCCGTAACTGGGATCATATAGTAGGTAGCCTTTTCATATTGGTTATTTTCACTTAGTAATGTGCATTTAAATTTCCTCCGTGTATTTTCATGGTTTGACAGTTCATTTCTTTTAAGTGTTGAATAGTAGTCCATTGTCTAGATATACCACAGTTCTTTCATGTATCCATTTACCTGCTGAAGGGCGTCAGGGTTCCTTCCAAGTTTTGGCACTTATGAATAGAATTGTTATAAACATCTGTGTGGAGGGGAAGGGATCTCTACTCTCTTGGTCCAACTTCAGTCATAGACAGGTACTGTGTTCCTGGGTCTTGGAGGTGAGGCTTTGTTTGTCTGTATCCCTGACCCTTTTCTTCAGTGGTAGCTAAACTCTGCCTGGTGTCTGTCTTGAGTACTGAGAGAGAAACAGTTTCTTGCTATACCTCCAACAATAATAAATCTCCAAGGTTTCCTGGAGTTGAGAAGCAGAATGCTTATTGAGACAGGACTTGAGTTTTTCAATTTATCACAATCCCCTATGTTCTCTCACTTACTTTGCTTGTCCAATCCTGCCCGGGCATTTTAGTATGGAACCCTGGATATAAATAAATCCATATCACTATGAAATACCATTAAATAAGAGCTGCCATATATAATTATTCCTAGTGTTAAAGATATTTAGGTTAAGAGAGGAAGTATGACATAATAATGCTACTAATGTCTAGGATTTAAAAATAATAAATTCTAAAGTCTAGCTACATCTAATCTCTATTAGTCATTGGATAAATTATTTAACTTCTTGGGACACAACTTCCTTATTTTCAGTTTAATTATATTAAAAAATAGGTATACTTGTGTATGTCACTGTTTTAACTAAAGATGAAGAAAATATAGCATTTATCCCAAAGGAGTTTACACTCTAACGTATGAATTATTTATTTAATATCTAAGATCCCTCTATGTGTAAAACTTATATGACTTTAGATTATTATGCACAAGAGAAAAAACTCAGATAAAAAATAAATAAAATTATTTAGCCACACTAGACTATACTTGAAGTTAGTAATATAATATTGCTTAATTTAGTTTGACAGAATCCTATTGATTTCAGTTTATATGAGGAATTTGAATTATGTTTCTTTTGTCTCTTTTGATTAATAGAATATCTCAGCTTATCCAAAGATTCAGTCATCCAAAATTCTCCTGTGTATTCCATTTCAAATAAATTGAACGTTTTGTTCCAACGAAGCTTGGCTTAATAAATAAAATTTTTAAAAAATCTCTAAAAGTTAGCTTGAAACATAGTACCTCCAGAATTCAGATAATAAATACCTTTTTAGTATTATTAGATATATTTCACAGAAAGGGTCATTACATCATCTCACCCCTTTTTTACTTTGAATTGTGATCTTCTTCTGGGCTACAAATGTGTGGTAGGATACTCTTTCACCATAGCTTCTACTCAGCCACGCATTCATGAGGGAAAGCAACTGATACCCCACACTGTACTGTGTTGTCAGCATTTTGGGGGTATTGAGTTTTGTGTTTTCACATAACATTATGTCTACAAAAATCTTATGTCTGTCATCTGCTTCTGGTAAAAAGAAGAGGAGAAAGGTAATTACTCTTGAGATAAAACTCAAGAAAATTCTCAACTATAAGCACTGTAAGGTAGGCTGGGGTAAGCCATGATGTTCAGTAGGTTAAGTGTATCAAGTGCATTTTTGACTTATGATATTTTCAATTTACAATGGATTTATTGGGATACAACCCCATTGTAAGTCAAGGAGCATCTGTATTTTAAACTAATCCTCAGAGAGGTTGTATAGATTCATTTATATTCTCACTTTAGTTGGAAAGGAAACATAAAGTGTTATAGACAGTCACAGTTTATTGTTTTTTGCTATGATTTTTGTGAGAATGTTTTCTTAGTACAACTTATCCTAAAATGCAACACTTATAAGATATTAAAATGACTACTCATGATACCTTGAAATGTAATGGTGACATTAGATAAAGTATGTATGTCAATAAAATAGTATCATATTCTATCAAAGAAAATATTTTCATTAACTGTACATTGACAATGCAAAGATCTATATGCTATAATCCAAATTTATTATAAAACTCTTTGTCTGTATATGTGAATGCGTGTGGTTGAAGAGAAAAATGTATGTGTGTGTATCTGCATATCTATCTATGTATCCTACCTGTGCTTATTTGGGGTGCCAAGAGTGGTGAATGATTTAATTTTCTTATTTTTTGACTTTCTGAGAGGTTTTTACCTTTTGACACCAACACCAATTCTAACAGCACCTGAGTATCTTAGAATTCAAATCAATTTTGACAGAAGCTACTTGAAGTTAGTGTCAGGCTTCTCAAGTTTAAGAGTGAGTCCATGGGAGAATTCGCACAAGGGAGAATTCACCCAAGGCTTCTCTCACCTCAGATACCAACCCCAAGTCCTCAGCCACCATTCCTCTGACTGATGGCTATCATTTGGATGTTCCTACAACTATTTCATAGGTTTGATGGCTTGCTAGAATAACTCACAGAATTTGCTCAAGAAGGCACTTATGTTCACTAGTTTATTATAACATGGACAAATGAAGAGCCAACCAAAGCAGTGTTCAGGACAAGGTCTCAAAGGGTCCCAAGTCCAGCAGCTTCTATCTCCATAGAGTTGGGCTGTGTCACCCTCCTCACACGTTTGACCATTTAGAAATTCTCAACGGAGATACGTTGAAAACTGAGTTCATTAAACCAAAAGAAAAATTAAATACAATAAATAACAAAATAAACCACATTATTAAGGGTTTTCATGAAGGTGTCATTACAAGGGCGTGATTGTTTAAATTATTGATTTGGGGTGATTAACTCAATCTTCAGTAACTCTATTCTTCCTGGAAGTTGGAAGGTGAGGAAGAAAGTTACAAGCTCCTAATCAAGTCTTGGTCTTTCTGGAGATCAGCTATATCTTGAAGCTATCTAAGGATTAAGCAAGAGTGTTTCCTTTAAACAAAGGATGTTTTTAACACCTTTATCATTCGGAAACTCCAAGGGTTTTAGGAGCTCTATGCCAGTAATCAGAAACTAAAAATAAACATCTTTCTATGATACCACACTTTCAATATTATTTTTTTAAATTATAATATATATATTATTTTTTTGTAAAAAGAAAAATGAAATAACATGAAATCTGCTATTAGCAAAATATAAACTTCATATAAAATATCTGTAGAGTAAATGTAAAGTTCACAGATAGTTGTTTCATTTGATGGATATCACTGAACCAAACTATTTCTTGAGAAATGTTTAAAATACATCAGAAAGCCTTTAAGATAAGTTGAATCTATATGCCATATAGTATATGGCATGCTATAAGGGCCAGAAACACACACCTTTTCCCTCTCACTGTCACCACTGTCCTTGTCACAGAAGTTGAATTACTACATAATGTGCATTTTTTAAAAGTCTGTTTCTTGCATGGACAACATGCAAAAGAAACACCAACATTGGAAAGAAACCCTGAGGGCTTATTCATCTCCTAGTTGCAAGTTTCTACCATTTGATAACATTTTCCCAATTCCTCCAGCCTCCCAACCCCTACTGTTTTTAGATTTGACATATTAGTGATATTATACAATATTAGTCTTTCTTTATATGATTCATCTCACTTGGAATAATGTCCTCAGGGTTCATCCATGTTGTCCTAATATGTATTTTGGCTGAGTCTTTAACCACGACAGCATAGACTTATAAACTTTCGAATTAGAAGTAAGCTTATAGATCACCTAGTCTGCTTTCTGATGAGTGTTTGATTCTCTAGACCATAGGTTAGCAAACTATTTCTTGTCATTGGGCCAAATCTGGCCCACCTTATATTTTTATAAAACTGTTTTCTATTGGGACACACACACAAAAGAGAAGAAGAAGATGATGAGAAGAAGGAGAAGGAGAAGAAGAAGCAGCCTTGAAAAGCAATGTAATTCTTGCCTTAAATCTCAGAAGGGTTCCATTCTGTTTTGTTGTTTAATTTTTAACCTCCGTGCAAAATCTCTTTAAAATTCAGAATTTGCTTACTTTTATCTAGTAAGCCTCTGCTCCAGCTTCCACGATTAACTGTTACTTGTCTGGTGGCTGTCAGATCTTTCTAGTGGAAATCACTCTAATACATTTTAAGTCTTTTCAGTTATGGCTCTACTCAATCTGGTCAACCCAATCAAAATACAGAGATCGGTTTATGAATGCATCTTGGCTACTGTCAAGTTTAGCTGGATATAGAAGAGGAATGAAATAAAATTATTTTAAAACACTCAGCTTCACTTGGTTGCTGGAAATACTAAGCTATTTCATTTCATATCACCTGAGCATTTTTTCCCTAATAGTTTTATCAAATATAATTAATATACAGAAAACTGCACATTTAATGCATATAATTTGATGAGCAAATACTCATTAAATCATCACCACAGTCAAAATAATAAATGTATCCATCACCGTTAAATGTTTCCCTGTGCTCCTTTGCTTTTGTACGTATGTGTGGTAAAAACATTAAACATGAGATTTACCTTCTTAAAAAATTTTTAAGTGTATAATATAGTATTGTCAACTATGTTTAATAGGAGATTTTTAGAACTTACTCATCTTGGGTAGATGAAACTTCATATGCATCGAAACAACAGCTTTCCCTTTTTTCCTCCCTTTAGCCCCCAGCAAGCACCATTCTGCTCCCTGCTTCTATGAATTTGATTAGTTCAAATACCTCATAAAAGTGGAATCAAGCAGTATTTGTGTTTCTTTGACTGGCTTATTTCACTTAGCATAATGTCCTCCTGGTTCGTCCATATTGTTGCATGTGGCACGATTTCCTTCTTTTTTAAGGCTGGGCAATATTTTATTGTATATACCACATATTCTTTAGCCATTCACCCCTCGATGGACATTCTGATTGTTTTCACATTTGGGATATTGTGAATAATGCTGCAATTATATCTTTTTGAGATCCTGATTTCAATTCTTTTGGACATATACCCAGAAGTGGAATTCTCAGATCATATGGTAGTTCTATTTTTATTTTTTTTACCTTCATTCTGTTTTTTCATAGCAGCTGCACCATCTCACATTCCCACCAACAGTGGAAAGGGCTTCAGTTTCTGCACACCCTCGCCAACAGTTGTTATTTTTTCTATAACTGCCGTCCTAACATATGTGAAGTAACATTTCATTGTGGTTTTAATTTGCATTTCCCTAATGTTTACTGATGTTGAGCACGTTTTCATGTATGCTGAGTTTCCTGTAAGAAGTTGGTAAGTTTGTCTAAATATTTCCAAAAATACTAAGAAAATTGCCTCACCCTCCCCAAAAAACAGATGCAACAAAAAATATAAAAAACGAATCCACTTTGCGTGTGGTGTTCACAAACACTGATGCTTTTCAACTGTGGATTATGAAAACATTCACCTGGAATCTAAGCCCAAATCATTGAAACGCCTAAGAAGAAAACTCCAGCTCCAGAATCTGGAGCAGCCAGCAGAGCCCTGAAGCCGGTTTGTGGGGCAGCAGCCGGGCGTGGACGAAACAAAGATCCTGATTCCAGTGCTTTACTAGAGGAAAGAGTACAAGGAAAAGCACAGCTTAACTTCCCTTGATAAAGCATTAAAATCACATTTAAAAATATGTCATGAAATAACAATTTATTTCTAAGGCATTTCGGAAAGTTCTTGTTCTTTGTCTCCCCACACTTGCTGCTGTCACTCACAGATGATTGCTGAGTCAAATGTTCAGTTCCCTTTGATTTTTAAACTGAGCATTGGAGTAACTTGATGTTCCAATTTATTAAGAAAATCTGATTTAAAATAGGTAAAACAAATAAGGTCAAAGTCTACAGCATAATCTGTAGGAACGATGAATTAGGAAATTTAGAATATCCTAAGTATCCCTAACATTAAACTTTCGAGCAAAATGTTAAAAACAGACTCTGGGAGGATTCACGTTTACTTTGATTGCATTATGTCTTCAGATATTTTGTTGCAACATATTTCAATTGATTATCAAGGGGTCTTGAAAAAAATTTTAAAGTATTGCCATGTGATGTGAAAAATAAATCAGGTCATGAATGAATAAAACCATGCTGTATATGAATTAAGAGCAGGAAGGGTCACTTAAATTCTGTATAGCAGATAAAGCTTCATTATTTCCTAAAAAGAGTTATATTTCTCCCCACTTGCTTTTCAATAGTCAGCATGCTTATGCTTACTTGAAAGAATTATTATTAATAGAAAAATCTGAATTTAATTCTTTCAAAGACGTCGTAAAATTAAAACAGATATGTATGTGTAAAAGTGACTTCATTCATTTTATTGGTGAGTATGTACAGTCTCATTATTTTTGTGAGAATCTGATGTTTGTGTGCATGTAAAATGATGACTATGTGTTATGATTGTGCAGGACAAAGCTTCTGATTATTAGCTGATAGCTAAAGGCAGAGACCTACGTCCTGGCCAGGATAGTGGAAGAGGGCATTCATCCAGGACCCAGGAGAATCTTATGATCTGAATAGCATGTACATAGATGCCACTAGGCAAATACTCCCACAGGTATTTCTGAATACAGAGAAAGTATCCTTGACAAACATATATTATGAGATATACCTTGTCAGTTGTTTCATACACGAGATAGAAGGTGTGTTTAGGAAATGAGGTTTTGGGATGTCAAATGAAAAATGTCCAATTCTTAGAAATGGGCAAATGAGATCACTGGGCATCCTTTCAGTGGAGTGATGAGTCTTGTCTAATGGACCCTTGGAAGAACACCTGATTCTATAGGGGTTTGCACTTTTTATTGACTTTCTATAGCTAGACTATTTTGCAACTCCTTAGGACTAGAAGTTAATTTGTGGAAAAATAATAGCAATGCACAATGTTCATTGCCCATAATGCATATGAGCTTACATTATGTTGAACATAATAATGTTCATATTTATTAGCAAATGTATAGTTTGCTTGAGCTACCATAACAAAGAAACATAGACTGAATGGTTTAAACAACAGAAATTTACTTTCTCATACTTCTAAAGGGCAGAATTCTGGTATCAACGTGTTGCCAGGGTTGGTTTCTTCTGAGTTCTCTCTTCTTATCTTGCAGATGGCCATGTTCTCCCTGTGTCTTCCCTCAGTGTGTGTCTGTGTCTTGATCTCCTCTTCTTCTTAGGAGGCTGCCACTAAATTAGGGCCCACACTAATGATCCCATTTTAACTTATGTTATCTCTTTACACTCTCTCCAAATACAGTCACATTCTAAGATACTCAGCATTAGGACTTTGACATATACATTTTTAAGGGAACAGAATTCAGCCTATAATGTCATATGACTTAATGAATTGAAGAATATCTCTGAGAGGGACTCATTTGTATTGAATGATGTATTTGCATGCACACATATATGATATATGGGTATATATTATATATATATTTTTCATGTCATTATAGTTTTCATTTTTTGAAATTTTTAATTTTTCAGGAGAAAAATAGGGAATATGCTGGAGTTTGTTAAGTCAAGTCCTATCTCTCTCTCTTTTTTGTTGTTGTTAACCGTCACCTGAGGACATATTTTCACTGATTTTTAAACAGAGTGGAAGGGAAGGAGGGAGATTTTGAGAGAGAAAAATATTGATGTGAGAGAGACACATTGATTGATTGCCTCCTGCATGACTTAGACCTGGGCCAGAGATTGAACCTGCAACCCAGGTACATGCCCCTGACCTGGAATCAAACTCTCAACCCTTTGGTCCGTGGGCTGATGGTCTAACTGCAGAGCCAAACCAGCCAGGGCAAGTCCTATCTCTCAATTACAGAAAAGCAAGCCCCCACTCCAGTAGAAAACACATGTGATTTTAAAATATTTTGCTCAATGCCTATGTTTGTGCCTAACATCTATTGTTAAGGTAATTTTTAAATTTTTGTATTAAACTTATTGGGATGACATTATTTTAAAAAATTACACATGTTTTAAGTGTACATTTCTATGATATATTTTCTGTATATTGCATAGTGTGTTTATCATCCAAAGTCAAATCTTTTTCCGTCACCATATATTTGACCCGTTTACCCTTTACTACTCCCCTATCCCCCCTTTCCCTCTGGTAACCACCATATTGTTGTCTGTGTCTATGAGTTTTTGTTTGTTTATTAATTTTCTTTACTTTTTTTGTTTTGTTAATCCTCACCTGAGGGATATTTTTCTATTGATTTTTTTTTTTTTAAGAGAGAGTGGAAGTGGGGGGTGGGGAGAGAGAGGGAGAGAAACATCTATGTGAGAGAGGCACATTAATTGGTTGCCCCCTGAATGCACCCTGACTGGGGCTAGGGATTGAATCTGCAACCCAAGTATATGCCCTTGTCCAGGAACTGAACCTGCAATCCTTTGGTGTATGGGCTGATGTTCTAACCATTGGGCAACACCCGCCAGGGCTGTTTGTTAATTTTCTTGATACCCAGTGATTGGGTTTGTATGGAATCTCAGTCCAACCAAAAGTCTTTAGAACAATTATGAAATTGCTGTCTCAACAACTTTGCAGAAAACAAATTCTCAAGGGAATCTTGACCCTCAAGTTAAAAATCACCTTCAATTCTGCCTCTTCTTAACTAAGAGAGAAGAAGGGAAGCAGTAAAGGGAAGGGAATCTGATGTGTGTTTCTGATATGGAATTCCATCGCTGTCACCTTGTGTTATCTTCCTTTATTAAATTTTGTTTTATTAAGGTACCCCGGGGTCAATACTGGTGAAACTGGCCGGTAGCTTCCATGTAATACAGCAATACTAGAGAGCCTATGGAGGAGGGGAGAGAAGTGATGGCAGTAAGGACAGATGTTGAGCTTATCAGACTCAGGTCCTAGACTGGAAGGGAGAGTGGGCTTTAGTTCTAACGACTCACAAACTTGACAGAAATCTACATTCCTTATTGTATAGATTATCTAGTGTTGGGAAAAAAATCAAATATAGTTCTGCTCATCTTAAATATCAGGCATTTTAAGTTGTTTTGCTTAATTATTTATTAAAAGTAAAGGTATTGCCCTGGCTGGGTGGCTCAGTTGGTTGGAGCATCATCTCGTACCCTGAAAGGTTGTGGGTTTGATTCCTGGACAGGGCACACACCTAGGCTGCAGGTTTGATTCCCTGTTGGGAGCACACAGGAGGCAACTGATCAATGTTTGTCTCTCACATGGATGATTCTTTCTCTCTCTCCCTTTCTCTCTCTAAAATCAATAAAAAACATATCCTCGGGTGAGGATTATTATAAAAGAGGGAAAAAAAGAGTAAACAGTAAAATTTGGAAAATTTCCTACAAGTATGTAAAACAATTTGAATGCCAATAAAAGATACAAAATAACACACTGTGATAAACCACCACAAGGAATGTTTTACTAGTCTTAATCTAAAACTGTTGTAACTTTCTAAAGTGGTCTTGAATTCCCAATGACAGCATACAAAATCATTCGCAGGATGATGCATGCCAAAGAACCTAAAGAAAGGCTTTAAATAAAATACAGTTTGCATATAAATTTGAGCTGGAGAACTTCTCTAAGGATAATCTCAAGGTGATTTGGAATCAACCAATGAAGTAGTTTCTAAGAGTGGATTTACTCTACAATGGACCAAATAACTCATTTTCATTATTATTTCCTCTCCCCTGGCCTCAGTTTTTTCAACTATAAAGCAGGAACAATGAGAAAACCTAACATACAGGGTTATTATAAAATTTGCTATATTAACCATGCCCCAAAAAGTGCTAATACATGACATTTTTCCTATATAAATACATCTATGCATTTTATTGTGGACATCTAATGATCATATCAGTAGTGGTGTTATCAGAGAAAAATGTGCATGGTCTTTCTCTGTTGCTAGTGGGAGTGGGGTTCTTCTGGAATTAGCATTTCCGGAAGCCTTCACGGGAGGATAAGATGTGGTAGAAAGTTATTTGCATGGAGTTACATCCCTTGGTTTCTTAAGTCTCATTTCCCTTAATCCAGTCCTGGAAGATGTGCAGCTGGGGATTCAGCAGAGCGAAGAGCAAAGCCAGCGTGCAAAGTTTCCATATTGCAGTCAGTCCAGTTCAGCATTAAGGTAGTTGCAGCGCATTAGTCCTTTTGTGTTGGGTCCACATGGCGAATGCAGAAGCATAAAAGTCCCGCAAGCCAGGAGCCAAGCGCGAGCAAGAAAGAGCACAAGAGAGCCAAGAGAGAGAACTCCTTTGTTTAGGAGATTAAATATCTCAAATTTCATGCCCTTGTAGTGGCTACGCCTGTCCGGGGCAATGACCTGTTCCTAGATGTCACTGACAGGCAAGTACCTTCCGTATTTCACCCAGACTTTACTGGGCATGCGTCTATTCTCTCCCTGTTGAGTCACCACCTGGAGAGTGTTAACCTGCAGCTTCCTGGCAAAGCTGCACAAATGACTATAATATTTGGGTTAATTACAATGGTATCAGTGGAGTACCATGTTTAAATGTTGATTTTATTAAGATAATAAGGCATCAGTCTGCATTATCAGGGTTTATATACTAGTAGCCATAGAAATGTGTTAGGAAGACTATTTTATTGTAATAGTTTAGACGAAAGATTATGAAGCCCTAATTTAAAGGCAGTAAAGGTTAAAAGAAAAGAAGAAATTATACCTATGAGAGATATTAAGAATCTAAAATTGTTAAAACTTTATCGCAGAGTAGTAGAGCAAGTGAAAGGAACAGAGAAGTTGAAGAGCTATCCAGATTTCTGGAATGTAAAATAAGGAATACTATAGAGAAAATCAAAATACTTCACAGTTCTTAATCTGCTTCTTTCCTACCTCTCACCTCCTTTCACAGCATACATGATCAAACAAAGAAAAGCCTTAAAAATATGAACCAAAACACAATTCTAATTTACTTAAATTCCTTCAATGAGTCCCATGGCTTTTAAGATAAAGTTCAAAATCTCCATATGGTCTAAGATCACCACCAGGACTGAGTTCCTATGCTCATGTCTCTGAGATTATTTCATTCCACATCCCTTCTCGGTTTACATGCCTAAGCCTGACACAGCTCTCTCTCCATTCCCCAAACACAGCAAGCATGTTCCAGCTCAGACTTCCCCACCTGCTAAACTTCTGCCTGGATGTTCCTCTTCACATGGTGAGCCAGCTCTTCTTCATCTGACCCTGGCTTAAATATCATCCCCTCGGAAAGGATTCCCTGGCCACTCAATCTAATATAAACCTCTAACTATTTTTTATTAGGGCATCTCTTACAACATGTTAAAATACATTTATTTATTTGTTTATTATACACCACTTTCAAAGATTTTCAACTGAGTGCATGCAGGGACCATGTTGCTTTGTGTTAGCCATCGTGTGCCCTTCATTTACACTGTGTGCCCATCACCTGGCATGTGTTAAGCAGGTGATACATACAACTCTGAAGGAATGAATCGCCAGTAGAACATACAGAGATCTTTGGCTTGACATACATCCACAATAAAATGTGGATTTCTAATTATTGCTATACACAGAGTAACTAAAACTTTCAGAGGGAATGTGATGAGCAGAGGAGAACAAACAGAGGGAGCTATGGACCAGGATGAAAAACTGGACATGTCAATACTTACTTTTTAAAAAAACAAACAAACATTTTTAAAATTATAAATGTGATACATGTGTTTTGGGAAAATAAATCAGTAATGGTCTTATTATGCATTTCCCCAACAAATTTCAAAGGTAGCCACTCTTAACCATTTGGTAAATACCTCTGAATACATATTATAACAATATACAAACATAAGTTAAATAAGCAAATAGAAATAGTATTCAACAGAATTGCCCCCAGGTAGATCACACTGTTTGTTATGGGGAAAAAAATTGTTCACTAGATAACAAAAGGTAGAAGGTAAGACCTAGTAAGGGACAGAAAGAATTGAAGAATGTGCAAAATAAGGAATATTTGTTTTTGTTATTCAAAAGGGGAATAATTTGCCTTTATTTCTGATAAAAATGTTTTAAAATGAGGTGGGAACAATGAAAATGGATGAAACTTTGGGGCCTACGCACTCGCATTTCTGCTCTAACTCCCCCCAAATTTTAGAAAACTACAAAAAAACCCCAAAACACATCATGGTATGTGTGTGTGTGTGGGGGGGTGCACACGCACGCGCTCTAAATCCACCTTCATGTTTGGGTAGAGAGAGAGAAATAGAAAATACTTACTGTCTTACACAATAATATTGGGTAATTACTAAATTTTCTAAAATTTCCTATAGCATCTGGATAATTTCTTTGTATCCTTTTTTATACATATTTTTTTTTCTGTATTGACTTTAGAGAGAGAGGAAGGGAGAGGGAGAGAGAGATATAAACATTGATGAGAGAACATCGATTGGCTGCCTCTTGCATGCCCCCCACGGGGCATCAGGCCCACAACCTGGGCATGTGCCCTGCCTGGGCATCAAACCAGTGACCTCTTGGTGCATGGCTCAATGCTCAACCAGTGAGCCACACCGGCCAGGATATATATACATATATATACTTTTAAAAAATCTTATGGAGACATACTCTAAAAATTATACTGCAACTTACTTTTACCATTTTGATACAAAATTAATTCCATGTAAGTACACGTAGTTTTGTTCATCCTTTTTGCACAGAGCTGAATCAAATGTCATTGTAGTTCATTGTGCTGTAATTTATTTATTATCTCATATTTATGGACTTTGGAATTATTTACATAATTTATTTATTGCAGAGTAAAACTATAAACAACTTGAACAATATTTCTGTGCTCTTTATACATATTTCATTCCTATGCTTCTTGAGATAGACGCTGGTTCAGTTCACTTTTATTTTTATGAATATCTAGTTCCCAAAGGGATGTTAGTTTTTCCTTTCACCAGCCGCACGTGGGAGTTCTTCTTTCAACACGTCCTCCATCCACCAGTACTATTTTCAATTTTATAAAAGACTTTGCCAATTTGATATACGAAATACAGCTTGTAATTGTTTTTAAATAGCAGTTCTGGAATTGTTATGAATTAAGCTGAACATCTTTTAGATGTTTATTTACTATTTTTGATTGCTGTGTTGGATATCTTCTGTTTCCTTCCTTGATCAACCTGATTTCTTTTCTCCTCTATTCTGTTCTCCCATTTTAGTGAGGATGGAATACATCAATTAGCCCTGATTGCTATTTGGTTTCAGCTTAGGCTGAGCCTCAATAGGGCATCATTTCCTAATAAGTGGGTGACTGGGAACAGCCTGCTAGCTGATGAAAACTTAATTATATTGGACCCCACCTATTATGAAAAATACAATACATTGTCTTTATAAGATAAAACATATTTAATACTGTATATGGATTTGTCTCCCTTCTCAAAAATCTTCTGCTAATTGTAGACCTCACCATGCTGTCCCATACAACCTTGCATCCAACCAAAGGACCTGTTTGTTTGTTTGTTTGTTTTAGCAGAGGACATGTGAGACTGTCTCATATCTATGGCATACACTGGCCTTCTGGTGTGTCCCTCATCCACAAGCAGCTGGCTGACAGAAAGGTCAAATGGCCTGTTGAAGGCTTGGGCATGCCAGCAGAGAAGCACACCCAGCAAGAATGGAGTGTAGTCCTACTCAGTAGAGTATTTGTCTCAAGCTATTGACCAACATTTTGTACCATATTATCTATAGCCAAGACTTAAGGACCAGGAAGCAAATGGTAGAGGTGAGAATGACCTACTTTGTTCCTCCCTCCTCATGACCTTTAGCTCAGTGGATATGGGGACTTTTATGACCAAGGAAGCAATCTTTTCATGAGGGGACATGGCTTTGCTTTCCATTAAATGCAAGTTGATATTGTCTCCAGATGAAGTAGACTTTCATGAATCTGAATCATTAGGAATAGAAGTGTTTGTACTGGCTAGGGCTTTTGATCTTGATCACTAAAGGAAATGAGTTGCTTCTATAACATTTTTTGTAGGAGGACTATGTTTGAAACTCCAGGGATTGAATTGAAGTACGTCTTAATAGTCCCTTGCCAAATAGTTCTGGTCAATGAAAAACTACAACCATCTGATAACTATATCATCAAGGATTAAAATCTTATAAGACTAACATTTTTGGTCACCCCAACAGATAAATAACCCATTTTGATAAGCTGAGAGCAGAGGGTAAGAAGACAGGAATAAGTTGAAAAGTCAGTTATGTTATTTAACACAAATCTTCTGATCAAATATAAAGGCAGTTGCTGCAGTGGCTATGTTTTATGGAATTAAATAGTTTACATCCTCCCTGTTTTATTTGGCTTTTAGAATGTGATTAAATTGGCATCGCTTTGCAATAACATTGTAATTGATGAGATTTCATGCATTCCCTGTATTAGGGACACAAAGTTTACTTGGGTGAAGGATGAGAGTAGAAGCTGAGGTACAGGCCAGGAGTGGAGACAGAGAGGCAAAAGGTCTAAAATATACTAAACATCTTTTCTTTTATCCTCTAGATTCATGTTTCATTTTTTTCTACCTTGCTAGCTGTCCAGAGATGTTAACATATACAGATTACATCAAAGGGTTTGTCAGAAAGAGAGCTGCCAGGTGGTCAATTAGGACAATAAGCCAAACTGAAAACAACAGCCAAAGCTTTATTCAGTTGCTGGGATAGTATAAGAGGCCAGAAAGAAGTTGCTGGCTCTCTCAATGTTCCCTTTCCCCCTACAGAATGATACTGGAGAATCAATGCAGACAGAGAGATCATCTCTGCCAAAAGGCTCCTGTCATTCTGTAGATCTGAGGGCTAGGGAAGGGAGAGTGGGGAAGATTAGGATTGGAAAATATTGGGTCAGAGCTGGACTAAAGGTCACAGCTCCCCTCAGGGCAATCAAGCTCTCACAACTCACCTTCACTCCAGGGTCTCGTAACCATTGCTGTTTTAGCCCTTTGGAGCCTAGAGTTGGTCCTAGCTGAAATTTTACTCAATCTGGGGTTCTGCCTCTATGCCATGTGGTTTCCCAACACCTGTACCTCATAAAGAAAACTTTTTGTATTGTCATACTTTAATTTTTTTTTTTTAATTTTCTTTTCTTTATTGACTCTAGATAGAGGAAGGGAGAGGGAGAGAGAGACAGAAACATCGATGAGAGAGAACATCGACTGGCCGCCTCCTACATGCTCCCCACTGAGGATCAGGCCCACAACTTGGACATGTGTCTTGACCGCGAACCGAACCAGTGGCCTCCCGGTGCATGGGTGGCTGCTCAACCACTGAGCCACACCAGCCGGGCCATACTTAAATATTTTAATTGACTTTGACTAAAACACTTGTTCATGTATATTCTTTGAACTTTCAAAATTTCAGTTGTAAACTTTTATTTTTAAAAATATTTTTTTCTGTATTTATTTATTTATTTATTTATTATACAACTATTTTATTCAGCACTTGCTGGGTCAGAATTTGTTCTGGGCCTACAGCCTTGGTAGTGTGGAGTAAATTCAGCCCACTGACCTTATGTTTAATGAGGAAGGAGGGCAGAAAATAAATAAATGCATAAATATATTGTATGCTAGAGAAGGATGAAGAATGGCCAGTGGTGGTGGAACTGCTGTTTCATAAAGAGTAGTTAGCTCCATCCTCACCAATTAGAACACATCTGAGCATAGACTTGAAGGAAGTTAGGGAATATGAGTCAGAGAGGTAACTGGGAGAAGGTCATTACAGGGAGAGCATCACAATGAGTGAAATGGCTTTAAGGGGGGGGGGGTGTCCTTGGTATGTCAGAGCAGCAGCCAAGAGAGGCCAACACACTTTAGTGGAGTGAGCAAGGTGAATAGTGGCTGGAAAGATGGCCAGAATAGGAACAATGGGCTGGACCATGAGACAATTGTTCTCAAATTTGGCTGCACAAGCTTTAAAAATTACCATAGCTAGGCTTCATCCCAAGCAAATTAAATCAGACTTTATGAGATTGGGACACCTAAATCATATATTTTGGAAGCTTGCAAAAAAGTGTAGTATGCAGCCAGATTTGAGGACCACAGATTAAAAAAGGAAGCGTTTTATATCATCAAAAGACTTTGGCTTTTACTTTAAGAGAGATGGGAAATCACTGAAGGGTTTTGAGGAAAGAAGAGATATGATCTGATTTCTCTTTTCAAAGGATCTCTCTGTCTGCTGTGTTTAGAATAGCCTGTGGTGGGAGGGAATGGGGGGATTGAAGCAGGAAAACCAGTTAAGAGGTCACTGCCATATAGAGGTCTGAGATGATGGTGACAGTAAAAAGTAGAAAGTGATAGAAGTAATGAGCTTCTGAGTACATATGGAAGGTAGAGAAGACCTAATTTGCTGCTGGGTTGTATGCGAAACTTCAGATAAAGAGAGGAGATAAGAGTATTTGAAAGGTTCTTGACCAAAGCAAATAAAATAACAAAATTCCTGAAATGAAATAAGGAGCACTATAGGAGCTGTAAGTTTGGAGATAGGATGGGGTTTTATGTCCCATTTAATACATGTTTTGGTGTTTCTTTGTTTTTTAATTTATTTTTCCTACAGATATTTCTCCTTTTTCCCTCGTGACACCCTCCTCCCGATCCCACCCTCCCTCCCCAGCATCGTTGTCTATGTTTATTGGTTACGTATACATGCATATAAGTTCTTCGGTTTATCTTTTCCCTCTCCTTCATCCCCCTCTTCTGAGGTTTGTCAGTCTGTACCCTACTACTATCTCTCTGGGTCTATTTTGTTCATCACCTTATTTTGCTCATTATATTCCACAAATAAGTGAGATCATGTGATATTTGTCTTTCTCTGATTGACTTGTTTCACTTAGCATAATACTCTTCAGGTCCCTCCATGTCATCTCAAAGTATATGAGATCTTTGTTTCTTAGAGCTGCATAGTATTCCATTGTGTATATGTACCACTGCTTTTTTATCCACTCATCTACTGATGGACACTTGGGCTGTTTCCAGATTGTAGCAATTGTAAATAGTGCTGATATGAACATGGGGGTACATATATTCTTTGCAGTTTGTCTTTGTCTGACATCAGCCTCAGCACTACTACAGTTCCCAAGATGCTGTTTTGTTTTCCATAGTGGCTGCACCAGTCTGCATTCCCACCAGCAGTGTACTAGAGTCCCCTTTTCTCCACACCCTCGCCAACACTTGTTGTTTGATGATTTGTTGATGGCAGCCATTCTGGCAGGTGTGAGGTGATACCTCATAGTCATTTTAATTTGCATCTCTCTGATGGTTAGTGACATTGAGTATTTTTTCATGTCTCTTGGCCATTTGTATGTCCTGTATGGAGAGGTGTCTCTTTAGGTCCTATGCTCATTTTTCAGTTGGGTTCTTTGTCTTCCTTTTGTTGAGTTGTATGAGTACTTTATATATTTTGGAAATTAGCTCTTTATCTGATGTATCATTGGCAACTATGCTCTCCCATATAGTGGGTTCCCTTTCCAATTTGATGCTTGTTTCTTTTGCTGTGCAGAAGCTTTTTAGTTTGATGTATTCATTTTTTTCCTTTGTTTCTTTTGCCTTAGGCATAGTATCAGTGAAAATTCTGCTGCGTGTAATGTCTGAAATTTTGATGCCTATATTTTTTTTCGAGGATTTTTACGGATTCACCAGTCACATTTAAGTCTTTTACCCATTTTGAGTTTATTCTTGTGTATGGTGTGAGTTGATGGTCTAGTTTTGTTTTTGTTTTTTTGTTTTTGGATGTAGCTGTCCAATTTTCCCAACACCATTTATGAAAGAGGCTGTCTTTACTCCATTATATGCTCTTTCCACCTTTGTCAAATATTAATTGAGCATAATGTCTTGGGTCAATTTCTGGGTTCTCTGTTCTATTCCATTGATCTATATGCTTGTTCTTGTGCCAGTACCAGGCTGTTTTGATTACAGAGGCTTTGTAGTATAATCTGATATCTGGTATCATGATCCCTCCTACTTTGTCCTTCTTTTTCAAGATTGCTGTGGCTATTCGGGGTCTTTTTTGGTTCCATATAAACTTTTGGAGTATGTGGTCAAGATCCATGAAATATGTTGTTGGTATTTTAATGGGGATTGCATTGAATCTATAGATTGCTTTGGGTAGTATGGACATTTTAATGATGTCAGTTCTTCCAATCCATGAACAAGGTATATGCTTCCACTTTTTAAAAAATATCTTCTTCTATTTTTTTTTTCAATGTCCTGTAGTTTTCTGAGAACAGGTCCTTTCCTTCTTTGGTTAAGTTTATTCCTAGGTATCTTAGGGTTTTTTTTTTTTTGCTGCAATGGTAAATGGGATTTTTTTTTTTTTTAACTTTCTCTTTCTGTGAGTTCATTTTTAGTGTATAAGAATGCTGTCAATTTCTTGATGTTAATTTTGTATCCTGCTACTTTTTCAAATTCACTTATTAGCTCTAGTAGATTTTTGATGGAGTCTTTAGGGTTTTCTATGTACACTATCAAGTCATCTGCGAATAATGACAGTTTCACTTCCACCTTTCCAATTTGGATCCCTTTTGTTTTTCCTTCTTGTCTAATTGCTGGGATAAGATTTCCAGTATTACGTTAAAGAGTGGTAAAAGTGGGCATCCCTGTCATGTTCCTGTTCTTAAGGGAAATGCTTTAATGTTTGCCATTAAGTATGATGTTGGCTGTAGGCTTTTCATATATGGCCTTTATTATGTTAAGATATGATTCCTCTATTTCCACATTGCTCAACGTTTTTATCAGAAATGGATGCTGGATTTTGTCAAATGCTTTTTCAGTGCCTATTGATATGATCACATAGTTCTTACCTTTCATTTTGTTTATGTGGTATATCACATTTATTGATTTGCAAATATTGTACCAGCCTTGTATCCCTGGGACAAATCCCACTTGGTCATGGTGAGTAATTTTTTTAATGTATTGTTGGATCCGATTTGCTAGTATTATGTTAAGGATTTTGGCATCTATGTTCATCAGGGAATATTGGCCTGTAGTTTTCTTTCTTTGTAGTGTCTTTACCTGGTTTTGGAATTAGAATTATGCTGGTTTCATAAAATAAGTTCGGAAGTCTTCCTTCTTCTTGGATTTTTTGGGATAGTTTAAGGAGAATGGGTGTTAAATCTTCTTTGAATGTTCATTAACACTCCCCTGTGAAGCTGTCCGGCCCTGGGCTTTTGTTTGCTGGGAGTTTCTTGATTACATTTTCAATTTCCTTAGTTGTTATTGGTCTGTTCAAGTTTTCTGTCTCTTCCAGGTTCACTTTTGGGAGACTGTGTGTTTCTAGAAATTTGTCCATTTCACCTAGGTTGTCCAATTTGTTGGCGTATAATTGTTCATAGTATTTGTATTTCTGTGGTGTCAGTTGTTACTTCTCCTCTTTTGTTTCTGATTTTGTTTATTCCGGTCCTCTTTTTCTGTTTCTTGGTGAGTCTGGCTATGGGTCAATCAATCTTGTTTATCTTTTCAAAGAACCAGCTCTTTGTTTCATTGTGTTGCAGTCCCCTGCTATGATTGTATTGCTGTTGATTTCTCCTTTGAAGTCCTCCAGAACTTTTTAATGTATTGTGGTGCTCCTAGGTTAGGTGTATATATGTTTTCCAAGGTAGATCCTTTCAATATTATCTTGTGGCCTTCTTTGTCTCTAGTTATGGCCTTCATTTTGAAGTCTATTTTATTGGATATGAATATTGATACCCCAGCTTTTTTTTCCTTTTACTTAAAATTTTTTTTTCCATCCCTTCACTTTCAACCTATGTGAGTCTTTTGTTGTGAGGTGGGTCTCTTATAAACAACATATATATATCAGTCATGCTTTTTTATCCATTCAGCTACTCAGTGTCTTTTTATCATATCTTTTAATTCATTTACGTTTGAGATTATTATTGATATGTACTTATTTATTGCCATTTTTGTTCATTATGGTTATGTTTCTCTTACTATTTCTTCTACTAATTGCAGCAGTCTTTTTAACATTTCTTGGAGTGCTGCTTTGCTGCTAAAATATGCCCTTAGCCTTTTTTTTTTTTTTCATTTGGGATGCTCTTTATTTCACCTTCTATTTTGAATGATAGCCTTACTGGATAGAGTAGTCTTAGATTCAGATCCTTGTTTTTCATTACCTTGATTACTTCATGCCATTCTCTTCTGGCCTGTAGTGTTTCTGTTGAGAAGTCAGCTGATAGCTTTATGGGGGTTCTTTTGTAGGTAACTTGTTGCTTATCTCTTGCTGCCTTTAAGATTCTCTCTTTGTCTGTAATTTTTGGCATTTTAATTATTATGTGTCTTGGTATGGGCCTTTTTGGATTCTTCTTACTTAGGGCTCTCTGTGCTTCTTGAACTTGTATGCCTTTTTCCTTCACCAAGCTAAGGAAATTTTCTGTCACTATTTCTTCCAATATATTCTCTACCCCTTGCTCATTTTCTTCTTCTTCTGGGACTCCTATGGTGTGGATGTTGTTACATTTCCTGTTGTCCCACAGTTCTCTTTGGTTATCTTCCTGTTTTTTAATTGTTCTTTTTTGTTCGTTTTTGTTTTTCTGATTGGTTGATTTTTTTCTACCCTGTCTTGTAATTCACTGATCTGGTCCTCAGTTTCCTCTACTCTGCTGGTTATTCTTTCTAATGTGTTCTTTATTTCTGCTATGCCATTCTTCATTTCTGATCAGTTGGTTTTCAAATGTTTCTATATCTTTACTCATGCTGTTGAGTTTCCTCATGATTATCACTCTAAACTCTCCCTCTGATATCTTGTTCAATTCCATTTCATTTATTTATTCTCCTGTCAAATTATCTTGTTCTTTCTTTAGAGATTTGTTTCTTTGTTTCACAATTTTGGCTGTCTCAGTGGGTTTTGGAGCCTGCCACATTTTTCCTGTGGTTGTTGGTGTTCTGCTGGTTGTGGCTCCCTCTACTGGGTTTGGATGCATGTGGGAGGACCCACATTAAATACCACTGTCAAGTCTTGCTTTCCTGGGTAGATTTGCAAACCAGTGAAAGGTTCAGTTACTCTAGCTTTTGGCCTGGAGGCTATTAGTCTCAGTTACTTGATGAGCCTTGATTAGTAGCCCTCAGCTGAATGAAAATCCCTCAGGTGTAAGAGGATTTCCAGTGGGTGGGGCACTTGCTTGTTATCAGACTGGATGTTAATGAGCCTCAATTTGCATTCCTTTGGCCTGGCCTGGTGGTGTTGAATTCCTGCAGGAGGAGCTGTTGCTTCTCCCCAGGGCTCTGGAAATGGGCTCTTTGAGTAAGATGGCTACTGTCCTGTGAGGGAGTCATTCAGCACAAAACTCTTGGTGTCCTCCTGTCCAGCTGTCTCCTGAACCAGGAGCCCAGGACTCTCTCCACAGAGTTCCAGTCCAGTCTGCCCTCCCTCTGCCAGAGCCCAAGGCTGTAGCTGACTTGGTGCTTTTTAAATCCCCTGCTTTCTCAGTGGGAAGCACACTCAGCTAATATAGATCTCTACTGCTGTCCATGGACTCCCAGCCCATCATCACGTGCCTCTGCAGTTCCTACCAGGCTCGATTTGGCATCCTCTTTCTGTACCTGGTTGTGTGGGTTCTCTACAGCTGGTTTTCAGTTGATTTTTCCCAATGATTTGTCTTTATTTTAGTTGTAATTCCAGTTTGGTCCTGGGAAACAGTCTGTGTAGCTTCCATTCACTCCATCGCCATTTTCCACTTCCGGTTTTATAATTAACTATTGAAATACCCATTTAAGTTTGGAATGCCAATTAGAAGTGAAGATTTCCAATAGACAGTTTTATAAGTAAATGTGAAGATAACTTTTATATACAAAGTGAGAACTGTTGACCACAGATATAATTTGGGAAGTCATCAGATATAGATAGTATGCTGTCACATGAGCCAGAACGAGATGATCTAGAAAGTGAGACTCCACAGAAAAGTAGAAGAGTCTGAGGACTGAGCTCTGAGACACACCAAAGATGAGAAATCCCAGAAGACAGACCAGAAAAGGGACTGAGAAGGGTCATGTGGGAAGAAGAGATCCTACAGAAAGTGGTATCTTAGGATCAAAGGGAGGAAAGTCTGAAGAAAGAAGAGTGAATAAATCTGTCAAGTGCTATCAATAATTTATGAAAGGTGAGGACTTAAAGCCACCATTAGATTTAGCAAGATAAATTTCATTGTTCACCATGATGAGAGCTGATTGGTAGGGCACTATGGGTTAATTAAATGGAGCACAGGAGAAATGGTAGGAAAGAATGGAGATTGCAAAATACTCAACTATACTTTTTCTGTGATGAGAGGAAGAGAAATGCCGTGGCAGTTGCACAAGGCTGTGAGATCATAAAAGAGATTTTTTTTCTTTTTATGACACAACAGATGTTATGGCATTTTACCTGTTTCATGGAGAATATATATTAGAAAATTGATCCTTTGCCACAAATTCTGTAAATGTTATTCTCAGTATTTGTCTTTGGGCATTGTTGGTGAGAGCATGAAAGAAAAAATAAACAAAATCTGAGAATTTATCATCTACTACATAGAGTAAGATAGAGACTTCCAAAATCAAGCATGAAGAATGTAGAATAGTTTTGAGAAGTCAAGTCAAGGCAAGACCAAGGGACAAAAGCTACTAGAGAACTAATTCCAGATGCATTTCCTAAGACTAAATATTTGACAGAATTCTTGTGTAAATCTTTCCTCTCAGGTTAATTGGATCTTCAGGGTAAGAATGTGTGTGTGTGTGTGTGTGTGTGTGTGTGTGTGTGTGTGTAGCAAATTCAAGAGAAAACAGCAAAAAAAACAGGAAAAGGAACCAGTGTGGATTTTTTCTTGTCAGATACCATGGACTTCCACTCTTCCCAAAAAAATCCCATGAAAGTTACAGATTTTAATACCAGTTCAAAGAGTCCTGGGTATTGGAAATTGGCAATATTTAATCATTCTCTCCAGCAGTGAGTTTGATGCTTTTGGATCATTTGAGGAAGAGAAGATGCCAACATGTGCAGCTGTTTTAAGACAGGTATGGTATATGTTTTGAAGATCTTATATATGAAAGTAGCATCTAAAATTATTTTCTCATGGTAGACTCAACATGTATATTTCTAAAATTAAACAAAATCTAGATTATGGAACTATTTAGCTAGCAACTTGAAGAAATTTACATATAGATTTTAATATAAAAATTTAGTCACTTAATGCATATGGCATCGATCACAACTCAGAGTCCTCTTAAAGTGTATAATTGCTACAACTCTCTACTACCATCTGCCATGAAGATGCTATTCACTGAAACAGAAACAGATGTGGTAAATAAATTACCATGTGTGCCATTGTCAAATATTGCTGTTCTAAAGTGTATAAGTGACATGTCAATTAATGCCTGTGAACAGCTGGTTTTAAAAAGTATGGAAAGTGATGACTTTGCCCCATAAATGGACAACTCCATAGATGTTTCAGATTGTGCTCAGTTGTTGGCATTTGTAAGATATGTTTTGGAAAACACTGTGAATGAAAGCATGCTGTTTTGTAAAACTTTGTTGGATGGCATGACAGAAGAAGGAAACTTTCTGAAATATTTCAGGTGACAGTACAGATTTTAAGGTGAGTGAGATGCAGTGTGCAGTACTTAATATGGATTCAAGCAAATCAAAGATGGGAGAAAGATCTTTCCCTTGTCTAATGCTTTCTGGACATATTGTGCTATCTACCACAGTCATCTAAATGATTGTGTCTTTGGAGAGATGTGAAAAAATGGCATCATTTATTGGATCTCTTCTTCTTGAAGATCTTCAATGGCAGTGATGGAAGAATTTAAAATTGGTTAATTAAACGTGCTCCAGTGTTAGCTTTCTTTCTTGATCAAAAATTAAACTTGGCAGACTAATTGGTAATCCATTGAAGTTTACAAGATTAGCCTCCTAAAATATCCTCTTTCATAACCTCTTGGATGACAAACATTTTTGAGACAAAGAGAAACACATCTTCATAATTGTTGACAAAATTGAAGCTGCCGAAGAAGTTAGTCAATAAAATTAGAAGGCAATATAAGGCTTATTTTCCACAAAACAAACAAACAAATAAACAAACAAAATGACCTTATCAGATTTCTCATTCAATCACCATTCACCATTTAAAAAACAAACTAGAAAATATTGTTCAATAAGAAAATAAAGTTGACTTTCTGAAAATAATTATTTTTTTCTAGAATTTCTTTACATGTAAGAGTAATTTTTCTATTTTTTCTTTAGATGTGAATTCTTTATTGTTTACCAAAATAGAATTTAAGCCTTACTATTATTCAATATCACACATATTCATTTGATTATTAATTTTACTCTAAATGCATCAGAAAACATATTTAGATTACATATAGTGCTGATTAAAGAGAAATAATTTTGATCATCTTTTTCATATGTTAAAACTATAATTGTGGTAATTTAGCAGCATACACTCATACCCATTACCATGAATTAATGAGAGAAGTTTCCATGTTAAAATCAAAGGGTAAAGTGTGTTGTTTTCCATTTTACCAAAACAACCAGAGTTCATAGATATAAAATCAGTTATTTCCAACAAAATATTCTTAGGAATACAGACAGAGATAACCATGCATGAAGAAGATTTAGAACCACCTAAAACAAACAAGGTACCTATTTTTCTTCTCTTCTCCCCCATGGCAACATCTGCACATCCCTATCTCTGCATCATCAGTTGCTTTCTCTTAGGATTCTAGTTGAAACAATAAATAATGGGTATCTTTATCTTTTAGGTGTCTGAAGCAATAAATAGACATCAGATTGATAGAAATATTTTAAAAAGGATTAGTGATTAATCTCATCTAAATTTTTTCTTTGCACTGTTACAAATGAAAGAACTAAAATTTATATTTATATATCAAAGACTTCCCCTGGTGGACATAACAGAATGACAGAGACCAGATTTACTCTTCTACTTTAAACACTTTAAAAAGCAAAATACAAACAGTGATGGTCATTGGATCACAGGAATACCAGGATGACAATCTTTGACAGAAGAAAAACAAAAGAAGTGAGCCCTTTATTGGCTCCAGGATACTATGCAGAGAGCATTTTCAAAAACATGAATTGAAAGACACAGTTCAGATTTCAAGGAGGCCAAGGCAGGTAGAGTTTCAGGATAGCGTATCATAGAGACAGAACTGATTGGGGTGAGTACGGGGAGTAGGAAGAGAGAGAAAGGAAGAGAGAAAAAAATGATAGAACAGTAGACATATTTAAAGAGCTCATCAAAGTGTAAGTAAAGAAATGTAAAGAATACCACTCTAAGGTGCATCATAATCAAATTGGTTAAACAAGAAGGTTAAACATGTGACAAGAAGAATGTTGTTAAATTGTCCTTGTTTTCTGCACATTTATTCATAAACTGACCTCTGACTTCCTCTCTAGACTCATATTTTATCACAACGACATATACTACTGTCTAGATTTTCTGTTCAACTAGAATTTTCCAGAAAATTTTATGATCTCACATGCCTACTTTTTCTGCCTTAAGTGGTTTCTCTGTTGTTATTTTTTCCGGGACCACCTATTTGTTTTCTAAACATTCTGTTCAAATGTCTTCTTAAAAGTCTTTCCTGAGCTCCATCTATGAGCTCTGTAGGTGCTCAGAAAATGCTTGTTGAATGAATGAATAAATGGATAAATGAATGAATGGAAAGAAACAGATGGGTAAATGAAGTTCTTTAAGCCACAAAACAAGGAAAAAAGAAATGGCAATTGAGAAAATATTGGATTATAAACATAAACTGGTACCTTGCTACAAACTCCTTTTCCTTGGAATTCCCTTGAGGAATGGGAGTCTTAGGGCCAGTGGGTGATTATTCTAGTTTATGTTGTAACAGGAAAAGATGATTTCTTATGGGAAGTAATTTTTCAGGCACATCACACTTAGTTTAATTTCTATGAAGGATGATCAAGCGAGAATGGAAACATTTCCTTACAGTTCTTTCGATTCTTGCAGAGAATCTACACAGAACCACATACTCATGTGTATATGGGGTTCAGCAGCCATGGAGACCATGACATCAACGTGTATCCATGTCTCATTGATATTATGGTTTTGCAAATCTAGACTTCATGTAATAATAACAATAGCAACAATCACTATTTATTCTGTAACTAAATTTATTTCAGGGGCCAGAGCCCCAACCAGGGTGAGGAAAGTAAGGCTACTTGCCTTAGCACAAGAGTTACAGAGGCACCCAAAATCTCAGTTATCAAGGTAAATATATTTTAATGCAACATTTAAACAAAACAAGAATGAAGCCCAGCTGGTGTGGCTCAGTGGTTGAACGTAGACCCATGCACCAAGAGGTCGCTGGTTCGATTCCTAGTCAGGACACATGCCCAGGTTGTGGGCCAAATGCCCGGTGGGGGGCGTGCTGGAGGCGGTCAATTGATGTTCTCTCTCATCAATGTTCCCATCTCTCTCTCTCCCTCTCTCTTCCCTCTCTCTCTAAAAATCAATAAAGGGGAAAAATTTAAATAATAACAAAAATGAATGCAAAAATCTATGATGAGCCTAATATCATAATTTTAAATAAAAACATCATCAGTACTACTTATTTTTTCTCAGCTCCTAATATGCCTCAGGATGATGCTGTTACTGGTTCTGGTTGAGAGCTACAGTTTGACATACATACATACATACTAAACTCTGCCAACAGACTTCAGTTGAAAGCCCATTTTAAATGTGTATTTGTTAATCAGAGTTACGACATCCTTTGACACACCCTCCCTTGTAGCATCAAGGTGGAAACAAATTCCACATCAGAATCAATGTTCATGGTAAGACTATTGTTGTATGGTTCATACAAGCATTGGAGAGGTTATAGACTCTTGTCTGATTCTGAGTTTCCTAAAATAAGCCAATGATATCTCAGGATCTTTCTTTTCAGATCTTTCTTTTTTAATCTAATGGCTAAAAATAGTATACTGCAAACAAAAAATACAAACAAAAAGTTCTGTATTTATCTCAAAAGTTACTGCACTGTAAAATGAAAAGAAAAGAAAGTATGTTGACTGACCTTTACTGACATCAAGTATAAGTGTTCTTAATTTCAAAGTTAAGATGGATTTGCCAGGAAAATTTCTGACCTTAGCCAGCTCACCTACCGTGAAGCAACTTGTTGTAGAAACGTAGCTCTGCATAGCTACGTTTGTGTGCAAACATGTCTGGCAGTAAGAGTTAGGCAACTTCAGAGCAGTGTGTTGCATGGAGCTGGAAGGAATGCCATAGATTCAAATGTATCACTCCTTTGAGCCTTATCACACAGCTACAGACTTTGATCTATGTCAGACCAACAGAAAGGGCAATCAAATCAGAATTGAATTGATTGACTTTGAACAAACACACCAGGAATTTTGCAATAGATTCAAATAGTATGGCTGGAACCCATCTTGATCATCTTGTTACCTAATAGCTGACTATTCTATGACATCTTATAGTCCACAGAATGTTTTCGCAAACAATCCCTTTGAGCCTCCTAGCTCAAATATAAGAACTGATGTAAAAATATATATATAACTATTGATGTTACATTCTACATGAAGAATACTGAGACCTAAACTAAATTTGTTCAATTTTACATGGTGAGTAAGAAATGGAGGTAGTTTCTGAAGCCATCAGGCCCAGAATTTAATACTTTTTCTGTTGGATAGCTTTCTTTCTCTTACACTGTCACATATATGCAGAGTGAAAAGAATATGAAATTTCTCTCTTTCTCAGTTACAAAAGCATGTTGATAATGCCTTGCATTTATTTTTTAAAAACTTGATTCTTTAATTTTTTTTAAACAATCTCAAAATTACAGAGAAATTGTAAGTATAAACAAGAAAATTATTTTTTCTTACCATTAAAAAGAGTTGTTTACATGGTGTCCATCCCCTGCAATACTTGGGTGTGCAGTTGTTGAAACACAGTCATGTTATCTTTAGAGCACAGTACAACCACGAACATTGAGGAATTCACATTGACATATCACTACCATTTGCACAACAAAGTTGAATTCATGCTGCCACGGAAGTTCTACCAACTGTTCCAGATATGTTCTTAACGGCAAAAGGACCCAAATTAGAATCTGGTGGTACATTTAATCTCTTAGACTCCTTCTTTATGAAACCATTTCTTGGCTTTTATAACATTACATCTTTATAGATATAGGTCAAATATTTTATGAATGTCCCTCAATTTGAGTTTGTCTGATTTTTATTCACAATTAAAGTCAAGTTGTATATTTTAAAAATATTGCCGAAATAATATTGTGTTCTCATTGTACCTTGTTTGATTAGTTAAGATTTCAATTTGTCCTATTACTAAAATGTTAACTTCGATCATTTGGTTAAAGTGACGTGTACTATACTTGTCCACTATCTTGACTTTTAATCTATCTAGTTATTTTTGTACCTCATTATGAAACAAGGCTCCTATTATATTCAGTGGGCTGTAATCCATTAACATCATTATTTATTTTGATGCCCAGTTGTCCCAGATTTAACTAGCCGAAGCCCTTTAAATTGTCTTCTATTGTCTTGGCATACCTTTCATCAATTGAGCCTTTTATTGTTTTGTGCTTATGTTGTCTTTCCTGTGCTATTTCTAAAATTGGACTTTTCTCCAAGGAGTCCTACTTATTTTAGGGGAGAATAGAATTTAGCAACTAAGAGCTGGGTTCAAGTGGGGTTTTATTACTCTTTGGGATGTTCCTGTTTTCAGGCTCTCTCAATGGGAAACTGCTACAAAACACATAAATAACTACTCACACATTTACATCTTAATTTAGTCCTATATTTATTTATTTATTTATTTATTTATTTATTTATTTATTTATTTATTTATTTTTGTTACAGATGTTTCTCCTTTTCCCCCATTGACACCCTCCTTTCATTCAGGCCTCGCTCACCCCTCCACCCCTGTCCCCAGCATTGTTGTCTATGTCCATGGTTACACATACATGCATATAAGTTCTGTGGTTTATCTCTTCCCTCTCCCCCATCCCCCTCTTCTGAGGTTTGTCAGTCTGTATGCTACTTCTATGTCTCTGGGTCTATTTTGTTCATCAGCTTGTTTTGTTCATTATATTTATTTTTATATTGAAAACCATGAGTTCACCAATACATTTAATTTAGTTATAATACCATAAGATTAACACGAGTATTTTTCCTTTCCATATTAAATTATTTCCTCCTTTGAGGAAATGCAGTGTCAATTATTCCTACCTAACATATTTATGTGGTCCATACCCCTTTGTGTCACTGATCTCCAATGCTGTTGTCATCCTTTTCATGCACAGATGCCTTTCTTGCCCTACTTGAGCTCCAACAGCTTGCGGTGGGATGGACTGCTCCCCAGCACATGTGATGCCCTCTTCTCCCCACATTTGCTCCAACTCCTTGAGTGGAATTGCCCCACAATATGGACATCCTCCTCACTCCACTCTTCTCACCCCACACAGGGTCCAATACCCACTGACGATATGATCTTCCAGGTGGAGATACTCTCTCTCTTAGCTAGGGTTATGACACTCTTGCTGGGCAGTTATCCCATGTAGATATTCACATCCCCAGTGGGGAAAATGTCCCCAGAAATCATGGCAGAGCAGTGCAATATTCTTTTTTTTTTTTGATCCTCACCCGAGGATATTTTTCAACTTATTATCAGATAGAGTGGGAGGGAGAGAGAGAGAGACAGAGAGAAACATCGATGTGATAGAGCCACATTGACTGGTTGCCTCCCGCATGACCAACCAGGGCCAGGGACTAACCGCAACCAAGGTACATGCCCTTGACCGGAATCGAACCCAGGACTCACTGGTCCATGGGTCAATGTTCTAACCACTGAGCCAAACCAACCAGGGCCAGTGCAGTATTCTTGCCACTGCATCTGGTAGGAGAGGTTTGCAGCACGAGAGGCTATAGCAAAACATGACACCTAAGCTTAATTGCCAGTGGTACAACCCCAGTCCTGTGTTTCAGATATCATACAAGAATCCTCATAGCCCTCCATCTGCATCTGTGAAAGGTTTAGAAGGGCCTGGGTATGAAAATTCCAGTTAGGACATGTCAAAAAGTTTCCCCTTATTTCATGCTCTTAGGATTCTTGTTTGTCTGCCATCCATACCCCAATTATATCAGATTTAATTTGTTGTGGTCCAATAAATACTTTTTTATATATGAACATCTGGATTTACTCAAAATATAAATTTATGAGTTTTCATTTATTTTTAAATTGCTATGTATATGGTACTCCTAAGCCTTGAACTTCCTTTTGACATTTCATAAGAATCAGCTTATCCTCATCCAAACTTTGACAATTGTTTCCCATGATCTCTTCTTGCTTTGACTGCCATCTGGACACTTCTATAGATCTCAGCCAGTCCTGATTTGGTTGACTTGAAGAGATCTGTCAGCTGGCATGGGTTAAATCCCTCTGGCCCTTGCCCAGTGGGTCTTCTCCACCATGTTTCCCTTGAGGGAAGGTGCAGAAACTCATAGTGTTGGTGTACTTCTTACTAATGTCAAGTGAGACTGAGTAGGATTTTTCCTGTTTTCCCAAAAGTGTGACCCAAGCAGAGATGATAATATAATAAAAAAAAATGTGAAATGAGATGAGCTCTGAATGTTACTAGAAAAAGTGTTCTCCTTTCCAAAGACAAGGAAACCACTTCTTAAGAGTGTCCAAAAGCAAAGGGGAAAGAATTTTGTTCTCCAATGGCTTTCTCTTCAGGCAGCGCACCAATCAGACAGAGGGAATTGGAAGGAAATGGAAGAACTGTGAAAGAGAGAGCTGGGAAGAGCAGCTTGTCTTTCATCATTTGGCAATGTCTGCTGAACAGACAGAAGGGACTTTATCAATAAGAGGCTCTGGGAACATTGATAGTGGTAGGAAATGAGGGGCATTGGAGTAGTTCTAGGTGGAGTTTCATCTCTGACATTAGGAAATTATGCCATTAAATAACACTTTGGAAGGAATTCTTAATACCCAATAGGTGTGCCAGCATTTAGGTTAGCTGCTACATAAAAAGCAAGAATAGTCAGTTTTAGTTGTCCAAAAAACAAACAAAAAAAATAGCAATAATCAGCCTAACCAGATTGTCACTTCTCCCAGTTAAGTCAGAAAGCACTCTCATTTCCCTTCCCCATTCCTCCATCAAACCAGAATAACTAGCAGTGAAGAAGGAAGGAGGTGAGTGTGTAAATAGTGATCCTGTCAGGTCTTCCTTCTTCCTGTTCTTCCTTCAAAATACTAAAGCCACAACAGAATTTACCTGGGATGGTAGAAAGAGGGGGAAAAAAAGTTTGAATCTAGGTGAATGTGCATTTAAAAAAATAATGGGAGAGCAGATTAAATACTGAAATGAAACTTCTAATTATGGAGAAACGACTATAAATTTAATAATAACCCTAAGATGTTATTGGACTCATTACATAGCAGTATTTGCATAAATAAAATTGTTACATGTTTATACTATCAAAAGTTGATATTCCTTAATAAACTGTCTATACTGGTTAAATGGCCCTAGACATTCGCTTATACATTTTGAATTTCAGAGTTGAAAGCATGACTTCAAATTTAGACAGCTGAAGTTATAAGCAGTTGAAATCTATGAAGGATAGCGAAAAGCTGACGGGGTAGATTTTTTTTCCTTCTGCCTTCAGTCAGTAGAGAGGAAAAAGAGCTCTGCTGCATGGATTTGAAGGTCAATGTTGGATGGTAAAAAGCCCTCGCTGAACTTAGGTCACAAGGAGAACACTGAAGGAAGACGTATCTTGAGCATTCGAAGGTAGAAAATAACATTAAAAGTCTGGATAAGATGAGTCACAGACAGGCTAGGGAGGGATATGGCAAACCTGGAGCCAAATGTCAAAGCAGAACAAGTTTTAGAATTCAGAAAACCAGAGGCACAAGGCTTCAGAGGTCCACAAAACGGCTCCTTTGATACTGCTGAGGCACGTGTTAACGTCACTGCACAAATATCAATATGTCAAACCTGATGATAATGCAACTACGAATGTGAACATGATATAGGCAAATCCTGTCCACAAGCTGCTTATATTCGAGAGAAACAAAGATTTGCGTGTTCCTGCTCTCTCACCGCGTTTTATAAATGTTTGTTACTAAAGTATTTCTGAGTCTCTCAATGCACTTTATTTTAAATAATTTCATTGCAAATTGACTTTTTAATCTTTCTAACAGTTAAATTCTATCAAAATCCTTCTTGTTGTGCCGATGGTTTTGATAGGTGTTCAATCTAGACAGCATCAAGCCTGAGACTCACTTAGAAAGCTATAGCTCCACCTGGAAGCTGCCTGGTTTTGTCTGTTCTGGACCACAGAACGCCCACTGCCACAATGGGGCAGAGCTGGCCTAGCCAAGGTTGCTAAACTTAAGAATTCAACAGGCACTAGTTAACTTGAAGACTGTTCATGTGGACTATATGTTTTTATAACATCTGTCCTCATTCTAAGGGTAGGAGAGAAGTGTAACCATTTCCCTTGGCATGTACGCTTCAGTGAGATCCTGATTTCTGTTTCACAAAGTATGTTAGAGAACCCTAACTGGGGAAGAAGTCCAAGGATTGCATTTCTGTAAAGCTTTGGTGGGGCTACCTTTTCTCTCTGAAATGCCCCAGTTCTATCATGTCATGTAGAAGGCTTATTACTACTTGAAGTCAACTTTGGTTCTTACATTTAGTTTGTTCAAAATAGCATCCTTAGGTACAGAACTTTTGCTTTATACCATTAACCTTGACATATTAGTTGTTCACTTTACTTATCATTAAGAATGATTGTAAAAATGTCTCCCCTCTCTCTAGTTCAAACATGCTATCTCTACTCTATTTACTACATACTGTCACCCTGTCACAATCACCACAAGATGTCCACTGGTGAATGACACTGTGACACAGTCATTTGCAACTTAGAGTCCCATGCTGATAACAGATTTCCCAATAAACATGTGTATTGCCATTAAATACCCTTCTTTACCTACTTAGCAATCGTAGTGCATCTTGCTGTACGCCTTTCAGATCCCTCCTTCAGGACAGAACATTCATTCCTCCAGGAATTATGAGTATTGGCTCATAATTGGTTCACTTCTCTGGGACTACCCTGTTCTTCAGACTGTTCTGTTCATTATATTCCACAAATAAGTGAGATCATATGATATTTGTTTTTCTCTGCTTGGCTTGTTTTGCTTCAGATAATACTTTCCAGGTCCCTCCATGTCGTCTCAAAGGATAAGAGATCTTTCTTTCTTACGGCTGCATAGTACTCCATTGTGTATATGTACCACTGCTTTTTTATCCATTCATCTACTGATGGACACTTGGGCTGTTTTCAGATCTTAGCTACTGTAAATAGTGCTGCTATGAACATGGGGGTACATATATTCGTTCTGATTGGTGTTTCAGGCTTCTTAGGGTATATTCCTAGAAGTGGGATCACTGGGTCAAATGACAATTCAATTTTTAATTTTTTGAGGTAACACCATAGTGTTTTCCATAGTGGCTGCACCAGTCTGCATTCCCACCAGCAGTGTACTAGAGTCCCCCTTTCTCCACACCCACACTAACACTTGTTGTTTGATGATTTGTTGATGGCAGTCATTCTGACAGGTGTGAGGTAATACCTCATTGTTGTTTTAATTTGCATCTCTCTGATGATTAGTGATGTTGAGCATTTCTTCATATGACTCTTGGCCATTTGTATGTCCTGTTTGGAGAGGTATCTATTTAGCTCCTCTGCCCATTTTTTAATTGAGTTCTTTGTCTTCCTTTGGTTAAGTTGTATGAGCACTCTATATATTTTGGAAATTAACCCCTTATCTGATGTATCATTGGCAATTATCTCTCCCATACAGTTGGTTGCCTTTCCATTTTGGTGATTGCTTCTTTTGCTGTGCAGAAGCTTTTGAGTTTGATGTAGTCCCATGTGTTCATTTTTTCCTTTGTTTCTTTTGCCTTAGGTGATGTATCAGTGAAAATTCTGCTGTGTATGATGTCTGAAATTTTGTTGCCTACATTTTCTTCTAGAAGTTTTATGGATTCATGAGTCACATTTAAGTCTTTTATCCATTTTCAGTTTATTCTTGTGTATGGTATAAGTTGATGGTCTAGTGTCATTTTTTTTGCATGTAGCTGTCCAATTTTCCCAACACCATTTATTAAAGAGTCTGTCTTTACTCCATTGTATGCTCTTGCCACCTTTGTTGAATATTAATTGAGCATAATGTTTTGGGTCAATTTCTGGGTTCTCTGTTCTATTCCATTGATCTATCTGCCTGTTCTTGTGCCAGTACCAGGCTGTTTTGATTACAGTAGCTTTATAGTATAACCTGATATTCAGTATTGTGATCCCGCCTACTTTGTCCTTCTTTTTCAAGATTGCTGTAGCTATTCGGGGTCTTTTTTGATTCAATGTGAACTTTTGAAGTATTTGTTCTAGTTCTGTGAAATATGTCATTGGTATTTTAATGAGGATTGCATTGAATCTATAGATTGCTTTGGGTAGTATGGACAGTTTAATGATGTTAATTCTTTCAATCCATGAACAAGGTATGTGCTTCCACTTTTTTATATCTTCCTCTATTTCTTTTTTCAATGTCCTGTAGTTTTCTGCAAATAGGTCCTTTACTTCTTTGGTTAAGTTTATTCCTAGGTATCTTAATTTTTTTGCTGCGATGGTAAATGGGATTGTTTTTTAAGTTTCTCTTTCTGTGAATTCATCATTGCTGTATAAGAATGCTGTGGATTTCTTGACGTTAATTTTGTATCCTGCTACTTTGCCACATTCATTTATTAAGTCTAGTAGATTTTTGATGGAGTCTTTAGGGTTTTCTGTGTATAATATCATGTCGTCTGTGAATAATGACAGTTTCACTTCCTCCTTTCCAATTTGAATCCCTTTTATTTTTTCTTCACGTCTGATTGCTGTGGCTAAGACTTCCAGTACTATGTTAAATAAGAGTGGTGAAAGTGGGCATCCCTGTCTTGTTCCTGTTCTTAAGGGAAATGCTTTTAGTTTTTGTCCATTGAGTATGATGTTGACTGTAGGTTTTTCATATATGGCCTTTATTATGTTGAGATATGATCCCTCTATTCCCCCATTGCTGAGCGTTTTTATCAGAAATGGGTGCTGGATTTTGTTGAATGCTTTTTCAGTATCTACTGATATGATCATATGATTTTTATCTTTCATTTTGTTTATGTGATCTATCACATTTATTGATTTGCGAATATTGTACTAGCCTTGCACCCCTGGGATGAATCCCACTTGGTCATGGTGAATATTTTTTTTGATGTATTGCTGGATCCAATTTGCTAGTATTTTGTTCAGGATTTTGGCATCTATGTTCATCAGGGATATTGGACTGTAGTTTTCTTTCTTTGTAGTATCTTTATCTGGTTTTGGAATTAGAATTATGCTGTCCTCATAAAACAAGTTTGGAAGTCTTCCTTCTTCTTGAATTTTTAGGAATAGTTTGAAGAGAATGGGTGTTAGTTCTTCTTTGAATGCTCGGTAAAACTTCCCCATAAAGCCGTCTGGGCTTGAGCTTTTGTTTGCTGGGAGAGTCTTGATTACATCTTCAATTTCCTTCGTTGTTATTTGTCTGTTCAAGTTTTCTATCTCTTCCCGATTCAGTTTTGGGAGACTATGTGTTTCTAGAAATTTGTCCATTTCGCTTAGATTGTCCAATTTGTTGCTGTATAATTGTTCATAATATTTGTCAACAATCCTTTTATTTCAGTAGTGTCAGTTATTATTTCTCCTCTTTCATTTCTGATTTTGTGTATTTGGGTTCTCTCTCTTTGTTTCTTGGTGAGTCTAGCTAAGGGTCCATCAATCTTGTTTATCTTTTCAAAAAACCAGCTCTTTGGTTCATTGATCCTTTAAATTGTTTTTTTGGTCTCCATGTCATTTATTTCTGCTCTGATCTTTACTATTTCCTTCCTTCTACTTGCTCTGGGGTTTTCTTTTTGTTTGCTTTCTAGTCCTTTAAGTTGTGAGGTTAGGTAGTCAATTAGAAATTTTTCTTGTTTCTTGAGGTGGGCCTATGGTGCTATGAACTTCCCTCTCAGAACTGCTTTCGCTGCATCTCATAGATTTTGTGTTGTTGTGTGTTCATTTTCATTGGTTTCCAGGAAATTTTAATTTCTTCCTTGATCTCCATGGTAACCCATTCATTGTTCAATAACATGCTATTTAGCCTCCATGTGTTCAAATGTCTTTGCATGTTCTTGTTGCAATTGATTTCTAGTTTCATGCCATTGTGATCTGAGAAGATGCTTGATATGATTTCAATCTTCTTGAACTTGTAGAGACTTAGTTTGTGCCCTAACATGTGGTCTATCTTTGAGAATGTCCCATGTGCACTTGAGAAGAATGTGAATTCTGCAGTTTTGGGGTGTAATTCTCTGTAGATATCTATTAAATCCATTTGATCTAGCGCTTCATTTAGAGTCTCTGTTTCCTTGTTAATTTTTTGTCTAGATGATCTATCCAGTGATGTCAGCGGGGTGTTGAAGTCTCCTGCTATGATTGTATTGCTGTCGATTTCTCCTTTGAAGTCCTCCAGAAGATTTTTAATAATTTTGGTGCTCCTATATTGGGTGCATATATATTTACCAAGGTTATATCTTCCTGTTGGATAGATCCTTTCAATATTATGTAATGGCCTTCGTTGTTTCTAGTTATGGCCTTCATTTTGCAATCTAATTTATCAGATATGAGTATTGCTACCCCAGCTTTTTTTTTTCCTATCGTTTGCTTGGAAGATTTTTTTCCATCCCTTGACTTTCAACCTATGTGAGACTTTTGCTGTGAGGTGAGTCTCTTGTAAACAACATATATGTGAGACATGCTTTCTTATCCAGTCAGCTACTTTGTGTCTTTTTATCGGAGCATTCAAACCATTTAAATTTAAGGTGATTATTGATATGTACTTATTTATTGCTATTTTTGTTTAGTGTGGTTATATTTTTCTTCTTATTTCTTCTACTAATTACAGCAGTCCTTTTAACATTTCTTGCAGTGCTGATTTGGTGCTAATATATTCCCTTAGCCTTTTTTTTGCCTGGGAAGCTCTTTATTTGACCTTCTATTTTGAATGATAACCTGGTTAGATAGAGTAGTCTTGGATTCAGATCCTTGTTTTTCATGACCTTGATTACTTCATGCCATTCCCTTCTGGCCTGTAATGTTTCTGTTGAGAAGTCAGATGATAGCCTTATGGGGGTTTCTTTGTAGGTAATCTGTTGCTTATCTCTTGTTGCCTTTAGGATTCTCTCTTTGTCTTTAATTTTTGGCATTTTAATTATTATGTGTCTTGGTGTGGGCCTGTTTGGGTCTTACTTGGAGCTCTCTGTGCTTGAACTTGAATGCCTTCTTCTTTCACCAAGTTAGGAAAGCTTTCTGTCACTATTTCTTCCAATATATTCTCTAACCCTTGCTCATTTTCTTCTTCTTTGAGGACTCCTATGATGCGAATATTATTACTTTTCCAGTTGTCCCACAGTTCTCTTAAACTGTCTTCCTGTTTTTTAATTGTTTTTTCCTTTTGGTTTTCTGCTTGTTTTTTTTTTTTTTTTTTTTTTTTTTTTTACCCTGTCTTCTAATTCACTGATCTGGTCCTCAGCTTCCTCTACTCTGCTGTTTAGTCCTTCCTATGTCTTCTTTATTTCTGCTATGTAATTGTTCATTTCTTCTTGGTGGTTTTTCATTTCCAATTGGTTGATTTTCAGTGTTTCTATATCTTTACTCATGGTGTTGATGTCCTTACTCATGCTGTTGAGCTTCCTCAAGATCATGGTTCTGAACTCTACCTCTGAGAACTTGCTTAACAGCATTTCATTTATCTCATCTTTGGTAGAGTTCTCTTATTCTTTCATTTGGGATTTGTTTCTTTGTTTCACCATTTTGGCTATCTCAGTGGGTTTTGGAGCCTGCCAAATTTTCCCTGTGGGTGTTGGTGTTCTGCTGTTTGTGGTTCCCTCTACTGGGTTTGGATGAGCATGGGAGGGCCCACATTAAGCACCATTGTCAAGTCTTACTTTCCTGGGTAGATGTGCAAACCCAGGAAAGGTTTGGTTATCCTCTAGCTTTTTGCCTGGAGGCTATTTGTCTCAGTTACTCAGGGCTTTGGAATGTAGCCCTCTGGTATTCTACATAAGAGGATTTCCAGAGGCTGGGACAGATGCTGGTTGTTAATGAGCTTCAATTTGCATTTCTTTGGCTCACGTGTAAGGGGCGGAATCTCCGAGGGAGGGGCTGCTGGTTTTCCCACAGCTCTGGGAAGGAGCAAGCTGGCCACCATCCTTTGTATCTGCGACTCAGCAGAAACTCTGAGTGCCCTCTAAATCCTGGGTGTCCCCATAGAGTTTCAGTCCAGTCCACCCTCCCTCTGCTGGAGCCCAAGGTGAGTGGTTGTAGTCAATTCAGTGCTCTGTTCCACTCCTCTGTGCTGTGGAGTGGGCCTGGGATTTTAACTCTGAGGGCGCTGCTCACAGCTAAGACTGCTGCTGTCTGTGGTCTCCCAGCCTGCCACCCTCTCGCGCCTCGGGAATTCTACCAGGGTCCCTGGTTATATGGTCCTTTCCCACTGCTTTTCTGTTGCTTTTTTCCGACGATCTGTCTTTATTTTAGTTGTAATTACCATTTGGTCCTGGGAGATCGTCTGTGTAGCTTCCATTCACTCTGCCGCCATTTTTTCTATCCTATAAAGAGATTCTTATTTTATGATGCTACAGAGCAGAAAAAGGTGAAGAGCAGGCTCAGGATTGAATTAGAAGAGTAGATGAAACCTAACAACTCATTTATGCTGTGGCCTGGGCTTTGGTGGGAAAAGAGTAGAACCCTGATATTAAGGATGTTCATATCTGGGCCAGTGGTCTTTAGAACCTTGACGTCTGAGACCTGCTAAGATTCTCTGGGCTTTCATAAATGTCTCACTACATCCTTTTCAAAGACTAGAATGTTACCTAGGCTTACTGATGATGAAGACCCCTCTGCTTCCAAAACAATGCATGCCTTTCTCAGGCTATGCTCTCACTTCTGCTCTTTGTCCCAAGACTCTGTCAACTGAGGTCAAAGTATAGGATAATTTGTCTGGGAGAATGCTGGGACTGCTAAAGTGCCAAAGAAACTGTACGACCCAGCCAAGATTACAGGCAGGTACCCTTGGAAATATATACATATGGCATTGGATCTGAGGGTGCTGGATCAAGCAAGGCAGACTCTAAATTTATATAAGAGAGAGTTTTTAATTTGGGAATACCCCCCATTACATAGAATTTAACAATTTGATAAGGCCTCTGGGAGATGGTGCTAATGTATTAGTAAAGTTTTGCCTTCACTAAATAAAGAGAAATTCGGAGATACACTGGCAAACAGTGGGGAAGAGGTAAAATGCTCACAGACATGGCAGAAAGAGTAAACATAGCACATACATATTTTTGCTCCTATGGCAACCTTGAATACAATTCATTTAGCAAAGTGGTAAGCAATGTGTTGATAAGGGGTGCACCAGCATTGTAAATATCTGTGATAGCTATCCTCTGTTGACTAGGAATGATTTTAAAAGGTGATGTTATTTAATTGAAAGAAGGTGATGGAATGTCAAATTAATAGAGGCCAGGTGGCAGGGCTTAATTGTTAGGAGAAAGATGAGTGGAATTATTGAAATATGTGTCAGAGTCAGAGTGGACACCAGATACCAGACCAAACATCACCATGGTGATTGAATAGAACACAATGCTTCTGGGGGAAAAAAGTTATATGAGCAGCCAACAAGGATGCTGCTTGATTTATAAAACAAAACAAAATAAAACGGAGACTCAGTGGTGGTTGGTCAGGAAGTCCAGAGGAGCAGCCCCAATAAAAACCCCGTTTCCATACTTGAGTGAGTTTACAGACGAAGAACCAACAGACTGAGCGGGAGACTGTGTCTCCAGCACCTTGTAACATTATAGCAAATATGTAAAGTAATAATTCCCTCAGTCTTTCCCCTAAAGCTTCGATTTCCAACCAGTGTGCAGTGTGAAATTTTAAAACATGCAATACCTGACTATTTAGTTAGGGGCACTGACATATTTTCCCTTAGATTGTCAAATGAAAAAATGACAACGGCCAACACAACAATAGCCATTCGGTGTGCATGAATCAAAATTATACCTATATTTTTGTCAGATTGGCAAAAAAATATAATATAGTTTTTGGTGTGTTGCAGAATTTTAGTAATTAATTTATGTGTGCCATGAAATGAAAAAGGTTGAAAATCACTGCATTCAAGAATCTATGAATATTTACTCAGTCATCATGCTCTGGGAGAATGTGGCAGCAAGATAATAAATGGAGATAATGAATGGATAATAAATGAACCTGGCCCAGGTTCAATCACTGTGGTTCCAGTTGTTTCACAGATACACCTGTTAGTAATTTTCCAAGTCCCCAAACATATTATTGAAATACACATTTTACCTGTTAGTTAGTATAATTATCTCTCTGTTCTGGTTACGATTGTATGTAACAATTATCCCAAAGTTTAGTGGCTTAAAATAAACATTTTATTTTTCTCATGTTTTGTGGGTCAGGAATTCAGGAAGAGCTCGGTCGGGCTTAGGACTTCTCAAGCTGCTGCAGTCTAATGTTGGCCGAGGCGTCAGTGATCTGAATACTCAGTTGAATTAGAGAGATATCCAGGATGGCTCACTCATCTGGATAGCAGCTGAGCTGGTTGTTGGCTAAGAGCTTGGCTGAGGCTGTCATCTATAGCAGTGCATGCTGACTCTCTAGCATGGTCTTCTCAGGGTATTTTGATTCTGACATGATAGCTGGTTTTCCCACGGAGAACATTCCATGGGGAGCAGGTAACAGTGCATGACTTTTTCTGACCTAGCCTGAAAAGTGTAGAGTATCACTTCCACTACAACCTATTGGTCAAATCAGTCACAGACTCAAGACTTATTTATTTATTTTTAATCCTCACCCAAGGATATTTTTCCATTTATCTCAGATAGAGGGGAAGGGAGGAAGAGAAAGAGAGAGAGAAACATTGATGTGAGAGCGACACATCGACTGTTTGCCTCCCGCATGACCCTGACCAGGGCCAGGGACAAACCGCAAACCAAGGTAGGTGCCCTTGACCGGAATTGAACCCATGACTATTTGGTCCGCGGGCCAATGCTCTAACTGCTGAGGCAAACCGGCCAGGGCTACAGACTCAAGATTTAAAGGAGAGAGAATGAAAGAGTATGAAATAATGTTGAAGCTATATATCAAAATTATCATACCTTCCCATTGATTCTTGGGTGGTAAAGTTATAACGGGGAAGGCCAAAGAAAGTTCCTTGACAACTTGGTCAAGGCAGTAAATCAAAATCTAGAGCCATGTCCTGGAAAGAATGGCAGAGATAAGTGTCATCTTTGGAGTCATAAAGGATGCAGGAATGATAGTCTCTGTTATGTTCCTATTTAATTTACTAGTGTACTCCCTATAAAAGCCAGATGAACCTTGACGTTTTACAAATGACTGTCAGAAATTAAACTAAGGAGTAGCTCCGATTGCTGTTTTTGTGGTAGAAGTTGTTAGATAACTTTAAGTATGAGATATATAGTTATTATCTGAAGAAAACATTCTTTTCATTCCTATCAGGGTGGTGAGTCAGAGCCAGTTGACATCCGCATGGAATAAACAAGAGAATGTATTTATTATCCCACTCTAGGGTATGCTAACTCTCCTTTTCTCTATCATACTATACTCCAAAAAAAACCAGGATCCTATAGATATTCTGTAGAATATCACTATGTGATTGGAATTGTGTTATTTGGACATGATGAGTGACAAGTAGAATGTTGGCAACTTTGGTAAAAATTATGCAGTCAAAAAGTTAGGAGTTTAAAACCTATGAATATTTAGGTTCTACCCATATTAGTGACATGCTTATGAGTCCCATGAACTGGAATATGCCAAAATACATCATATAATCAAGGACAAATTATCACAGCTATTGCCTCCTATCTTTAAGGAGGAAGCATGGCCCTTGTTTGGCTTTCTGAGGTTATGGAAACAGCATTATTCTATACTTGGGAATACTCATTTAGTTGGTGACAGAAGCCAGCTTTGAATAAGAGACCACACAAGAAGGGACCTATAGCAGGTCCAAGCTAGAGCATAACCTATAATGCAAGAAGTTTTGAGGTCTGTACCATGTAACTCAGCAGACACAAACTATGACCCTCAGGCCAAATCTAGCCAATTCTCTGTTTTTGTAAATAAAGTTTTGTTGGAACACAGGGCGTGTCCATGTGTTTACATATTGTCAATGACTGCTTTCACACGCAGTGGAAGGGCTGAGTACAGGCAGGCCTTGCTTTGCATGATTCCAATGTGTACAAATCTCAATTATCACAGTTTAGTTCCATAACACCAAGAACATAGTTCAAGTTACAGTTATCATGGTTTATTAACTGTAATCACATAAAGCACAAACTTTGCTGCTGGCTCTTCAGTCCCCAAATCACTATGTAAATAACAGATGCATTTTATAATCAGCGGCCAATCAGCAAATGACCCCTGAGCATCAACTGTTCATTTCACACACAGGCAGAAAAGTATGTTATTGTGTTGCCTCCCTGTTTTCTGGTTATAAATTTGCATGCTATTTGAAAAAAAATGGATAATAGAAAAAAGAGACTGGGCCAAAAAAAGATGAAGGTGCATCCAAAAAATAAAAAGTAATAATGCTGGAAGTGGAATTTGAGTGTAACATAAATAGAGCTGGAGAAGCAACAGCTGACCGTGAAAATGTTCACACTGCTGCTCTGAAGGAGACTGTAAATATGCAGCCAGCGGAACCCGATGAAGGAGAACTTATCGATATTGTAAGTAAAACAGTTGTGATGAAAACGATGACTATGCCTCAGAGGAAGTGACCCTGGCAAAATCTTCACAATAAGGAACTCTTGGAGATATTTCATGACATTGAAAGAACAAAGGATAAAATGTTGGAAGCTGATGCAAACTCAGAAAAAATCATGGCAATTCACCAAGGTGCAGAAAAGATGCCCACTCCATATATTTGGTTCTACAACATCTAGAAGAAAGCCAGCATTGTTCAAGCTACTCCTCAGTTGTTTTTAATCAATCTTTTCTTTTTATTTTCAGTTAAGTTCACATGCACTGCTAAGAAATAAGCAGAGAGACCCATGTGCCCTTTATACGATGACAATGTCTTCCAAAACTAATTTTATGCAAATAAATAATCGTTTTACTTTCCAATGTTTTCAATGTTTGAAGTCACAGTGTACTAAAAAATAGTTTTACTGTTTTATTCATTTGCCTATACATTTGCAATAGACTATGACTATATAATGTTTTGACAAAAAATTTAAAGGCTATGAAAAAAATAGTAATTTTACCCATTAATAAAGATTACTTTACATGCTTTTAACATGCATAGGCATTTTTCTGATCCTTTTCTACCTACTGGGCAAAGCAAAAAGTTCCTGAAGCCATGACAGAGACTACAATCCACAGAACTGAGCCTAAGCTATTTACTATCAGGTTCCTCACAGGACAGGATTGTCAAGCCCTGGTCAATGGTATTAGCAGTCTCCTTATCGACTCTGAAATATTCCCATTTACCAGGATCTGTAGTCTGACAGGATCCTAAACATTTTTTTAATCCTCACCAGAGGATATGTTTTTATTGATTTTAGAGAAAATGGAAGAGAAGGGGAGAGAGTGAGAAACATCTGTGTGAGAGAGAAATATCGATGGGTTGACTACCTTACACACCCTGACGGGATCGAACCTGCAGCCTGAGTATGTGCCCTGACTGGAATAGAACTCGTGACCTTTCAGTGTACAGGACAATGCTCTAACCAACCAAGCCACACCAGCCAGGGCAGGATCCTAAAGTTTTTATAAAAAATCTATAGCAGCTGCTAAGAAAGTCCCAGCTTAAATATAAATAAGCAACTACTTGAACTTAAAAGTATTGGATGAGCCCAGCCGGTGTGGCTCAGTGGTTGAGCATTGACCCCTGCACCAAGAGGTCGCCAGTTCGATTCCCAGTCAAGGCACATGCCCAGGTTGTGAGCCCAATACCCAGTGGGGGCATGGAGGAGGCGGCCAATCGATGTTCTCTCTAATTGATATTTCTATCTCTCTATCTCTCTCTCTCTCGCATCAATAAAAGAAAAATTATTTTTTTAAAAAGATATTGGATGATATAAAACTTCTAGCATTAGAGAACATTAAGGATTGCATTCAAACAGGTTGAAATCTACTGAGTGGTCGAATGAATTGCATCCCTCTTCCTGCCCCATATACCTCAACCAGAATATGTCTGGAAATATTTTGTTTTTGCCCTTCCTCTCATGTCTTTACCAAAAAAAAAAAAAAAAAAAAAAAGCAGTAAGATAAGAATTGCATGGTTCTGAGATTTCAGAACACTTTTCTTAGACTTACCTTTTTTGTTAATCTGTTCAGTTTAATAAGAGCAATTGCCCTTGTATAAATGTTCTGAGATGGAAAGGTTTATGTTTTCCCTAATTTGCCTATACATCTTTTAAAAAGAAATCCATTTTATACACTTATTTTATTCCATTGCAAGTAATTTTAAAAGTAGGAGAAAATTCACTTCACAGGGTAGATATTTTTTTATTAGCTCCTATTGTGTTTGTAGGAATAGTTAATTATATGTGAATTCGCATTATTATTTTGGAATTTTAAAGAACATCACAAACAATGATATTAAATAGTTTCACTAATTTTAAAAGTGGAATTTAGAGTTGTAGAAGGAGGACAGGAAGGATTTGAGTTCTGTGTGCTCCTCTCTGCCCATGATAATTTTTTATTACTACCAGGATCTCAGTGCTGAGGAAAGCATAGAATAAATATTAATCATCAGAAGAAAGTATTATTCAGGCAACCCTTCTTGAGCAATATGAATATTGAGTAGGGTCTGCAAGAACACGATGGAGATGGAGAGGAGAGATCCTGCCAAAGTATACTTTTCATAACCCTAAAAGCCCTATTGAGACTTCTACTTTTATTTATTTTCACCTTGCTGTGTGACTTTGGGCAGAGTACTTAACACCTCTAATCAGCAGTTTTCTCATCTGTAAAACAGAAGTAATAATAGTATTTACCTCAAATGTTACCTTAGAATTAAAAGAAATATTGCTTGTGAAGTGCTTAATACAAGGCTTGGCAAAAAGTGCTCGGATAGTTATTATAGTCTATGAATGAGCTCTGAGTTCAGCCAGCAGTCAGTTAAAAAAAAAAAAAAAGAAAAGCTAAATAGACTATGATGCGATAAGTATTACACACGCCATTTGATGTAGTGAGCAGTCCGAAACCACTGAACCTATTGACCATGAGCAGCTTTCTGAACTATCCAGAGGAAAAACCTTTCATCTTGAGCTTTTTATCAAATTGGTGCCCACATATCCTAATAACGAAAAAAAATCAGGCGCAGAATGAAAAAGGAAAATTGTAGATTGAAAAGTGAAGTCAGTATGAAAAAAGTGCAAGCACAGCCCTGTCCAGTTTGCTCAGTGGTTAGAGCGTCGGCCTGCGGACCAGAGAGGCCCGGGTTCGGTTCCCACTAAGGGCACGCACCTTGGTTGCAGTTTGTCCCTGGCCCTGGTTGGGGTCATATGGGTGGCAGCCACTCGATGTGTCTCTCTCATATCAATGTTTCTCTCTCTCTCTTCCTCCCTCTCGCTCCCGCTCTATCTGAAGATAAATGCAAAAATGTTCTCGGGTGAGGATAAAAAAAAAAGTGCGAACACAGATGAAAACGAGGGAACTGTGCACTGTGTGTGCCCTCATTTCCAGCACAGGACTAGCAAAGGAGAAGCTGTAGAAAAAATTCTCCTCCCAGGACCAGGAAGGTCAGCCGTGCTTGGAAGTGGGAGTTCTTCGCTCGTTATCGCAGACTTTCATTCGGTCAGAGACATTGATCCATTTGCTTCTCTCAGTGTGTCTTTCAACTTCAAGTCTAAAACATAGGAGGTTAAAAAAAAACAATAACCACCAGACTTTGAGAGGCATCGATCAGCCTAAAATGAGAAAATAAAACAAACAAACAAACAATAAACATGATATTGTAAAAATATTCTGTCTAATTAATTTGTTTTGGCTCAGGATGAAAAAAGAAAAGCATCATTTTAAACAATGGTTTGCTGTAGGAAACATTAAAAATTAGGAATTATTTTTTTTTTCCTTTTTCCATATATTAAATTAATTCTCTCTTTTATTGAATAAGAAATACAAGGTGAGACAACATCATAAATGAATGTAAAGTGAAATATGACTGAGGAAAAGTGGGCTGGATAAAATAAATGTATTTCAAGAAAACCAACTAAAGGAGAGTTAATATCTGCATTATAATTAGAAAAGCAGAAATCTAAACTCTAAATATAGACAGGTAATGTGGAGACAAACCTGAGATGTCCTCCCATAAAGATAAATATTGTGATAAAGGCACTTCAGTGATCAGAGAGAGAATAGAAGACTTCTACAAATTAATGATAAAAATATAGACAATCCCAAATTAAAATGGGCGAAGGAACTGAACAGGCAACTTACTAAATGGATACCTGAATGGTCAGTACGCATGTGAAAAGGTGATCAATATCATCATTCCTCAAGGAAATGCACATTAAAATCACAAAGAGATACCACTATATACCTATTTGAAATGACTAAAATTTTAAAAGACTGATCATACTAAATATTGGCAAGGAAATGAAGCAAATGTAATTCTCATGCATCGCTTGGTGAGGTATACCTTAAAACCATTTTGTGAGACTATTTGGCATTTTCTAATAAACATAAACATGCATATGAGAGATGCAATATCTATGACACAGCAATTTCACTGCTAAATATTAAGACAAATATTTATATATGTCCACAAAAAATTGTATACAACAATGTCATAGTGACTTCAGTAGCCAAGGACTGAAACCATCCCAAATGTTTGTCAATAGAAAAATGAATACCTCAATTGTCATGCAGTAGAACACCAATCAGAAATTTAAAAAATTACATATACAACATGAATAAATCTTGCAAATATCATGTCAAATAAAAGCAGAAATAAAAGAATAAATAATGTATGCTTTCATGTATATAAAGGTCAAGAACAGACTAAACTAATCCACAGTGATAGAAGCCAAAACAGTGCTTACTTCTATGAGTATGGTTGGGGTTGACTAAAAAGAGTCATGAAGAAACTTTCAAGTATGATAAGAATATTCTCTATTGTGATTTGGGTAGTATCTGTATGCTGAGTACAATAGAAAACAATAAAACTCAACAATTTTAAGTGCACAATATGTAAGTTTTGAAAAATGTATTAAGTTATGTACCACAATCATGATATAATGCTATTCTGTCCTATATAGTATTCATTGGCTAATGAACACTTAATATTAAGAGGTACTGTAAGTGTAGAATACACTCTGGGTCTTAAATACTTAGTACCAAAAAAAAAAAAATGTAACATCCTCATGAATAACTTTTATATTGGTTGCATGTTGAAATAATATTTTGTGTTTATTAGGTCACATAAAATATATTAAAATTAGTTTGCCTGTCTTTTTTTTTTTTTAATATGGCCAATACAAAGTTTAAAATTACACATGTGACTTGCATTATATTTCTAATGATAAGAACATTTGATGTAATTATGGATGGGGTTTATTTATTTATTTATTTATTTATTTATTTATTTATCTAAATCCTCACTTGAGGATACTTTTCCATTTATCTTCAGATAGAGTGGTAGAGAGAGAGAGAGAGAGATCGGCGTGAGAGAGGCACGTCGACTGGCTACCTCCTGCACGACCCTGACCAGGGCCAGGGACCAAACCACAACCGAGGTACATGCCCTGGACCGGAATCAAACCAGTGACTTTTTGGTCAGTGGGCCGATGCTCCAACCGCTGAGCCAAACTGGCCAGGGTGGATGGGGTTTATTGTAGTCCGCTACTGTATTCCTCTTCCCTTCCTACGTATTGTTAGTGTTATATATTTTATTTTGACATGTTATAAATACTACAATACATTGTTATTACTATTCTTTCAATAAAGAAGCAGTTATATTTTTGAGAAAATTTTAAAAATAAGAATTTTTTTTTTTGCTGTTAACTACATAACTAACATTTTTTGGTGCTCATATTTTTGCTTCTGCCACAATAATTTTTGAAACATATCTTGTGGTGCAGGTCTGCTGGTAAGAAGTCCTCTCACCTTTTATTTGTATGAACCATCTGTGTTTTGCTTTCATTGTTTGGAAAAAAAAAATATGTGGGATAGAGAATTCTGGGTAGGCAGTTATTTTTTTCAGTACTTTAAAGATGTCACTCCATTAACTTTAATCTTTGTTTGTACTGCTCTGTGTTTTCCTCTGACTTCTTGATTTTCTGTTTCTCACTGGCTTTATCAGTTTAATTTTAATGTGCCTTGGTGTGGTTTTCTTTATATTGGTGTGGTTTGGGGTATTTAGAGTTTCTAGAATCTCCAGGTTCATGATTTTTATCAAATTTTGAAAAGATTCAGCCATTTATTTTTCTTCAAATATTTTTTTTCTATGCTGCTTATTCTTTCCTCTCCTGGGAACTGAATCATGAATATTATAGCACACTTGACATTGTCCCTGAGGTCACGGATCCTCTAGTTGCCATTGCTTTATCCTTCTCTCCCTGTGCCTCATTTTGGAGAGTTTCTAATGCTAGATCTGTATGTCTATTGATTTCTTCTTCAATAACTAATTGCTGTCAATTTTGTCAATTTTTTCTCACTTCCAGTATTGAATTTTATTTCCCTAGAATTTCCAATTTTGTCTTTTTGGTATCATTCATTGCTCTTTTCAGGTTTTTTATTTTTTATTTCCCCCCACCATTCTGAACATATGAGACACTCTCTGTTTTCAGGATCTTTGTTGACCAATAACATTTTATTTAAAATTTACAATTTAAAAATTACTTTATTGATATAATTTTTGGGTCTGTTTGCATTGATTGGATTTTATCTTGGCTATGGGTCTTATTCTCCTGCTTCTTAGCATGTCTGGTCATTTGGATGCTGGATAGTATAAATCTTACATTTTGGGTTCTTGGTACTATTGCATTTATTTAGATAGGGTTGGAAAATTTTTTTGGCATGTACTTAAGTTACCTGGAATTTGTTTCTTTTTTGAGGTTTGGTTTTAAGCTTTGTTAGGTCAGTGAAGAGCAGTCTTTAATCTAGGGCTAATTCAGCACTATTAGTATGGTGATATTTTCTGAGAACTATATCTGATGCCACATTTATTAACATTTTCCATTCTGGCTGGTAGTAATATGAAGTATTCCCAGCCATGTGTGAGCTTTGGAAATTATTCAGCCTCCTATTTTCTGATAGGTCTTTCCCCAGCTTTGCAGAGCTTGCTTGGACACCTGCATTGATTAGTACCCAAATGGAGAGTTGAAGGGCCCCTCTGTAGATCTCTACTCTTCCCTCTGCACCACAACCCCTCTTCACTGTTGTAACACAAGACATAGCCACCATGGCCTCCACACACTTTTACCTCTGTCTTCTTATATCAGTGATCACTATGTTCTCGGCGGGTTTTCTCTTCCTCACTTTCCTCATTACAGTCCCCAAACTGCCTCTAGGCAGGAAGCCAGGGCAATCAGAAGGCTGACGTCTTCACTTAGGCATTCCCATCCTGTGTTTCTTCTTGCCCAGTATCAGAAAAATATTGTTTCTAATGTTTCATTAATATTTCCTGTTGTTTGCGGCAGGAGCATAAAAACTCTTGTTTCATCTACATCTGAAGTGAAAATTAATAGTTATCTTTTGATTGATGTTTTCATATTCGGTATCTTGATTCAGATACTGTTTTTAGAAGGTACAAAATTCTTATTAATTGATTCAGATAATGTAGAAAAAATGTGCCCCAAAAAACTTTGTAAACTTTGAGTGGAGAACCACGAAAATAAGGACAAAGTTGAAAAATTGGTTGGTAATGTTTACATAATTACACGGATAACTTATTAACTTGTTACTTGGCAAAATTTAAAATCACATATTAAGAAGGGTTTTTGAGAGTAGCAATTGTTAAGAAATAATGTAAGATAGTAAAGTAAGTTGTTACAGTATTATTTTTCCTCCAGAAATATTTAAACTAATGAAAAAAACTTTTCTTCCATAATTTTTTTTTTTAGAGAGAGAAAAACATCAATATGAGAGAAATACATAGATCAGCTGCCTTCTGCACGCCCCTTACTGTGGAGTGAACCCGAAACCCTGCATGTACCCTGACCGGGAATTGAACTGGAATCTCTCAGTCCATGGGATGATGCTCAATCCACTGAGACACACTGGCGGGCTCTTCCATAAAATTTTAAAGAAGTTCTCTGGAAGACTAGGCTGAACAGGATTACTGAGTTTTCCCAAGTTCTGTGTTTTTGTAATAATGTGCTTCTCTCTCACTCATGTAAGAATGCTTAATCAGCTACTTTCTATTTTCACTGATTAGCTCTTACTGTGTCTGGCTCACTGAATAATCCAGTCACCATCTGTATTTTGAGAATGATGAATCATGACATATTTTATCTACCCTTTTCTGCTCCAGGATCTTCTGTTCATCAAGGTCCTCTTAATGAAAAAAAAAAAAACAATTCATTTAGTTATATCATGATATAAAATTTTAGTAAAAATAAATATTCTAGATGATTGATACTTACCTCTCTGTTTACCCACACCCTCAAATTTTAAGCAGCTGTAATTTGCATCTTTTCCCACCTTCTTAAACAGAGTACTATTTGATATTTGTGATGCCAAGAGCTGTACAATATTCTCATATAAACTATATAGGGTTTTTTACTTCTTTCCAGATGTCAAAGATTGCAGAAATTTGATTTCTGGATAAAAGTCAAATTACTTCTAGGTGAATGCCTGTAAGGGGGGTTGGAGCACGAGGAGTTTAACCAAAGAACATATATGCATAGATGCATAACCCATGGACACAGACACAGAAGTGAAAACCTGGGAGGGGGGCAGAAGCCGGGTGAAGGAGGCAGTGGGGAAAAAAAGGGGAGACATCTGTTATATTTTCAACAATAAAAATTAAAAAAAACTGTATGCAATGTTTTTATCAGGGGATCTATAAATGATACTAAAAACAAAGCTGGGGAAGGGGTAGAGGGATGGGGAGGAGGGTGTCAATGGGGAAAAAAGGAGAAACATCTGTAACAAAAATAAATTAATAAAAAATAAATAAATAAAATAAAATAAAAATGATACTAAAAATAACATTCATTAATTTATATGTTCAACATTTTGAGTATTTATTGTGCTTCAGAGACTGTTCATCTGAGTACATAATAATAAACGTACAGGCTATTTATAAATAGTGAGGTTTAGTTCACATTAGCACCCCTGTTCCTCGGATTCAATTTTTCACAATGGGTCAACTACATCATATTTAATATGTGACAGTAAAATTAAACCTTTAGTCAAGAACTTTTCAGCATTCTGATACACCCTATTACTTTCCTAATCCCAAGCACACATTATTGAGGTGTGGTCTTGGATAGTTTTGAAAAATAAATTGAAGTAGTGATAGAATGTAGTTTTACCAATATGGTTTAAGAAATCAGCAAGATTAATCTGATTGTAGCAGAGATGAAGCCCTGTTTCCATTTTTATAAAGCCCCAACTTTACACTGGCTCTTTAGGCAGTACATTGAGTCCTAACATCACCACTTAAGTAATATTACCTATAGGAAAAGGGGAGAACTGGGGAGAAACTTCCTTCAGCAAACCCCCTGCTACAGCTGTGATCTGGCTTATGATGGCTACTTGGCATTGCACATTTTCACCATCGAGCTCCCAAAAAAGTCTTGATAAAGCATTTCTGTAAGTAGTTCCGCAGAATTATTTATGGCTCTGCAAGGATGCCAGATTGCCTCATTTCGAGGCAATTAAAACAGAAATTTAGGCAGCCATTATTTGCATCGTTAGGAGAAAAAGCCATTAGCACAAGGCCAGGGGATCACTGGGGCCCGGAGAAGCTACCTTGAATAATAATCCCCGACCCCAGTAACCTAGCAAACAGGCCTGGTGGCACCTGTTAAGGTGGTCTGCATGTAGATGGGCACAGAAACAGAAGCGGAGTCTTTAGGATAATAACTCATATATTTTTTAGGAGGCAAATTGAAATGAGACTCCAGAGAGAGCAACAGAAAAGAGTGATCAGAGGGAGTAAAATTGGTGACAAAAAGATTGGAAAGGAGATTTCACTGCAGAACATATCAATCACGGGCAAGCCTGCACATGGAGGCAGACTAAACTCCAGAAATCCACATTTTGCTAGAGGTCAGCTTAATGAATTACCAGTGTGAATACTTAAATACTTAAATATTTTACTACGTATGGGAGAAGGCCAGTGAGTGACTAGAAAATGTCATCTCTCTTGTCAGGAGGTTCAACATCGTATTAGGAAATATCTGCTCACAGATTTGGAATGAAAAGAGACAAGAAGAATGCTTTCAAACACACCTCTTTTTATGTTTTAATGAACAATTCTTGGTCTCTGTGCTAGCAATTAACACAGATTGACCCACTTCCACGGTTGACACGGACAACGATATTCCCATGTGTAGACATAAAGATTTAACTAGTGTTCGATGAAGTACGGCCACTGTAATTTAAAAGTCAAGGGCCAGGTGTTCTAGCAGGAATGGATGTGTTTAGGGGAAAGGTGATGGGAACAGACCATTTTTCTTGTTTTCTACAAATTTCGCCTGTTCTTGGCCTAGGCACCTTTTCTCATATAAAGTTCCACAAACAAACTATTCCAAAATCAGCTGTGTTCAGGTATTATGCCAAGTACAAGAGACGCAAAGATATTAAAAATCTTGTCTTTTCTTCAAAGAACTCATGGATGAGGCAACACGAACAGTTTGAGTTGTGTCTGATAAGTACAAAGTCTGTCTCAGCTTTCTCTGCCACAATGTAGGGGTGAAATATGAGGTAATAACATCTCATTTCCTTTGCCATGAGTTAGAATACTTGCCAGAAGAATCAGTGCGAACGTATTTCATCCACTCAATAACCCTAGTCTGAATAAAAATGCAGTAAAATTAAACCTAAAAGATGTTGTTGTTTATTTCTAACAACAGTTGGGGAATATTTGACAACTTACTAAGCTATTTCTTCTAAAGGCTATAAATACGTTTAATTAGGAATACGTACTTTTATCTCACCTACTGTACTGGGTTCATTTCATGCTGTTCAAATTTTATTAAAAAAAAAAAAGATTATTTGCATCAATAATCTACCTCTAACAGCAAGACACTCGACTGCAGCTGTAATTTTGACTTAAATAGGATTTTATAAATCGTTTTTATGGTATTTTCATGGACCTTTAAGATTCTAATAATATCAGTAGTTACAGAATATATACATTTTTAGTTTTTGTATTTTGAAACAATGTAAGCTGTTGTATATATACACAACACACACCCCCACACACATATTTATGTATGATAGAAAGCTGACTTTAAAAACTAATGGAGTTATTGCTTCATTTCTATCCTTTCAATTCATGAGAAATACATGCTTTTACACAGTTAAGACTGTTTCTATGGAACTCTAAAGAACAATAATATGAAATCTTATGTGTATAATTTGTTCATAGAATTTACAAATAGAAAGTATCCTACCATAATTGTGGACTGGCCAGTCATTCCATAAATGTTTTCATCAATTTTTGCTGCATATGTTTTGAAGTTATGGTGATAGATCTATAAAGATTGTTGTACTTTGCTTGAGAGACCGAGTAGATGCTGTTTGAGTGACTATACTTCTCAGCAGCCCCTGAGGTTTATAATTCCTGCAGTTTAGTTGAGGCTATATAACTGTTTAGGGCCAATAGACTAGGGCTTAAGGTGATGTGTACCTCTCCCAGACCTGGGTCCACGGTTCTTTCTCTTTATTCATCAGAATGCAGAGCGGGGAGAAGGCCCTGACACAAAGTTGCAGGAGTTGGAAGAAAAAAAAAATGAAAGGAGCTGGGATGCCTGAGTCATCACAGGGAGGCCTACCACTGAATAAGAGTTGGGCTGTGACTTGAATGAAAAATGAACATTGCTTGCAGTATCCTTAGTTTGGCTAATATGATCGTCTTGTATATTTATCAATATAAATGGTTTTCTCTTGTACTGTTTTACATCAACAATTATGTTAAGGTTGATATTAAGATTTCCATACTTATTTTCTCTTTGTTAGCATTATTTTGGTGATTATATATTTCTATGTCTTTATGCATAGTAGCTTTATATTTTTTATTCTGCTTCTGTAAATAGATTTCACTCATCTATGAGACTCTGTCTTTTAAATGTGAATTTAGACCCATTTTTATTAATACAATATTTGCAATTATTGCTGCCCTATATACTGTTGTTTTGATTTTCCATGTTTTTCATCACTCTCTCCTTTTCTGCCTTTGTTTGGATTTTCCCATTTTCTTTGTTTCATTCTTGGTCATAAAAGTATTTATGAGATATTTACATGTATATTTTTAAATTATTAGCTTTAGATTTCTTAAAATAGATAATAAAATAAAAAAATAAAATAAAACCCCACTAATTTATTTTTCCACTGTCCCCTGCCCTCTCCAAAACCATAATCTTCTATTCAATAATTCTGAGATTTCATTTATAGGTTTATATATATATTTAAATCCGATCACACTTTTTTATATTTAATCTAAACTGCATTGATTTCTCTGTGCTGAGTTGCTTCTTTGTGTTTGCTCTTTTGAGTGTGGTCTATTATAATTCTTATACATTGGGTACCTTTTAAATAAAAGATGAATTTTTGCATGTCTTCTCCCTTAAATGATAATTTGATTCATGTAGGAATTTTTGTTCATGTTTACTTGTTTCTGAGAATTCTGAAAATATATTTCTACAATCATTTTGCAGCAAATACTGCCAATAAGAAGCTTGTTTTCAATGTCGTTTAACTTCTGTAATCTGTCTTGACTCTTAAATTAATTTCTACTTTTTAAAATTTATTTATTATTGAGGGTATTTCAGATATCCCCCATATTCCTCCTTTGCCCCCCTCCCCTCAGCTCTCATTCCACCTCAGGCCTCCACCACACTGCTGTCTGTGTCCGTGGGTTATGCATATATGCATATAAATTCTTTGGTTAATCTCCACCCCACCCCCCACCCCGCTTCACTCTGAGATCTGTCATTCTGTGCCATACTTCCGTGTCTCTGGACCTATTTGTTTGTCAGTTTATTTTGTACATTAGATTCCACATATAATTGAGATCATGTGATATTTGTCTCTCTCTGACTGGCTTATTTCACTCAGCATAATAATCTCTAGGTCCATCCATGATATCTCAAAGGGTAAGAGATTCTTTTTTTTTTCACAGCTGCATAGTATTCCATTGTGTAAATGTACCACAACTTTTTTATCTACTCACCTACTGAGGGGCACTTGGGCTGTTTTCAGATCTTAGCTATTGTAAATAATGCTGCTATGAACATAGGGGTACAAATGTTCTTTCTGATTGTGTTTTGAGATTCTTAGGATATATTCCCAGAAGTGGGACAAAAAAAAAAAACACAAAAAAACAAAAACAATTTCTTTTTAATTTGGGAAATTTACTACAGTGATGTGTATAGGGATGTATGCATGTGTGTGTGTGTGTTTAAAATTTTTGCCACTCAATACTTGGCAAGAATTAACAATTTAGTAATGCCATTATTATTCAATTCTAGGTAATTTTATTTCATTTAAAAAACACCCCACAACATTTGCCTCTTTATTTCATCTCTTCAAATCTTCTGTAGCATAGTTTTAAAATATAGCTTATAACTGCTGAGTCTCTCCTTTGTTTTGCTTCTGCCGTTTTGTGTTATCTTGTGGAAGGATGTCTCTATTCAAGAATTTTAAGAATTTAGCTCACTACTATAGTCAATTATGATATTAAGCATAGATTTTGAGAGTTTTGTTTTTCATGGTAGAATCATTTCTATAAACCACTGCTGCTGATATAACTGGCAATAATGACAATCTAAAGTATTACTCTGTTTGTCCTATTAAGTCTAATTCCTCAGATGTTAGTTCTTCTATCCTTCAATTGTGTGCCTCTCTTTCATATGGTTGGCTTTCCTCAAATAGTTTAGGGTTTGGGATGTGTGATTATGTTGTATTTGACATGCCTGTTTCTATTACCTTGAAATGCTTGTTTTTGTTTTCTACAAAGCAGTGGTCACAGTATGAAATGTCTCCAACTCACAGAGTTACTATTTAAAAAACAAAAAGTATACATTTAAAAATGCTTGGTAAGATTAAAACAAACACAGATTGTAATTAGATAACAAAATTACTTAATCCTGCTCCACTTTGAAGAGTAAATATAGGCCTATCAGATTTCTTGGGGCAAAGGTCTTAGACAGGCTATAATTGTGTTCTTAAATTGATGTCATTGGCTCCCCTTCCTACATGGCAAGAAAAAACACACAACTAATTTTAGTGTTTCTATTACTATATGCTAACAACTGCACAATAAATTAGTTTCCCATATTGTTTTTAGTTTTATTCCTTATATGCCAGATAATTTATTGAATATCAATTTTTAAAAATATCTATATTACTTAAGTTGTAATTTAAAACTCAATAATATTAATAAAACTATATACCTGAAAATGATCTTGACCCACACTCATATAAAATCTATGTAGTCTACAACAAGAAACCCAGTTATTTTGCTCTCCTTTTTCCCATTTCTTTAATCAATGAGGCCATTCATCATTTATGCACAGATAAACATCACTTATTTCTAATAATTTAACTAGAATAAATATAAAGCTTCAAATATGAGGAAAAACCACCATTATGACCTTAATTAAAGTCAGTGTTTAGAGAATATTTTATATAAAGAATAGACTTTCATTTACACAGAAAGATCTCTTTAGTGTTGCCTTGACCAATAGCTACAAAAACTAAGTCTCAATTTACTTACATCAAAATGACATCTGTGCATAGTATATACATTCACAAATAAATAGTTACAAAATGAAATTTAGAATACACTATACAACCTAAAATGGAAACTGTATACAACCAGATTGGCTGATAATACACTATGTTTTTGTCCCAAGACACATTTATTAAGCAAATAAACATACAAAATACGTGTTTGGTGCTAGGACTGTGAAATTTAAAAGCTAGGGTCTTTGTCCTTAATATGTTCAGGATATCTTGTGATTTATGTAAAGAGACCATGAGAACATTTAGGAAGAGTAAGCATCAAACTTGAGGAGGTCAGAAAGGATTTTGGAAGACAAAAAACCAACAACACTTGGGTTCTTAAAATATAAGTATGGGCTCTATATAAAATGAGATAGGATAAGAGAAGTTGATTTTTTAAAAATTCATAATGGGTCATTTAACCATATCCCCAAATTCTCCATGTCCTCCTACTTACCCTTCATTTTCTAACTTCAGTTTCTTTAAAAACAATCTTCTACCTTCTTGTCAACCACCAAATGAAACAACCTGTTACATTCTGTTTGGCTTCTAGAATATTTTAATATTTCGAAGTAGTAGTATAAATTTAAATGTTCTGCCTTTAACACTAAGGTTGAGAATATCTTACCAACAGGAGAAATACTTCCGCACTGATCTCTGTTCAGCACTAATCAGGATACATTTCAGCCACGGATAGCTATGGGAGGAGCACTGTGGAGCTCTGAAAGGCAGAGACCCAGATCCCACGGGAAATGCAGGCTCAGGCAACAGCATCCAGCTTCAAAGGAGAACACATTGGAGCAAACTTTAATCAGCCCTCATCAAAGAAAAGGAACTTTCCTTTCAGACTGGGTGTTTTCAGGAGCCTCTTATAACTAGCTAGTAGCTTCTGATTTATTGATATGCTTAGCAACATTGAAAATGTTGTATTAGACAAGTAGAGGACACAATAGGTACACAGAATCTTGTTGCAAAGAAATTGTTTCTGGGATGGATTGCGACATTATCCAGTAAGACGATTCCTTCTTATTTGATTCCCAACTTCTGTGGGTTTCACAGTTGTGATTAAGGGATCAGAAAGCTCTTTAGAGGCAAGGGAGCCGCTCAACACACGTAAAGAACACCTGCTTCACCTCCCCACACCCCAACTTACTGGCAAAATTCATGATGTCGCTATGGTTTCTGACCCTCTTTATTTAATAAATCTCAGCCCCTCATCCTCCCCTGTTGCAGGGAGAGAAAAGAAAAAATACATATTTAAATATAATTTTCACTAAATTAGTGTGTATAACCATTATTTGTATAATTACAGCACTTTTTAATTAGTGTAAATGGAGATCATGTCACAACTAACAAATATAAAGTACATAATGAGTCTACAAAAACATATTTTTTGCAGAAAAGAAATGCATTAGATGAATTCCAAAACCATATTTTAGAACAATTTTGACAGCGAACATATATTTCACAGCTAGGTAAAAATAATTGTTGCACAAGAATGTTTCTTAGGAATATTTTCATATGTTTTTATTGATTTTAGAGAGAGAGAAATGGAGAGGGAGGTAGGGAGAGAGAAACATTTATCAGCTGCCTCCTGCATGCCCCCTACTGGGGATTGAGTCCCCAACCTGGTCATGTACCCTGACCAGGAATCCAACCGGTGACCTTTTGGTACATGGGACGACACTCAACCAACCAGCCAGGGCTATTTATTCTGTATTTTAAATACTTTTTAAAATCAAGGAAATAAATGACAAAAACAAACCTTTTCTCTTCCCCCTGTTTTTATGGGAGAGAACTGTGTATCACTTAAATTTCTTCAAGGAAAGTTTTGTTTATAGTTTCACCCTTCTTAGTGGTCTAATATATATTTTTTGTGTCTTTATTATTTTACTGCCTTCTACTGCTATTTTTAAATAAATGTGTGAATGCAAAATTGCTTCACTTAAGCTACAAGTTCTTTTGAATATAGGGGCCTTCTACTTTTTACATTCTTCACACCCACATTCCCAACTATGTGCCTCCCAAGTATCTAGTAGTTCTGAGCCATTTTTTTTAAAAGATGAGTAAAATGTTTACACTAGTTGTAATTATTTAAGTAAGTTTAATTTTTTTCTCAATAGATAAAATGGATATAGTCAAAGGATAGAAAATATTTTCTTTTACATTATCTCTTTGGACCTTTATAACTGTCTCATGACTCAGCTATTTATACAGATGAAGGCAAAAACTCAAAGAATTTAGAGACTTAATGCAAAGTCATAGCATGTCATTTTGAATTCAACTAACTGGTAGAGCTAACCATTAAACCACAGGAATTTCAGCTGTAAAATGCCTACAAATCTGAATCAATTTAATTGCAGATTAACTGTATTTTCTGAAAACATACAGAAAAGGTGAGTCTAACTAGCTTTCTGAATAATAGATACATCTTTGAAATAACACTTATTCAAGAAAAATATATACATCAATTCTCATTATACACTGTGGTTATGTTCCGTGAAATTGCTGCAAACGCTGAATTAACTAATACTGACTCATTACTGCTAGAAGAAATACAGGGTTCGATTCCTGCAAGCCTTGGACACAGTTTTGTACACATAACCTTGTTTTGTGAGTGTGTCGTTTAGAGACACCCATTTAATACGTATTGTTGATTCATTAACCTTAAACTCGCAGTCAATAGCCCTGCCGTGCATGCCTGAACAGAGCATATCTAACACATATTTGTTCAGCAAGGCACATCACAGGCTTCCGTGATTAGGACCAGTAGACAGCACTTCAACACTCTGCTTGGGAACAACTTTAAACAACAACTTCACCAACAAAAAGCACAAAAAAGGTGAAAAACAGGGCATTAAACCACCACAAAAAGCACACTTGCTGATAGCCTGAAAGCTGAAACAAGATGCCAAACTGTCTCCTTGTTTGATCTTAGCTGGGAAAATGCATGTTAGTGAATCACAGTTCTCACCTCTTTGTACATATTCATGTCTTCAAATTACTGTGAATGCATCATGAGTATTGATTTTGGTTACAAATACATTTTAGTCAGCCGGCAAATTAAGGCTGCATAGAAATTCGAATTTAGAAAACTGAAACATTCTCTACATTTCTGTATTGCATACCACCACTATTATACTTTGCTACTGAACTAGTTCTACGAATTCTATGAGAAAAAACACAAACAAAATAACTCAGACAAGAAAACACCAACACCTTTTTCTCCGTGAGAGGCAGTGGTAAACTACTACAATATTATACTTCTCTTATTCTTGGAACCTTATCCCAATAAGTTCTATTTATTTCCGTAAAGGTTAAAATTCCTCACCTACCTCACCCTGGCTGGCGTGGTTCAGTTGGTTGAACGTCATCCCATGCACCAAACATCAGGGGTTTGAGTCCTGATCAGGACACATGCCCGGGTTACAGACTCGATCCCTGGGTAGAGTCTGTATGAGAGGCAATCTATCGATGTTTCTCTCTCACTTCGACATTTCTCTCTCTTCCTCTCTAAAGTCAGTAAAATCATATTTAAGAAAATAAATAAAATTCCTCATCTACCTCAACTTCCCATTTGATTATATTTCTTTGGGTAGCATACTGCTTTTTATTTTTTTTTAAATGTATTTTTATGTTTCAGATCTGAGTTCTAATCTCCTAAATAACAATATATTTTATACTTGTATACTTAGAAATCTACAGTCCTAATTTTGTTTTCCCAGTTCTTACCTGGGCTGCACTATGAAAAACAAAGTGCAATTATTTTGCTAAGCAAGTCGTTTCCTATGACACACAGGAACGGTTTCTTCTTCTCCTTCTCCTTCTCCTTCTCCTTCTCCTTCCCCTTCCCCTTCCTCTTCCCCTTCCCCTTCCGCTTTCCCTTCTTCCTCTTCTTCCCCTTCTTCCTCCTCCTCTTCCTCTTATTCTTATTCTTATTCTTATTCTTATTCTTATTCTTATTCTTATTCTTATTCTTATTCTTATTCTTATTCTTATTCTTCTTTGTCTTTTTAAAAAATGTTCTCTGAACATTGCTTTTCCCTCCAACTTTTCCTTCATAGTCTTTATAACATCTACAACAAAAGAAGACCAACAGCCCTCATAACAATTTGAAACTCTGTTGTTTGTGTAACTAAGACCCTCTCCTGATTACTTTCAGCAGAACTCTGTCATTTGCTGGGAACCTCTCATTCATTCAAATGTGCCTTTAATACCAGTGCTTGAGACGTCAAAACGTACTTTAAACTCATTTGAGTGTAATTTTAAAAAATTTAAATTTCAGTTGATGTACAATACTATTTTAGTTTCAGGTGTACCAACTTGTGATTAGATGTTTATTTAACTTATGAAGTGATCAGCTCAATAAATCTAGTACCCATCTGACAACATTTATAGTTATTACAATATTATTAACTATATTCCCTATGCTGTACTTTACATTCTTATGACTATTGTGTAACTACCAATTTGTACTTCTAACTGCCTTCACTTTTTTCACCCATCCCCCTAAACCCTCTCCCTCTGGCAACCATCAAAATGTTCTTTGTATCTGTTTCTGTTCTGCTTGTTTGTTTATTTTGTTATAACTTTTAAGTTGCTACATGTTGCTTTATTGTTTCAAAGTGCCATTGCTTCTTACGTTTAAATTTCTCAATGAACCATAGACCCATTTTAATCAGTCCCAATTTTAAATTGCATTTCATATTATTATTGCCTAGATTTATTTTTCTTACAAAAATACACACATTTTTCTATGTCTTTATTGAAATTAGCTCTTTATTTCCACTGTTCTAACATACTGCGTCTCTGAATTTGCATTCTCTAAATTTGGAATTAACTTTCAACTATTATTTTTAAAAGTATTTATTTAAGTGAAATATATATATATATATATATATATATATATATATATATATATATATTTTTTTTTTCCCCTGTAAGTAAGTATATATATTTACTTTCTGTTCTAAGACACTGAACTTCCAAGAGAACCTGCTGTCCTACCCCCGAGACTGTAGTAATCTAAGTCACTTTGAAAGTTACTCTCCTCATCTGTCATTGGATAACATTTGTTGAAATGCGGTCCATTCTGGTCATGACTGAAGGCATTTTAATTGATGGTTATGTAAATTTTCAACCAATTTGATCTCTTATGACTGCCTCTGTAGCATAGAAAGAGAATATGCACTTTGGTGAAGTCTGTTCTGTAAAACCTCTCAGGTTATGTACCATTACTCTCTCATTAAAAACCTGCACATTGTTCTGGCAGGTGTGGGCAGCAAAATGTATTAGTATTTTATAGCTTTGTGTCATTAAGGAAATAGAAGCTTTTGAAATATCATCTTGTTAATCAGTTGATCTTTCCTCTCAATGATTAAACTTTTCAATTTACTTCTAAAATTACTGAAAATGGTATTTTCGGGTAATATAAAGTAACATTCATTTAATAAAAAAAATCGCATTTGAAAATAATAGATTTTTTAAAAATGGAATTCAATTCTCTCACCACTCTTGGTGGCTAATTCACCACTACTATTATTTAAAAATTTGATCTAATTCTTAATGGTTTAAAATTGAGATAATTAGAAAGAAGGTGATAATGACATTCGAATATGAACTGCACTATGCCTAAAACACAAATAATGACTGAGACATGTTTAATCTCTTAATGTTTGGAATTATATGGGTATTTAAGAAAGGCAATTATTATTTTCAATAGCAATTTTGTTCATATAAAAAAGTTTTGAAATGGAATTATAGCTCGAGATGTCCAAATTTGTTCAAATATGTTAAAATCTCACTATGTCCTTTACTTTGATATATATAAACTGTGAATTTGAAGCTGAGAGTTTTATTTATTTATAAAATGTAACATTTGGGGTTATATTAAAATATGTATCTCATTTCATTTTTGAAATGTATTAGCAGGCTAATTCATTATGGACCAGCTGGTTAGCATGTGAGGTTACTCAATGAATATCTTGAAATACATTTAACTATATTAAAATTCTGACTATTTATTTACCCTCTCACCAAATGACTTTAGACTACGGTTGTATTTGTAGCAGCCATATGTAAAGAAATACTTTGGTAATTTTATAAAACCTAGGACTAATGAAAAAATATTTAAATGAATTAGTATTGCTTATTAATGAGGATCATATGAGTATGCAGATAGGCTGTGATAATTGTTTTGTCATTAATTCATCTTAAAGTATTTTTTTAATTATATAGATTCCTATTAGTTCCTGGCCAAAAGCAAACTCATTGGAAGAACTAACTCTATGAATTATTCAAGCACCTCAGTTATTTCTAATTTAGGATCACTTTACTTTCTAGTTTTCCATATGATATTTCTAACTTTCTAAGTTTGGTCAAGGACATAACATACCACTAAAATGGTCTGTTCTAGAAAAAACAAACAAACAAAAAACAACAACAACAAAAACATTGAGACTCCAAACTTAGATAATTTGATATGCATAGAAAAAATAGACCATTTATAAAATCTCTATACCACATTACAATAGTTCACGAGAACATTTGCTAAAACCTGTTTTAAAAAATAGTATGTACTAATACAGTTTGAAAATAAGCCTTAATCATACTATAAGATTAGTTTTAGTTTGTCCAGACATGAATCTCAAAATTAAGAAGAGTAGTATTTTCTGAATTGGCAAAATAACATTGGGTTTTATACCCCATTTTATTTTGAAAATTGGCCACATTCCCTGAGTGTTGTGAACATGAAGATTTTGTATCAATTTAAAAACAATGAAACACAGAATATGTATAATAGGGCAAACTGAATAATAAATGATGGCACCATGACCTTCTTCTATTTCTAACCAAGTGCTAGTTGAAAGAAAAGAAAAAAAAAGTCAAATAAAGAGATTTTCCTCTGAAGAGATTAATCAAAAAAATTAAAACAAAATAAAACCTCATAGACAAAGACAACAATATGGTGATCACCAGAAAGAAAGGGGGTGGGGGAAGGTAGAAAAAGAAAAAGGGGAATAAATGGTGTTGGAAGGAGACCTAACTTTGGGTGGTGAACACACAATACAATATACAGATGATGTATTATAGAATTCTACACATGAAACCTACATAATTGTATTAACCAATGTCACCCCAATAAATTCCATAAAAATTAAAAAATATATATTTAATATTTAAAACTTAATGATATCTATGACATATCTCATTCAATAAAAGCTATCCACTAAAAATGGAAAGAGAAATTTATATTCTATATCCATAGTCAAGAACTATAACAAGGTTCACTGGAGGTTACTACATTTTCTTGGAAGCCTAAATATTTGGATTTCTCTCTATATGGCCCTGTGCATGATCAGCAATTTGAGGTGTGCCTACTTAGTGTGAAATTTTGAAGGCATGGCAAATTGCAGATAACCTATAAGGTGGGGCAAAGGAGGTTTACAGTTGTTCATATGGAAAACAATACAATGATTAATAAATAATAATACAAGAATAAACCCTGTGTTTTGCATACTCACAGCTGTAAGCCTCCTTTTGCCCCATGCTGTATAGGTAACATACTGTCTATGCAGTCTCACTGCTGTAATGGACAAAGGAAGTCAGACTGATGATTGGGCAGACAGGCTTACTTCACATCTCAGCATTAAGCCCTGGAAACTACAAGTCTAAAAATTAGCAGTACCTCAGAGCAGTTCTGGAAAACAAGAAGGGATCAACAGTAAACATAAACACCAACTGGATCCATGAATAAAATTAATGACATCTCTTGGAAAAATTGAAATTATTTAAAATGATTCAAGAATCAAGAAAAAAAAATCTGGATACAGTAACCATAGAAAAATTGAAAATGTGGTTTAAGTTTTGTAGCAAAACATACATTAGTTTCCAAAGTTTATATAACTAAGTTTTACAAAATACTAAAGAAATAGAAAATCCCCATGTTCTATAATCTCTTCTGGAAAAACAAGGAATCTGATTCATTGTAAGGCATGTGGAACTTCAGAAGCACGACTCAAAAGCGAATCACTAGCTATCCACAGAGTTTCACCAACAATGAGTAAAAATTCTCATTTCATACTCACCCACCAACACTTAGTGTTATCATCTTTATTTTTTATGAAAGAATGTAGATGTTATTTAAGAAAGTCTTATATAGTAATGGACTGAGTAGGATTGAACAGAAATTATAACACCTTTGAATTAGTAACCATGAAGAGGGAAGGATTTCAGAGCAAGTTTATATGAAAAACATCATTCTAATTTATATTTCCCAAACTACCAGTCAGATTTAGCAACTCTTCCTATGTTTTTTTGTTTTGTTTTGTTTTGTTTGTAATTACTTTGTAAACATGGATACATCTTAAACAAAACAAAGCAGCATATATAATATAGTTCATGGGTACATAAATTGTATTTTTTTGACTAGGTCCAAAACATATATAGCAATGATGTCGACCAAATTCTGCATCGTGAATATCTCCTGGGAGGGCTCAGCAAGAATGAGCTTTAATTATAACTGCGAAGATTAGATTTTTGTTCACAAATATTCACCCCCTTCTCAGCCGACACCCATGAACACAGTAAGTTCCCCACCCTGCTGATTCTGGGCAGGGCCATGTGATTTGTTTTGAGCAGAATGTGGATGCAGTGAAAGTATGTCAATCCTTAAAAGAAATCCTGTATTTCCACTCATCTCTCCAAGAGCTTCCATTTCCTTTATGAAAGGTGATTTTCCAAGTAACTACCGTCACTCGACCAAAGCCCAAAATTGGTACAGGTGAAACACCTGAAATCAATGGCAGCCTTTCAACAGAACTGACTAAGCTATCTCTTAGATACATGTACAAGAAATCCATACTATGTAAAGTAGTCCTACAGATAAAAATATATGACAAATACTATGAACAGATATATTACAAAAGACAAACTATAACCAAGCACTGTAAGAAAGAGGTTCAACTTTGTTAAGAAAATGCAGAAAAAAAAATCAGGGAAATTATAATGAAAATATCAAATAACATGACATTTTTCTCTTGCCAGGTTGGTCAAATTGATAGCTTGATCACATGTAATGTTAGTATGGGTATGGGAAATAGAGTAATGTATACCTTTGCTGGAAATGTTAATTATTACAGCCCTTTGGAAACACAATTTGACAATATTTGTTAACATAAAAAATGCACAAACATGGAGCCCCAGAATGTCCACTTCTAGGAAGCTATCTTAGAAAAATACATGGAAAGTCATGCACAATTCTATTAAGCGGAAGTATTGGTGAGAACATGAACATATATATCTTCCTGTCAATTTGTTAAACAATGTTGAAACAAGTAAAAATAACTTAGATATTTGCTTCAGAAAGATAAGACTTAGAAGCAACTACAACAGTTTATTTATTAAGAATAGCAGATTTCAGTACAGATTAGACTCCCAGATCTACATGAAAAAGGAAGAGCATTAGAGAAGGAATAAATGAAGGTTAAATAAAATATTTTATTTTACTTATTCTTAACTGGGCCAACAGATAACAATTTGCTCAAAATAATATCAACAATGTATTATGTGATGATAGCTTATGGATGAGTGATATAAATGATAGCATATAAGAGACAGAAAGCTAAAATTGGGAATACTCTGCTTTAAGGTATTTGTACAACCCATTAAATAGTATAATGTTATTTGAAAGTAGACCTGAATAAATTATAACTGTATATTGCAAAGTCAAGGGTAACTAGTCAAAATTTAAAAATATGTATATAGTTGACATGCTAAGAGACAAAATGTCCAACTAAAACCAGAGAAAGTAAAATGAAGAGGAAGACAAAAAAAAGAAGAAGAAGAAGAAGAAGAAACAAAAGACAATAATCAGAAAACAATAACAAATAAGATCAATATAAGATTGATATTATTATAAATATATCAAAATCACTTTAAAAGTCTAAATGCATAAATTAAATGACAGAAATTGTCATAGGAATAAAAAAAGTAAAAACAACAACAACACCCATGTATATATTGTGTACAACAAACCTATGTTAAAGGGATACTTTTTTGAAAACTAAAAGGATGGAGAAAGATATACCATGCTAACATTAATGGAAGGAAAGAGATTAACTTTATTAATTTTTAGACAAAGCAGCCTCAGAACAGGAACGTCATCAACGTGGTTTCCAGAGGTTCAAGAGGAGGAAAGGAGAGTTGACTAGGTGGAGCACAGGGTATTTTTGGGCTGTGACACTATTCTGTATGATACTGTAATGTAGGTACCTGACATCATGTATTTGTTGAAGCTCACAGAACTATAGAACACACACACACACACACACACACACACACACACACACACACACGTATCCTAATGTAAAATATGGACTTTAGCTGATACTAATGTAACAAAATTGGTTCATTAATTGTAACCAATGCACCACACTAACACAAGGTGTTAACTGTAAGGGACATTTTACGGGGGGAGGAGCAAAGGCATATATGTGAACTCTGTACTCCAGATTGGAATCAGCCCTCTCCACTTGCCCTAGTGCCTGTATACATGAAATCACTTTCTATGTCAGAGTACAGTAGGGAAAACAGTTTTCTAGAACCTGTTGGACTCCCCTCCTCCAGCCCAACTGATCTACCCTGGTTGCTAGGTTCCTATTAACCTTTGAGATGGAACACTCTGTAGGGTTCTGAGTGGTCGTTGTGGCCCACAGGACACTGGCACTTGGAGACAGAGCTGTGAATCTGACCAGTTATGAGGGTCTCCTGCTGCCACCATAGTCACCTTCCAGCTGGTCCTGGAGCACGTGTGTGGGCTCTGCTGGTGATTTCTGAGAGCTCGAGACACGTTCCAGGTCCCCCTGCCATTTCCCTGGAAGACCCTGGTATGCGCTGTGGTGGTGGTGTTTTTGATAGTAAAGAGACAACACAACTTAATAATTATGAAGGCACTAGGCAAAAAGTGTTCTGCCTGTGATGAGGTCAGTGAAAGACGTAGTGACAATGTTGGACCAATGACACAAGCCAATGACTCTCTCAGGCCACGTGGAGTGGAGGCCAGTCCTTCCATGTCACAAACCTCATGCTTGTTGATACTGAATACACACCTGAGTGGGTTATCACTTCTGGACATGGTTGACTTACTGGAAAAAGCATGGAAGTCTTCTAAACGTTCCCAGCTGGCTGATGAAAAACCCATCTGAAAAGCATCAGACATCAGTGGAGAACAACTTCAGGAGAAAATAAATTATTTCAATGAAAATATGCAGTTTTCATAAAATCCACAACTGCTCCAGGAAGAAATGATGAAATGGAGGCAGAGAGACTAGGAAAAGGAGAGACAAAGGCTGGAGCAGTCAAATGCATGAAGGGAGAAAATCAGCCATTTACTTGCAGTGGCTCAAAACCCGCTGCCGACCATCTCTTTGCCTCGTTTCCTTGGAGATCACATAGATCACGTGGAGTGGCAGCAGGGACAAGACAGTGAAGCAGAAAACAGTGATCACCCCACCCTTGGTAACAAATTGATCTGAAGGGTGTCCCTGAGGATGCCACCTGCAATGTGTTTCTTCAAAGTCCTGGAGGGGAGCATCACAAGATAGCCAGATGACCATGAAGAAAAGCAAATGAATGTAGACCTCACAGCGTGAATAACCAATCTCCAAATCGAAGAAGCATCTCTACAGTGTGAAAATTCAAACCTAGAAAGTGAGATTCAGCAGCTGATGCTGAACCCTCAAATTCTGCCTGAACTACAGGAAGATTGTCTAAGGCAACTTGAGAAAAAACTGAGGAGAAAATGCACTGCTTAGAAATGGAAAAACAACTTCTCAACATGTCTGGATAGATGAACTCCACATATCAGATTTGAAACCTGGACAGGAAAATGGCAGAAGACATGGTCAAGGAATTGGAGAGAAGCACTTTTTTCTATAGAAAGGAGACCACCTTCTACATAAAAAAGGCTCAAGAAAACTGGGATACAGCCATGTCGACTGAGAGAAAGTTCAACAAGCTAAAAAAAGAAAATGATCAGAACAGGAAAATGCTGACCAAGGTTGAATCCAAGTTCCAGCCTTTCCCAGGTGGCCCTTTTGCTCTACAGAAGCCCAGAAGTCTCAGGGGTTCCCCTGGGTCATCAGGCCCCCCAGATACTGCATATGAAAATATTTCTTCAGGATCTCATAAAAAAAAATGATATTCATTTCTCGGGGAAAAGAACAGGATTTCAGATTATTGGAAGGGATTAATTCTTTTTATTAAAAAAAAAAAAGAAAATATTACCTGGGTTGTGGCTCAGTGGATTGAGCATCGTCCCATGCACCAAGAGGTCACGGATTTGATTCCTGGTCAGGGCACATGCCTGGGTTACAGGCTCAATCCTCAGTAAGAGGCGTACAGGAGGCAGCCAATCCATGTTCTATCATTGATGTTTCTATCTCTCTCTCCTTCTCCCTTTCTCTCTCTCTCTAAAAAAATAAATACATAAAAATAAATCAATAAAAATATATTTAATAAATAAATATATAAAATAGTTATGTAGTAATTGATTTTTTTCTTATAAAAATGTTTTTATTGAAGAATATCTTAACATTTTGATGATGAGAAACAGTATGTATAGTATATAGTATTTCTAAAATGTGTATAAAATGGCTACCTTTTTAATCTAAAACTTCCTAATAGTTTACAAATAAATATATAAAATACTTTCAGGTAGTGTTTTATTCATAATTTTCAGATAGTTACTTCTGGAAGGAGACTCAGCAGCTGTTTTTGCTGAAGCACTAAGCAACCTTAATTCATGAAGTGAAGAGTAATTCTTTAACCAATGAAAATGTCAGGAGGAGTTTAGGCAGGCAAAATATCATTCTGCCTAGATGGTTAGATTGTGTATTGCTTCATTTAATTTTTGGCAAATTGATCCATTTTGCTTTAGTGAGTACCTTTCTAGAAATCATAGATATTTTACAAAAGCTAAGGAGGAAATATTTTCCTCAATAAAACTCAGCAGCATATTTTATCTAGTTTTTACTCAGAACAAGGAAAATTACATTTCCATCATTAAGCTTTGAGTGTTAAAATAGAACTCTCTCCTATACAACTTTTATAAATATCAACTAAATATAGTCTAACATTATATTATGAGTAACTGCTATCCTCAAAGGCAGTTAATGGTTTTGTTTGTGCCATTTATTTTTTTAAAGGATAATTCATGGCTTTAGAATTCGTAAATCTCATTCAGAACCTTATTTGATTTTTTAAATACAGGTGATGCCATGAAACACCTCTGCAGAGACAGATGGGTTTAAGAAAATCATACAGATCAGAGAACATTCAAGACTCTATTTAATTCTGCTAATTACTAACTCTAATGTCTGATGAACAGTTTCTCAAGTTTTACTGAGATATAATTGACATATAAGATTATATTAGTTTAGCGTGTCAAAAATAATTATTTGACATATGTATATATTAAGAAATGGTTAGCACAATAAGTTGATCATTCAGGGTTTGCTGAGACTGAAATTATAGCTGTAGGAAAATTGAAAGAGTGACTGAAGATAAGCTGAAGATGTAAATTAGAGCTAGAATATTAAGGGCTTTATATACTACATAAGCAGTTTGAATTTACTTTGGGGATAATTGAGTCACCAGAAACTCTTGGGAGAATCATATGCTGACATTTTTCCTCCTAAGTAATATACGAGACAATAGTGTGAATGAATATGATGATACCAAATACAGACAGATTGCAAAGAAACAGAGTTATAAAATAGGCTCGTGAAATACAGTTAATCAAATGCCTAAAATCTGAATACAGAAGTAAGACTATGTGGATGTTTTACAAAATACAAAAAAAACTAAATAAAGAAAATAAACATATCCTTAATCTCACAATATTGGTGATTAACATTTCAGTGTGTTTATTTTAGATTGTTTTCTCTAAATGTGCATTTTAAGACAAAAATCATGACATCTATGGACAGACATCATTTATGTGATTCACCATCAATTACTCCCTTATTAGGAAGGTAGGTATTATTACCATTTAAAAGACGCCGTGGTAAATGTGTTTGTGCCTACATATTTGTGCCTTTGCTGATAACTTAGAACCAACCACTAGATGTACAATTTCTGAGCTAAAGTTAATGCACATTTTAAAGTTTTAAAAATATACCTATTTTCTTTCAGAAAGCAATTTATATTCCTACCCGCAGCCTCCTGCAGCTTTTAAAACAATATTTTTATTTTTTCCTGACAATAAGTAAATATGATCTCTTACTGTATTGATTTGCATTCCTTTGATTACTTACGAGGTTAAGCACTTTCATGTTTATTGTAACTTGCCTGTTCTGTCAGATTTTTCCATTGGGGTGTTTGTCGTTGTACGTTTGATTTAAAAAGGCTCCAGGATCTTTCTGTGTGGGCCACATAGAATATAACGTTTAGAATTAGTTATTCAGCCACAGAGAATATGTAGAGGCAGTTCAAAAATTCAAAATATGTGAAAAACAGCAACACAGCTATGCTTCAGGTAAAGAGAAATGTGGGCAAATACTTGACAAAAGAGTCAGGGTTATGCAGACTTACCAAAGCGATGCAAAGGGAACTTAAGGCATAAATAACAGGCTGTTTTCAGGGCTGCAGGTGAAGGGAGCAACGGAATCAAGAGCCTTTGTCTGTATAACAACACATGCATCCCCTTGGGTTTGAGAGAACTTGACTGCGCCCAAGAGCAGATGACAGCTAGTTAGCAAGGCTTCCTCTCGAAGTGTGTTGTGAGTAAACAGAGAAATGCCAAATTGCGATACCTTAAAAACACAATGGGTATTGGCAATCTCTTAAACCTCAAAAGTGAAAGGAAAGCTAGTCAAGGAAAAATTGCACAGGATTAACTCATATTCGCTCTGAATGTCAGTTCCTTAAAATGCAGGGAACTAGCTTCATAAAAAGTTAACAGCCTCCCCCGAAGTGTGCATGGGCATTTTCTGACGTGGTTATGGAAAATATGATAAAATGTATTCACTTGAGTCACCACGATCACAGTCAAGATTGAGAAAATTTCTATTGTACCATAAGTTCCCCGTTCCTCTTTGTTTTCAGTCACTATGAGTTAAATTAACTTTCTCTAAAATTGTGTATAAATGAAATCATAAAGGTTGTGCTCTTTTCTATTTGGCTACTTTTGCTCAATATAATGTTTTTGAAATGCAGCTATGGCTTCAAGCACAATTTTTTGAAAAGACTATTGTTTTCCTATTGAATTTTTGGTGCCTTTAAAAAAATTAAATAGAGCGTGTAAGTATGAATCTATTTCTGAAAACTCTATTTCATTGATACAATCTTTATGACAATACCACTCTGTCTTAATTAGTATAGTTTTACAATGATCATAAAGTTAGGTAGCATCATCTTTCAACTTTGTTCTTTTATTTAAAAAATCTTGGACTATTTCAGGTTCATATATATATTTATATAACATATGTATAATATATAGATATTAGAACCTTCTTGTCAATTTCTATGGGGAAAAACACCTGTCACCTGCTGGGTGATGATTTGGATTTCATTGAATTTATACATAAATTTAATGAATAATCTTAAGTTTTAAATTAATAAACCTAATTTATTACTCCATTTATTTTGTCATCTTTAATGATCCTAAGCAGTGTTTTAATATTTAAATATTCTGTTGCAGATTCCTGGGATTTGGGGTTATTTACATTACCAAAATTTTAAGGATGTTTTTACTAGAGACACAAAGTAAAGGATTTAATGGGGAGTGCATAACTCACTTTTCAAATGAAGAGTTAAAACACTCTGTGTTGCGGTTTCTTTATCCATAAAACGAAAATAAAAATAGTGCTTGCCACACAAGGTGTTCTAAGGATCACATGAGAGAAAAGATATAAAGTCCTTAGACCCTGCCTATTTTTAGGAAGAGCGACATTAATATTCTGATGTAAAGAAATTCAGGAGGAGAAAACGCTGGAACAGGGAAGTGCTCTTAGGTGTGAAGACATGGAAACTGTTTGCATGGGGGCTGGCTGGGTTCGCAGTTTTTGATGGAAGTACAGACACTCCTTACTGGGAGTTACAGTTCCAGAGCACATTTTATACACACCTGACACAGTGCCAAAATCCCAGGGGCTAGAACAGAAAGATGTCGAGTTGGAAGGCTTTATTTAGCATCATTACATCCCAATTATGCCCGATAATGTTAGTATTCCACTGGAGGACTTGTAGGGTAGAAGTGGTTAACTTTCAAGGACAAAAACAAACAAACAAACAAACCGTGTTCAATTGACTGATGGGAACAATCTTAGTTTTTCTAAAGGAGAACATAAAGGGGCTGTTTATTATGTTTGAACAAGCAAATAATTATGTTCTCTTTAAGAAAATGCAAAGACATGCTGAATGATGTCTTTGATGCTAAAATGCTCTGTTTGCCAGTGTGAACGGGTGCATGGGGAGAGGAATCAGTGTGAGAAGAGAGAGGTTAGGGGCTCATTTAGCTCCCACTCAGATTATGGATTGAAAACTCTCTTTCAGGAAAATGTATTCTACATTTAAAAGTAGTATAGTGCAAAGATGATAAAGAGAAAGTAACAAGCAGGTTATATTCATGATCCAAACCTCTGTGCTGATATTTCTCTGACTAACTGAGGGGGGGAAAGGTGAGAATATTTAAAGAGAGAAGAAATCATGCCGGAGAATTTTGAATGAGTCATACAAGAAAATGCAAAGTCAGAAATGTGATACTCAAAGCACATATGATTTATTAAAACTGAACAAAGAGCAGTAAAAATACTTGTCATGCATGTTGACAGGAAGGGGATAGCAAATCAATTTTTTTGGGAAATAAAGCATGCTAAGCTTTTTAAAATTATGTGTTATTGGTGGTTCACACATGGGCAAGTATCAATTGTCTTGAATACTAGTTCTGGGTAATGCATATGCCCCGTGCAGTCCTGCAGACTCTCCTGTGAAGCTGTAGGAGCAAGTCAAGCAAGCTGCAGCTCCTCTGCCCGATGCTAAAGATGCAGGGTTGTGTTCCCGGACACTGAAGGTGCTGGGTTACGCAGCATCAATACAGATTTGTGTTGCAGTCGGGTAGTTGGGTAACTTTCTGGTTGCAACATTTGAAAGGACGATGATAATGGCTAAAGGGTACGTTTCTAATTCTTCTTATTCTGTTGAGCCTGTGGTGAAGGGAGTACTCCATCAAAGGGGAAGTTAAGGATGCGAAGAAGCCCAGGCTGTGAAAAGGGTCTGTCCTGTAAAGATGAGAAAGTAGAAGGTAAAAGGAGGAAAGAAATTGAACATAATCTGTGTATTGACAGTGATTAGAAAAGAATAATGTGAGAAAATGGAACTTTAAAACCTACCTAAGCAAAACAGTGAACTCAAAGCAAGACCACGTGATGATCTGTGGCTTCTTAAAATCTTCCTATGCCCTGGCCAGTTTGGCTCAGTGGTTGGAGCGTCAGCCTGCGGACCAGAGAGTCCTGGGTTTGGTTCCCGCTAGGGGCACGTACCAAAAAAAAAATTTAAATCTTCCTAAGGTTTGAGTTTAAAGAAAATATATGTGCTTGAGAGAAAGGTTGGAGGGATTGGGCAGGGGAGGGGATAAAGCAATTCAACCTCTGAATGTGATAGAGCATAACTCTTTGGACCTAGTTACCTTAATAGAAAAAAGGGACAAATAAACTACAGTTACAAAGAAAAAATACTTCAGGGGAAAAGAAAGATATGCTAATTACAATTTGAGGATAAATACTATGAGTAGTACATAGATACAATAAAGAGCCCAGAGATAAATGTTCCAGAAATAAATACATTAATTAATTAAATTAATGTATTTAATTAAACAATGTAATTAAACAAAGCAAGAAAATAAAAATGGTACAGAGAAACAAACTTTTGGCATACAGTTAAATTATTCAAGTTTAAGTAATTGATATTCAATTTCTGTGAAACTTTGTTGGACTGGCTCATAGAAGTTGGACTGTAAATATGTATAATATGTAAATAACTTTTAATGTACTTGAAGGTTTTAGAAAGAGGGACAATAGATATAAAAGTGCTCGACAATGAATATCATTATAGACACTGGGAATGTTGAAAGAGATACCCAGAGAATATTTCCAATTCTTGTCTTATATCTGCTTATATGTTTTTAATTTCCTGTATAGGGTCATTTATAAAATATAAGCTCTTCCTCATTGAATTTATTTTCCTTCAACTTATCTTCTTTCAATGCATTGCCTCTCAGGATTTCTATATAGTGGAGATTATTTGTCTGATTTTCTGTGTTTATGTTTATTGCTTTTGTCATTTATTTTAGGCCCAAGGATTCTAAAAGACAGGACATAACCATTTACATTCCTGGTCCAGAAAAACTAAATATTGTATAAAAAGATTGTCAGAGATTAATTCACTAGGCAATATTTAATTTCAATTTCTTATATACAACATATCTTCTAATAAAATTCATGGTAAAACTGAGTAAGTCTCTTCAATATATAGCCAACTCTCAATTACTAAGCAAACCTTGTTTACAAATACAGTAACTCCTCACTTATAGTGGTCCATAGGTTCTGTGACTTTAAGTGAAACAATGTATAACAAAACCACTTTTATCATCAGCTAAATGCTATAAATAAGAGTTAAATTTCTATGACATATAAACATTATTGGCGTTGAATAAAACAATGTTAGTCAAGTACCTGCTGTACTGAATGTTCTTCCAAAAATGTCATTTTCATCATATTTTAAAAATGGTTTTCAGTCTCATAATAAATATGAATTCAGCACTTATGGCTTTAAAAAATCTCACCCAATCTCACCATCAAACTCCTTTTTGGTTTTGCTTTCATTACATTTTGCCAGAACTACTCATCACAATTTTTTAAATCTGATATACTTCCTAATTTTTGCATGCTAATGTTTAACATCATGTCTTTACTTCATGCAAAACCTGCTTCCTGAAATTGCACCTAGAGTTATGTTTCTTTGTGTCAGTGATCATTTACATTTTCAATAGAGTATCAATTTAGAATATTTATATTTTGAAATAATATTAATAATAATAAAGATCAAAATGGTTTTCTTTTTTTAATTGAATTTATTGGGGTGACATTGGTTAATAGAATTTTACAGGTTTTAGATATACAATTCTACAATACATCACCTGTGTATTGCATTGTGTGTTTACCACCCCAAGTCAAGACTCTTTCCATCAAAGTGATTTTAAATGTATATCAGTAACTAAGGTTCAAAGGAAGGATGAGAGAAAATGGGATATTTTGAAATGGAACCCGAGAATAATAAACCAATCACCAAGTTTTGTCCATTGAACTTCCTAAGGATATCTCTTTTCTCCCAATTTCTTTAGACCTCCACTCCTATGTCTCAGTTCAGACCATAATCATCTTTTACCTGGACTTAATAGGCAACGTTTTTAAGACAATTTATAAGAACTCCTTCCTACCCAATTTTCTAGTCTTAGTGTTGTCTTTTCTGTAACCCAGTTCCATGTTTTTTAAAGTAAAGCAATATTTCTAAGACAATGTAATCAAGTTACCCCCTACTCTAAGAACTCTTCAATGGCTCCAGATTATTTTCAAGACAAATTCCGATTTCTCACCAGGACATCCATACTCCTTCTCTAAATGGCCCCCAGTCACTGCCCATTTCTTCTGTGGATTTATGCTCCAATCTCTTGAATCTATTGTCAGGTGCAGGAGTGAACCAAACCAAACAAACAAAAAAACGGAAAGACCAAATAATTTACAATAGATTTAGAGAGTTGCAAAACCCGAACCAGATTCCTATTTTTAAAGACTAAATAACATTTGATCATATATATCACATTTTCTGTATTTATTTGCTGATAGACATTTAGGTTTAAATTTTTCCATATTTTGGCTATTTCGAATAATACTGAAATGAACATGAAGTGCAGATATTTTTTTTGAGATCCTGATTTCAATTTTTTTGGATAAATACCCAGAAATATTGTTGGTTGTTGGATCATATTGTAGTTCTATTTTTAATTTTCTGAGGATCCTCCAATTATTTTCTATAATAGCAGCATCATTTTACATTCCCACCAACAGTGTACAGGGAATCAGATTTATCCACATACTCACCAATACACGTTGTTATTAATTTTTTAAAAATTATTTTTTATTCATTTTTAGAGAGAGAGGAAGGGAGTGGGAGAGAGAGAGAAACATCAGTGTAAGAGGGAACATTGATTGGCTGCCTCCTGCACATCCCCCACCAGGGATTGAACCCACAAACAGAGCATGGGCCATGACTGAAAATTGAACCCACAACCTTTCAGTGCACAGGATGACACCCAACCAACTGAGCCACACTGGCCAAGGCAATTAGTTTTTTGGTTGTTTTTTTTTTTTAAACTTTTTTTTTCCCTTTATTGATTTAGAGAGAAGAAGTGAGAGGGAGAGAGAAATAGAAACATCGATGACAGGGAACATCGACTGGCTGCCTCCTGCATGCCCCCCACTGGGGATCGGGCCCACAACCTGGTAATATTTTATTGTGATTTTAATTTGCATTTCCCTGATGATTAATTACATTGAACATCTTTTCATATACTTATTATTTATATGTCTTTTGAGAAATGTCCATCCAAGTCCTTTACTCATTTTTTAGTGGTTATTTGTTATTTTTGTCTTAATGCTATTGAGTTGTAATAGTTCTTTAGATACTTTGGATATTAAAACATGTCCGGCTGGTGTGGCTCAGTGTTTGAGCATTTACCTGCACCAGGAGGTCGCCGGTTCAATTTCCAGTCAGGACACATGCCCAGGTTGTTGGCCTGATCCCCAGTGGCGGGCATGCAGGCGGCAGCCAATCGATGTTCTCTCTCATCAATGTTTCTATCTCTCACTTCCTCGCTCTCTAAAATCAATAAAAGAAAAAACAACAGTATCAGATATATAAATTGCTAATATTTTCTCTCATTCTGTAGGTTGCATTTTTACTCCATGGATTGTTTCTTTTGCTCTGCAGAAACTTTTTAGTGTGATGCAGTCCCCCTTGTTAATTTTTGCTTTTGTTGCCTGTTCTTTTGGTTTCTGATCAAGTAATTCATTACCAAGATCCATGTCATAATGATTTCCCCTTAGGTTTTAATCTAGGAGTTTTATAATTTCAATTCTTATAAGTTTTTAATTCATTTTGAGTTGATTTTTTTGTATGTTGTAAGATATGAGTTCATTTCATTCTTTTGCATGGGGATATTCAGTTTTCCCAACACGATTTGTTGAAGAGACCATCTTTACCCCCTTGTATATTCCTGGATCCCTTGTCAAAGATCAGCTGACTGTGTGTGTGTGAGTTTATTTCCAGGCTCTCTATTTTGCTCTGTTTGTCTGTAGGTTTGTTTTTATGCCAGTACCAATTTAGGCAGATTCTTTTAAAAAATTATTTTTGTATCACTAGACCTGTACAAAAATAATTTCTTAATATTTCATATTAATTTTTTGCTTTATCCAAAATCTGTACCAAGATAGCCCTTTTACGTAATGAAATCACAGAGTCAGAAAGTTACATGATACTTGACTCGTGCTCCTTAGCTAAGTGATGATAAGGCAGAAATAAGAACACTGGTCACGTGAAATCTTGCCCAGTGCTCTTACACCACATGACCGACCACTCTTTCATATGATGATGAAAAACTTACTTTACTTGTAGCATATTGCAAATTTTCCATATTCTTGGACCTGATTTCATAGTCAGAGAGTAAAAATAAAAGCAGCAGATGGGCAAGAGAATGGGGACAGGCTACTTCAGCGGCGTGCCTTGGATGGCTGGATGAGCAGATTGTTAACAACTGTACAACAGTGTTCAAAATGCCAATATTGAAGTCACCAGTCAGTCATAATCATTTGACTGTCGACCCAAAACCTCGTTCAGACTTTTCAAGGACCTCAGTCCTTTTCTTATTTTTGTGAATTAAATACACAAAAGGCAATTTTTTAAATCAGATTGCAAGTCAAAGATTTAGAAGTTCCCCTTTACCTCAATATTTCCCTGTCTTTAGCATCTTGTCTGTACAGTTCATGTAACTCTTGCCTAATATTAAAAAGTCAAATATTTATAGTTTAAAGAAATCTGAGCTCGTATTTACTGTATAGTTTATATAGTACCAATAAATTCTACGTATCATATTTTATTATAATTTATGATTCACATATTACTGGGATCAAAATAAAACTAAGTTCTTTTATCTAAAGAAGGCTACTACAAATATGTAAAATGTATAAAAGGATAAAAGGTAACAAGACACAGACAATTGCCTAATCCTAAAACTTATTTCCCATTTCTTTAACTATACTTAATAAATATGTTCAATCATTTACTTAACAAATATTTATAAAATACTTAGTAGGCATATTAGGCAAGGTACTCTTCTAGATTAATAAATCTAAACCAACCAACCAAATGAACAAACAAAAAACTAAAAGGCCAAATAATTTACAATAGGTTTAGGTGAATTGCTAAACCCAAACGAGATTCCTCTTGTTACACTAAGGTTGACCAACTGGCCATGGACATGTAAGAACATAGCAAATGCCCAAGAAATGAGAGGTCTAAGAAATATGACAGCAAGGTAGACAACAAATCAGTAGATGAACACATAGTGTGTTAGGGAAGGTTTATTGACAAGCTAGGCAAAGGAGCAGGAGACAATGCAATAAATGTGTTCTCTATACTGACTTTTGAGAATGACAGTAATACTAATAATTAAAATACCAGCTACTATGTATTATTTAATTTGTTCATTAAATTTCAGAATAACTTGATGAGTTGGTGTTATCCTCCAATTTTACAAATGAAGAAATGTATATTTTTTTGTGGTCAACCCACTTGTCCAAAATTGTAAAGCTAATAAATCGCAGAACTCAGACCTATATCAAAGTATTTTCATTTAATCTGTAATACTTCCTGCTCGTAGATATATGGTCACACTTTTGAGATTGCAAAAGAACCAGGTTAAGTCCATGGTGGAATAGAGATGGAACAGATAGATAGTGGAGCAGGTTAATAAATATCAAAATGGGAGAAACAAGGAAGGTGGGAACCAGACAGGAAGACTTAACCTTTGTTAATTTCTTTATGGTGTTTTTTTTTTTTTTTTTTTTTTTTTTTTTACAATTGAACAGAATAGTAGTTACCTTCATAAACAAACAAAACCGGTAAACAAAAAAAAAAAACAATCCTTGCTTCCTTGTATGGTAAGATTATCTTTAATATGTTAACAATGCTACTGGGTTTCTTTTTCAACAACCTACCACCCCAAACTGCCGTTTTGCCTCTCCCCTTGGCAATAATTTCTTCATTAGAATTCTCTATAATGCAAAGACCATAAAATACTTTACATTGAATGTAACATATTCACCACAGATCTTTTTTAGAATACTAAAAAATACCTAGAACTCTATTTGTTTTTAGACAGAGATCTATATAATATACAGCAAAATAAAAGTTTTCCCTTAAATAATGAAATGTCTTTATTAAATTATCTGATTTAACTGTCTAACCACTTTGAAAAGAAATCGTTCTGCAATGCACACGGAATAGATGCCTGAAAAGCGGCTAATGAATAAATCAATGGTTGAATAAATGTATTTTAAACGGAACACTTAACTTTGTTATCTTCTCAGAGCACACTCAAAATAATGCATGCTTTCCTTGATTACTCAAGTCTGTATATTGCGAAACAATTATTATTCATTTAAAAAACTGTCTTATTGTACTGCAAGATAAGTATGAGCCAATAAGGTATTATGGTTGGGGGAAAAAAAGAGCTATTGCCAATTTAGGATAAATTAATAGAAGCATAACGTAACCCAATAGAGGAGGAGATAATTTCATTTTTTCTGAACCAGTTAGACAATATATACAGGTACAGAATATATGGGCTGAAACTTGATTATTATAAAAATATTTTAGCAAGTGTAAAATAAAGGAATACTTTATATTGAAATTACAAGACAATCACAGGTGATATTTGCAAAAATATCACCTTATGCAAAACCTACCCATTCTGAGTCAAATTTCAGGGGCAGGATAAGGGTTAAGGAAAAAGTAAATCTTAGGAATATGTGAAGCATATTTTATGAATGAGAAAAATATTATCTATATATTTTTAAGTGGAGAAATCAAAGCATTGATGCTTTGCATTTAGAACAGTATACTAGTTTATAGCTGCTTCTTTTTGAAGAGATGTTTTAAAAGATGGAGTACTTTAAAGACAATGTGAATCTTAAAATTCTTTTCAAACAAGAGAACCTTTGGAGGGTTACAGATTTTATAGTAAGATTGGAAGTGGAGTCATTCTAGTTACTGCTTTTTAAAATTATGAAGTGGAAAAGATTAATAGTCTGAGCTATTAATTCCTAGGAAGCATAAATTATTATTAGTTTTAACATTGATACTCTCACCAAATTTATTTTCAATATTAGCTCAATAGTCACTGAATAGATGGATTGAAGTGAATGTCCAAACATGTAATTAGATTGTAAGTGAAACTGAGAATCTGAACTCTCTCTACCTGTAAAAGCAAAGGAACTTGAGTTTGTGAACAGATTTCACCTTATCTGTAAGAGTTTTTAAGGCTGGTGCTCAACTATATGTTGATGGGTAAACAATTGTAGTCATTTAATTCTAGATGGAATTATAACTGTAACTATAATTAATTTGCAGGTAGCAAAGTTATTTAGTTTTGTTTCAGAAGGAAAAACGTCTGTTGCTGAAGTTTACTTAGAGCATTAAAGTTATAAAAGTTTATGAAGTCCAGAGCAGCTTTAAAATATGTGAAAAAGCCCTGGCCAGTTTGGCTCAGCGGTTAGAGCATTGGCCTGCAGACCAGAGAGTTCCGGATTTGGTTCCCGCTAGGGGCACGTACCTCAGTTGCAATTTGTCCCCGGCCCTGGTTGGGGTCGTGTGGGTGGCAACCAGTCAATGTGTCTCTCTCATGTCGATGTTTCTCTCTCTCTCTTCCCCCTCTCTCCCTCCCGCTCTATCTAAAGATAAATGCAAAAAATGTCCTCGGGTGAGGATAAAAATAAATAATAAATAAAATATGTGAAAAAGGTTTCATTCGAAGTTTTCATAAATGTTGAGTCTTATTCATTTATCTATTCAGTCAACAAAGTTTTCATGAACCTATGAGAACCTAAATAGAACCCATATATGCTGGGTTCTATTCATATAAGATATAATAAAAAGAACTATTCTGTCCTTAGGTACTCACATTTTAAAGCACTTACATAACTAAATAATTATAGGAAAATGACACTTGCTAGATTAAAATTTGAGATGTAAGTATTATAACCTATGAAGGATGTACCACATTTTGCTAGGATAGGTCAGCAAAGGCTCTCTCCCCAGAGGAGAAAACATTTAAACTAAGCCCTTGACCATAGGAGCTGGTGTTCACCAGATGGACAACTGGAGAATGAGAAGTCCAGCCGAGCGTGGGGGTTAGGAGTCATTGCTCTCTCATTGTGGTGGAAATAGCATGACTCCTGGCAATGGATAAGGAATTTGGCTTTTCTGGAACACAAGGCAAATGGAGGAGAGGAGAACAAGACTGTACAAATGTAGATAGGAGCTAAAATGAACAGATTGTTGGAAGGCTTTGGATGACATGCTTGGGAGTTTTACTTGATGCTGGTACAATAGAAAGGCAATCAATGATTTTATTCATGAGAACGATATGGTCAGATCTCTGTTTCAGAAAGACTACACAGTACAAGTATAGTGACCAGATCATATGGAATGAGAATGAAGGCAGAGACGATTGTTAGAAAACTCTTACAACTTCCCAGATGAGGAATGGTGCGAGCTGAATCAGGCAGGGTAGCTGTGGTGTTAGTTTCAATGGCTGCTGATGTTCTCAATAGACAGAGAAGTTAGGGGAGATATGAAAGCTTTTATACTGTGATCCTTCTAAATAAATAAATAGGGACTCTCATACTGAAGAATAATTACAATACATTGTTTTATTTTCATTGTGACCATGTGGAGGCCAAATTATTCTACCATATCTGGTAGCTAAACATGTGATAATGGGCCCTGCATGTTATCTTTCGTTTTCAAAAGAATGAGCAGCAACAGGAGTTCAATGTTTCTAAAGGTGATGTGTTCAATGCTCTTATTATGGGAGGGAGGAACCTAATTATTAATCAAAATGGGTACAGTTTCTTCCCTCAGAGATCAGGCAGTGCACCTTGACAAGTTAATAACATCTCTTTGTTCCTTATCATCTTTTTTCTCACTAGGCTGGTTCCTTTGTTCTTGCCAATTGTAGGAATTCATTCCAGGCAACTCGGTATTGCTTTCTTTTTTTCCTTTAAAAGTGTTTTTTTTTTTTTCTTGTAGAACATAATGGGGTAATCATAATAACTGAGTAACAATATAAACTTATAAGTTGCAAATATATTTTGGTGTCATAGTTTTATGTAATAAAATATGCAATACTTTATTAATATGTGATCTCTTGACTGATCATAAGATTTTTCTGACTTCTTTTTCTGATAATGCATTTATTAGATCACCAAAATTTATACTTTCATTAACTTAATTTTCAGTTCCTATAGTTGAAAGCAATGTCAGTTGTTCTTACATTTGATATACAATACTATATCACTTTCAGGTGTATAAACCTGAAATATATTATTAAATATTTATAAAACTTATGAAGTGATCACCCCAATAAATCTAGCACCCATCTGACACCTATGTAGTTATTGCAATATTATTAACTATATTCCCTATGCTGTACTTCACATCCCAGAGAATATTCTGTAACTACCAATTTGTACTTCTAAATCCCTTCACCTTTTTCCTCCTTTTTCGCAAACTCCTCCCATCTGGCAACCATCAAAATGTTCTCTGCATCTATGAATCTGTTCTGTTCTGCTTGTTTGCTTATTTTTTTAGATTCCATGTCTGCATTGTGTCGTTATATAGCTGACTTACTTCACTCAGCACAATGCCCTCTAGGTCTACCCGTGTTGCTGCAATGGCAAGATTTTATTCTTTCATATGGTGAGTCATATTCCATTGTATACATGCACCACTTCTTTATCCATCTATTGATGGTACTATGGTTGCTACATATCTTGGCTATTGTAATTAATGCTACAAAAAATATATGGATTTTAATGTCTTTTTAATTTAGTCTTTTAGGTTTCTTGGGGTAAATACAGAAGTAGATTTTCTGGGTCCTTCTTTGACTCTTGTTATAGTTCATGTTTTAAAGTCTATTTTGTCTGGTGTAAGTATTGTTATCCCAGCTTTTCGTTTTGTTTTGTTTTTATTTTCATGAAATATCCTTTGCCATCCTCTTACTTTCAGCCTGTATGTGTCTTTTGATCTGAAGTGAGTTTCTTACAGATAGCATATGTAAGGGTCTTGTTTTGTCATCCATTGAGTCACTCTATGTCTTTTGATTGAAGCATTTAATCTATTAGAATTTAAAGTAATTAAAGTAATTGTGGATAAGTATGTATTTATTGCCATTTTATTATTTATATTTTTTATCTTTTTTTTTTTTTCTGTTTCTTAAAGAAGATCCTTTAACATTTCTTGTAAGACTGGTTTGGTGGTGCTGAACTAAGTCTTTTACCTTTTTTTTTTTTTTTTTGTCTAGGAAGCTCTTTATCTGACTTTGGATTCTAAATGATAGCTTTGCTGGATAGAGTAATCTTGGATGTAGGTCCTTGCTTTCTATCCCTTTGAATATTTTGTGTCAATCCCTTCTGGTCTGCAAAGTTTCTGTTGACAAATCTGCTGGTAGTCTCATGGGAGCTCTTTTTAGGTAACTAACTGCTTTTATTTTGCTGCTTTTATCACTGTCTCTTTGTCTTTAACCTTTGGCATTTTGATATGATGTGTCTTGGTGTGGGTCTCTCTGGATTTATCTTGTTTGGTACTCTCTATGCTTCCTGAACTCGTATGTCTATTTCCTTCAGCAGGTGAGGAACATTTTCTATCATTATTTCATTAAATAGGTGTTTAATTTCTTGCTCTCTCTATCTCTTTTTGGCACCCCCATGATGCGAATGTTGGTGTGCTTGAAGTTGCCCGAGAGGCTTCTTACATTAATTATATTTTTTTTAGATTCTGGTTTGTTTGTGTTTTTTGTTTTTTTGTTTTTTGTTTTTGTTTTTGTTTTTGTTTTTGCTGTTCTTCTTGGGTGTTTTCTGTTTCCTTATCTTCCAAATCACTGATTTGATCCTCTGCTTTATCTATTTTACCACTGGCTTCCTATAATGTATTCTTCATTTCAGTTCTTAATTTATGACTGGTGCTTTTATTTATTTATTTATTTATTTATTTGTTTGTTTGTTTGTTTGTTTGTTTGTTTTTAATTTAATCCTCACCTTAGGATACATTTATTGATTTTAGAGAGGGGGATGAGAGAGAGAGAGAGAGAGAGAGAGAGAGAGAGGAATATCAGTGTGAGAGAGAAACACTGGTTGGTTTTCCCCCATAGGAGCTTTGATCAGGGATTGAACCCATAACCTAGGTATGTGCCCTGACTTGGATTAGAACCCACAATCTTTTGTTGTATCGAATGATGCTCCAACCGAGCCACACTGTCAAAGGTCTGACTGGTTCTTTTTTTTTTTTTTTTTTTTTATGAATTCCATGTCCTTTATTATGCTGTTGAAGTTGTCACTAAGTTCCTTGAGCATCCTTATAACCATTGTTTTGAATCCTGTTTCTTGTAGTTTGCTTGCTTCTATTTCTTTTAGTTCTTTTTCTGGAGTCTTATCCTGTTCTTTCATTGGGAACTGCTTCTTTGTCTCCTCATTTTGACTGCCTCTCTGTTTTTGTTTCTATGTGTTAGGTAGAGCTGCTACTTCTCCTGGCCTTGGTAGAGTGGTCTTATGTAGTAGGTGTTCTGTAGGGCTCAGTGGCATAGTCTCCCCAGTCACCTGCACCAGACATTCCAGGTGTGCCCCTTGTGTGGGTTGTGTACATCCTCCCATTTTTTTTTTTTTTTATTGTCACCCGAGGACAGTTTTCCATTTTTTTCAGATAGAGTGGGAGAGAGAGAGAGAGAAAGAGAGAGAGAGAGAGAGAGAGAGAGAGAGAGAGAGAAACAGCTACATGAAAGGGATACATTGAGTGGCCGCCTCCCACACGACCCCAACCAGGGCCAGGGACGAATCAAAACTGAGGTACATGCCCTTGACCGGAATTGAACCCTCAACTCATTGGTTTGTGGGCCGACGCTCTAACCGCTGAGCCAAACTGGCCAGGGCCACACCCTTCTGTTTTATTGGAGCCTGGATTGGTGTTGGCATGTCACTGGGAGGGATTGATCTCCAGGCTGATTGGCTGTGAGAACCAGCTGTGAGTATAGTGTGGGAGATGCTATGCAGGGCCTAACCCCACAGAGCAAGACTCGCTGCAGTGGCGCCCACTGATTTAGACCTCTGCTGTTTCACCTGTGGAAGTGGTTGCATTATAATCCAGCATGATCTGAAGCTCTCCATTGGGTATACTGGCTCTGGGGCCTCCTGGGAGGTGCCGACCAAGGCCAGCCACTGCTTGTACCCAGCTTGGGGCTACCTGGCATGAGCTACAGAGCGATCTGCAGATGCCTGCTACTTGTGCTGGGTTTGGAGGTACCTGGAAGAAGCCAAGCTGTGAACTGAGGCTGGCTGCTGCTTGTGCCAGAACTTATGTCACTTAGCAAGAGGTAGGGTAGGGAGTATGCAGAGGTCTGATGCTGCTTGTGTGAGAGGTTTTAGAAAAGTATGAAATGAGCCAAGAGAAGCAGTTTGTTTGGAAAAGCTACTAAAAATGGCTTGGGTGGGTCCACAAGTTCGGTGGAATCATCAGGGGAGGGGACCAGCATTAGCCAGGTTAAAGGAGACTCCGATATGGCTCCCACCTGCCAGCTCTGGTGGAGGGCTAGCAAGGGAACAATAGCCTCTGCCACAAACCTCCGTCTGGGAGAAAACTGCCCATCCAGCCCTCTCTTGAACCAGGATATTCAGTTACCCCCCCTCCCCGTGTGTCCCTGGCACCTTTCAAGCTAGAGATCAATGCTAGTGAGTCTGAGTAAGTCTGTGCATGGGCCTTTTAAAAGGAATTCCTGGGACTCGAGGAGCCCTCTGTCTCCTGCTGGTTTTTAGAGCCAAAAATAATGGGGACTTCCATCCCAACACTGGAACCCTGGGCTGGGGAGTTCTGGTGTGAGACTGGGACCCCTCTCTCCTCAGAGGAGATATCCCTTCTAATTTTTAACCACCAGTTGTGGATGTGGGACCAGCCCTTTTGCATCTCGACCCCTCCTTCCAGTCTAGATGTGTCTGCTTCTTTCTACCCTTAGTTGTAGAACTTCTGTTCAGCTAGATTTCAGGAGGTTCTAAATGATGGTTGTTCTGTAGTTAGTTGTAATTTTGATGTGGTGGTGAGAGTTTTGAGTACCACATTTACCTATAGTACCATCTTTTTTTTTTTTTAATCCTTACTCAAGGATATTTTTCTATTTATCATTAGATAGAGTGGGAGGGAGGGCAAGAGTGAGAGAGAGAAACATTGACGTGAGAGAGACACATCATTGGTTGCCTCCTGCACGACCCCAACCAGGGCTGGGGAGGGGACCACAACCGAGGTACGTGCCTTTGACTGGAACTGAACCCACGACTCCTTGGTCCGCAGGCCGACGCTCTAACTGCTGAGCCAAACTGGCCAGGGCTATACAGGGCTATAGTATCATCTTGACCAGAACTACTTGCTCTTTTTTTTTTTTTTTTTAAGTATATCTAAGGTTTCTGAATATTTTTCTTTAAAGTTTTTGTAACTCTTCATCTTCCCCATCCACCACCAAATATTCTAGATTTTAGAGTTATCTGTAATTCAGGCTGTTTCTGATTTTACAAAGCACAATACAAGTTTTAGCTAAACATGTGTTTAGTTGGCTTAGCCAAGTAGTATTTGCACTGTCCCTATTTCTGGGAAAATACTATTTTTGATGTTTAGCATTTACAGCCTGCCCTTAAAACTTAGGAAGAAAAGAATGTTTCAATATATCACCAGTTCTTGTTTTAAAATTGCTATCAATGAAATTAAGACCTATTAGATTCAGTGCTATATAATTTCCCATTTCTTCATTTTATAATTTTTACTACATGTCATTTTTATTATTGAAGATTCAAGATATCCTAATTATAACAGGACACATAGAACTGCTTATTTTTATATCAAGTGAGCTAATAATTAATATTAGTTAACAGTGCTTATTGTAAAACAGTCAGTCCATTCTAATGAATGCCCACAGTGGTTGGTGGGCATTATAGATTACGTTTAAGATTCTACAGAGATGGTCCAAAAATTCCTTCAAAACTGGCATTTTCTAAGAATTTATTCTTGGCTAAATATTTACTTCTTTTATCAATCTACTCTACAGCCTACAGCACGGAAATGTGGTTTCAAACATATGATGTCATCTTTTTGCATTGCTTTCAAATCATACAAGCATTTTTTTTTTCAAATCATACAAGCCTTTTTTTTTTTCAAATTTTTAAACAATTTGTTTAATTGTGTGTTTTATGAGATAAATATTTTCTATTCTGAATCAATGAATACACTAGAATGTTTCTCAGATGTTAACTCCACAACTATGGAATCTTTGTTAGTTTGTACAACTTCTAAACTAAGCTGAGAACTATATTTTTTCCCCTCATTGCTTTAGTCTTTTTTCAATACAGAATTCTTGAGGTTTTCTGAGTCAATATTAGCCATGTTTCCTAGCAACAGACTCAATTCGTCTCTGAAAGAACACTTTTGATGGTAGGTGGGAGGAGAGTTGTTTTTGGATGGCAATGAAATCCAGAATGGGCTTTTTTCTGCAATTTAAAAAAATACATGCATATACATTTTTATACATATCTAGTTACACATAAATAAGTAGATATGAATGTATAATATCTCAGCCTTAGGCTGAGGGCTGTGTACTTGCTCATTTGTTTGTTTTTAAATAAATGTTTAGGGATAATAGAAGTTTTTTTAAAGTAAAGGCATGATTCACCATAAAACAATATCATGACTTTATATATATTTTCATTTTAAAATATGTAATTAGTAAATTAGTCTTTGTATCTGAAATTTTTTTAGAAACATTCATCATACCACACACCAGAGATTTAAACAAATCAATAAATTTAAACTATTAGATAAACAGCATGATTAAGACCACAGATTTTGGAGTAAAACAGATATGCCTTTTGGTTAAAACTCTGCCATTTATATGCCTCTAAATTTGAACCACTTACCTCAAACTTGTAATTCATAATTTTATGTTTAAAATGTAGTCAACAACAGCATCTACCAAATTCAGTTATTGGAGCATAAATAACACAGTTTAAAGTTCATTGAACAATGCCTGGCACAAAGTAAAAGCTCAAAAATATCAATTAAAAATGAGATGAGCCCTGGCCAGTTTGGCTCTGGTCGACCCGCAGACCAGAGAGTCCTGGATTCGGTTCCCGCTAAGGGAGTGTACCTCAGTTGCTGTTCGTCCCCGGTTGTGTGGGTTGCAACCAGTTGATGTGTCCCTCTCACATAGTTGTTTCTCTCTCTCTCTTCCTCCCTCTATCCCTCCCCCTCTATCTGAAGATAAATGCAAAAATGTCCTCGGATGAGGATTAAAAAAAAGAGAGAGAGATGAAATAGAGTTTTGTATTTTTTCTCATGAAGTTAAAATTTCCACACATAAATTTGAGTGTTAAATATTCTATATTAAAGCTGAATTAAGTACAAGATAGTTTAAGTAGAAAATGTCCACAGAATGCTGCCTCATTCACCAAAGTAATGTTTTCTACAACAAGAACAAAACCACCCACACCATTAGTTAAATATCCATTTTGCAACTTAAATTTCAATAAGCATTTTCAAGGCATGCAGTACTTGTTCATCCATCTGAAGGGAAAGACAGTTCTTTTCTCCATGTCTTAGTTTTTAAGAATGGTTGTTCCTGCGCTTTGATGAGTTGATGGAGCTTTGAAAGTTGACAGAAGCACAAATGTTTAAGACAAAGAAAAAATTTGCAGGTAATTTCAAACTTTATTAAAGCCTTAATTAAAGGGCACTAGGGAAGTGAATTAGCACAACTGAGATTTTAATCTGCTATTTCAACCAATTTATTAATTGACTCCAGGATTTAGGCTGTAATGTGCACTATTAAGATATGTGTTCGTGATCTGAAACCCTACGACTACATCTTACTATTCTGATCTCAGAAACAACTAAAATGAAGTGTGCAATTAAAAGTGATTTAGTTTTACAGGGATAGTCGTAGATCTTATAAGAAGCATTGATCATTTTATGCCTATAATAGTTAAATCTAAAATATATATAATTTGGAATTCAGCAAACACGTGCTGAGTGGCTAAATGTTTATAAATATTTTGATTCATAAAGACAAAAGCCACATTCTTGGTTTGAAATATAGTTCAGACAAGAGTTACAGCAGATGGTACAACATTGTGCTTAGAGTTAACAATACAGTATTGAGCACTTCAACATTTGTTCAGGAAATATTTCGTGTTAAATTTTCTTACTAGAAGAAAAAAATAGCAAACGGAGACAAAGAAACTTCTGGAATTCATGGATATGTTTATTACTTTGATTGTGGTTATGGTATCATGGGTGTATTCATATGTTCAAACTCTTAAAATTATATACATTAAGTATGTGTAGGGTTGTTTTTGTATATTCAGCATACCTCTATAAAGCTGTAAAAAGAAAAAATATACCTGCATTCTTGGCAGGAATGCAACAAAATAGAAAATTACTAGATAGTTAGATATAAATAAAATTTATTTTCAAAAGTCTTAAATATAATTGTAGTAAAGCCAAAAGACAGTTTCAAAATAATTCCAATCTGAACATTGGGTATAGGTTGTTGTCTTAGTCATTTTAGCTACTAAAGCAAAATACCACAGATTGAGTGGCTTATAAACAATACCTTTTTGTTTCTAACAGTTCTGTAAGTTGTGAAGTCCAAGATCAAGATATCAGCAGATTCATTCTGGTGAGGGCTCCTTCTTATATGTTCTTATTTTTGCTATAACTTTACATGTCAGAAGGAATGAAAGATCTTGCTGGGGCGTATTTCATAATACACTAATCCCATTCATAAGGACTCGACCCTCAAGACCTTATCAACTTCCAAAAGTGCCATCTCCAAACACCATCACATTGGCATTTAGGTTTCACCATATAAATTTGGGGGGGGCCACAAGCATTCAATGTATAACAGGCCTATCTTTTCCTGAAGTCTTCAATCAATAGATTGCCCATCACTATTTTTGGATGTTCAATAGCAGAGGTGAAAATAGACAGCCTCACATAGTCTTCTATCTAGAAATGTATTATAATAAAGTTATTACCTACCTCAGAGTGAAATGCATTTTCCTCTCTTGTAAATGGGTTATGTGTTACTTTGCTTGAAGGCAAAAGAGGCAAACCGAATTTCCTTCTAAAAATTCTTTCTCCCAGATGATTTTAAACACCAACTCATGTTCTTACCCCACTAGATAAACAGGAAATAAAATACTCTTTTACCTTAAATATAGTTTTTTGGAACTAATGACGTGTTTTAAAGTCTTTGGAAAACACAAGCGAAAGACAATAATGAATTTTCTTTTGTCTAGGCTCCCTCAGATTTAGCAATAAGCGCCAGCCCAGAACTCTCTAGTTGTTAGCACGATTAACTAGTTCAGTCTTGTAAATAAGAGCAGACTTCATTGTTCTTTGGTGAGGAGTGAATAAATATAAAGATTTGGACATTGATGAATGTACTAATCATGCCTTTTTAATTTTTATATTTTTGAAGCTTTGACATCTGGGGCCTTGCTGACCTCAGAGAGACTGCTTCTCCCAGAGACTGCAATTCCTAGAAATAGTAAGGACTAACCCACAAGATCACCTTCACGTGCAAACCAACCAATCCAGAGCCCATACTCCAACCACATCCTTTATCAGGCTCTCAGGGCTCTGGCACTCTGGGCCAACTTCCAGGTAACCAGAGAGAGCCGATACACCCAAGAGCACACTAAAAGTATTCACAGTAGCCAATCCTCAGCCTGCTTACCCTGCCTTGTCCATTTCTTCCCATAGAAACCAAAAGAGGATCTTTCTCATGTTTTCCTCCTGCTCCCTCTGTCTCCTTACTGACCTTGGTGTTTCCCCACGTGGCCCCTGCATGGCATGCCACATCCTTTTGGAAACCATGAGTAAAAATCTCTCTTTAGTGGCAGTCCTCTCCTGATCTATTGGCCTCACCATGCTTGAAAAATAATAAAATCTGAATTTGAAAACAGTGAGTACAAAATACTTGTACTAGTAAAAAACAAAAAAATATATATATATATATCTTCCCATTTCTAGTCCTGGTGTGACTTTCTACTCATGCATAATAGTAAAATAAAAAATGTTTTTAATAGTTTCATGCTTTCTACCAATCCATCAAACAGCTAGAATTCCTGCTATCGGTAGAGTTAGTTTATGCATGCAGCAACAGCTCATGTTGCACCTGGCTAGAAGCAGCATGATGAAAATACCACCTCAAAGTTCCACAATAAACAACCTATTTCAGAGTTTTCCTTAATAAGTAAAGGTTCTTTCACTTTGACCCATAAGGAAAAAATGATTGAGGTGCACAGGACAAATGAGTATGTGTTTATGTACAAGGATGCCTTAATTCAACAATGTTACTATAAAAATTGTTTCAATTTCACTTTGCTGTTCTAAAAATCACCTTCTTTCCCTACCCAAGTCCACAACCTTTCCATTTTTAAAGCTGTACTCGAGCCAGCCATTTTCAGGTGCAGATTTCTAATAGAATGCAGGAACAAAGATGATTTTCTCGCTTCTCAATGTCCCTTCACACAGATCAGTGTGACAAAATAGATAATAAAACTTAATATAGTAGACCTCAGGGGTTAGACTATTTTATTTATTATCTTTTCAATAGGTTTAAGTTCACTATTTGATTGACACTGGATAGTTGCTGGCATTGATGGATATAAAAAACACACCTATGAATTATTTTAAGTACTTTTATAGCTATCATTTCTCTTTATCATTATTAACTACTCCCTGCATTGCCATCTGTTTCTACATAGCTAGTTAAATAAAGAAAACTGCATGTGGTTGAGTCGATCTATATTATTGACTTATCAAGTAAGATTGATATGTCCATAATGAGTTCATAAATGTTTTAAGACTAATATATTATGAAAGTAATTTTCCATCATCGGTACTCTGCCTAATAGCACAATAATCATCAACCTACCACCTATTGATAGTGATCTGAAAATTGCTCCTCACTTTGACCATTTCCATCTTAATGATTAATCAATTATTTAGCTCTCCTTGTTTGACTTCCTCAATTTCTCTTGTTCCAATCCTTTCCTTTCTATAGGAGGTCAGGCTGTCTTCATGTTCCTCTGAACTGCCGCAATAGCTTTCTATCTAGTCATCCTACCTGCATTCTCAACCACTGATAAATCATCTTTCATAGTGCTGCCCGAGGCTAACAAGCAGTGAGGAGTAAATTTTTCCCATGCTAAATAATCTTCAGGGATTGGTATTAATTAATGGACAGTATAGCAACTTTCTAACATAGTACAAAAGGCCCTTCACAATCTTCTGTTGCACACACTTTAGGTGATATGTTCCAACAATACTAGCCTGCTGCAGAAATGCCAACATTGCATGCTCACTTACATCTTTTGCATATATTATTTTTCCACTTCAAATGCCTTTTGATGAACTTATTATTGACTCACAAACTTTATGACATTTTTTATGACTTCTCTAGGTACACATAGGCATTCTCTATAGTTCCATTGCTACCTGTACATGCTAAATTGTATTATTGTCGTGTTTACTTATAGTTGCTTGCATGTTGCCTCCCTAATACGTTTAAATCTCTTTGAGTATGGGGAATGTAAATTTGCATATATATATATATGTGTGTGTATTAGATACAGCCCATGCATATAATGTGTTCTTAATCCACGTAACCGTCCATTTCAAATAGTTGAATGAATAACTAGATATGGAGCCCTTGAGAATCATTGTAGATGGACAATATTGGATAAAATTTATCATTACTTCAAGTCTGATAAACTTGTATCTAGATACATGTTCAGATATCACATTTTCTTAAATTCTAAGTTCCTTAAAGGTAGAAACAATGTGTTAGCATTTGACTCTCTCACAACACAACCAAATAAAACTAACACTAAAACAATTGTTTAAATAAAGCTATGTTTATCAGATTTAAAGCAGTAAGGGAGAACACTACCATGATTGAGTCTTGTAATGTCAAAGAAGGGGAGGTTGCAGGAAGATATTTACTGTGTTTTAGGTCCTGAGCCGGCTGGCTGATTTTAGGTTTGTCTTGCAAGGTGTATAACTGATTGGAATTGGCATAATGACTTCAGACTGGTAGTCAGACAGAAATGAGAGTCTTGAAACACTTCTTGATGAGGAAGCTGTTTGCCTTTATAAGTAATTTCAGAAGCAAGTATTGTAGAGAAAGCACTAGGTCATTGTTGCTTACTGAACTGTGTTGCTTCACACACATCTAGAAATGTACAACATTGTTTAAGGACAGAAATGACTTTGATGTTCATTCCCAATTACTTCCTATAATTTGTATCTCTAATGTCTATCACCATTCCTGGCACATATTTAAATATTTTACATCTTTAACTTGTTCTAACTTGAAGTGTATAAGGCATGGATGGGAATTTTACCTGCATCACAAATTTCTTTCGATGGAAACAAGATGGGCATAAGCAAATGTTTAGAGTAAAAGGACATTGCTTATAAAACCCATCAATGTCCCTGTTTAGTGCCCCCCATACCCCTTACATTCCCCTCCAAGAACTTTCCCATTTATTTTCTCTCAACTGTGCACCACACCCACAATCTCACCTATCATTGTGTTTTCATTCTACTCATCTTATAGTGAGGTCAGTATCCAATTTAGTTGTATATTTTCAATAGAATTTAAAATAATAATCTTTCATTGTAAAAATTACAGAAATTTAGAAAAGTGTAATATAAAGTTGCCAGAAACTTCCTTTTCGCTGTTCACCTATTAATGTGTACATTCCTAAAATGCATCTTTTACACATACATAGATAGGTCCTTGACTACCTGGAGCCATTTGAATTATCCTCATGTTAACCATAACAAGAAATCTTAGAGATTTTGCAATGTTCATAATGGTTCACAATATTTAACCATCACATTGTATCCAACATGGAACAGAATCCAATAAAATTCAAAAAAAGAAATATTGTATTACTCATCTGGAAGATAATTTTGTTATATTTTAAGAAGTTAACATAAATAAAGTATTTCTTTCTTTCAAAGACTAATAAAACAGAGCCTTACTATCTAGCAGAGACAGCATCTATTTATATAATGAAAAGAAATGTAAAGAGAAGTAAATTGTTGTATGAGGTGTGTGTTGTAAGAGCTTAGAGGAGGGATATGGACTTCTGAGGGAGATCTATTTCAGATTATAATTTTGAACACCCTTCATATCTTTAACCTCAGTTCCTTCATAGGTTTATCTCTTATCAAATGGCCTGCATAGATACATATATGCATAGAAGATATTTTCCTTTCCGAATGTACTTTAAAAGTCTTAAACAGTACCTCTTGCCATTGCTAGGGGACCACAGGTAGAGTTTCTGTCTTAGAAGACAGTTAGGGAGTTGATCTCAGAAGGTAAAGAAATGCCATTCTTACTCAATGGTTGGCATATCATTTTTTTATGGCTCTTTCTTAGTCAGCTAAATAACTTTAATAAGTCTAACTAATAAGAACTTGGAACTGATGACTCAAACTGAGTTTAACCAGTTTGTCTTTTTTTTCTGCCATAGTACCTAGTTCCAGCTCTTTTCTCATTAAACGCAGACCAGCAAAATATCTAACTCAATACCCACTTCCTCAATTCTTTGCTGGCACTTACAACTATTATATCATATAAATTAGATAGCCGATGAGGATGGGGCTGAGTTTGCCTTTATGTGGGAGCAGAGTTGGAAGTTGTGCATGGCAGCCATTTAATTTTACATGACACCGAAAATGAGAGCACCAAAGATATTGCTGACATTCCCAGGTTAAGAAGAGTCAAGGAAGATCCATTTGCATTTCGGTTAGTAGACACAAATTTCTGGTGTCCTCCTAGGTGTACCCAGAGGTGTAATTAAATACATTTGATGACTGCATAACAATAACTTTTAAAAATGCATTTGGAGGACTTCCGGTCAAGATGGCGGCGTAGGTATCGCGTCCTCCCACAACCACATCAAAGTTACAACTAAACTACAGAACAACCATCATTCAAAACCACCTGAAATCAAGCTGAATGGAAGTCTGACAACTACGAAATTAAAGAAGAAGCCGCATCCAGACTGGTAGGAGGGGCGGAGGCATGACGGGCTGGTCCCTCACCCACGTGTGGCGGATAAAAATTAGGAGGACACTTCGGCTGGGAAGGTCCTCCCTGAGGACTGAGGGGTCCCCATCCCACACCAGGCGCCCAGCTCAGGGTTCCAGTGCCAGGAAGAGAAGTCCCCATCACTTCTGGCTGGAAAAACCAGCGGGAACTGAGGCTGAGGCGGCTGGAGCCCCCGGCAGCTCCTCTTAAAGGGCCCGCGCACGGACTTACTTGGACTTGCTCCCTCCAGGCTCCAGCGTGCGGGAGGCAGCTTGAAAGGCGCCAGAGTCATATGGGGAAGAACTGAGCTGCTTGGCATTGGAGCGAGGGCTGGAGAGGCAGCTTTCTCCTGGACAGACGTGCTATCAGAGGCTTTTGTTCCTTTGGTGAGCCCTTCCCTGGGCTGGCAGATGCCGCCATATCTGGGACTCCAGCAACCTGGCTCACACTGTTGGCCCCGCCCTGGTGATTCCCGGAGGCCCCGCCCCACCCAGCTTTCAGGCCCACCCGAGCTGTTGCCAGTTGCTTTACCATAGGATTGGCCTGTCTTGGATCCTGCTTCAGCTTTTCCTAAAATCATTCAAACAAGCAGCATCTGGTCTCAGCTAGCCCCATACCTCTCGCTAAGTAATACATACAAACAAACACAGGGGGACAGCCAAAATGAGGAGACAAAGAAACAGGTCCCAAATGAAAGAACAGACAAAACTCCAGGAAAAGAACTAAGTGAAATGGAGTTAAGCAACCTAACAGATACTGAGTTCAAAACACTGCTTATAAGGATGCTCAATGGACTTAGTGAGAACCTCAGTGAACTTAGTGAGGGCCTCAAGAGCATAAAAAGGGACCAGTCAGAAATGATGGATACACAGTTAGAAATGAAGGAGGCACTAACTGAAATAAAGAATAGTTTAGGACTTCCGGTCAAGATGGTGGCCTAGGTGGACGCGGAATCACGTCCTCCCACAACCACATCAAAGTTACAACTAAATCACAGAATAACTATCACTTAAAGACCGCATGAAATCTAGCTGAATGGAAGTCCTGCAACTACAAAATTAAAGAAGCAGCAGAATGGAGACGGCATACTGCCCTCCAGGACCCTCCTTGTTGCCTGAAAGGAAATGAGATCCTGCAGCCAGGGGCACCTGCGGAAGCTGAGCGACCCCCCCACCACGGAGGAACCCAGGCGGAGCGAGGGAGCCGAGCGACCCCTCCCCGCCACGGGGGAACCCAAGCGGAGCGAGGGAGCTGAGCGACCCCCACACCAACGGAGGAAGCCGGCAACACACAGGAGAACTGAGCAAACTGAACAACGAAATTGACCCAGAGACATGGAGGTGGAGTATGGGATGACGGGCCTCAGAGGAGGGGGGGAGGTGGGGGAAAGAGATAAATCACAGAGCCTATGTGCATGGGTGCATAACCAATGGACATGGACAACAGGGATGGGGACGAGGAGAAGGGGAGGGGGAGGAGGGTGTCAATGGGGGAAAAAAAGGAAAAACATCTGTAACAAAAACAAATTAATAATAAAATAAATTATAAAAAAATAAATAAAATAAAAAAAATGTATTTGGAGATGTCTATGGATAGAACAAGCAGACATAACTGAATTATCTTCTAATGCTGCACATGGCATTCCTATTGTGTCAAATTCTTTTTTGTTTAGTGACAGTGGATAAGGATGGCCATTTTGTTTTTAATCAATGGAGGTTTAGTTTCTGCCTCAAATATTTAGCATTTGGATACCTTATATAAAAATCATTTAATTTTTTCATGTGTTATTTTTATGGTCTGTGTTACCTTCTTCATGGTATTATTATAAGGACTAAAGAAATAGTATGTTGCATGTAGTAGATGCCTAATGAGTGTGATCAATATCATGGTGGTAACTGAAGATTGTGATTTGGTAATCAGAAAGCCACTGGTGACTTTTAGAGAGGAATTCAGTGGAATAATATTGACAAGAGGCAAGTGTTAGGGGTTATGGAAGAGTCTACAGTGAAAATATGGAAATAGCTACTATAAACCAATATTCAGAAAATTTAATGTTAAAAAAAGATTGAATAAGTGGAAAGCTAGATAGAGAAAAATTAGTTTAAAATGGTTATGTATATATTAAAAAAATGATCACAAAATTTTTGATGTATTCTTCCATTAGGATATTCAATCTATGTCCACACCTTTGAATCTGTTATTATTATTATTATTATTATTATTATTATTATTATTTTACAGAGAGAGGATGGAGAGGGTGAGAGAAAGAGAGAAACATTGATGTGAAAGCAAAATGTGATCTGCTGCCTGCTGCATGGGGATCGAGTGCCCTGACAGGGAATCAAACCAGTGACCTCTTGGTGCCTGGGTCAGCACTCAACCAACTGAGCCACACCAGCCAGGGCTGAATCTGGGTGTTGATATGCTACAACCAATAAGAGATTGTGGAAGTGACAGTCTGTGACTCTTAAGACTAGATCATAAAAAGTCAGGTAGCCTCTACCTGGGTCACTTTGGACTGTCATCCTCTCCAGCGGTTCTCAACCTGTGGGTCGCAACCCCTTTGGGGGTCAAACGACCCTTTCCCAGGGGTCGCCTAAGACATAACAGTAGCAAAATTACAGTTATGAAGTAGCAACAAAAATAATTTTATGGTTGGGGGTCACCACAACATGAGGAACTGTATTAAAGGGTCACAGCATTAGGAAGGTTGAGAACCACTGCTAGACACTCATTCTCAGATCCCAGCCACTATGGAATATGAAGTCCAGGTCCACGTGGTGATGACAAGTTAGGTGTTGCGGTCAAATGTTTTAGCTGAGCCCCAGCTTTGAGTTAAGCTCGGCACCAGTCATGGTGGCACAAATGCCTCCGAAATGATTTTTAAGCCTTTATATTAAATAGTTTTGAGTTCCCCTCAGATATCAGGAATTCTTTGCTGAAGTCCAAGACATCTTTTAGCAAAGACAAGTCATGGCTGTGCCCTGTCTGAATTTCTGACTCATGAAGTCCAAGAGCAAAGTGAAATGGTTGTTGTTTTGGCCACGAATGTGGGGTGGTACTGTTTAATAATCAGCAATAGATAATGAGAAGAACAAAGCTTATTAAATCATGAAGAAAATTTGAGCTTGCTTGTGAATCAAGGAGAAAAGAAAAGTTGCAAGGAAAAAATTAATAATAGACCCAGACAGAAAATCAGCAAGTTTCTAGTCTATCAGAATGGTGGGAAAAACTGGAAAGAAAAAAAAAAAAAAGGCAGTCAGGTCTCTTGAGCTTTATAGATGGCTGTTAAAAAAAATTCATGACAAATCTGTGACCAGCAAGAGTACAGAAATATATGCAACAGCAAGTATTATTGAGTGCTTAGTATGTTCAACATACAAATTACAACACACACACACACACACACACACACACACATGCTTGTATTACAATTTCTGTCACCCACTTGAATATTCTTTATTGTCACGTTCTAACACTTCCTTCACTAGTCTTTGCGCATTTGGGAACTCTTTTCAAAAGAAAGCTTTTCTAATATCTTAGAAATTGCTATTCAAGACATTGTTGCATTTGATTTTGTTAAAATTACAGTTAATGATGCTTGATTCATCATCCACTCATTGCTCCTTCCTTGTAGACAGAATTAAATCTGACTGCTGGTAGTTTACAAAGAATATTTGAGAAATGTGGCAAAATCTTGCAGTCAACCATCTGTTCGAGGAGCTGTTTCTTTTCATAGAAAATATAAAGCTTATCGACAATTAAGATTCTTGATTTCTTACCATAGGAGACTGAGATGTGTCCAGCAAGATAGAGCCACTTGCTCTTCTAATACATTCTCAAAGTCAATACCTAAAGCATCGTTAATGGAACATGTTAAAGTATCTTGTAAACATTAAATCAAACTTTTTTGCCACTTTCTCCTATATGTGTTTCAATAAAGACATGACTGTGGACTTGTTTGCCTAATAATATATATTATCAATTAAATCTTCTAAGTATTTGTTTCCATTTTGTTTTTTGTAGTGGATGATAACTTCACAAAGGCAATAAATATCTCAAGGTGTTAGGAAAGCACAATATTCAATCCAGTAGGTACATCTGTTCAATAGGTCCTCATGTATTTTTCATTCCTGACATCCTCACTATATAGATAGTCCACTGTTTTCTTTTACTTGACTTTTTAAGTATAAAAATTATTTGAGAATCTTTTCTTAGCCTACCCTGTTTAAAATTATTAATTTGAAAATCTTTCTTTTTCACAATTAAAAAAAAATTTTTCCTTTATTGATTTGAGAGAGAGAGGAAGTGGCAGGGAAAGACAGAAACATTAATGAGAGAGAACATCGATTGGCAGCCTCCTGCATGCTCCCCACTGGGGATCTGGCCAACAACCCGGCCATGTGTCCTGACCAGGAATCAAACCGGTGATCTCTTAGTACACGGGTCGATGCTCAATCACTGAGCCACACTGGCCAGACTCTTTTTCACAATTTTGATCAGTGTTATCTTTCTATTAATACTAATGCTGAAAAAGTTAATATAGTGTTCCCAAATTTACCTCCAGCAGTCTGTATACCAATGTGGCTTACAGTCATATTTTGTTTATTCCTCACAGTTACTTAATTGAGTTAGCTTCCTTATCAATAATTTAAAAAAAGAAACGACCTAAATTTCCAGCTTGTCTTAGAAAAGCAGGATCTGCAATGGGAAGGACCCCAATCATGTGCTACCTTCCTCATGACCCTCTTGTTTTGAGCACAGCCAGTGGCTTTAGTAGTCCCTGGAAGCCTTTGAATTTGCAAGGCCTCTTCTACTTTGTATCTTGAGAAAGAAAGATGTAAGTCTGCATTTCCAACTGGCAGGTGAACAGCTTCATTCCAAATGCCTTGCATTGATCCTTATCCATAAAACTTTCCCAGGTTGTTCTGGTAAAAATTCTCAGACAATAAGGCCAGAAGCTATGTACTTTTTTTTTTTTTTTTTCCATTTCTTTTTTCCTGTCTCATTGGCACTGATTAATAGTGAGAACAGGTTTTATAGATTCAGCTTCTGTAATATATTCCCTCTGCTAGCTCCTCATTACCTCTTACCTAGGAACATTAGAGACTCTAAGTAATCTTCTCACAATAATTAATCCTATGTATACCCATTAGATTAATCTTCCAATTGTATAACTATAATCATACCTTGCTCAGAAAACTTTCAGTGATTTTTAGTTGCCTACAAAATAAAAAGAAATTCCTCCACTTAGCATTCTTGGCCGTTCCAAACAGGGGCCAATGTATTCTTTTTAGATCATAGCATTTCAGAACAGGCATGACTTTAGTGATTATCTGGCTCACTCCCTTCATATGTCACTGAGAAAACTAGATCTCGAAGGTCTAAGTGAACTCATCCATAATTCAATAGATAGTTGGCTGAGTGATGATCAAAACTTAGCTCTCCAGAATAAGTTCCCTGCGCTACTTCCACACACATCAACCAAAGTCCTTGTTCTAGCCAAAGAATAGTTCCTTGGCCTCTATCCCATTCATTAGTACCCATGTTTGAACCAGTGCTGCTGAGACCATTTCGAAGGTGACTTCTTACTTAAAGGCTTTGCCTATTTCTTACCCTTACTCAGAGTAAAATATATATTTTTTTAAAGTACATTATACGTTGCAATTTTGTTAGGTCATTCACCATACTTTCTGTTACATTTCAACAGGCTATTTATACCCCATCTTTTTTCAAGCACATTAAAGGAAGGGACTTCCTTTTTCTAGCAACTGTCCCAGTGTCTTGAACCTAACAATTTTAATTGTCATTGAATTCCCAGCCCAGCCTCTTTTCTCCCTCTCAACTTTACCTACCTCTAAGAACGTCTGTTATGATCTGGTAATTCAGAGTTCTTCCTCTTGCCCCAGGATGCTTCTCTTCCAAATGGTTCCATATATTGGTTTCATTAACATTTCCAAATGTCAGGATTATAATTTTGTTTTCTGTTTTGTTTTGTTTTAGCACAGAACTGATTTTATTCTAAAGTTTCTCCCTTTGGCTTTTAACATTGTAGATCAGGAACATTAACTGTTTGTGTTTTCAGGACCCAATAGTGATTTGCAGAGATGTATAAAACATTATCATGTCCAAAGGGCTATAGCCAATATAAATTGAGATCAAGAAATAGTCATCCACACAGCCTCGGATCTCTGAAAGTCTACCAGTGTTGTGTTTGTGGAATATCTCTACTATTCCTCTGACACTTGCTATTACATCTTAAGAAATCACCAGTTTAATAGTTACTTAGCTTAATATCTATTACTAATGAATTTTAATTGTATCAAACGGTTCATTCCAGTAATAGCTCCATGCTGTGTTGTGAAATTCAATCAAATATTAATTTGAATTCAGGTCATAACATTTCTAGTTATCTCCTCATAATTAAACTCTCACTTCAAAAAAAATTGGGAAAAAAAATGAATGTACTTATGTTTAGAATTACCTGTCTACTAATTCTTTGTTTTGCTGAAAAATAAAATGATTAATACTAAATACAATAATGATCTGTTGTATTTTTAGATAATAGCTGAAGGTATTTTATACTTTTATTTGAGATGACTGAGATTGATATAAATTAATGTCCTTTTAACTTTAACCTTTACTATGTTCTGGATATATGTATATACAAAACCTTATATGACCATTATAAAGTAAAATTGCCACAACTTACCCATTTACTTGACATTTTAAAATATTTAACTGTGAACATATTTTATAAATAAAAGTAAATATTATAAAATACTTAAATAATTGCTTATTTTTTTCATGGTTTCTGTATCATTTGCATTGCCTACCAATGCAAGGCCTTTTAAAATATATTCAAGGAGCTTGATTTCACTCCCTATCAGCTCTCATACAAGCACACTGAAGACAGGGACCAGGATCTACTGGCAATGAACACAATGCCTTAGGCCTAATAGGAGCACAAAGAATGTTTGTTTAATTGTTACTGAACCCTAAACCCTACTACATTTCCTTTAGTCCAATTTTATCTTCCTCTGCAGTTTTCTATTGTGAATAAATTTTAGTTCTTAGGAATATCTTAATTGCTATGTATAAGCTACATTAATCAAATGTGTTAGAATACAAACCTTCCGTATTCTACATGACCTTAATTCAACAGACATCTATAATGTGCTGCCATGATAGCAGTATCTATAAGCTTAAGAGATCCAAAGATGAGTAAAACAGGGTCCTTATCTTGAGGTAGAGGCACTCACAATATACTGGGCAAAACAAGCAGGTATGTGTTAGGAGCTGTGTGTACAGCATGCCATGCTACACAGTGGGCGGCTTGACTACATAGGCCTAAGGAGGTAAGGGATTACCTCACTGAGAAGATACCATTTGAGATAAGTTTAGAAAATATGAGTAGCCATTCACTTGGAGGGGGAAAAATAGAGGAAGCATTTTTTTTTTACAAAGGGGATATTGGGATTGGGTAGAGCTATAAGATAGCAAAATAATGAGAAGTTTGGTATGACCGCAATTGAAGATTGAGTGGAATTAAAGGTTGGGAGAATGACAAGTCATGAAAACATAAAGTTCTTTGAAACAAAACTTTTTAATGTCAGATAGGAAATGAAGATTTATTGAACATTTTGAACATGGATAATCATAAGATACATTTTGTGTGATCCCTAGTCAACATAGTACTCATATTGACAGGAAGACAGATGTTAGTTAAAAGAATGCTACAATAGTCCATATAGATGATGAGAAATTGAACCAAGGAAGATTTGTAATGTTTGATTTATTTGTTTTTGATTAGGAATAACAATAACAGAAATAGACATATATAAAAATATTCAAATACCACTCAAATTATTTTTTATATCCAGAGATTTCTCTGTTCAATATAATCATTAATATTTATAATAGGTAGTACACATTCAATAACCATATGTCAGTAAGAGAATAGAGAGTCTGTGTGACAAGTAAATGACTTAAGTGTTACTGTAGGGAATACATTTACACTTACCTCCATATGGAGACATTTGTTTTGATACTTCCCAATTACACTATCAGGCACGCTGAAGGGATGGTCTGTGTAATCCTGCTGCCTGCCAAATTGTAAGGATGTAATGTCCAACATCCCCCTTTCTCTCTGTGATCATAGTAAAAATTAATAGTGTGGCTTCTTAATTCTAAAACGTATTTCCTGAATGATCCACTGTTCATGTGCTTCTGTCTAAAGTGACTAAGCTAGAGAAGTTTGAGTCCACTTTTAGTATGAGCCATCATATTGTTCATTTAATGTAGGCACCCCAAACAGCTTATTTTCTCAGGTCTACATGGGACTTCCTGTTTAACACCAGTATCCATCCCCAGCCAGTAATAACTCCAGAGAGCAAATAAAACAACTGCTAATTTGACAGACAATAGGATATCAAATAACAAGTGTAAGACTATTTCACATTTTAACTAAGTGCATGCAGACTTCCATAGCTCTAAAAATAAAATGAGATTCTTAATATCCATTGTGTGATTGAAAAATAATACATCAAGTTTTTAATTTTTAATATTTAGGGAGCCAGTTAACTTTGATACTTCTTGCGAAGACAGTGGTAATAGATAGAAGGTGTATTTTCTTCTTTGGAGTTGCTTAAAAGATAGCCAAGAAACAGTTAAAGATATACAGCTAAACTTTAATTACCAATTTTATGTATTTTTTAAAATATATTTTTATTGATTTTTTAGAGAGAGAGGAAGGGAGAGAGAGATAAAAACATTGATGTGAGAAACATCAATAGGCTGCCTCCTGTACACCCCCACTGGGGATTAGGCCCGCAACTTAGGCATGTGCCCTGATTGGGAATCAAATCAGGACCTCTCAGTCCATGGGTGACATTCAATCCATTGAGCCATACCAGTAGGGCACTGATTTTATATTTTAAAATTTTATTATTAAATAATAACTAATTTGATATTAAGAATTATATATATACATTTATACACACACACACACACACACACACACACACATATATATATATATATATACATTTATACTTATTCCCAGCACTCTGGAAATTACCCTTGGCTAGGGTACTTATTTATACTTATTCCCAGCACTCTGGAAATTACCCAAGGCACTATCCCTTCTCAGGGGCAGCCCAAATCAAGTGACTACTAGATATGAGATGCAAGTCCCTCTGAGCAACATGGTAAAACTCTGAAAGACTACCCAGACTTCAGTGCTCCTTGTGAGTCTGGCTAAGACCTTCATGAGATTGCATTGCCACCAGATCCTTCCTCTATTCACTGCTGTGTCCTTCCCTTCCCTCAAACAAGTGTTGATCTTAATAACTTACAGGTGACATATCATCCTGATAAAGATGCAGATGATTCACTTTCAGTTCACGAAAATCATAAAGTTTGGGTGAACCAAATCTAGCCTGATGAATAAACCACAGTAGAGTGAGAGCCTCATTTTCTTATCTATTATTTTAAATAACTGACATTAATTTTAGGGTTAACTATATATATATATTAAATATAATAATAAGAAGATATAGAGTAGATCATTCATTCATTAAAAACATTCAATATCTATCATGTTTCAGCACGTCTGCTTAGTGCTGAGATGAACAGAATATATAACAAATAGCTTCTTTCTTGAAAGAATGTGCCATCTACAAGAACCAGCTCATTTAGAGGGAAATTTAATGAGCTGAATATCATGTAATTAGAGCAGTGTGGTCCTCAGACAAGCAGTATCAGCATCAACTGCTAACTTGTTGTCAATGCAAATTCTCAGGCCCACCAGACCAATTGAATTAGAAAGTCTAGGGTGTAGTTTAGCAATCTGTATTTGGCCAAGATGTCAAGTGATTATAAGCTCACTAATGTTTGGAAACAAATCTTTTAAAAAGTGATAACAAAGGAAGTTTTTAATGTAGTTATTTAGTTGTAATTTTTCTTTATAAAGGTAAAAACAAGCAGACTAAATCCATGCTATATCAATACAATATACAACTAGTTTCTCAAAGGAAATTGGACAAATAATGAAATTTAATCACTTAATAAACAGTCCTCATCCTTTAAAAAGATTTTAGAAAAGTTCTAATAAATTATGAGCACAGAAAGCAAATCAAACCAAACCAAAAACAAAAACCCTCCTTCTTTTGCTGATATCACCCTAACCCATTAGTTTTTCATCATAAAGTTCTCTCCACTTTTGTAATACAGGTAGATATAAAGATATCCCACATGATACTCTATACCTGTTACCCTAGCCTTCTAGCCATCCTTTTAAATCTTATCAGTATAGAGCTAACCCGTATATTTAGACTGACTTCATAAGGCATGGGTTCCATGACTTCAGTTACAGCACCTGGAATTCACCTTAGTCCTTCAGTTATATTACTTGGAATTCACCTTAGCCCAACTCTACCACTATTAAGAAAGAACAACATTTGTTGTATGGATGACCAAAGTTTAAGTGGAAACAACAGCTTTACAAATGTATTTTGTGACTTTTATTTCTTTGGCAAGTCTTGATTCAAATGACTTAGGAAGCTCTAGAAATCCTACTATATTAATAATTTATTGAAAATGACTTTTTTAAAATTATATTTTATTTGTATTGCTGACATTATTACAGATGTCTCCCATCCCGCTCCCCTCCCCCCGTTCTCCCCCTCCAACCTGACCCTGCCCTCCCCTCCCTCTGGTCCTCACCACTCTGCTGTCTGTGTCCATGGGCTATGTATATATGTTCTTTAGATATTCTCTTCACCTTCTTTCATCCCATCTGCCACATTCATGTCCTCTCTGACATCTGTCAGTCTGCACCATGTATTCATGTCTCTGGTTCTTTTCTGTTTATCAGTTTATTTTGTTCATTAAAATATAATGAACACGTATAAGTGAGATCATATGGTATCATTGAAATGAAAAGGGAAACCACTGTATGGAAGAACATATTCACCAATGATACATATGATAAGCAGTTAATTTTCAAAATACATAAAGAACTTGTACAACTCATCACCAGGAAGACAAACAATCCAATTAAAAAATGAGCAAAGGACCTGAATAGATAATTCTCCAAAGAGGACGTGCAGATGGCGAATGGATGTATGAAAAGATACTCAATGTCACTAATCATCGGAGAGATGCAAATTTAAACCATAATGAGATACCACCTCACACCTGCCAGAATGGCCACCATCAATAAATCAACAAACAACAAGTCCTGGCCAGGGTGTGGAGAAAAGGGAGCCCTCCTGCACAGTTGGTGGGAATGCAGACTGGTGCAGCCACTGTGGAAAGCAGCATAATTTCCTCAAAAAGATAAAAATGGAACTGTCTTTTGACCCAGCGATCCCACTTCTGGGAATATATCCTAAGAATCCCAAAACACCAATCAGAAAGAATATATGCACCCCTATGTTTACAGCAACCTCATTTACAATAGCCAAGATCTGGAAACAGCCCAAGTGCCCATCTGTAGATGAGTGAATAGAAAAGCTGTGGTACATTTACACAATGGAATACTATGCAAAATACCACACAGTTGTAAAAAGGAAGGAACTCTTACCTTTTGTGACAGCATGCATGGACCTGGAGATTATAATGCTAAGGGAAATAAGCCAGTCAGAGGAAGACATATACCATATGATCACTCTTATATGTGGAATGTAATGAAAATGTCTCTTTTTATTAGATATAGTGTGGCTTTGCAGTTATAAGGAACCCAGTATGGCCCAGATTATAGGGTGTCCTAAATATTCTGTATGCTTCCATATATAATATAGTCTAACCTCCATTATAGTTACATTGAGACTCTGGATGAGTTCTATATAATGGATTGAGAGAAGAAATGAAGTACCTGGTTTCAGGTACTTGAGAATAACGAGTCTTCTACATTCTCTGTTCCCTCGCCCCAGCAATTCTTTAATGCCCTATGATGGAGGCATCAAAATATAGAAGGCATTGAAATTCTTGAGCTCCCAGATGAATATTTAAACTAGATTGTTACCTAATTAATATAAGATTTTGAGAGACAAATACATCTTTGCTTCATTAAGCCAGTGAGATTTAAGATGTTTGTTTCTGCAACATAACCTAATATCCTCTCTGATCATCCTGAGTATAACTTGGTAGCCTTTTTCTCAATAATAACCAGAAAAGAGAGCATCATTTTTAATAGGGAACATTTATATGGCTCATAAACTGAAACCAGATTTTCCTTAAAAGTCTGTTAATTTGGGCTGTATTAAACATGAATGTGTTCTCTTCATGCATGTGGTGAGGTTTGTTGTAAAGTGACTCTGTCGGGTCTCAAATTGCAGAAACGCCTCATGTCAGAATCTTTTGAGCACCCAAATTCTGCAGAGGCAACTTTTTCCATCTCCTGTATGGATACTAGGAGCTAAATGAGAGCAGAAGTAAATAAACATTTATGTAACTCTTGTTTTCACCATGAAAAATGTTATGGACTGAATTGTGTCCTCTCAAAATTCATATGTTTAAGCCTACCTCTCAATGTGACTGAATTTGGAGTTAAGACTTATAAAGAGGTAATAAAGTTAAGTCATAAGGGTGAGTCCTTAATCTAACAGGACTGGTGTCCTTATAGGAAGAGAGAGAAACCCCAGAGATCACGTCCAGTCTGAGTGGGCACAGAAGAATTTTAATAGCCTTTTTTTTTTTTTATCAAGATCTATTTTGGGTCATTTGTAGGATCTATATCTATTGTTTTCAATATGTTGCCTTGCAGATGATGAAATGTGAGAACAACTCACCTATTGTTCTTTTCTCATAGATCCGTTTAATCCCTTTGAGGCAATTTTAGCACCACCGTTTGAAATAGAGACTAACTTAGAATCTTTGTGTTCCCGGTACCTGACACAGGGCTACGACTGTGCAGCAGACTTCTGATATACTTTGAGAATACATGGAGCACTCTGAGGCATTTTGAGGTCCCAACACAATCAACATATCTTTCTCCTGAAATGATCCAGGCTGAAAATACAATTTGGAATCTTATCTGAGGCACCTCCAAATTTTTATAGACAAGAAAATGCCTGTGTATGGTTTTGTTTTCATTGAAGTAACTACTGGATGTGATACATGTAGCATGATCAAGATATTATGATTGTTATTTATTAATTCAAAGAGATATTTATTGAATTTCTACAATGCATTTTAGGAATACAGCAGTAAAAGAAATAGACAAAAACTCTGATTCCTACACCTCACATTTTAGTTGAGAGTGGTCAACAGAAAAAAAAAATGCACACAAAATGCACATACATCAAGTGGTAAATTCTATAAATAAAGTTATATGACATTCCTTCTGTAAAAACAGAGTGCTGCCTGCCATTATTTGAGAAACACAAAATACCATGGTGATTCTTAATATTTAGCAGGATAAATAATATGACCAATTTTAATTATATATCAATAGTTCTTTTAAAAGAGACTTTTGAAAGTGGGTCAACTTGTATGTTACCTATTGAGTTCACGAGATTTCTTCTCCTCTGTGTGAGGCTCATGAAGCCTCCCCTTTTTTAAAGGTCCTGAGGACCCTCCATTCTGGCAAACTACAAATCAATTCTTGGAAGCTTTCTTTATTTACCTTCCTCTTGGAAAAGAAAAATAAAGTTCCCCACCTCCCTCTGAATGTTCCTCTCTTTCTTTTCTTTAATGCAGTTTTTATAAAGGATAAAGTCTTGTTTGTAAATTTGAAATCTGTGTTTGCTTGTTTCTAATGTGTGAGATTGATATGGCAAAGTAATCCCCCTATATAATAACCCATTCTGGCCAGATAAATCAACTCACAACTTGTGGGAATCATTTGAAATTCTCAGGTGGTATCTTCATTGGACACTTCCCCCTTATCAATTTAAAGGTTCACATTAAAAAACTATCTCATGTACTTAAATCATGATTTAATCAGCATGAGAAGGTATGCCAGGGAAGTCTTTGACCATCAACATCTGCAGCATAGGGCCAAAATATAAGGTGTATAAGGACTGAACAATATGATAGAGCATCACTTTATCCCTCTTGCCTTCTAGCTTTGACCACCACACACACACACACACACACACACACACACACACACACACACACACACTTTCTTTTCCTGTCTCAGGAATCTTGACTAGCTTGTAAAAATAACCCCAGAAAAATATTATTCTGATGGTTATTGTAACCCCAAACAAAAGGAATGACTCCCCAACTATGAGTTTCATTTAAGGCAAAAAATTGTTGCCTAAATAAAAAATCCACGATAGTATCTACTCAGCTGTTCACTCGCCTGTCAAAACTCGGACTCTGCTTCAATAAGGAAGCTACTTCACTTCAGATGGTCTACTGTACATCAGCTCAGTAAACTCTTGAACTTCTATTTAAGTTACTTAAATTTATTTTGAAAATTCAAGATCATAGTTTTCAGGACAAAAACAGTAAACTTCTCACTGGGGCTTAAAGAAAATGATAGACAAAGCATAAAGACGTCAGCACTAAATTATGTTAGGCAATAATACAGTTTAATGTGTATTTTTATTCTTAGAAAATTCCTTACGTTGGTGTAAGATCAAAACAAAATATAAAGGCAAGGCTCTAATATGCCTGTAGAAGTATTTGTGGAATTCTGATCTCTGGTTAGAGCAGGAATTCTCTATTGTTTTATACATTGTTTTATAGGTATTATGGTAATTGATTTTTCAAATACATGATATGCCTTTTGATAAACACAGGTGCAACTTCCATAAAAACATTTACTTCAATGTTATAAAGTAAAGGTATATTGTTATTGTAGAAAAATGATATAACCATTGAGATGATAAACCAGGAAGAGGTGTTTAGTACTTGTAAGTCTAACTATGGAGCATCCTTTTCCAGTAGGCAGTGTAATGATCAACCGTTGTTCCCATTTGTGGAAGCAAAATCTGACAGAGAGTGGATATTTCAGAAAGATTGAGTAAGTGAACTTTGACATTAAAGTAGGTACATCAGATAGAAATTGTAAATATCTTCATTTTGTTACAATTATCTTTAGAAACAATGTTGGAATGTCCAATTTAATATTTCTGTTGTTGTTGTTGTTGTGTGTGTTTATACATTTGTCCTATGTATTAAATTTACTCTTTAAACTTATCTCTGGTTCAATCTATAGTTTCGAATCTGTGAAGAAACCATCAGAACAGAACAAAGAGTGACATCCCAATATACTTCTAAGGGAGCAGCCAGTAACATGTCATTTAGAACTACAAATGTGCTTTGTGTAGATTCTTTTTTGTAGAGAAAGATACATGGAAAGGAGAAAGAAAGGGAGGGCGAAGGAAAAAAGGAAGGAATGAAAGAAGGGAAGAAAAGCAAAGAAATGAAAAACTTCTGAGAGAGAGAGAGCCAGCAAAAAAAAAAAAAAAGTTCTCTTGATCTAATTACATGTTTCAGGTGGGCTGTATCTTTTATGACTTCTAACATCCTAATAATAATGGGACACTGTAAGAGCTACAAGCTGTATACTACTAGAGTTTTATAGCCCTGTGGTATTTTTTTTATTTGGCCATTTTGTGATGTCTGCACAGCGTATTAAAATCAGTGAGATTAGATATGTACTCTGCTTCCCACAACACAAGCAACTTAACAAATACATACACATATAGCACACTTAAGATACAGCACTTAAGAAGGGTCTGTAAGGTGAAGGAATTAAGCAAAAAAACAAACAAACAAAAAACAATTCATAGATTCAGACAACAAACAGTGATTACCAGAGGGAAAGGGGGGTGGGAAGAGGTAGAAGAGGGTAAGGTTGGGATAAATGGTGATGGAAGGAGACCTGACTTTGGGTGATGAACATACAATACAATATACAAATGATGTATTATAGAATTGTACACTTGAAACATATACTTTTATTAACCAATGTCACCCAAATAAATTCAATAAACTTTTTAAAAAGAAGGGTCTATAACCAGTGGCTATCAGGCATACATTGATTTAAAATTTCAAGAATCCTAAAATACAATGTCTTAAAAGAATTACACAATTGAGAATAAGACTGTCCCAGGATTAAATTGGTCCAAATTAAAGATATTAACAAAAATGTTATCGGTACTTGAACTCAAGCTCTGCTAATTTAGAAAAATAGGATTGAAAGAAATTAAAAATGTATAGGGCATTTGTAAATGTTTCCTTGAAAACTATTCTAGATTTTTTTTTATCATAAGAGTAAAATGATAGCTAAAGTATTTCCAAATTGTCTTAAGATTAATAAAAAAAAATAGGGACGACTCATGCAAAATGAATAAGATGAGTCTGTTCTAGCTTGACTCAGAGTTGCACTTTCCATGTGAAGTATAGCAAACGACAGCTAAATATATTCAGGTTAGAGAAAAAAACCAGCAGCCAGTATTATTTCTTTGGGGGGAGTAGGTAATACAGATAGAATGGCCATCTGGGAGCCAAATTTCTGTAAAGGGACATTTATCAGTGGAACAGAAGGACTTCAGCTCTGCAATCTGGTTGCTATGTTTGGAGAAAAAGCACCATTTAAAAACTTAGACAGCTTTTCTATTTCATGGGCCTTTTTTACATAAAAAAATAACTCTGGTTAATATGTTACTCTAAAAATTTGCTGCATCCTATCTGTTATGTTTATCTACATTATGAACTGGCTTGGTTAGATGTCAATAGATAAATCTTGGAAGAGAGAATATGTCAGAGGAGTAAAATATATTATCACAGTCTTATTCTTCTTCTTGTCCATATTGCATACACTAAATCACACCTACCTCCTTTTCTCACAATACCCCACAGTAGTTGCTTTTCTTCTTTATCCTTCTCCCAACCATATGGTCCTACCATTGCTTGCAAATGCTTCCAATATGTTCCTGCTCATCTTCTGAAGTGAATGATGATTTGTCTTGGTTTCACTTTACTCAATATATCTTGAAACTCAAGTTAATCTTAACAACTGAATTTCACTTGAGGAAATCAGGCAAGAAAAAATTAAATAAGCATTGTGTGGTAAAGCTTCAAAAGTTAAACTTTTAGGGTTTGAATCTAAGGAAAAGTTAGGCTTTAAAGTCTATTTTGTACAATAAATCTATAGTAAAGGCAATGTTGTATAAGTATTTAAGTATAGACACACAGATCAATGGAACAGAGACAAGAAATAGACCCACATAAATATTATCAACTGATTTTCTTTTTACAAAGGTCGAAGGGAATTCAATAAAGAAAGAAATAGACTTTTTAATCAAATGGAACTGGAACAATGGCATATTCATGTGCAGAATAATAAAACAAATCTGGGTCTCTTAAGTCACCTTCATTATTACCTTCCCATATAAGGTTTTGTATATGAGGTCCCTAATAACACATAAACCAATTGATACAGATCTGGGACTCCTTGATTATACAATCTAGATTTATTCTACATTGATTTGTAAATTTCTTTCTATATTATCTAGCTTTAGACATCTTTAACAATGAGCCTCAGCTCAGAGAGACCAGGGTTTAAAGTCAATCTTAATATGCTTGTTCCATTCTGAATTGGCATTAACTTTAAGAGACAATTTATCTTGTGAGTTTCTAGCCAGCCAACATAAAGGGAAGTGGGTCAGAAGGAGCAGTGTGGGCAGAGTGTAAGACAGGGCTTAAAATAGGAGAAAAACAACAGTTGAGTAAAGATTTTTAGTTTCAAGTAACAATGTAGAAGAATCTAGTAAAAGAAAGTTCTACATTTTCACTGATTTAACTTATTTTGTTCAAGGGAAATTTTAAGGTGCGACACTGTGTCAACCAATAAAGATTTGAGGCTGTAAAATCATTTAAAATTTATTTGGGGTTTTAAACGAACCTGAGAGACAAAGATTAAGGTAGCAACACAAACTGCGCTCTGGAGAGAACAAAGAAGGCAGAGTTTATGAAGGGGAAAACCAGGAAACATAATTCTTTCATACAAATAAAGGATTGCTGCTAGGTTAACAGGGATTGGTTCGTTCCAATATGCAAATGAGGGAGGTGAACACTACCAGGCAGGAAGTGAAGTCCGTATGTGTCCACACAGCAGCTGTTCCAGGATGTTTGTGACTCAGCTTTGAGCTGATTTTAGCAGCAGGTGAGCATCTTAGCAGCAGCCCTGGGACCTGAGACAGGAGACGTGCACAGCTGTGCTTCCTGATAGCCTCCTGACTCTGTTCTAAGTGACTCCCTTAGCAATGCTTATTCTGTTTTTTTTCAATGATCAGTTGTTATCTAAAATTATTTTTGAAGCTTCCTCGTAGCAATAATAAAAAAAAAAGTGGAGATCACTAGCTGCTGGGAATATTGCTCCTGTTTTATTTTAACGTCCCTCAAATGAACAATTTTATTTATGTTGAAAGTTCCCCAAAGTGGCTACTGTACGTTTAAATTATCTTTGGTAAATTTAGATGGATTTTAGGAAAAAATAGAAATTAGAGTTAAGATGTAAATACATTCTTTAAAAAAGCTAGAATCAGACCTGGAGGAGATTCAGACTTCAAGAGAGGAAAACACCATGGAAGGATGGTCGTGGTCGATCAGACATGTTGCTGGAGCACTTCGTGGCTCGGCTCACTCTCATGACTGGCTGTCTGCAGTCGCAGTCCCAACAAATCCAGATGGCCCAAAAGAGAAAAATCATCATAGATTTTAAATAGAAGACCTAAGCCAAACTTTGTCCTACAAAGACTGAGCAAAGGAGAATATTACATGGAGAGTATTAGCTGTGTTTCAGGATGGGGCAGTGAGTGGATAATATTTATAGGGTTTTGAGGTCTGGGCTAGAATGGCTGAAGGTGGATCTTTGTAAGCATTGAGTTAACTCAGAGGGGGAAATCTGTGATATAGCTGTTCAGTACTGTAGTACACAGCATCAGGAGTCTTGAAGTGAACCCTAAAAAGTAAATTTGTGTTTGAAAGCAAGTTGTTTGATCAGGTGAGCAATAAATTGTCTTGATGGGAGAAATTTTTGCCCAGAAGCAAACTATTTGTCCAGATAAATTGGACCATAGTAATTTCCTGAAGCAAACAGTTAAGCCATGTCAATACAGATGGCCTGAATTTCCAGCAATAGTTAAAATTAAACTATGTAAACAAAGGCATCCCGATGCTCATATTTAAGGGGGAAAAAACCCAAAACAAAGGAAAACCATATACCTTGAATCTTCAGTTCACAATCCAGTTTTCTGCTTTCTGAGTATCTAACCATCAAATGATTCATTAATATTTTGAGATATAATATATCTCATATTATATCATGCATTTTAATAAATATCTATTTAATTATGCATGTAAAGAATCTAAACCAGTACCTGTCATATAGAAGTTGCACATTAAAAGCAAGTTTCTTCTTTCTAGAGAAGATTAAAACAATAAGGTCAATAGTGAAAATAATATTATAAGTTCTTCAATGTAGGAGAATAACAAAATACATTTCTTTTTATGTTCACATGGCAAACTTATTTACATATACATTTGTGATTCGCATTGGATTGTATTGATTGATTGCTACCATGTGAGGAAAGTTATTAATTATAAAATCTTAGAATGTTTGAAGAACACATTTATGACAGTTTTATGGAGTTAAATTTTATTTTTTTTGTTACATATTATAAAATTTATTTTATAAATGTATAGTTTGATGACTTTCAGGAAATTTATAAACTTGTTCAATCCTTACCATGAGTGAGTTTTAGAATATTTTAATGATTAAATTCAAGTTTACACATTTTTGGCAAGGTATTACATAAGTGATGATACTTCTCATTTCAGCACATAAAGAAACAAATAATAGCACTGTTTCATTATTAGTAATGCTAAATATGATTTTTCGGTTGATGTGGTATATATTACATGTTTCCATTTCAAAAGTAGCTTTTCCCTTTGTGATAAATACATAAGTTGATACTTTGAAACCATGTGGATAACCTGTTCCACAACTACTTTTAACCAATAATTTAGCACCCACACATGCTATTTGCCTGAATCAGTTTTTATATCAAGGTCTTCAAATGAGTGATTTTCTTGTTATGCCAGTCTATTTTCCTTCCTTCCTTCCTTCCTTCCTTCCTTCCTTCCTTCCTTCCTTCCTTCCTTCCTTCCTTCCTCCCTCCCTCCCTCCCTCCCTTCCTTCCTTCCTTCCTTTCTTCCCTTCATTCTCCTTCCTTGCTCCCTTTTTCCCTCCTCCCTCCCTCCCTCTCTCCCTTCCCTCCTTCCTTCCTAACTTTCTTTAAAATGTTGTTATGCATCCATGGATTTTCATTTTTCTTTATAAATTTACATAGTGGAAGACCCCTCAGCCTAGATCTAAATTTGGTTATTTTTTGGTGTGTTTTGTTTCTAGTCCTTTTTAGTGAACAGAGCTAGAAGGTGAAGGTGTGTGTGTGTGTGTGTGTGTATATATATATATATATATATATATATATATATATATATATATATATATAGTGTGTGTGTGTGTGTGTGCGTAGATACCTGATATTATATATAGGGATATATATATTGTTAATAGTAAAATAAATTATATATATATGTACATAGCATATATATATGTATATATATATGTATATATATGTATATGTGTATATGTACCTTTTTTGAGCATAGCCGGCTAATTTCTTCTCCAAACATGCTCCATTTTGAATTGTATCAGCAAATAATAAAACATAACATTGCCTTGAAGACTTTCCAACAGTGCTCTGATTTTTCCACACCTAGTAGGCAAAAAAATGATATTTAGCATGCTTAGGAGCCATTTGTGCACATATTTTTTTTCCAAAGTTTCTGTTTATGTCTTTTTCCCTTTTTTTCTATCAGATGCTGATCTTCTATAATTTTCATTATTTATAACACAAAGCTTAGCCTTTCACCTTTTATATATAACAAATATTTGCTTCTAACTTTTCATTTGTCTTTGATTTTGCCTATGTTGTCATTATACATACAATAAAATAAATATTTTTTATTTTCCTTATTGTACCTCTGGATTTTAAATCACAATGAAGGTTTGTTTGTTTTTTCTGCTTTTTTGTGGTTCTTGTATAATTTTCCCTTTTGACATTTAGATCTCTGCTCCCTTTGGAGCTTTTGTGTCTGAGGGATTTGAAATATGGGTTACTGTTTATGTTTTTGCAAACTGTTGTTCACTTATCCTAACTCTTTTTCTTAGTGTTTTGTTCTTCCTATTGATGTGAGATGTAACCTCCTTCACATTACTAAAATTTTAATACATGCTGGAATCTATTTTTCAACTTTCTTATATTTTTCCATTGTTCTGAATATGTGTCAGTTTCATTCTACTTTGGTTTTTAAGGATTGAAAGTATGTTTTATTATTAGGTAGGCTTAGTTTCTTCTCATTGATATCCTTTTTAAGACCTTGGCTTTTCTTGAATGTTTCTTTCATATATATTTTAATTTCATTTATCTATATTCCAACATTGGTCTTTTTAAATGGATTTTTATATTAACTTGAGAATAATTAATATTTTTATAGTTTTCTGTCATCATATCTGAAAACATATATATTGCTTAAATGTACTTATGTGTTTTTTGAGGGTTTTCAAAGGTTTCCTTTTTTAGATTTCTCTAATATCTTAAGTTTATTCACAAGTATTTAATTTTTATTTCCTATTATGATTGTTTTTATTTTCATTACATCTTCTAACTGGCCACTATTTGTACATATGAAAGCTGCTGATTTTTACATGTTAATTTTTAGATCTTTTAACTACTTGAATTATTTTATCCTTGTTTTAGTTTTGGCATTTATACTGTGAGGTTATCTAGTTAAAGTGTCAAATTGCCTGCAAATGAGAGTAATTTTCATTGCAGGTTATTATGTCAGTAATTGTTCTCTCTTTTTTGGTTGCATTGAATAATGTAGTTGATATAGTGGCATATTGTAATGGAGTTAGTAGGCATTCTTGTAATGACTAGAGAAATGGCTTTTGCTTAGTCAAGTATTCTTTTATTTAGTAAAATGTAGATTTTAGGTCTGAGGATTGATTGATTGTGTGTGTGTGTGTGTGTGTGTGTGTGTGTGTAAACATATGTTTTTATTTTTTAGTGAGAGAGGAAAGAAAAAGGAGAGAGAGATAGAAACATTGATTGGCTGCCTTTATCACGCTCCCTACTGGGGATCGAGCCCGCAACCTGGGAATGTGCCCTGACTGGAAATTGAACCAGTGACCTCTTGGTGCATGGGACAACATTCAATCCAATAAGCCACACTGGGGGGGAGGGAGGAGAAGGGGGTGTATGTAAATTCTTATATTATTATTTTATTAAAATCAAAAATGATTGTTGATCTTTTTATCAAAGGCCTTCACAGTATAGGCAACTATAGAGACATTTCCCCCTTTATCTCTCTTTTAAATATAACTTTTTATTTCAAAATGTTTTAAGATTCACAAAATGTTGCAAAATAAAGAGAGAGAGAGAGAAAGAGAAGTTCTATGTCTACTTTACACAGATAATATCTTACATAACCATAGTACAATGTCAAAATCAGGGAACTGACAATGATATATTCCTAGTAACTCAAACACATATGGTATTTCACCATCACTTAGACACTTCATTTTGTTACCTCCTGGTAGTTGCACCTTCCTTCTAATCCTAACCTCAGAAACAATTTATCTGTCCTCATTATTATTATCTTATTTTATAAATGGAATCATGTAACACATAAACTCTTGAGTTTGGTTTTATTATTTTCACTCAGCATGTTTCTTTGTGACCTAGCCAAGTGTTTGCATGTACCAATAGTCTATTGTTTTTTATTGCTGAATAGTATTCACAATAAGAATATACCACAGTCTGTTTAATTATTATGTTGAAGGACATCAAGTTTGTTTGCAGTTTGGAGGTATTACGAATAAAGCTGCTATGCACATTCATGTGTAGATTTTAGTGTGAATATAAGTTATTATTTCTCTAAGATAAACATCCAGGAGTGTGTTTGCTGGCTCACACAGCAAGTATGAAACTTCCACACCTTTCCGGAGAGGCCGTAACTTTTTATACCCCACACCATGTACGAGATATAGAGTTGCTCCACATTCTCAGTAGTCCTTTGCACTATCGGTCCTTTTTTTTTTTTTTTAATTAGCCATTAGAATAGTCATGTATTTATATTTCACCTTATATTTCACTTGCATTTATCTAATAGCTAACTATGTTGAACATTTTTAATGTCTGTTTTTGCTATCCACATATCTCCTTTGGGTGTAGTGTCTTCCTTTCTATTGAATCTAAAGAGTTCATTGTACGTGGAATCTAAAGAACAATATAAATTAAACAAAACAGAAACAGACTCATAGATACAGAGTCAAGACTGATGGTTGCCAGAGGGGAGGGGGTTGGGGGACTGGGTGAAAAGGTGGAGAAATTGAGAATACAGATTGGTAGTTACAAAATAGTCATAGTTATGTAAAGTACAATATATAAAAAACAGTCAATAATATTGTAATAACTATGTATGGTGCTAGTCAGGTACTAGAAATATCAGAAGGAACACTTTGTAAAGTATATAACTGTCTAACCACTATGCTGTACACCTGAAACTAATACAAAATAATACTGAATGCAAACTAAAATTGAAAAAAATTAAAATATGTTTGACATTAAATGATGTGTTGTGGAAATGTGCACCTGAAACCTGTATAATTTTGTTAACCAGTGTTATCCCAATAAATTCAATAAAAAGGAAAAAATGTTTGACATTAAAAATTCCTGTGTAGTCTAAATACAAGTCTTTTGTTTTGAAAATATTTTTAAACTAACAAAATAGACAAATTTTTGTTGCATTTGAAAATGAGAGACACGTTAAAAATTTAAGTTTTTATTAAATTGGACAATTAATTTCAAAGACTTGGACCTCTGAATGTATGCCTCTGACACTTGGGAATATCTAGATTATAAATTTAGGGAGAAATTGTATTTAGAAAGGAAAAAAATAATTTTTAAATAAGAGACATTGATATAGAATGTAGAAGTGCTTAGGAACCAGATATTATTATACTTTAATAAAAAATAGAATGACTATCAGTGTTTTTTATTTCTGTATAAAGAATAATAGTAGTAAAATTGCAGATTAACATTTCCTCTTGATTGAAATTTAAGTTCAGCTGAAGCAAAGAATACAGATGAGAAATGTAAGGACGTTCTGGGTCATCCCCTGGGACCTATCATAGCCTTTACTCAATCAGTATTCTGACTTAGAGTTTTCTCCAACACAGGCACTGGTCTCCAGGAGATAGAAGTGGAAACTGGCAATCCTTTTAAAGCTTGGACTCCATAGTCCCAGAATATCATTTCTGCTGCTTTCTCCTGATCAAAACCAGTGAGATTCAAAGAGAAGAGAAAGTCCAACTCTTGATGTGAGAAAAGGCATTGGCTTACGAGTATAAAGTGGTAGCCATCTTTTGGAGACTATTATATAGACATTTTTCTTTTTCCTGGAAAATTGACTGTAAGTTTCTTAAGGGATGAAACCTTGCTTTATAATTCTTTACATTCCCCAAATTACTTCCCATACTATTAATACATGATATTTGATTGTTGCTTGGTTTCTAACAGGGTTAAATTAATCTTTTTTTTTTTTTTTTATCCTCACTAGAGGACATTTTTGCATTTATCTTGAGACAGAGAGGGAGGGAGAAAGGAAGGAAGAGAGAGAGAGAAACATCAACGTGAGAGAGACATCGACTGGCTGCCACCCACATGACCCCAACCAGGGCTGGGGACAAACTGCAACCCAGGTACATGCCCTTAGCAGGAACCGAACCCAGGACTCTTTGGTCCGTGGGCTGACGCTTTAACCACTGAGCCAAAACAGCCAGGGCTAAATTAATCATTTTGTCTGAATATTATGATGAATTCTATCACCAACAACAGTATTTCAATAGATGACACATTTTACTGACATATATAACCACTGTATTTTAATATGGATTGTATAGTTTCCACATGGAGAGATATATGTCATTGAAAGACAAATGCCATTAATGTTGGAATTATTTAAATTCTATTACAAATTTTAGTTGTGTTGAAGGTGCTGAAAATTTTTTCCCACTATATTCAGATTTCATTTAACATGAAAAAATTTTTTTAAAAAGTTCAAGAAAGCCAGGCTGATGTGGCTCAGTGGGTGAGCATCAACTCATGCACCAGGAAGTTGCCGCTTCTATTCCCTGTCAGGGCACATGCCCAGGTTGTGGGCCAAATCCCCAGTTGGGGCATGCAGGAGGCAGCCAATTGATGTTCTCTCTCATCGATATTTCTCTCTTTCTCTCGCTCTTCCTTACTCTCTAAAAATCAATAAAGAAAAAAAAGATCAAGAAGAATAGAGAAAGTCAGACAAAATTTTATTTGCTCTAATATCCATTTAAATTCAATAATCAGAAAGGTGTAATCATAGAAAAATACACACACAGTTACAGATAAGGCCACCTACTCCCATCTAAAAAATAACATATAATAAGCAGTATGGAATGATAATAATTTTTTCCCACTAAAGTTCCTCCTAAGAAATTTTACTTCTACTGATGAGTTTGCACCATGTCATAATAATATAACTAATAATAGTTAAGAGTTGTTGAATTGTGTAAGCAATATTCAATTGAGCACAATTGGATACTTCTTTAAGTTAAAGTATACGTTCTTATTGTTTTTCTTTATCCTTGCATTCTGCCACGAAAAATACCACACTTCTTAGACATAATGGATACTTTAAAAACTTCAATATTATTTATTAAATATTAATAATATTTTTACATTTGATTTCTTAATTATAATTTTGATGAACCAAAGGCAAATTAAATTAAATTAATATTTTTAAATCCTATTTAGATGAACATATTATTTTTAAACTTTTAGAAAATGAATACTTAATTTTGGTTTCTCCTTTTTCCTGGGGGGCAGAGCAGTAAAAATAGCATTTCATTTGTTGCATTTTTTTTTAAAGAATCTACATATAAAATCAACATATTCTATAAATTTCTGTAACATTAACAGTCCAGGAGACTAAATTACATAGTAGAAAGTGCTTTTAATTATAAGAAAGATAGTTTTTCAATTATGATTCTTGATTTTGCATTTAGCAGTTAAAAGCCAATATATAACTTACCTTCTCTGCATCTTAGTTTACTAATTTTTTTCAATAAACACATTGAATTATTTAAACTATAAAATCAAATAACATGTAGAAATAATATAAATTTAGATTTTATTTTAGCTTTTTGACTGATTAGTAATATTTTGTTCATCTTTATAACTACAGGACTTATGATATGACCTTATGTACAGCAGGGAATTCTTACGAGTTTAGCAAATGAATAAAATAATGTAAACTAAAGAAAACATTGGGTTTTTTTATTTTAAATATTTGTTTTAAATGTTTTTATTGATTTTTTTTAGAGAGAGAGGAAGGGAGAGGCAGAGATAGAAACATCAATGAGAGAGAAACATCGTCAACATCCATCAGCTGCCTCCTGCACGCCTCCTACTGGGGATCAAGCCCAAAAACCAGGCATGTGCCCTGACTGGAAATTGAACTGGCAACCTCTTGGTGCATAAGTCGATGCTCAACCACTGAGCCACACCGGCTGGGCAAAACATTTTTTTTTTTAATGTGAAGTGATGAAGGTCAACAGCATATAGATTTCAGCAAGATAACATCTGTAGAATTTATAGAGTTTTCCAAGAGGATTTGTAATATACTCACATCCTGCCTTTTCTAAAATACAGCAATTCAGTGCTGTATTTTAGAAAAGTTAGTGTGATGTTAGAAATCACACTAACAAGGTGTGATTTCACAAGTCCCATATACTCTCTCATATTCATTTTCTTCATTTGTTTAATTGGGTTATTAATACTTCATCTCTGTAACATTGTGAGGGTCCAAATAAATACATGTAAAAACCTGCTGTAAAACATAACTTAAAATTAATCAAGGGATTCATTTCAAGAGAGTGAAAGCTTTAGTCTGACTTGTTTCAGTAGAGAAAATATTTTTCACACAACAATTGAGATAATAATAGTTAGCTAAAATTCAACCCTCCTCCCTTTTTATACCAGTTAATCTTCTTTCAACCTATCATCTATTCAGATAAAGTAGATTTCAAGTACCTTGTCCTCCTCATGAGATATAAAGATTCACAATATGACGGAATATCTTGGAATCTGGTTAGAAAGACCCATTCCTTGCTTTGCTGTGGTATCATCCATCTTTTAAATGACTCCTGAGATTTTGTTGGTCAGATTCAGTTTGTCAACTTCATTTCATCTCTTGTTAGACAAATGCAATATTATACATTGCCTGTAAAAAGCAGGAGACAAAGCATATAGGTTATTCTGTCTTATGGTAACTTTGAAATCATATCTTACCCACTTAAAACCTCCTCTGATAATGATAATGGGCATGCAATAAAATGTTATTTTGCCAAGTTGCCTCAGTGGATAGGAGGAAGGTGCAGTCTTGCATCTCCCTAAGTATAAGTGAGAGATGACCTCATTTATTTGTAATAGCGTAATTAGGTGACTATTTGATTGATGCATTTTATATTTATTATTACCTTTAGAAAGTGTCATTGACAACAGTAAATGCTTATGGCTGTGCTGTTTGAACAGGTATGAGCTACATGTGTATCAATTTGGTCAAAAGTATAATTCAGCCTCACACAGTGTATAATGCAAACAACTTCACAGAGGTATTATTTTTCAAACACAGTAGAACTTTGCTATTGTATGCAAGCTATGCTTTTTGCAAAATTGCATTTCCAGAAACCATATATATGTGTATTTTATATATATATATATATATATATATATATGTATAAAAGCAGATGGCTATAAAATCAATTTTACTTCCTCAGAAACAATGCTATATGTAGATGTTATGCTCTATCAGAAATGTGTTCTAATAGTAGCTATAAACTAACAATATGAAATAAAATTAAAATGCTGTACTTTGGAAATATAGAATTATTCAAATAAAGGACATACTCTCATAATCATAATATTTCAAAGTTTCAGATATTCAGAGACCAATCTCCTAATTTTCACTTGAGGGAATTGGAACCCAGTTTAATTATTTGACCAATATTAACTGTCTAGTTGGTGATAAATATAAGACTAGATTCTAATCTCTACACTCCCAGACTAATTATATTCTAATTACTTTAGACCAACCTCCATTACAAAAATCCAAAAATTGAAATTATTTACAAGTGAGCAGTTTGTCTGAAGTGAGGTCATGTGTGGCAGATGTGTTATTAGATCTTGCATCTGCACAACCCAGATACTTGAGAGAAATTTTATCTACAACTAGATTATGAGACCCCTTTTGCAGGAAATATGTGCCAATTGCAAGATATAAACAAGATGCCTTAAAAAATGGAAATGTACCATTTTTATTGCAGATTCTCTCAGAAAAAGAGGAGAGGAATGAGGGCTTTATGTCCATTTTTCACTATAGTGGATATGATAAGAAATTTGTAAAATTGCCTTCTTATTGTTTTTAACTAACTCATTTATTCAACATGTTTTTCTAGAAGACTCACATAAGACAGGACTTGTTTTAATCCTAGGGATAAATATTGGGGAAAATTCATGATTGCTAATTGAATGTCACTATGCTTCCAGAAAAAAGGTCATTTGAAGAAAGTATAGTGAGTCCATAAAGTAGCTAAATTTCAGTGTTTAGTGTGGAAAGTTCCTAGTTACTGTAGCCTTATATCTTCATCTTACTATATAGTACTATAACACTTAAAGATGGGGACATAAAAGAGGTTTTTAAATTTTTCATTATAATGGGAAATAGTTCAAAAACATATTCATAAATTTACTTTACCATAGATCATGAAGAGATATGGAGTTATATATACATATATCCTTTGTTCTTTAGTCTCTATGAAAGTAGTTCAGTTGCTTCTTTCCATCCAGCCCCTGGAGTTAAAACTGCTCAAGGATGTTTGGTTGGTTGATTAAAATGGGATTTAGATATCACATTTTAAGGTTAAAATGTTAAGGTTAGTACTCTGAATACTGTGACAGTTGGCTTCTTATGATTAGGGATATCATGGACCCAAAGTATGAACTTTAGGAGTACTACAGGAGATAAGGTAGTGACCAAGAGTTCAGAAGTCTCAACTCTAGGCTTACCAATTAGAAAATGTTTTTTAAAGATCTTCATACAGGCCACTGGATAGACCATACTAACACTATGCCAATGTAAATAACATTAGCTGATAGCATTACTTTTTAAATTTTTGTTCAGGGATACTACGGGTAACCAACTAATTATATTGCCAGATTTATGCTATTGAATTAAATTAACAGGCTCTCCTAAATTGGTAACATTTGAGTTTTCAGTGATACTAGGTTTTGGCTGGAAGGTCAAATTATCCAGTGAAAGACATACTAAGTAAACGTCTCTCTTGAGGTAAAACAGAGTATGTGAGTTGACTTCTAGACACAGATGTGTTGAGAGTAATGTATTTTAAGAATACATGTATGGCAAATATAACTATTGGTAAATGTTTTCAGACATATCTGTAAACTGTGTTTCTTCATTTAAAAATGGTTGTAATAGTATTTTCATGGAGTTGTGAGAACACACATAAGACTTGTGTTTGTAAAAGCAAATATCATAATTCATACACTAGATTAGCACTTAATATATGGTAGTTATTTCCTTTCCATCTAAAAAGCTCATATGTAATTATCTGGTTGTGTGTATAAATTAAGATCCATTGTTTGCCATTTTTTTTCAAAAGACATCAGTGTGATGTATGAATGTTTTTAATCAAGTAAGCTTACACAAAGGACCTAATTTCCAAGCCTGAAAGTGGTTCTGCATAACATAAGGGAGTATCAATCATTAAAATAGTCAGACAAGGAAAATTTTACATGAACCAATCTATGGGGAATTTCCTGGGTGGCCAGAGTTATCCGATTTGAGACTTGACAGAGCTGAAAGTAAAGAGAAGTTTATTTTTCTAATTGGGATTCTAAGACAGTCTTCCAAGAAGCACTGAATAATTCTCTAATGGTAATTAGCTTGGCTCTTAAAAACAACCTTCTGCTTATGGCCAGGTAGCTCATTTGGTTTAGAGCATTGTCCCAGTACTCCAAGGTCATAGGTTTGAACCACGGTCAGGTTACATTCATCAACCAATGAATGCACAAATAAGTAGAACAACAAATCAGTTGTTTTCTCTTCTCTCTCTCTCTCTCTCTCTCTCTCTCTCTCTCTCTGTCTCTCTCTCTGTCTCACACACACTTCTTTAATTGTTCATAGCAGTCTCTTAAGATTCTTTGTATTTCTATGATATCAGCTGTAACTTCTCTTTCATTTCTGTTTTTATTTATTTGAGCCCTATTTTTAGTTCTTGGTGAATTTGACTAGAGTCCTAAAAATTTGTTGTCTTTTCAATGAAACAGCTCTAGGTTTTATTTATCTTTTCGATTGTCGTTTTAGTCTCTATTTCATTCATTTCTGCTCCAATCTTTACTATTTTATTTCTCTTACTAACTTAGAGTTTTATTTGTTCTCCTTTTTCTAGTTCCTTTAATATAACATTAGATTGTTTAAGATTTTTTTGTTGTTTCTTGAGGTAGGCTTATCATTGCTATGAACTTTTCTTTTAGAATCACTTTTGCTGCATCCCATATATTTTGTTATGTCACATTTCTGCTTTCATATGTCTCTATTTTTTATTTCTTTTTTTTTTTTGTGAGAAGTGCAGATAGTTTTATTTATTTTGCTTTGTTTTAATTTATCTTTATTGTTGAAAGTATTAGAGGTATCCCTCCTATTTTTATTTCTTTTTTTATTTCTTCAGTGGCCCAGTGTTTGGTTCAGATGGCTTCGATGATGAATTCTACCAAATGCTAAAAGAAGATTTATTACCAATTCTTCTCAAATTCTTCCAAAAAAATTTGAATAGGAGAAAATGTTTGCAAAATAATTTTGTGAAGCTAGCGTTACACTGATACAAAAACCAGTTCAGATCAACGAACTAACTAAATAAATAAAATCACAGACCAATACTCTGATAAACATAGATGCAAATATCTTCAACAAAATATTAGCAAATCAAATTCAGTAACACATTGAAAGGATCATATGCCATGATCAAGTGGGGTTTAGTCCAGAAATGCAAGGATGTTTCAACATCCACAAAACAATTAATATAATACACAACATTAACAAAATGAAAGATAAAAATTATATGATCATCTCAATAGATGTAGTAAAAGCATTTGACAGAAGTCAGCATTCATTTATGATAAAAACTCTCAACAAAGTGGGTTCAGAGGAAACATACCTCAACATAAGAAAGATCAAATATGACAAATCCACAGCTAATATCACACTCAACAGTGAATTGTTGAAATATTTTCCTCTAAGCTTAGTAATAAGACAAGAATGCCCACTCTCACCACTTTTAACAACATAGTATTAGCAGTCTAGTCTTAAAAATAGAAATTAGTCAAGAAAAAGAAATGAAAAACATCAAAATTTTTAAAAGAAGATGAAAAACTGTTACTATTTTCAGAAAATATGATGCTATATACAGAAAACCCTGAAGACTCCACCAAAATATTATTTGAACTGATAAATGAATTCAGTAAATTTATAGGATTCAATGTTGATATGAAAAATCTGTTGTGTCTCTATATACCAGCAAAAAAAAAAAAAAATCAAACAACTCATTTACAGTTGCATCAAAAAGGAAATAATGGCCCTGGTCGGTTTGACTCAGCGGTTAGAGCGTCGGCCCGCGGTCCAGAGAGACCTGGGTTCTGTTCCCGCTAAGGGCATGTGCCTCGGTTGCAGTTTGTTCCCGGCCCCGGTTGGGATCGTGTGGGTGGCAGCCAGACGATGTGTCTCTCTCACATCAATGTTTCTCTCTCTCTCTTCCTCCCTCTCTCCCTCTTGCCCTATCTGAAGATGAATGCAAAAGTGTCCTTGGGTGAGGATTAAAAAAAAAAAAGGAAATAATGACTAGAAATAAATTTAACCAAAGATTTCAAAGGTATAAACACTGAAACCTATAAGATATTAATGAAAAAAAAATATAAAGACAAAAATAAATGAAAATATATATTGTGCTCATGGATTGGAAGGATTAATATAGTTAAAATGGCCATACTACCCAAAGTAATCTATAAATTTAATGCAATGCCTATAAAATTTCTAATGGCGATTTTTAAAGAACTAGAACAAATAATTTTAAGATATATATGAAACCAAAATGTCCCTAAGTATCCAAAGCAATCTGGAGAAAGAAAAGAAAGAGAAAGAGGAAAACTTTTAATTGGTACTTAGTACTAATACCTTAATTTTGTTTTTCTCAATTTACACAGACCAGAAGTAGCCAGGACTTATTTATATGTAGCTGGAAGGGTCCTAAGAGATGGGAGTAAATGTCCCAACAGAGTATAATTCACTTTTGTTGCATGGATGAATAAAAACAATTAATAGATAAATGCAGTTAGAGAAGTCACTATTTTAAAAGAAAACTTACAGGAAAAGTAATAATTTTGATGTTGAAACATCATCCTGTTATTTTGCTCTTGTTAATTTTCAACATTTACAATTGGACATATTTTTAGTCTTTGTAAAATGTATAGGACATAGTGAAAATATATTCCTTAATTTGGAAAAGACATGATTTATATTCAATTGATTCAAATAAACTATTCCAATGAGAGAGATGATCTTTAGGTTTGTGAAATTTCTATGCCTGCACTTCCCCAGGAAAATTTTCTTATACTAAACTTTTATGAGAACTTTGCAAAAAAACAACAAACAAAAACTGAATGTTTATTGCAGAAATAGGAAAACTGATGAGAAAGGAGGAAAGAAAAATATTAACCATAAACTATTGTGAAAAATAACAATATGTTAAAATAGAATGTAAAGATTGGTTTAGCATTTTTAAATGATAATTTGGCAATATCTAGCAATATTTGAAATTTGCATAGTATGTTTCAGCAATTTCACTAATGAAGGGTTACTCACACGTGTCAAAAGAGGGGAATTGCTATATTTTTATAATGGTAAATATTGAAACTAATTTTCATAAATCATGTATAAATACTATAGTAAATATTATATATGACATGATGTAAGTTACATGTGAGCATTTACTATAATTATAATGATTACCATTATTGATATTTGTGCTGCATATTTTTCATTTCTCCTCCAGACCTATTTTCTATCCATCTCCAGCCTACTTGCTCTGGAACTGGGAAGGTAATGCCTGTGGACTACAACCTCAGACCTCCTACTTGACCTTCGCTTCTGTTTGGAGCCCACAAGTAAATTATCAGAAATCTAAAAAGATAAGTTTGGGATATTTTATTTCTATAACTCCCTCCATGCCAAGTCACAGGATGTGACCCAGGTTCAGTTAGGGACCATCTCTGATTTCTGGTAGCTATTCCTGTTCCTCATTTCTTCAGGCCTAGGAATGGTAGGTAACAGAGTCCGCTGCTGTGAGCCGCTAGGTTCTGCCTTATGCCCTAAACCCATTCACACCTTTGTAAGTAGTCCTTGTGGTTATCTTTCCTTTAAGCACCCACAATGAGTGAAGAGTTGACTGCCTTCAGCACCTTTTTCACAGTCTCCTTCACTACTTCATATGCTCATTGCTGGCAGAGCTCTCCTTTCATTTTCGGGCCTCTACCTTTTCTTTATAGCTTTTTGTTCAGAGAAGGTAACCCCTTTCCTCAACATAGTGATCAATCCTGATTATTCTGAGTTAAACACAGTAATTCTATCCTCTGCAGCAGCCATCCATGTAGGAGTGGGTATTGGTACATGAAGAGAGGTCTAGTGAGGGGCTTCTAGGATCCGCTCTCATGAACTTAAAAAAAGAGAACACGGGAAGGGGTAGTTTGTCTTGGGCATTGGCAGTCTGGATGTGCTGCCTGGAGCTGACGTGGGTGCTACTCCACTGTGCCAACATGGCTCAGCAGGCAGGAGAAGAGAACCTGAGCCTTTAAAGATGAGAGTGAGTTGACAGATCCATTAGTCTCAGGGTTGCCTTTCTTTGTGTATCCCCTTCTGTGAAATACTACATTTTCTTAATTAATATTCAAACCATTTTGAGTGGGTTTTCTCTTACTTGAAACTGAAGGCATGCCCATGACAGGAACACCATTGAACACCGGAAAGCACTAAAAAGAATGAGGTAAATTGGCTCTTTTGGAGTTGCAAATATTTCCAAGAATGATTACAATTGTTCACAAAGAAAATAAAGTGAAGGTTATATGTAATAATATATGTTAAATATTTGATATATATCATTAGGTATTACTATATATATAATCATCATTAGATTATACTATATATAATATATAATCTAATGTATCTCACATACATTACCTAAATAATAATATTTGTAACATCTACTGATATTTTGCCCCATTATCCAGACATAATATGTGTGGTTTATTGAATTTGCTCATATTGATAGAATATACAAAGGAACTTAATTTTACTTTATCCTACCTTTTTTTAATTTAATTTTATTTTTTCCATCACCATTTATCCGCTCTATGCCCTCTTCCACACCTCTTCCTCCCCCCCTACAATCACTGCAGTGTCCATGAGTTCTCTCTTGTTCTTTCCTGTTTTGCTCAATCCCTCCAGCCACCCCCAATACCCCCACCCCACCCCACCTGCACTGTCTGCCTGCTCTCTATCTATGAGTCTGTCTCTATTTTGCTTGATACTTATGTGTTCATTAAATTCTGCATATGAGTGACATCATGCCGTACTTGTCTTTCTCTGACTGGCTTACTTCTAAACCCACTCATTGGCTTACTCTTCCCTCCTCTGGATATTATATTTGGCAAAACCCATAGCTCTTGGGAGCAACTCCAGGGAATCATATATAATCCATATTTTCTTTATTAAATATCTAATCTAACCTAGTGATAAAGCTCCCATCTCTAAATTTAAATATTTTTTCAACCCAATTTGCGCTTGCTTTAACTTTATAAACCTTCAACAGAAAAGGAAAACCTTCAGGTGTTCACTTTCTCACCACCTTGTTATTCCACTGCCCCTTCTCATGTAGCCCTGGCTCCTTTAGAAATGGAAGAGAAAGAGAAGGTCGGGGGAAGGAAAGTCTGAATTTACTGAAAGAGTACAGACTGACTTGGGCCTTTTGTGTACTCTATCAACAACGTTTGGCTCATTTTCCTACGGGGTTTATTTATGTTTTGGTGGATTTTCTCTAGGAAGGTCTCAAGCTACAGGTCTCTGTAAAGGCTTCTCGTCACAACCATTTATCTATTTCCACAGCCACTGTGTTTCTAAGTGGCATCCCTCTGTAGGGGTCATGTCACCTTGCACGCACTGAAAAGGAAACCTGTGGACAGTTATCCACGTCCTCCTTCTCTTACCAGGATATACATTTGGTAAATACACCTCTTTGTCTCACTTTTGCCGTGTGTAGTAAGCCTATGTCTCTCTGTAGTCCCTCTCTCTCAAGCAATTCTAACCAGGATTCAGATTTTGAAATTTCAAACTTCTAAGCAATCCATATTCTCAGACTCCAGAGGACAATGGCCAAGTTCTGCAATGCTTACCTCAAATTCTGCCGGTATTAGTCTATCATTTACCTTCAAATAAAAGAATGGTAAGAATCCGTTCAGTTGCTAAAGAGATTAGAACATTGGGATTTCTGTAGAGGGAGATTTGGTGTGCTGTGTGATAGGTTTCCTGTTCTCTTATCTTGAGCAAAGTAGAAGGGACATAACCTGCCACCTGCCTGAAGACAAGTCAATCATTCAGCTTGATATAGCCACCCACTTTGCAAATAGCCTTACAGTTTAATTTGCAATGGGTTGATAATTGGCACCCGATTGTCTCAGCTTTGCAACAACTGAGACTGAGCCCGTAGTTAAAATTTTAAGGTGGAAAAAATTCTATTTTTACAATACCCCCAGTAATGGATATGTGAATGCATAGGAAAAAGATGGATGAACATACAAAAATGTCCATAAAGATTGATTTTGGAGAAGGAAAGGCTGTGGGATTGAAGTAGATGAAAGGAGGAAGGCACATTTAGTATTTACAATACACACTTCTCTTTTGTTTCAATTTTAAAAATTATTATTCATGTGACATTTATGTACCTGAAAATACAAACTTTAAAAAAATAAAAAAGAGGTGAGAGCAACTAGACTTTAGAAACAAAAACTATTAGAAAATTCATTAGATCATAAAATGCTGAACAGTGGGAATTACTTTTCATCACTGAATCCCTGGACTTCAGACATTGATCTCTCTGCATGGAGAAGTTTAATAAGTATGTGCTCAATGAAGAAAAAGAAGGAAAAATGGCATACCTGGAGCTCCCAGTCAGGGACTTAGGGTATATCCTATCTTATGTATTTTGAGAGCAACTGTCACACCAGCTAGATAGAGAAACAGGGCATTCCCCACCCCATTTCCCTGAAGACTAGAACAGGGGGGAAAAAAACATTTTCTACCCACTCTGATGAGATTCATGTAAAATTAAGGTCGATTCTCTTAAGAAATGAAGATGAACACCTGACCTTGTGCCATTTGGGGACAGTTAATATAGTTTTCTGGATGCCTAAATAGGTAATGAAACAGATCTCTGAGTAGGCACTCCTGCAGTAAAAGAAAACAATCTAAATACCAGGGACTGTGCAGGTACATTTGACCATAGCAATATTAACAGAGACCTTTCTAGCTCAGTTTGAAATAGACACAAAATATACTAAAAGCATTCATCATACAAGGAGCTCCTAGTTATGAAAATGATAGTATGCATAAAAATATAATCCTCCAGTAAATTTAAACCATATAAAAATAACCTACTAATTACCAAAAAAACAAAACAAAAACAAAAACCATTAAACGCAATATTGATTACATTTTTGTTTGTCCTCTTAGAATTTAGGACTTTCAGGGATATTTTCATAACCTATTATTTTACAGAAGACCAGAAAAGATTGCATCATTTCACAGCAAGCTGAGATATTTAAAATCATTCTTCTGAAAACTTATTTGAATAATAGTCATTGTAGCAATCCTAATGGTTAAAGGCAATCTTAAGGATTGTAACTGTGATGGATTTGAGAAAGCAGTTATCTCCTATCATGTATGTCTCTTGATCACAGCCCTTCCCTACTCTCCCCTCCCCATGTTTAAAGGCAGAATGGCAAGAGAAACGTGGTTTGTGTGTCCTAAAAGGCACAGCATAACCAGGACTATTGAATAAAGGCAGAAAGGAACAGTCTTCATCCTTTGCTGTGGTGTAGTCAGGGAAGGATGGATCATGAGCTAATTGGCCTCAGGATTTTCACACCAGCTTTTGGAGCCCTTTATTTGATCATTGCTACAGGGTCACTGCCTATGTGGGGCAGTGCTATAGAAACCAATCTACAGTAAGAAAAGACGTGGAAAGTGAGGAATAGCTATTAATTAGACAGAGGTGAATAAGTTGTACAGTGAAAACTCGGGACTGCCATACCTTGAGAAGAAATTTGGCCGATGTAATAGCCTGCACATTAGTGACAGCAAAGGATGTCTGCAAAGAATGGTTTTCTAAAGGTTGAGACTTTATTCCTGCCTCAAAGTTTCTTGCATAGCACAGAGCTTTATCATTCACCTATCACTGTCACAAAAATAACAAGGGCTTCCAGACTTTCTACTGAACTTTACAGATGTTTGCAAAGCATTTATGAGGCTCCTAAAGGTAAATGTGTTCCACTTGACTTATATAAACACTATTAGGATGAATACACCTTCTCAGCCATTTTTCTTTTTTCAATGTCTTTGTGTTTGCAGATATTACCTCTGAAATGTAAATGGAACTTCTTTGTTCTCTTACTATGGCATAGACTCTCAATTCTAGTATTGAAACAAAAATAGATTTATTGTGCAATGCAGTTGTGGTCCCTTATTTGACATCCTGTAGTAAAGAATCTTTCTGTGTGCTAAAAATTTAACACAGAACTCTCAGAGATATGAGGAACAATGTAAACTCATTTAATGTTTACACCCCCCCCCAGGCATTTTTAATAGAATCTTTAGGCATAACATGTTACATAAGTGCATAGAAACAGAGTGTTTCAATTCCAGTCTTTATCATCAGCAAGAAAGTAGAAAATAGTGCTTCCTCTGCTAAAGAAAAATTTGCTGGTGATTACACTTTTTATAGTTGAGCTCCTTGGATGATTTTACTTGTAAAGAAAAGGGTAGTAACCATCTCATATTTTAACGGAAGAAGTAGAGAATAATAGATCCATTTTCATCACATTGCACTGTTTTGGGTCCTGAAAGAGATTCCTCAATCTTCAGAGATTTTGTTTACAAAGATAGTTTCTATATACTTGTCAATGACTTCAGTGGCTCTGTAGTTTGCAAGCCTTCAACAAATATGAGATCGATAATGTTCGAGGCAAATAATGATAAAACTGCTCTAGAGAAAACCTTTCCCTTTCCTTGCCAATGAATATTTTTAAATGGATGACGATCCAGTTATATTATAAAGCTTAATGCTAAGAGGAATAGGGTATTGCTAATTAAGTTTGGGTGGCCAAAGAGAGCAAGGCATTGCTTTCTTGGAAAATTTAGACATCCAAGACTTTCTAAAGATCCGGCAGAAAATAGAGACAGAATTTATAAAAACTAAGTTCTATGACTTTCAAATACAGAAAAATTACATTCTTTGAAATTCTTGTCTTCAAATGGAATGGGATCAAGCCTAAATGTAGGAGTTAAGATTGATACCAGAAATATTATATTCCTTTGATTAATAAAGAGAAGCTGAACAGAAATGCACAAGTAAGTTATTTTAATGAGGATGCACTCAAAGCTTATAGTAATGGTGGTAGCAGTAATATTGACCACTATTATAAAACATAGAGGGTTTATTATGCTTCATATGCTATACGTGATATTTTACATGCATCTCATTTATACCCAGGCAAATTTTACAAAATACTTTTATCCTAAATTTATAGAAAATTTAAAGTGACAGTTCAAAGGTCACATACAGCTAGTAAGTTGAAATTCAAATACTAGGTCATCTGGTCCCATAGCTTCTGCTCTTGGCAATTATTTTGATTGTGTGATGCTGAATAATACATTACTACAAACATAGTGTTGTAAAATAACAACAATCCTTTATTAACATTATTGTTCATGGCTCTGGGGGTTGACTGGGGAAAAATAAGTGGTTCTCTGTGGGTCTCTCATATGACTGCACTCAGGCAGTGACTGAAGCTGGTGTTATCACAAAGGATTTCTCACTCATGGGTCCCACTATTGTCCAGGATGTTTACACACGATGTCTTCTTGTAGCTTGGGCTTTATTGGAGCAAGGCAGCATAGTTCCAAAGGAAAATGCCTTGAAATAAGAGTGTGGAGAAAGCTTTATTGTCTTTTTTTAAACTGACCTTCCAACTCAAGCAACATCACTTCAGCAGAATTCCATCCATTAGAAGTCATATTTTCAAATGGGAAGAAACGTGCTCTATTCCCTAATAGGATTAGTGGCAAGAAATTGTAAATGTCTTTTTATTATTTATTTTTTAAATGGTGATAAAATACACATAACATAAAATTTGACATCTTAGCCATTCTAAGTATACCACTCAGTGGCATTAACTACGCTCACAATTTGGTGCAATCATCGCCACCATTTGTCTCCAGAATTCTCGCAAAGTGGAAGTTCTGTGGCTGCGAAAAATGTCTCCATACCCTGTTCCCCAGCTCCTGCAAACCACCATTCTACACTCTGTCTCTATGGATTTGACTACTCTAAGTATCTCCTATGAGTGTAACTATATAGTATTTGTCCTTTGTGACTGTCCTTTTTCACTTAGCATAATACCCTCAAGGTTCATACATGTAACATGTGCCAGAATTTACTTCTTTTTTAAGGCTAAGTAATATTTCATTGTATGTATACACCACATTTTGCTTATCTCTCCATCCATAGATAGACACTGAGTTGCTTCCACCTTTTGCCTATTATGAATAATGCTGCTAAGAATGTGGATTTACAAATATCTCTTCAAGGAGTGGAATTACTAGATCATATAGTAATTCGATTTTTAATATTTTGAGAAACTGTTAATGGTTTTCTAAAGCAAGCTGTACTATTTTACATTTGCATCAACAGTGCATAAGGGTTCTAATTTCTCTTCATCTTCACCAGCACTTGTTATTTTCTGTGGTTTTTTTGTGTGTGTTTTTTTTAGCTATCCTCATTGTACATTGTACTTTCCTAATGATTAGTGATGCCAAGCATATTTTCAAGTGCTTTATGGCTATTAATATATCTTCTTTGGACAATATCTATTCAAGTCCTTTGCTCATTTCTAATAAGATTATTTGTTTTGTTGTTGCATTGTGGAAGTTCATATTATATGCTAAGGATATTAATCTCTTTATCAGATATATAATTTGTAAATATTTTTTCCCATTTCATGCATTGCCTTTTTATTCTTTGATTTTGTCCTTTGATGTTTTAAATTTTAATGTAATCAAATTTATCTATCATCTTTTTCTTTTGTTTCCTGCACTTTTAGCATGTTATCCAAGAAATCATTGCCAAATCCAATGTAATAAGGATTTCCTTGTATGTTTTCTTCTAGGAATTTTATAGTTTTAGGTCTTATGTATGTCTTTTGATCTGATCTGAGTTAGTTTTATATATTGTGTAAATTAAGGGTCCAATTTTTTTCTTTTTATTAAATGTATTGGGGTGACATTGGCTAATAAGATTATATCAGTTTCAAGTGTACATTCCTATGATACATGATTTTGATATTGCATTCCGTGCCCCCACCCCCTCTGGTAACCACCACTGTCGGTGTCTAAGATATGTTTGTTTGTTTTTCTTGTTTGTTCATTTGTTGCTTTCAATTTTATATATTACCTATGAGTGAAATCCTGTGGTTATTAACTTTTTCTGTTTGACTTATTTTTGGTTAGCATGATATTTTCAAGGCCAATCCATGTTGGTGCAAATGGCAGTATTTCATCTTTTCTTATGGATGAGTACTATACTGTTGTATATATGTACCTAATCTTTTTTATCCAATCATCTATTGAAGGACACTTTGTTTGTTGCCATGTCTTGACCACTGTAAATAGTGCTGCAATGAACAAAGGAGTTCACGTGTCTTTGCAAATAAATGTTTTCAAATTTTCTGAGTTATACTTTCTTCTCCAGTGCACATGCCACATTCTCAAGGATAGACCATATATTGGAACACAAAACTAGTCTCAACAAATTTAAGAAGACCATACCAAGCATAGTCTTTCAGATTATAAATCAACTTCAACAAGGAAGTAAACAACCTGCAAATATGTGGAGATTAAACAACATGTTACTAAAAAAAATGACTAAGTCAAAGAAGAAATAAAAGATGAGATCAAGCTCGGCCAGTGTGGCTCAGTGGATTGAGTGTCATCCCATGGACTGAAAGGTCTGGGTTTGATTCCCCTGGTTTCAGGGCACATGCCTAGGTTTCAGGCTCAATCCCCAGTAGGGGGTATGTAGAAGGCAGCCAATCTTTCTCACATTGATGTTTCTCTCTCTCTCTCTCTCTCTTTCTCTCTCTCTCTAAAAAAAAATCAATTAAGAAAAAAAGATGAGATCAAAAGTATATAGAGACAATTGGGAATGACAATATGACATAGTAATACTTTTGGGATGCAGTGAAAGCAGTAATATGAGGGAAGTTTATATCATTAGAAGTCTATACCAAGAAACAAGAAAAATCTCAAGTAAACAATCTAACATTACATCTTAAAGAACTAGAAACCAAAGCAGCCCAAAGTCAGCAGAACAAAGGAAATAATAAAAATTAGAGCAAAATTGAATAAAATAGAGAACAAAAAGACTATATAAAAACTTAATGCAACAAAGAACAAGTTCTTTGAAAATATTAATATAATCAACAAACCCCTGGATAGATTCACTAAGGAAAGAAGACTAAAGACTCGAATAAACAAAATCAGAAATGAAAGAGGAGAAGTTATCACAGACATCACAGAAATACAAAAGATCATATTAATACTATGAAAGACTATATGCCACCAAATTCAATAACCTAGAAAAAATGGATAACTTCCTAGAAACATGTCACCTTCCTAGACTGAATCATGAGGAATTGGTCAGGGTCCAGTTTTATTCTTTTGGATGTAAATATCCACTTTCCCAACACAATTTGTTGAAGAGACTGTCCTTTCCCCATTGAGTGTTCTTGGCCTCCTGTCAAAAGTCTCTTGACTCTATATGCAAAGATTGACTTTGATGCTCTTTATTCTGTTCCAATAGTCTATGTGTCTTTCTTTATATTAGTTCTGCACTGTTTTGATTACTGTAGCTTTGTAGTATTTGTAGTAAGTTTACAATACAGGAAGTGTGCGTCCTCCAGTTTTTTTCTTTTTAAAAATTGTTTTGACAATTTTGAGTTCCTTGAAATCCTATATGAATTCAATTTGTTTGTTTCTGCAAGATATGTCATTAAGATTTTCATGTAGAAATGTCATTAAATTTATAGATTCCATTAGGATTTTTCCCCTGGATTTTCACTGTAATGCTAGCCAGTTTATCCAGAATAGAAATATAAAACTAAAGTTAACATTTTTATATTCAAGGCACATTGGCTTATTTGAAACTCTTTTTAATCCTTCAAATATTAATCTGTTGCCTTTGTAAAATATATAGGCAATTGACAGTTTAGATTATTTTTAAAAATACTTTAAATATGTCAATGATAATATTCCAAATAAGTAAAGGAAGGTTAGATTGTATAATAAGTAGTTTTGACAAAGATAATGATTTGAAAAAATATTAATTTTGATCCTTAACTGACACTGTCCCCACATGCATCCCAGGAGGACTAAGGAATTTAGAACAATGAAGCTACACAAAAATAATATAAGAAAACATTCTTTATAACATTGGGGTGCAGAAGACCTTCTAAGGAATGACATAACAGCAAAGATTGACATACATGACAAAACAAAAGTTAAAACTTCTGAATGGAAATGACACAAAAGTGAAAGGTAAATGGAGAAATCTGTCACATATATAACAGTTATTAAAATGTGGATAAAGCAGATAAAGAAACTTCACCAAAAAAAAAAAAAAATCCTCAAATTATCCCACCCCAGAAATTCACTAATAATATAAAGAGACAATTCAGAAAACAAACAAAGCAAAACAAATGACCATTTGACCCAACTACAAATTAAAGGAAAACATTTGTTTTTGTGCTGGTTCGGCTAATAATAAAAGGCTTGGTGCTATCTAGTATCTGGAGTTTGTTGTTCAGTTGCTATCTGCTCTTCACTCTTCAGCCCATTCTTGCGCTTTCTGTGTTCCATGTTTCACTGTGGGAAGACTGACTCTTACAAGCTGTGTTACTCAGATACCCATGTCAGCTGCCACCCGGCTGAATTTGCCAAAGGAATGAACTGGTAGTTGACTCAGGGTTGGACTGAAGAAATGTCAGGTTATTTCTTCCTCATCTTTCCTTAGACGTGCCTTGGGTTAGTGACACTGTCTCCACTTCCAGCTAACTCCAGCTTCCGGACTGACACCACCACTTCCTTCCATCACCCCTCACCCGTGTCATACCCAGAAGAGAAAGCATCTGGAATAGTCCGGCTGAGTACAAACAATAAGTGTGTGAAAAGAATTTTTAAACTATACTGAAACCAACTAAAGTCAGTCTTTTTTTTTTTTTTTTTTTTTGTATAACCATGTGTTAGCAGTTCAAACAATGTCAGGGATATTGAGATGCAGTCCTCCAACCAAAACCACCAGTCCCAAGGCCCTCCTCCCCTGCCCTCTCATGGCCACCAACTCAGATTGAGAGTGATACCAGCAGCTTCCTGCTATTCCGAATCTCAGGGTTGCCTCACTCTCCCCCGTTTGGTTTCTCAACTCTTCCATTATCTGTATCACAAATTTCCTGTTTAAATGTAGAGGCTCCAGCTGGAAGCCTGATACAGTCAGTATACGTGGAATTTGGCACGCTTGTTTGTGGTGGGTGTTAATGAAATATATATACATTTATATTTATCCAGTTTTGAATGTGCAATTTTGAATGACACAATTGAATGTGTCAAGGTGAGGGTGAGAGGTAGAGACGCTTATGTTTTCTAGCTTATTTTTTTTTATATTAGTTACTTGAAATACTTTCATAAGTAAAATATTGCATTTCCAATTTGAAAAGAAAAATGTCCCACACTCGAGCAGCTGCTGCGTGCTGTCAGCACGAGGGAGGGAATGTGCCTGACTGTCAGGGTGTGTCTAGAGAGCAGAAATTTCAAAACAAATTTAAAATCTTAGTTAAAGACAAGCATGGCTGGAATAAATCACGGAGAAGTAGAAGAAGGGAAACAATCAATGGTGAGGGATGAACCCGCTGCTAGGATGCAATTAATTTCCAAGGGATAGACTTAATGAACTGGGGTATTACAATATATGTTATAAAACCTGCTGGGAAGAAATAGAAAATAAGTGTGCTAGCTCTGAAGGAACAGATTCTGGTTTTCTCAAAAGTTTAAGAGGTAAATAGGCTCTCAGGGATCACTTTCACTAGACTGCAGAAGCCAGTGACGTGAGACCAGGTGGGGGTGGGGGTGGATAATTTAGAGCCAGATAAAGCACATGGCGCTGAGTGGTGTAAAACACCAGTTCTCAGACTATGTCGCATTGCACCTGGGCGTGCAGTTATTGCTGGAGTCCTGCATAGGCAAAGTGTAGTCGTAGACTTGCTAAGTAATATGTCTGACACGTTACTTTGACACACAACATATTAATGTGTTTGGAATCAGGCAGACCTGAGGTTGAATCCATCCCTCTAGCAATGAGACTCTGGAAACATTACTCAAGGTCTCCTAGTTTCTATTTTTTGATCTACAAAGTACAGATAGCAATACCTACATCATGTATCTTTTGTATGAGGTAAACACCTCTTATAATTGCTCAATACTCTATTTGATATTTTGATGAATAAAATGAAAATTCACGTATATATTTCTGTATTCAGCATTGGCTTGTTGCCATTATAAAATTTTTTCAACTGCTGTCAAAATATGACTACTATGATGTTGGGCTCCAAAAAAATGTTTGTTACAGTTCAGATAGATTATAAACAACTAAATGTTAATATTATGAATAGATGAAGTAGTAACACTAAAGTTTTATTCAGGAGATCCCATATTACAATAAATGAAAGTAGTCATTTTATTTTATTTAAAAATTTTTTTCTTTATTGATTTTAGAGAGAGAGGAAGAGAGAGAGAGATAGAAACATTGATGAGAGAGAACATCAATTGGCCACCTCCTGCATGTCCCCCACTGGGGATTGGACCCACAACCTGGGCATTGAACCGGTGACCTCTTGGTGCATGAGTTGACGCTCAACCAGTGAGCCACACTGGCTGGGCAAAAGCAGTCATTTTAAATAAAATCAATATAAGTGGAGAAAAGTGGCCACAAAATAATAACAGTTTGGAGACATTAAAATGTTGGCGATCTAATTGAAAGATAACATGTGAGACTCTTATCCAAGTTATGTGATATAAAAGTAATTTGTTGTTTCACATAAATATTTGTTATTGTTGTTAATCCTTACCCAAGGACCTTTTACTATTGATTTTTTTTTAATTTTTTTCTTCCCACCCTGGCCGGTTTGGCTCAGCGGTTAAAGTGTCAGCCCGCGGACCAGAGAGTCCCTGGTTCGGTTCCCGCTAAGGGCACGTACCTCGGTTGCAGGTTGCAGTTTGTCCCTGGCCCCATGGGGTTGTGTGTGTGGCAGCCAGTCAATGTGTCTCTCTCACATCGATGTTTCTCTCTCTCTTCCTCCCTCTCTCCTTCCAGCTCTATCTGAAGATAAATGCAAAAATGTCCTCAGGTAAGGATAAAAACAAAAAAATTTTCTTCTACTTTATTGAGTTTAGACAGTGAGGAAGGGACAGGGAGAGAGAGATAGAAACATCGATGAGAGAGAACATCGATTGGCTGCCTCCTGCATGCCCCCCACTGGGAATTTGGCCCACAATCTGGACATGTGCCCTGACCAGGAATTGAACTGACAACCTCTTGGTGCATGGGTAAACACTCAACCACTGAGCCACAGCAACTGGGCTTCCATTGATTTTTTTTTTTTTTTAAGAGTGGAATGGAGGGAGGGAGAGAGAGAGAAACATCGATGTGAGAGAGACACATCCAATGGTTGTCACCCACACCACCTGGACCAAGGCTGGGGATCAAACCTGCAATCCAGATACATGCCTTTGACCAGAATTGAACCCATGACCCTTCTGTCCAAGGGCCAGTGCTCTAACTGCTGAGCCAAACTGATAATTATTATATTTTTAATAATAAATAAAACACAAAGCACTTGTTACATTCCAGGTACTCCTCTAAGCATCTCACTCAAATTACATCATCCAACAAAATCTCCATGAGATAAGTATTATTATTATTACTATTCCCATTTTACAAATGAAGAAAAGGAATACAATGTAGGTGTTTGGTGTCTAGCGTGCACAGAGGTATAAGTATTTGCTAGTTAAATTCTAAGCCTAAGAATAGACTAACATAATACAGTACACAAAGCAAAGCTATGATGCACAATGAGTGTATTTTAAGTGTTATATCAGTACAATTAGTATTTGAGTTTAAAATGCCCTGGCAGGTTTGGTTCAGCGGTTGGAGCGTTGCCTGTGGACCAGAGAGTCCCGGGTTCAGTTCTCGTTAGGGGCACATACCAAAAAAAAAAATGATGTCACTATAGCAACCTATGCTGGGATTCTGTGACTGTGGAAATTGTTTTTTAGATTCAATTTATTAGAATGAGGAAGTTCTTATTAATTATTACTTTTCTAAGAGATATTTTAATAAAATTTTCAAAAAGTTTTACTGCAACCATTAAATTGATTATGTCTTTTATTTTTTATTCTACTATGATAAGTTAGATTGATTTTCAAATTGTTTTAATATTTGCATTTCTGGTCATTTTGTATTATCCATTTTTAAAATACTTTTTAAAAACTGACTTGCTAATAAATTATAATGGATATTTGTGTCTATATTTATGAGAAATATTGGTAGTCTATAGATTTATTCACTTGTAAGGTTTTTGGGCTTGGTAATGTGGTTATTATAAAATTCATTATAAAATATTTCTCTACCTTTCTATCTTCTGGAATAATTTATATAGAATTAGTATTATTTCTTCCTTAAATATTTGATAGAATTTGCCAGTAAAATTGTCTGAGCTGAGAGCTGTTTTTTCATTTGTTTTTGTGGTAAGGTTTTTAGCTGTAAATTTAATTTATATGTTAAACATAGAACCATTCAGGGTATCTATTTCTTTAGTCATTCTTGGTAGTTTGAGCCTGTGGCTTTGAAGCAATCTGTTCATTTCATATAAATTTTTAATTTGTTGGCATAAAGTTTCATGATATTCTCTTATGATCCTTTAGAATCTTTAGTGATTCGTAGGATTGTTTAGTGACAACCCTCCTTCATTTCTGATATTGGTGATTTGCATTCTCTGATTTTACTGATGGGTCCAACTAGCCATTTATAAATTTTGCTGACTGTTTTCAAAAAACCAGGTTTTAACCAAGTTGATTCTCTTTATTGTTTATTTGTTTTCTAGTTGGTTTGTTTCTACTCTTATTTTCTTTATTTCCTTTCTTATACTTGACTTTGACTTATTTGCTCTTCCTTTTCTAGCTTCTTCAGGTAGAACATTAGATTGTTGATTTTAGAACTTTCTTAAAGAAAACAATTTAAAGCTAAAATATTCTTTCTAAGCACTGTTGTATCTCTAGTCCACAAACTTTGATGTTTCATTATCATTCATTTTGAAATATTTACTACTTTCTTATGTGATATCTTCTTTGACCAATAGATTATTTATAATTTTATAGTTTATTGCCAAATATTTGGTAGTTTTCTAAACACTTTATTGTTATTTATTCTTAATGTAACACCATTTCAGTCATTTAAAATTAATTGAGATTTATTTTATGGTACAATATAGGTCTATCTTGATGAACATACACCTGTATGTCCTTGAATGTGCCTTTGCAAAAAATGTGTATGTATTCTATTGTCTTTGCATATGACATTTTATAAATATCAATTAGGTCCAGTTTTTAAGATTGTTGTTTAATTGTTCTCTGTCTTTATTCATTTTTTGAATAATTGTTCTATCAATTGCTGAAAGAGGAGAATTAAGTCTCCTATGATTTAAGAGTTGTTTATTTTTCCCTTTAATTTTTGTCAAATTTGATTCATGTTTTTTGAACCTATGTTATTAGGAATGCAAACATTTATTACCATGTGTCTTTCTGATAAATTGATCCCCTTTTGTGATTCAGAAATGCCCCTCTTTATCTTTGGTAATACTCTTTATTTTAAAGTCTATTTTATCTTATATTAATGCCGTTACTATACCCATTCCAAAAGATGGTGTTAAAACTTATTTTATTCAAATATATGAATTTAAAGAAACTAGGAGTAAATATATATTAATATATCTACATATTTAATATTCCTAATGCTCTTTATTCATTCCTGAATATCCAAATATCCTGATATTTCTTTATGGATGGGTTTGATCATAGCAAATTTCTTTAATTTTAATATTTTAGTTTATATTTTGCTTTCATTCTTGGATGATATTTTCCCTGAATATATATATATATATATATATATATATATATATATATATATATATATATATATAAATACTTTTTTACCTTTGTTGTTTTACTTTCCTGTCAGTCTTTTAAAGAAGTTTCCCATTATCTTTGAATCTTCATGTTTTTGTTTGGGCATCTGTGATGTTTTGGACGGTATTTCCCCCATATTTAATGTGTAATTTGGGGTGGGCTATTTTTAATTTTTCTTGAAATTTTTCTGTTTAGTTTTCAGCATTCGCCATTAATGTGGCTAGATGTGAATTTCTTCAAATTTTTCCTGTTTGGATTTCAATAAGCTTCTTAAGCCTGTAAATGTGAGTGTTTCATCAAATTTGCATAGTTTCCTGTAACTGTTTCTTCAAACAGCTGATCTTTCCTATTCTCTCTCTCCTTGCCTTTTAGAGAGGAAATGCTTTGATATTAACCTTCAGGTCCTTGAAGCTTTGCCCATCTTGCAGTTTTCTCTCTCTTCTTCTTATTGGATGCGTCTATATGTCTGCTTTCAAATTAATTTTTTCTTCTATTATAGTCTGGTCACTATTAAGTATAGGGAGTGAATTTCTTTAGATATATTTTTGAGTTCTGAATTTACTTTAGTTATAGCATTTGCTTCTTTAAAATTTTTTTTTCTTCATTGATATTAAAGAGAGAGAGAGAGAAAGAAAGAGAGAGAGAGATAGAAACATCGATGAGAGAGAACATCGACTGGCCGCCTCCTACATGCCCCCCTCTGGGGATCAGGCCCACAACCTGGGCATGTGTCTTGACTGGGAATTGAACTGGTAACCTCTTAGTGCATGGGTTGATGCTCAACCACTGAGCCACATCGGCAGGACTGCATTTTCTTCTTATTTTAATTTTCTACTTATTCTTTTTCACTGTGAGCATATTTTACTGTACTTGACCATATTTATATCAGCTACTCTGATAATTTCATAGCCAGGTAATGTCAGGATTCATATCTGTTTATTGCTCATTCTTGAGACTGAGTCAGATGTTCTTGCATCCCATATGCCAAAGACATCAATTTTATCCTGGACAGTGTATACATCATGTTATATAGCCTATGAATTCCCCAATATTACCACCAAAAGTATGCACATTTTTGTTTTCTTGAGCAATAAACTTGCTTAAACTCAAATTTAAAACATCATTCAGTGTCAATATTGGAAGAAAACGTAGGGCATTAAAATCTCTGATATTTCTCTTAGCAATATATTTTCTGGAAAACAAAGAAAAAAATAAACAAATGTGACTACATCAAAATAAAAAGTTTTATACAGCAAGGGAAAACATTAACAAAATGAAAAGACAACCTACTAAGCAGAAGAACATATTAATCAATGATACATCTGTTAAAGGGTTAATGCCCAAGATTTATAAAGAACTGATATAACTCAACACGAAAAAAAAAAAAAAATAGTTCAATTAAAAAATGGGCAGAGGATCTGAACATACACTTCTCCAAAGAGGACATACAGACTGCCAGTAGACATACAAAGAGATGCTCAATGTCATTAATTGTTGTAGTAATGCAAATTAATATCACAATTAGACATCACCTCACACTTGTCAGTATGGCCATCATCAATAAATCACCAAACAAGTGTTGGTGAGGATGTGGAGAAAAGGGAACCCTTGTGTGCTGTCACTGGGAATGCAGATTGGTGCAACCACTATGGAAAACAGTATGAAGTTTCCTCAAAAAAATTAAAAATGGAACTGCCTTATGGCCCAGCAATTCCACTACTGGGAATTTATCTAAAGAAACCCAAAACACTGACTTGAAAGGATATGTGCATCCCTACGTTCACTGCAGTGTTATTTACATTAGCCAAGATATGGAAGCAACCCAAGTGCCCATTAATAGCCGAGTGGATAAAAAAGTGGTGGTACATACATATAATGGAAAATTACTCAGCCATAAAAAAAGAATGACATCTTACCATGTGTGACAGCAAGGATGGACTTAGAAGGTATTATGATCAGTGAAATAAGTCAGTCAGAGAAAGACAAATGGCATATGATTCCATTTATAGGTGGAATCTAAAAAAGCAAAAGAATCAAAGAAAATTAAAATAGGCTCAGACACAGAGAGTGAACTGGTAGCTGCCAGAGGGGATGGACTCTGGGGGATTGAAAGAGGTGAAGGGATTAAGAAGCACAGATTGGTATTTACAAAACAGTCATGGAGATGTAAACTACAGCATAGGGAATATAGTTAATAATATTGTAATAACTATGTATGGTGCCAGATAGTTACAGTAAATATCAGGGGAACACACTGTAAATTGTATGATTGTCTAATCACTGTGCTGTACACCTGAAACCAATATAAAATAACATTGAAAGTAAACTGTAATTGAAAAATAATATATATATATATATCATACAGTGACATATGATGGTTCAGAACTCAATTCTTTGCTTTCAGCCTTAGTTAAAAATTGCTTTCAGATTTTCCCATTCAGGTTTAGGGGTCAGCTATAAACTTGGGCTGAATCTATACACACACTTTTTCTTCTTTTTTGACTCTGCCCTTTCTAGGGTTTTCTGAAATCTCAGTCTCTAGTGGTTTGTATTGTGCTGACTTTCTTCTTTTGATTTCTCAGGATAGATAATATGCTCTTTATTTCAGAATTTTACAGCTCCTCTACTGCATTCACAGCCATAACTGTTGCCGCGATCAAAAACAAAAATAAAACTGGAGAAATACTTCATGCCCTTTGGTTTGATCCAAGTTTTGACTTACTTTCAATATTTGACAGCCTTTTTACTTGTTTGTTTGTTTTTTGTTTTAACTATCTAGAGCCCTTAGGTATTTGTTTCATGCATTTGGCTCAGAGTTTATGTCTTATATTTGCATGAGGATTGGCCCAGAGTTTATAACTGATATATGTAGGGAGATTCAGTATTCACTCTGTCATATTGGAAGCAGCATTTTCTCTTCTACCTATTTTAAATATTTTGTGGTGAGACAAAGCAGAGATCGTGAAAGACCATGTAGCATTTACCTGCTCAGATGAAATCTTATGATTTAGAGGCAATTGAATTAATTAGTCTACCATGAAAAGGATCAATTCATTCACATGATAAAGTATAATCTTATTGCTTGCACCGTTTCTTAATTTGTATCATTTTATTTTTTCTAAATGTTGCTCATATCTAGGCGTAACAGTGTATTAACTGACCGACCATTTAACTAGTTTTCTGCTAAATGATTGCTAATTTCAAGTTTAGTTTCAGCATTTCCAGAATTGTATTACAATGTAAAAATGAGGTTTAGATGATTTTGTTTTCTTTCTTAAGACTAATTGCAAATAGTAAGATCCATTTAAAATTTTTCAAACATGACCATGGAACACTGTAAACTTGGCAAAATTTCTAGTGATAACACGGTTTAGGGAAAAAGCTCCCTGTTGTACTTCAGTGCATGTCAGACACCATCAATTGCAAGAGGCATCATTGTTTTCAGTAACATCAAAACAGAAGAAATACAGTTAATTTATATATAACACAATGTTTTTTAAAAAAGCACTTCAAACATGTTACTGTAACCTACTGCAAGTGACTTTTTCTTCTATCCTGCATGGTTTTCTTTTTTAATTGTATATTAATCTGTTTTGCTGCCATATTTTTCTGCTCACACATATTTTTGTTTTCATGCTGAAATCACAGTATCATCTCTTTAAAGATATTTTAAGAAGCAATTAACCATAACACGTTCGGTACAAAAAATACACATAACTCAATTGGTGTGAGGACAATAAGAACAACTATGATTAATTTCAGGCTTGCTGAGGCAATGACATCTACATGGTGACTGTTACTTGGCCAGCCATCATCAATTTTAAGAATCCTTGAAACACAGATCTCAAAATGTGAAAATCTATGTTTGTCAGTGTAAATAAAATATTGTTAAATATTTTGTTTTTCTCTAGCCAGGATAGTAAGCAACCAATCTATTGGAGAAGCCACTTCTTAGATAAATATCTTTGTACAAAGTACTTTTATTTTTCACTACTCACAACATTTTTGTCTGTTTGTTTTCATACATTAAAATAATTTTATCATTGGAAATTAATATCACGAACTATTTTTAAAAAACAAAATACTGCCCGGCTGGTGTGGCTCAGTGGATTGAGTGTCGTCCCATGGACTGAAAGGTCCAGGTTTGATTCCTGGTCAGGGCACATGCCCAGGTTGAGGTCTCGATCCCCAGTAGGGGGCGTGCAGGAGACAGCCGATCAATGTTTCTCACATCGATGCTTCTCACATCAATGTTTCTGTCTCTCTCCTTTCCTCTCTCTCTTAAAAATTAATAAAAATATATTACAATAAAAAGAAAAAAAAAACAATAACAAAATACCAGGTTGAAGTTTTGGCTAACTTTCCAGTTTAAGACTACATTAATTTGAGCATTATTTTATACTGCTCTATTCCCCCTGCACTCTTATATATCATGTTTTAATCTGTAGAGTTTTTTATGTCTGCTGAAGTAACTACACAGAAAAAGTCTAAGGCTTACCTTCTGTGTGTCAAGGCTTGTCTGTCTCATTAAATGAATTATAAAATTGGGACAAAGGTCAATGTGGGGTATTCCTTTAATAATAGAAACAGTATCATAGACTTTCCTAATGAGTTCTCTTTGTTCCAAATAAGCAGTTCTTGTGGGACCATGCACAGGGAGCAAATATCCACAGGCCTAAATATTTCAAAAGAGGCTTTTCATTAGATATGTATATTGCAATTTTTAAAACAATTTTAGCCATCTGATCTGCCCCCAGTGACCTCATATCCCATCCCTATTTGTTTCACACGGTCTCCTTCACCAACTCCTTGTATTTCTGCACTAGACTGTTTTTATCTCTGCATCTTCATGCGACCTTAGTCCATGAAATGACTGACTTTTCTTTTCGTCTTTGCTTGACTAAACTCTTTTTCACCCTTTGCAACTCAGTTAGGACATCACTTACTCTAAGAAAGTTCCCCTGATCTGATCATGGTTGATTTTCATCGAAATTCTAATTATTGTTTGGGGTTTTTAGGATTTTTTTCCCTTAAGTTTTCCTTTTTAGTAAGCTAATCAAGAATATAGGACAATATAGAGGTGGAGTTTTCTGGTTCTCTATTAGTCATAACAAAATACCACAGATCTGGTGACTTAACCTACAGAAATTCGTTCTGTAGGCTGGAAGTCCAAGACCGTGGTACTGGCAGGTGAGTTTCCTGGTGAGACCTCCCTTCTGGACTTGCAGATGGTCATCGTCTCACTGTACGCTAACATGGTGGAGAGAGAAACAAGAGAAGGGGAGATGGAGAAGGAGAGATAGAGAGCAGCTAGGTCTTTTTAGTGTCTCTTTTTAAAAGGACAGCCCGGCCGGCGTGGCTCAGTGGTTGAGCATTGACCCATGCACCAAGAGGTCGTTGGTTTGATTCCTGGTCAGGGCACATGCCCAGGTTGTGGGCCTGATCCTCAGTGGGGGGCATGCAGGAAGCGGCCAATCGATGTTCTCTCTCATTGATGTTTCTATCTCTCTCTCCTTCTCCCTTCTTCTCTCTCTCTCTAATATTAATGAAGAAAAAAATTTTTTTTTAAAAAAGGACACTAATGCTATCAACAAGGAACCAACACTTACGACCTCATGGACCTTTGATTACTTTTATAAAGGCCCTATCTCCAGATGCAGTCAGATTGGAAGTTAGGACTTCAACATATGATTTGAGGGGGGGGGGGCGGCACAAACATTCAGCCCATAACAGGGTATTTAAGTAATCCTTTAAGAATCATAGAACTGCCCTGGCCGGTTTGGCTCAGCGGTTAGAGCGTCGGCCTGCGGTACAGAGAGACCGCAGGTTCCCGCGGTTCGGTTCCCGCTAAGGGCATGTACCTCGGTTGCAGTTTGTCCCCGGCCCTGGTTGGTCGTGCGGGTGGCAGCCACTCGATGTGTCCCTTTCACGTCGATGTTTCTCTCTCTCTCTCTTCCTCTCTCTCCCTCCCACTCTATCTGAACAAAAAATGAAAAAATGTCCTCGGGTGAGGATTTAAAAAAAAGAAAAAAAAAAAAAAAAGAATCATAGAACCAAAGAGGTGAACTAATAATTACTTAAGTAAAACCCCTCCCCATGCTCTCACATATTGTCCAAAGTAGTAATTCCCTTTAGGTGGCCAAAAAAAAAAAAAAAAAAGGTTTGCACAAGAGAAGCAAATGACAGGGGCTCTGTAAGATGGAAGCTTCGTGAGAAGGTCTCACGGTTACTCTTTGGGGTATGCTCATTACAGAGGTAAAAGTTAATAACTGTTCTATATAGTTTAAACACAAATACCTCATTGTTCTACTGTCTTCACGTCAAGCACTTCACAGTCATGAATGGTGTTAGCACCTCACTCCTGAACTAGAAATGGAGTCATTGCTGAGTGTGATGGACAGCAGCAGGGTCTCTCACACAAGAAAGGAATGAGATTGTTCCTATGTGCTTCTAATTCCCCTCAGTCCCCACCCACCAGTCCTCTCTGATTTCAAGATTCCTTGAGCATTCTCTTATTTTACTTACTGTGTAATTTTCCGAAGCCCTGGGTATTTTCCTTTTGCCCCCTCCAGATCTACCCCCTTCTCTGCATATCCTTGTACCTGGTATTAGATACATCCTGCTATTGGTAGCACCTGTCTCTTCTCTCTCCTCCTCATTTCCTTTTATATAGCCCCTTTGGCCATGGCATTTACTTCCAGCAGTACCCTAACCAATACATCTGTTTATGTGTCTTTCACCTAAAAAGTGGAGTTTCTTTAGGATGACTTAATTAAATTTATATTCCATAGCCTAATACAGTGCTTAACACAGTAAATCACTGGATAAATAATTATACTTTTCCATATATGAAATTTTCAGTCCTCATTTTTAATTATTTTCTTCATTTTTATATAGATTTAGTCCACAGTAACTAGAAACATTTTACTATCATTTAGAGCATCTAGAATTTCCTCTTAAAATGTAAAGGAGTGAAGAACAGGTCTTTCCTTCATGCTGATGGAACAATAAATAAATCCTCCAGATGGTCAGAATACCCTTTGTGTGTGGTTGCTCTCTTACATAAAGTTTCCTGAAGACCACATGCATTTAAGTTAAAAAATGACAATTTGTTGAGGGGTGAGGAGCTGTGTTTTATCTCATAGAACTAGAACATTGGATTTGCCCTCATATTAAGGAGTAACAGAGGAAACCAAGAGGGAGCAACTGAATATTGCAGAGAAAAGGAGAGAGAAAAATCAAATAACCACAGCACAAACAGAGAGAGTAATGGAAGGATTAAAAATCTTGACATGGGACATATTGTCCCATAGCTCTTTTAAATTTGAAAGAGATTATTTTTGTTTATTCTTTGTTTCTTATTCACATGTAGCCTGGATTGCTGAATTCAGATCATGCATTATGCTCATATAAATGCTTTAGTTTGATGACTCTTGCTGAATATGCCTTCTTTCAGAAAGATACCAATGGGAGAAAAAATATATACAACAATAAATATCTCTCTAAAAGATTATAGTAGCCCTTTCAAACAAGGAGACAGATATACTTTTCAGTATTCCTGAAAAAGATATATATATATATATATATATTTATCACTGATAACTAGGGATAACTTATTAGATGAATAGCACCATTAGATTTTTAAATTTTTTTCAATTACAGTTGACATTCAATATTATTTTATATTAGTTTCATGCATACAGCATAGTGATTGGACAATCATATAATTTATAAAGTGATCCCCCTGATAATCCTAGTACTCACCTGGCACCATACATAGTTATCACAATATTATTGACTATATCCTTATACTGTACTTTATATCCCTGGGACAATTTTCTAAATAACAATTTGTACTTCTAAATTCCTTCACTTTCTTCACCCAGCCCCCCATTCTGCTTTCATCTGGCAACCCCATTTGTTCTTTGTAACTGTGAATCTTTCTGTTTTGTTTATTTTGTTCTTTAGATTGGCCAAGATATGGGCAACCCAAGCGCCCACCAAGAGATGAGTGGATAGGTAGATATGGTAAATATATACAATGGAATATTATTTGACAATGAAAAAAAGAATGAAATCTTACCATTTACGAAAACATGGATGGACCTAGAAAATATTACGCTAATTGAAAGAAGTGAGACAGAGAAAGACATATGCATTAGATTTAAAGGGCAGAACCAACTACAGCTCACCTGGAAATGTTCTCTAGAAAACAATAAAGGTGATTGGTATAATGTAACTTAATTTGAAGGTAGAGACACATTTAGCATTACAGAAAAATCATTCTTTGGGTTTGGTTTGAAGGAGTCCACAGAGGATGATGAACTAAGGCCATAAGCCCAGTCGTTTTTACCTAGTCTTAGTAGAGTGGGAGGGAGAGTGGAAGGATGGGTGGCAGATCGGGTCTCAGGCCCTCAAGTGCCATGATCTTGAAAACACAGAGTTTAGGGCATAGGAAATCCTTCTTCTCTCAGTAAAGGTATAAATCATCAGAACAGAGTCTGGTAAATTTTGCATACAAATTGAAAAACGGATTAGTTAATCCATAGATCCAGAAATGACATGTTCTCATGGAAACTTATGAATAACATTTACAAAACAGCTTGTAGGTGAACCATGTGGCTTGTTGTTATTATTATTATTATTATTGTTATTGTTATTGTTTGCTGTGTCACTTTCTATTTTTTTCCTGTAACTTTTTATTATTGTTTAAGAAATACTGTAATATTCCATATGGTGCTCAGCTTTCAGGAAAGGAGAACATTTCCTCTAGCTAATTTAACACCTGTATTTCTCCTAGATTATAGCCAGGTCTAGTAGCCTCATGGATTGTGTTTGCCTTTCCTGAAAGAGGCAGGACTGGCGGTTCTTGCTAAGGAGTTTGTACATCTAAATGTATCACCACAACACTGTGGCTTGTTTCTAAATAGAAATAAAAATATTTATCTCAAATATTCAGTGTTCTTTTTGTTCCTTATGAAATAAAAGAATCTCTGATTCCAATATTCTCAAAAGCTTAATTAGCAATGTAACAGCTCAGCTGCATGAAGTGTAATATGTAACGAAATTGCTGTGTTAAAATAGAGATCTAATGATACCTTCATTAACTTGATCACTGAAATGGCAAACCGTTTCCAACATAACAGTTTCTATAGATACCACGTGCCTATGATCAAAATTGCTTTTCTGAATGTGTTTTTCTCCCCTACTTGATTGTATTTTACATTTTCCTGGCTGCAAGTTACAATTAAACATAAGGAAAAATAGTACAAGGCAAAATATACTCTACATCTGTTATACTGCTCAAATAAATACACAATCTGCACAAAAACAGATTTTCCTACTGGGCAAATTATAACCGACTGCCTAGATAGATTCTAGATTTTTTGCTTTGTTTTGTTTTTTTTAATGTAACTGGGGACCTACCAAGTATTATCGGAGGAATTTTCAATGTACTCCAGCTACCTACCAAATGGAGTAAATGTTCTGTCAAAACCATTTAACTTAAGCTCTTGTAATATTTGGTATCACAAAAGATTGGTTCTGGTTAATAAGTAGATTTTCATCCAAGTATAAATATAGTGTATTTCCCTATTACATATTGGTTTGAAAACACACAAATAACTTTAGGAAAGATGTCTTTGGAACTGAAGGAAACTGAAATATTCAGTGGAAATTCATGATTTGTCCTTTTTTTCTCTATAACATTCAGAAAGTGTGTGTTTTGCATTTTTCCCTGTGTATTATAATGATAAAAATATACAACCACTAATAAAAATCCCACAAAATTTTATGCTATTTTCCGTAAGTCCAGCTTTATGTTTAAAACTTTATAGTAGTTTATATTATTCTACTTTAGGTCATTTCTACCTAAACTATGGAGAAAACTATTGCAGATTCATGCCCGGCTGGTGTGGCTCAATGGTTGAGCGTCGACCCATGCACCAAGAGGTCACCAGTTCAATTCTCAGAGTACATGCCCAAGTTGTGGACCAAATCCCCAATCGGGGGGCATGCTGGAGGGGACCAATTGATGTTCTCTCTCATCGATGTTTCTCTCTCTCTCTCTCTCTCTCTCTACCTTCCTCTCTCTCTAAAATCAATAAAAAGAAAAAGAAAAGAAAAAAGAAAACTATGACAGATTCAGTTACATGATCAGTCCTATTAGAACCTAAAGCAAAAGAAAAATCAGTGATACTAATTCTATCTTTATTTAAATTTGATACTTTGTTCACCAGAGTTTTGAATTTACTTTTATTTTTAAAATATTGCATTCAAATATGATCCCTCTCAATTACTTACTTTTTGATATCTCCTTAAGTAGTGTACCTGAGGCAAGTATTTTACTCACCTCACTTTAACTATAGTCATAGCCTGAAAAGAAGAATACATTGTAATTATTAAAATTATTAAATTATATTCTATTATTAACAACTGGGACAAGTATTGTGCAATTTCATGACTCTGGTTGGGTTTGCCTTGGACGTTATGACACTGTTAGCCAGGTTAGCCTAGCGATTGCTAAATACTTAGGTCTGTGCCCTCAGAAAAGTTATATAATAGAGACATTTTATGTAATACAACGAACTACTTTATAACATAGGAGATGCAATATTTTGATTACTACACTTAAGTTCAGAATGTTTTCTACATTGACCTATACTTTAGTTAAATTTATTCTTTTCAAAACTGTGAACCAAGGCACCCTTAAATCTGATATCAAAAGTTTATACAAAAACATTTTTCATCCTCAAATGATATTTTGGATTTCAGTCATATGTGGAATTTAGTGAACAAACTGAACTACCAAGCAACATAGAGATAGACTCAAAAATTTGTACAAAAGCAATTTTTATGCCCAAATGATATTTTGAAAGGCTACCTACGACATATTCCCATAGACATTCATAACCCACCTGTGTATGTTGACTACCCCAAATAAAATTTCGTACCAACTTTAATTATAAATAAATGCACTAGTTAACTTTGCTTAATTCAGGTTTTTCTAAATTATTGATTCTGACAGTTTTTATTGTATTTTGGTACATAAAACTTGACAACCTCTTCAGTATATATACTGATTTCTCAGAACATGATTTAGAAAATCAAGTTCTAAAATATATAAATACACATTTGTTACATTGCTGTACAACAGCATACATAGTGCTTTCTCAGCCTCAATACTATTAGAATGCAAATGTTTATATATGTGGTAATATTTGACATGTATAATATATGAACTTATTTTATTGCTTTTAAAATTAAAGAAAATAGAAAAAAATTTTTTTAAAGCCCAGCCAGTGTGGCTCAGTGGATTGAACATCATCCTATGGACTGAGAGGTCCCAGTTTGATTCCTGGTCAGCGCACATGTCCAGGTTTCAGGCTTTATCACCAGTAGGGGACATGCAGGGGCCAGCTGACTGCTTTATCCCTCTCACATCAATGCTTCTATCTATCCCTTCCTCTCTCTCTAAAAAACCAATAAAAATAGCCTGGCCAGTGTAGCTCAGTGGTTGAGCATCGACCCATGCACCAAGAGGTCGCTGGTTCAATTCCCGGTCAGGGCACATGCTCGGGTTGTGGGCCTGATCCCCAGTGGGGGGCATGCAGGAGGTGGCCAATCGATGTTCTCTCTCATCGATGTTTCTCTCTCTCCCTCTCCCTCTCTAACATCAATAAAAAGAAAAAAAAAGTTTAAAAAAATCAATAAAAATATATTTTTAAATTTATTTTCTAAATTATTATTTTTGTCCAATCATATGTCAATACTCTTTAAATATTAATTAAAACAAATTTTTTCAGTAACTAACCTTGTCACAAAGGCCAATTGAGTGAGTCACTCCTACTCCTATCATTCTATCACATCCAATTTAAAAATAAAGCAGCACTTTTACGTCATATATTGTGTTTTAGCAAACGCAAGAACTTGCTGAACTCGGTTGAGTTTATAGAGAAGGAATAAAAGAATAAACAGTTTTATTATTGTGAGGATACAGGGATTAATATACTTACTTTAAAATTATACTTAGTAACTACATGACGCTATCAACTCAACTGCTTTTTTTCCAAAGGCAGTGATCAGAATAAAACAGAGCTGATAGATGAATACAGCAGTAATGCCAAATATGTTTGCCTTTATCAAATTGCAGGAACAGTACCGCCCAGCATGCAGGCTGTTCAGTGGATGCCTCCTAGCAATGTCTTGAAAAGATCACCTGCTACAGTTCAAACACCCGAACATAGATCCTGATTTGCTTGACTGAGATAAAGTAAATATATTCGCAATAAATGAAGTACATTTCAGAAAGTCACCAACCTTTGCTTCCTCTTTTCCTCCCTGGCTTTTCAACTCAATGGGAAATATGACAAAGAAGTCTTGAATGAGAATAAGCATCAAAGCTATGATAAATTGAAAGTAGTTTATTTATTTTCAGATGGTGGCACCTTGCCTTCTATTTCTATCATATTCTTCTACCATGCACAGAAAATGTAAAAATGTAGAGCCTTATTCCCCTTCCATCACCCAAAAAACATTAAGTATAGTTGTTTTTTTTATGAATTACCACATCCAAAATAAGGTAATTATATATTAGTTTACAAAGTCATTTATAGAAATTTATGCAAGGCCCTTTTATGAATTTTCTTGTTGTCTAAACCTTAATTCTTGGGATGGATGATAACAAAAATCATATCCATACGTCTGAAGACGCATCTATATTTTTAAAAAATTTATTGATCCCTGGCTGGTGTCGCTCAGTGGTTAGAGCATCAGCCTGCACACAGAAGGATAAAGGGTTCGAGTCCTGGTCGCATGCACATACCTGGGTTGCAGGTTCGACCCTGGCCCAAGTTGAGGTGCGTGCAGGAGGCATCCAATTGATGTGTCTCTCTCACATTGATGTTTCTGTCTCTCTCTCCCCTCCCTTCCTTCCTCTCTCTCTAAAAGTCAATAGAAAAAAATATCTTCTGGTGAGGATTAACCAAAAAAAAAAAATGATTGAGGAATAATTTACAACTATAATGTTATGTATATATTGAAAGAGTACAATGTGATACATATATATATGTGATATATATCTATATATGTGTGTGTGTGATTACTAAGATCAAGACAATTAATACATCCATCACATCACATAGTTAACATAGGTAACACTTTTTTTGTTTTTGTGGTGAGAATGTTTAAAATCTACTCTCAACAACTTTCACGTATAAAATATCATATTATTAACTATAGTTACTGTTATACATTAGATTCTTAGAACTTATTCTTCTTATAACTGAAATGTGTGTCCTTTAACTTGCATCATACCATTTCTCACATCCCCCCACCCCAGCCCCTGATAATTATCATCCTATTCTGTTTCTCTGAAGTTGGCCTTTTTTAAAAATTCCACATATAAATGATACTGCACAGTATTTGTCTTTCCCTTTCCTCTCTTAGTATAGTATCCTCCAGATTTGTTTATGAAGACTCACCAAGTTAACCATAAAATGAGGTCAATTTGATTGTAAATGAATGAATTATGGGAACATGAATTGATACCAGCTTGTTTTTTAAGTCATTAGAACCCATCAAAATACCCCCAAGCTGTTATTGGGAATCCCCAAAGATTGCCGCAGATGAGCCCTCAAAGGTTTAGCAGCTAGTCAGAAACAGACAGGAAATACAACCAAAAATACACACTAAATGGGAAATTTAGAGGTGGCAAACATTTCAAACAATGATTTTTAACAGATGGTTCATAGTTGCGACCCCCCCCTTCTTCTATCGCAAATAAATCATCTCTCCTAGATACCTCCTGTCTGGCTGAAGTGGGCACCCCAGCTCTGGGCCAGCCCTTTGGCGGGTGGTATAGACAGACAGAGCAGGAAACCCAAGTTCAAGGACAGCAATCCCACTAGGCTGAGGGTGCAGCACCTTCCTTGCCTCCTGTCTCCTCTCAATCACTCCTGTCTGCATGCTTGTAACGCAGTTGGTTAGGAGTCACAGTTTCACTGCTGCTCCTATGTGGCAGTAACTCTTGTTAAAGTCAGTCTCCAAATAGTGTGTGCCTTTTTCTTCCCTCTATGCTCTGTCTTCCTCTTGTCTAAGCTCTGGAGAAGCCTCACTGCTGACTGGATGCCATGGAAAGTGCAGTGTCCATGTCGATTATGAAAGCCCCCAACATACTGTCTGGGTTCCAAAAAAGATGACGAGAAGCCCATGAGCTCCAACTTTTAGCTACACTTTGTCTCCTGGGCCTTGAAGGTACTCCGCTTGTGTCTAGAATTTCAAATTTCTATGAAACAGATCCTGCACTTTCTGGCTCTTTCACTTCTAACCGTAGAGATGTTAACCTGTTTACAGAACTTCTGATATAGATGAAATACCAGCTACTTTCACCCTGTCACATAAATAATGCTCTCATTATTACTTCTTTCCCAGTTAAAATACTTGGTTTTTATTCATATCTATAGCTATAACCTATACTGAGGAAAGAGAGTGAGGATCAAATGAAAAGGATGTCATCACTAAAAATATCTATATGCTGAATAATTTCCATTTTTCAGATCTACTCAGCATCCCTCATCCATCTGGTTCTGTGACCTTCAGGCTAAACTTAGTGAACTGCATCAACGGATTCTTCTTTTTTTAGACTTAGATTTGGTCAATGAGGGGCAGGGAGAAGAGTGAGAGCATATTATTCATCCTGCTGGCCACATCCTGGACATATCAAAGCAGTGGACAGTGTCCTTCTACCAAAGGCCACAGCTTCTATTTCCTGTTAGGTGGCCCTCCCCTATAGCTGTTTTCTCTGATTTTTAAGTAATTATTCCTTCTTCTTGGCTTCACATTTAGAGATTATAATAGTTCCCTCTGTTACTAACCCTACGATTCTTTACCAACGCCTATCAATTTTCTTTGTAAACCCTCATCAATTTCCTGGTTCGGATGTGGAATCTGTTTCCAGCAAGGATGCTCATCCAGTCTGCTCTCCATCATAGTGAACCAGGTATGCTTTGTGATACCACTTACTTTAGGAAGGAAATATGTAAGACACTCTAACTTAAAATGTGGTGGTGTTCATCATCCACGGAGCTAAGGTTCTCAGTCTGGGTTCTCTCTAAATACTGGCTCCTCAGCTTCTTCCATTCACTCAGTTCTTTTCTTACCCTGAAACTTCCTGACATAGCTGATAAGAAAAATATTAACTAGCTTAATTTTGTATTTGGTATGTCTTTGAGTCATTTAATAATATGAAATAATTTGTTTGAAATATTATAGAAGAGAAATGTTTTTCATATGGTAAGAACTCCATGTTCAAAAGCTAAAGGACAGCTTTTCAAGACAGTATTATAAAGAGAAAAGATTCAACCCAATTCTTTCTTGCTTTTTGAAAAGCACTTAGTTCCTCACTATTCCCACCAAGAATATTCTTCTGACTCTTTGGTAAGAAAGGGCCCAGGCATGGTAAAACATTTTTTATATATTTGCTAATTCAAAAAAGACCTGAGATATGTAATAAAAGGCCATTATGAACCACTTGTTTCCCGCTGTGAGAGAATCCCCTTGGTGAGTATAATTCCAAAGGCATCTCATAAGGTTTTAATCAATATTTCAAAAGTCTACATACTTCATATATGTTAAAATGAGTCATCCTCACTCTCATTGTTCCACTACTCATAAGTCTTACTCTCCAAGGATTTCTTTACATGAAAACTCATTTTTTCAGTCAATTTTAAAGTATTTTAAAAATTATGTATTGGAACACTTTACAAATAGAAGCAAACACAATGGTTTTCAAAAGTCATTCATAATTCCATCATCACAAATATAAACTGTTAAAATATTATATTTTAGCTTATATTGTTCATGTGATATTTTCCAATATTTTTCTAAATATTATGTTATAAGCATTTGGTAATATTATTAGAATTATTGGAAAAATATTTTTTCATACTATATAATATTCTATTATATATAATTATATGATATAATTATGTGATATGTATGGCAAAATTATAGATGATTCCCTGTTGTTGGATATTTAGAAAGCTTTCAGTTCCTAATTATATTTTGCATTATTTTATGTTTAGCTTTTAAAAGTAAGATTCCTGGGTGTCAGGGTATGAACATATTTTAAACTCAACATTTATTGCTAATTTTGATTTCTAATCATTATTTATGTTCTCACCAAAAATTGGAGGACAGATCCATTTTTCCATATTCTACCATATTTCTTAATCCTAAATGGAACTACATCTTAGAGAGTTTACATAATAAGTACACATTGTAGAGAGAGCATATAGATTTGAAATCAGATAGATTTTATGGGATTCACATTGTAAAACTTTGAAAAAAAATATTGTCTTGTATGTCCTATGTTTATGGTTATTTCTATGCCTTATTGAAACTATTAAAGCTTTAATCTATTTTGGATCTTGATCTTCAATATGTATCATCTAATCTGAAACTTATAATGAATGCTCTATCACCAATGTGAAGTAATAATTTTTCAGTTTTATTGACAAAAAAGGTAACTTCTTGGGAAATACAAAATTTTATTTTCATGTACGCCACCAATTTTAAGAAAAAAGAAAACTTTGATAGTCTTTTATTTCATTTGAAACATTATCAAATGTTTGCCAGTTTTAAGATTTCCAGAGGACTCTCTAAACTATACCAGTGGAGAGTAAATCATACTTTAACTCCTGTCTCTACCTTCATTTCCATTATAGTTTTACTTCTAAATGTGGAAATATGGAAATATATATATATATATATATATATATATATATATATATATATATATATATATATGGCATTTTACCTTTATAACCTTAAGACATTCACCCAAACTATTCTGCAAAACAATTTTCAGTGTCTGACCTTCTGGTTGCTCTTCTGATATCCAGGACATCCATGCACATTGTAAGGTGCTAAGGAACCAGCTTTCTGAAAATGTGACACATGAGGCCTGTCTTTATTCACCCTAATGGCAAATGAAGGTCTGGGACACCACTTTCCTCAGAAAGAGAGAGTAATAGGAAAATTGATAAGCTGTATTTTAACTGTGGAATCATTTCTAAAGTCATATTACACATTTACTGTGTTTCCTGATCAGACAGATTCTTTGACATATTAAGTCCAAGTCAGTACTCCCTTGATGAGCAAAAGGTGTTTCTCCACTCATATGCGAGAAGAATAAATGTAGGAGAATGTCAGTTGCCATTGCCTGGGACAGAAATATGGCCTCAGGAAGTTCTTGTTTAACTTCCCTGTTTAATATGTAGTGGCACACTGGGAAGCCAAAGCCAGAAATTCAAGGAGCCAGCTGGCAATGTAGAAGAACAATTTGGCCTTGGAATTTGACCCCTTGTGAAAATGAATTAAGGCAAGCATGAAATATCCTTTAAAAAAGATAAAAATATACTAGACAAATGGAAAGTATTATTAGTTGGGTAAAATCAATTTGGAGAACAAAATCTCTTTTTCTGGTATTCTCAGGGCAGTGCTGGAAATACAATTAAACTGCAATAGGGACATTTCATAGACTTTAAGATAATTTCTACAGAAAACAAGCCTAGTGGCTTTCTTATGTTGTTTGAAGTCATGCAAGAGACATAAAATGAATGGTAGGTTCAAAAACAGCTGCTATTTAGGGCCAAACTGAGTCTAAACTCATAGATCACAAATAGATTTACTTTGTATTTTAGATAAAAGTTTACTTTTTAGAAGTATAAAGGTAGAGACAACTTTATGAGAGAACCTACAGTGTGTGTGTGTGTTATTTCTCAATGTGCCTCCAAGACCTAAAGAAGGGGCTGGCACAAAAAATATTCTCTCAGTTATATTTAAATTTGGCATGTATTTTGTCCAAAAGCCCCCCAGTTACCAGACTTCCCTAATAGAAGTTTATTTCCCTCCACTATTATCTTAAAGCAGAGCCAGAGAATGCAGAATGCAGGAACAAGTGAGCTGATGGTCTGGATAACCATAACATACCCCTGCCACTGACCTCAAAATGATGTTTCTTTTAATCTGCCACTTCTGAGCTCATACAGCCAAATTCAAATCTGTCTGTCTTGTCATGATACCGAAATGGATCAATATTTTTCAGGTTTATAGAAACAGTTCCCTCTGTTAAGTTGAGTTCCTTGGTAACTATTCATATCACATATTGCCTTCCTATTAACTTTATCTCTTAGACAGTCCTTGGTTTTTGCTCTAATAAATGCTGAAGTAGCTGAGAAAATCTGGTTTATTATGTGATCATTGCAGACGGGACATTGTAGGCTTACATTTCTACGGAAATATCCAAGTGCTGGTGATTGAAAATAACAAAGCAAAGTTCAAAATATGGAAGAATTGAATGGCCCTCTCTGAGAATTCCTGACAGAGGTCACTTAGTGGAAGCCAGAGTTCCCACACACTCGACACCAATGCAGTTAACTGACCAGTGGAGGGCTCTGATCCAACCTGCCTCCTGGGTAAGGAATGATGTAGTTCTCCTCTTGACTCTTCACGCATAGCTCCTGGCTATGATCTTCATTACCAAATCACTTATCTAGCTTACTGACTATATTACTTTCCTAGGACTGCTATAATAAATTGCCACACATCCGGTGGCTTAAAACAACAGAAATTTGTTGTCTCATAGTTTTGGAGACCAGAAATCCAAATTCAAAATCTTAGCAGAACCATATTCCCTCTGAATGTTCTAGGGGAGAATTCTCCCCTGTCTATTTCAGCTCCTGGTAGTTCCATGTGTGCCTTGGCTGATGGTTCCATCACTAATGTCTCTGCCTACATCTTTACATGTACGCAGAGACATTAGTGTGTCTCATCTTCTTATAAAATCACTTACCATTGAATTTGGGGACCACAATAATCCACAATGATCCCATCTCAAGATACTTAATTACATATTCAAAGACCCTTCTCCAAAAAGGTCATATTCATGGGTTCTGAGGAATGGACATATCTTTTTGGGAACCATTCAACCAACAATACTGATAGATTAGGAAGGACTAATATTCAGGATCCTCACTCCTCCCTCTTCCACAGCCACTCTGCCTTCCAACATTTTTCCACCTTATCAAAGCTCTATTTGTGCTCTTCCTTCATAATAACACTTGTGGAAAAGTCATCAATGAAGCATTTATTTGGAGTTCAAATGGTAGGCCATTGAAAACTAGACGGTAGAGAAATAGAAACCCAGAGACTCAAAGAATAAATTTCCCTAATTCTCCTCCTTCAAGAGGAGTGCAATGAAGTTTTTATTCAGACAAGGGCTGAATAACTCTGCTCACATAATGAAAAATGTCAAAATAAGGCAAATCTGGTGATAATAAACACATTCGTGCATGTTTTTAAATGTTTTAAGGGTATAGCCTGATAAGTGTGCAGATATAAGGCTAAGTATGAACTCCCTATACTTAGATATTTTATTTATCTATGTAATCAAAATGTATTTATAAATTAAATAATAGCAAAATAGCTAAATATAAATAATTCAATGTTGGCATTTATTAAATGTGACAGATGATTAATTTTCTGAAACAAATTCACCAATATGAATGCAATTTCTTTAGGTTTATGCTACTGGGAGCTGCATGTTGGGAATATCCCACCATTTTCTCCATCCAAATGATTATCTAACCTTTTTTATATACAAGCAAAATTGACTTTTGGTCTTCCTCTCTCATTATAACAATTAAAAGGGTATTATTGGGGGCCAATACAGTTTAAAAATGCAATTATAGACAAAAAGGAATATAAGACTGTAATTTGTTGAGTAAATCAGACAATCTCCAAAACCAACCCACAAACATTTACTACTTTCAGGTTTGGTGTGGGGATGAATGTGCTGGTTTTTTGGGGGGGTTCAAATGAGTATGTTCAAGTTTAGGAAGGTGGAGAATGGATAGTATGATTGCATCTTACATAATTTAACTCAGTGTGAAGGTTTTCAGGGAGGTACTTTTCACGTTAAATAAGGTCTTCTTTTGGTCTGAGGATTATGGACTAAAATAATTTTCCTTCTGGTTGAATTTTAACCAAACCAGGCACTATGTGCTGTTTATTGGAGTGAGAAAACTGATATCCATTAGTTTATATTACTCAGTTTTTTCGACTAGCTCTATGACTGATACTGAGAGAGGTAAGGGCCTTTTTACTGCCTCTCAACAACGGCTTATATATTGGAGATAGTCTAATTTTAACTTATTGCTCTTAACTGCACCATTGTCATTCAAATAGAAAAAAAATTGCTGTATATGAAAATTATTCCAAGAAGAAGAATTCAGTTTTATGCTTAGTCTATACACTTACAAAATATACAGGAATATGAAAGTTCTGCAAGTATCTAGAACAGTCAAGTAAAAATATTTGGGTCTAATTATCTAATATGTCATCATGTTATGGATTGAATTCTGTCCCCACCTCCAAATTCATATTTTGAAGCTCCAATTCCCAATATGATTGTATTTGGAGATAGGGACTTTATTGAGATATTTGTGGTTAAATGAAATCACTGGAGTGGGTCCCTTGTCAGATAGAATTTGTGTCCTTAGAAGAAGAGATCAGACACCAGAGCTCGCTCTCTCTCTCTCTCTCTCTCTCTCTCTCTCTCTCTCCACAATCATAGAAGAAAGGTCATCTGAGGACACAGCAAGAAGGCAACCATCTACATACAAGTCAGAAAGAGAGCTCTCATCAGAGACTGAATTTCCTGACACTTTGATCATGGACTTTTAGCCTTCAGACTGGGAGAAAATAAATGTCTGTTGTTTCAACCACTCTGTCTGTGGTACTTGGTTATGGTAGCCTGAGCAGACTAATACACACAGCAAAGTTTGATTGGTCTGCACTATCCTAGATAATGACCCTACTTTGCACTTCATCGTCCACCTCTATTTATAACTATAAGGTCAAAGTCTGATGGAAATAATTTCATTTGGGACTTTGCTGAGACATAGTCAAAGCATATCATTTTGCAGAGTATGGGAAATTATTTTGAGTTTAATCCACTTCTTCAAAGACAAAAGTTGGCAGCACAAAAACTCCCATTATCACAGGCACTAATTAGTCTCCTTCCTGAAAGCTGAAGGAGGTAGGACTAGGACTGAATATTGAATCAAGATAAAAAGAAAGAAAGAAAAAAAAGAAAGAAAAGAGAAAAAAAAAACACCTGTGTTCTCCCTTAGAGATTTTGCCCCCCCAAAGTTGAAATATATCTTTTCAGAAACCAAGGGAAAATTGTTCTTTGCCATCCAGATTTTCTGACCAACTAGAGTACAATTGACCCTTGAACAATATGGGTTCGAACTGCTTGGGTCCACTTACATATAACTTTTTTCAATAAATATATTGGAAAATGTTTGGAGATTTGCAACAAATTGAAAAACATTGCAGAAACTCAGAGCCTAGAAATAGCAAAAAAAATTAAGAAAGTTAGGTGTGTCATGAATGCATAATGTATATGTAGATACTAGTCTAACATATATGTAGATACTAGTCTACTTTATCATTTACTACCATAAAATATACACAAATCTATTATAAAAAGTTAAAGTTTATGAAAACATACACACAAACATAGACTCTACATGGTGCCATTTACAGTTGAGAGAAATGTAAATAAACACAAAGATGTAATATTAAATCATAAATGCGTAAAATTAACTGGAGTACATACTGTAGTACTGCAATAATTCCCTAGTTACCTGCTGTTGCTACTGCAGTGAGCTCAACTGTTGCAAGTGTCAGTTTAAAACACCATGTAATGCTAATCATCTATGCGCGATCAGTACCTCCTTCCAGTAAATTGCATATCACAGTAAAAAGTGGTCTCACTGCTCTGGCTGGTTTGGTTCAGTAGTTAGAGCATCGGCCTGCAGACCAAAGTGCCTCAGGTTCAATTCCAGTCAAGGGCATGTACCTTGGTTGCGGTTCAGTCCTGGCCTGGATGTGTCTCTCTCACATCAATATTTCTTTCTCTCTCTCTCTCTCTCTCTCTCTCTCCCCACACACACCTCTTCCTCCCACTCTGTCTGAAGATAAATGGAAAAGTATCGTCGGGTAAGGATTTAAAAAAAAAAAGTGGTCTCATATTTCTGGCATATTTTTTATCGTGTTTAATGCAAACTTTGAATAGCATCATGGGACCCATACAAAATGCCACTGGGGGTGCTGAAAGTGCTCCCGAGAAGCAGTCATGCATTACAAGAAAAGCTGAATTGTTGGATATGTACCATAGATTGAGGTCTGCAGCTGCAGGCACCCACCAGTTCAAGATAAATCAATCCAGTGTAAGGAAAAGTATTAAAAAAAAAAAGCAAAGGAAATGCGTGAAGCTTTCGCTTCAGCTATGCCAGCAGGCATGAAAACCTTGCACAATTTTTGCAAAATAACTTTTTATCTCACATTGAAAATGAAGCTTTTATGTAGGAGCTGGATACCTGTGGACTCTAATATGAGTCAAAAAAAAGCGAAGCCGTTATATGACAACTTAAAACTGAAAGAAGGTGAAGCTGAATAACTTAATGCCAGAAAAAGATGGTTTGATAACTTTAGAGAGGATTGGCTTCAAAAACCTTGAGTTAACAAGAGAAGCAGCTTCTGCCGAACAAGAGGCAGCAGATGAGTTCCCAGACGTCATTAAGAAAATCACTGAGGAGAGAGGATATCTGCCTGAAAAGGTTTCTAATGCAAAGAAAATTTCTATTCTGGGGGGGAAAAAATGCCACAGAGGACATTTATTAGTCAGGCAGAAAAGTGAGAACCGGGATTTAAGGCAAGAAGAGAAAGTTTAATGCTACTGTGTTGTGCAAACTCAGTCGGGTTTATGAGCAGGACTGCCCTTACCTGTGAAGCTCCTAACCCCCAAGCCTGAAGGGGAAAGACAAACACCAGCTGCCAATGTTGGGTTTTGCAAGAAGAAATCCTGGGCAACAAGAACCCTTCTTTTTTAGATTGCTTTTTCCTCAATGCTTTGTCCTCGAAGTCAGGAAGTACCTTAATAGTAAGGACCTGACTTTTAAAGTTCTTTTGATATTGGGCAATGCTCCTGGCCACCCAGAACCCCATGAGTTCAGTACCAAAGGTGTTAAAATGGTCTCTTTGACCCCAAACACAACACCTATAATTCAGCCTCTAAATCAGGGAGTCATAAAGGACTTTAAGGCTCATTACATGTGGTGTTTTATGGGATGGATTGTCACTGCTATGGAAGAGAATCCAATAGAAAGGACATCATGGAAGTCTGGAAGGATTACGCCATTCAAGGTGCCATCATTGCTATAGAAAAGGCTGGGAAAGACATCAAGCCTGAAAAATACATTCCTGCTGGAGAAATCGTGTCCGATGTGATGACTTCACAGGACTTACAACACAACGGGAATCATGGAAGAGGCTGTGGCTATGGCAAAATGGTGACAGTGAGGGTTTTCAAGATATGCATCCTGGACAAATTTCAGAGTTAAGAGACACCACACCTGAGGAATTAACAGAAGTCTCGAGGGAGATGAGTGCTTCTGAACCAGCCCCAGATGGTGAGAAGACGGAAAGAAAGCAGTGCCCAGAATCAAATCGATATTAAACCAATCTGGCAATGTGTTCTGAGTATTCAAGGCTGACTTTCACTTTTTTTACAACATAGATCCTTCTTTGATAAGGGTACTGAAACTAAAGCAAACAGTGGAAAGATGGGTACCACAGAGAAATATTTTTTAAAAAATGAAAACGCAAAAATGTCAAACAGAAATCACACTGTATTTGCATAATGTTCCACCAAACGTGTCTGCCTCTCCTGCCTCCCTTTCCATCCCCTCCTCCGCTTCCGGCCCTGCCACCCCTGAGGCAGCAAGACCTTGCCCTCCTCCTCCTCACCCTACTCAACATGAAGATGACGAGGATGGAGATCTTCATGATGACTCGCTTCCACTTAATGGATAGTAAAAAGTCTTCATGTCATACAGCTAATAAATGTATCTGTTGTGTATGTGTGTGAGTGTTGCTGAGTGAAAACAATAACTGCACAGCCAGGACTCTATGAGACCTTGTGTCATCATTGTCATCATCACCTAAGAATCCATTTTGTAGAACATCATGTGCAAGACTTGTATGGAACTGAAGAACCTATCCTTACATAGACATAAGGTGAGTGATATTTAATGAAAAATTAGTAATGTGTCCATTTATTTACTGTTTTATAACTTTGCTTTCAAAGAATTATACTACCGTACATTATCCTTTTTCTCGTAATTGGAGAAACTGTGTATTAGCCTATCATCACAGGTGTGTTTTTTGTTTTTTTTTTCAATGTAGCAATGTTTGCAATACTGCATTATTAATATGACTGTGATACTGTATGCCATAAAAGTTTATGATGACTCATCTATTAGTGTACAAGCTATTGTGAAGCAACCGTATCGGTCACACTAGGTTACCAAAAAATAATCACATTACTGCTTCTTTGTTATTAACACATAAATCATTAATGCCTGTAAATAAATATGAATTTCTTTTTTATATTATCTTTTCATTTTTTATGTCTGGTGTTAGTAATACATATAACATCTACAGTGCATCGTATTATATACGACAATATTGATGTAGGTCTGACAGACAGAAGATTCACCTTGTAAACAGAGGATATAAACTTAAGGTATCAATGAACACAGTACAGTACTGTAAATGTATTTTCTCTCCTTTATGATTAATAATATTTTATTTTCTCCAGTGTACTTTACTGTGAGAATACAGTATACAGTACATTTAACATAACAAAAAATATGTGTTAGTTGACTGTTGACCAGAAGCATCAGTAATGCTTCTGGTCAACAGTAGGCAATTAGTAGTTAAATTTGGGGGGAGACAAAAGTTAAATATGTGGATTTGTGACTACAGGGGGGGTCGGTGCCTCTAACCTCCACATTATTCAAGGGTCAATTGTATTTTATTCTTTTGTCATTATCACATACTCTACCACAAGGTAATAGCATAGCAGAGGAAGACAAAAAACAACAAGCCTTAAGATTCCTGTGTAAAAAGTGATGCATAAGTGCACAACTGTAGTGTATCTTGAAAACTAAAACACATCAGTAATATGAAACATGTTTTCACCTTAGAAATGATACACACGATGTCCATTCTTTACGTCTTCAAAATGAGTTTTAAAACAAGACCAAGATGGCTTCACTTTATTGCAGAGGGTAGAAGAAAACAGTAACAAAATCCATAATCATTGAACATTTAAATCAGTTGACCATCAGGTGGGTCTTTTCTTTCTATTTAGCTTACTTAGCACTTCCACTTTGTACTTGGAATTTGCAAAGTGCTTATCAGCCTTATTAGTTAACCCTTGTAATGTGTCCATGAAGTAGATTGATGGCCAGCATTAGTGTGACATACATTAGTGTGCTCCTCTGAGGGATACCAGCAATGAAGCACATGGAGGTTAAATGATTATTACACGGTTGCCCATCAAGCCTGAAGAAATAAAGTCTTAGTCCTAATTTTCTACTTTCTAACCCTTAGTGATAACAAGGGTAAAACTAAACGTAAGCTCATCTACAAGAATCTAATGTGTAGTCTCCTTTAAAAATGAAAGCTCTCAAATGCATTTTCTTAGGGTACTGAAAATATATTCATTAAGCAAGTATATTAGATATATATTTCTTTGTCACTTCCCCATTTAAGATGGGATCATCTTAAAAGGCTATGACATAAATTGTTGTGGAAAAGATCGATTAGTTTAAAAGCTTTTTCCTTTTAACAGATCAGATAGTCATTATATTTTACCCTTTTGTGTGTGATTTTCATTGAACCATTTTAATCATTTACTCATTTGAAAAAATTTCACCAAAACCAAGAGGTCTACAAATCTCTTTATCACCTCTGGCTTGCCTTGCTGATCACTGGGTTTGAACTTCTGGGAATCTGGGACAACTGCCTGAATCTGGAATCCATTTCTTTAGAAGTAGATTTTTTTAAAGAGCTATTTAATTTTCTTCCTGGGTCACACTCACTATCTCATTTATAATCCTTTCTTTCATCTGAGAACATCATCAGGGAATATTTATGAGAAATGAAAGAAGAATATGTTTTGAATCTGAGGGTAAAGAGAAAGATATTGTAGTCAGTTCTATGGGAAGAAGCCTAAATGTTTCTTTTTTTCTTTTCTTTTTTTTTTTTAAATAAATCAATCTTTTCATTTCACATACTTTCCTAGTATTTTCCTTCTTTTGTTACTTTACACCTGTATGGCACCTTTATTTGGAAATAGATAGAGAGAAAAAAAGTGTTCAGGGTAAAATTCATAGTATTTCATTGCCTCTTTTTTAACATAAAAGAAAAACTGGTGGAAAATAAAGTTTAAAAGAGTTTGATACAATTAAATTTATAGGCATGAATTATTCACCTCTCTTGATCCCAAACATGGAAAATCTAGCACATTGAAATAGTTGGAAATAAGTAAAATAATGACTGATATTTATATAACTTTTGCATTCTACAAAGTAGTCCTACACTTAACATTACATTTGGCCCTTATATTAAGTTTGAGAAGCTGCTCTTATATATATATTATCATTTCTAGTTGACAGATGAAGAAAATAAAGCCCCAAGCATCTGAGACTTGTCCAACTTACATGGATGATAACTTAGAAGTTGTATAGCCGGAACATGAACCTTTTGACATCAAGTCCAGAGAAATTCTCCTTATTATTTTCTCCCACTAATTTATACTGAAATCTATGGAATTGGGGACAACCTTGAATAAATCTTGAAGTAGGTACAATAATAGAAAAACATGACTGAGAACCATACCAATAGAAAAATTTGATAAATGTCTCTCATAATAGGCCACAAAAACGTGGACCAAAATAATCTAACATTTTTAATAAGTAGTTGAGAATTTTCACCCTCTTATGTTCAAATAACCAAGTGGGTGGTTTCCAAATGAAAATCGATTCAGAAATGTTTCATGTGATTATTGCACAAGAGCTAAAATCACTTTAAAAAGCTTCAAATAATAACTTATTCCAAAAGTGCTTGCGTGTAAATTCAGTACCTGTCCACATATCCAGGAATCTTGTTATACATACTAAAAATTTTTCAGTCTTTCACATATCTCCATAATGGGCCATTAACAAGAGTTAACATGTTTTGAAAAGGACCCATCCCGTGACAAACAAAGTCTGTTCACCTTTTGGAACCATGTCTTATGGAACCAAATCTTCAATGGCAAACTGTTGCCTACAGAATCAAGTCTGACCCTCTTATACTGACGTTCAAGGCCCACCAAGACTGGTCCCAGTTTCCTCCTCCAGCCTTCCCCTAATTACTCATATTCATCAATTCCTGCTATTGCTGAACCTCCCTCTTTCCCCTTCTTCAGATTTGGTTTGTGCTCTTTGATATTGAAATAGCTTATTTATTTATTTATTTGCTTATTTAATTTTATTTTTCAATTACAATTGACATTCAATATTATGTTGTATTAGTTTCAAGTGTACAGCACAGTGGTCAAACAGTCATGTACTTTATAAAGTGGTCCCCCTGATATTTAAAGTACCCACATGGCACTGTACACAGTTATTACACTATTACTGACTATATTCCCTATGCTGTACTTTACATCCCCATGACTATTTTGTAACCACCAATTTGTAATATATATATATATATATATGTGTGTGTGTGTGTGTGTGTGTGTGTGTGTGTGTATATATATATACATATATATATATATAGTTGAGAGTGATACAGATGCCCTCCAGTTCCCACCCTCACCCCCTCCACCCAGCCCCCGCCAAAGAACTTCTTTTGTGCTCTTTTAAATGGGCACCTAACATAACTTATCTTTTTTCTTGTCTGTCCAAATTCTATTTATTTGTTATTATCCAACTTACAGCAGGGTCCCTCTGAATCTTCCAGTCTCTTTATTTTGAACTCAGCTTTTAGTGCATGTAATGTTAATTTGACATTTAAAATGCGCCACCATTTTTGCATCCTATTAGACATTTTAAAATCTCTGGCACCATTTCATTTTCACCTTTCTATTTTTTAAGAGAATCAATATAATAAAACAATATTTGCTGTAGTCATTAAATGTTAGGGTCAGACATCAGAAAAAGTACTTTAAATACATTTTCTCACTTAGAACAACAACCCAGAATTTGCTTCTATTATCATTCTGATTTCACAAATGAGCACACTGAGTCCTAGGAAGGTTAAGCTCCAAGGGCAGTGTTAACAGTGGTGAGATAATTGGCAAAATAAGAATTTGAAACCAGGCATTTCAGACTCTAGAACCAAACTTTATCTTAACATGCAACCTCTATCAGAAATTATAATTGAGGATGGAAGTTATGAATTAAAATTATTTACATATAATGTTGTATGTTGGATTGAATCCTGGGCCAGAAAAAAGACATTAGTGGAAAACCAATAAAATCTACATAATGTTTTGGTTTAGTTAATAGTAAAGGTCATTTTCTTAGTTTTTACAATTATACAATTGTTATAAAAGGTATTGACATTAGGGGAAGCTGAGTATACAGGAAGGCTCTATTATTTTGGCAACTTTTCTACAAATCTAAATTTATTCTAAAATTTTAAGTTTTAAAAAATGATATGAACAATTTGTGTCTACTCATAATTTCTATTGTAGTTATATTACCTCACTTATGTGATTTTCTGCTCTTCCATAATCTAATGATATTATATTTTACCCTTTAAGTGGAATTTATCTTGTGTATACATGTTGGGGGGTGTCTGTGTGTGTATGTGTGAATACTTATTTTTGCTCCCTACCACTTTGTCAACTTTATGATGGCAGTCACTGTGCCTTATTAAATGTTTAATTCCTCCACAAACATTGCTAGAGTCTCTTATACATAATGAAAGTGTAAATAAAATGTGTTGGGTTAACTTAGTTTGAGATTGTCATCTCCTTTTCCTCCACTTTCTTTTACAACAATGGTGTATAGAAAGATAGCCAGTGAGATTTATAGTCTGTGGCTAATAAATATAATCGCTAAGTCAGTCATGTGGTCTCATGTAAAAATCCACTCCCAAGTGGTGGAGTTAGATACGATGGAGAATGAAATCCACTATCATGCAATATCCATCACTCAAGCCCTGGCCAGGTTGGCTCAGCAGTTAGAGCGTCGGCCCATGGACCAAAGAGTTGTGGGTTCGATTCCGGTCAAGAGCACGTACCTCAGTTGTGGTTCGTTCCCTGCCCTGGTTAGGGTCGTGCAGGAAGTAACCAATCTATGTCTCTCTCTCACTTCGACAATTATCTCTCTCTCTTTCTCCCTCCCTCCCACTCTATCTTAAATTAAATGGAAAAATATCCTCTGGTGAGGATTAAAAAATAAAATAAAATAAATTATCCATCACTCACAAAATACAGATTTTGAATTCAGAAAAAAAAAAAAGGATGTTTCTTCTTTAAATTCAAACTATATTCTGATTTTTTAAAAATTTATCTTTATTGTTGAAAATATTACAGAAGTTTCCTCTTTTTTACCCCCATTGACCCCCTTTTCCTTGCCCCCACCCGCCTTGCTTTTTGTTTTATATTTCAAAATGCACCAAACCATAGTCTACAGGCTTTTTAAAAGCAATTTTATATTCTCAGCCTAAATAAGGGGAGGATTTGTAAAAATTAATTTTAAAAAATTTCGCTCCCTTTGGTTGTCAGAGGTTCCCTGCTAATCAAATAATCCTATCACATAAGACATCAAGACATAGGCTATGTGACTCCATAAAGGCGAAACCTTTCCGCAGTCCTTGACCTCTGGGTGCTGAGAGCAGCGCCTTGTCCCCAGGCCTCGGAGCAGTGGGTGACAAGGCAGCAGGGGATGCTGATCAAGCCAGCCTCCTCCTGCAACTGCTTGTCTCCTCCTCGGTTTGAAGGTAGTTTTTAAAATGCTCTCCCCAATTTTAATGTGCCTTGCCTCGTTGGTGGATGTAACAAATCAGTGGCAGTTGAATTCTAATTATTTTCTCTTAGAATCTCAAAGTGCTGCTCAACCCAGTGAGTTAATGGGATATTGCAAAGGCATATTACAGCATCCTGATTTCTGAATACTTTCATACTTAAAAACAGAGTGACAGGATACTTTAAGTCATCAGCCAGGAAAGATTTCTTCACTCATGCCTTGAAAATGGGAGTAAATGTGCAAATCTATACAATTGTGCTTCCCTTCCCATCTATCTTGTCAAATGAAAATCGACATGGGAATCAAGTCAAATGTGCTTCAGCAGATTAGAAAGAAATAATGTATATTTTCCCTCTTGAGTCACACAGAGCAACTATCACCTCCTGCGGTGCCAATTTGTCTTGGGCTACTGAGTCTGAAGGTTACACTTTCAAGGTCCTATGAATGAAAAGACAGTCTGTGCAGGGTGAAATAAACACAGAAGAAACAACCTGTGGATAAAATAAGGAAACTGTAGAATGAACTGTAGATGGAATCTTTTTTTCCTCATTTCAAGAGAATATAATGTTCTCTTGAATACTGTTAAAATTAATTAAAAGAAAAGTGGTAAAATTATATGTAAAATATTTTCTAATAAAAATTAGGCAGCTTTTTGGTTATTTTTGAGTCTGTCTATTTGCTGTTACTTGATCTTAGTCATCCTATAGTTCCCTTGTGTATGGATGTGTGGGGGTGGGGAGTTGCACAGGAAGGTCAGGGAGGCCTCTGAGAAGAAAAGGAAAAGGTGAATGAATAAAACTTGAACTATTGGAAGAATGAATTTTGGTCAGTGTCAAAAGCCAAATGTGATTCACTGTATAAACCACTCATTCATCACTCTGCCCACATGTTTGCTTTCTCCACTAACACTATTATATTCCCTCTAGTACACCCCTATCACCAAGATAATTTACTTGTCTGTACATATCTTTATTCTTTATTCAAGGACATGACAGGCTTCTCTCATTTCTAAGCCTAGATGTGATTTTTTTTTAAAGAATATATTGGCATATTCAAAGTAAAGGGCAGATAATTCTAAATCACGTTGTTCTTTTGTGAAATCACTTTTTAAAATTCATCAGAGCCACCTCCATGGAAGAATCAAAATATTATAATCCCCCTGCCCTGCTTTTGGGACTCTCCAGCAAGTCAGGTTGTCTAGGAAAATCTCATTACTGCAAGACTCACTGTTCAAGCAACTATTAGCAGAGAGAAAGCTGGGAGAAAAGTAACCCAGGTGACTGTCTGCAAATTGACACAGATTAACTGTTCTTTTTCCAGAATCCTGGTGGAATACAGAAGAGCTGTGGGAAGTCATTTTCAGATACAACAATGAGAATACAGCTGAAAGATGATACATAGGCATCCATGAATTACAGCAAGTGCCATCCAACGGAAAGAAACATAAAATTAATTTGGCCCCAAACGATATCCCTAGGAACAGTTTTAAACAAGCTTCAACATGTCCCTGCGGCTGACAATGTATTTAATTGGGAAGGCTATTTAACCATTGATTGAAATGGCAAAATTCTATCAGATTATGAAGCCACATACATAACCACAGGTTTATCTTTCCTCCTTGTATTCAGTGGGAGACACTAATTGAATCCATCCACTAAGCACTGGATTTTATTGTGGATGGAGTTGGTTTCTTTCCAGAAATCAATTCCCGTTTTAAATCTAGGCCTAAAGTATCTGGGCTTCAGCCAGATGTTTCTGAGGGGAGGGTGATTAAAATGGTTGGTCATCTCCTGGTGAATATTTTTCTCACCATTCTCACATTCCGCCTTGAAGAGTTGAGAGGAACAACACTTCAGGATTACAGATTTCTGGGAAGGTTATTTTAATTCATGTTAGTCTAAAATAATATGTGTGAAAAAAATTGGAGAGAGCATAAATTTGATATGGATATGCAATATTGAGCCCAATAAAATATTTATCTATGGAAACATAGGGTGTATATTCTGGAACTGTGACCACTTCAATTAAATTATTTTTTTTTTAACTTGTGATCACTAAGAATCACTTTGGAATTTTCTTGCAGTTAAACTTATTTCTAAGTCTTTACTTCCAATGATATGGCAAAGTGTAAGTTTGTGATGCCAACTCAGAATATCTGCATTTTTGAAGTAAAAGTAAAATGACCATTTTCCTCATGGGAGCCCCAATGTGATATGTAACAAATACACATATCAACACCAAAACTAAAAATGCTTAAACTTATGGGTAATATAAACTTTTGATTAGTCTGTGATTTGTTTGAAAGTTTGCTTGCCCGGTAATGTTGAATCTCTATAGTTGTGTAATACTTACAAAGAGTGCTGATCTTTCTATCGGTGACGACTCAGCATCCACACATTAGAATACAGGCATCTGCTACAACTCATTTTGACGTTCGTGTTTCTAGTATGTTTACTACTTAAATTTCAATCTTTAAACACTATTATATAAATCTACCCATGCAAAACAGGTGACTTCGCAGGTATGATTATCTTTTGCAATTCCTTTCCTAAAGCTTTTGTAGAAGTCTGAAAATTAAATTGGCCTCAAGTAAGAGAAATTTAAATATCACAAGCAACCTACAAGAAAAATTTTATTTACATATTTTAGATGAGTAAATTGAGGATCAGTGAAATTATCATACTCAATAAAACCTAACCAACGTGGGAGGCAAGGCAAGGAGGCTGTGTTGGAAACACAGAGAGAGCCCTTCGATCAGAGGAAGAGATGATGGAATTGGGTGGATTGGGCAAAGTTTCGGCATCTCTCCTCAATTAGAGCAAAGCAACTTCATTTGCAACTCATTTATGTTCGGATTCCTCGTAAAAATATTGTCTGAATAAAAGACTAATAGCTCAGAAATTTTCCTGCAGGACATATAGGGTAACCAACTGTCCCTGTTTGTCTAGAACTGAGGAGGTTGCCAGGACACAGGAGTTTCAGTGCTTAAAATGGAGGAAGTCCCAGGAAAAAAAAGGATAAGGTGGGCACCCTACCACCCTATCTTTCACTAATATATTGTTGTTGAAGCCTGAAGATTTAGCAGATGGTAAAGGCACCCTGAGCACTTTCAATCTGTGGAACATGAGCCTGGTCCACAGCCTCATGTGATTCAGCATTGCCAGGACATGTACACCTCCCCTGGATTTTGACTTAGTGCAAAATATATGCAATTACGTCCTGATCCATCTGAACTTTTCTGTGCTCACCCTTTTTAAAAGTAAGCATACCTATTCATATATATGCATTTACATTATACTATTTTTACCTTTGGTTATATGTTGGAAACAATTGGCACATCACAGAGACCCTAATTCTGAACTTCATTATGAGCTTGAATGCAGAAACTTGATTTTAACCAGTAATGTGGACATGGGTGAATCTCTGGCCAGGCTGAAGAGCACTGCCTCAGGGCTACAGTCCTGAAACATTCCACAGCTTCTACATGTCATTGAATTATTTCCTGCTATGTAGTTATTCATCCAACCTTATGTGCCCAATATTGTTAGAAATACTGGGTCTGTGGGCCTCACATTACTAGAACATAATCGAAAGAAATGCAAAAAGTGGAATATAATAGGATCATTCTTATTAACAAAGTTTATATGAGTTTGGTGTAAGATTTGATTGTTTTTCCTGCACAATAGGCAATCAGAAAAATGTGTGCAAAAATGTGACACCGAGTTTTTGCTGATTATAAAGATCACTTTGGTGTAAAGGAGGACGTTTCAACCTTTTGGAGGTTATTAACCACCACCCAGGTAAGAGATGGCTAGTCAATGTACTATAAAGAGCAGGGCTGAAGAGAGTTGTAAGTGCTTAGGATACAACAAGCAATAAGAAGGATAATTTCTTATGGTTTAATAGGTGAAGTAGACAGGCAGATGGTCATCCCAATGCAGTGCAACATGTTCTGTGGTAATGGGATTTATAAGTTACATGATTGTAAAAGACAGGGACCCACTCAGAAGCACTCTGTTATTCATTGCAACTCTGTCTCAGAGAAAGAATTAAAGGCACTGTGGATGAGCATTTGACCCCCAAATCAAGGTGGCTGTAAAAGAAAATGAGCTCAGAATCTTGAATTACCTTTTAATAAATGTAAGAATATAATACCATTTAATGTTGCCATAGAGTAGAGACAAAGAAAACAAACTTATTTGTCATGTCCTCTACAGTAAAACTCATAGGATTTAAACCTAGATTTACAAAAGGTGGGGATCCTACTACAGTATATTCTTTTCCAATTTTATATCATCTTACATAGTCTCAATATAACAGAATCATTGTTGAAAATCCTCAGGACCTTCTCCTAGACAATCCGGAGATTGATGACTCTCCTCCCCCTGACATTCCTGTTCAATTAGATAGAGGTCAGGGAGACATCTGCTCCATATTTCACCAATGAGTATTAAGGACTTCAATGAAAATAAAGTTCTCTCATTTTAGGTCCTGGCACAGCACAAAGAAATTCACCTTTCACTTATAAAAAAAAGGTGACAATTAGTTGACGTTCTCCACCAAATTCTTCACCTGAGACTCTTTTAAGTTCTCCCCTTATTATTTATTGCCTTATTTTGTTAGTTTTAACTTCCCTCTCCAACCTTCCTGCTTACCCTGTTGATATACAGCTCGACTCTGGATCAAATGCACTGGAGGACCTCATTAAATGCTAAGCAGCAAGTTTTGACAAACTCTACTTTCACACAAGAGAAATACATAATATAATTTTTATGGTTGACTGCCTTGAGAAAATTTAGCACACCCGAAGCATAATTCATTCAAGGGGGAAAAAAAAAATCTCTTTAGCTGAGTTATTACCAGAGTGCTGCTCTGCAGCTGGAAATAAAGTTTGAAAGCTTCTGCGTACATAAGGAGCACAAATGGATTGGGGTCATCAATAGCGTGACTAAGTTCAGAATGAGGGTGTTAAGGGATTTCCCTCTAACAAATAATAATAGTATTCATTGTGCTTGTGTCTCTAAAGTGGCCATGTCCCTGAACTACACTTTACATATGTTTCCTCATTATAATCCTTACAGCCCTAGCCCATGAACATTATTATCCCCATTTGCAGATGTGAAAGCAGAGGATCAGAAGGATTGAATAACTCCCACAAAAGTCACATCAATGGTGCGTGCTGAATCCAAGTCTGTTAAATTCCATGGCCAAGGATTTTCCTATGACCTTCATGAAATTTTTACTTCTCATCTTAACTAGAGCATTTGTTCATCACTGAATGCCTGTAAACCATATATTTGATGTTCTGCACATTGTTTGTCAGTGCAAGCAGGAGAGAATGCTAAACATGCAGCAAGAGGTAATCTGATCCAAAGAAAAGCAATCAAAATATTTTAGTCTCAGAAACACCATGCAGTGAACAATAGAGGACTGGATGATGAACAGGACAGGAGCCAGAGTTGATTTTGATGCTGATACTAAAATGCATGAGAATGTGTATCCCTTGCCAAATCATTTGTTTGCCGTTGTTTGCAAAATCTAATTGTATCACACTACAGAGTGTGAAATGCTAAATAAATGTTTCTTTGCCATATCTATCTATACATAGAGAGAGCTTTGATTTCCTCAATACAGTATTTGCATATATTCAATATAGTTATAAAGACCGAACCACACTGCAGCAGCACTTTTAAAGAGTTGTTTAGAAAGTAAATGAGAAATAATGTGGGACCCACAGTGTGGAATATGCCCCTTTCTCTGTGGACTTCCCTTTAACCATCTAATTCATTTGCTGCATCTATTTTAGAACTCTTTGTTGCAAGAAATAAGCTCAAATATTCTTCAGGAAATAAAAAGGAAGGAATGTGGTCAGCTATCAGAAGGACGAAACCTGGAAATTCAAAGATATCCCGCACTTGCGTTGGTACTTACCCCTCATCTTCACTGCTCTCTGTAATTCTGGCTCACACTTTATCTGAAAACTCTGATAGTCAATCCACCTGGCAGTCAAAAGATGTTTATTTAATAGTCCCACATTTATGTGTAGCTATAGAAACAATCTGGACAGGTATTTATAGGGCTCATTTCAATTTTCTGGAAAAGGAGCACCGATTTCCTCATTTTATTCAAATCTCCCCTCTTGGTCCAATCAATATGATCAGTGACTCATAAGGTACAAATGTGGTTTGGTTCCCCCATTTAGGAATCTGAGGTCAATTGAGAATCATCCTGAGCAGAACAAATACTCCCCAAATGACCTACTACACCTTTGATTGTTAACTTTTTCAAAGTTACAGCCTCTGTGCCCAAAATATCATCTTGTTTTCAAAATTTTCTCAAAATATATTTGTAATAAACCATATGTGATTATATTGATCCATTCACAAGGGGAGTCTTGAAACTGTTGATGGGATCCCTTTGGCTTTCCCACTTATCTGACCAATGACCGTTTAGGTCATAGCAGCTGATGTCAATTAGAAAAGATTAAATTAGTCACAATGACATTTTGCTGAGATTAGAGAATGTCTGCTTTTGTCAATTATCATTTAGCTTATATCCTATTTTCAGTCTATACAACCCCTGCATAAGAGCCTTAGTATTTACCATTTAATTCTTATTACTTTTGTCATGTTCTGTGTGTAATTATCTTGTTTGCTGTTAATTGTAGAAATTAATGTCATCTGTTTTTATACTGTAAACCTCTTGAGAATAGGGGAAACAGTTCAATGGTTTTAACGAAATACTTGTACATTTCCAAGTGTAATCACTTAATAATTATTATTTAATGGCAATGATCATCATGAAGATGATAGGAAGGAAATGAAACAATGTATTAATCAGTAAAATGATAGCGTCCATAACTAAGAATAAGCATCCACATTCCAAGAACACCATGCCTAGAGACAGATCAACTCTTCCCTGTGGCTTAAAGTCCTCGAATCACTTCAAATAAAGTTGAAATACTTCCTGAATTTTCAAGCCAAAGCAATAGTTCCAGAAGAGAGTTACATTCCTTTCAGTAAGGGCTGGAATTCCTTCACTTTCTCACTCTCTGTGCTCTTCCCACAAGCCTCTGCAAAGCCAGGCCGAAGCCCTTGGTAGCAGATTTTCCGGACGGGCTCACAGACACTGCCTCAGCAAACTGGCTGCCGCGTTAGGCTCACGTTCTTCCAAATTTGGGCTATTTTCAGCTCATCCACCTTTGATTTTATTCCTGAAACTCTGGAGAGGTCTTCACACCCCGTGCCATACTTCTGGCCATATCTGCACATTCAGGGAGCTGCTGGCAGAATGCCCACAGACATGGTCCCGCTGCTGCACAGCCCAGGGATTCCCAAAGCTGGGCTTGAGGTTCGGAACATCAGTCGCCGCGCCTCTGGCTCCTGGACTGGCCGCTTCTTTCCCTCCCACTGGTGAGCAGCGTCAGCTGCCGTCAAGTCTTTTGACTTTTTCTCTTTATGCCTCTCTTCTTTGTGCTTTTCTTCTTTATGTTTTTCCTCTTTTGGGTTTCTCTTTTATTTGAAAATCCTCCCCTTTCTTTTTAGAAAAGCTGGGCTTCTGGACAGCACGGGTCCCGCGGGGTCTCTTCATTTTGGGAGGACTTGCAGCTTCATCGCCAGAGCTATCTTCCTAGAAGGCTGCGTAGTCTGCAGTCCTTCTTTCCTTTTCCTTACATTTTTCTTTTTTCTTCCCATAGTCCTTTTATCATCGGACGCTGTGTCAGGAGGCCCATGTGATGGAAGCTGAGAGCTCGCCGCGTGGCAGGTCCAGGGAATTGCGTGGAGCTGATGCTCAGAGCTGGCGGTGCTGGTAAGACGGGGCGTGCTCCACCCTGCGGTGTTCGCGGGGACTGCTGTCTGCCTCCGCGACAGTGCAGAGGGCCTTCCTGTCACCTCTCCGTTACACCTCTGTGCCCGTCCCCATGCGGGCACCACACAGTCCCCTGCCACCTGCAGCCTCCTGGCGCTCACGCTGCCACCACAACCACCTTCGCCGTCTGTGTAGTGATTGGGGCGGAACGGGATGATCCCTGTCACTTCAATATAATCTTTGAGGGCTGGAGCTATGTAGTATTCCAGTTTGTCTTCCCTTTATTACCATGGACCAGTTTGTTTTGGTTTCTGTTTTATTTGGGGGTTTTTTTTTGCATCATGATGTTACTGGAGGAAATTGGTTCTTCAGTGGTGTCCTGGAAAAAGAATTTCAGGGCCACTCCCGTGGGAGGAGTTTTAAGCGATAGTGGCAAGATTAGAATGAAAAGTAACAGTACTCTCCTGGAGAGACAGAGAGTGACAGGCTATAGGGCAGCTTCTGCCCTGAGGTCTTTGTTAAACTTCCTTATATTTCCTTGGGTTTGGGAAAGACCAGGTTTCTTTCAAACCATGCAGTCTCTTTCCTGGATTTTCCTGGGCTTGTGTTTATGCCCTCCCCCTATCCAGTATCTTTCCTGGATTTTCTGGGGCCTGTGCCTTTGCCCTGTCTGATCTTTTCCCCAGATTTCCCCAGGATAGCCCCCTCCCGCTGTGTTTGCCATTTTGGCTCTTACAGCCCATGCCTTTCAGTTCCACCACCTCGTTTGCTTCTACTGGGAAAGCACTAGTAAAAGGAATTCCCTTGCTATTTTCTTCCCCCTCCCCCTCTTAGTCAGGCAGATTCCTCAGGGTGGCTGTAAAGCTATTTTTCCCCCCTACTTAATCAGGATTACTCAGATGTCTGGTTCCCCTGGCTCCCTCCTCTTTTGTTACTGACTAGCGGCCTACTCTCACAGTGACAGCTCTGGATCCACTTTTAAGAGACAACATTTTGTTTGCTCGTTTGTTTTTGCTCTTTTTGTTTTGCTGGTTTGAGTACATGATGTAGCTGACAGTGGTTTAACATGATCATGGTGAGTCAGGTGTGTTGCTGTAAAAAATTATCTCAGAGCATTATTCTTCACTAACCTCTTGTCCAATAAATAGACTAGGGAATATGAAAAGCACTGATTTCTGAATAGATACCTACACCACCTTAGCTACAACGTTAAGAATCTAATTTGACAGAAGAGGAGAAGCATGAAGGGCCAGCACTCAGACACACATGAATAAACCACAAAGTACCACAAGCCTGAAACACTACTCTAGATGCAAGAGTGACAAGAGAAGAATAAGGGACCAATGCCGCATGAATATGGCAGCCAGCAAGGGGAACGTATTGGAATATAAAAGAGGTCATTCTTACTTTTTAAAAATAGGTTAGCTTCAGAAGTAGGGTTTTTGCTGATGTTAGAAATTTGCAGTTTTCAAGCCAGAGTTATATTATGAACATTAAAAAATATGCTGGTGTATTTCATCTAAGCCAGGAAAAGGAAGGATAGATGGAAGGAAGGAAGGAAGGAAGGAAGGAAGGAAGGAAGGAAGGAAGGAAGGAAGGAAGGGAGGGAGGGAGGGAGGGAGGGAGGGAGGGAGGAAGGAAGGAAGGAAGGAAGGAAGAAGGGGAGGGACAAAGGGAGGGAGGAAAAACTACAGCTGCTTTTGTTTTTGTTTTTGTTTTTTACTGAAGAATCCCAATTCATACATGTAGAATAAATGAGAATAATAGTTACTAGTAGAACTAAATTATCATTAGACCTCCGTAATGATATTTGCAGCTGGTAATTTCCAAGAATGGATACTAAAATCAATGGGTAAAAGCTTAAGCAGAAACAGGAAATTTGCACAGTCTGAAAGTATCTTTCCCAAAGAATTTAGTAATTACAAAGGAAAAAATATTAACTTCACAGGATGATTCTGGCACATGCCCCCTTAGGCAAACTTTGAATAATAACATCATGAGTGTTATATATAAACATTGTGTCCCACTCAGTATGATGTCCTGAGTGAGGTATTCCATGCAACCTAAATGTAAAGCGGAACCTACATTTAAAGAGGAGCTCAAATTGAGGAACATTACAAAAAATAATTGACCACTACTCTTCAAAAGTATCAAGATCAGAAAAGATGAGAAAAAAACTAGTATCACTTATTGAAGGAAATTTAAGAGACATGAGAGCTAAACTAAATGTGGGATTCTGAATTGGCTCCTGGAGAAGAAGGAGGAGGAGGAGGAGAAGAAGAAGAAGAGGAAGAGGAGGAAGAGGAGGAAGAGGAGGAAGAAGAAGAAGAGATGCTATTAGAAAAACAAACACTAGTAAAACCTGAATATGTTCTGGACTTCAGTTTATAATATTAATAATATAAATTGTTTAGTGAATTTCAACACACGTGCTTTGTTGTTGTTTTTTTAAATGTCAAAAGAAAGAAGCTGGGTGAAAAAATATGAGAATTTTCTCTGCATGATATTTAGAACTACCTTTTAAGCCTAAAATTGTCTCAAAAAGTATGTCAAAATACTCACAATAAAGTGAAATATAATAAATAAAGACTTTGGTATGACAATAGATAAATATACTTAATATCAGCAAGAATCTAACATGACCACTTCTAAAATTGAGTTAGTATCCTAGGTTAAACAACAGAAGGCCTCTACTTTCCTTCAGACTAATACAAAATTATTGTTTTCTCTTCTTACCATTCTGATTTTCACTTCTTTGCTTTTCAAAAGTATATCGTTCATCGTGGAGCAATTGTTACAACAAATCTCCCTAATGTTCTCATTCTACTGATTCTAACACTATGAGAATAAAAAGTCCATAGGATATTATATATGACTCTGCTTGGTTGTAATTTGCCATGTTAAGAGTTAATATATCAAGATCATAAAATGTTATAGCTTCTAGTTCAAGCAAAAACTATAAAAAAATAGAAGATATCATAGTACACATTATCATACTATACATGAAATTGCCTATTTAGAAAGAGAAATAGTAAAATGATAATTGTTATGATGTTAAAACCTCTGACTAGAAATTGCCACAATTTCCGGTTGGTTTATCAATAAGATTGCAATTTCCTTTGAGCCTGCACTGTACTTCATTCATGCTGTCTTCTGAGGATTTCATCTCTTCCATCACTGATGAAACTGAATTTCTCTATGAGGATTCAATGGCTGGACAGCTAGTCTAATGGTCATGCCCACATTTTGTTTGGGTGACCTGAGTTTAAAATGACCATCAAAGGCAGTGAGGGAGAAGAGAAGAAATGAAGAGAAGCTGACAGCTCTGCATAATTATCTATAGAGAACTGTGCCTGCTCAGGAAATGAGCCTCTCTTAAAGGGCTCTTGAAATCCAAAGGAGCTTAGAGACATCTCTCTCTCTCTCTCTCTCTCTCTCTCTCTCTCTCTCTCTCTCTCTCTCTCTCATACACACACATTTGCATCTTGCTAACTGTTCCTGCAAGTTACTGAATGAAATCTGGAAAGGAGGTTCAACTACATCTCTAAACTCAGAGTATAATCCCTGAGTCATGATAACCTAGTAATAACCTTGGGAGAAATGTCTAGATATTAATTGAAGGATGAACATTTAAGAAAATGGAGCTTTTTAGATGTCTGGGCTTCCTTTGAAGCCCCATCACGGACTTGGTTTGCTTTCACCCTTCCAGGAACTCTATCCTAGAGCGTATATCATTTGACTGGAAAGTGATGAAAGAATTTCAGTTTCCCTTCCCTCTCTCTAGATACAAGTAATCTCTTAGTTTTGTAGCACAGGTGATGCAGTAGTGGACCTTCCCAGCTTGAACACATGTTCCTCTTTCCTAGAGTCACCTGGAGCCAAAGTTATGTTTTTATAATTTTGTTCATTTATAATGGTACTAGCAAGGGTTCTGTGGTTGAGATATGAAGATGGTGCACTTAATGAATACATTAAGCCAGTTAATCAGCATTTCTATCTAAACACAGGAATGTTGTTTTAATTCATTCTCCTGAATGCATAAAGTGAGGAGGACTGGGGAAGGAGGTAAATGAAGTCTATAAAGATAACTACAAATTTTAAGTGATTAAAAAATTATGCAATCTAAATAAATATATTGGAATCATTATTCTTTATTGGGAAGAGTTCACCTACAGAATGGACAGATCCTTCCTTCACAATTCTTAAATAAGTCTTCAGTCTTCAGACTATTATTTCTCCATGTTCTCCTACAGAGCATGAGAAGCAAACACCTAACGGGAGCTTAAAAAAAAAAAAAAATCAGTGTCTCCTTCTCTGTTATCCACACTGACAATAATCATAGGAACCTCAGCACCAGATGTGTAATCACGTACTTAAGGTAAAAAGGGGCTCAGTGGAGCCTGAAGGCACGTTCTCCCCGCCTTTTACTGAAGCCGGCTTGTCCTGGAGCATGTTTTGTGTTGTAAGTGTTTGGCCCCATGCCTGCTTTGTACTTCAGCGCATGGCCCATTAGCCTTCTCCCCTCGGGTCCTTGTGCATGCAGAGCCTCAGCAGGACCCCAGTCCCGTCTCATTCATTGCTGCCTGTCCCTGTGGATGCCCACCAGGTTTTTCTCAGTCTTACCGAGTTGCACACATCCTTTGAATGACTGCCTTGGTTTTTGTGTGTGTGTGTGTGTGTGTGTTTTTTTACTTTGATTAATCTACATCTCAGTTTCCGTTGATTGGTCTATAAATTTAAATCCTTATGCTTCCTTTCCCTTCAGTTAATAAAGGGAAATAATTTAACTGCCACACAGAAGAACGTTTTCTATTTTTCATTCTGTAAAAGTTCTCTTCTTCTAGGGACCAAGCAAGCATTTATTTCTACCCGTGGCCATCCTGGTAATTAATATCTGGGGTGTACTTTTGTGGGAGGAGATTTGGTATTCAAACACCAATCCTAGCCATAAATTTTAGTCCATAACTAATAAGTAAATTACATTCGTATTTTTAATGTTGATATTTATTGATAAGTAGGAATCTTAAGAATCATGTTTCAAATAATAGGAAAAAACATTTTTAAACCTACCTATCTAAAGAAAAAACAACAACAATCTGGCAATCTATTGGATGAATATTGAGCTATCACAGGAAACCCAGGAGAAGAAATGTAACAGGGATCCATCATTCATTTTCCCTTCCTGTCCTTCCTCCATAACTCACACCTCTCCACAGATACTCCAGTATCGGTGTATTTATTTTCTTCATTCTTCTCTTTCTCTAAATGCCCTTAATTTTCTACTTTTAAGTATAGATAGCCACCTTAGCCTCAATTTTCATGACCTCTTAAACCCTTTCACAAACATACTGTGTGTCTGTGAGCCAATTCCAAAGTCTCTGCAGGAAGAATCTAATTGAGTTATCTTGGCTTAGGTGTTCGCCCCTGGTCCAGTTAGCATCAGTTTATAGGTCAGCCAGCTGCCTTATCAGCTAGATGTGTGAGGAGACCCTCAGTGAAGAAAACCAGATGCCCAGCTATGGCTACAGCTACTACTGCTTAGCCCGTAGCGTTTAGAGATAGACTCCAGGTTTTCATTGTGTTGAAAGAAGTAATTTGGGTATTCATTATGTCAGTTTTACAGGTAGCTACTAAAAAGGTAACAAAGTATTTCAGTGTGATTGGTAAAAGTGAGTCTTTGCTGATGAGATTTCCTCTCCTACTATAGAAACTCATTTCTAAGCACAATTTTCTCATTCTCTTTTTCTAAGCATTTACTGTCCTTCATTAGGCTAAGGTCATTTTCAAGATTACTTTCACTAGACTTAATAGTACAAGACTAATTTTCCAATAGAAATCACGGTCATTTATTTTACATATGTGGGTCTTTAATTTAATGATTCTCAAGATTTAGCAAGCATGAGACTCACCTGGAGAGTCCGGGTAGGGCCTGAGAATTCGCATTTCTAACAAGTTTTCAGGTGATACTGATGCTATTGATTCTCATGTGTCACATTAATAACCCCTGACATAATTCATTGCTACTCTCATTAGAAGAGAATATGGCTAAGAAAAGGTCTTATGATTCACACCATAATCCAGGTGTAAAGAATATGTTTCATTATTCTACAATCTATATTATGCCTCTATTCTAAAACCCTTGGACCATTAAAATACAACGGCCTTTTGAGATTGTCAGGTCCTGACTTTTCTCTACATGTTCATACTACATTAATGAGTTAAACCACTTTCATGTACCACCTCCATTATTATGTCCTTAATATCTTTATTTTACTTACAAAGAAAAAAATTATGTTACTTCTGTAGATGGAAAAAAACCTTCTTACCTTAAATTAAAGGTAACTATAAAAATGAATTTAAAATATTACTTAATTTTAAAAAGTATGTCATACCAAATCAAATAGTTTAAAAATGCATATGCAAAAACAAATTAATCAGAATAAAAATGCTTATGATTCATTCTTAATACGAGAGTAATCATCTTGGTGTTATTTTGCTTAAGATAGAAAAGAGAATCAACATCATTAATTCTGTTTTTTAGTTGCAATATTTGCTGTCATTGCAAATCCCAATGCCTATATGTGTATGTGGTCAGAAAGGACAGAAGAGAGCTAAGAACTTTCTTTGAAATAGTTGGATATTAATATTTATTCCTAACTCTATAATGCAAGTTATTTTGTCCAAATAACAGTTTCAATCAGATATCTACAGCCATCTCCAGACGCTGTTCTTCTGACTTTTCTAATGTCTGGAATAGCAAGGGAAAACTAGCTTTCTCCTCTGCCACATTGCCATGCTCTTTCAGGAAAAATGTATGCAAATCATTACATTATTCATACTTATTTTCATCATCTTCGAACATGCCTTCCGTGAGTTTGCTGGTAAATTCATAGTCAGGTTCGTCTGAAAAGAATATTTTTTAGAATAATTAAATGAATGAGCAAAGTTCAAGGACCCACTCTCGGGTTGCTCTCTGTGCCCTGTCAATCACAACGAGAAGACCAGACGCCATCCACTGAGCATCCTACATACATCTTTCAAATCTCACTAACTTTATAACGTTCACATTATAATATACATGTTTCAATTAATGAGAATATTAACCCTTCCTAAAATGTAGTAATCCATGTAAAAGTTCATATGAAATGATCTTTTTAGAAAATCGTAGCATGATTTGAAGGGAACTTTAAGGCCCTACATGTCCAAAAACTTTTCCCTCAAGCTTCCCATAACACCTGAGTAATGTCATACAAACCACTGATCGTGTTAACGGGGGCCACACAGTTCAGAGTCATTTGCTTGCTGCATCATTTACTAGCTTCCTGATATATGGGCAGTTATTTGACCTCCCTGTGCCTCAATTTCTCTTCTGTAAAATGATCATAATTCCAGCACCTGCTTCTGTTTTGCAGTGCACAGTGGCCCATCCTGCTGCATGATAAGATTTCTTGAGAGAATCTTAGGAGAAGAGGAATACCAGAGTAATCCCTCCAACCACCAGGGTGTTCCTCAGAGATGCTCCTGGGTCATAGAGCTGGAAGAGCTCTGAAGTGCCCTCTAGTGGAAGGAATGCCACCCTGCATTAGTTACATACATATTTGTGGATTGGTCAGACTGAAAGTGGGTAAAAGTGTATACACCTAGTGTTCTATGCAACAAAGGGCCTTTCTGGCTTAAGATTCTTGAGACATCTCAGACCTCACTAGAGAGTTGAAACATTAATGCTATTGTATCAGTTTGAAACCCTGTTTTCCTTGCCTGAGGTGGTTCAGCCCAGCTGATCCAGCTTCTTACCAAGCCGCTGGAAGAAGGCGAGGAAAGAGAAGCCCACCATTATTGGAGACTAAAGATATTCTGTTCCTTAACTTTATAGGAATTTCCTGAGTATTAAACCATAATACATGCAAAGGAGGTTGAACAACATACAGGTGCTCAATGCTGATTATTCATTTTATTGTCCATAGTGCATAAAGCACTTGGTGAAGCATCTTAACTGTTTGTTTTCCTTAACTTTCGCAATACTATGAGCTAAGTTCTATTATGATTCCCTTTATAGGATGTAAAATAACAATAATAATTGAAGGTCAGAGAGGGTAACTTTTATGCCCAAGGTCACACAACAACTTATAAACAACCAGCCTGCCAGACTTCAAGGTAGATTCATTCCCTAAAATATAGATCCTTCACAACATTAGCTGAAGAGCCTGTTAGAAATACAGACGGTGGAGCAAACTCATACTGCAGTTCATTCAGTAGGACTGGTAAGCTCTGGAAATCAGTCCTTTAAAGAAAATGACACTGACATGAAGATGATTTGGAAGTTATTGGGAAACACGGCCTATAGGTGGCAGAGGGGTGATCATAAAAGTTATCATCCAAAACAAATCCTTTGTGAAAGTAGACATAATAGAAAAATAGACCAGAAACCTGGGACATCTATAGCAATTTACCCACAGGTGACATGAAACAGGAGGGTAACAAATGACCAGATCTTATTGGGTCAGCACTTAAGACAATTTAAGATAGACTCATAGGGATGTTATTGGGATAAAGACAAAGTTTAAAAATTAGGAGTGCTGCCCGGCCGCTGTGGCGCAGTGGTTGAGCATCGACCCATGCACTAAGAAGTCACCAGTAGATTCCTGGTCAGGGCACATGCCCAGGTTGTGGGCCAAATCCCCAGTGGGAGGCATGCAGGAGGCAGCCAATCAATGTTCTCCCTCATCGATATTTCTATCTCACTCTCACTCTCCCTTCCTCTCTCTCTAAAATCAATAAAGAAAAAACAATTTTTTTTTAATTGGGAGTGCTTCCAGGATGGATCAGGTAAGTACCATGGTATAAGTAGTGAGTGTAATGAGCAAAGACAGGAGGGAGAAAGAAACTGAAGGGCCAAGTACACTACTCTTCATACTTCTTCAACACCACAGGCATCTACTCACTTCTCATTCCACTGGGTCATCACACCAGCTAACACAGCTAATACATGTTGTCATCAATTGTCACAAACTACCCTCCTGGCTTCATATCTATAACTCTTGCTATTTGACAATAGCTGTAATATCAAATGAAAACTCAAAAGGTAAAGAAAGAAAGGAGATGAAGGCAAACATCATCTGCTTTGAAATGTTGCCTAGGACAGCCCAGCCAGTGTAGCTCAGTGGCTGAGCAATCGACCCATGCACTAAGAGGTCGCTGGTTAAATTCTCAGTCAGGGCACATGCCCAGGTTGTGGGCCCAAGCCCCAGTGGGGGGGCATGCAAGAGATGACCAATCAATGTTCTCTCTCATCGATGTTTCTATCTCTCTCTCCCTCTCCCTTATTCTCTCTCTAAAATCAATAAAGGAAAAAAAAAAAAAAAAAGAAAAAAGAAAAAAAACGTTGCCCAGAACCACCCTCCCTGCACTGCCCATGACTGAGAATCAGGAGAGGACAATTCAGTAGATGGGTATGGTCTGCCTCTAATTTCTGTCACCGTTTGTTTGTCTAATCTTCTTATTCCAACACAGAATAACTGTCTTCTAATATAAAAGTAATTTTCTTTAAAGAGGTCGTTGTGACATTTTATGAAACAAATGGTGATATTTTTGCCCTTTTGTGAAATTGGCAACATTTTTCTTGCAAAATTGTTTTTACAACTTAATATTGTATTTACTCTAGGTGAAATTTTACAAAAAATAATTTTCTCTGACGGCTGAGTATCTTCTCCATTACATAAATCACCTGAATTCTGTTTATCTCAATAATTTGAGATTCGATGGGCCTCTGTAAACAACTTGTAAAACTTTCTCAATTTTGTAAATGCCTCTGAGGTAGATATTCAACAAACACCGCCATTTGGGAGATAACATGGTAGAGAGAAAGGCCCCGTTTACACCCACCACTGAACTGGTTTATTTCAGAGACCAAGGGATTACTACATTCAACTTCTTTTCTTTGATAAGACACTGTTGCCATGGTTTCCCCTATCTCCGTTTACGCATCTGCATAAAAATATTAAAAAATCACAGCAAGCATATACAAGGAAACAAGAAACTATGACAAAACAAAGTGTACTCATGAAATGTACCCCGTTTTTCCTCCACTACTCACTCCCTCCACCAAAACACCCATATCACCTAAATACTGTGAACTTTCCAAGGGACTGTTATGAAATTTAAATCCAAATTGATTTATTTACAATTTTAAAAAAAAATTATACAACTTAAACAGCAAGGTATATTTTATATATTCTATGACATAAGCAAATGAATGAAAAGCGTGTCACAGAAATGTGTGTTAAAGGAAGCTACTTGAAAGAGAGCATGTAATGGAGCCAAGTGGACCGGCCGTTGGCTGTTTCCACCTGTGGCATTCTCATGGTAATGCTGTTCAGTTCCACATTAGAAAGAATGACTTGGAAGTACAACTTGAAGATTGCTCTAAAACCTCTAAAGGAAGATTTTATCATATTCACTAACATTTTGTTTGAAGTACACTCACTTAGTTTGAAAGTACTTCCTATAGCAGGACAGCACCGCAGTGTCGATGTTGAGGAGGGCTCTGTCATGTCTAGAGGGCTCTGTTCCAGACCAGGGTTCTCGCCTTCCATTTCCGCTCGGCCAGTTACTACGACGCAAAGTTAAAACACGGTACAGTCATCCTTCGCCATTTCGTGCTTCAACTTTCGAGGCTTCATTCTATTGTGGTTTTTTTCAAATATATTCATTAAAAAGTTGATCAAGACAGTGAAAATGATACAGCGTGCACGTGGTTGTCTGAGTCAATTATACACCCCTGTATTACAATTAAAATTAAAATTACTGTGTGTAAGGACAGTAGGCCTATGTATTTGAGCCCCAGGGATCCTTCAACGCCAGGTGCAACCGCTTGACCACTCCTTGTGTGTGGGCAATAACGTTTTTCCAAAAAATCAGGTGTGGTGAGACCAAGCCAATCAGAGCGTGCTGTTCACTGATTGGCTATCCTAGCCTCTTCCTATCCTGGCCACTGATTGGCTCAGCCTCATGCAAGTTCGTTTCTCTCATACATGCTTCTACATCGCTGTGCATCAGAAGCAACCTTGCTCTTCTTTGCTGTGCAGTACATCTCTTCATCTTCATCGCTTCATCATCGAACAAGTTGCACTATTTTCATAGGTTAGTGGTTGTGTGTAAGAACGGTGTGTGTGTGTAATTAAATGTACAATAATAATAATAATATATTTGTAATGTCTAATATGTCTTATTTTCTCTTATTTTGTCTAATATATTGGGTAATATGAGTGTAATGGTGACTAAAGGGTGTTATTTCATGTCTAGAGGGCTCTAATAATGTTAAAAAACATATTTAGAAACTCGTAAACAGGTTTTCTATGCTCTAACTGCAAAAATATTCTATTTATAAATAAAGAATCCTACTTCGCGGAAATTCATTTATCGCGGTAGAGTCTGGAACTGATTAACCGCAATAAACGAGGGCCGACTGTAACCTAATTTAAAGTGAAGTAGGGGGCCCAGAAGAGCTCTCAAACCCGTTTGCTGAAGTAACGTCTGGCAGACTTTTTGATTAAAGGTCAATACTATCTACAATGCCAGTTTTTTCATCATAAAATAGGATAATCATCATTTAAAACTCATAGGCTTTTAGTATGTTTGGTTTATATTAACTATCAAATAATTACTAGTTACTACTGCTAATAGAATTATCATCTTTTAAGGTAATATTTGGTGATCATTAACCAGTCCATGGGGAATATTATTACCCAATGTTTAATATACACTATATAGGTAGAAAAACTCAATTCAAACCTGATCTCTGAACATATTTGTTCTGAAAACTCAGGCAAGTTAAATGACTTGAACCCCGGTTGTTAATAATAAATATTGTTTCATAGCTAGTTTTAAAAATAAATAACATGGCTGAAGAGTTCAGTATAGCTACTGGATCATAGTAAACTTTTTTTTCTCCAACCACTTAGAATAACCAAAATTTACCAAATCCATTAAAAGTAAGGTCCTTGCACCAAGTGACATTTTCCAGCCAAACTTTGGTGAGGACTGTTTTGAAATAAACAAAATGTGCTTCAATTTTTAGGTGGTAAAACATACACATACCTTTTCGTCCCACTTTCGTCACTGTTCTCTTAAAGAAGGAACGCGTCTACGATGTTTATCCTTTAGATTTAAAGGACTCATCTCCATGCTTAATGCCCTTATTTGACTTCCTTGTACAAGTCATGAGAAAGCTTCACAGAGAGGGGGACAGATACTTTTTAAGGGAATCCAAACCAAAGGCAAAGCAATCTGATGGAACTTTTTATTGGAACGATTATTGAGAAGTCAGCTAGCTGTGGAATTGGGAAATAATAGTTTTGCCACCTCTCTTAAATAAGTGGTGGCTTTCTAATTAAACACTGACATCCTGATTCCTGATTCTATGTTTCAGACATTTTTAAAGTGCTTTTTTTTTTTTTTTTCAATTCTCTTACCTGGAAAATAATGGTATTTGAAATTTCAGTCAGCTCTCAGGAATTATAGAGGCAAACAGAAATGTTCCTGTGCTAAAACCTAGGAAGAGACTAATAACACTGCAGGAAAAGTGTGATAGGCTGTAGAGACTTTCAGAACATTTGAATTGAAATGTGATTTTGCTCCATTGATTTTAAAAGAGAAATAAAACAATTCAGATGATCTAGCATGAAAGTTGTTTTACTGTCGGTTCTAATTGACTTGTATAATGCTTTTATATAATGTGCAATAATGCATAACTAGTTCTTTGACTTTACTGTAGAAATATATTCCTTAAGGTGGGGACATACTCAAGTTAAGAAAATTACATTCTTCCTTAAATCACAAGATTTGGGCAGAGGGATCGTTAGAAAGTATTCTTCCAAGGATTACCACATCCATGGAGTTGTCATGGTGACATCAGCTACAGTAGAACAGTGGACTGGACTAGGAATCAAGAAACCTGATTTTATTTCCAGTTTGGACACTAACTAGCAGTGTGACCCTAGGCCAATCATTTCATCTCCTGGTTTTAGTTTTTCATCTGTTAAATGAGAAAAATGAACTTGGTAGCTTCACAGAATTCATAAACTGTTACAGATGAAATGGACCATAGTCTATGAATGGAGGATTTTGTTTCATAGATGAAAAGACAGAACCCCAGAGGGATACAGTGCCTTGTCCAATGTTCATTTGACTTAGTGGAAAAGTGAAAAATAAAATTTAGGTGTTTTGATTTTAATCCAGTGCTCACTTTTTTCTACACATTGAAACTTTACATATTTGTATATTAGCAAAAAGACTGTAAATAAATCACTTTTATGATGTATAGATTAAATAAATATATAATGAATGTATAAGTAAATATTCATTATAAATTTATTTTATATTTATATATACTTACAAACATATAAGTATATTCAGTATATGTTTTTATATTAATATAAAATGTATATGCTTATTATATGTTAATATTTATATGTGTATATTGTATTCATCTCTCTCTTGCCCAGATCATTAGTAGCATAGAAAGATGATTTTTGTATATTCGGTCATTTTTGTTTCAATTACTAGGAAATTTACATTTAAAAAATCTTTTGATGCAATGCAAATAACATTTGTTCATAATTACTCAACAACAAATTTGTAATCACTGAATTTAGTTTAGATTCTGCTTAAAGATAGACTATTTTAGGAGATTCTTTCCAATTATACAAGATCATTATATAGAAGTTTCCACTTGGGCAGCTTCCAAATCTTGGCTCTTATAAATAACACTGCAATGAACATAGGAGTGCATATGTTTTTTCAAATTAGTGTTTCAGGTTTCCTTGGATATCAATGGATGAGTAGATAAAAATGTTGTGATATATTTACATAACGGAATACTACTCAGCCATGAAAAAGGAAGGAAATCTTACCCTTTATGACAGCATGGATAGACCCAAGACCATTATGCCAAGTGAAATAAGCCAGTCAGAGAAAGACAAATACCATATGATTTCACTCACATGTGGAATCTAATAAACAAAATAAACTAACAAACAAAATAGAAACAGACTCCTAGATAGAGAACAAACTGACAGCTGTCAGAGGGGGTGGTGGTTAATGGGCTGGGTGAAAAAGGTGAAGAGATTAAGCCCCAAAAAAACAAAAAAACGCATAGACACAGACAACACTATGGTGATTACCAGAGGGAAAGGGAGATGGGGGGAGATAGAAGAGGGTAGATGGGGTATAAAAAGTGATGAAAGGAGACGTGACTTGGGATGGTCAACACACAATACGATATACAGATGATGTATTATAGATTTGTACACCTGAAACCTATGTCATTTTATTAACCAATGCCATCCCAATAAATTCAATAACAAAGGAAAAAAAGAAGTTTCCAACAGCAACAAAGAATTCAACCTGTGTAATATCACAGAGGAATGTTTCCTGGGATGACATGAGGACCAACTTCCAAGGTTCCCATGGGATCTTATTTATTTGCTAAATGTACTCTCACTTTGAAAAACAGATTTGTCAAATTTTTGTAATTCTAATGTTACTAAGAAACACTCAGGACTTGCTCAAAATAACTGAGCTCATAGGAAAGATATATAAAACCAAAAAGTTATTTTGTTAATTTACAACTAAAATATCATTTCCTAGGGGACTCTGGAGTTCCGTCTTTTGTCTAGTTCATTCTCTCTGTAGATAAAAAACTATATTAGTCAAGTCCTAATCCAAAGTTTGACTCCATGAAGTTGAAATCAGACCAGGGTAGCTGTTCACTGCTTGTAAATACTCAGTGGTGTCTGTGTATCCGGTCATTTCCTCAGTGGCCATGCCCTCTGTCCAGAGAACATGCTACTTGTTCATAGACTGATTTTATCTCTCACTCTCTGTTCTTCCCAAAAGCCATTTATATCCTAAATTAAGGTGAAAGTTTTGTCTTTGGTAGATATTTGCACCAGCAAGAGTAATATACAACATATTAGCAATAGTATGGGAGCTTGAAGAGATAGCTTCCAAAGTCCTGGGAGAGATAAGCCCCCAGTTCTGCCATCTCTCTTCCCTCTAGTTTCTTAATTGTGGGGCAATCTGGCATCACCTACGGATGGGGTAAGGGACAAGCTGCGTAACAACCGATGTGGAAGTATTTCAACTTTTTTAACAACTGGTTCAGCTGTTCTAGTTCACACGAATTATAAATCTCTCCTGAATGCTGGAAATCGTTCTAAATGTATTATATTTTCTTTTTTGTCCACATTTCAATAAATTATAGGTTACACTTCTTTCAATGTTTAAGGTGTATGTGCAGAACATGAGCTATTGCAACAAGTTATAATAGTGATACCCTCCAGATTTGCAAACTACAGCAAATGATGCCAGACTGCTAGGATTTAGGGAACTCTTGTATCTGCTTTGGAAATCTTTTTTTTTTTTTCTGTCTCTTCTTATCAAGGCCGTTACTTCTCATTTTTATCCTTGCACTTTCCTCTAGCAACAAGTTTTCAGAGACTGAATCTAACTTAAATCTACTCTGAGAAGGAAAACCTGGCCAATTTCTTAGATATATGTGTAAAATAATAATGAATACATTCCAAGTCATGGCTTGAGGAGCTGTATCATAAGTAAAAGAACATACATTTTAGTTTTGGACCTTAGGACACATCTGTTGTCTATTTTGAACACTTTTTGGGTTACTTCCAGGTCCTTTTATATATTAAAAATATTCTAGTTTGACTCATAGTTACCATAAGTGATCAATTGTGCTTCACATTATTGCAGAGGTTGAAAATCAATAACTTACTGACCAAACCTAGCCAGCAGTCGTGTTTTGATTGTCCTAAAAAATAGTGGCTTTAAGCAATATTTTTAAAGTTTGGGTAGTCAACATTCAAGATCAGAAAATTCCAAAAGAAAAACTGAATCTCTGAGTTCTTTTGAAAAACAGAAAGTCTGGCAACACTGGACCCAGATATCAACATGAAAATGATAAAGTGAGCTAAATAGCAGCTGTTTTCTTGAGATGGTGTGATGGGTTGAAATGTGTTACCTGAGAAAAATATGCTGAAGTCCTAATCAGAGTATCTCAGAACATGCCCTTATTTAGAAATAGGGCCATTGCAGATGTAATTAGTTAAGATGATGTCATACTGGAGCATGGAGGACCCTTAGCCAATATGACTGGTGTCCTTATAAAAAGAGTGCCATGTGAAGAGATGGAAAAATACAGGGAGGAGAAGGCCACTGAAGATGGAGACAGAGATTGGAGGTAAGCAACCACAGTTCAGAGAACTCATGGGGCTTCCAGAAGCTGGAAGAGGCCAGCAAGGATCCCACCCTACAGGGTTTGGAGGGAGCATGGCCCTGCCAACACAGCGATTTTTAGACTTCCAGTCTCCAGAACTACTAGAAAATATATTTCTGAAGTTTTAAGCTACCCAGGTTATGACACTTCATTATGGCAGTCCTAAGAAACTATTACAGAGGGAATTTTCAATATGGTGGACTAGGTAATCAAAAAGTCTCCACAAAAAACAAACAACACACAATTAAATGTTGAATAAGGTATCTAAAAAATCTTATCTACATACAGATAAAACACAAGGCTTTGACATTCAAGAGACAAAAAAAAATGACCCCTACCAAAAGAGACCTTTGATCATCAGTCAAAGAGCAGAATAGAGGCAGCCTTTCCATGGTCAAGGAGGTTACAGGGACAGACACATGCCCACCTCTGCCAAGAGTTCAAGGGAAAAAAACCTGACCTGAGAGTTTAAAACCATAAGTTTATAATTTCCCTAAATATGGGCTTGTAATTTTTTAAACAATTTTTTTATTTTTCAATTACAGGCTAGTAATTTAAATACCAGTAATTACCTTGCAAGCTAAGAAATTAGCAAGCAAGTGCTCAGAGGTTGATAACATTTTGGATCTATAGCAAAACCTCTCAGAAATATCCTCAACTCAGGTCTTGAAAGATTTGTATAGAAAAAAAACCTCAGCCCAGTGAATATAGAGTTTTTCAAATTTAATAATAGCAAAAAAATAACAACAATAAGACCACCAAAAATCTCACAATACATAGTTACCAAATGTAACTTAGATTAAAACACATTAGCACCATTAGATATTCAAGAATTTCATATAATTATCAGACCAGATTGTAAATTATGTTTGAAAAGATTAAAGAAACAATTAAAAGGGGAAATATTCATCCAATAGCACATATTCATTTCACTTTACTCTCATTTATTGAAGATCAATTATATCAGGCATTTTTCCAGTTACTGGGAACACAAAAATTAACTACTACCACCATCACCACCACCATTCCCATTACTGCCCAATGGGATTTATATTCTAATTGTCAGAGACAGATATAAAGCAAAATATTTTTCATAGTGAAATGTGCTATAAATTAAAATAAAGCAGGGAAGGTGGATTGGGAGCACTGGGTAAGGATGTAATTTAAATTTCACATTGGTCTGGTCGGTGTGGCTCGGTAGTTGAGCATTGACCCATGCACCAAGAGGTTCCTGGTTCGATTCCCGGTCAGGACACATGCCCAGGTTGTAGGCCCAATCCCCAGTGGGGGACATGCAGGAGGTGGCCAATCAATGTTCTCTCTCATCGATGTTTCTATCTCTCTCTCCCTCTCACTTCCTCTCTCTGTAGAATCAATAAAGGAAAATAAATAAATAAATAAATAAATAATAAATAAATAAATAAATTTCACATTGGAGAGCAGGGAAACTTTCACTGAGAAAAGGATCTTTGAGCCTAAAGGAGGTAAAAAGAAGTCAGACATATGCAAATTTGAAGAAAGAATATTCCAAGGTAAGAGAATCAAAAATGCAAAGTCCCTGAAGTGGTAACTATAAAAACAGTAAGGAAGCCTGTAGAGTTAGTTGAGTAAGACTGAGTAAGAGAGAGAAATAGTACCAGGGATAGTAAAACATGAAGTTCAAGAGCAATGGTAGGCTGGAGAAGTAAGAAAAACTATGTTGTCAAAAAGTACCAGAATGGTGTGTGTGTGTGTGTGTGTGTGTGTGTGTGTGTGTGTGCGCGCGCAGAGAGAGCGAGAGAGAGAGAAACAAATTAGAATACAAAAATTAAATGGATAATTACAGAGCAGATGAGACAAAACTGAAAAGAGAATTAGGGAAATGAAAGGAAGCACAGAAGAAATAAACCAGAAGCATCACTCAGAAAGAAAGAGATGAAAATATAAAAGCTAGGTTAAAAATATTTTTAAACCATAAGACGAAATGAAGAAGTCTCATGCATGTCTAATAAGAACTCCAAAAGTAGACAATAAGATGGGAGAGGGGCCATTTTTAAATGATACTAAATTATAATTTTCCAGAAGTTTTGAGCAAAATGGTTCTTCAGATTCAGTAAGTACAATTAATTCTAAGCAGAATAAATATAATTAAATACATATCCTTGCATAAATAGTAAGTTCCACCAGTCATTACTCCTGCTTCATTCATTTAAGTTTACCTGCAAATTTCCTTAAAAATATTTGAAATTACAAACTTGCAAGACCAAAGTAGAATTTTATAATGGTAGTCAGGTGTATTACGTCTTCTCATTAAAAGGTATTTTTATCATGAGGCACTTGATAAAAGCACTAAAAACAAATGGACATTTCTTTTCAACTATTTCCAGATCTTCCTTCTAACCCTTTTTGACTTTGAGAAGAGAAGGCAGATGGAAATGGGCAGAGAAGAGTAGCTAGTCTGTCTTCTGACGCTTGGAAACCAGTATTTTTGTTTAAGATGAATATAGTTGACTACATAAATGCATGATTGTCATTTATTGTTGATCTTGGAAAGGCTTATCTGAAGATTTTATTTATTCAAGTTTGTGTGGCTGTGATATAAAAACCAGAATTATGAGTATCAGTTCTGAATTTCAACATCTATGTAAGGTAAAATTTCTATCTCCCATGATATATCGAGTTACTATTCTTTTCTTTTTGGTGCCCTTGATTAACCTTCAAATATAACCAGAGAAAATTTCTTTGTACTTAGATCTTTCTCTAATATATGCTGCCACTCTTTTTCTTAATTTTAGATATCTTAGATAGGTGAAATTTTACATTTTGACTTCCAGTACACAAGATTTTCAATTTATAAAATTAATAATCACACAAAGTACTTTATTATAATAAATAATATCTTCAAAGCACACTTTTTTTGGAGGTAGAGACACTACAAAATATTGTGACTGGTAAAGTAGGAGACCTCTGATAAGTGAGAATTTTCACAGTTTTCTCACCCTGATGCAGGTAATTTAATTTTTAAAAACTAAGCACAGATTACTTGGTAGAGAAAATAAAGCTAAGAAATAATTAGGGCTTTTTTCTTCAAAATTAAAGGGTACTTTAAAATTTTAAAGCAGATGATAAATGGCCATGGTTAGTATTACTCTCAGATGATTTTTTTTAGCTGAATTTTCCTTTTCACTGACTTGATTCTAGCCATACAGATTATATTATAGAGCTTAATGTGCTGTGTCAGATAGAGTTCAACTAGAGAAACAGAACCAATATGAAGTATGTATTAAGAGAAATATAATATACAATTGTTGGAGTTGGCAAGGCAAATCTGAAATCTGTAGGTCAAACTATCAGGAAGGACTGGCTAGGAACCCTGGAGCAAGAGGTGAGACTGCTGTTCACAGGCAGAATTTCTTCTATTTTTTTTTTTTTTTTATCTTCACCCGAGGACATCTTTCCATTTTTTGTTCAGGTAGAGTGGGAGAGAGAGAGAGAGAGAGAAACATCGATGTGAAAGAGACACATCGAGTGGCTGCCTCCCGCACAACCCAACCAGGGCCGGGGACAAACTGCAACCGAGGTACGTGCCCTTAGCGGGAACCGAACCCGGGCCTCTCTGGACCACAGGCTGATGCTCTAACCGCTGAGCCAAACTGGCCAGGGCCAGAATTTCTTCTTATTGGAAGTCTCAAGTCTCCTCTTTAAGGACATTCAATAATATATATCTCTGGACAGGGACTTGGGAGCAGGTAGCCAATAATTTGTCCCACGGAAGGGTGCAAGCAGGAGGGAGCAAAACCACATGTGCCCTGAGGGGCCAAGCCTCCTGGCATATTCTCCATGTCCTACTGGACCCATTTACAAAACCCAAATTCAAGGATAAAATGATTAAGAATTTCAAGACAATAAAACAGTAAACCCCAAGCACAAAGCCCACTTCTGAGAATGGGGCCCTGCACAGACTGTGCTGGTCACATGCTCAGGAAGACAGCTCTGGGCTTGAGTCTGTGGTGACACAGGTCTCCTAGAGGGCAGGGCACCCTAAGGAAAAAGGGGGAACATTTACTTACCAGGGGAAAGGCCTTCTTACCAAGCCCTGTATTATCATAATTGATTAGTTCTGTAGGAATGAAGGAATAGTAACAACCCATCATGAAATTTCTTCTGACTGGTGACAGAGATAGGTAGGAATTGAATTTAAGACTTAGTCTTTCTTTTCCTCAAATGTCACTGACATTCTTACAATTGAGGGTGATGGAGAAATTGGAACAGATCCCATTTGGGTGATGAAGAGCATCAACAGAAGTTACTTAATATCATGCTAAAGCTCTCCCCTCATTTTTTACATAGTTATCTCCCCAGCCATTCATTCTGCCTTTCCCACCTCACACATATATACATACTCTTGAATTATGCCAGACTAACAGTTCAAATCTATTAGGAGTCTGAGTGCTCTGAATTGTTGAAAGATGGGTAGCAATTCTCATGGGGGAGATTGGAGAGAGAGAAGATATCCAACAGTAAGGAAGCCAGGGACACCCACAAGGGTCCACCTTACAGAGAGTTGAATGTCTTAGTTAAGTCTCAATGGACATAGAAAAAGTCATATTAATGGCACAAGTGTATTGATAATGTATTGATCATTGATAATTCCCCCTAATTATAGGGAATTATATTATAGGAAATTAAATATTTAAAGAAAGTCAACTATACATGTCAAACCTCTGGAAGTGGTGATGTGGAACAAATGTGCAGATCACTAAGTGCATAGGGTGGTCCTCTCTACATGCCCCACTGAGAAGGCACAAGGCCTGGTAGATGGTGTGTCCAGCTATTCCAGAGAAATGGCAGAGCAGGACCAGACAGAGAATACTTGATGCTAAAAATAGTCCAAGATCAAAACATCTGTTTTCTGTCATGTGCCTGTGGAAAGTGGGAATTGATGGAAGGAAGGCTAGATAGAAATGGAGGCTTCAGTCAAGTTCTGTCAAAGTTGTGCATTGCAGAACTCCAAGCATTTCTCAAAAACACAGTTGCTATAAATGATTAACCTGATTCTATTCATAAATGGTAAATTGTATAATATATGGCCTACAATTTCTCCCATCAATGAGGTTTGATGATCCCTGCCTCCTCTTTGAAAAATCTACACCATATTAAGCTTCTCCTTTTCTGAACTTTCCTTCTTATTCATGTGTTTTATGTACTGAGTGCTTGTTTAATAGACTTTTCTAATATTAAGTGTTACTTTTTTAAGAGAAAAACCTGTTTGTGTGCTGTTTGAATTCCCTCTAGAAGCCAACACAACACTGAAGAGTTTTTGCTCAATGAAAACATATTGAATTAAACAAATTAAATAATAATTCCAAAGACATAGTGAATGTTTTTCAACTGAGTCTATTTAAAATGTTTGCAACATGGCTTAGACTTTGTCCAACAAGAACAAGTTTGGCAGGAGGAGTGATTTATGGTGAAAATGGATAACTTGACTACGTACGAATGTATATTATCTCATTTCTCTAAATCTTTTTTACAGCCATTGAATCTGGAAACAAATAGACATGCTTATGCATGGGAAATATAGAAAACTCGTTAAATTTTTAAAAAATGTTTAAGTTTCCTCAGATTCCCACATATTAAAAAATATTCAGTTACTTTACTGGGAGAAATTTTATTAACCCAAGACCATTATTGTTACCTCCGTATAAGACTTAACTAGGAAAGGATTAGCAGTTTTAATGATATATTTGCGGAAGTGATATTGGTTAAGAACCATGGTATCTTCCTTTCAAATAGTATATATAACATCTAACTTGCTGTACCCAATAAATATCTTTTCTCACTTTCTTAAGATGACCTTATGCTGTTTTTCAAAATATTAAGAGTTGTATAATTTCCTTACAAATTCATTATAAAGACAATGTTAATCTTCTTGGGAAACTCCACCACTGTATTACTATAATAGAGGCCATTTACAGGGCTCTAAGCTGGCCAATGTTAAAATATTAATGTACTTACTTGGCCTATTGTTCTTTCTACAGATTCTTTGTCACATTTTTAATATTAGAGGTACATATGCTTTTTTCTCTCCAGCATAATTTTCCTCCTTGGCAAGGTGCCAAATCAAGTAGTTTGGAATCACTGAAAATGTGATGAGAGGCAGGTATAGAGGCGTGAATTGTATTCAGTTGAATTCTGTTCAGGGCAAATAATTGCTATTCGCACACCTTTCTACCACTTTTGTCAAGTCTCTACTGGAAGAGGCTTGCTATAAACTTGATAATCACCAGGGCTCATTCATGCTGCCAGAGAAACCTGGACTAGAGTCCACCATCTCCAAAGCTGCATAAATATGACCCTCTCCTGACACACCAATTATTATATGAGAAGTTTTGAAAAGGAGCATATGAAATTTCTTTGCATTTGGAAATAACAGCAACAATTTGGACACCACGGATGACCATACATATCACAATATCAACATGGATGTATTCATAGCCAAATTTCTTTTAATGTAAAAAAGACTATATTGCCAGGCAATCCCAAACTTTTATTAGCTTCCTTATATAACTAATACAGAAGAGGAAAGTGAGAAGAAAAATATGCATTTGTTTCCTATTGTGAGGATTAAGAAAACAGAATATGCTTATAACTAAGTTAATTTTAAGCTATTAAAAATTTATCATGCACACCTCAGGACAGTTATCTATCTGGAAATCTTATTAAACCAAAAAATGAAATCTGAAATATATTATAATTAAGCACTATTTTAATTTACTTATGATAAAGGAGAATTGAAGATTGTGGCCCTGATGTTACAGGACTAACTGTATCTCCCGATACAATGCTGTTATCAGCTTTCAACGATGTACATAAATAACCCAAAGCTAGATTTGAATTGTGATCAATAATTTAAAATAGGTTAAGAATAAGATTTCATAAAATACAAGTTGGACAGCATGAAGAGGAGATGAAAAAAAGTCAGAAACAATCAATATACAGTGGTTAATAATAATTGTCCTTTTCCATTGGGATGATGGTAATAATTTCTGTACACGTACACATATATAAATTTGCAATATTGCTTTCTGAAAGTCAATCCAATGTTAGGAAATTTGGCAGCAATTTTTATATAACTCGGAGGGTATTATTTTATTTTTATTTATTTTCTTATTAATAACATCTAAGTCAAAGTAAGGTTAATAAGTAAGTGAACTGTTTAATGATGTAACCAATAGGTTTAAGAGAAGAATTTTGTTTTTGTGTTAGCCTGTCTTTTGCACACAAAGCCCTGATTTGAGTTGGAATAACTGGTTCCTTTTCCATTTCTTACTGCCTCAAATTTACTGTCTCTGAAGAGTTTATATGCACAGAGACATCACAAACAATATGAGATCAAGTGTATTTTATATCCTTTGACCAAAGGACAGCTAACTTTTGTGGAGTTAGTTTTTGAAGGGTAGATTTTCGACATCCTATTTTTGCCAAGGAGTCTATAAAGTAGCATCATTGAGACTGTCAGCTTTCCTGACAAGATAACTTGGAAACAGAACTTTGTGAACGAGAGGAGATTTGAGTTCACCCCAGGCTCAGTGAATTGCATATATAGCAGTTTGATCTGCTGGGTGTCCAAGCCAATCATAAGGGGAAGCTGAGTCAGGGTTTGAAGGAAGGAGAGCTTTTTGTTTTTCCTTTTTTTGTTGTTGAATAGTTTTGAACTTTTTGAGCTGCCACTTAAGATTCTAATTTTCACACCTTTAAACATCCTAGATTTTCTTGGACATCAAAAGGATTATATTGTCAGATCAAAGTTTTAGGGGATATTTGCTAGCAATGTTTTACATAAAATCAAAACAGACTTCATTTTTAAAAGAGAATTAATGTTCAAAAATAACACTAATGTATGCACATTTTTCACCAAAGCCAATTATCTTCCCTGAAAAAAGTTGATGTATTAATGTTAAAGATGCTGTAACTATAAATATACAGATATATTTCTCAATTTTATACAATAAATACAGCTGAATACTTTGCAGTCAGGGACAGAGTCTCTATAATCAAACAAACATGGTATACATTTCATATTCTACAATTTATTAATTGTATGACCTTGGGTAATTTATTTATACTTTCTGATGTGTAATGTCCTCATTTTATAAATAGAATAATGATACATCTTTGATAATGCGGTTATGAGGATTTAACAAATTAGGGTATTTGCAACAGGAAAATAAAATGTGCTCTTTAAAAATAAATAATACTGCTGATTGTATATTCTAAGTAAGTATGAGGATACCATTGGAAATGCATTTTTAAAGAGGGGATGAACCATAATGCGTATTTATGATAAGGATCTAGATTATGAACACAAGTAGTATTTCAGTTAGTGTGATGTAGGATTTGGAATTTGAAAGACAGGACACTGGAGTGAAGGATTCTGAGAGTAACGAAAGGAAAACAATGAGAGACGGGTCTGAGCAAAGTTAAAGGTTAAGTTCCAACTATAGTATAGGCCAAAGTGAACTATTTCCAGTAAGAAGTTCCAATAGCAGAGGCAACTGAAGAACATTAAGCCCAATAGAAGGTTAACCATCAAGCTGTTTTCTGCCCTGTGTTGTTATAACCACGCCTGGTTACATTCAATCCTTCAAAAAATTCTCTGTCTATTCAAATACCTTGTAAGGCATGCTTCAAAAACTAAAAGATAAGGGCAAATGAGTAGGAAGAGAGGATGATCAGTGACAAAATAGTAAATTAAAATGATAATTCAGTAGCAGCAGGGATTTCAAAAAGAGGCAACTAGGGAAACCAAGAGACTCTGAGAGTGCCTTGCTTATGTATCCCAACATTCTTCCATTTGGAATCCTTAGATAGTGGGAAGTTTATTTATCTTCCCACAGCATAGATGACTTTTGGTAAATTGTTAATTATATTAAAAAACAAAACAAAAATCAGTGATTCTGGAAACCTGAAAGACTTATGGATCCTTAGGATATACATATAAAATAGATGGCTCCCCTACAATGGAAGCTTGAGAAATTCCCTAAGTGGATTTTTCTCACTAAATGTTCTTCAAAACTTACATGGTGTTAAATAATTTCTGTTTAAATGATTCCCCATGTTTGATATAGCAGACCTTACAAAAAACATTATTTTCCCTTTTGCTTCGTGATATTGATGATTTACCAACATGTTCTAAATAAAGGTTTATCACATTTTACGTTATTTTTCATTGATTTATCTTATATAAATTGGAAACAAATGAAGAAAAATAGAACATTTCCAAAATATTTAATTCACAAATTTTGCAAGGAAAGGACTTTGGTAGAGTTCTTCATATTAGTCACAATTGTGTTTTTAGCAAACTGGTCCTTTTGAGGATGGTGTGGGATCTTTACTGCATCATGATAAAATAAAACAAAAACATTTGAGGCATGAGAGGTCAGTGCTGATTTTCAAACTTTTTTTTTTTTTTTTTTTTTTAGGATTCTCTTTGTATTAGGCAATGATACAATTAAACTGTACTTTAAAAGTTTTATTTCAGTAAATGTTTGAAAAATTTAAGCTTACCTATAAGAAATGGCTAACCTTGAGTCTACAAAAAGATAGCTGATTTTTTAAAGGTGCAATAAATAATGATATTCTAGCAAGATACTTAGTAAATTAATATTAACATTTAATAATAAAATTCATTTTAGGAAAACGTGATCGTATTGGACTTACATATCTGTCAAATACATTTCTTGTAAATAAATAACAAACATTAGTAAAATATTTTTTCTCTTCTGTTTTTCCATTGGAATGTTCTTTCTGTCTTCACTCTCTTTCCCCTGAATCCCATGTCAGGGATCACTGACATTATTTCTGCCTTAGCCACCACTTTACCTGTCTTCCAAATGCTCCTTAGAATCAATTGCCTTGAGAATATAAAATCTATTTCTTGAACTCAAATATCTTGAATTGTCTTCCTTTTTAAAGAGAGAAAGCAATTGAGAATTAATCTGATCTGGTTTGTTTGTTTGTTTGTTTGTTTGTTAATCCTCACCTGAGGATACTTTTCCATTGATTTTTGGTAGAGTAGAAGGTAGGGAGGGGCGGAGAGAGAGAGAGACAGAGACAGAGAGAGAGAGAGAGAGAGAGACATCGACATGAAACACATAGATTGGCTACCTCCTGCATGACCCCAACCAGAGCTGAGGATTGAACCTGCAACCCAGGTAGATGTCCTTGACTAGGAATCAAACCCATGACCCTTCAGTCCTCGGGCCGATGTTCGAACAGCTGAGCCAAATCGGCCAGGGCAATCTGGGCTGTTTATAAGTCAAACTGAATTTTAATTTGGTGCTTTGTGTATCTCAAAACCTATTATATATATTTACACATTTTATATTTTGCCTAAAGGATGGGAAGAAAATAAAGCTTATCTGTGACATAGAAATGCTTATTTTCAGGAGAAAAGAACAGAAACCAGGAGTAGAATTGGTGACATGTTGAGAAACAGAAATACCATTTGGTAAACCAGCTCTAGTTTCCGTTACATTAAATTTGAGCTGGGAAAAGGACACAGTCCATAGTTTCAGGCATTAAGAAGGTGAATTTAAAAATGATAAAAATAATTTAAAAACAATAAAAAAAAGTATGTAGAATATGCATGACAATACCAAAAAAATGTGGTGCTGAACCATTCTCACCCAAATATCACCCTCCTCCTTTGACATATCATTGATTCTAGGAATATATTTAATTAGTATTTTAAATAGCCGGGGACCAGGACATGACTTTGAATTATTCTAGAAGGAAGTGGTTCTAGGTCTGTAAAATTCCAGGCCTTCTCCCTCTCAGAGTTCCAGCCCCAGCGACAAAACCTTCACTAGAGGAGTGATTCTGGGAAGACTCTGTATTTACTGTCCCAAGGAAAGAGAAGAGGAACTCCTAGACATTATTTCCAAAGCACAAGAAGGAAGATATTTTTCAAGTGGTACTCTGACTAAATTTTGCCTTTTAAAAGTTAGGATTGGTGTGGTGAAGGCCTGGTGGGGGAGCATAGTGGAGGGGGTCAATGGAGGAAAAAAGGGGGTACATCTGTAATACTTTTCAACAGTAAAGATAAATTTCAAAAAATTGGGATTCATGGTGATGCTATTTTACTTCCCAAAGGTTATTTTTTACATAAAGCCAGGAAGTTGAGGTACACCTTGTTATATTCCAGAGCCTAGTTAGATTTGTTTTTTCCTCTAAAATCAGAAATGGAAATTGAATCTATTGTTCTTGTATACTGAGGTGTTTCCTAATGTGTTACTACTGCCCGCTGCATCAATCAGCACCTGGATCAGCGACCTTGGCTCTGTCGAGGAGAATATGGATTTGATAGTATTGTTGGATTTCTTTGGCCATTGTTATTCTTTGTAGAGACATGATAAAGTAATTCAGGATGGCTGGTTTAATATAGGAAAGGAAGTACTAGATAAAGTGCTCTGGGGTGACATAATTAGCTAGCACCATCTAACACACAAGGTATGTCGTGAACTGAATTGTGCATACCTCAAAATTAATATGTTGAGCCCAGCCAGTGTGGCTCAGTGATTGAGTGTCAACCCATGCACCAGGAGGTCACCAGTTCAATTCCCGGTCAGGGCACATGCCCAGGTTGTGGGCCCAATCCCCATTGGGAGGCATGCAGGAGGCAGCCAATCGATGTTCTCTCTCATTGATGTTTCTATCTCTCTGTCCCTCTCCCTTCCTCTCTCTTTAAAACCAATAAAGAAAAAAAAAATCTAAAAAAATTTATATGTTGAAATCTTAATATGAAGTACCTCAGAACATGACTGTATTTGAAGATAGGGTCTTTAAAGAGGTTATTAAGTTAAAATGAGATCATTAGGGTGGGCCCTAATTCAACCTAACAGGCGTTCATTTAGGGCCCAGACACACGGAGGAAAGACCATGTGAAGACACATGAGCAGACTGTCATCTATCCACAATCCAAGGAAATTAGCCCCAGGAGAAACCAATGTTGACAATACCTTGACCTCAGACATCTAGACTCCAAGATTATAAGAAAAGAAATGTCTTTTTTTAAGCCACTCAGCCTGTGGTGCTTTGTTATGGCAGGTCTGTCAAACTAATACACTACAGAATAAATATTTGTTCATTTGCTTTTATTCATTAGTCTAACACATACTAATTAAGAAGCTAACATATGCCAGTCACGATGTTAGACTCTGGGGTCCAAGAATGAATAAGAATAAACCTTGTTAGCTTGAGACCAACAAGGAAACAACATTGCTGGAGAAGGCCAGTGAGGGGCAAAGTAGAGGGGGGTGAGAACAATGAGATAGCGAGGGCCTGGTTGAACATTAGTAGGTGGGAAACACAGCGAGAATTAGGAGCCCACAGTAATTAGAGACAACAGTAGGCAAATTTGTAGCTAAGTGTGTGAATTAAAGTCATTAAAAAGCATGTACAGTCTTTTATATACATAGAGTTGAGAAGGCAAAAAGTTGATGTTGCTGATACTCAGCTCATAGTACAAGTGTTTATATTTCTCTCTGATGTATTTATTTCTGATAAATTTGCATGGAATTTGATACATCATTTAAATCATATTGTACTGTATATGTTCACAAAATTTTTCTCTATGAAATCCTAATGACAGAACTGCTCTATTTTCCCTCCAGTTTTGTTTTTGAGACGTGGTAAATTTGACAGAATCCTAGATATTATTCCATGTCAAGTGTGCTCAGCGAGATACTTGAAACATAATTTTGTTGCTTTCAAACCTACACCTTTTTAAGACCATTTTCATCATACTCACTGAATACCAAATTCTTATAACTCAGGAGTTTGGTTGTAGTGAGGTGTGATGTTAAGAAAATATTTTCAGAAGACAAAAGATGGCCTTATTCTTGAAGACCATCTTGAATATCTCTAATTCTTATCTCCCGATCATCTGGTTTTCCTTTCGCCTTCACTCCTCTTGGAGATCCTACTGATCAAACCACAAAAGGCCTAAATTTAGGACTATTAACAGAGGGTATAATAAATGAATTGAGGTCAAAGGCATCTTGATTAATATGGATATTTTAATTCTGTTAATTGTAAAGGAAAGGAAAAAATACTTGCTCATTCAAACCTCCTTTCTTATATGTAACCAAATGAGTCAGTGAAATGTCAAGTTCTTAAGTTTCCTAATATTATTACAACTGAGTCTGATCTTGAGTCTTCTATCAGGTGAAAAAAGACCAAGCTCTTACGTGCAAAAAGACCCATTGCAATGAGGTAACTGTATTTGCAGTTTGGGGGCGGGGCTACACTCTGACTCAGGATTAATAAGGTTTCTACATCCATAGCTGTGTAATCCTGCAAAATCAACTTAATTTTTTTCTGAGAACACTTCTCAAAACAATATAAAGAGGGGTATGAGTGGAGTTATCCATAGGACCCTTGCCACATCTAGTCTATCTTTTCAACAAGGATTTTGTAAAAAGAAAATTAAACATCCTGCACGAGAACATTTATTCCCAACCTTAAACAGTTCAATTAAGCATAAGGTTCCTGACCATTGGAACTTTTGTGGTTAAAAAGGTCTCAATAGAGGAGACAAAAATGAGCTATGAAACGATAAAACACTTCGTGAAAACATATGTATCAAAATTCATAGTGGCAAGTGATAGAAAATCTAACTCAAAGTTGGTAAACCAAAAAAGCAGGGGGAGGGGAATTTAACTGGCTTATTTACTCCCACAGCCCAGGAATAAATTTAGTCTCATGGTTGTCTTTACCCAATTGATCTATCCAAGACCTATTGTCACTTTCTTAATGTATTAAAGTTGTTACCATCTTCAGAAATTCCTCTTTGAGTTTCACGCCTGTCAGAAACTTTTAGACCTTTCTGCTATGGCCTTTTATTTTTTATAATCCTCACCCAAGGGTATGCTTAGAGAGAGGAAGGGAGATAATGAGAGAGAGAGAGAGAGAGAGAGAGAGAGAGAGAGATCAATGTGAGAGAGAAGCATCAATCATTTGCTTTCTTTTATTTATTTATTTATTTATTTTTAACTTATTATTGTTGAATGTATTACAGATGTTCCTCATTTTTCCCCCATTGCCCCCCTCCTCCCCATTCCTGCCCCCCTCCTGCCTTTCCCCACACTGTTGTCTGTGTCCATTGGTTATGCATATATACATATAAGTTCTTTGGTTTATTTCCTCCCACCCTCCAACCCCCCTTCCCTTTAAGGTTTGTCAGTCTAACAACCAATTTGTACTTCTTAATCCCTTCACCTTTTTCACCCATCCCACCAGCCCCTACCCATCTGGTAACCAACAAAGTTCCCTATATCTATGAGAATGTTTCTGTTCTGCTTGTTCATTTTGTTTGTAGATTCAATTGTTGATAGATATGTATTTATTGCCATTTTGTTTGTTCATATTTTTTTTATCTTTTTCGTCAAGAAGACCCCTCAACATTTCATATAATAATGGTTTGGTGGTGATGAACTCCTTTAGCTTTTCCTTGTCTGGGAAACTCTTTATATGGCCATCGATTCTAAATGACAGCTTTGCAGGATAGAGTAATCTTGGTTGTAGGTTCTTGCTTTTCATCACTCTGAATATTTCTTGCCACTCCCTTCTGGCCTGCAAAGTTTCTTTTGAGAAATCAGCTGACAGTCTGATGGGAACTCTCTTGTAGGTAACTAACTGCTTTTCTCTTGCTGCTTTTAAGATTCTCTCTTTGTCTTGAACCTTTGGCATTTTGATGATGATGTGTCTTGGTGTGGGCCTCTTGGGGTTCCTCTTGTTTGGGACTCTCTGTGCTTCCTGGACTTGTATGTCTGTTTCCTTCACCAAGTTCGGGAAGTTTTCTGCCATTATTGTTTCAAATAGGTTTTCGATTTCTTGTTCTCTCTCTTCTCCTTCTGGCACCCCCAAGATGCGAATGTTGGCACGCTTGAAGTTGTCCCAGAGGCTCCTTACACTATCCTCAGTTTTTGGATTCTTTTTTCTTTTTGCTGTTCTGATTGGGTGTTTTTTGCTTCCTTATATTCCAAATCGATGGTTTGCTTCTTGGCTTTACCTACTCTACTATTGCATCTGTGTAAACTATTCTTTATTTCAGTTAGCGCATCCTTCATTTCTGACTGGTCCTTTTTTATGCTCTTGAGGCCCTCACTAAGTTCACTGAGGTTCTCACTAAGTCCATTGAGCATTCTTATAAGCAGTATTTTGAACTCTGCATCTGTTAGGTTGCTTAACTCCATTTCACTTAGTTCTTTTCCTGGAGTTTTGTTCTGTTCTTTCATTTGGGACCTGTTTCTTTGTCTCCTCATTTTGGCTGCCTCCCTGTGTTTGTTTCTATGTATTACTTAGCGAGAGGTATGGGGCTAGCTGAGACCAGATGCTGCTTGTTTGAAAGAATTTAGGAAAAGCTGAAGCAAGATCCAAGACAGGCCAATCCTATGATAAAGCAACTGGCAACAGCTTGGGTGGGCCTGAAAGTTGGGTGGGGCGGGGCCTCAGAGAATCATCAGGGTGGGGCCAACAGTGTGAGCCAGGTTGCTGGAGTCCCAGATATAGCGGCTGTGTGCCACACCAGGGAAGGGCTCACCAAAGGAACAAAAGCCTCTGATAGCACGTCTGTCCAGGAGAAAGCTGCCTCTCCAGCCCTCGCTCCAATGCCAAGCAGCTCAGTTCTTCCCCATATGACTCTGGTGCCTTTCAAGCTGCCTCCTGCACGCTGGAGCCTGGAGGGAGCAAGTCTGAGTAAGTCTGTGCCCGGGCCCTTTAAGAGGAGCTGCCTGGGGCTCCAGCCGCCTCAGCCTCAGTTCCCGCTGGTTTTTCCAGCCAGAAGTGATGGGGATTCTCTTCTTGGCACTGGAACCCTGAGCTGGGTGCCTGGTGTGGGACGGGACCCCTCACTCCTCAGGGAGGACCTTCCCAGCCGAGGTGTCCTCCTAATTTTTATCTGCCACACGTGGATGTGGGACCAGCCCGTCCGCCTCCACCCCTCCTACCAGTCTCTGTGTGGCTTCTTTAATTTCGTAGTTGTAGGACTTCCATTCAGCTTGATTTCAGGCAGTTTTGAATGATGGTTGTTCTGCAGTTTAGTTGTAACTTTGATGTGGTTGTGGGAGGACGCGATACTGCGTTTACCTACGTCGCCATCTTGACCGGAAGTCCAATTATTTGCTTTCTGTATATGCCCCACCTGTGATCGAACTTGCAACCCAGATATGTATCCCTGACTGGGGAATTGAACTGGCAACCTTTCAGTGAACAGGATGACAGTCAACCAGCTGAGCCACTCCAGCCGGGCTGGCTCTTAATGTTTGTGTCGCCCAAAATTCATATGTTGAAATTATAAACCCCCAAAATGATGATAGTATGTGAGGACTTTGGAGGTGATTAAATCATGAGTGTGGAGTCCTCAGTAATTGCTCTTTAAAAAGAGATTCCACAAAATCCTCGTGTGGAGGATTTTGTACAATGTACAATAGTCTGCAACCCAGAAGAGGGCCATCACACAAACATGATCTTAGACTTCTAGCTTCCAGATCTGTGAGAAATAAGTTTCTCTTGCTTATGAGCTACCCATTCTATGGTATTTTGTTATAGCAGCCTGAATGAAATAAGACATTCTCCCATCCTACAGGAAGAGGTTCACGGTCCTTATAACACACACACACACACACACACACACACACACTCACAAATGCACCTGCACACAGAATTAAGTTCCTTTGATTCTGATTGGCAGAACATACCCAAGGTCTCCACCTCTCAATGAATCATGGTGGCCAGGAAGATTGGAAATATGGATGACTCTTAGAAGGAAGCAGAGAATGGATGCTGAAGAGACAGCCATATATGTCCCAGTACAGCATCTGTAGACTTTTTAAAATTTTTCCAAATACATTTGCCAATGATAGAATAATCATAGTAAGGAATATAAATGCAGAATCAGGAGAACTTTGAAGAAAGTGCAAAGGAAATTTATGTTGCCATTTGTGTATTTTTCACCGAGGAACTGTGAAACAGTAGAGAAGGCCAAATGGAATTCAGTGACATCAGTGTTTTCTACAGAATATTGGGCTATATTCAGCTCTCAATTAGAATAGCTGATGACAGAAACTTGCAAGTAATTTATAGTCATTTTCAGACTATTTGGTGTGTTATTTAAAAATTAATTTCTTGACCTGAAAATTAACTAGGAAATTAACATTATATTATAATGTTAATTTATATTATAATATAAATTAACATTATATTATAAACAGTTGATTATGGTCTTATGGTTTCTTTTCCCTTTTATGAAAGAAATATTTATTTATTTGTTTATTTATTTATTTATTTTGTAATTTAGTTTCTGGTTCATAAAAATATACCTCTTTCTGCTGGCCAATAAACTATTCCAACAATGTTGCTTCAACTTCCAATTTTTAATACCAATATTTTGCCTCATCCATTGATTTAGAATTTATGTGGTCATATGGCCTAGAATAAAATGACATCCAAACTTATCATTGAAAATCCTGACTGGTATCTTCTGTTTCAAAGGTTTTCTCTTACATTATAATATGAATAAATAATTATTGAAGTATTCTTCCTTAAATGCCCTAGGAAAGTCAGTAAGGATGTATCATTTACGATGATGGAAGTTACAGCAAAAAGGTAAAATAAATAAAATTTGCTGAACTTGTAGGCATTTGATCATAGCATAATTTGATTTATGTAGATCTATCCCAAATGTTTTGGAGACAAGATCATGATGTTAAAATGGCAGGATTCTGCATTGGTCACAAAACTTTCATAGTGATATCAATGAATAAATAGTACATATTTTTACATTCATAAATCATTTTAATTTTGATCTGATTTAATCTTTCCTAATTATGTTAGGGATTAAATTGTATCTACTTGGAAAAATGAACAATGAATGTATCCTGACCTGATAATCATATTATTAACCCATCACCAACATACAGAGCAATTAAGATAATTTAATAGTTTCTTGTTTGTTACCTACCTGCTTTGTAATTATCAAAATGAGTCCAAAGTTTACTACCTAAATGGGTCACCATGTTACAGAATTTTAAGTTACATTTTATTTATGTTCAAACACTAATGCAAATGCTAGACTTGTTAACATTTAAAACCAATGTTCTGCCCTGGCCGGCTTGGCTCAGCGGTTAGAGCGTCGGCCTGCGGTACAGAGAGACCCAGGTTCGGTTGCCGCTAAGGGCATGTACCTTGGTTGCAGTTTGTCCCCGGCCCTGGTTGGTCGTGCGGGAGGCAGCCACTCGATGTGTCCCTTTCACGTCGATGTCTCTCTCTCTCTCTCTCTCTCTCTCTTTCTCTCTCTCTCTCTCTCTCTCTCTCTCTCTCCCCCTCCCTCCCACTCTATCTGAACAAAAAATGAAAAAAATGTCCTCAGGTGAGGATAAAAAAAAAAAAATGTTCTGAGTTCAGCAAGAAAAGCAGTAAATTAATTTCTTTTAACAGTAACATTTTTTCTTTCAACACTCACTCCCACCCTTCTGATATTAGGTCCTAGATTTTCTTTGAGGAATTTTCCTACCCTTACTTAGTTATCCCTATTCCTGTTTCCAAAGGTAAGCATAACAGATTGGACCCAATAAGATGCAAAGTGGTATTTCCTGAGAATTTTATGAAACAGTAGCTTCTCTTTTGCCCTCTTTCCTTCCAGGAAGGTGGCATAAAAATATAAGGTATCAAGGTCTTTATTTTGATACAAAGAAAGGAACCTGACATCACCAGAGGATCACCCCAAGAAACCTAAGAAAGAAGCTAATAACAGAGAATGCTGTAGAAAGACAAAGAAACGAGGTTCTCCATAATATTGAATTCACTGCTGTATCAAACTTTCCCTGACATAAATTCTACTAAAGATATTTTTAATCGACTGAACAAATAAAATCCTTTTTCAGAACCTCCTAACTAGAGTTCAATACTAGTTTCCAGTTTTTTCCTCCCTTGAGGTAAATTTACATAAATATATTGCATGAATCTTATGTATGCTATTCCATAAGTTTTAGCATCCATATATTCCCATGTAATTCCCTATCAAGATACACCAATATCATTCTTACAGAAGTAATATCATGGTGTTTTCTAGACAATCTCCCGAGAAGCTTACTATTTCAGAGGTTTTAGATAATATAGATTAATTGTACTAGTTTTAAATTTTCATATAAATGGAACCGTACATTACGAACAATTTTGTATCTGTCTTTTTTTTTTTTTGTCAAAAGACTATTTCTGAGGTTCATTCATGTATGTTGCATGGATTAGCAATCTGTTCCTTTTTACTGATGAGTAGTAGTATTCTATTTTATGAATATACTGTTTGTTTTCTATTCTCTTATTGATAAATAGTTGGTTGCTTCCAGTTTTGTTTGTTTGTTTTTAATCCTCACCCGAGAATATGTTTCTACTGATTTTCAGACAGAGTGGGAGGGAAGGAGGGAGGGAGGGAGAAAGAGAGAGAGAGAGAGAGAGAGAGAGAGAGAGAGAGAAACATCGATGAGAGAGAGACACTTCAGTTGTTTGTCTCCCACCCTTCCACATGACCCCAACCAGGATCAGGGATCGAATCATTACTATTCTGATTATTTCTTCTGTTCCTTTATCTCTTTTTTCTGCTACTAATATTGCCATTATCCCTATGTTACACCTTTTTATTTATCCAACAGTCTTTGGATGTTCTGTTCATTTTTGTTTGCTTGCTTTTTTCCCCAATTTTTGTTCTCTTTGCTTTTTGCTTGTTTTGTTTTCCTAACCTGCCACTGGTCCCCACAGTAATTTTTGCTCATGAGTCTCTGCTGAGAAAACTGCAACTCCCTGGATTAGCCTGTGTGTCTCTCCAATCTTGGGTGCCACAGTTTTCCCTGAGCCCTCTCCCTACTAATGGACCCAAAAAGAGTTGTTACTTTTTCAGTCTGTTCAGCCTTTTGCTTTTGTTAGGACTGCGTGAGGGAGAACTCCAAAGCTCCTTACATGCAGAACCGGAAACCAGAAGTGTCTACACCCTTTCATTGAACAATTGTTAAATTAACCCTTTGAGTGTGCTATCTCAAGAGGTACCAAGATCCTCACTGAAACAAACGTAATATAAAAATACTAACTTGATTTATTAGTCAAAGTGATTTTATTTTAAATCTAATATAACTGGTACTGAGATTAAGCTTTATGAGATGTAATTATAAAGCAACTCTGTTTTTAAAATATGCTCTGAACAGACTGATGAATCTCAGAGGGAAGGGGGAAGGAAGAGATTAACCAAAGAATTTACATGTATATATGCATAAGCAATGGACACAGACAATACAGCAGTGTAGTTAAGGCCTGGGTGGGGGGTGGAAGCAGGGTGTAGGGGCTCAATGGGGGGAGGGGAAGGGGGACATCTGTAATACTCTCAACAATAAAGATAATTTATAAATATCTTTATATATATATATATACACACACACACATATATATATACATGTATATATATATATACATATACACTCTGAACAGCTGAACAGCCAGTTTTTCTCCTGTGCAGAATGAAAACTTGGGTGGGCTCCATGACTTTTATGGCCACTCTAAGATTTAAAAATAAAATCCTATTTGAAGCTGCAAAACAGTCTTAATTCAGCAATTAATATGGAAAGCTCTCTTGCCTGAGATCTTCAGATTTAATTTAACATTGAAGATGTGTTCAGTCTCCTGCCACGTTTGGTTCTACTGTATATGGAAGTCCAGAGTCTAAAGGTGGGGACTGCTTAGCTATCTCCTCTTCTTGTTCCTAGGTATTGACTCCTCTTTATCGTCCTACATTTACTCTCTGGCCCTTCCCTATTTGGAGGACAAAGAGGTAAAGGAAAAAATAGCCATATGAAGGTTTCCACTTTTCTGATACTGTCTGTCATGAACTTGTTTATTCTTTCTCTGGACATATCAGATATTAAAGTTCAATCCCACTTCTGTGGGTCAAATGTTTTCTTTTGAGACTCTCACTTGTATTTCAGAGGATCTCTTACCTGAGGTTCCCTTGATGAGGGTGACACTTTCTTTTTTGGCTTAGACCCTCTAGCAGTAGCTCCAGCCTGTTTCTGCTGTCTACTCATTAAGCGACCTCAATTGCCCTCCTTTGATGGGATCAAAGAGAAGCCTAAAATTTATTTCTCTGGTGTATGACTTAAATCTGGACCATGGATATCACTCCTACATTTTTCCAACGTACTATTTTTGGACTTTAATATTTCAAAAATGTAGTCCTCTTTGCTGCAGGATATATGTCTTCATTCAATTTTTTATGATTTAGAATTTGATGTAAATCAAATACCTGTCCACTGGATCCCCCTCAGACTCCACAGGGTACATGAGGTTTTGTTTGTTTGTTTGTTTAGAATTCTCTTTCTTGACTAACAGTGAAAGTCAGGAATCTGCCCCCCTTCACTTTTGAGGAGGGTGAGATTCACAGAACAGCACTCTCCAATAAATCCACTTTTAAAATCCTTCCCTGACCCAATTCCTACTCCTGAGCCTTTTGCATTTTTGTAGTTGATGGAAGGTTTAGCATTTGGGGGATGATTTGTAAAGGTTTTGCCTCACAGTATGACATGTCACTTTGGACTAGACTGTCTTTGTTTTTTTATCTTGGCCCCTAAAGGAAAACTTCCATGTAATATGCTGCTCCATCCCCTTTTCCTCGTCATCGCCACACACGGCATCTCTCCTTACCTTTTACTTTCTATGCAATAAATCAATTAATTTCTTTCCCAATTTGTGCAAAGAAAATGAGGTACATTCTTGTTATAGCTTTATTTTACTTTATGTTGATACTACTCTTGCAAAGCAAAGGATTACTTGTTTACATTTTCCTCCAACCACATTTTCCAGCTGATCCGGGGTATAATTCAAGTCTCTTTTGTACCCCTTGTGAAGTCTCAGGCAAAGTGTGATGGCCTATGAGAGAGAAGGGCAAAGAGAAACGGAGACATTTCCTTCTCTTTTTCAGCTCATCAGACAGCGTTTCTAGTCTTCTCCAGGGTTTTTCAGCGTGAGTTTTTAATATTCTAACAACTAATTTATATGTTATTGTTTTCTATTTTCCACTTGTATGCGGTTAACTTACAGAATCCCACCACCAGGTTTATCCCTCTGCTTGTGCCACAATTACCAACCTGGGCAGTCTGAGGAGGATAAGAAGCAAAGCCTCCCTTTGGTGGTCTGCCCACACTGGGAAGAGCACTGAGAACATTAGCAAAGGATGGGCAACCAAGAACCCTGTCCCAGGGTCAACACCTGTGTTAACTAAGTGTAGTACTGCTTACACCCACCCTCTTGCACTTCATTCTGATACCACAGTTGGTTTTATTGTCTGGATAAACTCCTCCCGTTATGCTCTTGGGTTTCCATTGGAATCCTGAAATACAGAGCACAGATTTTCAGGGCTTCAATTTAATAATGCAATTCTAAAAATTATATCTAACTAAATATTTATTTTGTTATTAGAGTAATGGATCCTGGAAAGATTGGGTTTCTTCAAGCCCCGGCTAGAAAAAACAAAAACAAAAACAAAAAAAAACTGTTGTCCTTACTCAAAGGCAAATACTCTTTTTATTCCACGTTTTTTATGGTTTCTTACATATTAACACCTACTACTTTGTGTGCTCACCCTCTTGACGGGTCTAGATTTTTTTTTTTTCACACTGTTCTGTATTCTCAGACCACAGTTTTCATGGCCTGGTTTTATTCTTATAGATCTCAGGCCATGTACTTAGCTGTCATGCTTTTCTTTCTTCTACATTAAAATTTATTCTGAGACACTCTCACTACACTTACCCCCAGAAAGCATATTAGTGACCCTAGATGTACAATTTCTCTCTCCCCCTCTCCACCAGTCAGGGGACAGCTCTGGTTATAAAACTGTGTTTATTTGATTTAGCCTATCCTACTACTCTGCCTAGGCACTGGTATCCCCGATTCTAGTTCTTGCTCCACTTGACTTCACCTGACACTTCATTACTCACACATTGTTGACTGCACAGTAGACAAATCACAGAAGATTTTGTCAGGTGATAGACTGTGCTAATGAATTATGCACAAGGATAGGGTTGCCAGATGAAATATAGAATGCTTGGTTAAATTTGCTTTTCATATAAACATACTACAAACGATTTACTGCTTATCTGAAATTCAAATATGACTGGGCATCCTGTATATTTATTTGCTAATTCAGGCAACCCTACAAAGATAGCACTCTTTATTAACAACTTTTATCTCAATATAATCACATTACATAATTTTTTTCTTATTCTTCTCTAAATTTTATTGTATCAGATTCTGGGTACTTTTTTAGATTTAGTTCCTATGAATTTTCTTCATTCTGTTTATGTGTTTACTATTGCATAGTAACTCCAAGGGCTATGACTCTGGAAGAAAAATAACCTGACTATTGATCAGATATTATTTCTTTTCCTAAGTACTCTCCTATTTGTTTATGGCCTAGTGTGGAATTAATTATTTAAGCCCTAGATATCTTATTGCCTTGTGATTTATCCCTGTATCACTTGGAGTCTCAGCAGAAAACACATAAAACTATCAAATAATTAAGTGAAAATAATTTTAATAGAAATACTTTTGAAAGAGATTCAGCTTGGGTTAAGAGACCCAAGAAGAATTGCAAAGTCCCTAGGAACTAGCAATGACTAATATTTGTTAACACTCATGCCTGAAGCGAATGGTGTAGCCAGAATCCAGTGGAAGCTATAGACCTGGAAGAGAAGCCGCCCAAAAGGAGCAGTATCGGTGGATGGTTGGGGAAAGTGCCTTTTGCTCAGACTGTGATCTGACAGCAGGAGAGTTGAGAGAACAATTACTCTGGTCTCAATCTCCTACTCCGGGGACAACTGTGTCCCTCATTATCCAATCCCATCTGGAAGGCAGAGGGCAAGGGTCCCAAGTGATGAAGTTTATGAAGTTCTTTGTGTTGACAAAGAGGGTAGACAATGAACCTGAAAAATAACTGGCTCAAAACAATCAAAGAAAGATTGTTTTAATTTAAATATTTTAAAATAGCCATAAAAAGCATAAGAAAACCATTTTTCCAATATTAAACATCTAATTCCAGATGTGAAATAAAGAACATTACTTTTCATGGACTAGTGAGCTCTTTAGACATTTAGCTAAAACCTTTTTTCAAAAGTAAATTTGTTTTTCATTATTGTAGCATTAACAGTTAGGGAACTAACTATCCTCTAAAAGATGTGTTGAATGATAATAATAATGTTCTCTGAAGAAGATAAAGAAATTAACAGCTTCAGATATTGTTGATGGAAGTGTAATTTTGTACAATCTTTGCGAAGAACAATTTGGCACATTGTATCAAAAAATGTAATGTGTCTAGACCTATATCTCACAAGTAAATGTGTAGAAATTTATTTTATTTTTCAGTTTTAGTTTTTCTGATGGAGGAGAGGGTGTGATGAGGGGAGGTGTTGCAATGTAATTTATTTACTTATTGATTGATTGATTTTTAGAGAGGGAGGAAGAGATAGAGAGATGAGAGCGAAATATCGATCAGTTGCCTCAGGTCCGGGGATCCAACCTGCAACCTAGGTATGTGCCCTGACTGGCAATCGAAGCTTCTGGTGCACGGGACAACACTCCAATCAACTGAGCCACACTGGCCAGGGCATGTAGGAATTTATTCTAAAAAAATAATCAGACAAGTATATATATGGCACATATAATATAAACATGTATACATGAGAAAATCTATTCATGGTTGCAAAACTTGGAAGCAAATCAAATATGTTAATAGATCCCTTAAATAAATAAATTTGGTACATCTATGGAATACTATGCTGTCAAAGTGCTTTTGATTTTACCATGGATTTTCACTATATATTTTTTAATTAAAAAATTATAAAGTAGAACATAACCTAAGACTTCACTTATATATTGCCTTTTCCTGAATGTCACATAACTGAATCATTGAGTACATAACTTTTTGCATTGTTGTTGTTTTATTTTTCCACTTAAAATAATGCTTTTGAGATTCATTTATGTTTTTGCATATATAAGTACTTTGTTCCATTTTATTGCTGAGCAATATTCCATTATATGGCTATATCACAACTTGTTTATTCTCTTAATAGTGGATGGACATTTGGGTTCTTTCCAGCTTGAGGGTATTTTTAATAAAGCTGCTCTAAACAGCCATATACAAATTTTTGTGTAGGCAAGTCCCACCCCACCCCACCCTTTAATAAATACCTAGGAGTAAAATGTCTAGATGCTATAGTCGGCATATATGAAGTTTTTTTTTTTAAATGCTATTTTCTTTTATTGAATTTTGCTTTATTGCATTTTGCTTTATTGCACTTCACAAATACTGCATTTTCGTCAACATCCGGAGAAGACCCTCCACCAGCAAAAAGATTACAGCTCCCTGAAGTTTCTGATGATGATTAGCATTTTCTAGCAATAAAGTATTTTTTATTAATTAGTTTATTTGTGTTGGAGATGTTTCTCCTTTTTCCCCATTGACACCCTGCTCCCGATCCCCGCCCCCCCCCCCAGCCTTGTTGTCTATGTCCATTGGTTATGCATACATGTATATAAGTTCTTTGGTTTATCTCTTCCCTCCCTCCTTGCCCCCTCCTCTGAGGTTTGTCAGTCTGAACCCTACTTATTTCTATGTCTCTGAGTCTATTTTGTTCATCAGCTTATTTTGTTCATTATATTCCACAAATAAGTGAGATCATGTGATATTTGTCTTTCTCTGATTGGCTTATTTCACTTAGCATAATGTCTCCAGGTCCCTCCATGTCATCTCAAAGGATACAAGATCTCTGTTTCTTAGAGCTGCATAGTGTTCCATTGTGTACATGTACCACAGCTTTTTTATCCACTCATTTATTGATGGATACTTGGGCAGTTTCCAGATCTTAGAAATTGTAAATAGTGCTGCTATGAACATAGGGGTACAAATATTCTTTCTGATTGGTGTTTCAGGCTTCTTAGGGTATATTCCTAGAAGTGGGATCACTGGGTCAAATGGCAGTTCAATTTTTAATTTTTTGAGGAAACACCATATTGTTTTCCATAGTGGCTGCACCAGTCTGCATTCCCACCAGCAGTGTGCTAGAGTCCCCTTTTCTCCACACCCTCACCAGCACTTGTTGTTTGATGAATTGCTGATGGCAGTCATTCTGGCAGGTGTGAGGTGATACCTCATAGTCGTTTTAATTTGCATCTCTCTGATGGTTAGTGACGTTGAGCATTTTTTCATACATCTTACCTGATGTATCATTGGCAATTATGCTGTCCCATATAGTGGGTTCCCTTTACATTTTGATGCTTGTTTCTTTTCCTTTGTTTCTCTTGCCTTAGATGTTGTATCAGTGAAAATTCTGGTGTGTGTGATATCTAAAATTTTGTTGCCTACATTTTCTTCCAGGATTTTTATGGATTAACTGGTCACATGAAACTAGACCACCAATTTACACCATACACAGGAATAAACTCAAAATGGATGAAAGGTTTAAATGTGACTCGTGAATCCATAAACTTCTTAGAAGAAACTTTCAGACATCTCACGCAGCAGAATTTTCACCAATGCCTAAGGCAAGAGAAACAAAGGGAAAAATGAACCCATGGGACTACATCGAACTAAAAAGCTTCTGCACAACAAAAGAAACAAGCATCAAAATGCAAAGGGAACCCACCACATGGGAGACCATAATTGCCCATGATACATCAGATAAGGGGTTAATTTCCAAAATATGTAGAATATTCATACAACTCAACAAAAGGAAAACAAAGAATTCAATTTAAAAATGGGCAGAGGACCTAAATAGACACCTCTCCAAACAGGACATATAAATGGCCAAGAAACATATGAAAAAACAAAACAAAAAATATGTTCAAAGTAGCTGTACCCTTTTGCATTTCCATAAACAATATATGAGAGTTACAGTTTATTTCAGAATGTTTTACAAAGAGCATTCAGTACTTTTATCATGATCTGATAATATCATAAAACTATTTCTATTCAGGTAATGAAGTACTTTTTAGTGGGGAAAAAACCTTTGGGACCTTACAATGATATCAAACCTATAAAAGCCATTCATATGTGTTGTCTTAATATGCTAAAATAAACTAATAGAAACATCAACAAATAAAACAACACTAAGGCAATATTTTTTTTCCATTTTTTTTCCTTTATTGATTTTACAGAGAGAGGAAATGAAAGGGAGAGACAGAAACTTCGATGAGAGAGAACATCGATTGGCCGCCTCCTGCATGCCCCCCACTGGGGACTTGGCCCACAACCTGGGCATGTGTCCTGACCAGGAATCAAACCAGCAACCTCTTTGTGCATGGGTTGACGCTCAACCACTGAGCCATACCAGCTGGACTATTTTTTTTTAATTTATCTTTATTGTTGAAAGTATTACAGGTGCCCCTCCTTTTTTCCTCCATTGACACCTTCCTCCTGGCTCCTGACCACTGCCCACCCCCTGCCTTCATGGCACTATTGTCTGTGTCCATTGGTTATGAGTATAAGTTCTTTGATTTGTCTCTTTATATTGCAAATTAATAATAATTTTTGTATTAGTGATTTCTATTCACCAATAGTTAATGTCTGATACTCAATCCACTGCTATATCAGGGAGACACTTACAAATGTATCTTACTGTAGATACTAAGAAAAAAGAATTTTCCCCTGGGTCTGGTTCTCCAAGCAGGGTTTAACGCCTTTCTGATTGTAGGACTACTCCACAGTTGTTAATTTCTACCTCCCTGGTTCTCTTTCTTTCAGCACCAGAGAGCACACTCACCACAAGAATATTTTCCTCTTATCATTTTTTTCTTCTTTCCTAAACTTTTATTATAAAAAACTTCACTGCATTATTGCCATCTGCTTTATCTCCATTTTTTATTTGAAATTCTATTTTTTCTTTTGTTAATCAGTCCCCACAGAAATGACTCAAAATTCTCACACACTGGAAATGGAATTGTGTTATGCTAGGATACTATGTGCTGAAATTTGCAGTTAAATATTCTTCTACATTGCCACGACTTACCAGGGCACATTTCAACTTCAAAGTAAAGAGAAGAATGTAAATTGTGCAAGACTGATTTGCTTCATTATCACTACCTTATTCATTCAAGGATTTTGTTTTCCTCTATGTACTGTTGTCACTAAATAATCATTGATATGTTTATCTTATATTTCAAGAGAAGATATGCAAAGTACATAAAAAGGACTATGTCCCAATTATTTCACCTTGATATGGTTTTAACTCTCAGATCTGTGGCTTACTCTACCACTTGCTAGATGTTGCTTTGAAATGTATCATGGTCCTTTCACAGTGACTTTGAGAGGTCACTCTACTCATGCCTTCTTTCTCCAAGCAGAGTGTCACTCCTAATTACTGGGGGCAGTGTGGCAAGAATCATTTGTTAGAGACAGATAAGGCCATCACGTGTAACCCATTACTAGCCCTCTGATCAAACACTAAGCTCTCGCTGTATAAATTACTTTTATGAGTCAGTATAGTTTTTGTTAGTGCTGTTCCTCTTCTATTGCATAGAATGCATTTGCTAACCTATTAAGTAAAATCGCTTATAGATGTACATTTTTTATGACTTTTTAAATGTTAATGTATGGCTTGCTAAATGTTAAAGTAGTAAATAGCTTCTAGGAGTTCATATGTACTAAATTTCATTTTGTAGCCCTCAGCATTTAAAGAAAGAATTCATAAGATACTTGTCAAACTAAGATTTTTATAAACTTGCTGCTTTTAATATATGACAGTACAAAATATTAAGGCAATTAGAAGGAAATGTCCATGCCACATAAAGTGGTCACTATCACTGAATAGCAAGCATCCTCTTGCTAGTAGATTATGAAAGACAAATATTATGAAATATACAAATTACGAATTTTAGCTACTGCTACAAACTGAGAACATGGCTTTCTAGGTCCTTTTTCCAGACCTATGTTTTTCCGAATAAGGCTGTTTATAATTCCTATTTACTTAAATATTTATTGCACATAAGTGCAGTGAATATTCTTTCCAAATGTCTCTAGCTTGTAGCACCGCTTCTCTCACTCATGACATGGAAGTGTATTCACAGAAGGAAAGGAATTAGAGTTCCCAGCATTTTTTATATTGAATCCAGTGGTCATCACTGAACGGTTGACATTAAATTTAATTCTAGACCCTTTTAAAAATATGGTTGGTACCCGGCCAGTGTGGCTCAGTGGATTGAGCATCGTCCCATGGACTGAGAGGTGCCGGTTAGATTCCTGCTCAGGGCACATGCCCTGGTTGCAGGCTCGATCCCTGGTAGAGGCCATGCAGGAGGCAGACCATCAATGTTTCTCTCTCACATCGATGTTTCTTTCTCTCCCTTCCTCTCTCTCTAAAAAATCAATAAAATTATTTTTTTAAAATATGGATGGTTAGGTTCCAACTATCAACATATCTTGGAGAGCTGAGCATGTGTATTTTTAAAATGTGACCCAGGTTATTCTGACATGCTTTCAACATTAAGAATCTTTTTATCCTTATAACTTTTTTTTATAAATGGGAAAACCAATACCGAGAATTTTAAGGTGTTTACTCAATATTAAAGAACTGGCAAGAACTCAAACTAAAATTTAAAAAATTAATAGTGTGTTGACTCCCTATTTTACGCATGAGGTAAAGGACACGTAGCGCAATCTCCACTCAAGGCTGTATCGATAGGGTACCAGGAGGGTTAGCATCAGCTTTTTCCATATCCATGGATCTTTCCAGACAGTGATGTTCATAGAACAGGCAGAATGACACTGATGTGCAACTACATCTGTTAATTTGCTAGGGCTGCGTTTAGAAGAGTCCCACAGATTGGGTGGCTGGAACAACAGAAGTGTCTTGCCTCACAGCTCTGGAAGATCCAGGCGTTGGTAGTGCTGGTTCTTCCTGAGGACTGTGCGGAGAATCCGTCCCATGCCTCCCTTGCAGCGTATGGTGGTTTACTGATAGTCATTGATGTTCCTTGACTTTAGAGATATCACACTGATTTGTGCCTTCATGTTTGCATGGTGCTCTCCTTGTGTGCATGTCTGTCTGTGTCCAAATTTTCCTCTTTATAAGGATACCATTCATATTAAATTAGGGCTCACACTAATGGCTTCATTTAATTTGACTAAAGACCTTATTTCCATATAAGGCCACATTCTGAGGTATGGGGGAGATAGTTAAATCTGTAGCAATTGTTTATACATAGACCATGGGAGACTCAGCAGTTGAGCAGACCTAGATGCTCTCTCCTACGCACAGGTTCACCCTTCACAGTAAGTTTAAATTATTTACTTTATAACAGAATTGTTTCTTGAGGCACTGATCCTAGAAAACTATACATTAGTTACTCCCCAAAGAGGAACTATGTAGAATCCTGTAGCCCCTCTTCTAATTTTCACTTAAAAATATATAGTACCATTAACATAATGTGGAAATCTATTACCTGGGTAATGAGTAGTCCAACTTGAGACTTTTTTTTTTTAGTTTTTTTTTTCCTTTATTGATTTTAGAGAGAGAGAAAGGAAGCGGGAGAGAGAGAAACATCGATGAGAGAGAACATCGATTGGCCGCCTCCTGCATGCCCCCCACTGGGGATCAGGCCCACAACCTGGGCATGTTCCCTGACCGGGAATCGAACCTGTGACTTCTTGGTGCATGGGTCGACTCTCAACCACTGAGTCACACCAGCCGGGCTCAACTTGAGACTTTCAAACTTTATTTACAAGAGAATTGATATGGGCTTTCCTCCCCTTATTTCTGTGGTTGTTTTCTAGTTAGCTCTTTCTCCATGAGGCTTAACAGACATCTTCAGTTTGGTCCAAACTTCACTTATGTAACCCATTGTATTTCTTCTGAAAGTTAACATGTCTTTCTCTTTTACTACATAATTCCCTAACTTTATGAAACGATTTTTTTCCCCTACTCAACACACATTACTGTTTTCACTTCATATAATAGATTTTTCTCCTCTTCATTTAGAAACACTATTTCTCTACTTTAAATTCTTTTCTCCCAGCTCCACATATTTGGTTGTTCCAAACAATGCCATGTTCTCACTTGATTTTACTTAACAAGAAAACCACAGCCCTGGCCGGTTTGGCTCAGTGGTGAGAGCGCTGGCCTGCGGTCCAGAGAGACCCGGGTTTGGTTCCCGCTAAGGGCACGGATCTCGGTTGCAGTTTGTCCCTGGCCCTGGTTGGTCGTGCGGGAGGAAGCCACTCGAAGTGTCCCTTTCACGTTGATGTTTCTCTCTCTCTCTCTCCCTCCTACTCTATCTGAACAAAAAATGGAAAAATGTCCTCGGGTGACGATAAAAAAAAAGAAAGAAAAGAAAACCACAAAGGTTTGGCCCAGAAATTTTTACCTAGATTTACTGGAAAACTACACCAGGACTTTTGAAAGTGAGACTAAATATTCTGTCACTTAGTCTTTCTCCAGTGAGAAAAGTTATATCCTAAGCTCTTTCAATGACAACATTTCTCCCAAAATCATTTAAGAAGTTTTCAGCTGATAAGACAAAATTCAACTCAAATTATTGAAATAACAATGTAATGCATTATTGCGTATAACAGTAGTTCGACAGTGCAGCTACAAGGTATATTCATTTAGCAACTCAGTTATATCATCATAATTATTTCCATTATTTCATTCAATCAGTGTTGAGATTGGCTTCATCTTTGGGCTTGCAGTGTAAGGGCTGTCCCGGTTCAGGGCACCTTATCCAGAACCCATGCCATTCACCTCCAGTGTGTGAAATTTTAAAGGCAAGTTAAACTTTGTTTAGAACCACCCAGACAATTTTTTTATCTCATTAGCCAGAATTATATCCTAATCCTATGCCTAAATTAACCATAGTCAAGGGAATTAATAGAAATACAGCTGACTTAAGGTCAATCAGAATTAACTCTCTAGGGTTGAGAACAGAGCAACTTCTTATATTCATGGCCATGCAAAAAAAAACATACATTACCAAAACCAGGATTGTTAACAGGGAAGAAAGAGAATAAATGTTGGGTAGATTATTAAAATTCTATGCTAATCCTTCAATATAGAGAAAGCGAGTATGTGTGGAAACAGAATACAGCTACCATATCACAGATGGACAGCGCCCTGAGCATCGAGGACACTGCTTTAACTCATCCCGAGGCACAGTTGCATTTCTTTTCATTCCATAATATTGTCTATGTTTTTATTGTTTATACTTATTAGATTCCATGAGCATATAAATGTTTCTCTTCTTATGCTTGTTAAAATAGGTTTTTTGTCACATAATAAAACTAACAGACTTTACCGTATTGTAACTTTATTGAAGTGATATTTGTATTTGTCATTTTTGTCATGGCTGGAAATTGTTTTCCCACCTTTTATAAGTAGAAGTAAGGCTTTATGTCTTCTACCAATTTCATTGTACCCAAAGATATTCATGTATAAGGTGGAATTTGCTGACCATTTCATCACACTATCTTATAAATATTTTTCCGTGTCTTCTGCAAAGCTAATGTGAATCTTTTATCATTTATAAGTGTGATCATTGTACCAATTCTAATTTTCTTTTTTTATCATTTATGAGGTTAGAAAAGCTGTTAGTAAGTCATGTGAGAATCATTATCTTTGATCCAAAGGAGAACCTGACCCAAATAACCATACCATCTACTTAATATTTGCATTTTATTCTTAACTTATATTATGCAATTCACACTTTTACATTTAATATTTTGATGGAAATAACAGGATTTCTCCTCCATCCTTCTTAGAAACAGAATACATTTGAACACACAAACTGCAAGTGTTAAGCTGTTAATAGTCTCCCATGGGTTTTATTTCTCACTTGTGAATCTTCAGTGATTTCCTTGGGGTTTAGGTGAAGCAAATTTTGCAAATTATGCTTATAAGCATGACATTTTTTCCATGGTTTTCAGTAAGTTTACTTTAGATTTGTGCTCTGTAAGTCAGGTAAGTCAGGGAATATTGTCAGATGAACAATAGTTTTGACCCTTCTCTGCCCTGTGATTTTCATTTAATTTTTTTTTTAATGAATTCAATTTTACTCTTGATTATAATTTTAGAGAAAATGTTCACAAAGGCAAAGCTTGTTTTTTGTGCCTGGGACATATTCCTTCCCCATTCCCTTCCCATTCTTTTATTTTTATTTTATTATTTTATTTTTTTGCTCTCTAGAAATGTTATAGGAAAGAAATGAGCCAAGGCTCACTGAAAAGTCAGAGAAAAGGGGGCTCTCAGGGGATTATCCCACAGTGAGCTGCTGCTTCCCATTGCTCCCCTGGTTCAAGCTTTGTGGGGACTCTCAGAGTGCAGAAGATTCATGCCTCAGAGAGAAGAAAGGGATGGGCATGCTTCCAGGAGGGAGAGCCCATTCTTTTCTTTCTTTTTTTTTTTTTATTGATTTTAGAGAGAGAGATAGGGAGAGGGAGAGAGAGATAGAAACATTAATGAGTGAGAACATCAATTGGCCACCTTCTGCATGCCCCCCTTTAGGGATCAGGCCCACAACCTGGGCATGTGCCCTGACCGGGAATCGAACCGGTGACCTCTTGGTGCATGGGTCAACGCTCAACCACTGAGCCACACCGGCCAGGATCCCTTCCTATTCTTTAGCATCCAAGTCATTTACCGTATTTCTTTAACCATACTGCTCTGCTGCCCTACCTTCCATCAGGGCTACTAGACATGTTCATATTAAAACCTACCAGAATGCAGGTTCTTTAAAATAAAAGTTTTACTTTTTATTAGAGACTTCTATTGAAGTGCTTTCACATATAAATAAAAGATGGGGTGAGAGGGTTTGTGAAATTTGATGGTATAAGGATTTTGAATCAGAGGAGTTCTTGTTGATGATTGAAGTGCAATGTTAAAAGATTATTACATAAACTCAAACAATATAATGCTGAATGGCTGAATTAACAATACCTCTAGGTAGTAAATATATAGATAAACAAACCATCTTGACTTCAAATAAAAGTCAAGGGATAAGCTAACAATCAGTGAAGAAACTTTAATTAATCGTAATGCTCATATAGGGAAGGTTTCTGAATTAAAGCCATATGTCAGTCAGTTGCTTCTCTTAGGTCCGAAGTCTGACTGGTCAAATCTGACCCAACATTCACTGTATTTATTGAAATACAACCACACCCATGTATGTATATGTTGTTCCTGGTTACTCTCTTGCTGCGATGGCCGAGTTAAGTTGCTACTGAGATCACATGACCTACAAAATTTAGAATACTTAGTATTTGACCCTTTACAGAAAATGTTTAATGATATCCATCAGGGTGAATCCCTATCAGACTCAGAATATTGTGGGATTATTGAATTTTATAAATGCATAATCTGAGCAGATGTTACTGGATGACTTAGGAGGCATTCTTACAGGGATACAACAAGAAGCAGCTCAGTTTGTCAGCAAGAGGATGCTGTAAACTATGTTATTTCCTGTTTGACCTCATGAAATTAAATAAGCCATACAGTTCTCCATAGCTCTATTTCCTTGATCATGTTAGGGCAAGTGGCATACTGGTTGACCTGGCAAACACGCAGTTTTTTTGTTTTGTTTTTTCATTTATAGATGATGCCACAAAAGCCAAACTCCCTGAAGTTGCATTATTGACATTCTTGAGCGAAGGTGCCTTTTGGTGCAATGACTATACTCTGCACAGGCAAAGTCAAAAGAGTACCAGGGTTTAAAATTAACGGATAAATCTACAGACAGAGCATATGTCATACAAACCTGGTTTTGTACAATTAGAGAGAATCAACTTTCATGAAACTAGATAAAAGTTCAAGGGCAATGTTACAATTACTGTAGGGCATAGCTGACGGCTGGATGTACCAAACAATTAAAGCAAAAGAAAACTATTGCAGTTGAGTTTATGGGTTGGCCCTCAGAATGATGGTAGATAAAGAAAAACACTAAACAATTAAATACACAAAGAGATAAATATGTAATGAGAGAGGTATCATTTTCCTAGTAAATTCAAAGAAATTCTCGTGTAAAGAGTATATATCTTATTTAGTCTATGCCTCTCTTCCAAAAGAGAAATAATTAGTACCACTTTTAAAGATTGAAATAATACAATCTTGTATTTAGATTACATATCTGGATGAGGGTTATTTTATATTTAGGTTTCCATTAAGATTAAATTTAATGGATTTTAAATCTTGAATAATCTTTAATAAAAATATTATATTCAACCACAACACAACACTTTTTCCAACAGAGTGGAAATACTTGAATAGTCCTAACTGTGCTGCACCCTATCAGGGTTTCCTCAGATGGCATCAGAAGTCATACATTCTTTTAGAAAGGAAGTATTTCCAATTTGTTCTTGCAAAACTCAGTAGATGCCCAGTGACTGTTTTGTAAAACAGGATATACTCTCACTTTACTAATTATTTTTATGTTTGCCTTGTGTTAAACAGTTATCTTTCTTGAAATAATTTTTAATTTGGGTCAGTAGTGTAGCAGTTAGGAATTTTGTTCAGCTGCTTGTAATTGGCATTTAACTGTAATAGTTTAGACAAGCTTTTTTTTTTTTTAAGTTACATTAAGGTAGAAGGTTCTTAATGTTGGTTCTGCAACTCAAAAATTTCAGGGAAAAGGCCTCTGCAATTCTCTTGGATTTCCCTCTGAGAGTCCATCACACAGAGTGTGTCTGGAACCACGTGGGTGCAGGCACTTGAGGATATTGGTGTGACACTGTAGTTCCCGAGAGACCAGAGACAGCACTTTCCAGAAGACAACTGGAAATACATGTTAAAATTAGAAGCAGTTGAGATTCATTTTCACTGGGCTGATAGAAGAAGATTAGCATTTCAAGAAGTTTTGCGGTGGATGAGAGAAGAAAAGAAGTCTGAGAGGGAAGCAGGCCAATGGAAACCAGGTATTGGCAGAAGGAAGACCAGAGCTAGTTTCCAGTGGAAGAAATTTTGTCTGCTAAGAAGGGGATCACTGCAATGCCTGGTCAAGGGGTCAAGGCTGCCAAAGACAATACAGAGATCGTAAGAGTGACAAATGAGAGGCGGAATAGGATTGAATAGCATGTTCCTCAAATATAAAGAAACGGTGTAAAAAAGTAAAGAAAGAAACAGTCATAGACTTGTTATTTCTAAGAAAAGCCTTGATGAAAAGATGGCTTTTCTGTGGGGTTTTGACACTCCCACTCGGAGAATTTTATAATCACATATCCTCCCAATATTATTTTAAAGGCTATAGAATCTATAGATTGAATGTGTTAAGACAAGCTCTTTTTTTGGTACCAACCTACATGAAGCTCAAAAGTTAACTCCATAACTTTACTTTATATCTTTTACAGAGAGATCTTCAACTTCTTGTATTACTTCACATATTCTCATCAACTTCACATATTCCTATTAGGACAGTTTAAATGTCCAAGCTTGACCGTGAGAAGACCATGTGCATTTTATAATATCCAGTGGATCACGTTTTTCACATACAAGAAAAAAAAAAGATCTAGAATTAAATGCTTTGTGATTTGAGTCCCATTCCTTCAGAAATTTCCAGACAATAGTAACAGCCACCTCCTGCTTTGTGCAACAGTAAACAGGTTGATTTAGATATAGTCATTATATTAGCACACATAAAAAGAAAATATGTGCATGTAAACAAGATTGGATTACAGCTACACACTTATTTTTCCTTTGAAATGAAACTGGTTGACAGCCTTACCAATAAACAGTGTTCAGTGCTATCTGAGTCATCTGCTGGAGTTTGGAAATGTTGAGTCTTATGGTAATTGCACACTGCATCTACATACTTCAAATGAGTTTATAATGGCTATTATCATCAAAAAGAATAGGAAAACAATTAACCATGATTAGCCTTTTTATGTGAAGAGTTACCTCCTTATTTTAAAATTCAGCTTGCAATCATTATGAAATTAGCTATGAGTTTGAATAATTTTATTTATTTATTTTTGTATTTCAATAGTGAGAGAAAATGAGTTCCTTCACCTTATGTTTTTCTATTTAAAAAAAGTAGAAAATGCTAGCAGCGTTTGTTAAAATATAAAGCCCATCTCCCTAACTAGTATTTTTTTTAATCAGAGAAAGAGACCAAAAGAAACCTTTCTAATGTTTTTTTTTTCTAGTTTGATTTGAAACTGAGCCAACTTGAAATAGTTACTATTAAATTCATTATTGTACTTTATATTCTCCCCCAAATGATTAATTATCACTGTCACAGGTCACTCTCTAAGATAAATGTTCTCTGGTAAGAGAACAACGACATGACTTGGTAAACAAACATTGATGGTATGGTTGACATTTCAAAATATTACCATCTTGCAATATTGAGACATTATATACACGTGCCTTATATTCTACATGTAGTGAGAGAGTGCATTTTATCACAGAAATTCCAAAATGCTATAGGAAAAAAAAAAGAGAAATATTTAAAAGAGTGACTTTCCATCATATATCACAGCCGGATTTCCTTTGTTTATTGCTGGATCCTGGGGCACTGGCTGCTTTGCCTGTGGGATGTGTTTGAGTCCTGCAAATGATGACCGGGAGGGAAATCTCAGGAGACTGCACGGGCACTGTCTGAACTTTCCAGATATTGATTGTGCAGCCAACCCGTGCAGTTCTGAAGGAGGGTTTTCGGGTCCTTGGAGAGCTGGCCTCTGCTCTGTGCTCGCCTGTATGGCTTGGAGAACCGCCAGCGGCTGGGACTGGAGTAACCTCTGAGAAGAGTGGCCGCAGCTGCGGAGTTCTTTGGATGGTTGTAAATTGCAAATTTAAGAAATCCGCTCAGGACTCCTGCTGTTGAAAGAATGGTAGCAACTTCTCCCTTCCCCAAGTAAATAAAGAAATTGTTCCACAGAAGTTAATTTTAAAGAATCAGTTTAGGTTACAGAAAAGTACATTGTGATTTGTGGTACATAGTGCTAAGTAGAGTAAACTGTGTGTGAGTAAAAACATTTCCTTACATTATATTCGTTTGTTTAGTCCAATCCCTAGATCCCTAGTTTTCCATTTGCCTACTCAGTGTTATTCCATACTGAAGAATTTCAGAAGCAGTTTTCTCAAAATACTTGAAAGAAATTTCAACATAAGTATTCAAAGATTAAATGTCATCATCGTTGTTTTCTGAAAGCGGAAATCTTTGGCATCATATATTCTCAAACAACCTTCCTTGGTTTGTTAAATGATTTGCTTTTCAGAGCTAGGGCAATAGATTATTACTTTATTGTGGTTCAGTTTTTTTTGTAAATCCTCACCTGAGGATATTTTTTCCTTTTTTTTTTTTTTTTTTTTTGAGAGAGTGGAAGGAAGAGAGGAGATACATAGATGTGAGAGAGACACATCGATCTGTTGCCTTCTGCACGAGCTCCAGCTGGGTCCAGGATCAAACCTGCAACCCAGGTACGTGCCCTTGACCTGGTATTTAACCCATGATCTTTAGGTCCATGGGTCAACACTATAACCACTGAACCACACCAGGCAGAGACTATTGTTTAATACTTTAAAACAAACTTCTGCCCTCTTCAATATATACCTCTACATTTTAAAGGTCAATTGAAGTAAAATTGAAAAACCATAAAATATAAAGTATATCAATATATAATCAATTCATTTTACTAAATTAATACAATTATGCAGCCATCACTATAATCCAGTTTTAGAACATTTCATAACCCCAAAAGAGTTCGCTCATAGCTGTTTGTAGTTCATGTCAGTTCTTGTCCTTAGGAAAACACTAATATATTTTCTGCCTCTTCTGGGTGTGGCTCCTTTCACCTAGCATGATACTTTAAAGGTTCATCTACATTGTAGCATAGTGTTAAGCCGAATAATTGCCTCCCCAAAATATCCATGTTCTAATCCCTAGAAACTGTGATTATTTGTTATATAAAAAGGGAGAATTAAGGGAGCAGATGGAATTAAGTTTACTAATCAGCTGTCTTTGCAATAGATTATCCTGGATTATCAAGTGGTTTCAATGGAATCACAGGCATCCTTAAATGTGGAAGAGGGAGACAGAAGGGTCAGAGTGATGAGATGTGAAAAAATATTTTAGTGGCCATTGCTGGCTTTGAAGATGGAAGCGGATTAGAAGGCAAGAGATGTGGGCAGTCTCTAGAAGCTGGAAAATGTAAGAAAACAGAGTCTCTCTTAGGGCCTTTAGAAACATACCAATAGTCCTATGAATTTTAGCCCAGTGGGAGCCATTTCAGGTTTGTGATCTCCATACACTGTAAAATAGTAAATATCTGTTGTTTTAAGCCACCGATTGCAGTAATGTGTCACAGCATCAACATGAAACTAATATAAACATGTATCATTTTTAGTTGCTTTTTATTTTTATTTTCATCAATAGCCATTTGTATATTCCTTTATTATTTTTTAAAAATATGTTTTTATTGATTTTCCAGAGAAAGAGGAAGGAAGAGAGAGAAAGAAACATCAATGTGAGAGAGATAAATTGATCAGCTGTCTCCTGCACGCCCCCCACTGGGGATTGAGCCCCCAACCCTGGCATATGCCCGGACAGGAAATCAAACCAGGATCTCTCAGTCCATGGGATGACACTCAAACCACTGAGTCACACTGGCCGGGCCTCCTTTATTATTTTTTTAATGATCTTTATTATTGAAAGTATTACAGATGTCCCCCCTTTTATCCCCCATTGACCCTCTCCACCGCCCCCCCCAGCCTTCCCCACACTATTGTCTGTGTCCATGGGTTATACATATATGAATATGTTATTTGGTTTATCTCTTCCCACCTCCTTCCCTCAGAGATTCATCAGTCTGTTCCATGCTTCCATGTTTCTGGATCTATTTTTTTCATCAGTTTATTTTGTTCGTTAGATTCGATGTATAAGTGAGATCAAGGACACAGAATGAGATCTACCTTCTTAATAGATTTTTAAGTGTACAATACAGTATTGTTAACTATTGGTAAAATAATATCCAGTATATTTCTGGAAGTTATTCTTCTTGCATAACTGAAATGTTATACCCATTGATTAGTAACAACACTATCTGCATCTCTCTCCAGCCCCTGGCAACCACTATTCTACTCTGTTTCTAAGAGTATGATTATTATAGATACATCATATATGTAGGGTCATGCAGTTTTTGTTCTTTTGAGACTGGTTTATTTTACCTAGCATGATGTCCTCAGGGTTTATCCATGTCATGCATATTACAGGATTCCTTCTATTTTAGGACTGAAAAATATTTTATTGTATGCAGACACGTTTTCTTTATTCATCCATTGATAAATATTCAGGCTGTTTTCACATCTTGGTTTTTATAATTAGTTCTGCAGAGAGAGTGTTAATATATTTTTGGGATCCCAATTTCAATGAATGAGTTATCAGTTCTATTTTTAATTTCTTGAGGGACTTCCATAATTTATTTCATATAGTTTTGCATTCCTACCAACAGTGTGCAAGAGTTCCGATTTTTCTACATCCTTGCCAACACTTGTCGTGTTTTGTTTTTGGTAATAGCCATCCTAACAGGTGTGAGGTGGTATTTCATTGTGGTTTGAGCTGCATTTAGTGATGTTGGGCATCTTTTCATATACCTGTTTGCCATTGGTCTGTATTCTTTGGAAAAATGTTCTTACTTAAATTGTCAAATACTACTTCATTGTTGTGTACGTCACATTTTGTAACATTTATTAATTGATAGATATTTATATTTTTTCCACCTTTAGGCTATTATTAACAATGCTTCCATGAATATTTTTGTAGATGTCTTTATGGGGACATTTGTATTTGCTTCTCTTGATTTGATACCTAGTGGTGAATTTTGGGTCATAAGGTAAAATTTTGTTTAACTTTTTAAGAAACTGTCCAACTGTTTTCCACAGGATTGATGCTTTTTTATGCATGAGAATTAGAATGTTCCCACATCCTCACTAACACTTGATATTTTCTGTCTTTTTTACTTTTTTTATTGCAGTCATTCTAGTGAGTGGGTAGTGGCATCTGATTGTGATTTTTAAAAATTGTGATAAAATATACCTAACATAATATTTAATATCTTAACCCTTTTTAAGCATGCAGTTAATTGACATTGAAGACACTCTCTGTGCTGTGCACATTATCACCATCCACACCATGACTTTTTGTCTTGCAAAACTGAAATTATACCCAGTAAATAAAAACTCCTTATTGTCTTTTACTCCCAGCCTTTGGTAATCACCATTACATTTGCTGTCTTTATAACTTTGACTACTCTAAGTAACTTATGTAAGTAGGATAATGCAGTATTTGTCTTTTTGCAACTGAATTATTTTACTTAGTATAATGTCCTCAAGGTTCATCCATGTTGTAGTATATTGCGGGATTTTCTTCTTTTTTTAAGGCTGAAAACATTTCATTGTATGTTTATATCACATTTTGCTTATCCATTGATTCATCAGTTGCTTGGGTTACTTTTATTTTAGCTATTATGAATAGTGCCGCTATGGTCATGAGTGTTACAAATATTTCTTTGAGACCCTGCTTTCAATTCTATTCCCATAAGTGGAATGGCTGAATTATATGGTAATTTTATTTTTAATTTTTTTGAGAAACTGCCATACTGTTTTCCACAAGCACTGTAAACATTACATTCCAACTAACAGTGCACAATGTATCCACATCTTCACCAACGTTTGTTTCTTTCTTCCTTTTTTTTCATAATGGCCTTCATAATCGATGCGAGAGATCTCATTCGCGTTTTGATTTGCATCTCCCTATTGATTAGTGATGATGAGCATTTTTCATGTGTTTGTTGGCCATTCATATATCTTGTTTGGAGATACATTTATTCAAGTTCTTTGTCCAGTTTCGAACCTAGTTGTTTATTTTTGTTGTTGTTGTTGGATTTTAGTAGTTCTTTAATATTCTGGATATTAATCCCTTTTCAGCTATATGATTTGAAAATATTTTCTCCCATTCTGGGGATTGTGCTTTTTTTTTTTTTTTTTTTTTTTATGTTGGTAGTATCTTTTGAAGTACAGATTTTTAAAATTTTAAGGAAGCTCAACTTGTCCATTTTTTCTTTTCTTTTGTTGTCTGTACCATTGGTGTCATAGTCAATAAATTACTGCCAACTCCAAAGTCATGAAGCATTTCTTCTGTTTTCTTTTAATATTTTTATTGTTTTCAGTCTTACATTTAGTTCTTTGATCCATTTTCAGTTAACTTTTGTATTTAGTGTTAGGTAAGAATAGAAATTAATTCTTTTGCATGTATATATCCAGTCCCCAGCCCCATTAATTGAAAAGACTATCCTTTCCCCATTGAATGGTCTGGTAACTTTGTCATAAATCATTTGACCATATGAGGATTTATTTCTGGGCTCTCTATTCTATATCACTGGTCTATATGTGTGCTCTATGTCATACCACATTGTTTTGATTACTGTAGTTTTGTAGTAAGTTTTTTTTTTTTTTTTTTTTTTGGCAGTTCAATATCTTAACTTTTTATTGTAGTATTGATATAAAAGTACAATTTTTTTAAAGTACAATTCAGTGGCATCAATTATATTCATAATGTTATACAACCACCACCAATATCTTTCCAAAACTTTTTTTTTTTTTTTTTAATTTTATTTTATATTTTTTATTAATTTATTTTTGTTACAGATGTTTCTCCTTTTTTCCCCATTGACACCCTCCTCCCCAACCCCCCACCCCGTCCCCAGCTTTGTTGTCCATGTCCATCAGTTATGCATACATGCATATAAGTTCTGTGGTTTATCTCTTCCCTCCCCCCCGCCACCCTCTCTTCTGAGGGTTGTCAGTCTGTACCCTACTTTCACATCTCTGGGTCTACCCTGTTCCCCATACTGTTATGTTTATTATATTCCACAAATGAGTGAGATCATGTGATATTTTTCTTTCTCTGCTTGGTTTGTTTCGCTTAGGATAATACTCTCGAGGTCCCTCCATGTCGTCTCAAAGGATAAGAGATCTTTCTTTCTTACAGCTGCATAGTACTCCATTGTGTATATGTACCACAGCTTTTTTATCCATTCATCCACTGATGGGCACTTGGGCTGTTTCCAGATCTTAGCTATTGTGAATAGTGCTGCTATGAACATGGGAGTACATATATTCTTTCTGATTGGTGTTTCAGGTTTCTTAGGGTATATTCCTAGAAGTGGGATCACTGGGTCAAATGGCAGTTCAATTTTTAATTTTTTGAGGTAACACCATAGTGTTTTCCACAGTGGCTGCACCAGTCTGCATTCCCACCAGCAGTGTACTAGAGTCCCCTTTTCTCCACACCCTCGCCAACACTTGTTGTTTGACGATTTGTTGATGGCGGCCATTTTGACAGGTGTGAGGTGATACCTCATTGTTGTTTTAATTTGCATCTCTCTGATGATTAGTGATGTTGAGCATTTCTTCATATGTCTCTTAGCCATTTGTATGTCCTGTTTGGAGAGGTGTCTATTTAGTTCCTCTGCCCATTTTTTAATTGGGTTCTTTGTCTTCCTTTTGTTGAGTTGTATGAGCACTCTATATATTTTGGAGATTAACCCCTTATCTGATGTATCATTGGCAATTATGGTCTCCCATACAGTGGGTTCTCTTTCCGTTTTGATGGTTGTTTCTTTTGCTGTGCAGAAGCTTTTGAGTTTGATGTAGTCCCATGTGTTCATTTTTTCCTTTATTTCTGTTGCCTTAGGTGATGTATCAGTGAAGATTCTGCTGCGTATGATGTCTGAAATTTTGTTGCCTACATTTTCTTCTAGGATTTTTATGGATTCACGAGTCACATTTAAGTCTTTTACCCATTTTGAGTTTATTCTTGTGTATGGTGTAAGTTGATGGTCTAGTTTCATTTTTTTGCATGTAGCTGTCCAATTTTCCCAACACCATTTATTAAAGAGGCTGTCTTTGCTCCACTGTATGCTCTTGCCACCTTTGTCAAATATTAGTTGAGCATAATGTCTTGGGTCAATTTCTGGATTCTCTGTTCTGTTCCACTGGTCTATATGCCTGTTCTTGTGCCAATACCAGGCTGTTTTGATTATAGTAGCTCTGTAGTATAATCTGATATCTGGTATTGTGATCCCACCTACTTTGTCCTTCTTTTTCAAGATTGCTGTGGCTATTCGGGGTCTTTTTTGGTTCCATATGAACTTTTGGAGTATTTGTTCTAGTTCTGTGAAATATGTCGCTGGTATTTTGATTGGGATTGCATTGAATCTATAGATTGCTTTGGGTAATATGGACATTTTAATGATGTTAATTCTTCCAATCCATGAACAAGGTATGTGCTTCCACTTTTTTATATCTTCCTCTATTTCTTTTTTCAATGTCCTGTAGTTTTCTGCAAATAGATCCTTTACTTCTTTGGTTAAATTTATTCCTAGGTATCTTAATTTTTTTGCCGCGATGGTAAATGGGATTGTTTTTTTAGTTTCTCTTTCTGTGAGTTCATCATTGGTGTATAAGAATGCCGTTGATTTCTTGACGTTTATTTTGTATCCTGCTACTTTGCCAAATTCATTTATTAGGTCTAGTAGATTTTTGATGGAGTCTTTAGGGTTTTCTATGTATAATATCATGTCATCTGCGAATAATGACAGTTTCACTTCCTCCCTTTCCAATTTGGATCCCTTTTATTTTTTCTTCACGTCTGATTGCTGTGGCTAAGACTTCCAGTACTATGTTAAATAAGAGTGGCGAAAGTGGGCATCCCTGTCTTGTTCCTGTTCTTAAGGGAAATGTTTTTAGTTTTTGCCCATTGATTATGATGTTGGCTGTAGGTCCTTCATATATGGCCTTTATAATGTTGAGATATGATCCCTCTATTCCCAAATTGCTGAGCGTTTTTATCAGAAATGGGTGTTGAATTTTGTCGAATGCTTTTTCAGCGTCTATTGATATGATCATGTGGTTTTTATCTTTCATTTTGTTTATGTGGTGTATCACATTTATTGATTTGCGAATATTGAACCAGCCTTGCATCCCTGGGATGAATCCCACTTGGTCATGGTGAATAATTTTTTTGATGTATTGCTGGATCCGATTTGCTAGTATTTTGTTCAGGATTTTGGCATCTATGTTCATCAGGGATATTGGCCTGTAGTTTTCTTTCTTTGTAGTGTCTTTTTCTGGTTTTGGAATTAGAATTATGCTGGCCTCATAAAACGAGTTTGGAAGTCTTCCTTCTTCTTGAATTTTTAGAAACAGTTTGAGAAGAATGGGTGTTAGTTCTTCTTTGAATGTTCGGTAAAACTCCCCTGTGAAGCCGTCTGGGCCTGGACTTTTGTTTGCTGGGAGAGTCTTGATTACATCTTCAATTTCCTTGGTTGTTATTGGTCTGTTCAAGTTTTCTATCTCTTCCCGGTCCAGTTTTGGGAGACTATATGTTTCTAGAAATTTGTCCATTTCGATTAGATTGTCGAATTTGTTGCCATATAAATGTTCATAGTATTCGTTAACGATCCTTTGTATTTCTGTGGTGTCAGTTGTTACTTCTCCTCTTTCGTTTCTGATTTTGTGTATTTGGGTTCTCTCTCTTTGTTTCTTGGTGAGTCTAGCTAAGGGTCCATCAATCTTGTTTATCTTTTCAAAAAACCAGCTCTTTGTTTCATTGATCCTTTGAATTGTTTTTTTGGTCTCCATGTCGTTTATTTCTGCTCTGATCTTTACTATTTCCTTCCTTCTACTTGCTCTGGGGTTTTCCTTTTGTTTGCTTTCTAGTTCTTTAAGTTGTGAGGTTAGATAGTCTATTAGAAATTTTTCTTGTTTCTTGAGGTAGGCCTGTAGTGCTATGAACTTCCCTCTCAGAACTGCTTTCGCTGCATCCCACATATTTTGTGTTGTTGTGTGTTCATTTTCATTCGTTTCCAGAAAGTTTTTAATTTCTTCCTTGATCTCCTTGGTAACCCATTCATTGTTTAATAACATGCTATTTAGCCTCCATGTATTCAAATGTCTTTGCATGTTCTTGTTGCAATTGATTTCTAGTTTCATGCCATTGTGATCTGAGAAGATGCTTGATATGATTTCAATCTTCTTGAATTTGTAGAGACTTCGTTTGTGTCCTAACATGTGGTCTATCTTTGAGAATGTCCCATGTGCACTTGAGAAGAAAGTGAATTCTGTAGTTTTGGGGTGTAATTCTCTGTAAATATCTATTAAATCCATTTGGTCTAGTGCTTCATTTAGAGTCTCTGTTTCCTTGTTAATTTTTTGTCTAGAGGATCTATCCAGTGATGTCAGCGGGGTGTTGAAGTCCCCTGCTATGATTGTATTGCTGTCGATTTCTCCTTTGAAGTTTTCCAGAAGATTTTTAATGTATTTTGGTGCTCCTGTATTGGGTGCATATATGTTTACCAAGGTTATCTCTTCCTGTTGGATAGATCCTTTCAACATTATGTAGTGGCCTTCTTTGTCTCTAGTTATGGCCTTCATTTTAAAATCTATTTTATCAGATATGAGTATTGCTACCCCAGCTTTTTTTTCCTTTCTGTTTGCTTGGAAGATTTTTTTCCATCCCTTCACTTTCAGCCTATGTGAGTCTTTTGTTGTGAGGTGGGTCTCTTGTAAACAACATATATATGGGTCATGCTTTCTTATCCAATCCGCTACTCTGTGTCTTTTGATCAGGGCGTTCAGTCCATTTACATTTAAGGTGATTACCGATATGTACTTACTTATTGCCATTTTTTTTTAGTGTGTTTCTATTTTCCTTTCTATTTCTTCTACTAATTACAGCAGTCCTTTTAAGATTTCTTGCAGTGCTGGTTTGGTGCTAATGTATTCCCTTAGCCTTTTTTTGTCTGGGAAGCTCTTTATTTGACCTTGTATTTTGAATGATAGCCTTGCTGGGTAGAGTAGTCTTGGGTTCAGATCCTTGTTTTTCATGACCTTGATTATTTCATGCCATTCCCTTCTGGCCTGTAGTGTTTCTATTGAGAAGTCAGCTGATAACCTTATGGGGGTTCCTTTGTAGGTAACCTGTTGCTTAGCTCTTGCTGCCTTGAGGATTCTCTCTTTGTCTTTAATTTTTGGCATTTTAATTACTATGTGTCTTGGTGTGGGCCTGTTTGGGTTCTTCTTACTTGGGACTCTCTGTGCTTCTTGAACTTGAAAGCCTTCTCCCTTCACCAAATTAGGGAAATTCTCTGTCACTATTTCTTCAAATATATTCTCTAACCCTTTCTCATTTTCTTCTTCTTCGGCGACTCCTATGATGCGAATATTATTACGTTTCCAGTTGTCCCACAGTTCTCTTAAGCTGTCTTCCTGTTTTTTCATTGTTTTTTCCTTTTCGTTTTCTGATTGGTTGATTTTTTCTACCCTGTCTTCTAATTCACTGATCCGGTCCTCAGCTTCTTCTACTCTGCTTTTTAGCCCTTCCATTGTGTTCTTCATTTCTGCTATGTCATCCTTCATTTCCAATTGATTTATTTTCAATATTTCTATGTCTTTGCTCATGGTGTTGATGTCCTTACACATGCTATTGAGCTTTCTCAAGATCATGGCTCTGAATTCTAGCTCTGTTAACTTGCTTAACTCCATTTCATTTATCTCATCTTCATTGGAGGTCTCTTGTTCTTTCGTTTGGCATCTGTTTCGTTGTTTTACCATTTTGGCTAGCTCAGTGGTTTTTGGAGCCTGCCAAATTTTCCCTGTGGATGTTGGTGTTCTGCTGTTTGTGGCTCCCTGTACTGGGTTTGGATGAGCGTGAGAGGACCCACGTTATACACCACTGTCGAGTCTTACCTTTCTGGGTAGAGTTGCAAGCCCAGAAAAGGTTCAGTTATCCTCTAGCTTTTTGCCTAGAGGCTATTAGTCCTGGTTACTTAAAGAGCCTTGGGTTTTCTGTTGAATCTGTAGTAAGTTTTGAAATTAAGAAGTATTAATCCTCCAGTTTTATTCTTTTTCAAGATTATTTGGGATATTTGCGGTCTCTTAAGATTCCATATGAACTTTAGAATGAGTTTTCTATTTCTAGGGGAAAAACTGTAATTAGAATTAGGAAGACATTGCAATAATTCCATAGATCACATACAGTTGGATCCTTTTTAAAAATTCATTCTGCCAATCTCTTTCTTTTGATTGGATAGTTTAATTCATTTATATTTAAAATAATTATTGATAAGGAAGAACTTACTTCTGTTATTAAGCTATTTGTTTTCCATAAGGCTTATAGTTTTTGTCCCTTGATTCCTAAATTACAGTCTTCTGTGTGTTTGGTTGATTTTCCTGTAGTGAAATATTTAAATTTCTTTCCCATTTTTTTTTTTTTATTTATTTTTTTATATATTCTGTAGCCATTTTCTTCAGGGTTGTCAGGGAAATCACATTTAACACCCTGAAGTTATAACACTCTAATTTGAATTTACAGTAGCTTAATTTTAATAACATACAAAATTTCTTTCCTTTTACAGTTCTATCCCACCCCTTTCTGTGGTTAGTGTTACAAAGTTACATCTTTATAAACATGTGCCCAAAATATAAACTAATAATTGTTTTAAATGGATTAGTCTTTTAAATTTTATGGAAGACATTTAGTATTACAAAACAAAGTTACAGATAGTAATACCAGCTTTTACACTAATAATTGTTTTCTTTTCTTTAAATGTATTAAATGCCTCTTACCATGCAGAAAACAAAAAGTACAATTACAAACCATATTGCAAAAACACTATCTTTTATCATTTCCCATTTATTTACCTTTATGAAGATCTTCATTTTTCCATACATTTTTAAGTTACTGTCTAATATCTACTCATTTCACTTTGCAAGATTCCCTTGAGATTTCTTACAGGGCAAATTACTGGAAATAAACTCTCTCAGCTGTTGTTTACCTTAGAATTAACTTTTGAAGGATAGTTTTGTTGGATAACAGATTCTTGACTAACAGTTGTTTTTATTTTTCTTCAGTACCATTTTTTTCAACTTTATTAAGAAAATTGACATATGAAATTATATAAGTTTAAAGTGTACAACATAATCATCTAATATATGTATTTATTATAAAATGATTATCACAAAAATGTTTAGTTAATATCTATAACTTCATATAGTTACAAATTTCTTTTTTTCTTGTAATGAGAACCCAAAATTTCTGATGAGACATCTGTTAATAATCTTATTAAGGTTATCTTGTACATAATGATGATTTGCTTCTCTCTTTCTGTTTTTAAGATTCTCTCTTTGCCTTTTGATTTTGAAAGTTGACATAATGTATCTCAGGATAGATCTCTTTGTGTTTATCATGGAGTTCATTGAACTTTTTGGATGTTTATATACTTGTCTTTTATCAAATTTAGGAAATTTCAGTCATTATCTCTTCAAGGTTTTCTCTGACCCTTTTTCTCTCTCTTCTCTTTTGGAACCCCCATGATTCATATGTTGGTATACTTGATGATATCCTAAAAATCCTTTAGGCTATGTTTGCTTTTCTTTAATCTGTTTTCTTTCTGTTCCTCACATGATCATTTCTATTGTTTTAATTTCAAGTTCACGGATTTTTTTCTTCTGCCTGCTCAAATCTGCCTTTCATTCCTCTAATAATTTTTTTATTTCAGCTATTGCACATTTCAATTCCAAAAATTTTATTTTTGGTTTCTTTTTTAGGTTTTCTACCTCTTTACTGCTTTTCTCATTTTGTTAACACATAATTTTCTTCATTATCTCCACTTTTTCCTTTAGTTCTTTGAGTATCTTCAAAACAGCTGTCTTAAAATCTTTGTCTAAAATATCAGCCATTAGATCTTTATTAGGAATAGTTTATGTTGACTTTTTTCCTTCTTTTTTTTTTTTTTTTTTTTGTATACCTTGTAATCTTTTGTTGAAAATGCAACATTTTGATATCGTTGTAATTAACCCAACTACTAATTAACAGGAAAGGAGCAAAGAGAAGTCCAAATAGATGCATTCCCCATAAAGTCTGAGTGACGTAGGGAAGATACTTGTCTGTTAGTCACACCTGGAAACAGGTCATTGGTCAGAATAGGTGTGGCAACTGCAAGCACTGGAATATTTTATATGTAAGCTCCTGAACAAAGGAGCTTATTCTCTTGCTCTCTTGTGTGCTGGGCTCCTGGCTCTCCTGTTGCAGGGGGTGCACTCACATGCATTCACCTGCATGGCTGAAGGCCATGTGGAGCCCACACAATGGACTGATGGACTATGACTAGCCTGATGTGACACCAGACCCAGCTCCAACATGGAACAAAAACTCTGGACACTGGTTTTGCTTCTAACTCTACTGAATCCCCAGCTGCACCTCTTCCAGGACTGTTTTAAGGGAAATGAGACTTTAGAAATTCAGGGATTTAGTTCCATGAAAGTAAAAATCACTCATCCTCCCATGTGAGTCTTGAAAATTATTTTTCTCAAGATACCATAAGAACCCAATCCCCACCACCCAGTGGGGAAAGGGATCACCCACTTCCACTGACAGACACCCCACTTCCACCTATTAACAATTTGAATCTAATAATAGGATAAACCTGGGAACCAAACTTTCCACTTCCCCAAGGTTGGCTGTTTTGTGTAACTGTTTTTATTTATTGTTTTGTGTCTTTGATTGTTGTAGGTTGTCTCTATGCTAAGAATCAGTCTGAGATATTAACTTAAGTTCTCAGGTCTTTTCTGAGCCTTTCTCTGGGCATCCACAGTCACTTACTAATTTTTCCCATACACGCAACTATTTTTGAATGTCCAAGTTTTATATCTCGCTCCCAAAAGGGGAAAAAGTAAAAAATAAAATAAAATAAAATTGAGGAGGTAATAAAGGGCACCAATTCATTAAAATCTCCTGGAAGTCACTTCAAGCTAGAGTGGAAGGGCTTGCAACAATCAAGGGAGGTGGAATAACAATGGGTGTTCACCTCATTGTCTACACCTCCGTGATCAGAAGCAGCAGAGATCAGAGCACAGATTCCCAATATTTAGAAGATAAAAAATATTTTACCCCACCTTGGCTTTTATAAGTTCCTCCAGGAACAGGTGTACAACTACCTGCCTCATAGCTGGGAGTGAGGGATGGGTACCAGCTACTGTGCTAAGACCTGAAGTTGATGGAAATTAATTGCAATTTACTCTCCAATTATTGCCCTGGAAGTTGCAAGCCTTCAATGACTCTAGAGTTCTAAAGTAGTTAAACAGACAGATTCTGCCAATCCAATTGTCGTCTAAGTGGGGAGACAGCTTTCTGGTGCTTCCTACTCTACCATTTTCCCAGAATCCTTTCCCATTGTGATTAAATTTGTATTTCCCTAATGACTAATGATATGGAACAAATTTTTATGTACTTAGTAGCCATTCATTTATCTTCTTTGCTAAAATGTCTATTCAAATCTGTTGCCCATTTTTTTAAATATATATTTTTTAATTAAAAACATCTTTTAGATATATGATTTACAATTTTTTTCCTAGTGTGTGGCTTGTGTTTTTATTTTCTTATTGGTGTCTTTTTAAGCACAAGCATTTTAGATTTTGATAAACTCAAATTTGTCAATAATTTGTGTTTGTTTTATGTATTGTGCTTTTGGTATTATATCTCCTTGCCTAAAACAGTCAAGAAGATTTTCTCCTGTGTACTTCCCTTTGTAAACACCTTTGTAATTCTTTTAACTCTTACATTTAGGTGTATACTCTGTTTTTACTTAATTTCTGTGTACATTGTAAGAGGTAAAGGTTAAAATTCTATTGTGTTTTTGCTTTGTTTTGTTTTTTTGCACAAGGATATCCAGTTGGTTCAATATCATCTGTTGAAAGACTATACTTTTTCAATAAATTGCCTTGGAAACTTTGTGAAAAAATAATTGAACAATGTAAAATTTATTTCTTTTGTTCTATTGATCTATGTAATTATCTTTTCAGTAATTTTCTTATCATCATAACTGTGGATTTATAGTAATTTTTGAAATGAGATATGTAAGACCTCAAAATCTATTTTTCTTTTTCAGAAATGTTTTTGGTCTTCTAGTCCTTTATATTTCCAAATAAATTTTAGGATCAGACTATCAAATTCAAAAAATGCTGTTGGAATTCTGATGAGACTACATTGTATTTATAGATCAATATGTGGGTATTTGTCATGCTTAAAAATATTGGATCTTCCAAAGCATTATTGCGTAAAAAAAAAAATAAATAATGCCTCTATGTAATTAAATAGAAATGACAAAATCCCATATCTCTTGTTCCTGATTTTATGGAGAAAACATTCATTTTTTCACCATTAAGTATAATGAGCTGTGGGTTGTTTATTGCTGTGTTGTTGTTTTTTTCTTTTAAGATACCCTTTATAAGGTTATAAAGTTTCTTTATTTTTACAGTTTGTTGAGAGCTTCTACCAGGACTTTCTGTTGGATTTTGTTAATTTTTTTTTTTTTCTGTATCTATAGAGCTAGTCAAGTGTTTTTAACCTTTATTCTATTAATATAATTTATAATGTTAATTGATTTCTACATGTTCAACTGAGTTTCATTCCTGGAATAAACATCTCTTGGTCATGGTGTTTGTTTCTTTTTATAGGTTGCTGGATTCAGTTTAAGGGTTTTTACATCTAGATATTTGTCTGTGGTTTTCTTGTGATATTTTTGTCTGACTTTGATATCAGTCTACTATCATTCTGGCTTCAGAGAATGAGTTGGGGAGATTTTTCTCACTCTATTTTCTGAAGGGATTTGTGAAGAATTAGTATCATTTATTCTTTAAATATTTAGCAAAATTCACTAGAGAAGTCACTAACGTGGGTTTATTTTGTAGGAAGATTTCTCATTACTAATTTAATTTATTTATTATAAATATATTCAGATTTTCTATTTTTTCCTGAGTCAATTTGGGTAAATTTTATCTTTCTAGAATCTTTTCAATTTCATCTAAGTTGTCTAATTAATTGTCATAATATTTCCTTAATTTTTTTTATTCTCTGAAAAATTGTTAGTGATATCTCCTTCATTATTGAGTTTGATAATTTGATCTTTTACTGTTTTTATTCTTATTTTTTCAGTTTGGATTTTATTTAGTTGTTTATCTATCTGTATACAAATGTTCATAGCAGCTCTATTGATAATCACCCTAAACAGAAAACAAACCAGATACCCTTCATCAAGTAAAAGAAGAAACAAATACATTCCATCCAAAAATGTGATCCATTCAAGAAGAAAAAGAAGCATACTATTGATATGCACAAAACTTGGATGACTCTCAAAGGCTTTATACTCAGTGAAAGAAGCCAATCTATTTTTTTTATTATTGAATTTATTGCGGTGACATTGGTTAATAAAATTATATAGGTTTCAGGTGTACAGTTCTATAATACATCATGTGCATAGTGTGTTCACCACCCAAAGTCAAGTCACCTTCTGTCATCATTTATCCCTACTTTACCCTCTTCTACCTCCCCTACTCCCTTTTCCCTCTGGTAATTGCCATACTGTTGTTTGTGTCTATGAATTTATTTTATTTTTTGCTTAATCCCTTCACCTTTTTCACCCAGCCCCGTACCCCTTCCCCTCGAATAGCTGTCAGTCTGTTCTCTGGATCTGTGAATCTGTTTCTATTTTGTTTGATAGCGTATTAATTGTTAAGTCTAGCTAAAGGCTTGTCACTTTGGCTGATCTTTTCAAAAAAACAGCTTTGGGTTTAAAGAATTCTCTCTATTACTTTACTGTTTTTCTAATTCAGTGATTTCTTCTCTAATTTTTACCATTTTCTTTCTTCTGTTTGCTGTGGGTTTAATTTGCTGTTTTTTTAGTTGTTTTTTTTTTTTTTTTCCTCACCTGAGGATATTTTTCCATTGCTTTTTTTACATAGGGAGGGAAGGAGAGAGAGAGAAACACCAATGTGAGAAAGACAGATTGATTGATTGCCTCCCACATGACCCCAACCAGGGCTGGGGATTGAATCTGCAACCCAAGTAGGTGCCCTTGGCTGGGAATCGAACCTGCGACCCTTCGGTCTTCGGGCCTTCACTCTATCTGCTGAGCCAAACCAGCCAGGACCTTTTTCTAGTTTTTTAAAGTGGAAGCTTAAGTGACCGATTCGAAATTTTTATGCTCGCTGATATAAATGTTTAAGGTGGAAATTTCCTTCTAAGCACTTATTTAGCTGCTTCTCATAACTTTTGACATGTTGCATTTTTATTATAATTCAGTTAAAAATACTTCCTAATTTATTTTTGAGTTTTTATTTGACCATGTGTTATTTAGAAGTATGTTGTATAATTTTCAAATATTTGATGATTCCTTAGATTTATTTGTTTTTGGTCTCTAAGTTAATTTTATTGTGTGTAGAGATAACGTTTTGCAATACTTCAGTAATTTTAAATATATTGAGACTAGTTTTGTGGTGTAGCACATGGTCAATCCTGGAGAATGTTACATGCGTTCTTAAAAACAAGGATTCTGGAGTCATTGAATGGAGTCAGTTAAATCAAGTTTCATGATCATGTTATTCAAGTCTTCTAAATTTTGCTAACTTTCTACCAAGTTGTTTTATCAATGACTGAGAACAGATATTAAACTCTCCAACTCTTATTGTTGAATTTATTTCTCTTTTCAATTCTTTTGGATTGTTGTTTGTTCTTGTACTCTGTTTTTAGGTATGTGGATCTTTACAATTGTGATATTTTCCTTATGTATTGACTCTTTGACATTAATATTTCTTGTCTTAAGTCTATGTAGTTTGTTCTTAACATAATCACTCCAGTTCTCTATGAATATCATTCTCATTTTTTCCCACCTTTCACTTTCTGCCTATTGTCTTTGAATATAAGGAGTATTTCCTATAGACAGCACACAAACATATATTTGGATTTTGCTTTATATTTAGTCTGATAATCTGTACTTTTTGATTGGGATGTTTAGAACCTTCACATAAAGACATTATTAATATTGTTGGGATTACATCTCCTATTGTCCTATTTGATTTTATATGTTTACTCTCATTTTGTACACTTCTGTTTCTCTATAATGGTCTTCTTTTGTGTTAAATAAATCTTGTTAGTGTACAATTTTAAATTTTCTGCTGGAACTTTTACTTACTTTTGCTTTTTTTCCATTGCTCTAGAGATCATAATATGCATTTTCATTTATTACCATCTATTTTAGATTCATACCAACTACATTCTGGTAATATATATAAAACTTTTTTTCCAATGTAACGCCATTCTCTTCCCCTTCTTTAGGCTGTTGTTTTATGTTATATATGAAATGTGTTTTTAACCAAAAAAACAGCCCAGGTGATGTGGTTCAGTGGTTGAGCATCGACCCATGTACCAAGAGGTTGCTGGTTCATTCTGGACCAGGGCACATGCCCAGATTTTGAGCCCAATTCCCAGTGGGGGCATGAAGGAGGCGGCCAATCAATGTTGTCTCTCATTGATGTTTCTATCTCTCTCTCCCTCTCCTTTCCTCTCTCTCTAAAATCAATAAAGAAAAAAAAATTAAAACAAACAACAATAGTACAGTGCTATAGTCATCACTTTATATATTTCATTTTAAAAAATTAAGAGAAGAAATTAAAATATATTTATAAAGTTGTTAATGTTAACCCACATATCAAAATTTCTGATGTTATTTTTTTCTTCCATTCATTTGAATTAAGGTTTGGTTTTATTTCCTTTCAGCATGGACTTCCTTTAGTGTTTCCTGTGAGGGAAATCTGCCAGCCACAAAAATTATTATTTGCTTATCAGAGAATATATTTATTTTGCCATCATTCTGAAGAATTCGCATGTTGGATACAGGATTATTGGGTATTACTATAGTTTTCTTTCTGCCATATATTCCCCTGCATTCTGTTGTTTAATGTCTCTATTAATAAAGTCTGCTCTTAATCATTTGGATGCTTCACCTTAACTCAGTAGGTTGCTTCCCTTCCTGAGTTCAAGATTTGTTGTTGCTTTGGCTTTTAATGATTTGGCTATATGTCCAGGTGTGAATCTACTTGTTGTTGAGTTTCTTGGATATGTATTAATGTTTCTCTCAAATTTGGAAAAGTTTTAACCATTTATTTAAAGTACATTTTTTGTCTCATATTCTCTTTTCTTTTTCTGAGACTCCCATCACATCGGTTAATACACTTAATGTTGTCTCACATGTTCTGAACCTCTGCTCATGTTTCTTCTTTTCTTTTTTCTTTTTGTTCTTCAGATAGATAATCAATATTGATTTTTTTCCAGTTTTCTGATTTTTTTCATCTTGAATCTGTCATTGAGACCCTGTAGTATGTCTTTTTTCTTCATTTTTACCCAAACTTTTCTTTAAAATATGTACATGTATACACACACGTATATATATGTATATATGTATGTATATATACACAGATATATATATATATATCCTTATTCAGTATCTTTATTGTCATTTATTATTCTCATAATTGTATTTAGTTCTTTACATATTTTAGTGCTTTGAAAATAGAATACCTGTTTTGTCATTTTTATCTGCTAACGCTAACATCTGTTACACTTAACATTTTTTTTATTGCTTTTTTTCCCCCTGAGGCCAGGCTGCACTTTCATGTTTCTTTTCATTTGTCATGCTTTTTGTTTGTTTATTTTACTAAAACTGAACATTTCAGATGGTATAGTAACTGTAATTTCCCATGAAAATTACTATTTTTGCTCATTTGTTTAGTAATTTTCCTGGACCAAATCTGTGAAATCTGTCTACACTGGGTTTGGAGCCCAAGAGGAATTAATAATTCAGCCTTGATTTTATAATTTCATGAGATAATGTTTGACAGAAGGCCAATAGAGCATAATTTGACTCTTTTTTTTTTTTTTTGCTTAGAAAGTTCCAATTAATATATTTTATATTGTACCAACTCAATTTTCAGTGAGGTTTAATGGCATAGATTACCTGAAACAGAACAAGTTTAAAAATTCAGCCTCGCTTAACATTCACAGAGTGTCCTTTGTCCTTGTTGTTTAAACATTATAGAGAATAAGATAAAATCACCATATCTCTGAGTATAAAAGTTACATTTTCTTAAATTAAAAAGATGTGCAAATGCACACATACACATACGAACATACATAAGTATTGGAAACATGTATTTAATAAACAAGGAAAACCAATATATATATAGGAAAAACCAATATATTGCCAATATAACAGAGGCTTACAGCAGATATTTAATAGATATTTAAAAACCTATTCTTTAATACATATCAAATAGGGGTGGAAGTAGAATGTATAACATTTTCTTGCTTGTAGTAACCCAGCTTTAAGATGGTTAACATATTGACATAGTTAACCTTGCTAGTGAATCATGGGAAAAGATGTTGTTTCAGTAGATGTTTGTCCTCAGATTTCCTCCCACCATTGTGTTGTATTAAAAGTTGTCTGAATCCTAAAGACTGAATTTCCCGCCCTGGCCAGTTTGGCTCAGCAGTTAGAGCGTTGACCCGCGGTCTGGAGAGACCCGGGTTCGGTTCCCGCTAGGGGCACGTACCTCAGTTACAGTTTGTCCCCGGCCCCTGTTGGGGTTGTGTGGGTGGCGGCCAGTCGATGTGTCTCTCCCACATCGATGTTTCTTCTCTCTCTCTCTTCCTCCCTCTCTCCCTCTAGCTCTATGAATGCAAAAAGTGTCCTCAGGTGAGGATTAAAAAAAAAAAAAAAAAAAAGACTGAATTTCCCACGCTCCTATGGTAACTGGTTTCTGGTTGAACATGGCTGCAGGAGGGTTTGGCAGAAGTGTAGAGGGTGAGAAGCAAGAAGTTACCCCCCCCCCCCCGCTTTGGGGGATAAGGACACTGTGTCTTTCTTGCTTAATTAGTTCATAGGAGTGGTTAGGAGATTTCTGATTTAATCCTGGCCAACATTCTACAGTTCCAAAGATGAAGAAGGAAGCTTTTAAATAAAGATGACACTAATTCGAATTCTTGCAGCATGCCTGTGCTTAACATGCTCCACAGACCACACAGCTGACCTGCTGGAATCCGCCCACCTCTGCTCCAGTGGCCATGAAAGAACTCCTCAAACTTTGATTATTTCTGCAAAGTTTTAGAAATGACAATACATAATAAAATATAAATTAAAGATAGTACATCTTCTTCCAGTTAAAACATATTTCTTTCAACCACAGTGAATACATTAGAAAAAAAATACACAAAACTAATGCATTTTTAACAAACCCATACTTTCCCAATATCTATTTTGCTCTTCTAGGGTTGCTCTAAAATCAATGGACACTCTCTTTTTCTTCCTTTCTGTACTTTTATAGTATTAACAGTATGAAATAGACAACTACATCCCAAAGGAACTATTTTTTAAAAAGCAAAGCCTAAAGAATTCCCCAAAGAATGTTTTTTCATTCACCAGTTTGAAATTGTTTTCTTTACACATGGTTAAATATTTAATGTGTTGCTTCTGTATGAGTCATCTTTGTGTTAATTATCTAATTATAGACTATCTCTTATATTTTCCAGCACTAAATAATACTTTATTTGACCAATTAAAAATTTGGACTGCTCAGATGGTTGATGAGGTTGATCGTTCAATTGTACCATCGTTTTATTTCACAAATCAACTTTTTAATTTGAGGATATCAAATAACTGAGAATGTGAACATATCTAAATCGGTTTTCATTCTGCCATTAGGTGTTCAAAGGAAATCAAGAAATAATTCAGAAGTCTGTCACAAGTTCTTTTTAATGGCTTTTGTGAAGTATTGCTTCAATTCTGTTTCCAAAAAGCAATAAAGCAGAAGTTGTTTTTACAAAGCAGATAGAAAATTGATTCTCTGATGTTGGACAGTTTCCAAGTGTAATGCAATATTTCCAAACTGTTACATATGTAATAATGGCTTTGGTGTTTAAGTAAGCATTTCATTAAATGGGTTGGTTTTATTTCTAAGGCTAGGGCTAGCATCACTAAATAATGAAGTAGTGAGAAAAAATTAGTCATATAATTTTCTGTTAAAAAGTCACCATTTATGTGTATGTGACTCTATCAGTATAAAGGATCGGCTAAAGTGTTATGCCTCATTAATTTTATTTCACAAATGCAGAGTTTATGTAGGACTTTTTCTTACAAAACTGTTATAGTACTAATAATGATTTGTGCATATCACTCTCAATTATCCATGAGAAGAAATTATCATATATCATGAGGTTTTCTTTCTCTCATTTTCCATATTTAACCATATTTACTTGTATTAAAATCTCACTCTTTCTCAGAGCTCTTCTTAGCATTTAATGACCTATTTCTAAATCAAATAACACAAAGCAAAAGATTGCTCACTTGTTATTTTTATTTCTTCCCAATTCTCTAAAGTAAGCGTCACTCACTTTTTTTTATCAATACTCATAAGAAATCACACATTATAATTAATGATAAAACTTCTATTATTTTAATATTTCCATCAACTATCTTCATACTAAAAGTTATGGCAGTTATCTTTAAACACTGATAGGCCTGGATTGGCTTTTCAGAAATTGAGATGTTATTAGCTAGGAATTTTGATATTAAACTTTCTAAATGTAGAAACAAATGATTAAAAATAGGGTGCTTAGATTTTTAAAGATGTTATAAATATGTAATTATAATTGTATGGGCTGTAAGATAAGAGTTTGTTGGTTTTTTTTTCTCCTAAATCACAGTTATAACTCTATAATAAGTTGCTTAGAACTAAAACAGTAACATGATAAGCATTGGCACTCTGTTCAAATTCTGTTTAGCATTGTGTAGTGTGGTTAAGCCTAACATATAATCAAACCCAGAAATGTGTTACTATTAAGATTTTCTTGTGCTGTAGAATGTAAATACCAAGTATTTCTTTTTTCTTTTTTAAGAAAAATAAAGGAGTACATGTTTCCCAATAAAAGCGACCATGCTTCTCTTTCAGTGGGGATTGCAAGGCCTATCCACTGAGGTTAGCCCCTTTCTGAGTGCGTTGCAACTTGCCAAGCTAAGAAGGGAAAGAAGTTCACTTAAGAAGTCTTGTCTCATTCCTTTTTTCTTAGAGCACTGGCTTATTCTTTATTTCTGCTACTACTCTTTACCCTAACCTGCTCAAACAACAGGGTAGGGGAAATGTGATACCAGGGTAATAGATATTGTAAAAATCAAGGTTAAAAAATGTAAGTGTGTACATTGCTTATGAAGTCTTACCTCATGCTGAACTCAATTAAGAGAAAAGCAAATTAAGGTGCAGCAAATGGAAAAGTATCTTACTTCAAGCACGAGCTTTCAGTTTGAGTAATAAAGCCAAAGAGGTGGCATCCTCAGAGCCCAGACAGATTTTGGCAACCTTTTTTGAAGTTCTAATACTTATTTTGTTATTTTGATAAATATAAGCACCCTTTCTTATTGCAATGCCACCTCTACAGAAATTTTTTTACATATATTAATAATTATCATCTATAAGATAGCTGACGTGTTTGTTTCTGAAATCCAAGCAAATCGATTGCAATTTAGAATATTTCTTAACCTATATTTTTCAAATATTTATGACAGAGACTCATCTGGGTTTTGCTTCCAAAGCTGGGCCTGGAAGGTTGCCGGTATTGAGCTACCAGCACAGGCTGAGTTTGACTTTGGATTCAATGGTGGTAGCCCCAGAGTATAGACTCGTATGTGCCTACAGTTGAGTGGACACCCTTGCCAAAAAGGCCTCCAATTTGGCGCCTTCTGACTGGACTCCAAGCACAGATTCTCTTCACATATTTGAATAGACTGAGAAATTTTAGCACAACTATCCACATTTGTCATTGATGATTGAAACCTTCATGTGTAAGTTCTCTATTTCCTTTCGTTTTTGCAGAATTTCCTTCATCTTTCTTTTCCCCGTGGGGAATTTATTTGCTTATCTGCATGTGTGCATTGAAAAGATAACCTAAAGGATAGGGCAGAGCGCTGAGCTCAAAGAATCATGCAGGAAATTGAAAGAGTTTGTAAGCTATTCAGACAGAGCAGGTCAATTAGACTTGCCCAATTAATTATGTTAAAGAACATGTTGTTTTTTATCTACATAAAATCCATTTCTCACTAATTCAGAGGGTATTTTTTAAGATTATGACTTCAAACTGTGAGGAGTTGGCCATGTAGTAAATAATAAACCTCGTTTCTTCATTTCCATTAAATTCAAATTAACAGGCTATTGGTCTGGCACCCACTTCATGGCAGATGCTGGTATTATGAAGACAAATGAGCTCAGGTCACAACTAGGAAGAAGGTAACAGTTTTGCTGGGGGACAATACGTAAATAAATAAATTAGAACCAATTATTTACAGGACATGTTATAAAGCAGGTTATTCACTAATATTATGACAGTGCTAGATCCAATTAAAGTCGAAACGAGTGAAAATCAGTACAACAGGGAAGAAGATTCTGAGATGATGGCACAGCAGGAAACACCAGGATGATCACTATCTAGACAGTAATTACACTTGAATACAGAAAAAAATTAATTCCTAAGCGGAGGAAAAAGAGTAACAATTCAGTGTTGCTACAACACAGTAACAACATATTATGTTTTCAACCAAATTTATGAGCTGGGCAAAGAAAATGGAAAGTATTACCCAAAGACAGAAAATTAATCATTAATAGAAACTGTCTTGCCCTGGCCGGTTTTGTTCAGTGGTTGGAGCATCGGCCTGCGGCTCAGAGAGACCCGGGTTCGGTTCCTGCTAAGGGCATGTGTCTCGGTTGCAGTTTGTCCCTGGCCCTGGTTGGGTCGAGTGGGAGGCAGCCACTCGATAACAAACAACAAAAAAGAAACTGTTTGAGGGATCCCAGAGGTTAGATTCAGTAGAAAAGAAGACAAAGCTGTTTTTATGAATATGTAAAGAATAAAAAACATGGAGTTAACATGTTTAAAGAATTAAGAGGTATGATGGTAATGATTCTAAAAAGAATCTAAATAAACATTTTAGAAAATACTAAAAGAGGCAGATGTAAAATACAAAGTTGAAAAATTCAGTAAACGTTTACCACAAGAGGTAAACAGAGAATTTGAGAAAGTAGAAGACATAATCTGTGAACTTCCTAATAGGTTAATATAAATTATCTAAACCAAAGAAAAGAGAGAAAATATATAATAGACGAAAAATAAAACCTGCAAGAAAATATATTTTATAACAGCCCCAAACTAGAAACTTAAGTGTCCATCATTTTATAAATAAACACAATATAATATATCCATACAAAAACATTCCATTTAGCAGTAAAAGAAATGAACCATTGATGCATGTTTCAACATGAATAAATTTGAAAATTTTTAAGCAATAGGAGACAGATTTCATTAACATGAATTTTTCAGCAGTAAAAAAATCTACGGGAGCTCTTCCGGAGATGGTGTCTTCAGGTATTCAGAAAGGTTCAGGGTTTGACTTATGGATGGAGGCTGTCTTACAGTACAACCTCTAGCAAAACTAGGCTATCCTGAACCCCTGGTAATAGAATTACTTACCTTCCTGCCAAGAAGGTTGAGAAAGCACCAAAATCTGCATGTGGCACGTGCCCAGGCTGACTTTGCGAAGTTGATGCTGTGAGACCTAAAGCAGTCATGAGGTTGTCTCAAATGAGAAACATGTCCCAGGGCCTGTCATGGATCCATGTGTGCCAAAAGTGCCCATGACAGAATCAAGCCTGCTTTCCTTATTGAGGAGCAGAATTTTGTTGTGGAAAGGATGAAGATACAAGCACAGAGTAAGAAAGCAAAATTTAAAAATTTTTAAAAATTTGAACAATTAAAACACTTCTAAAAACATCTATGGGAGACCAAATACAGATCAGTGTTTGCATGGGGCTGGGTTGTGAGAGAGGATCGACTGCAGATGTGAATAATTGGCTATTTTAGGATAACGGAAATTTTGTAAAACTAGATGCTTTATTGAGTTTTTGCACAATTCTATAATTAGATTATACCTTGAATCTTCAGGAAAAAATATAAGTACAACAACGTTAGACAATATGGTCCTGATTCAAAAAAGATGAACAAATTTGCAGTTATTTTTGCTTCAGTAATATGTGGTATACGATAAAGTGACTTGGTAGAGTTATCTTCTGGTTAATCTCAATAATGAATGGATCTCTGACATCTAAATAGTGGATCTTGTCTATTTGGTTAAAAACCTTCAGTAAATCCTTACTGAATGTGTGTATAATTACAAAATGTTAGCCAGCCTCCAAGAACCTGAACGATTGGGTACAGTGTACATCTGTATTCCAACCTCATCTCAAAATATGTTGGCTGCCTCCTCTCCAGTCACACTAGATTTTTGGTTTCAGGAGAAATATCTAAAACTTTCCCAATTCAGTGGTCACATGATTATTGTTTCACTGTCTCCATGCTCTTTCCAATTGTATTTTAATGGTCTCCTTAGGTGTCTCTAACTCAGAGAGATGATCTCTGGCTCATTCTGGAACCCACCACTCTAAAGTAAATCCTCTCTGTTAGTGGGTCTGTTATGTAGGTCCTGTTTCTAATATTATTCTGCAGTCTTCCTCCATATTATTATCACAATTAATTATTTTATATTTGTATATGTTTTATTTCTTCTCCTCTCTCAAGACTATGAACTTCGTAAGTGTGGGAACCCTATTTCTTTAGATCAGTGGTTTTCAAATCATGACCTTTGGCACCTAGGTGTCAACAAGATCTTTTCATGAGATACATTTGTCAACTAACATCATACAGTGATTAAGATGTTATTTGCTTTTCCATTGTGCAGACATGTGCCTTGATGGGGCAAAGCGATGGTGTGTAAAGTGGCTGGTTCCTTAGTATGAACCAAGGCAAACTCTGCGATTAATCATTGTATTCCTCACCACTTCTCACGTGCAGAGAAAAATTGCTGCACTCACTAAATAATGCCCTTTGTATAGCAAATAATTATTAACTTTATTAAATGTTATCTATTTACTATTCTGTTTTCAAAATGTGAAGTCCATAAAAAGTACTCTGCCGTATGCTAAATATGGTGGTTTTCTCAGGAAAAAAAGACTATGTGATTTATTTATTTATTTATTTATTTATTTATTTATTTATTTTATTTTATTTTTTTGTTAATACTCACCCAAGGATATTTTTTCCATTGATTTTTAGAAAGAGGAAGGGGGGGCGGGGAGAGAGAGAGAGAGAGAGAGAGAGAGAGAGAGAGAGAGAGACATTGATTAGATTGATTGGTTGCCTCTCGCACTTAATCCCAACCAGGGCCGGAGATCAAGCCTGCAACCCAGGCAGCTGCCCTTGACCAGGAATCGAATCCTCGACCCCTTCAGTGCTTGGGCCGACCCTCCAATCACCGAGCCACACTGGCCAGGTCACCATTTGATTTTTTAAGTTTATGGCTGCTCTTGCCACTTTTTTATTTTTTAATTAAAACATCATTTTTGCCTGGCCAGTGTGGCTCAGTGGATTGAGTCTCATGGACTGAGAGGTCCTGGTTCAGTTCCTGGTCAGAGCACATGCCAAGGTTGTGGGCTCGATCCCCAGTAGGGGACAAGCAGCAGGCAGCCAATCAATGTATATTTCTCACATCAATGTGTCTATCTCTCTCTCCCTCTCTTTCTCTAAAAACATCAATAAAAACATACTTTAAAAAAATACCATTTTTACCTGAAAGAGTGACCATCAGACAGATTATTGTTATTTATATATGGATATTTCAAAGATATATTCTAAAAAATTAATAAAGTGAGACCACCTCAAAGAAAACTAATAATAGCAATTGTTGCCAGTAATACCATTTGAAATTCCAAGTAAAAATTAAAATTTTAAAATCATCTATCACCAATGTTAGCTTGACAGCTTCCTACTTATTAAAGGTACTCTAATATGATTGTTAGCATTATTAATGAATACAATTTTGATAGTGTATTAAAAAAAAGTGTTAGTATTTGGAAGATCTGCATGGGGGGAAAGGTAACTATTCAGAGTGCAATATAGGTCGACAAATTTGAATGCAATAGTACAAAACGTTCATTGAAATGGTACCAGGTTTCAAATTGTAACTACCATTGAACAACTACTAGTGGTCAAGTTTGGGAGTGGTATCAGAGCTCAAGCAGTGCTCAGAGAGAAACGTGAGACACTAATTACATACATTACCAAAGATAAGTAGTCTTAAAGCAATAATCTAATTTTCCACTTCAAGATCCTAAACAAATAATAAAGACCAATACTGTATAAACCCAAAGCAAGTAAAAGGAATAATAAGGGCAGAAATTAATGAAATAAAATATAGACAAACAATATTAAAAAATCAATAAAACAAAGAGCTGCTCCTTCAAAACATTCAATAAAATTGATAAACCTCCACTGAAATTGACAAAAAAAAATAGAGAAGACACAAAATACTAACATCAGCAATAATAATAATAATTTTGCAGGCACCATAAAGATAATAGGATAATACTACAAAAAAAGAAAAAAATTTTCTACTACATAAATTTGAAAACTAAGATAAAATTGACCAATCCCTCAAAAACAAAAAAGGCCCTAACTCGCCCAATATAAAATAGATAATTTAATTTTTTTAATGATTAGGGAAATTGATTTAATGATTAAAAACTTTCAAAATAGAAATTTCCACTCATATGTTTGCTTGGAGATTTCTGCAAATCATTTAAAGAATTAACGCTTATCTATACAATCTCTTTTTGAAAACGAAAGATGAAGGAATACTTGTAAATTTATTATATAAAACCACTGTTACCCTGATACCAGAATCAGACAAATGCAGTCCAAAAACAAAACAAAAAAAACAACAACAAAAGAACAAAAACAAACCAAAACTACTGACCAATATCGTTTAAGGATATGGGCACAAAAATCTTAAACTAAATATTTGCAAATATAATTCAGGAATACACAAATTTCAAAATATATATGTATACAATGACCAAAGGGAGTTTATGCCAAAGATGCAAGGGTGGTTCAATGTCAGAAAAATCAGGCCCTGGCCAGTTTGGCTCAGCGGTTAGAGCTTTGGCCTGCGGACCAGAGAGTCCCGGGTTCGGTTCCCGCTAAGGGCACGTACCTCGGTTGCAGTTTGTCCCCGGCCCCAGTTGGGGTTGTATGGGTGGCAGCCACTCGATGTGTCTCTCTCACATCGATCTTTCTCTCTTTCTCTTCCTCCCTCTCTCCCTCTCGCTCTATCTGAAGATAAATACAAAAATGTCTTTGGGTGAAGATAAAAAAAAGAAAGAAAAATCAGTCAATATAAGCCATCATATAATAGATTAAACATTAAGAAATAAGATCACATCATTATTACATTGCATAATATTTATACAGAACCCAGTTGCATTTGCCTATCGCTCGAAAGCCAATAATTGAGAGACAAGAGTTGGTGAAAGAAAAGTTAGTTTATTCAACACTAATGGTACAAGACCATCTTACCAGTTGAACACAGGCAGAGGTTTTTATAAGGTGGGAGGAGGAAAAAAGAAAAAAAAATAGAACAAAGAAAGCAGAAAGATAGTGTTTGGGTGTCCTCCATTGAAGTGACTATGTGCAAGTCAGCACAGTCTGTTCAGATGACTGGTCAAGCAATGGTGTGGTCTGTGCTATCCTGCTTTTTTTATGGTTGAAGGTCAGCAACTCTCTCAGAGCCAGAATGTCTGGAGGTTGGAGTCTGCTTCTTTTTTTTTTTTTGGTAATCCTCACTCAAGGATACTTTCCCATTGATTTTTAGAGAGAGAGGAAGGAAGAGAGAGAGAGAGAAACATTAATTGGTTGCTTCCCACATGACCCTGACCAGAGCCAGAGACGAACCTGCAACCCAGGTATGTGCCCTTGACCAGGAATTGAACCCTCAACCCTTTGGTCTAAGACCAATGTTCTAACTGCTGGGCCAAACCAGCCAAGGCACAGTCTGCTTCTTTTGAAGCTAGTTCCTAGAATTTTTAAGCAAGCAGGATACTTATCTGCAGTTACATATTAGTTAACAGGTCATCACCTACAGAAATAATGTTAAAAGAATGTAGGGTGGGTTACAATATAATTACAATTGACACACAAAGAAAACATTTAATAAAGTTCAACACTTTTTCATGATTCAAAAAAACTCTTATAAAACATAGAATAAAGCATGATAAACAACAAAAAGAGCATAAAAAACAACAACAACAACAACAAAACCCCTACATTACACTTAGTGGTGAGAGACCATGTTTTCCTTCTGTAATCAGGAGTAAGGCAAAGGTGTCCACTGTTACCACTCTTATTCAGCATTGTGCTGAAAGTTGAGCTAGTAAAATAAGGCAAGAAAGGAAAATAAAGTACATACCAGGCAAACACAAAGAAAGAAAACTTTCCCTATGACATAATTGTTGATGTAGAAACCTAAGGAACCTAGAAAATATTGGAAGAATTAATGGGTTCATTAAGTTCACAAATATACAAGATAAACATACAATGTATTTTTATAGTTTAATAATGAACAGATGGGTACCAACATTTAAAAAATATATAATGTCTATTAGAATCCCTCAAAAAAGTAAAATACTTGTAAATCTAAAAAACATGATAGGATTTGTATACTGAAAATTATAAAATGCTGATGAAAGAAATCATGGAAAGTCTAAGTTAGTAGAGAGAACTGAAAACTCAACATAGTAACAATGTTAATTCCATTAAAAATGATATACAGAATTACAATGCCTATTGAAATCCCAATAAGAGGGTTTTTATATATATAGATAAGATCATCTGAAGATGTATTTAGAAAATCAAAGGAACTAAAATGGCTGAAACAATTTTGAAAAATAATAAAATGAGAGGTATTGGTGAAGGGGTATGATACTGTGTGGTACTGGAGGAGAAATCGACCCCTGAATCAATGCAACAGAATAGAGGGTCAGAAGGAGGCCCACACAAACATTCAGTGGATTTTTACAAAGTTGCAAAAACAACTCATTGAAGGAAAGATAGCTTTTTCAACAACAAATGGTCCTGGACTAACTGGACATGAACATCAACCTAAATCTTATCTTTCATGTAGAAACAAACAAAAACAAACTCAAATGGATACTCAACTTAAATACAAGACATAAAATTATAAATTATAAACTTTTAGGAAAACAAAAAACAAAAAAACACCTAGTGAAAAATCTCAGAACCCTAGAGGTAGAACAACAACAACAACAACAACAAAAACCCACAAAAAAACAAATAATAATAAATTTGACCTCATAGAAATTAAAGTTTTTGTTCTGCAAAAGTCCTTTTCAATAGGAATCTTCAGAGAACTATGTTGAGTGAAGAAAGCCAATCACCAAATAATGCATACTGTATAATTCCATTAATATAACATTCTTGAAATGTCAAAATGACAGAAGGAGAGAACAGGTGAATAATTTCCAGGGATAAGGAGGAGGAGGAGTTGAGTAGGAAGTAGGTGTGGCCGTAAAAGGGCTCCATGAAGGATCCTCATGTCAGTGGAAATGTTCTGTATCTTGACTGTAAATGTCCGTATCTGGGGTGTGACATTGTACTATAGTTCTGCATTACCATTAGAGAAAAATAGAAAAAGAATACACAGATCTTTTTGCATTGTTTCTCACAACTGCATGCGAATCTACAGTTATCGCAAAATAAAATATTAACTAATATTCTTAGTTTTAATTTTGAATAGAGTATGTAGTTGCATCAATAACTCAACCTATAAAGCTCTTCTGGGAGCTCAGTGGTTTTTTTAAGAGTATAAAGGAGTCTCAAGAACAAAATGCTTGAAAACTATTCTAGATCACTCAGCATACAGAGCAGCTCCCATTGTAAAGGCTAGTAAAATACATAATAAATATATGTTGAATAAATTTAACATATTTTAATTTAAAAATGGCTCTGTGCATACGATTCTAAAAATGGAATACATTAACTAACACTATGTTCCAGTTAAATGTTAGGAGAGCCTAATGCTTGGCTGCTCAGAATTATACAACTTGTTAGAATTTTATTTTCAGAGTCTAGTTCTATGCTTGGAAGTTTAGGAAGCTTATTTTATCACTTTACTTGATGGATAGATATATAATACAATAGTAAAACAACAAAAAATTTAGCAACTTTTAAGAACACCTTCTTTTCAATATCAAAATATATCAGTCAAGATAGGCTCAGTTATGCTGGGGTAGAAAGTAAGCCTAAAATTTCAGTGCCTTAATCAATAAAGGTGTATTTATCATCCATATTCAGGGAAACAGCCCTGCAGAGTGCATGATATCTGGCAAGTTGCTAGTCTATGGTAGGAGGAAGGGACATGGAAACTTGCACATCATTTCTTGAATTTCTGGTCCAGGAATAACAAATAACTTCTGCTCATGTATCCTTTGCCAAGACCTGTGAGATGACCATGCCTAACTTTAAGAAGACAGAAAAATGTGTTCATACCTACTGTCTTGTAAAGGAGGATCAGAAATTTGACAAATCTGCCAATATTTACCACATAGCATTCCAAATAAATTAAAATACCATTGGATTACCAATAAATGAGGACCAGAGCAAATGAATGTAAATTAGCAGGAGGGATTTTTATTAGACAGTGATGGGTTGAAAAAATGCTCTTAGTTTCATGGAAGATTTAACACTGGAACACAATGGTCAATAAATATTGAAAACTCATATTATCCAAACCTCCATTGTATAAATGCTATTTGGCCTACCAGCTTACAACAGTTAAGGTTTGGAATCTCCACTGATGACAAATGGAATCAGGACAAGAGACACCAGCAAATTGCATTTCTCCTTCACAGAGCGATGCTTTCTGGATCACTAGAGCAGGTAACATCTCTGCAGGACAGAAGGTCAGCACGGGGCCTAATCTAGAGTTTGCTTTACCAAATAAGCAGTCTGAATTCTGCAATCCGCTCAGATACTTTTGTAAACTGATGCATGCCCTACACCCCACTTAATCACAGTGCACAATAGTATATTAAAAATCTCTGAGAATTTCTGCAGCAAAGAAGCAGTTTAATACATAAAATGTGACAATGTCCAGGTGTTGAGTTTATATTAACTAATTTAACCCTGGAAACTTCAATAAGTAGGTAAATAATTACCATTTTATTAACCAATCTGTCTTATAGACCATTAAATTCTAGAAAGTTTTATTGAGGAATTTCTATTTTTCTATGATGGTGTTCTTTAAACCTAAGAAAGAGGAAGGCTGTCTGAAATAAGATGCAGTTGAAATAGGCAGAATAAATATTAGTTTACGTAGTGTAACTTGAAATAGACCGTGCTATCCTGAGAGACCTAAAGTGTATCATCTGATGGTTTAAAAGACAAGTTTTTCATATCTCTTCTGATCTGAATTGCCCACCAATTAATCACCACATTGGATCATATCATGGGCAGAAAATTATTTTTTTCCAACACTGGGAAGTGACCCAGAACTCAGGAAGATTCCCTAGTTTATGAGTTATAAGAATCAGGTCATTGTTGATTTCAGGAAACCATGATATTGAATTTAAAGGATGAGATGCAAGGAGTAAATATTAATCATTCAGGAGGCAAAGCAAGAGTACTCTAGACGGTGGTGAGTGATCGGGGATCTTTGGACAATCTCTGGAGATCAATCATGGTGAAGCAAAAGAATAAAGGCCAGGGTGTCTAAACTATGGTTCTCAAATTTTGGTATGCTTCAAAAAACACAATGAAGCTTGCTGCCTCTTCCTCTCCTCCCCAAACACATGCTCATTTCGGCTCTGTATGTTTGGGGTAGAGCCCAGAATTCAGGATGCTTAGTGAGCTAACAGCTTGGTAAATTTTTGGAATCATTGTTTTGTAACTGCCAAAATATTGTTACAAAAGAAGAGTCATAGCATAAAGACTACAGAGCACAACTTTTATAATGTTGCTTTGTATTTGCTGTCCTTTGAGCTGTAGAATGTTGCTTCTAGTTTGAGAGTGCTTTCCAAGAGAATTTTCTCAGGATATTCTAGTAGCCAGAAGCAGTTTTGAATTCAGACTCTTTTAAAATATCTTTCTTTCATTCACATTTTGGTCAAACAAACAAATAAACAAAAATTAAAAAGTATCTATCTTTACTAATTTGTTCAGTATCAATGGGCGGTTTAGAGAAATAATATATAACTAAAAGATTCTGATTGACAGTACATGGCAAGTTATATTTCCTATTCCACAAATGTCAATAAATATTCAGTAAGCAAGGGAAACTGTGAAGTTCTTGACAAGAAAAACGGTAAAAAAACAAAAACAAAACAAACAAAAATCCTACAACCTTTCAATATCACCTATTAATTTCCAAATTTGAATTAAATTACTAAGTTTCAGATATATATATATATCCCTTAAAAGTGTAATCGATGACAAATGTGTGTAAAAGTTAAATCTAAATCTTGACATTTTGCTTATATAAAGACATATTTCATTTTTAGCACAAGGATTGATTTTTAATACCCAGAAAGGATTGCATTCTCATTTCGTGTTTACTCCAAGCCCCAGATTTTGTGAATCTGGCTTTCTTTCTTTACAGGGCCATCTCCTGAGGATCTCCGAGAGAGGAAAGCAAATCACCAGTCGATATTGAGACGTGGGCATTCTTCTGATTAATGGAAGGGCCAGGACCAGAGCGCTTTGTGCAATATTACAGGTTTGTCTGTAGCCAGACAATCAAAATCTTTAGAAGTAATTGTAACTCTAATTTTTGGCAGCTTTCACTACATTTACTTGTCAACTCTGATATTCATGTAAGTGTCTCACTGTATTAGGTTCTTTAGTCTAATTTAATATGCCTTTTTCCTTTTTTTTTAATTATATTTTTATTTATTGAATTTTTGGGGGGTGACATTGGTTAATAAAATTATATAGGTTTCGAGTGCAGAATTCTATAATACATCATCCGTATATTGTATTCACCACCCCAAATCAATCTCCTTCCATCACTATTTATATCCCTTTACCCTCTTCTACCTCCCCCCACCTCCCCCTTTCCCTCTGGCAATTATACTGTTGTCTGTGTCTATGAAAAAAGAATTTAATAAGCCTTTCATATTTTTTTCTAACATGAGGTAAGATATTACAGATAGTAGCAAGGAAATGGTATGCATTCTGTGTTGTTAGTCCTTATTTTAGAAAAATAAAATAATAACATTACAGTTTAGACTGCATTGGTGAAGCATTATTTTAATGACCGGGAGGCAAATGCAGCTGATGCTGCCTTAGAAATAGGTGATGACTCACCAGAGACATGGAAGATTACTTTCTTGGGATAAACAACATGACTCATCAACTGGAGACAAGCCAAGAAAAAAACACATTCTAACAAAAGTTAAGACTATGGGGGCATAGTATACTTAAGAAGATTCAATGTTACTCCTTAACCTAAATCTATTTAGAGAACCACCATTGCCAGCTTAATATAATTACAGAGCGTTTTATAATATTAGCTGCTTAGGGTAACTGACATAATATTCCTCCATGCCCTTCTAAACTTTAGAATCACTGAACCACCTTCTTCTAGACTCAGCTTTGTTGCTTTTTGAAAATGTAAACAGCCATGTAACAAATCCCCCATGACAAAATAAAGTTAGTCTTTCTCCTGCTCTACCTTATCCTCTGGTGCTGATAGCAATCATTGCTTTGTAAATCTGTAAATGAGTTTTGGGGGATAGTCTCTATTCACTAGTATTGCTACTGTAAATAACACTATATTATTGCCTATGGGGTTGGTCCTTGGTTATTTTCACTCAGATCCCGCTGGCTCGATTTTTATATTTTTAAGAACTTTTAGTTATGTGTTTTTCACATGCATAAGGTTACTCGTATGCAGTCTATCTCCCTGGATCATATTCTTAGGTGGCTCTGTCTCGATCTTCCTGTTCATTTTCTGAGGTATTGGTCTCTGCTGCCAAAAGTCTTACATGTCCTGGTAACATTCTCTTGCCTTCAGTTTTTGGATCATTCTTAATTCCACCATAGATGGTGTTATAGCTGATATGTGTCCCCTAAAATCCATGCATTGGAATCTTAAGACCCAGTCCCTCAGAATGTGATTATATTTGGAGACAAATCTATAAAGAGGTAATTAAAGTAAAATGAGGTTATTCGTATTGACCCTAATTCAATGGGAGATTAGGATACAGACACACACAGGGTGAGCACCAAGGGAAGACACGGGAGGGAGAGACAACCACCTGCAAGCCAGGGAGAGAGGCCTCAGAAAAAAACAACCCTGACAACACTTTGATCTCGGAATTGTAGCCTCCAGAACTTTGAGAATATAAATTTCTGTTGCTTATGCCGCCCAATCAGTGATATTTTGTTTTGGCAGAAAACTAATAGATGGGTCGACATAGATATATATGGTGGATTGAGAATTCTCCACTAAAATCCCCCTCAAGCATCAGGTTGAAAGGAGAAATGGTGTATATTCAAAGACAAGAAGAATGGGAAATACGATCACTGCTGACGAAAGGCAATGACAAATGCTGTAAAGCAAATGAAGAAGTGGTAAGTAATTCAGCAGTGCATAGAGAGCTGAAACTTTCTGTGTTGCATAGCCAGAAGTTAATGAGAAGCAAGACACTTTGAGCTAAAGAACCCAGGGACATTCAAAAGTTGTTCTGTAGAACAAGGCAGGCTTATGGAATGTGGATGAACAGTGGACTGATTTAAAATCATTGAATGTGCAGTGGAAGGATCCCCTCGTCCACCCTAGCAATCAGGCATGATAGGAGAAAACTGCCCTGTGAAGAGAGTGACCAGAAGATGCCCAAGAATTAAGAACATCAGGCACAAAAGAAAGTTAAGAATGAAAGCTAAAAAGATGGATATTAAGTGGAAAAATCTATATTCTTGAGTAGTGAGATTCTCAGCACTCTTTCTCATCTAGGCTCCCATATAACTATAGTCAGGCATAGTCCATTCTGGCCCTTGGGCAAAACTTTGGAAATTTTAGGTTTGAACTTTCTTCAACACAATGTGCAGTCATCCTACAGAGAAGAACACTAAAGTATAAACTCCACCCATGGATGGGATTTCCAAAGAAATTTGTATGTTGTCTCACTGTTAAATATAAAGGAGCAGCCAATGGTCATCAAACAACTGAGTAAAGCCTTTAATGTGAAACAAAAATACTCAGAATAAATAAAGTAATTTTTTAGAGAAAATGCAAAGAATAGAAAAAGTCAAATACTTTAATATCTATGGAGAAAAAAAGTGAATCCATTAAAAAAGAGAAAACAATGCTTAGAGAATGAGAAAGTATTTTGAAACTTAAAAAAAGAAAGCAAGAGCAAAATTTTAAAGCTTAAGAGATGAAAAAATTAGACTTTGAAAAAATAATCTATAAGTTTTAACAAAAAAGACAAAGGGATGGAAAGCAGAAAAGAAAATTAGAGCCTTGATCATTAAATCTTAACATTCAGTTAACAGTCTTTTCCAGAAGAAAAAGAGATGTAAGAGAAAATGTTAAATAAAATTCCATAATTAAGCTTCCCAGAACTGAAAGTAATGACGGGAACTATTACCCACACCAAGGAACATATTTAGTTTAAAGAACTACAAAGGAAATAAGTTTAAAAGCTTGTAAGATAAAAAATAAAATAAATAAAAATAAAAACTTTAACAATCACACTGGCCCCAGAATGTAGCAACGGCCTAATGGCAACATTGGAAGTTAGGTGAAAAAAAAGGGAAACAATTGCTTCAAACTTCTCAAAAATATTAATTTTCATGAACATACTGAAGGATATGAATAATTCTCAAGGACTCTTATTTCAAATGTAGAAATGATATACCCAGTCAAACTGTTTCATAATGAATTACTTTTCAAATTCTATTCAACATGAAAGATATAATGCTTATCAAAGTGTGATGTTCAACCAAAGTATAGAATTTACCAAGGAAACAGCAAAAACTAGTTCAACAATTGCTGCACCATCAGCCATTTTAAGTGTAAGGTAAAAGAGGAGATGCTGTGAGGAGGTTATTTTTGGAGAAGTCTCTTTTGCAATTCCCATCAACTCCGCCACCCAGGAAGAGTGATGTACTCCTTCAACTCAGCCTAGTGAGAGATTCAACTTAACTACTGCAGATATTAACATATGCCCTGTGAAGTATGAAGTCATTGTAGCATGAAGCCTGGCTCCTGCCCAGAAGGTAAAATGTAGGCAGAGAACTCATCTGAAATTTTACCTAAATCATGACAGATGTTCTGAAGCAAATTAGAAATTTTTGGACTCTTCTTCCAAGTGCTCCTTACAGACCATGTTGTTTGAAGAAGTAAACTGTCTTCTGTTATTAAAAGAGGTGGTTACAGATATCCCCCAGATAAGACGTTTCCTAGGATATTCTCTTTCTCCCAGTATACTCAAGATTTTCTAAAAGCTAGACAAACCATCCTTTGATCAAAATAAAATCTGAAAATAATGTGAATTCACAGTAAGTCTGTGCTTATGTTGCCACCCACCTTCAAATACATAGTATTCGTTTATTTTCACTGGAGAATGAGAGATAGGGCCGTCTCGATGATCTTCCCAGGATTTGGTTGTGTGCCTTAACGATCATTTACCTTACGTTTTCAGCCATGTGCTTGGTTGCTTAGGTTATTCTGAAACTTCTGTTACATCCTACTGAGAACTACCCTTACCTCCTAAGCTCAGTCAAAGACTCTTTTTCTTATCAACTATTCACATTTGATTGTTTATTTTCCCATTTTTATCTTTTCTATCCATTTCAGTGTTTTCCCCTTGGCTTGCCAGGGTTTCCCTTTGTCTCCCTCTGAAGCCTCTCTAAGCAGCCATTCTCCAGTCTTCTCATGCTTTGGTAATTCCTCTATCACAGGTATGTGGAACGTGGGAATGAGCTATGACTCTAGAAAGGAATGATCTAAATATGCATTATACCATTGTAGGAAATGAAATATTCTCTAACACAGAACCAATTAAGGATTAAACTCAGTACTATTTTCTCTTGTCTACGAATTCCTTGGATACCTGGTTACATGCAATGTGTGCCTATTTTCATGGATTTGGTATTTTTGGATACTCAGATGACTGTAATTATATACTCCTTCCTCAACATTATGAAAGCCTATTTCTGAAGCAGACTTCCTGATGTATAGCATACTGATTATCCTGTCACCCTAGACGGCATTACTTTTCCTTCTACTATTCTCATTACCATTTCAGCCTAAGACATTAAATGAGATTCTAAGAAAATACAGATCATCTGATTGCCTTTCTATAGCTGAATTCTTTCCTTCTATTTTAGAATCTTAACCAGTGACTGGTAACATTTTTTAGTCAGTGATTCATGCGTATAGATGACAAGTACTTTTCTACTGTGTTTGTGTGTTTTATTGACTTACTCATAACCCACTCTCATTTAGCAATGTTGCTTTCAGTGATAGGTGGGAAATGAGCTGAAAACCAAAAGGAAGACCTGATTAGAAAAGCCAAGTAGAATGCTTGTTTTCGTATTTGTCAAGTCTATAAAAAACAAGGAAGATACATTATAAATATTTTCTAAGCAGTAAATAAGTGAGCAGCAAATTCTCTGAAAATTAAACAGTAAAAGCTTTGTATATGAATATATATATTTAATACATAGTAATATATATTTTTAAAATCATGTTCATAATAATATATACTTATATAATAATAAATATAAATAATATAAAATCATGTTTATAATAATGTATACTTATATAATATATATTAATACTTGCACATTTGTTGGCAGAAAAAAAATTTAGAGACACTAATATGGGTTTCTAGAATTAACTTTATTAATTTTTTTAAATTATGCAATATTTAATTGACTTACCCGGTATTTAAATAAGTTTATATCAATACACATGGGCTTTCTTGTTCTCACCTTGAAATTACTCAACAGATGAAGAGTTTGTACTATTGTATTTTCTAATTTTCTTTTACATACTCTGATGATATTCAAATAATTGCTCAAAAAACAGAAAACTATTTCAAAACCAGTTTTTTAGTTTTCACATTAAACTTTTCAACTGAGTCATGACACAACACCGATTCTGAACGTGTCACTTCTTTGTGAATCTTTTTCATTTCCTTTTTATATTTTCTTTCCATTCCAGGAAGATTCTTCTGTACTTTTTAACTATCCAAATACATCTACTAAATAGTACAGAGAAAAATTCAAACAACTATTGAGAAATCCATAAGAAAAAAGAGAGATGCTAAAGATGGTTCTGAAAAAAATATATAAGATTTTTAAATAAAAAAGGCTATATTGTTTAATAATACATTTTGATCTGCAAAGGATCTAAATATATATAATTCATACTGAATTCAAGAGTAAATACTTCATGTGTTTATTAACTCAATCTGTATGATCTTTTATTCCATCAGGTAGGAGAAAAGGCAATTTGAAGACAGCTTCGTTCTGACATATTTATGTCCTATTATCTCTCATATTCCTTTTTGATTTCTCATCAACACTGTAGTTATTCATTCATATATTCATTTACCTTATACATATATTAATCAGTTACTATGTAATAGGCCTGTTATATAATTAAGGATGAGTCATAGCTTTTGTACCCATGGAACTTATGTTCACAGAAGTATACAGACAAATAATCAGATGTTTACTGTATAGGTGACAAGGGAAGAAAGGGTGATATAAGAACTTTTAAGAGATTTACGTAACCGTCTTGGTAGTTCAGGGAAAGGTTATGGGAAGAAACAGTAGGATGTGGTCACTGAGGGAGAGGAAGTGGGCTAGAGGAAAGGAAGAAGGAATATTCCAAGCAGACTCAATGGTTGATGCAAAGATACTTACAAGAGGTAGTCAAGGAAATGTAACCTAGAAGTCTATGGGTGCTGGTAAAACTCTGGTCCTGAGGGGATGCAAATATAGAGACAGAAAGTGGAATAACGATAAGGGAATAAGGTTAGAGAGAAGCAGAGTCAAATCTGAATGGTTCCAATAAGACATGTAAATGTTTGAGACTGACATAGACCCAGGTGCATTTCAGAAAGGTTGTTCTGCTTCCGGTACGGAGAATAAAGAGGTATAAAATTGTCATCAGGAAGACCACTTAGTAGGTAATTACAATAATCCAGGTGAGGAATTATTGTTTGAATTGGGGTTTGTCAGTGATAATGGATTGAAGTGGGTGGAGCTGAGATATATTTAAGAGCTTCATGACAGGACTTGTGATTGAGTAGGGAGGATGACAGTGATAAATAAAAATGAGAACAAATTTGAAGATCATACCCAGATTTTTGGTATGAAAAATTGTATGGATCTAATGGATATGTTGGAAATTAGGTGACTCTGTTCAAATGAAGATTCCTAATACTCATTGTAATAAATCAGTCCAGGGCTAAGTTGACAGTCAGGGCTATAGGTGTGGAATTGGCTAAATATAGTGTTTAGGGTGTAATAGAATATGAACTGAGAATTGGTTGTTGTTGTCATCTCTGAATTAAACACTAGATCTCAGGCTACATTTCAAGAAGGGATTACCAAAAGAGTTGCTAGATAAAACTGGAAGTAACTGCTAGGAGGAGATACTAGCCTCTCACTTTGGTCTAGATTCTGGATGAGCTGTAGAAGCCCAATGATCCTCCCTCCTGTCACCAGTGAACTGCATGGAGAGGGAATTCTTGGAAGTACTTGACATTCTGCCATTTTTGTGTGCGTGAATGTTTCTCAAGGCAGTCGTCTTGTTGAAGCAAGCCATGTGAAGAGGAAAGAGGTTTGGAGTGTCAGGTAAGATCCCCTCTGCGCAGTTCCTTGTGACCCCTTGAGGCCATGCAAGTAAAAATCATTGATTCTTGTGAGGTTAGAAAATGAGGCAGGAGCCGAGACAGCTACTAGCAAATCTAGATGGCACACAACATTGAGAGAGGGTTGGGGTCATGTGTTGCTAGACATGATTCAACAGGGCATGGTTTACATCAGTGTTGCTATGTATTTTTCAGTTTAAATATTCAACACACTGCACTGAAAGCAGTATAATAAGATGATCAGTGACATCCAGGTCCTAAGGGAACGTCCTAACACAGAAAGCTAAGTGTTTCCACGTCTCTGCATAGACAATGGAAACATGGATAGATGGGTAGACAAGGACATTTCAGAAGGAAGAAACAACCTGGTTAAAGGCATATAGAAGTAGGGAAGCACGTAGGAGTAATTTAAACAACTTTTGAATTGTTGCAGAAGTCCAGGATATCTGGAAAGAAGATAGAATAAAAGGGGTAGGAAAAAGATCAGGAAGTGTCGCTCATCTCTCCCCGTGTTGAGTCAGGAGTTTACTCTCAAGGATACTCCATTAACTAATTTTAAGCACAGATTTATATAATTTTTACAATTTGCAAAAATATCACTGTCAATGTTAAAGAGTAAAAGCTTAAGAGGGAGACATTGGGCACCAAGAAACCTCGACAGAAAGATAAAGGAGTCGGGGAGATTATTGCAATAGTTAGGTTAGAGAAAATAAATAGCTGGCCTTGGGTTGCAATGGAGAACAAGTGAGGAGGACAGGAAGAACAATCCTGTCACACGACTTAGTCAAGTAGGTGCAGCAACTATGGCCTGCAAAGACTAAAATATTTACTATCTATGCTTTAAGAGAAAATACGTTGATCCCTAGTTTAAACTACATTTTGTAGAAGCAGGGGGGATGTGTTATAAAGAAAAGTCTATCATAGAAACAATTTTATGTTCTAGGATGAGGCATGGCCATGTTTATGAACACAGGAGAAGGGACATTGAAGATATTGGAAAGAATAGAGCCTCATGAGAGGAATGTCTCAGAGAAGACAGAGGTGGAGGGATGAGATTTAATAGAAGGAGGGACCTTTTTCCATAGATAGGGGTGGGGAAAGGTAGGGAATTTTTTTTTTTTAATTTACCTTTATTGTTGAAAGTATTACAGATGCCCCTCCTTTTTTTCCCCCATTGACCTCCCTCCTCCCTGCTCCTGCCCGCCCACATCTTCACTGCACTGTTGTCTGTGTCCATCAGTTATGCATACATATAGGCATATAAATTCTTTGGTTTATGTGTCCCTCCCATCCTCTCGGCCCTCTTCCCTCTGAGGTTTGTCAGTCTGATTTTCAGAAACCACTTTAAGGCATTGGCAGAAAGGAAAGAGTAAGTAAATAATCTCGTCTTCCTTGTCTCTCCCTGTGACCAGTTAGTAGTGACACTTAGTTGTATGACAGCTGTTATTTATCTTTCCACACACCTAGAGAAATAATAATGGGAGAGTCCTACTTGAGTGTCAACTCCAAGTGCCTGACTTTGAGAAAGATTTCAACTTGTTATTGAATTTAAGATACTGTACTATACTCTCCTGAGTGTGTGAAGGTGTGGTTATGTCTTGCACAGAGCTCACAATTGATAGGTGATAGCAATATACGCATGAGTAAGAAAGGTCAGAAGAGCCTGAGAAGTGTTATACCATCAAGGTTAAACATAGTCTATGAAAAAAAGCAAACAAAAAACAGAAGAAATACATAATGCTTCACAGAGGCAGAGGTAAGCTTCAGCTAAGGAAAGGGAATATTTGTACCTGAGTAATATGAACTAACGTTGCTGTTGTCTTTGATAAAGCAGTTTGTGGGTTTTGCTTTTTTAACTAAATATGTACCCAATGCAAAGCAACCATGGGCAGAAGCTATAAAACCTTGGTTTAGTCCCTCACTGGTGTGGCTCAGGTATTAGAGCATCAGTTCAAGCACTAAGGTTCTGGGGTTCGATTCCCAGTCAAAGGCATATACCTGGGTTGCAGGTTCAAACCCTGGCCCCACCCAGTCATGGTATATGTGGGAGGCAACCAATCAATGTGTCTCTCTCACATCAATGTTTCTTTCTCTCTCTCTCTCTCTCTCTCTCTCTCTCTCTCTCTCTCTCTCCCTCCCTCCCTTCCATTCTCTCTCTAAAAAAAAAATCAATGGCAAAATATCCTCGGGTGAGGATTAACAACAACAACAAAAACACTTTGGTTTAAGTTAAAGACAGGAAAATAGAACTTGTGCTTAAATATCTCTTTTTAGTCTAAATAAAAGGTTGCTGTTAATAATTTTGACAAGTATGTCACTAAAAGCTTGAAAATAACATGGCTAGAGAATTTAGCTTATACCCCATGATGACCTCATTTTTTATAATGCAAGTAAATGTTATCTTACATATATGAATCTAATCAATGCTTTTTTTAAAGGTCTCAAATATCTCAAATTTTAATAAGATGCCCTATACACAAATTTTCTGCTAAAAATTGAAATAACACATTAAAAAAATGTTACAACTCAAATTTTTGAAAACCAGAGAATCTAGTTAATGCACCCTGCACATACCATGTTCTAGTCCAGCCAAACCACCCAGTGTTTTCTTTTTTATTAGGGGGACCGGAAAGTAATGTCATTTTTTTTACATTAAATTCAAACAGATAAAGTTTTAACAAGTTTTTATTTTTAATCAATGATGTAATCACCCTCGTTATCAACAATCTTTTGCCATCTAGTGTGCAAATTTTCAATGCCGGATAGATAAAAATCAATTGGTTTTTGAGCAAAATATCTGGAGATGACATTTTGGACATCATCCAAATTGTCAAATTTTTTGCCACTTAGAAAATGTTGTAGCGATCGGAATAAATGGAAATCCGATGGTGCAATATCAGGTGAGTATGGTGGGTGAGGCAATATCTCCCACCCCAATTCATTAATTTTTTCCAGGGTTCATCTTGCACAGTACAGTCTTGCATTATCGTGTTGCAGAATAATGCCTTTTCTGGTGACAATCGCTGGGCACTTTTCAATTAAAGATTGATTTACTCAATCCAATTGTTCACAGTAAAGGTCTGCATTCAGTTTGTCCAGGTTTCAGCACTTCAAAATGAACGACCCCACGAATACTCCACCAAACACACAAAAGTGCCTTTTTGGGGTGTAAACCTGGCTTAGCTGTACTTCGTGGGGATTCATTTGGAGAGAGCCACTGCCTTTTGTGTTTTAGATTATCATAGAGGACCCATTTTTCATCTCCAGTGATCAAGTGATCAAAACACGCTTCTGTATTGTGCTGCTGAAGCAATAAGTTGCATGTGGTGGACTGGTTAGCTTTGTTTCCTTCGGACAGATTATGCAGGACCCAAACACCTGCTCTGCTTACTTTACCAATCTGCTGCAAATGTTCTTGGATGGTTGACCAAGGTTGGTTAAGAGTGTCTGACAGTTCCTCGATTGTATGACACGGATTTGCTTCCACTTCTGCCCTTAGCATGGCATTACTTTAACGACATTACTTTCCTTTCCCCTAATACATTTCTTCCACACAAGTTACTTGCTTCTAATTCTTGATATTGGGTTTCATCTTACTGACTTCAGGCTTCTAAAACACAACAACACTCAAGACCTATTAGTGCTTCTTTGGGTCAAATTAAAAAGGATCTGAAGTATATTGAAGTCATTTAAATGCAAACTACACCAATTCCTTATAATTTACTGGCACCGAGATAGGCAAGAAAGAGACATCACAGAACTTCTATCATAGGTTATCAAAATATTGGTATACAGTCTATCCTAGCCTAGAGTTGCTTCCCTAAGCTGCTATATAATGACCTTAAAATTAGTAGCAAGAGAAAAAGTACGAGACTAAGATTTATAGCTAAATCAACTCTATGTCATAATTATTCTCTATGATGTAGGCAATAATGACAGCTATATCGGTGGGTGTGGCTCAGTGGTTGACCCATGTGTCAAGAGGTTATGACCTAATCACAGGACGGGATATGTGTCCAGTTTGTGAACCTGATCCTCAATGAGGGGCATGTAGGAGGCGGCCAATCCATGTTCTTTGTCATGGATGTTTCTCTCTCTCTCTGAATCTCCTTCACCAGGCATCTGAGGAGACTCTGGGGTTGAGGGTGGGCTAAGCTTCTTTGGCGAGTCCATTGGAAGTCTGGCCACAGCTTGAAGCTTCTCCTCAGTGGTGGTTCGGTCCCTGGCCCTGGTCGGGTTGTGCGGGAGGCAACCAATTGATGTGTCTCTTTCACGTTGATATTCAGCTCTCTCTCCCTCCCTGCCTCCCTCCCTTCTCTAATCAATGTTTTAATGATAAAGTGAAAGTCCATATCTAATCAACATGAGATTTTACATGAAACTTTAATCTTTCCAATGTTATAAATGTATGTCACCATCTAGTTCAATGTACTTAAATTCTTAAAAAATATATATATATTATTGTTGTTCCACTTATTTATACATTCATTGGTTTATTCTTACATGTATCCTAACCGGGGATCTAACCCACAACCTTGGTTGACAAAGATGATTCTCTAGCCAACTGAGCTACCTGGCCAGGTCAATGTATTTAAATTCTTAGTAGACATCTAAACCTTTTAATATTTGAGTCTAGATTATGAACTCTTAAATATCTTTTGCATATAAAATACTTCAAATAGTACCTTATATTGCAGAGTTTCAAAAATGATAATTGATTTCATGATGCCATTTTTTTTTCTATTCTGACTTTTAGGTTTTTTTTAACTGTAGAAGAAAATACATAGAGTGAGACATATAAAGAACTCTAATTTTAAACGCCCAACACGATGAGTCGCGCAGTTGTATAACCACAATGCACATCTAAATACAGAAAACTATCATCACTCCAGACCGTTTCTCATGCCCCTTGTCAATCAATGCCCCTTCCAGAAGTAAACACTACTTTGATTTCTATCATAGTGCCTTAAAAAGTCAGTTTGATAGAAAACATTTTCTTTACAATTAATTTGGTAAAAATTAAGTACTTGTATTCTTAGACAGTGGGTTGCAAATGTAACAGGTTAGTTATTTCTATGTAAATGTTTCAGTCTGACTTTCTACAATGACTAAGTTCACTAGATAATTACTACCAGCATCCACTCATTTTGTGTTGTGCTGTGTGGACCAGAAATAAAAAGTCTCATTTAATGGCAACATTTCAAAAGCATTACTCAATAGCCATGATCATGTTCTAATTATTACAGGGTGTGTACTGAATCTCAAACAAAGTCAGAGTCTTTGAAAGCAAAGAAAGTCTACATTTTATGTCCCTAAGTTAATGAAGATAAAAATTCAAGGTTTATACATTGATAGCAACTAAAAAAGGTTTGTTAAGATAATAGCCTTACACTTCTCACATAACAGTGATGCTTCTGTTAAAGACCTTCACAGAAGTATAGCAGATTGAACAAAAATGATGAATAATGGCTTTCAATCAGTGGTGCGAAATAGCAGTGCCATTCTAATGTAGCTTGTCATTTTCTCCAGACTTTTAAAATCAGAAAACAAAGTCTTTCTGTGTACTGTGTGATTTGGTATTACATCCTCATGGAGCATGCTCACTGATGGTGGTTTTTACCTAAAGGATGCAGCTTCCAATACTCTTAACAGTAAATGGCAGATTTTTCATGACATCTACTTCTAGATTGGGGAAGTTCAAAGAAAGAGAAGAAGAATGAACTTGGTTGGGTATTAGCCAATAATACATAAATAATGGGCAAGGGGTTAAGATATTTGTATTGGTAGAGTTGAATGAGAGATTCCTTCATTCAGGAAACATTTGTACAGCCTCTTTATGATGGATTGTGGATAGATAGATAGATAGATAGATAGATAGATAGATAGATAGATAGATTCTCCTCTAAGGGCATAGGATGAGAATTCCTGCCTCAATTCAGCTCAGCAGGGAGGCAAGATATACAAATAACCAGAAACACAGAATTTTTATCATACAGAAAAGGACAGCTGTCAAAATCACTGCCAAACACTTGGAAGTACATTAAAATAGCAGAGTATCCTGGCAGCACAGAAATATCCCCATTTTGGAAATCCCATGAACGTTTACTGTAATCATCAATACCACCACTGCCACCTCCTCTGCCGTCCCTAATATCACAAAATGTTTGAATACATTTGTCATTATCCAACTAGGCTCATCTTGTCTTTGAGTGTTCTATTTATCACTGCAGCTTGACCCAGAATGTTGTTTCCCTCCTTGGAAAGCATGAGTTCTTCTTCTCTTTTCACTATTTCCTTGAAGATTTAGCTTCAAAGTTACCTCTTTGAACTTCCCTAGTTATGCGCACTACCGGCATGTCTTCTTGCCCCATCAACATTCCCTCCATGTTTAGGTGTAAATCTCATATAACATGGCTGTGACCTATTTAATGTTGCTTTCATCCTTACAAGAAAGGGCCACATGAAAGGACAACGTATTGGGGTTAGTATTCTTTAGTATATAATGCATAAGTATTCACAGTGCTTGCTGGATGAGTAAATAGTTGAATGGAGAGAAATGGCACAGTGAAAAGTCTGAACCTGAAGTTTTAAATGTGAGCTTTTGATCTATCATTGAGAAACTGCAATCTTGAGCAAACCATATCTGAAGGCACAGAGACATAAATGGATAAAGGGTAGTAATCTGAGGGAAATGGTGGAGTTTTACTCACTACCAAGTGATTCTACTTAATAAATAAGGAATTATAATTCACCGCATTGCTGCTTAATGAAGAATGACAAGACACAACAATATGTCCTATTGCTGTAAAACAAAGGGAATGACATCAAAAGAATGAGTTGTGAGACAGGTTGGAAGATGGCCAGCAAGGCAAAGGAAGATGGAATTGTCAGATTTGTCTTTGGGAGGGACTTAGTGACTTTAGAATGAGTGATTTTCTTGGCTCAGATTATAATCTGTTGAAGGTGATTGACAATTAAAGAAACAGAGTCTGAATGTAGTTTATGTTTCAAGAATGGTGGAGCAATGAAGACAGAAAAAGACTGAGTTTCAATGTGAAGGTTTAAAGGCATATTTAGCCAACTTTTGCTTAGTTTGTTTGCTTTTTTAGGGGAGAATTTTATTTTCTATAGGACAGATAATATAATCTTACAAAACAAACAAAAAACTATTTTAAAAGAGCCTTGCTTACTGAAAATCCCTTATTTTGCCTGTCTTAAATTTTAAAATGGCATAAATATGATGTTTCTATGCAATGCTTATCATATGCAATTTTCTATCTATGCCATGCTCAAGAAAGTTGTTTATAAATAGCTGCATTCTTTGAATGACTTTGACCTTTATTTAGGGAAAATTTTGTCACATAGTTTGTTATGGCAATAGTTTGATTATGTTTGATTATTTTTGCTTTCTGTGCATGTTAAAATCTAGCTACCGTGTCACTAGAAATGATAGAGTAGCAGTTAGACAGGAATGAGCAGAGCAGGAACGATAGGCCAGGTACGGAATGTCACCAGAACAGAAAGTCTCGTGTGCCTAGCAATAGGCTAAACTAAAGAAACCAAGTCTTATCAACTAGAACCTTATCCCCAGGGTAACCTTTACTCCTCAGCATGTTGTTCGTTGTGGTGCTTGGACCCCCTGACCTTTCATATTGCTAGTCAGGCAGTTTAGACCCCTTAGAAGAGGAACAAGGAGGCCAGGGAATTGCCTCATATGACTCCCATACAAGTCCTTGCACAGCCACTCCCTTAAGTAATAAGCCCCCAGGGCAATGAAGTTGTGACCCACATCAAATAATCTTAGGAACAAAGCCTCTGGTCTGTTGACCACAGAGACTGACTTTTGGTCCAACTAGAGAAAATATCTAGGCTTCAGTTGTGTTTTAGCTCCAGGCCCAGAAAAGAAGCAAAACCTTACAAAGAAATGCCATGGCTGACATCAAGACCAGATGCAATGACTAATGACCCCTGCTCTGGCACTGACCAATCAGTAGAAACTAAGACCCTGAAAAGACACCCCTAGAAAAGTTGATGAATCTTCTATTGAGATCTTCCCCTGGGAGCACCCATAGGAACCCCCCATTTAAAAAGCTGATAAATGCCCTCAAATGTAGGACCCTTTGCACATTCTCCCTCTCTCTCTCTCTCTCTCTCTCTCTCTCTCTCTCTCTCTCTCTCTCTCCCCATGCCTTTCCCCCTCTTCTCTCAGGCACATTTGTTATCTTGGCTTTTTTCCTCCTAAGCTCCAAGGGCCCTTCTTTTGCCTCTGTAATTTGTTTACTGAGTTCACGCAGCCCAGCTGGCTCACTTTTTCTACCTCTGTGACTTTCTAAATATATTTCTTAAGCCAGAGTTCTTGAGTCTGAATCCTTTCTTAGTCTAACTCAAGGACCAAGCTCTAACTCCACCATTAACAGAAAGAAGCTGAAAACTTCATACCTGTGCTCAGAACCATCCAAAGAAGACTTGTAATATTATACACATTTCCCCTCTTAGTGTCCAAAAAAGAAATGACATGTTAACTGATTTGCTAATTGATTAATTGCAGCAGGGAACAACAAACTATAACCTACAAGCCAAATTAGATCTGCCACTACTTTTATAAATAAAATTTTATTAGAACATGACCACATGGATTTATTTTCATATTATCAATGTCTGCTTTCACACTATAACCACAAAATTGAATTAGTAGTTGTGACAGGGATTCTTTAGCTTGGAAACATAAAATATGTATTATGTTTTACAGAACCCTGGTATTGGATATTCATATATAGCCACTGTATTGGAATTTCATATATCTATAGTGAGATAGGTCTTAACTTCTAAGACAGATTTTAAATATGTGCTTTCCCACATTATATTTACTTATATTTAGACTATTAGCTCAACAAATGCTATACATACCTTCTATGAGATAAACTCTTCACTAGTTGCTGAAAATACAGCAGTCAACAAAACATAAGTTCTGGTCCTCATAGAGCTTGCATTTCAGTTGTAATCAATTGGAGAATCAACAATCAGTGAAATAATTAAAATCAACAAATGAACAGGAAAATATTAAAATAGTGTCAGATGATCATATGTGTTATGAATAAAAATAATAAGAAAAGAAACTAGGAGATATGAGGAATTGGAGAAAATAATAAACAAATATTTACCACTATATATCATTCATAGTGTCCTAAGATTTTCCTTAAATAAAATGGATTTATCCACCAGTACATACAGTAAAATAACAACTCCATAATTCATATGACTGAATCCTAATTTTATTATACTCAGTCCAGACACTCATTAAGATATTCTAATGGACTTCACTTTTAATTTGTACATGTTTCTATGCTCAACATTTATAATACAGGGAATAACCAAAAAGGAATTATATCATATAAAGTTAATTGTTACAGAAAAGTTTATCACATTAAATCAATCCCTATAATTCTGCATAAATTCAGTGTTTATTTATTTATCCTCACCCGAGGACATTTTTTCATTTTTTGTTCAGATAGAGTGGGAGGGAGAGAGAGGAAGAGAGAGAGAGAGAAACATCAACATGAAAGGGACACATCGAGTGGCTGCCACCCACACAACCAACCAGGGCCGAGGGACAAACTGCAACCGAGGTACATGCCCTTAGCGGGAACCAAACCCGGGTCTTTCTGGACTGCAGGCCAACGCTCTAACCGCTGAGCCAAACCAGCCAGGGCTAAATTCAGTGCTTAAATCCAATGTATAATTTCTCTGTAATACTGTGTGAGAAAAATAAATTAGCATAGAAGTGTTCACGCCAGTCTGGCACATAATAGCTACATAGTATCTCAACACGTTTAGAGAATAGGAGGAAAAAATTAATAACATTGCAAATCCTTCACCCAAAATATATGAAATGTAGGCATCATTTAATCATTATGTTAGCTTATGAAATATTATTATAAACTCTGAAACAGCAAGCTATAAACAATTTTATTTTTATTACATTTATAGAGCAAACAGTAATTTATATTTTTTGCTAGAACTTTGTTTGAATGAACTACACAGACGATACCCAAGTGATATAATGTCCTTTTATGTGTGCCCACAATATAAAAATGAAATGGAAATAGTGGTTTATACTGGGGCAACTTGGATTTTCACAGCTTTCTGCAGATTGTCAGTATAATAACTTTGTTTTGGGTTTTCATTGTCTTATTCCCTGAATTAAATCTTAGTTGCCTGACACTTCTATTTTAGGAGAAAATTATTATTGAAATTCCTACAGGAAGGAGAGGTCCTTGTCCCTAGCTATAGCTCCTGTGGGGTGGATTTCTTGCAATATCCTGAGAAAAATAATTTTCTGAGACTCACACAGGAGGACGAGTGATTTTTATTTGCATGGATTTAAATCCCTGAGTTTCTATGGTCCCATTTGCCTCAGTTCAGTCCTAGAAGAAATGTAGCTGGGGCTTCAGTAGAGCTAAAATCAGAGCCAGTGTCCAGAGTTCCTTTTCCATGTTGGAATTGGGTCTAGTTCAGCTTCAGGCTAGCTTAGCTTGTGTTTCCTGTTACAGACCATTAGTCCATTGCATGTGGGATCTGCCTACCTGTGAGCCAGATAGTCAAATGCAAGGAAGCAGGAACAAGAGAGCCCCACCAGCCAAGAGTCACAAGCCAAGAGCAACAAGAGAGTCAACTCCTCCATTTAGATTATATATTACCAAATATCCATGCGCTTGCAGTGGCCATGCCCATTCTCGCCAACCATATCTGTCCCCAGGTTTGACTGACAGGCAAGTACCTTCCCTATGTCACCCCAACTTTACTGGGCATGCCTTTATCATCCCTTTGTTGGATCCCTTCCCCTAGGGTTTTGCAGGGAATAGGCAGGTGGTCCCTGGGGATTGCAAGGTTGCAGCTTCCTGGTAAAGCTGCCCAAATGACATGCCTATAATGTCTGGTTTCCCCCTTTACTCCTTTCTTATTATTAATAACTAGCTAATTACAATGGTATCAAAACGTCAAAACAGTTTTAAGTTAAAAATTAGGATGCAAGTAAGAAATTTTAATTTCTCTGAGATGTAAACGTTTTGTTCATTTTTGCACCAATCTTCCATGGAAGGAAAGTAATTACTCTTGTAGATGAAAAGGGGCCACATACTAATCCTGACAAGCTCAGGGGAGGCCTGGGTGGTGGCCTTACAAACTCAGAGACCTAAAGTAGCCACATAGGATGGTCTGAAATGAAAACTTTTAAACTAAAAGCAGTTCAAGGTTGGTAGTCATGTCCTAAGGCAGTATTTGTTCCTAACAAAGGTCAGTCTTCACCTTGACTGAGCCTGTTTGTTGTCATTTTGCATCTAGGATAGCACACCTGATAAATAAGCCTTTGGAATAACAAAGTAACTTTCTTTTTTTCTGACTCCTCAAAGCACCACCCCAGGGCAAAGACCGAAAGTCCCCTCATTGTTATTATTGTCATGTTAATTGTTGACTGTTAACTATCCTGTACCCACCTATGTAAAAGAAGTATGTGTCTATCATTTTACTTTTTATCCAATCTCAAGGTCCCCCTACGTTTGCTTTCTCCCACCTCCCTAATCTATCATCAGTGGATACTATGTAACTCATTTACATCTCCTCTTCTGATTGTAATGTATAAAGTAAGGTGTAAAACTGACATTTTCTGGAGCATTTTCTCAATCCATTGAGATTTTGCTTCCCGGCAATTGTCATCAGTTTGGCTCAAATAAACTCACAAAATTTCTTACCGGTTTGGACATTTCTTACGTTGACACTTTCATAAAATATTAATTAAATGGCAAGCGTCATTGAAATACCTTATAATAGTAACATTTTCTGAACTCATGTTCTAGCAACCAATAAATAAGACTTGGTCTAAAAGTGTTCCTAAATGAAGATGATATTTTAATTAAAATATAAACTAATATATATTTTTAATAATTTATTTACCATTACTGTAAGTGTCTTACATTTTTATATATTATTTTTTCCAAAGGTGTTACTGGAAGAATGGTTCTGTTGCAGGCAGTTAGACAGACATGAGCAGAGGAAGGATGATGGGCCAGGTACAGAAGATCACCAGGGTGGAAATCCCCAGGTGTCTAGAAATAGACAATTATAGGTGGGACCTCATTCCCAGGGTGACCTTTCTTCACCTAGCATATTGCTGGTCATGCGGTTTGGACCCACTGGCCTTTCCTCCCTAGAGATAACATCTAGGCCTCAGTTATATTTCAGCTCCAGGCCCAGAAAAGCAGCAAAACCAGATCAGCAACTCCATGGCTGACCTCAGGACCGGCTGCATTGAATAATAACCCCTGCCCTGGCACCCACCAGTCAATCAGTGGAAACCAGGACCTTGAAAGGACACACCTGGAAAGCTGCTGAATAGTCCATTAAGATCTTCCCTTGGGACCTCCCCTAAAGCCTCCACCCTTACAACACTTAGGTCTGAGGACTCAGAACAGGCTTTCCCTCCCAGGAGCATGCAGGAGTTCCTTCCCCCTCCACCCTCAGGCTCATCATCTTTACCTTCCTCACTCCCAAGCTCCAAGGGCCCTTCCTTTGCTTGTATAACTTGTTTCCTAAGCCCATTTCTTCTACAAATTATTTCTTCTACTTCTGTGATTTTCCAAACAAATGTTCTCTTATAGTTGAGTCTTGGCTCTGAATTCTTCCCAGCCAGAACTCAAGCAGTGAGGTTGCTGAACCCAGGTCTGGTCTCACCCCACTGATCTAACCCCTGGAGTTGTCCCTGCCGCAGCCAACAGTTCTGCTATGGGGGAAAAAAAATTAATAACATTGTATTACGTTATACACTTTCTCTAATTGTAATGTGAACAAACTAATGCAAATGTAGCCATTTTTATTTTTAAATGTTTTTTCTTTATTGATTTTAGAGAGAGAAAGGGAGAAGGAGAGAGAAATAGAAACATCGATGAGAGAGAACATCTACTGGCCGCCTCCTGCATGCCCCCCCCCCCACTGGGGATCGGGCCCACAACCTGGGTATGTGCCCTGATTGGGATCAAATCGGCAACCTCTTGGTGCATGGGTCAATGCTCAGCCACTGAGTCACACTGGCTGGGCTAAATGTAGCCATTTTAAAATGCAATTGTAGCTGCTATCACAGGGTAATACCTTGGACATTTTACTCCTTAAACTTTTAGAATGTAAAACCTATGGGCCTAAAGCAACATTTATTTCAAACAACTGTTATGATAAAGGAGTGAACATCGAAGACATTCTTTATAATTAACGTCACTGTTAGTTTATCTGCACCTTTAGAGATTCTTTCCTCAGCTTATTAACACCCATAGACATTCCTTTCTTTTATTCATGTAGTTCTTCCCCTTCCCTTTCTCATAAATACTCCTTGCCTTTACCTCCTTATCTAAACACTATTTGGGTTTTTGCTTGAATCAGTGCTTCCCAATTAGCTGTTCTTTTGGATCTCAAATAAAAGTTTGTTGCCTCTCACTTTGGCCTTTTTTTTTTTTTTTTTGGTACATGCCCCTAGCGGGAACCGAACCCGGGACTCTCTGGTCTGCACGCCGATGCTCTAACCGCTGAGCCGAGCCAAACTGGCCAGGGCCGGCCTTTTTTTTTTTTTTTTTTTTGGTTAACACTAACAAATGTAACTATGAACTCTCAACCATTTGTTTTTATTATTTCCTGAGTTCTATACTAACATCTTTTTAAAGATGTTGCTAATATCTTTTTAAAGATGTTCACTGTGTGCAGGCTCTTGAAGGGACCATTAATTGTGAGTAAGTGACAAGGAAGTCAGCTACCCTATCAAGTTGTAAAAATGAGAACCAGCCCCTGTGGCTGGCCTGATTTGCATTGCCTGGGCAAACAGTAATGGTTGCCATGACTCAACAATATAGAACTTTTCTAAAACACCTAAGTGCTTATTTTCTAGTCAAAGTAGTTAAAGAAAAAGAAAAAGAATAAACTCCTGGACTTAATAGAATAACACAAAGATATCCAACAAAAAGAGAATAAGATACTGCTTCATGATAAATTACTGGAAATGTCCCAGAATTTCAAGGCTGCCTTTGTCATTATCAGGGAGACATCTGTTTACAATACCCCAAAGGTATCTAACAAAATGCAAACACATAAGCTGGAGGACAAGTAACAGAAAAGAAAACTGCAAGGTGTTAGGAAAAAACATATTTTCTATTAAGAAGGCTTTATGTGGTACCAATAATGATCGTACTTGTTTCCACAGCATGACTCACATATTTTTTAAGAGTTAAAAGATAATGAATTATAAGGAGAAATAAAGAAATTTTTTTCTACATATGCAGCCAATAACCTTCCTTAAATGGAGTGTGGCATTTATGTTTAAGATCCAAACATATTTAACACAAACAAATTGTTATAAAGTATACATGCTCAGGAAATAATGTTTTAAAGGACTTAATTTCTGAAATTTCTGCTACCAAACTCCTAACAGAGTTTAGACCTAGAAACAGAAGTCACTCTTAAAATCCAAGCATAATCCTTATGCCAAAGAGGCTGACTTTGGAGTAGTGTATTCTATCAATTCTAGTAGAAATAAGAGTTCAAGAGTGACTTGAACCTATTAAACAGTTTAATGTGACATTTCTCATAGGATTGTTAGTATATTGATTCCTTAAGGTGTTTATTAAAAGCAACTTTCTAGGCCGTCTCCCAGTCTCACTAAATCCAGATTATTTCAGCAGAAACTCGAAATCTGCATTTTTATTAATCTCCATGGGTGATATTGGGCAACTTGATATAAGAGCTATAAGCCTAATAGAACCACATAAGTATGAAAATAAGGCTGCACAAATTTACCAAAATAGTAATTATGTGTGTTTCAAATGAGAATTTTAGTAATTATGCTTATTAACTCAGTTTATTTCATTTTAAACTTGCATTTTATTGAGCACATATATGGCCTAATTTTTTGTATGCTAAAGATCTAGAGATGAGTAAAATACATCTCCTTCGATTAAATAGCTTATTGAATTGCGTGAATAAACAGACAAGTAAGCCAACAATGATAAAGTGCCTTTAGGACTTCAGCAGACGTACAGCCCAGGTAATATGGGAGCACAGAGGATGAACTCATAACCAGTTTTGTTTTGTAGTTCAGTGTGCCCTTGAATAACAATATAAAAGTGAAAATTTATTTCAAAATTATAGTTTTGTTAGAAAACTCCCCCCCTCCAAAAAAAAATTCATTAACAGGAATGTTTCAGAGAAGTGAAAAAAAATTCTTAGTGTTAAAAATATTTTTGATATTCAATTGACTTTAGGATGATTGTAAGTTCTTATTAAGGTATATTAATCAATAATTCCATGTTTTTACATTTATTCTTGTATAAGCACATAATCATTCTCTTCCACAGGTAATTGATTTGATGTTTGACAGTTTGGTTTGTTGGTTGTTTGGCTTATGGTTGAGTAAAATCTTGGGTAGGGTCGCTCAACTAATCAACCTTTTTAAAGTACATAAAAGGGATGCTCTCCAGAGGAACAATGCAGAGGTCTTAAGCATTTTCAGTCCAATTTTTTGTTGTTGTTTTAAATGTACCTTTTTTTTATTCTTATTTTTTTAAACTTATCTTTATTGTTGAATGTATTACAGATGTTCCTCATTTTTCCCCCACTGCCCCCTTCCTCCCCATTCCCGCCCACCTCCTGCCTTTCCCCACACTGTTGTCTGTGTCCATTGGTTATGCATATATACATATAAGTTCTTTTGTTTATTTATTCCCATCCCCCAACCCCCCTTCCCTTTGAGGTTTGTCAGTCTAACAACCAATTTATACTTCTTAATCCCTTCACCTTTTTCACCCATTACCTCAACCCCCCTCCCATGTGGCAACCAACAATATTTTTCTGTTTCTATGAGAATGTTTCTGTTCTGCTTGTTCATTTTGTTTGTAGATTCAATTGTCGATAGATATGTATTCATTGCCATTTTGTTTGTTCATATTTTTTTATCTTTTTCTTCAAGAAGACCCTTCAACATTTCATGTAATACTGGTTTGGTGATGATGAACTCCTTTAGCTTTTCCTTGTCTGGGAAACTCTTTAAATGGCCATCGATTCTAAATGACAGCTTTACAGGATAGAGTAATCTTGGTTGTAGGTTCTTGCTTTTCATCACTCTGAATATTTCTTGCCACTCCCTTCTGGCCTGCAAAGTTTCTTTTGAGAAATCAGCTGACAGTCTTATGGGAACTTCCTTGTAGGTAACTAACTTCTTTTCTCTTGCTGCTTTTAAGATTCTCTCTTTGTCTTGAACGTTTTGCATTTTGATGATGATGTGTCTTGGTGTGGGCCTCTTGGGGTTCATCTTGTTGGGACTCTCTGTGCTTCCTGGACTTGTATGTCTGTTTCCTGCCGTTATTCCTTCCAAATGGAAGTTTTCTGCCATTATTGTTTCAAATAGGTTTTCGATTTCTTGTTCTCTCTCTTCTCCTTCTGGCACCCCCAAGATGCAAATGTTGACACACTTGAAGTTGTCCCAGAGGCTCCTTACACTATCCTCATTTTTTGGATTCTTTTTTCTTTTTGCTGTTCTGATTGGGTGTTTTCGCTTTCTTATATTCCAAATTGATGGTTTGCTTCTTGGCTTTACCTACTCTACTATTGCATCTGTGTAAACTATTCTTTATTTCAGTTAGTGCCTCCTTCATTTCTAACTGTGCATCCTTCATTTCTGACTGGTCCTTTTTTATGCTCTTGAGGCCCTCTCTAAGTTCACTGAGGTTCTCGCTAAGTCCATTGAGCATCCTTATAAGCAGTATTTTGAACTCTGCATCTGTTAGGTTGCTTAACTCCATTTCACTTAGTTCTTTTCCTGGAGTTTTGTTCTGTTCTTTCATTTGGGACCTGTTTCTTTGTCTCCTCATTTTGGCTGCCTCCCTGTGTTTGTTTCTATGTATTACTTAGCGAGAGGTATGGGGCTAGCTGAGACCAGATGCTGCTTGTTTGAAAGAATTTAGGAAAAGCTGAAGCAGGATCCAGGACAGGCCAATCCTATGGTAAAGCAACTGGCAACAGCTTGGGTGGGCCTGAAAGTTGGGTGGGGCGGGGCCTCAGGGAATCACCAGGGCGGAGCCAACAGTGTGAGCCAGATTGCTGGAGTCCCAGATATGGCGGCTGTCTGCCGGCCCAGGGAAGGGCTCACCAAAGGAACAAAAGCCTCTGATAGCTCGTCTGTCCAGGAGAAAGCTGCCTCTCCAGGCCTCGTTCCAATGCCAAACAGCTCTGTTCTTCCCCATATGACTCTGGTGCCTTTCAAGCTGCCTCCCCCACACTGGAGCCTGGAGGGTATGAGTCCGAGTAAGTCCTTGCGTGGGCCCCTTAAGAGGAGCTGCCTGGGGCTCCAGCCGCTTCAGCCTCAGTTCCCGCTGGTTTTTCCAGCCAGAAGTTATGGGGACTTCTCTCCTGGCACTGGAATGCTGAGCTGGGCACCTGGTGTGGGTCTTGGAACCCTCAGTCCTCAGGGAGGACCTTCCCAGCCGAGGTGTCCTCCTAATTTTTATCTGTCACACGTGGGTGTGGGACCAGCCCGTTGCGTCTCCGCCCCTCCTACCAGTCCGGATGTGGCTGCTTCTTTAATTTCGTAGTTGTAGGACTTCCATTCAGCTTGATTTCAGGCGGTTTTGAATGATGGTTGTTCTGTAGTTTAGTTGTAACTTTGATGTGATTGAGGGAGGACGCGATACCGCGTTTACCTATGCTGCCATCTTGACCGGAAGTATCAGTCCAATTTTAGTTTGGGGTATAAGAGAGCCATGCATCTTTCTACCACCTCTCTGGGATGCCTTACTTGTGGGTCTGGAGTGTGGCGTGGTTGTCTGACTGTCAGACCCCTCACATTCAGTGAGCCTTAGGTACAGTTGGGCTGAGCAGTTTCAGCATCATAAACAAAGGAAATGACTAATCATTGACTGTTTCCTCTAACTGCTGGGAGCTCCTGCTGGTCTTTGACATTCCTGCTAGTTCTAAAGTGATAATACTAAGGTAGTCTCCTGACAGATTCCCTAAAGTCTATAATTTCAGTGCTAGAAAGGGCATTAAAGATCAGTAACCACTCCTCTCTTAATTATAAATAAGGAAACTGAGGTGCTTAAAGGCTAAGTGACCTTGCACAAACGCCAAGGTTGGTTAGTTGCAGCACCTAACGAACCCTAAAGTCCTCGAGTCCCTGACTAGGCCTTCTCTTAGGCCATGCAGCCTCCATCTAAGGCAGCATTCTCCCATCCTTTCCAAGGCAGCGAGGACTGTAGAGACCAGCTTCTAGCTTATGATCCCGTAGCCACTAGCCCTAGAACTCTCAGAGTCCAGTCAAATCAAGCCGTATTTTTAGGTCTGACAGCAGCTGAAGGTGAGACAGACTCTAGTAATTTAAAAGGATACCCAGAGGCCTGAGATACCTCTTCCTCCTCCAAACCCTTGGGACACATTACCTCTGAGACAGCTGAGATTATGTATATAAAACCAACAAATTGGCTATATTATATATATATATATAATATATATATATATATATATATATACATATATATATATACACACACACACAGACACATATGAAAACAAACTAATTTTATGGAAAATATATTTTTAAAAAGAAGATATGATTATTTATAATTTGTGGTTCATGAAAATCATGACTTGTGGTCCCATGATACTGGGACAACGTATCCTGGAACCTCCTTCCAAGCTCTACCTGCATTCTGGACATGGTCCACAGTTTAAAATAGCTTGTTACTTCTAGGTAGGGAGCATTTTAGAAATTTGAGAGAAAATTGTTTGTTGATACAATGATTAGGGGGATTTTAGTGGGAGGGAGCAGGGATTCTCTAAGATCTGTCACGTAGGAAACAGTGTCTCACAGGGAAAACGTGTTCTCTGTTTTACACAGCTCTTCATAACAGAGCTGGAGATTCAAGTAGATACAAATCTGTATTTTCTAAGTGTACAACGCAAACACTGAATTTTTCAGTTGTCTCACAGTTCCGAGATACACTGAATTTTCTAGGAATAAAACTTCGACACAATCAAAGGAATATTCTTATTTTGTTCAGAAACTGTTGAAGTGTTTATCATCACTTGAGAAAACTTTGCTACCATGGCAAGTTGCTTATATTTTATGAGTGGTCAGAACAGAATACTGGCATCAGTTGACAATTATAGATGTTGAATTCATCATAGTTTTGCGTAACTGTGCCAACACATAATTACTTCTAGTCCTATACAAATACATTTAAAGATCTACATATTGAAATATATATTATTTTATTTTATTTTTTTATAAATCATTTTCCTTTTTTGTTTTATTATAGGTAAAATATTAATTTTTAAAATTACATATCTAAGCATACGTATGATATTATCCATGAATTTCATTTCTGTCCAATAAAAGAGGCATAACAAAATATTCATTTTAAGAAAGAAACATTGTATCAGATCATGGTGAGAACAATTGTTTAGTGATCCACTCACTTACTAGCATGGGCCAAAATTTTCTACCTGAGCATTTGAGTAAAGTATAAGTGTATACCTATTATAGTGGACTCTGAAATTTTAGAATGATCAGGTTTTCCCACTCATAATAAAATAAACTTATTTCTAAAAATACTATTATTTACCTAAATTTGAAGATCTGGCAAAGTTGTATGGGGCAATTTTAAGCAACGTTCTATGAAAAAAAAAATGTCACCCTTCGAAATACTAAGTATAAGAACTGTTATGTCTCAGTATCCTGCTATGGCCCCAGTGGCCTGGATCATTACTTTAAGTTGCTTGAAAAGTAAATATTTTTCACATTTTCAGATACCTGGACCACTTCATAATTTAAACGCAGACCAACTCCAGTCCAGACTACACATAGGTGAGTACTTTATTCATTGGAGATTCTCAGAAACCAAGGAGGGCTCATTGAATTTGTGGAACATCTATGGGAAAGATATTGGTATCTTATAAGACATTAGTTAAATGGTAGGGTTGGGAATATTATACCATTACATGAAAGTACTCTATTAACATACACAGCTATGTATTTTTTATGTTCATTCGAAGTCTTTCTTCCTAGGATATTGCTTTTTTGAGATCATCCCCCAGTTTCATTGACATGGATTTTCATAATGGAGAATAAATAAATAATTTATTCTATCAGTTGTCAGATCCCTTGGCTGAACAGAATTATTATGAGCATGTGTACAGTAACTGAAATCATTTTAATAAAAATCTTTTATGTTTTTATCTTCAGGTGGGCTAAACTCATGATATATTCAAGTTAAATATTAGGATTACTAAGCATACAAGTTATGTAATAGTCACCAGTGCTCATGTGAATCACAAAGTATTTGATGAAATTAAATAAGTCCTTTGTTTCTATTTTTATATATTTTCAAGTAGAGTTCTAAACAATGGACTCAACATTGAATTATTTAAATCACTTACATATATTCTTACATTTAAGCCAGTTAAATAAAATGTGGATATTTCCTCATAGCCTAATATATGAAAATTAATGATGTAACTTGCCTTCTTATTCCCTTGTCTCCACCACCCATCACCCAAAAGAAAATTTCCCACTGTATACCTAAGTTTAACAGAAACATATATAATGTATGGAGCAATAAAGGTATTTGATAATATGATGTGTTTCAAGCTAATAAGAATTTTATGTAGAGAAAATAGAAGTGATACACCATAGAAAAGATAGGCTATTGTGTTTATTCTAGATTATTTATCAAAAAAAGAATATTTTCATGTCTCCTTGGTCATCAAAAATATTAATAGTGAAGAAGGTAGGATCTTATCCTGTCTTCAGTGGGTATTTTTCTCTGTCTTCAACACATCACATGTCCATTATTTGATGAGTAGTATCAGCCCATCATTTCTAACTGGTTAAAGTTATAACATGGAATGTTTTCATTTCTCAGGAATACCATTTGTGTTTTTGCTTCTGAGGTCTGACTTTGTGGAGTAAGGAGACACATATTGCTATTCACACAATTTTTCTGTCAGATAGACAGTGATCATCAATAACTCTTTCAGAGATATAATTTTATAGGCAATCATTGTCAGCCTATTCAATCACAGAGAGGTGGACTCCTCTGAAATTTGTATATTATCTAAGAACTCAAAATGGTGGAAGTAGATATCAGAATTATAAAAACAATTACCACCCTGGAGATTTTTAAAGAAGTATGATATGAAAAATAGTACCAAATTTTGACTAATTTGGCTAGTTCTGGTTTTGGCATACAGTAACACTTACGGTACTTGAAATTTTAGTCCATTAGTCCTTGGTCATATATTTCCTCACATGTACATTGTTTCCAACTATGACATTGATAATTATATATAGATAGGTCCATCTGAAGTATTTTTTGGGTAAAATAGCTGTCTAGAAAATGTCAATCTCAAGTCTCAAGTTTTCCATAAAATAACTTTTCTTTCTGATACAGTTCTCCCTTTGCAAGTTTGCCTAAAGTTTTATAAACTTATAATCCATACATATTTTTTCTCACTCAAGAAAAAAATTGTATTTAGCAGTGACATTTTTCTGTCATTATTACTTGAGTAATCAAGCATCAGCTCATTAGTTTAAGCACTTTCCTTTGTGTCTGTAATTTATGGTGATAACAAGCCATTCTATGACTAACATAACCTGGCATGTCCTAACACATTACCATTTCCCTCACCCTGGCCCACCATGTTAACTGGAGGTCATTACTTCTATCTCCTTTGTCAATTACAAACTTATTATAAGATGTTCTTAACTCATTCTCCCTATGACCTAGGACATCATCATCTCAGCCACCTTTTCCTGGATTCTAAGCTGCACACTTTATGTCAATGTCCTTTTGCACAATTTGGATAATACTTTATACCAATTACAGCCACAGAAGGTTAACCTGACAATTTAGTCATGTTGTAGCTGGCCTTACCTGTAATATGATTGATTAAATGCTTGAGTTGATTCAATCAGACATTGAAATTATGAAAAGGATAAAACCATTCACTTTCCATAAAACTGCACAGTTTTTCAGCCTTTAAAATTGACATACTTAGAAAATTACCCTACGTTATAGATTTTCTTTTGTACAGGTGCCAGTGGTAACCCTATGCTTAATTCCGAGGGAGAAAGGAGAGTAGGTGGAAAAGGATAGCATGCATTTGGCAATCATGTTGAGTGATTTTCAGTTCATTAAGCCTTAGAATTTCAGCTGTTCTAAATAAGACAAATGTGTTCCCTTTCTTCCAATATATAAAGCATAATTATTTCAAATTACTTACTTGGCTATTTTGTATATATTTTAAGATTATGGAAGGTGAATGAGTTAACATTTTTGAATTTCAATTGTTAACTGTAATATTCCATTACTTTTGTGGTATAGGCGTGTGTATGTGTGTGTTGAATGTGTGTGTTGAATGTGGGTATGGATGCATATGTATGTTACCTATAGGAAAAATCTTTCCTGCCCATAACCTCTCAAAATATAACTAATACAATTAGGAAAAAAATTGTTCGTATAGTTGCTTTTCTAATGCATAAATTTGATGAAAAACCTTTGGCAATAATATTTCTTCAATAAAATAATTTTCACTTATAAAGGATTATTTTTATACCTATAAATTTACTACAAGGCACATTTTAATGCAAATACCTGTGATCTACTCTAGGTAATTAAAAACAATATTTTCATTTTTAAATTAACTGGTATCTGTATATATATATATATATATATATATATATATATATATATATATATATGTAATAACTTTTGTATCTTCCTCCTCATCAAATTCAGTGTTTGTGAATATAATGGCCAGGTCTCTTTAATAAAGTTAAAAAAAATCTTAATCTAATCATTGCTGTTCCTGTTTGAAACTCTCCTCCTCAGATAACTACATGGCTTGCTCCCTCATCGCCTTCATTTTTCTGCTCAGTGAAGCCTTTTCTATCAACCCAATTTAAACAAGAACTTTTCACTCCTGAACCCTTCTCTGATTTATTTTTTCCACATTAGTGCTTATGGTCTATTTCTCCCCATTACTATGGAGAATCCAGGAAATCAGGATATAATGTCTTAATGTATTTCCCCATGGATCACCAGGCCCTGGATCAGTGCATGGCATGTAGTAAATATTCAACAGATATTTACTAAAAGAATGAAAAAAATCTATCTTAAGTTGTATGTCTTATAAATAACTTGATATTTACTGATTTTTTTTTTTTTTTGAGCACATACTTTTTTCTTTTATGGACTACGAACATTGTTGAAGAGAAAACAGATTTTATTGCTATGATTTGGTGCAACACTGAAAGACTAAGGACTCTACAAAATATTTTTAACTTCTGAATTTCTTTCTGTGGAGCTTTCAGTTGTGTCCTTCAAAGGCTGCACATTTTTGTTGTAATCATCATGACAGGATTTTCTCAAATTAATATAGAACACAGAGCAGCATTTGTTTTTCAAGTCTAATCAGAAAGAGTTACCTGAATTAAGTGGTTATAAGTGTTGCACTTACAATTCCTTTGGAGTATTTTTAAATTATATCCCTGATCTTCTCTAAGGAATGTTTCAAGTTTTTGACCAATTTTTAGATTGGTCAAAATCTTAAGCCACTATACACATCTGTGTAAGATGTGTGAAGGGAATAAAACAGCTAATAAAGTAACACTGAAGTGGATTCATATCTTTTGTGTGGAAAATTATGAAAAATGATGAACAAATGTACAGTTGTACATTGACCTTGGTACCTAAAAAATAAAAGTCACAATGCATTTAATTCTTCCGGTTGTTAAGGGACATCTGTATCCAGAGGGCAAATCTTTGAAGAACAAAGACTGCCATGTGTTCTTTTTATTGATCAGTTCTCAATTGGCAAACATATAGAGGCTCTCAGGGGGAATTTTAAAAAACTGTGTCTTTATGAAGAACAAATCAGATCAGACTAATCTAATTCCCTCTGAGACAGAGTGACAGACCCTGTCTGTGGTTAAGAGGAAAGCAATAGATATAAGATCTTTATTTCAGTCAGGCTTTTAATTTAGTCTTATATGTCATTAATTAGGGAGCAACAAAGCAGAGCTGAGATCCTGCTCTTAGAGCATGGGTATGCAACTGCTTGGAAGGTCACACGCAAATAGTAGTTAATCGGTCCATGCTGCCCTGAGGGGTGGGAGTGGATATTGAGTGATGCTTCAGAATCTGTCCTAGGTCCATTACTACATCTTCATCAGTGACTGGGATGATTAAGTAAACCTCTTACTCCTGAAGTTCATAGAAAAACATAAAGTTGGGAGGGGTAACTGTCCTTAGAATAAACTTGAAAATTTAAATGACCTTTTAAAGACGATGTAGTGCCTGGTGACAACACAAGAAAGAAAGAAAAAAATGTTTAGGAATGAATAGAAGGAGGGTGATCAAACAAAAAATTCTCTACAAACTGAAACTAAGAAGTTACAGTACTGTTTTTAGGTAGCCACATGGGAGAGAGCAATAAAATTAGCCTACCAACAGGGGAATTTTTAAATATTTGCAGTCTTCCCAAATTACTGCAGTGCAAATAAGAATATGGAGGAGATCCTACTTTCAGGGAGAATTTGACAACTCTCCATTCCTGTCAGCTTAACTACTGATTAAGAACCCAATTTTACAAACCCATTTTTATTTGACATCCTGGGCTAGCAACACACTTGGATTCATTTCTGCATCACTAGCAGGCATAGAAACGACTTTCTGGAAGATGAAGAAGACTTTCCCCCTATTGATGTCCTTGGTCTACTTGTTCGCTAAGTGGAGTATATATTTGTATTCCTGGATCCTATTTTGCCCAAACTGCTCAACTTGGTTTCTTTTATCTTGTTCCCACAGTTTTTGGCCTGAAGGTTATAATCATTAATTTTCTTTGCCATTCTAGGTCCTATGGTTCATAATCAGTAGGTGAATTGCCTCATCTTGATGTAGGACCATGAGTACTCTGGCTACTTACTAAATTTGACTGCGATGTTGCTTGGGCATTTAATAACACTGTTCTCACAGACTCCTTGAAGTCTGCATGTTTTGACCTCTAACCTAGTATCAGACAATGACTTGTCAGTTTTGACAGCCTGCCAAGGCTTGACGCAGCACCTAACCTTGACTTCTGGTGGTGGTGGTGGTGGTGTTGGTCTCTATTTCCAGTTTGATCACCTGCAGCAAACTTCTGATATCCCATGGGCCACCATCTTAAGCCTATATAAACAGAGCTTGTCTCTAGCCTCATAACTGTCCCATATGTGAATGTTTTGAATAATATTTATTGGGTTATTTTATTTTATTATTTTTCTTCCAAAAGTATTGTAAAACAAAAGCATAGTAAAACTGAAAGTGTACAAAATCCATTTTAGTTGCAATTAAAATCCCTTACATTTCCTCTGCTCATCTTGTTGCAACTAAGGTATTTTCTGATAACAGTTTGATATATAATCTTACAGGCATATATAGCTATAAAATTTTAAATATAACAATTTTTTTTTAACAAAATGATGTTATAATATTCTACAATTTGTTTTTTAACTTTGTATTTAACTAGTTCCCTTTTGATGAATAATAGAATAACCCTAGGTTTCCTCTATTATAAAAATTATATATCCACAACCTCATAAATGAATCTTAGGCACTATGTATATACTTAGAGAATAAATTATTGAAATTTAATTGATTTAAATGGAAAGAAACCATGGAGATATCTTCATTACATCATCATTTGTATTGTCCGTCCTAAAATGTCCTAGGTTTAGGCTAACAGCTGTAATGTGAACTGTGAACCATTCATGTTTTCACCTTTTTAAATTTTTTAAATTTTCTTTATTGATTTTACAGAGAGAGAAAGGGAGAGGAAGAGAGAGAGATAGAAACATAGATGAGACAGAACATCGATTGGCCACCTTCTGCATGCCCCCCACTGGGGATTTGGCCCACAACCTGGGCATGTGCCTTGACCAGGAATCAAACCGGTGACCTCTTGGTGCATGGGTCGATGCTCAACCACTGAGCCACACTGGCTGGGCTGTTTTCACCTTTTATAATTATTTTTTTTTAAAAGTTCAACATAAAAATATTTAACAATAATAGTATATATCTATAATTTATATTTAGAAAAAGTAATCAGTGATATTGTTAGCATAAGTAGTTAGATAATAAAGGAAGAGAGCAAAGGGAATCAGACATTATTAAGCATAGTGAACTAAGGAGCAGAAGACTGCTTGCTTCATAGGAAACTGCAGCTGCACACACTCCCCAGGAACTCCCTCCTTCCCCACAGGTCACCAGGGAAAGGGACAGAACAATAAAGGGGGAGGTAAGCACATGCAAGTAGGAGCCAAGAGGGAGTCCACAGAGGCCTGTCTAGCCTGGGAAAAGGTTTAGATTGGTTAGAGGGTGGGCCCATCAGAAGCCCGTGAAAGCTGGGGAAGTTGATTCGTTAGTTTGAAAAGAACACCCGGTCCTTCCCAAGCCTGAGATAACATATTCCCAGTTTAGCAAAGAAGCGGTCTCTCTCCCTGGTAACACACGTCCTCCCAGGGGCTCGCTCCCACTTCCCTGCAGCGGCCCTGGGACCCTAGCATCCTCCTGCGGCCTGCGGCTGACCTGACCGCTGGGGCCTGAGCACAGTGCCAGCCAGGAACACAGACTAAGCCAGAGGGATGGGGAGAAAGGCTGTGCTGGGGTAGTCTTGGCATGGCATAGAATCTCTGGACATCGGCCCTATTTCTGGGCCTGATGGAGGCAAGATTGGACTTTTTTCATGGCAGGACTGACAAAGATGGGACATTAGGAACCCAGGGCACTGCTTGGATTTTGCATCTGGCGTCACAAATAAATCTTAGGGCTCCATAGCCTCCCATAGGTGGGTCTCTCGAAATGCTCTCCCGGCAACAATGCAATAACCCCACTTCCACTGGCGGCAAGATCTGAAAGCTTTCTTTCTAAAGCTGAATTACTGTCATGATTCACGTGATAAGCCAAGGAGAATGATTTCTTACACTACTGTTATTTTTAAAGAAACTTCACTCTCCCCTCAAAATAGCCTGATGTTTGTTCCTTAATTTTTTTTCATAGTTAGTGTCTAGTTAAATTCAATATTTTAGGTTTCCCTCAAAGATCTTTGTATAGACTGCCTCAACTAAAGATACATACCTCTAACTATAGAACACAACTTTTAGAACATTTCCAAATAAATTATGAATAAAAAAGCTTTAAGGCAAAAATATACTTTCTTTTTATTTTTGGATAACAAACCTTTAGTCATGCCCTTGAGGTCCTGAATTACCTATTAGAATGTGTGGCATTTCTGATTCACAGACCTAAATTTTCCACTTTAGCCAACTTCTATTTTGAAATTCAGTTTCCAAAATACCAGAAGTTTTTTAAAGACCAAAACGTTAGGAACAGCTTTTCTGTGGAAGTTGTGCTTCTGTTATAAGGCTTTGGATTTTCTGGTTAAACATTGATGTTTACCTGAAGTAAATATGATAGAAGTCTGAAAGCGAGGGATAGGCTTATAATTTTATTAGGTTTCCTCTAGAAGAACCATTTTGAGTAAGGAGGTGGCTGATGTGACTTTTTTTTTTTTTTAATAAAAAGAAGAAAAGGTAAAATGTGCTGAAGAATTTTACTTGTAACAGTAACAGAATGAAGTGTAAATTGTTCAGAGATTAAATACACAGATATCCCAGCAGTTAGAAGGGGACTTGAAAAGAAATAAGCAATCATAGAGAAAGGAACCAAAAAAAGCATTCAAAATGATGACTTCATTATTCAGCATTATAGAGCTCTCCCTGTTTGTAAAGATATTCCATGAACACTGTCCTTCATTACTCTTCAGTGGTGAGGTAAGGTAGGATATCAAGACAAGTCACGTTACATAGATGTAAAAACAAAAGAGAACAAATAACAGATGGCTCCCTTTGAACACCAGTGAGTGATTAGTTGAGCAGAGATACAAAACAAAAATCCTTAGAGGTTTAAAACAGTTTAGGATTAAGTCTTATATCCTACTGGATTTTGAATTTTTATTATTAAAATTTTTCTTTGTGGCAGCAAATTAAGGCCTGTGTTCTAATTACAGCCTATGCATGTATCATATAGTCTATATATGGAAAGAGTGTATATATATATATATATATATATATATATATATATATATATATTCTGAAAACGCGGGATAGGCTTATACTTTTATTAGGTTTCCTCTATAAGAACCATTTTGAGTAAGGAGGTGGCTGATGTAACTAATTTTTTTTTTTTAATAAAAAGAAGAAAAGGTAAAATGTGCCGAAGAATTTTACTTGTAACAGTAACAGAAGGAAGTGACACCTTAGCAGTGTTGACGGTGCAGCTAACTGCAAGAAGATGATTCACTGCACTCCCAATACCCCACTTACACAGCTGCAATGAGGGACTCCTCCAATTCTGTGATAATATAAAAATACTAAAGGGAAGTATTATATAAACAGCAATAGAAAAATGAGCAAAAGAAACAACTGGGAGTTTTATGTAAGTGCCATTAATGTGACAATGAGTTTAATCTCTTAAAAATCAGATAAATGTGAATTAAAACTATAACATCATTTCTTACCTATTGAATGTCCCTCAAAGTAAAAAAAAAAAAAAAAATTAAAAAATGATACTATCACATGCTGGCAATCATGCAAAACACCAAGAACACTCCTCACTGCCAGTGTCTGAGAGTGGAAAGATGAACACTTCTGTCCTATTCAGGACCCCTCGGTCCTACCATGATCGTATCCTCCTTTGAATTCCTTTAGTGTCTAAAATGTTCAATCGCCTTTTTAAGGAACCACTTACTCTGAACCACGCTCTAGCTCTGCCTCATAATGTTGTTTCAATTTCTTCCTTGTTCTCCCCCTATTTCCCAAATAGGTTGTAATTTCCTGAAGAGCGGGAAATAGAATTTGAACATGTATTTTATACCTCATAGTCCTTAATCCCTCTTAGAATCCAGCACAATGTTTTTTATATAGTGTGTATGTTAAGTTCATATTTTTAAATGAGACTGAAGAATAATGATGCATTCATCTAAATGTACTGGAAGGAAACTGGTTAAGAGCAAAGGGAGGTTTTTACTATCTTTGTGTCCAACGGTATATATTTCTTGGATGCTGTGAGAATGAGGACCAGTGGTCTACTCATAGACATAGATTAAGTTTATTCCTGGAATAAAAAGGAATGGGAATGAAGACTTTCTTGTATATGCTTAGTGTAAGAGAAGGCCAGGGCAGAGAGTCAGATCACAGAATTAAAGATTATTAGAGCAAAGGTGGTTTAAACCAAAATTGAGGATCAATCATTTTATCAGTGCGAGATCGAAGGTCCAGAGAAATAAGCACAAGGTTGCCTAACTGATTCTTCACAAACCCAATGCACTGAGCACTTTACAGAGCAAACAGGATTTTTAAGAACAATTAAATAATGAAAGTAGAGTTTATGCATATTCATACATAGTTAAGACGTTAGCCTTAGAAGCACAAGAGAAAACATGTAGCTTAAAAAGGGTATTTACCCGAAATGAGGAAACAACAATAGATGTTTAATTATTCTAAATAAATGGTATTGCTGAAAGAAGCTGAATCATAGTTTTCCTCCACAAGTAGGAGCTAGTTTCACTCCAGGACAGTCAGTCACAGTAGAAGTTCGCCCGTTGTGTCACTGATACAGCCTTGTGATAAATTGGTAACTAAGTACTGTTACTGGTGATACATCCCCCTGACATGATTCTGAAATACTCCTTGGTATCACTTTTACTCAGGATGGTTGTATTCTGCTGAGTGGTCAGAATGAGATGAAATTGGTGGCCAAGAGCTACCAATATATTGTGACTTCTCTAAAAACATGCTCAGTTGTCAACGTCAAAAGGAGTCAATGGCAGGCATATTCCATTGTATTATTATATATTCTTTTGTATTGTTTGGTAAAAATAAAGTTTGAGTCAATGAGAAAGCTCTTAAAGCTTATGTCCTTAAGAGAGACTTGACATCCATTTTATTATAATTTTTCAAAAGATAATCTTACAAGGAGTTTTGAATGAATAATAACTCCAATTTATAATAGAATAATATTGCCATATATTCACAGTGCTTACATATATCTCGCACTTAAAAAAATAATATATAAGCATATATATCAGATGAATATAAAGGCAAAATGGAAATAATTTAGATGCAGCTATTCTTTAACATTTTGCTTTATATAAAATTATGTGGTCACATATTGAGAGGCAGATAAAAGGGTTGATGGCATGGCATGCTAACCTGTGAACTCTATCATTATATATAAAGCAAAATTGCCACCTGGATTAAGAAATAACCCATATTTTGATTTAAACTTCTTTGGAAAATATATACATAGAACCATTTTCTATGGCTTTTTTTTTCTGTGTGTGAGCATGATGCAGGTTACTTGCTAATGTGGACTGAGTCCTGCTAACTGTAATGCAAGCTTTGAATCTCCCACTTTCATATTGTATGATTACAAAAGAATAATGTATCTTTTCTGTGCACTTTATTTTTTAAAACGTGAAACACTTGTAATCAAAGCATTTTGAGGCGAAGTTAGATAATAGCATGTGTTTTCAGATCTTCAGGTGATAGATGCTATATAAATACAGGATGCAGACATCAGCATAGATTTAATAGAATATTTCTGTGATGACTATAAATACAGCAATGCATATTTGGCTACTTAACTTGATCATTGGTTGACACATTTATTTTAGAAAGGAGCTGTAGTTCTAAGATATTATCATCTACTCAGTGTGACAAACTTGACCTTCACAAGGCAACTTTTAGCTGATTTCTGCAAAGCATGAGCTGTGCGCACTCTGTTTCTGGATTTGTGTTAAAAATAAGCTTCTTGTTTGCAAGATATTATCTAACCTCATTTGCTGAGGGGAAAATAGACAATCAACCCAACATTTATTCCATTTGAGAGTCCCATAATACTGACTCAGACTATGAGTCAGGGACGTGTTTGTTATTGTCTTCCTTTCTTTTTAAAAAAATCTTTTATGTTTCATCTCCAGATCACACATTATGTTGGATGTAATTGAAGCTGTTTCATACAGTCAATAGCTTTTCTGTGGGAATGACTATTACTACTTTAACAAATAAACCCTTTTAAAAATCTTTTTTTAAAATAAAATTATCCAAGAGTTTTACAAATTTTGACAGGCTGTCAAATCTTCTTAGAATTTTTTTCAAATTATATGCATTATGTAACACCTGAGACACATTGACCCTATAGCTAAAGATACTTCTAAAAAAAATATTTTTGAGATTTGAAAATGTAACTTTATATAGGCTTTCTTATCATTTTCAAAACCAATGTTTTATGGAAGCATGTGGGAGGATAATTCTATAATACAATTATGGAATAAAATAATATAAGAGAATTGGCCAAGCTAATTATTAGAAAACTCTATTTTCTATTAACATACTTCTTTGAATACAATAAATGCTATTAAGTTGTCTCCTTAGTGTCACTTTACTTCAGGTATTTTTTAAAATTATTATTTGAAACATCACAAGAGAGAAATTATATAGTATAACTAAAGATCTTAGATAATCAGGATCAATCTTGCAGTTTGTATCCCACTCTGAAGGAAATGAATTGTTTTCAAGTGTTTATAATTTATAATTGAATCTTTAGTATCCTAAGAAACCTAAAATATGCAATACTCTTGAAGCCTTTTTAGATCGGCTATGTACACAAATTATTAGGATCATCGGTTTATGTTCACTGGTTGATACATAAGATTCTTGAGCTGTAATTTCTGGCATTAGTGACAAGTCAGAATGTGTTACTGGGTATAGAAATGAGAAATATTATGTCTCTTCGAGAGTCAAAGAGGAATATAAAATTAGTTTTGCTTAAATGGCATCATAAAGTAGCACATCGTTTCTGGATGTTCCAGCATCATCTGGCATTAAAATGGGCAGCAGCTATTAATTTCAAGAGAACATCCTAATAGGAATAAACGCCAATCAAAATTCCTTTGATGGAATACCTACCTTAGTTCTACAGTTGAGCCTTGGTGTGCAGTCAGACCTGTTGCCTCACTCCACCAGAAAGAGTTTGGCAGCCCTTCTGCAAAACCCACAGAGTAAGGCTAAGAGAGTGTATGCCCTTGGCAATGTAGTTTAATCAGTGAGTACAACTGATGCAGGCCTTTCTGGGGACCAGGGATTCTATCTGTGACCCTCTGTGAGTTCTTGGCTTTGCACAGGAAATAATTCAGATGTGAGCCAGCATAGACTTTAATGTGAATGAGAATTAGTGAAGCTGTGATCAGAAAGAAGGCTACTCCACAGGCAGTGCAGCCCCGCCCTAGTGGGATTTGCTTCTTTACTGAGGTTCATTTAATGGAGGGGTAGGGCATTCAATATAGGGGAGGAATATTCATGATTTTGGGGGGAAAGAGTACCATAGGCCAATTTGTGTCCAAATGTGGGCTTTCTGTTTCTAATCATGGCAGTTTGAGGAGTATCGCTTAGTATGCTAGTATATTACAATGTGTGTATAATGACTAGGGTTTACCTCAAGTTGAAATTAGTCACCATGTTGGATGGAGCTGGTCTTCTGCTGATTCTAACCCATAAATCCATTGGGGGTTGGTCTTACTATCTCCTTGATAGTTTCTTTAGCCCTTATGGGTTACAACCATTTCACTACATACGCTATCTCACAATGACATTTCAAACTACCCTGAGCTGAGGATCTGGATGGTTATAGTTTAGTAACTCCTTTTTCTAGAGAGGTTGATTGATTATGGCTTTGAGTCTTTACATTTCTTTTTTCTTTTCTTAAAGATTCATAATTGCAATACTTATCAGGTAGGCATACTTTTTCATTTCAGAAAAAAAATATTCTCATAGTTTAAAAATCAGGGGATGCTCAACTAAGCTCCTGTATTTTATTTATAGAAGGCAAGAAAGGTATTCCAGGCACTGGGGTCAGACTCTTCAAGTTTGAAAACAGGCCTACTGTGTGTCATATGTTTAACCTGAGCCTAGAAGTGCTTCAATCTCCCATCTGTAAAATAAAAATAAAAATAGTACTTACCTGAAAGGGTTATTATAAAGCTTAAATAAGATAATAAAGGCAAAGAGCTTGAAATAGTGCCAGGCAATTAATAAATGCTTAATAAATTCTAGCTGTAAATTTTATGATTATTTTTACTAAAAGAAAAGTCATTTGGCCCGGCCAATGTGGCTCACTGGTTGAGTGTTGACCCATGCACCAAGAGGTCGCTGGTTCAATTCTCCATCAGGGCACATGCCCAGGTTGTGGGCTCGATCCCCAGTGGGAGGCATGTAGGAGGTAGCCAATCAATATTCTCTCTCATTGATGTTTCTATTTTTCTGTCCCTCTCCCTTCCTCTCTATCTAAAATAAAGAAAGAAAAAATTAAAAAAAAGAAAAGAAAAGTCATTTGGTCCTTATTTAGATCCTTTCTTATCATACGAGATAATTATAATAAATATCTTATATACTTGATTTCATACCACATAGCAGTTTAAAAGTATAAACAATAAAATTAGAAAAAAATTCAGAGAAGAGGAAGAAAAAAAAATGGTAGAGATATAGTTTCAAAGAAGAAATAAGTGATAAGTGGCTGTCAGACAGAGAAAAGGTGTTAAAAAATTACACTCTCACATATCTGAGTCATCTGAGACTATAATGAGGAACATGATACTGTTTCAATATTTCCAATGAGAATAAAAATATTAAAGTAAATATCATTTTATATGAAGTTTTATGGGTCATTAAAAATAGCTTAAGTTACTTTCAATATACTGTGATATAGAATACCAATATCTCTCTAAAATATTTCAGTGAGGACTCTTTTGAAAAGCAGACTTGATTGAAAAAAATTGCCTATTTAGACATATAGTTTCATTATAAAATCATATCTTGCATTTTATACTGAAGTAACCCATTCCTTCCTTGCACTTATGTGGCCTGCTCTTTCAGGTTCCACAGCAAATTACAAGCCCCGCCCCAGCCCCCAGCTATATCATTTCTATCTGGATGCAGCATCTCAAGGAGCTGCTGTCTCCTGCGTTCACGTATATGTCCAGTTCAGCATCATGTGCTGTCTCTGCTCCCATCTGCTCCAGTGCCACTCAGGGATACCTATGCTAAGATTTCTCCTGTCTATGATGCTATGGGAAGGCACTTCACCAGTCCCATGGGCCGACTTCTAAGGGACACAAATGACCTCCATCACCACTGTTTCCCAATGTGTTGAGGCACTGCCCCCCCGAGGCCACAGTGAACTGAAGCCACATTAAGCCACATGTTCCATCATGCTTCTCCCAATATATTTTTCAAAATGCTATCTAAAATTACTGAGAATTTACCACATACTGTTACCGGAAAGGGGACCTGGCCCTAAGTGGGTCTGCCTAGGGCCAGCACGTACTGTGTGAGTTCTTGACTAGGTACAGAAAAGTCCAGGTGATATTTAGAGGAGATTTTTAAAGCTAGTGACAGTGAAACAAGGAAGGGCCTAGGAGAGAAGAAGCAACAGGAGAGAGACTAGATAGAAAATAAGCCTTGGGGACAGTTTCGGGGATTAGCCCAGGGCGAGCTCTTGCTGCCCATTGCTCCCTGGTTGCCAGTCTTGTGGGGTCCCTTAGAGCTGAGGAGGTGCAAGCCTGTGGAGAAGAAGAGGGAGAACAGAAAGTCACCGGCAGACCCCTGGGAGGAAGAGTGCATGCTGGGACCTTCATTTTGAGGGGTTTTAAAGGCTAGGGGTTTAGGGGAGGTCTTAGGGAGGATTGCAATAGAATATTCATCAGTTTTATGCTGAGTGCCAAGAATAAAATTCATTTACTCCATAAGACAGACTTCATCAAGAATTAAATGTTCAGTCTTGAGAAATCTGTATTAAAAAATAATTAAGAATGATCATTCAACATTGAATTTATTGTTTTCTATGTGTAAATTTACATTTATTTTGGTCATTTACTACACTCCGTAATTGCTAGAACCTTAGATACAAACATTTTGTATTGTTGATTAAGTACAATGTATGCTTCCTTCTAGGCCACATGGCAGGCTGGGGTGGGTCACAGAGCAAGAGAGTGCATGGAAGCAGGAGGGAAGAAGAGGAACAAGAGAGAGAAGCTTTCTTTGTTTGGGATTTTTACTAGGAGCTTAACCAATGAATCCGTCAGCATTTTTTACACTTGCAGTGGTTCCACCCCTATAGCCAATGATTGCTTGTTCCTAGGTTAGACTGACAGGCAAGCACCTCCTGACTTCACTGCACATGCATCCATTCCCCCCTCTCCTCTGGACAATCCAGGAGGGGGAAAGGGACAGGTGTGAATCTGTAGCTTCCTAGTGAAGCTGCCCAGATGGCCATGCTTATAGTCTGGTCTCCCCTTTGCTTTCTTCCTATTAATATTAACTAGCTAGTTACAGTGGTAACAGGACCACATTCATATATATGGTCCGTCGTTTACTAAAGTGGTTCTTCAGCACATGACTGTATATATAAAGAAGTATTTAGGTTGCTACAGCTGAGGATCAGCATCTTCCCCAAGTATCAAGTGACTGAAATTCAGTGACGTGATGGGCAGCTTGATTCTGACATTTGGAGAGGTGACCAGTAGATGGGTGGATCCAGGAGTGCGAGAATCTGGTAGATGTCTGCCTTGGAATCTACATACATTTTCAACTGCATTAAATGATGCCAATTTTCCGAAGTTGATTTTACCAATTTATATTCTCACCAGCAGAGTATGGAAATTCACCTTGTTTTGCTACTTTATCAGCATTGGATATTATTTATTTTCTTTCTTAATATTTGACAATCTGTGAAAGAAACAGGCTTTTTAAATTTTCTGAAATAGCTATGTGCATATCTAACTATTGTAAAAAGTACGTATCTATTTATAATAAAAATTTATTTTGGTAAATTGTATAGTTACGAGATAGTATAGGGACATGGACCCAGAAATGGAAAAAAATATTAGCTGAGGAAAGACCAGGTGGCTGAAACAAACACTGGATAAACTGACCACAAAAATGCCACCACCCCACCCCAAATTGCAGAAATAGCTTATTTAAATCTCTGCTAAGCTTTGCATTCTGCTCAAGGAGAGACTAGAGGGGAAATCCCCACTGCACATGTGAGGTAGGTCTGCACTTCCTGGGTGGTGGTAGTGAGCAGTTCCCCACCTTGGCTCTCACAGAGCAGGCTGGAAGATAGTTGCTAAGCAACCCAACAGAAGGAGGAAGTAACTCCACCCTGACATGGAAAATTCCACAAGCCTTCCATGTCAAATAGTCCACTTTATCTCCAGCTTATAAAAGCAGCCAAGCAGAACCAACCCTTGAGCCAGTTTGGAGGACCTCCTTTTCTTCTGTGCTGGCTCTGTTGTGCTCAAGCATAAGCTTAATAAAATGTGTCCAGAAATTTCTCTGGCAGTTCCTCTTGAGTTCTATCTTGGGGAACCCAAAGAACCCAAATGCCAGTAATACTTATGGACTATCCTCCATGAAATCTTAAAGAAAGCCCTGGCTGGTGTGGCTCAGTTGGTTGGGTGTCATCCCCTGCACCAAAAGGTTGGTGGTTTGATTCCTGGTCAGGGCACATGCCCAGGTTACAGGCTCCATCCCTGGTAGGAGGTTTGCAGGAGGTAGCCGATTGGTGCATACCTATCTATAATAAAATTTTATTTGTTTATAATAAAAATATAACTTGGAAAACTATACAGTCATGTCCTATAGACCATGTTACATAAAATCTTAAATAGATAAATAATAGATACATTTCCAGGAGAGTTCATTGGACATACTGTATCATTTAGCCAATTATTATAAGGCAAACCATATAATTAGTACTTGAATTGAGATACAGAACATTTCCAGTACACCACAGCCTCCTTCATGCTCCTATACAATGAAAACCTACTTTGTCTTTATCACCATGTGATGTCTTTGAGGGAGAAAGAATCATAATACTGACTTATTCTTTTTTCCATTAATTTTTCTTCATCCCAAACTTTTAAGTCATTCAATTATTTTAAGTCACAAAATGAGAACAATTCTTTCCGCTTCTCCCCGTTTCATGAATAAAGAACTAATGGGGGTTTTGATTGTCTGTTTATCATTTTGTTTCTTTTGTTTGTTAATTAAGTTGTCCTTCTCCACGTTTTGCTTTATCTCTAAACTTTCTTTTACTCAAACACTTACCAAGAATGCTGACAAACCAATTCTGCTTTCTAAAGACAGTCAAGGTGAACATTATTTATTCCAATGCAATTCTGGTAATATTTAAACACCTCCACATCCATGAATCCTATAAGTATGCTAAGCACTTAGAAGGGTCTTTTCATTTTCACAGCGGTATTTGGCATACACAGACAGGTCAGGTATTATATGAAGATAATAAAAATAAAGCAGCCTACCACGAGGAGAGAACCTATTATTAATTTTTTGTGCAAGGCTCTCCTTGTAATGAAAGAAATATGCTGTTTCCTGCAGGATTTCATAGAATCATATTGCTGGGAAGAACCTGTAAAATTGTTAAATCCAATCCCTCAAGGCTTAGGAAGGTGAACTGATTTACTATTGACCCCTGCATTTATATGTGACTTTTTCTTGTCAGGAAAATGCAACAACAAAAGAGGAAGAGTAGAAATTATAGACAGATGATGAAATATACATAAGTAGGTTTTCAGTTCCAATTGTTTTATTTGAAAAAAATTAATACAAGAATATAAAAAAATGGAGAGAACTAAAAATGCACTTATAATAAACACTCATATAACCAACACCTTGATTTGACAATATTCATTTGTCCTTTTTGCATTGTTTATAAAAGTAAATAGATAGTTAATATTTTTCTTCTTCTCTAAAGCCAGTTACCTTTTACTTTCTTTTTCAGAAGTAACCACAAATATATAGTAAATATATACCCAGTCGGTCCATTTAAAATATTGTCACATACATTTTTTCCCCATGAAATCATCACATTGTCCATGAAAATTCCCATAATCACATTCTACACTTTAAATATCTCACCATTTTATTTGTGAGTTATACTTCAGTAAAATTGAAAAAAAAAAAAAAGCATCCCAGATTTATAGAATTTCTATATATTCTGGATAAAACTGTTTCTTCTATGTATACTGTAGATATGTCTTTCTTGTTTTAAGATTCAAAACATATGTTAGTAGGTGAAGTTAACTGCTAACTTTACTTTATTGAGATCTTGGAACATGTACTTTCTTAAGAAGTGCTTTTAAGTCCTATTCAGTTTTGTAAATTATCTATACTTGTTTTGTTAACCTTTATTCTATGTAAATGGATATAAGTTTGTATATGTGCTTATGAGATCAAACAGATTTAGTATTACATCTTCTATGTTCGTGATCATTTTTAATCTATTTGATCTATTAGTAAGTGGGTATATTTTAGATAGTTTGATTATTATATTTTATTACATTTACTTTAAATATTATGAGGCTATGTTGTAAATTATATACAATTATTACATTTTTTACATTCTTAAGGGATTATATCCTTTATCTTCAGATTATGCCCTTTTAAATTTCTTATTAATGCTTTTGGCCTTAGGTTCTATTTTGTCTGATAATAATATCACTACTCTAAATGTTTTCTAATTAGTATTTTCCAGTATAACTTTTTCTCCTTTGCTTCATTCTTAGTGTTTATCTAAACTTTTCTTTAAAATATGTTTTTATTGATTTTTTTAGAGAGAGGGAGATAGAAACATTGATTGGCTGCCTCCTGCACACCTCCTACTGGGGATCGAGGCTGCAACCTGGGCATGTGCCCTGACCAGGAATCAAACCAGGACCTCTCAGTCCATGCGACGACCCTCAATCCACTGAGCCACACTGGCCAGGTGTGTTTATCTAAATTGTATATTATAAAATTGTTATGAAATGTCTAGCTTTTATTGAATATAATGCATTAGCATTTGGGGTCATTATTCATTTAAATTTATTTCTATGGTTTTACTGTTTGCTATTAACCAAGGTTTTACTATGCTTCTTTTGTCTCATCTTTTCTTGCTTTCTGTAGGAGTTTTGTTATTTTTTCTCTTTTATTGCTTTGGAAGTCAACCATTACATTTCTATTATTGTTGTGATTATCTTTCCATTTTAACAGGCATACATAATGTTATATTTTTCTTTTTCTTTTTCCTAATGTTCTTATGGGTCTCAGGTGCAAAGTATTAGATTGATCATAATCCTTGGTTCAGGACACACTCTGAGCACAGTTCTTTTCCATGTATCTGTCTATCAATTTGTTGTAATATAATACGTGTTTATAAATCCACCATTCTACACAAATGCTGGACCTTGAAAAACACATCTACCTATGTGGTCCTTCATAATTCCATCCCTGCTGCCCCTTGAATGGTACTACCTGTGAATCCCATTTATTATTCCTCTGCTCTCCCTTTTTATAGCTTTATCTATGCTTTATGCATTTCTAAATTGATTCCAGCTGTTTCTAACATTTTATAAAGGCATTTATCTTTGCTCTATATAATGTTTATGGAGTTACATTTTTAATTAATATTTATATTTATTCATATTTTGACACTGCTCTAGTTCATTCATTTTGATCAGCTCTTTGTCAATTATGTAAATAGAAGTATATTTTCACAGTTTGTAATTTATTTTATCATTCTCTTTAGGGTATGTTTTGATAAAAATTAAAAAAAAATGTTAACCAAGAAAATTATTTTCTTATAATCTATAGCATATAGTTAAAGTGTTTGGTTGTTTTTTTTTTTTTATTATTATTTTAAAAACTTTCTTAACTTTGAAATTATAAGATAATCACCTAATTTTTTTTTTAGTTTTTTAAATATCTTTTTTGACATGTAAAACTTGAATCCATTAGGATGTAATATTTCATTTGTTGTTAAAAAAAATTTTATTTTATATTTTTCCAAACAAAGCTCCACCAAAGCCCTGTTGACAGAGAATAGTCATTACTGGGCTTGTCAGGCACTTCCCTGGAAACACCCACTCATAAGGCTTGACTTTCTTTTCTTTTCTTTTTCATTTTAAGAAAACCTTTATTTCTTCCCAGTGGAGGAGTTTACACATTTTGAATTAGAACACACACACTATTGAAGGTTAAGTTTTTCCCCTGGGAAAATTATGTCCTGCTGATGGTTAAGAGGTGTTTTCTTTGCCTCTTTTGGCCCTTGAGAAACTTCAGCAATAATGAAGAATGGTATATAAAGTATTTTTCATGCTATCTGTTATGCCACAGCACTTTAAAAATTCAGTTTATATTCTACACCAGTGAATACTTGGGAACCTGACTTAGTACTCGTTCATTGTGAAAATTACTTATTTGTCCAAAATAGAAGCAACAGTTGTTTAACATCAAAGTTCCCCTAGGTGGTGATAACAGTTGGGACAGACAAGAAGCTAACCAAAAAATTTAAAAGGCAAAGCTAAGGAATTAAATGTCTGTAAAGGTTTTTAAAAAGCTTCAAAAGAGATTTAGGAGGAAAAAACCGAGAAGATCCTACCTAATCTCTCTCCCCTGTGTGACTTGAAGCTCTGTACAAGTAGAAAAACAAAAAACAAACAAAACCCACTAACAGCAGACCTCAGTACTGTCTGCTGCAGCAGTGAAGGCGTACACCAATGCGGTACATATACATGGCACCTTGGCAAAGGCTGAGAGACATACTGGTTTGAGGCTTTTAAGGAAGTCTCTATCCATCCAATCCTTAGCTGAACACTGAGATGTTTGAACAAAGACTGCAGTTGCTGACAATGACAAAGCATACAGACTTTATAGAACTAGCCAGGACTTCTGTTGATGGGCAACATTGATCTGCACATGCAAGAAGCTCAGTTAAGTCCAACTCGGATTAACTAAAAAATAAAAAAATATGAAAATAAATTTAAAAATATACACACCTAGTAATATCATATATCATAATCAAACTAAAAAAAAAAAAAAGAGACAATTTTGAAATAAACAAGAGAGATATCCAATCCATTATGTAAGGGGTCCTCAATAAAGTTGATGACTAACTTCTCTGGTCAACATTGTTTTGAAGGTTCCTGATAGAGTAATAGGTAGGGAAAAAATAATAATAATAAAGGCATCCAGATTGAAAAGGAAGTGGTAAAACTATCCCTTTTTACAGATAACACTGTTTTTTATAGAGAAATTCTAATCAATTCACAAAAAACCTATTAGAGCTAAAGAACGTTCAGAAGTGCACAAACTATAAGAACAATATGCAAAAATCAATTGTATTTCTGTACCCTAGCAAGAAACAATAAAGACACAAAATAAATAAAATACTTAAAGTAAATTTAACAAAAGAAGTACACTATTTGTATACTGAAAACTACAAAGTATTGTTGAAAGAAATTAAAGATGGACCTTGAAAACATTATGCTAAGTCAAATAGCCAGTAATAATAGAATGTAGATTAATGGTTGCCAAGGACTGGTATTGAATCAAATGAAGAGTGACTGCTAATGGAGATGGGTTTCTATTTGAGGTGATGAGGAGGTTCTGAAATTAGATAATGATGATACTTGCAAAATACCCAGCAAGGTAATCTTCATTTCAAAAACACTGAATTATGTATTTTAGAAAAAACACCAAACAATTTTTTTTGTACTTTTTCAAAAGTATTTGTAAAAAGCAGGTAAATGGGATAAAGTAGAACTCAAAACACAAAAAATAATGATGTTCCTATTTTAATATCTGCCTTGAGTATGTTTACTTAACACGTTTTAAAAAGCCACATTAGGAAACTTTGTATTTTGGTTACCTTTGGAGTAGGTTTAGTAATTTATTAGTGAATGCAGTGAGTAGTAGGACATGGAAATACAAGTGTTATTCAAAGGGAAATTTATAACTTGACAATTTTAGTACCTGCCCAGATGACTTACGCCAAGCCCTAGATCTGGGTTTTATGTGTCAACCATTATGGTGTTCCAAAGACCTCCACACCTCTGTAAACACCTTGTTATTCCATCAAATAATAATACTTTATCAAGTAACATTCCATTAAGTCTTCCTCTCTGACAAATATATTCTGGGTTTACACAGGGACAAGTCAATACAAAAGTGTATGTGGGTAATTGGAACAGTTTGGGAAAGATATATCACTTGTAAGTATCCATGGATATCATGATGGAAGACACTTTTTTTTTTTTTTTTTTTTAAGAATAGTTTGTTGTTTTTTAGAGAGAGAGCCACACCAGTCAGGGGGGAAGAAACTTTTAGCAAATGACACATTACCTAAATTGACAGATATTAAATCTATGGATTTGTATTTTACAAAACTTACCATACCACTTTTTCAACCTAGTATTTTACTCTACTTTGCTAGAAAATGTATTCTCAAAATAGGGGTCAATTGACAAGGAAAGCAACACTTCTGAAAAATAACCTTGATTTATTTATGAAAATTAGAAATGTGAACTTTTACTTCAGAGACCCACAATACTGCTGTAAACTTCAAAATCCCCTTGAATTCCGGCATCTTTTTGAAGTACAGTGAAGAGTTTTAATCTCTGAAAACAAAGTGACATTAAGAACAAAACAAGAGATAACAAGTTAAGCAATTTTCTTGTCTCTGTGAAAAGATGAAAAAATTGGTACCTCTGAGAAAATGTTTCCTTTAGAAATCTTACTTTTCTTTGGAAATCTTTTAAAATATGTTTATCACCTATTATAATCCAACCATCAGGTCAACATTTACATTTTTTAAGATATTTATTACAAAAACTATGTTTTAAGAGTAGCAGAAATAACAAAAAGTAAGAACAGCCAGCCAGAATATATTCCCTGCATGTGATTATTCCATGTTCCTCTTCATTTATTATCTAAATATTCAATATAGTCTCAATGGTTATATTTTAGCATTGGCATAACCATTTTGCACTTTTCATTTACTATATCATTGGCATGTTTTCATGTTGCTAAAAACGTTTGAAAATAGTTAAAAGTGCTTGTTATTTAATAAAATTAATGCACCATATTTTATTTAACCATCTATTTTCTGCATTTTTATTTTTTAAATGTTGTAACTTTTAAATTCTAGTATAATGTGTATCTTCCTGCATATAGAATTAAAAATTATTTTCTTACAACAAATTCCCTCTAAAACTTGTCTGTTATTTTTCACAAAATATCCAAATACTTTAATATTTGTGAATGGAGAAAGGGAGAAAGAGATGCTGTTAAACCACAGTAGTTAAGAGTTTGAAGTGGTTTGGACCTCTGCTCTATCATTTACTAACTGCAAGATCACATCCAGTATACCTGACCTGTCTTCGTTTTCTTTCTTCTTCTTTTTTTTTAATGGAAATATGCATACTACTTTTATTAAAGGGTTATTTGTATAAATTCATGTTGAGCACTTAGTTCAAAGTCAGGCATATACTAACTATTTAATAAATGATGATGACGACAATAATGATGCTACTGATGGTGATGATGATAACAATGGTAAAAAGGAGAAGTAATTCCAACATCTTTTCTAACATTTATGTTCTTTGATGCTAAATTTCCCCTTTGAGACGTAATGACAAAGTATATTCTAGCAGCTTTGACTTAGAGTAATACAGTAAGAAGCACATGAGTATTGGGAGGAGAGGGGTTTCAGAATAAAGAAATATAACTATTCAGGAAGGCAGGGAGATTCAGTGAGAATTCCAAGGGAATTATTTACTGTATCTGCATTTTTCCTGAACCTATTACCTGCTGGTGGTGGATTTTGTTTGTTTGTTTGTAAATACAATGAAGACTGATGTCAGTATGTTGATTATCCCTAGTACATAAAATACAATAAACCCTGAACACACTCTGTTGGTAAATGACCTTGTTTTTTTTCTAGCCTTGGGAACATAAGGAAAAGTGCATTTACTCCAAATCAGCCAGTGGCAAGGTGATACAGGGTGATGCATTCCTAGATCCTCTTCCTGCCTGCCTCGGGCATGCTCTACTCATTAGGTAGAAGTCCTTGTCCAGTATTTGTTTTTGCTCAGTGCACTGAGCAAAAGATATATGTAACATTCTGGCATCCCTTGGGCAAAAGTTGCACATAACAATAAGACAAAAGTTGATCGACTAAGATGTTCACTGTCAGTTTAGTGTGATTATTTTCAAAAATTATCTTGTACATATATTGTTCAATATTAAATACTTGTAATGTTTCATCATGGAGTATTGAGGATATTATCTTCATTATCTCTTTAATAGCATGATACAAAGCATATGATACTATTTAAAGGTCTGCTGGCTTATTGAAGGAACATTGGATGAAAGCCAGGAGATCATCAATTTATTTCTATTTTTGCATTAAATCATCCTGTGATCTTGGGCAATCGAAGGGTGTTTTACTCTTTCCTTATCTATAGATTGAGGGGGTAAATAAGATGATTCCTAAGTTTTTTCCAGCTCTAGTAAGTCAAGGAATATATTCCAGTACATACTCTAATTCCTCTTTGTTGATGAGAAAAATGAAGTCAGGCAGATTTAAGTGACTTCTTTAGTTCACACAGAGGGTAAATAATGAAAGTAGAATTTGAGCCTGGACATCTCACTTGGCTTGTCTCGAGAATAGACGATGATGTTAGCAGTAATGTAGAAGACCAATTGTGCAGAAATCAAGGAAGGAAAGAATTTCAAGGAAGCTAAGGTCAAAATGTTACAGAGAGATAGAATATAATATGATGTTTAGATTTGAAAAGTAGAAAGAGAATGGTGACTTCACTGAGTAATTTCAGTGGATTGGTAGGGATACAAGTCAGACTGAAAAGAGTTGAGAATTAAATAAAGGATTGTACAATTATGGACAGTTTTGGAAATATGTTATATCTATTAGATTGACACTGCTGGGACACATTATCTTATACTGACATTTGAATTTTATGCCAACTATAATCACACTGATATCATTGCCACCATCTTTCCTTGAAGCCATATTGACTATTGTCAATATTTTTTTATGCTTTTCCTTGGCCAGAAAATTACACAGGACAGACTGCAAAGAAAACTGGTTTACTCTGTTTTTCCGGAGATGACTCATGAGGCTTAGCCAAATTGGAATTTCACTGAAAAAAAATCCATAGATATAGTAAAATATATATTTTACCAGCATAACCATGCCAAGTACAGAACCAGTTATATCAGATTTTGGTGTGAACATACAGCCTTATCATTGTTACTAAAGAATCCTACACTTAATTCTTCTTTAGAATAGATAATGCCTAATTAGCCACTGACACATCATAATTGCCATATACTCTATTTAAATCTAGTTCTTGTTAAGGATCTCTCAGCACAGTAATAACCTTGTTGGTCAATCTGCCATACATTCTTATGTATAAGGAATCCTCTTCAAAACTTCAAGCTATTATTAAATTTTGGTGTTTGGACTTCGCCCTCACTAATAGGTTTCAGTGCTCAATAAGAAAGGGCACTTTACTTGAAAAACTTTATTTCATTTTCTTTTATATACATTTGCCAAGGGCAAGTAATGTGCTGTAACAGTGAAGTGTTGAACTGGGATATTGGAACAGCATCTAGAAGTTAGTGTCAGTTCTGTTACTAACTAGCTGTGCAAATTTGGACAATTCCCATAATGTCTTGGATATTTATATTTCTTCTTGGTGCAATATGGAGCTTTAAGAGAATGTCTAGGGACACTTCCAGTTGTAAAATGATTTGTGTATATTAATAATTTTTTGTTTTACCTACCCTAAGGCGGAAACATGGATTTGGACTTACCAGAAACACCTTGGGTACTAGCAGTCTGTTAGCACAGACAGAGTCCCCACCTTAATGTCATTTCCTTGGACACATGCAAGAGATAAACAGGAGCTGAACAACTTCATTAACAAGTATTATATAGTGAAGCTACAGAGGACCAACTGTGAGTGAAAGTGCAAAACAGAATATGTCAAGGGGATGCTGAAGGATAACTTCAAATAATATGGCACAGCCGTGAGCGTGCTGCAAAGAACACAGCGAACACTGTAGCTCAGTACACTGGAAAAAGGAATCAGCTTTTAAACAAAACAAATTCTGGTTGAATAGAATTCCTAAAGGTAGAGGCATCTGATCCCCGAGCTCTGTAAACAGTGGCCACATTGTCAAGCCAGAGATTAATCTCTATGAGAGTCTCTTGAGATAAAGACTGTTCACAATGTCTCTGGTGTGTTCCCAGGACCAGAAATTGTTGTCAAGGGCATACCTAGTGGATGGAAATGGTGATAGTCATTGAGGCTCTCCTACTGGGCCTCATTCATTCTGGAACATTAATGCAGAATGTGCTGAATAAAAAGTATTTCGTGTATGTTGAATCTCTCTTTGTACCATTACTTGGGGAGGTGGGTTTCACGAGGTAATTCACTTTATAAGATGTTTGCTGGCAGTTATAGTCTCTTCTCCTTTTTCCCTCTTCCTTCCAATTATGTAATTTTTATTTAAAGGGATATTTGCAGTTACGTTTCTGAATTCTTCAGAGTATCCAAACTTCATTATAATTCTGTCAGCTTCCTACATCTTTCTCAATGGAATATTTTGCTCCTCCTCCCCAAATATTTCATTATATGTAGTTTGTATCTTCCTACCTTAATTCAGTGTTCTCTATCAAAGAACATAGTAGAGTCATCCAGACAGCACCTTACCCTGGAACGGTGGTTTTAGAAACTCTGGGCTCATGAGCATCTGCAGTTTTTCCATGTTTCAGGGTGACCCCAATCTGTAGCCATGTTTGAAAGTCATGACTCATCTAGACAGTTTTTAGTATCTTTTGTTTTTAATGTGTGACAGACAGACCTATAATTTATTTCTTGATAGATTCTGTGCAGTCCAGTAATCTTTTCTTTTTGTGACTAAAATCCTGAGGACTTCCCTACTTTGGTGTTTTTAGTTAAAGTGATAAGTGGCTTGATGTGTAAGTGACTTTAGATTCAAGAAGTATCTCTGGCCCTGAACTCAACCCTGTGCCAAGCACTATACTCAATGCATCTATTTTCATTTTTCTTGTAACTATACCAACAACTAAATTAAATAGATGTTATTGTCCTCAGTTCACCAAGAAGAACACTGAGAGTCAAAATTGAAGATTATTTTTCTGAGGTCAGACTAATCAATCGCTAATTAAAAACCAAATTTCTTGGATCCTGTTTCTGCACTCTCTTTCATTAGTGGTGTTTTCCAGGTGAATTTCAAGGTCAAGATGGAGAGATCGGAGCCCATTTTCCTATAAATATTGCTTTGTTTCTTCTGCTCAGTGACCCTGCTCTTCCCACAATAAAATAGATCTATCATTTTGCTATTTGCTCAGAGTTCTGAGGACCACCTTTCCTTGTTTATTTTCACAGTGGGCATTCAACTACCTGAAAATTCTTTATACCATCTGAAGACTTGATTCTGAAAGCCTTTGTCATCCAGACCATGGTATTGTTTATCGACTGTGTATTTTACCCTTGCTGTTCTGTTTCCAGTAGAAGATGACCCTCCTTAAAGCCTTGTCATGCCATTTTAGTTGCCTCTGAATTAAACATTTTTTTAAAAATATGTTTTTATTGGTTTTTTAGAGAGAGAAGAAGGTAGAGAGAAATAGAAACATTGATGAGAGAGAAACATCGATTGGCTGCGTCCTGCATGCCCCCCACTGGGGATCGAGTCTGCAACCTCTGCATGTGCCCTGACCAGGAATCCAACTGGGACCTCTCAGTCCATGGGATGATGCTCAATCCACTGAGCCACACCGGCTGGGCTGAATTAAACATTTTAAAGGCCTTTTGAAAAAAAAGTTGAAAGAACAATTACATTCACTTCCCTATTTAATGTGTATTTATTCTTTCAAATACTGTAGTCCATTCATGGCTCTTTCTCATATAAACTTTTCCTTGTTTTGTCTCCAATTATTTACAGATTCTGTTCAATAAATTTTGGAACTGAAAATAAAATTCATCAGTTTTGTACTTCCCAAGTTCTGGGACATGCCAAGTTGACAATGCCTGCAATCAGGCAGTCTGTTGGACTGAGTAGCTAATTGAAACTATAGGTTGGAATATTTCTAAGGTATTCTCAATAATGACTAAGGCACATCCATTAATTCAGTCTTCCTACAACTTCTTTACACCCTTAATGCAATTTTTGGAGACTGGCCACATATTATCCCAATGATTGTTCAACTTGCTTCTGCCTTTAAAATATTTTAAAAACTCCTAAACCCAGCTTTGGAATTTTTTTTGCAAGGCATTCTACAATGTCTTTTTTTTGTGCTTGGTTTTACGAACCTGTGTGGGCTTTGCTGATTTTTTATTTTTATTTTTTTACAAAAAGAAATTTTAAAAACCATTTCTAAATATGTGGTCATTTAAAGTAGAGAATGTGTTGTTATTTATGTGAAAAATACTATTAATAATTAGCAAATTGTTCAAGTATCTTTTGTACATTGTTTTGAAGCTACTTGACTGTATTATATTTTTTTCAATTTAAAGCAGCTTCTGAAATTTCTGTTCAATTTAATTGGTCTCTCTGTTTGTTTCCATATCATTTGTACACTCTTTAATTTGTATATTTTTGAAATTTTCTGATTTTCTATTGCAAATACCATCCCCTCCTTTATTTTTAAAAATAAATATTATCTTGGCTATTCTCATGTGTTTAGTTTTCCACTTTAATTTTAAAGTCATTCAGTCAAGTTCCAAATGAAAAAATCACCTTGGAAATAATTTGGGATTTTATTGTATTTTAGGGTAATTGGGGAAGAAATAACATTTTTATTTACAGACACATAATATGAGTTTCCATTCATCAAAATGAAACTAATTTGTACCACATTTCACAAATTCTAAGCAGACAAAGGTGATGCAGTTTTCTTTCAAAGCCATCGAATCTTTGTTTATTGCTGCATTTGCATTTTAAACTATATTGAAATATATACACAAGCGGGATAAAAGTAGGTTTACAGTTGTGAGTATGTGAAACACAGGGTTTATTTTTGTATTAGTATTTATTAATTAGTGTATTATTTTCCGTACAGAAAACTGTTACATAGTATATAAATGGGGTAAGGTAATGATTAATTATATCTAATTGTTGTCACTATATCTTCTTTTTTATTAACTTGTGCTCTTTTCTTAGAGTTCAATTATTCTTGATATCAGTATTGTTCGCCTTGATTTATTTTAAGCTCTTTTTTATGATGAAATTCTTTTTATTTAATTTATTGGGTGACATTGGTTAATAAAGTTACATATGTTTCAGGTGTATAATTCTATAATACATCATCTGTACATTGTATTATGTGTTCACCACCCAAGTCAAGTCTCCTTTCAACACAATTTATCCCCCATTTACCTGCTTCTACCTCCTCCTATCTCCCTTTTCCTCTGGTAATCAACATACTGTTGTCTGTGTCTATCAGGTTATTTTTTTACTGTGTTTTTTTTTTTTTTTTTTACTTAATCCCTTCACCTTTTTCACCCAGCCCAATATTCCCAATACCACTTATTGAATAGACTATCTTTACCCCATTGTATATTCTTGCCTCTTTTGTAAACTATTAATTGACTAGAGGTGTTAGTTTATTTCTGTGCTCGCCATTCTATTCCATTGATCTATATGTCTATTTTTATGCCAGTACCATGATGTTTTAATTACTATGGCCTTGTAGTATAGTTTGATATCAGGTAGTGTGATTCCTCCAACTTTGTTCTTCTATCTCAAGAATACTGTGGTTATTCGGTTCGGGGTCTTTTGTGGTTCCACATAAATTTTTGGAATATTTATATGGAACCACAAAAGATGGTTCTGAGAATTATGCCATTGGTATATTGGTAAGAATTGTCTTGAATCTATAGATTTCTTTGGGTAGTATGGATATTTTAATGATGTTAATTATTTCTTTTTTTTTTTTCACAAGAGAACAAATTCATTTTAGTTAATTTTCAATAAATTTAAATCCTTGAGGGGTACAGCATTACACGGATTCTGTGTCCAATAGCCTTAGTGGGAAAGTTGCTTCGGAATTTAGCACGAACCATGCCACTATTTCCATGAGCACGAGTTACCTTTCCCCAGATTACTCTGGTTTGGTTTGGTTTGCCACCAGGAGTCACTGTGTTGTTCTTTGCTTTGTACACATAAGCACATCTCTTGCCCAGATAGAATTCAGTTTCATCTTGAGCATAAACACCTTCATTTTTAAGAAGAGCTGTGTGCTCCCTCTGGTTCCGGAGACCCCGTTTATAACTGGCAAAAATGGCCTTGGACCACAGCCTTCCAGACATATTTGTCCTTATAGAAGTCCTGTTCCAGGCAGGCCATCAGTCCTCCATCTCCTCCATCCTGTCCTCCCTGTTGCTGGGATCCATCAAAATCAATGCCTGGCCTATGTTAATTATTTCTACCCATGAGCACAGTATATACTTCCACTTATTAGTATCTTCTTCAGTGTCTTATAATTTTCCCAGTGTAGGTCTTTTGTATTCTTGGTTAAATTAATTCCTATGTATTTTATTCTTTTTGAAGCACTTGTGAATGGGATTTTTTACTTAGTTTCCCTTTCTGATAGATCGTTATTGGTGTATAAAAATGCAACTTATTTTTTGATATCTATTTTGTATCCTGCTACTTTACTGAATTCATTTATCAGTTCTAGAGGTTTTTTGGTAGAATCTTTAAGGTTATCTATGCATAGTGTGGTGTTACCTGCAAATAATGACAGTTTTACTTCTTCCTTTCCAATTTGGTTGCCTTTTATTTCTTCATCTTGTCTGATTGCTGTGTCTAGAATTTCCAGTACTATGTTGAATAAGAGTGGTGCAAATAAATATTCCTGTCTTGTTTCCAATCTTAAGGGAAATGTTTGTAGTTTTTGCCCACTGAGTACAATGTTATTTTGGTGAGAATTTTAGCATCTATGTTCATCAGGGATATTGGCTTATAATTTTTTTCTCTGTAGTGTCTTTATCTGGTTTTAGAAGTAGGATAATGCTGGCCTCATAAAATGAGCTTGAAAGTCTTTCCTCCTCTTGAAACTTTTACAATAGTTTGAAAGTATAGGAGTTAGTTTGTTGTTGTTATTGTTTTGAATGTTTGGTAAAATTCACCTGTGAAGCCATCTGGTCCAGGACTTTTGTTTGTTGGGAATTTTTTAAATTATTTCTTCAATTTATTTCACTGGTTGTAATCAGTCTATTCAGATTATCTGACTCTTCCTTATTTAGTTTTGGAAGATAGTATGCTTCTAGGAATTTATCCATTTCATCCAGACTATTTAATCTGTTTGCTTATAGTTGTTCATAATATTTGCTTATAATCCTTTGTATTTCTTAGGTGTCAGTTGTTACTTCTCTTCTTTAATTTCTGATTTTATTTATTTGGGTCTTCTCTCTTTTTTTCTTAATAACTCTGATTAAAGGTTTTTCAATCTTGTTTATCTTTTCAAAGAACTGGTTCTTGGTTTCATTGATCTTTTATATCATTTCTTGAGAAAGGCCTGTAATGCTATAAATTCCCCTCTTAGGACTGCTTTCGCTGTGTCTCACAGATTTTTGTTTGATATGTTCTTGTTTGTTTCAAAGTATCTTTTGATTTTGTCCTTGATCTTATTATTAACCTATTCATTGTTTGTTTGTTTTTTAAAAAATTTTTTTCTTTATTGATTTTAGGGAGAGAGGAAAGGAGAGAGAGAGGGATAGAAAGATTGATGAGAGAGAACATCTATTGGCCTGCATGTTCCCCACTGGGGATTTGGCCCACAACCTGGGCATGTGCCCTGACTGGGGATCAAACCGGCAACCTCTTGGTGCATGTGTCGATGCTCAACCACTGAGCCACACCGGTCGGGACCATTCATTGTTCAGTAACATTTTATTTAGCCTCCATGTTTTTGTGCATTTTTTATTTTTATTTTTAATTTATCTTTATTATTGAAAGTATTACAGATGTCCCCCATTGACACCTTCTACCCTACCCCTGTCTCCCAGGCCTTCACCACACTATGTGTGCTTTTCAGTTTTTTTTCTTGTGATTGTGGTCAGAGAAAATGCTTGATATAGTTTCAATCTTCTTAAAATTATTCAGTCTTGTTTTGTGTCCTAACATGTGATCTATCCTAGAAAATGTTCTATGTGTACTTGAAAATAATGTATAGTCTGCTGCTTTGGTATGAAATGTTCTGAGGATATTAATTAAACCACCTAATCTAGTGTGTCATTTAAGACCACTGTTTTTTGTTGATATTTTGTCTGAAAGATCTATCTTTTTATATAATTGGGGTGTTAAAATCCCCTACAATTACTGTATCACTATTGTCTCTCTCTCTTTATGTTCATCAAAATTTGCTTTACTTATTTAGGTGTACCTATGTTTGGTGCATAAATATTTACAAGGGTTATATCCTCATGTTTGATTGCTCTCTTTATCATTATGTAGTGTCCTCCTTTGTCTGTTACTACAGTCTTTGTTTTACAGTCCGTTTTGTCAGGTATAAGTATTGCTACCCGAGATTTTTTTTTTCTTTCCATTTGCATGAAATATCTTTTTCCATCCCTTTACTTTTAATCTGTGTATATATTTCCTTCTGAGGAGGGTCTCTTATAGACAGCATATATATGGGTCTTATTTTCTTATCCATTCAGCTATCCTGTTCTTTTGATTGGAAAATTTATATTTTAAATTAATTTTTAGAGAGAGAGAGAGAGGAAGGGAGAGGGAGAGTGAGAGAGAAGTATTGATGTGAAAGAAAGACATTGATTGGCTGCCTCCCACCCACTTCCACCTACCCCTACTCCCTTTTTCCTTGGTTATCACCACACTGTTGTTTGTGTCTGTGTGTTTATATATATAAAATAAGTCTACTCCATGTAGCCTCTGTTTCTTTTTTGTTCATTAGTTTATTTTTTCATTCAATTGTAAATGATGGCTTTGCTGGGTAAAGTAGTCTTGGCTTGTTTTCAATCACTTTGAATATTTCATGCCCTCGCCTTCTGGCCCGAAATATTTCTGTTGAAAAATCAACTGACTATTATATGGGAGCTCTCTTGTTGGTAACTAACTGCTTTTCTCTTGCTGTTTTTTTTTTTTAACTTTATTGTTGAATGTATTACAGATGTTCCTCATTTTCCCCCCATTGACCCCCTCCTCCCCATTCCTGCCCTCCTCCTGCCTTTCCCCACACGGTTGTCTGTGTCCATTGGTTATGCATATATACATATAAGTTCTTTTGTTTATTTATTCCCACCCTCCAACCCTCCTTCCCTTTGAGGTTTGTCAGTCTAACAACCAATTTATACTTCTTAATCCCTTCACCTTTTTCACCCATTACCCCAACCCCCCTCCCATGTGGCAACCAACAATATTTTTCTGTATCTATGAGAATGTTTCTGTTCTGCTTGTTCATTTTGTTTGTAGATTCAATTGTCGATAGATATGTATTCATTGCCATTTTGTTTGTTCATTTTTTTTTATCTTTTTCTTTAAGAGGACCCTTCAACATTTCATGTAATACTGGTTTGGTGGTGATGAACTCCTTTAGCTTTTCCTTGTCTGGGAAACTCTTTAAATGGCCATCAATTCTAAATGACAGCTTTGCAGGATAGAGTAATCTTGGTTGTAGGCTCTTGTTTTGCATCACTCTGAATATTTCTTGCCATTCCCTTCTGGCCTGCAAAGTTTCTTTGGAGAAATCAGCTGACAGTCTTATGGGAACTTCCTTGTAGGTAACTAACTTCTTTTCTCTTGCTGCTTTTAAGATTCTCTCTTTGTCTTGAACCTTTTGCATTTTGATGATGATGTGTCTTGGTGTGGGCCTCTTGGGGTTCATTTTGTTTGGGACTCTCTGTGCTTCCTGGACTTGTATGTCTGTTTCCTTCACCAAGTTTGAGAAGTTTTCTGCCATTATTGTTTCAAATAGGTTTTCGATTTCTTGTTCTCTCTCTTCTCCTTCTGGCACCCCCAAGATGCAAATGTTGACACGCTTGAAGTTGTCCCAGAGGCTCCTTACACTATCCTCATTTTTTGGATTCTTTTTTCTTTTTGCTGTTCTGATTGGGTGTTTTTTGCTTCCTTATATTCCAAATCGATGGTTTGCTTCTTGGCTTTACCTACTCTACTATTGAATCTCTGTAAACTATTCTTTATTTCAGTTAGTGCCTCCTTCATTTCTGACTGGTCCTTTTTTATGCTCTTGAGGCCCTCTCTAAGTTCACTGAGGTTCTCACTAAGTCCATTGAGCATCCTTATAAGCAGTGCTTTGAACTCAGCATCTGTTAGGTTGCTTATCTCCATTTCGCTTAGTTCTTATCCTGGAGTTTTGTTCTGTTCTTTCATTTGGGACCTGTTTCTTTGTCTCCTCATTTTGGCTGCCTCCCTGTGTTTGTTTCTATGTATTACTTAGCGAGAGGTATGGGGCTAGCTGAGACCAGATGCTGCTTGTTTGAAAGAATTTAGGAAAAGCTGAAGCAGGATCCAAGACAGGCCAATCCTATGGTAAAGCAACTGGCAACAGCTTGGGTGGGCCTGAAAGCTGGGTGGGGCGGGGCCTCAGGGAATCACCAGGGCGGGGCAAACAATGTGAGCCAGGTTGCTGGAGTAACAGATATAGTGGCTGTGTGCCGCCCCAGGGAAGGGCTCACCAAAGGAACAAAGGCCTCAGACAGCACGTCTGCCCAGGAGAAAGCTGCCTCTCCAGGCCTCGCTCCAATGCCAAACAGCTCTGTTCTTCCCCATAAGATTCTGGTGCCTTTCAAGCTGCCTCCCCCACGCTGGAGCCTGGAGGGAGCGAGTCAGAGTAAGTCCGTGCAGTAGGTCCTTTAAGAGGAGCTGCTGGGGCTCCAGCCGCTTCAGCCTCAGTTCCCGCTGGTTTTTCCAGCCAGAAGTGATGGGGACTTCTCTTCCTGGCACTGGAACCCTGAGCTGGGCGCCTGGTGTGGGACGGGGACCCCTCAGTCCTCAGGGAGAACCTTCCCAGCCGAGGTATCCTCCTAATTTTTATCCGCCACAGGTGGGTGTGGGACCAGGCCGTCGTGCCTCCGCCCCGCCTACCAGTCTCGATGTGGCTGCTTCTTTAATGTCGTAGTTGTAGGACTTCCATTCAGCTTGATTTCAGGCGGTTTTGAGTGATGGTTGTTCTGTAGTTTAGTTGTAACTTTGATGTGGTTGTAGGAGGACATGATACCGCGTTTACCTACGCCGCCATCTTGACCAGGCTCTCGCTGTTTTTAAGATTCTCTCTTTGTCTTTAACCTCTGCCATTTTAATTATAATGTGTCTTGGTGTAGGCCTCTTTGGGTTCTTCTTGTTTGGGACTCTCTACACTTCCAGGACTTGTGTGTCTTTTTTCTTCACCAGGTTAGAGAAGTTTTTGGTCATTATTTCTTCAAATAGGTTCTTGATCCCTTGTTCTCACTCTACTTCTTCTGGTATCCCTGTGATGTGGGTGTTGTTATGCTTCATATTGTCACAAAGGTCCTTTAAATTGTCCTTTTAAAAAAAAAAATATTCTTTTTTCTGCTCTGATTGGGTATTTTTTCTGCCTTGTCTTCCAAATTGATAATTTAATCTTCTTCATCCAACCTACTATTTATTCCTTCCAGTGAATTCTTCATTTCAGATATTGTATTTCTTATTTCTGACCGGTCCTTTTTTATGGTTTCTACATTCTTTCTCATGCTGTCGAGCATTCTTATAACCATTACTTCGGACTCTATATCTGATAAATTGCTTGCCTCCATTTAATATAGCTCTTTTTCTGGAGATTTTTTCCTGTTTTTCCATTTGGGGTCTGCTGCTTTGTCTCCCCATTTTGGTTACCTGTTTGTGTTTGTTTCTATATATTAGATAGATCTGCTATGACTCCGAGTCTTCATGGGGTGGCTTTATGTAATAGTGTCCCATGGGGTCCAGTGGTGCAATCTCCTTGGTCACCTGGGCTGGATGTTCCAGGAATGTCCCTTGTGTGGGTTACGTGGGCTTTCCTGTTGTAATTCAGTCTTGATTGCTGTTGGCCCATTTATGCATGGGATCAACCTTCAGGCTGGCTGACTCTGAGGCTCAACCCCGACCATGGTGTGTGAGCTGCTATTCAGTTGCTGACCACACGAAGCAGAATTCATCTCAGCAGGTCTTGCATCTGCTGAGATCTCCCTTTGGATATGCTGCTTATAAAGCTTTATTGGATCCTGCTCTGATGTCTGAAGCTGGCCACTGGGTGTGTTGATTCTGGGTAATTTGGGAGAGACACTGGTGAAGGCCAATATAAGACACTGCTTATGACTGGCCCTGGACAACCTGTTTGCAGCTGCAAGTGATCCGCATCCTAGCTGCATGCCAGAAGAACTAAGATGCTCACCAAGGCTGGTTTTTACCAGCACCGAGCCCAGGAGCAAGTCAGTAGAAGTCCCAAGGCACCCCGAGATTCACCTCCACCTATATCTGTCTGCTGGCTGATGGGTGAGGCTATTGCTTTCTCCCAGACTGATGCCACAGAGCAGAGTGCTCCATCCAAGAAAGATGGCATCTGCAGAAAGGGAGAATGATTCAGCACAAGGCTGATTCCCCTTCACCTCTAGAGCCACAAACCCCAGACTCTCCTCACACAACTCTAGTCTGCTCTGCCCTCACTCTCTCAGAGCCCAGGGTGAGGGGCTGCAAACAAAATGTTTTATATTAGCCCTTTAAGAGGGTGCCTCTGTCTCTAGCAGACTCCTGTCTCTCCCTGATGGACAGATCCCACTGCCTTTCACAATCAGATGTTATGTGGGTACCTCTTCCTGAGTCTGGTGTCTGGGCTAGGGAGCCAGTTTGGGGTTTAAACCCCACGCTTTTCCGGTAGAAGCCCCCATAGCTGAGATATTCTCGGTAACTCAGCCACCGCCTTTGAGAGCAGAGCCAACCCTTTCTGTGTTTCCTTACTTCCTACTAGTTTCTTTGTGGCTTCTTTTGTAAATCCTTGGTTATAAGACTTCCCTTCGCTAGCAGCTAGTCTTCAGTGGGTTATTCAGGATGACTGTTCTATACTTTAGTTGTAATTCCAGTTTGGCTCTGGGAAGAGGTGAGTGTAGCTTTCACCTACTCTTGGATTCCCTAATTGAAATTCTTACTCTGACAGTTTTCCTTACAATAGCAGATTTTTTTCAAAATCTATTGTACTTATCTTTTTACTTTGTACTTCTAATTTTGTAATTATTTAAAAAATATGTTTTTATTGACTCTAGAGAGAGGAAAGGAGAGATGGAGAGAGAGTGATACATTGATGAGAGAAACATTGATCAGCTGCCTCCTGCATGCCCCCTGCTGGAGATTGAGCCCGCAACCCAGGCATGTGCCCTGACTGGGTATCAAACCTGTGACCTCTTGGTGCATGGGACAATGTTTAAGCAACTGAGCCGCACCAGCCAGGGCTAATTTTGTAATTCTTGTATGCTACATTTCATCTCTAGTTATCTTTTTTATTTAATGTGACTGTATCTTATCTCTCCAACTAAATTAATCTGCTTCTTTGGGGGCAGAAATGAGTCTTGGAGAATGTGGCTTAATGAACAGTGAATCTCACTAGACTATGTGGCATCACTAAATTGATTAGTCATTAAATGAAACACATTGCAACAGGCTACCTGGGAAATTCCCATGTGTGGGCACACGTGAAGTGCCTGGCCGAGAGACAGCAATGTCAGCATGATCCAGTAAGTGGTACACTTGGAGATCCTGGTGTTATTACCTCTAATCTCCTGAGGTAGACATTATGGCTTCAAAAAGTTAAGTAAATGGCCCAAATTATTCAGATTATAAGTGGCAGAATTTATAAATAAATCTATAAATTGGGATAAACAGCCAGGGAAACTTGGATCAACTTGATCATTGAATTAACTGGTTTAGGATTCTTTAAATTATTCTATAATTGATAAATGATTTCTTTTACAACCTAGGGTAGGAATTTAAAATTCAGGCTGTGGAAAATGGAGAAATAAGAGATATGATCCCAGCAGGTTGATGTAGAAATGTGAATGTAATAGGTTCTCAGGTAACACAATCACATACTGGATGTGACTTAACATACTGGCTGTTCCCTCTGCTAGAATGCTTGCCCTACACTTTCCTTCCTAGCTAAATAATATTCCAGAGTCATCTGAAGAATCTCCTCCTTGGTGACATCATTTTTGCACAACAGAGACTAAGATGTATGTTTATTAAAGGCCCCACTGTACATTACGTGTACCTTCATCTAGAGCACTTGGCAGGATACTTGACCAGTTGCTTTAGACCCATTTGCTCATTAGACATAGCTCTAATGAGAAGACAGGGGCCGTGGCTTTTCACTGGAATAATCCTAGCACCAAGCACTGTGTCTTTCATGTAACAAGCACGCAAATAAATATATGAGAGCAGAAGGGTGAAGGTCAAGAAAGGAACTCAGGCTTTCCTGCATTGCCCACTTATATTACTGCTTCCTCGCTGCAGGCTACATCTGCTTCTCATTCGGAAACAAACCAATCCAAAGCTAAAAGGTTTTAGCCAGAAACACTGTGTGTGTGTTTCTGTTTCCTAAACCAAGGACACTAATCATATTTTTTGGATGCAAGTACATTACATAGAATATAAACTTGGTAGCTTATTTTAAAAATGATCTAATTGCAGGCCTATTACTTAAGTGGGCCACTCTGACTGTAACAAAGTCTCAGTGTGGGTACATACTTCACCCAGTATATGTAACTGGGTGAAGGTAGAGTGACTATGACATATTTGGCTGTGTTTTGATTATATGTCCCCTCTTCATGTCTATACCTTTTAACCCAGGCTACAGTACAAATAAGAAAAGCCTTATAAAGCCCAAGAAACTAGTCACCACACCCTTGATTAAACTGTCAGAAATATGTAAATATATGCTTCCTTTCTTTATATTCCAATGTTATTCATAGATGTAAATTTGGAATTTAAGGAGTTCAAAGATTCTATTGCCAGCCAAATCAATAATTGGACTTCCTCTCAAACAAGGATATTTTATTTTCCAAAACTTATAGCTAGTTGATCTTTTTAAAATATATATTTGAACAAAAGACCTATAAATATAAAAATAATATGCATATTTTGAAGTGCAGTAACTGAGACATATAAGAGAAAAGCAGGCAAATCATAACTTAAAAGGAGGAGAAGTTTTAGGTGAAGGAGAGAAACAACTAAGTGATTAAAACGACAGTTTGCTTTGGCTTTTCAGATAAGAATTTGTGGGGAGAGGAAAGTATATTGCTTGTTTTGAAGATGCATATTTTTATCCTTTTACTTTTATTTTTTTTAAAAATTCGAGAGAGTGACAATTTTTAAAAGCTTACCTAGCTAGCTACATGAATGAAAAAGTATAAAAAGTATCCTATAGGGGGCACTCGAGTACTATGAACTGAAGCATCTGCTTTTTCTAGTCAGATTTTGTTTAGATGAAAAGGGGTAAACCCTTTTCATAGTACACATTTTCATATTACCTTTTACATGAAGAACAAAACTGAGTAAAATAAACAAAAATACTCTTTGTCATGCTTCTCCTATTCCCCATCGAAAGACAAAGGGATATTAAAACGTGTGATTAAAGGCATTCTGAAAGCATAAAGTTCTGACAGTGCAGACAGCTGAGTTGGTCTGCATTTTCAAGATTCCAAATAAGGTTTCTTCTACATTTTAGTCCAGTGCCAGAGACAATTCCCAGCCTCTCTGGAGACATTTAGTTGTACAAAACAGTAAAAAGCAGAGTCGTGTGTCTCATTCTCTCTGGGTTTTAAAGCAGAATGATATGAGAAACAATTTAAATTACTTTTGAAACCATATTCCTAAGGAGCATTTAGTCTACACTAGCAAAGAGAGGTAACAAATGATGGTGATTCCTTTTTTGGGGGCTGGGAGTGGGGAAAGATGGGGGCAAAACTAAAACTGATTCCAGTACTTCTGGGCCAGACATGTTACCTAAGTGACGCTTTGGTAGCTAAGACTGGATTTTAACCAAAACCTAAATGGACACCAGCATTGGCACCAAATGAAGTAAAAAAACAAACAAAAACCAAACAAATTAAAGTGATGGGGAAAATGTTTCATTTAGGCTTTAAAATTGTGGATTTAAAAAATTTGCTTTTTGTTTTAATATGGTCAGTACCAGGGCAGTTTAAAAATTAACCTCTAGCCCTGGCCGGTTTGGCTCAGTGGTTAGAGCATCGGCCTGTGGACTGGTGAGTTGTGGGTTTGATTCTGGTCAAGGGCACGTACCTTGGTGGCAGTTCATCCCCAGCCCTGGTCAGGGTTGTGCGGGAGGCAACCAGTCGATGTGTCTCTCTCACATCGATGTTTCTCTCTCTCCCTCCCTCCCACTCTATCTGAACAAAAATGGAAAATTATCCTCGGGTGAGGATTTAAAAAAAAATTAACCTCTAGATGCCTCCAGAATAGAGCTATGCACCCATTAAGCACATTGAATGCTGATCTCGCCACTAAATTTCCCACTGTGGTGCTTCACAGTGCGATCACTTAGAGAATGTTTTACTTCTGTTCTTCTTCACACAAGCAAGCTCAATACGTGCCTTTGATTTCAAAACAGACATGTATGAGTGCTAAGCATTTCTCTTCATGACCTCGCTCACCACTATCACAGTGGTAAACAATGAAGTCACTTCTAGTGCCATTTGTAAAGTCCATAACTTGAAACACCTGCACTCAGGTATGATTGAGTCCTACAGCCTGTTTGCATTATAAACCAAGATAGCAACCCTGCTTCCCCTATGATTAGAGCTCAAAACTATTTCCTTCATAAAATTGGGTTATTTGTAATCTTTAACAATGATTTGAGAAGAATCCCAGCTTCTTGATGTGCTTTGAAAGCATGAAACTTTAAATATAAGACAATTTATAACTAAAGTTCCTTAGATTTTATAGTTATTATGGCCAAAGACATCGGATTTTCTGGAACAGTCTCAAGTAGAAATATTCTGTCCTAATACCAAATAATTATATTTATTAGTTTGTGTGTGCTAGTTTTTATTTGGAAACCGTGGCTGCCATAAATCTAAGGTGTGTGGAGGAGAAGAAGACAGAGGGAACCAGCTTCAGAGCTACAAAGCCAGCCTGGCGGCTGCCTCCATGGCATCACTGAAGCTATAATTTGCTTTCACTTGCAACCTACTGTTTGGAGCACGGTTGGTACTAGGAACTCCGCAGCCAAATTCAGTCCTTTAATATTAATTACTTATTAAAATTATTTGTCCTTTAATATATTTTATTTTGTGTGAACAACAGAGTGTGTTACTTTTTCTGAACCATTTTCACAGTGGTTAGGTGTCCCTTTGTGCAAATGGACAAACTGATTCATCTTCTAAGTTTGGGATAAAAAGTAAAGATTAGTATCAACAATCCTTTGACTACTTGTGTATATTTTCTGAATGTGGATCAATTTGTGGTTATGTGTATGTATATATATATATACATCTTTTTCAAATAATTGTAATATAGTTTTTAGGAAAAGTCTGATAGAAAATATAAAAATTGTTTCTTGTCATTTTCATTCACCTCCTTTTGAGAAGAAATAACAGGATGTTAAATTGGATTAAATTGGAATTGGTATCCACATAAAAGTATAAAATGAATACTTCTTTTAAAAAATAAATGCATCCAATCACAAAGAAAGACCGAATAACCAAAAATGTTCTTGGTCATCCTAAGTCCAACCATAGCTTGTTCATCCTCTTCTACCTCTTCTGTTGTGTACTTCTGAGTAACTTTGTCCTAACACGCTTTTTATTGCTGTTGTTAGGTGTTAAGAGTTGGAGAACAATGTGAAGGTAGCTTTGGTAAAGTCAGTTTACATCGCAGAATATAGCAATGGAAAGTTATAAAAGCATTTAATGGTCTCTCAGCTATAATTTAACTTTGCTTGTATTCATGCATAATCACACATTTTCACAAATCTTGATAAATATATCTAGGTCCAAATGTCACTATTTTTCTTCCCACAAAAAGAGGCTTGACACAAAATTAGGGCACTCTGTTCTGGACCAGAAAGCTCCTTTTGCATTTGCGTTTTTATTGTGATTAAAAAGTGTAATTTTTATAATAGAAAACACTTTCAGAGGGCAAGAGACATTTCTTATGAGACAAATAAATGTTCCTACTTAGAAAAAAATAAATGATGTTTTGAAAAAGTTAGTTCTATAAGTTTTCTTTAAAGCAAACAGTTTTAAGAAATGCAACAACTCAGCACTAACTGTATTCCTCTTACCACACACCTGTTCAGCACTCACTCTGCGAGAGGTACTTTGTCCAAATGAAGTTGTAGACAGCCTCTGATTAGCAGTTCCCAGTAGGAATTACACTAGGCACATTTTAAGGAAAGGTTTGTTTTTTCTCTTCTTTCTTTCTTTTTATTATTTTTGCTTCTCTTTGCTGTTTTATTTTTTTAATTTGCTTAATGAGGGCCATTTTTTATAAAGAAATAGAAAAAATAGGTAATTGCTTTCTTATAAACTCCACCATCTAAAGCAAAACAGTTTTCCCAAAGTATAAAACTAAACTTGGCCAAAGATACTGTAGCTCCAAAGTACACCTTAGATTTTAACAGTAACTAATTTTATGAAAGTATATGTAAAATGCAATTAATATAATTTTGGTATCTCCTCAGTTTTCTGTCAGTTGCTTGTACCTACTTCTATTTTTGTCATTGTGTTAGCCCATTTACTTCCGATATAGAGATGTATTACATGGCAGAAGGACCAGGGAACAGCAGATATAGGAAAGATTCCACAAGTTCAAGGGAAGAAGTGAAAGCCATTAATCAGTAGTATGGCAAAGTGTCTCTAGGTGTCTATTGCAGGGAAAGTCCATGCAAAAAGATCACGTTTGGGGGGATTAGAGATTGTGAAATGCTAAAGAGTACATAAATAGTAAACTTAAGAAAAATATCATTTGGATGTGAAGTAGAAAATTATTAAATAAAGTGGCTAAAACACTTGCCAGGCCCCCCAAAATATCAACAGTAAACATAAATAAATGAATAAAAGTTGAACAAGACTTTCTCAGTGCCCCTTTTCGTCCTCTGATTCTATGTGAATCCACAACACAGCAGAATTCACTGACTCTGATTAATCTGTAAGTTATCACTGGCAATATTTCTGATTGTTCTAAAATCTGAACATTTCTGAATTTGCTACCAAGTTCTAGATCAAAGGAGGTACTGCATGCTGGGTGACTAAATGCTGGTACCAATCTTCAAGATACTTAAATATGTTTTATGGTTTCTTATTCAACAGAAGGCTCAAGTTTCTTTACAAAGGTTTATCTGTAAAGATATCTTCCAAGAAAGATGCAGCCCTGATTTTTTCCCGTGGTCTCAGCAGTGGCCTTTACACGTCATACCCGTGGTTTACAAAAAGCATGGTTCCCGTGAGATTCTGGAAAGCCCGCCCATTAGCACAGAGATTCCATTTGATTGTGATTGTAAGCTTTGCTAGTGCAAGAGCTGTATTTATTTTCTTCAGAGTTGTTTGCTCAGTGCTGAGTGCTGTGGCTTTTACAGAATATACAGCTATTGAGTGAGTGAACAAATTCAAACCCCCTGGGCTACCACCCTCTGAGCTATAAAAAGTCTGAAGTATCAGAGAAGCTCACCACGTAATAGGAAAGAGTCAGAAAACTATTCAAGAACTGTCTCTGACATAAAATGTGTGACCTCAGAGTAGTCACCTTTCTTGTCTTTGAGTTTTTCCACCTGTAAAATGTGGTCAGTTGGATGTGTCCATGGGCTATGCATATATGCATATATGTTCTTTGGTTTGTAACTTCTGAAGACATATCCAAAAAACAAAATAGGATTTGTCTCTTGAGACGGTACTACTATTATGGAAGCAATTGTTGCCTGATAAGGTTGTCTAAATCAGTAAAGACTCCTTTCCTTCCTTGCCTTTCTACTGTTAAAAGTTTATCAAAGTCAGAGAAAATGTAAAGCAATCAGATCAGCATTGAGTTTTTATTTTCTATCCTTTGAAAGTTATAGCTGACTGTCAGCTCTGCGTTCCACTGTAATATGTATTCTTAAAGCACTTATAGATATTGACAGTTCATAAGCTGAGATTTATAGAAAAAGAAAAACTTAATTTGTTTGAAAATAATTTTGTTTTCCAGTCTTAATTAGATAATTGCATCACTCTTCATTTTCTTTTCAGATCTGCTTACCTCCTAATACTTTGCAAATGGTAGGGATTAAAGTTGCACCAAAACCATATTTATTTCAACTAAAGGCCCCAAATGCCTGTTGAAACAGCATGCTACCAAACAGTTATAGCACACTTTAGAAGGAAGAAGTTAAAAATGTGCATTGAAATGCTACAGGTTGATAAATAAAATGAATTTAGAGGTGTTTTTCTTTTCTTCTTCTTCTTCTTTTTTTCTTAGCAGCTATGTTCAGAGTATCTTTGTTTCAATTTTAAAAGCACTCATATTGTTTCTTTAACAATTTTCAACCTCCACCCCCACCCCCTTTTTCTCATCCTGTGTCTGCTGCAGCCTGGCAACTTTTCTGTGCGGGAAGGCAGTAAGAAATCTAGCAGCACTTGCAGTGATGGCTGCAGAAGTTCCTAGCAACCTGACTTTCAGGCCAGTTCTCCTTGACCATGTCGCTTCCACAAGACATGCTGTCAGTCTTGCTTTGTTTAGACACACCTTCCTCCTAACAGGATTTTCAGGTGTGTAGTGCATGGATTGTTACTGTCTATGGTAAAGAAAAAAAAAAAAATGGTTCAATGTTTTTATTCCTTTATATCATTTTACCAAAATTGTATTCTCATCTCCCAATAACTTACTATTCAATGTCCTTTTTCAGCCTTCATCCTATTTTAAAATATGTATTACTAGTACAATATAAAATATGTATTATATTCCCAGATAAAACTGGCTTTAATAATGGTTTTAAATAAACCCAAATGCATTTAAACCACTGCAAAAAAACAAAACAAAACAAAACAAAAAAAACAAAAACAACAGCACAAGAAAGTAATTAAGTTAGCAGAAATGAAATCTTACGTTTGATCACATGTACATAAAGTGTGGCTCTAATTGGGAAGTATAAGATTACCTCTGGCTAATAATTAATATTCTTGTGTTGTTTTCAGACCAGAAAGTAAGAATTATTGGTTTTACTTTGTTTAATTTATCTCAGTGAGAGTTCATAACGTTCTATAGTTTGATGAATTAATTTATTTAACTTGTCAGTGTTAATAACTCTGATTAGAATGAAGAAATTATAATGGGCCATAGGTATAAACGGAATTTAAACAGTAACTCTAGCTATTCTCCCCTCACTAATAAATCACTTAATTATTCTAATTTTTTTATTAAAACATATGTCATGGAAAGTAGGAATATTTCATAAAAAATTATACTTATGCTTTCCCTTTTATTAATAATCCATTATAACTGATGGTCATTCAAAACCTAGAAATAAATTATTTAATTTTGAAACTCAAATTTGACCTATACCTTTATCAACCTCACTGATGATCATTAAACAAACAATTTCTTATTATGAACGGGTTTTTTGAAGAAGAACAACAATATACAAATGATTTGATGTGGGACAATTTTATCCAATTTTATTTTAACACTGGCTTTATTTTAGTTTTGGAGCAAATATGTATCTATCAAGTTTAATATTTAATCTGTTTATTATGTTCTTATAGCTTTGTGGTATGAACCAATATCCTTATTATAATTTTTGTCTCAAAGACCTGCTTGACGTGCATCTATTTTTATTTTATTTTTTAAATTTTTTATTGATTTTTTTTTAAAGAGAGAGGAAAGGAGAGAGAGATAAAACATCAATGTGAGAGAGAAACATTGATCGGCTGTCTCCTGCACACCCCCCACTGGGGATCGGGCTGCAGCCGGACATGTGCCCTGACTGGGAATCGAACTGGGACCTCTCAGTCCCTGGGCCGATGCTCAATCCACTGAGCCACACGGGCCAGGCTAGACATGCATTTAAATGCATATATTATGTCTACTTGATTACTGATACTTTCCTAAACATCCATTCTTCCACTAAATTGCTGTAGACAGTTTTTATACCCTTTAGGACTTTGTTAATAACATCTATTCACATTCTTAAAATAAGTCCTAAATTACAATTTGTAGATAGAATTGAGAATCATTCACAGTTGATATTAAATAGTTCTCATCATTCAATTTCAAGTTTCCACAATTGCTACCACTATGTTATACCACCATCTTTAGTTCTGTGTCATTCACATAGGTGATTTGATTGATAATTACTAAAAAGGGATTTTTTTTTTTTTGCTTAATTATTCTGATCCTAATGTGGGGACAATGCATTCTTGACTTCCATTCAGGACAGTTAAAAAGTCAACTGGATGATCTAAGATAGGTCATATGGTTTTCACTCTAATTCATTTAATAGGTTGATTATTAGAAGGCACTACATATTTAGAAGGTAGTATATTTAGAATATGCATTAGAATATAGAATCTGATGGATATTTACTTCTCTGGTTAACTTTCCTAGCTTTCCCCTTTTAAGAGATGACAGTGGAATCTAGGCTGCTACATATATTGCAGATGTGAAACTCACTGATTTTCAGTTACGTACTTTGGTTCTCAGTAAGTCTTTGCTTGGTTGTACTGTTCCTAGCTGCTTTTCTCTACCTTGCAATTTTTTAAATGTGTGGGATAGTAATTGGTGGTAACAGTGTAAAAGAAGAAAAAATCTGATGTCCTTAGCATGGTTTGTGAGCATTCCTCATTTTCTTGCCAAGATTTAAGTGCATGTGGATTACCTAATAGCTGTCCTCCTAGTTGACTGAATAGGTTCATGTCAGAAAGACACCTACGTACTTTGTCCTGAAGAAAGGATAAGTATTTCATAGAATGCAGAGGTCTGTGGACTGTTGAGAAATAAATATTTATTACTTTGAGCATCATTCAAAATTTACTCTTCCTTTCCCTTCCTCACATTCTTTGAACTCTGCCAGTCATTCCAGAGTTTGTGAATTTTCAGTATGAAGTAAAATAGGAAAACAAAACAAACAAACAAACAAAACACAACACCTCTCTTTATGTTTCCTATTAGTTACATTTTAGTAAAACAATAAAAATAACTAGGTTATATGATATGTATGACAATTTTAGAAGGAAAAAGAGCATATCTTTCTAAATGTGGAATGAGTCATCTTTTAGATACTAAATGATTTGATTTACAAGGGAAAATAAACTTGAAAATTTTAAATATGGGAAATTGGCATAAAAGACATTTTCTAATCACATAGTAAGTGTGAAATGGTGAATTTCACAGATTCTTAGCAATGTCCCTTAGAGTCACATCTGTGTTCTTTGAACCAGTCTCATTTTAATGGCTTCTAAGGAGCATCCAAAGATGTTTCTGGATAATTTTACTCATAAACAGCTAGCTCACAGTGCTGGCGTTCTAAGTCTCAACCAGTAAACTAACTGAAGTGTTTAAAGTATCTTCTTTTTGCTTTTCAATCTTCCTGTTGTTTAGTTATGTTCTTTTCTTATAATGTTCCCTTATACACATCTCAGGTTTTAAAATATTAAATACAAAACATTTTTCAACCTTGTTCTTGGGCAAGGATTATTGATGTTACGTTACAAAGGAAAAGTAAGCCTTCAACTCTTAAGATTTCCGAATTTTAATTCCTTAGCCATCTTTGAATGGCTAACTAAATTTTAGGTGCTTGGGTGATCATATTTAAAAATGTAAATGGTCATTCAAATAACTTTTATTTCATTTTTATTTTTAATTCCACTGATTCATTTGGTGGATCGGATGGTTTGGGAAAGTTTTTAAATCAGCACTGTACTATGTGAGAAAACAAAAAACCAAAACAACAACATTAAAAAAAAAATCCTCAAAACACGTTGACAATGGTTCGAGCTACCATTTTAAAGAGAGAAATCCACTGCAAAACAAACTGCCAATTTCTTGCTCTGTGGTTCCCTGCTTAGGGATCTCTTTCCATTCGCCTGTCCTTATTATGCAATGGATAATGACTTTTGGGGGTTGTTTTGTTTTTTGGTTCTGCTGAGTCACTAAATTTTACATCTTTGTCCCCAGGTGCTACTCAGCATAAAAGTTAAAACTGCAATTCAGAAAGCGTGGCATTTGTGTGTCAAGAGGTGGAAACCATTTCCCTAAGAGCTCAGTTACTTGGCTTGTTCTCCCTTCCTGGGAAGGAAGCTTCCAGGGAAGAAGGGATCAAAACTGCTTGGCCCAGCGAGAGAAGCATCCCGGCGCTGTAGCTGATAATTTCCAGTTGGCTGTTAAATGCAGAGCTTCCTGGGTGTCTGGCTGGCTCAGCCCAATGCAGAAGTCTCCCCCTTCTCCATAGACCCAAATCCCTACAGAACCAGCCTGGAGTTACTTTCCCTTCAAGGAGACCGACATAATTGTGATTTGTGGCGCTCTCAGTTCGCGGTGGTATTTTCCTGTTGTGTTAAATGCCTCTTACTAAGTAATAGACGTGATTGATGTGGACGACGCAGGGGTGTGCGGCGGGTTCGGTGATTAATCAGTGAATTCCCATCCGCTGGCATCTCACTGCCCCTCTTGCGTGATGTAAGATCAGACGTACCCTGCATTGAAAAGTCAAGACACACGAGCGGCTCGCTCGCGCTCACACGCACTCTCTCCCACACGCGCGCATCCGTGCACCTTCCACATCCTGCTCCAGGCAGGAGAAGGCGGACTGGCTGGGCTCATTGAGCTGAAGAATTTCCAGTGACATTTGTAAATGACGCGGCTCTATTCCGGGCTCCGAGCCGCCGCCGCTGCCGCCGGGCCGAGGGTGCCGCCGAGCCGTCCCCAGCGCAGGCTTCCTCACCGGGCAACCGCAATGTCCGAGTTTCTCCTCGCCGTCCTCACTCTCTCGGGATTATTGCCGATCGCCAAGGTGCTGACGGTGGGAGCCGACCGAGGTAAGGAGACCCCCCCCTCCCCTTTCTTCCTCGGCTTTCCTGCTGGAAGATGCTTGCAGACAGATAAGTGAGTGTGAAACTTAGTCCTTGCGGCCCCGCTCCCTGGATCCGGCTGGCCACTGTGCGCTGGCCTCCAGGAGGGTGAGGGGTGCAGTGGGAGATTTCGGAACCAGGTGCCAGAGTGTTCGGCTGGCCCACAGCTGTCTCCTTCGCCGGTTACCAGTCCTGATTTGGGCCCCCCGGGGGCGTCTGGACTTGACTGCGCACTTCTGCCCGCGCATCCCAAGCGCTGCAGATGTTGGAATAAGAATTCGCTTTCCAACACTTCCCTCCGCGCTGACTCTGGGGCTTCCAGCTTTTGCGGGCTCCGGATCCTCTGTGTTAGGTGTGTGCTCACTCAACTTAGCTCCTGGGTTAACTTGCTTACCTGCTGGGTCTGTGCAGAGGCAGAAGCGCCCACCCAAGCCCCTTTCGTTCCTGTAACCCCTTCCTGGGGAGGACTCCGCGAGATTCGTGTCAGTAGCTAAGAGGCTAAGGCTTTCAGGGCGCGTTTGAACGCAGGCATCTACTTGAACTTGACTTTTTGGTTTGTTTGTTTATTTTTTGATTCCGAAGGTGTGTGACACAGCTCATGGTACCTGGAGATGATAACTCACCACTGGCGGTTTGCCCTTGTTTTTTCTCCAAATAAGAGCTGGTGAATGGTAGAAGTTTCAACGGGAATGTGTATGGGGAGCAGAGGAGAGAGGAGGTGGGGATTATAAGAAACCTGGATTCTGTAAACTTTGGATCTGGAAATCCAGGAATTCCTGTGCAAGTTTGATGATCTTTGAGAACAGTTGCACAGGTGAACAACAGAGAAACAAAACAGTGAATGAATATCTGGGCAGCTGGCATTAGCATAGTTAACTGCTTAAAGTAAAATCACTATCATAGATCTCAGTTTCTTTTTATCATGAGTTCATATTGACTGATATATTTCAGCTTGTTTTGGGGGTGGAGGTCAGTTACCAAAAAGAGAAATAAGAAAGATCAGAATGACACCTGGATCCCAATGACAAGCAGAGAGGCAAAATATTGCCATGTAAGATTTAATGACTGTGTTTCTATAAAGCAAATTATGAATTGACCAAAAAATTATTGCTTCACCATGGGAAAAGACAGAGGAATGAACTGTAGTGTTTCTAACCAACCCTGCTGTTGGCAACCAGATTATATTCTTTATAATGTACCCACTCAGGTCATTTCCTTTACTCATATGAGTTCCTTCAGACATTTGCTGAGATATTTTAAACATATCATTGCCATCTAACCGTATAGCTTCAAAACTTGCCTTGAAGTTGGTGTTGAATAGTTGAAAACTGTATTGATAAAATGGAAGCACATAGCTTTAACTTGAGATGATGTTTTGATCTGGAACAATCAGCTTTCAACCTTTCTTAAGAAAAATGTTTGAAGTTGGACTAGAGCAGGTGAACACAATGAAGCTTTGCAGCCCTGTGTGCTACCAAATAATGGCACTGGCAGACTGCTATTGGGCTCTTTCTGATTGAGCCCCCAATCTCCAGAAATTGACCTCGTCTAGATCCAAGTCCTCAGTTCTTTCCTATGTGTTTAGGAGGGATAGAGCAGCTGCTACGATGATTGGAATGAATACCTGAAGAGAATTTTAAATATAATGAAAATATAGACATATAGTCCCCCAACCTTCTTCTGAGATAGGAAACTAAGTAATTAAAAGGTTGCAATTTAGTGTCCAATTTAGTTCCATGAGGGAGAGGGACATCTAATATGTAAGCAGGGCACATGGAAAAGGACTGTTACTCCTTGGACTGAAATAGTATCAGGTTGTATCACCCTGTCTGCATAAGAAATACTATATCAGATAGCACAAGTAAAAATAGTTGTAGACCAGTACTTTACCATATATATATATATATATTTAACACAACTTTCAAAGTGTTAAAAAAAAAGAGAGAGAAACAGAGAGCTAAAATTGTCACAGTTACCCAAAGTGAAAAGGATGGGTCCCATTTGGACAAAAGGAAAATAAATAGTGAGAAATTTTGTTGAAAGTTAGAAAAAAAGTGCTGCTGCATTATGACAAACTTCCTCACGAAATGATGAAATAAGGTATAGGAAAGTAAATTCAAGAAAGAGGTTAATGAGAGTGGCTTTTGCACAGGTTTATGCCAATTGTACTTGAAGAATAAAACAGGCATGTGAATTACACAGGTGTGTTTTCTGGGGCAAGAGCTAGAGCTTCATGCTAGAAAATGAGAAATTACTTTCAGGTTCTCCAAATACATATTGGGTAATGGGTAGTTTCTTAGCTGTACTGATGAACTAGAAATGATTGTACTACTCTCTACCTGTGTTGTTCTTTCCTGTGTAAGTTTTTGAGTATAAATTCAGACATTTTTTTAAACAGCAAAATACTTTAACTTGCATGCTTCTATTCAGTTTATACCTATCCATTTGTCCTTTAATTCCATATTGTTAATTTTCTTAGTTTACATTGATTTTCGTACAGGGTTAAGCTAATGTACACGTCAGTTCTTATTAAATTTCATCCCATCAGCAAAAGGAAAATTCTTTCTAACTCTTACCAGCAAAATGTGGAGGATGAATCTTATTCACTTAGGATCAACCAATGTGTCATACAACAATGTCATGTCATATCAGAGTATGGCTTGATAAGGAGTAAGACTTAAAAAGAAGTATATTTTAAATTGTTAAATTTTCTGAAAAAGGAGGGCAAGCTGTTGAGAGACCTGGAACTAGTCTTTTAAATTCTCATCTTACAAGATGTGGAAACATTTCCAAGTAATTAAAGTGCATGCTGCTGTAATCACTTAAATGTGTATGTCTGTAAAATCGCCTAAAAATGTCAATCAGGTGTATGTCAAAATTTTAATATTTCTCCCTTCAAAGAAGAATGAACTCAATCCTTGTCTCTTTATATCCAGAAATATAAAAGTTTTGTTTTGAAGAGGTGTCTGTAATCTTTGAGATCTCTTCTCTCTCTCTCTCTCTCTCAAGTTGAAACTGGTAAGAAGGAAATGAGACAATGAGAAAATAAAGAAAAAAATTGATGTGCTAAAACAAGGGAAAAGAATGTGAATTGCATAAACAGAATAAAGGAAAGAAAGAAGAGTCAGGAGAAAGCCAAATGATTTTAGGGAGAGGCTGAATTCAAATGACTGTTTCTTAAAGAACAGATTAAATTATCCTTAGACAAAATGATAATGTCTTAAAGTAAATAATTTCTTCCGATTTCATAATAAATGTCTTATGAAAATGTTTGCAATATAAAAATAAATTGAAGAAACTTCTATCAATGTGAGGCTGGATATAATTAAGCTCTAAGTATAAAGAGATGTGAAAATGTTGCACAAAACTTAAATGTTAACTATGTTAGAATTATTAAGATGGAAGTGATTTTTTTTAATTGGATGGAAAAAAGTCTTAGGGTGGAGGATGAATGATATAGTCAATATATTCTTTTAAAAATTTTTGTACTGTTGAAAGTATTACAGATGTCCCCCTTTTTTCCCATTGACCCCCTCCTTCCAGCTCCCACCCCCTTATAGTTAATATATTCTTAAGAATAAGATGATATATGTCGTTCACAGTGGAGACATGCAGAGACTTTTAGTTTGCAAGTGTCTCGGATCCAGGACATTAGTTTTTTGCTACTTGCCTTGTCAATTTCTTTTCAGAGCTTAGGGTGTACAATAAAGATAAGCTCCATTTAACCTCACACCTGTCAGAATGGCTATCATCAATAAATCAACAAACAAGTGTTGGCCAGGATGTGGAGAAAAGGGAATCCTTGTGCACTGTTGGTGGGAATGCAGATTGGTGCAACCACTGTGGAAGGCAGTATGGAGTTACCTCAAAAATTAAAAATGGAACTGCCTTGTGACCCACTGATTGCACTTCTGGGAATGTATCCGAAGAAACACAAAACACAAATTCAAAAGAATATATGTGCCCCTATGTTCAGCATTATTTACAGTAGCCATGATTCAGAAACAGCCCAAGCACCCATCAGTAGATGAGTGGCTAAAAAAAAGCTATTACATTTACACAATGGAATACTACTTAGCTGAAAAAAGAAGGAAATCTTACTTTTTGTGACAGCGTGGATGGACCTGGAGAGTATTATGCTAAGTGAAATAAGCCAGTCAGAGAAAGACAAGTACCATATGATTTCACTCATATGTGGAATCTAATGAACAGACTAAATTAACAAGCAAAATAAAAATAGACTCATAGATACAGAGAACAGACTGACAGCTGTTAGAGGGGAGGGGGGTTGGGAGACTGGAGGAAAAGGTGAAAGGATTAAACAAAACAACAACAACAACAAAAACTCATAGACACAGACAACAGTATAGTGATTACCAGAGGGAAGTGGGAGTTGGGGCTGTAGAAGAGGTTATCGTGGGGATAAATGGTGATGGAAGGACTTGACTTGGGGTCGTAAACACACAATGCAATATACAGATGATGTATTATAGAATTGTACACCTGAAATCTATATAATTTTATTTACCAATGTCACCCCAATAAATTCAATTAAAAATAAATAAGTCACCTGGACGAAACATGATTTGGTCTTCTACAAGTATACTGATGGTGAGATATATCTATATATCTATATCTATATCTATATCTATATCTATATCTATATCTATGTCTATGTCTATGTCTATGTCTATGTCTATGTCTATGTCTATCTCTATCTCTATCTATCTATCTATCTATCTATCTTTCCTTCCTTCTTATATTACTATGATCTAGATTTTTTTCATAATTGCGCTATTAATTTTTACATTTGTTGTAAAATGTGCCTTCCCATTTCTTTAATTTCTTCCTAGATATAGATAGGGATTCTGCATAGTAAAAAGTACCAACCAGATGTATTGCTTTATTTCTCTATCTTCTGTGGTGGTCTGTCAAAACAATCTTGTACAAAGGAAACGTGTCTTCATTCTAGATAGATTCATTCAAGAAAGTAGAATTAATACTGAAAGTATAACATGTTTGTATGAACATGATGTCATTAGTTAAACTAATTCAGTAGTAAGTGGAGCCAACCTAGCATACGTGTGTGTATCTGTATATATAACACACACACACATAATCTTCTAAAAAATGACTGCCTCAGCACAAACATCTATAAAAACACCACTTTAGCCAGAAAATTAGAGATATATTTTCTCAATATAACATTTATTTTTCAAAATTTAAGACAATACGTCTATTTTAGTGATTATTTCCTCCTTGCAAAACAAATTACAAAGTGAAGAAACTTTCAAGAGTTATTTTTCAACTCCCAACATGCACTATTCTGTTGAATGAATTTCCATATAATAAATAATTTGTTGTAACAGAATTGGATAGTGGAAGAAATAGATGTCAAAATGCGTTTGCATCTGAAATGCCTGTAAATAAGATGCACAAATGCTTATAATTTGAAACAATATTTTTAGTAGCTAGAATGCTGAAGCAAAAGGTTGAGAACTCTTATAATCAGTTAATCAGAATGTATATTGGACTAAACTTCTATCAGGAAATAGTCATGGTTACTCTAGGTAGTTCAAAAATTTGTCTTACATTCTCTGAAGAAATCTAGTCCTGCATGTTTATCTAAGAATAATGACAAAAAACTACCTAGAATACAGATAGTACAAACAACAAGGTTTTGGGGTTTTGTTTGTTTGGGACTTTGGTAGGGAAGGAAGGACAAAATTAATCTAACCAATCAAACAGAAAAGAGTCCTGATGCTTGTTATCCTCTGTGGAGTTGCTTTACATTCTCATATGGATTGTTAGTCTCCATATTTAACCTACACAACAACCCATTAACTAGAGGCATAGGAATGAAATTGCAACCTAGCAATCACAAATCTTACCGTCTCCAGCCCTTGGGGATGTTCTCCTGTTGTTCTATTTTAGAAGGAGATATTTAGAGCTTGTTAGTTCCTTGAAAAAAGAAGTTCTACTGTTTAAACATTAAATAAAAAAGCATGAACGTATCTCTAAAAGTTAATTTGAGTTTTTAAAAAGTTACTTTTTGGACTAATTTACATGTACCCCAGTGAATATATTCACCTCACTTGCTTTTGAAAAGCACCGTGCTTGCCATAATATTTAATCACCATTCTCACTCTTCTGTGATTTCTCACTTGAATAAATGTTAATCTCTCCAAGTACCTCTGAACCCTCTATATTATACAAAGAAGAATGAAGTGTTTAGATTTGCAGAACAAGTAAGTTTGGACCTTCAAAATTTATATATATTTTTTATTCAAAGTTTTTCCACTGTAAGCTGCTGTCACAATTTTAGATCTGTATTTTCTCTTCATAAATGATTTGGTGGCCTCCCTTCCCCCGTGGCATACCTATAAGGCCGAGTTAGAAAATATGTTTTATTTATTACTCTGTTCTGAATTCAATGATACCAAAATATAGTTTTTCTCTCTCCATCCTATTGATTTAGGCCATCTCTATAGAGACCCAATTATTCTGACTGAGCTTCTAGACTAAAATAACTGATGAAACTGAGTAGTAACTGAAGGGGAATCTAACTATTAGCTAGTAGCCAGTAAGAGCTGGTAAAACAGTTAAACTGATCTTTCTTTAAAAAGCCAATAGCTGACTTTTATGGAAAATAACAGTAACAATATATTTCCCTGAAACATCTATGTGTAGTACTTTTATCTATACTTTCTAGAGTAAATCATGTATGCCTTTACCATTGTGTCTATAATAACAGGCAAATTAAATATATTTGGTAGGAACTATATATTGATATCATGGAATAGCGTAAGAGTTTAAAATGTTATTAGAATATAAATACAGCCCTGGCTGGTGTGGCTCAGTTGGTCGGGCATCCTCCTATGCACCAAAAGGTTGCCGGTTTGATTCCCACTCAGAGCACATGCCTGGTTTGGGCTCGATCCCCAGTATGGAGCATGCAGGAGGAAGCTGATTGATGTTTCAATTGATGTTTCGCTCTCACATTGATGTTTCCCTCTCTCTTTCCCTATCTCTTCCTCTCTCTCTAAAAATCAATACAAATACTTAAAAAAAAAGAATGTGAATACATACGTGCTCTAAATTTATTCAGCTCAAAGATTATTGATTCCTTTATTGGAACTAATTAAAAGTTATTGTTTTCTCATTTTATAAAATATTTTTAAAAGTTAAAACACATTCCAAAATGATGTTTCAAAGTTAAGACAATCCCTCATTACCGGATAGACAGTGGAAATCATTTCAGTGATAACATAGACAACAGGATTTAGTGTGCTTTTAAACATGACCATGACAACTTTCTCATGTGATTGCATTAACTTAGTTTCAGCCTGCAATTAGATGTGGTATTATAGTCTTTAAAACATGCAATGCTATTATTAAATAAATGGGCCCACTCATTTGTTGCTGATTTCCCAGTAGGTCAGATTCTTGTATTATCAATACGAAGGTCTAATGCTTTGGTTGGTAATGATTGTGTTACTTATATTGTTCAATGACTTGGTCACTCATATTTGTTGAGTAATGATATATTATCTACATTTGGGGTTTCTCAAATATTCCAAAATAGATGTAAATATATAGCACTTTTAAAAGGTGTCTTTACTATAAAAACAATAAAGGACTTTTAATTAATATATTCTTACTGTAGAGTCATCTGTTTAATCTTATTTTGCTCATAAATAAGCTTGGATATAGTCACGTATATATGAAAGTTTCCACGTACATGTGAATATTATAACTATGTCTTTTATAGAAAAAGGAGTTGAGAAAGTACCTTTTCATATGAGATTCCTTCTAATTTTGTTAAGAAAGAAAAAACTAAAAAAAAAAAAACCACACACACAAAAAAAACAAAGCTTCTTGAAGAAGATAGAGCGCGTGGCCCTGCTAAGATACTGGCATGACATGTTGTCTCACAACGCATTCTTGTTAACAGCCAGACATCTCTTCCGGAGTTGCATGCACCTCATTGTCCTGGCTGGCTTAGACTTCAGACCAAAGACGGGTATTGTTGAAATGCGACCTTATTTTAGTAGAAAGAATATGTTTCTTCTTTAGGTAAGATCAAGGTACCACAGATCATCTCTTGTCTTATTCATACAATCAATAGGACATTTCTTCCTAACTTTTCCACATTGCCTTGACACCTTCAAGACTTCCAAGACAGCTTAACTTTAGAAATACGAATACATAATTCCTTAAGAATTTTTCTACCGCTGAGTTTTTCTTTAATGACAGTTTGTCATCTTAGCCTTTTCTTCTTCAAATGAGAGAAAGGAAACTAAAAATAGGAGAGGGGAGAGAGAAGTAAAACTTGGTTGTGGTTGCTTGCTTTGAGGGTTCCTAGAGTTTTTAAGATACTTGTGAAAAAAGCAAAACTGTAGGTATAAGACTAATAACAGAAATGAGTTTAGAAGGATCTGTTTTCTTTAGAAACTAGGATGTATACGCAGAGGAAGGACAAAGATGCTAAGAGAGAGAAGAGTCACAGTCAGGATTTATAGAAACTTCACTCCAAACAGATGCAGTAACTGAGGCAATTAGGAAACCTCAAACTTTTGCTAAAATATAAATTCTAGAGATTTAAAAAATATTTGGTTTTTAGATGATCTAAGACCTTGTATACATTTTCTGAAGCTTTCAATGGTATATTTTAATGTTTATGAAAATATTAAAATAGCAAGTACGCTTTATTAAAAATAATTTACTTTATTCAACTTTATTAATTTTTAAGGCATTTTAAAATAATTAAGCTCTGAAAGTATAGTGATAATGATGCTAGCTCAGCGGTGAGATTTTTGCCTCACCGGGTGAAAGTATTACAGATCATGTCTAATGGGAATCATATTTCTGAGATTTTCATTAAGAAAAAGTAAGCTGTTGATCAAAATAGATCCAGAATCATGGAAGTGGGGAACAGACTGACAAACCTCAGAGGGATGGGGGGTGGGGGAGTGGGAAGAGATAAACCAAAGAACTTATATGCATATATGTACAACCAATGGACACAGACATTAGGTTGGGGAAGGCAGGAGGGAGGTGGGAGCGGGGAGGAGGGGATCAATGGGGAAAAAAGGGGACATCTGTAATACTTTCAACAATAAAAAAAATAAAAAGTAATATGTTTTACACTAAAAGTCACACAAATAGATCAAAACATTTCAAGATGTAGTACTATTATTAAGACATAACTTTTTCTGTGTATGTATATATGTATGTATGTATGTATGTATGTATCTATCTATCTATCTATCATCTATCTATGTATGTATCTATCTGTATCCTCTACTTATTTAGTGGTACTTAAAGTAAAGTATGTCTTAGTTGACATATGAAATATTTATAATGATTTCCTTTTTTACCCAGAAGTATCTAAATTCTCAACTATAAAATTTGATATATAAAAGAAGGGTTTTTTTCTTGAACGAGTATGTATGGTTGTCAATAATAACCACTCTGACCCCTCTAGAAACCTGGAAGAATGTCTGAAAACAAATGTTTGTGTGTGAATGAAATAAATTCTATTGCTAATAGTTAAAGCAACTAATGAGGGACAAATTAAGCTCTGGGTTGCACAACTATTAGAGTTTATCTTTACATGAAAAAAACAAAACCCTTCCCATTTAGCAATAAGAACATACGTTCCTGTAAAGTGAGTGTATTAATACATTCATATAGTCATTAGTTAGAATATTTTTAAACAAGGGAACAGAAAAACATTATTTTTGTTGGGCCAATTATTAAATAGCTTTAGGCTACCATTTTATACAAAATAAAATGTGATGCACTGTGATAAATATGAATAAAAACAAAATGTTATTAATGTAAAAAAAAAAAGGAATAAGTAAGATTTATAGATAGAGTCAATAACTCAAAATTCAGGCCCTTCTGCTGAGTTCTTGTATTGTCATTGTCACACAAAAGCTGGCTAGTAGTTCACCAGTACCATGTAAATGACCCATGATAGTAGTGGCATACAGTTCTTATTTTGGGGAAAGTATGGTGACTTTATCCAACACTAAAAGTAAGGAAAATTTAAAGCAAACATTCTGCTTCCGTCTGTTTTAGGATTACATTCTATTCTGTAGTTATTTCCCAACTAGGGTGTTTTTTTCTTATTTTCACTCGCTAATTATTGTCAGATTTTGAAATTAATCCTGATAGTGTTAAGTATCAAACTCTTAGCACTTTTCCCACCCCCTTGTTGCTCTCATTGCTGGGAGAACATAAGGTTATGAAAGGCATGAGGGTTTTATCTTCTGTGGATTTTCATCTGAGTGCTTGTGAAAACCCCACCAGAACTTCACTGAAAATTGCTCCAACCAGCTCTGAAAAGAGATACATAGCAGTGTTTCTAACACCTTCCATGAGTACAAGGAAGATAATGTATGTGAAAATAAACTACATTATATAATGTATTACATAAATACTCATTATTATACCATTAACAATATAAATTGCTAATAGCAACAGAAATTGCTTATGTTTTCAGGAGGCTTTAATTTCTTTCACAGTTTTTTCCTACTGAAATTATTTGATCTCTGAAGGACTCCATGTGGTTGGCAGTCATTCATTTATTTATTCATCCATTCAACAGAGTTGGATACATATCTGTTGGGTGCTGTTGTAGGTATTGGGAATGAGGCAAGTGAGCAAGTGAGCTAATGTAACTGGTCTGATGATGCTTACATTTTAATGTGAAATGAGTCAAACAATAAACCAAAAATAAATAAATAAACAAACTAATAAGTGGTGTTTTGTGCTAAGAAGAAAGAAAATAATGAAATGTAGTTGAGAGACATGATCTGAGGATTGGTGATTGTAGTCACACAAGGCTTTTTTGAGAAGGATGACATTTGCTGAGACAAAATTGATGAGAGGGGACAAGCTATGAGTACTTCTGAAGGAGGAGCTTTCCATGTTAACCCTTGAGAGGAAGTTATGAATTTATCATTTTAGAGAAAGAAGGAAGGTCTGTGTGTCTGAAGTGAACTGTGTTTGGGAAAGGAGGGTGGGGAAAGGCATAGTTATAATGAAGCCAGAATTGTTCAAATAGAACCATGCAGATCAAATTTAAGCATTTGAATTTTGTTCTGATAACAATAGGCAGCAATTGGTGTTTAATTAGAGGTGATAGAACACAACTTAATGATTTAAAAGGTTATGCTTATTGCTGAATGAAGGAGAACAACAAAGTACACAGTGATCCAGGTAAGGGGCTATTATAATTGCCCTGGAGAGAGAAGTTGGCTTAAGGTAGAGGAGCGACTCACATTTTTAATTTAGCAAGATTTTGTTTTTATAACAATGAATTCAGCACCATTTGATATATTAGGAGGATAAAGCATGAAATAAAGTCTCAACTTACTTTTTAAAATATGTTTCTATTGATTCTTTTAGAGAGAGAGGAAGGGAGAGAGAGAGAGAGAGACAGAAACATTGATGTAAGAGAGATACATCGATCGGATGCCTCCTGCACACCCCCAACTGTGGATGGAGCCTGCAACCTAGGCATGTGCCCTGACCGGGAATTGAACCGGAACCTCTCAGTCCATGGTATGACACTCAACTCACTGAGCCACACCAGCCAGACAAGTCTCAGATTATTATCTTTGGAGGTTAGGGTTAACATTGTAGGTTACTTTAAAATTAATACATTCTGGTTTGCAGCACCTTTGATTGATTTGTATAAAACATGTTTCACAATATAAGGCATATGTGGGGCCTGCGATGTTGCTTGCCTCATGACTTTTTCCCTTATTTCAGAATTATTAATACAGTCTTCCCTATTACCCCATAGTATGCTTACCATTTCTGCAGAATGGAATTAGTAGAGTCTGACTCACAGTATTCTTTGGGGATTTAGTTAAAATAAAGCACATAACATTTTAATTATAGGTAAATATGGCAGCCATTATTTTTCTGTGATTTTTACCAACCTAAACCAGTACAATAGCAGAAGGAATAGGCATTGGCTTATGTGAAGACACAGTTGTGTATGTGTGTGTGTGTGTGTGTTTTCTTGAGAAAGTCATCAGTGTTTTCAAGGCAGAATTTTTTTATTGTCCCCAAATCCTCAGAAGAATTTTTGCTAATAGTCAAGTTCCATTTATGAATAGAAGAAATTATAAGAGAGCTGATATTGACTGTACTCATTACCCTCCTTGGAAAACCAAAACAAACAAACAAACAAAAATGTGGAAAAGAAAGAAGTGTTGCCAAGTAATGGACTTGTAACTCTTACTCTTACTCTGAGTAAGAGTTTCTGACCTAGTGGGTATTCCTTTTGGTCAGTCAGGGCCTTGGCATATTCTGTATTTTTCCACACATTCATTGACTAAATGCTATAGTAACCACAATTTTTCTGTCAATGTGAAATATAGACTGAAGGAAGAAACAACTAAACAACAAAAACCAGAACAAGCAATAAAACACTGGTGTAATAATTGTACTATTGTGGATTTTCAGGGAAAGTTTGCTTATGGCTACAAAACAAACCCATTTGGGTCTACTGAGTTCTTGTTGGGCCTAAAAAGGAAAGAGAGAGTGGGAAGAGGAGAGAGGCTCTGATGTAACAGAAGAAGTGGCAGAGCCAGAGAGTCTGTGAGGAAGAAGGCAGCAATGCAGTGTTTCAAAGAAATCCGGTTAATATAGAGCTGATTGAGTTACTCGAGGTCTAAATTATTTGAAGATTATTTGGGATTTGGTTCCATTGATTTTTTTTTTTTTCATTGCTCTTTTTCTCTCTTGGCTATCTTTTCTATTATCTGCCTTGAGAAAAAGTCAAATTTAGTTTTTTTTTAAAAAATATTTTTTCCTTATTGATTTTAGAGATAAAGAAAGGGAGAGGGAGAGAGAGGTAGAAACATCGATGAGAGAGAACATCGACTGGCCGCCTCCTGCATTCCCCCCACTGGGGATCGGGCCCACAACCTGGGCATGTGCCCTGACCGGGAATCGAACTGGCGACCTCTTTGTTGTGTGGGTCAACGCTCAACCAGTGAGTTTTAAACTTAGTTTTAAATGTGGTATTCAAATCTGTATTCCAAAGTACACGTTTAGCCCCCAGAATGTTCTCACTTGTTTTCTTTTTCAGTTATACAGGCCATAGAACCAAAAATCAAACCTTTTTGGATACTATTTACTTTATACCACAAGCAGCAGCATTATGGAGGAAATACTTCACCCCATCCAGAGAAATTACCTTGAAAATGCTGCATAATCAATACAAGTAGTGTTTCAAAAGACAACCTAATCTGGTTTCCTAGTTTTCAAGCATGCTGTGTCTTCAGATTTAAGATGGAGAGACATATATCAAGCTGATATTAGGTAAAAATAAAAAAGAGATTTAAAGCTCAGGCATTTAAAATTTTAGAACTACTTAAATAAGCTATTGAAGTTAAAGATCTCAGCCAATTTATTTGTTGTATAAAGAGTTTACAAGCAGTTTAACAGACATTTGCTAGATGCCCGTACAGAAATTGAATTTGCGTATGACTTTGAGTTCAGTCAGTTTTTCATTCATGTTGTCTAAAGCGCCTTTAATAATTTAGCTCCAAAATTTCAGTACTAAAATCAACATTATGCCTAGAAATAAGTTAAATGTGAAATAAACACCAACATTTTATTAAATTCCAAAATGACAGAACTAAATGGAATTTGAGGCTGGAAGATTTTGCATGAATATTGAATTTGGGACTCTCAGTAAGTTTGTTTGCTGTGTGCTTTAGCAGAGGGGTGCAAGCAAGTTTGGAAGTAAATTAATTTGAGTAATGGAAAGCAGCAGGAAGGGGAAGGGTCACTTGTATATATGTGAGTACGAGTTGTGATTTATGTTCCCTGACTAGGACTCCACTCACATCACACTGAGGTCTGCTGAATGGCCTTTTTCCTTTCATAGGAAAAGCACTATGGGAAAAGGTTCAAAATGAGTATAAGGGAGTTATTTATATTTTAGGTAAAGTGAAAAATAAATACTGACTACATTCTCATTATAGAAGGCATCTGGGCAGGAAATGTTGTGACCCCCCTAGGAACAGACTTAAACCTGCTATGAAGAGCCAAGGAAAACAAGAGAAGCCTATTTGGATAGTAGTTAAGCTGGCTGGACACCTGAAAAATCTAGCAATAGCAAGAAAATCACTTAAGTCAAAAATAAACTTTCAGAGATTGAAGCTACTGGAGTTCACCGAGATTTAGAGATGAATGCCAAAGAGGATTAGTAAAACTCTCTTCCCTCTGAAATACAACGCTAAGGGCTCTACAGGCATGTCTCAAACCCACGCTAGACAGTCACTGTGTAAGTGAGAATAGAGTTTAATATAGAGTAAGAATAATAGTATTTTCTTACAAAGCAGGACAGCATATAAAGGAACCTAAAAATGTTGCCCTTTTCTCGCCCTTCTGCAGTCAAGAGGAAATGATAGGTAGCATTTTTTTTTTTCCAGTTATACTGGGGGAAATGCGTTGACCATGGCTTCTGAGCCCCTGAGACTCGGAGAAAAGGCTGCTTAGATTTCTTTGCTCATCACTTTAAGTAATGGCACTCAGACAAGTTTGACTGACCTTTGAGAAATTTTACAAACACAAAAGCATTCAGCACCCAGGCCGGTCAAAACTGCCCTGGGTGACATGTACACTAGAGAATACCCACGTTGTCTAAGAGAACAGCTGATATAGAACTGGAGCAGTCTGGCCTTGTGTGAATGTGGGCTGAGGATAGTTGGACCTTTTGGTAATTCAAGGGAGGCCTGGAATCTGGATTTTTATTTTTACTTGGTGCTTTGCAACAAGACAAAAGGTGGCCTGGGGACCTGAGCGTAATGCCTTGCAATATGGAGTGCATTATTGCTGCAGGTCCTGGCTTTGGGAAGAAGAGTATCAAAGGAGAATTTGAACAGTGTGCCTAATCTCTGCCTCTACAACTTCCTCTCCCCTGTGAGACATGGGGGAGGTATAGAGAAAGTTCTTAGTGACCCAAAAGAGAGTTAGTGATATTAGGCCCAATTGTGACTTGGGATAGGAACATGCCACTGAAAGTCATCTAAGAAACAAAACTCTGCTAATAATGGCGAGGAAATGCTATGTGGATGATTTTAGTCAGCTTGGCACTCAGCGACCTCATGTAATACAGCCACACGACAAAAACAATATTGCTGGGCCACACACCAATCATTATGGAAATGTGGAAACAACAACAAAAAAAGGCCAAAAGGGAGAAGGCAAATATAGTGAAATGAAGATGGCAGAGATCTGATCCTGAGGAGTAGACAGAGTCTCATGCTGAGACACAAATGGGGTCACATTCAGGTTTGTGCCTCATCTTCTCTGTCCTTGGGAGAGCTGTGACTTAACAAAGAGCCAGCTGCATTGCAGCTCGACTGCCACACAGTGTCTTCAGATTCCATACCTGTGTTCATATAGGATTAGTACAGCCAAGCTGATTATTCGAACCAGTCTTTTTTCTTTTTTCTGAACTTTTGTTTTCAACTTTTTATTTGAAATAATTTTAGACTTACTGAAAATGTATACAACTAGTACAGAGGTTCCCATATATGCTTCACTCAGCTTTCTCTGATGCTAACATATTGGATAGCTAATACAATTATCAAAACAAAAGGTGTACATTGGTACAATAAATATTATTACCTAAATGATAGACTTTATCTGAATTTGTCCACTCATGACCAGCTCCAGCCCAGCATCCCGTCCACGATTCAGTGTTGCATGATTGCCATGTCTCCTCAGACCTCCAATCTGACAGTCTTTGGCTTTAGTTTATGTTCATGAGCTGAGTACATTTGGAGAATCCTGGTCTGTTTTTTGTAATGCCCCACAGTCTGGGTTTGTGTGATATTTTCTCAAGGTTATACATTTTTAATAAGAATATCACACGAGAAATGGGCCCTCCTCAATATGTCTTCTTCTTGGTCGTGTTAACCTCGATCTCCTGGGTGAAGTGGTGCCTTCCTCATTGTTTCTAGAGTAATTAATTGGAATTCTTCTGTCAGAAAGAGCTGTCGTTTACTTATTTCAGTCAGTATAGACTCAGAGATATTTATTATCTGTTATAATTCATTGCTATCATTGTTTATTTTCTTGCTCAAGTGTTTCCACCTTTGGCTATTGGGAGCTCTTTCGAATCGGCTACTCTGCCCTTCTGACACACCGTCCTTTTCCAAGCACTTTCTTACTTTCTATCACAGCCAGATGATTCAAGCTCATTTTATATTTTCTCTGCTTCTGCCCCAGAATCAACCTCTTCTCTAAGGAATTTTATAGGATATTGAAACTGCAAAACTAGGCTTCTGAATTTGAGTTATTACAGGTGGTGTTGCTTATTAAGGCATTCAAAATTTCACTGTCCCTAAAGTTTCTAAAGAACAATACAGAGACATTTTATAAAATTGACTTATATTTATTAATCTTTTGTTAGAAAACTGTTAAGGATTTAAAAAAAAAAAAAAAAGGCATCTCTGCCCTGGTCAGTTTGGCTCAGCGGTTAGAGCATCGGCCCGCGGACCAGAGAGTCCCAGGTTTGGTTCCCACTAAGGGCACGTACCTTGATTGCAGTTTGTCCCCAGCTCCAGTTGGGGTCGTGTGGTGGCAACCAGTTGATGTGTCTCTTTCACACTGATGTTTCTCTCTCTCTCCCTTCCTTTCTCCCTCCCACTGAATCTGACGATAAATGCAAAAAAAAAAAAAAAAAAATGTCCTCAAGTGAGGATAAAAAAACAAAACAAAACAAAAAAGGCATCTCTGCCCTCGAAAAGTGGATAGGCTAAGATAGACAAGAAACATTATGGAAACATAAGCAAATGGTAAAAAAGGGATAATTTGATCAGACCTGGCAGGTGAGTCCAGGGGTTGATAGTGATTCCATGTCTTGTCTTTTGAATGGGGATTGAATAGAAAATAATATGCCAGATACAGAAAATGTCTTTTATATTTTGGACTATTATTGACTTAATATTAGTTGCCCAGACACCTATATTGAAGGAGATTTTACAGCTGAATCTGGGTTCTTTGGTAAAGGGCATAGCGAATGATAAGTTGGTGATACTTGTAATGATCAAAGTCAGAAGACATATAAGCCTACTTACTTACCATTTGTGGGTTAGCTAGCACAATATGAGTCTCTAGCAACTGCCATCAAATTAGGATAGTTTCTGCCCATGGGTCAGAATTCCCAATGAACCAATTGGTAAAATCCCAACTAATGAAACAAGCATGACTTTGTATAAAAACAAGTATCTGGAATATTCTCAAAGGGCCTAAAATATCCACTTTTTCACTGCACACGACTTTTTTATTTCCTTGCTTTTTTAGTGTCAACCGTGAACACCATATTGCTTTTTTGTTTGTTTGTTTTTGCTTTTTTAATTCTTTCTGGTTGGCTTGTTCTTCGGGATCATTTTTAGTTTCTCCTAACCTTGAAACTGCATTTTTCTCACTGTAGTATCCTTCCTCACCTGTGAACAGAGCCAAACACAAACTCACATCCAAAGACTCTGATTTATCTCAGGTGTTTTGATATATCCAACTTTAATGGCATATTGTCTAAAAAAATATAGATATGAGATTACTGATCTGACCAACAGTTTAGCTTTTGATAATAGTTCTAGTAAGGTAGTGAGAAACAGAGATAGGTGGAAAGCAATGCAATACCCATATTGAATTTTTAACAACTCAATACATTTTAGGAAATGATCCATCTAAAAGGCATTATGACTTGCTGAGAAAATCTGTACACTGGGAATGGAAGGAAGTGGGCTCAATTCCCAGCTCTGCATCTGACTCACTCTTTGTCCTTGGGCAAGTCACTTAGTCCCTCTCTGAGTCTACTTCCTGCCTGGTAGAACAAGGAGAAGGATACAGAAAGGCTCCCACCTCACCAAGATGTGTTGAGGCTGCACTTGGTAACCCCTGAAGGGGTTACCCTGGCTGAGTGATGATGGTCTTAACTTGTTATCAGCATCTAGTTTGAGTAAATTTTGCATTAAGAGCATGGAGCTACAGTTAACTTCAAAGAATCCTTTAATTCACACTGGAGTTTTATTGTAGTACATATTGCTTTGTATTAATGCACTCGTTGCTAGGAGGACTTGTGGGTTTTGTGTGGACAAAAAGATCTGTCGCCTCAGTCTACTTGACTGCCAACTGTGGAGTCTTGTACTGAGCACTGCAGAGCCGATTGAAACAGTGGCGGATGGAATCCTGAAGAGAGGCTTACAGATAAGAAACGACTAGAGGATGTTGCCTAGCGATATCTATTCAACAATGCTATTGTTAAGGTTAGAGTTTAGACAATAGGACTCTCAGGATAGGCTGGAAAATCACAGAGTGTCATGGAACAGATTGAACAAATGCTTCTTGCTCTATCACATCTTCCCTGATTCCTCCAACAAAAATTATCTTCATTTCCCTCCCTTTTCTTTGATTTTGCTGGTTCATTTTACCTTTTTCTAGTTTTCCATAAATACATTTTAAATTTTAAAAATCTTTATTTTTTTCTTTTAAGAAGTAGGTAATAATGGATCATGCGTTATGTTTGGTTATTTCTCTTAATGTTTCTTTCACATTGTTTTTTTGACCTTGACCTTTTGAAATGATCCTGCTCATTGTAGAATATCCTATATTCTGAGTTTGTCTTATTTCCTCATTATTTTATCTACTTTGGTCCTGTATCATCAATATTTTCTATAAACTGGATATTAGATTTACAGGCTAGGCTGGATTCAAATTCAACCTTTCTGGATGCAGTACTTCCAAGGTGATGTTAGGTATCTGTACACTTAATAGCTGTGATGTTGGATATTTGTATACAAATGGAATAAATAGTGCAGACACCAGGAGGGACCGACAGGGCCCGCTGTGTAGTGCTCCATAGCCTCTGCCTTGCCACAGTGCTCAGCAGCAATACGGTGTGAAAGAAAAAGCTCTGCACCAATTTGCTGTATCACCTTTGATCCATTACTTTATCTCTTCAGGTCTCAGTTTCCTTATCTATGAAATGAGGATAATGATACCTATTATAAGCTCTTGAGATTTTGAGAAAATACTTAAGTATCCTGTTCATAGTGGGTACTCAATTAATGGAAGTTTATTAGCACCAGTAGTAGCAATAACAGTGGTATTTGTAGTTGAATTCTGTCATATAGTTTTGTATGATAAAAATATTTAAGAATGGTATTCATTCTAGGAACAGAAAAGCAATAACAGATGAACTTTTCCTGATTCTTCGTCAGTTTGATTGTTGGTTGTTTGGTTGCTTGTTTTAATATGGCCCCATGTGGTGTGATATAAATGGAAGATACCATTCTTAAATCCTTTCCAGAATAAAGTAGGTTTAAATAATCCAATAAACAAAGTTAAAATATTATCCCAAAGGTTCTTTTTCTAAACACTCTCAGAATGTTTTGCCTCGGGATCATCCTGTCCTCCCTACCCCACTAATGCCAGGAGAGAAAAGTACACACAAGAACCAGGGACCTAGAAATGAGTTGTTCTCAGTAATTTACAAAACACCATCAGCGTGGAGGTTAAGAAATTCAGTTTTGAAGTCTTTCTGTTTGATTGCAATCTGAGCTTCATTGCTTATTAGCTGTGTAACACTGGCCACGATACATAATCACTCTGAAACTTTGTATGCTTGAGAGAAAAGCTCAAAGGGAGGTAGTGAGTATAGAATAGAGATATATAAACCCCCAACTTAAAACCGCTGCTTCATACATGCCAAGAATTATTATAATTTTATTACTATGCACATATATTTACTCCCACAGTGGGCAGTTATTAATACTCAGAAACCAGTGAAGTTCTAGCAGGAAAGACCAGGGCTCTTGTAGAGTCTCCAAAGGAACCATGGAGAGCAACAATAGGGAGGGATGACATCTAGACCTACTCTGTTTACCAAACTCTGTGCCCTAGTCTAGGGTAACATTTGCCCAGAGTGAATACCTTTTTTAAATTAGCACAATGGTGCCATGTAAGCTATTGCTGCCCTAGATGGGAACTTTCTAAGCAGAGAGAATTGCAAGTGCAAAGTTAGTGAAGAACAAAAGAACTGACTGGCAGTGTGGTCCCGTAATTAAGTATAGTTAATACAAAATGATCTCTTGAACAGTAAGATGTGCAGAAGATGTTGTTCTTTATAATTCACTCTCCAAAGTGGGCTTTAAAAAGCTTTCTCTAAAAGAATCATCCAAAATTCTCCAAATATAATTAACGAACTACTTTATGAAGGAGAAAAGATGCTTGTAGACTACAGGAATACATTTCAATGTAGATTCTCATACTCTCTTCTGAGGTTAGTCACTTGAAATATAAAGTCGTGACTTTGCTTTCATGCTGCGTGTCCTGTGGGGATACACTGCTGTGTTGAAACTGAAAGGAGAAAGAATAAATTATTGGCAATCTGGAATACTTTTCTGATCTTGAGGATATCTCTAAAATAACATTTTTTAGCTTCTATGGGTAAAAAACAAAGGCTTTTAGTTTTTATTATTTATTTTTACTAATACAAGGCTTCTCATTTGCCTTAAGAAATAAACAGGTGGGAGAGGGGAGGAGAAACATCTGTTGTTTCTTTTATGTGCCACAAGTATTACTATACTTTTTGAAAAATACTATTTGTTTTTCCAGGAAGAATGATAGGATTGCACAATACCGAGTACAAGTTCAATACTTCTAAGTGATACATTTACATAAAGGATAGTTTGCTTGCTGATCAGAGTCTGTTTGCTAAAGATTTTCTGTCAGAAAATCAGAATGAAGACTAAAATCAAGGCTTGGTTTTGTGTTTTTTAATACTACACATATCATTCCGTACAGCATTTGAAAACGACCAAACCAGATATCACTTTTCAATGTTGACACAGTACTTTGCTGATACTATTATTTTCCCTTCAGGTAGGGGAACTGTGAGGAATGCCTGATGGCCATAATGTTTTCCTTCTCAGTTAGAAGAGCTAGCTACTCTCTTTACATAAAATAATCTTAACATTTACCCAGCCAGTGTAGCTCAGTTGTTGAGCATCGACCCATGAACCAAGAGGTTGCCGGTTCAATTCCTGGTCAAGGCACATGCCCAGGTTTTGGGCCAAATCTCCAGTGTGGGACATGTAGGAGGTGGCCAGTCAATGTTCTCTCTCATCAATGTTTCTATCTCTCTCTCCCTCTCCCTTCCTCTCTCTCTAAAATCAATAAAGAAAAAATATTTTAAAAAAGATCTTAACATTTAAAAATGTACATTTTCCATTATTTTTGTCTTTTAAAAAAAGATATTATACTTTGCTTTCCTGCAAAGCAATAAAAACAAGGAGTTCTAGGCAAAATATGTACAAGGGCTTCCTTAACTAAAAGGACATCATTTATTCGATAAGCAAATACTTGAAAATTTTATGATTAAGTTTATAGATATTCTTACAATTATTCATTTTGAAACATAAGAAGATGATCTCATAAAATAAACATTATTAATAGTAGCAACAGATAATTACTATAGGGACCGTCCAAGTAATGCTATTTTATTATGCTACTGTATTTTCTACATGGTGAATTCAAGCCATGTCTCAATATTGTAGAAATAGGAGAAAAAGACATTAAAACATTTCTAGGGTGTTAAACTGAGTTAACATCATAACCACCAACTGTCAGCAGGCTTTGGGGGGCCAGCAGGGAGCCATGTTTATCCCATATAATGCATGTGTGGTCACAGAGCTCATTAAGCGATAACAGTCTTTGGGAAACAGTTGTTTCCTCCCCAAGTCTGCTCTAAATGTCCTCTTTCCTGGTGCACTGACGTTCATGCTGCCTAGAAGGTCTTCATTCTATTTTCTTGAGTCTTTTAAAGTTGATTTTGTGTGTAAGAGAAGAATCCTGTCACAAAAAAATTGAGATATTCGTCTCTCAAATATCCACTGGAAAAGAAAGCTACTGCTGTACACTCACCAGGAAAGCTCTGGGTGAGCATAGTCTCTGTGATAAACTGTCCTGAGATAACGAGACGCCCACCACTTGACCTGCTCAGTTGGCTTCACCTGGAGTCATTTCGGGGGAAATATGCAAATGAGCTGACTCCAATGATCTTGGTGAATAAATTCTACCAGCCAATTTTATCCAAAGACTGAAACAGAAAAAATAGTCTCTAGATGTCTGGTGTATGGAGCAATGCAGGCATCCATAGGGTGCTTTTGTCCCTTTAAAAAGGAATTAATTTATCTTGTTACTGTCTCTATATAATATAATCAGAAGTAATTGGAAGCTGATGGAAAATGCACTAATAATACATAAAGTGGAATGTTTGAAAAAACAAAAAATAAAATAAAAAAATCCCCCACTTGGTAGTCAATGAAAAAGTGTGGAATGTCCAAGTCAGTTTTGGCTGGTCAGTTTTCAGTCCTTTTGACCTCCAGAGTCTCATGAAGCCTATGTTTTAAATAAAGCAGTTCTAGGAAATTAAAACAGTGGTTCCATGAAATCATCATTAAAGTGACAAGCACTCTAAAAAAAATGTGAATTCTGTTTTTTCTTTCCCCATAAGAGGGGCATAGTGGTCAACCCATGCTTAAGTGAATCTCTTTTTCTTTTAAGTTATGGAACATCTGTTGGTCAATTACTTGTTAATACACTCTTAGCTTAGAATATGGAAAGACTGACCATATCACCTTTTTTCTTTCTTTCTTTCTTTCAGTTAGACTTAAATCTAGTACTATTCTTTTGCATGGAATTGAAAATGAAAAGTAGCTTACTTGAGAAAAATAATTTAGGATAATGATAAGAGACTCTAAAATCATAGATGAATTCACTTTAGAAAATGTGTCTACTTTATTGTTTATGGAGAGCTCCCTATAAATTAATTTTTATATTTGAGACATATTTCATATTTTAAAAAATAATTAATATTTGATTTTTAGTGAAATAAAGAGACCATTTTGGAGCCATTAAAATGTATTTATAGTCTTAAGTCTTTGTTTATTTATTTATTTATTTTTCCTTTATTGATTTTAGAGAGAGAAGAAGGGCAAGGGAGAGAGAGATAGAAACACTGATGAGAGAGAACATCTATTGGCTGCCTCCTGCATGCCCTCCACTGGGGATTTGGCCCACAACCTGGGCATGTGCCCTGACCAGCAATCAAACTGGTGACCTCTTGGTGCATGGGTCGACGATGCTCAACCACTGAGCCACACCGGCTGGGCTAGCCTTAAGTCTTTAAAGTATAAGTCTTTTGTCTAAAAATCCTAGTAGTTGAATGAAGCAAATTATTTGGGAATATAAACAAATATAAACTTTTATAAAAATGTGTTTCTTTATTTAATGATTATGTAGGCATCTTATACCACCTTATTAAATGGTGTAATTTTATTTTAGCCCAGAAAATTTATAAAATAAAAAGTAAATTTTTATATTGTTGAATATATAATAATTTCTCCTTTATCCTTTCCTTTTTATCATCTCACAGAATTAAATAACTGAGGAAATTATTCAGAAAATAATATTTATTTACATTTTCAGTCACCTATTTTAATTAAGGCAAAAGTATAACAGTTTAAATTTCTATGGTAGTTTTATAATATACTTTTTTATGCTCACAGGTACTTGTTCCATTAATTCACTATTTTAACTAAATGAGAGCTAATATCTATATATGATCACTGTTTAAAAATTGATTTTAGAGAAAGAAGAAGGAAGAGGGAGAAGGTGAGGGAGGGAGGAAGTGAGAGAGAGAGAGAGAGAAACATGATGTGAGAGAGAAACATCAATCGATTACCTCCTACTGCATGCCCTGCATGGGGATCGAACCTGTAACGGGCATGTGCCCTGACCAGGAATCGAATCAGCAACATTTTGGTTCATGGGATGATGCTCAATGAACTGAGCTACACTGACCAGGGTTAGATATGATCAATTTTTAAAGAAGCAGAATGCAATAATAGCTGCTTAGTAGTAAATAGATATATTAGATATGATAAAATTTTTGACTTTTTAAAAATATAGCTATTTATTAGTTCAAAAATATTTATTGAGCCCAGCTGGTGTGGCTCAGTGGTTGAGCGTTGACCCATGCACCAAGATGTCACCATTTCAATTCCTGGTCTGTGGCCAATCAATGTTCTCTCTCATCAATCTTTCTATCTCTCTCTACCTCTCCTTTCCTCTCTCTCTAAAAAATCAATAAAAAGAAAACATGTTTTTTTTAAAAAAAAAATTTATTGAGACCATGGTAAGTAGAATTGCTCTTCGGAAAATAATGTGAGTGATACAGTAATGAAAAACCATCATTTGTGTTTTAGAAGGGAAAAAAAAAGGCCAAAGTGTCCAACCTAGGTGGCAAACAGGGTTTTGAGGACGGGTAAATATGTGGTAAGTAACACAGCAGCTCGTTTTTATGCTGATTCCTAAAGAGAAGTGCAAAGGAAATACTGTGGAAGTTCAGAATTCATCTTTTATAAACCTAAGCACTTTTAGAAAATAGGTTAAATAATATTTTATCTAATTTAACCTCAGGTCACCAGAACAGTATACAGCTCAAGGAATACGCCAAATAGGACATTATTATTTAAGATAAGCTTCATGAAAATACTCATATTAATAATTGAAACATAAATATAAAATAATATAATATTAATTATTGCTAAGTAGATTTAATCAAATTAAATAAATCCAAATTCTAGACCCTGAAGAAGTTTTCAAACGATAGTCTACTTTGTTTTATAAAAAACACATCTTTTATATTAACAAATTATTTTTGGAAATCTGTAAGTTATATCAAGTACATAATTTTGCTAGTTTTTCTTATCAGTTGTTTACAACTTAAGATGTGTGTCTGATGCTGAAGTAACTACCAAATATATGTGTAGAAAATTTCACAGAAACTAGATATTTTAATTTTTACTGATTTTTCTGAAAACTACACATTTTGCAAACTATGCAGCCCTATATAGGAATTAACAATAAAAAGTATAATCTTAGCCATATTAGTCCTATTTAATGGCATGTATTAAAGAAGAAATATTATCTTCATTTTTGTCAAAGCTAGAAGTAAATATTTATATAATTGTGATCATTGAAAAGACCTAGGAAGTTTAATCCATTCCCATTCTGCTATTATAATGACCTTTTAAAAAACCCAAACAGTCCTATGAAAACCCCTTCAGTGGGTGGTTTCCAGTGGCCTTTAGAAAAAAATGTAACTTTGCTGGCAAGGCACCCAGGAATAGAGATGGCCTGGATTTTGCTCTCCTCTCTGGGTTTATATCCAGTCAGGTGGGACTGGGACCCTTTCCCATCTTTGCAAATCACCTGTGAATATTTGTTTCCCTCAGAGCACTTGCCAAGAACTGTTGTGGTTGCTTGGTGCTAATATCCTTTCTCTTAGACTGTGGACTCCCTAAGGGTAGGGAATACATCTATGTTTCTGTCTCTAGTGTGTAGTGTCTGGAACATGGTAGGAATTTTCAGAAAGATTATTAAATAAAACCAATAATCTCCCAAAGCCCATTAGACAGCTTCTTATAGGTGTAGGCACTAACGCTATGAAGCTCTCCAGATGTTTAAATCATGACGGCAAGAATTGTTCATTGCTTGCTTTTTAAAAGGGTGGTTGAGTATCAGGCTGAGAAAATTACTGAGAAAGTGTGTGGCCACTCTTTCCTGGGATGAGACCCAAGGAAAGGAGCCCAGGTGAACCAAGAAGAAAAGACAGATTTTTGAATACACCATAGCCTAACAGAGCTCTAGCGCAAACACAGTACTAATGATAGAAGCACAAAGCAGAATTATCTTCAAAAACCTGTATGACTCTGTGTGTCAGACTCATCTCTGCCCCATACAGACACCCACAGGACTCAGTGTAATATTTGGAAAATGCCTAGCTTTAAAGAAACTGTTTGGAGCATTGGTTTCAGGCCAGACTTTGCTAAATCAAAGCATGCCAGTTTCCTTCATGCCAAACAGCACAATAAAACCCTCTGCAAAAGGAATAAAGGCTGCTGAGAAATAACTGATGAGGCTTTTAATGTCAATAAATGCTATTCTGTGCATCAGCATTGTGAGAGTTTGCTTTTCACAAATGGAAGAGGGATTTTATAAACTCTCCTGTGAAAGGATGGGGATTTAGAGTTGGCACTAGTTGACTCTGTAATAAAACAAATCCCTCCTTCAAGTTCCCCTTGAAGTGAAGAATGGCACTTGAACTTCTCATTTGGTAATATGTGGATTACAGATATCCCTCTGCACCACGAAGATGTGTGTCATCCTCTTTGCTATCTTCATAAATATCCTACTGGGAGTAAAAGGAAGTGGAAAAGAACTGAGAAATTGCCTTTTGGCTTCATTAGACATCATTTGATTAAAGATTTGGAAGATGCCATGAAAATATATTTAGTTTTCTGACAGTGTTGTAAATGAAGCTCAACAAGTATGCACCAGAGTACTGAGCAGATTCTTGGGAGGAAGCTTTTACATAGCTGACAAGTTCTGCTAATGAATCCTGGACTGACACAGTATTTAATCTGGCTTTTCTTTATATTCAGCAGGTAAGAAATAGCCAATAATATGAGGTCAGATAGAAATTTTTTTTTTCATATTGTGTTCATTATAGTTTGTGACATATTCTAGCTTAAAATATTATGCTATTCAATATATAATTATTTATAAAAAAATCATTGGTCCATCTGTTGCAAGATTAAAATGCTAAATGGTATTTGTGAAAGGAAAAAAATGTCCTTGTGTCAAGTCATTGATTGTTTGGCTAAGGCTTCTTTTGCTATTATTATTTTTTTTTAACTGAAAAATGTATACAATGAAAATGAATCTAGTTAGCTTCCTACGTGGCTGCCAAAAACAAATAATTGCATTAAACTCAAAGTGCATTCCTTTATATATTCAAGGAACATAAAGAACACAAAGAAGATAGATTTGGGTTTCTTTATTAATGAAAACATGAGTATAAGAATGCTCATAATGAAACCAGGTTTATAACTGAAAAGAAAAAAGGTAAGTAGTAACTTTTGTTACCTAAGCTACAGTATATGTAGTTGTGTATACATTGACTTAACAGTTTGGTCTTCTGTGTTTCCAGAGACTAAAGCTGTATGCAACAGCAAAACAATTGTATGCAAATAATCTGACTGGTTCATTTATATAACTTAACTAAAATACAAAGTTTGCATAATTATTTTTATCTACATGAAAATTAAGACATAAAAAACACAATTTGGAAAACTTGTTAGCAAAACCACTCAAATATTAAAATATATGGTGTTTAAAATAGCGACTAAGTTAATTAATTCTCGACTCTATAAATCTTTACCTCTGTGATCTCTGCAAAAGATTGCCAGAGAACTCTGCTTGCATTTAAGGGGAAGTTTCAGAGGATTTGTGATTGGGGTGCAGAATGGTTCACAAAGCATGTGACTGTAAACATGCACAGGGCTCCTGTCTTGAGACACCGCTTTAGGCTTCAAAAAGCATTTTCACATACTTTAAATCATTATAAATAACAATCTGTAGAAATGTCACCTCTTATTTTACACAGGAGGATATTTAGACGCACACAAAATCTACCAACCAGTAAGTGGCAAAGCTCTGCAAAGACTAGAACTCAGGTCGTTCAATCTCCAAGCCCTTTAGCTATTGTGTTGTAATACAGCTTCCTAGATAAATGATATGAATATTTAATACAATGTAATGCTATCACAGTAAAGCATTGTCAGAGTTTTGTGTTTTAATTAACATCTCAGAAGTAAAGGAGTCATGTAAGTGTTTTCTCTCTCCATATTAGCTAGAACCCCAAGGGAGGCTCAACACTCGCTCTAATAATGGCTTATGCACTCAACATGTTTTTGGAATTATTATTTTGGAATTGCCTTAAAAGTCATGACATATTCTTTTAAACTCAGTGCTTTCAAATCTTGATTTCCAAAGTGCAAATTTGATTTTTGACATAATCAGAAAGATCTATGAATGAAGTGACAGATTAAACTTGTTATTTTGGTTTAGTCTTTCAAATTTTGAACTTGATTTCAAGCGGCAGGTTGTGACTAAAATAATTCCAAGAGAAATATTTAAAAATAGTTTTCTTAATAGCATTAATAGAATATTAAGCATTCTATCTATGCCTACCTAAACAACAGTTTTAATTGGATTCTTTTTTTTAATTGATTTTTTTTATTGACTTTGGCAGAGAGAGAGAGAAACATCGATCAGCTGCCTCCTGCATGCCACCCACTGAGGATCAAACTCATAACCCGGGCATGTACCCTGACCAGGAATCAAACCAGCAACCTTTTGGGGTACAGGATGACGCTCAACCAACTGAGTCACACCACTCAGGGCTATTTGGATTATTTAGGACTGGAAGAGTCATCTAGAATTCTTTTTTATTTGGATATGTATAATATGTTTTATGTCTGAATATGTATGACATATGCAGAGTATGCCTAACATATGCTTTATATCAAAATACGTGTAACATATGCAGAGAGATACACTCTAACACATCTTGTGTTCTAAATTACAAAATGCAACTGTGGCCAATTTCAACTCAAATCATACAGATTACCTATATAACTTAGATGTTACCTAAACTTCTCCCAAAGGATAGATTTATATTACTTAGTGAGTGATTATGCAATGACATTTGAGAGAGTCCACCTGCCAATCTAAGCTGTCAAAGAAGTCCAGCCTGGCTGTGGTCCAGATCATCGGAGCCCTTGCCACTGTTTGAGAATGAATCCACCTTCACTGATCCTTTATTCCTTCAGGTGTGAATCTTGCAGCCCATTAACACACCTATCCCTACTTCTCTCCCCAAGTTCACAAGCCAAATGCCCCCTCCCCCCCAAAAAAAAGCAATTTAGGGATAGTTCCATTAAGATAAGTATAATTTAAAAACAAATTTCCCTGTGGAATTTACTTTTATTAGTAATTTCCTCCCTCCCTCCCTCCGTTCCTCCCTCCGTTCCTCCCTCCCTCCGTTCCTCCCTCCCTTCCTCCCTTCCTCCCTTCCTCTCTGCCTTCAGCCTTCAGTCCTACTGCTCTCAAAGCAAAAGCAAGGCAGAAATATGTGGTCGGTGGGCAGTGGGTCCTTGTAAGAGGAGGGCTAAATTGGCAACACCTTACAAAGACCAAAATCAGTCTCAAGCTATCAGTTTAATTTTATTATCCTATTAAAGAATCATTAAAGAACCTTGGTTACTATCATCCGTATTTCTTCTCTGGTTTGAAAGGTGAAAGGTTAATGACTCATTCACTGAAGTATATAGTTTTCTTTCATTTTTCACTTACAATTATTTTTACTTGTTTTAAAATGCAGTGCAGCCTCCAAAATGTATTGTAGTCATTCATTATTTCTGTCAATTAAAGTTTCTAAATCATAGATTTAAAATGAATCACAAATAAGCATTAATTGATTGCCCACTTCCCAGAAGAAATGAATGGGGCAGATTTACTTTTGAAAATCTGCTTTCCCAGTCAGCTGGAGCAGAGGCTCAGCAGATGTTAGTTTCTAAAAAGCTGGTATTCACTTCGGAAACTGACTCTGCATGTCGACATGCTCTTTCTCCATGGAAATGTTTGACAGAGCAGTGTTGAAGCTCATGGATTTTTGACTGAAGCAGTGGTAACTTCATAGAGTATTTGTGTTCTCCAAGCACTCAGTGTGATGCCCAGGTCATCTGATATTTTAAGGCAAAGTCATCATTTATAAACACAGACTCAACCCTTCCCTCAAGGCTTTCATAAATAGATCCAATTTTAGATAGATAGTACAAAACCAAGTGTCCTAGTGTAAAAGAAGCAATGTTCTCATCAAAGTGTCTGCAAGTGTAGAAAACCCTGGCTATCATCCTTGTAGGAGCATTGTACATATTTGCCTTGTTTATGAAATTAAAATGAGCAATTTCTTTTATATATCAACTGTGCATTAATTTTCCCATGCACTGGCTCCATTAAAATTGACATCTCTCTAACACTTCAAATCCAGGTTACTCTCCCCCAAGTGGTGTTATAATGAGGTTGTTGCCATAGAAACTTTGCAATCATTGACGTACTTTTTACTACTGGAAACTTAAATGCTATGGCAAGTTTATAATTTTAAAATTACTTGAAACAGAACAAATTCTGTGGGGTAGTATATTATTCTTTTATCTGAAAGAGACCACTTGAGGAACTAATTATTTTGAAAATTGAAGGAAGAGGCTTATTGGTAGTACCAGTTGGGATCTAAGGCCAAGAGTGAAGGCTAAGAGAAGAATCTGGTCTGGCAAATGCAATATGACAAGAGAAATCCTGTGTCAGGAAATCTCATTGACTATCAATTTTATTTGGGATTGTTCATACTTCAAATGGAATGAAAAGTGTTTTCTGAACAATGGGATAAATAAGCTTACTAAATCAAAATATAGGAAAGATAGACTGCCTATCTTTAAACTATCAATTAACTATCACATTTCTGTTTGAGATTTAAGGAGAAAATCATTTACTTTCTAAATCACATTAACATTATAATTATATCATCTGCCTATAATGTTAAATATAGGTTGTGGATGAAACGGGCAGTAGATTTATGGAGCTATGTTGCCTTATGGTCATCTACTGTTGCTAATTCGATTATAAACTCTGAAGGTAAAGTCCACGGTGCAGTGGTCACCAAAGGAAAAATATGGATTAGAATATCTCAATAAGATCAATTTAATGCATTACTGTTGAATAATGAGTTTTCCTCCATTATAAATGGAGCCCATGACAGAATATTAAACTGAGTGTACATTATGTACTGGATAGCAACTCGTGTTTTTCTTATTTTTAAAGATGATCTCCTTGCCCTTGCTGGTTTGACACAGAGGTTAGAGCATTGGCCCTCGGATCAAAGAGTCGTGGGTTCGGTTCTGGTCAAGGTCTTGTTCCCGGCCCTGACTGGGGTTATGTGGGAGGCAACCAGTCAATGTGTCCCACTCAGGTTGATGTTTCTCTCTCTCTCCCACTCTATCTGAAGATAAATGAAAAAATATCCTCAGATGAGAATTAAAAATAATAATAATAAAGATGATCTCCTTGAATTAACAAAAGTGAATTCTAATTTTTGGAATTATGTGTCTTGAAAATTATACTAGTGTGTCTTCTAATACATTTCTGCTTTTTTAAAATTTTATTTATTTAGCCATGACAATCTTTTTAGATTGTTCAGAACACTATGAGGCACCAAGTAAATTAAGGTTGATTTAACATTCAGATTGACTGTATAATTTATCTCAATATGTTATTCATTAATTTACTCTAGCTGTATTTCTCTGAGTAAAAATAATGTAAAGAGAAATTTTATTAATTTTATTAACTTTGCCCTTGTTAAAGACAATTTCGACTTTTTAAATGTAGAATTAATATTTTACTCCTTCTGTATTTAGTCTTTTAATGGGTCTTAAAACTTGAAAATGAATACACATTTGGGTATTTTAATGATAAAAGTAAAATATGTTCTCTAGCTGAAAAGAAATTAAAAAGCCATTTTAGAATCCCCAAATTGAACAGTTTCCTGTAATATCTACTTCTAAATAATTCTTTGAATTATGGCACAGTTTCAGCAATTCAGATATTCCTATAAAAACGCATCAATGCACTTTGACTGCTGCAAACATTTTCTTGAATATTTATAAATGCAATTGTTTTATTTCAAAGCCCCAGAGAAGATTTAAATTCAATGATACCTACATGTATGTGGCATTCTTGATGATGTCCTTGTAAATACTGAAAATGTTTATCTAAAACATATTTTCTGGATCTGACCTCAAGCAAATGTTCTGCTTCCTCTACCTTTTGGCAGGTTGGAGGGAATGTGTCAGGTGAAGGACTATAGACAGGAAGGGAAAAACTGTGTCCTCTTAATTTGCTGATGTTGTTAGAGGACTGAATATGAGCAAGATTTTTCTCAAGCTTATCTCTGTTCTTCTAAAACATTTAAAAATGGAGAATCTAGACAAGAAAAAGTATTAGACTTTGCTGCTTGGTTTTCAGAGGAGACTTGTAAGAAGAAAGAGTGACAGTTTGTGATTTATTCTCATGACAAGATTGTAAAGAGAACAAGAAGTACAAAAACGTAATCTGTTGTTGTTCCATTATTTACATCTGTACATGATGCCTTCTTTATTCTGAATGCTGTATTTGAGTACTTCAGAATAGGAATATAGAATGTTCATAAAGATTTACAGAATCAACTTCTACAAAGTAACCTCTTAATTTAATGGTAATTATATGGTTTGAAGGTGTACTTTCTTTTTGCAGTTTATTTTCTCTAAGGATGGCTGCATGTATGCTGGAATTACATCATTTTGCTGTTCTCAAAATACATACAAGCTTACTTAAGTTTTGAAATGTGGAGATCTGTTTAGCTCTACATTTAGTGCCTTTAAAATCGAAACGCAACAGATATGATTTTCCAAATACTTTTCAAAATTAGTACACTATCTTTAAAATGTTAATTGCTAATCCCAAATCCAATCAGTATGTCAAATTAAACGGTTGCCTCCCTTTTTTGCATGTGAGACATTGTAAAAACAAAATGCAGTGCTTTCTTTATAAATACTAATCAAGTGAATCGCCTTGCTCATGTTTGAAATGGCTCAAAAGCATTTGACTGAAACATCATGGATCTATATCATTTTAAATGGAAGGAAGAACTTTCAAAATAAGTTGTTTGGACTGAGTATTTTTTCAAGCAGATATGTTTGAAGTGTTTCTTAGGAAATGGGCCCTGTTTGAGGCAATGAATATCATTCCTTTCCTCAAAGTGTTACATTCTGGTAGAGGAACTGCCAGCATTAGAACTCCCAGCTTGACTACAAGGCGAAATAGACACGCAGTACTCCTTAGGAAAGAGATTTGTTGTTTTTGTAATGATAATCACAGCAAACTGTGGATGGGGATAGTCTAATGGTCTGCCTAAAGATGCACATAGGAATGATAAGGATTAATAATTGTACAGTCCTCTCATCAGAATTTTTAAAAAGAGAAGTTTACTTCTGTTGTTCTGTGCAACTTCATGAGGCCTCCGTGAAGTAGGTAACATAACGCTGAAACATTGAAGAGTAAATGAGAAAAGGAAAACATTTAGTTTTATAGCCAGAAATCGGGGAATGAATTCTGTGGTCAGGGACATGAGGCCTGTGGTTTATTTTTTAGAACAAATGGCTTATACCATCAAGGTAAATGAATATAGGCATACTTAATATCACACTGGAAGATCAGAATCAGTACAAAGAGACCCCTGTAGAGTCCACGTTATTTTGAGATCATGTGAATAATGGAAATAATTGCTTTGCTTTGCTTCTCATATTATGTCTCAGGACATTCTAATTTCCCTGTGTCTTACTTTAAACTTCTTTCTTGTCTTTACCTGTAAAAATGAAGAGATTATTTTGTGGGTAAACACTCTCTGGCATCTAGTCCTAGTGTGTCACAGAACAATGTTGGGTTCTTTGATTAGTCTATTGCTTTCCTACAGGGTTAGGACATTTCTCCTTTGATATCTTCTGCCTAAGATACAGTAGACAATGTCCCTGCCCTCCGTTGCAGGACAGTGTGGCTAGAACTAAATAAAACAAGTCTATAGAATTCTGTGAACTCCTCTACAAGGGCATGTGAGTATAATACAAGTGTTATTTTTTGGCTTTAGAAGGAGTAAGCCTGGCACAGAGAAGACGGTGGAGCGGACTGAGATCTGGCACCTACATCACATTCCAGTTAACGTCACCTTGGTTTTTACAATGGCTGATGTATGGGTCTATTCACCAGGCACTGGCTGGAACTGCAAACTAATTTCTTATTGGATCCTGAGTGATCGTGACATCATAGTGTCTTTCTTTTTCTGGGAGTTAGATTTTAATCCGGAGATGCTACATGCTGTCATTTAGCAACAAACCTCTGAGTTTTCTAATCCACTAGTAAAATTGACCAAATTATACAATGTTAAAGATGTACTAGCATATATATTAAATGTGAAATGTTAGCATTAGCTAAGCTTCTTTCCAATTAAAAAAATACATATTGAAAGAGACATTTTCTGGTTTCAAAAGGGGTGCATTTAAAAACTGAACAAACTTAAAAGCCACTGGAGTGCAGTTAAATATCTGGACATAGTAATTAACTAAAACCTGTTATCCCCATACGAATGCTCCCAGAATATTTAAGTCATTGATTACCTCTGACTCATTTTTATGGTTATCTTAGCTGTTGCTTTCTTCTTAAATATAATGAAACAAAAAAAATTAATTAAAGGACATGTACACACATGCACACACATGCATCAGCTAAGTGGTTATTTACATAAACTCGACTAGTTTCTTAACTACTTAATGAATATTAGGGAACTATACATTATGGAGTCTATTGAACAACTTATTCCCTTGAAATCAATTTACCCTGCAGTAATGGCGTATCACAGGTTTTTATTAAGGGATTTTTTTTAACTACGAGGTGCTAAAGAGGACGCTGTAGCATAATACACATTTGGTAACTTATACCCCTGTGCATGGCTTTGCATCTTGCTAAAAACATACACACATCTCAATGTGAATAGATTCTAAAATACAGGGGTCCATCTGCTGATTTTAAAAAAAGACTTTTTATATATGCTTAGTGCACACATTTTTTTCTCTTCTCTCTGAACAGAAGACTGTTTTTCCATTTTAGTCAACAATTTGCAGCTTGCAATTAACACATTGTTTGCCTAACTATAGTACCTAAAGTGTGGCTAGTCGGGTCAATTCACATAAATGCTACAAATATTCATTGTCCTTCGGCAGCATTTAGGGGTATGTAAGGTGGAAGAAACATGAAATCTTTATTAACTTTTCTTCTGGAACTGTTTTCTCCTGTCTTCAATTATCATTCAGTTATAAAACATAAAATATTAGCACTAGAAGGAAACTTACTTATTTAAAAAAACAAAATAAACTGATAAATAAAAGAGAACCAGAGGCATGGAAGTATAGAACAGATTTAAGAATCTCAGGTGGAAGGAGGGCGGGAGGGTGGGAAGAGATTAACCAAAGAATTTTTATGCATATATGCATTGCCCATGGACACAGATAATAGATGGTGAAGGCCTAGGGTGGGGTGGGAACCTGGTGGAGGTGGGCAATGGGGGAAAAAAAAGGAGGGACATATATATTAAATATGAAATATTAGCATTAGCTAAGCTAATCTCAACAATAAAGATTTTTAAAAAGTGCATTATTACAAAATTTTTATTATAAAATCATTGAATGTATTTAGTTACATTTATATATAATCATTAATATATATTGAAAATTGTCCACATTAAAAAAGGAAGAGCCTAGCCCAGCCGGGGTGGCTCAGTGGTTGAGCATCAACCCAGGCACCAAGAGGTCGCCAGTTTGATTCCCGGGCCAAATCCCCAGTGGGGGTCATGCAGGAGGCGGCCAATTGATGTTCTCTCTCATCAATGTTTCTATCTCTCTCTCCCTCTCCCTTCCTCTCTCTCTAAAAACCAATAAAGAAAAAAAAAAAAGAGGAAGAGCCTAAACCCTAGAGAAATGAATTGATTATTTTCTAGAAAACAAAGTATCAAAATTAAGACAAAAATTAATTTATTTTAAATTTTGGTAGAGTCTTTATTTATTTTAAATTTATAATATATTAACGAAATAATATTGTAACCTAAAATAAGCATGTTGAATAAGATCATTTGAATCTACTTTCTGTGCTTATTGGACCGATTCTTTTTTGTAAACAGCCCCGTTGCTTAAGTTCAATTTAAGTATTTTACAACAGCACAAGGTCAAGTGGTCCCTCATACTGTTGATCTTGCATATTATGTGTCCACCTTAAACTTGAGTTTATCTTTCTGGGTCCCAAATAAAGCTGGGCTGAATGTTGAAGCTAACTGCAAAGATGTAGTCATAATCAATGAAACAGCAGCCCAACATCCAAAAATTACTGAAAAGGAGTTTAAATCATTACCTAAGCCTATAAAAATTAAAAAAGAACAGTTGCCTTGCATGCACCGTATCTCCTTGAGAGTGACTTTTAAATTCCTCTTGCTCCGTTTGTAGAAACGGATCACTTGTGTCCTATCTGTTTACTGCATCCATTTGATTTTCCTAAATCAGAGTCGGATGAAGGACAGTTTTATGTAATAGCCTATGTAAGGTATTATTTCATACATTTTGGGTTCAGTAAAACTGATCCCACCCTCACGGAAATTAATAAGCTGCTGTCTAAAGATTGGGCAAAGAATGAGGAGGATAAATTTACCTTGTTTTCATGAAACTCTTGGTCTACTGAGAAAGATGAGATTTGCAATATAATTAACAGCAATTTCTGTCTTAATTACAATTGGAAAAATAGAGACAGTGACAAAATGAAGAGAGCATTCAGAGAAATTCCAATTTGGATGAGGAAAAATTTTGAGTTATGCCCAATAGCATATGACATTTTAAGACAGAATTTAGAGATGATGCAAAAGGAATAGCACAGCTTTTTAGACTGAAAGCACAAATTGTCTGTGTAAATGACCTCTACTCTTTTATGTGATTTTAGTATTATTGGAGTTAAATATTATAGTTAACTTCACAACTGCATCTTCTTATACATGTTTTTAAAATAAATGTAGAAAATTTATTATGATTTTAGTAGGAAAATAATTTATATCCAGAAATGCACAAGAACTAAACATAATTATTCAGATTAGAAATTGCTGTTAATACTTGTTTTAGTGGAAAACTTAATCATATTTACCATTTCATATATATAGAACTATGCATATATAGAGTTTTATTTTTTAACTGGACTTTCATGTTTAAACATTTAAACCTGTAGAACATGTAAAAACCCCACGCAGAAAACATATAGGACTCTCTATATATAAATTTATTCCACCTCTCAAAATGGTCAGATTGAATTTTTTAATATACTTTATGGTAATTTATGCTTCTATACCTGAAGAACATTGGACTTTCCTTCTTGTATTTGTGTCCACCTTTTCTATTATTTTTGAAAAGTTATTTCCTTATGAGATATTTTCTGGCAAAGTTACAGACCTTAAGGATAACATTGAGAAAAATACTTAAGGTTGTATTATGAGCCCGGCCAGGGTGGCTCAGTGGTTGAACATTGACTCACGCGCCAAGAGGTCACCAGTTCAATTCCCAGTCAGGGCATATGCCCAGGTTGTAAGCCAAATCCCAAGTGGGGGGCATGCAAGAGGCGGCCAATCAAAATTCTCTCTCACTGATGTTTCTATTTCTCCCTCTCTTTCCCTACCTCTCTCTCTAAAATCAGTAAAGAAAAAAAATTAAAAAAAAAGAGTCTTTAGAAAGATGTACTATGAAATAAGAGAGTAAGCAAATAGATGTCATGCATAATTTACAGGAGAAGACTAAACTGTCAAAGTAAAATCAAAAGACTAGAACTATACAAACTAGCCACCCCCCCCCAGCCAATATTCCAGCTCAGTTACCAGCCAGAAAGTATTTTTTAGATAATTACTGAGAATTTATTAAGTATCAACATATTTCTCACAGGATAAGGGATCCAATACTTGTAACAGAAAATCTTATTTGCAATGCCATATGCAAAGGACATTCCATTATCACACAAAATGAGACACCTGGAAGAAATCAGTCTAGAGATGGCCTGAAGCTCAATGATGACCCACATTCTTTTTTTTTTTTTTTCCAATTTCTCTGCCACCTTCAATATTGGTTTTCATCTTGCTTTTTACCTGCTGGAAATAGATAGATGGTTGTCCACAGTGTTGTAACGTGTCAGCGAGATAACCAGAGACGCATGGCCGAATTGTAAAGGAGCATTTTATTACACCGGTGGACTGTTACACCGGCGGGCTGGGGGGGGTATAGCTTCCCCAAATCCTCAGCCCGGAGCCTTCTTTGTTGCCCGCTTTTAAAGGCACAAACTACGGAAAAGAAAACTACATTCTCTTGGCGCCGCTTTTGGCACCGTTAAGGGGGGCTGATACAGAGAAGTAGGGGAGAGAAGCTTGTTAGCTCAGGGCCACCAATAACTCCTTTTTCTCATGGTTCCTCTGAGTTTCCCAAGGCCATCCTTAACCCCTTATCTTTACAGTTTTCTTTGGGTGTCTCAAGGCCCTTATGTTTACAGAAAAGAAACTGCCAGGGTGTGTACGTGCAGTAACTGAGGGTCAGAATGGAGTTACTACACACAGCTCTAGACATCCTCTCTATTCAAAGCAGGAAAAGAGGAGGAAGATGGCAGAAGGAATTTCTGAGAGTGGTTCTCATCTTTTATTATTGAAGGAAAAAAATCATATTCTTTTCAGCAGTCTTCTGCTAACATGTCATTGGTTAAAATCAGGTCATGTGCTCCTTCCTAGCTTCAAGAGAGGCTGGGAAGAGAGTCTCTGGAAAGGTGGAGTGTGCTAGTCATGACTTGCTTAGACCAATTACAATGTATCTTTTTGGGCTTAAGGCATTGCATTCCTGAACAAAGACAGAGTTCTAATTTGTGGAAAAATGTATCTAATATGGGCACTGGTGACATGGGGTAGGACAGTGAATTGGCTAATGACTAGTGTCTTTTATATAGAGATAGAACTGTAATTATGTTCTCATAGCTAAATTGAGAATTGGGTCCGAAATCCACACCTTTAGACTTTAGTCAAAATACTCTTTCCATACCACTGTAAGAGAGTTTGAAGGAGAACTTGGCAGGTTTTCTTAATGGCTCTATTTTCAGAGGACTTAACTATACTTTTTAAAAAGTAATCAATTTTAGCTCTCAGTTAACTTTCAAAGTTCAAGAACAAATAAAACCAACTTTCTTCTTTATTATATGAGATGTATAAAAAGAGAACAAGATCCAGATGGACCACTCATAGCACCTATTACATCGTAAAATAGCGACAGTGTGCTTTCCAACTTCACTTTAAATACTTTGGCTTTAAAATGTGAATACTTTTGCTAAAGTCTAAAAAATGATCTTGCTTCTGAAAATAGAAATATTAGATAAATATAAAATGACATTTATGCTTCATTTTTTAAATGAACAGTCTTCTTATTCAGTTCTTTGCTTAAAGAACAGGTAATTACAGAAGATACTCCAGGTACTTAAGGCAGATTGTATCAGCATAGTGGTTAATAAAAAAATAAAACATAACCAATGGAAAAAATAATCAGTGAAGTTCATAGAGAATTTTTGGCTTTATCTATGAAGTTACTATAATGATATCTTGTCACTAAGGGAGATCTGTAGAAATAAAATTGAAATTATTATTTTTTAAATTGAAAAAAGTATTCTTCAAATTAGTTAAAATTTAGCATATCCTGATATTTCTCTAGCTTCTAATATTAATGCATTTTGCACATAAATGAACCGTAGCAATAGAAACCATGTATCCACTTAAATTTTTGAAATAAGAGATTTTTTAAAAATATGTTTTTATTGATTTTTTTAGAGAGAGCAAAGGGAGAGATAGAAACATGGATGTGAGAGAGAAACATCGATCAGTTGCTTTCTGCATCCCTCCTACTGAGGATGGAGCCTGCAACCTGGGCATGTGCCCTGACCAGGAATCAAACCGGGACCTCTTAGTCAAGGGGACAGTGCTCAATCCACTGAGTCACACTGGCCAGGCAAAAGGAGAGATTTTTATATGATGAAATTCCCCTAGAGTCTAAGAATAAATTAGAAACAAGAATATTAAGTGGATAGTACTTTGTATTGCTAGTTCATTTTTCATTGAGTTAGCTTGCATATTCTGGTTTTAGTTTCATATGATTCATATAAATATTTCACATACATGGTTCAAAACGTGGAAATCATTGGTGGGACATTATTTAGAGTATTTTTGTTTCCAGTGTAAATGCTTCACCTGCAAAAGAAACTCCTCAATATTTTGAAAAACATTAGGTTTTCATTATATTTCCTTTGTATAATTATGTTCATCTCTGTACCCATAATGCTTTTATAATTTACAACTGGAGAATCAGCATGATAGAGGGAAAAGAATATGAAGTTTGAGAGGGAAAGGCTTTGTTCTGGGACTCAAATCAGCCTGATTTTTCATCTGTAAGATGATAGTGATGATAGCTCAATTACAAGGCTGTTCCGAGGATTAGATATAACACAGGTAAAGAGTATCTATCTGATCCTTGTAACAACTTAAAATTGAGATATTATCACTACTATTTACAGGTGAAAAAACTGATGCTCAGAACTATATGTATAAATGTGATATTTAAACAACAACTCAGTTCAAGGCATTTGTAAATCACATTTTCAACTTTGCCTTGTTTCTGACCAAGACATTTAAAAAAAAATAAGTGGTTATCAAAAACATGCTTTAGTTGCTTTTAATACACAAAAAGAGAAATTGTTTATATTTACATATTTTCTCATTATCCATATAGATGGAAAATACATCTAGCACTTTGCTTTTTTGTGACAATAGTGGACAAATGAAGGTTTTGGCTATTAGATGAAGGCTCATGTGATGTGCAATTAAAACCACATCTGACTATGAGCGATATGAGGGAAAAAAATAAACAAAATAAAAAATGCTAACACCAAATATCACACCAAAACTCAAGTCATAAAACAAAACCTTCTTTTTCAAAAATAGAAGTGTTAGATAAATACAAACCTTAATGTATAATACTGACAATTCATTTGATAAATAGCTGACATTAAAAAATTTTTTTTTCCTTATTGATTTTTAGAGAGAGAAGAAGGGAGAAGGAGAGAGAGATAGAAACATCGATAAGAGAGAACATCAATTGGCTGCCTCCTGTATGCCCCCCACTGGGGATCGGGCCCACAACCTGGGCATGTGCCCTGACTGGGAATCGAACTGGCGACTTCTTGGTGCATGGGTTGATGCTCAACCACTGAGCCACACCAGCTGGGCAATAAATAGCTGACTTTAAAAACATCTACTCTTGCCCTGGCCAGTTTGGCTCAGCGGTTAGAGCGTCGGCCTGCGGCCCAGAGGGACCTGGGTTTGGTTCCCGCTAGGGGCGCGTACCTCAGTTGCAGTTTGTCTCCGGCCCTGGTTGGGTCGTGTGGGTGGCAGCCACTTGATGTGTCCCTTTCACATCGATGTTTCTCTCTCTCTCTCTTCCTCTCTCTACCTCCCACTCTATCTGAACAAAAAATGGAAAAATGTCCTCGGGTGAGGATAAAATAAATAAAAACATCTACTCTTGACCATATATATATATATATATATATATATATATATATATATATATAAATATATAAATATATATATAAACATATTATACATGTTAAATCAGGCTTAAAATTTTCTCTTTCTTTTATGCCTATTAAATTTAAATGTGTGTTATCTTAATCTGATTAACAGGTCACTCTCCTCAAAGAGCATCATTGGTTCTCTACTGCCCATAGAATGACGACTAAACTCCTACTCTTACATTTCACTTGCATGATAATTTCTCCTCAGCCCTCATTTCTTCCCTTGTCAAGAACCATAAGTGCCCATGGACTGTATGCTCCCGTCACATGGTTTTCTTTTTGTCTGCAAAGTATTTGAAATGTCAGGCCTGGCCTATTTGTTCTCATTCTGTTCCTGAAGTATCAAAGCATATGCTGTGTCTTTATATATCAGTCCTTCAGAACTCATCGAAACATTACACATTTTTCACAAAGCCTTTTCCAATCCTTATCAATTTTTATAATCTTTTGTTTCTCTTCAGTTGTAAGACGTTTTTGATCTAAGCATTTCATTCTTATATTTTATAGTTATGTCTGTCTTATGAATGAATTTACAAACACCTGAGTGCATGCCATATTTTATCATTTTCTGTGTGCGCCACAGTTTCTATCAAAGATACTGTAGATCCTCAATAAATAATTACAGAAAGAGTTAACAATTAATGTATATTAATCACATAACTAATGCTTGTATCTTCTTGGCCCAGCATTTCCCTTTAAAAGAATGTTAGCTCCTCCGTGCTTTGAGGGTTTCTGTCTGTTGTGTTCTTGTGCTCACAGCAGACATAGCAGGTGCTCTGTATTTCTTGACTGTAATATTACATTTATGGGTATAATCAAACAACCATCAAACAAATTCACTATTGGAACTATTTCATTAAAAAGTGATATTTTAGCCCTGGCTGGGTAGCTCTGTTGCTAGGAGCATTGTCCCATACACCAAAAGGTTTCAGGTTCCATTCTGGTCAGGGGACATTCCTAGGTTGCAGGTTCGATCCCTGGTCAGGGCGAGTAGGGAAGGCAACCAATTGATGTTTCTCTCTCTCACTAATGTTCTCTCTCTCTCTCTCCCTCCCTCCCTCCCCTTTTCCTTTCTCTCCCTCTCTCTAAAATCAATAAAAACATATCCTCAGGTGAGGATTTTTTAAAAATTGACATTTTAATAAAGAGGCTCTTTGGCCATCTGTGACTGACATTATTTTATGGGGGTAGGGGGATTCCTGATTTGAAAGAATATTTTTTAAAAACTGATGGTTGAAGTACTATCTAAATCTAAGCATCAGTGAGTGTTGTTAAATTATACTTCACTCTACCTCAACTGGTAGAATTTTCACTCAAATCTATAGCTTGTATTAACCATCATAATTATTCTAATTCCTGATATAATGTTTATAAAGCAAAATTCATTAGAAGTCAGAAAATATAATGAAACCAACTAATTGTGTGTATAGACCAAATGCAATTGGAAAGATTTATTCAGGACTGATTGCTGAGACAAAAATAGGTATTTAATCTAATTGTGTTTTTTGGTGAATTAGAACTAATGTAGGGGTCCTATCCTTACCTTTTACATGTCAAGCAGGTTAAATGATATCCTTGATGCAGAATTTGAAAATAAGCAATGATTTTGTGCTATGAAAGAGTTATATAAAATACATTAATTAATTTAAAGTTTTAAGGCCCTCTGAATGTCAGAACTGGAAGGAGAGCTGTAGTAAATCTTTTGGTGAATTATTTTTGATATATGAATAATAACTTACTAATTTGCATGTTCTGTACAATTTGATTTTTGGGTGTATGAATATATTTAGTGTATACATATATTCTTTAGACAGGATGAGAGAAAAATAAATTAATATTCGAGTACTTAATTTTAAAATTACTTTAGTTTGTGAAAGGTCATTTCAGGCAGGAAGAGATAGTGTTCCTATAAAGTACAGCTTGCTATCTGTGTGCTAATTGAGCATATCTCTTGCCTGAAACAGAATTATCTGTTCTTAGGCTTAAGAAAAGCTGTTATATTCAGTAGAGTGGTATTTACAAAAGATCTAACTTGGTAGACATTTTATTTTTCTCTGTGGTTCTTGCCTTTGTTAGTCAGAAAAGCATTACATGGTATTGTTCTTAATTTGCTGAAAAGGTGTGATATTTTACTAATGAAATGAAAATGATTGCTGGAATATGTTAACATGCTAATAAGTGGCAGAGACTCAGAGGGAGAAAACACCCTCTGAGTGGTGTTCTTATAATTTCTCTTTGGAGATCTGTACCGAAATAGCTTGCCCTTTTGTTGTAATTCATGTCAATAATCTTAAATATTGCATTTACACTCCCTTTCAAAATTATTGCCAAAATAAGACATTTCAAGCTTTCAGAATCCTAGGTATATATGCAACTCAGATCAAATAAAGGGTAGTTTACTAAAAACAACTTCAAAAGGAAGATTATTTAAGGTGCCTCCTCCCTCCTAGCCAGCTATTTCCTTTTATCCACCTCGCATCCATAAGAAGATGGTATCCGAGATATCTAAAGTAATGGGCCAATTATCATAAAGTCCTGTACTGACCAGGGAATAAACATTCTGAACAGGTGAAACCTAAAGTAGAAGGCTACATACAGGGCTTCATATTACTCTCTCATTCTTAACTATCCTTATTGAAATGAGAGAGTTGCTAGTATCCAAAGAAAAAAAAACAGCTTTGATAACCAAGCTATTGCGAGGTCAACACTTTCCTGAATTGTAGAAAATTGTAGAAGAGTAATTAATCTGATTGGACAAAATGGGAAGAGAAGAGATGGATATATATATGATGTATTTCACAAAGGAAACAAAAGAATGTACAGTGGAGTGAAAGAAAATTTCTTTCTTGAAGATAATGAGTTTTATTTTAAACTTTCTTACATGAATATGGTATTGCCTTCAATCTTGTCTACACTACCTAGAATGTAGGGTTAACCGTTAAAATATAGGACACCTAGTTAAATTTGAATTTCACATAAAGTATTTGTTGTTTATCTGAAGTTCAAATGTAACTGGGAGTCTTGTATTTTTACTTAATGGAGAAACCCTATCTGGAGACACATTGTTTTGTAAAGATTAACTCTGCTGGAAATGTTTTCCTCCTGATGTTTTCTGTATAACACCACAGCCAGGGAAAAGTGCCACTGGTAGATCCGTTTCTAAGGATCCTAAGTGGGTCTGTTTCTAAGGACACCATCTCTTTTAGAGAGATGCTATGTGAAAAGGTTGAATAATAGCATTAAATTTTCACCCTTGGAAAATGACACATTCTGGCTCTTGCTGAGGCACTTCTGGACACACTAAGTACCTTATTAGTGATAGGAGGGATCCTACCTTTATGCAACTTTTTTTTTTCTCTGTTGATTTTAGAGAGAGAGGAAGGGAGAAGTAGGGAGAGATAGGAACATCGATGAGAGAGAGCATCGATTGGCTGCCTCCTGCATGCCCCCCACTGGGGATCAGGCCCACAATCTGGGCATGTGCCCTCACCTGGAATCGAACCTGTGACCTCTTAGTGCATGGGTCAACGCTCAACCACTGAGCCACACCAGCCAGGTACCTTTATGCAACTTTTTATTTCCTTAGCATTTGGGTCACCTGTAGTAGATGAAAGGATACTAATATTATCACCAGTGAGTGAGGACTGGCAGGATACATTGGATCAACCAGTGGCTTCAGCCCTGTCCTGGATAATTGCTCGATCACAATTTACCCTTAACGTATGCATATTACTATATTGACATAGTTAAAGCACACTCAAATAAAATTTGAGGGATTAAATATATGAGTTAAATCAGTTTTAAAAGCCAAATTAAATTGGGGATTGCAATAGCCCGACTTATAACCCCAATGCCTAAGGGTGAGCTGTCACAAACACACACACAGAGACAGACATTTCTACTGGGTACCTTTTTAGCAAATACGTGTGTGAATAATAAGTACCATGAGATAGAAATGCATAGTTTAAGACAGAGAAAATGATTTTTACTCAGTATGAGCCTTAAGGTTGAATGTAGTAATTATATGTATGGTGGGGAAAAATAGTTGTTTAACATTTTTTTTTTAGCATCTAACTCAGTTCCTGGCCCTTTATAGGTACTTATGAATACATCTGATACCTTCCACAGTTCACAATCCAGTGGAGCAGACAGCTATATAAAGGTACAAAAAGTAGTACAGTGTTACCGGTGTCACAACAGATTATCACATGCTAATATGGGCGAAGGAAGGAGGTGTGCTCGGTGAGCCAGAAAGGTGCCCCAAGAAGGCTGACCTTTCAGGTAAGTGGAGTTATCCAAGGAAATCTAGGTGAAAAGATGAAAAGGATGAAGAGAGGATTTTGAGCACAGGGCTGGATGTGAGAAGCCCTGAAAATGTTGTGAACTTCACGGAAGTAAATACTTCGGAGATATACATTTTTAATGAGGACAGAACAAAAATTGAAGCTGAAAACTTGGAGGGCTTCATTTTCCATTAGACGAAAGAACTTCGACTTTATTCCGTAAACCACTGGGAACTATAGACAGATTTGAAGCAGGGCCTAAAAAGGTCAGATATGCAGTTTAGGTGGAACATTTTGCCAATTATGTGGAGAATGGATCTGAAAGGGGCAAAATTGCAGGCGAGAGGATGTATTAGGTAACGAGGAGAGCAGTGCAAGGATAAAATGATAAAGATGGGAAGGTTACTGATGAAAGCAGCTGGGGGTGGGGGAGCTCTGGAAGGCTCGGGTTGCGGAATTGTGATGGAGGTAGGATGGTAAGGCCTTAGCCAATGGGTAGATGTGTGAACGAGGGATGCAGAAAGGTCTCGCACCAGCTTGGAGATCTGAGTACGAAAATGTGGACAGAAGTCTAAGCTGGAAAAACTGAATAAAGGTTCATCAACTCAGAGGTAAAATCTTGAAGGTGGATGAGATCACTTTGAAGAGCCTGAACAAGATTGGGGAGCTAGCAAGAAAATGAAAGCCCAGGGAATGTCAAAATTGAAAGTTCAAGTGGGGGGCGATGTGAAGGAGGAAGAGGAGCAGGTAAAGATCAGAGAGGATGGAGGGGAAACAGAACGACGGGAATCATGAGAAACGAGAAAATTCAAACGGAAGCAAGAATAATGGTGCCAAATACAGTGTGGAGGTTCAGCAAGATATATCTCCATCTGAATACTTTTTAGAGTATCTTTTTAACACATAACTCAACATGGATTCATTTAATGTCCTCCTCCCTGTTTCAAGCACAGATTTTAAATTAAAAAGGTGCTTACTACAGACTGGTCATGACATCTGATAAATATTTTTTTTTTTGCTCCGTTTAATGTACAATCTAGGAAAGTTTCATAATAAACTGATTAGAAGTTAAGTACCTGTTTTAAAACATCGTTACATGCTACATATATTTATAGGATAGATTATTCAAGTTCCTAGATCTATCAGGAAATTAATTTACAGTTTAAAATGAACTAAGTCTGCATCTAAATTCCTCAAGAGAGAAATTATATTTTATCAAGCATAAAATGCATGTTTAAACATTATCTGTTTACAAATACTTACATGATAAACTGTAAGAGCCTTCTCAGAGGCATTATAGGATATTCATTAAATACAATAAAATGTGCTGTATTCCTCCAAAAGAGGATACTTTTTTCTGATGTCTAACTTTAGCAATTGCATTACAGAGACTGTACATTCAAGGGCCAATAACTGGGAGGACGAGAAATCCATTGGGAAATAAGGTGAGGAAAGATCAAGAAAGCTGGGTGTGAGGAAGGGTCAGAAATACCAGCAGGGCTAGTACTGCAACTGTCATACAGTTGGAAGAACAAAGGCTAAAAGAGAAGATTCTACTCAACTTATTTATGGAGACACATGAACCCCTTGGCTACGTGGGTTCTCAGAATTTTCTTGCTAGGCATCTACTTCTTCATGGCTTTGTTTACTGTCATGCTGTATGGGTTTGGAACCTCTATCTTGAATCTCTCCATTCTTAACCTCTGTATCATTTACTGTCCCTTCATCATCCCCATGACCTTTTCTCTATTGGTAATCCCTAAGTTTTTGTCACTTAACTATGTATAGAAATTTAGTACTGTTTGTTGAAACGCTCTTTATACTATGTACAGATGCCAACTAGGGGTGCAGCACAAAACATCTATATATACATACACATACACACATATAATATACATGATACACACATGATATAGATATGTGTGAATATACGCATATGGGTGTGTATGTAAAAACCATGAGATTTTGATTATTCCCCTTCTCCATTTTCCATGATTTGACTGTCCCATTTAATAGACGGGAAGCTGAGAGAAAAGGGATTTAACATTTGTGTCACAGGACTTCCACTCAGGTTCATCTGACCCCCAGCAGCTGCTCTGAGCCACTCTGCTCCGATGATAGGGCTGTTCTGGCAGGGCTTCCTACGACTCCACTTGACAGTAGCCAGTTCCATGTTCCCCAGCAAGGAATCCCAGCTGATGGCTGCTCTCTGTCATTCTGGGATGGACATGGCACCCCTGATTTACATGCCCTGAATCACACCACTAAATGTCTTGCTTCTTGGGAATCAGAATTCTCTTCTTGTTGATGGTACATACTAATAATATTTGGTGGGCTCTTCTGAAAGTTAACTTTATGTGGGAACAAAACCAAAGCAATTTAAAAAACAACAACATTTGATTCATCTTCCTGTGTTTGGTAGAAAGGAGTTTAATCTAAACGTGAGAAAATGTGTCACAGACTAGCACATGGGCAGTAATTTAGGTATTCCTGATGTAAGTCTCATTTCTTCTTCAGTATCTCTTCAGAAGAGATTATTGCCCATGGACAATGTAAAATACCTAAACTTTCAGACTTTATACGTCCAAAATATGCTTTAGTGAACTGCAGGGGGTAAAAATGTTTATATAAACAGTTGAGCCTCAGCATGTCAATGAAGCAACATCACATGGTGGTGAACAGCAAAACTCCAAAGCCACATTGGCCTAAGTCTACATTCTTGGTTCTACCACTGAGTAGCTCCACTGTCTTGGGCAAGTTACTTAACTTCTCTGGGTTTTTCTCCTCTGTAAAATGGTAATAATACTGCAACCAACTCACAGGGCTGTAACAAGGATTAAATGGGTTGAGAGTTCCAAAAACACCATTTATAAAAAAAGTATGTCAAGTAAAATGAAAATAGAAAACATCCTGTCATTAGTAACTGCAACGTTAAATTGAACTAATGTCTAAGTTTTCCCCAACTCTATCTACCAAGGTATAGTTTATTGTTCTCTCTTTTGTATTTCATCCATACCTCTATTGCAACTCTCTGCTGGTTTCAGTTATAGTCAATAGATTTGTTTACATGATGGTTTCTACTTCCGGTCTACACAAACTTTGAGAGCACGAATTATGTTGTGATCACATTTTTATCTTCAGGGACTTGTAGCACTTCTGATACAACATGGGCTCATAATGAAGATTTATATTGGATTAAATAATGATCTCTTTCATTTCTAACCGATTACAGGAATTATTATTATTGGTTTGTTCCGTAAGTATTTCACAAAATCCGTTTTCGCCCCCATCCTAGGGCTTCCTGGTTACTCTTATTTGTCTTCCCCTCATTTCTCAGGCCCCATTTAACATGTTTATTTTCCTTGTTCTTGTTAAATATTGGTAACTCATTTATTTGTATTAAACTAACTTTTCCATAGCCTTTCTTATTTTAATTTCATTTCAAACTCTGTTAATTTAGGCAGTATTGAAAGTGAGGAAATTGAAAGAAAAAAAGTGTTTATAAATTTATTAAGATTTCTCTGAGGAAAAGTCATGTTTCCCGACTTCAAATCCAGTATTTTCCCATCCATCCTCATTCTTTCTTTCTCTAAGAAATATTTGAAGTAGCCATTTGAGAACTAAACAAGAACTTTAAGCAGGGAAAGGCAATGGCAGTTCATTTAGAAGCTATGGAATTTTAAAGGTGGTATACGTTAGGTTTGAGCAAGAAAGGCATTGTTGTTTTTCCTGAGGTAAGTATAAAGTCTAGAAATTTCAGGGGGTGAAGTCAGATCCAGAAGGAACAAGAGAAAAGGCACGATCAGTCTCCCATTGAAAATACAGAATTCTGAACAATACACTGTCAGAGCAGATTTTTCATGAATCTGATCGTACGAAGCTGGAAGGAAGTTGTGATTGCAGAGTAAACACTGTACTTGAAGCATTAAGAGTAGGTGATTGCTTTGTACAAAGTTGGGCTACATCATTTCAACACCCTTAATTTAGTTCAAATAAGATTATTTACTAACTCAACCCCTTTGCTATTTCCATTTCTTAATGCTTGATTGACAACAAAGCAATCATTTAAAGACAACTAAAATGTGAATTAAAACCCATAGAAAAACACAATTTCCACTAGGTTTCCATAGAAACATAGAAAACTGTGACCCTAAGGCTCAGCCATCTTTTCTTTTGTACTGGATCGTTTATACTGAACTTATGTATCTCCAAACACACTTGAACACATTCAGAAGAGGCTAGTCACTTAATAGCACCTTTTATTTAAAAAAAATCAAAGGACAGATTTAATATAGTAGTTAAGCCATTACTATAATCTGGAAGATATGTAGCAGTTTTCCCGGACCAAATATGTATTTTACATGTGTGGATCTACTTGTGAATTTTATTTGTTGAGGTCCTTTATTCCTGGCATTGTGAGGAAGCCACAAATGATAAAATTAAGCCTAACATGGCTTTGTCCAAAATGTAGGCAATGAACCTAAATCTTTTCATTATATGCAAGTAAATCAAAATTAAAACAAGTAAAAATTAATCAAATTGAAACTAATTTCATAGTTCTTTGTTACTTCTTAATTCTGACTATCCTGTATAGAGAAGACAGCTGATTATTTCACATGCTTGTTGAAAACGTTAATTCGGAGCTCTGTTATGACAAAATGCAAGTTAAAACATATAAAATCTGCTTATAATATGTATTAAGAAAAATGAAAATATATTGGATGTAGGAAAAATTATGTTTTGAATACTTCGATATTGCCAAACCTGAACACCATATTAGTTGAAATTTGAAATACCAAGGTAAATAAAGAAGTATTGCTTTATTAGTTGTTAATTATGTTTCTAATGTATATTTATATCTGTAGGTACTTCCATAATATAATAATATTCACATAAGCTAAAATTAGAAAAATACCTAAAATACACATCAGATAATATTAGATGTATATGCATATGGAAAAATTATTTGTATTTTTGCTCCCCTATAGTTCATGTGTATCTGTCTCAAATACTTTCCATAGTGCAGTTCAAGTCTAATAGTTTGCTCTCTGCTCTTGGTTTTATAATCCAATATTTAATGGCAATTTCTATTTTTCAAAAAAAAAAATGATCTGGATGTAATTTAAATGTGATGGTATTTTTATTTTAAATTATGTTAAAGTAATTCCATGTTTAGTGGAATGTGTATATTAAACTGGAATTAGAAACAGGCATTATTGAAAAGTACTGTAACTTATTTAGGCATAGAGCTGTTTACTATATTATATAGACTGCAAACCATATAGATTATTTACTATAGTTTACTATGTATTATACTATAGCATCTAGATTACAACTCTGTAGGTACTATATAGATGCTGTTATATAGGCACTACACTTTTTATACTATTTATTATATATGCTATCTAGATTACAAAAATCTCACTAAACCCTAATTATCATATTATTTATTAATAATAATAGTTACTTATGATGCATAATGCTGAAGCTACAAATGAATAGATTTCTAAAAAAGTTTCTGGATTTCTGAGAAATTAAAGATTTTTAAAAGGGTAAAAGTTAATTACTAACTCTGCTAGATTTTTTCACAAAGGTTCCTCAGTTAAAGCAAGAATTCAGAGCTATAGATATCACTGTGCTAGCTATACAGGGGAGAGAACTGAGCAAGAGAGGTTAAAATAATTTTATAGGCTGCCTGGTTGGTGTGGCTCAGTGGTTGAGCCTCGACCCATGCACCAAGAGGTCACCAGTTTGATTCCCGGTCAGGGCATATGCCCAGGTTGTAGGTCCAATCCCCAGTGAGAGGCTTGCAGGAGGTGGCCAATCAATGTTCTCTGTCATTGATGTTTCTATCTCTCTCTCCCTCTCCCTTCTTCTCTCTCTAAAAATGAATAAAGAAAAAAAATTAAAAAAAAATAATTTCATAGGCTTATACAATTATTAAGAGCCAAATCTAAATCTCAAATTCAACTTCAAATCTAGTGCAGATGATAGTTCCAACAACATGTTGTTCCATTGATCAATGAAAAGAAAAATTATTGTGGTCTCCAACTGTTAGGAAAGACTTATTTGAATACATTGAACATGCAATGAGTTTTGAAAAATGGCTATGGCTTAAGAAGTAGAGTGGGAGGGTGTCTTGGGCAAGAAATACAGCATATGCAAAGGCAAGGAAATGTCCAACCATGAAATGATGGCTAAGATATTTTGATTTCTATAGAGTTTTTCTAAATGAAGGAGCTGGGTTTCAGTCCATTTGCAGAGGGCCTCGAGCACCAAGCTGAATCTGTAATGAATCGGATGCATGCGTATTCTGTGGCAGATAAACATGGCAATAGATGGGGAGCAAAGTGCAGGGTATGTTTTGATTACATGTTGTGAAAATAAAGAATGTTTCGCATTGCTCATGCAGGTGGGAGCACTGCAGAGGAGAAGTGGTGTTTCAGGCCAAGTGAACACTGTGTGTTTCTGGGGTGATTTCCAATTCAGAGCATTACTCAAAGCAGTAGATAATTATGTTATTTAAATATTCAAGTAATATGGTTCTGTAAAGGGGCTTTTGGGCAAACATTTTTTAGTTTTATCATTAAACTAATTCAGTTGTTCTAGAATGTATGACCTACCACCAGCATTGGAACATTTCTAAGGCCTTCTGGGCAGATGTAATAGACTAGAGATTGCTGAAGACAAATTCCTTGCAGAGAAAGATTTGTGAAATCCTGCAGGGAACCAAGGAAACTATACTCCCAAACACTCTCCCCTGCAGAGAAGGCTTTATCATTGACTGTCTCTTAGCACTTCCACGAAACTTTGAACTTGTAAGTTGTAACCACTGTTACCTTATATTATAAATCCCCACAGAAAATTGTAGAAATATTGATGGTTATCCTATCCTGTGAATGCAGGCTCTAATCTTAATAATAGACATTTTGCATTCATAAACATAAGTTTTTTCTCTGAATATACAAGGGAAATACGTATTGGCAAGTAGAGACACATTTTTAAAAATCAGTTTGTTTGTATACATTTGCTGAATACATGTGCTGCCTGCAAATTGTGCTGGATTTTGATGATATAAAGTTAAATAAGACATGGTCCCTTCCTAGGAATATTCATTAGTGAAGGAATGATTTGTTCAACTTCTCTGTGATTTTCAGAAAATATTTGAATTCTAACTCTTTGCAAGAATATGTCTAGGTTGCATTTCAGTCACTCCTAGATCAAGTTAATTCAAGATACTCCAGGCTAAAAACAGCAGATTCCCAAGTTCTCAGTAAGCATGAAGCGATTCCGTGATGTACTTGTCTCTCTTCTTACTTCAAGTGACTCTGGAGTGGAAATATAAATTATGCCATATATTATCTTAGACTCTTAAATGTTTAGGTGTGAACAAAGTGTGTGCTGGGTAAGCAGTTATAAAAATCCTCTGAAAGTTTATTCTGTGCCACATCATAACTGTATTTTTTTTCTGTTTGTAATGTGACACCTCAAATGAAGTCATATGAACATGCTCAAATGCTACATGCACAGATGTATGTTTTAAGGAAATTTCTAATACCCAGAACTGTTGCATGTCATGTTCACAGCCTGATAATTTTCATTTTATACCTTTAGAAACACAATTGGAGAGTATGGTTGTAAATATTACGAGAAAAATGTTAAAGAGGCCCTCGAAAGACTCATTTTCGGAGATTTCTAAACCCATTTGATTAGCATTTGTGTGCTGAAGTCCAACAAAAATCCCTACTACTGAATATTCTCTTGTGCTTTCAAGAAGAAGCTGTTTAAAAACTAGTTTTTTTGGACTTGTTCTCATTTTGCTTTGATTGTGAACGTTGTGTTTCTCTGTGGTTTTAGTGCACACTTGAATGCCCCATGAAGCATGAGATGGATGAATTAAAGCAATAGTGTGAAAGTAGATTCTACTTAAAGGCATTTTCTTTTATGTTGCTTTTTTTCTCAAAGCACTCCTAGCAAGTAATATTAAGATTCAATTTTTCCAAATTCATGGATGTTCCCACAAGCGTATAGATATTCTTTCTAAATAGGTTAAGTCTAGTGTTCCCTTTGAGGTTATTTTTGTGTGAAGAGCTCTTTTTTCTCAAAAAACAAAGCAAAACATGATCTATTATTATTTTTTTAAATATAGAGAGATACAAAATTAAATTTTCCTCATTTGGAACATATTGTGGGTATTCCATAAAATTAAATTGTTTATGCTATTTTAATTCTTCAAGTGAATATATATCTTCCTATTAATAAAATGGTTTTTCAGATGTCGTAAAACATTTTTTAACAGTAAAGGTCACATTTTATTGCAAAAACCTGTCAGTGCTTTATGTCCAAGCTGTGAAATGTTATTGCTTCAGGGTGATTATGAAGGAGGGGGCTGTGGTTAAGAATGCCTTTCTGTGACCAGCTATGATTTACAACAGTGAATAGAGAATTAAACCCTTAATTGAAGCCTACAAGAGCAGTACCTAGAGGCTAGATTCAGCCTGAAATTTGATTCAGACAATTTTCTTAGTCAAGCTCCTATGGGTTTACCAGTTGATTCTCATGAGTTTTGATTGTGATTGAAAAGACAAGTTGTTTTGTGCTTTGCCCTGAACTTCCCTAAGGTAAACACTCAGTTTTAGCGAGCTTTTCTTGATTAATGTGAAGGGAGATATTATGTGGGAGAGAGCACAGGATTTTATCTATTTCCTCAAGTCCCAAAATGAGAGTTTCTTAACATATCTGATGTTTTCTAGAGGAAATCCGTATTTAGTAAAATGGTGAATGTACCCTTCCTGAAATTATATGAGAACTGGAGCTGTGGCTGCATGTCCTTGCCCCTGTGCCTCTCTGAAAGAGGGGGTGTGGGTCATTGGTCACAGGTACGTCATATTTGTTTGGGCCACATCAAGTATCTCCAATGGGCAACTGACTTAGGTGTGACATAAATGTCAGTCCAGAGACCACATGATTCTAATAAGTCTTTCCATTCCTGCCTAATCATAAGCAGTACCCTTATTTGTTCCATCATGTGTGTTACATGCCACTGAAGGTTCCAGCTGATGGGGACCCTATGAATGAGTGATGTTCGCAATGTGCTATCAGCCCTGCTCAGCTCCTGTACACGCATGCCTATGTCTTCTTTTATGAAGTCAATCCATCTCATATTTGGTCTTCCTCTTTTGCTTCGGCCTGCTAGTTTTCCCTTCATTATGTTCTTTTCCAAAGAAACCTGCCATTTCATGATACGCCTGAAGTAGAACAGCTTCAGTTTTGTCATTTTTTCCTCCAGCAATGTTTCAGGCTTAATTTTCTCCAGGATCCATTTGTTCATTTCTCTAGTGGTCCAGAGTATCCATAGAGCTCTCTTGTAACACCATATTTTAAGGAATAATTTTTTTCCCTATCACCCTTCTTCACTCTCCAACTTTTGCATCTATCCATAACCATTTGGAATATGACCATGTAGTGATCTTAGCCTTGATCTTTAATGACACATGTTTGCTCTTGATGATTCTTCCTAAGTCTTTCATTGCTGCTTCCCAAGACTCAGTCTTTTCTTGATTTACTGGCTGCAGTCACCATTTGAATTAAAGACTGAACCAAGGTAAGCAGAATCTTTAACAATTTTAATGTCTCCATTGTCTAGGTTAAAACTTCCATCATATTTTCTATTTATTTTCTTTCTCATGTCTTCCAGGTTACTAAATTATTTACTTTATTAAACAAGATGTGTTAAAAGCTGCCTTTGTCTCATATATTGCTTGTTTCCTGATCACTTTTTTAGCATATCCTATTAATTTTGCCTATATCTCTTAAGCCTAACTTATTATCTGTGTTTAATACTTATGATTATCAACCACCCTATTGTTTTCTTGTTCTCTTCAGCAGAATTAAATATTTTCAAATAATTCAGTAAACTCACATTGAGTATTGAATGCCTAAGATAGTCAAAGTACTATGGGTGTAATGATAATAGAAAGGTAAAATAGAATCCCCTATTCAAGTTTAAGGAGTGATGGAGGAGTTATTTAACTGAAGTTGTAATGTCAGGTAGACAGATATTTCTGGGGAATAGGCACTGACTTGGCAAGAATTGTGATTTAGGAAGATGAATCTCGAAGTGATGTATAGCATGGGTCATGGGAGGAAAGGTTAGATGAATAAGGTCATTTTAGTGGTCTAGGAAAGTAATAATGTTATCCTAATCTACTGTAGTGGTTATGAGATAACAGAGAAAGGGTCGGACACAAATTATATTGTGGAAGTAGAATTAACATTATTTGACAACCTACTGAATATAAGTTGTTCAGGAGCAGGGGAGAGGATGCCAAGATGACCTTGAGCCTCTGAGCCTGGGTGAATAGGAGGATGGGCATTAAACAAATAAACACAGAAACATAGTGATGGAGCCAGCTGAGGCAAAAAATGATTTTCTAGATGAAAGCATATGGAACGTGGTATTCCCACAGGGCATCTACAAAGAGATGTAGTCAGACAGGAATTTCCAAGTTAGAAGTTATGACCAGAAATAAAATTTTGGAATTATCTCAATATAAGAGAATGCTCAGCCAAAGGATTTGTTTCTATCTTCAAGGGAAAGACTATAGAGACAAAATGATGGGACATTGACCATTAGTCACACCTTAGGTGGGGGAAAGAGAGGGGAACAGCAAAAAGAAGCAGGGTTTTCACAGTTAGAAGGAAAATCTAAAGTGAGGAGTTGGGAAAAGCCCATTGGGTAAAGCAGGAGAGTTAGATGATAGAGAAAAGGTAACTAGATTTAGTTACTGATGGTTTGGGGAAATTTCAGTAAAATGATGGGGCACTAAATTTCATTTTGATGTATTTATGAGTGAGAAATTATAAAGTAGAAGCAGTGAAAATAGACCTTCCTCTTTGAAAGTTTGCTGGTAAAAGAGAGACACAAGAGAGTAGCAAGAAGGAGAAAAAGGGCTGAGTTATAGTGTTTTATGATAGAGGAGCTTTGGGCATCCATGCCTGTGGACTGAATGGATTGTTACAAGGAAGATGGGAGAGGTAGATGAGGAAAGATATAACTGATAGAACCAGGCTGTAGGAAGCAAGGAGGTTGGGGTCAAGAAAATAGTGTAAAGGATGTCTCTTTGTATGGTTCTGATAGAGAATAAAGTTTGCTGGACCAGTGAGAGGCCTTCCACCATTTCTTGTCTTGTCCCTTGGTGAATAGTCTGTGTTCTTATCAGCAAAATAAAGAGATTTGATTTGGATATTCACATGATCAATTTATTTATACCATCACCATTCAAAAGTACTCTAACTTGGACTGTCTGTTTTTCAGATAATAAATATGGACAATTCATGATGTAATTTAATATTTTATTGAAGAACTCCCACTGTATCTAAGATAGTAATTAAAATAATTTTACATAAATTCTTTTGTTATTCCGTGGTTCACACTTGATCTTTACAGTTTATAAGTATTTTTATCACTAGTACACTTAGATTCTGACTGAGCATGTATATCTTACCTAATCCTAGTGAAGAGGAGAATATACTTAATTTTCTAAGGACCCAGGCTATTGCTCGTTAATATATAAAATTTTCTATATTGAAGTGTAGTCCTGTTAATGCTTAATTTATAAAAATCATGATAAAGTATATTAGTCTAATGATAGTGATAACAAATTAATTATAAGTGGTGCTGAGATTGTAGATATCTCTCATTTTTAGATGACTTCCTAGGGAAATAATGCTATTTTCTGACTGTGATGAAGATTATCTTTTTAGCATTGCTGAATAATCTTCTAGCAAATTTTAACAGATAAAATAACGGCAAAGTAACTTTACTAAACTTTTCTTCCTAAAAAAAATAATTAAAGACACAGAGATTTTGTTTTGTTTTTAAAGATTTATTTTGACTACAATTATGTTGACATATATGTCAAACTTTCCCTCAATTCTGTTGGACATGAATTCATTTGATACCTGTTTTTTCTGCCAGATTTTTACATAGATCTAGGAATGCTGTTATCAGATTAACAGACCAGTGAATGGCCTTTGTCCTCACAGGATCATACAGTCCAGTGGGTAGATTTCAAAGGAGAATGAGAAATATTTAAGAGTACAAAAGATAATCACTTAAGTCTTGATAGATAGGGAGCATTTGTTAGATTTTTGATTGGTCACTTGAGTAGACTGTGGCAGATTTCTTAGAGAAAAGTAAGTTTTAAGAGAGCATAGCTCATTCAAAAACCTGAGTATTAATTAGAGAGGGTATATGAAATGGGGAACAGAGTGTGGAATTTATACTAAGGGAAATAAGGAATCACTGAAGGGTAATAGGCAAAGCAATGACATGCTAAAATTGCACTTTGCAAAGATCTGGTCAATGGGGAGAATGAAGTAGATGAAGCAACCCTAGATCCACAAATCTTTATTGTCAACAGCTGAATTAATGTAGGCAATACATGATGGTAGCCTAACCTAGTGCTGATCTAGAAAATAGATTTGAGAGATACCTGTAATATGGAGTTTACAGTTCCTGACACTTATCAGGGGTTGAGGGAAGGAGAGGAAAGAATCAAGGATGCCCAGGTTTCTGATTTGGTTGATTGAGTGGACTGTGGTTATTTTCTTTGAACTTGGAATCACAGAAAGAGGATCCAGTTTGAGGGCAGAAGAAACACGTTCCATTGTGGGCACGCCTGGTTTTGTAGTCTCTTGAACCATCCTCATGGAGTAGAGCCCTCTGATTAGCCCTCTGTTCTGTGGGTCTGTGGTTCTGGAGAGAGAATATGAAGAAATATATATAGTACCTGAAGATCGTAGCTGTGGCGGAAGTGCTTGCTCTGGGAATGGGTAGAGGGAGAAGAGAGCCCCAAACAGGGTCTACAAATGCTTTTTCATGAGCAGCCAGATAGTAAATATTTCAGGGTTTGTGGGCCATGTAGTCACCACTACCTAGCTCTGCTATGGTAGCCCTGAGGCAGCCATAGACAACACGTAGTGAGTGGGTGTGGCTGTGCTACATTAAACATTAATTAGGGAAACTGAAATTTGAATTTTATATAATTATCACATATCACTGAATTATTCCTCCTTTGATTTTGTTTATTTCACTTGTCTTTTTAAAATTTATCTTTATTGCTGAAAGTATTACAGATATCCCCCGTTTTCCCCTATTGACCCCTTCTACTCCAATCCCATCCCCTCCCAGAGCCTTCCCCACACTACTGTCTGTGTCCATGGGCTATGCACATATATGTTCTTTGGTTTATCTCTTCCTGTGCCCCCCACTCCCCTCCCCCCACCTCCCTCCTGTCATTATGTTCCATGCAGCCATGTCTCTGAACCTATTTTGTTTGTCAGTTCATTTTGTTCATTAGACTCCACATATAAGTGAGATCATGTGATAGTTGCCTTTGATTTTTTTTTTCAACCATGTAAAAGTATACAAGTCCATTCTTAGTTTGTGGACCATACAAAAAAAAGCAGTCAGTCAGATGTTGCCCATGGCCACAGTTTACAGACTCCTGGCCTAGAACATTACCCTTGGTTAACAGAAACAGAAAGGGAAATGACAGGCATGGGTCAGAATGGTAGGAGAGACGTTAAGAGCATAACGTGTGTGTGTGTGTGTGTGTGTGTGTGTGTGTGATTTTGAGTTTGTTAGCTCTGATATTTGTGGTAGTTGGCTGCCAAGAAGTTAAAAACTGTAGCAAGGACTGAGATCGACAGGTAGTAGAAATGGGAAAGGCAGGGTTTTCAATAAATATGTTTCATTTACAATTATAAAAGGAATAAATACAGAGGTGCTTGATCCCATCCGTCATGCCCTCCCATTAGCACTTTCAATCCCCCAAAGCGTGAGTTTAGATGTCCTAGAAATCTGAGTTCTATTCTTGGCTATCTCATAATACCCAGTTAATTAAATCCTCTGGTCTTTTATGTAAAATAAAGATAATTTGGTGGAAAAGGAGAGAGAACAAGCAAGAAGACAAGTATGCATGTGCTGGAGATTTGAGTTCACAGAGTTTGGAAAAAATTAAAGCAATATCATATATGAAAACATCTAGTAGGGTATATGGAATCTATTTAAAGGCTTTTGCAAATGTTATTTCTCTTCTCCTCCAAGTATTTGCAATTTAATGTTCTATGCAAGTTCTAATCCCTTTCAGGGAAATAATCTCTTTTCCTGGTTTTGGATAAGAATATATGAATTACTCAAACAATATCTGTTGATTAAGAGATTGAATGATCCTTTTTAAAATGTGAGTATCTGTACATAGACTATAAAAGATGCTTGACTAAAATGAATTATCAATAATTGCAAATTTTTGTGTGATGATGCTACTGCTGGCTGTTATAGAATCAAGTCATGGTGCTGGATGGATTTGTGTGGTTGCACAAATCAATAGAAATGTAAGAAAATTTTAGAATAAATTTTTTGGGGGAATAGAAATGATTTGTTTAGAACCCAACCCTGCTATTTATTTGACAAAGAAAAGTAAGCTTGAGACAAGTTATTTAACCTCCTCAGTGAGCCTTAGTTTCATTATCTATAAAATGTAGATCAGTTGCCTCTTTGTGGGTTATAGTGTGATTTAAATGAGAGGACATAAGATGTCAAGCACAATGGCTGACTTATAGTAAGTGCTCAGTAAATATTAGTTCCTTTCTTTCCATTCCCTCTCACAAGAAAATTAATTTTGCCCTTTATTTCTACTTGCTGTGCACCGTTTGCCTTGAAGAACAAACCTCAATGAGAAAGAAGACTTTTATTGATGTGCTTGCAAATTGGTCATTGGGAATGTAGAATCTGTTACATTTGAAGAACATAAACTCCATTATAATATGAGCCTTGTGCAAAGCTAAGAAGAGGTCTACAATTTGTTTTATTTAAAACATTAAATTATGATGGCTCACTTAATAATTCCAGACTACTAAGCTAAACTACATTTGTGTTCAGCAAACAGTCATAAAAATTCCTGTTAGACATTTAATTACTGCACAAATTGTTTTAGAAAACGCTGTAAAACAAACATGTTGATTAACAAAAAAATAGAGACATGATTACAAAACCACTAATCTTTTTAAATATATAAATTTAGCGCCAAGCAAGTATTCTATCATATAGAATTCTTTACTTCTTAAAGGCTGTCATTCTTTATAATCCTGTCCATTTTTAAAGGTAAAATTTCCCACGCAGATTCTTTTCAGATGCATCAATTGATTGGGTTCTTAAGAAAAATGTTTTGTTTTATTTTTTTAAATGGAGACTTATATAGCCCTGGCCGGTTTGGCTCAGCAGATAGAGCATCAGCCCAAGGACCAAAGAGTCATGGGTTCAATTCTGGTCAAGGACATGTTACCTCGGTTGTGGTTCGGTCTCCAGCCCTGGTCGGGGTTGTGCGGGAGACTGCCAATTGATGTCTCTCTCTCACATCGATGTTTCTCTTTCTCTCTTCCTCACACTCTGTCTGAAGATAAATGGAAAAATAACCTCAGGTGATGATTTAAAATAAAAAATGGAGACTTATATTAACATTTATGAACATGAAGTTACAGAATCAAATTTTCAAAAAAGGGCCAATATCAATGCTTGAGTAAATCATGAAATAAGTGATTGTCAGAGTAAGGACATAGCAAGAGTTACTAAGGCTCAGGGTGGGGCTAGGGAAGGTGAATAGTTACTGGGTCTTTTCAGACAAATCAAGTCCTCACTCAAAGTCCATCATATCTCAAGCAGTAGAACTGTCTTCCCAAGAGTATTAATGTTATCTTCATCAATTTTTTTTTTATGAAAATGCTAGTTCTAAATTTAAATTAGGAGGGTTGCACTATGGTTTGAATTCTACCAGAGGAGACTATATAGTGGTAAAAATCCTCTTTAATTAAGTCTTTTGTCCTAATCATCTTTGAAATTATAGCCTATTGGCAAAATTATTTAGAGTTGTGCCAGGTACCCATACAAAAGGTTAAACACACTCTCACACACATACAGAAAAAAATAACAAATTATGCAAAAGTGACAAACATCACACAGTCTTATGATTTTGACTTAATAATAAAAAATGCATGAGAGAGAGAGAGAGGTGGGAAAGAGGAAAGATCGAGGGGAAGAAAAGGGGGAAAGAGGGTAAGGGTGGGACCATTTTCTCATGTGCATATTTATTCAATAAACATTTCTTCAGTAACTTTCTACTATTCAAGCATTGTAGTTGCAATAATAAACTACACTTTCATATGTAAATCATTGTTTTAACAGAAGAGTAAGAAATATAAACAATTTAAATAAATTATAATCAGTAAAATACAACCACTAATAGACCACTGACTCACTTTGGAAAATGGAAAGAGGAGTAGGCTTCCAGAGCAAGATGACATCATTTAATGCCTCTTAGTACTTCTGAGGGCCCAATACAGCAATCGGCACAACTTCTTTCCAGGCTGTATTATAACAGAGAAGAGTGGGGTGTGGTCCTTGTCGTCTAGGACCTTGCATGTAACATCATATTGAGAAAACTGTTAACTGATGCAAAGAAGAGGAATAAACTTAGGAAAGTTGTGAAAAACTGTGTTACTATCACAAGTAGATGGACAAGACAATGATGGTAAATATAGACAGGGAGCCAAACCACACACAGGTTATCACATTGTCCCGTGGGAATTGAAGGACTCCTGGCATATGAAAAGGATCCTCTTTAAAGTTGAGGGACCCACCTCTTGCAAGTTTTTCTGGTCCTGTTCCAGACTCAATAGCTTCCCTGTTTGCTACTCTATGCTGGCAAAAATACTGACCACTAATGGAATACCAACTCTTTCTCATTCTATTAAATTCACAAAAATCACACAGAAATGAAATAAATGTAAACGCATATGTTGTACCTCCCATGTGAGTGGCAGTTATGCCAATTTTGAAGTGATTACCATCGTAAGATAAAACTTTAGATTTTACTGTATTTCATAAAGTAATACTTAGATGTGCACTAAACTTTGGAGATACTCTCTTATTAATTCTAGGGAAAGGACTGGGAACTGAATTTTTTCAAAGCTTCCCATGAGAGGCTAATCAAGTCAAGAGTAGAATCATTATCCTAAACACAATCTTTGAGAAACCAACTTCTGGGCTACTAATAAGCAGAATGTTTCCATTTCAGTTGATTTTATGTCCTTCCTAGGAGGTACCATGTTATGTGTAAAGATTTTGATAATAGTCAAGTGTAGTTATGTTTAAATAGTCTATTTTTGTTTGTTTTTAGAGCTAGTTGGAAAATAACACATGACTAAGCTGATCTGCATGAGGTCTAAGTTTTAAGTAGGCACAGCAACCTTTTGAAGTTTATGTACTTGTAAGAGGTGTTAAGGCCTGAAGATTTTTACTTGTGAAATGTTTCAAATGCAAATATCATTCAGAAAAACTCTAATAAGTGATAAGTCAAAGATGCCCTGTTTTATCATTTCCAGAATTGAGGATTTTATCCATAAAAAGGTAAATAAAGAACAACAAAGAAAAAATAAAAATAATAGTTAAATCTTAACAGAGAAAATAAAATTTTTCAATCTCAACAAGGAAAATCTGCAATTTGAAGTCCCTTGGTACCTTTGTGATACATTAGACAGTGAAGAGGGTATGATTTTCCCTTTCCTTTCTTAGATCTGAACCAAAGCACATAGCATTTTCTGGTCTACATTTTACTTCTGTTTCAGAGAACACACTGTTCTCAATGTGGAGATAAGTACATAAAGTAGAAAAATTACTGAATTTGGGAAATCTAACTTTTGAATAAATCCCAACCTGTATATCATTGAATGTATTACATTATTTATTAAAACATTTTCCATCTATGCTTGTGGTTGGCAGAATAAAGGGCTCATCCAAAAATGTTCATGTCCTAGACCCAGAAAAATGTGAATTATATGTTTACATGGCAAAAATATGTAAACTATGTGACTCATAGATCCCCCTCACCCATCCCAAGAGAAACCAAAAAAATAGAGATAGGATTATTGAGGCAAATAATTTGTGGAGTAGTCTCTTCTTTAGTAGACTGACTCCTATGACACACATAGGAGACCCACAAGATTCTTGAGAATTTTATGCCAGCAGAAAAACTGCCAGCTTGGATTGGATAAAACAGAGAGAATACCAGAAAGAAAGAGCTGTTGCAACCCCAAAATGCTACGTGTAGGAAACAGGCAGATAACACTACTCAGCTGCAAACACATTCTAACTTGCATGGAAATTAAAGGATGACTCTGAGGGTGAACCAGGAGGTGGAGCTCTGAGCCACAGAAGGTAATTCTTGAGTCTTAAAAGTGAAGAGATTGCCTGGGTGGATTTTAAAATTGCTTTATACCAGTGACTTTATTTCTTCTATTTGTATTTGTTCTATGGCTGTGCCACCATTACAGTTTGGGAGCAAATGACTTCCTTTTTGAGTTTCACAGACTTACAGGTGAAAAGAGATTTTGCCCCAGGATTAATTTTACCCTGAGTCTCACACATACTTAATTTTTATGAGACTTTTGAGCTAATGTGATTTAGAAAAGATTTTGGACTTTGAGTTAATGCTGTAATGGGTTGATAATTTGAGCAACTTTGGATATATGTGTGTATTTTGCATTTGCTGAATGTGAGTCTTTGGGGGCCAAAGAGTAGACTGTGGTAGGCAGAATAATAACTTCCTCACCAAATGTGTCCACATCCTTGTCCCTGGACTTTATAAATATGTTACATAGCAAAGGGGGATTAAAGTGGAAGCTAGAATTATGATTGCTAATCATCTAACCTTAAAATAGAGAAATTTTCTGGATTATCAAGGTGGGCCCAATGGTATCATATGTGTATTTATAAGTGGAAGATGGAGGCAGAAGAAAAGGGTCAGAAGGAAATGTGACTATGGATGATATTAAGTGAGAAGGTCTCAACTAGACAGCTTTGCCTCTGACGATGGAGGAAGTGGGTCACGAGCAAATGAAAGTGAGTAACCTCTAAAGCAGCGATTCTCAACCTGTGGGTCGCGACCCCTTTGGGGTCGCCTAAGACCATTGGAATCTTAGGAACCGAGACACTGCTCCTCTATCCGTCTCCAGGTGGGTCCGCCCACATGCAGATACACCCACATACAACATGAGGAACTGTATTAAAGGGTTGTGGCATTAGGAAGTTTGAGAACCACTGCTCTAAAGGTTAGAAAAGGCAGGATAACATATTGTTCTCTAGAGCCTCTAGAAATAAATACACCTTGTTGACACCTTGATCTTGGCTCAGAAAGACCATGTCAGATTTCTGATCTACAGAAGAGTAAGATAATACATTTTTGTTTTAAGGCACTGAGTTTGTGGGGATTTGATGCAGCAGTATAGGAAACTTATATGATGTCATTATATGTTGTCTCACATAAAGGCATTGATGGATGATGAAAGTCAAATTTTTGGTGAATCTATTACAGATTTACATTCTTTAACAAACACCTTTTTAAATGTTGCAGGATTGTCCTTTCTACCTATACTGTGATATACAGTCATTATCTTTGCTGGCTTACTTTTTCCTCTTATCTACATTAAGACAAAGCTCTGAACTCTGCCATTCATTGCTCCTGTCACTGGTTTAAGTTTTGTTTTTGTTTTTTTTTCCCTCTAGGTATGTGGAGATTATGTAATGGAAAAGTAAGGCAGTGCTGTCCCATGTCAGTTTTTTTTTTTCTCTTTATGTAAACACTTTTGGATATATACTTCTTCTATTTCATCAGCCAGCTCAGGTAGTTACTTGATCTGAATACAAGAAGGTGAATACAGATAGTTTTTTGGCATATGTGTGTGTGTGCATGCATAAAGCACATGTTTTGTTTGCATATGTTAAGAAAATGAGACACATGTAATTTGTAATGTTGAGTCTCAACTATAGAAGTCAAATGTTGCATGGAATAGATCTAGAATGCCATATCAGTGAAGGAAGGACAGAAAGAAGTGTGCGCGTTATTCATGGTTCTTGAGTCATGATGTTACATAATTCCCCTCTCCTTGCATTGCTGAATATTGGAATTAGAGAGTCAAAACGCAGACTCACTGTTATGCCTTCCAATTAAACAGCTAATGAGCTAGAATAATGACCCTTCTCCTAACTGGTTGTAAGAATAATTAGATTTAAAAATACTTCACACATGAATGAAATCACAATGTTGCCAGTCAGAGAAAGTGAAGACAGAGCACCATACTTAATTTTACTCCCTCTGATAAAAGGCATTTTGCTGTATGGGAGATGAACTGGAGAGTCGCAATATTAATCTCTGTTCAAATTCACTAAGATCTTGAAAAACAGGATACAGATAGCGGGACAAGTGACAGAATTGTATGAAATAGATCTTTAAAAATACTAAATATTACAAGGTGATCTATGCTAGAATAAAATTCTAATTAACAAAATTGTTCAAATTGCAGGTTCCCATCATTTGGATACATTGAGACTTAGGAAGAAAACATTTTTACTTAAAACATTCTTGCCAGAGTCTTTCTAAATATACAAAAATTATAGTATCTAGTGATAATTATCTACCTTGGAGTGCCTCAAGAATCATCTTTCTGAGAATAAATCTTAATCATACACTGTTGGCTAAAAGAAATTTCTAAGAGATAGGTATGCATGTTTGTTGAATTTAGGAAATACCTGTAAAATGAAGAAACAGGATTCAAGATTATATCTTGTGTTTTATTAGAAAGCCCATATACTTCCCTATGATGATTTCCACATTGATATGGTTAACTGGAATCCTTGAACTTTTAGCAGTAGTTCTCTCATTTTAGAGGATTGAAATATGAATGTTTATTTTCTGTTATCTAGAAATGCTGGTTTCCTGAAAGGTTAGGTTTTGAATTAATATTTATTAGCAAGTACTTTAAAGAGATTCAGGGTCAAGGGAAGATGTTTTGTTGCTTGTTTAGCTTAGTTCACAATTATTTGTGAAATTGGGAGAGGCCTGTTATAATTTGGATGTGTCTGGTGTAGTTACTGTTAAAGCCAGATAGAGGAAGCTGTGTTTCTGATTAAACAGAACTTTTTTCTGGTTATTATTATTTTTAAAAATAAAAATGTCAAGGCTTGATACTAATTGTGCTTATCAGTTTCCATGTTACTAATGAACATTTTCAACATTGAGAATTTTAACTTTCTAAAAGTATCTTCAATGTAAGAGCTGTTATTCATTTTTTTTTTGTTGTTTTTGTTACTCTCGGCCTTATAGCTTTATTAGCTTTCAGACCACTTCCATCTGTCCAAAAGACAATTAAGGTGAAGAGTCCAGCTCTATCTATTGCAAATTTAAGGCAATTAATTACTTTAAACAAATTTTATACTGAGAAATGATACAATTCAACTTTATCTTCAATTACCTGATGTGCTATCATCTAGGAAATGAGGACAATAATAAACGACACATAAATACATAAAAACAGTCAATTCATGGAATATATGAGAGGAATAGCCATTGTTACTGTTATTATTATTTTTCAAATCAAGCTTTCTTTTTCTCAGATTATACGTCTATATAAAGATAGAGCTAATATTTTCTAATATTTATTGAAAGTCTTATATTGAAAGTGTCTGGGATATGATACTGTTAAATCATAATTGTTTTTCATACCCTTGTAAAGATTTGTCAAAGCACGGAAATACTGCTGGTAAGTGATGTCTTACTCTCATTCAAGGCTCTGATTTTCTGGTTATTATAAATCAAGAAGTTTGTTTTATCCAATGCATTTGCTTGGTTGCTTCAAATTTAGTTGTCAAAATTTCGATATAGTAATTGTCATCACTTAGTTCACAAGGGCCCAAGTGCTGTGTCATTCCTGATAAATCATGCTGCCATAAAGTAACATTAATTATTTCTGCTCCATCTAGTAGACATCAACATCAAAATTTTTTCTCAGCTTTCATCTTGTGGTTGAAGGAAGCCCATTCATTATCTTTTTAGAGACAAATGGGTTTAGAGCATGAAATCTTTTTTATGATTGGCAGGCGTCATGGTGGATGTGTATAGGTAGTGGTCGGAAAAGACCTTGTAGCTTTCCTTTCTTGGTCATGTTCCTGCCTGCAATAACTCACTACTTCACTCTTTCTGTGCTGCAACTTTTAAAGGTCAGAGAGGTGACCGTATGGAAGCAGCAGCAAGAATAATTTCTAGATCATCTTCTCCCTAGTCCTTTGTTTGTTTGTTTGTTTTCGGAGCATACAGAGGGCACCTAGAGCCATGCAAACACTAGCAACCACTTTACCAACCACTAGTTCTCTGGGGCCATTGAAGTTTGCCCAAGGTCATAGCTAGTGTGTAATGGAACGTGTTAAAAGTTTACATGTAAAGAGATAGCTTCTAGAGTCAAAACTATTTATCTATGGGAATCACTCCAGCAGATTCTTAACTAATCTCTAATGACCGATACCAGGGCAATAGAAGCAGCTCCTTATCAAGGATTCCTCAGGGACAGTCTCTGTGCAAGAGGAATCCGTGGAGGTAAAAGCTGATTAATGTAGAGAGTAATTTCAGAACTCCTAATATGTGTCCTCCTCAGATTTCAGATTATTAACCTGAAACTTTCTGTTCTGAACTGAAAAGAATGACATTTGGGTGAGGATTGTGGATATCAGCCTAAATGAAATTTAGTGTTGGTAGATGTTTCTATTCTGAACTCTACTTATCATTAAACTCTGGCCCTCAAAGTTTAAGTAAATAGTGAAGATATATTGTCAGTGATGAACTTTTGAATTGATTAAATTTTGATGCCCATTCTAATATAATAGTCATTTAACTTGATTATATTAATGACTATATCACAGAGGGAACCCTGAAATGTTTCCCGTGTGAATGTTGCTATTATTCCACAGATGTTTTCAACCTACAGGTTTGTCAATGTTCTTTCCCCTGCTTACTGAACAATATCTTGTGTTGTATTCTTTGGTGAACACTAAATGGAGTATATGCTTTATTATAGGCATACTACTTTATCATATTCCCTAGAAAGAATTTTTCACCTCAGTTCTAATAAACTCTTTATAAGAGCAGTGAATTCAGGAAGAGAACTGAGGATCTCCTGTTGATTGTACACATTTCCTTGGTAAGAATGAAAAGCAAGTGAGTTTTGCTCAACTCCTCCCTAATGGTATTCTTTCATTCCAAAGCTTAAATTAAAATACATATTAATTGTCATCACAAGTCCACCAGCCATATTTGATATACATTTATCCACACAAGCACTCTGGGCATTGCTTTGCTAGTTGTTCTGAGCTATTTTCCAATATATTTTTTCAAAGTAATATCTAAAAAATAAAGTATTGCTTAGAAAATGTAATTGAGTCTGGGAGAGAATTGAATGATTCCTGCTGGACAAAATCTAATTTCTCTTTTTGTCACTGTCATGCTGTTACTCTCCTTTTATTCATCTGAATCGTTTTATACTCAAATTCTAACTTCGCTCCTATTCCTTTAAAAACTCACTCAAGGACAGCACCTCTCAATTTGTCCATGAACCCTAGTTATAATTTTATCAGGACCATACTCAGTCATTCTTTTATATTTTATATTTTTTAAAGTGCTCATCTGAATAGGTGCTCAATAAATATATACTGACAAATTAATTTATCTATTAATTTATTTACATTATTTTAAACTGATTTAATACATTGGAAATTGTTGTAGATGTCATGATATAATTGGCGACTGCCAGAGAGAAAATGATTGTCACTAAATATGTCTTCTCTTAAAATGTAGAGACTTTTTCCTGGAATAAATGCAAAAATACCAATTTTCCAAAGGCTAACATTTATTGTAGTATATTGTCTAACAAATCTATATTACTACCCTCAAGGAGATATAAGACAGCAATGTTACCATTTTCCCTTTGTTAAACAATGAAAAAGAAGCTGTAATAATCCAAAAATAAACCCAACCTATACCAGGTTTTAAAATCCTTGACATACCCATCTGCCTTCTATGGATTTTCTAACTTTCAAAATAATACGGAGGATCAACTGAGACGAACTTCCTCGAGCTGGGTGATATAATACTCCTTGACAACAGATTTTCTGCAGTCTCCTCTTTGAAAGCCTTTGAGGTTCTTGCATTTAACCTTTTCAACAGCAACGCCACCCTGATGGAGCCCCTCTGACACCCAGCAACTCACAAAAGCATGCAGGCTTAAAAACTCCCGGAGCGGGCAATGTAAGCCACAATTTACTATATGGAGTGGAGCTTCCTATCACAAAGAGAGAAGAAACACTATTCATCTCAAACACATGCAGCCCAGACCATCATTTCTCTTTCCTTAATCTCTTTGCAGAAAATGACTTCTTTTGGAATTTGAATTTAGCTGTTGAATAGAAAAGTTGGAAGGATTTTAAATACATTCTGAAATTTTATTCTGGCAAGAACGCCTGAGGTTTTCATCTTCTGTTTAAATTACCCCTTTCTTTAACTTCTCTAAGAAAAGATAAAATATTGTTCAAAGACTGATATAAAAAAAAAAACAAAAAAACCTGAATACCTCTTTATAAGTGTGGGTAAGGCATTCAACATTTCTGTAAATAAGATTTTATTCAACTAAATACTTAACACTTATAAAGAAATAGTTTGATGATTTTAAGAAATAGTTGAAGTGATCCCAGCACTTTTATTTCAAGGGTCATTCCCCTTAGCTCATACGGGAAATGTCCTATGATCCTTCTAAAATGTTGTCTGTGAATTACAGAGAAAATTGATCTCTAATGCCTATAATCAGTCTATCTGACTCAGAAACAACAAAGCAGCCAGAAGAAGGAAGTAAGGAAAGAAGGAAGGAAGGAAGGAAGGAAGGAAGGAAGGAAGGAAGGAAGGAAGGAAGGAAGGAAGGAAGGAAATATAATTTCTTGGAAAGAAAACAAAAATATTTGCAATCCATTTATAATTGGAAAATGGTTTCTCTTTACCATAGGCAGAGGACAACTATTATCAAATGATGGCTAACAACTTTTGTTATTGTCTACTAACTCAACAACGAGCGAATAAAATGTTTTCTTTGCGTCCAGCTGGTGTGGCTCAGTGGTTGAGCGTCGATCCATGCACTAAGAGGTCGCTGGTTCGATTACCGGTCAGGACACGTGCCCAGGTTGTGGGCCCGATCCCCATTGGGGGCATGCAGGAGGAGGCCAATCAATGTTCTCTCTCATCGATGATTCTATCTCTCTCTCCGTCTCACTTCCTCTCCCTCTAAAATCAATAAAGGAGAAAAAAATGCTTTCTTTGCATGATTAGAGGTTCTTGCATTTAACCTTTTCAGCAGCAACGCCACCCTGATGGAGCCCCTCTGACACCCAGCAACTCACAAAAGCATGCAGGCTTAAAAACTCCCGGAGCAGGCAGTGTTTTAGCTCCATATATGTCCTCCATATCATCGATATTAACCACCTCCCTAGACAGCAACTCTTTATTATTTAGCATGATCCCTTAAATGTTAACTTCTCATTTTTTTAGATGAGGTGGTGAAGATAGAATAAACAATGTGTACTTTGGCCCAGACAGACCTAATTTGAATCCTAGTATTATTATTACTATTTTAATTAACAGCTTTATTTAAGTATAATTGTCATACCATAAAATTCACCTATTTTCAGAGTACAGTCTAATGACTTTTATATTTACAGAGTGGTGCAGCTATCACCACAATCTAATTTTAGAGCATTTTCATCATCCCCCAAAGAGAGCTCATGCCCAGTTACAGTCACTCCCCATTCCCTCCCCAATCCTAAGCAACCATTCATCTACTTTCTTCTCTATGATTCCTAGATTACTAACTCTCTTTCAAAGATATGTATATTGTCATTCAGAGAAGTGTAGCAGTCTTCCCAAGAACAAATAGCTGATAAATCCACATTTAACATGAAGGTGATGCTTGTGGCAACCCATATAAATCATTCCCTGCTATTTCCCCTATTTTACCAATGAGGAAAGTGTAGTAGAGGAAGGTGAAGTAACTTTCCCAAAGTTACACCTTTAGAAAATAATGAGGGAGTGAGATTTAACGATAAGACAGGGTTCCTGTGTTCCTGATAGTGCTATATGTTAAACCCAATCAATGTAAAAGAAGATATGGCAGAGGAGAGAGGTTTAGAGTTGTGAGAATTCTATCCTTGAACAATTTTTTCCCCAATAAAACTATATTGAGCATCAATTATATACAAAGTATTATGCTAGACATGGGAGAGAAATAGGAGTAAAATGTTCTAAGGTATTTCTCAACAGGAAGCAGCAAGATAACTACTAAATTAATAGAATGGGGTCAGGATCAGGGTAGGGTTCAGGCTGTTGTATGTGTGTTGTGTGCGGGGGTGATTAGTACAGAGGTAGGCGGCCTGGAAACTTGAAGAAGCAGCTTTATTATAGTAAATACTGCTGTAAGATCAAACTCCATTTAGCACATATTATTTAAAACGTTTATACTCATCTGGGAGGTAGGACAGCTGCCCACCTGGAGTTGTTGAGGGAAGAGAAGGTAGTTCTAAATACTTTAAACATCTTAACAAAGTATTGGAAGAATCATTTCTATAGTTAAAAAGGGACATAGTGCAATGTGAAAGCAAAAGTACATGTTAATCCCCATTTCTGCATTTTAAACACCCTGAATTATCTTATTGGTCAACTGGGCAAAGAACCTTTCATTGAGGGAACACGTGTTGCATGCCAGCTTTGCATAAGAGGAGGTTAAGATGCATACCTTGCCTGTAGCAAGGGTTCAAGTGTAAGTAATCCTTATACTCACTGTAGAAAGTTGCATAGATACAAAGGGATATTCTAAAGAAGCCTTCTTCAGTTCTGTAGCAGTAAGTAAAGATTCTCAGAAAAGGAGTTTTTTTTTTTTTTTTTTAAATCCTCATCCGAGGACATTTTTGCATTTATCTTCAGATAGAGCAGGAGAGAGGAGGGAAGAGAGAGAGAGAAACATCAATGAGAGAGAGACACATTGACTGGTTGCCACTCACACAACCCCAACTGGGGCCGGGGACAAACTGCAACGGAGGTACGCGCCCTTAGCGGGAACTGAACCCGGGACTCTTTGGTCCGCAGGCTGCCGCTCTAACCGCTGAGCCAAATTGGCCAGGGCAGAAAAGGAGTTATTTGAGATAAATTTTAAAAGGTCAAGAAAACCAAAAATCCAGACAAATTCATAACTGCATGGCCCATTTTCTAATTTCATCTGTTATGAGATAATGCCCTACAACCTGGAAAGTATTATAAAGTATTATTATTATATAAAAAAGATTAGCAAAAGCCATGTGGGAGTGTACTAAGGGTAAAACAACCGTTGATTATAAAAGCACAAGGTCCTAGTTGCATTTATTTACTTAAAATTAATCAACAGTTTTGAAATGAGCCCCATTTCCCATTTTCCCCAGCGATATTCAGTATGCTAGACTTCAGTATGGATGCGAGCCTTTGGAAGAAATATTAGATAGTCCCTCCCCCAACACCTCCCCCTCCCCCTGCTTCTTGCACATAGGCAATTTGCATTTCCACTGCCATAGACCTTGGGGTTTTCAGGTTGCTGAAATATACTCTACTGATTTCATGGCCTTGATGATCTCTTATTGCTTGGGTTCGGGCACTGCCTTTTTACACAAGTGAAACAAGAAATAGTTATTCCCATTCAGGCTATTTAAATCAGACCTAGAAATAAGAATTGGGGTAATTAAGGTGTAATGTTCAAAGTAGAGAAATACATGAGGCAATAAATAATGGCTAAGGTTGGTTGAGTGCCAAAATGAAGCAACGATGTTTGATAACCACTAAAGCTATTTATGGTAAATATGCTCCTAAACCATGAACATTAGTCCCATTAGATGACAGGATTTAAAAAGCAATAAGAAACCATAAAAAGTAAAACATGCAATTTTCTTTCTTTGTGAGGTATAGGAAAATGCTGAGTTGTTCGTTTTTCCCATTGAGAATGCATTTAGCACATAATTTAGGTGAAAGCTAACGTAGTATAAACAAAAATATTTATTGGCAATAAAAGGATATTAAATATAAAATAAATTGTTGAAATTATCATAGCTCGGGGAAGGGAGATATGTTGGGAGGATGGGAGGAAAATATGCAGGGTTCTAAATTTCCCTCATATTAATGTTTATACAATTAAACAACTCCTAATTATAATAATCTTATGCATTTTGCTCACTAAAAGGACCTTAATGTCTTAGCAAGGGCAACAATACAGATTATAGCAGTGCCTGAAATTTAGTTCAATGTTTTCTGATAAATACAGAGAGGCCCTTTAGGCAGTATTTTTGTTGTTTCTGTTTATGTTGTGTTTGTTTTCTACTCTACCACTCCCCTATCCAGAATAAAACTTAAATGCCTGTGTGTTACATTCAGCCATTTCCACAGGTTGCCTAACTCTTTCTACTAGACTTAGATGCATTCATATTCTATCACCCATATTCTTTCCACATTTTAGGGATAAAATACTTTACAAGTCAGTGTCAATGTTGTGACTCACTGTATAGTCAGGGCAGAATTATTTTATTCAGAATCTTTAGTGCCTAAAGAAGTTTTAGTTTGGCTTTCAGACCTCCGCCCGCCACGCATGCCCTGTCTGTCAGTCATGCTGCAGAGACAGAGGAAAGTCGGTTGGTTTGGTTTCTATAACATTTGCAATACCAAAAAGTCCAAATGATGTTTTCTTGTAGGAAATGAGAGCGCAAACATCTGTGCTCTCTATTGTAAACACCTCTAAAAAATAGGAACTTCTATACCATAAAAATCACTCAAATAAAAACTTTTAGCGAAGTCTTATAGTACTAGAAGCCATCATTTTTTAGCCAACCCTGGGTGGGTAATAAAATGTGAAGTGAGCTGATGGAGTGCTTCATGAACATTCTGGATAATGTTGTGAGTAATGGGTCCTTCATGTCTGCAGCTGGAGTATGGTCACGGTGGTAGGAACATGGGGAGTTCTCGGAGGCCATTGAGATATGAAACAATCTCATATAATAGTTGAAGGAGCTGGCCAGAGAATGTATTTAAAGCTCAAATAGCTACATGTATTAATTAAACAATCAATTATAACTCCAGGAGTTCCCATACCTTCTGCTAATTATTTTATTTCTTCTCATTACAGGTTTTTATGTGCCCTTAATGTTTATCTTTTCCCTACCAATAGTTTTCTGAAATCTGTAAACTGTGGGATGAGCTCTTCCATATGCTATTAGATTCTTCAAATTACAACATTGTTCAGGTCTCAATTTAAATGTTCCCACCAAAGAAGAGTGTTCTGTCCTTCAGTCAAAAGTTCTCCCTGCCTGCTATGCTGTATACCCGCATCCTGTTTGTTCCGTATTACTAAGAGCTATTTGTAAGTATGTCTATTACCCCTTCTCTGTTTGCCTCTAGTCTGTAAACTCCTTAATGGAAACTCTTCCATCTTCTTTGCTGTTATATTCCCAGCACCCAGGATGGTTACTGGTGCACACGAGTGGCGTAATGTACATTTGTTGGGGGAAGATGGAATGAATGATGTTTGCTCCCACACAATGAGCTTGTCGCAATGGCTCACTAACTCTAGAGATAAGATTTGAGTTACTTGTAAAATTCACTGATGTGAAATATACTATTTCTTAAACAATATTATGTAAAATACTCTAAATTTTAAGGAGAGCTAAACTTAAGAAATTCATGTAATGTTTTTGTGTAAGTGGTTTCAGAGAAAAAAAGTGGTCACACAATCTAAAACTTGAGTTAGAATGATGAGTTGTTTTACCGACTGCGTGTTAACTTAGTTTTATTCAATTTAATCCCTTTTTATTCCAAATATTAAATGAAATGCCGTATCTGTGTTCTATAGAGAGGTGAAGAAAAAGTTCACTTGCTATATAGGAGCTTCCAGTCAGCTGAGGGAATCTGACTTTTACATATAAAGCAATATAAATACAAGCCAGAATTTGACAATGTATTATCAGAAATGTGTGTATAAAGAACTATAATTGCCCAGCTGGTATGGCTCACTGGTTGGGCATTGACCCATGCACCAAGAGGTCGCTGGTTCGATTCCCAGTCAGGGCACATGCCCAGGTTGTGGGCCTGATCCCCAGTGGAGGGCATGCAGGAGGCGGCCAATCGGTGTTCTCTCTCATCGATGTTTTTTTTTCTCTCTCTCTCTCTAAAATCAATAAAGAAAAAATATTAAGAAAAAAAAAAGAACTATAATCATGTGATTGAGAGTCTAAGGAAAGTCGCCCAGGAGATGGGCCTTATGGAGTAAGAAAGGCATTGGCAGAGAGAAGATCACAGCACATGGAAAAGATGGAAGAGTTGGAGGTTTTCAGGGATAGAATGTAGGAGAGTTTGCCTAGAATTTGTGGCATTTTTAAGGTATAGTTGAGAAATGAGACTTAGAAGTAGGATGGCCCAACCTGGGGGAGGATCTTAAATTCTCAGGACTGGGGCTCCTCCTCAGATTTAAATCTAGTACTCCATCCACTCTGTACAATACCCACTATTATAATTTTATTTTGTTCTTCGTTTCCTTTGGAGGGGAGGACAAATTAATGTAAACATTTGTGTTTAAATGGATTTTAAATTGGCATCCACCAATATGTCATTTCCTTGTAAAATTATTTCTCATGAGATAATGACCTGAATTTCAATATCTTCTCTTATGTTAGAAGACATATTTGCCTTTGTAGAAAAAATCCATAGTGAAACAGAAATAAGAATATCTAATGCTCCAGCCATTAGCTTAAACTTGATTCAGTGTTTCTTCCCTGAATGAACTCTTGGCCATCCTTCAATTATCAGCTCAAATGTAGTTTCCTGGGTTGCTCTTCTTTGATGTACCCCCTGTCCAACAGAGCTCCTGGGTAGGTATGCTCTTCTCTCTGGTCTTTTAGGGCACTTTGTCACACTGTAATTGCACTTACAAATCCTGCCTTCTCACTCAATGATAATTGTCGTGAGTGGACCGACTTGTTCAGTGCAAGATATCCAGCAACTAATCCAGACTGCATAACCAAAGACGGTTCAGTAATTATTTACACAATTAATAAATGACCAGTGGGTTTTTCTTAATAATTTTAAAGAGAGTGCCTTTCAAAATTATGAATATTCCATGTATTAATATAGTTATATATATATTTTGCTTATTCATTTATTATTTTTTATTAATTAATTTATTTTTGTTACAGATGTTTTTCCTTTTTCCCCCATTGACACCCTCCTCTCGATCCTACTCGCCCCACAACATTGTTGTCTGTGTCTATTGGTTATGTATATATGCACACAAGTTCTTTGGTTTTATTTTATGCATCAAAGGATCTTAGTATGAGTGTTCCAGCTCAAACAGGTGAAATAAATGTTGTGCCTGCGAATCTTTGGCTTTTTGTTTTATATCTATAATCTTCATTAATCCATGGAAATAAAACTAGTAAGAAAGGCCTGCTTTTTAACACTGGAGTCAGGTGTGCTATCTTGCAGCAGTGACTCTTTGAATTAATCTCTGCTGTGCTCTTTTGTCCCTAATGATTATATGAACGAAATAGTTATGTATTCTTCCAGAATGCTGAGCCAAACAAAATAAGCAACTTTTTAAAGGAAAATTATTAATTGCCACAGTGATGTTATCTTTAACTATTTTCTATATATTATAGGTCCAGTTTGGCTAAATGAATATCAGAGTCCTATTTGAAAATAACGCTATATATTAGATTCTGATGTCTGTGTTTTCAGACATTGTAATCAACATACCTCTGTTCTCACTGTGTTGCTGTGAAAGAAACAAGAAATTCTATTTATTTTTGTTGGTCTTCATCCTGCAGACTAGAGCACTTTTCCTTTTGCCATATGATACATCTAAGTAACTATCTAGGCAGTTGGATTTAAGATTTAAGTAAGCTCTAAATTTGATTCCTTTTGTGTATTCATTAACTTCATGCAGACAAAGCAGATGGTCACTTGTATAATTGCTTATGTGTTTGTAAAGAAAATCAATTAGCACTACCCCTGTGGAGTTCTTACCTTTTTTCTCCTTAAATTCTCATCAACGAATGTATTGATAAGGTCAGCTTTGGGCACATGAAAATTCCTATACTTGTGAGTAAGCCAGGGATCCTCATACACGTTAGGAAGCCTTGAGAAGAATCAGGAAAATCACGAGGGAGACAGAGAGAGGCAAAGGAAAGAATGTTAGTGATAGACAAAAACACCGAGGGATCAGAGTGCCACCCACAAGCACACTTGGACATCTGCCATTACACCGCGGGGAGGAGCACTTTCTCAGCAGTTCCTAAGAAGGCTTAAGAAAGGGGTTATTGGCTGGAATGCATCAGACACATTAAAAAAGGTAGAATACTGTACTCAAAATACTGAAACTATGAGGGTAACTGAGATGCATGCAGAAAACTGTAGTTCATGGAAGTTGGTCACTTTTCAGGATGTCTGAGTCCAGGAAAATGGGAGCAGGTTCTCTCGTCAGATTTTCCTGTGTAGTTTGTTTTTGACCCATACCAGCCTGCCACTAGGGCATGGGCAAAAAGCCTTCTGGGATCTTTATTATTATTATTTTAAAATATGTTTTATTGATTTTTTAGAGAGAGAGAGAGAGAGAGAGAGAGAAACATCGATGTGAGAGAGAAACATTGATTGGCTGCCACCTGCACGCCCCCTATTGGGGATCGAGTCTGAAACCCAGGCATATGCCCTGACCAGGAATCAAACTGGGATCTCTCAGTCCATGGGATGATGCTCAATCCACTGAGCCACACCAGCAGAGCCCTGCCGGGCTCTTTAAAATGTGCCTTGGCTCTGGGATCTCGGGGAAATATTTACAGGGGAATAAATTTGATTTTTGATGTTAATTTATTATTTTATTTAGACTTAAAATCATGGGGAACTTTTGGGAGTCTTTATTCCAGGACTAAAAAACAAACAAAAAACCTACAACTAGTTCCTAAGAAACTTTTTGATTCATTTTAGTTGCTTGGTTTTTTTGTTCTGCAAAATTTTAAAAATAAAGGAAATGAGTTTTCACATAAAATAAGATACCTGATCATTTCCATGGGCCTAATTTTTAAGCACCCTGAGAGAACCAATGAGAAGTTTATCACAACTGGTGGTTCTCTCCACTGTAAGAATGGGAAGAACAGAAATATTGTTGTCACAGTTCTATCATTATCAAACTGTTTGGCAGTATGTTAGCAATTCAGTTTTGGTTTCAACAAGCACTTCTATTTCCATAATTGTGAAGTCTTCTGACCAACACAACATTACCCAGAACATATAACCTCTATCCACGTGGTTTTAAAATATTTCTAGATCGATAAGCCCTGCCAAAGAAGTGATGTTAGGCTGGGTGATATTTGACCAAGTTGAAATTGGGTAAAACTGCAAAAGTGTCATTCTGCCTAATCTTGGCCTTAAAATCAGTTGTTTTCATTCCAGAGTTATCATTTTTACAAGCAACTAGTGTTAATTTTGTTATTAAAAAGTGCCTCCAACAAAATAGAACTCTAGTGAGTAAACAGTATTAACCTTGTACATGTCCTTTCTTTGGTTTATGCGCAAGATAACATAGACTTATATATTTAAATAGAGTCTGGATCATACTACACATGTTATTCTGCAACTTAAATATTTTAGTCAATAATATTCTGGATCATACTACACATGTTATTCTGCAACTTAAATATTTTAGTCAATAATATTCTTGAATATCTTTCTGTCTCTAAATCCAGAGACCTAACATACAGTTTTGAGGGCTGTATGGTATTCCAAAGTACCAACGCATTTTTAATTATTTCCATATTTATGATCAATTAGGTTTTTCTCCATTATTCCACATATCTTAGCAAATTGGTAGTAAATATAACACAAAAGTATATCTTATATACCTTTGAGTATTTGTATATTTTTGTAGCTGTAAGGACTGTGCCTTGCTGAGATTCCGTATCTAAAATTTTGGTCATTTTTAACCAAATTACTGTCCAAAAATATTGTATCAATTTGTGAATCCACCAATATCATATATGACTTTCCTTTTTCCCGCACTGTCACCAACAATGCACCTGTTAGAGAGGAGTCTTCACACTTAACACTGAGAGGCTACTTCATGCCTCCCTTTCACTACCCAGGCTCTCTCCAGGGGTGCACATGCTCACTCACGGTCTCGGTCCCAGAAGCTGAACTTCGTTTCTCTCCAGTCTTAACTGTTTTATTTTCTGCCTCCTGCCTCCTCCAACAGGGATTTTGCTGACTCTTTCTTCACATAATATTCGTTAGGGCCATATGTTTTGTTAGTATTGTTCTTTCTCAAATCTTATTGATTTGAGCATAATCTCATATATTTTTGACATATATTTATTGGTTTGGTAGACTGACCCCTCATAGTGGAAAAAATAAAACTTAATATGAATGAAGTGAAAGTTTCGAGTATCTCTAATTTCCTATATAGAAATTTATTTTGGAAGAGAGTTCATGGGACCGTGGCTGCCTCAGAGCAAGAGGTGAGCACACTCTACGGTTGTATCCCCAATATCCTGGATGTGTACGTTTGAGGGGTAGAGGGATCCTTCCCTGCATATGGGCAAACTTGTTCAGTCATTTCTTTGGCCAGCCGATAAAAGTTGCAATCAAGTAATCAAGCTTTTTGCATCATTTAAAATATTTTTTAATTGAATAGAAATCAAATAGCCAATAAATTTACTTCACACAGATTTTTTTTAAAGCAAAAATAGAATTGTAGGAATTGTCTTCATACTCTTGCTTCTTATCACTTACTCAGATTGTCAATTATTTTCTATACAAAAATAGATGTACATTTATCACATAATGGCAGATATCAAAATAATGTTTCCTATTGTTTTCAGTAACTTTTTTATGACCTCCATGCAAGCTGGAAGGTGAGATTGTATGTCTAGATTGAAATTATTGAAGTTTTCACATGATGATATACTTATTACAATACCAGGTTTTATTATTGTTACTTAAAACTGGTGAGAAATGTAACATTTTTTACTATTTTATTGGCAATTCTACATTAATATATATGAGATATGTGTTATACATACATGTGTACACATACATACATAGAAAGAGTATATTTAATTATGTAGTTCAATAAGAAAGAACCAACAGGACTGTGAAAAGCATGAGCAGTCTAATAAAAAACTGACTATATTGAAAGCTTTGGATTCCACACTGAAAAGGAGAGTAAATACTCTTCATGGACCATATAAGTTTATACCTTTGGACTTTCCAGTTTCTTCAGTGAGTTGGGTGGGCTTATTGACTTTACCATGTCAAATATTTTATCCACAAAAAGAAGAATCCAGAATAGCAATCCTTATCTCTTTATTTTCATCTCTGTTCTAGTACAAATAAAAGTTGCCATAATTATTTCCTATGTTTACCTGATTGAAGATAGAATGGATTTTAGGTCATCTTAAATGAGTCAGTGTTTCAATAAATGTCTATTGCTTATTGATCTGTCTTCCAAATATTGAAAGGAAACAGAGTGGACAGGGAGAGAGGTCTCCTTCAGAACAGTAAATGCGATCTCTCAGGGTAATTTAGCAATTGTGATAATTTTGAAGTGTTGTAATGGTATGAAAGAAGAGAACCTATGTCAGCAGAAAGGGCTACCAAATACTGATATAGCCAAATAGTGTGAGAGCCCTAGGAGAACCCAGTATTGGCAGATACTTTTAGGTTAATATAATCTGATAGTGTATAGTTCATATATTATTTGCCATCTTTATCGCCATAATATTTTGTCAGGAACATGAATCCTGTTCTGAGATGATATATAGTTCCTAGACACCTTTATAAAAGTTGGAACAAATCTATGGTAAGATGGGTATTGAAAGCAATACCTAAGAATAGTGTAAGAAAGAGAAAGAACAGACATCTAGAGAACAATATGATGTGTTTGTTTCCATTAAAAACAAAACAAAACACTTTTGTGCTATGGAAAAGTTAATTATTTGCATATAATAACATATGGAGAAATTTAACATTTTCTGATAATTGCTAGGCTGGCCTTTCAGTCTTTCACTAATTGGTCATTCATGCATTTACTACAAAGGCATTTTATTAGGAAAAACACAGTCATTTCTTAAAAATCAATGCTCTTTTTGGATTTCTTTAATATAGTATCTCCACAAGTTTAATAAAATAATCTTTAGTCAAGTACCTGCCATTAAAATTATATCGATACTTTTAAGCAGTGGTTCTCAGCCTTCCTAATGCCGCGACCCTTTAATACAGTTCCTCATGTTGTGGTGACCCCCAACCATAAAATTATTTTTGTTGCTACTTCATAACTGTAATTTTGCTACTGTTATGTCTTAGGCGACCCCTGTGAAAGGATCTTTCGACCCCCAAAGGGGTCACGACCCACAGGTTGAGAACCGCTGCTTTAAGGTATTTAGAAATATTCATTTAAACCAGTTATTCCTGCCTTAAAATATTTTCACATTTTAGTAGAGTTGAGAATTAGTCATCTACATTAAATATTTTGTTTTTAAACATGTACCTCTCAGGTCTGATCATTTATAGTTTTATAGTTTTAGGGTTTTCAATAAAAACCGGGAATCTTCTCTTTACTGGCCCATTGCATATATATCCCCTTCTGAGTGTGCTGTTTGCATTACCCAACGCTGACTCAACTAAGACCATAGGTTCTTTATCTACTTCAGTGTTACATCATCCACCTTAAAAATAGGGGATCTTGGAGAAACTTTTTATAGCAGTAATCTTTAGTGTGAAGTATCATTTTAAATAGACTACAGATAGTAATGACATTCGCTTTAGTTTGGTATCAGACATAAATAAACAATTGAAATTAAAAAAAAAAATTTTCCTTATTGAATTTAGAGAGAGACAAAGGAAGAGGGGGAGAGAGATAGAAACATCGATGAGAGAGAACATCGATTGGCCACCTCCTGCATACCCCCCACTGGGGATTTGGCCCACAACCTGGGCATGTGCCCTGACCCGGAATCGAACCGGCGACCTCTTGGTGCATGGGTCGACGCTCAATCACAGAGCCACACTGGCTGGGTAAACAATTGAAATTTTTATTGGTATCTTTGCGCCAACATAGTTTATAAATGGTAAAAAACTATTGACTATATCCAGTAATATTTAAGGTGTTTAGAAGTCATTTATATAACAGAAAGCGTTTCATCCTTTCTTTTAAGAAGAATGCTCGGAAAACACATTTTTTTGACAGCTGCTGAAGCTTCAGAAGTAGACTAAGTAAACATCAGTTAGTTATTTGCAATTCAGTTTTTGTAAGTGGAAGTGGGGTGCTTCAGCTGATTGGGAAAACCTTGGGACATTCTTTTACAACAATAAGCAACAACCTGCAGAATGGCCATTCGTGATAGAATCCTGGCACAGGGGAAGCTCTGGACTTGGGCTGCTATTTTAATAATAGATGGTAAAAACCTCTCATTTATTCATAGACCTTAGATTATTCAGAGTAGGAAATTGCTATAACAAAGAACCCCAGAATTTCAGTAACTTGGTACAACAAAGATGCATCTATTTAGTGTCCAATCAGTTCCATGTAGACCCTGGGAGTGCCAGGGATTTCTATCGGCTCTGCTTTCCCCTAGGGCCTTGGTGTATTCCTGCCTTCTCTGTAGTAAATGAGGGAAGAAGCAGGGCAGACCATCTCACCGTATGTTTTTATAGGCCCATTTTAGAGGTGTCATTCATCATGTCTACTCACAATTCATACGTTGGAACTCACAAAGATGGCCACACCTAAATTGGAAAATCTGGGAGATACAGTGTAGCTTTTTGCCAGAAAGATAAGGGGAATAGTTTGTGAACATCTAACCAGTCTCTGTCACAGCCCTGTATGGTTTATGAGGTCATTCTGTGTCACTGGATCCTGAAAACCAGCACATAACATCCCTAAGGTGGTTATTTTACTCCAAAGAATAGATGAAAGTTAAACACAAGCCAAGCTAGAAACCACCATAGATCTTTTGAATGAGTTTTTTATCCATCAAAACACCCAGCATTTTTTTCCCCACTGAAGTATGTGGATTACTACCTTCTATAGTAGAATTTGAGGTTCATTTTATGTGACAACATGTAGAATAAGAATAGAGAATGTGTTCATACAGTGACAGCCCTAAAGTCAGAGCCTTCATGTACGACCCGGGGAGCCCACTTTCATAGACAATGTAAATGATAACTCCCAAAGGTTGGCTTCTGCACAGCCTCTAACTGTGTAAGGCGGCTCTGACCTAAGAATGGCATTTGCACAATTAATTTTAGACTAAAAATGATCAATTTTTATACCAAGCTCAATATTTGAGGTATTGTAGAAGTGAAAAGAGCCTTTTTTCAGTTTAAGACACTTGGGTTTGGGTCCCTACTCTGCCTACTGTTTAGTTAGAGTGTCATCCCGATATACCAACGTTGTGGGTTAGATCTCCAGTCAGGGAACATACCAGAAACCAACCAATGAATCTATTAATAAGTAGAACAACAAATGTCTCTCTCCCCACCTCTCTCTCTGTAAGATCAATAAATAAAAATAAAATACTTTATGAAATTGAGGTAAATCATTCCATCACTACCTTAGATAGTGGCCTTATGTTTTATCCATATTTCACTTTGAATATTTTCTTTTTTCCCTTTTTATTGAATTTATTGGGGTGAGGCTCATTAATAAAATTACACACGTTTCAGGAGCACAATTCTACAACACATCATCTGTACACTGTGTTGTGTGTTCACCACCCCAAGTCAAGTCTTCTTCCATCACCATGTACACACCCTGTACCCTCCTCCACCTTCCTTCACCCCTGACAGAAGATAAGTTCCATTAGTAATGAGTGTCAACATGTGTCCCATACTTTAAATTTTCTTTCCTCAAGAGTGTGAACTTTGTTATGAAAGAGATGAAGGCTCATATCCCAGGTTTGACATTTACTGACTGTGGCCTTTGGCAAGTGACAGAAAATCTCTGAAAATCTGTTAACTCTTTTTCAGAATGAATAAAATTAGATCGTACTTGTGGGTTGTTTAAAAGTAGAGAGGATGTATAGTAAACAAGATATATGTTAAGCATGATCTATATATTATTCTTGTTAGAAATCAATTATTATAATGGTTTCAAAGTAAATTATAAGTAAAGTTAGTTGATCCATACATTGACCTAATAGCCAAGAAAACATCTAACAGAACTCAGTTGATTATCTCTTGCATACATAATCTTTTTTCTTTAACAATGCATACAAAGTAGAGGAAAAATATTGACTATAAACACTAGTTGAAGAAAAAACCACAACCTGAATGGATTAAAAATAATTTTATCACATATGCAATCGGAATAAAACTCTTTCTTTAAAAGTAAGCATGGTGATGATGAGGGAAGTACATTTTTATTGATTTTCTTTTTTAGAGAGAGAGATAGGGCGAGGGGGAGAGAGAGAAGAAAACATTGATGTGAAAGCAAAACATGAATTGGCTGCCTTCTGCATGCCCCCCACTGGGGATGGAGCCCTTAACCAGGAATCAAATGGGCAGGCTTTTGGTGCATGGGAAGACATCCAACCAACTTAGCCACACCAGCCAGGGCGAGGGAAGTACATTTTTAAAATAAGGAAATTAAGGTTCAAAATCTCATCCAATTTATGAAATCTGATAGGAATAGAAGTAGAAATTTAGAAGACAATCATGAAGCACTGTGAGAATGGTACAATACTGGGGCTGTTCTATTCTTGCTTACTCCTACACAGACACTTCCTTTTTTGTTGTTTTTTTCCTTGGATAATATTGTAATGTAGAAAATATATATTTACATTTACAGAATGTCAATAATCTTGAAAATTAAAATACATTGCCTTATATGTGTAGTTTCAAAAAGGAAATTACATTTAAAGAGAACTTATTTAATTTCTCCTTACTTTTTATAAAAGTCCATGTGGTAGAGATGCATTATACCTATAGAAAACGGGGGCTTCATCCAGCTATTTTCAGGTATTTTTATATTTAGCATAGATATGAATATTAGCATATTTCTGTCTGCCCAAGAAAGAAGTAAAATGGGTCAAACTTTAAAGATATTTTATCAACTCTAACTCTCCTTCCTGTTCACTGTTACATTTTCATGATAATAATGTAAGAGGAAATAGTCATGAAGAGAAAAAAATAGAATTGATACATGTCCCTGGAGCTTTTGTTTTTGTAATCTGCAAAACAAACCAACACACCAAAGAAAGAAAAAACCAAAAAAACTTGCTTATTGAAAAAGTACTCTGTTAAACTTGGGTTTATGTTACATAAAATAATTGAAATTTCTGGCGTGGATGTGTTTAGAGAATGACTTAGTACATATATATGTTTTATCATTCTCAGACATTTTTCAAAAGCCTTCTACTGTGTGGACATCTCTCTCCTGGGCAGGAGGAGCATGCAAAGATCAGCTCAAGTTCCAAACTAGATCATTGTATTGAACTATATGGGTGGATTGGCTGCCCAAAGAAGCAGAAAACAGTGGTTTAGTTCTGGATTATGCTACATGGCCAATTTGCATTTTGCTGTGCTATGTACTAATTATATTGCCTAGTTCCCTGACCTACGATTTGGAGATAGCCATGTGGAAACTCACCCATTGATGAAAAAATTAACTTTTTTTCCCTTTTGTGTACATACAGCCAAAGGACTAGTTGCCAAAATCTAAATAATGAACCCAAGTATGATGATAAAAAAGTATGTCTACTTTTTTTCTCTTAATAGTGAAAAAGTAAAAACTGTGTTAGAGATACAGAAAATATAATGGCAGATAATATGATATTAAAGATTGAAAATATAGCTTAAATAATCATCCATATTTCAGGAGTATTTCAGGGCTACTGTTGAGCTAGTTAAATCACAACTTTTCCAGACTGGAAAAGTCTATAATTATTATAATTTATTTATTCAAAATATTTATTATGTATGTATTGTATGCCAGGCTTTAGTCTAAATTTTATTCTTTCTTTTCTATATGGTGGAATGGTAAAAGATGATCTTGTAAAATTACTTCTTCTCTTCATTTGCATGTCAATAGTAGGGAAGATTTGAAAGAATAAAAAGGCTAATTCTTTTAACAGAAGAATCTTTGCCAGTAAATAGTTATGGACATTTATGTTATTTCTTATCTTCTGGAGAAAAAGACTTAAAGTCATTAAACTGTTGAAAAAATGGATTGACAGCGGATTCTTAAAATGAAGGAAAAGCATAGTTGATCAATGAAACAGTTAATGATTTTTAGTGGACATAGTGCCACATAAACTGACAATATATGTTCTCTTTCTTTCACTTACTTGCTGTCTAATAAATGTCCAGCTGACATCTAATATATAATCACTTAGCTTTTTTCTTATTTAAATGTATCAGATCTATCCTGCTGTCCTAAAAAGGGAAAATATTTATTGTAGTTTTCTATGTAAAACTATGTCAGCTTTGAATAGACATTCAAATTATCTTTAGTCTGAAAGATGATCAATGAGCATCTTTGGTCATTGTTATCATACTATAGGAAATGTAGGGAATTTGCCTTAATAATGGTGAAAAAGTGGGAATTATTTTGTACATTAAGAATTCGAACACAGTGCAGTCATCACAACACTAATGAATAAAGAAAATTCATATTGATTGTGTTTTACCATATGGTAAGTCTGGCTCTTGTAAGACATCATTTTTACCCCTATCAGTTTTATTAATTTGCTTAGCTAAGGAATGTCATTCCAGTTAAACCCAGTGAACCCAGATCAGTTAGCATTTGGAAGCATTGAAAATAAGATTTTCAAGTGATTAAGGTTAAGCAGAGATAAACAAAAATCATATCACTAGATCAGTGTTCCTCAAATTAGGTTCCATATGACAACAGTGTCCCTAGAGACACTAAAAATGACATCTGATGAAATTAGTTGATATGTGTATTGTTGACTTATCTCTCTCTGGAAACATCACACTTTATAGAGAAATGAATGAGGAGTCTTGGAATGAAGGCACTTGCTTAATTTGGTCAATGCACCATTAAATAAAGGCAATAAAAGAGACAACTCCTTTCTTTGTGTTTACATGAGAAGAAAAAAGGAATTAGATTCCCCCTGCCCCTGGATGAAGTTCCACATGACTAATTCCAAATCATGGGGGTTGGGGTAAGATTTGGGTTGTTAGACTAACACATTCTAATATATTTTTCTAGGGGACACATTTTTATCGATATAGATTGAGAAAGGTTGTTCTGAACCTAGTATATGTAGCTAAGATAAACTTTGCCAGGACTGTTAAAAAACAAAACAAAACATTATCCAATTTTTATTGTTGTTAGTAACAAACACTTAAATAAATACATTTTTTTAAAAGGTGTAATTTAGAACCACTTAGGTTCCTATAAATATGGAATTATTGAGTATATTATTGCTTTTAGAGACTATAAATCTGAATTTACTTGTATTTATTCCAAGCCAGTCTACTTGGAATATTCAGAAAATAGAAAATGTATTTCAACTTCCTGTTCTAATTAGCTCAGCCTTCACCAATGAAAACAAACATTTTAGGTCATTATTATTCTCAACTACATTTTTAGAGCACAGTGACCTATGTGCTACTTAAATTCTGAGGTTTTAATTTCATCATCATTATTACAGCTTTCCAAATGCCACTGTATGTAGATTCTTGCAAGTTAGGCTTATTATCAGCTGGCTGGGGTTATGATGTACTAGAGACAGTAGCATTCAGTTAAGGCCAAAGTCATTTATTTCATGTAGCTAGCTCACAGCACACATTATGCAAGAGAAAATATTGACAAAACTACAGAAAACAAAAATGCACTAGTACAGTATTCTTTTTAGCATTTACTTTGACGTTACATCCTCAAATTTAACACTTCTCCATTTATTTTACCATAATAAAAAAATAACCATCCTTTCTCCTATAATGAGGAACAGTATAATTTTGTAGACCAATTTTAATTTAGGTTCATTATCTCTATAATATTAAAATATGTATAATATGCAAGTTTTAAATTTAAAAATTATGCTAAGAAATTTTGGAGAATACATAATTTAAAATCTACATACATCTTTGCAAAAGTAAACTCTTGGGCTTTATATCCTCTTGCGCTGAAATTTAGGTTTTGTCTTCCCCATCCCCCAGTTAGCTATCTTACTAAAAATTAGAATAAGGACAATGCAAGCCAGCATAACAAGTTTATCCTTGATTAGATAAAGAAGAGATGTTACATATATGCAATGGAATACTACTCAGGCATAAAAAACAAAAACAAAAAATGAAATACTGCCATTTGCAACAATATGGATGCATGGATCTTGAAAATATCATGCTGAACGAAATAAGTCGGACAGAAAAAGTCAAGAACCATATGATTTCACTCCTATGTGGGATATAAAACTGAAAGCAATAAATGAACAAACAAGATAAACAAACAAACTAAAACTCATAGACACAGACAACAATATGGTAGTTACTAGTGGGAATCGGGGTGGGAGGTAATAAACATAAAGGGGTCAAATATATGGTGATGGAAGAAAATTTTACTTTGGGTGGTAAATACACAAAACAATATACAGATGTTGTATTGCAGAATTCTATACTTGAAACCTATATAATTTTATTAACCAATGTCACCTCAATAAATTTAATTAATAATACATTTATTATAAAAATGTTTATCCTGAAAAATTTTAGAAATTCATCATTTCCTATAGAATTTATTTTTTAACATAAGCCAAAATATTTGTTTAAAAAATAACTTCTATTTTTGGTTTCAAAACTAGTCAAATGAAAAGATTAAAACAAACAACAAAAAGCTTTTGTTTTGTTTTATATAATTAGGCTTTAGTTCTTTATTTAAAGATACAATTTTCAAAAATTATCACCTCAGCCAATATCATTGCCCTTTTTAAAATTATTTTCATGTAATAGACTTACACTTAACTGCTTTGTTTCCCACCTCTTCTCTATGTTTATTCTAATGAAAAGTTGTCTTGGTTACATAAATTCAGTTTCAGCTTCCAATACAGCTAACTAGTCAGATATGGCTGTGCCTTTGAATGACCAACTACTCCTCTGAGCTTTTATATAATGGCTTTCTTGTCACTGACAGATCTCTGGGACCTACTACCAAAGGCAAGTTACAAATCTCCTTCTCCCTTTCAAAGATGCAGTCCTAACTAAAAGCATGAGGATTCAACTACAAAAATAAATATGGGTTCAGGAGCAAAATAAATCAGAAAAAAAAAAAAGTTGGCATTGGTTTCATGACATTTACAAATATGTTTTCACAGGCTAAGGAAATATCTCAGTAGACATGCTCTTCGAATTGTTGAAATATTGAAGTTTGTAGATGTGTCTCGCTGGACTCTACATAAACAATTGTGCTGGGACAGTAGTCAAGGGTTCTTAAGGTTGTAGTTACTCACTAAAATCCTTGTATTCAAGTCTTCGCAGTTACTAAAAATTCTTCTAGTTTGGCATATAGATCTTGAATGTCAATCAGCTAAAATGCAAGCCAATCTATTTTGAAAAAAAAATAAGGAAAATAAATATAACTCATTTGAGTGCCAGGCTAAATAGTTCAATCTACCATTTTCTTTGCAAGTGTGATTGACATTTTAATAGATATGAACCACTCATAAACATAGACTATTTAATAAAACTGTTATTTGTTGATTTTTTAAATCTTGATTTAAGACCAAACTGAACTTGTTTGGTCATAAAAAAAAAAAAAAAAAAGTCCTCAGTAGAGCTTTTTATGTGCTTTTTCTAGACTGAATTTTACACTATTTCCCTTTGATTCCATGGGATAGTGCATAACTGTTTTTGGTCTATTTTACTTTCATGTCTATCAAGAAGAATATGTTTTGGTCTATTTTACTTTCATGTCTATCAAGAAGAATATGTTTTCAAATGATAAAGGCAGAACAAACACTCATGAAGAAATTGAACCCAAAAAGAGATAAGGAAATTATATGGGAACACAGTTTCTCTAACTGATTTCAAGCCTCTTCTTTAGAATAAATTTACCTCCCAGGACATACAAATGGTATTTCAGAACCTTTTATTCTGTGATGAATGATAAACCAGATTTAGAAGACTGAAAACATGGAAATGTCTAATTTTAAAAAAAAGAAAACTTTGATAAACTCATTAGTATTTAGATTATTAGGTAGATGGCTGCAGCTTTATTAAAAAAAAAAAAGTCAATCACTGGAAACCAAGTTGTGTTCACCAAACATAGAAACAAATAAATACACATTCTAATTTAATCTCATTTTATATTTTATAATATTAGAATACTCTGAGAAGAAGAATTAGGTTGGAAGATATACTAAGTTTTGCATTGTTTTTATATTAGCAATTAATTTAATGGCTCCCAACATCCCAAGAGGAAGAACTATTAGAAATAGAATTAGCTGGGTTTTACAACAGGTTGAATAACAAGTTTCTTGAATAGTGCTGCTTAACTGACAGATGAAACACCACAGGATCCTCGGATATCCTCTGCTTTAGTCAAGCATTTTCGAAAATTTTAGCACTGATGTAAATGAAAATATTTTTGACATGTCTAGATGATACAAAACAATGAAGAATAATGAATATATGAATGACAGATAGGAGTAAATTCAAATATAAAATAGCTAATTTCAGATTTATGAAAGTACACTTTCATATTACCGCATCCACATTTCCCTGACCACTAGTCATCATCACACCCAGCTTCTCTCACATGTGCGCTCAGACGTACATGCCAGCTCTCCACTGCTCCAGAATTCTGTCTGGTCTGTGTTTAGGTAAAGGTTTCACTTACTGCCCTTCTTTTCATCTGAGCATTATAGGGTAAATATTTTTTTTTCACACCTGTTCTATTATTTTTTTCAGAACCAGAACTACCTATTTACTGTTTCCAGTACCCCTGATCTGTCACCCACACACATACACACATCACGTATTTTCTATGAGGTTCTAAGAAAATAGAAGGATGACAGAGATTGATGTGGCTCCCAAGATTTGGAGAGATTTTATTGGTATTTGCAATATAGAGGAGCTGTCCATGGCTGTCTTCCATGGCTATCTTCACCCTGGCCCACTGAGGTATATATATATTGATTTTAGAGAGACAGAGGACTGGAGAGGGAGAGAAAAACATTAATGAGTGAAAAACATCAATCAGTTGCCTCCTGCATGTCCTCTACTGGGATTCAAGCCCGCAACCTGGGCATGTGCCCTGACTGGAAATTGAACCCATGACCTCATGGTACATGGGATGATGCTCAACCAACTGAGCCACACCGGCCAGGGCCTGAGGTACACATTTACTAAGGCTATTTAACATGGAAAAACTTCCAGTGACTGCACATTTTGTAATCATTCCCAGTTACACTTTTTACTGCCATGATAAAACCCACTTTTTGTGATAAGCTATAAAGACAGTACAAAGAGGGAGGAAAGAAAGCATACCTACCAATCGTTGGCTGCATCAGAAATGTTGCTCTTGGTATACTGTGACATAAAGTCGATACATGAGCAACGAAAAGACAACTGACCTAGGTGTTCCTTAACATCTTGGTATCAAAGCTACACTTGAGTCTTTTCCACTGCCCAGGATAGATATATCAGGTGAATACCAAAACTGAAAAAAGAAAAATAAAAAGAAAGAAATAAAATCTACATCTCACCTAAGTGAAAGCTGAAGAACTATGTACAGATAAAAAGAAATGGCATATCACGAGTTTTTTTGCCTAATTGAAAAGGGCACAAAGGAAGGTAGATGGTTTTGATAGGCTCAAACCTTTAGTTCATAGAGGAAGAAATGCTATCCAAAGTGAATTTAACTCCAGACTTGCCTTCATGCAGATCAAAGGACTGCTTCCCTAAGAGCCAGCCCTTCCATAGCAAGTGAGAGTGACTTGTTTTATCAAATGGCCAGTTTCCATTCAATGGTGTGAATAGTGAAAAGGACTTAGTACATTGCCTGACCCTATAACTGGTGATGATTGCTATTGCTGTTTTTGTTTCTTTTTTGGTTTGCATAATCACTGTCCTTTCCCCGGGACTTGCATGCATCAAACATCAGCAATGAATGTAATTCAACCTCATACTTTTCTTTGTCTGAGTTTGTTAGCAGCTGTGCTTAGGAGCTAAAGTTCTTTGTGCCATATGAAATTATTCAAACTTTGGGGTTTCTGTCTTGATCATTGAATTCAGGGCATTACCATTTTAAACAGATACCAACAGCGTGAGCCTGTTTAGAAGTCTGCAATCCTTTTGCCTCTCAAGTTCCTTCACCATGTCAATGAGCAATAGCTGAAAGAAACAAGAATGCTCCTAACCTAGGTAAGATCAAGCTGAAGGAGAAAAAAAGTGCTGCTTTAAATATCGGAAAAGAAAAGTGATGTCTTTCTTTTCTTTATTTCTATTGTTTTGAGGATAGAACTGGATCCGGGGTAAAAGTACTAGAAGATGAGTATCAGTTAAACATAAGAGCACTCCATATGTGGAGTGACTGCCTCATTAGGTGACGCCTCCCCTCACTGATGCGGAACGGCCTGAGCTCACACTGCTCAGGGATGCTGCAGGGAAATTGATGGCCACTGTCAGTGTCAGAGACAAGCCTGTGGTTATTATCTAATAACCATCTGATGTATAGCTCTTTAAAAATATTTGAATTTTTAAACATTTAGAACTGTAGAAAATACAGGATTGAAACTTCTAATGCACTGTTGTCATTTTAAGAGGGGGACCAAAAGAGGTTAAGCAGCTTCCGTAAAGTCACATCCAAGTCAGTGGCTGGGCTGGAACCCAAGTCAGATGTCTGCAATCAGAATGCCATGTCATTTCCCCTGCACCAGATTTCTCCATCTTTTAATTATAAGGAATAGCCTACAGATCTTGCTTTTTCCAGATTGGGGATTTCAAAGGAGAATGGAAGTATTGTTTCTCTTTTTCTCTTACTGGCTTTGTTGCCACTCCAGGGTTTCACCTCAGGTGCTAACTTTTTCTCTACCTCTAAACTTATTATCCTGCTACTTTTCATTATCTCTTAAGTGATTCTCTACCTGCTGTGTGTCTGCAGCTGTGCTCCTGTCCTTATTTAGTTCTCAACCAGACTCTCAAACAGCACAATGTGCATGGTGTTCGGTCTTTGTAATTCATTTCCCAGTATTCCCTGGAGGATGTGGTGGTGGCCAAAACAACTGAGCTGGATGAACTTGGAAAGCCAGGCTTTCTGAAAAAAAAAAAGAGCAATATGGAAGTGAATCCAAAATAAAGCTCCTTTTTGTCATTTTTCTTCAAGAACACAGAATTGAAAATAGCCTTGTAGTTTGGGTCCCTGTGCTTGTTGTGAGCCTCCTTACACTCCAGGTACACGTGGACATGCATGAAGGGAAGAAGAAGTGATGCAGATCAGCGGTGATGCATTTCTTTCTTTATTCATGTCATAGTTACATACAGTCATCTGTGTGACCAACAACAGTGCCAAGTTAGCAAACCCAGTTTGTGAGTATAACTGGGTCCTTGGATTTAAAACAAAACAAAACAATCTATTGAGCTATGCAGTACCCATCTGTACTGCAGACCGTACAATGAAGTATGGCAATGGGTTAGGAATCCTTATCTATGTGTTTTTATTAAGAAAACATGACTAAATATAACACTTAGTGAATATGACACTTTTGAATCTGCATGATAAAAACATATATCAAGGATTTTGCTAAGGTAGTTGGACATGTATATTGTGTCTGTGAAAATTCACAATTTTCACAATTAATGCATGAAAGCAGCTGTGTCCATTTTGAATTTAATTGTTATTACTTTAGTGAAAGACGTTCCAGTGTATAAATTATGGTACAGATTTTAACTTATAAGAAATTTTAGGTAAAACGTTACTCTTCCAACATTTTTTGCCAATGATAGTTTTGAGAATTGAAGACTATATACATTTTTTTTCACCTTTTAGACTTTATACCATCTTGCCATTGAGCATAATGAAACAGAAATTAGGCATTTAAAATGGCGGGTAATAAGAAATTAATAAATCTAGTATTAAGAAATCAAGTGTCAAGGAAGAAAAAGAGGAATATGTAATTCTTCAAAAATGTCATCTTATAAGATTGAGCCTCTGGACGAGATCTGTCCTTATTAACTGAAAATTACGTTTTGAAATGTCAATGGTCGACATGACTTTTTCATTCTTAAATTGTCCATGAAATGCTTCGGCTTCTTCCTGTTTGATGACAGGTCACGTCAAGTAGTCCCTGAACAGGAAAATAACAAGTTTTGAAGTCTTGTATGCTCACTGTCTTCACTTCTGACCAGGGCAGACTAGAAAGAGGCTATTATCAAGAGATGGTCTAAGGCAATGGTTCTGGGGTGATTTTTTTAATCTGGGAACTATTTTTTGGAGGAAAAGTATGATTGGCCTGCAGGTTGCAGAACAATGAGTTAAAGGATATTTAAAAGATAAAACCCAGAGATGAAATTGTCACCAAAACAACTAGACCTAGCTATGAGTTACAGAAACAAAACCCATAAACAGTGAGGCATCTTCTGTCACATAAGGATAAAGAAAGGTGACTTCAAAGGAAGGTCAGGATATAAAGGTTCAGTATTACAGTGGTTCTCAACTCAAACAACTTATTAGACTTTTAAAATACAAATGAGCAGGCTCCATTGACCAAGGGTGCTAAAAGCAGTTTCTCTTGATATTTAGGGCCCAGGCACCTGTATTTCTTTAAAGCTCCACCAGTGATATTGATGGGCAGCCAAGTTTAAGAACCACCTGTGCTGGAAAAATTTTCTTGAAGTGGTTGGAGTATTGCCATGGTAGTTCTCATTATAGCACCTGCCCCATTACTCACAGGTGAGGAAGAAGCCATTAAGGGTGTCCTGCCATGCTGTAAAGAGAAGTTGATTCGACTCCGCATCAAAGTGGTTGTGACTAATATACAACTGGGACTTTTTTCATGGGAAAATGAGTCAAAGCAAAGAAAATGGATGTAAAAAGAAATGTGGAATATGATTTGTCTACTTGTTATTGGTGTATACAGGACATTCATTATAACACTGAAAAGGATTAGTATAGTTCACACTACCCATTTTATATAATTGGTAAATGAATGGAATGGATTTTAGATCTTGAATCAATCATGATTATTTAATTGCATTTCTATATCGAACATTCTTATTCTACCAATAAATTTTTTAAAAATAATTTTACAGCTTTTTATAATATATTTTAAAATAGAAATTTGGAAGAATTCCAGAATGGAAGAACTTATTTAAAAAATTATTGAAGGGCCCGGCCAGTGTGGCTCAGTGGTTGAGCATCAACCCATACACCAATAGGTCGCCGGTTCAATTTCCGGTCAGGGCACATGCCTATGTTGTGGGCCAAATCCCCAGTGGGGTGGAGGGGCAAGAGGAGGTGGCCAGTCGATGTTCTCTCTCATCAGTGTTTCTATCTCTCTCTCTCTCCCTTCCTCTCTGTCTAAAATCAATAAAGAAAAAAAATTATTAAAGGGCTATTGTTTGCTAGACACTGCTAGGTTTATAATTACTATGATATTATGATATATTCCCTGTCCTACTATTATAGTGAGGGTAGCTATCCATTATGAATATTATTGATTAATTTTATCATAAATTCACTTATAATTTCTTAGATTTCTGAATGTAATGATTTACTTAATAATTTTTATTTGAGTAATGAAAATGCTAGTATCCACTTAGGAGTTAACAGCCAAATTGTTCAAGACATTGAATATACCATAATTAATCACTTAAGTACTAAAAATATAAATGATGCATAATACACTTGCACTAAGAACTAAATAATGCTTCTCAAAAGAATGACAAATTCCAAGTCTAGGGAGTGAGTCCAAATGTTTACTACCAGAAGAGACACCATTGAAAGTGGCCTTTGTTGGCTCAGTAAGAAAAGAAAGGTATGTTATGTAGAGAAAACAGTACAAATGAAAGCATATTTGTTTCCACAACATATGTAGAGAATGTCAGTAGACAGCTATAGCTAGGGTATGTGTAAATATGTTTAGAAATGAAGCAAAAAGGCAGGGTTATAAGCAAATTGGATATTACAGCATTAAGAGTTTATTCCAAAAGGCAGCATAAAAATGATAAAGATACTCTTTATAAAGATATTTAAAACTGTCTGTTTTAGAAACTTAATTGTGAAAGTGGTGCACAGAACTGATTAGATAAGCAACGACTGGATAGCAAGGAAACACAGATATTCCAAGTGAGAAGATTATGGGAAGGAGGGTAGATTTGAAGGATGCTTTGCATGTAGAATCATCAGGATTTAGTGGCTACCTGGGAAATGTAATGTCAGGGAGATGGAGATGACTCCAGGTTCCTGGCCTGGATTGGGGGACATAACAAACTGTAATTTCTAGACACAAACCACACTCATGCACATCAGATTGAGTTTATGGAACAATATTAATTCTCTTTTGAACAAGTTGAGGAACTTGTGATATATCTGGATCAAACTGGAAAATGAATATTTGAAAATATGAGTCTGGAACTCAGGTCAAAGGATCCTAACTGAGTGGCAGCTTTTGGCTACTAGGGACAGATAACCCAGATACAATGGTTTTAACCATAAAGAGAGTGATTGTTGTAGAACAAGATGTTTTAAAGTGGGATACCTGCTTAATTCAGTACGAGATTTTTTAATAATTCCACTCTGCCATTTGACTTTATTGGGAAAGCTTCTTCAGTGTCTTCAAAGAGGAGATCTCGTATTATTGACAATGACTGAGACACATACACATACCTAAAAAACGAGAATGAACAACCATGATTGGTATAGATTATATTCCACCAGAGGGACTGGGATTAAGCTCATTTTGCTCAGCCATTTAATTTTTTGGATGAGGGCCAGTGCTCTAATTTCTGTTGTGATAACAAACAAAGTGTGTGATGATGGAGAAATGAGAAGGAGAAAATCAGCGTATTCTACAAAAGAAGTTATAGGCATATAACTAATAATAGATACCTGGAAGTAGATGAAAAAGGTCATAGAGAAACAAAATGAAAATTTATAAGAAGTTTGAGAGTAGAATTAAAAGGACTGATAATAGCCCAGCCAGTGTAGCTCACAAGTTGAGTGTTGACCCATGCACCAAGAGGTCGTCGGTTTGATTCCCGGATGGGGCACATGCTCAGGTTGTGGGCCAAATCTCTAGTGGAGGGCATGCAGGAGGTGTCCACTTGATGTTCTCTCTCATTGATGTTGCTATCTCTCTCCTTTCCTCTCTCTCTATAACCAATAAAGAAAAGAAAAAATAATAATATTAAAAAAGGACTAATAATATATACTTTTTTTTATCCTCACCCGAGGATATTTTTGCATTTATCTTCAGATAGAGTGGGAGCGAGAGAGGGAGGAAGAGAGAGAGAGAAACATCAATGTGAGAGATACACACCAACTGGTTGCCACCCATACAACCCCAACCGGGGCCGGGGACAAACTGCAACTGAGGTATGTGCCTTTAGCAGGAACCGAACCCGGGTCTCTCTGATCCTCGGGCCAACGCTCTAACCGCTGAGCCAAACTGGCCAGGTTAGGACTGATAATATTTTAAGATATAAATTTGGGGTCAGGAACTCAGACAATTATTCCATTTCTTGAATAGAGTTTAAATAGTCCTATTAAATATTATGATATGTGATATGCCAAAACAAAATATTGTCATACAAATTACAGAAATTAAATTGGGCAACATCTGGATATTTGGGGATAATAAAGATTCTCAATAGGTAGACAATGGTGACAGAATCTCATAGTTGGGGGAACTGAGAGATATTTATATTCACTTAAGAAAGACTAAGAAATGTTGATGTAAGGATGAGGTACAGAAAAAAAGACATGTGGTATAGCCATTAGAGAGGAGAATCCCAGGCAAGTGGTATTATGGAAGCCAGGTGAGAAAATGTTCCACAAAGAACAATAATAATAGACAGAGTTATATGCAAAATAGTATTAAAATTTAACAAGCCTGTCATCAATCAGCCAGCAACTGAGTGAAGGGGAAGGAAAAAGGATGGCATGTCTCCAGTCTTCTGTTCTTTCATATTTCTGCAGCCTGTGTGTTGAGCTGAATAGGGAGATAACTCAAGATGTGCCCTACACCATGAAGTGAAAGAGCCTCTGTGTCCTTCACAGTGGAGAGCCCTAGGCTGGAGGACTCAAAGCCCTGTATATCTAGATGTAATTTTTGTGGAAGGAAGGAAGGAAGGGAGGGAGGGAGGGAGGGAGGAACGAAGGAAGGAGGGAGGGGGGGAAATATGCAGCCAAAGAAATTAAAAAGAGATAGAAGATGGTTAATACTGTTTTGTACTAGATAATTATTTGGCTGCTGATGTTTAGGATAATAATTTCCACAGGTAAGAAGGATGAAGACCAGATTTCATTAAACGCTCAGAAAGAAGTAGCAGCAAATCTTGGTTATTCTCTCCAACTTTTAAATAGGCAAGCGCCTGACCATGGGTGTTGGCTGAGGTATAGGATTTGATGGAGATTAAGAGATTGGTGATATATAATTTAGAAATCAAAATGAAGAGATTGGTGATATACAGTCCAAAAAGAGGAATAGAATTGATGAGAGAAGATGGGATCAAGAGCAGTGGTGGAGAGGTTTGCATGGGATAGAAGGATTAACACATACATTCACACAGGCGGGAAGAACAGGTGAAGGAACAATGACATCATAGCCAGGAACAGAGAAAGTGAATGAGTTATTTCTACCCGTTGACTTCTGTAGGAATCTGGGTTGATCCTTTATTGGTTTTCCAGGGCCACTATAACAAAGTGCCACACCCTGAGTGGCTTAAATAACAGAAATTTGCTCTGTAATTCTGGAGGCTAGAAGTGCAAGATGAAGATTAGTGTTTAGGCTCCTTTCAAAGGTGCTAAGGAAGGATCTGTTTCAAGCCTTCTTCTAACTTCTGGCAGTCCCTTGGCTTGTGGTCAAGCAATTTCAACCTTCATGAGGCATTTGCCCAATGTACCTGTCTGCCTCTTCACGTAACATACTTTTTATAAGAACACCAGTCATATTGAAATAAAAGCCCACCCTGATCTGGTATGATATCCTCTTAATTAATTATATCTGCAATGACTCTTATTTCCAAAGAAAGGCAAAGTGAGGCACTGGAGATTTGGATTTAAACGTGAATTTTGGGACCCAATAACCTATAACAGATACTGAGTAATGGAAAAGGGGAAATTTGGAAAAATAGTTGTAGGGACTGGGACGAGCAGATGACAATAGGTAATTTTTCTTTAGAAAGCAAACACATTAAGGGAATCTCATCAGAAAAATAAGGAAACTGTCTTTCTCCAAATATCTTTTCCAGATATATTTAGTTCAGAATAATATGAGAATTAAATTATTCTAGTGATCTGCTGGTATATATCTATCTAGTATGTTCATGTTGATCTTATTATGAACACACACACAAAAGTCATATCATTTATGGGGAAAGTTAATGCACAGACAGAATAAATACAAGACTGGTGTGCAGACTCATAAAAGGACATATGTGACAAATAGTTAAAGTATGTGATTCGCAGTAAAAATAGGTGGTGGTATAATAAAAGACATGAAAAACTTGAAATTATGCTGCAACCTTAAAAAATTGTCTTTGACAGATCTATAAGAACAAAATTGCAACATCAGCTGAGATAAAAATAGCTTTGAGTGGGACTGAGGAACACTTGGATTTCAAATATCTAATAAATTGTGTCTGAGAAAAGCTAAAGTACTTCCATGACACTGCTTGGTACTAAATATTTAGAACAATCAGCCCAATTTCAAGATAACCAACATCACCAAGGCCTGCCCTTACCACCAAGAGTGGTTTCTTTTCTAGGTCATAAGTTCCAGGCATTTTTTCTAGGTCATACGTCCCAGGCATATCATCTCTAATAAAAATCTTACACAAATAGCTTTCTTACACTCGCCTTGTACCCTACTCCATTACCAACACAAATCTATCTCGTGGCATTATGAGTTTGGACCCCTGGTTTTAACATATGCTCTAAAGGTTAAATTCAGTAAATCAAGATTTAAATTGCCTGATACTACTAAAACTTATGTTTCTTTCCAAAATATTTCTTCATAATATCCTAGCCCCCAGATATCAGCCATCTCATTTTCACTGTTTTCTCAGTATCAGCTTAGCTGTGAAAATACTCCAGAGTCATTTATCATTTAAAAGTTTATATAATGAGCAAAGGATGAAAATTATTACTAAACATATAACCCCTCCGATTGTCTAGTCCATAAATTTACTTAAATTACAACCATCAGTATGTTTTGGAGTGGATTTTCAGTTCATATTTCTTGCCTTAATGAACATGAGAGGTAAATATTGACTGTTTTTTAATATGACTCGTTCTTTTATAGTCATGTAAATAACTGATGAGAAGCATAATTGCAACTGGTTTTAAGATGCATTCTCCCCAGTCACCACCTTCTAGTTACTTACCATTTAAGAAGTACACACATATGGAAATATGTGCTCGTCACCAGATGCATTAAAATTCAAATATTAAATCAGAGCACAAACAGACCATGCAGATTTCTTTCTATAAAGGACAGATTATGACTATTTTTCAAAGGTAGTAGGGGAGAGTGAAGAATAAATAGGAAAGAAGAAAATTAAAGAAGCCAGTGTTTATTAATCTGAATAAATAAGAGGTCTTTATTTCAATCTCTAATACATTCATCCTCTCTCATCTTCCTGTCACAACAGAAATTAATGGCATCAAGTAGTTTTGAGAACAGAAAAAAAAAATGGGACCGTTTTTAGAAACCAACAGGAGTGTAGAGTTAGAAAAGTATGGGTTAAAGTTTTATTAAAAAGATGCTGTGAGAGAAAAGAAAAAAGTATTGTAGAAAAGTAGAATAGACTTTCTAGAGGATGAAATATGCTGGGATGGTGTTGGGGGCTGGGGGCTTTGAAAATGAGAGGCATTTCCAGAAATAACTAGTAAACAACTGTGGACTAAGGGACAGGTGGTTTTTTGTTCGTTTGTTTTAACTAAATGCTTTTTCTCTTGGAGCTTTTTCTCACTTCTCAGGACCCAAGGTTGTTTGTTATGAAAAGACGTTGAGAGTGAATGCATTATATCTTTGCATCTCTATCATTCTATAGGTAGTTCTAAGAATTCAATAAAACAAACCATCAGGTTCCGAGATGCATAAAATCAGCCAGACCTTGACATTTATTCAGTTATACCTTTCAACTTTTTGTAAAACGTCTCCACATCCTCGCCAGAACTTGACATTGTCATTATTTTTATTTTAGCTGTTCTGTTAGGAATGTAATGATACCTCATGGTGGTCTTCATTTGCATTTCAACAGAGAGAGATTGATCAAATTTCTGAGATTCACCTCCTGAAGATTCTGATTCAGTCACCTTGGGATAGGGCCCCAAATTCTGCATATGCTTTCAAGCTATTTGGTCGTGGGCACATTACTTAGCCTGTGTGCCCTTCCCTGTTTTTTAATCTAATCAGTGGTAATGATACTACTTATCTCAGTGGATTATTGAAAGGAATAAGTGGCTGAAAGCCTGCGAGGGAATTAGAACAGGGCCTGGAACATGACAAGCACTTGATAAAGGTCAGCTGCAGTTTGCCTGTTGCACAGTGTGCTGAGCAGGCCGTTCATATATTTTGTCCCGTTTTTTTAACCGACAGAATTGGAATTATGTTCTCCCTGCTGTATTTACATTGCAGTCTCCACACTTATAGACTGTAAATGTCATGAATGTGTCATGGAAAGATCAAAAAATAAAAATCAGGAATGCTGGGTTCTAATATTTACCTTTTTTCAACTTATTTCCAGCATAGTATTTGGAAAAGAAAGAACCTCTAGAAATGGGAATTTCTTCATTTACAAAATGAAAGGATCGGACTAGACAGACTATTGGGTCTTTTTAGTTCTGGGATTCTCATCTGCGCATCAACAATGGGTGACTAGCAGGGTGAGCCCTCTCTACTGGAAACAGTATTCACGTGATCAGATGTATGTTACTCATTTTCTGCACACAAAGCACATGTAAATTCCCCTCGTCTGTTTCATCTGAGTAAGGGTGACCTTTCCCAATCTGGGATGAATTACAAAATCTTTTCTAGCTGCTACAAGTGAATAGATCATATTCTTGTAGCGCCCACAAAGTCATACTTGCTGTCAACTTGAGAAATTTTGGCTTAGTGCTCATGTTTTTCTTTCCCTGTCACAGGAGAAAGGCAATTCTTCTTTTGAGGAGGACAAGATGTACCAGAAGGAAATATCATGAAAAATTACCCACTCCTTGCCTCAACAGCTCCAGAAGCTGCATATTTGGAAAAAAAAAAAAAAGTTTATATTTTTATGTAAACAGTCAACCTATGTGTTTTAATCTTCTCGCAATATTGTTATTTAAGACAAGATTGGGCTACACCCTTCAGAGAATAGCACTCTCCTCATTCCTGCCAACATATAATCTTTAGTGCCTGAAGGCTTTGTTGTCATTTGACTAAAACTTAAATGCCATTCACTTCACCATCTGGGGAAAATGATTTTAAGTTAACCTCTCAGTAAATTTAATTAATTGAATATAGTTTATTAAGTTTAGTCACTAGAGATTTGTTGGAATGAAGAAAAAAAATGTGTATGTGTTTGTGTGTGTTCCAAATATATTTCATAAGAAATTATGATTTGGAAAAGACTCAAGGTGTTATTTATTATATAGATTGTTCTCTTGGGAATATGACATTATGACATGCCAGGGCAGGCCAGGTCACAGGAACTATCCTTCAAAACAATGAATGGGCTTTTCTCTTCAGCCATCTCAAAATGGTTATGCGTATGAGCTGAGAAAAGTAATGTAACTTGATTGAAGCACAGGCATAAAGCTCTTACCTTAACAGATGTGTTATTAAGTCTGAAACGGAAGTAAAAATGTGGATCAGCTTCTATCAAAGTTTGCACATCTGTTGTTATGTTTTTTTTTTTTTTTTCTTTTTGTTGAATTTATTGAGGTGACCTGGTTAACAAAATTATATAGGTTTCATTTCAGGTGCACAATTCCACAACACAGCATCTGTACACTGTATTGTGTGTTCACCACCCCAAGTCAAGTCTCCATTCTTCAACATTTATCTGCCCTATACCCTCCCCGTCCCTCCCCTTCCCTCTCCTCTCAGCAATCACCACACTGTTCTCCATGTCCATGAGTTTTCTCTCTCTCTCTCTCTTTTTTTGGCAATACCTTGAATTTCCCAATAAACAGGCAAAAATATAGCATGAAGGTTTGTTTTTTTTTTTTCTTAGACTGGGTTTTACAAGGTTGATCTTTATTTTTTAATGTGTTTCATGGACCAAATAACTATCAGATCTCATCAGTGTCTCTTTTGACTGTTGTCTCTTCTTACCATCAAGAGCTGGTCTCATGCTGTTCAGTCCTTGTTTGTATGTAGGCAATGGGTAGTGGAAATTTATGGACAATACCATGTAGTAAATCAATCTATTCATCTTTGTTATCACTATAATTCTATACCTGGTTTAACCTTCCATTAAAAAAAAAAATGAAGCACATTCCTCATCATAGATGTAAAACTTTTTTTTCTATTTAGATGTTGAAAATCAATTAACTGCCCTGACCAGTGTGGCTGAGTGGCTAGAACGTCGGCCCTTGCACCGAAGGTCATGGGTTGGATTTCTGGTCAAGGGCACATTACTTGGGTTGCAGGTTCTATCCCTGGCCCCAGTTGGGGTAGATGTGGGGGGCAACCAATAGATGTGTATCTCTCACATCGATCTTTCTCTCTCTCCATCCCCTCCTTCCTTCTCTTCCACTCTCTCTAAAAATCAAGGGAAAAAATATCTTCTGGTGAGGATTAACAAACAAACAAACAAAAAATAAAATCAATTAACCAATCCACTCATCAATACATTCTCACCCACAGTGTCTGAAAGTCTTCCTCTGGGAGCATGGATTTGTCTTCTTTAAGGAATTTCTAACCTAAGGCAATCAACTACCAGGCAACAGAAGACCCCAGGTGACCCCTTTCTTTGAAGTCCTCTTTGAGAAGTCAGCCTCCTGTTCTTCTTTGTTGTCATAGTATTTTGTATTACACTCATCAATCACTGTCATTTCCACTCTCTACACTGTTGTTAAAAGCCCAGGTTCATACTATCAGGATTCAAATGTCTATGACGCAGTAAAATACTTTAATCTCCTCTTTCTAAATAGGAATACTACAAGTACTTGCCTCATAGAATTGGTATGCTCATGGAGTAACACCATTGTTTTTGAATTAACTACATCCTTCCTGAAATTGTGGTTTGAAGTTTAGCTATTAAACTGTTCCAAGTAAAAGATTACCAAAAAAAGACCAAAAATAGTTGTAGTAACACTACAGACAGAACAGATTCTGTGGAATAGAAATTACAGGCTGACTAACTGAGAGGGGATATGTGTGGGATGGGGGTAAGGTTGTGGGGAGGAAGGAGAGTCAGCAATGCTGACAGGCTAATGATGGTACCCAGTAATAGAAATAGGAAATTTTCTTTTAGGAAAAAAAGCAAGTGTATAACTAGAAGCCTAGCAAGAAGCATCAATTTTCCATGCTTTATTCTTCTCCCCTAGACACATTACTACCTATTATTATATTTAACATTTTGTTGTTTTTATTATCTCTCTTTCACACTAGAATGTAAACCTCATTATAGCAGCAACATTATGTATTTGTGTTCTCTTTAGCTCCATTTAGTAGGTGCTTAATAAATAGCTGTTGAATAACTGAATGGAAGATCAAAACATCCAAATGTGAATTCAGGTGGCGGGGTAGATTTTATAGAGAAGTCTATAGAAGAAGAATTACAAGAAATCAAATAAGAAAAAAAAAAAACCCTATAGAGTAGCAGTAAAAACATGGAAAATTTAATTAACATGAGTTTATAGGGAGTCAAAAGTATTTTTAGTACTATTTTCTGTTAAATCCTGTAGCTCGAGAGCAAAACAACAAAAAACCCAAAACATAAAAATAAGAATTTAGATGACAATCACACAAAGAAAGTGAAGAAAGCTAGAGAAACTCATTCTCAAGGCAGTTATTCTTCAAACGTGATCCCTGCACCAGCAGCATCAGAATCACCAGGGAACGATGGGACCCCATTGGTTTGGAGCGACTTCGCCCCAGAGCTACAGAATCAGAAACTCTGAGGTGGGCTAGCAGTCTGTGTTTTAACCAGTCCTCCAGGTGCTTCTGATTAAGATCCAGTGCCCTAAATTGTTGAGATCACTGACACGGGAGGCTTGGCTGACAAAGAAGTGAGCACACCACCTAAGTAGAGGGCTATGGGACCATTACCACGTGCTGGAAAGCCCTGTGGAGGGCAACATCTGATGGAGCGGTGGTTATAAAGTCTGGATAGTTGTGGAATAAGAAGAGATCTCCGGCCTTCTTGCTCTGGGTTTAGGGAGCCTTTCTATTCTGTCCCAATAATCAGAATAGATGAACTAATTAATTACATTCAAATAGCCAATAAGTGCACCAGATAAAGTCAGCAAAGTATGTTTGTCTTAGGTTCAATATGTTTTCCCTAGTACTTTGAAAGTATGAATTTTTTCTCAATTCTCAACTTAATTGCAATAAAGAAAATAACAATAAACTGAGGAATCGTGTAACTTATTTCAGAAAACATGCATTGGTTAAAAGTACGGTGTGTGTGTGTGCCTGTGTAAGTGTATACAGGTGGTGTTGGGGTGTATACAGTTGGTCAGGCACCAGTTACCCAGTGTGCTGTGTTCCCACAGCAGTTCACTACGTGCTTGGTATGTTACAGTCCATTTTAGATAATCTACTGTGTCATTACTATTTTGTATTGCCTAGATTTGTTTTTTGTTTGTGTGTGTGTGTGTGTGAGTGTGTGTGTGTGTGTGTGTGTGAATAACCTCTTAGAAATAAATTTCCTCAGAATAAAAATATAGGTTTTAGATTCTGTTAATTCCATTCTATAAGTGTCCCTTTGTAAAACAATGTGACCGTTGCCTTCGTATGGGGTGAATGGGGAAGTGGCATCCCCGTCATAGCTAATCAGCATGATTGCAGTGAGAGGACAAGCCGTTTGCCACATGGGTGGTGGAGTGGTTCTTTGGCTAACAGCTTCCAGTGGCCCGCGAGGTCTTCCTCGTTTCCCTCTGGCTTTGAGATCAGTTACCCAGATGTCTACCCGATCTTTCCATTTAAGTGAAAACATAACTTCCTGAGAATAAAATGAGTTAAACTTGTCCAAAATAAATCTTGTCACTTTATATCTGAAACCAGGAATTACATCTGTTGCTCAGAAAAGAGTAGATTTTTTTAAAAGTGCACCAAGAATGACTACAGCTTCTTTCTCATACCATGCCACTTAGTTACTAAGTATAGTTTAATGGTTACACCAAGTGATAATCTAATTCTTATAATCAATTACTTCCTAGCAACTGTGACTTGACTGCTGTGTTTCGTTCAGCTGCCTGGCCTACTAGACAAACCTATTCACAGCTAAATAAATGGAAGGCTAAGCACCCATTTTTTTCCCCCATGCACAGCTGCCTGATAGCATGGACCAAAATGGAATTTATAGTCAATTGGTCAGATGTGGCCATGTTCTGTTTTGTTAAAAGATTGACAATGTATCTCAAATGACCTATTATGTGGAAGTTTTGTTAGAAACAATGGTGTTATTATAAAAAAGGGAACCAACCCTAGAGGAAGAAGGATTTCAAGCCACTTATTTGATACCACATGAAATCCTCCAGAGAGGCAGAGCTAGGCTGGCACACAACATAAGGAGAAAATACTTACATAGGATGTGAGAACTATCTCCACATCAGCCTCAGACTCTTTTCTCCTCAGCTTCCCATTAAGCCTGGAATTTCACTATTAAAAATCCATTCATTGGATCAAGACTTTGTACATTTAGTAGTCTCATGTTAAAATGTGAAGAATCCTGGAAGAAGTAATATCTTTCCTGCATATCCAGTCATCGGCCCTCTATCGTGACTTAGCTCATGTTACCTTGAAAGAGGTAAATGTTCTTATCAAATGGACCAAAGAATAGGTCTGTCACGTTCTACAGTGTATGCTCTTGGTAAGCACATGGCTTTATTGAGATCTTTACTCCAGACATAAAACAGGGATCACCTTATTAAAAAGAAAGAGTGTATGAACTTGAACCATTAATTTCATGCCAAGAAGTGGAGTTACGAAGTCGTTACAAGCCACTAAAATGAAAGCTGAATATCAAGAAATAAGGAATTATTCTGAAAGTAGTCATAGGCCAAGGTGGGACACTGACATTGGCTAGGGGAGGAGATAATATATTTATTGATTCAACTAATTATGTGTAATAAAATGTGGGCAAGGATGAACACAAATCAGAAGCTATGGAAAACTATAGTTCAAGGCTGACACTGGGGGTAAGAGTGAGGTTATTAAAAGAGCATAGAACAAGGGTGAGTTCACAGCTGATTCAGACGCAGTCCTGATAGGATGTGCTGTCCGTCTGCACCATTGCAGCTCCTGGTCCCCACAGATCTTTAGCTGTGGTCTTCTAGAGGAAGCATCATAAAATTATGAGATTTGGCTATCAAACACTTTAGCATGATTCAGTGGGAAAACGTTCTATAGAATTAGCTACAGCCTGCAATAATAGAAAGTCTAAGGAGTATACCTAGAATTATTATATTATTTATACCTGTAAAATTATTTTTCTTATGTGCCATTAACAACAAAATACACCTCTTGTACAAACGACCCATCTTTTAACACAAAGCAAAACAAATAGCAACACGCAGTGTTTCAGATTCGTTTAGAACTGACTCTTTAAGAGTAAACACAGCAGAGATTATGCTATCCATTTTTAATTGAAAAGTATTTTATTGTTTATATTTTTACATTGTATTTTAAGGAGCCCCTTTCAGAGTACATTTTTTTCCTGTTCATGTTGGATAAACAGAACAAGATGATTTAATTGGTCAAGGATTGGCTCAATATTCTTAAAAGTATGAACTATCTGATGAAATTTCATTATATTTCTATAAAAATAATCATCAAAATATACACTTCTGATCTGACATTCACAAGTCCTAATGTAATAAGAAGAATCTGGTTTTATGTTCCTTGTGTTCTAGGAGTGTAAATCACTTTTATGCAAATTTACATTTTTATGAAGTAGAAATTCTGAGTATTTTTAGCCTTGAAATGGCTTTAAAATGCAATAATCTTTTGGCACCAGAACTTAACAAGGACAAATATCATGCAGTAAAACAAAAGGTCAACTGATTGAGAATATTTAAATATGTTCTTCCCCCTTATGTAAAAATAGGTAGTATATTTTTTGTTCTACCTTATATGAAGTAAAAGTTAGGAAGCTTTGTTAATTTTTATTGTATTCTATTTTTTTCTGTTAAATATCATTGCAACATTCAATGGTGTCACTAATTTTTTATGAGTAAATTATATATCACCAGAGGTTCTTTATGGGAATTTATACTCCAATTAGGACTAGCACCAAATCATAAGTAGCAAATTAAAGTACATAAAAGCTCTCCTTGGAGCAGGAGGTTAAACTTGCATCTGTTTTCCTTATGACGATCATTTTTGCTACTGTGATATTTATAAATTACAAATATATACTTTATTAGCATCACTGTTTAAAACATATATGAGCCAATCTGGTATGACTGAGTGGTTGAGCATCATCCCATGGACCAAGAGGTCACCGGTTCAATTCCTGGTCAGGGCACATGCTCAGGTTGTGGCCTCAATTCCCAGTAGGGGGCGTGCAGGAGGCAGCTGATTGATGTTTCTCTCTCATCAATGTTTATATCTCTCTCTCCGTCTCCCTTCCTCTCTCTCTAAAAATCAATAAAACATTTTAAAAATAGATAAATAAACAAATAAATAAATAAATAGAAATTGATGTCTTTTAGTAACTTTTCTCTCATCATTAAAGTCCTGATTTTCTCTATGCATTTTAACACAGGTTTAAAAAGTCAAGTAAAACTGTTGTGGGTCTTTTCTTTCTTCAATGTGACACAAAATAAATTACAAAAAGAAAAAAAGGTCCCAAAATGTATTCAAGATTTAATTTACATAAAGTGGATAAACTTGAGAGTATTTGGTTGCTTCATTTCAAATAACCTTTCCTTGTGGATCACTGTATCTTGAGAATGGAAGATCCATAAGAGAATGCCAAATATTAGAGACTTGTAAAGAAGAACATGTGTCTTCTTATTGCCGAAGTTTTGTTGGTTTCTTTTTTATCTAATTTAATATAAGGCTATCGTTTATGATGGTATTACTATCAGTTACCTTTTTCTAGGAATGAAGTGAAAACAGTCTGTTTGTGAGGCTAGATTTGCCCACTGTCACTCGTGGAAGTAGATTTGGCGACTCTGCAATTACTGTCTAGAGTGAACATTTACTAGCTGCTTTGCTTTTCTAGCAAAAATCAAGAGAGCGAGAAAGTAAAATTGACCTGAACTTGCAGAAGAGTTCAAATGCTAAATCCTGAAATTAATTAGAAGATGTATGACCATCCTTGATCTTGATTCTAATCCAATTCTAATTAAACCTACACCATAAACTAAGAATTCACACACTGGGAAGGCTTGTTTTTTATTTTCTTTATTTTTTGTCACTCTATATCATGCATAGGCTCAAAATGAGTTCTAATTAGCTGAGCTACTCACTGAACATTCTCTGTGGTTAGAAGCACAAATTAAAGTTGAGCCAGCGGAGAGACAGAAAGCAGAAAACTTGCAATGATCCAGGAAATGGTAGAAATAGATGGGAAATCCTTTTGCAGCAGTTTTATCCTGAACAGTTTAACCAGCTTAGCAGTCTGCACTTATTAGTGTACTATCTCTTAGACCATCACAAGGGACAAATTTAAAACAAAACAGTAAATATGAAGTATAAGCGCCTTGTCCTTGGCATTCAAGACTGTACACCAAAAGTTCCCAATATGTCTCTGTCCTCTTCCCAAACTCCCCTGGGGGTATTTCCAGGGTTTGGGGAAACTAGACATTTCCGAGCATACTTCAGGTCTCCCATTCCTCTATACTTTCCCATCATCCTTTAGGGTCCATGTCAAATTTCATCTGATTTTTAACACATTTTTTTTTAACTGTTGTGACCATTTACTTCTGTGGACCACCCTAGACCTTTGATTCTACCTTGTTCCTTGATGACCTATAAGCACTTTTGCAGGTGCTGGAGATACAGCAGTGAGCAAAGCAAACAAAATATTTGCTCTCTTAGAACTCACATTCTAATGCGGTGAGACATAATAAACACAGTACATAATAAATTATGTATTTCAGAAAGAGATAATAGCTATGGAAACAATAAAGCAAGGGAAAGGGAGTGAAGATTTTGGCAGTTTTAAATGTATAGTTCAAGGAATGCCTCAATAAAAAGGTGACATTTGAGCAAGGACTTGAAGAGCTGAAGGTATATGGAAGGGAGCATTTGGGGAAGGAGTAGCCAGGGTATGGGTCCTAAGGTGGGAGTTTGTCTGGGGCAGTGATCCAGGAAGGGACTAGGTTGGAGTCAGTACGTCATTCTGAGTTCGATGTTACAGGACTTTACTGGCAAAGCAATGACTGTGCTTTTACCTAGTAAGTTGGAAGCCATCGGACAGTTTGGAGCAGAGGAAACCTAAGACCTGAATTTGGTTTCTGAGGCATCACTCTGGATGCTGTTTGAGAATCGCCAGTAGTGGAGAAGGACAGAAATGGGAGTTTAGTTGGAGTCTACTATCTAATAAGCAGGGAAATGACAATAGGTCCTTGAACCGAGTAGTGGCATTGGTGGTAATAAGAGGCAGTCACTTTCTGGATAACAATGGAAAATAAGGCAATATGATTTTCTGACAGATTGAATGTGTAGTGTGAGTGAAAATGACGAGTCAAAGAACATCCCCAAGGTCATCTTGTATTATAATTAGCAAACTTAACCTTACTTTTTCTTCTACCCCTAAGCTGTTGAACTAATATGTGTTTACCCATATAGTCACAAACTTGCATTCCTCTTTAATAATTTAGACTAATTGATAGTCTATACAATATACTTAATCTCTCTGTGGATTGTGGAAATTAAAAATGAAATAAGGGCTAGTATCACTTACAGGATTTGAGAGGCCTGAAATCTTTTATTCTAATTTTGAATCAGAGTTAATTTTGCTTCAGGCTAGCTGGAAGAGTTCTGTGACAATTTAAACTGAAATTAATCTCACTTTTAAGCATTTTTAATAAAGCTTTTCTATGAAACACTGAAAAGCCAGCAATATGAGGGCCATAATGTACCCAGGAATATGTAATCTGAAACTAGTACTTAATGTGAATTTTACTGTGTCTTTTAATTAAATTCCAGATCTTTACAGACAATTAGTATACATGTATTAGGCATATCTATCTGGAAAGTGCTGTGAAGTGGAGAATTTAGGTAGGCATTTATCTGGATAGTAAAAGCTCCAAATCTGGCCTTTGAGGAAAAAAGTGAGTCTGGCTTGGAATTGAAGTAGATACAAATGTGCAATTATTTAGTTATCTATGTGACTTAATTATACAGGGTGGGTGGGTGGGAGAGTAGATTTACAGTTGTGAGTATGCAAAACACATAGTTTATTTTTGTATTATTATTTATTTATTGTTTTATTTTCCATACAAACAATTGTAAACCTACTTTTGCCCAACCCTGTATGGACATGGGCACATTTTCGAGACAGAGGAAAGTCTAATTAATGGAAACATTGTAACTAAAAAAGGATAAGTATTGTGTGTCACATTGATGCATTTTTTTCAACTTAAGATAAAATTTGGCAAAAAGAAAAGCTGCATTAACTGTAAATTAAATTTCATTCTTAAAAAAGCAATCTAAAGGTAAACATATGCAATATAAGAAAAATGAGTTATAAAATGAGAACCACAGGAAAATTCTACTTTAATGTATTCTTATTGTTTTGAATACATTTATGTTCAATAAAGGGAGTTATAAATAGATTGACTGCAATTCAGATTTTCATCATATGTTATAAAGTTTAGAATCTGGGTGTCTATATCCTAATATGGCTGACTTTTGGTTATTCATTTCCACCTGAAGGGAGATATTTATTTTGAAAATGGCATGGCCATTCCAGGAAAAGGAGACAGCATGATTTAAATATCTACTGCAACTTAAGAAGAATGATGACAATAATGTTATTATAGGCACATTTAATCAGGGAAAGTGACAAACAATTTGTTGTATAACACATAAATACTAGTTGATAACTCATTCTATCCACATAAAGGGCATTAACTTTTTCACACCAAGGCAGAGAAAATCTAATGTATGGCACATAATTATTTAGACTACAAATGATAGACTATTGAAATGCAAGACCCTGCTATCATGTGTTCATGCTTTGAAGGTAAATAGGATAATTATGAAAACACTTAAAAGAATGGCAAAAACGTGTAAGTAAATAGATGATGAGCACAAATAGAAAAATGGTTGCTTCACACTGAAGAATTTACAAATACTTTCTATAATTCAACACAATATTTACTAAGCACCTACCATATGCCAGGTTGTTACAAGATGTGGAACTTGAAAGACTGAACAATGACAAGCATAGCTAGGAATTACCACATTTAGAAATCAGATAATTCTAGAGAGCAATGTTTATTATATTACTGCGAGGGAATGGTTTATTATTTGCTATGTCTTTAATTATAATGGTATATTTATTACGTAAATGTATTCATAACAAAGATTGATGTCTCATTTTAAGTAATATTCACAGTTTTTGTGAATATTTTTGTATAAGTAAAGAGAAAATGCCTTGTTGAAAGACAAGGACATACTAAATTATAGCATCAATTTCATCAAATTTCTGCCTCAGAGGATTCAGTGTCAATCTTTCTCAGACTAATATTTCTATATTTTTTTCTTCGTATTACTCCAGTTTACTCTTTAAATATCTACTATCTAATTCTCTCATTTTAAACAGTTAATATTTTTTCTACTTGTTTTTTTTTCTATTTCACAAACCTTTAAAGTAACCCTTCACCTAATCTAGATATTGTCTTCTCACATTCATGTCCACAGTTATTCTTTAAGAAATATTCTTCTTGAATCAACATAACCTTAGGATTCTGTTAACCAGTAATGTTTATAAAAGAAAATTTAAGGAGTCAATTTATGGCTGTTAACATTTTTATTTTACCATGAGAAAACAAAAATAATTATATGGATTATTATGATAATTTTGCTTAGAAAAGGATTAAAACCCCTGAAGGTAGCAATAACATTTATATAATTTTTATTTGTTTTTATTTATCTTTATCCCTCACCCATCCAGTTTCACCATGGGCCAATGAAATGTCTTCCTCTGATTAATTAAAGATCTGAGATAGGTTTTGAGGACAGCTGGTCTACCTCTTGCTAGTTTTAATTCCTCACCACCTGTCTTCTCTGTAATCCCTACTTTCTGCCTTTACCACTCTCATGGTCTTAAAATGGTAACCATGACCACATAGTCGCTGAGTAGAGTAACTGTCAGTTTTCATTATACTGCATGTGCTTCCAACATTTGACAGTCAGCCATTTACTTCTTTAAAGGTTTTCATGACACTGCTCTAACCTGGTTTCACTGCTTTGTGACAGCTCATTTTTTGTTTCCTCTTCTTTCTTTTCACAAAAATTTGGGCATTCAGTTTCTGACATCAGTTTCTAACTTGACATATTTCTTCCCTCTATGAGGTATTAATTTTCAGAGTTTCTACTGTAGTAGTTCCCTTCATCCACAGGGGATAGGTTTTAAGACCCCAGTAGATGCCTGAAACCATGGATAGTACCGAAACCTACATATACAATACTATTTTTTTTCCTGTACATACATACCTGTGATAAAGTTTAACTTATAAATTCTGCATAATAAAAATAAGTAATAATAAATATAAGTAATAATAATAATAAGTAATAATAAAATAGAACAATTATAACAATATACAATAATAAAAGTTATGTGAATGTAGTCCTTCTCTCTTAAAACATCTTACTGTGTTGTACCTGCCTTTCATCCTCTCATGAGCTGATACAGTGCCTCCATGATGAAATGAAGTGAGGTAAATGACGTAGGCATTGTGGCATAGCATTGGGCTACTATTAACCTTCTGATAACTATTGGCTTTCTGACATACTGTCCAGGTTCATCAAGTCATGGTGATGTCAGTGTTTGGATGGCGGGAACAGAAAGTGTCACTGGTTGGGGATCCTTGATAGGTGAAGATTTTTAATTATGGTTGAGCCCAGGTAACTAAACAGCGGATAAAGGGGGACTAATATATTACTCTTATAAGATTGACTCTAAAACATGTATTTTCAAACACATTTTTTCCTATAATTATTCATGACTCAGTAGTTCATGTCTAAAGACATGCTACTAAATGGATGCTAAATAGAATTTCAGAACAAAGCCGTCAAAAAATACAAACATATTCCATCATCTTTTAAAAAAAATAAATTGCTAATCATACCTTTTAATATGATCTTTTCTTTTCTTTATTGATTTTTAGAGAGAGAGGAACAGAGAGGGATAGAGAGATAGAAACATCAATGAGAGAGAACATTGATTGGCCGCCTCCAGCATGCCCCCCACTGGGGATTTGGCCCACAACCTGGGCATGCACCTTGACCGGGAATTGAACCGATGACCTCTTGGTGAATGGGTTGATGCTCAACCATTGAGCCACACCAGCCAGACCCATTATCTTTTCTCTTTCCACTCCCTTTCCTACCTGCTATGAAATCCAGATTCTCCTACTCATGTTTTATTTTATTTTATTTATTTATTTATTTATTTATTTATTTATTAATCCTCACCCGAGGACATTTTTGCATTTATCTTCAGATAGAGCAGGAGGGAGAGAGGAAGGAAGAGAGAGAGAAACATCGATGTGAGAGAGACACATCGAGTGGCTGCCACCTACACGGGGACAAACTACAACCCAGGTACGTGCCCTTAGTGGGAACCAAACCCGGGACTCCCTGGTCCGCGGGCCGATGCTTTAACCGCTGAGCTAAACCGGCCAGGGCTCATGTTTTATTTTTTATTTCAATTATATTTATAAAACAACCCGTTCACATGATAAATAATAATTTCTGAGACAGTTCTTTTTTATTAGCTGGTCACCAAGTCGTCTTTCTTCAAAGGTTCTTACAATGATCTTTTCCTTCACTTTTAAGCCATGTGTTGTGATATAGGCTGATTTAATTTTTTTGTAAAATGGGTATATTATTGTATGTCTAAGAAAGTTTCTGCATTTTTTATCCATCTGGGTGTACTAAATGCCTGTGAAATTCTTATTGATCAATACATGTTGGCTTTCTTTCTATCCTGACTCCAAGCTAATCTACTGAAAAATTCTATTTTCCCCTGTCAATAAAGTGACATGTTTTCTAGATTAAATTCCAACCTCCATAATAATCTTCCTATAACAATCTACCCCTCAGAGCTCTTTTTTTTTTTTTTTCAACTTGTAAGTCTTCTGTTTTCGTATTCCTTCTTTTAAGGACTTCCATACTATGCCCTTCCCATTCCCTTCCCTCCCTTTCCAGTCTTATTTCATTTTTATCTTAATAAAAATGTATGTACTTAATAAAGATTTTCAACCCTATTTTCACCCACATCAGTTAAATGAATTGAATGTTTTAGTACCCAAAGCTTTAGTATTCTTATCTCCAGCACAGGCACAGTGATTGACACATAGTAGTTACTTAATTAAAATATATATTATGCATTCATTCTGTTTAAATCTGTGTATTGTTTTCCAACCTCTGCATCTTTTCTACCCCTTCTCTCTCTACAGAAGTGATAACCACATTGAAGTTATCATATCATATAATCCTCCCCAAATTTGGCTCCATTTTTATAGGTGAGAGGTTGAAGCCTAGAGAAGTTAAAGACCTGAGAAATTTAGGATGTTGAATGCTACCCAGAAAATGTTAGATCTTGTATTGTAGATAATCTTCTGCATCTACCTGTCTTTGTAAAACCTGTAAATTCTGTTGTGGCCATTTAATTTCTAAAAGCGGATTGTAAATCCTATGAAGCACACAAGACTTCACTAAGTTTTGTTACTAAATAACTGTATGATCTCAGACATGCCTCTTAGTGACTTGGGGCATTATTTTTCTTTTATGATAAATGATGGAGCTAAAACAGGTAAATTATAAATCTTCCTGTGCTCTAAATATTGTGATTGTAATGATCACAATCTGACATAGAATAGATTGCAATTCAATTTCTTTATAAAAACCACAAAGAATATACATTGAACCTATCATTGTAGTTTGGTCCTGAGTGCAGAATCAGGTGCTAAGAATAGATTTTATGAGATGAAGAATATAATCTTCCTGGCAAAATGAGAATCCATTGTAAAAATTGATTTGATTTAATATAGTCAAACATCTGGATATGTGACTGAAAATTTTCAGTTTCCATATGGATGTTTGACTTTGTGTAAATATCAACTTTAAAAAAAATGGAACTTAATTTATGTCAAAATAATCAGGCTTACCTAATTAAAAAAAAACAGTCATAAAATTTGATTAGTTTATCATTAACTATAAAAAAATATTTTGATTTTTAAATCTTTCTCCTAATATTTTAAATTATATTTTGGCAAAATATGCAGATACTTTCAGAAGAATGACTAATCTACATAAAATGCAATTCTCTCTGTGTTTTTTGTTTATTTCCATTAATTATAACTAATTTGCTAAATCTTTGGCTATTCACCTTTTCTTGGATTATGACCTTCTCCACTGACACACTCTCACCTATAAACAAAATAAAACAAGAACTACCTGAAATTAAAAACATATATATTAAATGTCAAACAATACCAAGTGAGTAATGAAGACAAGAGCATCAAAAATATTTATATGTTTCTTGATTGATACTCTTTTATATTTCATGAATGAAGAAAAATAGTAACCCAGAATATCACTTTATTTCATAGATTGTAGAATCGTGGGGTGAAGTTTCAGGCGCCTACGGTATCAATAGGTTGAAAGTATTGATTAAAATGGAAATTAAGTTTAAAAACACAACTGCAGGCCTTTGAAGTATTTAGCAGAGATCATGCAGTCTCTGATCGTGGAAAGTATAATTAAAAATCTATCAACAGTCTGGGATTGTCAAAACTTCTTTGTCACCTAAAGCACATTCCTTATAATTATCTCTTAGGCTTTAAGCTGAATCACCATTAACCTCAGAAGGAAAAGGGTTATTATGCTTTCTGGTGTGAAAAATTGTATCATCATGTAAACTAAACCCCATTCGACAGTCAAATTATAGTTGGGAAATGATCAAGTATTAAAACAACTCATGTATGTTATCAAATGACACAAAGTCTGAGAGCGCTAGGGGAAAAGAGAGAGCATTTCCCTTCTTTGGAAAGATTTTGAGATTTCTTATGTGCACAGAATATAATTTTGAGCATATATCAGAGAAATAAAATTGAAGCAATAGAAGGAAAACTCAAGAGTATTTTCAGTCTTTCCCCAGCGACTTCTTTCCAGCTCTCAGTACAAAATGAATCAACACTTAAGTAAGCCAGAAATAATATAACGAGTCTGCTAAACAGCAGCCTACAGCTCAAATCTTCAATCAAGTGATTGTTAAAGACTCACTAGAAGGAGGAACAAGTATGTTCGCAGGTGACCTTGCTTAATATTTTTCACTGTATTGTCAAAAGGAAGAAGTCATAATGAAGATAGCGCCATGCATGATGCGGAGAGCAGCAGAGTGCATCTTCCTGATGCTTGTTGTTTATCCCTGAGGTGGTCACGTCAGTGTGGATCAAGGAAAACCATGTTGCCTTCTATCCTGGTGTAAGATGGTTCCTAATGCCAAATAATCAACTGTTATCATTCCTGGGTCATGCTGAGCTGAGCACTAGTTGTGAAAAGTCATGTTAGTTGTTATAAGTGATTCTCAGCTGCAGGCAGAATACAGCCTACAACCAAATATGTACTGTCATACTAATCTTCTGTCAGGACCTGGGGGACACTGGAGGGTATTCAGTTGTGGCTGTTATTTGCAAAGAAACCCATAAGGCAGAGTTTTTCAAACTTGACATCGTTTCCATTTTGGCTACATATTTCTTTGTTGTGGGGCTGTCTTGTGCATAATTAGCATATTTAGCAGCACCCCTGGCCTCTACTCAGTGGATGCCACAGAGACCCTCAGCCTCTGTTGTGACAAGCACAAATGTCTTGACATTGCCAAAATGTCCACTGGGATTCAAAATTGAGAACCACTGGTATAAGATCCTTGAAAATGCTATACAGCATAGATCTTATCTAGATGCATATATATATAAAAATAGATGCAGATGTACATACATGCACATAAACACACACACATATATATACTCACATCTCTATATACATGTATATATGGTCATATACATATATCTATATACACATATATGCATGTATACCCCCCACATATATATATGCACATATATGCATGTATATCCAATTATACATATATATTTAGAATATATTTATATATACCATTATATAAATAGACACATACATGTATAAAACAATATAAGCATGTGTATATATTCATATATAATATACATATATATGCCATAAAACCAGTCACAAAACATAAACATTTTAATGGTTTTTACAAATTAAAGATGCCTTTGACAACATTAGTTATATTTCCATATGTTTGCAGATTTCATTATAGACTCTCTTTTTAGATGTGAAGTTTTGCAGATAAGCAGATTGAGTGAGAAGATTCCATGCAACACATGCAAAGGCCTTGATTCTTGTAGAGAAATTGAGTCTATGTTTAGGTCAGTGTGTCAGGAGATTGAGATGCACGTGAAGGCCAGAAATGGGCAAGACCTAACACATGTTATCACAGAAATCTTAGCACACAGCTAGAGAGACAGGTAGAACTAGGAATCTTCTTGGTTCCACGTGGAAATAAAAGCCAACAAATCGAACCAAAAAATGCTTTCAATAATTAGCTAAGGTATTACTCTCCATTTTGACTTTTATCATTTAATTTATCCTTATTTTCTTGTTTTTGTTGTTGAGATATATCTTCTCATGCTTCACTTTCAAGTGGTGAGGACGTTTTCTCGTGTGCCACAATAAGAGAGATGCGGAGGGTAATTCTCTTCCCAAAGAAACCTCAAAAACATGTAGCCTGCAACGATTTGTAGAAGTTCTCCTTTACATTGGATATTCTTTGGAGATAAAGACTTTAGTGTCCAGGATTGCTCTTTAAATTAGGAATAGGCCTTGCCTGAACATCTCTTAGCCCTTTGGTGCATTGTGTACCTGATCTTCAGCAGCCTATCAAGGTGCCAGGTAGTAGGTTCGGAGCAGTTTAGCTGCAGTTGAGAGCAAGACAGACAGATTTGGAATGTGGAGTTCTACCCATGCTGCAGAGAGGACAGGAAAACAAAATATATTAAATAATACATTAAATACCTACTCTGTAAGGAACTTCACATATAAAATGTGGGCAGGGCTCCATTTAGTGAAAACTGAGATTCAAATAGAACAAGATGTGGACAGTCCTGCCTCCCTGCCCCACCCCACCAGTTCTTCAGAGCACTGTGGGAACAGATATCTTCACAGTGATAGAGCCACATATTTGGCCAAGAACAGATAGCCATCCATAATTTCTGATTTTTCTTTGAAACAGGATCTCACTTATAGCAATTCAAAATATTTAATACTTGGAGCTTTGGGGTAGAGGTAATGGATGCCAGGTGGCAGACACCCTTAAATAAAGTTAAAAAAAAAGGTCACTATGTCTAATTATAACAGTTGACAGAATGGCTAGAACTCTGCACCTTGACCCAGGTGTCCAGAGAAATCAGTAGAGGTTTTAGTGTGAGGCTACATTTGAATCTACACTCACATAGTCTATCCTATCCACAGGGAAGCAGAGGTCCAGGCTGTGAAGCTAAGCTGACAAAGGGTGTCACCAAGGTTCTCCTCTCCAACTATTCTGGGTTTTCACCACTGAGAGCTCTCTGTCCAGGAATAGGACTACATTTCCCTAGAAGCTGGTGAGGGAACACAGACAGCCAAGGTGTAGAAGACAAAGGACCATAGTTCAGTAGAAAGACATTGCCCCAAGTCCAAAGTCAAGTCCATGCCATGACCTGGACAACCTAACAAGGACCATTACCAGTGGGGTTTACTAGTTACCAGCAAACATAATTTTGCGACTAAAGCCCTAGTCACAAATGAATTTCTCTCGTTATTTCCTTTTAGGATTTCTTGTAGGATATAGGAATGGGAATAGGAAAATGATTTAGTGAATTGTGGGCAAATTGTACTGTTGATCCTACCAGGGCTTAGACAACTAGATTATACAAATTTAATGTTACGTAATTGTCCCCACAACCCACTGATGTAAGGATCATTGTGCTTATTTGTAGATTTGACATGGAAATCAGACTTAGAGAGACTAAATAATTTATGGTTGGAGAGCCAGTAATTGATGGCTGTGGAAATCAAACCCTTGTCTGATAGCAAAACTATTACATAATTCTGACTCACAACAGAATTCTTCCACCTGTTTATTGAAGAGCAAGGTGCCAACATTTGTTTTCAGGATGGATTATGAAAAGAAGAGGTAGGAGTTAATTACAATTTTATCTTGATCTGGGACCCTTTTCTACATGAAAGTAAACATGCAAATGTAAGTTGTCAGAAAATAAATAGTATCCTTTTTTCTGGATGGCTTCAAGTGTTGATAAAGTACACTTTGGCCCAGTTTGTATTTTATGGCTGAAGGTATCCTATTTCTTTTTGCCTGACAAATATTAAGGGCTAGATAAGCAAGCCCTTCTTCTATCAAGGTCAATGTATCTACACAAATGCTCATTAACATAGAATTCTTGTTATTTTATCATCAGTTGGACACGTCTAGGACTTTGACACTAAATTTTAACAAAAAAGCACAGTATCTTTTAAAGTTATATTGCTAATGATTTGATCCGTAACAGTAGGAACTTTCCTACAAGTGGGAGTTACAACATTTTGTTTCTAATTATAAAAGAACAAAGAACCAATTAGAAGTTTTAAAACCCAAAGGAAAGAAGGTGCCATAACTTTTCTCCTAAATTTAAAATTATCTGAGTTTAAAAGACCTGATCTTAATTATTTAGGTTTGATTTCTTGAGTTGAGATGTTATTATTTTTATTAGAAGGGAAAAAATCAAATATGAAGACAGATGTATTGTTTTATAGAGGTGGCCAAGGACAATTTTTCTTATTTTTTGACAAGGATAAGTTAATGAACAATCCAAAAAATATAGGTTTTTAGATTCCAGTTGTGAACATTTATATAAACATTTTTTAAACAAACGTTGGCAACACGTTCTAAAGTGATTCTATGCCTCCACTTGCATTGCGATAAAAAACAAAAACAAACACAAACATTAACAGTAGAGTCTAAAATCCCATGTTTTCCTCTCTGAACTCAATGAAAAACATCCTCACTGCAGGAAGACCAGTATTCTCCCTTGGGAAGCATAGCAGTATATGGCATTTTTCTATGTTTTTAAACAGGAAATTAAAATAAACCTAACCCTTTAAAATAAAACTCTCAAGCAATTATAGAAACTATAATTTAACTAAACATGTAGCTTTCTGCCAAATTACTTACGTTGATGGCAGTTGTCTGCCAGGGACTCCAGCCTTCCACCTCATTCAGGATACAGAATGGATAATCAAAGCTATGAATGCATTAAAGGAGAAGGTGTAAGAAATTTCATGTAAACTTTTAAAAGCATTAAAATGTAAAGTAAGTCACAATGATGTGAATTGCATGTGAAGGCAATTAATTTGTACACGAAGAGAAGATTTTTTGTATACTCTCAGCTTCATAACAGCCTAATGTAAAAGAAGCCAATCATTAGCTTGCCAGAAATACAGCAAAGTGCTTGTTACATGTTTCTCTGAAGACAATGGATGGATGTTGCTTTCCACAATGTTTTGATTAACCCTTCTATTGAATATTGGTAATTAGTGTAAAATTAGTGTTCATTCAAAAACTTTATTGAATTTCAAATGACACAGCAGGAATGCAAGTCGTCTTGATTTATATACAGCCAGAAATGTATGAAATGCAAGGATCAAAAGCAATACATGTTTTTTTTCCTAACAAGGAAAATTTTTCTTTACTAATGTCCTCATTCAGTTTTTCTTTGTTAATGGAAATATTTAGAAAGGAGAATGGAGAGGAAGAAAAAAATATTTCCAACAATTTTTATGAGAATTTCTCGCCAACTTTCAGAAGGTAATGTCATGATTGCCAATAATAAGGATTTGTTTAGTTCTTGTTTTTCCTTTTCATTTATTTGGACAAACTCTTATTTATTGTAATACTGTAAACTTCTATTCTTTTCATGATGAGAAAAAGAAAGGAAATCAAAAGAAATAGGAGACACAAGTTCTTCTCAAAATTCTAAAATGTCCTTTCTACTTTGGTGCTTTGAATTTGGGATATATTTTGTCAAGTAAGTGCCAAAGCCATACTGAGAAAGATGGATAATTATAGAAATAAAATTAGTCTTCACATGTCAAGAGGGGTATGCAAGTTTGATAAGTTATTTTTAGTAAAGTCCTTTATAAAAAACAAATGGGTTATCACCATAACTTAATCAACAATGCTGAGATTTACATTTATTCATAGTTTTCTTTCATTCATCATTATAAGAATAAAAAGATTAGTAATGACTTTTTCTTCAGAGTAACTTGACCTGCATTAAACATTGTAAAATCAGGCAGGCAGTTCATTTGAAAACCAGGATGGCTCCTGCATCCTTCATATACTAGGTATACTGCCAATAAAAATAGAATAACTTGAAAGTATCACTGGTAATAGAACACAATCTATAAGGCTTAAGAGAAAACTGTCATTTAATAACCCCATTTTCTCCTCTGTGAAAATATCCAGAATGTTGCAAAACTATTGCTAGTCAATTTTTTGTAAGCAGCTAAATTGTTAGCTTCTTATAGTATTAAAAAAATGTATCTTTCCTAATTTCTTTTGTAGCATTGTACCCTTCAACAGCTAATTGTAAATCTTTCATCCTAGTCATCTGCACAAAATCTTATATAGTTTATGTGATATATGTATACATACATATTTCTTTCTCTCAGTCACTTCACATCTACCTTCTCCTCATCTATGCTAACCCTGTTACCTTTCTCCTAATGATAGCCATTTTATCTCAGGTGACTCTAGAATTAAAATCATAGAACTGTCTTTGATTAATTCTTTTTCTCAGTCCCCATACTTTTTTAGTCACTTACTTCTGTTTCACTATATTTCTTCCAGTTCTCGGGCAGTTGTATCAGTTCTTGAGCCCTATAAATTTCTTTCCAACTTTCTTGTCCCCAGCCTCTCTGAAGGACATACATTTTAAATCTTCCTACAACCGAATAACCATATGACCTTGGAAAACAATAGCTATTATTAAATAGTCCCTTGTTATATGGCAGAGGTGTGCTAATCACGTTGCATTCCTTATCTCATGGGTTCCTTGTAACAATCCAGTGATTGCTGTATGCTGCTGCCCTATTTACCAGCAAAGGAAACTGAGGCCCTAAAAGGTGAAGGCAACATAAAATGTGGCAGAGGAGTGGATTGGGCCAGCCCTCTGTTTCCAGAGCCCATGTTCATAAATAGACTGTATTATGAAACCACTATTTTGTCCTCTGCAAATGAGAGCTTAAAAAATGTCCAGTTCTTGCCTGGTTGGTGTGGCTCAGTGGTTGAGCATCGACCCATGCACTAAGAGGTCGCCGGTTTGATTCCCAGTCAGGGCACATGCCCAGGTTGTGGGTCTGATCCCCAGTGGTGGGCACGTAGGGCCAATCGATGTTCTCTCTCATCGATGTTTCTATCTCTCTTTCCCTTCCTCTCTCTCTAAAAAAAAGAGTGTCAAGTTGTTGACAAAGTGCCAGACTGTGTAAGGTCACAGAAGTCATGGTTAGATTGTATATGTGACCAGGCTTAGATTGTGTATCTGCTGTCACTCTGATATTATCCCTTGCCTACATGTGATTTTTTGTTGCCATTGCAGGCACGCTTCTGAAATGCAGTTTCAATCTGCTACCCCTTAGCTAGTCTCTCCTTCTTCTTAAACCTTACCCAGGGTGATTGCTTATGATTGTGCAGAGGGGACAGCAGATGGAATGAATAGCAGCTATGTCACTAAGTAACGCCCCTTGAAACAGGGCTTTGTCTACTCAGTGGGGTGGTTGCCTTTTCTGTGTGGCAGAAAACCACTGTTCTCTGCCCAAGCCTTCTGCCCACAAGACTGCATATACTCTTCAGGGCATGTCTTTGTCTAATTTGCACAAAACTGCCCCCTGGCCCAGTCAGACTTTTGTCTCTCCTGATTACTAATGAATTATTATTATTTTTATTGCTGTAACAAACTTAACAATCCAAAACAACAAACATTTATAACTCACATTTTTCTGTGAGTGAGGAGTTCAGGCACATATTAGTTATATACTCTGCTCAGGGTCTCACAGGCTATGGTCAAGGTGTTGGCCTGGCTGTGTTCCCTTTAGAGGCTTCTGATTCCAATCTCTCTTGAGTTGTTGGCAGAATTCATTTTCTTACAGCTGTATATTTCATGGAATCTTTTTTTTTTTTATCCTCACCCGAGGACATTTTTTTTGTGTGCATGTATCTTCAGATAGAGCAGGAAGGAGAGAAGGAGGAAGAGAGAGAAACATCGATGTGAGAGAGACACATCGAGTGGTTGCCACCCACACGACCCCAACCAGGGCTGGGGACAAACTGCAACCGAGGTACGTGCCCTTAGCGGGAACCAAACCCGGGGCTCCCTGGTCCACGGGCTGATGCTCTAACCACTGAGCCAAACTGGCTGGGGCTATTTCATGGAATCTTGATTCTTCAAAATCAGCAGTGGAGGTGGAATCTCTGAGGCTTCAAATCTGTCACTCAAAGACTCTCTCTTAAAGGGATGATTAATATCATCTTAAAGTCACCTGATTACGCTCCACTGATACATTATGAGGATTCTAAAACCAAGAAAATACAAATGTTAAAAGGATGAAATCATTTTATTCTAAAATACAAGTTCTAATGTTTCACTCTCCAACTTACTGTCTCCTGCATGATTCCCCCCATTTTAGAGCAGTAGTGTAGCTCTGATTTGATCATTGCTTTTTATTATGGTGATATTGAAACTACACATACGTGCTGGCAGAGAGAGTTAAAAAAAATGGGGTCAAGAGGCCACTTAAAAATGTTTGTTTTATTATTATATTTTGCAAGTAAATGACTCACTGGTTGGCTCGGGAGATTGGAAAATTGTTGTTTAAAGCTGAAAGGAAGAAGAGAGAAGCAGCAGCGGCAAGTAATGAAGTGCATGCCTTTGGAATCACGTGACTGGGGTTTAAATTCTCACCCCAGCACCTGTTAGCTATGCCACTGTGGACAGGTAACTTCTGTATTTTAGTCACGTGTCTGCATATGAGCATAATACCTACCACATCAAATTACTGGAAAGACTGAAATGAATTTAAGCATCTATAGCCTAGCAGAAAGTAAACTCTGACCAGTTCCCTCAGTTTTTAAAACATAGATAACAATACCTACTTGTGGGACAGTTATATGCTGACCACAGTATCTTGTATATATGAACAGTTATACCAGGCCAGAGTGAAAAATGCATTGCCTATATAAAATAGTGCAATGAGAAGGCAGGATATCATCTACAAATGACAAGGTTTGTATTGCAATAGCTACTGATTTAATTATATTGTGAAGAAGTAAATAGAAAGTTAAAAACTCAAATGGTCATTTGGGAAAAAAAGTTGAACCAACTTAAGGAATTGCTCTTTGAAGCCCTGGTAGGGTTTATCGCTGTGCCAAAGAGTTTAAACAGTTACTTTGTGAAACTTGTGACTCTGTAGTAAAATTATAAAATAATCAGCTCTAAGTCATTCTAAATATCTGTTTCATTAGAATATATTTTAAGAAATTAAGAAAAGTTAAGAGGGGAAAAGAGTTTTGATTACTATAATAACTGATCCAGTTACTGGTATGCATAACTACTGGGTAAGGTGATCCAAAAACTCCATTCAGAATTCACCTAGAGTGGGAAAGATCACAAGGATTAAGTCTCCACTCCTCCGCGAGGAATCTAAGTTCTAGAAAAGGAAGCTGCAAACCTGAAAATATCAGCCCTGACAGACCCCAATTGCCACTTAGGAAACTGATGCAGGGAAACTGTAGCTGGAGGCTGGCTTTTCCTTAAAACTGTCCCAAGTACACATCCTCGTACTTCCTTTCTCCTCGATCTTGAAGGGAGCAAAGGAAAGAGTATTCTGAAAAGCGTTTCATAGAAAGCACTTGAGATCTCAATCTCCTAAACAGCAGTTAGCTCAGAGACTATCATCTTCAATATTTCCCAGAATGTCTTTGTCACAAGCTTCTTCCTACAACTTGTTCTCTGAAATGAAGAGTCCGTGGCCAAATGTTCTAGGGGTAACAGTGCATTGCTCTTATTTCCCTCTTGGAAGTTTACAGTGCATATAAGCTTATAAAAGCTGTTGAGTATTCTGAAGGAAAAAAAAATGTTATTTGACCTGAACATGTTACATTCCAAACATTTTTTAACATAAAAGTATTTATTTTATTTAGCTTTAGAAATAAATTTAATCTAAGAAAGTAGAAGTTAAATGTTCTCACCTAACAAACAAACAAAAAGGATACATATGTGAAGTTCTGGAACTAAATGGGGAGGGGATCCTTTAAAAATGTATTCACATATCAAATTATCACGATGTACACTTTAATATCTTACATATTTATTTGTTAATTATAAGGTAAAAAAAGCTGAAAAAGGAATACATTTATTCATTTGCTTTAGCTGTTTGTGTGTCAAAACACCTTTAAAATAGTTAGTGTTTCTTGGAACACTCAGATAGCTAAAGAGTAACAATAAGAACACTAATTTCTGCAGGTGAATTTCTAGGCACAAGGTCCTTTGTATAAAATAACTCAATTAGTTCTCACAGCAATCTAATGATGTCGAGACAATCATTGCCGTTGCCATTTTCCTTCATAGGTGGGAAACAGGTTTCGTGGGCTAAATCATTTGCCAAAGACCATAACTTTAGTAAGTCATTCTATAGCATATCAAATTTGGTAATACTGATATGTTTAAAATATAAGCAAGCAGAGACCCAGAAAAGTATTAATAATTTGTTGTCCAAGTTAACATTGTTATTTAGAGGCAGAACAGGGATTACCTAGTTATGCTCATTACCATAATGTTGTTAACTAGTTCTCTTGTAACATACCATGCTGGTTCATGTATTATTTTTTTTGTTTCTAAATTAATGGTCCTTGGCATGGGTATAGGCATCACCCGTATATGGTTCTCTCTGGTTTTTTGAAGCACAGGGTTAGAATGTATGTTAACACTACTGTGCATGTGTATTAAACAATCTATACTAACACTTTGTAGAGGGCCTTGCATACTGCCCAGTGTTCAAGGCCTAGTGCCCTTTAATGACTTGCTAGATGCCCATAGAGAGAGTGATAGAGCCTATTTATATTTTTATTGCCATAAATATGCATGGTAGCCTTTGATATGCTCTATAATCATCTGCATTTTTAATAACTAAAAATGTGTATCACTCGCTTTCAAAAGAAAAGTGCTGAAAGGACTTGTGAATTAAAATCTGTAAGCATGTTCACATCCTCATTAGAGAGTGCAACCTGAAATGCAAAGACGTGATCATTTCTCGAAGTGTCAAGATAAAATTCAGACAGAGAGATTTCACAAAGAGTGGTTCCCTGCTGCCCACGGCACCTCTCTCTATCTCGCTCTCTCTCTTCCTGCTTGGTCTGGGCATTGTGAGGTATACACATCCGCTGAAAGAGACTTTGCAAAACTTATATGGCAAATGGGACTCTTACAAGGACCGTAAACACTGGCTTTTACTTGTCTCATAATTGGGCTCAGGTAGTTAAAAGAAGTTTAGAAAGTTCCTGCCTGAATGTTATCTTAGATTTTGACACTTACAGTAGTACATAGCAAGGCACATTTTAAAAACCTGACAGGCCTCAATGAATTATGTGATATATATATAAATCTCCCATACAAGATAAACTTTAAATTGATAGTATCCCACCAAGCAGTGAAATGAAAGAGCTACCAGCACTTATCCTGATAGACTAATAGCAGCAAATGACTTTATGAAACATTAATCTGGAGATGTGGTCCTACCCATTTTTGAAACTCAATGTGAGATTAATATATTTATCTGTGATATGATGTTAATAGTTTCTGAGAAAAGAGACCCTCTGATGAGGTAAAACTCTCCCAATTTTGTTTCAGTGGGTTTTCAATAATGTAATTAATATGGCTATGGCTAATTAGAATCCTTGACTGTTAAAGAACAATGATTGATAGACTTATATATCAGTACTGGTTATTTAATGTCCCTAATACACTGCTCTTTGAATCATGAGACATGTAATATAGAATTAAATTTTAAAACATCTTTTTATGTTTGTTGGTTCCTATTTACTACTATGTCAGCACTAGAAATTAAGCAAAAATGTAGAGCATCCTTTTGGCTAAGGTTAAGAAACAATTTTCCTTTTTCAGTTTAATTAATGTTCCCTTTCCTTTGGTAGACACAGTTGGGTAAGAGTTCTGAGTGTTTTGTAGTGATTTCACTGTGCAACTACCATTAAAATAAACATGAGCTGCATGGCTAAATTAGAGCATGCTGCTTTGAAAATGTACCCCACTATTTTCAGTATATTGAGCTGTCAGAACCTGATAAAATTGGGCTCAAACTCCTAATTTGAGAGTATGATTGTATGCATTTATATCCTTTTAATCCAAAGTGGGTATGAAATTTAAATGGTACCATAACGTGATTATAAACCCATCTATAGTACATGAAGTCAGTGTACATTTTAGAAATATTCCTGAAAGCATCAATGTTTAATACATCTAGCCTGCTGAATAGGCTGCAAAATATGTCCAATAGACTTTGCTGTATTTCAAGAAAAAAAGCTAAACTTTTTTCACTATTTTTTTCTTCATTAATGTGCATGGCAGTTTATCCTTACCTTTTTTTTTTTTTTTTTTTTTTTTTTTTTTTTGCATTTGCAAGGGTGTTTTTGCCATCACTCCACTGAATAGCATGCTTGCTAATCAATTAACAAATAATTACTAAGCAGGGACTGTGAAGCAAAGCAGTGTGCTGGCCTTCTCACCACACTTTGTGAAACTGTCTTTGACACTCTGATGCTCAGTAAATATTTACTACTTTGCATTTTTCTTTTAAATTGAAGAACAGAATTGCTAACAAGCAGGCAACAGCCCTAATGCATGGTGAGGATATGAACCATGCTTACGTGGATGTTTCTACCAGAGGTAATAGATATATTAATAGTTAAAACCATGGCCATTGGAGCTAAACCAAATTCAGCTCCAGTTCTGATTTTCTCTCTTAATATTTGGGTGATCTTGGGCTAGTTTCTTAACCTTTCTCCACCTCATTGTCTTTAATGTAAAATAGGGATAATAGAATTACTACAAAGTCATCTTCTGATGGTTCAACGAATTCATGTACAGTACATAGATCAATACTGTTCATGGATCAATGTAGGCAAAATTAATGTTAGGCATATTAGATGTTATTGGTAGTAACACTACCACAGAGCTTGTTTGGGATACAGATTCTATTTTAATTATCTTCTAATTATTAGCTTTGTAATATTGCATATATTATTCTAAGGCAATGAGTCTGATCCATATTCATCTTATTCGTAGTGCGTTGATTTTCATTATTCTTATTATTCTCTTGTAGTCCTTTGAACTTTGCAGAGTGCACCACTTCTTTGAAATGTGGACAATAATAACTACCTCACTGTTATTGTGAGAAGTGAGTAGAAATATGTGGTAAATCATTCAGGGCCACATTGGCCTACTGTGGTTCAACTATATGAGGCTAGAGTGTAGGATATCCCCAGGCCATGTCAATGGATGCTTTGTATCAATGCCTACAAGTTAAAGGTGATGATAACCCTATTAAGGCCAGGAACACACGCAGTGATGAGTCAGTATTGCTAACAATGCTTTCAGATCAACAATGCTATCATTCATTTTCACTTTCAATACACAGATGTCCTTTTCCTGGAAATGTTATTATACAAAAATCTAGGTCCTTAAATCTTTAAGTTAATCTAGGGCTTTAAATTCATGGCTAAGTTATTAAGTATATATGTTTATTATCACTATATATTTTAAAATTCTTAAAGTTTGTGTAGCTTGATAAATACACGTATGTGAACACAGTATGTGTGCATGTGTGCAGGCACGCACGTGTGTGCATCTGTGCGTGTATAATTTCCAAAGTTTGAGAATTTCTGTAACCTTAATCTAGAATTTCTCACTGACTTAAACTAGACACAAGAAAGACTGTTTTACATACTGTATTGAGGAAACTTTGAATAGTTGACCTTAAACAACTATTTCTAAATAAAATTTGAAAATAATAAATATTGCAGTCAATACAAACTGTGTGTGTATAAAGCATATAATTTGTTCTAATATATGATTTTTAATACTTTTAGGTAATAATTCTATATTAATTGAAGATTTTTTTGCTCTTATTTAATGGGAAAAATATATCCATATTCCACAGAAGTCTTCTCATCACACAGTTAAAGAGAAAAGATATCCAATTAAATTAAAGAATATGACATACTATTAACAAACTACCTTTTTAAATAGAGGGATATGATATACTATTAACAGGCTATCTTTTTAACTTTCTATGGCTTTGTATTTTTTAAATTACAGTTGGCATACAATATTTTATTAGATTCAGGTGTACAACATAGTGATTAGATATTTGTATACATTAGGAAGTATATACAGCTTTAACCTTAAAGCTACATTTAGATCTTTGTCTCTAACAAAACCCACTAAATCTAAATAAGTCCCTGTGCTATTTGTAACATATAAAAAGTCTACAAACATTCATGAAATTATTTAATCTATGCCACTATTAGTATGGCAGAAATAATGGGTTGCTTAAAAATTACATAAATTAGCCCAGCTGGTGTGGCTCATTTGGTTCAGCCTGTGCACCAGGAGGTTGCCAGATTGATTCCTGGTCAGAACATATGCCAGGGTTGAGGGCTCCATCCCCAGTAGGGGGTGTGCAGGAGGCAGAAAACTGATGTGTCTCTCTCTCTCATTGATGTTTCTATCTCTCTCCCTCTCCCTTCCTTTCTCTGAAATCAATAAAAAAATATTTTAAAAATTACATAAATTATTAAAATATTTATAGAGATAATTCACATGAACACATATTCTTTAAAAACTTCACTTCAAATTTCTGCATGTTTTATGATTCTAAATCAACTTGAAGACTTAACTTTATGATAATTTTAGAAGAATAAACTATAAATATCAGTTTAAAATATTATTAGAAGTGTAATATCACCAGAGCACATGACTCTAGCCCAAATTTTGTTTGGTAGTTGCAGCTCATCTTTACAAACTTTTAAAATTTAATTTGATTTCAACAGCACAGTGAGCCTCAGGTTTCTGAGCCCACTGAGCCATATGGCCCTGGTCTGACCCCCTGGCACTGACACATGTACAGAGAAAGGCTCTCAGCATTTTCATCTCCAAATTACACACATGACAAACTCTAAGTAGCCTGTGTAATTTGACACCTTGAATATAGGTTTACTTCTCTTGCAAAGAGAAGAATTTGTGTATTAGTCAAGATAGCATGCAGCTAAAGAGTTGAATCCACTTGTGACTCACCTTTGTTTCTCCAAATAATTCATTAAATAGTACTTGCTTTTTTAAAATTCATATTTATGTTTCAGAGCACTAGAGGAATTCACTATTTGAGAAAATCTTTTTAGCAATTGTTTTTCTTATTTTGTTTCACTAGTTTGTAGGGAAGAAAAGAAAAATGTAAATATAAGAAATACTTGAAAATCCCAATGTAAGTATAGTACACATGGTTTGAGCTGAAAATCGAGGACATCCTATCATGCTCCTTCCTTGCCTTTTTAAACAAACACTTCTGCATTACATCCTGTGCAGATGGGAATAACACTGGTGATAATAAATATTAAGAATCGCTACAGTTTATCAAGCATTTATAATGTCTCATATTATTTTCCCATGTTATCCCATTTAACCTAGCTACTACCTTGCAAGGTTAGAAATATTAACTTTCTTTATCGATGTCAGAACAAATTCGGAGGGGTTAAGTGATATTAGGGGAGGTCTGGGGAGACAGTTTGCAGATGAAATTATTACAAGAAATAACCACTAATAAGAGCCAGTATTGATTCATTCATTCCTGATTTTATCAACCACTTTTAGGTCTTAAAGATTTTAGATAGGAAGTAAAACCATTTTAAAGTAATATTCACTTATAACTTTTTAATGGATCTAAATTATTAGTATCTTTTTCTTTTCTCTTTTCCACAAAACTAAAGCCTTTTAAACCCACTCTTGAGGCATTTTTATGGATTACCCTCCAAAAATTGTAGTGTTTCTTTTTAAATTTCAATTAATTATATTCTATCGAATGAGAACTTTAATAATTTCAAGGCTTTATATTTATGTTTTAAAATTTTCCACCAATAAAAGCTAAAAGCCCCTAGAATATGATTTTCTCTCCTACAAAATGAAGCTACTACTTCCTTCCTGATAGGGATTTTATGACAAGTAAATTAAACCATGTGGGCATTTATATGTATTTCTACCTTCACTGACCATGGCAGGCAGGATAATGACCTCCCCAAAATGTCCATGTTTTAATGCCAAAAATCTCTCAATGTGTCAGTTAAAAAGCAAAGAGGGATCACTACCTAAGATTTGCCAGTCAGCTGACTTTACAATAAGGAGATTATCCTGGATTATCCAGGCGGACCCATTGTAATCACAAGAATCCCTAGAAGAGAGGAAGAGGAGCCAGGATTAGGGAAATGTGACTAATAAAGAAGGCAGAGTGATACTAAGTGAGGATTCAACTAGCCATTCCTGGATTTGGAGGTGGAGGATGGTGGCCATGAGCAAAAGAAAAGTGAGAAGAAGCCCACAGAATTTGAAAAAGGCAAGGAAACAGGTTTGCCCCTAGAACTTCCAGAGGAACTAGCCCTGCAGCTCCCTTGATTGTGGCCCCGTGAGACCCATGTCAGAATTGTGATCTACCAAGATATAAGAAAAGACATCTGTGTTGTTTTAAGCCACTATGTTTATGGTGATTTTTTACAACAGCAATAGAAAACTAAATCACTGTTATATAAGTTATTGTTTTTATGCTTCCTCCAGTTATAAAGTGGTAAGAATTTTTAAACATGTGGATTACTAGCGACTTAGGTTTTGTCTTAATTTTATCACTAATTAGCTACGTTATTCTGGCCCACATGGTTCTGTGTATTATGTATATATACATGATTTATTTATATATATATATATATATATATATAAAATAACCCCTTTCAGCTGTCATAAGAGCATGATAAGGCAACTTTGAGATGTCAGGAAAACTTAATCTCCAGTATTATGCATGGGGCTAATTATTTTAAGTACTAGTAATAAGATGGTAAATGTAAGACAATCCAAATGAAAGGTTGAAAGAATTATAGAAGGAAGAGATATAAGTAATAAGTTAGTTTTATATGTGCCCAATTAATTGTACTCGGCCATAATATTCTACTGTAGGCAACAGACTGATGTGTCAAGGTTTCCTTGATGATAGATTTGAGGCTATTAAAAATATTTTCTTTGCATTTTTCTTCTGCTCACTATCTGATGCTCTCCACTCCACTTCCAAATCACAAAATATATGATATATGGTATCTATGTGTATGTACGTGTGTGTGTATATATATATACACACACACACATATATATGTATATAGATATATATACACACATACATATATTATATGCATGTACACATACATGCACACACTATATATATTTATTTAGTATAAGATCTAGATACAAGGCATAAAAATATTTGTGTAAATCCCTGATTCTATAAGCTCTTTTTAGTAATCCACGAAGCACAGGAGACTTTTGTATATTTGCAAAAGAGGCCATGATTGTATTCATAAAGAGAAATAATTTATTTTTCTTAATTATAGAATAATTGTTAATATGAAATGAATCATTCACAATACACATCAGGCCATTCACAGAATCAGTCTGTTGTTGCTACCTGGCCAATATTACATTAACATCTCAACCACCTGGAGGGTACTTAACATACAAACACAACCCTGAAAAATAAAGAAAAACAAAATAGACAAAAATTGTCTCTGAACAGGTGCACTGATACACTTTGCTCATGGGAAAACCTTCTACCCAAGATTTCAGTTAGATTTCCTCTTTGTAAAATCTGACTTTAGAAAATGTGATTATGCTGGTTCCTGACACATAACAAGTCAATGTAAAAAATTTGAAGCAGTAAGAATATTATTAAATGGGTGGACACTGAAAAGTGCATGAAGTTATTGTTGGTTGCTTGTCAGCAAGTCGAAGAAAGGGGAAAACAGAACGTTGACCTTAAAATTATAGCAGCAAGGCATCATTAGCATTGGGACAAACATTATTCTGCATCTCAAAAGTCATTGAAAGCAAAGGTCCTCTGTAAACATTGACATTCTAAAGTTAACCTTAAGTCATCAAGAAAAAGTTAAATTGTATTGTATCCTTTGTTTCAGAAGGCAAGAAATATAAATTGATTTTAGAAAGACCTTCACCTGTGGTACTGACATTTCTTGTGTATCTATCTATATAATGGGCAAAACACTGCCAAAAGCACTTTGTGAATATCATCTCAATGAATCAATAGTAGGAATAAAATATAATTATAAGAAAAAATAAAATAAAGGGTGCTGAGTCATTTCTTTTGCCTCTCAGCTTCGTATTTCCCTCTGAGCTGGCAGCTGTGTTCCTCAGGGTACTTTCCTAGCCCCCTGGTGGGCATTGGCAGTTGGAGCCACTGCTGGGAGATTGGAAGATGGAAGGAAGATCTTCTTTTCATTTGTTTTTTTCTGCTCCTGGTGGCAACTGAGCAGTGGCAGACAACATAGAGCAATTACATGTGGTTGTAGGGCCTCAGTGAGGTCCAAAGTGGTCTGGGCACACTCCGTGGGAAGGGGGCGCTGGGGTCCTGTTCAGAGGCCCACTGTTTTCCAATAGCCAGAGGCAGGAAGCTCCCGTTAATTCCAGCAGGTTGGCAGCAAATACGACCCTGGCCCTGGAGCAGGAGCAGATTTCTGGTCCTTAGGTGACTGATCCTTGTTTTCCTGCTGTGTTCTGGCTCCTCACTTCTTCCTCTTACTCTTGAAGCCTTTCAAACACTTTTTAAACTAATTACCTATTAAAACTCTCTCTGAATTTCTAGCATGGCTTCTGTTTTTCCGACAGAACACCAATGGATTAAAATACACACGCAAACACACACACACACACCACACACACTATCTATAATTTAAATGTTTTTATTAAAATCAAAATATGATTAGAATAGAAATAAATTTAAATAATATGTTTTTTTAACTATAAGATTTACTGTGTCTGGAGTACTAGCCCAGTAAAACTTACGGGTCAAGCTCAACATTGTACTTGCTGAAATTGAAATTGATTTAGGAAATTATTAGCAATAACTCTTAGCATTTAAAGCTATTTTGATAGTTTTCTGAGAACTATAGTGCCCTGAGTATCGACCCCAGTCATTGAAAGGTGTGGACTGGAGGACAACGAATAAGTAGATATAGGTAACACATCATTCCAGAATCTCCATTAACCATTAACAGGTGACAGAATGGATTAATAGCTTCAACCCAATTAAGTCAACATTCCTCAGACAATATTCATTCCCCAAGTCAAACAGCATGCACATTTTTAGTGAGCAAAATCCATGACCATAATGCTACAAGAACATGTGGAGCACCTCCGATTTTTATAATGATGGTGCTTCTTTCCTTTCTTTATATATTCTTTTCTTCAACAGACTGAAACATTGGATCACAGAAATATATATGAAAATTTATGTACAAAGCCAATGTATTTATTTTTTCAAAGAATAGCTTTCGCTGGGGAAGGAAGAGGCTTTGGGGAAAATGATCCATTTTCATTCATGGGGAAAGGTAAGTCAGGAATGTGTAGAATTGGTGCTTAAACCATTGCTTTCTTCTTCTTAGAGTTCTCATCTTTCCCTCTGCTCAGTCCATAGTTCCCATTGAAAATATTCTCTTGAGAAGATGAAATCATCCATTCTGAGAGGCTAAATTTATTAAAATAATGGCAAAGATACGCAGCCTGTGTAATAGTTTTTCTCTATTTCCCTAGGAATAATACCTGAAGTTTGGGGTGAGCAGCACAAAAATTCAAATAATAGGGAGCAGGTGTTGCATGACTGCCATGCACAGAGAAGCACAGTCAGCCAACCTGAGTTTGAATCTTTCCTGTTTCTTCCTATGTATGTTAGGTCAAGGAATGTAAGCACTCTAAAGTGTTTCCTCACATCTGGAGGAGCAGAATATTTATTGAACAATTGATTAAAGCTGATATATACAGACTGCTGAGCATGTGTCCCTAACTCCATAGATAAACAGGGTGATTTTATATTATACATACAATGGTAATATAGTATCTCTGTGGATGTACATGTAAATGCATGTATGTGCATTGGTGTATTAGTTTGAAATATATGAACTTGCTTATATTGAAATGTTTATGACCTATACACATATATATCTTGCTCCATTAAAAAAATTATCTTTCATAAAAAGATTTGCACAGGCCATAGGATTTTTGCCAATTATTGATAATAACTGGACATTGCATATCCTATATTTTTTTATTAATTTATTTTTGTTACAGATGTTTCTCCTTTTTCCCCCATTGACACTCTTCTCCCAATACCCCTCCCCCACCCCCACAACCCCGATTGCTGTCTGTGTCCATTGGTTACGCACACATGCATATAAATTCTTTGGTTTATCTCTTCCCTCCCACCCACCCCCCTCTTCTGAGGTTTGTCAGTCTGTACCCTACTTCTATGTCTCTGGGTCTATTTTGTTCATCAGCTTATTTTGTTCATTATATTCTACAAATAAGTGAGATCATATTTGTCTTTCTCTGATTGGCTTACATTAAAGGTGATCACATCATGCTGGTCATAAGCATATTATATTAGATGTTGAAAGATTTTAGATTTTTTTCATTAAAATACCAGGTAACTTTAAAAATATATATATAACAATGGTTTATTGGAAAAAGTTAAAGAATACATGTTTGTTACAAATACATTTAGATAGTGACCACAAGGTCTAAACACTGTTTGCAAGTAGAAGATTTCCCTTGGAACTATTAAATGGAAGATCAAGTCAATTCCCCTGGAGTAATCGAACACAAATGAACAAATACTTTGCAGCCTTCATAATGATGTCATGGAAATGGTAGAACATTCACCCTGAAAATAAATGCTGAAATGAAAGACAGGTAGGGAACAATGTGCAAAATACCCCAAGAACCACGAAATCTGCATCTGTTGCTGCAAAGGTACCTTTGAAAGATCATGTTGATTGACTTAGCTTTAAATAGAGGTAAACAACTTATAGAAGTTACAACCTATCGTGGTCTTAAATGTGCTGTTATTAAATGGATTTTGAATAAATTGTTATATGAGTCTAAAATAATGACAGTCAATTTAGTACAACAGCCAGTAAGCTAGTTAATAATATTATAAATGCATGTGTACACACACATGCACATACCTCACACTTAAGTGTTAAAATATATGCATTTTAAAAAGCATTGATTTTCATTTTGTTGGCTTGTTATCTTGACCAACACATAATTCCTACTACATTGTTAGGAATAATTGCTCAGTGTGTTACTAAGATAACTACTTTCTTTATTAAGAAGACTTGTCATTCTTTCTTCTCTGATATTGAATTATATCATGACTCCAATTTTTAAAGTCATCAGAGGGAAAAAAATATGGAACTTATTAATGTACAAATATCAGTAAAGTTATTGCCCTTGTAACAAAAATATTACTAAACTATTATCAATTATTCAAATCATTACTCATTACCATTTGTAATTTACTCATTATATGGCCAATAACAGCAAAACCGATATAAAATAAAAGAGCCAAGTGATATGTAGCCTTACTTCCTTTTTTGAATCAAATGTGAATGATATTCAGGGATGTGTTCAGGAAGAAGGGGGATGAGCAAGATGCTTAGATATACTGAAGTGGGGAAACAAGTTTTACAAATCATTAAAATCATTGAAGAAAATTAGTTTTTCAGAATAGGTATTAAACCAGAATGACTGCTGCCTTGGCTGGTTTGGCTCAGTTGGTCAGCATCCTCCCATGCACCTAGAGGCTGCTGATTCCATTCTGGGTCAGGGCACAGGCCCAGGTTTGGGGCTTGATCCCCAGTACGAGCAGTGCAGGAGGCAGCCAATCTATGTTTCTCTCTCTCCCTCTCCCTTCTTCTCTCTCTAAGATCAGTAAAAACATATTTTTAAAAACCACATATTGACTGCTAGTGGGTGAAATTCTTTATTTTTTTAAATGGGTGAAATTCTAAAAACAGATTTTTATACATATTCAAGGATTCTCATAGGAATGAGAATATGCATACAGTAGCCACTTATTCATGTTGGATAATTATAAAGCTATTACATTAATAATGATATGAGAAAATGCCACAAACTGGGAGAACAGACGAGACAAATGAGGAGAGTCTCAGAATCTTGAGAGCTCTTTGTGATTGAGTAATTTTAAGAGGCTATCTTATGTTAGCCTGCTCGGGAACTTACATGATTGTAATCAAGGGAAAACGGGCTGCTGTAACCATGGAGCACTGATTGAGGAATACCAGAGCCCACTGCAGACACTATCCGATTTACATAAGACTCCCAGAGCCTTCCTGGGAGATAAGGGAAGGCTGTTTGGAAGTAAAGGAACTCTTGAGGCAAGAGATAAAGTGACTCATCAGGACACATAGGAAATCTGTGGCAAGATGAAAACAGAACCCTAAGCCAGTTACGTGCATGTAAAATTAGACCCACTTTGACCGTCTCTACAAACTCTGGCATCGCCACAAAATAATGCACATAGGATGCTTAATATATATTACTCATGAATAAATAGATTCTGGTTTTTATAGTAAGTAGAATTTAACATGTTTTGAACTAACAGTCACTACAAAATGTAAGTTGCCAATTACTGCCTTTATCTATTCCACAGGCAGGATCTTCAGGGATCTAATAAAGAGAATAAGTGAAAGACACAAGGAACCAAAAACGCATTAATAAGCAGAGCAAATTTTCTTGTTAGAGGTGATCTATTTATATATTTTTAAATTCACCTTACATTTAATAACTATATTTCTCTTCATTTATAACACTGAGTTTGGCAGAACTAATATGTTTTATCAAGTTATTATTTTCTATAGTTAAATTTCAAAGACAGAGTCTGTAACGTTATTTCTAGAATGGGATATTGATTCTACACCCTTAAGCTTTTTTTTTTTAGATATTGGAATAATTGATTAGTGGCATTTAACTGATTGACCAGAGGCAGATGATCCAGAAAGCAATAAGAAAGTTAAGGACTGAAAACGAATAGTAATTCCTATGTATAGACCACTCACATAACATGCATATTTGGTTGACTATGGGCTTTGCATGTAAATCATTTTTTTTCTGTTTATTAAGATTAGAAGAGTCTAACACAATAGTATTATATGTACTTTGCTTGAAAATAATAGTAGTGCTAATCACACACTAGCAGTGAATTTGGAAATCTTAAGCACATGTTAAATAAAGTACCCCATTCAGAAAACAGAGAAATAGTAAGTGTTATTTTTTCAAAGCTTTATGACATTATGGGGGAAATCAATATTATGTACATTCATTGGATTTGTTTTAGACATAGCAGGAGAAAAAGAAATCCCTGCTGCCGAACTTATTGCCAAACCCTGAGCTCTACAGACACAGAGAGAGAAAAAGAAAAAGAGAAAAAAAACGGAGCTTGAATCAGCCACGCACAGGTTTTCAGTAGGTTAATTAATTGTTGCTAATTGCAGCATGCCTCAGCCAGAGACACAAGCTTTGTTAGAGATAATGCAGTGGGAAGAACAGGCAGAAAGGAGAAATGTTGGTGGAATTTGAAATTTTAGAAGTTACTCTCTACCTTACTTGTTCTTAAGATGAATATAAAGAAACAATATTAGAACACACTTCCTGAAACTAGATATATTTTTGAAACTCCCTGGTAAAACTTGGCAATTCTTTATTTGATCATTGTAATAGCAAATTCTATGATTCAGTCTCCTGAATTCATTTTGAGGGTAACAGACTAATAGATTTTTCACACTGATGATGAGTCATAGTAAAAAATAGCATTTATAAAAGCTGATGATATGTCTAACACTATTCTAAGAGAACTTTAACTCATTAAATCTCCTCCAAAACTATGGAAGTAATTAATACTATTATCCCTGTTTTACAAGTGAAGAGACAGAGACACAGAAGAGTTACATAGTTAGCCAGGGTCACAGATAGTAACTGGTGGAGCAGAGATTTGAGCCACTGTACCAAGCTGTAACAGCAAATTTATTTCATGCATCTCAAAAACAGATATTGGAAGAGATGCCGTATTTTCATGAGGATCAGCTATAATTGAAAAACTGTTGCTTGCTTTCCACTTTGGCCAATATGACCCTTCAGGACAATTTTTGAGAAGTAAACTCAGAAAGAAACTCACTTTTCCAATCCAGCTTTATTTATATATTCATAATTTAAAAGATATATTGGTCTGAAAAGGGCCAGCATAAATCTCTATTTAGAAATATTCATAACTCTTACAAGGCAAAACAATGACTCAGTTTTTCCATTTCCATTTGTCTCACCCCTAAGATTAGAATATATTTTACAAATAAACAGATTTATTAATATATGACATTTCCAAGGTGTATTTAATAGGGATAATTGTAACTTTGAGAAAAATGAGACAAACCTAAGGGGAAAAAAAAATACTCATCCAGACAGACTATTAACTATTTTTATGTCTGATAGGTAGAGATTGTGAAACAATAACTTAAAAAAATAATTTGTGAAATAACAGATGACTATATTCGCAGTGCTTATTCCTATATGATTAGATAGATATTTCTTAAATATTTACATATAAGTATAAATGTAAAGAAACCAACATCTATTTAAAAAAAATATTGTGGTAAAATATGCATAACAAAATTTACTATTAAATGGATATACTGTAGCATTAACTACATTCTCTACTATCTACAGACACTTTGTTATTAACATTTTCTTTTAAAGATGAAAGAATGTACTAGGAATTTAAGGCCTCAAATTTTATATATGTGCATTTATTTTCATTCTCCTGAAGAAGAAACCCAAATCACTTATGTCTACATAATCCCCATTGTTTCTTAATGTTCCCACTATGTGGCCATTTATCTTTTACAAACAAGAAATGAAATATCTATTTAGTATTTTTCTATTTTCATAATTGTAAAATGCTTTTATAACTTTATATCAAAGCTATATTCATTTCAGTTCAGAAAAACAGTTATAATTTGTTTGAGTTTCAAACTATTTAGGGTATTTATTGAGGTGAAACATTTTCTGTATCCAGGAAATTATTATTTATTATTATTAATAATAATATTATTAATAATATAGTAGTTGTTATTATTAATATAATAATATTATATTAATAAAATTAATATAATATTATTAAAATATACATGTTATGTATTTTAAATAATCCCAAACTCTAGTTTTTTTTTGTTTATTTGAACAGCTAAAAAATATTGGCAATATCTAATGAATTGAATGGTAATGACAACATTTTATATAGGTAAATATGTCAAAATACAGGAATCTGAAGTTCTCATTGTATTTTTACTGTTTGTTCCAACTTATAACAAAGAAAATTAATTTGAAGAATCCTACTAGAGCAGTGATTTTCAACCTTTTTTATCTAATGGCACACAAACTAATTACTAAAATTCCACGGCACACCAAAAAAAATATTTTTTGCTTATCTGACAAAAAAAAGTATAATTTGATACATTCACATCGGATGACTACCGTTGTGTTGGCTGCTGTCATTTTTTAATTTGACAGTCTAAGGGGGAAAAGGTCAGTGCCCTTGACTAAATAGTCAGGTATTCTGTATTTTAAAAATTCTTGCAGCCCATCGGTTGAAAATTGTTGCATTAGAGTCTCTTGCAGTTGTTCTTCATAAAGTAATTTGAAGGCAAAAGTGTTGAAATCACATTACTCTTGCTAAACCAGAATATACAATTGTGATTCCTTTGATAGTTCTATCCTGGCACAAAACTGTAAAGTTTTTAATCTCCTCTTCATTTTTGGAATGAAAATAGGCTTTTTGCTGATATTTATGTTGCCAAAATGCAAACTGTTAACCTAATTTGCTATTTGTTAAGACGTTAAAAATTATTTCCAAGTTATTCAGTCACATGCCATCTTGGAATTTTTAAATAAAGAGCATTTCCTGACTCCATCCTGGCCCCCAGCCTTCTTCCAGGCATTGCCAAATCTATTATCTCAGATTTGAATTCTGTTTGAGCCCTTGGAGTAAATTTATATTTGCTCTCAGTTTTTGTTAGGTCAAGACTAGACTGTTCATTCACATCTAAAGTGATCATTTGTATTAATAACAGATTCTATTTCTCAAATGTTTCCCAAAGAGAATCTGGCACTAACTCTCAGCAAAACATCAATATGTGTCCAGGAATAATCACACAACAGGGTTTAGAAAGTTTTTGTACCATATGTAATAAAGCCAGGGTTCTTAGACCTCAACAGGTGGCTTGCTTTAGATTCGTGGCCAACATTACCCCAATAATGTATTTGTAAATTCACAAATTAAATACTGTCATCTACTTTCTTGTGTAAGGTGTGTAGTGAAGTGGATAAAATGTAATATAAATATGGAGATGCTTTTAAAATTACACTCTATTGAGCTTGTACTTGAAGATTTTTGTTTTTATCAATAACAAAACCTGGATAAGAGTATTAACAGAAAAGACTACCATAGCAAAATCCCCAAATAGGCATAAAACCTAAGAGTGACACAGGAAAGATAGAATTAAAAGGTCATTTTGTTGTGGTAGTTGTTGCTAATATTTTCTTTCTTGGTTATACTCACTTCACGTATTTATTTTGAACCAGCATTACAATACTTATTTGCTAACACAATATAATTGACCTCTCTTTCTTGAGATGATCCTTCCAAAAAATCTTGTTCCTGCAGAACTCTGAGACTCACATCTTGCCATGTTTCCTAGCACTCTCAAACCATATTATTATTGTTTCTCTTTCTCAACTTTTCCTCTGTGCCATTGTTGGTCTTGGTAACATCCAATAAAAATTCAGAAGTCATTTCAATGTTCCTCTTTCAGCACCTTTTTTTGCTTACCTCCCACCCCCACCCCAGCAGGCTGGGCTAAATGGGCACATGCACCTGTTTATTGGCGTTGCCCCATTATGTGTGCTTAGTAGTCCCCCCACCCCCATATTTGGCATTGAATGCCAACAAGCATGTTTTAAATCTTTTTTTTTTTTTTTAGTATACTATTTTTTTAAAATAAAAGTCTCTTGGAAAGATTATTTCATTAATTCATTTATTGTAGTAACCCATTTCTACTTTAGAATATTTAGGTACTAATTCTGACAACAGGTAATGGCTGCCTAGAGTATATTGTCTTATGGTGCACTGAGTCTGTGCCTTGGGAAAATAGGAAAGAGTGTTATAATCAATTGTGCTGTCTGTCCTTGAAATGGAAGAGAGGAAAGGTGGAATGCACAGAATGAATGCCCTGATGGAACAGTCAGATTAGATCATGTCTTGGGGATAAGAAAGTAGTGATGCCCTGGCTGGTTTGGCTCAGGGATTAGAGCGCCGGCTGGTGGACCAAAGGGTCTTGGGTCTGATTCTGATCAAGTGTACCTGGGTTGCTGGTTCAATCCCCAGCCCCAGTCCAGGTCATGTGAGAGGCAGCCAATAGATTCTCTCTCTCCCCCTCCCTCCCTTCCACTGTATCTAAAAATCAATGGAAAAATATCCTGGGATGAGGATTAACAACAAAAAAAGTAGTAATAATGGGAGAATGACATCAATGGTAGAAAATGGGAATCTGTTGAGCAGAAGAGTGAAACCTGATGAAGGACCCTGAGCATCTGAGAAATAGCATGAGGTAGATGTGTGTGTGTGTGTGTGTGTGTGTGTGTGTGTGTGTGTCTGTGGTGTGTGTGTGTGTGTGTGTGTGTGTGTGTGTGTAACAGAGAAAGGGAAATAGCAAAATACCTACAGGGAAAGTAGTTATTTCTCAGTTCTGGTGTCTTGTGTTTTCCAACCTCTATCTGTTACTTGGGCTGCATGCCTCAAATACTGTCACAACTAAATATGTCTCCCATGGTTGTCCTCTGATTAACAAAACCTTCTACATTAGATTGCTGGAAATCCCTGTCTTTTCTAATCTCTATTCTAGAACACCACATAGTGTTTTCATTTTTTCCTCTCAAACCAGCTACATTTATTCTTATATGTGAATGAAATTAGTCATAACATCAGCTCTCTGAACATATAATCTTGCTGAAATGTGGCAGAAATGCAAATGAAACGTAAAGCTTGTTTAGCATAAAAGAAAATGACGCTTCTTTTCAAATACTGTGTTGTTCTAAATATAAACCTGTTGTTCACAAGTCTTCTCAAACTAAGTTTTGAAGTCATGCTGTCTTATTGGTAGAATTGACTTTATTTTCAGGCATATGGCATTTTTTTTATGTGAATAAGGTGAGAGAATGAGAGAGAGTGCAAGTTCTGATGATCATTCAAGCAAGTTAATAAACATTTAAGGTTAAAATACAAGTGCTTGTTTCCTCAGATTACCAATACATAATGGTGTACTGGAATATTTTCTATTGCATTTTTTCTATAAGAAGATTATAATAATGGAGTTGTTCACATAGATAAAGAATAAATAGCTGTGACCTTAGTGCTCAAATATAATTAAGAATAAAAATATTTAAAGTGGCCAGTGCTGTTTGCATTAGTAAAGTTCACACTGTCTGAAGTTACCCGGAGTATTACCTAAATACTTCTTCCTCAGAGGAAACAATAAACAAAGGCAAATTCTTGTTTCTAATGCTTTGGCTTTATCGTGAAGCCAACAATCTCTATGTGTTTTTAGTGGCTCCATAGAAATCAGTATAGTAAAATTTTCAAACTCTACTTTTTGGCAACTAAAAAAGCGATCTTTGTTTTCTTCTTCTAAACTAGATCCAGTAAGAATTTGGACATGAGTTTGGATTTCAGTCAGCCACTAGTCCAGTTGAGCCTTAAAGACTTATCTCCATTTACGAATATGGAGAATTGTACTGATTGAAAAATATCTATTACCTGTGGTTCAGGCATTGCCATGGAGAGGTTTTTTGTTAATTAAGGATAGGCTAACTACAGTTTAAAAATCCCACTATTTCAGTCCTGGCCAGTGTGGCTCAGTTGGTTGGGCAACATCCTGGGCACCAAATGGTTGGCAGTTTGATTCCTGGTCAGGGTGCCTGACCAGATTGCAGGCTCGATCCTCAGGAGGGGGCATGCAGGAGGCAGCCAATCAATGTTTTGCTCTCACATCGATGTTTTTCTCTCTCTCCTTCTCCCTTTCTCTCTCTCTCTCTCTCTCTCTCTCTCTCTCTCTCTCTCTCTCTTTCTCTTTTTTTTTTTTTTTTCTTTTCTTTTTTTTTTTTTTATCCTCACCCGAGGACATTTTTTTTTTTCATTTTTTGTTCAGATAGAGTGGGAGCGAGAGAGAGGAAGAGAGCGAGGGAGAGAAACATCGACGTGTAAGGGACACATCGAGTGGCTGCCACCCACACGACCAACCAGGGCCGGGGACAAACTGCAACCGAAGTACATGCCCTTAGCGGGAACCGAACCCGGGTCTCTCTGGACCGCAGGCCGACGCTCTAACCGCTGTGCCAAACCGGCCAGGGTCTCTCTCTCTCTTTCTAAAAATCAATACAAAATCTTTTTTAAAAATCCCAATATTTCGGGGGCTAATACAATTTTTTTTCCTTGGACAGGTAATATTGAGTATCTCTGGATGTTGGCGATACAGGAGGGGACTGTTCCATGTAGTCATTCAGGGACTTAGGTGAATGAACATTCTGCCATTTTCAAAGATATGACTTCGAGAATTTTCATTGAAGAGTGGGGAGACATTCAGTAAATAGACAGGGGGGAAAGGAAAAGCAGGTGAGGGCATACCTGCATCTAATGACCTTGACACAGAAGAGACTGGCATCACTTATGCTCATGATCTCTTCATTACTTACAGGCTGTACCTAGATACAAAGGAAGTTTGGAAATACAGTCTTTGGCTGAGTAGGTCCTTCCCAGCATTGTCTCTGCATCCTGGAAAGAGAGTAAAAATCTTTGATGGACAGTTAGCCATTTCTGCCATAGTTCCTTATTTGAATAAATCTATGCAATCCTTTGGAAAACCACAATAATATATTGGCAATCCTAGTTGCCCAATTGGTAATATATACAGCATCATTAAATGTTGCAACAGCCTTCTGTGAGATCTCTGTGCTACCATACTTTTAATTCCTCCTGTCCATTCGCCACATAGCCACCAGGGTGTTATTTGAAAATGTGTTAGGTGTGTTACATGCCTCTGAGTGGGCTCCGACTCCTCGCTACACTTTGAATGAGTGATGTACTTGATGTCTTGTCCTTAACAACCCAAAAGATCCTGTAGACTCATGCTATGACTTCTATTACAGTCAATCAATCTCGTATTTGGTCTTCTCTTTTCCTGCTGCCTTGTATTTTCCCCACCATTTTTGTCTTTTCCAAAGAAACCTTCCTTCTCATGATGTGCCTGAAGCAGGACAGCTTCAGTTTTGTCATTTCTGACTCCAGTGATGTTTCAGGCTTAATTTGCTCTGGGATCCATTGCTCATCTTTCTGGCGGTCCAGGTGTCCTTAAGAGCTGTCCTCCAACACAAAATTTCAAATTAATTTTTTTAAATATCAGCCTAATCAGTTTACTTAAATCCCTTGCTTGCAGTTCTCATTGGTCTCCTTGAATAAAATGCAAACTCCTGATCAAGGCTGTCAAGGGATGGTTATCTGACCCTGCTTAACTCCCTATGCTGATATCCTATTCCTCTCTCACTTGTTCCCCGTAATTTAGTTATACTTCTTTCTGATCATACCCATCTCAGAAATTATTCAACTCCTGTGACTTCTGCCTTAACAGTTCTTCCTCCAAGTGTTCACATGTTATGACCTCTCCTTCAGGTAACAGCTCTGATGACCTGTCCTGAGAGAGGTCCATCCAGTTCACCCTCGTTAACAGGACAATCTCACAACCAGTCACTCTATACTATGACCTTGCTTGATGTTCTTCCTAAACCCATCAGTCCTACGATACATGGTATTTTATAACAAATATATTTTATAACTTATTTGGGCCTTAGATGACCTATTCTGACCTCTCATTTTATGATGAGGAAACTAAGATTCAAATCATTACTGACATTCCTAAGGTCATATAGCTGTTAATGGCAGAGCTCAGACCCAGAAGCCATTAGCTATTTCCAAAATTTATTTTTTAAAATAGGTCGGGAGATGGATGATAGAATAGCCTCATATTTATCTTACTGAATTGTTATTTCTTTTTCAGAAAGAAGGAAACCTGATACTCGTTTACAGATAATAGGCAGTGTGTAGCATTTAAATAGACACCAGGTCTGAGAAACAAGTGAACTGTAAAAGTGAACATACTATCCAGTATAGCAGTCTTTAGCTATATGAAGCCATTTAAATTTAAATTAAGTAAAATTAACAATTAATTTCATGGATAGTTCATAGAATATCTGAGTCATACCTAAAGTTCTATCTGACAGTGCTGGTTCGTCCTTCTCATGCTCTCGTCTGGTTTGTTATTCTTGGTTCTGAATTCCACAATTTCCTTTTTCTCCCTAATTTATTCTCAGAGCCGTCCCTCCATATCCTCTACTGAATGTCAGAGGCGGGCTTTCAGCAAAGCAGTTGAGGTGAGGGGGGGAGAGGGGCAAAACCGCAGTCCGCTGCGCATCTCTGTGAAAGATGGTGCTCATAATTTGTATTTAATTTCTATTTCATTGATAATTTGTGACTTTCTTATGCTATTGTATAAAGATAGGACTGACTAACATAACCTCACATGATGATACAAACCTCCTGGGACATGATATTGTGACACTGAGGAGCTGCATAATAAGATAGTCCACTGTGAGGTGGAAAGAGATTCTTCATGCTATTATTCCCTTTTATCTTTGCTCTAGTTGCTGGATGCCAGGGACACATTTACCAGTTTATTACCTGCTTCCAAGGTAATGAATATCATTCCTGACCTCTCAAGGGCACTTGCTAGTAACTCAGGAATAAGCAGCCCAGCTTCTCTCTCTTACTCTCCGTAAATGGTGATGCTCCTGTTTATCTCACTTATACACGAGAAGAAATAATTTCATAGATTCAGTGATTTGGACAATTGTTTCAATTATGCAAGGTGACCTCAAAAATAAAAAAAAGAGGTCCTGTCTATAATTGTTGTTGTGAGCAATATATTAATGAGGTCATAAGGGAGAACATAGATGACAGAGTGGAAACCAATTACCAGGACTGGAAAATCATGTCAAAATTAATATACTTCTGATAATGGGCATGATGATCACTGTCATTTTCTAAGCCTGGATTTGCATGGCTTGCACTTCAGATGCAATTTTTTTTTTTTTTCTGATCCAATTTGGTAAGCTATTCTGAGGCAGTCTCTGAACTGTAGCATTATTATCCCAATAGCTAAACTTTGCCCAAGCATGTAAATATAATTCATATGGAATATTCCCTGCTTTGTCACTGGAATACAGATGAATATTGTGTTTCCCAATGTGTAACTCAAAAGGGGAATATGGACTAATTGGAGAGAAAATGCCTACGATGGTGACAGAACCAACAGGGAGATGGAGTGTGACTATGAAGACACGTAGCCGGAACGGGGCACTTGTCTGGAGAAGAGAGACCGGGAAGGGACATCATAAGGTTTTAACATGCTTGTGAGTCTATCAAGAGACAGTGATTCTACTTAATGTGTAATTTCAAACAACTGAAATGTGACAAATGGATGAAAATCCCATGGTGGTAGATTCTACGTTAATGTAAGTATGAAATGATTGACAGTGTCATCGCCTACTAAACTTATTTTTAAATTCTGTTTTTGCTCAAGTAGAGATTAAATTCCCATATATTAGGAAATTTTGAAATAATTATTTTTTGGGAGGTGATTTTCTCTTAGAAAATGCTACCTTTATGCTTTCTTCTAACTTGAGATACTATGATTAATCAGTAATTGTGGGCTGATGGACAATTTAAGGCAGTATTTAAAGAGATATCAATACCTAGGTGGAATTGATTATTGGTTTCTTATTTTATTCATTGAAGTATAACCTATCCTTATTATTTCATACTGAGTAGACTCAAAAGTAACTACTTCATAGAAATAATTAATGTTCGTAACTATATGCGACTTTCTTAGACCCTTTTACATCCTCCTCAAGAATCAAAAAGTCCATTGGTTTGCTGGTGTTTCCTGTTGCTTTAATCTTCACAGAATTAAGAAAATTGGCCTTTTGTAACATACCAGTAAAACAACAACAACAACACTTTCCTTTTTTTATTGATTGATTTGAGAGGCCATGGGAAGAGAGAGACATTGATTTGTTGTTCCATTGGTTGATTCTTGTATGTACCCTGACCAGAGATCAAACCTGTAACTTTGGTGTACAGGATGATGCTCTAAGCAACTGAATTAGCTGTCCAGGGCCCACTTTCTTTTTTTCTTCATATTTCCTATTCTTGCCCAGTTTTCGCTAATGGCAGAAGAAAAATAAATACTCAGAGTCACATATGTGAACATGCATTCACACACAGTTGCACACCACACATCCAAAAGAACAAATAACAACACAAAAGCAATGCATGATTCTAAAACAAATAAGCTAGCAGCATTAATGAAGTGTGATGATGATTCTTTATCAAACACAAAATAATTTTACAACTTTCTACCCATTTATATTCCATACAAGTAACATCTCATTGGGCATTTTGGGACATGTATTATATGTGTTGCCTATATCAATGGCTGCGGCGGATTCCAGGATACCTGTGATTAAGATATTCTTTATTTTCATATTTTGAAAATAAAACTTTTCTTATAAAAGCACAATAGAAGACAATAAGATCATAAACTTAAAAAATGAATTTTCTCAATTTAATGTCTTTTTTATTTGAAGAAATAACAGTTTACTATTTAGACACATTGTTAAACTCTTTAAGTTACTCCCCCATCCATAACTCCTTGTTTGAGACTTTGAGGCTAATGTGAATTTGCCAAGAAATATGTAGAGAATTTTATCCCAAAACACTATTTTAATGACAATAAAATTCATAGATTGCTTGGTTTCTTTGTACATTCTAGCATAATTTACTCAAAATTGATGAGCAAATTTACATCAGGTTCTTTAGTGATTGTTACAATCCCTACGACCCAATTAAGCATAGAAGTGGTGTTTTTAAGAACTAAATTTTAGAAAAGAGCTAAGTAGATACTTTTATTTATACAATACTATCCATGTTACAATAGTAAAGCTTTCTCTTATTAATACTGAACAGAATCAACAGAGATGAGAATAACTAGCCACAACATAATTATATACTAAATTCTCATTAAAAAATATTATTTGGTTTAGTTGTTCAAATGGTATTTTCTTTATACAAAATATATATTGTATTTTTTTGCCAATATTACAATATGGATACTACAGAGTGCATATGTAATTCTCTTACATAACGTAGTTTATGATTGTTGTTGCAAAAATACTTGAAACAATGAATACTTTAAATTAGGCAATTGGACAGAATAGAACAATTTATACCACAGACAGAATAGAACAATTCATCTTGGTATTGCACTAAGCTCGTAAAAACACTAATCTTCACTTCAGAGTATAAAAGATTATATGATCTGATGGTTTGTTGATCTTTCTGTTCTTTTTGTGCAGTTAACTTATAGTCATATTTTGAAACCTATTTGGATATTAAACCCAACATTATATTTGATATTATTTAATCAATGTCCAAAACAGTCAACAACAAAATATCAGGAGATATATAGAAAAGCAATAATTTAAAAAATAAGATGGGAGTCCCTTTCAGTATAATGGTTTAGCAATATAGATTATAGAGTTTGATAGACATAAATAAATATCACAGCTTACTGGGTAATTTTATTATGATAGGAATGTGATTTTAAATTTTCAAATACAATTATTTTCTCTCCAAAATTTAATTTTTAATTTCTTAAAGTTGATTTATTTTTAATATATTAAAATATATTAATGAAATAATAAAGCTCTTGGAAATGTTGTGTTACTTTATCACCAAACCACTTGGTGGCCCCATCTAAACATTTTGGAATACAAAATAATTAATTCAAACTATTTCAACATTCAAAACTCCTTTGAAAAATAATATCTTAGGGGATTTCATTCAATGCACAGTTTGCCTTCTTTAAACCGTCTCTCCTCATTTTCGCTCATATTCTCTATTTTCAGAATGTAACAATTGTCACAATATCTTTATCTTTTTATTTTGTGAACTCCCCAAGACATTTTCACTAATCTAGTCCCCACAGTATCTTGAGCTTTACCTCCTGCTCTTTCTCACACACCCCTTCCTACCTGTAACCATTTTTCCAATACAAAAAAATTCTACCCATCAAGATGGCTCTCAGTTCTTCAAGTTATCCCTAGATCTGTACAGTGAAGTCCCAGACACAGAGTACTTATTCTGGATCTGTTTGGATCTAGTAGTGAAAACATACAAATCATTATTTTATTTATTTATTTATTTTTAAATATGTTTTTATTGATTTTTAGATAGAGAGGAAGGAAGAGGGAGAGATAGATGGAAACATTGATGAGAGACATCAATGGCTGCTTCCTGCACGCCCCCTCCTGGGGATGGAGCCTGCAATCTGGGCCTGTGCCCTGACTGGGAATTGAACCAGGACCTCTCAGTCCATGGGACGATGCTCAATCCACTGAGTTATACTGGCCAGGCCAAGTCGTTATTTTTCACTTAACACACATGTACATTATATACCCTTTGTGTTGAGGGTAATTGTTCTTTTTTTTCTTTTCTGCTAAGATTATGTTCATTGCCCAGACCAAATTCATTGGGTTGTGAGTCCCATAAGAGCAGAGAGCTCCTGGCAGGTGACTTATTTATCCTTTGGCCTAAAAGAGTTCTTAGGTTTAAAGAAGTGTGTGATTTGAATATGGAGTAAATAAATGAAAGGATATTGATAAAATGAATATACATTCCCCACATTCCCCATAAAACAGGAAATTAAAAACTCTGCAATGAAGAAATTTCTTTAATTTAGCATTTCCAAACTTTTTTAAAGCCTCACCCAAAGATATGTTTATTGACTTTAGAGAGAGAGAAAGGGAAAGAGAGGCACCAGTATAAGAGAGAAACAAACAGCAATTGGTTGCTTTCCATACACACCCCCACCAGGGATCGAACCTCCACCTAGGTGCATATCCTGACTGGGAATCCAACTGGCATCCTTTTTGGTGTACAGGACAGCGCTCCATCCAACTTAGCCACCTGGCCGGGCAGCACTTTTCAAACTTTTTTTAAACCAAACATTTAATTTTTTTCCCCTGGCACCTCTTAACGTCTTGCAAAAATGTAGTGTACATATTTGCATTTTGTACCCAAATTTTTACCAAGTTTCTCAGAAGTTATCTTAGGTGATAAAATTGACAATCAAAAAATATTGCTGAATATAATTCGATCTTCTTAATTCATCTGAACCAAAGCAAATACAGAAGAAACAAGAACTGAGCAAAAGAATATCATATTTATATCTAATTTAATAAACCAGACTTTCTAAAGATTAAAAATAATAGGAATAAATTAAAATGTATAAAATATGCTTTAAATTCTTTAGGTCACTATGTAAGCTTCTAGCAGGCCTCAAAAATTAATGTAGTATTTCAGCATTTTAAAAAACTGCATATAAATAACAATGAGTAGATTTTATATGAAATATTGATTGCATTACATCCTGACTCATGAAAAGGGAATAAAAATCTAGCAAAAACATTGCCCTACAGAAATTTTACAGTTTTCCTCGACTGAGGTTTTAACAGTTGAATGCTTCAGAGATTGTCTAATGCCTTCAGGATGCCTAATAGATATGGCTTCATTTCTTTCATTGGCTGAATATGCTTAGGAAAATCCTGCTTTCCGCAGTTTAAAGCCTGGTCACTCTCAGGCATCGAAGACAGCTGGTGTAGATAGGGGAAAAAACAAAATTATTACTTCCTCCACAGCTTTGGAAGTGGGTCAATGCACTGTGTTAATGCATTACAGCTGCAGTATCCCTAAGACGGAAAGGAGAGAGGAATAAAAAGAATTAGAGCATGCTATGGTCTCTCTTCCTTTCATACATTTGTTGGTCTGTTCTGTTGCTTTGTCTGGGTTGGGAAGGGCTGAAAGTTGAGACCAGTCAGAGAGTTTTAAAAGGTAATAATTGTCTTTCTCTTCCTTGGTGAAGTTAGGCTAGTGTTACTTTGTTACTTTACCATTAAGCAGGCAAGGAAACCTTTAGGACTCTCAACTAAATCCATGTAAAGAAACAAGCAAACAAACAAAAAAATATGAAAGGGCACACACTCAAACAGAACTGATTTATTTAGAAAGCAAATTAAATTTGACTTGATGTTAATACCAGAGCAAAATGTCATTTTGGTCAAAAATTTCACAGGAAGTGACCAATGTCAGACATAGCCACTATTTTATCAGTCTAATCCAATCAGTGATGTAAGACATGGCTAGATATAAGCCAAACTGCTATAACTGCACTCTGATGGGGGAGAAGTGCAGCACCTGTGGGGATGCAGCGCTCATGAGGTTGTGTCACCATACATTAGCCTGAATCACATTATAATGGGATGCAATGAAATATAACACATCACGTCAAAATAAATGAAGAAATGGAAATGCAATATAACTTTGGAGCCTAAGTATGCATGAAGAGGGGAAACAAATTATGGGCAGTCTAGGCAAACTGTGAAAGTCAGTAATTTAAATTTATTTATATATGAGATCGTCATCCTAATAATATTAAGCAGAGCTGCCTTTACTAACAGGGCTTACTATGGCCATTTCAAATTGCAGTTGTTGAGAAATTGGAACACTAGCTGTCAGGCTAGATGCCATTTTTTGTTGTTGTCATTAATCCTCACCCGAGGATATTTTTCCATTGATTTTTAGATAGAGTGGAAGGGAAGGAGGGAGAGCGAGAGAGATAAGCATCGATGCGAGAGAGACACATCAATTGGTTGCCTCTCACGTGACGCTGATCTGGGCCAGGGATTGAACCTGCAACCCAGGTACATGCCCTTGACTAGGAATCAAACACTCAACTCTTCAGTCTGTGGGCCGATGCTCTAACTGCTGAGCCAAATGGGCCAGGGCATAGATGTCATTTTTTTTCTTTGAAAATTATTGATATTGGTTTAGTTTATTTATTCCCATAACTGCCAAATAATGCAAGATACTAGTTTTTTTTAAAAAAAATTATATTCTTCCTGTAATTTTCCAGATGATATATGTTTATGTTTAAATATATTATCTTAATAATGTATTGCTATTCATTCTCAGGCCCCAGCCTAGTTTCTCCCTCTTACTACAATATGTATGTTCTTAGCAATCAGAAGCTATAGTGTTTAACTTATGGTGGTCTCTTTTAAAACTCGAAAGGTTAGAGGCTGTATTGGAAATTATTTACTAGAAAGACTACATTCTCATTAATCAAATTCTTAGACTGTTCCTGATTGCCTATGTCAGTTGAAAACGATATGGGCACAGTGAGAGGCATTAACAGTTCATATTCCTCATGTTCTGTCTTTCTTGCTGCAGCCTGTCATGGATTTCTGTGAGATGAGTGGAGGGTCTCAGATCTGAGCATGACAAGTGGCCTTGTAATCACAGCCAAGAAAGTAGCATAGCACTGGGTGTAGAGTTTCTCAACCAGCTCTTTTTAATTTCAGAAGTTCCTGAATATAAAGGGTAGAGTAGCTTGTTCCATTGACTTGGTTCGGTCGCTGTGTTGAGTGTTTATTGGGCAGCCTCTTATGAGCAGTAACTTGGGCGTAATCAATTCATGTCTCTTAACTAGAGTTTATCTATCAAGGCACATTTTGTATATGCTAGAGAAGGGATAGAAAGGCAAATTACATCACATATTTGAGAGATAAGAATGACAAGGTGAGTTTTTTATTTATTTGCCCTTTTAGAGTCGTTGAAGGCTTCTGCACGACAGACAGATATGCAACTAAATTTTTATAACAGAAAAGTTTATAAAGGAACAATGTTTCTGCTTAAAACGAAAGTTTCCTTGAATGATTTATTAAAATATTCATTTCTATAATTTGTCTAATTTTTCAATAATTGAAAACTGTATAACAGTATTTATCTAAAATTTTTATAACACCATTATTTTCTCCCTAATCTGGGATTTTACACCACTTTGTACAAACTCTTTTATGATATATATTCAACTGATTTGTAGTTTTCTATGACAAGCGTCAAGCTAGGATATCAACTTCCTGAAGGGAACATCGATGTCTTGACCACGTTGTATCCCCTGTTCCTATCACAGTGTCTGGAACGTTGTAGAGTATTAATCACCACAGGTTAAATTTGAACAAATGCAAAATAAATGTAACTAAAAACATAATTTAAAAAACTGCTTTAATTTGCCTTTTAACCTGATATGCGAGAATGTTTTATGTACACACACACACACACACACACACACACATAATATATACATCTGGACAAAAAATAAAGCCCTACATGTTATTCTCAAAAGTAGTGCTACCAAATTCATGTCACAATCAATAAAAAGTAGCAAACCAGAGTTTCTTGAGGCTAAAATTTCCTTATTTTTTATTTTGAAATAATGTTTGTTTTAATCAGTAGAGAGTTATTTAAGCACATTTTATTAGACTAGCTAGTAGAATTTTTTTTTTTAATCCTCACCCAAGGATATTTTCCCATTTATCTTTAGATAGAGTGGGAGGGAGATAGACACAGAGAGAGAGAGAGATAGAGAGAAACATTGATGTGAGAGAGACACATCCATTGGTTGCCTCCTGCACAACCCCAGCCAGAGCCAGGGACTGAACCATAACCGAGGTATGTGCCCTTGACTGGAATCAAACCCTAGACCAGTGGTTCTCAACCTTCCTAATGCCGCGACCCTTTAATACAGTTCTTCATGTTGTGGTGACCCCCAACCATAAAATTATTTTCGTTGCTACTTCATAACTGTAATTTTGCTACTGTTATGTCTTAGGCAACCCCTATGAAAGGGTCGTTCGAGTCCCAAGGGGGTCGCGACCCACAGGTTGAGAACCACTGCCCTAGACTCTTTGGTCCGTGGGCTGACTCTCTAACTGCTGAGCCAAACCGGCCAGGGCAGACTAGCTAGTAGAATTTAAAAGGAAAAATATATTAAATAAGCATAATATTAGATTTTATTAATAATTGTTCTTTTCATATGTAAATTCCCACTATAGTTAGAAATCAATTTGTTGTTTATTTCAGAGATTTGTAAGTCAATGAAAGATACTGATAGAATACTACATAGTAGATACAATATGAAGTATAAAGTAATGTAAATTTGAGATGAGCATTATCTTTAGCATAATGATAAATCTCAAATTTGTCAATTATAGAAGTAATCATTTAAATATACTTTGGTTAAAAATTCAATTAAATTATTAGTCTGTGAGAATTCATTTAAAATAGATGAAATAGAGCTTATTAAGATTATAAAAGGTATGATTTTTATCAGATCTAAATGTTGATATTTTGTTTAGATACTTGGATTCAAATGAGATTCAAGAACTAAATTTCTTATAAAATATAATATAAAAATAGAAATGAAGAGGATGTAATTTCTTATTGTAATGTTTAAATATGATTTAAAAAAAAAAGATGAACCTAGAAACCTTTGTTTCAAGATGGAAAGCTCAGAACCAACATTTAAATGAGCCAGCTTCTGTCTCATAGGCTAAATGTTTCACAGGTGTGATTAATTGCAGGCATGGTTCTGCACCTGCATTCCCCTGCTTGCGGATTTAAGTAGTCATCAGTGCTTAACTTCCAGGATACAGAACTTGAAAATAATACCTGGAAATTTCCACTTCATTTAACATAGAATTGAAAGAAAGTGTCCTTAGTAAATACTTAGAAGCTTCAGAAAGAGATATTACATTTTTAAAGGGGGCATGGGAGAGTGTATAATGTAAAAAGCCGTTTTGAAGATGTTTCTGAATTTGAAAAGAATTACTCACTAAATGATATAACTGTGTAATAATATAACAATTATATGAGAAGTCACTCGGGCCAACATTTGATTCCTCCATTTGAATCAGTGAACCTTAATTACTTTGGAAAAAAGTCTTTAAATATCTGAATGTATAAAACAGCCATCTTGGTAGAATCTTGATGATTATCACATGCATTCTAAATAAACTATACTCCATCACTGTTCAATAATGGTTTGCATTTGGAAAGTGATACACTTTCATTTGTTTACATAATTGCACATATCAAGCCATACATACTAAATGGTTAAGTTTAGGCATTAAAACATGAAGAAACTATATCTACTAGCTTAATTTTATCATTTTAACAAATATGGCTTAATTATGATGCTGGAGAGAATGAAGAGAAAAAGAGGAGATTAGCTGAATTTTGAAGGGAGAAAGAACAGCAGTGGTGATGGGTGGAATATGAAATGATGAAGAGTGATTGGTCCCTACAGTTTTCTCACCAGGACAATGCGTGGCATTGGCAGATTGTCAGTTCCAAAAGAACTGTGTGGGATTCAGTAAATATAAGACTGAGTTTTGGGAGGGACGGAGAAAGTCCATACTAGAGGAAGAATATGGAAAAAGTAAAATTTTTATATTTAAATGAATAACTATGGCTTTGTGTTATACTGATCTTACTGGTAACCTGATGCTAGGTCCTAACATCTTTCGTTGATGCCTTATGGGCTCTCCTTGTAATATAAATCATCATACTAATTCATTCACTTATTAATTTTTAATGTTACATCGACAAAGTCCCTCTGGGTGCCTGTACGTAATTACCCAAATGGAGTATGATCATAAAATGAATAGAAACTAAATTCAAAATGAAATAAAAGCAGGTCACCTAGACATTAGGAAAGGCCCTGCTATTGAGTAAGCTAGGCCATTATCAAACTGGGAACAGATGGCTTAAAACAAAGGGTGTCTGAAGACAAGGATATCCTTAGGACAAGGTGTTTTTACTGAGAGAAGGAGTTTCCATAATATAAGAAACTTTTCATCCGTGTAACCTTAAGGGAATACTATTTCCAAGGATATTTTATTCATTTTAAATTCACTAGTGAGCATATTTTTTCTAGTTCACCTCAAGATTACATGTGTGAAATATTAGTGGAGCAACAAGGTTGATATTTGGGATGTTGTATCATGTCTCAGTTATTGGATGGCTGTGCATTTTCCCAGACCCTTGTTTCATATTGGTCCATGCTCAAATGGATTTTGGCACTTTAAATTTTCTGATTGTCTGCAGCAATCTATAGCCAGTCTCACCTGGTATTTATAATTCATTGCTTACCCAGACACTGGATTCAACAATTCAGACAACTAAATCGCAGAGAAGGCTTCTTTTCTTTTTAAAAAGTTTTGTTTTATCTTTCAGTAATTGGTAGCTCTGGGGTTTTAGCTCAGGTTCTCAGAAACTTTTACTCTTCCATGAGCCTCTATGGTTCTAGCACCAATGCGGATGTAGACATTTTTGCATAGCATGAGTGTTCATGAACTAAAATAGGTAACATGTGATTGACTTGTTCGATATCGTTATTTTCCTTATTGTTTTTTTCATCTTTAAACATCATCCAAATCTGCAGCTAGAGCTTCAAGAGCAAGGGAAGACCATGGTCACCAGATAAACAGGTAATTTGCAGGAGCTGTAAGGGGCTGACGGTTCTGTTGGAAGAGGGCTCTTGGATTTAGTTGCACTTTCTTTTCTATCTTTATCCTTTGTAGATATGAACTGTACTGTAGACAGATTGCAAATAAAAGACTAAAGGTGATCAACAAAAAGAGAGGACTTTGGAGATGTAGAATGAGGGAATAGTATTTGTGGTGTTTTTGTCAAATTTGATCAGCCAATTTACTGCTTTGAGCTTGATGTGTTTATAGCTATAAATGCATTTATTAGTGAGATTTTTTTAGGATAATTGACTTTCTTATTATGAGTCTATAAGTCTCTAGCACCAAATTTTATTTTTCACTCATTAAATGTATTGTCTCCATAATGAGGAATCATGAGTCTCCCCAGAACAGAATGATCACTGTAGGGCTCTGGTGTTAACAGATACAATGTTACCTATTGGAGGTAAGTATGTGGATGTCCTACATCCTCAGTCATATCACTGGGCTTTGCTTCTCAAGAAGGATGTGTTGATATCTCTAGGTTACTCAATACATTGTCGATAGTACAATAATAGATATATTAGTAAAACAATGTATTTTTTATTTTACATTTACTTGTATATAGGCATGTAAAATATTACCCTCAGAATCTACCTGAAGAAATCAAGTTTTACTCTGCAAATTTGAAGTATCAGGATGTATGTGTTTTCTGCCTTTAAGCATTTAATAATCTTGGGTCATGAAACTCAAACTTATGAAATAAAGGATCACACAACACAATGAGTTCTAAATTGAATTATACACACAGAATGTACCAAACAAATTAAAATGAAAGGAGATCAATGATTGCTGGAAGGGCCACAGAAAGGTGAGAGTGAGACTGGAATTTGCCATAGTTAATATTTGAATTGACACAGGGGAAAAAAAGAGGTCATATTTCATAAATGAAATATCTGTGGTTGAGCTGAACCAACCTTTTCAAACATATATTTAAACCATTCTATGAGGTCTGTGAGGGCTAAAAACTTGAGCGAGTTACCATCCCTTTGCTTAATGAGTTTGCAATCTCATCCTGGAAACATACAAAAGTAAGTATAGAATGGGGTAGCTGGGATAAGGGCTTTAAGGAAAACAGTATTTTAATGTGTGAGGGCCAACAAAAAGTATAAAAATAAGGACTAAAAGTTTTTTGAGCTGAGTACTACAAGGGTGAAGTGACTTAGAGTAAGAGCTCTAAGGGCGGAGATCCTCGGCAGAAGGAACTTCAGTGAAAGAAGGCAGACACAAGTGTACTGCAAGATTATCAGAGTGTTTGGGACAGGGGATAACAACAGCCCAGCATGACTGGAATTTAAAACTCCCGAGACACTCTGCTGGGAGAAGCCTGGATTAGAGTCGAGAGCATGCAGAAAGTTGGTAGACTCCTTAGAAACCTGTCATTGTCTGGATGTGAATTAGGGAGTGGGGTTCTGATAGATAGCAGGGCAGAAGTGCAAGAGCCACCACAGACAAAACTAGATGACTTGGTATAAGACAAGGAGGAGCTGATTGTTATTCCATGGTTATAGTCATTGTTTTGGGTCAGTTGTAAAATCATTTTCAAAGGTTCAAAAGTCATAGGAAACAAATTTAGTGCAAAGATAATGAACTTAATTTTGGTCAGTTAGTCAGGATGTCATGAAAATCAGAAAGGATTGTGTTTCAAAAACAGCTATTTTTAAAAACAAGCCACCTTATTAAATTAAATAAAATAAAATAAAATAAAAATAAGGCCACTTGGGAACTGAACAAGCACCAAATTAATAGAGTGGTGATAGGTAGAAACCAACTAGAAGAGATACAGGATTAATTTGCAGGAAAGTAGATAGTGACTATAGACTCCAATTTAGAAACATTTTAGAAAGAATGGAATGAAGGCCTGAAGCTTGCATACCTGTGGGTCAGAAAGAAGACCTGAAAAAAGAAACTGACTGATAATTCTGGAAGAGTGGTATATAAGGATTGACTGAAACACTGAGGTCCTGTTTTTGAGAGCCTATTAATAATGCAGTAGAGATTAAGCAACTTGGAAAGATGTTCAAATAGTGGTTTGAAAATAATATAGTGCAGAATTAAGAGTGAATTTGCAAAGCATAACACCAAGATGACAGCATATAATGACCAGTGCTAAACATATGCAGAACATGGAAAAGTTAATGTACTTCAAAGTACAGTCTCATGTTGTATAACCTTAATTCTATGTGACTGTATCATTTACTTTTACTGAGAATATTTCTATATTTTAGGAACTCACTTTTTATTTGTGTATACTCTGCACCCAGAATATAAATACATGTTAGGATAAATGAGTCATCCAAAGATGTCATAAAATCATGTTGTAGGTAAATACCTTATTTTACATTATTTCATGCACCAGAAAGCCTATGGCCTCTAGGGCAAATTATCCAGGTTTGGGGATTACAAGCAAAAGTAATAAAGAAATCCAGGAACAATATATGCAAAGATCTCATTTCATGATGAATTGGAGCCTGAATTTCCAAAGCAGTGGAATTAAAAATTACAAAGCACTAGAAGGGGACAGTTAATTTCTCCCCATGATTCATCATGAAAATTACAAAATACATTTATCATCAAGGGAAAGACAGTTGTGTAAAAAATGGACAAAGGCTTTTTGCTGGGATGTTGTTAGATCATCCACCAAGTCAAAACAGTTGTACATTTTGTTAACGTATTACTGGAATAAAATAATGCTGCACATTTAACACTGGATTATAGGGCCTGCTGCCAACATTTGGAGCTCTGATTACAAGATGCAAGTTTAAGTAGTTTCTCACTGATTTATGTCTGATACATTATAATTCACTGACTGAGAGGGTAAGCAACTAGATTTCTTAATTGGACAGTAAAATGCATTTTTTTGTTCTTTCATTTTAGTACTTTTAAATTTTGAGGCTAAGGTAAAATAATATATAATATGATAAAATGAATATTATTTAAAGATTTAAAATATTGGATAGGGAACTTAGTGCAATATCCAATAATTCTTATTGCCAAACAATCATAACTAAAGGGATGTAAATTAAATTGTGTAAGTTAACAAGGCTTATAATAAACACTATTTTTATATGTAGCAAGTCAGTTCATATTTTTAAAAACGACTAAAATATAAAGATCTTCTCTTATAGCAAGCGGTGTTATATATCATCATAAAAACCCAGATGACATTGCACTTTTATATTAGGACAAATTCACTATTTAGGTTATTTTATGGATTTTAATGTCCCACCAATTGTTCAAATATCTGTTCCCCCACCCAACTATCTATAGTCTTCTAAATTACATTACATTTCTCAAAATATTAATATGGAAATACCTGTATCTTTATATTTGACTAGAATAGATTAAATGAACAAGAGATGAAATTTTACATAACCATTGATATTTTTATTTCAGATACTTCCTTCCATTAATTGAGGTCATTATGATATTAGAAGAAACCCTCATTTTAACAAAACACAGGATTTACTGGATTGACTAATACTATCTAACAGCTTGACTTTGAGGAATTAGCTTAACTGTCAGTCAAGAATTAAACCATATACTTTTGTGTCCAGTTGTCTATTCTGAGTACCCAGAGTGCAGAGGGAATAGGAAGCAGGAAGGGAAGAGTCAAGAGCTCCAAAATAGATCATGAGAAAAAACCAAATCCACGTGGAGTCACGTGGGGCCAGTTTCAGACAGCGTGAAGAGTAAATGGGATGGGAATTGGAAACGAGGCAGTCATCGACAATGTGAACAGGTAGAGTTCGAACAATTGTCTATGGGACGTTACAAAGGAAAGTGAATCGGCCTGCACTGGCGAAACTAATTTAGCAAGAATATAGAGGCTAACATCTTTCTGTCCTCTGGATGAAATACAAAATATTTCTTTCTCTGCTTCCTGTATACAGGAGACCTGAGGCCACAGAAAGTGAATGTTTCCAAGAGACTTGGAAAGAAATGAGTTAGAATGTCTCTTCCACTGAAAGACCTGCCGATAGTGTTTCAGAGATATGGACGGGTCAGAAATTCTCCAGGGTCTTCGACCATCTGTGTAAAAGACGATTTCAGAATCTTGCAGGTAGAGCAATGGTACCAGCAGCCTCCTAGATGAGATTCCTACTTGATGCAGGGTCGGAATAGACAGGAAAGCTTATAGATGAATCAGTAGATGTTCCTTGTAGAAACAACCTCATGATGAAATGTGTCATTAGTAAAATAAAACTAAATTTTTACGTTGATTGCTGTCTATTTCACTTCATAGTAACGTGAAGTCTGGACCTGGTCTGCTAAATGCTCTGTGGGTTGGTCCTTGCTTCAGGCTTGGCCTCATCACTTATAACTCCCCCTCTGCTCTCTCCTCTCTGCTCCAGTCACTCTAGCCCTTATTCCAGGTGTTTGTTCAAATATCATTTATCAAGACAATGACAACTCTATCTAAAATAGAGGGCAGCCCTCTCCCAATTACTCATCCTGCTTTATTTTTCTCCACAGCATTTAAAACTCCTGGTCTTATAATATATTATTTTGCTTACTGTTTTCCTCTAGTAAATTGTAAGTCCAAGGAAAGCAAAAAAGATGTTTGTCCCGTTTTATTTACTGCTCTGTGCATAGGTACTAAATTATTCTCTGAATTAAATAGACTTCAGTTATCTTTTTTTCCTTTTCTTTAACAAAATATATTAGGTATATGAATTTGAAAAATAGTAAACTCAGTGGGTAAAAGCTTTGTGTGTAAGTGTTGATTTATGACCAGCTTTGGGTGAGAAAGATGCTACTTGGTGAAATTAGCCTAAGTGATTAGACAATACGTTCATTCCTAGATCCTCACCAGTTTTAGCACCATAGTAGCCCTCAAATTAGTTTATAACACACATATTTTCTTAGTAATTAGAATAACATTTCTTTTACAGGTTGGCTAAGCTTTACATTTCTAAAAAAAATAGAATTTTTGTACTCTGACATCTTGTCTTACACTAGATAGGTCAAAACAGCATCAGCAGACTATCAATTGATTTTTTTCAGGCAATAGTAAAACTTACAATTGAAATTGATGTATTTAGGTTACATCACACCTCCATAAAGAAGTAAAGAAGTAGAAACAAGCCCAGCTGGTGTGGCTCAGTGGTTGAGCGTCAACCCATACACCGAGAGGTCGCTGGTTCAATTCCCAGTCAGGGCACATGCCCAGCTTGTAGGCCCGATCCCCAGTGTGGGGCATGCAAGAGGTGGCCAATCAATGTTCTCTCTCATCAATGTCTCTATCTCTGTCCTTCTCCCTTCCTCTTTCTCTAAAATCAATAAAGAAACATTACTTTAAAAAAAAGAAGTAGAAACAAGAAAATTGATTGCCTGAATCCTTATTATCCATGGTAAGACATAGAGTTCAAATAGAGGAAAATGTATTCTGTTTAAAATTATATTCTACATGCCTAATGCTTGAAAATTATTCAACAATGAATCTTTTAATAATTACATAGATAAATATTTTTCAGTTTTTTAGTTTATAATCTATTTTTAAATTAGAAACAAATCCTCTAATAGCTCAACATAATTTCTAATTATTGTAAATCACATTTTAGATTGAAAAATATGTTATTCTTTTTTTGTTCTTTCATATTTTTATTGAATTTATTGAGATTACATTGGTTAATAAAACTATATAGATATTAAGTGTACAATTCTATAATATGTCATCTGTATATTTTATTGTGTGTTCACCACCCAAAGTCTAGTCTCCTTCCATCACCATTTATTTTGTGTTTGTTCCACAGTGACTTGCTGGCAAACCACTAATTATAGGATACTGTTCTCGTTCTGAAGGGAATATAAAAAATGAACAAATATGGCCCCCCAAAAAATGTAAAGTAAAACATATTCTCTTCTGTGATCATTGCACAAGAAGGAGGGAGGGAGGGATAGATGACAGAACTCTATGAGGCTATGCTATTCTCACACTCAAATATCTTATAAAACAATCATCTTGATCCATATTTTTTAGCTTGTAGTTCAATATTATATAATAGTTCATTATTAGATACTTTTATAGATAACTTTTACTCAGCTTTTTTTGTTTAGGTGTAATTGAGTCTTTTGGAATACAGTTTTTATGAAGAACTCTTTTATTAGACTTTTCAGTTAAATTTTGAGTGCTTTTTTCTTTATTTGGGCTCAGATAAAATACAGTATAGGCACTGGTATTCACTGTTAGCAATTCTGCTGTGGAGTTAGTCACCATTGTTGGCTACAGATGGTATTTGTGCAATCAAATCCTCAAACATCTTGAATGCAATGTGACCATGTCTATATTGACAACATCAAGTATTTTCTAGCTGACTATAGCACCGAATTAACAAAAACAAGAGGAAGTGTGTTGATATCTTTTAGATTCCAAATGAAAGATGCTTGTGTTGAAATGAAACTTTGATTTATTCCCCCAACACATGTGCTTTCTCAAAAATACTTTGTCCCTATGAGTGTTTGCTAATGCCATCATCAATGAGAAGGACTGATCACTATAGAAAGAAAATGAATATCCTTATTACTTTAGAGTGAACCATGAATGATATTCAATAAATGAGCTCTGCCTTTTTACACAGAAAACTACTAGTCTGCACCATATGAAATCGTCACTTTTTTGTAGGTTAAAAGTTGTGTATCGACAATTTCATATGGTTCGAGGAAATTACTTTCAACCTGCTTCTAAGGAAGTTAGTCATTATTAAAGATGTTCAAAATACTGAAGGCATTATGAATGATCTCTGTTGAGAAATTCAATATAAGGCATCTTGAAATATACCACATATTAACTTCAAGGTTTCCATTTGTAAACATAATGATAAAGCTGAGCCTAGAACTATAAATTTCATTATTTACTTTACCTTCATCTAAAATATGATGACCTTGGCCAAATTAATTAATTCACAGGGAAGCATTAATGACTTCATCTGTTAAATGACAAGGGAGCTATATAATATTTTTAAAAGGCGGATAATCAAAGCATCAAATATTGGTATTTTTAAGAATAAGTATTAGAGTTACCCCATAACTTTGGTATTTTTGATATTCTTGGAAATCATATCATTTCAGACCTCACTATTGAACATGAACTAAGAAGAGCTGGGGAATTACTAATTTTTCCTACTCTTTTCTCCTTGTAAATTTTCACTACTGTTTGTCATACAATGGATAGAGGATGTCACTCTCAGGTTAATGGAAAAGTCATGAAAAACAGTATATTATTCATCTTGTGTTGTTTCTGTTATAGGACGCAATTATGTGTTTTAGTTTTAAATATATTTGGTTGAGCTATTGACCCATCTTAGTTAAAGACATCGAAAGCCTGTAAGCCTTGTGATATACTAAGGATAAGATTGCTTTAAAAAAATTAAAAAACAAAACAAAACAAAAACAAACCCTGCCTTATTAGATAATTTTGAAAGAAAAAACACTATTATATATATTTAGGTTTTGAATCCACTAGGCGACCTTTTGTCTTATTCCCTGTCTTGCAACAGTCACAATAAGAAAATAAATAAATAAATGAGTAAAATAAAATTGAAGACTGTGTGAACTTTCTCTACATCAAAACCATAAAGTGTCAAAGGGCAGGATCCAACACAAGGAGCTAAGAATTCATGTTTTCACAGAAACCCTTTGTTCTAATGACTAATTGAAAAGATTGCAAGTTTAGGAAATTAATTTAAATTTAATTTGACCACGTTACTTCTTGGTTGGCTCATAATTCTCTTCAAGTGATTTTATAAATAATTATTTCAAATGCTGCATTTTGCTCTACATCATGAAGTAACTAAATTAAGAATTTAAATTATGCTGCTTTAATATTTACAGTTAATCACATTTTTCTTCATGAATAGCTTTTAATTGGGAATTTGAGCTTAAATTTAATAGTAAAAAGCTGAGCTGATTTGAATTATTGTTGAAAGATCTCTTCAATTTAATTATTCATTAAATAAAATAATATAGTTTTAAACAGTATCCCTTAAATGGTTTTATGCCCTAATACATTTTGTGTGGTCTGTCTATGGTCTCTAGATTATTGTAAAGCTTCCTCAGTATTTTTACTTAGTTTATAAAAAGATACCATTTTAAAGATCTTTTCCAGATCCACACATTATAAATGAAAACAAATAATTGCAATGTTATAATGTTCATATTATAATCCTACCTAATGGTGTTATAAATTTACCAAATAAATAGGAGAGTCTGGGAATTAAACATTTCTGGTGCCTTGACATTTAAGAAGTATTTGAAAGCATTTTAGAAGATGCGGGCGATGGGCAGGTTGGAAAAGAGAAAGTTTGAAGAAAATCTCTATGTTCAGAGATACTGTGGAGCACCAATAATTACAATCTGCAAATTTGTGATAATATATTATTTTGAAAATAGTCCTCTTGAGAATTAAAACACATTTGAGTTGGGAAATGCAGTTTGTAGGAATAGCATAGAGGAAGTAAATTGGAATACATGCCTGTGTGCCGTCATGGAATCTGATTATCATAAGGTCTTTAGATTGGTAGATGGGGGCATGAAGCCTCAGAACTGGGGTAGACACTTAGTGTTGCTGCTGATTAGCTGGAGAACTTTAGAAAAATCAGTTACCACCTTTGAATCTCAGTGTCTTTATCATATCCAAATTATATGCTATCTCCTCCACTAAACATTTTTTAAATTCCCATAGCTAAACTTTCTCTCCTATGAAATTCCAGGACACATGTTTCTGTGTCCCTCATTGTATTTGTTGCATTCAACTTGTCTTATACTTTTTAAAGCATGTGTTTTTATGCATGACTCCACTGGAAAATGAACTTCTTGGGAGGAAGTTCCATTTTTACACACCTTTATGCTCTGTAAAATATATAACACAATTTCCTGAAAGTAGTTGATACCTATCTGCTTTAAAAGCAACTTGGTTACTTACTTAAAATGCAGATCCGAGAGATTAGCTCTCTAGTATCGTGCTGTGCAATGCAGTAGTTACTAGCCAAGTGTGTATTTATTGAGCACTTGAGGTATGCCTAGTCCTAATAGAGATGCTCTGTAGTTGTAAAATACACACCCGACTTCAAAGACTTAGTACAAAAACTGTAAAATGTTTTATTAATGATATTTATGTGTTAATTGTACATTGCAATGCTAATATTTTGAATATTTTAGAGTAAATAAAATATTTAAAAATTAATTTCACCTATTTCCTTTAAAAAAATTTCTTTTTCATTTATTGGTTTTAGAGAGAGAGGAAGTGAGAGGGAGAGAGAGATAGAAACGTCAATGAGAGAGAACATCGATTGGCCACCTTCTGCATGCCCCACACTGGGGATTTGGGCCCACACCCTGGGCATGTGTCATGACCGGGAATCGAACTGGTGACCTCTTGGTGCATGGATCGATGCTCAACCACTGAGCCACACCAGCCAGACTCCTTTTAATTTCTTAATGTGGCTTTAAAAATATCTTTTAAATTACCTACATGTTCCTCATTATATTTCTTTAGGACAACACTAGTTTAGAGATTTTTGATTCAGTAGAATACTGTGCATTATTTTTTTTAACAAGACCCTCAGGTGAATCCAATGTATACAAACATTTAAACATTTTCAGGTTGGCACATTCAGTACACATAGTAGACAATCAACAAGTGATGGTGGTGGTGGTACTCATCATCTCGTTAGTGTGATAATATTATCATGTGAGTAAATTCTATCAGTGAATGGCAGTCCTTACATTTGGCACTTCTGATTTTATATACCAGTAAGGGAAAAAAAGAAAAAAAAAGGTGGCCACCATTCCCAATGGCATGCTAATGAATGACAAAGATTATTTGAGGTCATTAAAAACAATTAGCACCTTGTTCGCTATAGTAAACAGGAGCTCTGTTTTCAGTACATGTTTCTTGCCAGCTTCAAATGAGAGGCTGGTATCCTAGGAAAAGACCAGCCAGAGGAAGGTAGAACTTAAAAAAAAAAAAATGTGCTTGAGTACTTGGCTGTTAAAGTTAGGTAGTGAGTAAGCCTGATTAATTTGCACATTGATCCATTTTTGGTGTAAATTGGATAATTTCAATGGATTGTTGAAGGAGCAAGGAATAAGGATAAAGCATACATGAAATTTTGAATCAGGAAAAACCAAGAGTGCATTATTTTCCCTGTATGCAAAGAGTAACAAAATGGAATATTAAAACAAAAATACATTTAGAATTAATTCAATGAAAAATAGGGTTTACACTAGTCTCAATTTATAAAGTTGCAGCTTCAGTTCATTCTGACATCCAGATATAAAAGAAAGCAAAACATTATACAGCAGAATGTAGTTAATGAAGCTTTTAGGGAAGGAAACACACCTATTTAAAAGCTTTTCTCTTTATTCTGATTTTTCCCTACAAACAAACAAAAATTTCCATTCCTGAACAGTAGCTAGGTTAAAAATCACCCACAGGACAGTTATATTTACCCTTGGATTCTGGCTGAAGCATAGTAGATAGATTTTTAAAAATAAAATAAACAAGATGTACTCATATATCATTGAATACATCCTTTTCCCTTTAAACAATCCCTTAAAAAAAACAAAACAAAACAAAAAACTACTTTGCTATCTTTGCAAATAAGAGTGGGGGTGGGGATGCAAAGAACCCTTTAGTGTTTTAGATTCCCCACAAGGCTTACTGAGAATGACTTAATAGCCTTCTGAGAGAACTGAGGTTGCATTTTGTGCCCTGGTGAATTTAAATCCAGGTCACAGAGATGTTAAATAGCAAATGACACATTTGCTGTGCCACCCAGCTGCCTCCTCTAATGCACCAGGACTGCCTTCTGAACAAAGTCAGCATGTCAATGTTAGACTCTGTGCAAGGGGTTTTGTTGATCCGGGTGATACTAAAAGAAGAAATTCTGCCCACAATTAAAAAGCTACTTAGCTCAATTGCTAATTCACCCCTGAAGTGTCAAATAAATGACTTGCCTTTCTGAAGGAGCCATAACCCTGCACCTCATGAGTGAAAAATTTTCAAGCTAATCAATGAGTCAGACTTGAGATTGAAATATTTGTGGAGGGAGGATGCTCCCTATTCTAGATGACAGAGGTCACAGGCTATCGTCATCAGGCTACTGTCATTAATCTTTTCAAAAGATGTTTTGCCTCAAGAAGAGCTTTTTAAAACAAAGTTATAATCATGGTTAGTTTGTGGTTGTGCATGAAGAATTGTCTTTATTGATGAAATCCTAATAGGTTATCACTTTTATTATACCTCAATTTCACAAGTGCTTTCTTCAAAATACTCTCACTGGTATATCCCCTTTCTGTGGATCAAAGTCATATCACTGATTAATTCCTAAATTAAAATTGAGAGCCAGATAATCTGTGAAGGGCAAGAACTGAAGACTTTCATTCTTGATGTCCTGGAGAGGCACAGCATTGGAATCACCGGAAGAGAAGATGGAATTTGTCAAGTTATAGGAAGACAAAACTTAGCTAAGGAGATTTCTTACTCGTTAGACCCGTTACTGTCTCTTAACTGTGACTGAGATCTCTTGACTTAGCAAGTATTTGAACCCTAGTAAAGCTATTCCTTGACATGGCTGCACAAGAGAATAAGCTGGGGAATGTCACACGCACGTATTCTGGAACCATCCTGACTACTAATTGATTTCTGCGCTTAGAGCCTCATGTATAAAATTCTTTGCATGATTCTGTTGTACAGCCAGACTGGGGAAATCTCTGACCTGTTCTGTGTGATTGTTGTTCATCTGCAAAGACACATGAGCAGTCTCATCAAACCAAACCCAGATTTCTTGACCCTGTAGGATAAAAGTTACTTTGCAAGGTAAAGTATAGAATAAAATGTATTGTGAAAACAATATATGTACATTGATGTATATACAAAACAATACTCCCTTCAGGTACACTATTGAGTATCGTATACAAATGTTTATTTCAAATCAAAGAACATCTTCAGAAGTGTCTTCTAGAGTGATCACTTTTATGCCCATCAAAAATAGGAAGAAGTATTTTCTCAATTAATATAGTCTTTCCTGTTTACATGTTATCTTTGGGGCAGGATACTAAAGAACTTTCTGCATTTAGGAAAATCACTCTATTCTAAATAGACTTCTGATTTTAATATTTTACGGAGAGCTGTGAGATGTGGTAGAGGGGTAAACTATTTTACTCATTCTTTGGACAATATTTATCTGCACTCCATCCTTTCTATGTGCAAAGCACAAAACCCAATGCTTTGAAGAGCATAAAATTTGGATCACATATTTATATATTTATTTTGCCCACACAGAATTTATAGTCTTTTAGGGGAGATAAGCCATATACATAAATTTCTGTACTACAGCAAAAAGCATAAACCATGAAAGAAAAGACTGATCAATTTGATGACATAAATATTTAAAATTTCTGGGCATCAAAAGGTACTACTTTATTACCATGAAAATATAAGTTGAAGATATGAGAAAATATTTTCAGTTAATAAAAGTGACATAGGAATAAAATCCAGAATATGTAAAGAACTGTCAAAAATGAATAAGAAAAAGACCAACTTACACATTAGAAAACAAGGTAAAAATATGACCAGGTAATGAATGGAAATTGAATTGCCGGTAACACATAAAAAATTTATTCTAACTCAGTAGTCATCAGAAAAATATAAATTAAAACCATAAGATACAACAAACATCAGTTTTGCAAAAAAGTTAAGTCTGATAATACCAGTATTAGAATGTAAAGCTCTGGGAATCCATACATACTTTTGGTGGAATTGTAAATTGGTGCAACCGTTACGAAGAACAGCAGTTTGACATTATCTACTTAACTTGAAATTAAATTTTATTCTTAGTCTTATGCCTGTATTAATTAGTGTTCTAGCTGGAAATAAGAGGCTCACTGAAATCAGATAACTTAGGAGAATTTCATAAAAGGACTATCTACAAGGTTTTGGGCAGGCTTCAGAAAAATCAAGAAAGGATTTTGGTATTCCAGAACTAATGTCAGCAGGGTGCACTACCAGCTCTAGACTGGAAAGTATGGATCGATGGTTACTGGAAGCAGAAGAAAGTGTGATGTCTGTAAGAGAATGTTGCTCAACAGGAGCTGTGGTTCTCCATTAGGGATAACAGTCAGAGGTGACTCAGGAGGGAGGGAACCTAGGGACTGAATAACTCAGACTCATTCAATATCCTATTTCCCTTTGACAAACCAGCAGCCAGAGCAAGGGCATGCATCGGTGACTTCTGTAAGTGTCAGGCTGCCAGGGCACAAAGCAGGGTGGGGACCTGGGGGGGACCACTGGAAAAATTCAGTACAATCCATAGGAAAATCCTCACTTAAATATACACATATACAGAACGTCCATATTAGAAATGTTTATAATGCAAAAAATAGATATGCCCACATAGCCATAAACATGCAACCCTCCCACAAAGAGTTTTGAGAGGATAGTAAAGCAAGACACAGAAAATACATAAAGTATGTTACAATTTATCATGTAAAAATATTATGTGGTAGTCAAAGAAGACATAAAAGTACAGAGAAATTCAGGGAAATGATGAATGACATATTTATGAGAGAGGTTACCTCAGAGGAAGGGAGAGAGATGCAGTCTTTGGTATATATTTACACTAAAAAATTATGAGTTGTTCATCAAAAACTCAAATTTAACTGTGTATTCTCCATTTTATATGTCAACCTTGGTCAGGAAGAGCTATATCGTAGCTTCAGATGACTATCCAGTCTTTTGTAATGTTCTCTGCTATTATAGTCTCTTGATGAGCAAGATTTGTATTTCTTACTTGGGCAATGGGAACACAGGTATTCTTTTTTTAATTCTTTATATATAGCTTTCTATATGTGCGAAATATGCCATAACTAATATTGAAAATATCTTTTCAACAAAATAAGAACTGAATCATATCATAGGAAAGGTCCTCTGGATAAAGTACTTTAGGAGGTTAGAACAGATAACTCATTTCCAGTGGAGGGCTTACAGAGGCTCAAAATCTTGAGTTATGAATAAGATAAAGAAGGTCAGTATATTCTTGGCAAAGGCCCTATATGAAGAAAAACATGAAGTCATGAGCGCACGAGAGTATAATGAAAACAGTAATTATAATGATAATGATTAAAATAATACACAATGTACATGTTGTTTTAAATAGCTTCTCTTGAGTGCAGTGTGCCAAACAATATTTTAGGGTTTTTTGTATGTTTCACTTCATTTAATACTCACAAAAACCCTTTGAAATAAGCACTATAATTTTCCCACTTTACAAAATAGCTTTAAAGATAGCTATTAGGTAAGCCCGGCCAGTTTGGCTCAGTGGTTGAGCATCTACCCATGCACCAAGAGGTTGCCAGTTCGATTCCCAGTCAGGGCACATGCCCAGGTTGTGGGCCCAATCCCCAGTGGGGGGCATGCAGGAAGCAGCCAATTGATGTTCTCTCTCATCAATGTTTCTATCTCTCTCTCCCTCTCCCTTCCTCTCTCTCTAAAATTAAAGAAAAAAAAGTTAAGAAAAGGTATTAGGTAATCTTTGCAAGTCCAACAGATAGTAAGTGGCAGAGGCAACGTTTGATCCCTATTTGTGAGGGTTCACACCTGTAACCGCACACTCACCCATGATAACTGCTGCATCTGGTCATAAGGTAGACTGCATCTGCCCTGTGCTAACCACTCTTCTCTGTGTGCTTTATGAGTTTCCTTATTCGATTCTTACAACAACCTTATGAGTGAGGTACCATCCAACTTTGTAAGATGAAGCAAAGTAACTTGCCCAAGAACCACTGACTGCAAAAGAGCAGAATTTTATTTTAAACCGGTCCTACTGGACTCCAAACCCAGTTAACCAAGGAAGCTTTTAAATTTAGGTAATATCAATGGTAAGGTGAAGAGGAATAATAGAAGAGACATTCTTCAAAATAGATGCTGGGCATCAAATAATGAAGTAAAACTCAGACTTTCTTCTTTCATGAAATCGTCAACCTTTAGAGTTAATGAATTTATATCATTTAAATATTTTGAAGTGAGCTGACTCATCGGAATACAAGGTAAAAAAACAAAAAAACAACAACATAAGAAACTTCTTAGATAGCTCAATTCTCTAAGGACAGGCTATCCTTTAAAGATATTTCTTTATAAAGAGTACTTTCATTGAAACTTAAAAACTTCCACACATAATAAACTTATTTTTTTTCAGTAGTAAGGCATGTATTGACCAACTTTGAAAGAAAATGTCTTGGATACATATCCACGTATAGATGAGTAAGAGAATAATTGTTTTAACAGTAATGCTTTTTAAGTGCTATTTGCGATTCCCTACTGACCTTAGGAAATATGTTTCAGGATTGCATATCCAGAACTTCCATTCATCATCTGTCACTTCAAAGTGTTTCTCCTAAAGCCCCAATCTTGAAACAGACGCCTTTAGTCCCAGATGATTTCCACACCTCTGTTTTCAGAAGCAGTTTCTACATTGAAAATTCAAAGTGAGGAAACCAAGAAAAACCATGTTCCACTATGTACTGCAGCAAACCTATCCATTAATTTGTAGTTTTATCTCAAGGTATCTCTATCGGAACATGTGCCATGTTTGTTTGGTGAACATGTTTTCTTCTGTACAATACATTAGCTCTTTTTAATGAAAACTCATCTATTATCTAGGTTAGTAAACATACCCCCGTGTTTTAGAGATACTTTAACTTTCTGGCTAACAAAAACGTAATTATCCAATTGTCTATAGATAATGTGAGCTGATGCTAATTTAGTTAACATGCTTTTCGTTTGTGTTTTCGTTTGTTTACTTTGAGCAACAATGATAACTATTTGAATCATTTAGCAATTATTTGCAAATGGGTTTGGATCTTCATTTTGCTCCATTTTTAAATGCTGTGCTTCACTTATATAAAAACAATCAAATGTATCACTTCAGGTTTTAAATTTTTATGTATAGTTGTTGAGGCAATAATGTAATAACAAAATTAATATCGGTGCTCAAGTTAGTGAGTTAAGTGACATAAAGGAGTAATCAGAGGAAAAAAACCTAAAGATAAGTGAAAATACAAATATATTGCCATATTCAGGGGTTATCACTAAGTGACAACAACATTTAGAGAGGTGATGACTTTCTATTTTAGTAATATTTACATTCTAGACTTTTTTATACAGAAATGGGGTCTTGATTTTTTTTAATTAATTTATTTTTGTTACAGATGTTTCTCCTTTTTTCCCCATTGACACCCTCCTCCCCATCCCCCCCACCCCATCCCCAGCTTTGTTGTCCATGTCCATCGGTTATGCGTACATGCATATAAGTTATGTGGTTTATCTCTTCCCTCTCCCTCACCCCCTCTTCTGAGGATTGTCAATCTGTACCCTACTTCCACGTCTCTGGGTCTACCCTGTTCCTCAGACTGTTATGTTCATTATATTCCACAAATAAGTGAGATCATGTGATATTTGTCTTTCTCTGCTTGGCTTGTTTCACTTAGGATAATACTCTCCAGGTCCCTCCATGTCGTCTCAAAGGATAAGAGATCTTTCTTTCTTACAGCTGCATAGTACTCCATTGTGTATATGTACCACAGCTTTTTTATCCATTCGTCTACTGATGGACACTTGGGCTGTTTCCAGATCTTAGCTATTGTAAATAGTGCTGCTATGAACATGGGTGATCCCACTTCTAGGAATATACCCTAAGAAGCCTGAAACACCAATCAGAAAGAATATAAGGGGTCTTGATTTTATATACAGGGTTTGGCAAAAGCAGGTTTTCTGCTGTGCGTATGCAGAGCACAAAGTTAATAAAGCTATTGTAATCATCGTAACCTATATGTCTTTCTCTGTACGAGCAACTGTAAGCTTACTTTTGCCCACCTGTATTTGGCATCTTGCACCTCATCTCCCACTTGGCCCTATTCAACTCAATATTTAATACTTTAAGCAGACACATTTTATGGACTTGGTGGGGACACCAACCTGTTCCTTTGCTTGTCAAAGAATTAGACATTCAGTACATCTCTGCATAACGAAACTCCAAATATTAGTTAACTGCAATTCCTTCGTTAAGATTTTTGTTTTCTTCTTCTCTTAAAAATATAGATTATCACCTGGCCATCATGGCTCAGTGGTTGAGCGTCGACCCATGCACCAAGAGGTCTCTGGTTCGATTTCTGGTCAGGGCACATGCCCAGGTTGTAGGCCCAATCCCCAGTGGGGGGCATGCAGGAGGCAGCCAATCGATGTTCTCTCTCATCGATGTTTTTATCTCTCTCTCCTTCTTCCTTCCTCTCTCTCTAAAACAATAAAGGAAAAAAATATCTATATAGGTTATCAAAAGTTAAGTATTTAGTGTGGTAGTTTTAAATTCAAAAGGGAAAGAAAATAAATTGAAAGAGAATAGAAGATACAGTTGTTCAAACAGAAAGATGAAATTTCTAAGGAAAAGTATGTTTAATGTTCATTTTATTATCCCAAATTCTACACAGTGCTATGAATGCTCATCAAAGAGACATTCTCATTGCTCATTTGAACTTCCCTTGAAGTTTTTATTAAAATGTCCTTGATATGCTTTCATTTTCAAATGCTCTAACATATAATTGAAGCTATGTTTAAACTTTTTTCTTTATTTCTACAGAAATAATCCACACCTTCCTTAATGAACATGAAATACTTCATTCAGTCCATGGAATATATTGTTACCTGATAATAATTTAGTTTTAAAGATTTTAAGTGAACTTCAGTAAGTAAAAACACTCTTTAATATTACTGTCATCTACAAAAAAAATGTCAGCTTAAAAATTAGATGGATTTTTTTAAAAAAACAGCATATAGAACTGGAATGATATTTTAAAATATTTTCAGAAGTTAATTTGGAAAATAAGATAAATTATTTAACATTAATGCCCACCTAGAAAATATGTTGATCTTAAGGAATTATAAGCAAATATTATAAAGTACTTTGTAAAATAAACATAACAAATTGAAAGATTATAACAATAGCTAGTCATTACCCAAACTTACAGCTAAAATTGATGTCTAGATTTAGACATGCAAGTATGTATTTTAACCACACAGTTCCTTAACAGAGTCAGTTAGCCCTTCTTTTGATAAAGTTCCTTTATTTTGCTTAAAGATCTTGAATTTGCTGAGTTCCATTCTTATTGAATATAGTGATTGACTTATAGGAAGAAGAATTACATTGTCTCTTTTTTTTTATGGGGTTTAAAAATGCGCCTCTCATTCTCTACTAAAATGCATATCCTTATTATGAGTTATAAAAGAGAGAACAGAAGAAAGGTGTGGGATATGGAGAGATTTACTCCTCTATTTTTACTCTCTCATCATAAATCCTGGCACAATTAGCTTTTCAATGACACAGAATTATAGGATATGCCATTATTTTAGCAAATTCATTTTGGTCAGATAGAGTAGTTTGTTTTGTTTTTAATAGCAATACATTTTTTTAAATAGCTGATATTCTGAGTAAGTTTTAAATCCATGCCTCTATAATGCTTTTATATTTATATTTTGGTAAATTTCTGAATGACTAATTCCATCAGGAATTTGGGGGTATGCAGATATGTTGAAAGCAGAACTATAAGGGCTGTACCTTACATACCTGCAACCAGGTCTGTGACTTTCCTCAATATTGCGGCAGGTACTTAAGACACTAACACCTATTGGGACAAGGACAATCGTTTCGTAGGTCTGTTTTCTTCTGCACAATACATTAGTATTTTTTTGTAGGTCTTGCTTATAATGGGCAACAAATCATTTAGCAAAAATAATATGCTATGAGTGGGAATAGTGAGAACATGAGCATTTCCCTTCAGAATATCTAAAATTTTCCATGAGAATGTCTTGCATTTTGAGTATTTTATTACCTTTTATGTAATTAAATGTGTTTGCATGAGTGTAATTTATACTTTTACTTCTCCAATTATCAATATCAAAGATTAAATTGAATCTTTTAAATTTTCTCCATATTATATGAAAAATTATATATTCATTTTTATCCTACCCATCATTTACCAATATTTGTAAATACAATCTGTTTTTAGACCTTCTGTTGTTATTATATTTATATTGTGTCTTCTCTTTTAGGAATGATTTTGACACAATGGATTTCACTTGACAATCACATTTATAAGTAGTAGTTTATACTTAGCATTGAGATTAACTGGTGGCAATGCTCATAACCAGTTCTTCTAATACATAAGTGTCCATTTTTGTACTCTTAAATTAAATTATTAGCTAGGTAAAATATTTATTTATACACTGTTTTTCAAGAAGTGTAAATGCAACATCAATAATCATCATAGAGACACAAACTAAAATGACAATGAGGTATCACCTCACACCTGCCAGAATGGCTGCCATCAACAAATCGTCAAACAATAAGTGCTGGTAAAGATGTGGAGAAAAGGGGACTCTAGTACATTGCTGGTGGGAATGCAGACTAGTACTGTCACTATGGAAAACAATATGGTGTTGACTCAAAAATTTAAAAATGGAACTGCCATTTGACCCAGTGATCCCACTCCAAGAAATATATCCTTAGAGCCTGAAACACCAATTAGAAAAAAAATACTCACCCCGATGTTCATAGCAGCATTATTTATAATAGCTAAGATCTGGAAACAGCCCAAGCGTCCATCAGTAGATGAGTGGATAAAAAAGCTGTGGTACATATACACAATGGAATACTATGCAGCTGTAAGAAAGAAAGATCTCTTACCCTTTGAGATAGCATGGAGGGGACCTGGAGAGTATTATACTAACTGAAAGATTAGTGTCACATGATTTCACTTATTTGTGGAATACAATGAACAAAATAAGCTGATGAACAAAATAGGTCCAAAGACATGGAGGTAAGGAACGAACTGACAAACCTCAGAGGGAAGGGAGGTGGGTGGAGCAGGAAGAGATAAACAAAAGAACTGATATGCATATATGTATAACCAATGGACACAGATACCAACCAGTATGGCGAAGGCGGGGTGGGGGGGAGATTAGGAGTAGCAGGGAGGAGGGTGTCAAAGGGGGGAAAAGGAGGGATACCTGCAATAAAAAAATTAGTAAATTAAGTATTAAAAAAAGTGTAAATGAATGGCAAGCTTTGCAAGCTCTTGAAACTCAGAACGTTATTTACTAATATGAAAAGCACCTGGGTCTGACATAAAGTTTTTGGGTTAAAACTCTTAATAATATAATAACTAATAGGTATGTGCCAAAATTATGCCAATCATTTCTACTCATTATCTATATCCTTTATCAACAATCCTGCAATATAGAGGACTTATTATTGTTATAATTTTATATAGATTAGAAAACTGACACTTAAAGAGGTTGCATGTCTTGACAAGGATCACACAGAAAGAAATGAATAAACTCACAGCTCAGTAGATATGAATTTCACTGTCTTTGAGCAGGGAACAGTGAAATCATCTTTTTAATGCTTGTTTTGTTTTAACTGACTTTTTGTGTGTGTGTCTCCCTAGATATCTGTAGTGTTTTAAAAATAATAACTATTAAAAAATATAATTAATAAACTATTTTTTCCAGACTATTTTTATATATTGCTTTACTTTTATTGAATTTTTGCCTGGAATGGAAAAGGGCTCTAATAAGTTTAGGGAACTAAATAAGTACATTGGTTGGATTCAGTAGCTTTGTGAACACAAATATATGCTAAAGTGAACTCACTTTCTCCCTCCGAAATGGTCTCCTCTTCTTTTTAGTATGTCATTCTCTTGGTAGTACTATTGCTATGACTACTGCATTATAAATAGGTGGTTTGGGCACAGATCATCTCTTTTACCTTTTTGTTTGTTTGTTTGTTTTGGTAATTTATTCTTATATTGATTTTTCTCATCTGTTTTCTACTAATCTCACTACCTTTGTCCAGACCCTCAACTTCCTCTTGTGTCACTCATATCATAAACCTGCTTTACAAATCTGGGACAAAAATGCTTAGCTTTAAATTTCAGTTTTACTATGTTACCTATGAGGGTAAGAAACAATTTTTGTTCCTTGTTAGTTTTTGAGAAGTTTCACAATCTTGATTAACGTGGCTCCCACTTTTATAATTTTTACCAAGCTACTGACATGTTTCCTTTAGTTGATTAACTTCTAAACTCTTTTATTTTATTTATTTATTTTTAAAGTTGTTTTTATTGATTTTTCTTTTTAGAGAGAGAAGTTGAGAGAGGGAGAGATAGAAACATCCATGAGAGAGAAACATCTATCTGCTGCCCCTTCACGCCCCCTACAGGGGATTGAGCCTGCAACCCCAGCATGTGCCCTGACCTGGAATCAAACGAGTGACCTCTTGGTGCATGGGACAATGCTCAACCAACTGAGCCACACCAGCTGGACTTTTCTAAACTCTTTTAAAATGTAATCCTAAATTATAATACCTGTGAAGTACAGATTAAAATAAATACATTATCATGGGTAAAAGATAATTCTTCATATACTACTTAAATCGTAAATCATGGCTTAATTTTTACTTTTAGAGTAATGTGTATTACAAGCTCTACAGTGATTAACTCTGTCACCTAATGTGAAGTCCACATTTCTCTAATTTAAGAGTCTCTTATTCTGGTGCACATCCTGTCTATCCAGTTTTAGAGTTTGTTTCCTCTGGTAGTCAGTATATTTGGCACCAGAAATATCTTAATTGTTTTACTTATTATTTTTTCACTTTTTTTTTCCTGTTAATGCTACTACCTAGAATTTCTTCCATTTTCTTCTACTTTCTTACCTCTTCCATCTACCAAATGTCATTCATTTCAATGCTTTACTCCACGATGCAGCATCTTTTGAAATGTCCTCTGATTACTCCAGACCACAAGAGCATTCCATTTTGAATGTTCCACATCTTTTATCATTTAGATTTTCTCTAAATTATTGCATTTAAAAGTGTTTCTTTAGTGGGTCAGTTTGGGTCCCGTGGTAGCAGATGAGAGGGGCTTAGACATGCAAAAGAGTTGTAGTGGGGGAGGCCCTTAGAAGGATGCAGGGAATGGAGCAGGAGGAGACAGGTAGAACCTTCAGATCACTGAGCAGCTCTAACACCAGTGAAAGAGGAGGGTGAGTAAGGAAGGTTGGATAGGAGAAACATCAGACTGCAATGCAATGCTAAGAATGTCTCAGCTAGACCAATGGTCCAGCACGTAGGTAGCCCATATGCACTCATTCATTGAGTGAGAGCTGCCTGGGGTGTGCCTCCTCCATTGCTTGAAGGCTGTGGTGGATCCTGTGTACCACACCTGTTCAAAATAATTATGTGAAAATTTGGCTGGGTTCCCATCACCGCATTTTCCCTTAGCAGTGATACAAATTGGCTGAGAATGGAAGAAAACAGACTGAAACAACATTTTGGAATTTATTCACTTTAAAAATATGGTTTATGGCTTAACTCTAGACCGAGACCTTTGATCTGCTGATCTACTATTAATAAGATTTATGATACAGATGAAGTTCATTCATTTCTGTACAACTGTGAGTTGGAGGAGGCAGAAAATGGGAAAAAAGCCTAATGCCTTTAAAAGGATTTTTTTCATAGTGATGAGTAAAATTAGGTAGCCATTATTATTAAGAATATTTAAAATGAACTATAGAGGTAACATTTTAAATTGGGTTTTATATGTTTTAATTTTAATAAATTTCAATATTTAGGCCAATTATGGATATATAATCTCATGAACTGAACTGCAGAATGTCAGCTTCAATGATAATGATAATCCTCTATAAATAATAATTAAATTCAAATATGTAGAGATGGTCATTTATCCTAGGAAAGCTAGAGTGGGACTTTTAAAGGTTACCGCTAACATTTTTGTGGTTAATAAAACATTCTCTATTATTAAATATGTTTGCAGGGGAACGACATATCCTGAGAGGTCTAGGAGTCTGTGTGGCAAACCATAGTGCATTATCCATGAAGACATTAGCATCTTGCTCATTAAAATACAGTAGAAAGTAAGGATGATGGAGAATTATAAAAAGAGAAATGTTAGCTTTAAGACATAAAATAAAGCATGAAGACGGTGGTAACTAAGGAGGAAAATAATAAGGGGCTAAGATACAGAGAAATTGTTGCCTACTTAAAAAGAGACTTGTCTTAATCTGATGACAAACAAAATTTGGAATTAAGGACCACAAAAGTATAAGGATGACAAAGAGTCCATGAAAAGCAAAGACTGGATATAACAAATCTGCCTCAAAAAATCCAACAGAAATTAATTGCATGCATTTACGAAATAATAAAAACATTTTTCAAAGATTTTTTAAAAATGTATTTATTGAGTTTTAGAGAGAGAGGAAGGGAGAGAGAGAAACATTGATTTGTTGTTCTACTTATTTATGCATTCATTGGTTGATTCCTGCATAGGAATCAAACCCGCAACCTTGGTGTATCAGGACGACACTGACCAAATGAGCTACCCGGCCAGGACAAAAGATTTACACTTATTTTTTGGCAAGTAATAGAACCCAGTTAAAGCAAATAGGGAGAATTTAAATAAGGATGCATGGTATAAACACGCATTCATGTGTGTGTATGTGTATTTCTCTGGGTATTCGAAGCAGAAAGAACTGCATGGTAGATCTCTCAGAATTCAAAAACAAAATGATGTCACTAATCCTCTGCCTGTCATTTCAACTTCTCTTCAAACATCCCCTTTATTATTTTCTCACTTTGCAGTCTAGGTCACTGTGTTTTACCATCTGTTCACATTGTGAGTGGAAGATGGCAAAGCCACAGCTTTGAAGTATCTGCTCTCTCTGATTGTTGGCTTCTCTATACCGGTTCCAAAGTCTGAGGGGGAGTTTGGGTCAAATGTAAGTCACTATAGCCCTCTAAACATAGCCATGATTGCAAGGACTCACAGTATCCCATAGCCATTGTGGCTTGCTTCTGGAGGAAGGCAGACTTTTCCAGAAAAGGCCCACACACCAAATACAGTACATGTCCACCTTGGTAAGCAACGTCTCTCTGAAGAGGAGCAAAGGTAGTGTATGTAGTGCTGTCAACATCTGGCTTTCTAACATTTTAGAGTTTAATAAACCAGTATTATCCCTTTTCAGTAAGCATGCCAAGCAGGAACATTTTCTCTAAAGTATTAAATTATAATAATAAAACCCCATAGGAATATGTTCTGTATTTTATCATCACTGTCTATGAGAAATTCTAAACAATACCAGCAATAAATACTCCTCTCTGCTAGGGTAGACCTCTTCCAACCTCTAACCTCCTTGGTATGTCATTGGCACTTTTACTGGGCTTACCTGAAGTGGAACAGAATGCCATTCTGATGTTGAAGCAGGGAGACAGAGGTGGTATATTAAAGGCATTTCTAGTCTACTTAGAGAACTCCATTGATACTTCAGTTGTGACAGAATTATGCCTGTGATTATAGCAAATAAAAAATGGATTGAAACACTTTATAATAGATGGCTTTCCCCTAGTGATTTTCAATGTTACGGAGTTTCAGTGAGCAATGACTGAAGGAGTTAGTGCGGGTTAGAGTGTCTTAACAATCTCACAGTGTCACTTGGTTAATGGTAAATCATAGTCACTATTTGGTAATTTAAATTTAAAACTATTATTCCCTATGTAAAGAATAGTACTTCTGAAAACAAACTCTTGAACAGGTCAGAACCCTAATGGGTATCCATTTATTTTACTTAGCATGGGGTTGAAAGGAGAAATGTAATATTAAAAAGCTTTCTGAAAGTGAGATGCAAATTATAACCATTTTATGAAATTGAAGTCCAAGACCCACTGTTATAACACTTTGGGATATAGAGATTTTGGAAACCTAAGTACTTGGAATCCACATAATATAAATATAGGTTAATTAGAGGCTACATATCTTTTTAAAAAGTCTATTTTTAAAATGGTTGCCTCCAAAACAAGTAAAGATAATAGATTGGAATCAAATTTAATGTAGCATTTAAGCTTTTGAACTCTCTTAGCTACTTATTTTTATTACAAATCTACAAAACTTTCTACTCTTAAAACCTAATGCTTATGCAAAATTGCACCAAATCTAGGTTTACTACATGTCATTAGTTTCTGGATCTAATTCTGATATCTTTGGGGGGAAAATAGATTGTTAAAATCAAATAAAAGAAATGTATTCTTGGACAATCTAAGCGAAATGGACAAATTTCTAGAAACACATGGTCTCCCAAAACTGAACCGGGAAGAGATAGAAAACTTGAACAGACCAATAACAATGAAGGAAATTGAAGATGTATCAAGACTCTCCCAGCAAACAAAAGCCCAGGTCCAGACAGCTTCACGGGGGAGTTTTACCGAGCATTCAAAGAAGAACTAACACCCATTCTCCTCAAACTATTCCTAAAAATTCAAGAAGAAGGAAGACTTTCAAACTTGTTTTATGAGGCCAGTATAATCCTAATTCCAAAACCAGAAAAAGACACTACAAAGAAAGAAAACTACAGGCCAATATCCCTGATGAACATAGATGCCAAAATCCTGAACAAAATACTAGGAAATCGGATCCAGCAATACATCAAAAAAATTATTCACCGTGACCAAGTGGGATTCATCCCAGGGATGCAAGGCTGGTACAATATTCGCAAATCAATAAATGTGATACACCCCATAAACAAAATGAAAGATAAAAACCACATGATCTTATCAATAGGCGCTGAAAAAGCATTCGACAAAATCCAGCACCCATTTCTGATAAAAATGCTCAGCAATGTGGGAATAGAGGGATCATATCTCGACATTATAAAGGCCATATATGAAAGACATACAGCCAACATCATACTCAATGGGCAAAAGCTAAAAGTATTTCCCTTAAGAACAGAAACAAGACAGGGATGCCCATTTTCACCACTCTTATTTAACATAGTACTGGAAGTCTTAGCCACAGCAATCAGACATGATGAAAAAATAAAAGGGAACCAAATTGGAAAGGAGGAAGTGAAACTGTCATTATTCACAGATGACATGATATTATACATAGAAAATCCTAGTGACTCCATCAAAAACCTACTAGACTTAATAAATGAATTTGGCAAAGTAGCAGGATACAAAACTGACATCAAGAAATCGATGGCATTCTTATACACCAATGATAAACTCAAAGAAAGAGAAACTAAAAAAAATACCATTTATCATTTTAGCAAAAAAATTAAGATACTTAGGAATAAACTTAACCAAAGAAGTAAAGGACCTATTTGCAGAAAACTACAGGACATTGAAAAAAGGAACAGAGGAAGATATAAAAAAGTGGAAGCACGTACATTGTTCATGAATTGGAAGAATTAACATCATTAAAATGTCCATACTACCCAAAGCAATCTATACATTCAGTGCAATCCCCATCAAAATACCAACGACATACTTCACAGAACTAGAACAAATACTTCAAAAGTTCATATGGAACCAAAAAAGACCCCGAATAGCCACAGCAATGTTGAAAAAGAAGGACAAAGTAGGCAGGATCACAATACCGGATATCAGGTTATACTACAAAGCTACTGTAATCAAAACAGCCTGGTACTGGCACAAGAACAGGCACATAGATCAATGGAATAGAACAGAGAACCCAGGAATTGACCCAAAACATTATGCTCAATTAATATTCAACAAAGGTGGCAAGAGCATACAATGGAGTAAAGGCAGCCTCTTTAATAAATGGTTTTGGGAAAATTGGACAGCTACATGAAAAAATTGAAACTAGACCATCAACTTACACCATACACAAGAATAAACTCAAAATGGATAAGAGACTTAAATGTGACTTATGAATCCATAAAACTTCTAGAAGAAAATGTAGGCAACAAAATTTCAGACATCATATGCTGCAGAATTTTCACTGATACACCACCTAAGGCAACAGAAACAAAGGAAAAAATGAACACATGGGACTACATCTAACTAAAAAGCTTCTGCACAGCAAAAGAAACAACCATCAAAATGGAAAGGGAACCCACTGTATGGGAGAGCATAATTGCCAATGATACATCAGATAAGGGGTTAATTTCCAAAATATATAGAGTGCTCATACAACTCAACAAAATGAAGACAAAGAACCCAATTAAAAAAATGGGCAGAGGAGCTAAATAGACACCTCTGCAAACAGGACATACAAATGTCCAAGAGACATATGCAAAAATGCTCAACTTCACTAATCATCAGAGAGATGCAAATTAAAACAACAATGAGGTATCACCTCACACCTGTCAGAATGGCCGCCATCAACAAAGCATCAAACAACAAGTGTTGGCAAGGGTGTGGAGAAAAGGAGACTCTAGTACACTGCTGGTGGGAATGCAGACTGGTGCAGCCACTATGGAAAACACTATGGTGTTACCTCAAAAAATTAAAAATTGAATTACCATTTCACCCAGTGATCCCACTTCTAGGAATATACCCTAAGAAGCCTGAAACACCAATCAGAAAGAATATATGTACCCCCATGTTCATAGCAGCACTATTTACAATAACTAAGATCTGGAAACAGCCCAAGTATCCATCAGTAGACGAATGGATAAAAAACCTGTGATACATATACACAATGGAGTACTATGCAGCTGCAAGAAAGAAAGATCTCTTATCCTTTGAGATGACATGGAGGGATCTGGAAAGTGTTATCCTAAGTGAAACAAGCCAAGCAGAGAAAGACAAATATCATATGATCTCACTTATTTGTGGAATATAATGAACATAACAGTCTGAAGAACAGAGTAGTCCCAGAGACATGGAAGTAGGGTATAGACTGACAATCCTCAGAAGAGGAGGTGGGGGGGAAAGAGATAAACCACATAACTTATATGCATGTACGCATAAGCAATGGACATGGACAACAAAGCTGGGGACGGGGCCGGGAGAGAGGGGGAGGAGGGTGTCAATGGAGGAAAAAGGAGAAACATCTGTAACAAAAATAATAATAAAAGAAAAAGAAATGTATTCTTGATTAAGAAAGCAATTCTGAAATATCCTTAGTAGTTGCCCAGCAGGTGTGGTTCAGTGGTTGAGCATCGACCCTTTCACCAAGAGGTCGCTGGTTTGATTCTCCGTCAGGGCACATGCCCAGGTTGTGGGCCCAGTCCCCAGTTGGGGGTGTGCAGGAGGCAGCCAATCTATGTTTCTCTCTCATCGATGTTTCTGTCTCTGTCTCCTTGTCCCTTCCTCTCTCTCTAAAATCAATAAAGAAAAAAAAATATATTAAAATATCCTTCAGTAAAATATCCTTCAGTAGAGATGTAGCAAGACCCCAAATCTTTGCACGTAGTCCTTTGAAAGTTGTGCCCCTTATATGCAGGGCCCATGATCAAGGCAGTGCCCTGTAATAGGCATATGGTCTGCTATTGGGTTCATAGCCTAGTCCCCATTAAAGCCAGTGTTGTCTACAGGTCAATTCAAAGTCTCCTAAAGAGCTGGTGCTTAGTAAATACGTAAGTAGAGCCACTGTGTTAGACATTGCTGCACAAAATCATTTTGGAAGGTGTTGAGATGTGAAATCTCGTGTAGAAAGTTTATTGATAAATATAATTCTTGAATGAATTAGAGGTGATTGAATTGTAGTTTCAGGTGTCTGCCACCAGGCAGCAGGGGAAAAGAAGCGCATGCCCCAGTTTTAAAATTACCTTCTCTTATCTGAATAGCAGTGTTTTCAGGGAAACTGAGTCTGTATCAAAGTACTACAAAGGAAGTAAAATTGTGGGCCACCAAGAACAACACAGTATTAGAGAGATCTAGTAAAGACACAGTTTACCAACACAAAGGTTGGCTTGAAGATGCTACTGTCCTTCATATGCATTTCAAAGAATCGCCCACGTAACTATTTACTTCACTGAACAGAACATTGCCTAAAGAACCTGTCAATCCTCTCTAAGGAAAAAAAAAGGTGTGTGGGAGGGCAATGCACACATCAGAAACATTCCTGTCTGTGTCTTTTGATTGAAGAATTTTAACTCGGATGAACTGGTTGTTTTGTCTAATAGTCAATTAGCAACATCCTTGGCGTGTTTACCAGGAACAGGTTGCTGTGGGAGGTGCTGGGGCCAGGCGATAGGTAGGAATGAGCAGGGGATTAAATAGCATGCTTTAATTATGGTTATGATTTGTGTTCAGAAATGAAAATATTCCAGAAAGGTGTTAACACTTATTAACTAAGCATTATGTAATATTCTACCATGAATCCTACTTACAGTCACCATTTTACTGAAAAGAAAATAGACACAAGTAATTTATTGAAATCCACAGAGATTGAGTGATTATTTTTAAATGCATATTTGACATAAAATCTTACTGTTTAAAACACAGTAATGGCTTCCTCTTGCTTTTAATATAAAAACTAAAATTCTCAAAAGACTCTTCATGGTTCATCTCCTGCCCTTTTGTACCAGCTTCATGTTACCCATGCTCTCCCAGGGTCCATAAGCTCCAGCCACACTCACCCCCTGATGCATGAGCCTGCGATACCTCCTTCCTACTGCAGCCCAACACAGTCAGTGCTTAATTTTCTTTAGAACTCAATTTACCCTCCCTTCCCCACGAAGCCAGGGAATAGGTTAAAGTCAGACGTTTGGCTCAAGTTTTCCCAGCCACAAGGGCCTCTGCTCTGAATGTCTGTTATAGCTGATGGTTGTCCCACAGTGCACTGAGCTCCCTGAGGCCCATGACTAGGTCTGCATTTGAATTAGCAAATGCACCAGCAGGCAAGAGTGCCCCATATGCACACATAGCAAACAATATTCTAGTTACTGCTAGGGTTTCCAAGTGCTTTTCACAAATTTTAATTCCTATTTTATGGTGAAATTCATCAGATATAGTATTTTACAGCAGAATTAACTTAATTCTGTTTATATCCCATAGTCCTGAAATGATGAATCCTTGTATCTGGCTTAACTGGAATAGAAGCTCTACTCTGTCAGGCACTGCTATTATCGCTTTTTAACTGGAGCCATAATATCATTCAGAAAACATGTTTACAGAAACCCACTGTGTAAAAAATGCATCTGGAAATCAGATTTCAACCTTAAGTTATTTCTTTGTAACTCGAACACCGAAACACATTGATTCATATCAAAAACTATTACTTTGTCCCTGGCTAGCTGGGTGACCTTGGGTAAGTAACTTCATTTTTGCAGATGAGATTTCTGCAACTGTAACATGAAGGATTGGAAGAGATTATCCCAAAGGCCCTTTTCGGTTCTTAAATTCTGTGTCTCTTAGCTCCTCTCTGAGGAATTTTAACTCTGAAAACTGCTGCCAGTTCACATCCCACTCTCTTTGCAAACGAGAGATTTTCAATTCCCAGTGAGGAAATGAATCTGCATACACACTTGTTCTTTATTACACTGGAGTAAAAGGATTTAGGGAAAAAAATATTTTTTTTTCTTCTTTCAAACTCTCCTCCTGAGGCAACCAAATTTAGTTGAATTATGAAAGACATCAGAATAACTATACTCAGCATTTACCCATAATTCCCTTTCCCCAACTGGTTTCAAATTTTAAAACCTAATGATGTTTCATTAACAAGCCATAGAAACTCCTCTCTAATGTGTGAAAAGTATGTTATGAGTTACTTGCATAGTTATCAACATTTTGGCACATTAGACACTCCTCAGCAGTGAACATATATGAGGCCTTTGGGTTTAAGCACCTTAATTCATAGTTCCCCCGTGACATTGCAGAATGGACCCATGAAAATATGTTTAATCCCTTAAACAATCATGCCTTCCTACAGGGGCAGATTCCACAGATAGTTGAATTCTCCGTAGTATTCAAAATATTTTGGAAAACAAGACACCTTTGTGACCTTTCCCTCGATCTTCTGTCTTCTCTTTTGTTCACACAGGTTTTTGCAAGTATCTTCTCTACTCTGTGACGTGTCTTTTTCTGTCATTGTGCGATTGGTGAACAATTCTTAACTGCAATGCAATTGAATTTATCAAGGGTCTGCATTATGGTTAGCGGTTTTTCTTCTATCATGTTTCAGAAATTCTTGTTCTGAGGACATATTTGTTGTTTGTTTATCAATATACATTTTTGGATGCACAGTTTTATTTTTATTTCTTTATTTTGTGTGTAAACAGCAGACACTCATTTTCTCATAATTCCAGAGGCTAGAAGTTAGAGGTGAGAGGGTGTGGGCAGGGTTGATTCTCCTGAGGGGCTCTCCTCAGCTCGTGGATGGATGTCTCCTATGGCTGTCACATGGAGTCCCCTCTGTACCTCTCCTCGACTAAGGACAGTGTCAGCGTCCCACCAGCCACATGGATTTGCTCTTTCCCTCCTCATCTGCTCAGATTCCTGCCTAGTGATCCGCTTTTTCCAGTCTGGAGTCTCCAGGCATTTGCCCCTTTGCTGAATCTGGGATCTCCATAGGGGGGTCTCAAACGTCCTGGAAGGAAGTAGGAATAGGATGAAGTTCAGATTCTGTTGCTTCACTCTTTCAGCTTTTTGCTAGGCAGCATGGAAAGTTGTGGAATAACTTCCAATTCCCAGCACTTGGTCATTCCTCATGTGATCCTCCACCACCCGCGGCCCACAAGCTTCTTGGCCTCCTGGGCCTTGGACGTCGTGCAGGAGGCTGGGAAGATGCTATTTGCTTCCACGTCTGGGGTCCTTGTTCAGAGCTCCCCTTGGGTTTCTGGAGGCACAGGTTTAAACCCAGTAGCACTGGTCAACTATCTTATTAAATTCTGATCACTCAACTGTAGATTCTTTCAGATTTTCTGCCTAATAATATCATTGGCAAATGATCACAGGCTTGTTTCTTCCTTTCCATTCATATACTCTTAAATAGTTTTCTCACAATACCTTATTGTGATGAGTAAGGTATTTTGGATAAAACTTAAATGGATTTGATATAAAGATAGATCCTATCTTGTTTCTGATATAGAGAACACTTTTTAAAGTTTTTTCATTAAATATAATGATTACTATAGTCTCATGTCAGTAATTATATCTGTTCATAGAAATGTCATCCTATTTCTTTGCTTTTATTAAAATCAAAGATAGAGATTGAATGGTAGCCATTGTTTTCCCCTTCCCTTGAAATGATCATGGCTACCACCCTTTGATGCATTAATGTAGTCGAGTACATTAATTTATTTTTAATGCCAACCAATGCTTGCATTCCCTGGATAAACCAACATGACCCTAATTCTGTGCATTGATGAACTTGGTCAGATAATATTTTGGTTAGAATTTGTGCATCATTATACATGAGTCAAGTTACTCTACAACTCTTTGCCTTCAAAATAATGTGTATTTTTCTGTTTGTTGAGTGGAATGCTTGATACATTCACATTATATCAAGTTTAATATTGTGTGATTTACTGATAATTTGTCTGCTTTATTTATTAATTTTTACAAAAGCTATGTTAAAGTATACCAATAAAATGGTGGATTTTTACTTTTTTTCTTATTTTTGCAATTTTACATAACACTTAAAGATTATTATATAGATGCAAGCAAATTTTGACATTTCTGGTGAACTTTCAAGTTATCATCAAGCTTTTAATAAAAATACTTTTTGGGATTCAATGTTCATTTTGTCTAGGATTAATGTAGAAATACTTGCACTCTTATTATTTGCCTGGTATGACTTTTTCATCATTTTCCTTTCAACATTTTTTATCCTTATTATTCAGATATATCTCCTGTTAACTGCAGATAATTAGATTTTTAAAATCCATTCTGATCATCTTTGTCATTTAACTCAATTATTTTTTTCCACTTGTATTTACTGTATTAAGAAGTCAAAATATATTTTGTCTTATTTTGTGTGTATTGCAATTTAACTTTTTACATGTTATATTTTATACTATTATATATTTTTTCTCAATTCATTTATTTCTATTACATTGAAAATTATGCAATTTCTGCAACTTTAATAGTCATCTTCAAAAATTTTAAATACCTAATTTAACAATGTCAGAATTTAATGTATATTTTTAACTGCTTTCTAACTAATACAGAACTTAAAATACTAACTACCTTCAACTTTTTTATCTTTTATACTTTTTGGCCAAATATTTTAATTTTATCTTTTTTCGAATAACCTTTATCTGTTTAACAAATAACATATTATTTGTTTATGTATAAACTTATATTCAATACCAACTGGATGTCACTTTCCCTTAGTGGGGATATTTATTAGTTTTCTTGTCCTAAAATGTCTTTATTTCCCCTGTGTTCATAAAATATTCCAGATTGATAGTAATACTTTCTCCATACAGTAAAGATACAACTCCACTCTTTTGTTTTCATTTACATTGTAGAAAAATAATCTCTTGTCATTTCTTTATACATGGGATTATCATTACCAGTTTTCCTAGGATAGTCCCAGTTTATTCCAATTGACATGAATTAATAATTAATATTCTTTCTTTCACTCTGAAAATTGCTGGTTTGGACAATAAATTCTGTGATCTTTCTACCTAGTTTAATCTGATTGTTTTTCTAAAAATTTAAAATACATTTTCAGATAATATATTTTTATTTGATTGGTTTTACAGTTTTGATATAATGTGCCTAAGGGTGAATATTTTTATATTTATCCTCTTCTTTTGCTTGGGCTTCCTGACGCAGATTCATGTATTTTATCAGTCATTATCTTTTCTAATAATACTCTGACCCATTCTCTGTTTCTTCTTCTGGTAATTCAGTTTATCTTTTCCATCATTACACTAACATTCATTGCTCTTAACAACCTTTCATGTTTTCCATTTCTTTCTCTTTCTTGGTTATATTTGATATAATTCCTATAGATTTATTTTTAGTTTGCTAATTTTCTTATCAATAGTAATCTGCCATTAGGTTTTACATAGCAATAGTACAATTTTTCACTTCTAAAAGCTCTGTGTATTTTTCAAATATGCTGGTTATTTAGTAGTTAATTGCTCTTTACTCCTTTTTTTTTAATTCTTTTGTTTCATCATATAAAATATTATTTTAAAATTTGTATCAGATAATTTCACTCTCAAGTCTATCTTTATAGCTCTGATTCTCTTTTTCTTGTTTCTGACAGCTGATGGCTTATTTTATTTTGCTGATTGATTTTAGAGAGAGAGAGGAAGGGAGGGAGAGTGGAAAGAGAGAATTGTGGCTTATTTTGTTGTGAGTTTAGTGATTGATTCATTTTTTTTTTTTTCAACATCATCTTACTCCTAAAATTATCTATGGGGGTTCTTTGAGGCCCGGGCGGAAGAGATTAGTACAGAGAAGATTTTCAGAACCTTCTACCAAGGTGATTACAACTTAGAAATACATCAATTTCTTAGTGTGAGTTTTTGTGTTTTATTTTATTTTTTAATGATTCTGTTATTATATACAGGCTAAAAACCCATGTCAGGGCAAGACAGTGGTTATGAATTTTCACCAGCAATTTTCTTCTCAGTGTCCTTGCAGTTGGGGTTTGTTTTTAGTGCATGCTTTACACTTACTATGCAGCCCTGTGTGTCATATCAGGGAAAGAAAATGGTCTCCTTACAGAGGCTTCTGGTTTTAGCTCTTGACCTTTATTTCCAGAAGACCTTTAAAACAAAAGTCAGCTTCACCATATTTAGCAAATATTTACAATATGTATCCATGACATAATGTTCCCTTTAGTTCTCTCATATTCTGCATTTCCTTAGTCTTTGACCTCAGAGCATTCCTTACTGTCATAGCAACTCTAAGTTTTAATATTTTCAGTAGTGTAATTTTTTTAAGGTAAGTTTCTCTTTGATTTGTTTTTAAAGCTGCAGCGCTAAACTTATTGTACCAAATCAAAATAAAAAAAAAGTCTCATTTCCAAAGAAAATTATACCTAACAATTTAGGTATTTTAAATTTAGGCATTTTAAACATTTCAAAATCCAATTCCTCTTTTAAATTCTTTCTTAAAACATACATACAGGTATTTGGATCTAGTTAATAAGATATTAAAATCATTATCACCTGGCCCTTTGTGGCTCAATTGGTTGAGCATCATCCCATGAACCAAGAGGTCATTTTCGATTTATGATCAGAGCACAAGCCTGGGTTGCAGGCTCTATCCCCAGTAGTGGTCGTGCGAGAGGCAGCTAATTGATGTTCTGCTCTCACATTGATGTTTCTCTCTCTCTCTCCTTCTCTCTGTAAAAAAATCAATAAAAAACGTTAAAAAAAATAAAGTAAAAAAAATTAAAACTTTTACTTAGAAATTCCCCACAAAGATATTATAGATTATATATGTGATGTAGGCAGTAGACTACTTTGATTTTGAAAATATACACTGATAAAATATGTTCACATTAAATATTCTGATAGAATGACTGTTATACTTAGAGTCATTCCATAATTCTACTTGCATTAGATAAATGGAAAAATAGTAGTGAAATAGCAGTTACATAAATAAGTAGAAAATGAAAGGTCAAGTTTGCTAGCCATATATTATAAGTCAAAACAAAGAAACTGCATTATTATTAAATAATTTATGGCTATGGTAAATAAGAAATATATAAAAAAAAAGCTATCATTTTATATAGATTTGCCAAATAACAAATATTAATTAATGTATTTGCTAGTTTTAGTAAGATTGGTATAATTTTTTAAAAATATGTTTTTATTGTCTTTTTTTAGATAGAGAGTAATGGAGAGAGATAGAAACATTGATATGAGAGAGAAACATCGATCAGTTGCCTCCTGCACGCCCCCTACCGGGGATCAAGCCCACAACCCCGGGCATGTGTCCTGACCCAGAATCCAACTGGGACTTCTCAGCCCATGGGACGATGCTCAATCTACTGAGCCACACCAATTGGGCAAGATTGGTATACATTTTTTAAAATAGAATTTCTTTCAAGAAAGTGACCAAAAGTAACTAAAAAATTATGACTGAGTTATTTGAGTCATATAAATATTACAAGATGGTCATGAGTTGAAAATTTATATCAAAGTTTACCTGAATTTACATTACTTTTGAAATTTGTAGTTAATACTTTATAACAACCAATACTTAGAACATAATTTGAAACGTCTTTTCTTTTTATGAAATATCCTTACATAAGCATTACATGCCGTTTCTAAGAAATGTTTTATGTATGAGTCTCAGTATATTTTATACGTCTGATGGAAAATGCAAAATTGAGGACTTCCACAGATTAAGGAGGAAAAGTCAAATGTTCAGAGGACCAAAGTCATCACATTGCTTCTCAGGTTAATGAAAGAATATACTTTGCTTGTTTTATAGTGCTTTACAATTGCAAAGTAATGTACAGTGTACTTTGTCATTTCTTAAAATGTCCTATTTTTCAGGCTAAAATAATTTTTTAAATGGCTTTAATGTTTAAAAACCAGTTATGGTTTTCTTACAAAGAATTAGGAAGTTGATGGCGTGATAAACTCATATGCAATACTAGAAAAATACGTACATCTAGTTTTAAAATGAAGATTCACTTGAAGTAAAAATTGAGGCTTTTTTTTGGTCACTTTTAGATGCAAAAAAATTACATGAATGTAATTTTTCTCTCTACTGCTAACTAGACAGTTCTCCTACTTCCTGTTTGCTGTCAGTCATCTTCCTAAGGACAAAGCTGAAACCAACCCTTTTCTTCTCAAACGCCCGTTAAATCTTCATCGCTTATAGAAAAGAAAATAGCAAATGATTTAGATTAAGAAATGACAGCCCGGTTGGTGTGGCTGAGTGGTTGAGCATAGACCCATGCACCAAGAGGTCGCCGGTTCGATTCCCAGTCAGGGCACATGCCCAGGTTGTGGGCCAAATCCCCAATGGGAGGCATGCAAGAGTGGCCAATTGATGTTCTCTCTCACATTGATGTTTCTATCTCTCTCTCCCTTTCCTTTCCTTTCCTCTCTTTCCAAAATCAATGAAGAAAAGAAAAAGAAAAAAAGAAATGCACAACTGCCCTGGCTGGTTTCGCTCAGTGTTCAGAGAGTAGGCCCACAGACTGAAGGGTCTCAGGTTTGATTCCCAGTCAAGGGCATGTACCTGAGTTGCAGATTCGAACCCCAGCCCAGATCGGGGTGTCTCTCTCACGTTGTGTTTCTGTCTCTCTCCCTCCTCCTTTCCACCCCATTTAAAACTCAATGGAAAAATATCCTCAGGTGAGGATTAACAAACAGGAAGGAAGGAAGGAAGGAAGGAAGGAAGGGAGGGAGGGAGGGAGGGAGGGAGGGAGGAAGGAAGGAAGGAAGGAAGGAAGGAAGGAAGGAAGGAAGGAAGGAAGGAAGGAAGGAAGGAAGGAAGGAAGGAAGGAAGGAAGGGAGATATAACCTATATCTCCAGATTTTGGAAGGGGGCTGCTTTGTTTACCTCACTAGCCATCACTAGGTACCATGTGCTGTTGCCCTACTAATCTTCTTAAATATCTTTGTAAAAATCCCATTCATTTTGAAATCAGTGTTTGTTTTTCCACAGAATGTCTTTTCTCTAAAAAATGTATTTTTATTCATCCTTAAAATCAAATCCATTTTCCAACTTTTTTTGTTGTTTTAATCCTCACTGGAGGATATTTTTTCCATTGATTTTTAGAGAGGGTTGAAGAGAAAGAAGGAGAGAGAGAGAAAGACATCGATGTGAAAGAGACACATCCATTGGTTGCTTCGTGCATGCACCCCAACCAGGGCCAGGTAGGTGCCCCTGACCGGAAATCGAACCTGGGGCCCTTGGGTATGCTGGCCGATGCTCTAACCATCGGCAACACCAGCCAGGGCCATATTCCAATGTTTTAATGAAAGAATCCAAGGCCCATGATGTGTACTTAATGAATGAAATAATTTGTAAAAAAAAAAACTTTGTTTTTAGCCTGGCTGGTGTGGCTCAGTAGTTGAGTGTTGACCCATGCACCAGGAGGTTGCCAGTTCAATTCCTGGTCAAGGCACATGCCCAGGTTGTGGTCCCGATCCCCAGTGGGGGGCATGCAGGACATGGCCAATAGATGTTCTCTCTCATTGATATTTCTATCTCTCTCTCTACCTCTCCCTTCCTCTCTCTCTAAATTCAATAAAGAAAAAAATATTTAAAAAATAAATTTAAAAAAACTTTGTTTTTATAAAGGATCACTATGGAAACATTTATAGCCATTGAAATTTTGAAGTAAGTTTAAAAATCAAAAGAGAAACCTTTAGATAATTATTTATTTAACTGTCCTTTAGGATCAAATGGAATTGATCATGGCAATCTTGATAGGGTTCTACCTCCATTTCCTGAGTGAAATTCTACCTATTTTTTGAGATTAATCTCAAACCCCAAAATAAAATCTTTTCTTCTTCCCTACCTTTATCCATTTGAATTGCTTTCTCCACCATTCTTTTTTTTTTTTTATCCTAACTGGAGGAAATTTTTCCATTTTTTGTTCAGATAGATTGGGAAGGAGAGAGAGGAAGAGAGAGAGAGAGAAACATCGATGTGAGAGAGACACATCAACTGGTTGCCGCTTGCACGACCCAGCTAGGGCCGGGGACAAACTGCAACCAAGGTACGTGCCCTTAGCGGAAACCGAACCCGGATCTCTCTGGACTGCAGGCCGATGCTCTAACCGCTGAGCCAAACCGGCCAGGGCTCTACCACCCATTTTAAAAATATAAAAGCACTTTGTGTTTTTTCCCACCTCTTTGTAATATGATCATTCATGTAGTTGTTCAGTTCCTCCAGTCCTATTAGACTGTAGATTGCACACTATTAGATAGTACTTGTATATCCTAAGATATGTGTCTTCCCAGTTGTCTTAATATTAATTAACCTAAGTGCTCTTGTGCCATCTATAATAATCTTTTCTATTGATACCTAGGAAAATCTACTTTAAATTAACCATAGCAATTATCAGAGTTCTCTAGACTTCTAAAAAAACACCCATACAGTGTGTATGTATTTTTCATTCTCATGCAATAACACATGTGTGTTCAAGTGGTTTGTTTGTGTGTCTTGTCTCTGTAAGCCCTGAGGAGAAAATTTCAGCATGTTTAACATCTCATAGGTGTGTAAGAGCTTGTGACCTCCAGGAAACTGAAAGGAATGGTTTTCCTTTTAATAACAGCCAGTTGCATTTATGAAAAGTACCTTAAAAATTCAAAATATCAAAATAGAAGGGGAAAGTGAATAGAGACCACATCTTAATGAGTGTGATAACACTTGGCAAATCAGTTTCTTTATCTGTAATATGAGGATTTGGCTTTAAAATTCTTCTGCTTTAAAATGCCATGAAGTGTAGCCAGATTTGTCTAAATCCCAAACCAACAGCCAGCATGAGTTAATCACTGGCCAGATTAACCACGCATCCCTTCTGCTCACCCACCACACTGATCGGTGTGCATTTTGAAGGGTTGTTAATCTTCTCAAATGACTGATATTTGGACTATCATCCTGAGCATTCCACTGCTTAAATCAGTCGTGCAGTTCGCTAATAGTTCCCGCGTGTCTTGGAAGGTGATGTACCTCTAAAGTCCCCCAGGAGTCACTTCCTTGGCAGACTCTTGTCCAATAATTATGGCATTTAGGACAGATAGATGTATTCAGTGCTGCAATGAGTCTCCTTTGCTGACTTAAAATGTCAAGTTTTGTTTTTACAAATGTTAAAATTAAACTAAGGGGAATATGGCCATTATAATGATGCAGCTCTAGTACCTAAAATCATTAATATCTTTTATGGAAGAACTGGTTGTAACTATTACTTAGATTAATATTTAAAAGTCTCAAGACATTAGCATAGGCCAGAGTTACAGAGTTTTACATTTCTAGAAATTTTAAAATCTAAGATGTGGTGGTTTAAATTTGCCAGAATGTGCCACGTGTTCCTGGAATTGATATGGACACTTTGGACAGATCTTTTAGGCAGGGAGTTGATGAAACAATTAAGCCTTCACTTTCTATAGTTACTTCTTTTACGGGTTTTGGGTCCTAACAATATTTTGAAAGTCAACCTGGGTTGTTTATACTGTATCAATAGTTATTTTTTTTTTCATCTCTGGGTCCCCCTGGCTTGACTGTATGAGCTTCTAAAAGGTAGAGATTGTATTTTACTCTTCTCTGAAATCCAGATGCTAGCCCTGTACTCAGTTCATGCAGAATCAGTATTTGTGTCATCAATGAAATGAATGCCATTTCCACATCTTTGTACTACACCATAAGTGCCTACTTCATGTTCTAAGAAAGAACAACTTAAAGAAACTTCAACATAGCTGATATTCAGGAATTTTTATTTTACACTTACTTCCATCATAAGAAAGAGAAGGAAAACGTAAAATTAAAAATCTAAGAGTTTGTGGGAATTGAAGCAAATGTTTTCTCATGAAATAGCAAACTGGTTGACCACATATGTAAGGGTGATTAAGAAAAATCCATACTTGGAATATTGTGATTCTATCTTTTAAAAATTGTTCAAATAGTTCGAAATATAGTTTTATATGAATATATACATGTGATAGATTTCTCCACTGTGACATCAAATGAAATTGAATGATATAAACCTTGAAATGCATGATTGCCTGTGAGGTGCACCGGTGAGATTCTGTATGCATGTGGTGTGTGCATATTACCAAACTTGTTATTTTCTCAGAAGAAGTGATAGTACACCACAATAGAGACATGTCTAGATTTTTGGCATTGAAAATGACCTATAATTTAGTCTTAAACTTGACACTATTTGTTGATATGTGAGTATACATTTGGTAAAGAATAAGTCTTTACTCCCAAACCTCTTCCTAAATATATATTTTCAAATGCTGGCTAATTTTGGAGAATTTCAACATATGGCTTAACAGAAATCTAGGTTAGACAAAATGAACCAAACTACAAACACTCTAAGATAACTTTCTGTTTCTCAATAGTCCCTTGAATATTCTCTCTTACGAAGATACCCTTGGCAGGTGGGATCAGGGAGATTTCAGGTTAGCAATGTGGGATCAGGGAGATTCAGAGCTATACCAAGCTAATATAGGCCTAAGTTAAATCACAGTCAGTCCTGGCATAATTTCGGTTCTGGATCAAGAATCTTTGAGGCCCAAAGTAGTGAACTTGCTTATCACAATGATTTCCCCCTATCATTTTTCCTTCAGTTTTTATCTTAATTTTGTTTCCATTTCAAGACATCAATTCAGCCATATGAGACTTTAAGATTTTGTGAAAATCTCATGTTTCCAATATGCCATGTTCTGAGACATTGCATTTTTATTTTTTTCTTTATTGATTTTCAGAGAGAGAGGAAGGGAGACGGAGAGATAAAAACATTGATGAGAGAGAACATCGATTGGCTGTCTCCTGCATGACCCCCACTGGGGATTGGGCCCACAACCTGGGCATGTGCCCTGACCGGGAATCGAACCGGCAACCTCTTGGTGCATGGGTCGATGCTCAACCACTGAGCCACACCGGCTGGGCTAAGACATTGTTTTAAAGCCATATTTAGAAACAGGTATGAGTTCTGGGTCATATGATTCTGCCGTCAGATACCAATATGTTTATTCAGAAAGTCTGCTTTTAGATATGCACAGCATGAAAGCTGTACATTAGGTCTGTAAATTATTTTTAAATTAATTTATTAAAGAATAATATAAGCATTAGAAACTGTAGAATATACATGTTCAGCCAATAACATCTGTTGCTTCAAAAACTTATTTATCATCAACTCCCACATGCCCAAATCGTGTTCTAAGGGTTATGTTTCTTATATGTTTCCACGGTATATTATTTTGAAGTGCTTGCATATACCCTCTATACACACAATTTACAATACAGAGATTACATGACTAAAAAAAATAAATAAACCTCTGCATAAGAATGTCATTTCTAAATGAAGAGAAAGGGAACTTATTAAGTCTAGGTATAAATTAAAGACTTTGAAAATGGCAGAGTCTAAAAATGACTCGAATGTTGTTCTTTTCTTGAATTATATGATGGAGAAAATATCACCTAGTGGCAAGTCACAGAGTGTATCTGGGCTCCTGAATTGGAAGTCACTTACTCTTTTCTGTAATACAGATTTACCCCACTACCACCTTTGAGGAGAATGGATGATAGCATGGCTCCTGTGTACTGAGCTGAACTTAGGCAGCTGTGAACAAGAAGAGGAGAGAAAATTACCTAAAAGATATACTGTAGTCAATCAACAACTTCAGAATATAATGATATCTTTTTATAAAGCCAAGCTAGAGTTTCAGTTTGACTAGTAGCATTAAAGACAAGATAGCTATTGTCAGGGACATAGCTTGGGAAGAAGGGTAAGGAAAAGCAGATGCCTTGAATATTGGTAACAAGCAGCACTCAGGAAAGATTTATGATTTTACCATCAGTCCTTTCAGGGAAGTGTAGCAAAGACTCATCAATAGCATGAGCAGACTGCCGTATGTATTTTTTAGAGTTCTTGGTTGAAAGCTATGCCAGAATTCAAATTTTTTTCTTGTTAAATTTAGACTAAAGGATAGAGAAAATGATCCTGAAGATTGTTGCTTCTTAGTCTCAAAATGTAGGACATTTATCTATGGATCATGTGATGATGACTGTTTATAATAATTTTGCTATCAAACTAATATATGATTTGATAGATTATAGAAACGAGTCATAACTTTCCTTCTAAATGTATTGCGCTCTAAAGCTTCTTAGTAATCAATCAATATGCTATGTATTATTGAATACACAGCATACTTAAAGTACTATGTAGACCCCCTACCGATAAGGGGTTTATGAATTAGTCAAAGAGGCAAAATTTATCATTCTAAATTAGCAAATAACAATCAAACTAATACGAAACAAACCAATCTGCTCTCTAAATGGAGTCTTGAAAAATGTGACCATTACTCCAAACCTGATTTTACATCATGTACACATGTATTTTATTACCATCACAATAAGGATTTTGAAGAAAAATTAGTTTGTGTTCTTAGGTCTATAACAATATGGACTTAGAATATTCTTTGTATTGAACAAGGTTATTGATGATAAAATCACTGCTCAGAGAAGATTTAGCAGAAGAAAATGTTCAACAGAAAACATGTTAATTTCAATGCAGATCTCACTACCACTTATATATTTTCAAATTGTCTATAAAATAAAAATCAATATGTAAATCTTGCTTCAAAGTAGAATTCCATTGTGTATTATCAGATCAAACCTCAAAATATTTGCTTTAGAATTGCATGAGGTAAATAGAAAGTTGGATGTGTGGACTGTCTAATAGGTGGAAATTGGTGACAATTAAGGGATGAAGCTCATTTTGGATTTTGGTTATTATTTGGCTTGTTTGTTTTCTTCAGAGTTTGCAGGTCTGAAATCTTGTAAATAGTTACAATTGGCTATGCAATTTTAAGAATTGTGCTCACAGATACAATAGAGGAGAAAGGAGTTAAACCTTCATCCTCAGGGAAACAATATAATAAGCAACACATTCATTCAACATGTCCCAAAGCCTAAAGCTGTGAGACATTTGTATAAAAACAACAGTAACTTCTTCATTTACTTCTATCACTTGGAAACTATAGCCACTTAGTTTCTGACCACAGGAATCAGTAGCACTTCTTTGATAATTTTCAGAACAATTTACATTTTAACACTTTTCATGTATTTATTTTTTGAATGGTTTTTGAGGTAATATTCAATATGACAGAAATTATTTAGATGTTGACTATTTTGTATATCAAGATGACATTAGTCATCAAAAAGGAATGAGCAAAATATTGTACTTGATAATAATTTCCACTTAATGCCTACCATGTATGAAACACTCTAATAGCTTATTTTCGTGTGTTTTTTTCATAAATCTTTACTATTTTGCTACTAGAAAGAAGCTATTATCCCCCAATCTAGACTCAAAGATGCTAAGTAATTTGCCAAGGTTACTCTACAAATAAATAGAGGGCCTACATTTATATTTAAGAAGTCCAGGGTCTGTACTCTTTTCACTAGGTTTTGCAGAGATTACAAATGACCTCATAGATTGCCTTGCCCAGCAGAGCCAGAAATTGCTTCCAGAAGCATGTCTATATTAGCAGCGTGAAGTTGATCCTTATGTGATAATTGTGCCATTAATGTAATAGAAATATTGAGCAGCTCAGATCTTCCTGACCCCAGGCTAAAGTGTAAAAGGGAAAAAAGTTAATAGTCTCCTACTGGTTTCAACAGGGGTCATTTCCAGGACATTGTCTAGTCTGGACAGTGAGAATCAGATGCAAGATTATAGCAATCTTCTTTGATCTGTGGGTGAGGCACAAAGGGGCTTATGGATTCCTTTCCTGTAACTTAGTGTTTTATGGAAATCAGATGGATTCTTTCTAACTTAACCCTCAGTCCAGAGCACTACCATTGCCATTAAAGTAGTAGCACAGTCATCGCGTGATCTGTGGACCTCTTATTTTATAATTATAAAACCTTATAATTGAGAACACAGTCTTCTATTCCAAGAATCAACTCAGCTCTTATCCAGAAGAAAATATTCAGGTGGCTCCTTTAGAATGTTTTGGAAAATATTTTTTATTGATCAATCAAGTTAGTGATATATTTGGTATTCAGTAACACACAATATACACACTTTCAAATTAACATATGAATGTAGATAATATCTCCTGGTAAAAAGGAAATAATTTATCTAATGCCATAACCTTGATCTATTAATCTAACACATTTGCCATTGTAATATCTAGTCCTTCTTGAAAAAGCCTGCTTGTCAGACTTGTCATATGCTGTTTGTGTAACTAGTAATTACAGAATCAAGATGAATTATCCTCTATTTTAAAGGCTATAAAATAGACACCAACCAATTACTATAACTATATCTTTTTTCTTTGAAGAAAAAAGGAAAAATCAATCTCATTTCAAAGTAATTTATCTATTCCCCTCCTCCCCTTCCACCCATCACATAGGGCTGTACATTAAATCCCGTGATTCCACTTCTTACCATTAAAATAAGCCTCCTTAACACAAGTTGTCAGAGAATTCTCACATGGCATTTCCCCCTCTATTAATAGCTAATCACAAACTCTTTTTCAAACTGAAACATATTTAAGAGCCATGCCCAAATTTATGTTCCTTAATTTGATACTTTGCAGATGAAATTCTCCTTTTCCTAAGTTGTTCATGTAATCAATGCTAGAGACTAAGTCAAGGGAAAGAAATGGCTGTTTAAACACCAAAATGCCTAACCTATGTTTTTGCTTAGGTTGAGCAAATGGCTAACTACTGTTCTGGAGATCTTTCTCTACTTCTTATCAGGTAGGTCTTAATCCATGGATAAACATAATTAAAAATGTTATTTTTAAAAAGATGTTATATATTGTCTCTCTCACATCAATATATCTCTCCCCCTCCCCTTCCACTCTATCTAAAAATCAATGGAAAAATATCCTCATGTGAGGATTAACAACAACAACAAAAAAGATGTTATATAGCCCTAACTGGGTAGCTCAGTTAATCAGAGCGTTGTCCCAATACACCAAGGTTGCGAGTTTGATCCCGGGTCAGGGAACATACAAGAAGCACCAATGAATGCATAAATAAGTTGAACAACAAATTGATGTTTCGGTCTCTCTAAAATCATTAAATAAAAATTAAAAAAATATATATGTTCTATATTTACTCCTTATAAAATGTATGCTCCTATGTAACTATAATTTGAGGGCTTAATTACAATAAAGGGCAACTGAATTTTTGCTTTGGTTGAAAAACCTGAAATTTATATATGTTTATTTTTATGTGTATATGTATATACACATTTTACATATATACATTTTATATATAGTAACAAAGCAACAATTCTCTTAGACATTTGTAGTAGGTTCCATTTTTTGGTATCTTCTTTGATTTCTTTCTTCAGTGCATTAATTATCAGAGAAATGCAAATTAAAACTATAATGAGATATCACCTCACACCTGTCAGAATGGCTATCATCAAATCCACAATGACAAGTGTTGGTGAGGATGTGGAGGAAAGGAAATGCTTGTGCACTGCTGGTGGGAATGCAGACTGTTGCAGCCACTATGGAAAACAGTATGGAGTTTCCTCAAAAAATTAAAAATGAAACTGCCTTATCAGCAATTCCACTTCTGGTTATATATTCAAAGAAACCCAAATTACTAATTTGAAAGAATATATCCACCCTTACATTCACTGCAGCATTATTTACAATAGCCAAGATACGGAAACAACCCAAGTGCCCATCAATAGACAAGTGGATAAAAAACGTTGTGATATATATTATATAATAGACTATTACTCAGCCATAAAAATGAATGCAATCTTACATTTGCAACAACATGGAATGACCTAGAAGGTATTATGCTAAGTGAAATAAACCAGTCAGAGAAAGACAAGTACAATATGATTTTTGGACAGGATATTTGCTTGATGTTGAATTATATGATATTTTTAAAAGCAGCGATTATTTATTTTAGTAGATAAATTGACATAAATTAAATTATTTAATTTATACTTGATGAGAGGCTTTAGATAAAGGGATAAGTTTAAAAATGCAAAGTATACTTCTAAGATATAGTAGTGACTCTATAAACTGGGGTAAACATATTTATAATGATAGGATATATGTAAAATAGAAATAAAAAATCAAACATAAGTCAATACAGTTGTGCAAAAGATAGCACTTCTTAGAGATTTTATTGTTCAGTATGTGAATACACACACACACACACACACACACATTTTATCCACAGACATATATAAACCTTTGATTCAACATAATTTTTTAAAAATTAGAATCTTCAGATTTTTAAAGATTTATTTTTATAGATAATATTCTACTCATATAATATTTCTATCAGAAAATTCCTTTTTAAAATAAAATGTTTATCTTTTAAGCATAGACTCTCACTTAATTTTTTAAATGATTCAAGATGTGTAAATTACTGAAAAATGTTATAGGTACACATAAAGCATGCCATTAAAATGTAGTTCCTTTCATTGCAACGTGGAAAGTAAGACTACCTTCCAAGAATGAGAAATTATAGGGGCATATTATATCTGGAAATGATTTTGCAGCCTCTAAGGGAAGTGACTTGTTTTTGAAAGAACTTAGCTAACTGAAATAATGTTTCATGCGATTACACACTAGATATTGAAGTTTGAATATTTGGTTGGGCTTTTAGGGATTGGGTGAAAGACGGGATCATAGGTAGAAATCAACATAGGTGAGTTCTCACATATGTAATCAATTCATAAATCTTGCTAATGTCAACATTAGCAGTAAAATTGTGTCGTTAATAAGGATAGAACTAATAAAAATGTTTAAAAGACAAGTGGAAATTTATATTACTGTTATAAATTTATACATTAGAAAACACGAATCCATAGCATTCCAGTTGTAGGATTGAGAAAATATTAATGACCAATCTCTCTGTTCCTTTTTTGGCATTCATATATTAACACAACCAGAATATATGGACTATCGGTGATGTGTATATAGCTTTTTAAAAATACATACACACACATGATAGGGAGACTAATCTGAAAAAGTAGAGAAATTATGTCACATGTAAGATTTCACATTTGTTCACTCATCTTGGTTTTCTTAGATGTAACACCATTAACCATTAACACCTCAACTCGCTTTTCTCCTCCTTGCACACCGAATTCACCTGGAAGATCTGACAAGTCTACAACCTCAGTGTTTCTCATTCTCATCCCCTATTTCTTATTCTCATTTCCACTAACAATGTTTGGAATTTATACTCTGACTCTAACTTCTATGATTGTTTCCATTCCATCAAGTTATATGCGATTAAATGGCCAAATGGTGAACATTAACAATGACTATTATTAAAGTTTGAAATAAGAGAGCTTGAAGAGGGAGGGAGGGAGGGAAGGGGGAGGAGAGAGAGAGAGAGAGAGAGAGAGAGAGAGAGAGAGAGAGAGAGAGAGAGAGAACTTGAAACAGTGATCACTGTGGCAACGTTTGACCCAAATGCTACACAGTGAAGAGGATTTGATAAAACATTTTAACTGAATGGGGGGTGGGGGGACAATGGAAAGATGAATGACGTTTTGAAGTGTGGTCCTAGTCTCTATGCTAAGAAATCACTTAAGGTGCTGGCAGAAGTAAAAGTTGACATTAAGTAGAATTTGAGCCCTTTTACAAGGATATATTTCCCAAGAGGAGAGTTTACCCAAGTCTCTCAGAGAACTGGTTTTCTAAACACAAGCTGATTAATTAGTTAGAGATTAGTACAAAGATTGAAAAAGAAGGAGATAAAGACAAAAATTCCAGGTCTCTTTTTTATTTCTCTATCAAACTTCTCTTCTGTGAATAATTATTAAAGATTTCTGTGATTTATTTCATAATCAAAATTCACATAGAATCAATAAATATCTGGGTACTTACATATCCTAACAAAATGAGTTAAAATTAAAAGCATTTCTATAAATTGTCATATGGTATTCAAATGTTAGTTATTTAAAAACAAAAACACAACACAATAAAACTTACAGGATGCAGCAAAAGCAGTTCTAAGAGGGAAGTTTATATTAATGAATGTCTCTATTGAGAAAAAGAACCCTGGCCCATGTTGCTCAGTAGTTAGAGCCTCAACCTGCACACCGATGGGTTGCAGTTTGATTCCAGGTCACGGTCACGTACCTGGGTTGCAGGTTACATTGCTGGTCCCAGTTGGGGTGTGTGTAGGAGGCAACTAATCAGTGTGTCTCTCTCACATCGATGTTTCTGTTTCTCTCTCTCAATCTCTCTCTCTTTAGATGGATATAGATATAGATATACATATAGATATGGATATGGATATGGATATAGATATAGATACAGATATAGATATATAGATATATAGATATAGCTATCTTTGTCCTCCTCCCCACCTCTCTTCCAATCTCTCTAAAAAATAAATGGAAAAAATATCCTCAGATGAAAAGTAACAAAAAAAAACAAAAACAAAAAACAAAAAAAAAGGGCTCATGAACAACCTAACTTTGCCCCTTAAGAAAGTAGAAAAAGAACAAAAACTAAAGTTAGCAGAAAGAAGGAAATCATAAAGATTAGAGTTGAAATAAGTGAAACAGAGACTAGAAAGACAACAGAAAAAAATCAATGAAACTGAGGGTTTTTTTTTTTAAAGATAAACAAAATTGGCAAACTTTTAGCTAGTCTGACCAAGAAAAAGAAAATATTGAAATAAACAAAATTATAAATGAAAGGGGAGGCATTATAACTAACATCAAGGAAATACAATGGATCATAAGAGACTATTATGAATAATATATACCAACAAATTAGATAACCTAGAAGAAATGGATAAGTTTCTAGAAACATACAATCTATCAAGACTGAATCATAAAGAAATGGAAAACCTGTATAGATAATAATTACTACTAAGGAGACTGAAGCTATAATCAAAGCCCTCCCAACAAAGAAATGCCCAGGACCGGACGGTCTCCCTAGAGAAATATACCACTACTTAGAGAAGAATGAATATCACTCCTTCTCAAACTCTTCCAAAAAACTAAAGAAGAAGGAACACTACCAAATTTATTTTACAAGTTCACTCTTTAGCCTGATACCAAAGCCAGATAAGGACATTACAAGAATAAAAAACTCCAGGCCAATAATCCTGATGACTATACATGTAAAAATTATCAACAAAATTCTAGTAAACTGAAATAAATAGCACATTAAATGGATCATACAGGATTATTAAATAGGATTTATCTTTAAATGTAAGAATGGTTCAACATACACAAATCAATAAATGTGATATACCACATTAATAGAATAAAAGGATTTTAAAAAACTGATCCTCTAAGTAGTACCAGAAAAAGCATTTGACAAAATTCAATATCCTTTCATGATAAAAGCTTTCAACAAATTGAGTATAGAAGAAATATACTTCAGCATAATAAAAGCCATATATGAGAAACCCACAGCTAACATCATACTCAATGGTGAAAAGCTGAAAGTATTTTCTCCAAAATCAGGAAAAAGAGAAGGTTGCCCACTCTCACCACTCCTATTCAACATAGCGCTAAAAGTTCTAACAGAGCGGTTATGCAAGAAAGAAATAAAAGGCTGCAAAAGAAAAAGTAAAACTGTCTCTGTTTGCAGATGACACAATCTTATGTCAAGAAAATTCCAAAGACTCCACCAAAAGTCTGTCAGAACTAATGAATAAATTCTGTAAATGTGAAGGATACAATATCAACATAAAAAAATCAATTACATTTCTATACACTAACAATGAAATATCTGAAAGAGGAATAAAGAAAATAATTGATTTGCAATAGCTTCAAAAACAATAAAATACTTAGAAATAAGTATTTTACCAAGAAGGTGAAAGGTCTGGGCATTGAAAACTATAGGAAATTTATAAAAGAAATTGAAGAAGGTGCAAATAAATGGAAATATAACCCCCGTCATGAACTGGAAGAATTAATAGTGTTAAAATGTTCATACTACCAAACTATCTATCAGTGCAATCCCTACCAAGATCCCAATAACAGTTTTGACAGAAATAGAAACAATAGTGATTCTGAAATTTGTGTAGATCTACAAAGGATCCTGATTAGCCAACACAATCCTGATAAAGAAGACAAAGCTGGTGGCTTCACATTTCCAGATCACAGACTAGACTGCAAGTCTATAGTGATACAACAGTATGTGTTAGCATAGAAACAAACACATGGACCAATGGAACAGAATTGAAAGTCCAGAAACAAATCCACATATATACATACAGTCAACTAATGTTTCACAAGGGAGCCAAGAATACACACTAGGGAAAAGATAGTCTTTTTAATAAATGGTGTTGAGAAAACTGGATATTCACATGCAAAAGAGGGAATTTAACACCACTAATAAAAATAAACTCTAAATAAATTAAAGTCTTAAATTTAAGTCCTGAAATGATAAAAGTCCTAGAGGAAAGCATAGGGAAAAAGCTTCTTGACATTGGTCTTGGCATTCATTTATTTATTTTTTTGGATATAAATAAAATGCTCAAATAACAGAAATAAAAATAGTGGGATTATCAAACCGAAAAACTTCTCTACAGCAAAAGAAACAATCAGTGGAATGAGAGATAACCTATGGAGTGGGAAAAATATTGCAAACCATGTATCAGATAATGGACTAATAATCTAAACTCCACAAAAACTCATATTACCCAATAACAAAAACAAACAAACCCACAAATAATCTGGGTTTAAAATGGGCAGAGAACTGAATAAACATTTTTCCAAAAAAGAAATAGAACAGCCAACAAGTACATGAAATTATGTTCAACATTACTAATTATCAAGGAAGTGAAAATCAAAACCCCAACGAGATACCTCCTTACACCTATTAGAGTGGCTATTTTTAAAAAGAGAAGAGATAGGCATTGCAGAGGGTATAATGAAGAGGATACACTTACACACTGTTGATGGAAATGTAAATTGGCACAACCACTATGAAAAACGGTATGGAGGTTCTTCAATAAATTAAAAGTAGACTCACCAGATGATCAATCAGTCCCACAACTGGCTACATATCCAAAGGAAATGAAATCACTATCTTGGAGAGATAGCTGCACTCCCATGTTCATTGAAGCATTATTCACAATAAACACGGAAACAACCTTAGTGTTCATTGATGGATGGATGAGTATTATTCAGCCATTAAAAAAGAAGAGGAAGAAGAAGAAGAAGAAGAAGAAGAAGAAGAAGAAGAAGAAGAAGAAGAAGAAGAAGAAGAAGAAGAAGAAGAAGAAGAAGGAGAAGAAAAAGAAGAAGGAGGAGGAGGAGGAGGAGGAGGACGACGACGACGACGACATCCTGTCATTTAGGACAACATGAATTGTGTTATGAGGGTGTTATGCTAAGTGAAATAAGTCAGACAAGTTCATATGCTATATGATCTCACTAAACTCTAAAAAAAAAGCCAAATACCATATACATGTAGACTAATATATATACCACTGCAATATACCAGTGTAAACTGCTATTCTATTTTACTTATATAAGCACACAAATGTTTATAGAGGGCATTTATTTAAAGAGGGGAAACAATTTTTAAGTGGCTCATCAAAATCAATTGCCCTATGTCTTAAATATAACAAGAGTTGTGATGCCTGATTTGGATTCCAAAGTCTCTGCATGAGATTGCAGGCAAATGGGTAACAACCTTGTTAGAACTGTTCATTATTATATCCTCAATAATCTACTCCTTGAAAGAAGTAGATAGGCTTGCCACAGCTAATTCAGTGGTGACAGCTTGTGGTCACTGAGGCTTGGGGAAATCCAAAAAGAAGAGGTTAGGTGATAAGTAAGAAGTATTACAGGGCTATTATGTTGACTATTTTCTATACTTCTAATACATGTTTTCCCCTTTTATTAGAAGGCCAAGAGTTAAAGTGGAACACCAATTCACAAAAAGAAACTAATTCACCAATATAATAGAATAAAATTGATTTGTGAGATAGGAAACCTCTGTGGTTTGTGAAATGGATGTTATTAAATTCCACAGAATATGCCCTCATAGCAGCTCCCAAATATTTGAAAGTTATCTAGTTTCTTTTTGTCTCTTTTCTTTGCCCCAGTCTTTCAAACCAACCAAAAAAAATCACTCAATACTGAATGCCTATACAAAGAAGATCAGGATGAAAATAGCATTTTCTTTCTCCATAGTGCCAATATTTGTTATATATTTGAATAGTTTCTTGTTGTTGTTTTTTTTAGGTACCATAAAATTATCATATATTTTGTCATAAAGTTATTTTTTAAGCAACATATGTTCATTGTGACATATCAAGTAGTGCAGAGGTATATAAGAAAATAATTATAATTTATTCTCCCTCCCTAAAAGTTTCCAATAATATTTTAGTGTATAGTTTACCGTATTTTTACTTTGGTCTTAAATGTAAATACAGGGATATAGGGTCTTCTTTTTCTTTTACTGTTTTAAAAAATAAAAATAGAGTCATACTGTATATGATTTTGTTCTCTTACCTCTTTCATAAATAAAATGACATGGACATCTCGTCACGTTAATTCATGCATAATGTATAAAGTTCATTATTTCTAATATTTGGGTAGAATTATTATTTTCCTTTACTAGTCACGTATTGATGGACATACTGGTTGTTTCTTGCTACTTCAAACAAAGTTGCACCACTTTTCTACTAAAGACATATTTTCAGGTGCACCAAATTGTGTTCTGGGATTTAAGATGCTAGGTGTGCTCAATTTTATCTGAACACTGCAAAGAAGAAAAGACTTGCTTAGCAAATGAATTATGTAATTGCGACAGTAGAGAGAGGCATAAACGTGGATAACTGGAAACTTTTCAGACTCAAAGCCGTAGAGGTAGATAGTGGTTAATGCTCTGCTAACAGGCACGCTCATCTGTTTAAGGGGGTTTCTGACTCATTTGCTGGCTGTTGTGATGGTTGCTGAGAGGAGTTCTGTGGAACTAAGAGAAGTCTTTAACTAGAAGTAAGGACTTAGTATCTGAAAGGGAGAGGTGCTGTGTTTCAGCTTGTGCCAACTCCTGAGCATTTTGGAATGATGTTTCAGGAAAACTATGTCCACATTTTATTCCAGAATATCACATTTTTTTTTCACAACAGCTCATTGTGAGTGTGCCTATCAATAAAGCAAAAGCAAAGGTTATTTGGACTTTGCTGAAAATACACTACATCTGTGTTTCAGGAAATTTCCCAATTTTCAATAGTATTTCTTGCATTTAAAAAGAAGATAATGAATGATGGCCTCTAACAGCTGAATTTCATCACTTTTACATTAGTTTGAACCCTGGTGCAAAAAACTTGAGTTAATCAAACTCTTCAGTTTATGGAATAGTTTTATCATTGCTTCATTCAAGCTTTTCTTATTAATTTTAACTTTTCTCTTTCAATTCCATTCTTCAATTTTCCTTTATCTCTCTTCATCATAAAGTTAAGTATGAATATTACATTGTATAAATTATATTTTAGTATGTATTCAAATTACTATTTGCAATAAATACATGTATATGAGAAGTATCAACTTTTTTATTTAAAGATATTAACTTGCCATACACATAGATTTTTCTGTGTTTAACTGCAATTTGCTGTGTCCACCAAACCCAGACAAGTCTAGTAACCTTCTGGGAGTTTCTCCCAGCTTTTATAGGAGTTCCTTAGATCCATCATCTTCCCTACCAAGCCTGTGGTTTGTTAGGTAATTAATTCACAGCCTGTATTGCCATTTAATCCGGAAATCTCCCCTTTTACAGTGACAGTGTTGATCTTTATTGAGAAATTTAATGCTAGATTCCCTAAACACTAACAGATAATACTGATCAAATGTACAGAATGGTGTATTTGCTAGGTGTGGTTAATTTCATAGTATTAATTCCTAGTTTAGTATTGGCGTAATACATAGTGATTTGTGCCATTACAGTTGACCCTTGCGTGAGTCCACTTAACCTAGAATTTCTTCAGCAATGTACAGTTGGGACTCCATACCCCTGGAGTTTCCCGTTCAGAGGGGTTTGGGTCCTGCGTTTGCATCTGCAGATTCAACCAAACATGAATGGACATCCTCCCCTGGGACAGGCAGATGAGGAGAGCCAACTCAATTTATAGGAGGAGTTTCTGCTGTCCAATGGTCAGGGCTCCTAAATCCCAAGATGTTCAAGGGACCACTGCGTACATACAAAGTCCCAGCTTTCACCCCACCTGGAAGACAACGCTGTGGGCGAGTATTCGGTCTTCAGCATCACTCTAACAGGGATTTGACAAGGGAAAATTTATTCAGAGACGGCAAACCGAACAATGCATAAAACTGACAGAGATGTACAGGAAGTCCTCACTTAACATCATGGTTTGGTTCTTGGAAACTGACTTTAAGCGAAAGCAAGTATAATGAAACCAATTTTGTCACAGGCTAGTTGATATAAACCAGACTTCAATTCCTATGGCATATTTCCGGTCACAAAATCATCACCAAACTTTAAGTAAGTAAACATTGAAATAACTGTGACCTTATACATACATGTAAGAAAGAGGAATAAAAACAACTAAGATAATAGTTTTCCAACCCATTTATTGAAGTTCAGGGTCACATGGATGGCCATAACATGTCCAAGCAGCTCTGGGTGCCAGGCAGGAACCCCCCCTGGACAGGCCTCCCTTCCATCATAGGGCCCCTCACACACACCCCCACACTCATTCAGGCTGGGACAACGATTCCCCTCATGCGCATAGCTTGGGGATGTGGTAGGAAACCAGAGTCCCAGAGACTATCTCCGCCTGCAGACATGGCCAGAAGCTACAAACTCCACACTGACAGTGCCTCTCTCCTGGTACAATTTTTTTCCTCATCAATGTTATAATGCAGCAATGTTATTCGAGGTCCTGCTATGGAAGAGTTGAAGTAATTATTATATTTGTTGTGGAAATAAGACTCAGAGGAAATAAGCTAGTTCTGAACTATGTGAAGGCCCATCACATAAGAAGGAAAAACATTTCATGATAAAATCAGAGTAATGGTGATAGCCATTAAAATAAAAGCAATGGTTAAATTAATTTATGTGCAAGGAGGATGCTTGGGGGTGGGGCGGGGTTGAGAGTGTTGGGGGCTAAGCAACAACAACAACAGGGACCAGGAGGTGGCAGCAGCACATAGGAGCTCTGACAGGTGTGCAAGGCAGCAGGTCCCCCACAGCCTGAGAATGACCAAGGCTTAAGGCATGGGCGTTATCAGCCACTGGGGAGGAGAAAAGGGGACTTCCCAGGGAGAGAGGGGTGAGACTAAGAGAGGGTGCGTGTGTATCTGACTGATGTTACTCAGCAGCCAAGGCAGGGAGTCCCTGGGTCACAGAGTTCCAAAGGACAACCACAACTTGGAGACTTTATAGTATCTGGCTTATCTTATCTGTGGCTAACAGATGTTGGGTGTAATTTCACAGGGTATGCAAAGCAGTCACACTCTAAATGTCTAAAAATCTGCTTATTTGAGCTTTAAAACAATTCATTCTGTAAAAAAAGCAAATGAATTTGGCACTCATGGGCTTTTGAGCTAACGAGTCAGCCTGCTGTGAAGAAATAAACAATCTAGGGGCCAATATACAGAGGCCACCTTTGGCTGGTTTTGTAACAGGGCTAAAGATGGCATTTTATTTATATGATTTTGTTTAATTTCAAAAAAGATAGTTTCATTGCAGAGTTAGAACTAGAGTTTTCCTAAAATGGAATGACTTGATTGGAAAATATTATAGAAGAGATTAAATAGAAACCAGATTAAATGTAGTATGAAATCCTTTTCAGGTCACCCTTATGACCATGTTTAAAACATATGGTAGCAAATGTCTCTAAACCAACCAAGTTATCCTTATGAATAGTAAACATAACACATCAATACAGTTGCATCACTAACACATTTTTATCATGAAAGGATCCCCTAACATTGTCTTTTGAGTCAAGATGATACTGTTGTAATTAACCTAGTTAATTTCCCCGATAACAAAGAATTTAGCTGTTCCTAGTTTTATGTAAATACAGATTTGTGCATGTGTGTGTAGTAAATTTTATCAAATTGTTCATATTTAACTAGCTGGAACTAATTTTTTGAAGTTTTAGTTTTAGTTGTGCTTGATAGAATCTAAAAACAAAATTTCTTATCACATAATATTTATTTATTAGGGCTTTTGCATATTTTGTAGGTTATGCATCCTGACATAAATGCCCTGAATGACTCCTAGTTGGGTTTTTTTAATGACATAAAAAGTAACATTTAGATCTATTAGATGATCTACCTTAAGTGTATTTATGATTAAAATTATACAGAAAACCCAAAGTATTTCATTTCTCAGTGACCCCAAGCTGTAATACGTAAGTGTATGGACACGTAATAAAGTATGTAGTTATATTTGTAGTCATATCGCTTCTTATTCATACTGCAATGCAGTTCCAGTGGGTATTTTTTTTTTTTTTAGCAATTTTAAAGCAGTATACTGAGCAGCCAGCAGTAGCTAACCTTAACAAAGGTTATAAAATTTTAGTAATAATGAAAAATGAGCATTTCAATGTGCACATTACAAAAAGTATCTGAGATTAGTAGTAGTAACAAACTCCACCTCTTAGCAGTTTTCTCCTTGGTTGTTAAAGGCACTTAGAAGTCTCACCTGTGGATTAGACATAAACATCGTGCAGCAGAGTGAATCGTCTTAATGGCTGTCAATTTGGCAGTGCATTAGCCGGGACTAATGCCTTCTTTACAACACCACCTATTTCCAAGTATGGCTAGCTAGAGAAGAAAATCGGGTATCCCACTTTAGAAGACAACTGAAGCAAAGTATGGTTTCAAAGGAAAAAAAAAAATGAATATACATAATCAGTCTTAGCAAAGAAAAAAAAATCTTAAAACAGCACCTTCCCTTAATTTCTTGATTTCTACAAAGAAATATACTAACTGCTAGCTGGGAAAGGGCTAGCTAAAGTTAAAACCTCACAGCAGACAGAGCCTCTGCAGTAGGACGCGGTCATTTATTGATTGTAAGAAGAGTTAGATTTTTGCGAACAACTTCAGTGGCTCTAATGCATGTGACGTCCTGCGCGCAGTAAATGCACCAGTCGAATTTCTTTATGTGGCATTCATCAGGAAGCCTAAGTTAGGGTGGCTGTGCTCTGGCAACTAACAGATTATTTTAAAGATTCGGTTGTTACTATACTTTGTTCTCCTGATTTCACCCCTGTGGTGGTTTAGTGTTATCCTAAGCATGGTGCCACTGGAGGGCACACAGGACGGCCATCAGCTGCAGGGACTACGTTTCTACACTGACAGGAAGTGTTTCTCCTCCAGAGATGGAACTCCAGCCCCAGATCTCACTCTGATTAAATCACTTTAGTGCCTGAACTTGTTATTCTAAGCAAGGAATAGGATCATAGTGCTAGTTTTAGGCCAGTTAGAAACCATACCCGATGGAACAGCGTAAATTATAATGAAGACTTTAACCATTGATCATTGTCCAAAATGTAATTTTCATCACTTTTTCTAGGTACTACATGTTAGCTTGTCTTCCTGTAACTCATTGTCTTAACTGGAGTTACTCAAATTGTGAAAATATTTCTTACTTGGCCTTTCTGGTCATTCAGGCTCAACTTTGAGCAATACAGACACAGAATATTTCCTTTTATTGCTATACTAGCCCTAAACAGGTATTTCTCTCACACTCCCTTTGGTTTATTGAACCTCCATACTAATCTTCTGTTTTCTAGAAATATTAACACACAGCACATTAGGGGCGCACACTCAGATTATTGCACTCTGGGGCTTCTATAAAAGCCTCATTGCTGCCCAGCCCGTGTGGCTCAGTGGTTGAGCATCAACCTATGCACCAAGAGGTCGCTGGTTCGATTCCTGGCCAGGGCACATGCCCAAGTTTGGGGCCCAATCCCTAGCAGGAGCATGCAGGAGATGGCCAATCGATGTTCACTCTCATCGATGTTTCCATCTCTCTCCTTCTCCCTTCCTATCTCTCTAAAATCCATAAAGGGAAAACAAAGCCTCATTGCTTTGAACTGTGGCTCAACCTGTCTGACCTCATGTTTTTTATTCATAAAAAGGAAATAATAATACCAACCGCATTGTTGAAATTTACATCATATCGTATTTGAAAGCACATTGGCAGGTAATGACTGACGATCTTGTAATCTGTTGATGGAAGTCTAAATGATGTTAAAAGTATTTTAGTCGATATTTGGAAATACATATTGTCTTTAAAAATATGCATATGCTTTGAACCAGCCATTCCATTATTAGGATTTTACTTGGATGCTATAATTAGAAATTCATATATATATTGATGTAATCAGATGCTTATTGCACTTTATAGAAGCATTTCTTTTAATTATAAAAGATTAAAGGCAAAGTAATACATACCTCTTCATATGTTTTAGTCATAGTCTCATTAGCCAATTTTACTATGGGCATAGCACTTTTATAAGCCAAGTTTATCTTATTTATTTGTTTCCTCTTTGCTATCTCCCCAATTACAATGTAAGATCTGTGAGAGAAGGAATCTTATCTTATTTCTTGCTATATCTTCAATTCCCAGAATAGAGATTGCCCCTTAGTAAAGCAGTCAATAGATATAATTATTTAATACAGGAACAAACATGTAGACATTTATTGAGGTTGTTAATTAATAGTTAACAACATAAGAAGGTCATGCCATGACAGGTGAACAAAGTGGGTATTAATAGCATGTACGATGGTATCAAATTTGAGATTTTATTTTGCAAATATTTTGTAAATATTAACAATCATTTTTCTGGAAGATTTTGATTTGCCCATTTACATGTTTCCATAATTTCAGATTTGCGGCAGTGCATTTTATTACTTTTGTAATAGAAGAAAGTGATTACAAGTTAGTTTTTTTGTTTCTTTTTCTATTCCTTCCTCATCTAAACTTACCATTTTAGCCAATTAGGCACCTAACAGGCCTCCAAGGAAGAAGTCAGAGGAGTAGTAGTTTTAATCAGGGGTCAAGAAAATCTATTGCTTACCTGGAAGAGCCAGCTTGGGGTCGGCTGGGAGGAAGCCAAGCCATTTATGGATCCGAGAAGCAAGGAGCACCCTGGCCAGTTTGGCTCAGCAGTTAGAGTGTCAGCCTGCGGACTAAAGAGTCCGGGTTCTATTCCAGTCAAGGGCATGTACAGCGGTTGCAGTTCAGTCTCTGGCCCTGGTCGGGGTGGGTCCTGTGGAAGGCAACCAATGGATGTGTTTCTCTCACATCAATGTTTCTCTCCCCCCTCCCACTTACCTGAAGATAAATGGAAAAATATCCTCAGTGAGGATTAAAAAAAAAAGAAGAAGAAGAAGAAGAAGCAAGGAGCAAAAGAGAAATCACTGTTTTCCTTAGGGCTCAAGTGGAAATAGGATGTGAGTAAAACTAGTATGTATCAACATATATCCCTCCCTGCCCCCAGGGCTGTTATTTGAACTCATGACAATACATAATTCAATTATTTAATGATTACTGACTGGGAAAAACACTGTCATAAACCCCAGGGATACCAAGATCAAGAAGAGAGAGGCCCTGCCCTACAAGCTCAGGGTCTGGTTGGGAGGGACAGGATCAACCAAAGGAATCACCTGTTGGGTTAATAATGAGTAAGATAATCTGGTTGCGTATGCTAAATAGAGCGATAGCACCAAGTCCTAAAACAAAGCTAATGCCCGCATTTTTTATTCCTAGGTCTGTTTGAACATATCAGCTTGGCTGTTTGACACCTCCCCACCCATGCTTTAGGGTTTTATGATTCATTTCCAGAGGCTCCTGAATGCCATTGGTGAGTGCTCAGGAAATGCCCGGGTCAGTTTCCATGGCACAGTTTTTACAGCTAGACTCCCCCTCACACACACCTCCTCTTCATCTTGAATTTGAATTTTATCATTTTAGAAATCTGCTTCTCCGGCTATTGACTTTCTTACCATGCTAACTCGCCTTGCCCACGAAACATTCTTCTGTGTCCCAAGCCACATACTAACACAGTTAATATGTTTAACCTTTTCAGTACATCCCTCAAACCAGTCAGCTCCTCAGACACTCTAGACCAGGTGTCTGCCAATTATAGCCCACAGGTCAAATTCTGCTCTCCTCTTGTTTCTATAAATAAAGTTGTATTAGGCCGCAGAGATGCCCAATCATTTATTATTGTCTGTGGCTGCTTTTGTATCACAGTGGTTCCCACAGAAACTGTATGACTCCCCAAACCTTAAAATATTTACTATCTGACCCTTTACAGATACAATTTGCATTTCTGTTGTCTAGGCGTCCTGGAATTTTTAGAAATATATATATATATATATTTGTTAATCCTTACCTGAGGATATTTTTTTCATTGATCCTTAGAGAGAGTGCAAGGGGGGGAGGAAGGGAAGGGGGTGAGAGAGAGAGAGAAACATCTATGTGCAACCCAGGTACATGCCCTTGACCGGAAATCAAAACCACAACTCTTTGGCTGTAACCACTGAGCCACACAGGCCAGGGTGATAATGTATTTAAACAAATACAGCTTCCCTCTCCTCCCCTTGTATGACTTTAAAGATCAACCCCGGTCCAAAGGCTGAAAGTGCTGCTCTTAGGTAAATATTTACATTTTCTTATTCTAGTGAATGTAAGAGAACTAGAAAAAAAGATCCACTATATGGTATGGAGACACTGTCTTTGAAAGTGTGTAATGGAGAGATAAATTTAGAAACCTATGTGAAAATCTGATGACTCTACTGACTTTTAAAAATTATATTCACATTCAGATTTAAAACTGAGTGGTTATTAGAGTCTCTAAGTATCAATATACCAAATTAAAACATGAGAGCTTAAAAGACAATGCCAGCATTGAGAACGGAGTTGGAATTTGACATTTAATGTATATTTAAAATAAGTTATTTGGAATGCATGAATTTGTTAAAATTTATTCTGATATTGCTCCAAAAATAATTACTTGGGATTCAATAAAATGCTGTAAGTGGAGCAGATACACAGTAAAGCCATTGAGCTAATTTCATGTCCAAAGCTTCACGCCAACTGCACTGTACATTTGATTGTATTGATTCTGGAAGTTCTCTGTAGCACCGCCCTGGCCGAACGGCACACATCCCTATATAAATACAATCTGTTTTGAAGGTGTAAGTCTTTTAGTTATTTTCTAAAGTTTGCCAAAGGGGCATGTTCACCTGCCAAAATGAAAAACATGGGACACTTTTTGTGCCTCTAGGTGGCTCTGAAATGGCATGCCACCATCTGCCACTGGGCATGTACTAACGCTGAACACTTAAAACGCTGTATCCAGTTTTACAAGATTACAAACATTCTGACTCTTCATCTGCTTTGAAGCCATAAAGCAAACAGTTAACACACACACACACACACACACACACACACACAACATGCACATACACACATGCAAAAACACACAAAAAGAAGTTTTACACCCACTGCTTAACTTACAAAATTTAAGGAGAAAACTATTTTATTATAAAACATGGCTCTATGTAAGTGACAATGTGATAATCAATAATCTATCATATCAAAAAGAAGATGGGTAAAATAAAAGTTACATCAGTATCTTCTTAGATGTATAATTTCTATTTAGTCTCATTCAGTGACATTAAAATTTGCAGATTTCAAAACTTTAAAAATTGAGTAAGAAGCTTTTTTCTGACTACATGCTGAATCAGATTTTCAGACTCACATATTAGGTCATCAAAACTTTTTTGAACCTTGGCTGGGTGGCTCAGTTGGTTGAAGTATTGCCCTATACACCAAAAGTTTGCAGGTTTGATCCTTGGTCATGGTGCATATGGGAGACAACCAATTGATGTTGTAAAAAAAAATATATATATATATATATATTTAAATATCTGTCAACATTGGAACCAAATTTACATAAGAAAAATATTTTACTTCCTTGTATAAGTAATATAATGTAATGAGTTGCAGATGTGAAGAGAGAATAATTAAGTAGATTTTTTAAAAATATGTTTTTATTGATTTTTTAGAGAGAGAGATAGAAATATTGATGTGAGAGAGAAATATCGATTGACCGCCTTCTGCATACCCCCTACTGGGGATTGAGCCTGCAACCGGGACATGTGCCCTGACCGGAATCAAACTGGGACCTCTAAGTCCATGGGATGACACTCAGTCCACTGAGCCACACCAGCTGGGCTTAAGTAAATGCTTAGTATGAACTTTCCATAATTCAGTGTCCATAGTATATACATTGATTTTGAATTTTGTTTTTTAATAACATAAACTGAAATTTTTTGAAAAATATTTTTAAAAAATTTATTTTGGAATACAGTCCTATAAACACACTGTTAAAAACTAGACACACCTATGTAACAGCACCCAATAAAAACACAAGATACTGGTTCAGGTCAAGATAGCAGCACAGGTAAATGGGTACTCAAATCCTCCCACAACCTCATCAAAATTACAACTAAACTACAGAACAACCATCATTCAGAACCAATTGAAATCTAGGTGAACAGAAGTCCTGCAACTAAGGACACACATTGAGATTGGCAGGAGGGGCTAAGATGTAGGGTGGGGTAGTCCCACACCCACATGTGCTGGATAAAAATCAGGAGGATACGCAAACCAGAGAGTCCTGGGTTTGGTTCCTGCTAAGGGCACGTACCTTGGTTGCAGTTTGTCCCCGGCCCCAATTGGGGTCGTGTGGGTGGCAACCATTCGATGTGTCTCTCTCACATTGATGTTTCTCTCACTCTCTTCCTCCCTTTCTCCCTCCTGCTCTATCTGAAGATAAATGCAAAAAAAAAAAAAAAGTTCTCGGGTGAGGATAAAAATAAATAAATAAAATAAATACATAAATTAAAAATCAGGAGGATATCTCAGATGCAGAGGTTCCTGTGAGAACGAGGGGTCCCAGCCCCACACCAGGCCCCTCAACCCAGGGTTCCAGTGCCAGGAAGAGAAGTCCCCATAACTTCTGGCTGTAAAAAACAGCTCAATTGCGGTGGAATGAGATGGAGGGCTCTGGAGTCCCAGGCATTCCTCTTAAAGGACCCAAGCTTTGAGTTCCAGCACGGGGCACCAGGGACACACTGGGAGGAACCGTGTTGTCTGGCATCAGGGAAAAAGATGGAGGGGCAGCTTTCCCTCAGATGGAAGTGCAGGCAGAGTCCACTGTTTCTTTTCTGAGCCCCCCCCCCCCCACACACACACACAGGGCAAGTGGGCACCATATCTGAGTCTCCATCACACTGTAACAATGTTTGCCCCCCCTGGCAATTCCCTGAGATCCTGCCCCATCCAACTTGTGGACCCAACCAAAGCTGTTTCCTGTGGTTTTTCCATACAAATGGCCTGTCTTGGCTCACATTTTAGACTTTCCTAAAATCTCTAAAACAAGCAGCATCTGGTCTCTGTGTGACCTGTATCTCTCACTAAGTGGCCCCAGGCCCAGCACTGTTAGCAGCCAGCCTCGGTTCACAGCTTGGCCTCTCCTGAGTACCTCCGAGCCCAGCACAAGTGGCAGCCATGTGCAGATCACTTTACCAGATACAGAGTTCAAAACACTGGTTTTAAGGCTGCTCAATAAACCTAAGGGGAGTGGATGATCTCAGTGAGAATTTCAAAAAAGAGATAGGAAACAAAGAATCAATCAGAAATGAAGAATAGACTAACGGAAATGAAGAATACATTATAGGGAATCAATAGCTGAGTAGATGAAACAGAGGATCAAATCAGAGATTTGGAAGATAAAGAAGCAGAAAACGTTCAGTCAGAACAGCAAAAAGAAAAAAGAATCCACAAAAATGAAGATAGTATAAGGAGCCTCTGAGACCACTTCAAGCATACCAATATTCACATCATGGGGGTGCCAGAAGGAGAAGAGAGAGAGCGAGAAATTGAAAACCTATGTGAAAAATAATGACAGAAAACTTCCCAAATCTGATGAACAAAATAAACATACAAGTCAGGAAGTGCAGAGAGTCCCAAACAAGATGACCTCAGAGAATCTCACACCAAAACACACCATAATTAAAATGCTAAAGGTTAAAGACAAAGAGAGGGTCTTAAAAGCAGCAAGAGAAAAGTAGTTAGTTACCTATGAGGGCTCTCCCATAAGGCTGTCCGCTGATTTCTCAATAGAAACTTTTCAGGCCAGCAGGGATTGGCAAGATATATTTACAGCGATGAAAACCAAGGACTACAACCAACATTACTCTACCCAACAAAGTTATCATTTAGAATCAAAGGACATATACAGATCTTCCCAGACAATAAAAAGCTAAAGAAGTTAATCACCACCAAACCAGTATTACAAGAAATTTTAAAGGGTCTTCTTTAAGAATACGAAAAGGAATTTAAAAAATTAAAAATATGAATAACAAAATGGCAATAAAAACATATCTGTCAATAATTACTTTAAATGCAAATGGTTTAAATACTCACATTAGAAGTCATATAGTGGCTGAATTGATATCAAAACAAGACCCTTACATAGGCTGCCTATAAGAGACTCATTTCAGATTGAAAGACACATAGACATCAAGAGATACAAAGAGAGCCCAGCTGGTGTGGCTCAGTGGTTGAGCATTGACCCACACACCAAGAGGTCACTGGTTCGATTTCTGATCAGGGCACATGCCCAGTTGTGGGCCCAATCCCCAGTGGGGGCATGCAGGAGGCGGCCAGTTGATGCTCTCTCTCCTTGATGTTTCTCTGTCTCTCTCCCTTCCTCTCTCTAAAATCAATAAAGGGAAAAAACTTAAATAAATAAATAAATAAATAAATAAATAAATAATTACAAAGAGATATTTCATGAAAATGAAAAAAAGAAAAAAAAAGAAAAGTGAGGTAGCAATACTTATACCAGATGAATTAGACTTTAAAACAAAGGCTATAACAAGAGACAAAGAAGGACACAGCTGTCCTACTTCTGAGTATTTATCGAAAGAAACCCAAAACACTAAATCAAAAAGACGTATATATCCATATGTTCACTGCAGCATTAGTTACAATAGCCAAGATATGGAAGCCACATAAATGTTCATGAATAGATGAATGGATAAAGGATAAGTGGTGCATATAAATAATGGAATATGACTCAGCCATTAAAAAAAGAATGAAATCTTGCCATCTGCAACAACACGGATGGCCCTGGATGATATTGTAATGAGTGAGAAAAGTCAGAGTAAGGCAAATGCAATGTGATTTCACTTATATGTGGAATCTAAAGAACAAAATAAACAAACAAGCCGAACAGAAACAGGCTCGTAGATACAGAGAACAATTTGGTGGTTGCCTGATGGGAGGGGTTTCAGAGGATGGGTGAAAAAGGTGAAGGGATTAAGAAGTACAAATTGGTAGTTACAGAATAGTCATGGGGATGTAAAGTACAGCGCAGGGAATATAGTCAATAATAGTGTAATAACTATGTATGGTGTCAGATTGGTACTAGATTTATTTGGGTGATCACTTCAAAAGTTATATAGATGTCTAATCACTGGGTTTTACACCTGAAACTAATGCAATATTGTATGTTAATTGTAATTGAAAATAAAAAATTAAAGTTAAGAAAGACACAAGTTAATATTAACGTCACAGCAGCTCCTTTATGTCCCTTTCCAAACACCACTCCCCCCAAAAACGGTAATTATTATCCTGTTATAATAGCCCAGGTGATTTTTGTCTGGTTTTGTACCTTAAATAAACATCATCATATAAGATGCAATTTATGTAAATGTTTCCATAAATACATGTCTGTTGTGGAAACTCTATCATTTTATAATGTATTTTCTATATACAATTAGTTAAACTCTTTTTTTTTTTTCTGTAGTAGGTAACTAACTGGCCCAGTACTATTTATTAAATAATCATTCATTTCCTTACTATTTAATAGTTCAGAAAAATTAAAAATGCTCAGAGTTTGTTAAAATAAAAATAAAAAAAAGAAAAGAAAAAATCTCTCCCTCTTGACTTGATCACATAGCATAATGCCATTTGGTAATAATTCCACCAATGTATTATTCTCTCTATCTTCTAAGCATCAGTTCCTACCTAACTCTGGAGCATTCTTCGTTTTGGCAAACCTACCATAATATCATCTATATTAAGTGATTATTTTATTTACACTTTTATTTTGTTCTCAAAAATTTCTAGAGCTATATGTCCTGTTCTTATTTTATTGCTTTTGATGTATTACTTTTGTAATTAGGAAAATAATAAAAACTATGATTTTCTTTACACTTATGTCTTTTCAGAGGAAGAAGCTGCCACTAATTGATGTTTTAGGATGCTCTGGTAGTTGGAATAAAACTTTATGGGTAACATCTCATTTACTTTTCCCACAACCCTGTGAGCACAGGAATAGATAATACTCCTATCATAGTGAGGAAATGAGACTTTAAGTAATCGGTATAGCTAGGATACCAGAGAGCAGAAGTTTAAAGCCGGGTGTGTCTGCTCTAAAGACAGACCTGTGTCCTAATTTGTGTATCTGTGCACTCAGACTTAAGAAACATCATTGCAGCCCTCCACATTCATATGTGATTTAGTGGAAAACAGAAGATATTTCTAAAGAGCTGCCATCTTTCAAATGTTGAAACTCAAAGCCACTATACTTTATTGTACATTATCATATTAAATATAATCATATGCAATAAAAGTGCTTTGAAAATTAAATCATAAATGAATAATAATAACCATACTCTTCGATATTTATATAACTTCAAAATTTATATCATTAACACTTCTAATTTTTTATTAGAAAAATAATATTTGGGAAACATTTTATGATAGATAAGAAAATTGCATATAGCTTTATCATCTGAAGAGAACTCATGTGATTATATAGTGGGTATTTACTACTACATTTAATTGAATGCATAGATTTTTTTACTACAGAAATGTAATTTTATACCATTTATCTTTTATTTGAGAATTTGCTTTAACTAGTAATTTAATTGGAAGCTTGGCATGTTTAATTACTGCTTTTTTATTTTGGTGATTGGTTCAAAGTCTCCTTCAAATACATTCATTTCTCTTTTAGCTTCTCTCCTTGCTTCTCACTCCCTTCCCCCTCTCCCTTGTCTGGTCCTCTTAGTGATGTATCCATACACAGATGCGTACACACACATCGCACCCACATGGATCATTTTCTCTACCTCTAAGATGGTTACATGAATGAATGTGCTGTGAGTTACACATGAAAGTCTCCTGTATATTCTCATGGTGAGCTTGTGTCCTCTTTGCACCCCACTTTTCTGCTTATCCAGCCCAAGATTCCTTTGTTGATCACTATCCATATTCACTTCCAAGTACCATTACCTTTTTCTCCTGTCTCCCCATGTTATAGCCTTCACCTGACAATTGTCTTATATTTTGCTTGTACCAAGCAGCTGACTGTTACTTAAAAAATGGGCACAGTCCGGCCAGTGTAGCTCAGTGGTTGAGCATCAATCCATGCACCAAGAGGTCGCTGGTTCGATTCCTGGTCAGGACACATGTCCAGCTTGTGGGCCTGATCCCCAGTGGGGAGCATGCAGGAGGAAGCCAGTGGATGTTCTCTCTCATCGATGTTTCTATCTCTCCTTCTCCCTTCCTCTCTCTCTAAAATCAATAAAGGAAAAAAATAAAATAAAAATGAAAAATGGGCCCTGGCCAGTTTGGCTCAGCTATTAGAGCGTTGGCCCTCACACCAGAGAGTCCTGGGTTCAGTTCCCGCTAAGAGCACATACCTCGGTTGCAGTTTGTCCCTGGCCCCGGTTGGGGTTGTGTGGGTGGCAACCACTCAGTGTGTCTCTCTCACATTGATGTTTTTTTCTCTCTTCTCTTCCTCCCTCTCTCCCTCCTGCTCTATCTGAAGATAAATGCAAAAAAAAAAAAAAAATGTCCTCAGGTGAGGATGAAAAAAAATGGGCACAACCTCGCTGACTGGGCTCACTGCATTTTTATGGCCACAGATCCCAAATGACCCCTCTATATTGCCAGGTACTCCCCCCCCATAAATCACCTTTGCATTGTTTAAGTTCACTCTGTCATGTCTTTCCACCTTCCTCCATCATCTACACTCACCTGCTCAGCCTTTTCAACAATTACAGTGAAAGAAGTTGCCATTGTGGGCAGCCCTGATACCTGGCTCTTAGTTTCTCCCTACTCCAAAGGGTTTCCTTCCAGACATTATTCTCTTTATCTTCTAAGCAGCAATTCCTAATTCTCCATAGCATTCTTTGTTTTGGCAGACCTACCGTAGTATCATCCATGTAAAAGAAAAACAGCTTATTCTTTCCCTCATGACTACCTTTTCTCTGCTCTCCTACTTACCCCCCCCCACACACACACACGTTGTCTATACTCTATTAATTTTCTTCCTCACTCCTCACTATCTCTTTAATTTATTCTAATTGGGCTCTAGCTGACAAATTCACTGAAAAGTCTCTTATTGAAAGTAACCCAGAGTTTTCCCAAGTAGGTGGTCAGGTCTCTATCCTTGTCTTCTTGGATATCTCAGCAGTAATTAAAATAGGTGACACTTCCCTCCTTCTTGAAACTTTATGTTTTCTAAACTTCTATGACGTGACACTTACCTGCTTTTCTATCTATCTAATTGGTAGTTCTGTCTTTCGTTTTTCTAAGCTTTTCTAGATTGCTTTGATCTACGGGATTTCTATGTGTTCGAGCATCCTGGGCGTTCCCAAACTCCAACCATCTTCTCTTTGGTTTATTCTCTCCACAGCGATAGTATTAGTCCACATCTCTGTATGTCATACATTGTTGATTCTCAAATTTATATACAGAGCCTAGGCCTCATCTCTTAGGCAGACTCAATCAATACCCACTGCCCCACTGAGGTCTCCACTTGTATGAAGAATAGACTTCCAAAACTAACATGTCCCCCCCACATGTAGATATACAAGCCCCAAATATTATTTATTCCACAGGCCCTTCTCATTATAGAATTGGGACATCTATCCTCCAACTCCGCAGGATAAAGCCTAACATACATTCCTGATGCATCCTTTCTCTCTTGCCCTACATACTTGCTATCAGAAGGGTCTGCTGGCTGTATCTGTAAAATACATTTCTGATCTGACCACTTTTCAACATTTCCACTTCTATAATTATAGACCAAGTCACCGTTGTGCATTGTCTGGACTACATAAACAACCTCCTAACTGGTCTCCCTGGATTCTCCCTTGACCCTTGACGGTGCATTGTCCATACTGCTATCACAGGTCTTTCTAAAATATAAATCAAATACTTTCATTTCTCTGCTTAAATGTTCAGTTGTGTTTTATTTCACTTAGAATAAAACCCAAACTTAATATAAGTTTTTGCCCATGGCTCTGATATCATATCCTTTCATTATGCTGTATTCTCTGGCATTTATTTCTTCCTGAGGCTCCTGCCATTGATCTTGTTTCTGCTTGGAATATTCACCTCCCAAATATTTTCATAGCTGCTCCTATTCATCCTTCATGTCAAAACTCAACTACTGGCTTCTGATCCCACTCAGACAAGTAGCTGGCCCACCAGTTACATCTACTACATCACTTATTTTATCCACAACACTGTTTTGTAATTGAAGTTATTTATTTTTCATGTGTTTTTGTGTGTTTATTGCCTCTAAAAACAAATATCTGTAAACTCTTTGAAGGCAATAACTCTATTTCTAGTTCAACCCTTTTCCACCAATGCCTGGTACACTGCCTAGCATGTAGTAAATGCTCAATAAATTGATTGACTGACTGGAATAAGCTAGATTAATTATTCCTGGTATTTTGTAATTTAAAATTCCATCTTTACTCACAACCTATAAGATAATAAAATATTAATTGCCTTTCCTTGCTGGTACTTATTTAATTATACTGAATGACTCTAATAATTTGCTTTTGTGAATATTTTTTTTTTTTATGGAGTGACAGGTTAGTGACAAAATTAGATGGTTTGAAATAGTGGAATTTTATGAGGAAGAGAAAAAGTTGTAGCTAGGTGTAAATCTCAGAGCCGATGCCCAGAATCCAACAGAAATGTAAGAATGGCTTGTTTTGTGGCAGAGAGTAGTTAATTCACCATCCTCTGTTTCTCCTCTAATCTAGAATATAAATTCAGTCTCATCCAGTCCCCTGTCTCCCAGAAGGGATTGAAGACTGTCTATAAGATTCTGTGATTTTACTTTAAAATGTGTTATTAAAGTAATAAAAAATTATTTAGGCATTAGGAACTTTTATCATCTCTTATCAGCTAGTTTACACTGTCAGTATTGAAGAATAATAAACACTGTTGGAATATAAGAACGGGGCTGTGGGGGCAGTCAGCTCCAAGGGCAGGCCATGAAGAAAGGCATATTGTCTACAGAAAATTTAAAAATACATATATAACTGGCTAAAGCTGGTTGTTGTTGTTGTTAATTTGTGCTAGCAATTCTAAGCAATATTTATGATAGAATATTATTCCCTGAAACAATTTGTTTTGATCTAAGTTCTAAACTGTTGCTGTGGTTACTGCAAAGTTTTAATAGTATAAATTTCAGCTTCAGGATAGCATACTGTATGCTTTATACTTTACTAAACATTGTAATCTATATGAAATTTAATATGGAGAAGTCGCAGTTATGCAGTAAGAAACAGCTAAACCTTTTTATATTTAAAGTGAGATTGAATAATTCTAGCTTTTTTTTTTGGACCTGGGTGATTCCCAGCAAGAAGCAGAGCACTCAATTCAGATAATTTGAAAAGATTATTTATGAAGGGAATATTAACAATGGGATTACTTAAAAATGTGAAAGTTTAATAATTCAAATGGATTTTGTTTATATTTGAACTAGAAATGTAATCATTTCAATTTATGTTTTCAATATTTTATAAATAGAATATATTAAATCAAGCATCTTTAATTTGCAGAATGATTCTGATGTCAGGAAATGGTTTAGCAAATAGTCCCTTTAGAGAAATAGAAATGCTGGTTTCTGAAGCTTGCAGGTTTGCCATGATGAGTAAATGAGATAATCTGTGTATGAAATGATTTTGGAACTATATTTACATTCAAGGTGAAGGTAATAATTTGGTATATGATTTCTGTTATTTTAAAGGTGAGGATTTACTTAGAAAAATTGTGGCACACACACAACTTTTGAGAAACATACGTTGTATAACTAGAAGGATAACAAGATTGCTAATTTTTCATCTACAAAACTAGTCACAAACACTTTTAGAAATTAGATTATGTTTGAGGAGATAGCACTTTTTCAAGGATTATTTTCCTATTTTTGGCTGAATATGTATAGTCTTTCTTCCAATTAATTCTATTTATTTGACTTGTGGAGAGTATAGCAGCATCCTGGCTACTTTTTTTTTTACAAGAATTTGAAGTACCAGTTTATTAATGCTTATAATTCTCCAAATTTTGGGGAGTTGTTCTAAATCATCAATCACCAATATAAGCCACAAGAAAGAATATTCTGGCACCTGAGACAGCAAACTGTATGCCACAAAAATTGCCCCTTGTCATTCCAGGGAGCGTGTTCATCTTCTGAAGTATTATCACGGAGGCCTCTCACGTGTACTTTGTACCTCTCAGCCCAGTAAGACATTTGACTGCACAGTCAGGGGTTAGGGATTTCACTTAAAATGCAGGGAGTTGTCAATGAAAACTCAGGGGGTGGCCGGATACCTACGTGTATCAGGACAAAGCTGAAATATTCTTGGAAATGAAATCCATTTCTGAGGTTCGGTGTCCTACTTTGATATTATTCTCTTTTTATTATAAAGAAGGAGCCCTTGTCTTCTGTTATGTTTACTTGTGATTTTCCAAAAACAGAAACAAAAGAACACACAAACAAGAAAGGGGAAAGAAAATAAACTTAATGAAGCCTAGGTCTACAAAGTAGATTATTTGCCTGTATTTTCCAGAAGTACGGAGACAGGTCCAATTTATACCTATAAATGAGGGTTGCAATTGGAAATGTTTCCAAAGCTAGCTCTCACCTGAATCCCAGAGGCACATAGTGTTCATACAATGCTGCATGCTCAGCTCTCATTTATAAACTTGGCGATTTCTTCTAACAGAAAAGTAGGCAAGGAGGCAGGTGTATGATTCCAATTGCCTGAGTTTATTTAAATAGTCTATTTACTTTTCTGTTGAGTGTAATAAAAGGTATTTACCACAGCCTATGTCACGTGACAGGATACTTCTGATGTCTTAGAAATTGTTGTTTTGGGAGAAGACGGACTTAGGGAACTAAATGTTCGTTAAAGCTGTGATTTAAGTAGCCATTTTCGTCCATGTACAAGCAGTCCCAATTAAAGCTAGATGAAAGCTTTTTATTAGCTTGTCTCTTTAGATTTCAAAGAAATCGTATCTCTCTACCACCACCCTCACATATATTAACATGAACTATTTTTGAGAAGGTGATTCTTTTTGAGTAATTTATTCGACTCTCATAAATTATGAAGACACATTTTAGTGATGGAGAACAATTTGGCTAGCGCGCTTCTGTGTGGAAGGCTGTGGCCTGTTAATAATGCAGTCGGACAGTGGGCTTCAACCATTATTTGAATAGACTGCACGAAGGCAATAAATTATTTTCATTTTGGAATGACAGGGTTGCACATCTTCCACGCTGTGTCTCACCTGGTTATTGTTATCACAAACCCATTAATTCTGTAACAAATTATGTCAAACGGAAAGGGCTTTATAAAGATGACATTCAGGTAATATCTCCTGATAATAAGGATGTAACACTTGCTGCCACAACAAATGTACTTCCTGCTGGTGTTTTTTATGTGATGCTGCCTGCCGTTTTGCTTATTGCCCTTCGATGCAGGAGGCTTTCGTATATGCTCTGACAGGTGGATGGAGATAGTATATCCTGTGAAGCACTTTTAATGTGAAGAATGCATCATCCATCATATGTGAACTTGGACTGGTTTCATTCTCATTTTCTTATTCCTGGTATAATTAATCTTCTGCAATTAACAATGTGTCAGATTGATCATTGATTTTTAATCAGGAGAATTTACCACCTTAAAATAACATTAAATCTGATTTTCTAGCCCATGAGGCAACTCCTTGACTGAGTTTTAGCCAACCTCAAAGACTGCAGAAATGCTTTTATGATATTAACGTGATTCTGTGCTCTGTTTTTACCACCTGTTGGAGCACCTTGGAGCATCCTTCTAAGAGAGGAGTCCATGCCTAAAACCAACAGTCTTTGAGGGAAGAACAGAGAAATGCCAGAGGAGATAGAGGAAGTAGACAATATATTCAGGTTTTTGAGTTTTTTGAACCAGACCAAAGCCAGAGTTTGAACAGAAAATCTCAAAAGGGAAGGAATCTGACTCATGTCATAAGGAAACAAAAGGGAAAAATCAACCAAACCAAGCTAATAGCTTAATCCCAAATGCCTGTATTGACTGTGTGTTTTTACTGAGCTTATTTTAAATTGGATTGATTGTGGGATATTTGGGCCCGATTAGATGACCATTTGAATCAGATGTCATCTATGAAATCCTAACTTTTTAGTGTGACTGTAGTCAGACTGTCATTTATGTACATATACGTGCCTTCATGTGTGAGTGTGTATATGTGTGCGTGAGTGTGTGTAAGATCCTTTTTGCACATATAGCTAATAAACAAAAGCTTGTTTTGGGAGAGGTGTCCAAATGTGTGCAGGTTTATTCTGGATATCTTGGTAAGTGTTGGACAAACTAGGCTAAATTATAATATTTAACAAACAAATCTGGCTATTTTTAACAAATAGTTTTTGTTTTTGTTTTTTTTTTTTATAATACACAGTTACTACCCCACAAAGCACCATTCAGACTTCCTGATGCTACTTTGATATGTATGTATGTCATTTCTGATGTGGCACAGGAAAAATGAAATTGGATATATAGAGAGAAGAAGAGAGTCATGAAGGGATAGAGGGACAGAGGGATGGAGGAGAGAGAGAGAGAGAGAGAGAGAGAGAATCCTTTGTGTGTTAATATGGAGCTGGAACAGGAAGGAATGAGTTTAACTTGTTCGGTTATGTATTTCTGTTCAAACTCATTTTCAGTTTCTAAAATATATTCAGCTCACACATTATTCTGGCTGTCTCATCTGGTGCAAAAATTAGATATTGCTGACTCTGTCCTACTTGATGAGACAATATCAGCCCTCAGTAACATCCTCCATGCTGATTTTTATGAGAGTAATCAATCGGCAAGCCTAGGCATCTGAATAATTGAGTGCTAGCATTCGTTACCTGTGCTCTTTATTTTATTTGTCTCATCCTCCCTTAAAACTTTCTAAAATATTTTCTTTGCTTTATCTTATGTATTTGTTTTTGTTGTTGTTGTTTGTTTTTTTAATGACCTTTTGAATTTGTCTTTGATGAAAATAGACAGCTACTTATACTGAATGGTTTGGACTTTTACTGACCTAAAATCAGAGGAATAGGATTATAATTTAAGGTCCATCCTCTCTCTAAATTTTCACGATTATTTGATTCCAGAATAGGAAGTATGTAACCTATAAATGTGCAATTTATGTTCCTACTCCATAGGAAATCAGGCATCGAAGTAGTGTATCTCTGGGGCCTGTTCCCTAAGTTATAGTGGCATAGACTAGGAAACGTTGGTTAGAGAACTGTTGGGTTCTGCAGATATGACAATTTACTAAGAGACAGGGACCAGCATTGTGACTCTGCCCAGGTTAATCCTTGAGTCACCAATGTGGGACAAATCAATTCCAGTGATTTCGTTTAAGATTTGGAATGCATTTTCCCACATAAACAATGTTTTAGAGCATGTTTTAAAAACTGTTCCAGAAATTAGGAGTTCACTAATTGACTATGATATTTTTTAAATCTTTGTGTCAATAACAATTTAAAAATGTTATAATGAAATACAGACAGCCGATTCTAGTGCCTGCATTTCTGTTTATATTTATCATGGTTTGGGTACCATACAGTATACCAAATATCTTGGGCTTATTATATTCCATCCACACCAAATAAAGGGAAAATAATTTCTAAATGTTCTATATTAATAAGAGTTTAAAATATTTGGAAAGATAAAATAGTTTGAAAATTGCTGTAAATATATAGCACATGCACATATATATTGTAGTATTATGACATACTGCTATACTCATATAGGAAGGTCAGTACAGTTTTAGGTAAGAGGCATCATTTGATACTTTAAAGTTAGTTTGAATTTTGTTGTCATTGTTATATTCTTATTTAATTTGCAGTTTTAAATTTTAATTTTTTAAAATATGTTTTTATTGATTTTGTTGGAGAGGACAGGAGAGAGAGAGAGAAACGTTGATGTGAGAGAGAAACATTGATCAGCTGCCTCCTGCACTCCCCCCACTAGGGATCGAGACCACAACCCGTGCATGTGCTCTGACCTGGAATCCAACCAGGACCTCTGAGCCCATGGGACAATGAGCCACACCAGCTGGGCACAATTTTAAATTTTATAAGAACTATACTATGGTGATATTATACCTAGTTTTAAATTTATATGTGGTTAAATAAAATGAGATTGAGACATATTTTAGGGAAGTCCTGGGAATGTGAAGGAGTTTTCATTTAAAAAGTTGTCATATATTTCTCAAGTCAGAGAAAACTATTCTAGATGATATTCACAGAGTAACATACTTCAAATATATCTTGGAATAAATAGACATTTGACGGCTATGCTGATTCTCTTAATATCACAGGGAACATTATTTCTGCGGGAAAATAATGTTAAAACTTTTTTTCTGATTCTAAGGGAAACATCAGTACTTCTATGTTTGGTCTGGTTATTGGTGAAAGTGGAGTTCTTAGGGTGCTTCGAGGAAAATAGTTTCTTGAGGCCCCCACAGAAGGATGGGGTTTCATGGAAAGCTTTACTGATTATGTAAAATTAGGAGGTTTCCCTTCTGAGGTCCCATCTGTGCCTGTCTCACCATGGAAAAAATCCAATCTTGTCTTCAGCAGGGCCAGAATTCAGGCCACTCCCTAGAATTTCTGTTCACATTAAAGCACAGTCCAGTCCAGCGTTTGGCTAGCTTAGCTTGTGTTCCCAACTGCAGTCCATTGCATGTGGGCTCTGTGTGGTGAGTTAGGGTCACAGAGCAAGAGAGAGCGAGAGTGAGAACAAGAGAGAGCAAGAGGGATGTTAACCAGGAGCTTCTTCACACGAACCAATGACCTTTTCCAGATTTCACATGCTTCTGATGGGGCCCACTCCCTAGCCAATAAGTTGTTCCCCAGGCTAGACTGACAGGCAAGTACTTCTCCTGCACCACCCTGACTTCTGCACAGGTGCCTATCACCCCCTGTTCCACCCCCCATAATCCAGTTCTAGATGGGGGAAGGGAGGGGTGTTAATCCCCCTGGAGGAACAATGCTGTGGGAAGCTGTAGCTTCCTGGTAAAGCTTCCCATGTGGCCGTGCTTAGAAAGTCTGTCTTCTCTTTGCTTTCTTTCCTTTATGAATATTAACTAGCTAATTATGACAATAACAGTTTTCCCAATCTGAAATACTTAAAAAATAAAAAATAGAAAAGGAACTGTCTGTCCCAATGAGACTCACTAATTAAAACAAAATGTGTGAGCCATGATGTAAAATCTAACTTGCTCAGTGTGGTAGTAAATGATACTTTATTGAAGTATAATAGCAAGTTTCTCATTTAGATAACATTTTTCCCCCTCCAATTTTAGGACCCCACTGCCAATTTGACTCAGTAGTATTCTCCAAATATTAAAAATAAACTAAACTAAAAGATAGTAACAACAAATATATTGGTTTGAATGTTTATTCTCTTTCTCTCCCAAGTTGATCATGCATTTCCAACAATGGCTAGGTTTTTGTGTTCATACTGTAATCATAGGGCCATCAGTAGGGTGTTTGCTGCCTGGCTAGTAGGACATGGGAGCCAGCTATGTCAGGGACTCAAGCTGGGCCCACACCTCACACTAACTCCAAAGCCTATCCACCAGAATGCTTTTATTACCAAGAAATGTGCAAAAGTTTGTATTATTTGCTAAAAGTTAAAGTTTTATTCATTTTGTTTTATTTACCTATTTTTTCCTTATTATTATTATTTTTTATCCTTACCTGAGGATATGCTTATTGATTTTAGAGACTGAGGAAGGGAGAAAGAGAGGGAGAGGGAGAGGGAGAGAGAGAGAGACTGAATGTGAGAGAGAGAAACATCAATTGCTTGCCTCTCCTGTGTGCCCTGACCAGGAATTGAACCCACAACCTTTGGTGTATGGGGTGACATTCCAACCAACTGAGCCACATGGCCAAGGCTTGTTTTGTTTATTTATTTCTTTATTTTTTATAGTTTTGTTTTCTTTATTGATTTCTTTAGAGAGAGAGGAAGGGAGAGGGAGAGGGAAATAGAAACATTGATGAGAGTGAACATCAATTGGTTGCCTCTTGCATGCCCCCCACTGGGGATCAGGCTCACAACCTGGGCATGTGCCCTGACCGGGAATCGAACTGGCGACCTTTTGGTGTATGGGTCGATGCTCAACCACTGAGCTGCACTGGCCGGGCTTGTTTTGTTTATTTTTAATGAGTCTTGTCAATATAGGTTTCCTCAACTTAGATAAATCAAAATATTATGTACTTGGTTAGACTTTTTATGTGAGTACATAGGTGGATATAATTTTCTTTTATTGTTGCTGTCCCTGACTATCAAGATTAGATATATATCAGCTCCATTTACAATATCCTCATTTATTGGTGCTTTCCTCCTGGTTACCAACAGAAGTTTTATTCATGGATTACCATTTCCTAAGTACTAGTCTGTACAGCAATAAGTATACTGCCATGAGGTGGTCTTGGTAAAATCTAATTCACAGCTGGTTTGTGGTGATTAAATAATACAACATTGATTGGAAAAGTACTAGCAAGGTGTCTTCGTGTGCGGTTGCCTAGACGTATACTCTGACATGAGGATTCAAGTGCGAGCATTTCATTTGAGAGTTAATCCCAGAAAATAGGGCTCACCAAATGGAAGCACTGGGACAGTAAAGTCATCCACAACGCACACGTCATGAAGCCTGCTGTCCCAGTGGGTGACTGGGGCTTACTCTCAGGACAAACTCGAGAAGCATATTAACACGTTTTTAGAATTATCCCTCTCCCAGGTCCAGGGGGCTGAGGTTATTTGTACACAGACTTCTGTGAGTCATTAGTTGAGGGCTGCTAGGGGAAGGTGTTAATTTCCTGACAACGCCTGATTTCCGGAGTGGGCAGAGTGGCTCTGTGGTTTCAGAAAACAAGCCCATAAGGGATGTGGATACCTAACAGCTGGAAGTCGGGCCCCCACTGCGTGGTCCAAGGGATGTAAGTGGAGACCTGATAGTGATTACAACACTGGGTATCTGGGACAGAGTAGGTGTTAATTACAATTAATTCACTGTTACTAGCTAGTTTACACACAATAATGGCAGCTTTCTGAAGAACTGCCAATTTACTTCCCAGGAAGAAAGGAAGAAAATAAATAAACTCAGTTTTTAATATTTTAGGGAGTATTTTAAGCCTTAGAAAATATTTTTTCTTTATTATAATTATATGGGAAAAACAAACACAGATCCTGGCTTCTATCAATAAACTGCTTTCACGAGTGTGGCCTTGTTGTTCAGTTACATGTGCTTTGTAATCATGGTGCATTTTATTTCTGCGTTACGTCCAACATAACTCATAAATATAATAATACAATGTATTTAGATTTTGATGCAATGGTTTTCATAAAAGTCTAATTATAACCGTTGAAAGGATAGCAAAGAATCCAGGCATTCACTCACTGAGCATTAATTCTTAAGGAAAGGAGAATTCCATAAAATCTAAAAAAGTGGAAGTAACAAGCCATTTTCCCCCTTTATTTATTATACAGATGGCCAAGCTATTTTGGCTCTGGGCATATAAGTCATTATTTATTTTTATTGCTACTTCTTGGTTAATTCCAAGTAAACAAAGAATACCAAATAGACTGTAAATGGTTTCATTAATTTTAAAGCTACGTAAATGGTAAACAAAGTGGTTATCTAGCCTACCACCTCAAAAGGATTTTGTCTTGTAGAAAACACACAAGTGAATACTCTGTGGCTAACCTTTATGGCTTCTAGCACTTCGTCCACTTTGCAATAACTACTAAGAGTTGCTTCTTAACACAGGATTTTTTAAATTTCTCAAAAGTGTGACGTATATTAAAAAAAAAAAAATTGGGACTGGCCAGTGTGGCTCAGTGGTTGAGTGTCGACCCATGCACCAAGTGGTTGCCGGTTCAATTCCCCGTCAGGGCACATGTCCAGGTTGTGGACCTGATCCCCAGTGGGGGGCATGCAGGAGGCGGCCAGTCGATGTTCTCTCTCATTGATGTTTCCATCTCTCTCTCCCTCTCCCTTCCTCTCTCTCTAAAATCAATAAAGAAAGAAGAAATTTAATTGGTTTACAAGTTAGAAAATGATAAGTATGTTAAAATCAACTGTCCAAACTGACATCTGTGAGTGTATATCTAATAGAGAACAATGCTTTGACTTAAAAAAATTTTTTTTAATTATTTTCAAATTTTTCTATTTAAGAATTACTGAAAATGAGTCAGCAGGTTTAATCAAACCAGTTTTGAAATGAAATAAAAATTCTGATTGAAATTTTAGTCAAGAAGGGTATTTTCAAAAATAAAATATGACAATAATATAGGTTAAGATTAAAATTTCTCTTTCAATTACTAAAGCAAATAAACCAGAAAGTTATAGCTCAAATTTATCAGATGAAGAGGAGGCTCAGATCGGCATGCCAAAACAATGGTAAATGTCTAGTTGATATGTAAATTTCCACATGTGTATAAATTTTCAAAACTTTGACATGACTATAAAATTCTCAGTGTTATTAAGCTCTTTAGCTCATGAGAAGTAGGAAATGCTAAACGTGGGCATCATGAGGACTCCGTACTATATCCAGCTCTCTAATCTTGTTCAGATCATTTTATCATCTCAAACTGTTTTCTCATCTAAATAAAATAGGTATCATTGTATCTTCCCTTTAGGATTAATACAAATATCAAATGAGTTAATGAGTGTAAAGACGAATTGCAAGTTATAAAATGCAAAAACATATAGGACATATTATTATTATTAAATTCCATTTTAATAAATATTCCTCTACAAGAATTAGGCCTAGAAGTGTCAATGCTTTATTTTATATTTTGATAAAAAGTGATCAAAATGCTTATTAGATAATCACATAAAATAACTCTCTTACTATAGATCCCATTTCTTCATATCAAATGCTAGAGTGTTTCTTTTTTATTATTTTTATTATTTAATTTCCACTTAACATGGAGAAGAGTCCTATCCATATATTTTTATTGTTGCCTCATTTTAATTTTATAACAATAAAGTTAAATAAATACTTTGATTTCTTTGATGAAACCTTAGAATCTAATTATACATTCAGGATAATTTGTATTTTATTTATTTATTTATTTATTTATTTATTTATTTATTTATTTATTCATTCATTCATTCATTTATTCATTTATTCATTGATTGATTGATTGATTGATTCATTCATTCATTCATTTATTTATTTATTTTAAGTTCTCACCCAAGGATATGTTTATTGATTTTAGAGAGCAGGAGAAACATAGATCGACTGCCTACCTTATGTGCCCCAACCATGGATCAAACCCACAACCTAGGTATATGCCCTGACTGGGAATCAAACCCACAGCTTTTTGGTGTATGGGATGATGCTCAACCAACGGAGCCACCAGACTGGGCTCAGGATAATTTTTAATGTCGTATTTCTTCTCTATTACCAAAAACCTTTCTTGAGGAATACAGATTTTTTTCCTTGACTTCTTTCATCATGTTTTATACCGTATTCCTTGTCCTTTGTTATGTTTAGTTCTATTGGAATAATTTATATGTATGAACTTAATTTGATAGAGATCTCAGCATGTTGTAGTAACCATTTGGTTTGATGATCTTTCCTAGATAATTAAGCTTAACAGGTAACTTTCTCAGCTCAGTGTTTTTTCTGAATGTTACCTTTTTTTTTTTCAGAGTGATAAACTTGGTTTAGACATGAATTTTGTTTTATTATTTTAGTGATCCAGCCCTGCGCAAAACACACTGTACCTAAGGTCAAATTGCAAATACTGAAATCAATTGTGGACGAGTAATCAATAGTAATAACTGATATAAAACAAATTTAGACAAGAACTTTCAATAATTTCCCTTTCCAATTTGATATATAAGTCACCACATACTATCACCTGCTATAAACTTCTCACTTCAGTTTTATTGGCCTATGTTTTTATAACATTTAATTTGTACATTACTATATATTACACATTTTTTGCCTGAAATGCCTTCTTGAGCATTTAAAGTTAAAATTTTTCCTCCAATCTCAACTCAAAAGCTAGTACTTCAAGAACCCTCAAATTAGCCCATTCTTCCATAGCATAAACCCTGTAGTGTTCTTTGGTTCTAAGAACATCTTACTCTACTTGTCTTTATGTGTATTTCCATTCTCTCCAAATACGAATATACCTTTCTGTGGCAGACATTATGCCTTGCAATTATTTTTATGCTTACAAAAAATAAAGGGATTTACAAAGAGTCAACACTCTACCTATGTTTTTAAGTAAACTTTTTATTGAAGTATAACATACTTGCAAAAGTATACAAATTGTAAGTGTCGAGTTCAAGAAAATTTTCACAAAATGAACACATGGCATAACTAGAACTCAGATCAAGAAATAGAACGTTACTGGTAAACCATATCTCCTTTGGGTCTCCTTTCAACTTCCATTTCACTTATGATTTTGATGATGAAAAAAGGATAAGTTTATGCTTTAATTATATATTATTAATTATAATATATATCAGAAGGTAAATAAATATGATACATCTTATGTTATTTACATGGAAGTATTTTAAGTTGTCACTGATTCATTTATTGATTAATCAAACATATATTAAATGTTTGCTTTTGGGCAATGAAGTCATTATAATGAAGGGTAGTCTCTGACCTCACCATTTATAAGATCTATGATAAAGATTAAATAGTTCTTCTCTTCTTTACTTCCAAATATTTTCAGATATACCACCAATAGTGTATCCTGCTACAGTAGAATTTAAGTTTTTGAACTTGGAGACATACTTAGAAATTATAATCAGCTTATGATGTGTCAGTAGAATATAAGAAGAAAAATGGCAAGAAAGCATTATGAGGTGAAAAGCAGTAAGAAACTGACATTTTCTATTGGACTTTTTCAAGGCTTTTTACTCTAATGCTTATTTATATACATAAGGGCATGATACATATGTTTCTGTAACTGCAAACAGGAAGAAATCTTTCTGAAATTAATAAACCTTTGTAGAGTTATTGACAAAGAGTACAGATAAAATATTTTATATTATTTTAAATTGTCTTAGTTTCTAAGAGAAGTAAACATAAAATCTTAGTTGGCTTTGTAGGTTTTATTGGATTTTGGGGGACGTACATGTTACCTCTGCTCGAGGACACAGGTGAAGATGTAGACAGGTATAGGAAGATAAAATAATGCATGACTGATGAATAGTAATTTGGTTTACAGGCAATACTATTGACATCTGCATCTGTAAATCATTAGATAAAAAGCATCTTTCTTCACATGGACCCATCACTTAAGCTCATTTTTCTTAGACAACCAGCTGCCTCACATGTTTACAATGAAAGAGTTGACCTTGGGAGTTCATTTATCTTTGAACTATTTCCTGTACTCTCTCTGCTTTTTCCAATGTAGTTCCATCTAAATCTTCTTGGGTGAGATTATGTTTTTCTTCAGTTTCCCCCACCTCACCTGTTTTTTTTTTGTTGTTGTTGTTTTTTTAAGGAACAAAAAGAGTTTCTGTGAATATTTCATCCAGTGGCATTTGGCATTAGTGTAGAAAGTTCAATTTCAAGATAGATAATCTTTGTTTTGAGATACCCAAATAGAAAGTGGGTCATTAATCCCTTAAAATAGCTGCTGAGGCCCTGGCTTTTTAGTCTGATCTGAAGGTAAGTGATTGAAAGAATGGGTGTATGTTTATGTGGCTGCATGCAGTGAAAATCCCATAGCCATCATGTTGTAAAGGTGTGTGTGTAAATAGTGATTTTCATTGCTTAATAAATTATAAAGAGGGTTCATGGAAAACAGTGCAGTATTTCATGAATGGATTCTCATAAGTTTAATAAATATCCTGTAAGTACAGGCAGCATGTAAAAGTATGGTAGAATCAGATATTAGTGTGGTCAATATAATGTTTGTCTTATTTATCAATGTATTATACTACATAATGGGTTTAGCATCAGCAATCTGTATTGATTGTCAGAACCACAGAAATGACTGATGATCTGTACTCTGGAATTCTTTTGGGTATATTCCTGAGGAAGGGTCAAAGTTAAGTTGCCAATTCTACGCCCATGCAATAAGCTGCTCAGTAAAAACCATCACATCTGTGTTCATTTGCCAACTTCTATTGCAATAAATGTACACTTGTTAACATGCAATTGATTGGTAGGAAATTTTTTGGATAGTGTGTAAGATCCAATGAAAACATTTAATTTCAATTCAGCATATATTTATTAAGCACTTGCTTTATGACAAAGCTACTAAAATGATGTTGTAAGTGCTATGAATTATGTATGAGCACCTAGACTACAGAAAGTTTTCGAAGGAAAGTTAGCCAGGTTAAGAGGGTAGAGACTGGCTAGGAACCGATAGATAGGGAATGAAGGACTGAAAAGAGTAATATGCCCAATAGAGGCGGCTTGTGCAAATATCAGTAGGAAGGAGAGATAATGGTATTTTCACATTACACTGAAGTGGCAGTGGCATATGCTGTCTTATTTGATGATAGAAATGTGCCACTAACTAAAGACTACATGTCAGGCTAAAGAGATGAAACAAAGCTTGCTGCAGGGATGAGCAAATTTCTTACTAAAAGATCAATTTTGTATTCTAGTTTATATATATATATATATATATATATATATATATATATATATATTAATTTTACAGGGGTAAACTAGAGTGTTCTGCTTCAATGTATTATTATTATTTAAGGATTGTTTACACTTTGATTATTAGGCTAGAATAATTTACGTTTTGCTTTTTTTCTTTACACCATAATGACAAATAATGTTCATGGAAATAATAATGATTATGTAAAGTGTGATAGTCACTGTGCATAACGCTGGAGATGTAAAGATATTAGACGCGGTCTCTGTTCTTCAGTAATTCATAGCTTACATAATATACAGAGGTCTAATGAGCCCTATTCTCTTCTACTCACAACCACTTCCAAACACACCACTGTAGGCACACTTCATAAGAGGAGCCGTATCTTAGTTCTTACTCCTGAGTCTCATATTTACTTCTTCAAAACCTTGCCATTCTTTCATGATTGTTCTCTAGAAAAACACAAAGTCAGAAGGAGAAACATAAGGAACTGACAAATAATTTGAATGACGATATTCGTTTTTATAATTTCAAAACTTCATTTTAAAATTAGCATTCTTTTTTTTTTTTTTTTTTGGTACATGCCCCTAGCAGGAACCGAACCTGGGACTCTCTGGTCCACAGGCGGATGCTCCAACCACTGAGCCAAACTGGCCAGGGCAAAAATTAGCGTTCTTATTAACACAGTGTCTTATTAGATGTGTCTGGGAATAATCTTTATTTCCTCTGATGTAAGTTTTACTGTTGGTTTATCTTGTCCTTTCTCTTTCCTACTATAGGTTTCCTTCGAATGCTTTGTAATTCTTGCTTAGGCAATATTGCAAGTAGTGGAAAGCAAATTGCACGGACATTATGAAGCTTATGAGCACAGTGTACAGATTGGAAAACTTGGACAGGCAGTTCAGCATTGTCTGGAGACGCCACATTGATGGAGGCTCTATTTTGGGATACCCCAAAACCCACCAGTTTTTCTAGTTCTTTCCAGATTATTCAATTATTACAAATCTCTTGGATTCTTTTTAGTTAAGTGTTTAAGTTTTATTTTTTGTTTGTTTGGTTTTGATTTTGCTCTATTTTTTGTCCTGCTGAAAATATCTCTGTCTGTCTGGCAGTCAACAGCTCTGCATAGATATATACATACAGATATTAGAAAAGTGGAATTGGGGATGAAAATTCAACCTTCATTACTCTGTTTCAGACTCACTTTCACTCCATCCTACTTCTTGTTTCTTAATTCAAATTTTCTGTCATTTTTTTTGGAGGGGGGAGCAGCAATCTCACTCCCCTGCTCCAGTTCTCTCTACACAGACTTGGATCTCACTCTCCACTTGGCTTCATCTTTCCATATGCTTCAATTATCCTGAGAGATTCCAGAATTTTGTGAAGTTTTCTTCTCTGTGATGCTCTTTCACCTGCACACCTTCTTCTTTGAAGCCATATATATATATATATATATATATATATATATATATATATATTCTTCCAATTCTCATTTAAAGATCAGATCATCTCAGAAACAGAGTTACAGAGAATGGATTTAGCCCTAGTAAAAGAAAAATTGATTCCGTCTACCCCAGAGGGCAGAGGGCTAAAATCACTGCACCTGTGTGCTGATATGATACACTCTTTAATTGGGCTCCAGCCTTCTTCTGGACTGCAGGACCTCAATATTTTCTACCAATTTATGCTCAGCTCTTCAGCCTTTGCTCAGGGACAAAGTAGGAAGTTTTGGTTTCTCAGGTCACCACATTGAATCAGAAGCTGGCACAGAGTTTGGAGGGGATATATAGAGGAATGTTTGGTGTGTAATTTGCAAATAACAATATTGCTCTCTTTCAAACATAATGCAAACCATACTCTTCTTCCTGCTGAAGCTCAGTTCCTGTAGACTTCAGGGGAGTAAATCAGATGAAAAATGTGACCACTCTGCAGTCCATATACTTTCTGGTGAGTTACCCCACCCTCAAGGCAAGTCAACATTCTGGGTTTTAAAAAGTAATCCATTTCAGAGCCAAATGCATTTTCAATTTTTAATATTGTGAAAATATTTAAAATTAAATTATATAGACAAAGGAGAGTGAGAGGAAAAAAGTCTTCAGTATTTAAAGGTATTATAATCAGAGTTCCTTGCTGTGGCTGAAAATCAAACCAAAATTCTTTCAGTGTGTTTATTTGTTTTGAGAAGGTGATGTTTACATAAAAGAATAAGAAAGACACAATTCAGGCTTGTGGTAGCCTCAGCTGGTTTCTACAGCAATATAAACAATTGTGAATATGGCTTTGTGACAATAGGTGTCGATGGATATTTTTTGGACAACAATTTTCAGTGAAATAACTTAACTATAGGCAAAGCTACAATTTAACTTTTATTTGTGCAAGAGCATATCATCTAGAAGAACCTCAGAGAGATTTTACAACCAAATGAAACTATGTCTTCTAGTCATTCCAGACCTCTCCTTTAACCAGTGTCCTGCCTTTGACTTAATTGCCTCATACATACATATCCTTGTGACCTGAAATACCTATTTAAAAATAATAATAATACATTTAAAAGTAATTTTCTGAGAGCAGTGAAGGGTGAAGACAACAAAATATCCATGGATTTCCTCCAATCACAGGTTTTTCTTTAAAAGAAGATACCGTCAGTAGCTTACAGAGTGAGAACACGGAGCTTATGTCATTTTTTTCTGCCTTTACACTCTCTCTGTCAAGTAGATATTTCTCTCCCTATTTCAACAACTCCAAATTTCAGCCCCAAACTCTCTATTAGTCATGTTCCAATGCCAATAGCAATTTCAACATGGTAGCCCATCTCTCGAAAGAGGAAAGGCCAGTCATTATTCTTTATGATCCTGCTTTGTAATTTTCTAGCTCTTCTCTATTCATATTGTGTAAGAAATTTCACTAATAACAAAATGAACCAGACTGCTTTTATTGTCCATTTAAAAACAATAGTCTGATATAGTTCATGAAATTATATTTCATAAGCACATAACAATTTGAATATTTAATGTGAAACCCTGTGATATCAATTCATAAGCATGTAACAATCAGAATATTTAATATGAAACTTTATATTAACCTGAGTTGATAATGTGTTACCTACTGCTGCATAACACATTGACCTTGTAAAATTTATCAATTACTTCCTCTGAGCCAATCAATCAACCCAGACATTTATCAGATAAATTTTGTTTTCTGATGAAACTAGTTTCAGCTGATTTTCTTTCTTCCAAGTTGGTGTGTCTTCAAAGGCAGTTTACTCTCCTGCAAATTAAATAGCTTATGTAGCATGGGTCTTGGAGTGGGGTTAGGGGCAATCATCTCCTCTGCATAGTCTAGGCCATTTGAGGAAAATTTAATATATTCTGTGCTTTCCTATTCATGTTGCCTTCAGGTTATGACATTCTAAAATGATGATGTATATATTCAGACATTATCAGCTGTTACTATTTTAGCATAGTTGTAAAATATTTGACTGACAGCAAGTCCATGAAGTGCAGGGAAAGTCTGTCTTCTAAAATAATGTATGGTAAGTTGGTCAAAGAGCATAAATAAGAAAGCAAAACAGTGTGGAAAGGCGATTGTAATATCACTGAAGCAAATGTTTTTATTGGACTATGACATCATAATGTGTCTAATCATAGGTTCTTTAAATCTTTAACATTTCTTGGATCTATTTCCTGCATCATAAAGTAAGAAATTAATTTGACCCTTGACCTTATCATTATACAGTTTTAAAGTTAAGCTTCAGATAGAAATCCTCTTATTGCCAATGATAAATAAAACCATTGAAACCTAAAATTTGAGAGTGAGAAGGCAGTTTAATTTGGTAGTTGGAAATGACAAGTGGCCAGTTTTTTTCCTGTCACGTAAAATTACATGTCCATGTATACAGATAAAATATCCACTGAGACTTAGTGAGAAAATACTTTCTGTGGGTGCTTATATTTTGTTTGTTCTCTTTTTAATTGATTTGGTGTAAGTATGGGCTTAGAGAATTTTGATATTAAAACTAATTTAATCTAATTTCTTCATCAATATCATCACCATCATTTTTAATATTTAACTTCCTACAATTACTCAAATACAGTCTCTGGAGGGCACAATTGAATATTTCCTTTTAAAATGTTTGACAGCCCGGCCGGTGTGGCTCAGTGGTTGAGCATCCACCCATGTACTAAGAGGTCGCCGGTTCGATTCCCGGTCAGGGCACATGCCCAGGGGGAGGCATGCAGGAGGTGGCCAATCAATGTTCTCTCTCATCGATGTTTCTACCTCTCTTTCCCTCTCCCTTCCTCTCTCTCTAAAATCAATAAAGAAAAAAAAAAGTTTGACAGATGTTTGAATCATTGCTTAATAGTTTCTTTAGCTCTACCAGACTAGCAAAATTTCATCTTTTACTTTAAAGCCTTCAATTTTCTCGCCACCTATTTAAAGATATGAAGAATACTTGTTCCTATCCTTTCTTTCAGCTCTTTCTTTGTTTTCTTGTAGTGTATCAGAAACACAAAGAGCACTGGAACAAACTCTTGCATGCTGTTGATCTACAAACATCTTTCTGCAAACCTTAGAAAAAGTAATTCTCCCCTTTGGCCTGTTCAGTTTGAGACTGGCTGGGGTGGTCATTTAATACTTAGTGGCATTATTAGACTTTGCAAGTATCATAAATCTTTTCATATGTCACTGTTAATTTGGCTCACAAATGAGGAGGTGGGTCATTGCCCTCGTTTGGAGGTATATCACCTTTTGTTTAATTTAACCATAAGCAAGCTGAGTTTTCATAGCTCTGTACTTTAGCCCTGATGCCTCTGGTCAGACTACCACAAAATTGCCAAGGGGAGCTGTTGCCTTCTTTGTTACTCATGCTTTTAAAGCTCATTTGATTCTTCAACTCATTGACTCTTCTGAGACAACAAGTACATTATTTTCCATGCTTTATTTAGTATCAAAGACTAATCTGAGATATTACTTACCAACTGAAAGCACTCCACAGCCAATTTAGGCCTATGATTTCATAAATATTTTACTCCATCAGCTCATTCTCTGGCAGCCAAAGGATTTGGATGCTTATTGTATGTTTGATAAACCATACGTTATTCTGGTATTACAGAACTTAGATGAAAATCTCTTTCTGCGAACACGATCCTAGTTCTGGGATTCTGGTACTCCAAAACTAGAAAAGCTGTATAGTACTGGGACATGTCTTGACGTCTTAAGGCTGCGAACACTCTGAGCAGAGCAGGCTTCACAGGCTCTGATCAGTTCAGCCACAAAGGACCCTGTCTGTAGATGGAACTTGTGGTTTCATGTTCTGTTGTCACAATCTTGAAATCCTTAATAATTGTATCTATGAATTTGTGTTTTAAAGTAAGTCCTATATGATTATAGAATATGTACCTCAATTCTCATGGAATAGCACTTCCCCCTGAGTTCTTAGGTGTCTGCTCTCCACTACCTGGTATCCCAGCCTGCCTGGTCCTTCCCTCCCCACCTCTATCCAGTGATGTGTTAGGGGAGAGATCTGCATTCTGCAATCACACTGCATCCCCAGTGGCATGGGTGCAGGCCCAGCTGAGGTTGCAGAGAGGGTTAGAGTGCCCATCCTACGGAGTTTGGGGACAAGACAAGGTGGCAGACATCCTTTCCTTTATTCCATCAGCAATATGGCACATGTGGTGGGTGACTCAGTAGGGACTTGTCACCAATGCTGTACAAAGCACATCCCAGCACAGAGGTTGCAATCCTTTAGGAGTCACCTGTCTGCATGCGATAGAGTAATAGTAAAAGAGGAAATAGACTTCTCTGACCCAAGCTAGGTTCCCACATCATTTATTTTGCAGTGGTCCTGGAAACTATGTAGCCAGCAACATCTGAGGCGTTGATTTTTCTAATGCAGCTTGAGCAATTTTTAAAAAAAGCTCTTGAAATAATTGTGTAACATCTTCCTAGAGTTCCCCATATACAAGAAAGTTTATGTGAGAGTTATAAGTGTAGTTAACATTTTTAAACCTATAATCTTTTTTTTTTTTTTTTTTTACTAAAATTTAAAAGAAAGTGGAATGGGGCAGAGATGGACTGGGACCAGGCCTTTTACTCTATAATGTTACATTTGAATTTTTTTTTTTTTTTGGCAATAGCTAGTATTCATATATTGACTTTATAATGAAAAGAAAAAGAAGCCTTGATATTATTTATTAAATTTTGATTTAGACAATTTAAGCTGTGCTATGGTTCTAGAGTTATCAGATAAGTGTTTATATATATACATATATATATGTATATATATATATATATATAGTAATTTTTAAAAATGCTCATTTTAAGTTGCTTCTTTTATCTCTGCTAATCATTATGATAATTATGGACATTTGGCCTACCAACCAAGATAATTGTAAAGTAGTTGATTTTAATTTTATTCCAGGTTATTTATTTTTTATTTTGAAAACTTGGAAAAAAAGGTGAAAGTACTATATCTGGCACTCAGAGCACTCCTGTGTATAGGAATTAAAGACAATAATGCCTTTTCTTTCCCAATTAGTGATAGCACCCAGTGAAACATTCTGTGATGAAGACCTTTAGCAAGAGAGGCAGAAATTTCTTAAATTTTAAATTCTTTATTCAGAGTTTAAAATAAAGATATGCATTTTATTCTGATCTTACAAATAAACTGATTTTGTTAAATTTTTTTTAACATTATGCAAATTTGATGTATTTCTGTCTGCATGTGATTCACATTTGCTAGTGCATTCACTTTATAAATATGTACGTCAAATTCCTGTTTTTCGTGTACCAGTTCATCCCTTATATAACATAGTGGAGAACTTGGTTTTTTACCTACACAAATTTACAGATATCATATTTTTATCCTTGTTATAGACTAAAACTTTTTAAAAATTCAATACTTAATTAAAATTTTTGTGTAATGTTACATCCAGGTCCTTGTAAATTAAAGTAATGCTGACACATTAATGATGTTTCTTTATAAATATTCTTACATTTCACGTGTAATTAAATATAATCCTTTGGTATATTATAATAATATTGAAAGTAATGAATATTTTTTATTTTATAGTTTACTTTAGAGGCAATTCAGAAACAATGAAATATCTTAGTTATATACATTGCTATAAATATTACCATCTGCCAAAATTAAGTTTTAAACAGTGGGTGGAGGTGTTGGTGGTGGACTTGGAAGTTTGCTTTTTTATTTTGTATCCCCTGGGAAGCATTAGGATGACCAGGTGTGGCCGGGATTGGAGGAAGGGACAATTAACACTTCAAGGAGTGAGTTTTCCTTCAGTCCCATAAATATGCTCCAGTCCCCAAAAGATTTTAACATAGGGTAATATTCATATGTTTGAATGTAATTTTACTGCCCATTATTTAAAATTTAGAATGTATGTACATTTGCCCTATTTTAATTTAAGTCATTCATTGATGAGGAAGACATTGTGAAAGTTAAAGAAGCTCAAAAATAATATATTTCTTCTTAATATATAGCTTTATCAAAACCTCAAACCAAGAATGTTACTGTCTTTCTTTTGAAATATGTCAAACGGCTAAAGCCTTTGCTCTTTCTTTTCTTCCTGCATTTCTTCCATCTTCCTTTTTATCTCTTTTTATCCATCCATCCATCCATCCATCCATCCATCCATCCATCCATCCATCCATCTCTCTACCTATCTGTTGATCCATCAATGTATCTATTTATCTGCCTAGCTAATTTAGTCAGGTCTAATTCAAAGTTAGCCCTATTTACTTTTTCTTTCTTCACAGATTTTATTGCTAGTTCTCAGGTTTCTTTGCCAGTATTTTAGAATCTCCTCACTGTTTGAGAGAAAAGGAGCACTTTACAGTTGTTTACCAAGAAACAGCCTGATGTTAGATTTCCCTTACATCTCAGCTCTCTGGCATCTTCAAACCCCTCTTGGTGGCTGTGGTGAGGAGGCTAGCTGGTAGCCACATTGTGCTTCTCAGCTCTAGCCTGGGGGAACACCCTTAAGAGGGATGAGGAAAAAAGATCTATTTGATTTTTTAAGAAATAGAGTTTGAGAAGACCTTTAAGAGGGCAATTTAGTTTATCTTATTTTTTGTCTTTATCAGTGCTCTAAAACTGAGTTGTTTGCTGGAAAGTTTATTTGTAAGAATGCAAATATGTTTTTTTCATTTATTTTATTTTATTTATTTATTTTTATTTAATTAATTTATTTTTGTTACAGATGTTTATCCTTTTCCCCCCATTGATACCCTCCTCCTGGTCCTGCCCGCTCCTCCCTCACCCTCGAACCCCCAGCATTGTTATCTATGTTCTTTGGTTATGTTTACATGCATAAGTTCTTTGGTTTATCTCCTCCCTCCACCCGACCCCCTTCTCTGAAGTTTGTCAGTCTGAACCCTACTTCTACATCACTGGGTCTATTTTGTTCATCACCTTATTTTGTTCATTATATTCCACAAATAAGTGAGATCATGAGATGCTTGTTTTTCTCTAACTTGCTTATTTCACTTAGCATAATACTCTCCAGGTCCCTCCATGTCATCTCAAAGGATAAGAGATCTTTCTTTCTTACAGCTGCATAGTACTCCATTGTGTATATGTACCATAGCTTTCTTATCCACTCATCTATTGATGGACACTTGGGCTGTTTCCAGATCTTAGCAATTGTAAATAGTGCTGCTATGAACATGGGGGTACATGTATTCTTTCTGATTGGTGTTTCAGGCTTCTTAGGGTATATTCCTAGAAGTGGGATCACTGGGTCAAATGGCAGTTCAATTTTTAATTTTTTGAGGTAACACCATAGTGTTTTCCACAGTGGCTGCACCAGTTTGCATTCCCACCAGCAGTGTACTAGAGTCCCTTTTTCTCCACACCCTCGCCAACACTTGTTTGATGATTTGTTGACGGCGGCCATTCTGACAGGTGTGAAGTGATACCTCAGAGTTGTTTTAACTTGCATCTCTCTGATGATTAGTGACATTGAGCATTTTTTCATATGTCTCTTGGCCATTTGTGTGTCTTTTTTGGAGCAGTGTCTAGTTAGGTCCTCTGTTCATTTTTTAATTGGGTTCTTTGTCTTCCTTTTGTTGATTGTATGAGTACTCTATATATTTTGGAAATTAACCTTTTATCTGATGTATCATCCACAATTATGGTCTCCCATATAGTGTGTTGCCTTTCCATTTTGATGCTTGTTTCTTTTGCAGTGCAGAAACTTTTTAGCTTGATGTAGTCCCATGTATTAATTTTTTCCTTTGTTTCTCTTGCCGTAGGCATTGTATCAGTGAAAATTCTGCTGTATATGATGTCTGAAAATTTGTTGCCTACATTTTCTTCTAGGGTTTTTATAGATTCACGAGTCACATTTAAGTCTTTTATCCATTTTGAGTTTATTCTCTTGTATGGTGTAAGTTGGTGGCCTAGTTTCATATTTTTGCATGTAGCTGTCCAATTTTCCCAACATCATTTATTAAAGAGGCTGTCTTTATGCCATTGTATGCTCTTTCTGCCTTTGTCAAATATTAATTGATCATAATGTCTTGGGTCAATTTCTGGGTTCTCTGTTCTGTTCCATTGATCTAAATGCCTTGTTCTTGTGCCAGTACCAGGCTGTTTTGATTACAATGGCTTTGTAGTATAACCTGATATCCGGTATTGTGATCCCTCCTACTTTGTTCTTCTTTTTCAAGATTGCTGTGGCGATTCAGGGTCTTTTTGGTTCCATATAGACTTTTGGAGTGTTCGTTCTAGTTCTGTGATATATGTCTTTGGTATTTTAATGGGGATTGCATTGAATCTGTAGATTGCTTTGGGCAGTATGAACATTTTAATGATGTTAATTCTTCCAATCCATGAACAAGGTATATGCTTCCACTTTTTTATATCTTCCTCTATTTCTTTTTTCAATGTCCTATAGTTTTCTGAGAACAGGTCCTTTACTTCTTTGTTAAGTTTATTCCTAGGTATCTTAATTTTTTTGTTGTAATGGTAAATGGGATTTTTTTTTTTTTTTTTTTTTTTTTTTTAGTTTCTCTTTCTGTGTGTTCATTATTGGTGTATAAAAATGCCAATGATTTCTGGATGTTGATTTTGTATCCTGCTACTTTGCCAAATTCATTTATTAAATCCAGTAGTTTTTTGATGGAGTCTTTAGGGTTTTCTATGTACAATATCATGTCATGAGTGAATAATGACAGTTTCACTTCTTCCTTTCCAATTTGGATCTTTTTTGTGTTTTACTTCTTGTCTGATTGCTATGGCTAAGACTTCTAGTACTATGTTAAATAAGAGTGGTGAAAGTGGACATCCTTGTCTTGTTCTTATTCTTAAGGGAAATGCTTTTAGTTTTTGCCCACTGATGTTGGCTGTAGGTTTGTCATAAATGACCTTTGTTATGTTGAGGTGTGATCCTTCTATTCCCACTTTGCTGAGAGTTTTTATCAAAAATGAATGCTGGATGTTGTCAAATGCTTTTTCAGCGTCTATTGATATGATCACATGATTTTTAAAATTTGACATATACCAAGGAATTTGGGCTACTTCTTTCTTCATTTCTTAGTTAAAAATATCTCCAAATAAATTGTATTATAAGCCCAGGTACATGACTGCAGTTTTAAATATCCATTTTAGGGTAACTGGTTAATAGTATTTTCTATATTTCAGTTGTCTCATCCTACAATGTGCAAAGTTCCAAATGCATTTTTCCATGGAACACCAACTACCCCCAAATCAGAAAAAGCTTCCTATTCAACACCTCATGACCTCTACCCTGCCAAATACAATATGCATTTGTTTTGATATGATCTATTATTATAACAAATAAGACCCTCAATTTCAGAGGATTTACATATTAGAGGTTTGTGACAGTAAAATGTGGGTGTTCCTGGCCATTTGGTTACTATATTCCACATAGTGATTCAGTGATCCATGTACACGCATGCTTGTAGTTTAGAATCCTCTGAAGTCTCTAAGCTTCTTGCATCTAGCCTGAGTATGAGAGAACAACAGAGAAGGCATATTTTCTTCTTGATGACTTTGAACTACAAGTGAGTGACAGATATCACTTTCACTCATATCCCTGTTGCAAAAACAAGTCAAATGATCCTGCAGGTATAGTTTGGAAATAAAATCCTTTCCTGTAGTTTCACTTCCCAGCAATAATCTTCCCTAATGAGTGGGCACAGAAGTAGTTGGTGGGCAGTTGTCTTGGCTACCCTAGACTGAAAACAAATTTTCTTTATGTTTGGGAAATGTTTCCTAGAGAGGAAAAAAAAAAAAAAAGGATTTTATACTCAACAACATGTTAAAGAAAGATTTATGTTAACATTTTCAGCTTTGAATTTATAGTAGATAGTGAGCAATCTAGGTTGATAGGAAATTTTAATGCTAGTACAACATTCAATTATAATAAAAACGTCTTAAATTTATTTTAAAATCTCCATTAAAATATTAAAATATTTTTGCCTCTTTCTTATTTTAATTTCCAATATATATAACTTTAATACAGGGAAAAGTTTACTTTCTAATAGAATAAAGAGCAGTTTTAGCTTAATTCAATACTAATGTCTGTGGTAGAACTGGAAGTTGATAACTATGATTTAAATTGAATTTTGAAGTTGTGTTTTGAGGTATACGTCTATAATTTGGAAAGAAGGATACTTGTCATAGCATTTCACTTACCCTGCTATGCTGGCAAATGCATATGTAAAGCAAATGTAGGAAACTGTTACTTATGTGTCATACAAACAACTTTATTTCTTTATCATATTCTCCTAACATTCAGCATGCTTTAATTAAATTATAGGGTCTACTACTCTGATAAAAGTACCAATGGTAATATTCCAGGTTAAAAAGACTAGAAAATTAGTGGAGTTCCTAGAACTAATAGAAGTAGTACCAGCCCCTATAAAATGAAACTTTGGGGAAGTGAAGAGTATAACAGCACAATCTGTCATGCATTCTTTCTCCTGATAGAAATAGAGTAATTGGTATGGAGGACACGTTGTGTATATCTCAGTTACTAGATATTTTCTCTTTCTTATTTGAACAGTGGCTACTTTGAGTTCACTCTTTTCCTAGCCCTAGACTAATTTACTGGCCTTATTTACTGTCTTATTATAATACTACTGCTATTCTAAAGATAATTGCCTGTTTGGCTCCAAAGCAAAAATATAAATACTAATTTTTAAAGTCAAGGAAATAGTATGGATATTTGGAAATGCCACATAATATAAACACATATTTGTATTTGGAGCCCCAAATTTCTAGCTATGTCAGAGTTTAAAGAATTGGGGCTTTCAGGGATTTGCCATGTTAGAGTCTCTGAAAATAAGTTACTTCTGGCTGGTAAAACAGAAAAATTTTAAGGCCCTATATTATTCTTATGTCCTTCCAAATGAAGTTAACAAATAAATACATACTTTCTAATTTTCAAGAATAAAGGAATTAGGCTACATCTCATAAAAACGCATGTATAGACAACATTTGTTAAGGAAATCATTATAAATTAATAAGACATTATTTTCATTCTCTGACACTGACAAGTTACAGGTGTTTACCAGAGGAGAAAGAGGTTTGGAGAGGGGGTAGTAAAGGGTAAAGGGGGTCAAATGTATGTTGACAAAGGAGATTTGACTTGGAGTAGTGAATTCCCAATGCAATATACAGATGCTACATTATAGAATTGTACACTTGAAGCTTATATAATTTTTATTAACCAATGTCACCCCAATACATTTAATTAAAAATATTAAAAAATAAATCTAGAATAGCAGCCACAAACCTACTTAAAAATACAACTTTCATTTACTTTTTATGACATTGATTATTTTTAAGTGTTTAGTCCAGTTGTATTATATAATGGCCCACAAACTGGATTATTCTGACTATTTTGTCATATTTAGATTCAGGTTAAACTTTTTTTTTTTTTTTGGCAAGGATACTACACATATGATATTGTATTCAATTGTGAGACGTAATATTCATAATTCTGAGTTTGACATTTACAAAATTTTCCCATTGTAATGTTGACACTTTCTCTTTATTATTAATGAGTGATATGTGGGCTAATACTCTGAAACTATGTAAGTAACCTGTTCTCCAGCCCAGTGGTTTTAGATCTATTGATGATCCTTGCTTGAGTAAATGATTACAATGATGGTTATGGTATGGTTATTTTCTCTTTTTGCACTATTTGTGTGCATAATTATGTAAACAAGAGCTCTTTCTCCCATCTGCATCTTTTTAGTGTGTCACTGTGGACTTAAGGATTTAAAAATATTTAATGTCTTATTGTATTTCTATATGCAAGTCATCCAAAATTTAAACTATGATATGTATATGCAATAGAAAACTATACAGCAATAAGAGGGGATGATCTCCAAAACACAACATATAGATAAATCTCACAAAAATAGTATCTATTAAAATGGGACTGGTACAAAGAGTATAATCTGTGTAATTCCATTTTATAAAGTTACAAAAATTGTATAATTTTACAAAAAATCATCTATGCTGTAAGAAGTCAGGAGAGTACTTACTCTTGATGGTGTATGAGTGCGGCTTCCAATGTTCTTATAATGTTCTGTTTCTTGATTTGGGTCTGGTTAAAAGAATGTTATGATCATGAAAGTTGCCCAAGCAATGCCCTTATTGATATTTTTCTGATTGTCCATCATACATCAATAAAAAGTTAGAAAAGATTGACCCAAATTTACTCACTTGAGCAATGCTAGCTCCTTTGATTTCCTGATCTTTGCCCACCAATAATTACAAAATTATTTGATTTTTCTGGCCCCCAAATATTTCTCACTTTCACTTTTACTCTCCAGACCTGAAATCAGCATTTCTCCAGAGTTATGATTCTTTGTAGAAGCTAAAATCTGGGCACTAAGTATGGTAATTGCTATTGGAGTGTCATTACCTTTAGACTCTTTCAATGGCTGGAAAGAACTAGAACACACACACACACACACACACACACACACACACACACACACGATGGATTTTTTAAATTATGAGATCATACTGATACCCCCAATTCAAATCCACCCACATTGTTTTCCCTCACCTTTCCCATCTCATTTATATTTCTCTTTGTCACAGTGAGAATTAGGTTTTCTAGTGATCTCAAGGTAATGCTCTCATGTATCCCTTTCTACCATACACACACTGTAGTTTTATAATTATTCCACCAATGCTGCTGCCAGAACTATTCTGCAGAGGAAACTTCAGAGCAACGATCAGTGAGTTCATTCTAACATAACTTTTTCGCTTCCTTGTTTTATTTATTTATTTATTTATTTATTTATTTATTTATTGATTGATTGATTGATTGATTGATTTTAATCCTCACCTGAGGACATTTTTCTATTTATTTTCAGATAGAGTGGGAGGGGGAAGGGGAGAAAGAGAGAGAGAGGGGGAGAGAGAGAGAAACATTGATGTGAGAGGGACACATTGACTGGTTGCCTCCCGCAGGATTCCGACCTGGGCGGGGAGGAACCACACCCGAGGCACGTGCCCTTGATCGGAATCGAACTTGTGACTCGTTGGTCCGCAGGCTGACACTCTAACTGCTGAGCCAAACCAGCCAGGGTTCCCTTGTCATTATTTTAATTTTTCTAGATGATTCTATTTTGTTTCTAGTTTGTCAGGGCATATAATATTTCTATATTATTATTTTCCGTTGCCCCACCTTTTTTTTTTTTTTCCCGTCACAAATCATAACATTACATACTCTTAATGTATTACAGGTTTATTTGCTGATTATGCCCAATAAAGCTGGGAAAAATTTAGTTTCTCAGTTGAACTAGTGTCATTTTAGATGCCTGATCCTTCACATGACTAGTTGCTACCGGAGATGATTGTACAGACACAGACCATTTCCATCACAGCAGAAAGTTCTACTGGACATTGCTGCTATGGAAAATTGCATAAGCACCAGTCATGGTCCACACTGAGTGATTTTTGTTTTATCAATATTTTATTAACTCTCCAACTGAACTTAATTTCTTATTTTCTTGTGTTCTTCCAGGAGTATTGCAAAATCCAATTGATGGTTCCTGTTAATTAAGGTTTCATTGTATGTTTAAAGTGTAGTGTTCTCATTTAGAGTTTTTAGTAAATTTCTGCCATCTCTAGTAAAAGAGTTCTGTCTATCAGTGATTACTTTGAAAAAATGGGTCCAAAGCTATCAGTCAGTAAACGATGTTGTTTTATTGACCTTTTGCTCCTTATATGCCTTAAAGGTGGTTGCAATTTCATCAGTTTATGGACATTTAGTACTTGAGCATCATTATAATCTTTACTAATTGCTTTAAAGAAATGAGAAAAAAATGAGTAGTATAAACCCTTAGCTTGCTTGACTTGATAAATCTAGTTTTAATTTGGAAAAATAATATTTCCAAAGTCTTTCAATAACAGAAACAGATAAAGTCATTACTTTTTCCCTACTACTAGTCTTTATCAAGAATTTCCAACAGTCTCATCCTTACTCCCTAACACTGTGAATAAATCATTAGGTTTCTGTTGTCTGTTATTGCATTGTGCAAAAATGACAGGGTGGATTTTACCAAATCTGGAACAGCTGGAACTGAAGTACAACAAGAGGCCCATATGAATGCTAATTTTGGACAGATATGCAATATGAATTTGGATGCTTTGAACAGAGCAAACAAATAGCAGTTTCAAATTTGAAATTCAAATCAAAAGTCACAATGCAGATGGTTGAAATTACGAAAGTGAGATTGGCAGTTGGACTGCTTCTCACCTGGGCAGCTCTCTGTCGTGTGAACTAGAGTGAGTAATACTAGAGATTTGCTTATTTAATGATGTTCAGAGAGTTCCCAAGCAATTCTTAGGCCATAATTAGCAAAACGTCTTCCTCTGGTCATAAGATAGATAAAGAAGGGAATAGGAAATTTAAGATTTAGTGTTTGGATGAAGACATTTGTAGATTGCTCCTTAAGCCTTGGGCAGTCAGAGTGGATGCTGGCAGAATGAGGTTCACAAGATTAGGAAGGACCATATTAAATGACTGCCTGCTTGGAGGTGATGGTAAAGAAAACAGCTGTGGGTTGATGTTTCAACCCCTTCCAAACTTAGTTGCCATTTATTTCATTGGCAAACCCTGGCTGTCCACATGAGCCTCGCTTTCTTTTCCTCCACATTGTGAATTAAACCACCACTGGTGAAATGTATCTTATTTCTCCTCTTTAAATCATCTGATAAATTTAAACATACAGATGGAGACAAGTTGTGTTATGAAATAGAAATAAATGGAATTACCATTCTTCTGCTCATGCCCGGCTGAAATGTGAGAAGAGTATTATGCCTAGAAAAAGACTTAAGTTTTCTATCATGATATTTTTATATCAGTCATATGACAAGACTGTTCAGAAGCACTGCATTATATATAAATCTCACTGTAAGTATAATGCTGATAAAAAAGCAAATGCTTACATTTCAAAAGTGAATAGTGAAGTTGAGTAATCTCATTTCCCTCTAGTCTCCTCTATCTGTAAGCTCTCTGACAGATTCAGTATTCTTAAGCCTTACATATGTTCATAACGGATTTGGTCGAAAACATATACTGTAGTAGAAAGTTATTTCTGTAGATACTCTCTGCTTTTCTATAAGAGAAAATATAATTAGGGAAATTAATTTTCTTTCAGTATAGTAAAAGATAGATTTTTAACACTGGGAGTAACCCTCGAGAGCATCCTGTATGTACCCACCATTTCAGAACAGTAAACCAAAATTTAAAGAGGTTGAGAAAATTGTACAATAGTATATTAATCAATTAGAGGTCAGTATTGCTGGGACTGCATTCCAAAACTTTATCTGCCTGATGCTTTCCAATAGACTTTGATTCTTCTATGTCTGAAACATTCAAAAATTATTTTCTTTAAGAACCTATCTTTTTTTTTTTTTTTTTTTTTTTAGAATTTATGTAGCATTCTTTTTCATTGACTAGAAGATTTGTGAGGGTTACTTATACTGACCTAAGGGGACTATTGAAAGTTGGGATTGATGGAATTCCTATTTCCAGCCATATCTATCCACTCCAGATACCTCACAGCAAAAACTCTGATCCTTCCTTTCTTCCTTCCTTCCTTCCTTCCTTCCTTCCTTCCTTCCTTCCTTCCTTCCTTCCTACCTGTGTCTTTCCTTCTCTCCCCTTCTGTTTTCATTTCTTTTAAATTTTCTCTCTTTTTTTCTTTTCTTTGCATTTCTTTTACCCTTTCTCATCTATTACATACCAACTAAAATTATATTAGGTACTAAAATATGAAGAATCAACAGTCTCTTGGACATTTTAAGTGAAAAATAACTGAGGATCAAATAGGTAATATTGTAATATTTTATGGTTTTAATTAATTAACATTTATTATTTTTATTTTTCAGCTTTACTAAGGTATAATTGATATGTAAAATTATAAGATATTTAAAATGTATATCACAGTGATTTGATATACATATTCACGGTGAGAGGAGTACCCCTTCTAGTTAATTAACACATTCGTCACCTCACATATTCATCTTGTGTTTTTTTTTGTTTTTTTTTCCTTAGGTTTCTTATGTAAGTGATACCATGTAGTATCTGTCTTTCTCTGTCTAGGATATCTCACTTAGCACAATGCCCTGAAGGACCATCTGTGTTGTCCAAAGGGTAGGATTTCCTTCTTTCTCATGGCTAAATAATATTTCATTCAGTATTTATATCACATTTTCTTCATCCATTTATTCATTGATGGACACTTAGACTATTTCCATATTTTAAATCTCAGGCACAGGAATTACTGTCCTGTCATTTTCTAATGTTCTCGAACAAGTGATATCTATTCTCTCTATATTAGTTTTATTACATATAAATGAATATAAAGACTATAACCTTTTGCCCTGGCCAGTTTGGCTCAGTGATTATAGCGTTGGCCTGCAGACCAGAGACTCCTGGGTTCGGTTCCCGCTAAGGGTACGTACCTCGGTTGCAGTTTGTCCTTGGCCCCGGTTGGTGTCGTGTGGGTGGCAACCACTCTATGTGTCTCTCTCACATCAATGTTTCTCTCTCTCTCTTCCCACCTTTCTCCCTCCCGCTCTATCTGAAGATAAAATGCAAAAATGTCCTCGGGTGAGGATAAAAAAAAAAAAAAAAAAGACTATAACCTTTTCACATTGTTATTAAGTAATACATCTTAGAATCTATGAAAGTTGGTAGTTATTTTTACTTCTTACTTCTATAGTTTATTGTTCTTCACAAATACCTGAAAATATTACTTTTGTATATCTGGTCACATTGACTGGAAAACTATCAAGAAGTTAGAGATTCCAGAGAGACATCGCAGTGCAGAAGGGGCAAGCTATGCTTTTCTGCAGAGGCTTGAGGAAGGGTAGCACCGTATTCTACAGAACTGCTGAGAGAAAGGGTTTTTATTCATACGTTGAAGTAAATATTTTGAAAATTTGACACAACTATCTCTATGGATAGAATCATGGCCCATGACCTGCTTTTTGGATGGTCACTAAATCCTCAAGGACACAACTATACACCTGTCCCTGTTCTTCAGTTCTGATCAGTGAAAACAAATAATCATTCTTCATTGTCAGAAATGCTGGAGTCAAAATGGGAAAACTTTAAATTTATATTTACTGTGCCAGAATACTGAAGTTCAATCGGGTCCAGAAGAATACAGCACATTGTACTGGAAGACAACTTAGTGTAGAGGAAAACTGAATTCGGAGATCTCAGTTCACATCCCAGCTCTGCCCTGTCCTCCCAGTATGACTTCACATAAACTCATTCACTGGTCTGAGTGTCAGCTCACCCTCTGAAGAGAAAAATAAAATCTGTTTCACAAGGTATGTTTGGGATTAAATAAAGGAATATATATAAAATGGAAATGTCTGCATTATTTTAATGATCCATATTTTCATTTACAAAAGAAGATGACCTGTAAATACTGCAAATATAGAGAAATAAAGAAACCCCATATTTGACATGTGTATATTAACAATGCACCACCACATTCCTCCACTTTAAGAAGTGTTTTTTCCCTTATGATTTTAATATAAAACAAATGAGATTGAGCTAAAGGAAGAACACATTCTTGTTTTAATAATATTTGAACACAGTTGTCGAGTACATCAAATTCTTTTCCAGCTTTTCCTGGACCTTGTTTTAGATCTCCAAGGAATTAAATAAGACATCAATTTAAATATTGGTGTATGTGATAAATATGAACGTGTCTTATCAAAGCAGATATACTTTATAATAAACAAGATACACATTTCTAACCCTAGGATATTAAAATTAGTTTCTATTGTTCCACAAACTTGGATGTTTAATTATTAGCTTTAATCTCTAAAGCCTGTTTTAAATGAATTAAAGTGCAATTTGATTCTTCTGCACAAACAACCCTGCTAACCTCTTTAATCATTCACAATAGTCGTATGATTCATCATTTATATTTATGGTCAGACAGATTTTCTCACACTTGATTGCTTACCTCAAACATATTTCTTTTTGCTGGTGGTGTAGTTGCTGTTTAAATCAAAGCATTGAAATTCCATAACTTACAGTTTCTTGCTTATTATTGGCATTGAAGTTCTTTTCTTGTTGAGAAGTGTTTTCATTTGGAAATTCTGAAAGTTAACTAAGCTAAGGTTAAGGAAAATATCGTATTGGACTATTGATAGTCATGGTCTTTTTCTCCTGTAAGTTCACTAGTTGCTGTAAAGTATTGAGGGTTCCATGCCAACATTTGTCAAACTTTCAATGTACCGGAAGGTGGTGTGGTGTAGTGGGGAGAAAATGAAATCTGATGTCAGACAGGTTTAGGGTTGATTGAAAGTCTGACAAGAAACAGCCACTTATTGTTGTTTCTGGATATTTCTTTGGATGCTTCTCTATGACTCAGTTTCATCATCCATGAAATGGGGAAAATTGGTCTCAGCGACACTGTTACTATGATGATTTTATGATATAATAGACTATGCAATAAAAATAATTGACAAATAGATGTATTAATACAATTTAAAGCAGAATTTAGGTTATACTGATCTCAGCTCACATGCCCCCCTCTTGGCCAGGCCTTCGCTGGCCATCCTAACTAAAGCAGCCTCTTTAGCACTCTCCTTATCAGACTTTAATTTTGTCTTAACACAATAACCACCAGAAATTATGTCACATGTTTGCTTTATAATTGTTTCCCCACCAGAACATAAATGTTTGAGGACAAAGAATGTATAATTTCTCTGCCACTGTTCTCTGTGCATATTTACTCAATAAATGTTTGTTGATTGAATTTATAGCTGAATACTGAACTGATACAAAGCACCATGATTGGTGCTGCAGGAGTTTAAATATGAATATTTAAACAAAATATATAAATATTTGAACAAAATATATAAATATTTAAATATATAAATATATAAATATTTATATAGATATATAAATGTTTAAACTAAAGCTGAAAATGGCTTCTAATCTAGTAGACAGTCAGTATAGGACAAGTGAAACAAGTGAAATGCAAGGAAATTAAGTTCACCACCATACTTAAGGTACAGAAACTGATAGAGTTTAATACCCAGGAGAGAGAACAGGAATAGGAAGGTGTATTCAGTCAAAGTGGAACCATTTATTACACGTCATTATGGTGATGTGGAGTGCTATCAGGGTGCTATTGCAGGAGTATAGGCTTGTGTTTCTCCAACCTTGTTCTGCAGACCAGCAGTGGGTGATGGATATAGTCTCTAAAAGAATGCTTCAATTGTATGTTTTCATTTCTGTATATTCTCAAAATTAACATAAATTTTTTCAAGTTATTTGCATGGCCAGGTTATAGCCAAATATTTAAACATGATTTCAGTGGCTGAACTTTTATTTGCATTTCTGATAACAGGGGCATCCACCACTAGTAAATTAATTGGTAGGCAAAGGAGAAAATGACAGCAGTGGAGCTCAGGTGTAAGCAATCCACATGAGCCAAATGGAGTTTCAGATAAGTTTCCATGGAGAAATAAGGAAGATATGAGGTTGGATATGCTTACAAACTCAAGAGAATTTATATTATGGTACCTAATTCATATTCTCATCTCCAGGTGAGGTTTTGTTTCAGAAACATATTATCATTTTGTATATTATGTTAGTATCATTTTAAAAGTTTATTTTGCACTTTCATTTATATTCATTTGCAAATTTTTAAGTTATGATTGTACAGCTAACAACATAGGCATTTTATATGTAGGTGTGTAGATGTTTAAGTTACAATATGAAAACGTAATGGAGGTTAACACTAGGGGTCTATAATTTTGTTTTTCCATTAAAGGAATTTTATACATTTTTAACATTTGAGAAATAGTAGTAAAATGACTCAAATTGGCCCTTCCCTGCTTTCTTCTACCACAATGTTTGAGTGGCTACATGTTGATAGTGAAAACTCTCTTAGTGGCCATTGGAAGGAGAAGGGGTAAGACTAGTCAGACAAGGGAGAAGTCTTGGTTGGTTGGCCTGGAGTGGTTTCCAGCTCTAGAGACTGTGGGAATGGGCACACCATCTGCCAAAATATAGATACCATGTTGGGGAAGTTAAACTAATTGGTTCTGTTTAGTACATGTTGAGTGTGAGGGTTCAGGGGTATTTGTGAAGAGTAGGCAGTTGAGGTTGTGGCAATAGAAAAACATGGACCAAAGGCAGAACTTGATAAAAACTGCATTTAAGGGTGTGAATGAGAAAAATAAATGTATCAAATTACCAGACATTTCTAATTCAGAATTTTTATCCACTTTACAAATTTTTAAATGATACAATTTTATTTGTTTAAGTACAAAATAAAACCTGTTTACCTAGAGAAAAGCACAGAGAAGAATTGTGTGGTATGGGAAGTGATATTTGAAATTGCAAGGAAATAATGTAGTAAAAGAAAGCAAAATAGAGAATGTGCCATATAGACAGATCCTAGGTCAGCCTTTATTTGCCTTGGAGATTTTTTTTTTTTTCTGTAGAATGTAAAGATTATTTTTTATCAGGTGGATATGAAGATCAAATGTGATAATATATATCAAAATGCTCTGAAAAACCGTCATTACTGTAGAAACGTTTGCCACAATTTTCTCTGGACTAGCTTCTTAAAATTGATATGTTGCCATGGGAACATTTTCCTTAGTGTTGCATTATTTTTATTTGTATTTCTATTTTTACCATCTAATTATTATTTTTTAACATTTAATATTCATGAATGTCAGGAATATTCTATATTTTCTGTGTGATTGTGAATCACACAGCATGATGAAGCCATTGACTTCATTAACTAGAAAAAGATGCTCAGGTTTAAAATACAGATGATTTGCAAGTGGGGACTGGAAGAACAGTAAATGAAATTGCTGCTTCTTGCCATCTTAAAAGGTCAAACTCAGAATTTCTAGAAAGCTTAAGGAAATAACTTATTTACTTTGAATTTTTACAGCCAAGATAAATAATTCCATCAATATAGTAGAATTATATAAGAATTTGGCATGTATTAATTATAAAATCTAAAAGTACAGTGAATATAGCCTTACTGGAGATCCAGCAAACTTTGGGAACAGTGGTAAAAAATGGTGTGTAATTACATGTATCTTATTTTCAAAATATCATCTAAGTTTCATTTTTTAAGTTTTACAGTTTTCTTTTTCCATTCCAAAAAGTTCATGGAGATTTGTAACGAAAATTCTCAGCAGGCGTCAGCGTGGAGGATAGATTGAGTAATGGACTAACATATGGGAATACGGCATTATTATAGAGCCAGGACATCTATGATACATGAATAAAACTGTTTAAATAAGAAACACAAGCTATACATTCTAATATTGTGAAGCGTTATATTCTTATACTACATGAAAAGGATGGTTAAGCACTACACATTGCAAGTGAGAGGAATGTGGGAAAGAGGATCTCACTAAAACATCTCACATTGTAAGACTGTCAACAATAAATACATAAAAAATCTGCCAATTTTGCTTTTCTACCGTCATGGCTTAGAACCAATATCCAAACTGAAAATATGCTTTACAAATCTTCCACGACTAGTTTCCCAGCCCTTCCCAAGTTAGGAACCAAATTGGCCGACTATTTGACGACAACATTTTGCATTTCCATTTCTAAGTTATTAATATTTTTCATGATTAATGGAGAACCAAAAGATAATTGTATTTCCTGTGATCTTTATTTTAAATATGAATCTATTGACTTTTTTGTGGCCCTATACTGAGGTGATGTCACAGTGACTTCAGTGAGCTCTCAGAGCATTTTCAAGGGGTAGAGATGTGAGGAGGAAGTGCGGTGATGAGGTTACTGGTTCCCATCAGACCCCAGGAAGTAGTGCAACATAGTTCAAAGAATTAAGATGACAAGCAAACAAGCACAATGGAAAACATAACATAATAAATATTAGGGATATTTAAAGGGAAAACAATTGTTTGAGGAAGAATAAGTATTCCAGAAAGATTGGATTTGTTTTTGTTTTGTCTCTTTAAAGGAAGCTCAAGGTTATGGAAGGTTTTGAAAAGTAAAAAGAAAGACTTAAATTGCAGCAAATGGATCAAATTAGCCCTAAGGAAGGGGAAAGAGAGGACTATCTTGAATGGCTGATTGCTCTGCTAGAAATTATTCTTAGAGCGTTTTCTGATATTGTCTCTTCCTGTGTCTCCTTGTATCCTGCCTACTTGCTTGTCTGCCTCTGACCACCACCTTTTGGTTGTTTCTCCTGTTCCTACTGTCTTAAATGTGTGTCTCTGGCTGCATCTGCTTTTATATTTGCATTTGATTCTATATCTATGTTGGACCTACCTTTATAAATCTAGGTTGGTATCAGTGTGAATTCACTCATTCAACTAACATGTAGGTCACTGTGTCAGGCAGGCTGCTTATCGTTCAAGGTGCAAATGGGGAGTGGTTGGTAACCTTATGGTATTTACAGTATCGAAAGAAGTAGATATATAAATAAATAAATGCTCTAAATTGTGGAAGTTTAGAAGATGAAAATCCATAGGAATTTATGGATGCAAACAAAAAAAAATGGTGAACTCTACATGAGAGTTACAGTAAATAAAATTAAGGAAAGCTACCGAATCTGAGTAACAAACTTGGCAGTCAAAATGTGCTGCACATTTTTTCACTGATTATCTTAAATATAAGATACTGTATAATGATAAGGATACAGCCATAATTGGAGGTAGGGCCTAAATTGGGTTACTCTTTGCTCACTTCTAACTATATTTCACAATTAAAGTTCAAAGTGATAGCTTGCCTCAAAATTCAGCCAATGTTTTATTTATTTTTTATATTTATTTCCATGGAACAGATATTGTGCTAGGGAATAAAAAAGATTTAGAATATATATAGATTTTTATCAAGGGTTTCAAGTACAGTATGGATGTTCTGTGTACAAATAATAATTTAGTTTTAGTTTTATGGTTAATAATACAGATAGTACAAAATGAGAAATGGCTTATATTCCTCTGAGGCAGGGAAAAGGATTAAAGGAACACTTAAGATAGACTAAATACACAGCAGCAGGTGAAAGCCTTCTCCTATGAAAGGGTGCAGAGAGGAGCAGTGCCAGGAAAGTCTGAAGACGCAGGCAGGGACTGGCTAGTTTGTGAAGGCCTTTCATAATGTCAAGGAACTTGAACTTCACTTGGTAAAAAATAAGACTTGTTTGCATGGTTGTTTTGTTATATTTTGTTTTTAAAGCCTGGAAGTGATTTGCATTTTCTAAAATGGGGAGGGAAGAGAACAAAGGAATGAAATCTAATTAGGAATTGGCAAAACTAGTTAGGGATATCTGCAAGATTCCAATTGCATATCAATGGAAGCTTGAGATACTGTTGTGGGCAAGATGGGCAAATTCACTGGAAGGCAAGAAATAGAGGCGGTTGACTTTCATAGCTCTAACCAGTGATCAGGCCATGACTATTGCAGGAAGAAGCAATTTAGGGTACTAAAACCACTCGTTGAATGGATATTATATTAGAGGCCCTGTGGTAAGAAGTTTATATATAGCTATTAAGGGAGCCCCACCAATAATCTAGCAATATAGAGAATAATTTTTCCATTTCACAATTGAGGAAATTATAGCCCTGCCCTACAACTGGCAGGAATTCAATCCCAAGTCACTGGCGTCAAACTCTTCCTACATTATATTATGTTAAGCAAATTTAAACATATATATATATATATATATATATATATATAATGTTTAAAATTATTTTATATATATTTATATAAATAATTTATATATATAATTGTAAACTTGAACAAAATGCCAGGTATAGCAATACCTAATTAGATTATTGAAATGGGAAGCAATATCTGATTTTTCAGCAGAAATTTCAAGATGTACCTGAGTCTGCATTATGTGTGCTATTTTGAAAAAAAGTCAATCATTTAGTAGTAAGATATACTCTTTATTCTAATTTGCATCATCTTTCTCTTTTTTGCTGTTTTTTTGTACTCTGTGCTTTCACATTTGAAAAAAATTGTAAGGAAAGAAATCTAGTTCTCCAGAGAATAGTAACACAGATAAAGACTGGATAACTTGGTTTTGTGAGGAAAGGACTGAAAAATTTGTGTTCATCTTTGAGAAGCAGCATCTGGAAAGTGTGATCAGTGTATTGCTTTCAAACACTTTGATGGTTGCTAGGCGAAACATGTTTAATGGTGGTTCTCCATTAAGAATGCAGGAATCTCCTTGAGAAAGCACAAGTACAAAAGAAGATGTGGGCTTCCTACTGTCTAGGGTAGTTTAACAAACTTGGCCTAAATGCTGGATCACAGGATCGCTTTAAGATCCCTTCCAGCTATACTTGAAACTCTTCAACTATGGAATTGCTAGAATAGAATTGTTTCATTTCTGAGCAGCAATTTTTGCATTTTAAATAAATGGAAGATATTTGGATAGGCTATATATTCCTTTTGCCAGTATCTAAGAAACTTTGGTATACATTTGTAAACACACCAAATAGAATTCAAGGAAGTTGCAGAAAATGAAAAACATTTATCACTGGGAGACATTTTTCATATATGGTATTTGCTTCTACATAGTTTAAGCAACTTCCGTTTTAGATGAGAAAAGAAAGCACTTAAGATCTTGCCATTATATTTATACAGAACCATCAGTTACCTAGGTATTGCATGCTATTGCTTTCAGTGTCCTGTTTTGTTTAAACTGATTTTAATTTATCTTTTAAAGTAGATGTTTTTACTTTTAAGATAAACTTACTAACATAGGAAGATCCTTTATTTTGCCAATTTTCTTGCATGTAAATTCTTTCCATATTTTCTTTGGACATTATTCAACAGGTACTTATGGAATAGTTATTCTATGGCAAGAACTAATATTACAAATGGATTCGTTTTTAAAACCCAGGCATCCGTTGTTTGGGTGTGAGAGGAGAGAGTAAGTGCCTGCTTCCTGCTACCCATGCGATTTCCCCTAAACCTCTAACAGCCTCTACTAATCCAAAGTGGAGGATGGAGGGGGTGATATAGGTTTGTTCTAAGAAAGGTGCTTGTTTCACAACACAAACTGTCTGCTATAAAGTCAGCCACCTTTTATTTTACATTTTTCACCATTGAAACTCAGTCCCACAGAGCATTCATGAGCTTAGTGTATTTTATTGAAATTTTGGGGCCACAGTGCCTTTTGCCTTGGCTTTCTTCCCATTGGCCTCTGCTAGAATCCCACTCCAGGATTATACTTATACGTGCACAATTCTTCTAACTTTCAGGCCAAGCAGGTCATTGCTTCTTAATTTTATTTTCCAAATTTGGACATCTTACCCAATTAAAGTCCTTGACCAAAAAGATGCCCTGTCTTGAGGAGGCAATTTTCTTTATAAACAGAATTTTAAAAATCTGTTATATTTGTTTCTATAAAAAATCAAATTCTTAATGAATTGCTGCATTTAAATGATCATTGGAAGCTGTGAGTAGCTGCCTCATATTTAGAAGCAATTCTCTACGTTCACACAAACCTGTCAAATACATGGAAGATTGGGTCTGCCTCCACTTTCTCCCTGGTGCCTTTGCAACAGGAATACAAAAACTGTGGTCATCCACCCTCCCCTTTACAGAATTGGAATTCATTCATTATGGATTACTTATTACATTACATATGTTGTATAAACTTATGCATGTCTTTCTTGAGGAGGTCTGACTTCCACAGAAGTTAAAAAGGTTGGGCCCAATTTTTTAAATTGGATTTATTGGAGTGACATTGGTTAACTAAACCATACAGGATTCAAGTGTACAACTCTAGCACATCATCTGCACAGTGCATTGTTCGCTCACCACCAAAGTCAAGACTCTTTCTGTCACCATTTATTACCCCTTTGCCCTCTTCCACCTCCCCCCAACCCCTTTCCTTTTAGCAATCTCCATACTGTTGTCTGTGTCTGGTTGGTTGGTTTGTTTGTTTTTTGGCTTAATCCCTTTACTGTTTTCACCCAGCCCCCTAAACCCTCTCCCATCTGACAGCTGTCAGTCTGTCCTCTGTATCTATGAGTCTGTTTCTATTTTGCTTGTTTCTTTTGTTCATTAGATTCCATATGTAAGTGAAATCATATGGTATCTGTCTTTCTCTGACTGGCTTATTTCACTTAGTATAATACTCTCCAGGTTCATCTATGCTAACGCAAAAGGTAAGATTTCCTTCTTTTTGTGGCTAAGTAGTATGCCATTATATAAATGTACCAAAGCTTTTTTACCCACTCATCTGCTAATGGGCACTTGGGCTGCTTCCAAATCTTTGCTGTGGTGAATAATACTGCAATGAACACAGGGGTGCATATAATCTTTGAAATCAGTGTTTTGCATTTCCTCAGATATAGTCTCAGAAATGGGATCACTAGGTCAAATGGCAGTTCCATTTTTTATTTTTTGAGGCAACTTGATACCGTTTTTCATAATGGCTGCACCAATCTGCATTTTTCCCAACAGTGCACAAGGGTTTCCTTTTCTCCACATCCTCGCCAACACTTGGTATTTTTTTAATTTATTCATGATTGTCATTGTGACAGGTATGAGGTGATATCTCATTGTGGTTTTAATTCATTTATCTGATGATTAGTGATGTTGAGCATCCTTTCATATGTCTCTTGGCCATTTGTGTGTCCTCTTTGGAGAAGTGTCTATTCAGGTCGTTTGCCCATTTTATAACTGGATTGTTTGTTTTCTTGGTATTGAGTTATATAAGTTATTTATAAATTTGGAATTAATCCCTTATCAGATGTATCATTGATGAATACATTCTCCCAATCAGTGGGATTTCTTTTCATCTTGTTGATGGTTTCCTTTGCTGTGCAAACCTTTTCCGTTTGATGTAGTCCCATTTGTTTATTTTTATTTTTTGTTTCCCTTGCTCAAAGAGAAATATCAGAAAAAAATATTGCTATGAGAAATGTCTGATATGTTACTGCCTATATTTTCTTCTAGGATTTTTGTGGTTTTTAAGACTAAAATTTAAATATACTTCATTTTTTCATTTATTCTTGTGTATGGTATAAGGAGGTGGTCTAGTTTTTGCTTTGTTTTGTTTTTTTGCATGTATCTGTCTAGTTTTCCCAACACCATTTATTGAAGACATTGTCTTTATCCCATTGTATGTTCTTGCCTCCTTTGTCCAATATTAACTGACTATAAAGGCATGGGTTTATTTCTGGGCTCTGTTCTGTTCCATTGATCTATATGCACATTTTTATGCCAATACCAGGCTGATAAGATTATAATGGCCTTGTGGTGTAGTTTGATATCAGTTAATGTGATTCATCCAACTTTATTCTTCTATCTCAAGATTGCTGAAGCTATTTGGAGTCTTTGTGGCTCCATATAAATTTTTGAAATATTTGTTCTTATTCTATGAGATATGCACCGCTATTTAACTAGGAATTGCATTAAATTTATAGATTGCTTGGGTAGTATGGACATTTTAATGATGTTAATTCTTCCTATCCATGAAACACAAACAGGGTATATGCTTCCACTTATTTGTATCTTCCTCATTTTCTGTCTTCATATCCTATAATTTTCCAAATATAGGTCTCTTACATCCTTGGTTAAATTTGTTCCTAAATACCGTATTTTTCTGATGCAATTGAAAATGAGATTGCTTTCTTAGTTTCTCTTTCTGAGAGTCCATTATTGGTGTATAAAAATACCACCAATTTCTGAATATTAATTTTGTATCCTGCTACTTTACTGAATTCATTTATCAGTTTTAGCAGTTTGTGTGTGTGTGTGTGTGTGTTTGTGTGTGTGTGTGTGTGTGGAGACTTTAGGGTTCTCTGTATAAAGTGTCATGTCATCTGCAAATAATTACAGTTTTACTTCTTCCTTTCCTGTTTGGATGGCTTATATTTCTTTTTCTTGTCTGTATGTTGTGGCTAGGACTACCAGTATTATGATGAATAAGAGTGGTGAAAGTGGACAACCCTGTCTTGCTCCTGACCTTAAGGGAAACGCTTTCAGTTTTTTCCCATTGAGTATGATGTTGACTGTGGGTTTGTCATATGTGACCTTTATTATGTTGAGGTATAATTCTTGTATTCTGACTTTGCTGAGAGTTTTTATCATAAATGGGTGCTGGATTTTATCAAATGCTCCTACTACATCTATTGATATGATTGTGTGATTTTTATCCTTCATTTTGTTTATGTGATTTAGCACACTTATTGATTTTTAAATATTGTACATACCTTGGCATCCCCCAGAATAAATCCCATTTGATTATGGTGTATGGTCTTTTTCATGTATTGCTGGATCCAGTTTGTTAATATTTTGTTGAGGATTTTAGCATCTATGTTCATCAGAGATATTAACCCATAATTTTCTTTCTTTGTAGTACCTTTATCTGGTTTTGGAATAAGGATAATGCTCGCCTAATAAAATGAGCTTGGGAGTCTTCACTCCTCTTGAATTTTTTGGAATAATTTGAGAAGGATAAGTATTAGTTCTTTGAATGTTTGGTAAAATTTGCCTGTGACGTCATCCAGTTAAGGATTTCTGTTTGTTGGAGTATTTTTTGTGTGTGCTCTGCTTCGATTTCATTAGTTATAATTTGTCTATTCAGATTTTATGATTCTTCCTGATTCAGTTTTGGAAGAATTTATCTTTCTGGGTATTTTTCCATTTCTCCCAGGTTGTCCAATTTGTTGACATATAGTTGTTTGTAATATTTTCTTACAATCCTTTGTATTTCTTTGGTCTCAGTTGTTACTTATCTTCTTTAATTTCTGATTTTATTTATTTGGGTCCCTTTTCTTTTTTTCTTGATGAGTCTGATTAAGATTTGTCAATCTTGTTTATCTTTTCAAAGAACCATCTCTTGGTTTCATTGATCTTTTGTTTTTGTTTTTTATTGTTAGTCTCTGTGTCATTTATTTCTACTTTAATCTTAATTATTTCAATTCTTCTACTTACTCTGGGCTTTGTCTGTTGTTGTTTTTCTGGTTATTTTAAGTGTAGGGTTAGATTGTTTATTTGAGATTTTTCTTGCTTTTTGAGGTAGTCCTGTAATGCTATGAATTCCCTTCTTAGGACATCTTTTGCTGTACCCCATAGATTTTGGGTATATTGTGTTTATTTTCATTTGTCTCCAGGTAACTTTTGATTTGTTCTTTGATCTCATTGTTGACCCATTCATCCTTTAGTAACATATTATCTAGCTTCCATGTGTTTGAGTGTCTTTCTTTTCATTTTTTTTTTTTTATTGTAATTGATTTCTGGTTTCATACCATTTTGGTAAGAGAAGATGCTTTATATGATTTCAATTTTCTTGAATTTATTAAGACTTGTTTTGTGTCCCAATATGTGGCCTATCTTAGAGACTGTTCCATGGGCACTTGAAAAGAATGTATATTCTGTTACTGTGTGATGTAAAATTCTGTAAATTTCAATTAAATTCATCTGGTTCAGTGTGTCATTTAAGGTCACCATTGCTTTGTTGAGTATTTTGTCTGGAAGATATATCCATTGATGTCAATGGGTTGTTAAAATCCCCTACTATGACTAAATTACTGCTGATCTCTCTATTAATGTCCACGAAGATTTTTATTTTCATATTAATAATTTTTAAAATTTCCCATTTTAACTATTTTTAAAAATTTATTTAGAGAGAGGAAAAGAGGGATAGAGAGAAAAATCGATGTGAGAGAGAAACATTGGTCAGTTGCCTCCCATACATACCCCAACTGGGGATCAAACCCACAACTTGGGTATTTGCCTTGACCAGGCATCGAATCCACCATTTTTTGGTGTACAGGATGACATTCCAACCAACTAAGCCAAACCAACTAGGGTCACCAACGTTTTCTTCATATATTTACATGCTCCTACATCTGGTGCATATATGTTTACAAGGGTTATATATTTCAGCTGTATTGATCCTTTTAGTATTATGTAATGTCCTTCTTTGTCTCTTATTATGGCCTTTGTTTTGAAGTCTATTTTTTTCTGATATAAGTATTGCTACTCCAGCTCTTTTTTGTTTCCATTTGTAGGAAATATTTTTTCTATCTCTTCTATTTCAGTCTGTATGTAACTTTTGTTCTGAGGTGGATCTCTTGTAGACAGCATATATATAGGTCATGTTTTCTTATCCAGTCTTTTGATTGGATAATTTAATGTGATCACTTTTAAAGTTAATATTGATAGCTACTTATTTATTGCCATTTTATTATTTATGCCTATATTCCTCTCTCTCTCTCTCTCTCTGTCTCTCTCTTTCTGTTTCTTTTTGTCTTCCCTCTTAAAACAGACCCTTTAACATTTCTTGCAATGTGGTTTGGTGGTCACGAGTTCCTTTTGTTGTTGTTGTTTTGTTTTTGTGTTTTATCCGAGAAACTCTTAATTTTGCCTTCAATTATAAATGATCGCCTTCCTGGGTAAAGTAGCCTTGGTTGTAGGTCCTTGTTTTTCATCACTTTGAATATTTCATGCCAATGCCTTCTGGCCTGAAGTGTTTCTGTTCAGAAATTATCTAACGGCCTTATGGGAGCTTCCTTGTAAGTAATTAACTGTCTTTTTCTTGCTGCTCTTTAGATTCTCTTTTTAGCTTTAACTTTTGCCATTTTAATTATGATGTGTCTTGGTGCGGCCTTCTTTGGGTTCATCATGTTTGGGATTTTCTGTGCTTTCTGGACTTGGGTGTCTATTTCCTTTACCAGGTTAAAGAAGTTTTCAGCCATTAGTTCTTCAAACATATTCTCGATTCCTTGCTCACTTTATCCTTCTGGTACCCCTATGAAGTGGAAATTATTATGCATGATGTAGTCCCAGAGTTCCCTTTGACTTTCCTCATTTTGTAAATATGTTTTTTTTTTTCTTTTTGTTGTTTAGTTTGGATGTTTTATGTTATCTTGTCCTCTAATTTGCTGATTCTATCATCTGCTGTATCTAATATGCTGTTGATTCTTCTAGTGTATTCTTCATTTCTGATATTGTATTCTTCATTTCTGACTGGTTCATTTTTGTGTTTTCTTGTCTCAATATCTGCCTAGAGTTTCTCCAGAAAGAGTGCACCAAAGATCCCTGTTGAGTGCTGCCAACAGACCTTTCTGCAGGACTCAAGCTTGGCAGAGTGGTATTGCCAGTAGTTGGAGGTCCAGATTAGGCACTCCCCAGGCTGGTGCTGTAAAAATAGGAATGCTCAAATTTGGGAAGATGGTACCTGAGAGCGGTGTGGAATAGAAACTCAGGACAGGGACCTCAGTGGCTGACCTTCCAGATATCTCCTCAGGGCCACACCACACAGATATTATTATGACCCCCATATTCCCTGAGTCACCTTCCCTCTACTGAAGCCCCAGGTGAGTGTTTGAGAGCAAGAGTCTGTGCATTTGGCTTTTTAGCAGACTCCCACCTCTTCCAGGTGGGCAGAGTCCTTGCTGATTTTCACTACCACATGCTATACAGGCTCCTCTTCCCCACCCTAGTGCTCTGGCTTGGAGATCCCAGTGTGGGTTGTGACTCCAGGCTCCTATGGGGGACTTCTGCAGCCCAGATATCCCTGCAGCTTCTCAGCCACAGCACTTCAGTGCAAGGGCCAGCCCTCTCCATGCCTCTGCCTTTCTTACCAGTCTCTATGTCGCTCCTTCTGTAAATTCGTGGCTATAATACTCCTGTTCAGCTGTCCTTCAATTGTTTGTTCAGGTGATTGCTCTATAATTTAGCTGTAAATCCAGTGTGGTGCCAGGAGGAGGTGAGTGTAGCTTTCATCTACTCACAGCCACTTTGAAATCCTCTGGGCTCAATTTTTTAAAAACTCTTTTTTATCTCTCAGTCAAGAAAATCTAAGATGTATTTGACTAAAGAAAATAACAGCTTAGACAATACATTTTAAACTCTTATAGAGAGGAAAATAAGTTCATATTATTAACATTGCTTATAATTTATTTTATTTACATAGAATCTATATCCAGGTCTTTTCAGATTTTTTTTTTTAACTTTTAGGTCTTTCTTTTTCAGTGTTCCTGCTTATAATATTGTGGCATCTATATTTTTAAATACTAAGGATACCAAAGAGCATATTTTAGTTAATATTCCAAAATGATGGACAGTGGATTAGTTTACCTTTCCTGAAAATTGAATTTCAACTGATGTGTACTACAGGTGTTGATCATCAACACTAGATGATAAGCCTGCTTTTAATTTTTATCTAATGTCTTGATTGCTTATGAGTTAGTCATGTGTGGTGTTAGAAAAATTTTGAAATGCAACCTAATCAGTTGTTAATTAGAAATAAATCATCACATTTTAATAAGAGGTTATAATACCCTTTTCTGATTAAATGGAAATTGCTTTTATTTCTTTACTTTTGTTATACAAAATTGAGCTGAGATTTGGATGATTAGAGATTATCAGCCACAATTATGATGGTGTTTTGATTTAATATTTTCCTCTTTGTGAGATAGTGGGAACTTGTTGATGCATTTAAAGAATATAAGTGCTTCTTTTATGTTTATATGATAAGTATCAGTCATGATTGATACTTAGAAATTAGTTCACTGAAAGGTTTACATGAATGTAACATAATTGCATTTTTTTGGTGCCAATTGATTTCATTGCTGTGTTTAATGGTTTGTTGCATACTTTGCGGGATAATGAATTTCATTTTCTTGTATTATCCTATAAATAACCTGGACATTTTTTAATTACAATAATCATAGTAGCTGACTTAACTTTTACAAACATGTACTGCTCCATGCCTTTGAAAACTGGAATATTCAAGCCAAAGCAGGTAGATATAAATTATATAGATATAGGTATAAATAGATAGCTATATCTCTCTATATACACACATACATATTCAAAATATTTTTTATATTTTATACCTGTTAGATAATGTTCTCTTCTACTTATATTTACCATTAAATTTGTATATTTATATGACTAGAGATGCCATTTTATATTAGCTTCCTCATTTATTTTTATTAGTTCATTTTATAAGGGCATAACTCCACACAGATTTTTTCACATGAGGGAAAAACTTCAATTTAAATTAGAAGCCCAGTGACACTCAATTATGATGGATTCATACAGTTTGTGTTGTTGTATAACTTGAGGAGAAATTTTTTTCTTGGCCTTAGTAACTACACTAAGACTTTGCAACATGTATATACAATTTAACTGATTGACTACTAGCAGGGAAAATAATACTTTTCTTTGTAGAGTACCTGAAAATATACAAAACATTAATTTGTACAAATGAACAAAACAATAACCTAAACTAAACAGGAAAAATTAAAATTCAATATTAACAGTTAAGGTACATTTTATTGTTCTGTTACATCCTGTGATTCTTCTTAACTATTATATTTTGAAGTGGTGATGAGAGTCAGTTTAGCAACAACATACATTGCAGGCATCCCAGGTACTGCAAGGTACTATCCTCTCTCAACATTTACAGGTCTTTACCAGGATTTGAAGAAAAAAAAACCAGCTTTATAGAATCTATATATATTTAAATCTATGAATTTATTTTCCATTTTATTTGTTCTTTGGATAGGTGCTAACAATCACCAAAGATATTAATATTGATATAATTAAAAATCATATTTTGATGTATGTTAATTCTATGGAAGCAACCTACAATTATTCTTATTATTTTTTTCTTATTTCATTATCTATATGTTCTGTAATAGAACAGTTCTATTCTGCTTAAATTGGAATTAAAATAATATGTCCGTCTAGTTATTAAACAAATAGATATTGAGCCTTCCTATATGGCAGTGATGTGTTCATCATTAATCCTGTTCTCTTTTTTTTTTCAACTATCCCTAGACTACCCCTTTTTCCTGTACAATTAAAAAAATAATATGTTCCAGTTTTATTTTAATATTTTTAATTTTAATATTAAAAATATTTTATTTATTCATAATTTATTTTTGTGTGGTTCAGTTTTGTTTATGCTTTTCAATTAATGACTAGCTGGCAAATAAAACCAATATACTATAAGGGATAATCTTTATTTTCCCAAATGACCTAAAATTCCCCCTTTATTATAGATTAATTTTTATATATGCATGTGAGCCTCTTTTCATTTCTGTTCCATTTCTTCAGTACTAACCTGTTTCTTCAGTACTAAAGTGATTTATTTTAATTTAATATTTTATAATAATTATATCATATATTAAAATTTTATATTGTCAAGTACTGCATAACTATCATTATTGCAAATTTATCTTAACTATTTTACCTGTTTTCCTGACTTAGATCAACACATTTTTAAATCTTATTATATATATATAATTTTTAAAATAAAAAATTTAATGTTTTAAAATCCCCTTAACTTTTCAATAAATGTTGAATATACATTTGAAGAATATGCATTTCAACAATACCAAGTCAATGTTTCCCAGTATTTAGGATTTAAAGATACGTATTTTAAAATTAACAAAGGATAAACTCTTTGTGGTAATAACCCATCTAATAAAAACTGCATTGTTTTGTTAGATTTTAAATTTTAGTTCAGTGCACATCAATGCATCTTGTCACACTGTTGGTCACTTTATTTATCATAACTACCTTTCGCAGGATCCAGTTGTAAAAGATTAATTTGTGATTCTTGTCTGATTGGGAGAGGTGAAAATGAGAATTTTGAAGGGCATTCCTACTTGATAGAATTCTGGATAATCCATCAAGTGTGTTGGGGTGGAAGACAAAATGAATTTTAGGGATGCTGCTTTAAAAGCAAATGTCATGCCTGGCCAGTGTGGCTCAGTGGTTGAGTGTCCACCCATGCACCAAGAGATCGCCGGTTCGATTCCCAGTCAGGGCACATGCCCAGGTTGTGGGACAAATCCCCAGTGGGGGGCATGCAGGAGGCGGCCAATCGATTTTCTCTCTCATCGATGTTTCTGTCTCTCTCTTCCTTTCCCTTCCTCTCTCTCTAAAAATCAAAAAAAAAAAAAATTTAAAAGCAAATGTCATATGCTATCTTAAATTCAGAAAAATCTACCCAAGAAACCCATTCCAACTCTCATGGGAAGAACTGTTTATCAGGAAAATCTAGCATATTTTAGAGTCCATTTACAGGAACATGTGGCTTTCTATATAGGTATGTCACTGTGGCAATATCCGTCTAACTCTGGTGCAATGTACTTAGTATTGGTACAAACTTCTTATTGCTACTCTTCGGAGCTTCATTGGAAGACTGAAACAATAATAAAGCCTTGTCCAGTTGGAACTGATTTAGTGCCTTTCAAGATATCTAAGTAAGGTACTTAAATACCCAGCTGATTTTTCACTGATTTTATTTGATATGCATATTTCCTGGAAGAGCTAATTTTATTTGTGCAACACTTAATGGGTTGTATTTCAAGCTGTGTTTTGATTTACCAAACTGGCAAATTTTCACACAGCTTCCTACATTTCTTATTTAGAAGGATGGCTAAAGAATAAAGTCTAATATGAACATTCCTGAGCAAACCTATTATAAGTATGTAGCTGAATAGATTGTAGCATTTGTGAAAGATTCACAAACTCTATTTGGGAAAAGTTGGGGATGTGTTATACATATTTCAGGGAGTTGTGATCACCAGGGTGACCAACCTCTTGACTTTGGGATGTGTATGTGGAGTTGGGGGGGGGGCGGGGTTAGATACTGCTTCACCTTGTTCATTCCTACCCATCTAATAGTGCCAATTTATTATTTACATATTTCTTTGGGAAGAGGATTTTCGCATTATTTATCTTTCAGACATTTGCCAAATGAATATATGCTTGTGACTTCCATGCACCTTTGTCCACCTATCGGAAGCCTGAAAACAGCTAGAACAAGGGAATTCAAGTCAATCAGTTAATTAGAATTCATTGTTGAGGACTTCCTGATTCTTTCTACTAACCTCTCACTCCTTGTGAAGGGATTTTATTGTGAGTACTTAATATTTTATGGGAATGCTGTCAGCTTCTTACAGAGCTCAAAGGAGTTGTATATTTTTCTGACATATGATCGTAATTCCCATCAGTATGTTTAATGTCAGCATCTGTAGGATTCCTTTGATTTTTTTAAAGGGAAAAAAAAAAGGAATTCCAGACTTGTCAAATAGAATAACTGTGCATGATTCAGGAATTTCTTATTACTCTGGGTGACTACTTGGGGACTATCAGGACAAATATGCAATAGATGCCTCACAGTGGTTGGCTGGTTAACCTGTTTTTTTCTTACCTATGAAACTGTTCATGAAATGAGAATTTTGAGGACATACACATACATAATTTATGCCAGAGCAAAACACACACAATATCCATATTTTATATATATATAAATAATATGTATACATTAATATAGATTATAGTATGGGATATTATATTATCTGAAAATTGATCATGTATTAAAGATGAAAAGGGAGTTTTAGTTAAAAAAGAAATCAAGTCCGGCTGGTGTGGCTCAGTGGCTGAGCGTCAGCCTATGCACCAAGAGGTCGCTGGTTCAATTCCCAGTCAGGACACATGCCCAGGTTGTGGGCCTGATCCCCAGTGGGAGGCATGCAGGAAGTGGCCAATCGATGTTCTCTCTCATCGATGTTTCTATCTCTCTCTCCCTCTCCCTTCCTCTCTCTCTAAAATCAATAAAGAAAAAATATTTTTAAAAAATCAAGGCAAATCCAAAATGTTTAAAATTATGGATGATGGATGTTTTAATAATTATTCTTTTAAAAATACAATCGCTTCAGATTTTTAAAAATTGGATGTTTGTTCATTCACTTATTTATCTGAAAAAATATTTATTGCACACCTACCATATCAACATCAGACACACTTGTAACTGCTGTGTTATCAGTGAAACAACAGAAACTGCCACTGCTGTCACTGGGCTTATAGGTCACTGAGGCAGTCATTCAATACATTACACCCAGAGTTTCTTTCTTTCTTTCTTTCTTTCTTTCTTTCTTTCTTTCTTTCTTTCTTTCTTTCTTTCTTTCTTTCTTTCTTTCTTTCTTTCTTTCTTTCTTTCTCTCTATCTTTATTGTTGAAAGCATTACAGATGTCTCCCTTTCTTCCCCCATTGACCCCTTCCTTCAAAATCCCACCTCCTCCTGCTTTCTCCAAATTATTGTCTGTGTCCACTAGTTGTGCATATATGCTTATAAGTTCTTCAGTTTATCTCTTCCCAACTCCCCCACCACCCATCCCTCTGAGGTTTGTCAGTCTGTTCCTTAATTCCATGTCTCTGGATCTATTTTGATCAACAGCTTATTTTGTTCATAATATACCATAAAAAAGTGAGATCATGTGGTACTTGTCTTTCTCTAACTGGCTTATTTCACTCAGCATAATACTCTCCAGGTCCCTCCATGTCATCTCAAAGGATAAGTGATCTTTCTTTCTTACAGCTGCATAGTATTCCATTGTGTATATATACCACAGTTTTTTTTATCCACTCATCTACTGATGGACACTTGGGTTGTTTCCAAATTTTAACTATTGTAAATAGCACTGCTATGAACATAGGGGTGAATGTATTCTTTCCGATTGGTGTTTCAGGCTTCTTAGGATATATATATTCATAGAAGTGGGATAACTGGGTCAAATGGTAATTCTATTTTTAATATTTTTGAGGAAACACCATATTGTTTTCCATAGTGGGTGCACCAGTCTGCATTCCTACCAATGAAACAGAACATAGAACCCAGAAATCAACCCAAGACATTATGCACAATTAATATTTGACAAAGGAGGCAAGAGCATATAATGGAGAAAAAGTCTCTTCAATAAATGGTAATGGGAAAATTGGACAGGTACATGCAAAAGAAAAAATGAAACTAGACAACCAACTTATACCATACACAAGAATAAACTCAAAATGGGGGGGGGGGACTTAAATACTTAAATGTAACTCGTGAAACCATAAAAATCCTAGAAGAAAAAGTAGGCAGAAAAAAATCCCAGACATCACATGTAGCAGAATTTTCACTGATACATTTCCTAGGGCAAGAGAAACAAAGGAAATGGGACTACATCAAACAAAAAAACTTCTGCATGGCAAAAGAAACCAGTATCAAAATGAAAAGGGAACCCACTCTCTGGGAGAACCTATTTGCCAATGTTATATCAGATAAGGGGTTAATATTCAAAGTATATAGAATACTCATACAACTCAACAAAAGGAAGACAAACAATCCCATTGAAAAATGGGCAGAGGACCTGAATAGACACTTCTGCAAACAGGACATTCAGAAGGCCAAGAGACATGAAAAAATGCTCAACATCACTAATCATCAGAAAGATGCAAATCAATCCACCCACAGTTATTTAATTTCAGTTTTGATAGTAGCAAATTTGGAAAGGCGGAAAGAAATTCACTAACTCTGGGTGAGCAGTGATTGCTTCCTTGAAAGAAAAAAAAAATTGACCTGGACCTAAAGGATGAATTGAAGGTAGGTAGATGTCAGGGTAGTGGGCAGAAGGTAGGAGAATTTTCAGTCTCCTGACTCTCTTTACTTATACCCCTAACTGATTCTGAGCCTGAGGTCAAAATCTAATGAAGACTATTACCTTTCCTTCCTGGTTCCAGTTTCTGGTTGCTCAGGAGTGGGTGGGAAGAGAGGATGTGATTAAGTAGGATCTAAGGCAATCTGCAATGAAGAGGTGAATGAAAGCCTTAGGATCCCCATTTGTATTGGTAGCTTTAAATTGTCATCCCTGCTGGCTGCTGTTATTGTTCCCTGGGTAAAGCATTTGCTGAGTAAATGAGGTGAAGAGCATACACCACTGCCTGTGGCTGCTCCACCCATACTGACTGCCTCAGCATGGAGGCCAGTGATTAAAAGGATATGGAAATTTGCTGCTTCCAACCCTGAGAAGGCTTTTTGCAATAACAATGCAGTGTCATGGAATATAGCTTGCCTTCTTGTTAAACTATCCTACTGGGGAATAATAGCTAGTTCAGCCTGTCTCTATATTATCTCTGAAATCCATTCTAATTTACTAACTATAAAAATGGTAGTGATCTATAGAGAAAAATCTTCCAATTGTGTTATGGAGATTTGCACAGGTTTTTATCTGTAGGTTATTTTTAGTCATTCAAACAAAAGTTTGGCAATTAAGTAGAACATAGATGAGCTGAGCCCTTATGATGTTATATTATACTCTCACTCAGGGCACAGCTTAGTTTGTGATCATGCATCTAATTAAAATACAAACATTAGCCTTGGCATTCTCTTATGTACAATCTGGTTACACAGTTTCTAAAAGCTTCATTGGAGTTACAGAGTGACCTCTTTAAAGGAATGAAATTCAGAACACCACCATTCTATAATGATGGGTTATATATAATCAAGTCCTGTTTTATAATGTGTTAAATGCTTGCTTCATTTTGGAGTATCATATTGTCTGAATATTAGGGCTAGAGCTTTGTCACAAAGGACAATATTAAAGATATTTCAAGTACATTTCTAAATACTGCCAAAATATCATAAGCAAAATATTCATTAAATAAAAAAGAAAGAAAGAAAATAAAAACCATAAGAAACCTACTGATTAAGGAGCTAATGTTTTTCATGAGATTTCTAGCTCTATATTCATACAGACCAAAAATATTAGTAGACAGTTGTGGGTCTAATTGTTCCTCTCATCTTAATGATGATTAATTATTTTAAATAGTTGTTACTATATAACCATTTTTAATAATTATTGCTATTAAGCCATGGTGATAGTTTTCAAGTGATTTACATTTGATATGAATTATTTCTGGGGTTTTACTTTAAGTATTTATTGTAATCCTGTAGCAAAATGTAATTAATAAAATTGACCAGAATTAGTCATCTACCAAGACTTGTCTAAATGTGTTTGGTATATCTTTAAAATAAGATACATATGGAACTGTATGGGCAACATATCTTGGTAAAATATCTGAACTTTAATAAGTACTGCTCTTTCAGATTGTTTTCATGCATACATATATTTAGCCATTCATTCAGGCATTAATTCCAAAACATTAATTAACCACTTACTTTGTGACATACATTATCATATGAGATAAAATATTTAATATAAGAATTAATGTTCATTGAAAACTAACTTATTTTGTATCAGGAACACATGAAACCATTTTATGTGCAATAAAGCATCCATTCCAAAAAACTACCATATAAGGCGGCTATGGGTTATTGAACCCATTACAGGTGAGGAAACCAAGGGAAGGAGACATGAAATGACTTGCCATGTTCACCTATCAAATAAATGGTAAGATTCATATCTAGCAAAACTCCATGTAAAGTGTTTTTAACTCCTCTTTCTTCATGAGAGGCAGAACCCCAAAATTTTATCTAAATTATGCCATGAACTTTTAAATTAATCTAGTAAGAAATACAAACATGTAAGTAGATAATTATAGTTAAATGTAATAAAGTCTGTTATAAATAAATTCTAGAGTTTTCAGGGTAAAAAACTGTCAGCAGTGCCTTTCAGAGAGTATGATCTCATATAGTTCCACAAAAAAATGAATGTCATTTAATTAGCCAACTCTTAACAATTGTACAAAGAAACCAATAGAAGTCTAATCACAATTTGCAGATATTTTACTTAAGGGAAACAAGTAGTTAGTTTTAGGTTTTCTACCATGGATTTTACTTTTTGATACTTGATTTAACTTCTCTGTCAAAAATGAATTTATATTAATGTTCAAACTCATCATTAATTGTACCTAGATTGGTTATTCCACAAATACATATATTTATCTTTGTGGCTTCAAACCTTAATACATTTTAGTTATTATATGATGTATTATGTTCAGCATGCCATTCTCTTGTTATTATATGAAGAAATAAACTATGTCAATAGTCTGTTGTTTTTTCACAAGGACATAGTTATTTCTAGATACCACCTGCTAGTTAAATCGGTTCGGTAATCACTCTTTGGCTTTTTAATTTATGGCTGATGAAGTCTTGGTTGTTGTTTAGCTGTGTAGTGCATTGTGCCATATAAAATGTTTACCAATCCTATTTTCAAGCAAAAGAATAAAAACCAAACAGTATTTTTTGGAAAGGAATTCATAGCAATAAAGCTATGATTACGCTCAGAAGATAAAAGACAAGGGAGGGAACATTTATCCAGAAAACTCGGACAACAGGGCTAATATGCATACATTTTGAAGTTAAAAAATATTTATGTTTTTGTCAAATTTAACTAACATTCAGTTTTGCAAATTTAGGTACAAAGTTATATTACGTAAAAGTGGGAAACTGCTGAAATCTGAGTAATTTATGTGTCACTTATAAATTGTCTTTTAAGTAAGACAGTCATTTTTTTAATATCTAGAGATGAAATAAAATTACATCATTTTATAATTGAAATTTAGATTCGTTTGTATACATCTACTCATATAAAGATATCATTCAATACGACCCCTCCAATTTTGATTAAGGCATGTAATTTCATCATTACTTACCCTTGATCCAACTAGAACTATTTTTGTGGCTTCTTTAAAGCAAAAGTGGTCATTTGAAAAAAAAAAACAACAAAAAACTACATTAACTTGGGTTCTGTTGAGAGACACTAAGCAAGCTATTTTGTTCTAGAGATGTATTAACTCTAAGGACATAGACTGCATGATTAGTAGAAATATTTCACTTGTGGTTAGAAGACCAATTTATCTCTGAAACAGGGGAAAAAAAATCACCTTTCCCCCCTAGCAGTGCTAGGATCAACATTTCTTTAAAAATAAGGAGTTGAAGGTACTTGTCATAATGAAATACAATTCTGCAGGGACAGCCCATACCTGGGTTGTAGGAGTGACTAGGTACAATCATTTTGAGAAATTTCATTACTAAAAAAGTATTTCTCATTTATCTGAAATGAAAATTTACTTTTATAAATTTAGAAATACCGTGTTTTATCTGGCAACTCTAACTTCCACCTTTTAACATACTAATGATTTTACTTGTGTTAATTTTGTATTTCTTGTCTCCCATGGAACCAGGAATCTCTAGCTTTTTTTTTTTTTTTATCACTTGTCAAGTTTCTTAAAAGGTAATGAGCTTGAAATAGATGCTAAATAAATACTTGGAGGATAAAACTTGTTCTAGTAAAGATGACCTAAAGTCTTTGTGGTTTTTTTCCCAAATATAATTTCAATTATAGGGATGAGTATACAGTTGATTACATTTTAAAATCCTCTTAATAGTTAATTCATATTTTTATATGATTAATTGATAGGAAATTTAACCATTCATTAAAAATATCTGACCAACTATATCTGAGATTACTACACTAAAACATGGGGATAATGCATGAATGAAGATTTTTTTCTAGAAATCATAGAAATTCATTTTGATGTTATTAATTGTTTTTCATTTAACCATTGCTGGCAAGGCATATGTGTGAGGATTATTGCAATACTAAATTATTAATGTCTTTCATTTAGATACATTTTATTAAATGAGGATTGCAAGTAAACAGTTGATCTATGCTGTATATTAGGGTACATCTACCGTAACTATTTTTTCAACAAATTAGGCTAATTGCCGAGTAGATTAAACAGTGTAATTATTTTTATTCGTTAACTTCTATAGGGTCTCATTAAGGTTCACTTCCCTTTTAGCAGAATGTAAAACAGATTTTCTTTACTTTCATAGATCTTACTAAACTTGAAGTATAAACTTTGGTTCCTCGGGTGTGTAAGGGTAGTCAGGAACAGGAAACCGTTAGGGGTGTGACAGACTGACAGGGTGGGCAGACAGTCTTCCTTGGTTACCCGTTTGTGGTGGTCAGACAGAAAACAAGATTCCCATGAGAATCTAAAACTTTTTTAATGCTATAAATTACTTTTGGAAGGACCTCTGTTATAAATTCTTCTTGTCTGAGCATTTGGGCTGAAATTACAATATTTAAGCATGCTCAGTGGTACATGTATATGTATATACAGTACATATGAAAAGTAAGGTACATATATTGGAGAACTTGTAATTCTGACTTGCTATAAGCAATAATATAGTTTCTCTATTGGAATGGTATTCCCATAATGTAAAAGTATCGGAGTATCACCATTTGTTCCTCTTACAGCCTCTTCTCTCATATAATTAAATTAAATGGTTTAAACACTTAGAAAATACAATCTCAGCCTCTCTTAAATCCACTAAGAACAGCATGAAGTCCTCATGAAGACTTAAAACATCTTTGTTTCAGTATAACTCATGCTATACCTAGCAAAATAAGCAATTTAAAAAGAAAAAAAAAATCAATGTTTTGTTTTGTTTTTTGTCCAGACTCAGAAATCCCAGCTCTTCTGGCTCAGTAGTTTCCCAGAAAGCACACTGTTCGTCAAATTGCTCAGCTTCTACTTTTTTGAAACTGCATCTTTATTTTCTTAACAGAGAATGGAAAGTATAAACACGAATCTGAACTTCAAGTTTTACAATCAATGTTCCCAACCACTCCAATGAAATGTCCTGTTCTATCGTCTTTAGAACAGCAATTTTCAACCCTTTTCATCTCAAGCACACATAACCTAATTACTAACATTCTGTGGCACACCAATAATATCTGTTTTGCTGATCTGACACAAAAAAATAGGTATAATTTTGATTCATTCACACTGAACAACTACTGTATTGGCTGTTGTCATTTATTTTATTTGACAGTCTAAGGAAAAAGAGGTTAGTGCCCCTGACTAAATAGTCAGCTATTGTATGTTTTAAAAACCCTCGTGGTACTCCGGTTGAAAATTGCTTCTCTAGAAGAGGTTGCAGTCCAGCTCAAACATGAAACATTTTGTGTCCTACAAAGTGAATGGATTTTTGCCCTGAATAAATTCAGCCCTGCTTGAAAAATACTTTCTCCAATGAGAGAGCCAATGAGTATAATTCATCCTGAAAGTCTACATTTGTGTACCAGTGCACAATTATTAAGGCACTGAGGCATTCAACCAAAATATAGATAAATGTCTTCCTCACAAGGATCATCGAGTATATACATGGGACGTCAAATGCCCAAATATGTTGACTAAAAAAGAGAGGTATATTTAATTATGTGCTTATCGCTTATTCCCTAATTTTGTCTTTCCTAGTGCCAGAAGAAATCCAGGCTTATCATAGTTCAGTAGAGTGATGGAAGGGAGGAATCAAAGAATCACTAATTTAAAAGCTGAACGATGGGGAAAAAAAAAAACAGAGAGAGTTTGGGAAATAAATCAACAACATTAATAAAAACTTCTATCAATTTTCCAAATTGAATGCAGTGGTTCCGTAGATCAGGGGTCCTTCACTGTAATTTTGTACTCCTTTGTTGACACTTCATCTGTTCTTACCTCCAAAGGTAGTTATTTGATTTGCTGACTGTCATGTCTATCTATGAGATAGCTTAGGTTGTAGATTATTAAGACTTTGCACTTTTGCATGCCCCACATCTAACTTAGGATCTGCTATGTAATAGGTGCTCCATAATTGTGTTTAGTGAATTAAATGTAATGTGAGGTGTTAGGTTGTGTGTTAGCAAGCCACCCTCTCTGTTTTTCTAAATCCATGGAAATCTACTTGGGTCAATGTTTACTCTTGATTATTCTCCTACTTTGTGTTCTCTGCTTCAGCTTTCCTTGGCTGAATTTGTAACTACTTGCCATATATTTTTAATTATATCAATTACATAAACATTGTAGACATTGATTTAGGAGTTTTATGAAAGAAAGTTAATTTCTTAGTTGATTTTTATTTTATTTTATTGATATTAGAGAGAGAGAGAGATAAAAACATCGATGAGAGAGAACATCGATTGGCCTCCTCCCGCATGCCCCCCACTGGGGATCAGGCCCACAACCTGGGCATGTGCCCTGGCCAGGAATCGAACTGGCAACCTCTTAGTGCATGGGTTGATGCTCAACCACTGAGCCACACTGGCCGTGATTTTGATTGAAGAACATTAGGCTTAATGTGTTTGTTGGTGAGGTTTAATATTCTAATACTACAAAAAAAAAAATTCTTGATTCATCGATCTAGTCCTTTATTTTCATTCATCATTCATTTACTCATTCAAACAGCATTTATTAACTTCCATTTACTGTTTAAAAACCATGATACTAGATGCTTGGGCAGATACACAGATGAAGAAGAAAAAATGTTGTTTTTCTTAAGAACTTTCAGTCCAGTAGGCTAATCTGGTCTATGCTTGCAAAAGCCACATTATTATAGTATATATGGTTGAAATGTAAAAGTGCTTCTAGCCTGTAAGATGATGATGAACACTAAAGATTTTCTCATAATAATGGCATAATACAAATATATTTTAAAAAATTGTATATTGATTCAGAGGATTTCTAGGGAAACGGAAATGTACCTGTGGATTAAAGATGAAGACAAATCCTCTAATTTGGTTGAAAACATATTTCAAAGATAAAAAAGAGCAATCAGAAAAGAAAAAAGAGCCCTGGCCAATGTGGCTCAATGTTAGAGCATCGACCCACACACCAAACGGTTTCGGGTTCGATTTCCGGTCAAGGGAATGTACCTGGGTTTCAGGTTCCATCCCCAGCCTGTTGGGGTCGTGCGGGAGGCAACAGATCAATGTGTCTCACATAGATGTTTCTCTCTCTTTCTCTTTCTGTCTCTCTCCTTCCTTCCTTCGTTCCCTCCCACTCTCTCTAAAAAAATCAATGGAAAAAAGTATCCTCAGGTGAGGATTAACAAAAAAGAGAAATATTTTTTTTTACATTCCATCACTGTTAATTTTAATGTCTTTCTCTTTAATGGCAACTTTTATCAATTCACCTTTAAAGATTTTCTCCTTATTTCTCATTTCTCTCAGAACAAACATCACCTATACTATCTTTCCCTGACAGTCTATTTCCTTATGATATTCTACAAATATTCTAATTATTCTAATCTCAGTTGTCTTTTCCAAACTTGCATAACTACTGGTCTGAATAATGTTAACCCCAATCAAAATCCCATTTCTCTGGACCCTCCACCACCCCTCCTATCCTAAAGTAATGTTGTTGAATCTGGATTATTACTTATTAATTAGGTTTGATTTCTATGGCAAGTGATCAAAACCATTTTATTTACGTTATCTGGGACTATTGAAGTGGGGATGATTTTTTCCCTCTGAAGCATTGTAATAATGAGTGCCATAAATGAGTGCTCCAAAGACCAAGAACAAATTTAGTGTTTGCTAAAAGCATAAATGTTGACTTTTATTTTATTTTGTTAGGTTCTTCTTCTTTTAAATTAAATGTTTCCATCATCTTTTATCCCCTCTATGCCCTCTATCACCTCCACCCACCCCCCTCTACCCCCAAAGTCACCACACTGTGGTTCATGTCCATGAGTTCTCTCTTTTTTCTTTTCTGCTCAATCCTTACCCCCTTCCTCCCCATTCCCCCAGAGCTGTCTGACTGTTCTCTATCTATAAGTCTGTCTCTATCTTTCTTGGTAGTTCATTAAATTCCACATATGAGTGAAATCATATGGTAGTACCCTTTATCTATATTTAATTTACATGTATAGTTTAATTATTTTATAGAAAATGATTAGGCACAAATATATTCTTAAATATCCAAATGATACAAAATTACTTCAATATAAATAGATTTAAATCTGCACTAATTCTGAAGATTATTTTATAAGATGAAAATCGTTCTACTATTAGATTTATAAATTTCTAATAAATTTCAACTAACAGCTTAGATCTTAAGACATAGTTTAATCTTGAGATATTCAATGTGTGCACACACATTGCAATTAAGAAAACAGCATGAAGAAAGGTTGTTAGCTGTTATTGTCATGTGTGACAGTAATATAAAATTAATTGATACATGAGTTACAAAATTATATTGCAGGTTATTACTTGAAGGCCTAATGGCAAGCCCCAGCTTCCATCAGGTGACAACTTTAATATCTGCTGGTGATGTTCATTTTATCTGTAGAAGCTGTTTGATTCTTTCTGCATAGAGGAAGAATTAAAAAAAAAATAAATAAAACTCCATAAGGTCTTTGGAAGAAAGGAGAAAAACATAGAAGAAATGAATTTTATTTATAGAAATTTATTTACCATAGATAAATCATAAGAATCCTGAAGTGCTGCTTTACTTATCCAAGCAGTTTACTTGCTTGTATCTTTTGCTTGTTTATAGCCTTCCCCCCCCCTCCAAATGTTATACTAAATGCCCCCCTCCCTCCCATTCAGAACATCTTTCATCTGGTGAAATGTCTTTCATTTGAGTAAAGGACTTCTATGAGAATCTACGAGAATTTTATGGATGACTATTTGATACTCTTTTTCTGGATTAGAGTTCGCAGGCAAATACTGGAACTGATTTAGACTATCTGATTTCCCAATGATAAGACAGCTGTGTTTTCTCCATGGCTAACTCTCACACAAACATTTCAATCAAAGACATATGAAAAGATGATTGATTTAGTCAGTAGAAGCCATCTAACTACCACTCTTTTCAAACCCTGGCACCCCCATTTACCCTTAGCCTACAAAGAAAATAATTCATCAAAAATTAAATTCTTCATTTCTGTTCCATTCTCTCATCATTTTTCACTATACTTTAACTTTTCATCCAGATATTCTCCTGTCTTCGGAAAAGGATCTCTTTAAAATTATCTTTTAAATGTTGTTTGTTTTTTTCTGTGATCTTGTTTATTTTACCTTTATCATAATCTTCCCCTATAAAATATCTATTCATTTTTACATATCCTTGGTTTTATTTGCTCATGCAGTCTATACCCTTTTTCCATGTTTATCATCTGCGAAAAACAACAAACATAACAAATAAGCAAATACATACCCATCCAATCTCAATTCAACTTTCTCATTCACCCTGCACTTTTTCCTTCATCCTGGAAATATTACTGTACAGTTGCTTTATCATCTTAACCTCCTCAGGTTACTGTGAGATTTTTTTTTTTGTCGTAGTCATTTCAAAGTCTCCAGTTACTTTTTTTTATTTTCAATTGTGCAGCCTCCCTGATTTCATTCCTCCTTGATCTTTCTGTGAAATTGGACACTGTGAACAACCATGGTTGACCCATCCTTCACCTTTGTCCCCGAATTATATTTCTAACAGCCTTTGGACATCTTTCCCCAAATCTCACATTATTTCCTTCAAAGTCATATGCGCAAATGAAATTTAGTGTCTTTCCCACTGAATTTTTCTTTTCCCGTTCTACTGTGTTCAGTGGTGCATTCACTCAGTAAAGCACTTCCACCAGCTACACCTGTTTCCTGCACTGGTCTGTACTGATCCATAGGGTGCCATCCCCGTACCTCTGAAATCTTCACCTTGTCTCCTCCTCTCTTTACAGTGTTTGAGTTTAGGTCCTCTTGGCTACATGACTGAGAAGGTATTGTAACACCTTCTTAATTTGCATATCTTTTCAATTTCTGAGTCATTCTCCAAACTGCTGAGTTCTCCTTCAGTGGTATAATAAGATGTTTCCTCTCTAAAACATTGTTTAGACCTTCTTTAAAATATTCAATGTCTTTCCTCAACTGATGAAATAAATTCCAAAACATTCAAGCATGTTAAGCACAGCCCTTCCGGACATAATTGCACCATCGCAGTCCAGTCACGTGTTATATAACTTTCTACTAGGCACCCTATAATCAACTAGCTCTGCATTGCACACTGGAGAATTTGTGCAGTTTTGTGTGCTTTTCACTTGAATTATTTCTTCTTCCTGCAATGCCCTTTACTGCCCTAATGCTTTCCACGTGGTGAATTTCACCTCTTCCAGGTCCGTATCTATTCTTAAAACCCAGCTAGAAGACTTTTTCTTTTGAGCCGTTTCTTGTTACATTCTGCCTTTCTCTATTTTTGAAAACAGGGAGGAGTAACTACCCACCCAACCTTCTATCCCTTTAGCCCTTTGTACATGCTTATATAAAACAATCATTCATTTATTTTTTGTCAACTAATATTTATTGAATGCTTGTTATGTGCTAGGAGGTAGAGATATGATAGTGTCAATTCTAGTCTAATGCCTTGCTCTTGGATAATTGCATTGTCATTTTTAATTTATGCTTAATCTTATTACTAAATTGTTATTGTCTTGAGGCTATTCAGGTTTGTATAAACTTGTGGAAGGATTTGATTACAAGAAATCTATACAAATATTTATCAATGAATAAATATAGTATTCCTTTTACTGTGTCACTGTCTTACTCTGAAATATTTTTCATGAGTCTTTTCCCTACAATATTCTTATTATATTGAAATTACTGCCTCACAAGGCCCCAAAATACATTCAAAGTACCATCATTTCCTGCATCAGTGATGAAAATACTATAACAAAGAACAGACATAAAGTTAATAATAATAAACTCTAAGTCAGACAAGCTTTTTTTTCTCCTAAGTTTATCCAATGCAATATTCTTTATATTTTATCAAAAAATTAAGTATGTTTAGAAAGGAAATAATATGTATACTTAATATTGTAGGATTAAATCTAGAGAAAGAAAATACATATTTATTAAATGATTATTTAATTTACTTAGTGGAACTACTTTATTTGGGTTAACTGGAATTACATAAGAAATAATAATAATAATAATCAAGAAACCTTATTTGTGAACCTTTAGTTTTAGATATCTTTCTTTTTCTTCAGATGTCCTGTTTTGCTCATGGGGCGAGACTTGCTGCCTATTTTTAAGGCATAACTGAAACTCAAAATAGTTTTTGTAATGAAATTAAACACATACAATTTGTGGGAGAACAAAAAGAAAATATAAAAATATAAGTAGTATTTTTCCCTCAGAGTTGTGAAATAAAAGGTAAAACTTTTTTGTTTTATTTTAAAAAATTTTTTCTTTATTGATATTAGAGAGAGGAAGGAAGAGGGAGAGAAAGATAGAAACATTGATGAGAGAGAACATCGATTGGCCGCCTCCTGCATGCCCCCCCTGGGGATCAGGCCCACAACCTGGTCTGTGTCCTGACTGGGAATCGAACTGGTGCATGGATTGATGCTCAACCACTGAGTCACACTGGCCGGGCATAAAACTGTTTTTTAAATTGTTTTGTTCCATTTATATTGCTAAGACATATAAAACAGATTTATTTTGAATGAGTGATTAGAACTTTGTTTTCACAACCTTGGCTATATAGACTTTATTGCTTCAATATAAATACAAAAAGAAAGCTAGTCTTGGTAGTTGAAATATAATTTGCAGCCAGTAGATTTTTGAAAATTACATTGAGGATTCTTTTTCACAGCATTAGAATGTCTCTGTGACTGTGATTCTGCTAGTGAGCCTAGTGCTCACCGAAGGAATTCTCTGCATTGCCAAAATAGTCAAGGCAGTAGTTTTAATTTAATAAAACAGTACAACCTTTTCAAGCTCACAGAAAGATAATGTGAACAAAAAAAAAAAATAAGTATTTTTATGTAGAACTATATTGTCCACTTACCTCAATTTACATATCACTGTTTTTATTTACCTACTCCTTTTTTTATATTACTTGTTTCGTTCACTTAACAAATTGTGTGTGTATGTGTGAGTGTGAATAATTACTGCCCTCCAAGTGGGCCAATTTTCTGTGGCAAATTCAGCTGGCAGAATTTGACTTAAAAAACAACAACAACAAAACTATAACTGTGAAAATGGATTAGTTCTTAAGGAAAGAGAAATAAACTAGAAAAAAAATAATTATTTTTTATTTGAATGCTTGTCATTCTTTTTTTGGGGGGGTATTTCTAGTTTCTTTCTTTTTATTATGTTTTTATTGATTTTAGAGAGAGGGTAAGCGAGAGAGAAAGAGAGAGAGAAACATTGATAGGTTGCCTCCTGTACACACCCAAACCAAGGATTGAACCCACAACCTGGGTATATGCCCAGAAACCTGCCACCTTTCGGTTCATGGGACAATGCTCAGCCAACTGAGCCACACCCACCAGGGCTGTCTGCTCGTCATTGTAATAGCACACTCACCAAAGGCTATTATTTCTTGTAGATATAATATGGAGGAGAAAATCCTCGTCAAGAACCTAAAGACATATAAGAATGGGAAATGAGCATCACAGTGGAACAGTGGAAGTACAGAATGGGACTTTACTATTGGTCAAGGTGTCAGTCCCATCAAGGTGTCCACTGGCCAGTGTTTCCAGTGTAGTAAGTCACTGAACCAGGGGAGAAAAAAGATAAGAATTTGAATTTCTGATGGCTGGTGTGGCTCAGTGGTTGAGCATTGACCCATGCACCAAGAAGTCACCAGTTGAAATCTCTGTGAAAGCACATGCCCAGGTTGTGGGCCAACTCCCCAGTGGGGGGCATGCAGGAGGCAGCCAATCGATGTTCTCTCTCATTGATGTTTCTATCTCTCTCTCCCTCTCCCTTCCTCTCTCTCTAAAATCAGTAAAGAAAAAAAAGAATTAGGATTCCTTGAGCAATGATTTGACCAATAAAATCATTGATGTTGTTTTTTTTTTTCTTTTTTTTTTCCACTTTATTTTATTTTTTATTTTATTATTATTTTTTTTACAAATAAGTTCTTTGGTTTATTTCTTCCCACCCCCAACCCCTCTTCCCTTTGAGGTTTGTCAGTCTAACAACCAATTTGTACTTCTTAATCCCTTCACCTTTTTCACCCATCCCCCCAGCCCCCACCCATCTGGTTCCCCAAAAAGTTCTCTGTATCTATGAGAATGTCTTTGTTCTGCTTGTTCATTTTGTTTGTAGATTCAATTGTTGATAGCTATGTATTTATTGCCATTTTGTTTGTTCATATTTTTTTATCTTTTTCTTCAAGAAGACCCTTCAACATTTCATATAATAATGGTTTGGTGGTGATGAACTCCTTTAGCTTTTCTTTGTCTGGGAAACTCTTTATATGGCCATCGATTCTAAATGACAGCTTTGCAGGATAGAGTAGTCTTGGTTGTAGGTTCTTGCTTTTCATCACTCTGAATATTTCTTGCCACTCCCTTCTGGCCTGCAAAGTTTCTTTTGAGAAATCAGCTGACAGTCTGATGGGAACTCCCTTGTAGGTAACTAACTGCTTTTCTCTTGCTGCTTTTAAGATTCTCTCTTTGTCTTGAACCTTTTGCATTTTGATGATGATGTGTCTTGGTGTGGGCATCTTGGGGTTCATCTTGTTTGGGACTCTCTGTGCTTCCTGGACTTGCATGTCTGTTTCCTTCGCCAAGTTAGGAAAGTTTTCTGCCATTATTGTTTCAAATAGGTTTTCGATTTCTTGCTCTCTCTCTTCTCCTTCTGGCACCCCCAAGATGCGAATGTTGGCACGCTTGAAGTTGTCCCAGAGGCTCCTTACACTATCCTCATTTCTTTGGATTCTTTTTTCTTTTTGCTGTTCTGATTGGGTGTTTTTTGCTTCCTTATATTCCAAATCGATGGTTTGCTTCTTGGCTTTACCTACTCTACTATTGCATCTGTGTAAACTATTCTTTATTTCAGTTAGTGCATCCTTCATTTCAGACTGGTCCTTTTTTATGCTCTTGAGGTCCTCACTAAGTCCACTGAGGTTCTTACTAAGTCCATTGAGCATCCTTATAAGCAGTATTTTGAACTCAGCATCTGTTAGGTTGCTTAACTCCATTTCACTTAGTTCTTTTCCTGGAGTTTTGTTCTGTTCTTTCATTTGGGACCTGTTTCTTTGTCTCCTCATTTTGGCTGCCTCTCTGTGTTTGTTTCTATGTATTACTTAGCGAGAGGTATGGGGCTAGCTGAGACCAGATGCTGCTTGTTTGAAAGAATTTAGGAAAAGTTGAAGCAGGATCCAAGACAGGCCAATCCTATGGTAAAGCAACTGGCAACAGCTTGAGTGGGCCTGAAAGCTGGGTGGGGCGGGGCCTCAGGGAATCACCAGGGCGGGGCAAACAGTGTGAGCCAGGTAGCTGGAGTCCCAGATATGGTGGCATCTGCAGGCCCAGGGAAGGGCTCACCAAAGAAACAAAAGCCTCTGATAGCACATCTGTCCAGGAGAAAGCTGCCTCTCCAGCCCTTGCTCCAATGCCAAACAGCTCAGTTCTTCCCCATATGACTCTGGTGCCTTTCAGGCTCCCTCCCGCATGCTGGAGCTTGGAGGGAGCGAGTCCGAGTAAGTCCATGCAGGGGCCCTTTAAGGGGAGTTGCCGGGGGAGGGGAGGGGGCTCCAGCCGCCTCAGCCTCAGTTCCCGCTGGTTTTCCAGCCAGAAGTGATGGGGATTCTCTTCCCGGCACTGGAACCCTGAGCTGGGCTCCTGGTGTGGGACGGGGACCCCTCAGTCCTCAGGGAGGACCTTCCCAGCTGAGGTGTCCTCCTAATTTTTATCCGCCACACGTGGGTGTGCGACCAGCCCCTCGTGCCTCCGCCCCTCCTACCAGTCTCCATGCGGCTTCTTCTTTAATTTCGTAGTTGTCGGACTTCCATTCAGCTTGATTTCAGGCGGTTTTGAATGATGGTTGTTCTGTAGTTTAGTTGTAACTTTGATGTGGTTGTGGGAGGACGCGATACCGCGTTTACGTACACCACCATCTTGACCTGAAGTCTATTGATGTTGTTTTTAACTAGCTCAAGTTAATATGCTTTAGGGGACTAAAGAAATAGTATTATTTTTTTAAATTATATAGTAAGTAATAATACCCTTCATTTTTTTAGTGTTACCAAAGTGTACACCACAGACTAACAATTCACATATAATATTAAATTTTTTTACAACACAGTCATGAAGATTATACTATTATTTTTGTGTTATGCATGATAAAACTGACTTGGAACATAATTTTTACCAAGCCATCAAAACACCCCATCATGTCTGATTCCAAATATGTTTTCAGTATTTCAGTTTCTTGACTTATTCCAATAAATACTGAGTTTATATATACTTTTAGAGAATGATGAACAAGACAGTTCCTACTTAAGCTTATGGTCTAGGGAGAAAGGTAGACAGCTGATCAAGGTATGAGAGTAAACTATGATTAGTATCATGAGAATAGGAAGACAGAATGCTATTGAAAAGCACACTGAGCCCGGCTGGTGTGGCTCAGTGGACTGAGCATCGTCCCATGGACTGAGAGGTCCAGTGGTTTGATTCTTGGTCAGGGCACATGTCCGGGTTTCAGGCTGGATCCCCAAAAGGGGCATGTAGAGGCAGCCAATTAATGTTTCTATCTTTCTTTCTCCCTTTCTTTCTCTCTAAAAAATCAATAAAAACATATTTAAAAAAAGAAAGAAAGAAAAGCACATTGAATCAGATCTCCCAGAAGATCTGACTTTTAAATTGAGACCTAAGCTAGATCTGGTATAAGAAATGGGTGAGGAGAGAAGAGTGATCGAAGCAGAAGGTACAGATCTGTCAAGGCACCGAGGCAAGAAGGTGCATGTTGTGGTGAAAACCAAAAATAAGTTAGTTTGTACTAGATCTCTGAGTTTGGGGAGGTGGGTGTGGAATGGTGGACAAGGCTTCAATCCTCAAGATCCTTTGCAAAATGTTTACTCAGGTTGAACATTTTATGATAATTCTAAGTTTTTGAAGATTTTAAGTAAGGATCTTAAATAATCAGATATAGTCTAAAAGCAAATCACACTGTGGAGAATGAATCAGAAGGAAACAAAACCTAATGCAGAAGAAGGCTGCTGTGGGGCTCCAGGCAGGAGGGGCTCTGGGCTTGAACTTTGGATGTTTGGATGTTCCATTAGGAATGGAAGAAGCGATGAGATTTTATTGGTATATGTGAAGTAGGAAATAAAGTTACCACAATTTAATGATCTGTTGTATGTATGAGTTGACTGAGAAGCAGAGCTACAGAAACAGTCCCAGGTCTATGGCTAAAAATAGTAATAGAATTGTAAGTTAAATATCAACTACCAAGAATTCTTTCTCATTCTGTCTCTGTGGAACCAAACCAAGTGAATATTTGTAGTTAGAATTCTGAAAACAAAGTGTGATTAAATGGGTGAACTGTGATGCATATTACTGAGAAAAGTGTGAATAGAGATGAGAATGAGTTAGGTATTGGGGTGACTGTGGGCATTTTGGGAATCTGATTTGAGGGAACTGAGTGCATCATATATTTAATTTGTGTTTAGTGAGATAATTTATGTTATTAACAGTCACTTTTATGTGTAGTTACTTATAATCACGATTGCTGTATGATTGGCTGTAGTCACTGTGCGGACATATCCAACGTCATCGTACGTAAGGGCAGGGCCAAGAGTCATGTCACCATCTGAATGTGCTTACTAACATTTGAGGAATGTGGGTACTGAAGAAGAAATTAGTCTATAGATTTTCCAAATTTTTCCAAAACTTGCAGCTCGTATATGAAAGAAACCTGTAGGGAGATTTCCCCTAATTTGACAACCGTTCACTTTCCATGGCACTTTCAATAAGTTATGAAATTTAAAGAAACTTTTCTAAGCTAATGATGATAATAAAAAAAAACTGATCAAATATTCAAGAAAAATGACTAGATTAACTTTTTATTCTCTTTGTACAAATGTAATTAAAAAGATCATTAAAATATCTGAGGTTAAAAATGTAGAGGAAAAGGGTATTGCAGAGCTATGTCAGTCAATTAATAAAAACTTTGTGTTAGTTTTTGAATTAATGATATTTTAGGTATTTCTCAGCATTTTAAAATGTGTAATGTGTTGTGATTTCTTTCACATTTTAAATAAATATCCATTTTTGTATCTAATTTTACATTTGTAATTTTGTATTCTTTTCCTTAAAGAATGTCCACGAAACAGTAATAAACTAGAGCTCACAACACTTGGACAAGCCTCTGGTGGGAGCTGGTGACAAATGCTTAGATTATAATGAAGAGGACAAATCCTTTAAATTATAGGTTGACTTACACAAAGGTATGGCTCAATATTAACAAAGAAGCACAGACACTCTGGGTCAGAGGTTCTCAAACTTCAATGTGACTGAAGATGACCTGAGGAGGCTTACACACTTCTGATTTTTACCCTGCCTCCAGAGATCCTAACCAGAAACCAGGAATTCCTTTTGTTTAACGCACATTCTGAATGACTCCAAAGCAGATGGTACCCCTAACAGCAATGTTAACTATTGATTTCCAGTCAGTATGGATGTCCATGAGACAAATGGTTTGGGATAAATCTAAAAAATTCTCCCTTTCCACCTTGGAGGGGCTGAAGTTGATTTTTGCTGCTAACCAGGAAATATTCTCTGAAAAGAAAAACTTTCAATATAATAAAATATTGTAATATGAAACAATAATGGGAATATAACAAGGCTGTCTGTATATAAACAAGTGGATTAGTTACATACCAACACAAATGGATTTGTCTTAGAAACCTTAGAAATTATAGTGTTGAAAAAGGAGAAATAAATTCACATATAAATTAGTGCCCAAGTGAAATAATTAGATACATATGCATGTATGTGTGTGTGTATGTGTGTGTGTGTGTTTTATGATTCTGAGAAGTCACCTCAGAATGTACCCCCTTATTCCAAAAAGTAATTTTTCACAATATGTCTACAACAAATATATGAAAATTGAGTTAAGAAACTTGATCATATTCTTTTTTCTTTTTAAAATTTTTCCCCCTTTATTGATTTTAGAGAGACAGGAAGAGAGAGGGAGAGAGAGCTAGAAACATCGATGAGAGAAAACATTGATTGACCGCCTCCTGCATGCCCCCCACTGGGGATCCGGCCCACAACCTGGGCATGTGTCCTGACTGGGAATCGAACCAGCAACCTCTTGGTGCATGGGTCAATGCTCAACCACTGAGCCACACTGGCCGGACTATCATATTATTTTTTAAATCAACTCTATTGAGGTATAATTTATATTGTCAAAATATTATAGATTTAAAAAATGGTGACTGCTTTTTAGTTTCAGAATATGCAAGTTAATTTTTAGAAATTAAAAAATATAACTTATAGAGAAGTTGGAAAATCAAGTAGAAGTCAGTTGCTAAAAAACAATATAAAGATATGAAGTAATGAAGTTAATGTATTTAAATGAAGCAAATCTACTAAATCTTTACTAAAGGGAATTTAGAAAGAAAAGAAAAAAACCTTTACTATCCATTCACTGTATATGTCCACATAGCACTGTATTCAAATATAAGAGCAGCAGGAGCATTTTAAAGGTATTCTTAGCTGATACTTAGTATTCTAAAGGAAGAAAATCAGGACCAAACCCTGGATTTATTTGCCCAGGAGAAAACATCAAGATTTGTTTGGAATACAGTGTCTTGACCTATAGCATGTACAACAATACAGCTTTCCTTTTTTCTTTGTATTATATGCTTAATTTTTAGCCCTGGCCGGGCGGCTGAGTTGGTTAGCACATCATCCCACACATCAAAATGTTGCAGGTTTGATTCCTAGTCAGGGCACATACCCAGGCTGCAAGTTCGATCCCCAGTCAGGGTGCATGTGGGAGGCAACCAATCCATGTTTCTCTCTCACATTGATGTTTTTCTGTCTCTTTCTCTCTCCCTTCCTTTCTCTCTCCCAAATCAGTAAACTTGTCCTCAAGTGAAAAAAAAAAAAAAAAAAAAACACCACAGCAACAACTCTTGACTTTTAAGTTCATATCAGTGTAAAAATTCACTGAATTCACATGTTTTTACTCATTTAAACTAATGAATCACTTATGCAGGTGTTATCTACACTTAAATTATAGATGTTTGCCACCAAAGGAACTATTTTAAACACTGACAGAGGAAAGAAAAACATATTTACCTCTATTTGTCACTTCAAGTCGCAGAAATAGATACATTCTTAAAGAGAAAATAAAATACTTTCTGTTCTTTATGTGTTTATAAGTAATCTTAGCATGTGGTCTGAGTTGGGTGATATGCTGAATGAAGGAATGGTACTTTGTGTATTCCAGGTATGGATATTATTTAGTAGATTCAATTTCTTTTATCTCTTAAATAATGAATGGTGTTTCATGATAGTAAAAATTATAGTTGGGAGGTGGTGAGGTCAGGTTAGGTGTGGAGAAATACCCAAGATTGCACACTTTTTATCAGAGAAAGAGCACTTAAAATCTATTATATCAGTCAAGCATGTAATATTACATTATTTTATTTATTTATTTCATTAATTTTATTGGGGTGACATTGACTACCAAGATCACACAGGTTTCCAGTGCACATTTCTGTGATACATGATCTGTATATTGCATTGTATGCCCACCACCTAAAGTCAAATCACCTTCCTCCACCATATATTTGCCCCCTTTTACCCTTTACTATGATTTTAAATAAATGATGTGATTGAAATAAAAAGGAGGCATAGAATTTTGAGTTTTAGTCTTCTCTGAACAGTTACTCAATATTTCGCTGCCATTGCGGGCAGCATCCTTTTCATTCAGTTTGTGATGGGGCATTTACATGCATTTCCAAAGTTTTCCCCAACCCCTAAATCTCTCAAAATGATACACTCTCTTTTCCTCCTTTTTTCATTCTAAATATTTGGAGCTATTGAAAATATTTAGAGTCAAACTCAGTAAAATTCCTGAATATTTATTCTAAACATAATACCATTACACATGCATCGAAAATAATTGTATCAAATATTTAAGACATTGTTGAAAACAGTATCATCTGAGTGAAAAAGAAGAAAATTCAAACTGAACCTGGATATAACCCCAATCTCTTTGGGGAAGTAGAGTACATGTAACATAAAGAGAAACTGAAAGGACATACTGGTGCTTAGACTCTCCCACACCCACCCCCAACTTAAATTTCTTCTTGTTTCAGAGTCCACAAATCTCACATTTATCACTCATCCATTACAAAACGAAAACATGAAATATAATTATCCACTATAGTTTGCCACCTTCAAATATCAGTATGTCAATAAATTCTTAAAACATACCAATCAACTTCCACCTTCCAATCAGAAGCAGAGGAACACAGATTGCTGCTATGCTGTTGGACATGAAATTGTCCCTTGTCAAAGCCGAGAGGCAGAATAGGAAGAGTGGGTTGTTTCTTTTGGTAAATCTAATCCTTAAATGTTCTTTACCTAGTATTTGTATTTGTGTTAATTGTATATTTTTTAGAACACAGCAGAGTTTTGCTCACTTGAGTTAATGCAAATACATAGGGAACGAAGAGAATCAAAATCTTATTTTTACAGCTAGTCTTTATAGGTATTCAGGAAAAATTATAAGATTGGGTTTGATGGGAACACAGGAATATCTACACAGCCTGGTCAACTTGGAGAATAGAAAGCAATTGGAAGGCAAAAACATTATTATATATCTAGTATAAATATTATTGTTAGTGATAATATAATAGCTAACATATATTAACTACTTACTCTTGCCAGGTGGCAATATTAGGTGCTTTATATACATTACTCTATTTAGCCTTCATATAAATCCCATGTATTAGTTATTATTATTTTCCCAACTCCTAATTAGGGAACTAAAATACAGCCAAGTTCAGTAATTGGATCAAAGTAGTGCAGCTAGCAAATAACTGAGTCATGCTTTTATCATTTATCCCATATCCACTTGTATTACAAATCTTTTTTTTTTTTTAATCTTATAGCATCTGTTCCAGTCACCATCTTTCAAAATCTCTTCTATTATTCTGATTGACTACTTACTTTCCACAACTGAGAAGAGTGTTAAATTGTTGAACTTACTGTCATCCTTACTGGGCAGAGTTTTTGGATTAGACAACTTGATTGGCTGACCTTGGGTCATGTGTCTATCTCTGATCCAATCAGGTATGAGTAGAGTAATGTGATCACGTGAAAACAAGCACCAAATCTGATGTGGGATTCACTTACAAAGAGCTAGAAGGTGGGTGGGAACGTATTCAAAGAGTTCAATGATTTTGCAGTCATCTTGAGTCTTGATTTTGTGGAATATTAAATATTCAATCTCTTCTCCAAGCTTTAGAGAAATAACCATTTCTCTCAAGTCTCTTTCCCACCACTTCAGTTTCTTCCTATACTTTTTTATATTCGGTAAAATGTACTAGTTAGGTTAAATTCTATATTTACTATAGTCTAGCTGCCTGTAAAGGAATTAAAATATCTTGTATTTAAATTAAAAAAAAAATTAAACTGACTCACAACACTCCTACTATTTAAATATTGAGAAATAAATGTTTCTTAAGTATTTAGTAATTCTTATTCTACCATGATTAATTAAAATATTTATGAAAGATACCTGATATTTACATATATAATACTAAATCAAAGAAATGATAAATATCCTTGGAAAACAAGAGCTTGAATGTATCTGATGAATAATAATTAATAAGGTAGATAAATAAAAACACTTATGATAATATACCTTTATTAAATTTCAAGAATTTAAATTTATTATCTTCCTTGAATATAGAACATTGTTTGGGAAGTTTAGAAATTTAACAGAAATATGAGATGGCAGGTATTTGTATATTTCTCTAAAATCTTTATTACTTAAATGTTAAATTGTTCTTCTGTCAAATTATTTTTTAAAAATATATATTAAAGTAGTTTAAGCATTTCAAATACTTCTAAGAATTAATTTATTCATAATGGAAGATATCCATTTTAATTGTATAGAAGTCAAACTTATTTATAAACAATATCAATTAAAGCATAGAATCCTTAAAATTTGCTTTTGTTTCATGTTTAATTACACTTTTACCTTCTAAAAAACTACTAATAATCTCTGAAAAGATACATATTATGGTTATCACATACTGAGATCTTGTTTCGTGAATAATCAAGTGTGCTAGCTGTGCTTTCTTCTATAGAACACAGATTTTTCTTTTCATCTAGATTAATCTTTGACAACAAGCCAAAGGATTTTTAAAATATACTTATTCATTCCTGAGTAAACAAAGAGAAGAGTATCCAATTCATAAGTAATCTCCAGATTTGTCTTATTTTAATAGAAAAAAAGCCATTATTTTTATGATAAGGAGATGATTTTAGGAATGATTTTCATGATTTACCAAGCTCTGAGGGGAAAGAAGAGTAATTATATGTCAATCAGAAACTGAGGATTCAAATCCTACTAATTGAAAGGATTGTAGTGGCTAGATTTTTTTTGGCACACTGAGCTATGTGTAAGTGAATAAAAAAATAGAAATCTGTCTCTCTCAGTGATTAGATGATACATAGCTTTGATTTTTTTTGCATATATCCATATATATGTACTTTTAAAATATATCTTTAAAGAATAATAAGACATATATCAAGATTATACATAAATACATATAAAGATATACAGATAAAGTACATAGATAAAATATATTTTAACCAGTACCTACAGTGTATACATACACGTGTGTGTGTCTGTAAATTTTTGAAGAAAGTATAATGAATATTGAAATGAACTCCAGTTTTAGGATATGCCAAAGTTTTCTGTGCATCCCTTCTCTTACTTTAGATTATACTTTGTACTTTAAATATATTCATTTTGGTGCAGTAGAAATTTCAAGGCATCAAATGAAAGAAATACTCCTTTGATTTCCTATCAAAGTTGATGCCAAAATAATATCTGAATATTGGCTGTATAATTTTCCAGCCTCTGTTGAAGTTATTTGTCTTCCATCATCAACTGTCTTGGATTCCCTAGATAGCATTTTTCCTGTGTGACTGTAAGTACATGATGATAAAGGGCTTTGCAATTATCTTATGGTGGAGGCTAAACAGGCAGGACTGGGGCTGAACTTCCCAAAACAGAGATGCATTTTGAGTCCTCCTCCCTCTCTTAAAAATTTAAAAATTACAGGAGAGAGCATGTTACTCTTTGGAAAATTTATATGTTATTTTATTTTTATTATTATTATTATTTTTTTGCACTTATAAAAGTTTTTTTTTTTGTTTTGCTTTGTTTTGTTTTTTTTTAATGAGAACTACGTAAGCATTTATTACAATTTTAAATTTAGGATTTTTAAAATCAAAGTGATTCATGCATACAATTGAGAGTCACATAGTTTCCTATTTCCAAGCTAACTGCTTTCAAGTCTAACTGATTTTTTTATTTTATTTTTTCTTTTTATTAATTTATTTTTGTTACAGATGTTTCTCTTTTTTCCCCATTGATACCCTCCTCCCCATCCCCCCACCCTGTCCCCTAAGATCTGGAAACAGCCCATGTGTCCATCAGTGGATGAATGGATAAAAAAGCTGTGGTACATATACACAATGGAGTACTATGCAGCTGTAAGAAAGAAAGATCTCTTACCCTTTGAGACGACATGGAGGGACCTCGAGAGTATTATCCCAAGCGAAACAAGCCAAGCAGAGAAAGACAAATATCACATGATCTCACTTATTTGTGGAATATAATGAACATAACAGTCTGAGGAACAGGGTAGACCCAGAGATGTGGAAGTAGGGTATAAACTGACACCCCTCAGAAGAGGGGGTGGGGGGGAAGAGATAAACCACAGAACTTATGCGCATGTATGCATAAGTGATGGAAAATTTATATTTTAAATTTTTTGGAAAACCCTATTGGAGTTTTTATTGGGAGGTAAAGTGACAAGCTTTTTCCTTAAATTTTTCATCACATACACAAAAAATGTTGTAACTTTGTATGGGGACAGAAGGTTAAATACACTTATTGTGGTGATCATTTTGCAATATATACAAATGTGTTAAATTATGTTATACACTTGAAACTAATATAAAAAAGGTATGTCAATTATACTTTAATAGAAAATATACTTTAAGAATGTGGTCACTATTTAAAACCTAAATTTTCTCAAAAAAATAAAAGATAATTTATATGGCAAGAACCAGTTACATGAAATTTTTTCAAATTCTCTCTTCATTGACTCTCTTAAAATTAACATCCTGAAAATGATAAAAAATACAAAGACAATGTTTGAGGTCAAAAGAAATACAAATATTTTAAATGATACAATCTCTTGGACTGATAGATTAAAAAAATAATAATAGCAATCGCAAGTTAATGTGTGGGATAAAAATAAGGTTGGAGTGTAAATTTGGTCACTGTTTGGAGGGCAACTTGTCTAAGTTCATCTTCAAAAATCAATTTGTTTGTGAGATCTCACATTTACTGATTAAATTTTTTTTTAATTTTCAAAATATGTTTTTATTAAATTTTTAGAGAGAGGAAAGGAGAGAGAGACAGAACATCAATGTGAGAGAGAAATATCATTTGGCTGCCTCCTGCACGCTCCCCACCAGGGTTCAAGCCTGAAACCCAGGCATGTGCTCTGACCCAGAATCGAACTAGGACCTCTCAGTCCATGGGACAACCCTCAATCCACTGAGCCACACTGGCTGGACGAAGTTTTATATATTTTTTTGTAATAAGACAAATGACTACAGATTACCTACAAAGTTGTTTATTGCCACTTTTAATTTAACTATGACTTATTTTTGGACATTGAGTAACTCCCCAATTTTCGAACTTTAAAATATATGGAAAACTTATATAATGGTCTATCATGTCCTTGTTAAATTTATTATATATAATTAGATTTAGCAACATGAAAGTTTAGCAGAAATTATTTTTGAGTAAAAAAAAGAAGACAATGTAGAAAGCTATATATGAGTACTTTAAAAAAACCAACAGTTTATATGTAATTTCTCTACATAGAAAACTCTGTAAGAATGTTAAAAAATTCTATTGTTATTGTCTATAAGTGGTAAACTTCAAAAGATTTGCTTTTGTTTTTTACCTTTTTGATTATTCTCTATTTTCTTATACTTTAATTAAATATTACCAATGCAGTTAAAATATTATCAGATCTTGAACAACAGAAAATAATAACTCTAATACATACTGGTAACATGACTTATGTATTTTGTTAGATTAAAGTACACTGTTTCTCAGTAATTTCTTAATTGTGGAAAGAAAGAACAAGTACTGGTATAGTGTGAGAAAATGTGTGCATTTATATTTCTTCCTGAAAACATTATGAGGCTTAATTTATATTTATTTAGGTCCCGAGGCTACCTTTTCTAATTCTCTATCAACATTAAAGTGTTACATTGGAGCTTTTCTTTTGATAGAGTAATAATTACTTTTATGAAGATTAATTTAAATTCTCATGCCGTGTCTACTGTAGAGAAGTACTTGATTATCTGTGTTATAGTTATGTTTAGGAACCCCTTTGAACTTTTATTCAAATTTCACAAATACCCAAATGACACAAGCCCACCTCGCTAAGACCTTTGTCCTCTGTGATGTTAACTAACAGAGATGCTCTTCTCATATGATAGTATGGGGTTAGACATACGTCTACAGAAGGGTAGTGGTTCTATGAAAACCACTATCTCACCATCCTTCTTTTTTCCCCTAGTGTACCTTCTTACATTTTAAACACTTGTTTGATCATCGAGACAGAATGAAAGGGGCTGGAAAGTTCATATAGTCCATGCCTTTGATTATGGAGAATGTTAGAGGAGGAAATTCTTGACAATATCATGAAGGGTGTGTGCCTATGGTGCTTCCAGCCTCCTTTGTTCTTATTCCGTTTTTCATCTGTGGTGTACTTTCCTGATTGCCGCCTCCCATGAATGCCTCCCTTTTCTTTTATTCATGAAATTGTAAATAAATGATAAGCAAAGTTTCCCTTCTTCCCAGGGTAGTTGCTACCTGTGCAGATCTGAGAGTGAGTAAAACACATGGAATTTAAATATCAGCCAGCAGATGGGAAAGACTTGAGATTAAAGGAGAATGAATACGTCCAGCCAGTGTGGCTCAGTGGTTGAGCATCGACCCATGCACCAAGAGGTCTCTGGTTCGATTCCCGGTCAAGACACATGCCCAGGTTGTGGGCCCAATCCCCAGTGGGGGGCATGCAGGAGGCAGCCAATCGATGTTCCCTCTCATCAGTGTTTCTATCTCTCTCTCCTTCTCACTTCCTTTGTCTCTAAAAATCAATAAAGGAAAAAAAATGATAAAATAGAATGAATACTAACAGCTCATATGATTTCCAAGTAGGTTTCTATAGAACAACATCTGTAGTGCACATACATGTATTGGGTGTTTTGGGTTACAATGATTTGAAGGTATTGCTACATTTAATGCTATAGGTCAGTGGTGCTAGATATATTCTCAGTGCAAAAATCATTGTTCTCAAAATGCCAGTAATTCCCAATTTGAGAAAAATTCATTTAGGGGTTATGTGAGCAGACTTTGTGTCAGTCAAATGAGTATTTGTGTCCTAATCTTGCCGCTTTCTAGCTGGGTAATATTAAGAAAGTCATCTAACTTTCTAAAGAGTCTGATTTGTAACATGCAAATAACAGATTTTTATGAGTATTAAATGAAATACACAAATTGTTTAATTTAGCATGTGGCACATAGTGAACATCCAATAACTGTTACCATTTATAGTGTTATTTTATTATCTCCCACAAAAAATGTATTTTCATAATCTAGCAAGTTAATGAAGAATAAGACGTCTTACTGAATGGTTATGAAGAGCATATTAAAATATTGACTATACTCAAGCCCCAAAATGTGAATGTTACATCTATTCTCTAGTCAGTCTTTGAAATACAAACTTCAGTTATGTGAATAACTTGGTGAGCCATTAATATGCCACTTTTTCCCCAGGTGATCTTTCTTTTGTTTAGATTGCTATCCCCCACATAGGCAGCTTGGCAATTCTGAGTTCTTTTATTAAAATGATTTTAAAAACACCTTTTCAGGGAAGCTTCCCTGATACCGGTATTAGTTACTTCTGATCAATAGATTGCCCAACATACCATGGCTAGGTAATAAGGATATTTGTTGCATAAAGTAACACAATGTCTAGAGATTAGCGGGCTGTGGGTCAGGGGCACCTCAGAGTAACACACAATATCATCCAAAACCCGGTGCGGGTACCTTTCCAGTTTGCCGCCCTCACTGTGCTGGCCTTCATCCTCAGTTTGTTTATCCTCATGCTCTTAACATGTCAGTGGCTGCTCCAGACTTCAAATGCTCACAACCTAAAGTGATGCAGGAGAGCACCTCTTCTCAAGTCTCAATTTTTGTAGAAAGAAACCATTTCCCAAGAGAGTCCTAGCAGACTGTATACGTAGTCATTAGTCAACTCTAGGGTCCAGCTCTAGCTGCAGACAGACTGGGAAAGCAAGCATGAGGCATTCCCCACCTCCATAGCGGGAAGTAGTGTTTTCCAAAAGAGGTCAAAATAGCTGTTGGGTAGGCAACTAAAGATATTTAGACATGACCAGTGCCCAGCTTGACCCCCAACTTCAGCTCTCCACAGTGTGAACTGCTCCATTTTCTGTGCTCTTCCAACAAACACCCCAGATACATCCAGAGTAGCATCGACTTCACAACATTGTAAATATCTCTATTTTTGCCTACCCCTCAGCAACTTGTGGGTAGAAATTCTGCTGTCTCATTATATTCTCAGTGCCTAGTTTGGTTCACAATAAATGAGTATTAACTAAATGATTATGTTTAAGTTCTTTTAAAATAGGAAAATAAATTATGATTGAAAAATTTATTTTAAAATCAAAGTAGGATCTTGAGATAAGTAAAATTGTGGTCTTTGAAGAGCCATGAATGGTTAAATGCAGCATAAAGAATAAACCTTGCATCATTCCTGAAAGAGCCAAAGCCTAACCATCTGCCTCCTGTCTCACTCAGCCCAGAGACGAGAAAAAAGATGTGAATTTTGGTACCTGCTGGGAGATGGGATGAGGATCAAACAGGATTTAGAAGATAAACGTCAATAATTTAGGCTTTTTCCTTTAAATTTAAGAAGGAAACCTGTCAAAATGTTTCTCTTTCTTAACAATATACTGTAAGACATAACTCTGCATATTCATTTCAGTGGGCTTTTGAGAAGGGCAGGTAAAGAGGAATTAGAGCTTTTCTATCAAAATTTTAGAAAAGAACACAGAACTACAAAGAATTTGTCCAATGATAATAAAAACTCGAGGCAACTCTGTTGAATGTACCAGTTTCATTCCACTGAAAAATATATTTTTTCTCTCTTGCTAAATAAAGGACAGCGTTTTTAACTTGGTAGCTTAACTTGTTTCTTGGTTTTTAAAAAAGCAGTTTCAAACAGGTCCATGCTAAGTGCTTTATAATTTTCCATATCACTGCCTGAATAAAACACGGAGCCTATCAATGTTTAAATGATCAAGGAAAAAAACTGACTTTTTTCTTAAAAATTAAATGTCAGATTGCATTTGAAATGTTTACAGAGATACTTTTCATTTGTTCATTATGATAAAAATGATGAATGAGCAAAGTTTCTTCCTAGGGATAATGTACTTCTTTAAATTTTCAATGTTGTCGTAGTTTCATATAAGATGTTTTTGTAAGTACGAATTGCCATTTGCAGCACTAAAAACATTTGGTGCCTAATAAGGCATGGGATGTTTGCAAATTTGGTAACCAATATAAAGCATAAAAATATACAATTAACTACGATTTTCCCATAATAGCAAGCTATCACATTTTTTCACTTTCTCATCACACACACTTATTTCTCAATTCATATATTTCCCAGTCAAAGATATCATTTATTTGAGCATTTATGGTGTTTTTCTTTTTATATAAAATTCTGTTTTGTGTTTCTAGGCATTATTGCTGGCTTTAGTCTTATGCAGATGTATTTTGACTATCACTTGACACAAAGGAGAAATACACGGCGCATTATTTAAGTACATAGTATTCAAACTAGCAGAAATCAATTTAGGAGAAAAAGGCCTTAAAATTAATGGTGAAATAGCTAGCAGCTTGCTTGTGTCCCACTCATTTAATCAGACTTACATGAGCGATACATGGTTGTGAGAAGGGGGTCTGGAATTAGTTTTCTATGGCTGTTGTAACAGAGTGTCAAAATTTAATGGCTTCAGGCAACACGTGTTTATTATCTTACAGTTCTGGAGGTCAGAATCCTAAACAGGTCCACAGGACTGAGTTCTTTGGGAGGTGCTAAGTGAGAATTCATCTCCTTTCCTTTTCCAGCGTTGAGATGCTGCCCACGTTCCTTGGCTCTTGGCTCCGTCCTCGATACACTAGCCTCTGCTTCTGTGGTTATGGCATCTTCTCTCCTCTGACTTTCCTCTTCTAAGAACCCTTGTGAATGCACTGGGCTCACCGGAATACTCCAGGCTATTGCCCCGGCCTCAAGAATCTTAACCAAACCACATCTGCCCAGTCCCCTTTTCTGTGTACATAGTCTCAGCATGTGGACATTTCGGGGTTGCCATTATTCAATCCACTACAAGAATCTTATTCAAACATTTGAGTAGTCTCTCTTAATCAGGCTTAGCTTCAGAGATCACAACGCTCGAGGCAGAGCTGTACACTAATTTTTACATACAAGAACATGTGTACATATGTGTGAGTACGTGAGTACATCTGACTGTAGTTTGAGTAATTAACTTTCTAGATTATCAATAACGATTCAGCATGACAATGGGAATTATTAATTAAAAATCATGTTACCACTGAAGTATGGATACTCTTCATTACTAATTGATCCTGTAATTTAAGCCTGGGTGGGTTTTTTTGTTTTTTTTTTTTTTTTTTTTTTTTCGGACTTTAGCAGTTTTATTTTATTATTATTTTTTTAACTTATCTTTATTGTTGAATGTATTACAGATGTTCCTCATTTTTCCCCCATTGCCCCCCTCCTCCCCATTCCTGCCCCCCTCCTGCCTTTCCCCACACTGTAGTCTGTATCCATTAGTTATGCATATATACATATAAATTCTTTGGTTTATTTCTTCCCACCCCCCAACCCCCCTTCCCTTTGAGGTTTGTCAGTCTAACAACCAATTTGTACTTCTTAATCCCTTCACCTTTTTCACCCCTCCCCCCGGCCCCCACCCATCTGGTACCCAACAAAACTTCTCTGTATCTATGAGAATGTTTCTGTTCTGCTTGTTCATTTTGTTTGTAGATTCAATTGTTGATAGATATGAATTTATTGACATTTTGTTTGTTCATATTTTTTTATCTTTTTTTTTCAAGAAGACCCTTCAGCATTTCATACAATAATGGTTTGGTGGTGATGAACTCCTTTAGCTTTTCCTTGTCTGGGAAACTCTTTGTATGGCCATCGATTCTAAATGACAGCTTTGCAGGATAGAGTAATCTTGGTTGTAGGTTCTTGCTTTTTATCACTCTGAATATTTCTTGCCACTCCCTTCTGGCCTGCAGTTTCTTTTGAGAAATCAGCTGACAGTCTGATGGGAACTCCCTTGTAGGTAACTAACTTCTTTTCTCTTGCTGCTTTTAAGATTCTCTCTTTGTCTTGAACCTTTTGCATTTTGATGATGATGTGTCTTGGTGTGGGCCTCTTGGGGTTCATTTTGTTTGGGACTCTCTGTGCTTCCTGGACTTGTATGTCTGTTTCCTTCACCAAGTTAGGGACGTTTTCTGCCATTATTGTTTCAAATAGGTTTTCGATTTCTTGTTCTCTCTTTTCTCCTTCTGGCACCCCCAAGATGCGAATGTTGGCACACTTGAAGTTGTCCCAGAGGCTCCTTACACTATCCTCATTTCTTTGGATTCTTTTTTTTCTTTTTGCTGTTCTGATTGGGTGTTTTTTGCTTCCTTATATTCCAAATCGATGGTTTGCTTCTTGGATTTACCTACTCTACTATTGAATCTGTGTAAATTATTCTTTATTTCAGTTAGTGCCTCCTTCATTTCTGACTGGTCCTTTTTTATGCCCTTGATGCCCTCTCTAAGTTCACTGAGGTTCTCACTAAGTCCATTGAGCATCCTTATAAGCAGTGTTTTGAACTCAGCGTCTGTTAGGCTGCTTAACTCTATTTCACTTAGTTCTTTTCCTGGAGTTCTGTTCTGTTCTTTCATTTGGGACCTGTTTCTTTGTCTCCTCATTTTGGCTGCCTCCCTGTGTTTGTTTCTATCTATTACTCAGCGAGAGGTATAGGGCTAGCTGAGACCAGATGCTGCTTGTTTGAAAGAATTTAGGAAAAGCTGAAGCAGGATCCAAGACAGGCCAATCCTATGGTAAAGCAACTGGCAACAGCTTGGGTGGGACTGGAAGTTGCGTGGGGCGGGGCCTCAGGGCATCACCAGGGTGGGGCCAACAGTGTGAGCCAGGTTGCTGGAGTCCCAGATATGGCAGCGTCTGCCGGCCCAGGGAAGGGCTCACCAAAGGAACAAAAGCCTCTGATAGCACATCTGTCCAGGAGAAAACTGACTCTCCAGCGCTTGCTCCAATGCCAAACAGCTCAGTTCTTCCCCATATGACTCTGGTGCCTTTCAAGCTGCCTCCCGCACGCTGGAGCCTGGAGGGTGGGAGTCCGAGTAAGTCCGTGCGCGGGCCCTTTAAGAGGAGCTGCCGGGGGCTCCAGCCGCCTCAGCCTCAGTTCCCGCTGGTTTTACAGCCAGAAGTGATGGGGACTTCTCTTCCTGGCACTGGGACCCTGAGCTGGGCGCCTGGTGTAGGACGGGGACCCCTCAGTCCTCGGAAGGAGGACCTTCCCAGCTGAGGTGTCCTCCTAATTTTTATCCGCCACACGTGGGTGTGGGACCAGCCCATCGCGCCTCCGCCCCTCCTACCAGTCTTGATCCTGCGGCTGCTGCTTTAATTTCGTAGTTGTAGGACTTCCATTCAGCTTGATTTCAGGCGGTTTTGAATGATGGTTGTTCTGTAGTTTAGTTGTAACTTTGATGTGGTTGTGGGAGGACGCGATACTGCATTTACCTACGCCGCCATCTTGACCGGAAGTCTCCTCCTGGGTGGGTTTTTAATAAAGGATGAATTTCACATGATAAATGATAATACATATTATGTTTCTATTATATATAATAACGTTTATTTTTTAATAAACCATGCGTTTTATGAAGGAGATGTATTCCTTGGTAAAATGAACTGGCAGGTTTTACCATACTTTACCTACTTTCACCCACATCAATATCCCAAAATGTGCATAATCCAAATATATTTTTGTATTCCTATTAAACATGGACTTAAAATGGTGAGTTTCATTTTATCTTACACCTACAATGATGATATTCCTAAAGGAATTATCTTTTTAAAAAAACCTATCATTAACAAATTTGGCTACGTTACCATTCCAGGACCAGCTATTGTAAAAGTGCAATTTTCAGGATAGTCTTTAAGAGACTCTGGAGGATAACACTGAATCTCTCTCAAGTTTGATTTTCAGTTTTCATGGGTTCTTTAATTTTATATGGTGTAATCTTTACTACTCAGGGTATTTTATTTTAACCATGGGAGAACTTAGCTTTGTTTTGTCGATTAACAAAATAAAGCTATTTATTATTCTGATAATAGAATGCAAAACACTGTTATTGCTTTGGTTTTTCTCCCCCCCTTCTAAACATAATATATAATTCTTTTCACAAAGTTTAATTTTTTTCATTGAAATCAGCCTTTTAGGGGCAAATGTGAAGTCGAGGACAGAACTCTCTGCCCTCCAGAGCTCTTCGTCCGGTGACTACAGTACATCGAGTAAAATACAGCAGAAAATCTGGTTGTTTGAGCAGAGAGGCTGATGGAACTAGTCACAGAGAAAGAAAATGTTTGTTGGGGAAGTTTTGACTAAAGGAAGTAAAATATTAAAATTTAGAAAGGACTAGAATTTTGTTCTCTGGGAAAAGGCATTCCAAGCAAAGGAATAAACAGGAAAGACATAGAAATGATATGTTTAGGGAAAGGGAATAGAACCATATAGAGAACTAGAAGTGGATGCTGAATAGTGAAAGGATTGCAAAAGAACGCATTGGAACAAAACATCTTTAACCATATTATGAAAAACAACTTAAATAGAATTCTGAGAAATTCATTCATCATCTACATTTGCACTTTTTTTTTTTGAGTGGGTCAATATAAAGGAAAAAATTGCCTGGCCAGTGTGGCTCAGTGGTTGAGCATTGACCCATGCACCAAGAGGTCACCAGTTTGATTCCCGGTCAGGGCACATGCCCAGGTTGTGAGTCAAATCCCCAGGGAAGGGCATGCAGGAGGTGGCCCATAGATGTTCTCTCTCATTGATGTTTCTCTCTCTCTCTCCCTCTCCCTTCCTCTCTCTCTAAAATCAATAAAGAAAAAATATTTAAAAGATTTTAATTAAGGTAATTTGTGATACTTGATAACTAACATCATTCATTTAATTTATAGGAGCTTTATCAAAATTTGAAGATGAATTAGTAATACATTCTGTAGATCTCTACAAGAATTCTGTTCTCCTGGTAATGAATTCATTGCCAGTTATATGAGAAGAAAGGGAATATAACCATATTTCTCTTTTAGCACTTATAAATGATGTGCTATAATTAACCATCCCATGTTTAAGTTAGCAATGAAATATAGTAATAATAAATATTGTTGATGTTCACTAAGTTCTGAAATCCTGTCTCAGCATTTCCCTAATACTTAGCTTGTGCAAAGGTTGTACCTATTCTTTTATTTAGCTAGGAGGTTGTACCTATTTTTTAATTTAGCTAGGATTAATAGCAGTCCTCAGGAATTCAGATGTTAAATAGGTACTATATCCCTCCCTTACCTTTAATTTGTAATTAGTTACCAGAGTTTATTGTTTATAATTCCTTTAAATGTCCCTGTAGTGTCCTGTTATTCATTAGTAGGCAGACAATTTGTTGGTAAACTAACATTCTCATTAGTATTTAAATAGGAAGTTACCTTCTAAGGGAAATGGCAAACCATTATTATAAATTAATTATGGTAAAATATTCAAGGAGCTGGAGGCTACATAGTTTTTCAGTAGACCCCTATTGACAGATACTAGTTTTAGTGTTGATTTTGCCAGTTTTTTTCTTAAAGATCAAAATCAGCAGTTTATCATGATATTAAAATGAAAAAAGATAAGTTAGCTAGCTGCTCTGTGGCAACACATATATATTAAGTCTTTCAGCTAAAACTATCTATATCCTACTTCCAAAAGTAATGTTACAAAATTTTATTAAAACAAGCAATTAGTGTTTTCCTTTAAATGCAGCAGGACTGTCATGCTAAGCTTTTGCCATGCCGTGATGAATTCAAACTCAATAAACTCTATAGGCTGTGGCTGTCCTAATCTTTTCATGTCTTTTGCTTCTAAGAGTCTATTATTACAAAGAGTCAGACATGGTACTAGCTTTGATCTTCTTCCTCTGGGATATAAGCGAAGCTGCCTGCACTTTCTCATAAGCTTCTTGTTTTAATTACAGTGTACAACATTGTGTTTCACACAATAGGGAGACATTTAAAATAAGATTAGTTTGGCTATCTCAGAAGTGTAGCATGAAGCATAAAATAGGATAAATGAAAAATACACGTACACACAACATATTTAGCTTCTGATGCCAGGAACTCAATCCAGTGAGTACATTTTAAAATAACCACCTTGAAATACTGAAAATATACTTATTTGAATCCTATAATCAATGCTTTTAAAAACTGACCTTGAAATGGAATATCTGATTGAAAATAAATAGGTGGGTTGTAGGAAGCTGTTCTTAATGGCTATTTCTTAGAGGAATAATGTAAAACTGTCCCCAAAATTAAAACAGTGCAAATTATCTTTAAATGTTGGAGCTTGCTTTTGCAAATTGATGATATAAGCTCATTGGGTAAATCCCCATAGGTCTGTCTTATTTCTGAAAAAAGTTACTTTTGAATTATGGTAGATTAGTGTATATACATATGAATACTATTGAAGATGGGTATTTTGCATATTTTCCAAAGGGGTTTTCTTCTTAGATTTTCCCAGGAATTATTCTGTATCTATGACTTAATGTAGGTGAACAACTTGACATTTGACATTAATACAAAACAAAGTGAAGAAACACTCAACTGTCAAATACATTTTCAATCTTAGCTGGATCCTCTTTGGCCTTAGAAATCCTTTCCCAGATTTCTACTTGTTTCTTTATTTAATTCCCCACAGAAGTCATTCTAAGTTTTAGTTTCTCAAATTCCAAAGTCTTACTTTACAGTTCTTTGAGAAAACACAACCATGTAAGAATACCTTAACTTTCTTTTCTACCAGCTAATAATTCATCTATTTCATTTTTTCTATCCTTTCTTTTTTGCTCCTAGTATCATTTCCGTTCTTATTGCAGCCCCGTGAGTTTTTCTTAGGAAAGGGCTCCCCTTTCATATCCTTCCTGGGCCTCCAGACTCTGTCTTTCTTCAATGGTACCTTCACTTCTGCCTGCAAGTCTATACCATCTTTTCAGAACTCATCATACTTGAATTTTGTCACTAATGATCCCCTTCCTCAATCCAATTGTTGAAATTTCACATGGTTTGAATAAATCCCCTTTCCCCTTGCCCTTCTCCTCTTGTGTGTCTGGCTAAGTCTCCTTGCTTGACCTGTGCTTACTTCTCTCTCTCTCCATACTCACACACACCTCACTTTAATTCCAGCTACATCTCTTCCCATGTTTTCACTGTCTTCTTATAGCTTCAGTTCCGTTCTGTTTCCAGTTTCAATTGTTCTCTCGAATTTCAGGTTTAAGTGTATCATTGGCTAGTGCATATTTATTCTTGAATGTGTCCCAAGTGCATCATACTCAGGATATTCCAAAAACAGTTAAAAAGTCATACATTTGGGGTCAAAGATCTGAACTCAAGATTCTGATCTGTAATGAAAAGCTGAACAAGGTAGTGGCTTTAGTTTCCATCAAATACCATCACGAAAGTCCATTTCACCAACTTGTTCACCCACACGACCAGCCCTCTCACCTATGTTATTGCAGGAACATCCTCATCCCCCCGCCTCCCCCTTCACTTCACTGGACTGTTCGCAACACAGTAGGCAGAGTGGTCCTTTAAAAACGTGAGTTAGATCGTGTCTCTCTAGCTAGAACCCTCTCATGGTTTCCCATCTTGACTTTTAGCAAAGCTCAAAAGCCTTCATCTGCCACTCCCAAACCCATGTTCCCCGCAGCCCCAACTTCAGTTCTTCCTCCTTTCACGTTTCCCAGCACCCTGTTGTCCTCACTGCTCCATCCTTGGCTGAGCACCCTCTTGCCTCAGGTTCTTAGCACATGACCTTTTACTCAAATGGAGGCCACTCTCCCCTCTACAAGCCTTTATTCAAATGTCGCATTCTCTGTGACGGATTCTCTGACTACCGTATTTGAAATTTCCTCCATCCTTCCAGTCCCCAACACTTAATCCCCATCTTGTTTGGCTACTCTCCATAGGGCTTATCTTCTAATAGTCTATGCAATTAACTCATTTATTATTATTTTTTTCTCTATCCCCCACTATAATGTGCTCCATCTGATGGCAGGGACTTCTGCTTTGCTTCTCCCCCACCCCTATTGTATCTGCAGTGCCTAGTAGTAGAAGCTAAATAATATTTGCTGAATAAAGAAATAAATGTACAAATTGAGACAGCAAGGGTGGGGATGCTTTTGAGCTAAAAAGCACTACAAATATACTAATTTGTTCCTCTATCATGTCTACTATTATTGTTTTACTACTCACATGACTAAGCTGTCATGCACATTTAAACACGCACACACACACACACACACACGCACGCACGCACGCAATCATTTTCCCCCCCTGTGTCTATGCCCTACCTTGGTTTTGATGTATCATCTAAATAGTTTCTCAGGTTATTTACTTTGAGACATATTTGAGGCTTTCTTTTATTCACCAATTTCTAACTCTTACATTACCTGGAGTAGAATATTCATTTTAATGCCTACTACTTTAGCCCTATCATCTTGAACTTTTCTCCAGACAATTTCAATGGTCTAACAGATGAATTTGTACCACATTTTATCATAAATACACTTTCTTAAGTACTTTTTCTTGGCTTCAAATTATCTACAAAATGCTTTCTACATTATTGACCTTGACCTATGTTTTTGTGATGCTTTTTCAACACTATAAATTGTTCTTTATGGTTCTTTTTATTTCTTTACATTTTCAGTCAGCATTTACTGATTATTTACTGAGTCAGGTACTATATAATAGCATTTAGCAAGGTACCATCTCTTTTCATCTCTCCTCATAACAGTTTGTTATAATTTGGGAAGAATGAAGGAAGAGAAAACTTAACATCTTGAAATCACAGATCAAAGAGTAGCAAAAGGTACATTGAAAATGTATTCTGATTTTTCTGGGATGGACTTGGTTTATACATTTTGCACTGGTATAATTATTACTAAATCTTTCTTTACTGTCAGAACTCTTCCAGTTTGGTAATAAACTATATGGTCTCTTTATAAGAAAATAATTTGAATTTTATCCTATGTTCTATCTCTACATTAACTACAGAAGTTATTGGACTGTCTAAGCAAAATTTAAATTCCCTTCCCTTAGCATTGGAACATACTACTGCTATTACATAATGTTTGGTGGATAAAGCCCAGGTCTTATAGCCTAAATGTCATCTTAATTTTACTAGAAAACTTTTATTTGTCTCAAATACATTTACACAGCTACTGCCTTAGCAATTTTTTTTACACTACCTCTTGTCAAGACTGTCCTATATTTACTCTTCATTTATTCACATTCCACCCATCTTTAAATTTATGCTTACATCCCCAAACTAATTTTTGTATTTTTCTCTGTCTCTACCTGTGGTCTCTTCTTCAGCTATTTTTAATAATTTATTTGGCAACTCTTTGTATATATAGTGTTTTTTTTTTTAACTCCTGGATCTATTGTCATGGTAGTCTGTTGAATCCTTGAAGACAGAGACTGCAACTTCTACATCTTTGATTCTATAGCACCAAGTCTAGGGCCAAATGCAGAACATGCTCAAGAACTTAATTGTGGGGGCAGGAAGAGGTAAACCAAAGAACTTATATGCATAAACAATGGACACAGACAACAGTGTGGTGAAGGATGGGGGGGCGGTGGCGGGAGTGAGGAGAAGGGGGTCATTGGGGGAAGGAGGGATGTCTGTAATACTTTCAACAATAAAAATAAATTACAAAAATAAAACCACAAAAAACACAACAACAAAAACAAAACAGAGCAATATGATAGCAATGGTAATGAGTTTGGTATTGATGGCAAATTTATTCAAAAATATAATAGGATAAAATGATATTGATTTTCAGGAAGTATCTATGGTTTACACCAATGTCTATACGTTAAAGATGTGTTGTGTATTTGTACTGTATATTTATTGAAAGCTGCATTGTTGTAGGAGAAAAGAAGTTGAGGAAGAGGAAGGAAAGATATACCCTATTTTATTAAAACATTGCATAGAAGATACCCCATCATTTTGTAATTACTCTGGTAAAAAATGTCAATTAAGCTATGATCTAATGCTTTCATATCACTTAGAATTTTTTTTATATATAGTGAAATACCTATTTATTGATGGATTTTTTAAAAATTTGAATCATTTCTGTATGTACATAACAAAAGTATAAGTGATATCAAATGACTAATGTTCCCAGCACTCCTTCACATTCCAAGGTTATTAAGTATAGGAAAAATTCATTTTTTAGTTAAAATATAAAAATGAAATATTTTATTGAATGGGTTTACAGGGTATAAGTAGGGCTACAGATCCTAAATATTCTGAAACAATAGAGGGGGAATAATGGATACAACCAAGTGTAGAAATCCGAGTCACAGCACAGCTTATGGAATTTCTATCACTTTTGCTGTTCAGTAGCTGAAGCTGTAACCTGGGAAGTTGTAGCAGAAATGAGAAGAAAATATTATGAGATTGGGTATCTAATTAATGTAGAGACATGAAGCCCCAGTATTAGGATGGAAAGTTAAGAACTGAATACTCAGAGATGTGGTTTAGGTACAATATTTAACTTTTATTACAGATTTTTTTTTTTTTTTGGAGCAAAGGAAGAATAAAAATTTCTGTGTTCAAAACATCTGCTTTGGATCAACATCTATAAAACGCTCTTGCTGGGATATCTATATGCCTTTTCCAGGCTAACAAAGCCTCTAGTAATAAAGAAAAAGAGAATTCCTAAAAATTTCCAGAACAGATTGTGTGAGACCACATCAAAGTCAATTCTATCAAAAAGGTGTACTTGAGCTGAGCGACTAAAAATTAAGAAAAAATTATTGGTTTAGCTTTGCTGCTGAACAGAAAATGTGGGTCCCATCCATGCCCCTTTTATGTATTGCTTTCTCACATTTCATCTTTGTACTGCTCTTGTGTTCATGTTCGGATCATTCATATTTTATTTCGAAACATTTTCATTTTCAGATCAGCAGTCGTGTGATCCTGGTGAATTTCTTTGCCACGATCATGTGACTTGTGTCTCCCAGAACTGGCTGTGTGATGGGGACCCTGACTGCCCTGATGATTCAGACGAGTCTTTAGATACCTGTGAGTAGAAAGGTTTTCATGCCATTCAGATTTACCTTACATGTGAAACTAAATGTCAGTTGTTTTCACAGATGACTAATGTTGTCGTTGATTCCTTTTTTTTCCCCAACCAGCCTAAGCAACTTTCAACTTTTCAGTTATGTTTCCTTTAAAGGGACTATGTGAATGAAAGCATAAAGTGCAGTTTTGTAGAGGGAACTGACTTATGAAGGGAAGAAAGTGCAAGGTTAATTATTTCAAAGTGATTGTGTTATTACTAGAAAAAAAATGAATTGAAGAGGAAAATCATCCTTTAAAACACACCACTGAAAGTGAATAAGAACCCTCTACAAAAATTTATCTCACACCTTTTGAGACAGAGGAGCACATAAGCATAAGAGAAAAAAAGTATGTTAATAGGAAAAAAAATCTAATGTAGAAGTCAAATGTGGTAAATCCATGCGAAGGAATATTATTTGGCAATAAAAGGGATGAAGTCCGCATACGTGCTACGTGGATAAACCTTGAAAACATCATGCAAAGGAAAAGGAGCCAGTCACAGAAGACCACATATTATATGATTTCATTCATATGAAAGATCCAAAACTGGCAAATATATGGACATAGAAAATAGATGGGCCATGTGGTGGAAGACGATGAGGATTGACTGCTAATGAGTATGAGGTCTCTCTTTGGTGTGATTCAAATATTCAAAAATGGGATTGCAGTTATGGTTGTACAGCTCTGTTAATATATTTAAAAACATAGAATTTTACATACTAAAAGGGGTGACTTGTATTGTATGTGAATTTTATCTTAATACAGTTGTTTAAAAATGGGCATAGATCTCATTATTGTGCTTATGGCACAGTAATGTGAAAAGACATCAATAACAGACGCTCTGACCACAATATATATAGTCATATATGTATTCAGATTCTTTTCAAGATTTATTGTCTCCTTTTTAAGTGTCTAGGAGTTCTTTCCTCATTAGCTGGAAAGATTGGCATTGCATAATCAGAATAAAAGGATAATTTTTGAATTTTGGTACTGGAATGTTGCATGTCTGTTCTGATCCCCCTAGCAAATTCCTGATGGGGAAAAAAATGACAGACATGAGGCATATCTTTGCTATCCATATGCAGGAAAGCCAGGTTGAAGGAGAAATGCTAAGGAACTGTGTACTTGGCACAATGCAAAAGCAGTTGGGAAAAAATGACTGGATAGCTTACCGAGGCAGGAGTTTCCTTTATGCTGATGAAGAATAGAGATCGATGGTGTTCTCTCTGTGCTCCAGAGTAGGACGAGCAGGAGAAGCAGACTGCAGAGAATTTGAGGTATAGAATAGGAGCAAGGGCCTGGGTGGTCAAAACTAGAGCCCAGAGAGAGAAAACCTCACAGGGAATGTCAAACGGGGTAGATGAAAAACATTCTACTACCTCTGCCTTGCCGACTTGCTGCCTCTGGACCATGGCTGCTACCAGCAGGGCCACAGCGGTGGACCAGACATGTGATGGCCAGCCAGCATCCGCCCTGACTGAATGGACTTCTGCTCTGAACGGTCAGTGTCTCCACCACAGTGTTCTTAAATATTTTGAATATCCACCCTGCCCAGAGAGTAGACATCACCTTGGGATTTTGGAAAAGGTGGGTCCTTCATTTCACACAGATTAGGGGCTTTAGCAGACTGAGGCCTCAAATTAGAAATCACATGTGGGTTAATTAAAAATAAAGATAGAATTTTCTTCTTACTTACTTTTGAAAATGAAATCCATACATACTCAAGATATTTTTAGCAGTTTTTAAATATATACTTATTTTCTTCTCCTATAACATTTGATGAATTAGATTTAAAAATATATTTTTATTTTGGCCATTCTTATTCTATTCTCAAACATCAAAATTGCTGAATGTCCTTAAAGGAAACACTAAAACTATTGTTATATTAATGTAGCCATATAACAAAGACAGAGAAGTAACTATTTTTCTACCTGGGTATTTAAACTGGACAATATATTTGGATCTACATGTAATTAGCCTGTTTCAGATCAATGGTTTCAGATAATACCAATTGAAATCTGGATGAGCATAGAAAAAAAACCCTTTATACAAAGTGTCAGACTTTTGAAATTGAAATTTCTCAATCCAGATGTTCACAATTAGCATTTTTCAAATCATAGTGCTTTATAATGCGTTGTTTTATGACATTCATATTCAGTCATCACTGATCTACATAAAATAACTGCAACATTTTATAATTACACAAATGTATACATTCAATGTGAAAGATAAATACTAGAAATCTAAAACCCCGAAAACTGATTCTTAGGAAGGGTGATTTTATGCTCAGTGTACGAACAAATGTATGTTATACATTTTGGTTTGAAGTACGTGTATCTACAAAATATTAGATGAAAACAGCCGAAGCAATACACTTATTTTTCCTAAATCCACTTAGCCCTTAAAATGATAAGAAAACCAATATAGCATGAAATTTATTATGACATTGTAAAAGCTCTGCAATGATGACAAAATCCTCATAGGAAAAAAAAGGGATATTATCAAGGAAGAAGAAAAGCTTTCCTTGTGAAATGCTTAGAAGATAAACATGCATACAGAAAAACCAAGATGAGTTTTCTAAAACATGAAAATGGATAACTTTAATAACTTCTATTTTTACCACTGGCTATGAAAAATTATTCTTTAGCCTTATATTAAAAATGAGAGACTCTATTTCTCCACATTATTTGAAGAAATTTCAAGTGTCTAAATAAACGGCTAATGATCCTTAGGCCCCGTGAGGCCATGGGTATAGAAAACCAGGGAACTCGCCATCCTTCTACTCAGGGCTTTCAATTCGGTTGTTAGTCTCGAGTTGTGTGTGACAGGAATTAAAATGAAGAGTGGAAACGTTTATTTGTGAAATGAAAGCTTGGTGCCACCTGTGGCCGGAAAGTCTTCTTGAAAGGCACTTTTATTTCGAAGTATTCAAAATTTAATTCCTTCTAGGATTTTCTGTTGAATGCTTAATGATACTTCCTTTCCAACAATCAGCTCCAGCTGATGTATGATATTTTCTGGGAAATTGAATTTAATATACTTAAAACCGATTCTTTCTTTTTATGTCAGAAAAGTATTGGTGCTGCTATTTCTCTTCCTTTCCTAGTGCCCTACACGACTCCCCGGTCAGAACATCATTTAGAGAGTACTTTAATTACTGATCGTGTTTTTGACTTATGACTCATTGGCCAACAAAAGAGAATAAAAATAGCTTTATAAGAGGGTAATATTTGCAACCTGGATAGTTGTGATAATTTACACATTGACTCTGTCCTGTCCTTCTGCAGGAATCAGAAATTTTCTTCTGTTTGTTTGTTTTTAAAATACTTTACCATGGAAAACACATGCTTAGCTTATAGTCTTTACAAAAACAAGCCACAGGGCTGAATTTGGCCAGCAAGATATAGTTTGCCAACCCCTGCTGTAATGTCATTGCTGAACCATAGCCACTGTGAAATGATAGGGGTGGGTCTGTGCCCACGTGGCGTCACCACAGGGAACAGAATAACCCCTCACAGTGGAAGCAGGTGGCACAGAGCTGTGTGTACCCCCTGCCACAGAGTGCCAGACGCAGGCCGTGTGGTGTTTTCTGCAAAGGCTGGGTTGATTCTTCTCTTTTCCTATGCCTCCTTGTTGGTTAGGATTGCAGTTGACCACATGGAACAGAAGCAGTAGCTTCACCAAATGGGGGTTTATTTTTTTCACATGAAAAGTTGAAGATGTAGAAAATTCAGGATTGATATGGCATCTCTAGAATGCAGGATTAACATAGCACCCGGCTTTCTCTGTCTTTCTGCTCTGCCATCCTTAGCACGGAGTTGTGTCTCACAGCCCCAGTGTAAACCCTCTGCCAGTGGGTAATTTCATTTCAGCCGGAAAGAAGGGAAAGAGAAAAGGGAAAGGGCAAATGTCAGCTGAGTTTCTCTGTTTTTCAGAAAAGCGGCAACTTTCCCAGAAAGAGCAGTCAGTAGTTAATGCTGATATCTGCTTCACCAGAACTGATCCTATGGGGCTTGGGGCAATGAGTATTTTCAACAGGGCCTGTTGCTTTCCATAAAAAAAATCAGTGGCTCTGCTAGTACAGAAAAAGAGGGGAACAGATATTGGGCAGGCAGGTAACATGTGCTGCAGTGTCCCCTCACGCTCTTTTCTTCTCTGTCCACTATGTGAGCTGGCAGGCACAGAGTATGATCAGGGCTTCTGAATCCCAACTTGTCTCCAAGTCAAATTCCTTCACGGATATCTTTTCTCCTGGGCAACGAACTAACCCTTCCAGGACTCCATTGCCTCATTTGTACAATGGACATGATAGCACCTGCCTCACAGTGCAGTGCTCAGATAATGCCTGTTCATAGTAAGATCGCCCCTTTACTGCACACCCCAGTCCAGATGCTCAGAGCTCTGAGCACGTGCCCTACCCTGAGGGCCTTCTTATGGAGCATCCTAACTGCCCCCATCCAATTCTTACTTAAAGTCGGGTTTATTCTGTGACGAGGAATAGGATTAATTGACCACATACACAAATTCAAGTTAAATTATTTACTTTTTTAAATAATTAGATATATTACATTTAAACATTAAGACATTTTGCATAGAAATTGTTTTGGGACAGGTGGCTTTTTCTAGGAACTCTCAAAAACATCATGTTGACCAATTGACCAGTTAAAATACATGACTAAAAATCATGTTAGTGAATAATATTATTTAATTGATATTGAGTCCTGAAATGTAGATATTATCTTATTTTAAGAAATTGAGTTTATGGTCCTTCTGTACTCCTCTAAGTTGGCTGTTATTGATAAAACAAGGTTTAAATTTATTTAAACGTGTCCTCCTGTTTTGAAATACTGAGGTAAAGAAGGATGTAAGTCCTAAGAGGACCTAATTTATAAATATGGAGTTGTTTCAAAAACATGGAAGTCTATCCCGACAGAATTGTATAACACTGACTTTGGGAGGGAACAGTTCTAATTGAGTAATACAGTAAAAATGACAAGTCTGCTGGGTAAGAAGAATGCAAGCATTTCTAAAAAATAAAAATGGCTGTAAGTTATTAGGGTTAGATGTACCTCTGCATGGAGTGACCACTGCTTTGATGTTTCCATTGTGTGAGTTAATTTTATTTAGATAGGTGGATATTAAGGAACTTCTTATATTCACATAATGACCTTTCCCCTAAGATATAAGGTAGAAAAATCCCCATATACTTTCTTTTTAAACTTACTTTCTTTGACAGAGGTCAAAAAAATAAAATGAACTTCAGGTGGGAGGTTATTAGCAAACAGGTATTGCTCTTTAAACATATATAGCAGCATAGAGCACTGAGAGGAACAATAAATTGAACGGAAGTGTGGTCCTTGTTTCTAAGGAGCAGTGATTTAGAGGTCGCTTTGCAATGAGCGAATATATGAGAACCACAAAGCAGAGCTTTTCCTTAGGTAGAGAAGCTGAAATGATCTCACAGATTAAAGGCAAAGCATATGAGACCCATGAGGACAGTTTCTGTCTCTTTCAATACTTTTTGTTTTGCTCTTCATTTTGCAGTGAGGCTCTTCATTTTAGCAGTGGGGAGGCCAAAATGCTGACCCATCTCCAATAATAAAAAACTCCCACTTAAGAGTTGCCGGGAGGGGGTGACATGAAGGTGGGGAAAGTGCAATAGTGAAGGGCCTGATGGTGATTCAGTTCCCTAGCACAGTGGGGATGGGTGGGGGGCATTTCTCTTCATCCTGTCCCACAATGTCTGATGCATCTCTGCACATCTGCCGCTGCGATTCCAGGAAAGGCTGATGCAGGCATCGGTGATGCACTGAGTGCAGTACAGTTTCGACAGTGGGAGCAAGACCAGCGTTAAAAACGTCCTCGCTCTTGACTCAATGAGTCACTGCTTTTTGGTTTTCTGATCTAAGATCACAGGATGAAAAGGGACTCATGCCCCTTTGCTGGGACTGGAAACGACAGAGAATAAAAGGTTTGAAATAATGTAAAATAAAGGGGGCAAAATAAAATGAATGAATTCTAGAGACATCTCTGGTAAACTCTCCTTGGCTTAAGAGATGATGTAGTGTAAACCAGGGCTCTGTGGGGACAAGCTGAAGCTGAGCAAGGGGGCCTCTCAGAAACGATCCATCATTTATCCACAACTCATCTAGCATTTGGGGTTGGGATGAAGGCTTCTTACCTTTCATGGGTGAGCACATTTCTTCCCGGAGGACGTTTTATTCTTTATAGTCAGTGTATAAAATTTACATTTGACTTTCACTCAGAAGGGCTTCTAAAATGACATATTTTGCTAAATGAAGCTCTAAAGAATGTTGTGTTCTAAGAACTTATTTTAATGGCAATGCCTTTCCTTTTCTCTCCCTTCCCCCACATCTTCCATCACCCTTCCCTTCCCTGAAAACAGAATATAGCATCCTATTATAATATGTCTATAGAATTTTCAGTAGGACAAAGAGTATCATCATTCTACTAATTGCTGCCTTAGACTTGTTCATATTCAGGCAGCATAACTGACTTAGGGTTGTATTTTTTAATTAAAATTTTTGTAACATTAGCTTTTCTAATTTTCAGGATGGGAAAAATTAAAAGTTAAGGAGAGAATGGGTAAAAACAGGGTATAGGTAAGAGAATATCAATTAGTGAATGTGGTTTAGAGCAATCCACTCAACCTACAAAGCCTTCCTTCCTTCCTTCCTTCCTTCCTTCCTTCCTTCCTTCCTTCCTTCCTTCCTTCCTTCCTTCCTTCCTTCCTTCCTTCCTCTCATTCTTTTTTTTTTGGAGAAAGATGCCTTGCAAGGAGGGAAGGATCAACCTTAAAGGATCAATTAAAGAGGGGAGAATCCCTTAACTGGAACAAATCTTTCCAGGTATTCAATTGCAAAGAAGAAAACAAACCAACAATTACTTTCCAATATCTCTCGTGGAGTTGCCAAGAAAAAAGTAGTTATTAATATAAAATACTTTCATAGAATTTGGCATACAGCCATAAGACTAATTTTAATTTCACAAAAAAGAAGTGTAGAAATGATGTACACTTGTAGTTTGATAATGTCTTAAGGAGATGCGCATTAATATTACTGAATATCATTTTGTCACTGAAACTGTTTTTTGAGAATTATGTGGCCGTTAAAACAATGAGATCTGAGACACAAATGGGTCGCTTAGTCAAGAGTCTCCTAGGTAATGGGTAACAAGGCTGGAATAGGAATCAGAATTTCTATATCCTAACTTCCTATCATAGCATCTGTCATGGGTTGATTTGTGCCCCCTCAAAATACATATATTGAAGCTCCAAATCCCTAGCACCTCAGAAGGTGCCTGTATTTGGAGAGAGGGCCTTGAAAAAGCTCATTAAGTTCAAATGAGGTCATTAGAGTGGGACCTACTGCTTTCTGACTGGTTTTCTTGTAAGAACAGGAAATTTGGACACACTGGGACACAGTGAGCTAGGCACGCACAGATGGAAGATCACGTGAAGAGACAGTGAGAGTCTGCAATCCGAGGACAGAGGCCACGAGGGGACCAGCCCTGCCAACCTCTTAAACTTGGACTCTAGCTTCCAGGACTGTGAGGGAATGAATTTCCATTGCTTAAGCCATCCAGTCTATGGTATTTTGTTTTGAGACCTCCCCAGCAGACAAATATAGCGTTCTATAGTATATCTAACAATATTCCATTTGTTTTTCTATCAGTATAAGAATAATGTAGTTGTTTAAAAATTATACAAATTCCTTGAGAGATATACTATCAAATACTAAAATTACAGGCATTATAATCTTGTTAAAGAGATGTGAAATGAAATCACCAGTCTGATAGAAAAAAAACAACACGCGCCTGGCTGGTGGGGTTCAATGGATTGGGCATTGCCCCATGGACTGAGAGGTCCTGGTTCCATTCCTGGTCAAGGACATGCCCAGGTTGCAGGCTTGATCCCCAGTAGAGAGCGTGTAGGAGGCAGCCACTTGATGTTTCTCTCTCACATCAATGTTTCTCTCTCTCTCTCCTTCCTCTCTCTCTAAAAAATCAATAAAAATATATTTTAAAAAAAGAAAATAAAGACCCATCCCTATAGTAGTGTTTATAAACCTCTAAGAAAACCTAATTTAGAAAGTACTATTTGTATGCAATTGAAATATATTTTAAATGAAAAGTCAGTAGATAATTAATACAGATATTTTTTTCAAATACTTATGTATGATGGGCTCCTCCAAAATTTAAAAAAGAAATATATTTATCTTACCCTTTCTCCTGGTGATCCAGGACACTCATTTGGTTACAGTTGGTAAAGCTAATGGGCATCTTTACAAAAATTGTTACAAAATAAAACACAAATTTGAAAAGATGATTTAATTACCATTATTTTATGAGAAAACAGTAGACATGCATAACATGTACACTAGTCATAACATAGGTATTAATAATGTTCTATATTAGGTTGCTATAATTTATATTAGCTAGTTATACTTTTTTTATCTTTATTGTTGTGAGTATTACAGATGTCCCCTATTTTAATTCTAAATTGATCGCTGGGTTAGGCGATCAAGTATTAATAGATGTAATTTGACAGTAAAAGAAAAAATATATATATACACATATGTGTGTGTGCATATATATATATATATATATATATATATATATATATATGTATTTCTCTACATTGACCTTTGGGGGATTTTGTTACATTTGACTTCCAAATATAGACAATTAAAATTCTTAAATAAATGACATGCTATGTATTTTTATTTAAATAGTAAAGACAATTTTGTCACTGTACTAGACTTCTCTCTCTATATATATATTATTTTTTCTTTTTCATTTTTTCTATTTATTTAAAAAATTAATTTGTTTTTGTTACAGATGTTTCTCCCTTTTCCCCCATTGACACCCTCCTCCCTATCCCCCCCGCCCCATCCCCAGCTTTGTTGTCTATGTCCATTGGTCATGCATACTTGCATAAAAGTTCTGCGGTTTATCTCCCCCCCCAAACTCCCCTCCTCTGAGGTTTGTCAGTCTGTACCCCACCTCTATGTCTCTGGATCAGTTTTTTTCATCAGTTTGTTTAGTTCATTAGATTCCACAAATAAGTGAGATCATGTGATTATTTGTCTTTCTCTGCTTGGCTTGTTTCACTTAGCATAATACTCTCCAGGTCCTTCCATGTTGTCTCAAAGGATAAGAGATCTTTCTTTCTTACAGCTGCATAGTATTCCATTGTATATATGTACCACGGCTTTTGTATCCACTCATCTATTGATGGACACTTGGGCTGTTTCCAGATCTTAGCTATTGTAAATAGTGCTGCTATAAACATAGGGGTACATATATTCTTTCTGATTGGTGTTTCAGGCTTCTTAGGATATATTCCTACAAGTGGGATCACTGGGTCAAACATCAGTTCAATTTTTGACTTTTTGAGGTAATATCATAGTGTTTTCCACAGTGGCTGCACCAGTCTGCATTCCCACCAGCAGTGTACTAGAGTCCCCTTTCCTCCACACCCTTGCCAGCACTTGTTGTTTGATGATTTGTTGATGGCGGCCATTCTGACAGGTGCGAGGTGATACCTCATTGTTGTTTTAATTTGCATCTCTCTGATGATTAGTGATGTTGAGCATTTTTTCATATGTCTCTTAGCCATTTGTATGTCATGTTTGGAGAGGTGTCTATTTAGGTACTCTGCCCGTTTTTTAATTGGGTTCTTTGTCTTCCTATTGTTGAGTTGTATGAACACTCCATATATTTTGGAAATTAACCCCTTATCTGATGTATCATTGATAATTATGCTCTCCTATATAGTGGGATCTCTTTCCGTTTTGATGGTTGTTTCTTTTGCTGTGCAGAAGCTTTTTAGTTTGATGTAGTCCCATGTGTTCATTTTTTCCTTTGTTTCTCTTGCCTTATGTGTTGTATCAGTGAAAATTCTGCTGTGTATGATGTCTGAAATTTTGTTGCCTGCATTTTCTTCTAGAATTTTTATGGATTCACGAGTTACTTTTAAGTCTTTAATCCATTTTGAGTTTATTCTCCTGTATGGTGTAAGTTGGTGGTCTAGCTTCATTTTATTGCAAGTAGCTGTCCAGTTTTCCCAACACCATTTATTGAAGAGACTGTTTTGACTCTACTGTATGCTCTTGCCACCTTTGTCAAATATTAATTGAGCATATTGTCTTGGGTCAATTTCTGGGTTCTCTGTTCTGTTCCATTGATCTATCTGCCTGTCCTTGTGTCAATATCAGGCTGTTTTGATTACAGTGGCTTTGTAGTATAACCTGATATCTGGTAATGTGATCCCTCCTACTTTGTTCTTCTTTTTCAAGATTACTGTGGCTATTCGGTGTCTTTTTTGGTTCCATATAAACTTTTGGAGTGTTTGTTCTAGTTCTGTGAAATGTGTCGTTGGTATTTTGATGGGGATTGCATTGAATCTATAGATTGCTTTGGGTAGTATGGACATTTGAATGATGTTAATTCTTCCAATCCATGAACAAGGTATATGCTTCCACTTTTTTATATCTTCCTCTATTTCTTTTTTCAATGACCTGTAGTTTTCTGTGAAGAGGTCCTTTACTTCTTTGGTTAAGTTTATTCCTAGGTATCTTAATTTTTTTTTGGCACAATGGTAAATCGGATTGTTTTTTTAGTTTCTCTTTCTGTGATTTCATCATTGGTGTATAAGAATGCCATCGATTCCTTGACTTTAATTTTGTACCCTGCTACTTTGCCAAATTCATTTATTAAGTCTAGTAGATTTTTGATGGAGTCTTTAAGGTTTTCTAAGTACAATATCATGCCATCTGCAAATCATTACACTTTCACTTCCTTCTTTCCAATTTGGATCCCCTTTATTTTTTCTTCCTGTCTGATTGCTGTGGCTAAGACTTCCAGTACTATGTTGAATAACAGTGGCGAAAATGGGCATCCGTATCTTGTTCCCATTCTTAAGGGGAATGCTTTTAGTTTTTGCCCATTGAGTATGATGTTGGCTGTAGATTTTTCATATATGGCCTTTATAATGTTGAGATATGATCCCTCTATTCCCACATTGCTGAGCGTTTTTATAAGAAATGGATGCTGGATTTCTCCGAATGCTTTTCAACATCTATGGATATGAACATATGGATTTTATCTTTCATTTTGTTTATGTGGTGTATTACATTTATTGATTTGCAAATATTGTACCATCCTTGCATGCCTGGGATGAAACCCACTTGGTCATGATGAATAATTTTTTTGATGTATTGCTGGATCCGATTTGCTAATATTTTGTTAAGGATTTTGGCATCTGTTTTCATCAGCGATATTGGCCTATAGTTTTCTTTCTGTGTAGTGTCTTTATACGGTTTTGGAATTAGGATTATACTGGCCTCATAACATGAGATTGGAAGTATTTCATCTTTTTGGTTTTTTTTTTTTGAATAGTTTGAGGAGAATGGGTATTAGATCTTCTTTGAATGTTTGGTAAATCTCCCCCATGAAGACATCTGGGCCTGGGCTTTTGTTTGTTGGGAGTTTCTTAATTACATCTTCAATTTCCTTTGTTGTTATTGGTCTGTTCAAGTTTTCTATCTCTTCCTGGTTCAGTTTTAGGAGGCTGTGTGTTTCTAGAAATTTGTCCATTTCTCCTAGATTGTCTAATTTGTTGGCGTACAATTGTTCATAGTATGTTTCGATGATCCTTTGTATTTCTGTGGTGTCAGATGTTACTTCTCCTCTTTCATTTCTGATTTTGTTTATTTGGTTTCTCTCTTTTTGGTTCTTGGTGAGTCTGGCTGAAGGTCCATCGATCTTGTTTATCTTTTCAAAGAACCAGCTTTTTGTTTCATTGATCTTTTGAATTTTTTTTTAGTCTCTATGTCGTTTATTTCTGCTCTGACCTTTACTATTTCCTTCCTCCTACTAGCTCTGGGTTTTTCTTTTTGTTTTCTTTCTAGTTCGTTTAGTTGTAGAGTTAGAAAGTCAATTAGGAATTTTTCTTGTTTCTTGAGGTAGGCCTGTAGTGCTATGAACTTCTCTCTCAAGACTGCTTTCACTGGGTCTCATATATTTTGTGTTGCTTTGTGTTCCTTTTCATTGGTTTCCAGGAAGTTTTTAATTTCTTCCTTGATCTCGTTAGTAACCCATTCATAGTTTAATAACATGCTATTTAGCCTCAAAGTGTTTGAATGTTTTTGTGTGTTTTTATTGTAATTGAGTTCTAGTTTCATGCCACTGTGATCTGAGAAGATGCTTGATATGATTTCAATCTTCTTGAATTTGTAGAGACTTGCTTTGTGTCCTAACATGTGGTCTATCTTTGAGAATGACCCATGTGCACTTGAGAAGAATGTATATTCTGAAGCTTTGGGGTGAAATGTTCTGTAAATATCAATGAAGTCCAACTGATCTATTTTGTCTTGTAAGGACTCTATGTCCTTGTTCATTTTTTGTCTAGAAGATCTATCCAGTGGTGTGTTAACGTCACTCACTATGATTGTGTTGCTATTGATCTCTCCCTTGAAGTCCTCCAGAAGTTTTTTAATATATTTTGGTGCTTCTGTATTTGGTGAGTATATGTATACCAGGGTTATATCCTCTTGTTGGATTGATCCTTTTAATATTATGTAGTGACCTTCTCTGTGTCTTATTATGGCCCTTGTTTTGAAGTCTATCTTCTCAGATATGAGTATTGCTACACCAGCTTTTTTTCCATTTCCATTTGCTTCACTTTCATCCTGTGTGAGTCTTTTGTTGTAAAGTGGGTCTCTTGTAGACAGAATATATATGAGTCATGTTTTCTTATCCAATCAGCTACCCTATGTCTTTTGATTGGAGCATTTAAGCCATTTAATTTTAAGGTAATTACTGATAGATAGATATTAGTTGCCATTTTAATTTTATGCCCGTGTTCCTCTCTCTCTCTCTCTCTCTCTCTCTCTCTCTCTCTCTCTCTCTCTCTCTCTTTCTGTTTCTTCTTCTTCTTACAACAATCCCTTCAGTGTTTCTTGCAGTGCTGGTTTGGTGGTGGTAAATTCCTTTAGCTTTTTTATTTATTTTTATTTTTTATTTGTGAAGCTCTTTATTTCTCCTTCAATTTTGAATGATAGCCTTGCTGGATAGAGTAGTCTTGCATTCAGACCCTTGCCTTGCATTACTTTGTACACTTCATGCCACTCCCTTCTGGCCTGCATCGTTTCTATTGAGAAATCTGCTGACAGTCTAATGGGAGCTCCCTTGTAGGTAACTTTCTGTCTCTCTCTTGCTTCCTTTAAGATTCTTTCTTTGTCTTTAATGTTTGCCATTTTTATTATGATGTGTCTAGCTGTGGGTCTTCTGGGGTTCATCTTGCTTGAAACTCTCTCTCTGTGTTTCCTGGACTTGTGTGACTTTCCTTCACCAGGTTAGGGAAGTTTTCTGTCATTTCTTCAAATAGGTTCTCTATTCCTTTCTCTGATTCTTCTCCTTCCGGTATCCCTATAATGTGAATGTTGTTACGTTTTGTATTGTCCCACAGCTCTCTTAAAATTTCCTCCTGCTTTTTAATTTTTTTTTCCATTTGCTGCTCTATTTGGGTGTTTTTCTCTACTTTGTCTTCTAAGTCGCTGATTCAGTCTTCAGCTTCTTCTAATCTACTATTGAACCCTTCTAAGGTATTTTTCATAACAGCTATGTCATTCTTTATTTCCTCTTGATTTTTATGCATAGCTTCTACCTCTTTTTTTAAGCTGAAGTAGTTCCCAATGAGCTCTTCATGATTCTTATTAACTTGCTTGTAGTTCTCACCAAATTGTTTGAGCACCCTTAAAATCATTGCTTTGAATTCTTTATTTGACAAGTTGCTGTCTTCCATTTCCTGTAGTTCCTTTTCTTGTGATTCCTTTTTTTCTTTCCTTTGGGTGTTGTTTCTTTGTCTCCCCCTTTTAGCCATCTGCTAGCTCTAGACCCGGTGGGGGATGTTTGGATGTGTACAGGCAGCTTACTGTATATCAAATAAGGATACTATGCCTCCCAGACTGTTTTGTTGCGTGTCACCTCTTGCCTGTTGTGGATCCTGGAGGATTGACTACTGGGGGCTGGTATTGGTGTGTCCTGGTAGGTGCTGCTGCTGGATTATGTGGGCCTCTCTGGAGCTGTGTTCTCAGTTGGTCACTGGTGCCACCTGTAGCTGTGTAGCTCAGGCCCTGTTGGAGCTGCGTTCCCTGCCTGTACAGTGGGCAGCTGGGTTGTACAGGCCCCATTGGAGTCCTCGGTTCCTGCTGATCCCATGGGGAACTGGATCGCACAGTCCCTTCTGGAGACCTGGCTCCATGTCTATCTTGTGGGCAGCTGGGTCGTGCAGGCCTCTCTGGTACCCCAGCACCCTGCAGGTCCTGTGGGCAGCTGGAGCACACTGGTCCCTCTCAAGCCCCAGCTTCCCACCACTCTTGTGGGCCACTGGGTCTCCCAGGCCTCTGTAGAGCCCAGGCCCCCCACTGGCAGCTGGGGAGTGCTGCTGCCCAGTGGGGCTCAGCTCCTGCTCAGCCTTTGCTGTAGTTTTTGGGGATGGGTCTCAGCTGCTGATCTGTGCTTCTGTTGCCTGGGGATGGATGTCTGCTTCCCAGCCTCTGTTGCTGGGGATATATCTCGACTCTGATCAGGCTGCTACTGTGGGGGATGGTGCTGGGCTCCTGGCCATTTGTGGCTTCCGCAACAAGCACCTTGGCAGTGCCGCTACTGTGCACTGGTCTGTGTTGACACAGGGTGTCCACTGGTCTGATGGTGCCAGGTGCACTGGTGGGCTCAGTTTGCTGGGCCCTAGCTGCTCCCACTGCCTCCTCCCAGGGAAGACCCGGGATCTTTCAAAATGGTGGGACCTCCCTGCGGTGCAGGAAGAAGCTCCCTGAAGAGCCGCTTACTGCGGTAGCCGGCTGCTCCTGTCCACAGCACAGGAACCTGCTGCTCCACGTCTCTGCACTGCATGAGTTTGGTTGTCCACCTTCATGTCCACTCTCACTCTCTCACACACTAGCTCACTCTCTCACGCACTCACCCTCCCTCCAGTCCTGCCCGCTGCCATCTTCATTTATTTATTTATTTTTATTAATTTATTTTTGTTACAGATGTTTCTCCTTTTTCCCCCCATTGACACCCTCCTCCCTGTCCCCAGCTTTGTTGTCTATGTCCATCGGTTATGCATACATGCATATATGTTCTGTGGTTTATCCCTTTCCTCCCCTCCCCCTTGTGAGGATTGTAAGTCTGTACCCTACTTCTATGACTCTGGGTCTATTTTGTTCATCAGTGTGTTTAGTTCATTGTATTCCAGAACTATTAGGGGGACCGGAAAGTAATGTCGTTAAAGTAATGACATGTTAAAGGCGGAAGTGGAAGCAAATCCATGTCAGACAATCAAGGAACTGTCAAACACTCTTAACCAACCTTGGTCGACCATCCAAGAACATTTGCAGCAGATTGTTACAGTAAACAGAGCAGGTGTTTGGGTCCCGCATAATCTGTCAGAAGAAAACAAAACTGACCGGTCCACCACATGCAACTTATTGCTTCAGCAGCACAATACAGAAGCGTTTTTTGATCGCTTGATCACTGGAGATGAAAAATGTGTCCTCTATGATAATCCAAAACGCAAAAGGCAGTGGCTCTCTCCGAATAAATCACCACGAAGTACAGCTAAGCCAGGTTTACACCCCAAAAAAGCACTTTGGGTGTTTGGTGGAGTATTCGTGGGGTCGTTCATTTTGAAGTGCTGAAACCTAGACAAACTGAATGCAGACCTTTACTGTGAACAATTGGATCGAGTAAATCAATCTTTAATTGAAAAGTGCCCAGCGATTGTCACCAGAAAAGGCGTTATTCTGCAACATGATAATGCAAGACCGCACTGCACACGCAGGACGAACCTTGAAAAAATTAATGAATTGGGGTGGGAGGTATTGCCTCACCCACCATACTTGCCCGATATTGCGCCATCGGATTTCCATTTATTCCGATCGCTACAATATTTTCTAAGTGGCAAAAAATTTGAAAATTTGGATGATGTCCAAAATGCCATCTCCAGATATTTTGCTCAAAAACCAATTGATTTTTATCGATCTGGCATTGAAAATTTGCACACTAGATGGCAAAAGGTTGTTGATAACGAGAGTGATTACATCATTTATTAAAAATAAAAACTTGTTAAAAATTTATCTGTTTGAATTTAATGTAAAAAAAATGACATTACTTTCCGGTTCCCCTAATAAGTGATATTTGTCTTTCTCTGCTTGGCTTGTTTCGCTTAGGATAATACTTTCTAGGTCACTCCATTTCGTCTCAAAGGATAAGAGATCTTTCTTTTTTACAGCTGCATAGTACTCCATTGTGTACATGTACCACAGCTTTTTTATCCACTAGTCTACTGATGGACACTTGGGCTGTTTCCAGATCTTAGCAATTGTAAATAGTGCTGCTATGAACTTAGGGGTACATATATCCTTTCTGATTGGTGTTTCAGGCTTCTTACGGTATATTCCTAGAAGTAGGATCACTGGGTCATATGGCAGTTCAACTTTTAATTTTTTGAGGTAACACCATAGTGTTTTCCATAGTGGCTGCACTGGTCTGCATTCCCACCAGCAGTGTACTAGAGTCCCCTTTTCTCCACACCCTTGCCAACACTTGTTGTTTGATGATTTGTTGATGGCGGCCATTCTGACAGGTGCGAGGTGATACCTCATTGTTGTTTTAATTTGCATCTCTCATATGATTAGTGATGTTGAGCATTTTTTTATGTCTCTTGGCCATTTGTATGTCATGTTTGGAGAGGTGTCTCTTTAGGTTCTCTGCCCATTTTTAAATTGGGTCTTTTGTCTTCTTTTTGTTGAGTTGTATAAGCACTCTATATATTTTGGAAATTAACCCCTTATTTGATGTATCATTGGCAATTATGCTCTCCCATATAGTGGGTTCCTTTTCCATTTTGATGGTTGTTTCTTTTGCTGTGTAGGGATTTTCTTTAGGAAAAGTAGAAATCAATCAATCAGCAGCTATTTACTGAGGATCTTGCAAGGTGTTCACTAGATACTCTTCTTCAACCATTTATTTACCCCATACCCTACCACATTCCGGGGCTTCATCCTATGCTAATTTAGTCCTCTAGCCTGGTTGAATGTGATTATTTTCACGTTAAAGAAGATGTTTATGATAAAGTTGATGCTGATGGTACTGACACAGTGTGGATGATTAAGGTGATCCAGATGTGGCAATATGATCCTTCGATGGATAATTTCCTTTCATCCTGACAACAGCCTTGAGCAGGACATTGGGTACAATTGTTCGGACTGTGCAGGGCGCTAGGGTGACATAAATGTCGCAGACAATACAAGTGAATATATTTTCCCACAAATGAAAATAATCTTGAAAAAGAGCAAATTGTTCTCGTGTGTGTGAAGGCGCTATATGAGCTAATGGTAGCTCTGCCTGTGATATTGATCATGATGTCTTTTTACTGATGATGAAGTAAAGCATGAGGGAAGTTATTTACTTGTGGTCTTAAAGTAATTAAATGACAGAGCTACAGATGAACACTGTGCCGTTCTATAGAGCTTTCTAGATAAAACAAGCTAATGAGGCTCAGAGAAGTTTGATTCCACTAAGATTCCCTTGTAGTGAAGGCAAGTTTTTCATGTTTGCTTGTCTCGTGCTTTCCATTATATTAGCACAGCCTGTATGTACATTGTCCAGATATATGTATACTTGCTTATTCAATTTATACACATCCAGTTTTAATTGAGTGGCTACTGTGTAACAGATCTGGTGGTAGATGTTGGGAATGACAAGCTCAAAATGTTAAAGATGAAAGACAGAAATCGTAACAATTGGAGAGAGGATTTTAATTATTTTTCCAACAAGAAAGGATATGTTTGTAAATTTGTAAGTTACTGTGTTAACAATTATAAAAGGTATATGGGTTAACATTTCTATATGCATGTATATGATCTTTCTGTGTATACATATGAAAACAATTGAATATGGAAATCATAATTAATATTTTCTCAATCTATTCTGCTCACAAATACACAAACCACAACACACACACTAACCTAAGAAATACATTGTTGAACATAACTCTGTAGATGAGGAGGAGATTTTTATTAGCTTTCTACTGCTAATTATCACAGATTTAGCATGGTAAAACAATGCCCATTTCCTGTCTCACAGTTCCGTAGGTCAGCAGTCTTGGAAGGATCAAAGGGGTCTCCTATTTCACAAGGCTGAGTTCAAGGTTTTCCTGAGGCTGTGCTCTTATCTGGAGGGTCTAAGAAAGAATCTGCTTCTAACTCATTTAGGTTGCTGGCTGCCTTGAATTTCTTTTGATTGTGGGACTGAGGGTACAAATATTTAATGGCTGTCAGCTTCAGATATTCTTAACAACTAAAGGCCACCGACGTTCCTTGGAAGCTTATCCCCTCCACTTTCAAAGCCAGCAATCGTCAAAACTTCCTGTGCTACACACCTCTCTGCCTTAAAAGACTTCAGATGATTAGATTAAGAGCATTTGGATAATTTCTCTTTTGCCATATAATATGATATAATCCTGAGAATGATATCTCATATTCACAGTTTCCACCCACATCCACCAGAGAAGGGTACAGGATGAGTGTCATTGGGAGTTGTTCTTAGAACTGTCTAACACAGTGTATTAGTTTTCTAAGGTAGCCATAACAACAAGAACAACAAAGACCGGTGGCCTAAACAACGGAAATTTATTTCCTCACAGTTCTGGAGGCTAGAAATTTAAGATCAAGGTGTTGGCGGGTTGGTTTCATCCTAAGAACTCATTCTTTGGCTTGTAGATGGCTATCTCCCTCTGCTGCTTTAACCTGGTGTGTGTCTGAGCCTTAATCTCTGCTGTTAAGGACACCAATCATATTGGATATGGCCCACCCATGTGACTGCATTTTACCTTAGTTGCCCCTGTCTCCAGACACAGTCACATTCTGAGGTACGGGATGGTGAGGACTTCCACATATAAATATTGGGAGGATACAATTCAGCCCAAAACATTCAGGATGATTTTTCTTTTCTTTTTTATATTCTAAGATATTTTTAGTCACTAGTTCATCTAATAAATGTAAATCGTTATTTGTTTAAAAAATCAAAAGCTCTCTGCTGCTTCATAAAGAATTTTAAGTGGTCAGAAAGTGGAAAGAATAATATAGTAAACACCTGCATACCCTGCTTTATTGACCATTAACCTGTTGTGACATTGGCTTCATCTTTTTCTCTTTTTCTGAATTATGTATACACATATATAATTTTACATGCATATACATATTAGTGTTCATATATGATTTGTGCTGAATTACTTAGGTAAGTTGCAGACATCATGAAATTTTACCCTTGAATTATTCTAAGAACAAGACAAACTGTTACATAACCATAATACCATCATCACACCCATGAAATTCGAGTCAGATATAATATTCAATCTATATTCAAAATTCTCCTGCTGCCCTAAGTATATCTTCTGAAGTTATTTTTTATATAATCCAGGATCTAACCAAGGATAATTCATTGCATATGATTGTCACGGCTCTTTTGTCTTCTTTAATCCAGAATATTTTCCAACTTTTGTTTATCATGGAACTGACATTTTCCCTGATGATTAGATTCAGAGTACATATTTTGCCAAGAATATGGCATAAAATATGATGCATTTCTCATTGTGTTAAATCAGAGATACACCAATTTGATGATAGCTTGATAACTTGGTTACTAAAACTAAATTATAACAAAATATTAATATTTTCAAGAAAGTAAGGTATACCTCTCCACCATATAGCTAAGAAATTTAAGAAAAAAAAATAGTCTTATGTATTCCATTAGGAAGAAGACTTAATCATGACATATCCTTGTTATTTGAATTTGAAAATTAAAATCAAGTGAAGAGTAAGACTTTTAAGTTTGAACTTTGCATCTCTTGAGTTGAGAGTATCACTCGCTTTTCCAAAAAAAAAAAAAAAAATGTAATTTTGGGTTTTCACAATGCTCTATGTCCAAGTATACATAAAGCATAGCATTATCATTACTTATGTTTAAATAACAAATAGTTGAAGTCCCTCATTGCAACCTTTAAGGGTAGGGATATTTTCTGCTCTTTATAGCCATACATTGTTCTGCAGACAGTGAGTAGCCTGTACATTTTCTGTCTTCAGAGATTTAAAAGATGAATATGTAGGTAGGCAGTTTAAGATAGAATACAGGGTAATGGAGAATAGTCTCATCAATTTTCAGAAACTCTATGAATATTATATATATGCACATATATATGTATGTATATGACTATTTTCTTTTTTCAAGTGAGAGGAAAGTTTTATTTGAAAGATAGATGGACTCTGTGTAGCAGGGAGGGGACCCAAGAGGGTTGCCCTGATTATTATCAGTTCAATCAGTAATTGGCAGTTTATTTAAATAGGTACCTTCTTTATAGAATGAATGAATTACAGAATTATATATAATGTACCTTCAGAAATTTACACAAGTGCTTTGTAACCTGGCTTCTTCACATAAATAAGGAGAAAGCTTCTTGAGGAAGAACAGTCTACCATTTAGAGAATGTCATCTCACCTTTCTTTTACTACTCTCACTAAGGAATCAGGTTTTGTATATTCATTTAATTGGTTCACCAATGAAACAATTGAATGTAGCATTTCAGGAGGAAAAGTGGGCCATGAAGAAGGTATTATCATTGAACACAAAAAAATTCCTCCCAAGGTTTCTCATTATGTAAGCCACTAGGCTTTGGTTTTAGGGAGAGAAAATATTCGAATCTGTTTTGCAAATGTAGGAAAACATGTTTGCAAGTGGAGAACTTACCAGGATTTTCACCTAAAGCAGGAGTGGACTCTGCATTCCCACAGGACCTTTCACATGTCAGCAAGAATAAAAAATAAAGTAAAATGAAGTGGTAGCTACATGTTCAGGTTGAAATTGAGGTTAAAAAGGTAAAGAAAGAGAAAGAGAAATCCATACCAATTCTAGTTACGAGTGCCCAACTACAACAGAATCCAAATTAAGGCGAAGAAGGTCAGATACATTCTCATAGTGCTAACCCGGAAGGCAGTTTATAAATTCAACAAGTCATTAATGATAATTTTTTACTACAATGATGGATGTGTGTTTGAAATCAGTTGACCTTTGAGGTAAGTGGATTCTTGCAGATATGAATGTGGAATTGCTTTTCTCTAAGTAGAATCAAATAATTGGGTTTGCTTTGTGATTTTTAAAAAAATAATCTTTAAGTATTCCACTGATGAATAGGAATATACATGTATAGTAATTTTTTAACTTTTTAGGTTTGACTAGTATTTGATAGAATGGGGGAATTTGCTAGTTCTCAAAAATAAAACTGATTTAATAAATCAAATATAGATTAATTCTACACTCAGATAATCACAGTGATCTGCTTGGCTGTCTAGGAGGTACTCATAAATGGCCAAGATTGGCTTCTGCTTTAGATTTAACCCCAGAGTACATTGGACCAGGGCAACCTACCATGAGTCACTTCTTTTGTCATGATGATTTAGACTACCAGGTTCTTGGTAAAATTTGCTTCAGTATAGATTTTTGCTTCTGACTTTCATTCTCTGTTTTTTAATAGTCATAGATTTATTTACTGGTACTTGTAGATGCTAGGAACTAGAATAGGTTCAACCTACATATCTCCAAATGAAGAAAATCAAACATAAAATACTAGTTCAGTGAGGTAAAGCAACTGGCCTAAAGACACATAGTTAATGAATCTCAGAACTGTGACTGGAATTTCTGTCCCCTTGACTTACACGCTGCTTTGCTTTCCTTTCCCGTGTGTGTGTGTGCTTTCCAGTAATGCAGTTCTAAACCCCTCTGTATTGACTGCCTCTCACCATTTATCAAAACAATAGCAACAACAAAAAAGGATCAGAAATATAATTTCTAACCAAACTGCTATATTTAAAATAAAAAGTAGAGGTGTATTTACAAACTAACTTTGACAATTGCTTCTGTCTTCCCTCAAGAGCTAGAGTGCATATGCACATGTATACAACACACACATACACACACACACACACACACATCATAATACTTTTCTATAAAAGAAAGGTGATCTGTTTACTTGATGTATGTGTGGCTTCTTTTCTCTGTGATAGCATTGGAAATAGGAGAGTATGATTACTAGGGGAAAATAATATGTAGTAAGTATACGTATTAGTCCACTTGCTTAATTTTCAGAAAGACATCCTAATACAAGGGATGAATATCTGTGCCCAAAACAATTAGATCATGTTCTGCTTGCCAAATATTCTTTCAGACTGTTTTTAGCTGAAAGATGGTAAGAGGTACAAACTTCCAGTTTTAGCTTCCCTTCAACAAAACACTGTAGATCAATTAGCTTTATTTTTAATTTTCAATAACCTATTAAGTAACCATATAAATCTTTTGCAAAATCTATAAATACTTAATAACATTTAACCCAAGGCCTCATTGTCAGGTTTTTTGCTCAAAGTGGTACTTTTACAACTCCACTGTTTTCACCAATGAACAAGTCTGTGACAGAAATACTGATGGTCCTTAAAGAGAGTATTTCCGGATTCTGATAAAATAATTCTTCCCGATACAGTTATGTGCAATTTCTCAAACAGGGAATGTTCCTTGCATATTAAAAACCCTGACTTTTGAATTTTTGATGTATTGCTTTAATTACTATTCTTTTGACTGGTCAGAGGACTTTATTTTGCTGGTACTGTGGTATCCTAAGATACAATTTATGTACTTTTAAAGATATATTTGGAATTGTAGTAAATGTATATAAAAGATTGTGTTATAACTTTCTTGAGAATATACACTTTTTCTTAAGCATCTTCTTACTCACATACCTTAGATATATGCTGTATTACATACTGTAAACCTTTAATGATTAACAAAACTGATTAACCTATAATTTTAAAGAACTGTAATATATATTTTTTTTAAATATGTAGTTTATTCAGATAAATTTGTTCTCAAAGAGCTGATTAGGGTAGATTTGGTAAGGATTAGAGCCTTCCAATAGGAGTGGATTTTAATCAGGCTTCACAAAAAAATAAAATTTCATTTGGTGCTTTATTTAATCTGAGATTTGTAATCAGATGATTTATAGGCGTTTAGGTTTTACAAAATGTGAACATTTGTCTTAATAAAGTAATAAACCTCTCCCAGTGTTAATGGAAATCAATTCTCTCCTGTTTTCCTCATTTCAGAGATGCAGAGATGTGAAGTGAAAACATTTTTATTAGTGACTTGTATGACTTAGATCATGACTTTTCGTGGAGATTTACATAAGTCAAGGTTAAAATACATCTATGCGTGTTAAACCACCATTCAAGGTATGGGTCGATAGTTGTTCTTCCAGACTAAAATATTAACTCTAAGGATTGGAATAAATATAGAGGGTATAGAAGGGTGAAGATAATATCTAAAAATTAGACCCAGATGGCTTTGGCTTTATTTACAAATATTTATATTTGTCTTTATTGTTGAATGTATTACAAATGTCCCCCATTTTTCCCCTCTTGACACTCTTCTCCCCGCTCTTGCCTCCCACGGCCTTCACCACACTGTTGTCTGTGTCCACTGGTTATGCATATATGCATACAAGTTCTCTGGTTTATCTGTTCCCCCCTCCCCCATCCCCCTCCCTCCCTTCCCTCTGAGGTTTGTCAATCTATTCCCTACTTCTATGTCTCTGAATCTATTTTGTTTGTCAGTTTATTTTGTTCATTATATTCCACAAGTAACTGAGATCATGTGATACTTGTCCTTCTCTGACTGGCTTATTTCACTAAGCACAATACGCTCCAGGTCCCTCTATGTCGTCTCAAAGGATAAGAGAACTTTCTTGCTAACAGCTGCATAGTTTTCCATTGTGTACATGTACCACAGCTTTTTTATCCACTAATTTACTGATGGACACTTGGGCTGTTTCCAGATCTTAGCTATTGTAAATAGTGCTGCTATGAACACAGGGGTGCATAAATTCTTTCTTTTTGGTGTTTCAGGCTTCTTTGGATATATCCATAGAAGTCAATCACTGGGTCAGATGGCAGTTCCATTTTTAATTTTTTGAGGAAACACCATATTGTTTTCCATAGTGGCTGCACCAGTCTGCATTCCCACCAGCAGTGTACTAGAGTCCCCTTTTCTCCACACCCTCACCAACACTTGTTGTTTGATGATTTTTTGATGGCGGCCATTCTGACAGGTGTGAGGTGATACCTTATTGTTGTTTTAATTTACATCTCTCTGATGATTAGTGATGTTGAGCATTTTTTCATATGTCTCTTGGCCATTTGTATGTCCTCTTTGGAGAAGTGTTTATTCAGGTCCTCTGCCCATTTTTTAATTAGGTTATCTGTCTTTCTTTTGCTGAGTAGTATGAGTACTTTATATATTTTGGAGATTAATCCCTTATCCGATATATCATTGGCAAATATGTTCTCCCATACAGTGGGTTCCCTTTCCATTTTTATGCTGGTTTCTTTTGCTGTGCAGAAGCTTTATAGTTAGATATAGTCCCATTTATTAATTTTTTCCCTTGTCTCTCTTGCCCTAGGTAATATATCAGTGAAAATTTTGCTTTGTGTGATGTCTGCAATTTTGCTCCGTACATTTTCTTCTAGGATTTTTATGGTTTCACAACTTACATTTAAGTCTTTTATCCATTTTGTGTTTATTATTGTGTATGGTATAAGTTGGTGGTCTAGTTTCATTTTTTTGAATGTGCCTGTTCAATTTTCCTAGCACCTTTTATTGAAGAGACTGACTTTATTCCATTGTATTCTCTTGCCTCCTTTGTCTAATATTAATTAACCATACTGTCTTAGATCGATTTCTGGGTTCTTAGTTCTGTTCTATATATCTGTTCTTATGCTAGTAACAGGCTGTTTTGATTATAGTGGCTTTGTGGTATAACTTGATATCCGGTATTGTGATCCCTCCAACTCTGCTCTTCTTTTTCAAGATTGTTGTGGCTATTTGGGGTCTTTTTTGGTTTCATATAAACTTTTGGAATTTTTGTTCTAGCTCTGTAAAGTATGCTGTTGGTATTTTACTAGAAATTACACTGAATCTATAGATTGCTTTGGATATTATGGACATTTTAATGATGTTGATTCTTCAAACTATGACATGGTATTTGCTTCCACTTGTTTTTAAATTCCTCTATTTCTTTTTCAATGTCCTGTAGTTTTCTGAGAACAGGTCTTTTACCTTCTTGGTTAACTTTATTCCTAGGTATCTTAATTTTTTTGTTGTTGCAATGGTAAATGGGATTTTTTTTTAGTTTCTTTTTCTGAATGCTCATTATTGGCATATAAAACTGCCAACAATTTCTGGATGTTAATTTTGTGTCCTGCTACTTTGCCGAATTCATTTATTGAAGCTAGTTTTTTAGTGGAGTCTTTAGGATTTTCTACATACAATATCATGTTATCTGCAAATGATGACAGTTACACTTCCTCCTTTCCAATTTGGATCACATTTATTTTTTCTTCTTGTCTGATCACTGTGGCTAAGACTTCTAGTACTATGTTGAATAAAAGTGGTGAAAGTGGACATCCTGTCTTTTTCCTGTTACTTCTTCCTGTTATTTAGGGAAGGAAGGAAAGAGACAGAGAGAGACACACACACATCAATGTGAGAGAGACACATCGATTGGTTGTCTCCTGCATAATCCTGACCAGGGCCAAGGACCGAACTGCAACCGAGGCACATGCCCTGGAGTGGAATTGAACCTGCAACTTTTCGGTCCATGGGCCAACGCTCTAACTGCTGAACCAAACCAGCCAGGGCGTGCTTTTAGTTTTTGCCCATTGAGTATGATGTTGGCTGTATGTTTCTCATATGTGGCCTTTATTATGGTGAGGTATGATCTCTCTATTCCCACTTTGCTGAGAGTTTTTTTAATAAAAAATGAATACTGGATTTTGTCAAATGCCTTTTCAGCATCTATTGATATGATCATATAATTATTAACTTTCATTTTGTTTATGTGGTGTATCACCTTTATTGATTTGTGAATATTTTACCAGCTTTGCATCCCTGGGATAAATTCCACTTGGTCATGGTGAATAATTTTTTTAATATATTGCTGGATTTGATTTGCTAATATTTTGTTGAGGATTTTTTAAACAATTTTTCCTTTCCTTTATTGATTTAGAGAGAGAGGAAGTGAGAGGGAAAGAGAGATAGTAACATTGATGAGAGAGAACATCGATTGGCCACCTCCTGCATGTCCCCCACTGGGGATTGGACCCACAACCTGGGCATGTGTCCTGATTGAGAATCAAACCAGCAACCTCTTGGTGCACAGGTCGACGCTCAACCACTGAGCCACCCGGCCGGACTTGTTGAGGATTTTGGTGTCTATGCTCATCAAGTATATTGGCTTGTAATTTTCTTTCTTTGTAGTTAGTGTCTTTATCTGGTTTTGGAATTAGGATTATTCTGACTTCATAAAAAGAACTTGGATGACTTCCTTCTTCTTGAACTTTTTGCAATAGCTTGCAGAGAATAGGTGTTAGTTCTTCTTTCTATGTTTGGTAAAACTCCCATGTGAAGCTGTCTGGACCAGGGTGTTTATTTGCTGGGAATTTATTGATTACTGCTTCAATTTCCCAAGTTGTTATTAGACTGTTCAGGTTTTCTGACTTTTCCCTGTTGAGTTTTGAAAACTTGTATGATTCTAGGAATTTGTTCATTTTGCCTAGATTGTCCAATTTGTTGGCATATAATTATTCATAGTGTTTTCTTACAATCCTTTGTATTTCTGCAGTGTCAGTTGTTCGTCCACCTCTTTCATTTCTGATTTTATTTATTTGAGTCCTCTGTCTTTGTTTCTTGGTGAGTCTGGCTAAAGGTTAAGCAATCGTGTTTATATTTTCAAAGAATCAACTCTTGGTATCATTGATCTTTTGTATTTTTTTTTTTTTTTAGTCTCTAGGTCATTTATTTCTATTTTGATTTTTATTATTTCCTTCTACTACATATGTGTTTTTCATTTTGTTCTCTTTCTAATAATTTAAGTTGTAGGGTTAGATAGTCTATTAAAATGTTTTTCTTCTTTCTTGAGGTAGGCCTGTAGTGCTGTGAACTTCTCTCTCAGGAATGCTTTAGTTGTGTCCCACAGATTTTGTGTTGTTGTGTGTTCATTTTCATTTGTTTCCAGTAATTTTTTTTTAAATTTCTTCCTTGATCTCCTTGGTAACACATTTATTGTTTAACAACATACTATTTAGCCTCCATGTATTTTGAGTGATTTTGAGTGTTTTTATTGTAACTGATTTCTAGTTTCATGCCATTGTGATCTGAAAAGATGCTTGATATGATTTCAGTCTTCTTGAACTCATAAAGACATAGTATAATTATGTCCTAACATGTGGTCTATCTTTGAGAATGTTCCATGTGCATTTGAGAAGAATATATATTCTGCAGTTTTGGGGTGAAATGTTCTGTAAATGTCAATTAAATCCATCTGATCTAGTGTGTCATTTAGGATCTCTATTTCCTTGTTGATTCTTTGTCTATAAGGTTTATCCAGTCATGTCAGTGAGATGTCAAAATCCCCTACTACGATTGTATTGCTGTTAATCTCTCCCTTAAATTTCTCCAGCAGTTTGTTAACATATTTTGGTGCTCCTATATTTGGTGCATGTATGTTTACCAGGTTTATATCCTCTTGTTGGATAGATTCTCTTAATATTATGTAGTGTCCTTCTTTGTCTCTTATTATGGTCTTCATTTTTAAGTCTATTTTATCAGATATGAGTATTGCTACCCCATTTTTTTTTTCTGTTTTTTAATCCTCACCCAAGGATTTTCTATTTTATCTTAAGATAGAGTGGGAGGGAGGGAGAGAGAGAGAGAAAAACATGGACATGAGAGGGACACATCAACTGGTTGCCTCCCGCACAACCCCAACCAGGGCTGGGGACAAACAGCAACCTAAGTACGTGCCCCTGACCAGAATCGAACCTGAGACTCGTTGGTCTGTGGGCTGACGTTCTAACTGCTGAGCCAAACCCTCCAGGACCCCAGGTTTTTTGTTTTTTGTTTTTATTTCCATTTGCCTGGAAAAATTTTTTTCCATCCCTTCACTTTCATTCTGTGTAAATCTTTTGTTATGAGGTGAGTCTCTTGTAGACAGCATATATATGGACCATGTTTCCTTATCCAATTAGCTACCCTACATCTTTTGATTGGAGCATTTAAGCCATTTTCATTTAAGGTTATTATTTATAGTTATTTATTGCTATTTTTATTCTTTATGCCTATGTTCCTCTTTCTTCTTCTTCTTCTTCTTCTTCTTCTTCTTCTTCTTCTTCTTCTTCTTCTTCTTCTTCTTCTTCTTCTTTAGCATTTCTTGCAATGTTGGTTTCGTGGTAATAAACTCCTTTAGCCTTTTTTTTGTCTGCAAAGTTCTTTATTTTACATTCAATTTTGAATGATAGCCTTTCTGGATGGAGTAGTCTTGGATTCAGTCCCTTGCTTTTCAGTACTTTTTCTATTTCATGCCACTCCCTTCTGGCCTGCAGTGTTTCTCTTGAGAAACCAGCTGACAGTCTATAATGAGATCTTCCTTGTAGGTAACTTTCTGTCTCTCTCTTGCTGCCTTTAAGATACTTTCTTTGTCTTTAATGTTTGCCATTTTAATTATGATATGTCTAAGTGCGGGTCTTTTGGGGTTCATCTTGAGTGGGACTCTGTGTTTCCTGTACTTGTGTGACTTTCATTCACCAGGTTAGGGGAGTTTTCTCTCATTATTTCTTCAAACAGGTTCTCTATTCCTTTCTTCAATTCTTCTTCTTCTGGTACTCCTGTGATGCAAATGTTATGTTTCATGTTGTCCCAGAGCTCCCTTAAACTCTCCTCCTGTTTTTTTAATTTTTTTTTCCATTTGCTTCTCTAATTGGGTATTTTTTTTTCTAACTTGTCTTCTTTCTCACTGATTCAGTCCTTAGTTTCTTCTAATCTACTACTGAATCCTTCCAAGGTGTTCTTTATTTCAGCTAATCATTCTTTATTTCCTTTTGATTCTTATTAATAGCTTCTACCTCTTTTTTTCAAGCTCCTGCTGAATTCTTTATAGTTGTCATTAACTTGCTTGTAATTCTCACTTAATTGTATGAGCACCCTTGCTACCATTACTTTGAATTCTTTATCAGACCAACTGTTTGCCTCAGTTTCATTTAGTTCTTTTTCTAGTAATACCCCCTTTTCTTTCATTTGGGGGTTGTTTCTTTGTCTCACCATTTTTACAGTGTGGTAGTTCAGGGCACCTCAGGTTATGCTGGCAGGTTGGTGCATCCAGGGGCACTGAGTCATGCAGAGGCCAAATCTTAGATCCACTCCTATCGTCTGGGCACGTCAGCATCTCTCCAGGGCCTCTGCAGCAGCAGGGCAGGTGGCTCTTGGCTGCTGTGGAGTCTGTGGAGTCAGTGGCTCTCAGCTGGTGCATGTCTAGTGCATTGCTGTTGGGGATGGCACCTCTTGTCTGCTGTGGGTCTAGGAGGGTTGATGGCTGCTGGCTTGTGTTCGTGTGTCATCAGAGGCACTGTTGGTGTATGTGGGTCTGGCTGGTACACTGTTGGGGTGCATGGGTCCTGAGACACCACTGCTACCTTATGGGGCTCGGCTCCCAACACACGGCTTAAAGGCAGGACTAAGCTTCCCCAGCTGCTGCTGCCACCACTGCAGGGGGCAGGGCTTTGCTCCTGAACCCCACCACTGCTTCCAGGCACTGGTGCCTCAGTGGTCCATTTACTGTGCGCTGGCTGGGTTACACAGCGCAAACCGCTGGTCTGATGGTGCAAGGCACACTCATGGCCATGGGTTGCTGGGCCCTAGCAACTAGCCAATCTTTCAGAATGGTGTGGATTTCCAGCCCTGAGTGGAAAAGTGTCCTTCCAAGCAGCACATAGTGGTAGCTGGCTGCTCCCTCATCCACAGTATTGAATCTTCTGCCCTAAGTTTCCACACTGCTGTGTGGTTGCTCATCCACATTCACATCCACTCACACTCTCTCCCACTCGCTCACCATCTCACACACTCACCCTCACTCCAGTCTTGCTCATTGCCATGTTCTCCATCTGTATATATTCTGTAATGAGTACATTTTATATTGTTGTTTACCAAATATCTACAGTGTCACCAATGGCTTGTTTTTGTTTATTATATATTTTTTCAAGCTCTTTCATTTTGTCTGCTTAACTATTTGTATTGATACCATTTTCATCTTGCTATTTATTCTGATGGCCCTTGTGCTAACATTACTTTTGTTATAACATTTTCATTTGTGTTGTTATACTACTGAAATGTTAAATTTTTATTATCTATGGCCTTGTTTCTTTCCCTTCCGTACCCTGTTCCTTCTCTATCTTATTTTAAATCTCTTAATTCTAATAATATTCTTTATATGCTCATTTATAATGCATTTTTTTAATTTATTATGTTCCTTTGCCTTAATTTTTACCTCTCTCAACTATTTCTATTACTTATAACAAAGAAATCATAGCTACTTAATCAACAAGTAGTTCAATTTCAATAATATTCCAAGCTAGTTGGAAATAATAGGGATAAAAAATTCTACCTATGATGAATAAAAATATAAAGAGAATAAAAGAATAGAAGTAAATCTAAATTCCAAAGAGCTGCCTCAAATTCTAATATAATTATAATTGAGGCAACATAGCACAATAAATATAAGTGAAGAATTTGAGTTTCATGAAACAAATGACTCTAAACATCTCTAATAATACCAAGCAAAATAGATTAAATGTACATATTTTTCAGCAAATAATTGATTCACTTGTGGATAATAAACTAATACTCATATATTATGGATATTTCACTTGCTATTCTCTATAATGAAAGTAAATACAAATAGAGAGTTTAAAATTTGGCAGCATTAATTTTTGTATGAAAATAAGCCTGATAACTGTTAATGATTTTTGAATTATACTATTATTTGACTATGTTTTTTTTCCTGAAGTGTTGTGATTCTGCCACTTAACCTTGGAACTTGGTCCCAGAGAAATTTTTTATGGTAACTCTTATTACAGTAATGAAAGTTTAGCCTTTATGTACTGTACAAAAAGTATTTAATATATTTGAATAGTGGTTGAGTGTTAGTTACCCTTTATCCTAGCAAAAATGTGTTTAAAGTGTAATAACTTTTCTTAGAATTACTCATGAAATTTGAAAGCAGATGGTCTTTTCTAAAAAAGAGCATATCACTCTTTTAGAAAAGCAAAGTTGTGATTAAAACAAGTATTTAGAGGTTTCATAAAACATGGGCTATGAAGCTATTTTAATCAGCAAAAAAAGTACTTGCCTATGAACAGAGAAAAAAGAATCAGTTATTGACAATGTGTACAGAATAGCCATGAAAGAAAAGGACAACCAGCTGTAATCAGCAGGGGAGACAACCCACATGGAATCTAGCCCTTTTAACAAGGCAGCTGTTAGGTGTCTAAAATGAAAAGTCACTAAATTATATTTTTGGAATAGTATCTTTAAATTTTCATTATTACCAATGGATTTCTAGAAGAGAGGCATATCATCACAGAAAATTAAACATTTAAGTAATTGTCATGGAAAATTTCTTCAATAAGATGCAATAACCAAATATATTAAATTACTGAATTAAGTGGTCGTCTTGACTCATGGGGATCTATGTAAGTCTGTAAGAAAATACTGGAAAGCAGTAATGTGGTGCTTTAGCCATGATTCACTGACTACCTGGATGATCTTCTGTAAGTGAATTTGACATTGCTGGAACATGTAATTAATTAATAAAATTTAAAACTCAACAGAAAAGGACAAGACTGCTTTCTGGCTAGCAGTTTCTCAGAGCCTATATCTGTTCTGTATATCCATTCTCATTTTCCCCCCATGCTGTATTGGTTGCTAATCATTCTGAAAATTACCCATGGAGTGAAAAAAGATGTTTTAATCTCAATGTTAATTTGCCAATTATTTTTCTGACAATACACCATATTAAAGATAGAGAAACAATTGCAAATATTAAGCATAACTGAAGTCTGATATGTGATTATTTGGTTGACAATCTAGCAATACAGTAAATATTAGAAATATGTTTTATTGGAAATTTACTTTTTCATAATGTGCATCATAGACAAAGTATTAAAAAGAAGTTTTAAAGTACTTGTGTACTATCTTTAAATATGTTCCCAGGTTTTGTGTGTACATATGGATTCAATCAATATAAATAAAGCTATAATATGTTTGCAAACATGATTTTTCAGTATTTGTTAAGTTTATTTCTGTTAGTTTGCACTCAAAAGTAAGAGAAAATTCTGTACTTGTCTACATATATGTTTTAGTGCATTTTCATAATTTTTAAAATGTCTTTTGGGATGTAATTCTCTCATTTTGGTATTTTTCTTGAAACATTTTGTTGTTTTTTAACACACTTTATCACTTGTGATATTTGAAAAATTTTAACAAAACTCTTCAGAATCACTTCAGCAAAGATTATATTCTTAATAATGATGATATACAAAAAAATTAAAATATTACATTTGAAAAACAGAACTTGAATTGTTAACAATTTTATATGAATGTCAAGGCCTTAGAAAATGTACTAATGCCTTGAAGAAATTGTGGGTTCCATTCTAGACCACAGTAGTAAAGCAAATATCATAATATAGCAGGTCACACAAATTTTTGGTTTCCCAGGGAGTATATAAGCTATGTTCACACTATACTATAGCCTGTTAAGTGTGAAATAGCATTGTGTCTAGAAAAACAACGTACTGTGCATTCTTTAACTTAAAAATACTGTATTGATAAAAAATGTTAACCATCATCTGAGCCTTCAGCAAGTCATAACCTTTGTGCTGATAGAGGGTTTTGCCTTGATGTTGATGGCTGCTGATTGGTCAGAGTGGTGCTTGCTGGAAGTTGGGGTGATTGTGACAATATCTCAAATAAGACAACAACAAAATTTGCTGCATCTACTGACTCTTTTGCAAATGATTTCTCTGGAGCCCTTGATTCAGTTTGCTAGCATTTTACCCACAGAACTTCTTTCAAAATTTAAATTAATCATCTCAAACCCTGCCACCCCTTTTATCAGCTAAGTTTATGTATTATTCTGAATCTTTTGTTGTCATTTCAATAATCCTCCCAGCATCTTCATCAGGAGTAGATTCCTTCTCAAGAACCATTTTTATTTGCTCATTCATAAAAAGCAACTCCTTATCCTCAAAGTTTTATCATGAGTTTGCAGCTATTCAGTCCCATCATCAGGCTCCACTTCTAATTCTAGTTCCCATGCTATTTCCATCACATCTGCAGTTACTTTCTTCACTGAAATCGTGAGCCCCTTAAAGTCATCCATGAGGGTTAGAATCAACCTCTTCCAAACACATGTTAATGTTTATAGTTTGGCTTCTTTCCACGAATCACAAATTTTCTTAATGGCATCTAAAATGGTGAATGCTTTCCAGAAGGTTTTCAGTTTATTTGCCCAGTTCCATCAGAGGAACCACTACCTATGGCAGCTATAGCCTTATGAAATGTATTTCTTAAATAATCACTCTAATCATTCTTGAAAGTCAAAATTACTTCTTGATCCATGCGCTACAGAATGTATTTTGCATCAGCAGGCTTGAAAACAACATTAATTTTGTTGTAACTCTCCATCAGGGCACTTGGGTGACCAGGTGCATTGTCAATGTGCAGTTATTTTTCTATTGGAATCTTTTTTATTCTGATTGTAGGTTTCAACAGTGGACTTAAAATAGTCAGTAAACCATGTTGTAAACAGATGTGCTGTTATCCAGGCTTTGTTCTCTCCTTTATAGAGCACAGGATGTGTAGATTTAGCATAGTTCTTTAGGGCCCTGTAATTTTCAGATGGTAAATGAGTACTGGCTACAATTTCAAGTCACCAGGTGCATTAGTCCCTAGTAAAAGTCAGCCTGTCCTTTGAAGCTTTGAGGCCAGGCACTGACTTTTCTTCTCTAGCTGTGAAAGTCCTAGATGGCATCTTCTTCCAGCGTAAGGCTGTTTCATCTACATTGAAAGTGTGCTGTTGAGTGTGGCCACCTCCATTCAGGATGTCAGCTGGAGCTTCTGGAGAACTCGCGGCAGCTTCTACATCAGCACTTGCTGCCTAACCTTGCACTTTGTGTTATGGAGACGGCATCTTTCCTTAAATCTCATAAACCAACCTTTGCTGGCTTCAGACTTTTCTTCTGCAGCTTCCTCACCTCTGTCAGCCTTCACAGAACTAAAGACAGGGTTTTGCTCTGGATAGGCTTTGGCTTAGGGGAATGCTGTGACTGATTTAGTCTTCCACCCAGACCATTAAAACTTTCTTCATATCAGCAATCAGGCTGTCCCACTTTCTTATTATTTGTGTGTTCACTGGAGCAGACTTTTTAGTTTTAATCCTTTTTTTTTAGTTATCCTCACCTGAAGACATTTTTCCATTTTTTGTTCAGATAGAGTTGGAGGGAGAGAGAGGAAGAGAGAGAGAGAGAGAGAGAAACATCGACGTGAAAGGGACACATCGAGTGGCTGCCTCCCGCACAACCCAACCAGGGCCAGGGACAAACTGCAACCGAGGTACGTGCCTTTAGCGGGAACCGAACCCGGGTCTCTCTGGACCGCAGGCCGACGCTCTAACTGCTGAGCCAAACCGGCCAGGGCTTTAGTTTTAATCCTTACCCAAGGATATGTTTTTATTGATTTTAGAGAGGAAGAGAGACTTACACACCCTAAATGGGAATGGAACCTGCAACCACAACCTAGGTATGTGCCCTGACTGGGAATCGAACCCACAACCTTTTGGTGTGCAGAACAATGCTCCAACCAGTTGAGCCATCTGGCCAGGGCTGGAGTAGCACTTTTAACATCCTTCAAAAAACTTTTCTTTGCATTCACAACTTGGCTAACTGTTTTGGCCTGTCTCAGCTTTTGACATGCCTTCCTCACTAAGGTTAATTATTTTTAGGTTTTGATTTAAAGTGAGAGAAATGCAACTCTTTCTTTCACTTGAACACTTAGAGACCACTGTAGGGTAACTAATTAGCCTAATTTCATCATTGTTGTGTCTGGGGGAATAGGGAAGCCCAAGGAGAGGGACAGCGGAATGAACTTTTGGTGGAGCAGTCAGAACACACACATTTATCAATTAAGTTTTCCATCCTATTTGGGTGCGATTCCTGGAGTCTCAAAACAATTACAATGGTAACATTAAAAATGACTGCTCACAAAGCATCATAAACATATAATAATAGAGACACTTGAAATGCAGTCACGTATCAGTTAACGACAGGGATACAGCCTAGAAATGCATTGTCAGGTGATTTTGTCCTTGTGCAGACATCCCGGAGTGAGCTACCAGGTAACCTAAATGGGCTAGCCTCGGCTATATGGCATTGCGATTGCTTCTAGGCTACAAACCTACACAGCATGTTACTGTACAAAACCGCATGAGATCCAATCAAGTGCAAGAGAAAGTGATGTAACCAAGGGATGTGGTGAACAGGCTGCTGCAACTACACACATTGCACCACTGTCTTACAGCCTGTGTTTGATGAGTAGTGAGAGTACACTCCATACTAACCACAGAAAGTGTAGTGTATTAAGTAAAAACTAGTCACAGTCATTTATGGTCAATATCTTGTGTTATGGACTGTGCATAATTGTATATACTCCACTTTTATACAACTGGCATGGCCACAAACAGGTGAGCAGTGCGTTATGCTACGACTTTATGAAGGCTACAGTGTCACTTGGAGATAGGAATTTTTCAGCTCCATTGTAATCTCATGGGACCATCGGCGTACATGTGACCTGTTGTTGACGGAAACATCATTGTGCAGTGATAACTGTATTGCAAGAATTACCAAAATGTGATGCAGAAACACAAAGTGAGCAAAAGTTGTTGGAAAAATGGTGCTGACAGACTTGCTCAATGCATTGTTGCCACAAACTTTTGCTTGTAAAAAAAAAAAAAAAGCAATACTGTGAAACACAATGAAGCCAAGCTCAAAAAAATGAGGTATGATTTTATTTCAAGTTTTCTGTCACATTAATTTCTCTATTCACTTATCTTTAGTATCTTCTTATAATGCATATAAAATTCGTATTCTCAGATTTTTCTAGTCCATTTGAAAAAATTTTTTTTTCTTTATTAATTTTAGAGAGAGAGGAAGAGAGAGGGGGAGAGAGATAGAAACATCGATGAGAGAGAACATCAATTGGCCGCCTCTTGCATGCCCCCCACTGGGGATTGGGCCCACAACCTGGACATGTGCCCTGACCAGGAATCAAACCAGTGACCTCTTGGTGCATCGGTTGACACTCAACCACTGAGCCAAACCGGCCGGACTCTGGTCCATATTATAATACAGTGAATACAAATATTGAATGCATTGTTTCTAGGGAACTCATTGTCATATTTGTAAAATAGTTTTTCATTATTGAAAGCAGTTAACAAAGGATGATTGAGGTGGTACTGCTGGAGAGTCTGCTTCCAAAATATTTCCCTTTTAGTTGAAACACATTTTTCACTGTTTAATGATGATTCCTATTGTATATATCAGAAATCTAGTTTAGTGTAGCTCAAGCAGGGTTCAATGAGGGCCCTTGGTCGCCTGCCACCTACCCACAGGCCAGCCCACAATAGGCCCTGAGGAGACGTTCCAGAATTCCCAGGGCACAGTGCAACACAGCTTGAAACAACTACTCTAAAGTGTGTCTAAGATCACAGGAGTTATACATAAGGTAATTAATTTGGGGGAAATTTTAAAACACCTTAAATACAAATAAAATGAAAGAATGTGTCATGGAGGCTTAATTCTATTCATTAACTGAATACATTTATTTTAATTGAATAACAGAATCTCTGCGAGAGTCTTTTACTGGTAATTTTTCATAATAAAACATACATAAAGATAAATGAGGGTGTATCTCCAGAGACACACTATGCATCAATAACAATGAGGTAATGATTCAAACTGTGTGTCTAATCTATTAACACTTGAAAAATGAATCTGGGAAAGCAGTAGGACGACATTGTTAATGTGGAGAACTACTAGGCTTAACCCATTTCTTTATCCCTAATTTGAATTCTTTATGGATCTTACCATCCAACTTCAAGGACCATAGTGTACTTGAAGCTATAATGTAGCATATCAATGCTGGTTAAGTCATCAATAAAAGGGAAAATGTAGGTCTTTTACTCTCCTCTAAGTAGAATGGTCCTATTTGAAGGCAGATCTGAGGGAGGCTGCACAGCCTTGAAAATATTATTTTAGAAATGATTAGACCACCTGACTCAAAATTGGCACACATGTCCTTGGCCTTGCTTGTATTACCAGTACCACCCCATGAGCTATTCTTACCCTCTTTCTTCTCTTCCCACTGCATGAAAACGGAAAGTACAAGCAGCTCTTCAGCCAAACACTCAGAGAGTCCTATAATAGCACTTTGTATTCTACAGAAACCAAAAAGAAAACAGAAGAAAGCTGGTGTGTTTCTTATTAATCCAAGGCATGATTTTATCACTTTGTCTTCATTTCTTTTAAGCCTAAACCTTAGGCCTGCAATCACCACGGTGCTTGATTGATAATACAGTCATTAAAACAAATACAGAGCAGCTCACCTTGTCCTTCTTGATGAAGGGTATGTGGGTCATTCTTGGATGTTGTTATTACTTTATAGTAATAAAATATCATTTTTAATAGCTAAACTTTGAGTTCTCACCTTGTGCAGATAGGATATTAGTGTACTATTGAATTATTTTATCCTTTTGTAACAATTTTATGAAGTATTAGGAGATTCTTAATATAGACCTGGAACCCCCACACACCCATAACATCTACTTTTCTTTATCAATCTTTATCCAGAAGTTGTATATTATTTTTTCTAAAGACTGATGAACAGTTGGGAGCCATCATTTAATGACTGTTAAGCTCCAGGTATTACTTTATAGTTTGGTAAAGTTTCTAATTATCACATTTGGTTATTAACATATGGTGAATATAAGACAACAGCAACATTACTACTATAATTCTTGCTTTTAAAATATCCAGTTTATGAAACTCCAGCAGACACGTAATGGAACAGCTCACAAAATCTTCCCAGGTTAGAAATCATCACTTCAGTGTTAGGGAAGCTGATGTTTAGAGTTAGCACTTCCAAGTTTTCTGTAAAACAATTTCAGACGGTACACAGCTCAAATCCTGGGTGTGTTATGAACAACAAAATACTAGTTTTAGCTTTCTTTGGAGAGTTTAAATGTGGGCCTGTCACATGAATCTTGTGGAGGTAGATGTGCTATTCTGAAGAGTATTTGGCAGAGAAGAGAAAAGCTTATTTCTGTCTCAGACATCAGGCACTTCCTACCAAAGAATAGGCCTTTGATAGCTCAAATTTAGGACAGAATTCTCTCCGTTCATACATACTTGAAGGTGTTACATCAAAATATGATCATGGGAATGGTTAGAATAGTAGCTTTAAATGAACTTACTGCAAAGTCAGAAAAGGTATATGGAAAACAAATTTAATAAGAAAGGCCTTTGCCCATTTTTTTAAATTGGATTGTTTGTCTTCCTGGTACTGAGCGGCATGAGTGAGGTTTGTCTTTAGCTACACTAGCCGTGTGTCTCTGCCTAAATGCCAAAGGGCTAAGTGTGGTTTTCCTGTGCAGCTAGGAGGGGGAAAGAAATCAGGAATGGGTGAGCACCAGAAGTCTCTACTCTAACAGGGAACTCTTCACCTATTTGATCTCCAAAGGGGTTACCATTTCCATATCTGTCCGTCGATCAATAACTTGATGTCTGCATACATCTCCCAACTCACATCTAAGACTTGGGGAGAATCAAAGGTAGTGTACCACTCATAAGAGAAACTGGGTTAGAATTAAGAAAACATTGATTCTTTTTGGTGATAAACAATGCTAAACGTTGTACAAACAATCATTTTGGAGTGAGTACTCTATAATTAATATAAGGATTATAGATTACCATAATATACTTAAGAGACTTTTGAGAAAATGAGTTATTATGTAATCTTCACATTCTTATAGCTGAAGCTTAGGAAGAAAGAGAAGAGTGACAAGGTAAGCAATAAGGCATTTGGTTGTTTGGCATAAGAAGCCCCGACTTTTTGTTGTCTCTGCAATCAAACTGAAATCTAGATTGCTTAGAGATAGACTTTTGAATAATAATCAAAGATAGGGTTTTTTTAAAAGCTGCTTTTTAATGAGGAAATATTACTGGTTTTGTTTGGATATATTATACTGTTGATGAAATAACTAGATGGAGTAATTTACTAAAGATCACTCAATGGGGTAGAGTTGGGACTGGGAGCCAAACAAGTTTCCACAATTTTCCGGTAAAATAGCTACTTCACAGTATACAGAAATGTGAATGTTATCATCTGTCCAGTGCAAAGCAATTTTTAAAAGTATATATGCACAACATATGCACAACATTAAACTCTGAAGTTTAATCTGATCACTATGTAAATATTAAATGTCTCCCTTATATTTATCTTCAAATGGCATTCTACCCCCAGCATATGTAATTATTTCTACTTTGGGAGGATAAAGGTAGCAAATGAAATTAGTCATATCTGTTATCTGTTTTAGTTTTATTTTCATCTTGTGTGTGTGTATAGATATGCATACATAGCAAATATCTTATATATTTTATATATTTTACTATACGACAAGAGTTAGGTAGATCAATCGATCTAAGGTAATTTCTTACATGTAAAACTGCATAAATAACTTTAAAATACCAACACACATAATTTAAAAAAATAACCTGAGCTGAATAAATAGATTGATTTTATCACAGAAACTATTAACTATATATTAGAGGGTCCTAGTATCTAATTTTTAAGACATTGGCTTTTCAATAAGTTCATTAATGAAATGTTAAAAGAATAAACATTTTTCTAATATATCCTCAGAAAATAGCATTGAATATAATTTAGAAATATTTATAATCCATTTCTTATAATTAATATCTTATTGATAATTTATATTTCATTAATAATTAGTTATTCATTGTAACAGCCAATCTAATTCTCAAGATATTAATACCAATACTGCTTGATATATAAAAATTAGCATTTAGTCTAACATGTAATTTCTTTGTGTATTATGGGATATTCTCTGAAGTTTGCTAAAGGACTTAGGTTCATAAAATGCTACAAGTTTCAAATAACACTAATATTTCACAACTAGGTAAAATAGTAAAGATACAACACTAAACAAAAGTCACAGATGTAGAGACTAGGAAAACAGTGAGAACACAAGTGGATATGTTTCTGTAAGGAATAGATCTACTAGGGAAAAATCAGCATGGCAATCCAGTAGTTCAAAATATGTAGTCAAGGAAGTTTTCAGAGTGATAAAGGAAATTGGGTTCACACATTTTCACTGTAAGGTCTTTGGATGTCATACAGTATAGTGCTATAGAATTCTTTCTTCTTTTTACATTGATTCTTCTCAGCAAACTTAGATGAACTCCCCTCTCCCTGACCTTCTATTCTACGGATATCTCAAGTCATAGAATTGCCTTCCTTAAAGAAAATATGCTCATACTTAGTGCATCTAACAGCAGAAAAGTACCAATGTCAGTGGAGATGAGCTGACTCTCTCAGTCAGTTTATCTGTGCGGTAGGGACTGGCTGTGTCTCTCAACCATCCACTACTATTCCACTCTTGGCCTTGTTGGATATTATAAATGAATGAATGAAGAAACAAATTAAATGGCATCTACTTTTTCCCACAACTTTAATATTCTCAGATGCTGTGATTGCTTGGGAGAGACCACTGACTGATGAAAGTTGCTCTTACCTATTCCCACATCAGTTCTTGTTTGCATCCTCTCTTGGGAGAAAGCACCGTCAAAATTCTCTTCAGAAAATCATCTCTAACAGTGCCTTACATAGAATAGATGTACAATAAAATTTGTTTATCTGAACTGGAATGGGAAAAAGAGCTTCTGTGAAAAGCTGACAGTGCAGTTACTTCACCTAGATCACACGTTCCACATTGACCATATGCTCAATCTTCACTAACATATGTTATGTTTGTTTTGGGTAATTTTGCTCTCTAACTATTGCACAATGGTGAGTTTTGCACAAAACCCATATGATCAGTATCTAAAACACAGTAATTCTTCTACTTCACCTTTTTTTTTTTTTTAATGAGTGCTCATTACTTCAGTTACAGAGCTGAATATCATTTAGGACGTTACATTACAAAACACAAAGAAGAGGGAAAAGTGGGACATGTGAAGAAATGCAGTTACTGACCAGAGCAACTGAACTTTACCAGAATAAAGGGATTAAATGGTAGTCTCAGATAATGGAGACCAAATGGGTAAAGGGTAATGTCATTTTGTCATAAATGTGCATAAAGCAGAAAATGGGACAAAGTCTTATTAATTAGAAACAATGATTCTGAAACAAAATCCATTACTGTTTAAAGGGACAAGGTCTGGCTCAGTCTGAGATTTTATCCTCTAGAAAATTTGAAGACACTTTTAAAAGATACACATCAACAAAACCCAATCTTTACCTATGACATTAATAAGCCTCTTCCAATCATGTCTGGCGAGTACACGATGGTTATGAATAACCCATTGGCTTGGGATACTAGATATATAATTTAATGAAGCATTCTTGTGGCTGAACAATTCAATACAGTAATATCAAAACATAAGCAAAATCTACCTATTTTCAGTCACATTCAATGAGGTGATAATTAGACAATATTTCTTTACCTTGATGTATATATTTTCTGTATTATAACATAGCTCAGGGACTAATTTCCATCATAAAACATCATGAAAGTGAGAGACAGGGTTATAGTTATTCAGATAGGAAAAATAGAACAAAAAGATTGCTTTATATTTCAAAAGAGTGTTTTAAGAAATCAGATGAAGAAAAGAACCATCATCATCATCATCATTGTCATATCATCATCATCATCATACCACTGAAAGCAACTTGCTTGCTTAGCTTGCAAGAATTTTCTCTAGGTATCTTGGAAAATTTGGGGGAAGGTATATAGATTTTTTTTTTTACCTATGTCGTATGACTACAAAGACACTTATGAATTCTAAATAAAGCCAACTAGTGCTATTTATAACTCACACGCAGGAAAGTTTAAAGTAAAGAATTTATAAAAATTTCCTGAGATGATGTATTCTTTTTTCCAACTTCTTCAAACCAGTGCTGCTCTCTACTTGGTTTTCTGTGTTTTAAAGCTACTTTGTTGTCAAAACCAATGTGGACAGAAAATGGTGGCTTGACTTTCAGGAACCGCTAGAATGCTCCTTTATTTTTGCACTGACTTCAATTATGTCTACAGAATATGCTACTCATTTATAATTACACAGAGAGACTGTCACAGAAAATCCAGTTAGCTGAGTAAAAAACAGTAATTAACTAAGTAAATATCAGGGAAATATTTAATAACATTTCTTCAAACTTGATCACCGCAAGAATGGGGTTAATCATTTGACACCTTTATAATATTACATAATGCCTAATTGGCCTATTTTACAGGCTTGTTTTAATCCCTTTCATCTAGTCCCCTTAGTTTATCTCAAAAAATAAAGAACCTTTAAAAATATACTGTTAGTTGAATGCAGGGATTAGCAACCAATGTTTTATGGATGAAGACCCCTAGGAAACCCTTATAGGTTTTCTAAAGAGCATTGGAAAAACAATTGAGAAATTGGTAGATGTTTTAAAGAAGCATTCCCTTCTCATTCTATTTATCAGTGCAGCATCTTCCTCTCTGGACCTTTGTTCTCTTGTTTTCTGCACCCTACCCTCATTTACATCCAATTTCCTCTTTCTTGCCTACCCTTCTACAGTGCCTTGCAATTCAAAATGACAACATTTAATCACTCTCCACCCCATATCCCCAATGCAAAATGCCTATTACCTGAGTTAATGTCCTCCTAATGTGAAGTAAAATGACTTGAATATCTGTAAAAGCAATCTATGATGAGGCAAAATGGAGATAAACTCTCTGGAAATGTTTCACTTGTTTGTTGCTATTGCTAGCTAATTCAAATCAGTGTCTAATGTAGTTAAGAGAATGAGGAAGAATTGAAATATAAGGCACATCTTGGGTGCTCTTTCTCTTCACTGGGGTGAATTCAGGAGGGTGCTGAAGCTGGGAAAGTGGACTGTGTGCAGCTCTTCCCAACTCCAGTTCAGTGATACCATGCTACCGCTTGACATGGCCCATGGTGGGAATATTTACACCACAGAAATGAGCAAATGCTGCCGATTGGAGATTGTTTTTTTTTTTTTTTTGAAGGGTTGGTTAATAAATGTTCACCATCACATCATTGATTGAGTTAGATAATATGATAAATGTTCACATTATTGGTGGAATATTGTAGAGTTAGTGAAGAATCAATGTTACGGACCCGAAAGGGAACAAATCCTTTGCTCATTCACCAAAACCAAATATATATGATTTCCAGTGAAATTTCATTTTTTTAAAAAAAGATTCTACTGCTAAGAAATGTTTGAAAGCCACTACTTTTGAGCATCTCTGAAAGTGAGTACCTAGCCCTATTGTTTTGTTTCACGAAACTAACATTTTTTAGGTAAGTGACTTATTAGAATGTTCCTTCTCATATTTTTTACATTGTTTCTAGATGCTTGTTAGTATCTGTAGAATTTGTAAACACACTTTTATCACACTGCATTTGTAAACCCATGTGTTCTTTTATTGATATGCAAACGACCCACTATTGGGAAAGGAGAGTAGAATTCTAGATTTATAATCTGTATTTTCTAGGGACATTGTGAAACATGACCAAAGACGGTGAGTTGGGAAAAGAAAATATCATGAGGGGCATAATAGGAACTTAATTTAAAATGATCAATTCAGTCAAATAAGAGGCTGTAACGAGGGGTGGCAGTGGGCATAGTGAAAACAGCAGAGCAGAAATGTCTGGATTTAAACACACGTGTCATTTCATAATAGCTGTGTGATCTTAAGTTATTTAACCTTCCTGATCTTCAATTTCCTAATTTTTAAAGTGGAAACAATACCTACTACAGTAGACTTTTTTCTAGGATTAAATAAGATGATGTCTGAAAAATGCCTACTGATGTCATATAACATGGTAATGGGTATTTTAAAATGTTTTAAAGGTGTATATATATATATAAATCCAGGAAAGAGATTCAGGATGTCATACAGATCAAAAGGCACTTATCTGAGCAAAAACATTGCAATCTGGGAGATGCAGATTCAGGTAAGGAAGCTGAATATACAGAAAGGCAGGGTTTGTAAGGGCAAAAACCACCAAGTGTAATTCTTTCATGCAAATGAAGGATTGCTGCTAGGTTAACAGGGAATGGTTCATTCCAATATGCAAATGAAGGAGGTGAACACTACAAGGCAGGAAGTGAAGTCCATATGTGTCCACACAGCAGTTGTTCCAGGATGTTTGTGACTCAGCTTTGAGCTGACTTTAGCAGCAGGGAGCATCTTAGCAGCAGCCCTGAGACCTGAGACAGGAGACATGCACGGCTGTGCTTCCCGATAGCCTCCTGACTCTGTTCTAAGTGACTCCCTTAGCAATGCTTATTCTGTTTTCTTTTCTTTCTTTCTTTCTTTCTTTCTTTCTTTTTTTTTTTTTCACTATCGACATATATAACAGTATCACATTTGGATATTTCATGCTAGAAGACAATATCTTCTTTAAAAGTCTTTTGAAGGGAAATAATTTGAAAATACCTGATCTGAAGCAAAAATACAAGAAAACCATCTCTGGCTTAGAGATGAACACACACTAGGAAAGGATTTTCTGCAATCGTGGAGTTTTAGTATTAGAAGGACCCACCGAAATGAACTAATCCAGTCAGTTCATTTGACATATGAGAACCAGGAGGGTAAGGAATTAATTCACATAGATACAAATCTAGATTAAGTGATTTGGCCGTGAGCATGTTACATGACCTCTCTAAACTTCAATTTTCTCTTTAGCAAAGTGTGAATAATGTCCACGGCACAGGTTTATTTCTCAGATAAAATGAGGAAATGCATGTGGTCAGGTAGCAACTGGAGCCCTGACATTCTGGAAGACTGAGATACAATAAGAGGTGAAGGTCACGCACCTTTTCCCCACCTATCTACTCACTGGTAGCAAACCTTAGTGAGTTTCTACATCATGAGACTTGTGCTTAATAATTTACTTCCAAAACATTAAACAGTGAACGCATTCCTTCCTACAAATGATGATGCTGTTGTTGATGTAAATATAGCTCCTGTCTTGCTCTATTGTTTTTCTATGCTACAGAAGGAGGAACAAAAAAAAAAAAAAGTGGCCGTCATTCCTAGTCTCAGAGGCTGCTGGAGCAAAGAAGAGAGAAATTCCAACTGTGTAGGAGGAAAAATAATGTGTGTCTGCATTTTCTGCCCCATTACATTTAGTAGTTCATGTTATACCATAAATTTGTTTTGAGACATATTACACACTCCATGGTGGATAATGGAGTCAGCTCTTCGGTATTCTGAGATAGGAAATGGCTGTGACTAACCACAAAGCCCTGAGTAAATACAGCCGGTTTCCACCATGCCTACGACGCACTGCTCCCCTCAGTTCAAACTGCTCTCTGCCTATCTCTGAGCTGCAAGCAGTGCAGTGGGTTGAGCAGATATAGTGTCTAGAAGGTGGAGAGTTGACAACAGATACAACTCCACAGAAAGCAAAGATTTTGGAAGCCTTTTAGGTGCTTGCCTGACCCTGTCTCAGAACTGTCACAGTCACTGAGGTAGTGTGTAAACATGCCTAGGTCACAGCTCCCTTTATAAGACCAAGAATTTAAAGATTATCTTTAATCTCATGCATGGAAAATAGATCCAAGTGAATACATTCTAATCACCTATTCTTAATTCAAATGATGATATCAATAACAGCAAACTTATTAAAGCTGAAACTGTTTTGAAAGATGATTAATGGTTTTAAAAATGTAAAAACAAAACAGAACAAAAATAACAGCAAACTTAAATGCAGAATAAAAACACATGATAGTTCCGAACTCTCCCAATGCTGTTGTTTACTGAAAGAATTCCATTTCTAACTCTATCTCAACTAATTTGTATTCAACTTACTTATTGTGTCATATAGTAACTATTTAGTTGAATGTGTTATGCTATATCTATACGAATAGAATACATACATTTGCATATATTTAATTTTTCGTGTATGCTCTATTAATAGGTTAAAATTTTGTTCACTGGTAATTTTAAATATTTATTTTAAGAACATAAGCCATAATAGTAACTTTCATATTTTGAATTCTTCCAATTCTTCAGCCTCCATAGTCAAACATTTTGTCACAGTAATAGCCTAGTGCAATCATGGAAGGCTCTAGTTGTCTTCCTGAACCTATTCTCACCTGTTTTTCAAAATCACGTCTTGCTTCACCTTTTATAAATTTGACCAAACTCTTTTTGTTCTATTATTGCCTCACCATGTCTGGGAATAACACATTTAGTAGGTTCTCTGTCTGTTATTTGAAGTTGGATTTTTTAAAATTAATTTTCAAATTATCTTGCCCACATATCAAAAGTGCCCCTCATCCTAGCAGTTCAGGATTTAATGAACAAATCCACATTCACTGTTTTCTGCACCGTTTGTGATCATAGACATGTTAATCATGTCTTCATTGAAAACACCTCTGCTACTCCAAAGGTTTTGGGTCAGTTGTTAGTTCTTCTGGTCTGTGTTATACAGCAGTCCTAACCCTCCTCCATTTCACTTACCACTCCAGTATGATGTTCGTTGTGTATTTGTCATATATGGTCTGTAATATGTTGAGGTATGTTCCCTCCATGCCCACTTTGCTGTGAGTTTTTATCAGAAATGAGTGTTGGATTTTGTCTAATGCTTTTTTTCTGCATCCATTGATATGATCATGTGGTTTTTATCCTTCATTTTGTGTATGTAACACATTTATTGTTTGGCCTCATAAAATGAGCTTGGGAGTCTTCACTCTTCTTGCATTTTTTGGAATGGCTTGAGAAGTACAGGTGTTGGTTTGGTAAATGTTTGGTAGAATTCATTTGTGAAGCCATCCAGGACAGGGATTTTGTTCATTGGGAGATTTTTGATTACTGCTTCAATGTCAGTAGTTGTAATCTGTCTATTCAGATTCTCTGATTCTTCCTGATTCCATTTTGGAAGATTGTATGCTTCTAGGAATGTATTTATGGAGTCCAGTTGTCCAATTTATTGGCATATAGTTGCTCATAATATTTTCTTACAATACTTTGTAATTCTTTGGTGTCAGTTGTTCCTACCCCTCTTTCATTTCAGATTTTATTTATTTGGATCCTCTCTCAAAACACCAATTTGAAAGAATATATGTACCCCTATGTTCATTGCAGCATTATTTACAATAGCCAAGATTTGGAAACAGCCTAAGTGGCCATCAGTAGACGAGTGGATAAAAAAGGCATGGTACATTTATACAATGGAATACTACTTGGACATAAAAAAGAAGGAGATCTTTCCCTGGCCAGTATTGCTCAGTGGTTAGAGCATGAGCCTGCCCACCAAAGAATCATGGGTTCAATTCCCGGTCAAGGGAATGTCACTGAGTTGCAGGTTCTATCCCTACTCTGGTCAGGGCACATGTGGGAAGGCAACCAATCGACGTGTCTCTTTCACACTGATGTTTCTCTCTCTCTTTTTCTCCCCCTCCCTCCCTCCTTTTTACTCTTCAAATCACTGGGAAAAAAATATCGTCAGGTGAGGATTAACAAAAAAAAATTTTTTTCAATAAAAGGGAAGCTTACCCTTTGCCAGCATGGATGGACCTAGAGAGCATTATGGTCAGTGAAATAAACCAGTCAGAGAAAGACAAGTACCATATGATTTCACTCATATGTGTAATCTAATGAACACAATGAACTAAGAAGCAAAATAGAGACAGACTCATAGAGAGCAGGCTGGTAGCTGTTGAGGTGGTGGGGGGACACTGGGGAGGAATGAAGGGATTTAGGAAAAAGAGAAAAAAACTCATGGACAGGGACAATAGTTGGCGACTGCTGGGCGGGGGAAGGAAGGGTGTAGTGGGGATACATGGTGCTGGACTGAAATTTAACTTAGGGTAGTGAACACACAGTACAGTGTATAGGTAATGTGTTGTAGAATTGTGCACCTGAAAACTATATACTTTTGTTATCAGTGTCACCACAATAAATTCAATGAAAAGGAAAACTGTTTTAAGTAAGGCAATATTTGAAGGGATCCTGTGTTCTCAGATTTCCACATTGTAAAAAGATGGGTATGTTTCAGTTCTCTTAAAGAAAAATATATGCTTTACTTCCCCAGATATCTTTTTGAGCCATTCTTTTTATTTATTTGTTTTTAAATAAGTGTTTATTGATTTTTTAGAGAGAGCAGAAGGGAGAGAGAGATAGAAACATGGATATGAGAGAGAAACATTGATCAGCTGCCTCCTGCACGTCCCATACTGGGGATCAAGCCTGAAACCCGGGCATGTGCCCTGACCAGGAATCGAACCAGGACCTGTCAGTCCATGGGATGGCGCTCAATCCACTGAGCCCCGCTGGCTGGGTTTGAGCCATTCTTTTATCCTCATGAATAAAGACTCTTATTAGACTTTAAAATTATGATTTTAATTACCATGTCAGCCAAATGTGGTGGGATAACAGGACATATGCTAAAACTGAAATAATGTCACCTATCATAAATTCGTTTTTTTTTTTTTGTAGCTTTTTAATACTGGATCTTTCAACACATTTCTCAGAATAGCTAAAGGCTTAGAGTTCTGGACATAAAAACTGGTATCCGGGTTTTTATTTTTCTGTCTTGATTTAAAACATTAAAGTTTAAGCTACTTCCACTTGCTTTGTTTTGTTTTTCAATATTCTCTGTTTCTACTTGAATACACACTCGTAAGGCATTATCCTGCCTTTGTATTTCATGTACCCTTCAAAATACTTTCCCCCCTATAGATGTAGGATTTTTCTCAAGACTTTATTCTGAACCAGAGCTTTAAAGTCTTGCAATTAAACATTCCCTGACTGATAATCTGAGCAGACTGTGTTTTGGGGAATTAGCAGAGACAACGCCTAAGTACAGTGATAGGAAACCTAGAACAAATGCCTGACCTTAAGTTTCCACAGCCTGTGATGTACTCTCTCACTCCATAAATGTCCTTAGGTAGTCAGTCACCCTGTGCTCGTCATCCTTTCCTACTTTGCAGTGATGAATCATCTTCCTCATTTGGGGTACCTTAAAGCATTGTTATTTCTTTGACTTCCCTTTCATCAAAAACATACTTGACCTTGATTCTGTTCTTGCAGCATCTGGTTCTGCGATTGGCTACCTCTTGATTGATTAGGTAAATGTAGCACAGTATTTGTTTAATGATGTATTTCCCAGAACTTTGGATTTCATGGATGCGTTTAATGAAAACAAACAAAGAAACAGTGACACACATAAATGTCTGTTTTTAATTGTATCAAATTATGACACATAAATTAAAATAAGACCAACCCTAAATTACACTATCTCTATAGTATCATAATGTGAAGGACAATTAAACCAGTGAAAAAAAGAAATCATCTAACCTCACAACAAATGACACTATTTAGTATTTTAAATTAAATAAAAATTCATTTGGGGAAAAAATCTTATTTCCTAATTTACTCTGGTTTAAAATATTACCACAGCCTGGTTATCATTTGTATTTCAACAGTGGCTCAAGTTCTTTTCACCAAAGGTGTCTTCTGGCTCAGGAGTGTGAGGGTGCTACGTGGAGACAGGAGGACTGTGAACTCCCTGTCAAGTTAGTAAGGTCAGCCCTGACAGGTGGAAATAACTGAGAGGTATTCTTGAACGTTCTCACTTAAGAATTTCTAGGAGGAAAAAAGTGAATGAATATGCCCAGGGGGCCTAGAAGTCCAATATGAGGCAAAAAACTCCAACAAAATTTTCTTAGGTACCTTACCCCTCTTCTGTGTACCCCAAGGCGGTGAGTGCCCGAGGCTGAGAAACATAGGAGATCATTCTAACATTATGCAGGGTGGGGCAACATAGGTTTATAGTTGTTCATATAGAAAACAATAACATAATTAATCACCAATAATACAACAATAAACTGCATGCTCACAGCTGTAAAGGTACTTTTGCCCACCCTGTTAATAATGAGTAGCTTGTGTACTATACAGTCAAATTAACAAGACCATAAAACTCATAAAATAGTGATTCTCAAATTTTAGCATACATTATAATCAACTGGGAGGTTCTGTGCAAACACTAATGCTGGACCCCACCCCAGAGTTTCTGATTCCCTGGGTTTGCGGTAGATCCTGAGAATTTGCATTTTCAATGAATTTCAGGTGATGTTGATGCTGTGGCTCAGGCAACCACACTTTGAGAACACTTTAATGTTATTAAATATTTTATTCTTATGTAAACACAGAGCCTTCAATATAAATCTGTGAAAATACATTAATTTTAGTGGAGAAATTAATACACTAAAATTAACAGGTGTCTTAGTTCAGGCTGCTATAACAATTTACCACAGACTGGGTGGCTTAAACAACAGAAATGTATTTCTCACCACCCTGGAGGCTGGGAGGTTCAAGGTCAGAGTGATGCAGTACAGTATCTGCTGAGGGTGTGTTTCCTTGTTTGAAGACCATCTTCTCATTGTATCTTTACATAGGAGAAAGACAATCTCTCTTTTTTCTCTTCTTATGAGGTCATTAATTCCATTCATGAAGGCTCTACACCAGTGACCTATTTACTCCCAAAGGCCTCACCTCCTAGTACATCACACTGGGGAATTTGTGGCAACAGGGAATAAAATCAATGTCTTAGAAAATGTCCTAACAATGTGCTGCTGTCTTCTTCCAAACAATCTTTATATTTCCAGATTGTTCCTGACATAGTTACCCATGCAGGGGTTTTTTTTAGTTCATTTTCTAACTTGGTTAGACTTTCCTTATACTTAGGATTAATTGTCCCATGCATGATTAGAATCCCCATTGCAGAAACTGTTCATATATTAACAAAACAACTGACTTGGTGGATTTAACACATGTAAAAGTCCATTAAGTTCATGCAAAACTTTACAAATATCATCGTTTTCTAATCAGGCCCTGGCACTTTGGGGGCATTAAACATTTGCCTGTACTGTGTGCAACTAGTTTGTTGGCTTATTAAGTAGTAATACTAAAAACACTTAAGGTTTTCCAGAATTAATGACCAGCTGGGAGGAGTTACTTAGAATTTATTCAAAAAATCCATAATCTCTTAACTACCCGAGTTACTGTTACAAAATGTAGTTATAACTGGTAAAAGCAAATTATTTATACATATATATATATATATATATATATATATATATATATAGGCTTTTGAGGGGGTAATGTCTTGTTATTTTTAACAGAGTGTTTTAGAATTATAATGTAAGACATGAAGTCAGTCAGTGCAATGTCTGGATTGCCATTACTCAGTATTAAATTCTGTTTATAATTAAGGAAGAGTGACCTGCAGGTTAGTCTTCTCTTAGCTGTTAACAACCAGCTGGAGAAGCTGAGGGCTATTTTTGCAATTAGAATCTGTGAAGACTGAAAAACATTACGATAAATAAAGTGTCTGCCTTATTAAAAGGCATCTCATTTCCACACTTGAATACATACCAGTAGGGTTCTCCAGTTCAGTCTCCCTCACTGACCTCGTCTGGCCACCCATAGGGAGGTAGCTTCTTGCTGCACTTTCTGCTGGGCTTTGTATTCATTTTCAAGAAGACGGGGGAGGGGGATGGTTCTTGAAATAACAGCATAAGACTGAAAGCTTTCAACCCCACTTTGAAAGAAAACATGTTCAGAGAAAAATAAAATGCATTTCTGGCAATTAAAACGAACACTTCTCCATATTTATAGCTGTGATGAGACTGAGTAATGCCCAGAAGTCTCGGTATTAGTAAATGGCTTAGGCTATGACCTTGAATAGATCAAAACTAGTTCCCAATTACTAAGTACTCACAGGGAGCATGCCATTTGCAGATCTAAGAAATATTTCTCGTCTCAGCTTTGAAGGGATGTAGTGTTGAATTCTCTCTGCTTTGACCATTGAAGAAGTGAGAACAGTGATGCTTATGCATACTTCCTTGACAGATGCTGAGAAGTGAGGGTTTGAAGTTAGTATAAGAGGATTTTGGAGAAATTGAATAAGAGGGGTGTATAAAAGAACGCAAAGAAGCAAACACAAAAGAAGCATATGTATATCTACACACAGCTATTGTGGAGGAAAAAAAAATGTAACTAGCTTTTCTGGAAAGTAAAACAAAACTCTGAAGTCAGAACCAATTAGAAATCATCAAATGACGCAGTTTGATATTTACGGACTGAACTACCTCTTTTCCTCTTGACTCGCATTACAAATTAATATGTCATGCGAACTCTTTGTCTGCAAGTGGCCTCCAATGGAGAGAAATTGGATGATTTGTGTTCAGCATTTTGCCACTAAGTCTCTGGATGACTTGGAACTTACCACCTAACCTTTCTTGTCATTAGCTTCTCTGTCCATTAAAGGAAAAGACTAGATAATTTTCAAGGTTCCGTCTTGCTCTAACAGTCCCTGCTTCAAAAATCCCCTTTAAGATGGACCAACTTTACAGGCATATAATGATAATTGAGAGCCTGAGAGACAGGGGCACAGCAGGTGGAAAATGTGACTCCAACTGAAAGGTCATTGGCAAAATGTGCCATTACAGAGCAATGAAAAATATATTTACTATAACTCCCTGGGTTGATCAACATTGTCACTGTCATCAGGATTGAATGTAATAGGTGCCAGTGATGGTCATGGTTCTCCCAGCACCATTTCTACTTCCCGCGGAGTCTCATTGTCCTAACCATCCCAAACACCTACTGTTGCATTCCACGTGGGGCCTGACTCCCAGTGTTAGTGTGCCAACTTCCACACCTGCCTTTGACCCTGAGACAAAGGAACACCTGTGTGTACCCTTTCTTTAAGGCACAGCTATCTGCCTGGTAGGATCTTCCTGGTAAGAACTACAGAATCTCAGAAACAATCTCTGCTGACTTCATTTCTGTGTTACCTCTCAGAGAAAACATGCCAATTTTTTACAGAGGGCTTTGAAAGACGATGTCTTAACTTCAGGAAGTAGCGGTGGTGTTAAAGGTGGGAAATTCCATTAGCATTACAGAGGAGTGCAGAGTTGGTTTGCGTAGTGGATCAGGCCGATACCCCTGTTTTGTCCTTTGACTCATAAACTTTAAGGGACCAGTGGCTCTGCCTATATTCCATACCAGGCTTAATTCCTCCCACATGAGATTTGAATTACCTAAGAAAAACAAACTGGTTAAAATGTGAGTTCTGGGGTAAGACTCTGGGCTTTGAGACTCATCTTTACCTATGAAGAGTGTGTGACCTTGGATTACAGATGGTTGTAATCTCTCATGTGTACAATCTCTCATCGTTTCCCCATCAAAAAATGGGAATAGTAATAGTTTCTAGCTCTCAGGATTTGGGGGAAATTAATTATATCACATATATAACATTATATACCCATATCTATTATTTAGTACAGTGGTACAATGATAAGTACTATTACTCTGATAATGCTTTGCATAACTATTAATTCAGTAAAACAAGTAGAAATCTTGATAAATTTTCACTCAAATAATTATATTATGGAGGAAGCATTTTCCTATGAAGTACCTGACATCAGTATGATTGTTTCTTTTGATAGACAAAGAAAACTGGTAGGGCATCAGCATGATTATCCTTGAATAGTTTTTGTTTTTTTTTAAATTGATATTAGAGAGAGAGAGAAAGAAAGGGAGAGGGAGAGAGAGATAGAAACATCGATGAGAGAGAACATTGATTGGCCACCTCCTGCATGCCCCACACTGGGGATCGGGCCCTCCACCTGGGCATTCGCCCTGACTGGGAATCGAACCGGCGACATCTTAGTGCATGGGTCAACGCTCAACCACTGAGTCACACCGGCCAGGCCCCTTGAATAGTTTTTAATGGAAACAAACTGGTGGCCATTTTAAAAATAAGGAGCAGTACTTTAATTTCTCATTTCTGAAAAACTGGTAAATTGCCTAATTAAAAGACGTCCTAATCCAAATTAATGAAACCAGGAAGCGAAATTCCCTTTAAAGCTTATTTTGAATATGCCAACCTTTGAGTGGGAAGCAAAATGAAATTCTAAGTTGCATGGGTCCGTTGGACGAGGCATAAAGAGATTTGTTACTAGAAAGTAAGAAAAAGAAAGCGCAAGCATGAAAAGACCTGCCTGGGAAAACTCGAGCATTTAGATCCCAGTATAAATACTAAGGAATAATTTTTAAAACACATCAAGAGCAATACAGATCTGCATGACACGTCATTGAAATCTAAAGTGCATGTAAAGAATATTTAATGACTCTTCAGTATGTAGAAACTTCTGAAACATGTTATTGACACAAAACAGACTCTTATTTCAAGGCTTCTTTCACCCTGAGACATTCAATTTGGCATTTATTGGATTATGTACGACAAGCTTCACTAATACACTGGGGTAAGTATCTCAAGGAAATAAAAAAGTTATATTGTCCCCAAATTCAACTCTCTCCCACTGTTTCCTGGCTGGTAGGTTATTGTCTTCTTTTGAGTTTGTGAATAGAATAACCAGCCATGCAAATAATTTCTGAAAATGTGCCAATTGAGGCCCCACCGAAGTTTAACAAATTAGCTTCTTTTGATTCGATGGAAATTACCATGGAAGAGAAAAACGGGGCATGTTTTCACCCAAAGAGTGGAATTTCTGTTTAATTTTCTTGCCTGTGTGGATTGAACTTGCAGTAGGGTAAATATGAAGAACTATGTTTTCTCAATTTTCTGACTCCCATAGGCCATGGGTTTAATGTCAGACTTGCCTGCCAATTCATTGAGCTCACACTCTTATCCGAAAAGACTGCTCCCAGAATCTTGTAGTTCCACCATTTACTTTATATTTAGTAACCTGGGGGAGAAAGTGAGTGATAGAATAAAGCTATAAAATTAAGGGCAGGATAGAAAGTACAGCAACTCCTGGGAGAAAGGAAATGAACAGTCTATTCATCAAATCTGACAATATGTATAAGTCTTAAGAGAAGATACAAATGTGAAATCACTTCAGGAGCTTTAAAGGACACAGACCATTCTCCCTGAACCTACCCAATAGCTTCAGCAATTAAATGCAATTGCTCTCTCCTGCTTGGTTCAGAAGTGGTTGCAGACAAAATCCACAAGTTTTTTTGAATGAAAGTGCTTATGCAAGCTCTGTCTTAAAATAAAAATGGTGACTGGTGCAACTTTGCTTAATACTGTAGCTCATTAAACTTAGCCTGTCTAGCTTTCCCTCAGAGTCTAGCCAGAATTTAAAGGATGAAGGCATGTAGCCCCAGAACTTTGAGGTCAGTTCTTCCCCTGAGTCAAATCCTGGTGGGTTTCTACTTGCTGTTTGTGATGTTTGTGTGTGTATGTGTGTGTGTGTGTGTGTGAGTGTGCACTCCAGTCTTTGTTCTAGCAAGTATTTTTGCTTCAAAGCTTTATTATTTCTATAGCTTATCTCTAATAGAATTTCTGTCCATTATTTCCTCTTAAGTAAAGTCCAATTCAGAATAATAAAAATTAATCTGTTTTCTCCTTTTGTGTAAGACTTGTGCTAAGGGATAAATAAATTTATCAAGCTGTATTCAAGGTGTTTGTTTTCTTTCCTATAATCTCTTCAGGTTCAAACATCCAGGATGGGTTGAAAAGGAGGATCAAACACAGCATATGTATAAGGCTTATAAGGCTTCCTGTTGTCATGATGGTTGCTATGGGGTTTAAAAAATAGTGAGAGAGAGGAATAATGACCTTCCCATCATGAGAGAGAGAAAGAGAGAGACTTGTAAGCATTGAAGCCAATCTTTGCAAAAGCATTTTCTCTGTCCTATTGTGAATTAGTTTTGATTTGCTTTTCTTCATTTTCTGAGAGATGCATCTCTGCTTGAGGACTCTTGAAGAGAAACTCAAAGACTGACATTATTCTTACTTGGAAGATTAGTTTTAAATGAAGTCCTCTAGAAAGCTTGTTCCTGCTTTCTGCTCCGCCTTCTGAGCTAACCACTTCAGAGGACTTGCAGTGCTGAGAACATTAGCTGTAATATAATACTAGCCTTGAAAATGCACCCGCACACACTTAGAGGTAGCATCTGTCACAGAGAAGCTTCTCCAGTGACCAGAGAACGACTGGAGAGTTTTCACCTAATCTGGAATACACAGAAGACAGTCTTTTGTAGTCTACCAGTAGACACACATATAATCAATTTCACCAAAGTTTGCCGATTATCCTGAGCTTTATTTATTTATTTTTTTATCTTTGTTCCCAAGATAACTTGATCAAGTTTAAGCCTCCTGAAGAAAAAAAAAAATCTATGCTTTTCTGATATTTCCTTTTTATTTCTTGACATCCTTTTCTATTCTTATTTGATTATCTTTGGTGTTAAATCACTCTAGTTAATTATCCACACTTTAATTTTGTACTTACAAGCTTAGGGGAGAAATCCGTAAGTAAAGAGAGTGGTGTAGAGATGGAGAGGGAAAAAAGGAATAAAGTGATTTTCTTTACCTGCTCCTTTCCAGTAGAAATTTGGGTCCCTGACAGTTCAGTGAAGACAATGTTCCTGAAACGTGGACATGCATTGAAATCACCTGGAAGGCTTGTGTGAAAAACACAGGAAGCCAGGCCCCACCCTCAGCGTTTCTAATCCTTTAAGGCAGGGTAGGTTCTGAGAATTTGCTTTGGTTACAAGTTTCTGGGTGCTGGTGCTGTGCTGGTGACCTGAAAAGTACTTTGCAAGTCACTGAAGTGAGGGGTAAAGAATCACGAGTGTTGAATTCCACCTGGAGAAGATGCCCCACCACAGGGGGCTTCCACTCCCCGAGGACGTGAAGTGCTTGAAGCTTTCCTGTGAGTACAGTCTCTTCTGGGCAACTGGCAACCCTGCCAAAAGCCTGATTCATCCACTATCTCACTTCTAAACAGCTCCAGGGGTATTTAAAAACGTATTTTTAGCTAACTTTTGTCCAGATATCACTTAGAATTTACTTGGTCTCTATTTAAAAAATATATTTGTGTATTGTTGAGAAGTCATTGACATGCATCGCCATCTAAGTGTCAGATGTACAGCTCGATGTACACACACTGTGAAAGGAGTCCCGGAATAGGTTAGTTAACATCCACCGTCTCACATAGAAACAGTAAAAAGAAAAATTCTTGTGATGAGCACTCGGGATCTACTCTCTTAACAACTTTCCTGTAGATCACATGACAGTGTTGACTGTAGGCATTTGTGTTGTACATTATATCCATGGTAGTTATTTACCTTCTAACTGGAAGTTTGTACCTCTTACCAGCTTTTTTTTTAAAATTTTTTTCTTTATTGATTTTTAGAGAGAGAAGAAGAGAGAGGGAGAGAGAGATAGAAACATCGATGAGAGAGAACATCGATTGGCCACCTTCTGCATACCCCCACTGGGGATGTGGCCCACAACCTGAGGATGTGCCCTGACCAGGAATCGAACTGGCGACCTCTTGGTGCATGGGTCAGTGTTCAACCACTGAGCCACACCAGCAGGCCCCTCTTAACCATCTTTGTCCAATCCCCTTCCCCCCAGCTCCTACCTCTGCTCACCACACATTTGATCTCTTTTTCTATGAGTTTGGTGGGGTTTTTTGTGGTTGTTACTGTTTTGTTTTAGAGTCCAAATGTAAGTGAGATCTACAGTATTTGTTTTGCTTTGTCTGATTTATTTCTTTTAGCACAATGCCTTCAAGTTCCCTCTGTGTCCAAAATGGTAGGATTTCCTTGTTGTTTTTTCCGTGGCTGAGTAACATTCCGTTGTCCATGTATCTGGTCTCTGTTTGTATTGCTCCCCCTGGTGTCAGCAGGTTCCAAGTGCTTTGGAAACCAACATTGAGCAAGCTGGCCTCAATTAAGCTTGTATGCACTCATCAGAGAAAGGTTGAGACGTATCTATAAGTAAGAATTTAAACTAGCTTGTTGTAAGTGAAAACCTGTTTGAGTAAAATAATGGTAATTAATAAATGAAAAGAGGATACAATGTCCATAAGATTACAATTTTGCTTTTAGCTTTACCACAATTTTAAAGTTGGGTGATGTACTTTTAAAATGTAAATGTATTTCTTGTTATTAGACTGTTTACTAATGACCAGAAATGAGTTTCTGGTTCCAACTTCTCAGAGGTTATACTAAATTCATTTTTTCCACCTGTGTGGAAAAACCTGCCTTTGAAGTAAAGTGGTAGCCTCAGTTTCTGGTGTAAAGTGTTAGCCTCTGCCTCCTCTCAGGTAGGACTCACATGTCTCGTTACTAAGCAGCTTTTCCAGAGAACCCACTTTCTCATTTAACAGGATTAGGAGAGCTTGCAGCCAGCTTCAATAGTATTGGTTATTCCTGGGCGCCAATTTCTTAAAATGATATTACTGATAAAACAGTAAATAGGCAGTATTTAAAAACAGAAGAAATAGAAAACTAATACGATACAGTAACAATGTTCTATTATCTAGTTATGCCCTTGACCTTGTTGAGTCGTAGTGATAAATATGTGCACTATTATGAGTGCTGATTTTTTTCACTTAAGCTGATTACCTAACAATTCCAATGTTTATACATCGTTATAATCATTTGGGTTAAACTAACTGTATTAGTCTGAGCAAACTGCCATAACAAAATACCAAGGTGGCTTAAACAACAGAAACTTATTTTCTCATAATTTTGGAGGCTGGAAGTTCGTAATAAGGTGCCCCCAAGGTTGGTATTTCTGGTGATGCAGCCTTACCATCATGGATTAGTTTCATAAAAACAAACAATGAAACAAACAAACAAAAAACGAACATCATTATGGTTACATTAATTTATTGTGATAGAGGTAGTCATTCTCTGTTTTCTTGAGACTTTTTGCTTGTTTTTCATCACTCTATCTGATTTTCTTCCAAAGTTTATACCCTGTTTAGGGCATTTAGCCTGAGTGCTTCATTTTATTGAATCTCTATTTACTAATTTCAAAATATTGTCCCCTGTAAATGTCCCATTAACTCTAAAGAACAGTACTTAAAAGGAAAAAAATAATATTCAGGACAAAAAGTATCCTTCTTATCCTCAACCCCCAGCGTATATGATGAACACAGGCAAACAAACACACCTGGTAGACTCCCATGAAGACTTGTGGAGAACCACTATCGTTTCCTGTTCCCTGTGATGCCATTTTCCCTTGCATGACATTTGCATTTCTTTTCAAAGCCTTTTCCTTGCATTTTTATCAACATAGTTAACTATGGTGACTTGGCTTACCATGATTTAGCTTAAATCCTGCTCTTTGAACATTTATAAAAGTCTCTTTTTATTTTCTAGATCAAAATTTGAAGGGCAGACTGTTTTTTTCCAGCTCTCATTTAAAATCCATTGTCTACTAGTGGAGGATTTATCTACTTTTCTGTAAGTGTTTTAGAAGAGAAACTTTCTTAAACAGCATACACAGAAATAAAATGAAAGAATAAACTAAATAAAAACAAACTTTAAACATCAAACAAAACATACCTTTATCTCTGCACCAGGCTATGCATTTCTCAAAGGTGGGACCTTTCTTTTTTCTATCTTTATATATTCTGTGCCTAGTAGAGTACCTGGTTACAACAAGGAACTAATAGATGAAGAGATGAACAAATATATACTTTATTAAATGTTGAGTTTATATATTCAAGATTTATTTTAGTGATTATCTTACTGATGTCTCATGTTTTTATTATCACTTCCTTTTTATAATAATTTAGTCATAATTGGCTATTTTAGTTATTCCGTATATATAAGTATATATTTTTTTTGTTGATACATTATTGAAGTTTAAAATGGACTTGTGAAGAACTTATTTGGTTAAGTAAACAATGCACTGAGGATTGTTTAACTTTGAGGATTCTCTCAAACTTCTAGATTTTTATATGTGGTTCTGAAATTGTAAGAACTATTGAGGCTAAAACTGCATGAATTAGTAAAGTAGATTATATTAAGCCATATGTGATTTTTTTTTTAGTCTGAAAGAATACAAAATATATTGAGTTGTTACAAATTTAGTACTCCTAAATAATCATAGAAAAAGGGAACAGGAGAAATTGTGCTGTTGTCTATGCATGAATATTTCCAAGGGACATATGTAGATTAATGACACACTTAAGGGCCTTATATATGACTTGTATACACTGCAGCTGTGGAATTTACATAATTTGTAAATACACCTATTACCTGTTCTGTCCATTTTCTGACTCTAAACAAGGTTAAAACTGCTTCAAAAATTCCCATTCTTAAACTTTTTCTGTTAGGTTTATTGCATTCACATATCATTCTTATGTATTTTGCAAAGACTTGGAAAATAAGGACCAGTAAGCTATGAGGAACTGTTGAGGGGGAAAACTGAATTATAATGAGCAAAGGAAAGATAGGTTACTCCTCGACCAATATATGCACCAAAGCTTTTCATGTATTTATTGATCTTGCATTTTATTTATTATCACTGTTACTGCTTCCTGTCATTTAGTATTTCTCAAAATTTAGTGCCATGTGATTCCCCCAGGGACCCAATGAAACACAGATTCTGATTCAGTAGGTCAGTGATGACGCCAGAGATTGTGCAGCTCTCACCAGCTCCCAGGCGATGCTGATGTTGCAGATAAAAGAGCCATACACAGAGTAGTGAATCTAAGCCATGTAAACTGTTATATCATATTGCCATGACTCTACAATAATTTTTATATTAAATCAATAATAAAAGCTTTAAAAAGATACCTTTTAAATCGACTTAAGTGGACTTGTCTACCAGTAATTGTTGCTGCATTTTCATCTATCACTTAATTAGGGTGAAGGTTAATGTAACTTTTGTCTGAAGATTTGCATTTATAAAATTGAGGCTAGATAATGAACAAATATTAAACATTTAGAAGCATTTAAACAGAATGCTTCTAAAAGGAAAAAGTGATAACTTTATTTTCCTGTCCACAATGAGACATGAACATGTGTGTATATATTGTCTGTATATATGTAATTGCATATGTGTGTGTGTGTATATATATATGAAGAGATTAAATCACAATTCATCTAAAAATTAAAAAGTAAACCTTGCTTATCTCATTCTACCATGCTTAGTTTATATAAATTGAAATTTGAGTCATGGATGAATGCTTTGGGAAATTGGACATAATTCCTGGTGAATTCAACATATTTTTGAATTGCATGGTGCTGGTCAAATCATTTAATTTGAACTCATTAAAGTCAAGGATCCTTGTATTGGGGAGAGCTGAGTGGTTGGGTTGTTAGGATGATAATTCAGCTAAACTGTATTCAGCTAAACTGTTTTCAAATATCCACATACTGATTCAAACACTTGACATTTATGGAGATATTAATAGCCCTGAAGCTTCTGGAAAAAGGGATGCAGAAGAAGGTAGAAGAAGAACATCACCAATTAACAGGGATTTTGGAAGTGTATATTCTGTTTACTAACAGCTATTTCTTCTGGTTATCAATATGGAAAAAAGAATTATGATATATTAAATTTTAAGTATTAAACAATTCTACCTTTTAGTATGTTTTCTTTTTATTTTTTCTATACATATTTATATGTATAACTCAATTTTATATATTTTAAAATTAATATGTAGTTATGCTATATTTACATTGTATTTTTATTTAGCCTGTGTGATTCCCTGCATTAGTAAATTATTAATGAGCCAATAAATATGTAAATTTGGAATCAACACTTGTATTCCACTCTATGGATTCTATTCTATGGGTAGAATAGGAATTAGTCAATTACCTATTTCTAGATATTTATATTTGTTCAATTTTTTTTCTGATTAGTGCTGCAGTGAATATTCTTTTTTTAAAAATATGTTTTTATTGATTTTTTAGAGAGAAAGGAAGGGAGAGAGAGAAACATCGATGTGAGAGAGAAACATCGATCTGTTGCCTCCTGAACGCCCCCTACTGGGGATCGAGCCCGCTACCCGGGCATGTGCCCTGACAGGGAATCGAACCAGGACCTCTCAGTCCTTGGGGCGACACTCAATCCACTGAGCCACACCAGCCAGCCATGAATATTCTTTTTCAACATCTTTTTTGTAAATGTCTTTACATCACTTTATTTATTTATTTTGCATGATGCCAGGCTTTAAAATTTTTCTGATTTATTTTTATTTATTTTTAGCTAAGTATAGTTTGTTTACAATATTATATTAATTTCTGGTATACAATACAGTGATTCAGCATTTATATACCTTATGATATGATCACCACACTAAGTCTAGTAATCATCTGTCACTGTTCAAACTTATCAACAATGTATTGACTATATTCCTCTTCACCTTTTTTACCCATCCCCTCACCCATGTCCCCTCTGGCAACCATCAGTTTGAGCTTGTTTCTATGAGTCTGTTTTTCCTTTTGTTTTATTTATTCATTTGTTTTGTTTATAAATAAAATCCTGACCCAAAAAAAGTGATTGAAAAAAAATATATATATATAAAGGCTATTGATACATATTTCTGAATTGTTACTCTTAACAAAGATTTACCTAGTGACTACCAGTAAACAAGATTTTCTCTATGTCCTTTCCAAGACTGATTAGTGACACTGCAACATTTTTTATGTAAATATAATACTTGAAATGATGACACATTTATATTAACTTGTATTTCTTTGATTATTAGTTTAGACTAAATATTTTTCTCAAAAGCATATGGTTCATCTGTATTTCTCTCTCTTTTTTAAGAATACATGTCTTTGTATTTATTTATTTTTAATCCTCACCTGAGGATATGCTTATTGATTTTTAGAGAGAGGAAAAGGAAGAAAGAGAGAGAAACATTGATGTGAAAGAGAACATCAATTGGTTGCCTTCTGTACCTGACCGGGGATCAAACATGAAGCCTGGGTATGTGCCCTGACCGGGAATTGAACCAGTGACCTTCCAGTGCTCATAAGGGTGCATGCTCCAGCCATACCAGCCAGGGCTCGTCTGTATTTCTTCACTTAAAGTGTTTATCATTTTCAATTGGGGTATTTAAATTTGAATATTTATATTTTATTATTAGTTTGTAAGAACCTGTTATACATTAAGGACACTTACTGCCACATTTTTTATACAGCCTGTATTCCCTGTTTACCATTTGCCTTTTCAAACATTTGTTGGTGTTTTATTGTCATATTTTAAAACTGTGTGAAGTAAAATCTTTGAATCTTCTCCACTATAATTACTTTCTTCTGAAAGTCCTCTTTCAAAAACAAGAAATTAAAATATGCAATATGAGCCCGGCCAGTGTGGCTCAGCGGTTGAGCGTCGACCCATGCACCAAGAGGTCGCTGATTCTATTCCCGGTCAGGGCACATGCCCAGATTGTGGGCCTGATCCCCAGTGAGGGGCATGCAGGAGGCGGCCAATCGATGTTCTCTCTCATCAATGTTTCTATCTTTCTCTCTCTCTCCCTTCCTCTCTCTCTAAAAATCAGTAAAGAAAAAATTAAAAAAAAATGCAATATGAGGAATGATTGAAATGCTACCATTGCACAGTTTTCGAGTGAGGGATAGTTAGCCTCCTGTCCTCTCTGCCTCCTTCCTGTTATAAGGGAATAGCAGAGTTTGGTATGGTTATCTTGTATTTTTAAAAATCTAATTTGCTTTATGAGCCATAAATATCTTCCTGGAAATTAGGTATTCTGGAGGAAATCCTTTCAGCCTTAAAAAAAGAGGTATCAAATGTCTAGCTTCCAAATTCCTAAATTCCTAAATCTAATCTTCTAGGATATTTATCACTCTATCTGTCCAAATAGTTGAGTTCATAGTTTATTTGCTTAAATTCCCCCTAAAAAATGTGGAATAGCTAGGAGACAAAAGAAAGCCCAGTGGAAAATAAATTGTCTAGTACTATATCTGTTTCAAGTTGTTTTATATGAGGATGGGAAATGTAGTTCTTTCATATTAGTCTTTGAACAGATGGAATTAAAGGAAGTTGGATGTTGCAATACTGTATGTTTTATAAAAACAAGCGATTTTACACTACAGTTACTGACCTTTTTGTCTAGTCTAATGTGGTCATATCTATTGGGTTAAAAGAGGTTCTATTTAGCATTAGAGAGAGAGAGAGAGAGAGAGAGAGAGGGAGGGAGGGAGAGAGACTGCAGGTTTAGCTCCGTATCTTTTGAGAAATCCTGGTAAATAATGTCAACAGGGATATTTTTGAAAGCTAAGTGAAGGAAGTTATATTCTGACATATTCTGCAGTCAATTCATTTACACATTCCAATAAATCAGTTGCCACTGACAGTCTAATGGGAGTTCTAAACTGTCTTATCCTAAATATGGTATTATTATGCATTGGTAAATAGATATTTTGAGAGATATGTAAACATCTCCTAATCATCTAGATATCAATTTGTTCCTTGAAATATTAATTTCTTGAATTATACCCTGCTGACTAACAGAATCTATGCATTTCCAAATCTGTAACATTTATTAAATTGCTTAAGGAAGTAACTTGCTCACCTGGAAAGATAATAGTGCCTTGTTAAATCTCAATTATCCATGGTAGTGGAAAGTAATCTGTCTGGGGATTTTATTCACTGCTGTAGAAATCTTAGAGGTCAAAAATGAAAAGAGCCTGGGGACAGTTTCCAGAAAATGAGATTCTCAGGAAGACTCTAGAGATTTGGCTTATGAATTTACTTTCTTATTTTGCACTCATGGATAAGAATGAGAAGTGAAGAAATTCTATATAAATTTTCTCTGATGACCAACAGGTAACTATAGTTGTAATAATTCAGAGCATGCTAGAGGGGCTACTATAGATAGCTGTGTACTGGCATGGAGAAGTTTAAAATCAAAGTGATTTGTCTTCCTTTGGGACATTATCAGTTAAAGAACCTGTTATATGCATTCACAGTCCAAGGTATTAGGGTTATAAGGTCAATGAGATGGGAAAGTTCCTGATTTCCTGGTGCTGAAAATTCTAGGTTGAGGCTGAAACAAATAATTAAGAAATATTTATTTAGAGATAAGTGCTGTAAAGAAAATCAAAGAGGGTGATTTTATAGAGTGATTGAAGCTAAGGGACAATTGTAGTCAGTGGGTCAGGGAAAGTACCATTTGTGTCAAGTCTGTTGACTTGAGATTTTCATGAGAAGTTGTTTGGAGAGTTTTCACTAAGGAAGTAATTTGATGCTATTTTCATAAAAAATATTACCCTGACTGTCGTGGGAGGATGGTTGGGTAGGATGAGAATGAATAATAGAAAGGAAGTTACCAGGCTATTGCAGCAGTCCAAAAAAAAGATCTAATGTGAGCCCAGCCAGTGTGGCTCAGTGGAGTGAGCGTTGTCCCATGGACTGATAGGTCCTGGTTCGATTCCCAGTCAGGGTAATGCCCAGGTTGCGTGCTCGATGCCCTCGATCCCCAGCAGGGGATGTGTAGGAGGCAGTCCATCGATGTCTCTTACTCTCACATGAATGTTTCTCTCCCTTCCTCTCTCTCTCTCTAAAAAATAAATAAAAACATATTTTTTTAAAAAAGTAACGAGCTAATGTGAGAAGAAATCAGATGCTCTTCTGGGCTTAGTAAGCCCTCTTTGTCCACATATGCCCTCAGGATATGGACGAGATGTCATTCAGATGACAATTTGTATGCACACATGGGTGCAGATGTGAGAATGAGGCAGGTTGTGAGGTCCGTGGAGAACACAATTTAAACAGGAGAAATAAAAAGAAAGAAAACTCTATTACCTTGGGGAGTGATTCTGAACCTTGGGTCAACAGTGGGATCATCTGGCATACTTTAAAAGCACTGCCTAAACTCCCACCCACATTCACCCCACCCTCACCACACACAGCTCAAGATTCTGATTTATTTGGTGGAGAGTGTGGTCAGGACAGTGAAGTTTTCTTTTTTCTTTTATTTTTTTTATTGATTTTAGAGAGAAAGAGGAAGGGAGAGGGAAAGAGAGATGGAAACATTGATGAGAGAGAACGTCTATTGGTCGCCCCCTGCATACCCCCCACTGGGGATTGGGTCCACAACCTGGGCATGTGCCCTGACCAGGAATCAAACCAGCGACCTCTTGGTGCATGGGTCGACGCTCAACCACTGAGCCACACCGGCCGGACGGGACAGTGAGGTTTCAAAAGCTACCCAGGTCATGCTAATTCACAGCTCTCTCTGAGATTCCTGGGTCTGGGCAGAAGCCAGAGTGGTCAATGACACAGAGGGGAGGGGAGGAAAGAAAGCAGGCTATAGGTGATCTAGGTAGTGGCACCCGAAAAGTGGCGTAAATTCTTGAACTCTTTCAGGACAGCCTACAGATGTCTAATTCTTACTAGGAAAACGGCTTCCTTACTGTATCAGGCCTCCAGACTCAAGCAACTGTTTGGAGTTTCTTACAAAAGATTTCTCCACTTTAGGGGCTTTTATATTTATGTAAATAACACCTTTAAATTCTCTTCTGCCCTTTTAAAATTCCCCATGCACTTAAAAAATGCATTTGTAACTACAGCACAAAAATTAAACTTCTTACATAAAGACATTTATGGATGCCATTAAACATAAAATTAGTATTGATTTGTAAATACTTAGGTCAAGACTGGTACTAACATAAAAACAAATTATATTCCTTTATTACATATGAAGTACCCGCTCATTTTATTTTCACTGAGCTTAATGTATATTGAGGAAAAGTCATAATCTGTAATTTATTTTTTTTAGATTATGAAGCCCATTTTAATCAGTTACAAAGATTACTGTTTATTGTGGAATTTGAAAATGTTGGAAGAAAGATGGCTGTGTCTTAAATATAAAAGTTAATTTAAAACAGTTTAAATCACATGCAAGGAATTGCTCTTTAGGCAAAAAAGTCTGGAATGCTGATGTTACAATATTTCATTCCCAGTGTTCAAGGTTGTGTACTCTGCTTAGGTTTTTGCTTGAAAATATTAAAGTTTTTTTCTCTTCTGAAATTATTTGTATTTTTGGGGGATGAACTTTGAATAAATAGGTTAATAATATATTGTTTCTTCTGGATAATCTGTTCAGGGGTAATTGACAATGAAAAAACTTTGGAGTAGGGTTGGAGCAAAGACAGGGAACACTTCATTTGAAATAGATTTCAGGTCATTTATTAGTGTCTGAAACAACCTTTCCGTTAGGACATCAACCACTCAAAACTTCTAGTTCTTAGAAATGTTCTATATAACTTTATATACTTGTTAAACTTTTCATGCACAGTACATTTATTTTGCTATTCATTGTGTGTATTACACTTCATTGATTAAATAAGATCTTAAGAGGTAAATTTGCAATACAGAAAGTGAATCTATGTACATTTATCTCTCTCTTTTTTTTTTTTTAATCCTCACCGAAGGATATGTTTTTATCATTAATTCTAGAAAGAGAGGAAGAAAGGGGAAGGAAGGAAGATGGTTGGATGGATGGATGGATGGATGGATGGATGGATGGATGGATGCATGGATGCGTGGATGGATGCATGGATGGATGGATTGATCAATTGATCGATCGGTTGTCTCTTGAATGCACCCCTACCAGGGATCAAACCTGCAACCCAGGTATATGCCCTGACTGGGAATCAAACCTGCAACCTTTTGTTGTATAGGACAACGCCCCAACCAAATGAACTACCTGACCAGGGAACATTTATTTCTTAATGTTATTTTTAATATTTTAAGACTGTTACTCAATTGTATTTCCTACAGATAACTTTTTAAATCTGAAATTTTAAAATGTTAAAAATTCAAACAATAAGATATAGCCACCAGTTTCCTCTGTTAATAAAATTTCTAGAAAAACTCAAAGACAAGAATATTGAGTTTATTTTCTGACTTTTTATTTGTTAACTGTTTTCTACAACATACTGTCTTCTATCGCATTAAAAACAAATGCAAAAAATAAATAAAGTATCTCTCCCTTGTAGCAGGAAAGAATACAAAGAAGATGTAATTGCAATACATCTACTTAAAAGTTAAATATTTAGTGACTGGTGAATAATCTTAATATTAGTGATTATACTAAAATATAATAATTATTGAAGCAAAGAAGCATATAGTATAAAATTTTCTCATGGAATTTATCTAAAAATTTGAAAATGCTGCCTCATCACCTAATTATTTTTTTTAGCTCTATAAATCAAATTGTATTATGTTGTACTAATTATGTTTTTTTAATCTTTCATTACATTTTTTATAAATAGATGAAAAAAAGAAATCTAGAATTTTAAAAAACCATTCTCATTTGAGTTACCATCATACAACATAATTTAAAACTTTCACTATTTAAAAATTATATCTGATATAATCATACTTATCTCACCGAGACATTGCTTTTTTCAATTACTATAGTAAAATAGAACATTGATTGTTCTTTGACAGTTTGCTAGGTTTTCTTTTTGTTTTTCTTCGTTAGTAGTGTGAATGCAATAATAAAATACCTACTGATGCTTGCAGGACTTGAAGAAAACACTAGCAGTTTACTTCAGGGGCAAGGAGAGATGAGAAGCTTTTTTTTTTTTTTTTTTACCCTTTTAGTTTCAGAGGAAAGAAGCTATATAAAGACTGGACTAGGAATTAATATCCAACTTCAGTCCTCGAGGGCAGAAGATCACTTGAAAATGCATTGATGTCTGATATCAACTGAACATTTATTTTTACACAAAAATGTCTTTCTAGAAATAGAAGGCTACATCACAAGTAGAGCTGGGGTACCTTCCAGGTGGTGTGAGCATGAACACTGGAGTCATGGAAAAGTATAACCCAATGAAGACATCACCAAGTTATTATACATATGAGGCTTCCATTAAAAGACTTGGTCCCTCATTCTGGAAATAGGTAAATTTCAGTATATATCTCTACTATGAAATAGACCAGTTAGCTCTTTCTCAGAAACAGTAAAAAAAACAACACCTCACTTGTCTAAGTAAAGTTGCCCTTTTAGACACTGATGGATTATGTGCCTCACAAATAAGGGTCCTCATTCTTCTGAATGCTGATTTTCAAGTTTAGGTTACATAGAAGTATTTCTATATTTAGGTTCAGATATAACTATACATAAATATAGCCATTTACCCACCATATACTCACGAATAATGTCATTTCTTTGTATCAATACAGGCCTTCATCGTGTTGGGTAACACTCGGGATTTGTATTATTTTCATCTCTGAAGTTAATTTTTTAAATTAACCTGTTCATGTCAAGGAAAAGTGAATCAATCTAGAACAATAGGATTCCTCTTATAAAATCATTACACACATATATTAGAAAGTCTGGTTAACAGTTTGAAAAGCTTAGTTTCTCATATCAAGCATGAATTGAAATCAAGATTTTCATGTTCATTTCAATAATTCCCCAACTGTATAATGAAGGGATAAAAAATCATTTTTTCTTTGGAACATTTGGAAAACTTATTATAAAGGGCCAAGTTATTTTCTTCATATAAAACAAAATTAGTTCTTTTCTAAACTTATTTTATAAAATATATTTCCATCCCACTCTCAGATTGATTGCAGATTTAGACAATACAATTAAGCCTATAGGTTTTAGTATAAGGGTTTGAGCATTCATGTCTGTGTTGGAATTATTCCTTCTGTTTAAAAGCATATAGCAGCCCTTTAGCAGTTCTAAAAGCCATTATTTCTGGGACATAATGAATTGTTGGATCAAGGCAGAAGTGATTTCAGCAATTTGTTCTGTTCCCAGAAGTCAGGGCCTTCAACAGCCCTGGATGTTCCCTTCTGTATGGAGGTCTGCAGCCCAAGGCATTCTTCACTGGAAAAGGCCAGAGTGCTTCCACCGTGGAAACCGAGCGTATTCTTCCCGTTCATGATGAAAAATGAAACTGTCACCCGCCCTTGTGAACTTGTTACAATGCTACTACATAAACCAAGTTATAAAGGCTAAACTCCAAGATAACAGAAGGATATAAAAAGGGTAACGCCTGGGGTGGAATAGGTGGGCCCAGAGGGTTCCTTTTAACACTGGCCTAATATAGGGTGCTGGGCTGTGTTCAGATTTGCCCACATTAGATTGATAAGTCAGTGTTTGTCCAGAGGATGAATTCCACTTACTGAAATACCTTCCATCTGTGTCCTATAATAGAGGAACAAATAAACTAGAAAGTATTTGTTAGAAAATAATTGTTAGAGAGCTGTGGGGAAAAACAATTTATCACAAACAACAACAACAACAATAATAAAACTGGAAGCTTGTAGTCATTGATCTAGGCTTTTTATGGATATTATTTCTAGTTATCATTAAAACTCCACATGGTAAGTGTTGCTCTTCTTATTTTTAAATGAAGAATTAAGATTTATTGATGTTGCTCTGGCCAGTTTGGCTCAGTGGTTCAACCCTCAGGACCGAAGGGTCGCAGAACGATTTCTGGTCAAGGGCACATACCTGGGTTGTAGATTCGATCCCCAGCCATGTCAGGGTTGTGAGAAAGACAACCAATCAATGTATCTCTCTCACATCCATGTTTCTCTCTCTTGCTCTCTTGCTCTCCCTCCCTTCATTCTCTCTAAAAATTAATGGAAAAATATCCTCGGGTGAGGATTAACAAAAAAATAAGTAAAATAAAGATCTATTGATGTTATATAATTTGTCCCTGGTTGCATTGCTAAAATTGTGTCAGTAATTTGGGAATAGGTATTGTCTAGCTATCTTGACATATAAAATGTAGGACATAAACACTTGAAGCTATTGACTATAAATTAGCTATAGTATAATCATTTTGACTTATAAACTGAACTATGCTGAGTGTCCCTTTATATTACAGGTGACTAAGAATTTGCACTTCAATGTAAATTGCCAGATATTAAATCAAAGATTCACCACTAGATGATGATAATAATAATAATAATAATAATAATAGTAATAATGAATGTTCATAGTCATTAATCTAGATGGTTACATGCATCCCAGTTTCCTCATCTATAAAAATTGGTAATAGAAGTAACTATTTCATGATCTCCTGAACTAAATGAGATAATGCAAGTAGAACAATGAATAAAGTACATAACAATAGTAAACAATAAATATAGATTATTATTATCTAATAAGACAGGAGAATTTAGAAAATACACAAAAGCTAAATAAAGAAAAATCATCACTCCTTGTCTATCTCCCAGAAACAATCTTTTGAAGGGTATAGAATACTTTCTTTTAAAATACTTTTAGAAAGTTTCTTTTTAAAGAGTGTGTTCTAACAGAGTTATAATCATAGTCACATATCTGGTTTACTACCCATTTTACAAATGATATTGCTACCTGATCATTTTTAATATTCTTCCATAATCTACAAAAACATTGTTTTTATCAACTGCAAAGTGTATCTGATAAAACACTTTTGCTCAGTCTATGGAGTTGGGTTTTAGACTGCTTTTAACATTTCAATTGAATACGTAATGCGGCTAAAGAGCTTTGGGCAGCAAGTGGTTTCCATATTCAGGATGGAGTTTTTCTTTGACCCCAGATCAACTTGTGGTACTTGATCCTAAGGCTTCTGCTTGTGTATTCTTTATATTCTCTCCAGATCTGTTTCCACTTAGTGTTTAATATAATCTTTTGCAATATTTCAGCCTAACTCAGCTGTGGCAGGGACAAATAGGGGGCGGTTTTCCTTCTTGAGACAGACTTATCTCCTCTCCACAAACTTTTTGCTTCTGGGTTTTTCCACTGTGAAGAATGCTCAGCAAAATTATTTTCAATGCTTTTAAACAAAGTATAATGGAGATAGCGTCATTGCTCGGGGCGGGGGGGGGGGAGGTTCATTTATATCTTTATGTATTTTGCAGCCATGCCTCATGTGTATTGAGCTCACATTTGTGTTATATTTTTTTAACTTCAGTGTAAAACTTTGCATTTATTTCATCATGTTTAGTCTTATTTTGGGCTTTTAAGTCTAGTTTTGGGGTTATTTAAAAATCATAATTCTTTTATTCACTAGCTGTTACCCTAGAGTTATGTTATTTGCAAATTTGATAGCATTTTCTGGATTCCCAGCCACATAAGTAATAAGTGTATTGATATTGATTACATTGACACATAAAGCTGTGATGTGAATGTCCTAGGGGAGCCCTCCATTGTCCTTATTCCAACTGTTGGCCACTACTCAACATTTATCAACCTTGTAATAATGATTTCATGGGAAGCCTTATTGAATACCTTACTAGAATGAAAATATAATAGAATATGTCATTTCTATGATCTACCAATGCAGTTATTCCACCGAAAAGGAGATGGCATTATATTGACCTGATATCAATTAATGACACAATGATGGTTTTCAGGAGCTAAAATACCATTTTTCAAGTGCTCTCAGGCCAATTTATTAAATTTTTTTACTCTTTTGCTTTTTTATTGCTATACCTTACCTCCTTCCAAAATTGATTTGTGGTGAATTTTAAAACGTACCTCTTCATATACATTCTAGGAATGTTGCCATAACGACTTGATTCATACAGTGTTTAATCTGGACAGACTTCATAAAGGAAATTAGTCTTGAGATGTACTTTGGGGAGGAAAAGACATGCCGTTTGCTAAACTCAGAAAATGTATCTTAGGAGGGTGAGCTGTATGGTTCTGTGGAGTCCAGGCATGTGAGCAAGGAAGTTATTCTCTAGGGAAAGCCTTTCCCTTTCTGTAATACATACTTTAAGTCACCTCTGCATATCCATTATTCTTTCGTACTAATCAAAACTATTTTATGAATAGTAGTAAAAAGGCCAGAAAAGTTTTATTGTATTATGTTCTTGAAACAACCTCTCAAGTGAAGAGAGACTTTTACCTTATTTTTCAGATGAAGAAACTGAGATCTCAGTAGGTTAAGTTATTTGCTGGGAGTCCCACCGTGGGGGTAGACAGAAGCAGAATGCTAATTCACTCCCATCTCTCTCCAGTGCCCATGCTTCTTCCACGGTGCTGCGTTTGCTGCTACAAAACAAAATCCAAGCATTTGCCTCCTGAGTCAAAACAATGAAAAACATTTTTTGTCTTAGAAGCATGTCTCTGTATGTTTTATTTGTTCATTTGTTTATTTTGGATTTAGGTAGTGTTTGTTTTTCTGTACTCGAGGTTTAGTTTAATGATCATGTTTAGTAAAGTAGGATAAGCAGTGCATTGCTACCCTCTTAGATGAGCACCCTGATTAGCACTAGAGGAAGAAAAGCTGGCAGAACAGAAAGGCAAAGTTTAAATCACTTAATGCTATCTCCAGATGCCATCTAAAGTTTTTAGGGCTATTTAATCTTCTGAGATTTCCTTCTGTTTTTGTTTTGTTTTGTTTTTTTTCATTTCGAACCAAGGTCACAGTATTTCCTTGTTGTTTCTCCTCAGAGCTCTGAATAGGACATGGATGTTTACTTACGTTCCTACCTTCTGTGTGAGTGTATGTGTAATAAAAATTGTACGTGGGAATCTTTTGCTCCCAACTGAAAAAAATACTAAAAGCAGACCCTCTTGCTTTTTACATATTTTATTCTTCTTTTCACAAATGTAAGCATTTCCTCATCACACACAATTTGGAAAATACCAAGTATAAAGGGATAAGGATGTCAATATTTCTCTGTAGACATTTTTGCAGCTCTACCTATTTATATGAAATTAAATTATATTTAATATTTTTATATGAAAGAGACTGCTTGTTGAGGAATAAAAAATAAAAAAATTGGAAGTTGAAGAACTCTCATATCTCATTGTCCTCATTAGGATTGTTTTTCTCCTAATAAAACTTAACTTGAATCTTAGAATACGATGTAGCTTATTATTTTTTTCTTTATTGATTTTAGAGAGAGAGGAAGGGAGAGGGAGAGAGAGGTAGAAACATCGATGAGAGAGAACATTGATTGGCCGCCTCCTGCATGCCCCACACTGGGGATTGGGCCCACAACCTGGGCATGTGTCCTGACCAGGAATCGAACCGGCGACTTCTTGGTGCATGGGTCAATGCTCAACTGCTGAGCCACACTGGCCGGGCTATGATATAGCTTATTAACTTAAAAAGTGTGTCATAAGATTTTTGTCAGTTCTGAAAAAGGTAAGACTCCTCTGAGTTTCATTTTGATTTTTATTCAGCAATATATTTCACAAGGCTGCTGTGTCCTGCTTGGGGGTTGCGTGCTGTTCAACAGAAAGTGATGCCTTTTTACTGGGAGGAGAACAGAGTATCCTGGAGTTGTGCAGCTCAGAACCTGTTCCACTGTCCACAGAGGCTCCGCATTGCGTGTGAGTCTATGCTATACAAATAAGATAGATTTTCTGATTCCATCTGATGATTCTAGCATTTATATTTTTGTATAAGTCAAAAGTTGGTTTTCAATGTTATGCTCTCTAAATTAACTCACTTAGCCTCCTTTACTGCAACAGCCTGCCCCTAGAGAGGCTGAGTGAGGAGAGATGTTCATATCTTCAGCCTCCCAAACGCAGATACCCTGTTCCCTCACAATCTCTGACTTGGAGTAGGAGCCCATACACAGGTCCCATCTTTTTCCTACCATCACATAATTTAATTTAATTTACAAATATTCTCTATAGACCATCTTTCCGGCTGAAAGTTAGCATTCTAATAGGATTAATAACAGTAATGATCACGCTTTACTTTCATCTTCCACTGAGTGACAGAATATCCTCACTAAACGTTTTCTCTAAACTGAATTACTCCAGTTTTCAAACAGTCTATTTATTTAAAAACAGTAACAACCACAAAACTCTTTTGGTTCTGATCCTGTTTGAATCCTCGCCTTAATTTGCTTAGAGCTTCGTCTTCTAACTGGAAAAGATTATGTGGATCCTATTCACAAAACTCATCTTTCTTCCTGAGACTTCCTTTGTGAGCATGAAGAACTGGGCAAGTCCCCCTTGAATGTCTCCCTTCACTGCTCTCTCTGTTCTGATTTACGAATATTTTGCCCATTTCTCTCTTATGCTACCTGCATTTCATTGCTGCATCCTTTCCTCTGAACAGTAAATCCCCAAACACCTATCTCTGTGCAAGGCTTTGTCGTTCAGATGGGTAATTTTCATTTCTTAAAGAAACAAATAAAACAATAACTCCCAGCCTAGAAAATGATTTTTAATGTTTCTCCAAGGTCAAATTCTTTCTACCTATAAAGGTATATGACTGGAGTAGGATTAGTTATATAATGAAATTTCAACATTCAGATGGGTTTTGGGGAAAGCATATTTCAGTAGTGGTAATTTAAGTTAATTTAGTTGTAAAAACAGACAGACCCCGTTTCTCTATCATCATCAATTCTAGCCTAAAGCTAGCATCCCCTCTTTTCAAAGGGCTCCAGCTGAGGGACTGGAGTGCAGGTACTTAATAACATATTCCCAAGGACTCCCCAGTCTCTATCTTTGTTATTATAAAATGCTTTGCTTTGCTATTTGTGCAATTCGAAGGCCCATTCGCCTGCAGTTTGCAGCACTTGTTATCACCCAAACAGTTCTCAAGAGCATTTCAGAATGCCAAGGAGATAGGCAGAGGGGCGCTTAAGAACGATTTTAAAAGCCCAAAGAACTGAAACTTACCACAAATACACATGCCTAGGAACCAAAAGAAAAATAAATGTCATTTTAAAAATCAAATGAAATCATGATCTCATTAAAAAAATAACTGCCAGGATAAAGCATATTGACAATAGAAATTACCTTTTACTCTTTTCCTTAAATATCTGTCTTCTCTCTCCATTTTTAATAGAATGTTTTAAACATGCTTTTTTATGGGAAGAGATTCTGATGTTAAGATAAATGTCACTGCTAAATGTAGAATCGTGTATCTATACAATTTATATAGCTTAAACATTTTTCATTTAACTTAATGTATTGCTATTCTTGTTAGTGTTATTTTAGCTTACTGGATTTCCAAAGTAGATTTTGTTATAAGGGTTTTTATTAACTATGTATATTTCCTTTTCTCTATTCTCCTCCCAGATAATCTAAAGATTAACTATCAATTAATTAAAATGGACTCGGTGTTGCCTTTGGCTTACAGTAAGCACTAATAAGGTTATTTATTTATTTATTTTTATGTCAACATCTAATTGCTATCTCTCTGGTTAAGTCATTCAACAAAACCTGAGTGTCTAATATAGGCAGAATAGTATTCTAAATAATTCATATGCAAGGATGAATAAGATGTGGTCACTAAACTCAGTGAGGTTATAATAAAATATGTAAAGGCAGACATATCAAATAATAAGTACAAATAAGCATTGTAGATTGTATTATGATGTACAACATCGACGTGGAGAAAAGAATACTATGAGAGTAGAATATTCATAGCGGCCTTGACCATCATGCCAAGACCAAAACACGGACTTGTTTTTAGGCAAACAGGATGAGGATGGTCATGTCTAGCGGTAGGAACTGGGTCTCAAAAGCATGGAGTTGTGAAAGAGGGTAACCTATCTGAAAACCTCTGAGCAAGAACACAGTGACGGCATGGGAGGTATTTCAGGACATGTGACTGAAAAGGTAAGGGATAGATGGACCAGGAAGGGATAGATGGACCAGCTAAGCAATTTAAACGTGATTCTGTAGGCAGTGGGAGACATTAAAGGAATTTAAGCAAGTAGATAAAATGACAAGATTTGCATTTGAAGAAGGTCATTCTGAAAACATTGTAAATGACAGATTGGCAGGAGTAAGACCATAGACAAGAAGCTAGGAGGCTATTATTATAGTCCTGGTGAGAGATGCTAAGACCCTGATCTAAAACAAAGGCTATAGAGTGGACTGGAGTGTTAATTTGTGGTATGTGAAGAAAGTCTATAGGACCAGTGCATTCTCTGTGGACAGACGATTACAGGAATGCAATCATAAATCAGACATTAACTCTCAATAATAAATGTAATTCAGGAAACTGAAACCTTTTGTTCTTATTCACAAACCATTTTCTTGCCATAAAAGAAAAGTCAAGTCATCATCAGTCTGTTGCCCTGGAATAAAACTAAGTGGAGCTAAAATAATGGAATGTTTAATAGCTTCAGGCAAGCGTAGCCTGGTACAACCATCTTGCCGAAGGTATCAAAATACCTCAAGTCCTTGGCTACAACTCCCACCATCCATCTTCCCATTAGGCATGGTCTTGCCATTGGAACTGGAATATGAAATATTCTAAGGCCAACAGCTGAGGTGCTTGCTTTTTAAAAATAGAATGTGGGTTAGTGATACCAAGATTTGTCACTTGACTTTATTTTCTCTGCTTCTGTTGCTCCTCAATCCACCTTATGAGTGATAATATTTTTTTTCTTCTTTAGTTACTTTGTCAATCACATTGTAATTGAATCTCTAAACCTCTTATCTAAATGTTGTGTTAAGATGACTTTATATATCTCTATTGCAAGGGCTATATTATTGCCTGTCCCCATAGTAATGGTTGCTATATTTTAAAATTTCTAAGGAAAACTCTATTGTGGCTGTCCTTCCCCACCCCCTTTCAACTTCTGCCAACTTACTATATTGTGAAATCATTGTGCATGGTTTTCTCACTGAAATTTCTGTGGATTAACTCCTTAAGCAGAACTTCGTTTTAGGGGTAAGTTACTTGGACTAAATATAAAACCTCAGTTGATGATGCTTAATCAGCATTTATCCAAAAATACTACAGCCTGCAGAAAGAGAAAGCGTTTATAGAACCAGGCTTTTTATGACTCAAATGAACATTTGTTCACCTTAATTTTAGCATCATATAATGGACTTGTCACCATGTTAAATGAACTCGAGGCCATGTCTCTCCCATATGGAAAAAAATGGGAAGAACCATTTTTTTTTTTTTTTATAAAAGCAGTTATATTTTAAGATTGTGGATGATTTCTACATTCTAAAAGAGTTACAGATTTTTAAAATCATAATTTTGGCAGTAATTCCCCAACACTGTAGCTGAAAACTTCTATTGATATATGGAATAGTGGAAAAGTTAAGAGAAAAGAAAATGTTCTGTAATAAGATGAATAATTGAGTCTGAAACTAGAATGGTATGAGAAAGTCATTAACATTTAGGTAGTTGATGAGATTACCTTGAGGGATACCACACTGAATGGGTGAACAGAGGCAGATACCTCTTCTCCCTCAAAAACACTGTGAATAAATAGTGAGAAAGATTGGAGACAACCCAGGATAGAGTGTTGTCATAGAAACTGGAATGAAGAAATTCAAAAAGGGAGTAGATAACATTGTCCTATGCCATAGAAAAGTCGAAATCTAGAATGAAGAATGCTGGGAGAACAATATCTTCAGACACCAACCAAAGTGCTTTTTATGGAATAACTATTCCCTGTAACAGCCTAATGAAATCTGTGTCTCCATTTCATAGATGAGTGAACTAAGATGAGGAATAGAGAAGTGATTTTTCTAACTTTCTGCAGTTTGTGAATGGTGGAGCCTAACTTTGAACTAGATGGTCTGGCTTAGGAGGCTGGACACTAGAATGTTGTGCTGTATCTCAGATCAAAGAGGTAATGGGCTTGGATCCTAAGAAAGCACAGGTGCAACCTTTTATACACACCTTTCTTCTGAGCTTTAGGAAAAAATCAGTGACTTGATATTCTGATGTGGAAAAATATGGGGGAACAACACAGGGCAGTGAAAGGATATTTTACATAGGAGGTAAGTTGAACAGGAATCATGGAGGAGAGATGAAGGAGGGTGTAGTGGGCCCCCTGGTAGGGCCTACAGAAAAGTGAACAGTTATTCTATTATTCTTAACTAGGAATGTGCCTCTGAGCTGCCTAGAAACTTTTCCAAAATGCACAAGCAGGCCTAAATACCGTACCTGGAAATTCTGAGCCAACATGAGCTCGCTAGGACCTGGAAATTTTGAATTTGGGAGTTCTCTGGATGATTTTGAAGTATTCTCTTGTTTAAAAATCTTGCATAGATACATCAATAGGTAAAATGTTCATTATTATTAAAATAGATACAGGAGGTACTTTATGCAAATAGTCTTTGCTTGGGGAAACTGCTTATTTTTTTTTTTCAGTCTTGCTATAATGTCCCGTTCCTTCCTTATTTTCCTCTACACATTCTGGTTGAGGTTGCTTACACTTTATCTGTTTATTTGTGTTCGAGTTGAGTTGTTTCTTTACTCCTGACAGGCTACTAGGTCATGGTTTAAGGTTGGGCTCCCTCCAGGAGAATTTACATGTTGGAAAGAAGTCCTTACACATAGGAAAACCTACAAGTTTACTCAAATAAAACCATTTCTGGCCCGGCCAGTGTGGCTCAGTGGCTGAGCGTCGACCCATGCACCAAGAGGTCGCCAGTTCGATTCCCAGTCAGGACACATGCCCAAGTTGTGGGCCTGATCCCCAGTGTGGGGCATGCAGGAGGCAGTCAATCAATGTTCTCTCTCATCGAAGTTTCTATCTCTCTCTCCCTCTCCTTTCCTCTCTCTCTAAAAATCAATAAAGAAAAAATAAATAAATAAAACCATTTCTGTGAAGTGAAGGCTGATGGTCAGGGAAGGAGTGTCAGCCTCAGAGCAGATGAAGTGTAGGCAGCCATTAACGTGTCAGACGGATTTCCGAATCTAAGAACTGCATAGCTCATTTATAAATAAGTAAGCTTTCCTATCGCCCATAATAATGAAAAAGAAGTTTCTTCTGCTTCATAAATACTGTATCTAGTAATATTGTTTAAGGTTGGCTTTACATCTTCAGGCACAAATTGTACCTATAAAAACTGATTTTTAACTAGCATAATGGGCAGTTGGGGATAAGAGGGACAAAAGAATACTGGAAATATCTAATTTGGAAAAGAAATGCAAAAAAAAAGGAATAGTCTTAACACATAGACAAGAAAGCACATATTATAATATTAAATGAGTCAAAGCAGCATTTTCAAGTACTTTAGCACGAAAAGCACATTTTTATTTTACTCCCTAGTGTTGGGATATGATTCAAGTCTGCGGACAGCTCAGCTTCCTCCCTCAGCAGCTCCTTGGTACTCCTCATGCAGTTTGAATCTGTAATGATGATGCCAGCAAGGATGCCTCTGACATTTTGTGCCCAGACCCCCGTTCGCAGTCAGCCAATTAACAGACTCTCCCATCTGGACACCCGTCTCCCTGTTCCACCTCTTGTCACAGCGTGGTGGCTGAGGCCGAGGCTGGGTTCCCCGGCCTTCAGATGCTACCAGGAAAGCCAAAATTGGCCGCGCCACATGATGTTTGACAAAAGTGGGCTCAGCTGGAAATTGCTCTTCACGTGTTTTTCAAATGCCCGCCCATGGTTTTCTGAGACCGTCTCGCCTTTGTGTCTGCTGGGCACCCCCGTAGATTTCAAGCCTCAATTAAATAAACATGCTTTCATGTAATGCACATTGACACCCAGGCCTGTCTACTTTTTCTGTAAAAGAACGATTTGGACCAACTTTGCTCTTTTCTAGTTACCAGACTCTTGCTCGATTGGATCCCATGTAAACCATTTTTAGTGATTATTTTTCATAGAAATAGGTTCCTCCCCCCATCATTTTTACTCTACCTACAGTATCACCCAAGCATGCACAGAATAGGAATAGAAAACGAAGAGAATCAAATGTGCTTAAAGAAGATTTTGAAGATGTAAATCCATTTCAGAAAATGTCTGAACCTAAGATAAAATGTTAAAAGCAATTTAGATCATTATTGTATTTGTTACACAGGTTAGCCTGTGGCAGACCCTGTACTGAGTGTGGATTGCCCCCCTGGAAGCTGCCCTGTCCGTCAGATTCCCTTGGAATGACTGTTGCTAACCAATGGGAACACACCCTGAGGCTGCACCACCACTAATGCACATCGAACCCTGGGATGTATCATTTCTGATTCCAGATCTCTTCCTATAATAGTTCCAGATATGATTATCCTTAAAGTCTCTACTGAGACTCCCCTTCAAAATCAATAATGCTTAAGCCAGGGTGTTGATAATCACTAAAATACTTTGAAACTCAAAATCAGATGTAAAGCCTAAAACAATAGCATGGCATAAGCATTTTTGTTTGAAGTATCAAGTATCCTCCCCACGTCTGACGGATGCCGCAGTGAGGTCCTATGGTAAAGCTATCAGGGGAAGCTGTAGGCAAACACTTGAAAAACATAAGAAAAACAGATTCCAGCTGAGGCCATCTTAACACAGCTCCTAATGGCCAGGCTCCCTTTGGCTCACCTTGTTAAGCGTCTGCCTGAAGCCCACAAAGAACCCAGTTTGAGGCTCAGCTGCTGTAATAAGCAGAAGGAACACATGGAGATTCCAGCTAGCAGATGGGGACAGGCTGATTGAGAGAGACGGATCTAGTGTCTGGCCACCTGCTGGCAGACACAGCACTCCTGGCACCCCCCACCCCACAAATTCAGACAGAAGGGAAACAGAGAGGAAGAGAACTGATTTTTTAAAGGAATAAATGAAAGGAAAACATTTGTTCAGCCAAGCGTTGCACATGAGCGCAGATAGAATCAATCAAGGATGTTGCTTTGCAACAGTCTGTGGATCAGGAGTCTTCCCAGAATGAAGTGAAGTAAAAATGAATGGTGTGTCTACAATATTTCAGATGTGAATTTAACATGGTTACCACAAATGGCCTTTTAATAGTGATGCTAGTAGGAGGCCGAAAGTGTTGCTTGCTTCTCACTGGTGTTGCGTTGCTACTGTCAAATTAACTTCTGAGTGGCAAGTGGATGCAAAAGTCAAATTTCAGGACTAAGTCTGAACAGCTCTGATTTACCCCCAAGGCGAGTCAGCCTACAGTTCCCCTTAACTTTAGGGCAGTAGAAACAATGAGCTTAACTTAGATTTTATCATTCCTTCTCAGAGCCCTGGATTTCTACTTGCTTAAAAAAAAAAAGCTTAAGGAGTCATTCCCTAGGCACTGTCATCCTTTACTGGATGCTTGTAGGGACTCCCAATTCAAGTCAGCAGCACAGTCGGAGGGTGGGATCATGCCCCGGAGACTGGCACTCCTCAGAACAAAAAATGGACGTCCTAGCAGTTACTCCAGCTACTGAGTTAAGTTCCAGCCTTTTTGAGGAGTGACAGGATTTTCAACTATCTACAAAGGGGCTGGGCGACTGAGGTAACCTTTATTTATTTATTTATTTTTAAGATTTCTTTTTTCTTTATTGATGTTAGAGAGAGAGAGGAAGGAAGAGGGAGAGAGAGATAGAAACATCGATGAGAGAGAACATTGACTGGCCACCTCCTGCATGCCCCTCACTGAGGATCAGGCCCACAACCTGGGCATGTGCCCTGACCAGGAATCAAACTGGTGACCTCTTGGTGCATGGGTCGACACTCAACCACTGAGCCACAGCAGCCGGGCAAGGTGACCTTTGTTTTACAAGAGCGTCCCTCCTTTCACTCTACTCTCTTCTTTGCAAGTTTCTCTTCCTTAGATTTTTTTCTCCCAGCTGTTGCACCGTCATAAGCTGTGTTGCATCTCTTGAAAATTACTGCTATTCTCTAGAATATGGGCTTTTCTTTCTCCCTATTACAATGCTAAAAGTAGTGATTCTGGCGGGAGGGGCATCATTGAGTAGTAGTTTCAAAATACGAAAAGGCTTGCAAAGGAGAAAGCCCAATGCTCCTCCCCTTCAGGCTCCTCTGACTACGAGGACTAGGCAGTCTTTGCACAAGGTGGTGAGTCTCTATGGACAGCGTTGCTCTTGTCCAACCCAATCACAGTGTCTCGTCAAATGCAATTCAGACTTTCTTAATAACCCTTCTCTAGGGCTCATGTAACACATTTTAAAAGTTGCTTTAAAGGTACACAAAGTACTGGCTTTGAGGTGATAATCATGTATTAGACCTGCAGAGAACAGTGGAGATTACATCTTTCCCTTTATTTTAGGGACATGGAAACTGAGACCAGATTTTAATTAAGTGGCTTGACCAAGAGCTCACATCTTGGAGGTGGAATTACCAGGACTGGAATCCAAATTCAATGTCAACCTCTTTAAATCATGTTTTCTCCATCAATATAGCTCCTTCAGTGTACTAAAAAGATGGTGGGCTGGTTAGGTAGTGAGACACACTGCAGACCTGTTTGCAATTACTGCAGCACAGTGCAGAGTATTATAGAATTTCGAATAAAGGAAAGCATTTTAAACCACATTTGGTCTCTGCCTCTTACTGTGTTACCTTGGGCCAATTATTTAACCTCTCTGTTTCTCAGATTCCTCATCTGTAAAATGGAAAGAATAAAGTCCACCTCCTAAGGCTGAACTGAGGATTGGTGGGTTTATGCGGATGTGGTTCTTTCAGTACTTACCTATGGCCAGCTATTACCTTTGTCTAAACAATAGCAAAGATATTTTCTTCTTCACTTCTTTCCTCTGCTTTCTCTTAAAAACAACACGTTTTACAGCTGCATAGTATTCCATTGTGTATATGTACCACAGCTTTTTTATCCCCTCATCTATTGATGGACACTTGGACTGTTTTCAGATCTTAGCAATTTATCTGTAACAAAAATAAATTGATAAAAAAATCAAAGTTAAAAAAAAATATTACTGAACCAAACTAAAAACGAAAAATAAAAACACATTTTAGCAAATATAATTTTCTGTATTAGTAGCTTCACAGGTGTAACTTTTTCCCACTGAGTAAGTTGTAAGGTTTCTCAAGTTAGCATAAGCAGTGCTTTTTATAAATGTACTACTTATTTCCAATTCTAGGTCACAAATACAGATATAAAATCAGACAGTTTACAATACATGTTGGTTCTACCAAATAACTCCTCATTCTTTAAAATATGATCATTTATTATTACTTTTTGTCTTCAGTTTTTCAGGCAGAGAATTGCTTCTACTTCAACTTTGAATTAATTCTATGAGCAAACTTCATAAGTTATTCTATGACATGCTTTGTTTAAATGTGTTCTTGTAATCCACTAATTCTGTTATTACGTTGGAGGAAAAATTTATTGAATTTGACTGGCTGGATTTATTTTTCATAAGTCACACTACTTTATTGCTTTTGATTCCAATATCCTCTGGGTAGTTACAGATTTTTCTTTCATAACATGTACTCATTAATATACTCAAAATTGATATTATTGAGAGTAATTTCTGAGCTTGTTCTTCTAATGATGTTTGAAATGGATTACGATGTTTGGCCTTACATATTACCCCGAATCACTGTAAATTCAAGAATAATGAATAGCATTTCCAAATTAATCAACTACCATGCTCCCTAGAATATATAGTACAGAAACTTAGATATTTTAGACTCCTCATTTTTTTTCTAAATATAGTCTTTATTATGTATTTTTTTAATGTAAAGATTTGTTTTATTTCTACTGGGGGAAGGAAGGAGGATAAATAGAACTGTTTTCCAATTTTCTCTCCACTGTATATACACATACCCACACATATATACACACCAAAAATACCACAAAAAAACAAACATATAAAAAAACAAGAATCAAATCAAAACACCCTCAAACTATACCAATATACTTTGTATTTTGACCAACAGACTAAATTCTGGGAGAAAGTGAAAAATATAAAATCAAATGTCTGAAAAATGCTGAACGAACAGCAGGACTGATATACAAAATATTCATATTACGGAACTAGTTACAGTTGCTATTCTCCATGTCTGCAATACTCTGGAGCCACATAGCTAATTTCTTAAATCTAGTCCATGTCAGCTTCCAAAAACGAGAAAAGATGTTAGTTACCTTCATGCTTTGATGCCTCATCCACATTTTCTCCGAGATCTAGAACATCCTCTTCCTCATTAACGTCTTCTGATGTTGGTGCTTTGCAGTCTAACACTTGCACTGGGAACTGTTCATCTAACTTCCTAAGACTTGTTAAGCTGTTAGCACCAAGGTGACTTAGTATTTCAGGCAGCATTTCTGTGATTGGTTTGGCTTCTGCATGACTGGTGATTGCAAAGGTGTTAGCAGAAAGGGAAACTTGGACTTTGGGATGGTTGAAATGAATAACTGTCCCATCCTTTTTAATCCTATTCCCCTCTTCAATACCAGCTATACTATTCACAGCAAGTTTTTTCCAGAGAACCCTGAAGTTTTTATCATCAGCTGTATCTATTTTACGTACCACCTTCTTTCTGCAAGCTGTACCCTTGCCTGCTACCCAGACCTGAGCCTGAGGATTCGCTAATTTTCCTTGATTCATGCTGTTGGTAAATCTGAAGCAGAGAGGGTCCTCCAACCCAAGCAAGGTGGCTGTCTCAGTCAAAATAGAGAAAGATGATGCAGAACTATGTCTTCTTGACACAAAAGTATGTGTTTAAATTATCATTTGGAAAATCAAGATAAAAAAAAATTGACCTAATACCCAGAGACAGTCACAATATATTTGGTTCGTATTTTTAAATCATATGTATATGTTTATTGATTTTAGAGAGAGAGAAAGAAACATCAATGAGAGAGAACATCAACTGGCCACCTCCTGAGTGCCCCCCATGGGGATTTGGCTCACAATCTGGGCATGTGCCCTGACCAGGAATCGAACCAGCAACCTCTTGGTGCATGGGTCGACACTCAACCACTGAACCACATCAGCCAGGCTGTTGGTATATATTTTTAAAAAGTGATAATGGGATCATACAGCAATGTTTTGTAGCATTGTGTTTAACAAATCATACATATATTTCCGTGACATTTAAATATTTTTATGACATGATTTTAATGGCTACATAATGTCTTATTTTACATAAGTCATACTTCTTTTAGACAATTTCTATTTTCTAATTTTTTTATAAATATACTTTTGTAATGAATGATAAATCTTAGCCCCTATACAGATGAACAATCATAATTTGCTTTTATTTAGTATCTATTATGTGCTAGGCATTTTATATACATATTTCTTATGCTACATGCATTCTTTAATTTTCAGAGTAGGAATATTACCTTCTTATTTTAGATGAGGAAACATACTACAGTTTAAAAAATAACTAGATATTTTTTCAAACTGATTAATACCCAGGAAGTATAAGTTGGAATTCATACCAGGTAGGCTGATGCCAAAGCCTAAGTTCTTCCTGATTCATCGTATTTGCCAGTAAGCTTAATTTCTAGAAGTAAAATAACTATTTCAAAGGGAATACACATTCTAAATTATTTGCTGTATCATCACAACCAAACAGACTATTTGGATTCTTATCTTATTGAAAATAACAATAATAATAATTATTATTTTTTATTGTCATTATTTTTTAAATCTCCTTTACCAAATTGCAAAAATCTTTGTTATGGCTCATAAAATTCAAAATGTTTCTTTATCGTTACCTGTTGCAAGTTTAATCAATCACCACATTTTAATAATTTTAATGAACATTATCTCTTTTTTTAAACAAACCATTGCTTTTATTTATTTTTTAAATTTATCTTTATTGTTTAAAGTATTACAGATGCCCCCCCCCCCCCCCCCCCCGCTTAAGGAAACTTCTAAAATGTCTACTATTCTAATCTCCAATAGCCTTTTAATCAGTCAGCATTTCACAATGAATCAATTACTACTTGGCCAATCACTGATGCAATGACATGGTAATTCACAATATTTCTTCCCAAATTTGCAGTTCAGTTTTGTGTGTGTGTGTGTGTGTGTGTGTGTGTGTTTAATTTTAAATCAATTGTTTTATTAATAAAGCATGACATAGTAAATAAGACTATTTGGAAAAAATAAAAATAGGCAAAAGCCAAAAGAAAACAAAATTCACTTTGATCCATAGTCCAGAGATAAGCAAAACCAATATTTGGTGTAGCTTTTAAAATTGTATATGTACTGTACATATACATTTGTTCATAAATGTAAAGCACCGCTATTTAAAATTATGATAAAAGTAATCTAAATAGCCCTGGCTGGTTTGGCTAAGCAGTTAGAACATCTGCCCTCAGACCAAAGAGTTGCGGGTTCAGTTCTGGTCAAGGGCATGTACCTTGGTTGCAGTTAGATCCCTGGCCCTGGTCCTGGTTGGGGTTGTGTGAAAGGCAATCAATTGATGTGTCTCTCTCATAATGATTCTCTCTCTCTCTCTCTCTCCCCTCCCTCCCACTCTATCTGAAAAGAAAAACCAATGGAAAAAAATCCTCAGGTGAGGATTAAAAAACAAAAAGTAATCTAAATATGTGATAAGAAAATCAACAGTATTGAATAATATGAAATAAAAAGTTGTCTAGACATCATTCCCTCATCCTCTTTCTATGTGCAGAAGCTTTTGACCGTGTTTCTTTGTTTAGTCTTCAGATAGCTACTTTCAGAACTCCAAATAATAATCTTATAACTCCATTATGAATTTATCAACAGATCCCAGAATTATAAAAGAAATTGAAGCTAAGTTTATTCTTGAAAGTCTGACTTGTAGTTTGTAATAAATGTTAAATTCAGTCCCATGGGGAAAAAATGTTGCAAGATGGAATGTCGTGGAATTTGAGGTAGTATTTTTTTTTTTTTTTTTTTACCATCCTGTCAACTCTCACTTATGTGCAGTAAAAGGGTAATTCAGAAAGTAATCATTCCCAATCACTTATATTGAACTTAGAAAGAATTTGTGATACATGTGTCAAGTTTCCTTCATAATTATATTGTTCTTAAACTAGATTTAATTGTATGTAACTGATGGTGAGGGTCCATATTACTGTGTTAGATGTGGAGGTGGTGAGCAGTTTCTATAGGTGTGCATTATCTACCTATATTGCCTCAGAAATGTAATTTGTTTAAAATTAGTATTTTTTGGCCCTGGCCGGTGTGGCTCAGTTGGCTGGGCGTTGTCTCTGTACCAGGTGGTTGCTGGTTTGGGGGGCGTGCAGGAGGCAGTCGACTGATGTGGTCTTCAATCAATGCTGCTCTCTCTCTCTCCATCCCTCTCTCTCTAAAAAGCAAGAATCAAAAAATAAAATTAGTATTTTTTTTGTTTAAATATAACTTAATTTTGATTTAAAGAAGCACATTTCTGAGTGGGAAAGGTACAAATAAGTGATTTTCAAAACAGATTTTAAAAATAAATTCAGGATATAACTGTTCGGATGAGCAAAAGATAAAATAGCCAGTCTAATTTAAATGAGTGTCATTTCCTTCTTTTTATCATTTTTACTCTCCTTCTCCCCATCCTGCTGCCGTTTCATAAGTTAAAGGAACAAAAGAAACACAAGTCCAGAAAGAATGTTCTGTTTGCACCAAGTGACCTTGGTTATAAATATATAAATTTGTTTTCAATGTTGTGATTCCTTGAACACTATAAAATATGTTGGTCCTTTGCCTGAAATTTAAGTATTTTTCCACCAAGAGTGGGATTTCTCTTAAGAACCCATTAGTGATACTTTAGTAAAATTTCTTATTCAAGTGTATATACTATTAAAACACATTGTTTTTACATTAAAACAACTGCTATATTAATTATTGGTGTTACTAAATGTCATGAACAGGACGGTATTTCCAGTTCAAATATGATGATGTTATTCAAAACAGACATCTACTTTAAATTTCTCCTTAGTTCTTAGGCTTATTTGCTATTTTTTATCTACACATTCTTTTACATCCATTTCTAAGTAATTCACACCAACCTCTTAAACTAAGTAGAAAAGCCCTATGCCCCACTTTACCCCAGACCCTGCAACCTTGGCACTATATCAGAAGTCAAAATCTCCTCACCTTTTCTTCTACATTAGCTTTTAACCCTTTAGGAAAGGGAGAGTTCAATTAAAAAAAAATTTTTTTTTCTTTATTGATTTTTAGAGAGAGAGGAAGGGAGAGGGAAAGTGAGTTAGAAACATTGATGAGGGAGAACATGGATTGGCTGCCTTCTGCATGCCCCCCACTGGGGATCGGGCCCACAGCCTGGGCATGTGCCCTGACTGGGAATCAAACCGATGACCTCTTGGTGCATGGGTCAACACTCAACCCCTGAGCCACACCGGCAGGGCGGGAGAGTTCCATTTTAATGCTCCTTTTCCTTAGCCCATACCAAATCATTAACATCTTCCTCTTTCCCCTGCCACTACATTCAGACCCCTAACTTTTGGGGTTTTTATAGAGAAACTGTTTCTCTTAACTAAAAAATGTTTGCAAGAAAAGGTCAACTATACTGGCAACATTTAATACCCTGAACGACGTCTATTTCCCAACCAGAAATTTTCTTCTTTCTACCTCGCTAAGCCTCATCCTTTCTATTCTGTTATTTTCATTTCTTTCTTTCTTTACTTTTTATATTTCCTATATGTTTAGGGATTAAATATCTCCCAGTGTTTTCATTTCTTCAAGATTAATGTATTTAATGAGGTATTGTGTAAAAAACAAACAAACAAAAAAACCTAAAACACTGCACAGCTGATCTTTTCCACAGCCTCTAGAGCAAAGGGTATCAGCCTTAGATTTTCTGTCTTAGAAGTTAGGGTATGAATTTAGTTTAAATTCACTCGGATTACAGTATCTCTCTATTAATTATAGACATCCTGTGATAGTGGTTGGTTTTGGTGTTGTCTGGCACAGAGCAATCACTAGATGGATAGTGAAGAAATATTGCATTATGAAAAATTAATTATTTTATTTATTTTGACCTTTGGTTTTCTAAGTTCCACATTTCTTTCATTCTTAAAAATTAATTCATGATTTTTTACTTGCCCACTTTTACCCTGAGCTATATGGTGCTAGGAATTTGGAATTATATCAAATGAAAACTTCAAAAAAATAATATAATTAGAACACATTGTGATTCTAAATAAGATGAGGTGACTTGGTCACACATTTTAAGGCAAATGAAGACTCCTTTGCAGTTTGATTTTTGTTAGTATGTGTCTATGGGTTGATTATTTAAGGGAAAAAAAGTTAAAGGTAATATGCTATCAAATTTAATACAACATTCTTCTCATGAAACATATTTAGGTCAGTATAATCAAGTCATGATGCCACAGATTTATTTATTTCTTCTTTCTTATCTGGTAAAGGTCTTATCAATATTGAATCTTTCCAGTAATCATTTGACTTTTTCTTTCTTTTTTTCTTTCTGGGAAACATGAGGAACAGCCATAACTGGAAGCATTATAAAGTAAGATCAACTTAGTCTGTCACTTGGCCTCATTGCTGTTGACATTTTTGGTGAATTTTAAGTGGATGGTGTGAGAAAATGTAACTTCCTTTTTGCTTTTAGTGCTCATTTATATTTTAGGACATTTTCTGGAATGGCCTGGAGGTGATAATTTGAGAAGAGATGCTAGGTCACGAAATACAATATAGATTAAAAAGTAGTTTCTTCTACAGAAGAATTAAAGAATCATATCAATTTTTATCAACACATCTTCTGTAAGCCATTTAAATTATCTATGAAACCAAGAGAGATAAAATAAACAAAATTTAAGCTAACTTTCATTTAAAAGACAGAAACATGTACAGTTATCCCAAACTTCGTTTAATCTACATTTTCTTTTTGGTCTCTAATGCCTATAAATACATGCTTCATTTCGGTTAAGACACTTTTTATTTCCATCTGATCCTGAAGAATATGACCTATTCAGTTATATAGATATACCCTAAGGAACCCAAAGAGTTAAGCAAATTTGCATATGTGCAGCACGTGAGTAAAGTATCATTTTTCTTTCCTTCCAACTGTTAATTTTTTAAAGATACAAATAATCCAATTGAAAGAGGAGAAAGTGATATTAATAGAAGTTCACAATAGCCCAGCTTGTGTGGCTCAGTGGTTGAGCGTTGACCCATGAACCAAGAGGTCGCTGGTTCGATTCCCAGTCAGGGCACATGCCCAGGTTGTGGGCCAAATCCCCAGTGGGGGGCATGCAGGAGGCAGCCAATTGATGTTCTCTCTCATCGATGTTTCTATCTCTCCCTCTCCCTTCCTCTCTCTCTAAAATCAATAAAGAAAAAAATAAAAGAGCACTAGAAGCATCTTAAAAAAATGAAAACAGTCAAAAAAACCTATGAAAAGATGTTGTCATCTCATTGGTTTTCTGGGGACTACAAACTAAAACAACAATGAAAGGCTTTTTGTTGTTTTTTCCCCTATAACCGGATTAGGAAAAGCGCTACTCTTGGTGAGCGCTGAAGACTATCAACCATTTTGTAAAGCATTCTGGCAATATCTGTAACTTATAAATATATAAAATCACTGACGAACTCTGCAAAGGCTTACTACATAAATAAAAATACAACTCTGTAAAAGCAGGTTGGCTCAGTTGGTTGGAGCAACGTTCCAGTGCTACGGGGTTGCTGGTTCCATCTCTGGTTGGGGCACTTACAAGAAGCCACCAATGAATGCTTTGGTGTATGCATGGGTGAATGGGGCAGCAGATTGATGTTTCCCTCTCTCTGTCTCCTTCATCTCTCTCTAAAATCAATAAAATAAAATAAAAAATACAAGTAAGCAAGAATACAGATACCAAGTTTATGTATTCTATTACTGTTTGTCCTGGCACGCAAATACAAACCACCAAAATACCCATCAGCAGAAGACTGTTTGGATAAACATGTTATTCAGCTTGATGACTATCACACTGCTATTTAAAAGTATTAAGTCCTCATCTACTGATCTGGAGGACTATGTCCATATATTTTTTTATTGATTTGAGAGAGAGAGAAAGGAAAGGGGGGGGGAGGGAGAAAGAGCGAGAGAGAGAGAAAGAAAGAGAGAGAGAAAGTAAGATATTTGTTGTTCCACTTATTCATGCATCCATTGGTTGCTTCTTGTATGTGCCCTGATCAGAAATCAAACCCACAATCTTGGCGTATCAGGATGGAAGTTCTAACCAACTGGGCTACCCAACCAGGGCAGTCCATAATATTTTATAAAAAGTAAATAATACCCAAAACAATAAAATATAATACTCCTATACCTGTGTATGTATCCATATTTTTTTATATGAGCATGTAGAAATAGTGGAAAGTGTAACTCAATAGATATGGGCAAAAGGAGGGAGTTAAATTTTGCTTAATTTCTCCAATGAACATGCTCCAAATAAGCAAGCACCAAAGATGTCTAATTACATGAAGGGACTGCGATTTACATCAAGGGAAACGTGTAGTGTTAGTAGGAAACTATAGGAGACATCTGAGCATCCTCTGAAAATTTGAGTATTACTCAAAGATTAGAGGAAGAAATTATTATTATTATTATTTTACTTTTTATGAAAGTAAAACCAGGACTCTGGCCCACTGGGGCCTGTGGCAAGTCTGCTGGAGCAGAGGGATGGAGAGCCTTGTTTGGTGGTTGTTTTGATCACCTGGATTGAAGATGTAGTTGATTTAGCAGATGGCCTTACACATTTTGGGAGAACAGGATATTGTGCATCAGTACGTTCTTATAGTTTGTTTGCATCAAGAATGCTTGGTAACCTCAATCAGTTCAGTCTTTTCTATCCTGGTGTTGCCAGGCAATTTTTTTAAACAAAGATATGGTTTGCTTAGTTACTTCTTCTGAAAAAATAAAGTTCTCTGGCCTTACAAAAATACAAAAGAAGTCTCTAAATTTTATATTATTTAAAATGGAAAAATGTATTTTTATTTTAAGTGACACACATTAATCCAAATTAAAAACAAGAATTTTTATAAATTAGCTAGAAATCAATGAAACTATGCAACATATTGAAAAGTGTAGAAAATCTACACTTAAAAATCTCTGACTAAACTTGGTCTTGTTCCAGGGACTTCTTACAATCTACCTTAGAGTTAAGAACCAATAGCACTAACTCAGCCATTACTAGTACATTGGTACTAAGTAACAACAGTCTATCTAAAGCTAAGTGTACTTAGATACTTATTTAAGAAGAAAATAGAGCAATAATGTCACTAAATGACTATTTTAGCATGTTTTAAAGACCAATGATGCAAATTTTGGAATAAACGCAGAAGAAGAAAAAAATGGGATAAATAAATAAACACTATGAAGAACACATTAACAAGGAACAACCCTTGTAGATTCATTTACAGTTAGTTTCAGCATTCACTTTGCTTGTGAAGTATTTAATAGGTAAATATTGAGTGTGGCCAAATAGCATACACATGATTAAATAAGTTTGGAATAAAAAATAAGGGCAGAGAAGTCAAGAAAAGAAAAAAAGAAAAAGATGTTCTTTTAAAACAACACAGTCAAACAGTAAATGTTAATGTGCTTCAAATCCCCACCTGAAAGATTGAAGTCAGAAGTAAATCTCATTCTTTATCTTATAATGATGCTGGGTAGACGTTTCATTTAACAAATTTATTTGTCCATATAATAATGATAACTTAAGACATGTTTGATAAAATCTTCAAGTGCTTTTGCTGTTGCTGTTTTTATAAGCGTTCTGTTAACCAAAGTAGAAACAGCATAACTTTGTGTGTAGATAGGTGTAGTTCTATCAGAAGGAAATTTCTGGGAGCAGTAGCTAGTCCACACCCTGAATGGCTGAACAATCAATGTATCCTCACTAGAGAGAATGTGTCAAAAGGGCATCCACTTGATTATCTTTCAGTAATCTTAATGTAATAATTAAAATCGTAAATTCACTGATATGCACTATCAAGCAAGAGAAATGTACTGGAAATAGTCTTCCAACTCTACGTTGATTTATTACTCTCCATATGAGAGAAGGGAGGAATTTATGTATGTATAACCCTGAATCAACAAATACATTTATAGTTCATGATAACAACAGGCTCATTTAGTAAGTATTTTATCAAGCCAATCACAACTAAAACAACAATTTGAAACCAAAACTGAAACAACAAAAAAAGACAAAAGTGGAAATGAAGCTTGAAAGCTGGGTGAGGAGATCATGGATATTATAAGTTATATGACATTCGCCATTTAGTTGTGATTCGAATTGATAATGATGTTAAAATAAGGAAGAAGGTAATTAGCCATCTCTCCATACTGAAAGAAAGAAGAGTCTTTGGCTGAAATATTCAGGGAAAGGAGCAGTAAATGGTACAAGATGGTTGATAAGAGTCATTTTGTTACCACTATATGGCAAGAGCAACCTTTCTGCTCAGTAAGAAACTACTTAAAATTGCCAACAGCAGTAGTTCTGAAAATCTTACACCATATATTTTCTCCCTATTTTCAGGTCATCTCTCTTCAGTGACACAGTTTACAAAGCAGTTTTTAAAATGTGCTATCACCACTTGTATCCATGCATTTATGTAAACCAAAGTTCTAGGAAAACTGTAATACAAAGCAGAATAGAGAATTTGTCAAAACGTTGCTCAGAATCTTTGGCAGAAATTCTCTTTCTTCCAACACAGTTTTCTAAAATTTACCTGTTCAGCATTGGAAAAATAATCGGCACAGATACACTGCAGTTTTTTGTTTTTTTTATATAGGCATGTGAACATTATTTTCATACACCAATATATTGTGGAGATGAATGTAAATTTTATGTGAACACATCAAATAATTTGTTTTCTATTTATTCATTTACTTTTGGTCTAGTCCTTTCCCTTCTCCTCCTATCCAAAATCACATAGTGTCGTATACCTTTATTGTATTGGTAAAAGCTTGAAAACCTTGGCATAGTCATTGTCTAACCCTTTATGAATAAGCAAAGTGAAGCCCACTGAGGCAAAGTGACTGATCTAAGAACTTCTAAGTAGCCAGCTGCTGAGTTGGCACCACACTGCATGTTTACTTACCCACCTGAGTGTCCTATCACATCTCGAGTCTGCCTTGCTCTTGACAGGAAGAGTAACTGGTAAAGCCACATGAATTTTCAAAAAATTAAAATTAAAAAAGAGTTATTAAATAATGTGCCAAGAAGCAGAGCAAGAAAGAAATGAGATTGCTCTGAAGTTAGTCAACTGTTAAAAGTTTTGCTCTTGCCCAGCTGGTGTGGCTCAGTGGACTGAGTGTCGTCCCATGAACTGAGAGGTCCCGGTTTGATTCCCGGTGAGGGCACATGCCTGGGTTGTGGTCTCGATCCCCAGTAGGGGGCGTTCAGGAGGCAGTTGATGGATATTTCTCTCTCACATGGACATTTCTATACGTCTCTCCCTTCCTCTCTCTCTAAAAACCAAATTAAAAAAAAAGTTTTGCTCTTAAACCCACTTTAAAACTACTCAACTCTTTCAATCACAGTTGTATACCCTAGAATTAATATTACATATAGCAATGTCTGTCTGAGGTAATATTCAGCAAGCATCCTTTCTGATTGACATGTTTACTCATAAAATCTCAAGAAAATCTTGGATAAAGGAAAGTTTATATTTTTTATTAAACTCACTTTTGAACTTTCATTAAATTTGCTTTGACTTCTTCAGACCCCCAGGAAGAATTCCCAGTACTCAGTTTTAGAATTTTCAATATCACAGAAATGTTTACTCTTTAGTTATATTAACCCTTGGTTGTTGTATTGTTGTTTTCTTTTTTACTTCCCCTGACTTTCTTCTGAAGATGATAGGCAAATTGTTGACGTTCCTTTTCTAGAACGAATTGATGAGATGTCAAATATTTTGTCAATTCTTACGGTCCATTCTTTTGTTTCTCTGCTCTGCGAGGCTGATGTTTGAAATATCTAAGGAGCTGCCTTTTCTCTCATTTCTCACCTTTTCGTACCATTACTACAACAGGTGGAACCCAGTTGCTTCATTTTGGACACTCCTTACCCATGACTCTGGGCTTTTGATCCCAAGTTTCAGCCCACACCAGGGGGCTGGAAAAAAAAAATGTTTTCATAAATCTTATTGCGTACCCGAGGGAGAAAAGAAAATCTTCACAAATGTTAGAAGTGCTACAGGTGTGCGGAATCCTTCCTGGGTGGAATCTGAGGCTCGGCCAAGGAAAGTCTGTGAGAGGAGTTTGGAGTCGGGGGAGAAAGCATTCTTGTGAGTGTATACCTGTGCCTTGCACGAGGCTGAGCCAGGAGATAAGGACCCTGTCCCTGAGGAGCCAATGGAGCTATCACCTATGGCAGTCACGCAAGGAGAAAGAACAGCCAGATAGGGCATGAAAAATGCCAGTCAGCCTGAGGCTGGGGGAGCAAAAGGAAAGAAAACTGGCCCTTGGCAGTTTGTACATTGGCTGTCAGCGGTGCATGGTCTGTCCCTTCGCCCTGAAAAGCTCCAGCAGGGTGCAACGTGTCACTCCTTCCTCTGACCATCTGTGCCCTCCCCCGAAAATGCATAGCTGGACTTGTGACTCACAAGCTCTGCCAATTTCTTAGACCAACTCTCTTCCAACACTTAGCCTTTGCCACAGTGTCCATTTTCCATGCATAGACCTGGCAAGGGTGATAATGTCAGCATACACTCCTCTGAATTCTCCTTCTTTTTTTTAATCTTCTTCATTCACAGCTACATTTAAATGGTTGTCTAAAGAGGCTAAAAATTACTTGTTTCCTATGTCCCTTAAAAGGAACTAGACAATTACAACCTTGTTTCAACATTTGTCATGATTGTATCCTCTCCTTAACACCTTTACCATTTTGAAATGTAAATTAATTATCATAATTTTCAATATTAGCAATAGATGACATTACTCTGCTTATGATAATAGTGTACAAACACGCCAACAGTGAATTCAATTTGATATAATTGTCTCATGACCTGGGACATAGTATTGATCTGCATAATCCTTTAGAGAGAACAGCTGTCCTCAGTCCTAAACCAAGGTGACATTTAGCACCTACCAACCACTTTATCGACAGTCACAGAAGAGCAGCTCTAGATTGAATCAGCTGTAACTGCTGCTTCCATTTAAGACACATTGAGTTATATTGGCAAGCCACGGTGGCATGAGCTGATGCTGCCACTAAGTGCAACACCTGATATTTCAAAACCACAGGGGCTATGCCACGGGATCAGTCAATGCAACACTGCGGAGCACCTTGAAATGCTTCAGAGAAAAAACGTATTTTCAACCATAAAGAGCAATATTTGACATAATAGCAATTATTTAAGTACACCAACATTATCCATCCCATAACATTTGACTTCCAGCAACTCAAATTTAAATAGAACCATTTTAGTCCAGAATAATATTCCTATGTAGTTGATAAATAGTAATAAATTAGTTGCTGGGAGAAAATTGCTTTCTGGGTTATTAAGATAGAGAAGGTCCTTTTGGGTTAGGACTGGCCCGAGATTAATTTTTATTGACATGTATATCATACCTCTGAGCTTTAAGAAAAGAAAAAAAAAAATGAAATCAAATCAGGTCAAGCAAGTACAAACGAGAAGCTATTGCTGAGAACTGCATGAACACGTAAACCCAAATTAAACACAAGCAACTCTGAATTGCAACCCCACCTGTGAATCATGCTGAGGGAGAAAATACAGAGGGTTTATTTAGAAAGCCTTGGCAGTAGGAAAGTAGGGGGGTGGGGAGCTTCAAAATTGCTAATTTATTTTGCTAAGGAGCTCATCAAGACTAGTAAACACAGGAAGGATTTCAGACGGCCTCATAAAGTGGCTTACAATCAATTGCAAAGCTAGACATATTAGTCTAGAATCCAAGCGTTATTGCTTTTAGTCACTGAGCATTACTGAGCACAGCATGCTATAGAAAGATTGCAGGCCACCAAAACTGCTTGGCTCTAGCAGATTTTTTAGCTTTTGCAAATGACAAAAACATGCAGAGCGAGTAGCCTTCCTTTCAAGCAAGTTTCTGTTAGCTGATCACCTTAAATTGCAACTGAAAACTTGGTTGCTGAAAGAGTTTATTTTCCTCCTGATTCTCCCTGAAACTCTCCTTCATTACTTTAAATGATGTATTTCTCACCAAGCATCATATTCATACCGGAGTTCTAGCACTAAAACAAGAGTCATTTCCCTGAGGGGAAAAGAAAAGCGTACATATTGTCACTTTTTGGAAAAAAAAAAAAAAGGAAACATTAAAACACTAGCATCTGTGACTCTCAAAAGTGAAATAAAATATAAAGCTTGCTAAGGCATAAAAATACCTGTTCTCCAAATTACAGGACTTGAGCACTGCAATTTTGCTGCTGAGGCTGTTGAACATTTTAAGGAATGCTTCTAATCCCCTTTATAGCTCTGTGCTGAATGCAGAAACACTGTTCTCTGGTGAGAGAGTTATCTTAGAAGTGTTGAAAAGTATTAGTTGGCTTTTGCCCGATTATGGAGAACCTTGTGAACTTTTTTACTTATTCTCTGTTCTACCCCAAAGAGATACGCATTTTATGAGCATCAGTTGAGGGATTGCGTAAAATTCTAACCCAGATGCCCATCACCAGTGGTGAGCTGCTGAGTTCTACTTGAATTCAACTTCTTGACTTTGACTATCAAACAAATAGTCCCTGGCTAGCTCTTTAGCCTTATACCCTAAGTAAACTGCCCAGATTTTTGGTAAGCTATGTCAGCAAACCACAGTGTTAGAAGCAAAAACTAGTTCTTTGAAAACTACTCTGAAAGAGGCTGTTTTCTTATTAAAGAAGCCATGAAAGTTGTTAACTCTGATGGTCATGAGTCAAACAAGAAGCCTACCTACCTCTGATGTAATCTACTTATCTACTTTAGTCACCATTCCAAAGAAAGTATGGTAACAGAAGCAAACTCTGGCCATGGAAGTCCAGGGTCTCACTGAAGCTATTAGTGAGGGAGTGCCTAAAAAAGGGTCAGTATGAAACAAAAATCATAATCAAAATGCTTTTAGTTATTTTGGAATAATCATTTCTTTTGTTCAAGCTTCTTGAGCCTTCTTGCTTCTTTTCTAAGTATAAAAAAAATCTTCTCCATATTCACCTGAACTCGCCATATCATTCTGCATATCTCCAGTCTTGTTCTGATTTAGGAAAGTAAATCCGCGTTTCATCCTCTGTTAATATTCTGGGTGGTTTGGGCCCTGTCCTAGTTTGCGTTTCTGAAAGTAATTCTCAATTTCCTATGTTCCAACTCTGAGCCGTGCTCCAATGCAACTTCCTGTCAGGTCATGGGTGTCTCACAGTCTCTGCCTAAAGCAACTTGTCTGAAACCTGACTTAAACTTGGAAGTCTCTTTGAAGAAGGAAAATTATAAATAAATAGGTACATTCAGATAAAAAAAAATAGGAGGAATTGACAAATAAAAAGCATTTTTTTTCCTTTTAATATCAACTTTCGAAACCTAAGTAAACTTACTCAAAACACAGAAATAAACTGCCCAGAAAGACAATCTACTTCAAAATTAACTGGGGAAAAAAAAAAAAAGATTACCATTGAAGCAAAGTAAGCAGCCATCACTCACTAAAAGGGCACAGTGTGTTTTGAGTAGTCGTGGTCATCAGTGATAACATTCGTTGATTTATCCACTCATCTATTCATCCAACAGTTACCTGTTAAGAAAACCGTCTCTCATTTATTTTATTTTCACTAGCTATTTCACATATATCCAAATATAATGAGTTAAACTTAGATCTAGAACACAAAGATCTCATACTTTGTGGAGTAATTTATATGAAGACTTGAGCTGCTTTTAGTCTAAGTTTTGCCTCCTTTCTCCTACCTTTATTCTAATCATTAGGGATTCTGTAAATTTACAGTTGCAGTTACAGACCAGGAAATGAGGGGAAGATACTGGAATAAGCTTAAAGGAATGACAGTGGAAATAGATAGGATGTAGCACTCCAATGACAAATATCACAACTATGTTAAAGAAAGTAAATCAGATTTAAAAAAAAATCACCATTAACTGAATAATGCCTGGAAACCAAGTTTGTATAGCTTATGATGCTAAGATGGGCAAAGATATGGCATGTGGGTGAGAAGGATCAATTAGTAACTTGAATGATCTTCAAGCATAGAATGATGCCAAACTATTATTTGTAATTATATCGCTAAAATATTTTCACCCAACGATTCATAAGAATGTGAATAATATAAGTTTATTTGAAATACATATATTTTTTTATTCTACTTTTATATTGTGACATCTCATTCTATTCAATTTAAATTTAAGTGTTATTTGGGTGGCTCTATTCTAGCAATTTGGCAATTTACTAGGGTAATATAAGAATTTATTTTAACTAATAATTACTCACTAAAGGCTTCCTACATTAAAGTTGAGTTTTATGGAGTTTGAATTTGGACTGACATTAGCATTGCTGTTTAACAGATACAGCATTTACTATGTTCTATTATACTCATTGCCTGTGCATTAGCCCTACCATTTCCTAGGAAATGGAAAATTATTTAAAGAAATATTCACTTGGATAAAATGTATATTTATTTCATTAATAGCTTTGAGACTGAATTAAAACTATATTTTAAAATATACACAAACTTAAGGATGACTTGGCTATTTTGCAAACTGGTCTTTGGACCTCAAGAATATTCAGAATCAATTATAAAACTGGATTAGATTCAGCCTCTTTTTTAGGGCTCAGAATTTTTCTGTCTTATTTGATGTTTAGAAAAATTTAAAAACTCAGTAGGAAAAAACATTTTAAAAGAATGCTAATAATAGGATTTATTTTTATGTGTCCAAATAGAATTAGGATAATATCTGTGTAATAATAATAGTTAACACTTACTGATCATTACTATGGACAACCCTTTTATGTGATTTACATATGTTATCTTATTTAGTCTTTATTATATCACAATAAGGTCCCATTTACAATGACAGCAATGACATATAAAGGGAGGCCCGTGGTGGCTTACTCAGGATTTTACAGCCAGTTCTTTGTGCTAAAGAGAACACAATCTATTATTTGGTACAATCACACATTTTGTAAATACTAACTGTGTCTGTAGCATTTTAGATATCATTTTATTAAATATAAATATAGCACATTAAATATAAAATGTGCTATTTTAGGGTCATAGTGAACCTATATGATTCCCAAGAATCTTAAGTTTTCTATTTATAAATTTTCTGAGTTCCAATGGGCATCACATTGAAAATTAATGCTTCCAAATATCGAAAGTTATTTTTACATTAATTATAGTAAATTGAAAATAAATACAATTCATATACACTTTATTTTCAAGTGAATTTGATAGTTCTAACTATTTGAGTGGGTGGGGTAAGCAACCTCATTTTTTATTTTTTCTATGAATTCAAAGGAACTAATTAGAGTTCATTTTTCCCATATCTCCAAAAGCGTGTGTGTGTGTGTGTGTGTGTGTGTGTGTGTGTGTGAAAGAGAGAGAGAGAGACACATTGAAAATGTAAATGTCCTTGAGACAGGTATAGTTGGCTTAAAGTCCCATTAAACTAGGTGACTGTGGGTGAAGTATATTTTAATCAGAGGGACATTGACCTAAACAATATGGTCCTGGGGGTCTGGATGGCAAGATGTGAGGGGAAATCAGAAAACTGTGGTTAGGATTTGTTGCCTAAGGGAAAGGGAGTCTGTAAGTATCACTAAAAACTTTTGTGGATTTTATATCATCATCTAAGTTTAACATCGATACGAAGGGGAATTTTATATTAAAGCTTCAGGGGCATTGTGGAAACTCAAGGAAGAACAGATGTGTTTCTAGATAGCCCCAAACCAGGAACAAGGGCACTGTTATCAGCGAGGGCAGCTACTTTCTCCCTCTGGGTCTTGTTCACTCTCATTCTCGCTCTTTCCCACTCTCTGTTCTACCTCATATCTGCTCTATGCTTTTCTCTTCAATTTCACTTCACCCATCTTACATTGCAGATGGGTTTTCTCTGCTTCTGTACATTTGATAACCAAGCTAATCTAACTATCAGAATTCATTATTGGTTCAGTTAAGCTACTTAATCTTCTCTGGTTCCAATTCCAATATTCCTTGGAAAGAATGTGGTTGGTCAGCTAGAGTCTGACATATTCTACTTGTCAAGCCAGCTACAGCTGGGTTGGCACACCCTACATGGGGGTGCTAGGTACCACCCAGAGAGGGTGGGCTAACAAAATGTTTCAACTATAATTTGTCATTGAGGTTAATATCCAGCTCAAATCACAGGAATAAATAAGATACGGTAAGATTTGGGTAATTGATAGGTTAATTGTTCTAAAGACAGGGATAAAAGGTTAAGAATAAGTCCCAGATCATCATGCTGCCAAAGATAGTCAATTAGATCAGCTAGACAGAAATACAGTGTAAAATATATTTTCTCAGATTACCCTTGGAATTTATATGTCAGGAAATTTAATGACAAAATATCCATATATTGGGAAAAATGATCTTTCTAAACTTGTAGTTTATTGATATAGAATAGATGAAAGTGATTATTAGATCCAGTTTGCCTTACCTTTGCTGAACTCTCAGATTAGTGAACTTCCAGATGACCTGATGTAGCCATATTCAAAGATGACTTTCAGATTAATTTCACATCCTCTGTAATCTGTATTTTTGGTTCTAAGCCTGAGCTGGAACTCTTTCGACTGTATTTTATTTTATATCTGAATCTATGACTTTAAATAACTCCCAGTTAAGCTTTATTCTGGAAAGCATCATACTTACTCTGTAATATAGATCTTTTTTCAATGTTCATAATGGCTCTTGCTCTGACTGTTTTAGAGCTAAATTATTTTAACCCTTATAGCTAAAACAAGAAATGATGCAATTGAGTGGGGAAAAAATGATACTAAATGGTTTCACATTTCCATGCTCAGGAGCCCAGTGGAATTCTATAATTTACTGTACAATCACAAGGTAGCTGCTCTTTGCTTTTTAATCATTGAAGCTGTTTTGTTAAGAGAAATAACAACGGTTGGAGTTTTGAGCAGAATTGTTCCTTCTAGATTTTCCCAATCAATAATCAGCATCCATCCCCCTAATTATATTTAACAAACAATGCAGAGGGTAATTTAGAAAATAACACACACATACACACACACACACACACACACACACACACACACACACACTTTCTTTGAGAGGAATAAAGAATAGGAAAATACCCAATAGATTAAAGATGATTGTGATGGTAGTATGAGAACAGCATTCAGTTTCAATTTTAGAAATATTATTTGTGCAAAAGCAATGTTGGTTTTATTGAAAACTGTCAAGTTGCCAAAATTTGCCTTGTAACCTTTAGCCAACTCTTTCTCTTGTCTTTTGGGGCTCTTACTCCTACCCATCATGTACTGTGATGGCCGCATGGCTTTCCATCAATCCACTCTCAGAAAAGGGTCTAACAACCTGACATACACACTCATAACTTACTAATGTCTTAATACTTTTTCCATCCATGTACCTTTCAACAGCTGGGAAGCCTTAAACCAAACAAAGAAATTCCAGTCTTGGAATCTAATAGATACTTTAAGAAATCATTAGTATGCCCTGGCCAGTGTAGCTTGTTTGGTTGGCCATCATCCTGTGCACCAAGGGGTTGCCTGTTTGATTCCTGGTCAAGGCACAGTCGGGTTGTGGGTTCAACCCCCTGTGGGGGGTTTGCAGGAAACAATTGGTCAATGTTCTGCTCTCACATTGTTCTCTCTCTCTAAAAATCAGTAAAAATATATATCTTAAAAAAAAATCATTAGTACTTTCTCCACAAAATGTATCCCTGCCAACTTGTAACCAGTTTATAGCTGGGATAAGGTCAATCTGTCCCAGAGAATATTCTCCAAAAGGGATCACTTTTTAATAGTTGTTGAAGGTTGTGTGTTGATAGGTTGACATATAAGCTTCTAAATCTGCCATGACAATGTACCACAGTCTGGGTGGCTTCAGCAACAGACATTTATTTCCTCACAATTCTGGAAGTCCTGCCAAGGAGACAGCAGGTTTGGTTTCTTCTGAGCTCTCATTCTTTGGTTTGTAGACAGTTGCTTCTTACTGTGTCCTCACGTGGTCTTTTCTCTATGCACATGGACTCCTAGTGGCTCTCTGTGTGTCCAAGTTTTCTTTTCATACAAGGACACTAGTGCTGTTGGATTGGGACCACTTTGAGGACTCCATTTTCACATAATCACATCTTCAAAGGCCCTGTCTCCAATGACAGTCACATTTTTGAGAGTTGGCACGTATGAATTTTGAGGGGACACAATTCAGCCCAGAAGAAAAGGCCATTAAGACTATGATAAAAGACATCAGAAGAAGCAGTGTAGAAAATTTAAAATATCAGTTGGAGGGCTGTTTGCAATTTTGGAGAAGTAGCCCAGAAATTGTGTATTTATTATTTTTAGATAGCTTTTACATTTTTGTATGCTTGTTTGTGCTTATATCAGCCATGGGGGAGTCCATCAACACCAACCCTGCCCTCAGGTGCTGCACTATTCCTGAAGATAGACCCTAACTCTTACTGCTGGATATGTGACCCCTGTTAAAAGTAGCCTGTGAGAAGGGGGTCTTTCTGGCATCCTGGAGAAATCTGTATTATGCTGTTGCTCCTATAGTATCATCAATAAAAAAAAGGGATTACAGAAATGAGAAGCTGATATATTTTATATATTACATAAATGTTTTTTGAGTTGGTTGGTGTTTATTTGGGGAAATATTGCAGAAACCTGTTAAAAATAATCAGGTGTTTTCCCTCATTTACTTCCTTATTTTCTTAAGAAGGCACTTTCCTTCACTATTTCAAAACTGCTGATTGGAGAAATGCAAAGACTACTGTAAATGTAAAAAAAGAAATTATCTGGCGAATGTTGGAAGATTTTGAATTAAAAAACATTAGGGTGTACCAATATAACACCTACACCAATGCTTATCACTTTGTTGGATTTTAATACATATCTGTTGTTGAGTGAATTAGTCAGGCTGCACCCGCCTTTATTAAAGCATCCATTGCATTGTATAATAATCATGCACTCCTGGTTTGTGACCCTAACTGCACTGCACACTAGGTTCATTTCTGTATCCACAGTATATAATGCATTGATTGACACATGGCAGACGCTGAATACATATTTCTTGACCAAAAGACATAACGTGTATTTTCAACAGCAGTGCTGAAACAACTAGCCTGTGGAAGCCATAATTGCAAATAGAAAAGAGAGATTCTTGTAGCGTTGGGCCATCGCCTTTCTCACTGTGACAATGTAAGGTTTAGCCTGGGTGAAACCTAGTGAAAAAAAGAGTATATATATATGAGCAGTAATCAAAATTGCCACCAATTTCAAAAGTCTGTATGTGTATTCTCATCAATGCAAATGAATTTAAATGGCCTTTATTTTTCTAATGCCAGGGTTTCTTAAAACAGTACTAAAACTGGGAAAGTCTTGGGTAAACTGGGAATAGTTGATCATCCTACAAAAAAAGGGCTTTCCTTTTAAGGAAATATGATTATCCAGTCAGAAGGTGAAAAAAAAAACCTGAAATTCACAGAGAGAAGGCCACTGTAAATTGAGGTTATTAATGTATTTTCTCTTAAATTGTGAGGATACAATGAGGTACTATATGTAAGGAGTATAGTATACTCCCAAAAGAGCAGGTGTTAGGGTTAAAAGTGTATTACCTTTCTACAACACAACCAGTACTTGACAAGATACAGCTTTAAGACGAGAGGATATAAAGGGCTCAATTTTGTCATTTGACTTTGTGTCATCAGATAGGTAGTGAATGATCATTTTCAATAGGCAGATAATGGTTGAGGACATGGCAAGATACGAGTGAATCCTTGAGTGGATGTAGGAGAAGGGCTGTGGTGAGACGAGACTACTGCCAGGACACCAACGAAATCAAGAGGAAAGTATCAATTAGATGCTTTTAGGCATCTGGTCTGGGATGACTGCTAAGCTTATTTTATCAGGGGAGACACAGTGCAAGCTCGGGATGCATGGTGCATGTTGTATAATGTCTAGGGGATGAAGAAGTGGGCCGCTACTGGGTAGCAGTGGGGAGCAAGACCCAGTTGAAGTTACATGGTTCTTTAATGGCCTTAAGAAAAGTTTAAAACTTCAATTTCAAATTCAAATACCTGGAGGGTTTTATTTGTTACACTGGAAAAAAATATACATATTTCTTTGATGAGTCAGAAGGGACTTCAAAATACTGTGTTGTGTTTCAAGTTGATTTTTTTTAACTACCCTTACACAATGAGTTTAAAAGTTCTGGTTAATAAAGCATCTCAATTGATACCATTTTGAATAAGAGGAAGGTCAGTAAGTCAAACAGAACAGAAACAAAATCCCAACACATCATGACACGGCATGCACTCTCAAAAATATTCCTGAGATAAGCATTAATGCAAATAAGTCATTCACCAAGCACACTACATTACTTAACAGTTCTTTGGGTTCACCATTTTTCATTTTTCTCATTAAAGTGGATTACTTACTTGGCTTATTTGTAATTAAGCTTGAGTTTCTTTCGACCATTGAGTTATATATAAAATCTTTTTATCAGAATTTCTGGAATGGAAGGTGTGGGAAAAGCAGCAAAATATGGAGGAGGAAATACTACCAAATGGTAGAACGGAAGTGGCAATTTTAAACATTCTTTGTAATGAGAGATGTATCAGGATAGTTTAGAAAAAATACTTTGGAGAAATTGAGTTACTACCTAAAACCAACATTACCAGCTCATTTGCAGATGAGAAAGGTGAGCTAGGACCCTGAGCCCCCTTTCCGCACACCTGGGTTTCTGTTATACGTGTACTCAGCAATACCACTGTTGGAGGTGCTAACCCTGGGTGCACGATCAGGGATTAAATGACTCTATTTGATTTTGCTGACTGCAGGATTCATTTCAGAAAGCTCAAGACAGGGATTGGTGTGTGGGAGTTGAATGAAAAGACTTCAAAATTAAAAATAATATCCCTCTAACACTCAGAGAATGAGCCGGCAATCCGGAAAGCCTTGGCACACATCCATAATGTTTTTTCTGTATTGGGAGTAATGCAAATCATTGCTGAGTCGAATGATGTTCCTGTGAAAGCTTTTAATTTCATAAGTAAGAAAATTACCCATAATCATTGTTATTAATACATAAAAACAAACTAACATGAGCCATAGATTAACCATTGCTCTTTAATTTAACACCCTGGAGAGGAAAAGCCAGGTAATTATACTTTATCACTGAACAGTAAGCACACATTTGTCTTTCTGGGATGTCTTTGCAACAGCATGCACAATTTTCAGCTAAGAGGTCCTTTATAACACCTTGTACATTTTACAACACAATATTCTGTCCTTAGGTTGGAAATGATAGCTGCTTATTTATACTCTTCTAATTTTCAAAAGCCTGGGTGCAAAGAAGACTTCAACTGAAAGACATACGTAATTGTACTTATTTGTTTGAGGACACATAAGAAACATTCAGGATTACTTATCACAGATGTTGAAAATGTTCTGTTTATCCTATTATGTATAATCAGATTAACCTTTTCTTTTGTGCTATAATTATTACACAAAATGGCAAGGTTCATTTGGTGAGACATGATTCTCTTTAAATGAGCTCACTTATGTTCATCTTTTGATTAAAGGAGAAATAAGAAAAATGGGAGAAATTAGCACAACTTGGGCAGACAAAAACTAATTGGAATCAGGGAAAATTAGAAAGGGGCTCAAGTGATTGGCTTTGAACTTTAGATCACTCCTTGTACAGCCCCCCAACTGACACCTTCGTTTGAGCCTTAATATTTCAACCTGGATTAGAAAAATAATGTATAAGCTAGACATTTTCCTTCTCATTTTTTCCCCCAATAATTTTACAATTTCCTGGAATGATCCCCTTAAAATATGCCTGAGCATGTAACATTTCTGTTCAAAACCCTTCTATGGTTTTTTACTAACATTAAGAATTATCAGCATCTCACCTAGCAATTAGACCTACACATGGCCACTTCAAACTTTTTCAGAGGTTACAAATTGGCAGCCAGGGACAGCAGTCTTTGGCAAGCATAATTTGTTTGATCTGTGCAGTGTTTCTTAAAATGTTGAAAAGACTCATTTAAAAGATCAGAAGAGATCTTCTTTCAAAAAGGGATCTGCTCTAGCAGTGTTGCTATCCATTGCCATGGGACAATAATTATATTGCAGCTGAGGGTGGTGACCTCCTTTACTCAGGGAGCAGGCTCCTTAGTTTGCCAGACCCCCACATTCTTATCGCCTTATGCCTTATACCTGGCCTGATGTACTCATTTATTTTACCTGCCTGTTAGTTCATGGTTTGCAACCCCTAATTTTTACTATCACCCTACAAAAACCTTCTGCGCAAGCCAAATTGATCTTACCAGAAGGAGCCCTGTCTCCATGGCATTCTCTCCAGGGCTGCCCACCCAAAATCCCTTCTCTAATATATACCATCATTTTAACACCCTTTCCAATTTCTCCTGCGTCAAGAACAGTCTCCAATTCCTTCTGGCCTCAGGGATTGTGCCTGCTTTGAGCTCTCACTTTCTTTTGTATGGAGAATGTGGGTTTGAAAACAGCGAGCAGAACTCCTAATGGTCTGTGTATGGTTTAATTCCAAAAATACATTATAAGTGACTTGAGGACTGGGACAATTACATTTATTTCTTTATAAATCCCGGTGTAGCACCAAGTTATGTTAATAATAGGCATTCAATATAGATATAGACATTTTTTAGCAAAGGAACAGTAGCATAGTGGATGGTTTCTTTTCCCTTTTTTTTTTGCCTGTAGTCCCCCCACCCCCTCATGACCACCCCTCCCCTGTGCATATTAGAATCACTTGGGGAACTGAAACTACTGCCAGGGGTTCACCAGCCCAATCAGAGTCTAAAGGGATAGAATCTGAGTACCCACACATTTTTTTTTTTTTTAATCCTCACCTGAGGACATTTTTGCATTTATCTTCAGGTAGAGCTAGAAGGAGAGAGGGAGGAAGAGAGAGAGAGAAACATCGATGTGAGAGAGACACATCAACTGGTTGCCACCCACACGCCCCCAACTGGGGCCGGGGACAAGCTGCAACCGAGGTACATGCCCTTAGTAGGAACCGAACCCGGTCTCTCTGGTCTGCGGGCCAATGCTCTAACCACTGAGCAAAACTGGCCATGGCCCTACACATTTTTTTTAAATATGCTTTTATTGATTTTATATATAGACACAGAGAGTTAGAAACACTGTTGTGAGAGAGAAGCATTGATTGGCTGCCTCCTGCATGCTCCCCACTGGAGATTGAGCCCGTAACCCGGGCATGTGCCCTGACCGGGAATCGAACTGGTACCTCTCAGTTCATGGGATGACGCTCAATCCACTGAGCCACACTGGCTGGGCACCGTACATTTTTTAAGCTTCCCAGGTGATTGTAACCTGCAGTCGGGCTTGGGAAATACTGTTCTCTCTTCTTGCCTACAAATAGGATTTAGAGTGTGTACAGAGAAACCTCTTCCCAATTCCTATGGTTTGACCAGGACTTGATGGAAGAAAGGAGAGAAGAGAGTAAATCATCTCTGCAACACCCTGTGTATTTAGCACATCCTCTAGCTTAGGTGTGGATGTAGAACACCTGTATCAGAATAACTGGGTCCTGGTTAAAAGAGCAAAGTATTGAGCCCTGCCCCAGATGTTCTGAGTCAGAATTTCAGTACCAGTGGTATAGGCCCCCCCTAAACTGTGAATGTACTGGGCCAACTTGCTCTTGATTTCCCAGCATCCTGTACAGTACTCATCATTCCTTTTTTTTCTTTTTTATCCTTTGTTTAATTGTCTTAACTCCCTACTAGATAGCAAGATGTGTGAGAGCACATCCTCCTTTGATGTGTTCACCACTGTTTTTCCAGCACTATGGGGGTTCCAAACTCCACAGAGGCACTCCTTGAGTGCATAAAAAAGGATGCCACCCCCACCAAAAGTCTGAACGTGCTTGGGAATGTAGGCAAAAAGTAAGAATGTTTTCATGCAGTTACTGACCTTTAAGCATTTCTCCAGAGAAGCAGTACCTATTCTTCTCATGATTCTATGTAGTACTGTGCTACCCCTCCCCATAGTCAATGCTGCACAGCCCAGGATCACAGATGGAAACTCAACAAGGGTAGGAGCAGCATAAGCAAAAACTTGTCATGAGCATCACCATAGCAATCATCATATCATAGTATGTAAGTTATGGGTGACGCACTATCCTTCTGCTGATGAATTACAGGTTTGCCATTTAATCTTCTACTACTTCTGAATGCCATTTGTAGCCAGTTTTATGAAAATGGTGCCAATGGTTGTTTTGTAGAGGAAATTTGTAGTTCTGTAGTCTCATTGATTCTTGATATTTTTGAAGCAGGTGTGATGTTCAGGTGGTCAGAACAAGTTGACAGTCTGAGTAGTATATACATCAACATTACCAATGCAGCTTCTTAAGGGATCCAGGAAATAACCGTATATCCAAGTCCTGTATTACATTACTAGTCTTGCTACCATCTTTTATGGAAAACATTTCAATTTATTGTTTACTTTCACATTTAAATCTTTATCATTACTTCCCAATTCTCCTTCAGGTAGCCTAATTTTTTTCTTGAATAAATCTTAATCCCTATATGCATTTTAAATATAATATGAAAGCAATAAATGTTGCGTATACCACCTCTTTCCAGAACATTAAAAGAGAGAGTAAATGAGACTGAACCTAACAGCAACCTAAACCTGTGAGAGAGGAATGTTGTACCGGTTCAGTGACCCACTGTGTTTTATGATCCTTAGTTTACAAACCATTAGCTAACAGTCCAGCCAGTACACATCCATTTATTAAGCTAAAATGTGAGGGGTGACACATTTTATGCTGATTACCGTATTTACTTTTGGATCACCAAAATAAAATAGGAAAGCATAGCTAAGTTTATATGAACTATACATTTTTAATCTCGAAAGAATGGCATAATAAAAAAAATATTTTCATTTGACAGACAAAAATGAATGGATAGTGCTTTAACATGTCTGATAACCAAAAAGAAAAAAGAAACATGATCAGATTATTGATAAAATAGGCTGCCTTTTAAATAAAAAATAAAACTTGACCCAGGCCAGAAGACTACATTAATCTATTTTATTTTTTTCTAACTATAGTTCTATAACACACAAAAGATTATCATAAAATTACTTTATTATTGATTTTGTTTGAGTATTTTCTTTAATTACCTTTGCCTATTATCACATAGAAAATTATTAATTTCTGTCTTTGAAGTTATCCTGCAAATATGACAACAGTCACCCATAGCCTCTCTTAGTTGTCACTAAGCCAAGTTATACATGTTTAGTTCCTTAATCTTCCCTCATAATTGAATCTCTCCAGCTGCTTAATCATTGTAGTAGTTCCTCCAGTTTTTCTGCTAAAAAACTGTGGGGGATAATTGATGTAATATATCTTAATTGTCTTACCCTTAAAATTTTGCAATGGAAGATTGGAATGTGACGGAAGATCGGAATGATACATGGCAATATGTATGTATCATCGTATATGTGTGATGAATGCAGCTCCTGGAATCCAGAGTTCTTCTCGGTCTTCAGTTGCTCCCCACCCTTGCGACTATCAGAGTACCAAGAATGCTAAACCAAATTAATAATGTGGAGATAAAAATCATAATTAAAAGACAATATAAAAATAAGTTTAAAACAAGAACACAAGGCATATTTTATTTATGATTGCAGAATTATCTTCTCCTATCCAAGAATTCTACTGATTGAAAGTAACTTACTTAATTTATATTTTATATCATGACTATTTGATAATTTTATGTAATTATTTGATATGATTACTTAATATGCATTTGTATTTACATTTTAAATTTCAAAATACATACTATATTTGATTCTTAATTTATTTTAATGATATTGTATTTTCTACTCTAAACCTACTTTTCTTTGGTAATATTGTACTTCCTATCTTAAACCTATATTTTTCTTTTTTTAATCCTCACCCGAGGACATGCTTAGAGAGAGGAAGGGAGAGAGAGAGAGAGAGAGAGAACATCGATATGAGAGAGAAGCCACTGCCTTCCATATGCTCTCTGACTGGGAATCAAACAGCAAGCCAGGTATGTGTCCTGACTGAGAATCAAACCAGCAACCTTTCATTGCACTGAACAATGTTCAACCAACTGAGCTACTCTGGCCGAGCTAAACCCTACATTTTAATAGCATTTTGTCTTTTTTCAGGGTTTTACTGAGTCTATTAAAATTTTTAAGAGAGAAAAAGAAATTTTAAAAATTTTACCTAGAACATGTATACAAGTTGACCTTGAGTTGGGTTCTCTGATTAAAAATGTATAATATATATTGCAAAGGGCATTTGTGATTTTTAGAATTGCAAAGAATAGGCTTAGCTATAACTAAGATTTTTTCCCCAAAGGTGGAAATACAGGTAATTCAAGGAGAATTAAACACTCTATCTTATTTCAATTCACAAACCAAATTTTTATTTATAAACTGGAAGTTACTCTATTTATACTGCAAAATAAATGAGAGAATATACAGGACACATCTATTTTCCCCCCTAGAATTTGACAGCAACTGAATCACTGTAACACTGTATCACCAATTTTTACAATGCTTTCAACAGACTTTGGCCCTGAGCCTTTGTATATGATATGTTATTGAGGACCTCAATATATATTTTTAACATCATAGTGGCATTACAATTAATAAGGGGATATATATGTCTTTTTGTAATGAGAATGATGGAGGAGGTAGTCATTGTTTAAGCCAGCTGCTTTTATAATATGTGGATAAAGTCAGACAGACCTGATTCAAGTAACAGTTCCAAGAGCATGAAAATGGCAAGAGCATATCAAAAGCATGATGATGCAAAATTATAACCTCAGTTTCTGTCTCTTTAAAGTGGAGATAACAAGGCCATTTCATAAATTTTCTATGAAGATTAAGTTAATATATACAAGGAATTTATTATAGCAACTGAAGGCATTATTGCCATTATAATACTTATTATTTTTATTATTAATCATTACTAGACAATGGTACAGTGACCATTTCAAAGCAGATCAGGCATATTTTCACATTAGACTACTATACAATTTCCAAAAGGGCAGAATAAAGTTGGTCTTTTTGATGTCTCTTTTGAAGTATAGTAAATTTAATCCAGAAGGCATCATAAAAATAATTGTTATTCATCATGCACCTCTTCAAATGACAAGAACAGATATTTAACCAAAGTTAAATTAAATGGTAAATAGAACAGTTGTAGATAATTCTATTCAATAGGGATAGTGTAGCATGATAATCTTGTATGGGGACAAAGAAACTACATACAAAGAAAGAAAATTTGCATGGTGCAAACCCAGCTGTGATATATCTGTAGTTCACTGTGGACAACCTTTCCAAAATGTGGCAACATTGGCTTTAAACAATCAAACATTGTTTCTTAATTGGAGACCCTAAAGTAATGTTATGTTAGTTATTCATTCTGCTGAAAAGAGACATAAGGAATTTTTTTAAGAGCTATCAAAAGGAACATTAAAGATGACGAGTGTGTGGAACAAGATCTGTAAAAAATTACTCAACAAGAAAAATAACAGGCAGAGATGAGATGTAATCATCTGCAGGAGTATGATGATGCCCAGAAAAGAAGTAACAAGACGCTTTTCCATCCGTTGTTATATAATATCTCCTTTCCTGTTTCTGATCTTGTGAGAATTGTATCTTCATGTTCATTGTGATTTCTAAAGGCACCGCTTGTTCCCTAAAGATGTCTAAAGGAAGAGGTTGTGCTATTTTCCTTTGTTTTTCAGGAACAATCCAATGAAATTGAGCCCACATTCTGCAGTATGCAATTTTAAGGATTTCCTAACCCTGTAGACCCAGGACAAGCATTTGAAATGATTTCAAATCCTGAATCTATCACTAACCATGCAATGTAATTTCCTTGATCTATAAAATGAGGATGAAAGTTGGATTTTGGGGATGATAAATGATTTATATGCAAGAAACTCTTAGAACAGAGCTTGGCATGTCAAACACTCCAGAGAGGTTTGCACGTTTGCTGCAGCTTGGTTGGGTCGGTAGGGCAGGCTCACTTCCAGCCCCCTGTGCACAGGGTATTTTGGCCAACCTTGTTCAGTGTCCTGCCTCCTTCCCTTCCATTTACCTGGTTTCTGTCCCCCCCCCCCCCCAGGCCCAGCTTTTTCTAGTCTGAGAAGCAGGTGGTGGAGTAGTAAATCTCTCCAGAACAATGAACATTATAATATATGAGTGTGTCTTCTGCAGATGATGAAACTAAGGCTCAGAGAGGCAGAGAGGAGAGAGGGCAGTACTTGGGCTATGTAAGAATTTAGGCTTCAAGGTGGGCTTGTGCTTCACTCAACATTCTCACACTCCCCTTTCTTTTGGACAAACTGCAGAGCTTAGGCAAATAATTGTGGGCAGCCCAAGAGAATGTGAGGAAAGCAGAATGAATCTAAAATCCTAAAAGTTCAAGAGGGGACATTGATATAAATCCTCTACAATTAAATTCTTTAGGTAAGGAAAATAGATTAGGAAAGGAACAATAATGGACAAAATATAAGGCTACATCCAGTACTCCTTGGACATTTACCCACAATCTGCAAAAGCACATACAACTTGAAACCATTGATGCTCACTGGCCAAAATAGCAGGACCCATGTACCATTGAAATAGAATTAGAATGTTTTATATTTATATTTATGTAAATTTATATATTTCTATATTATTAATAGTTATTTAAAATATCAGATTTTATAACCCATCCCCTTATCTACTGTCCTGAATAACTTTGGGAGTGGTTATGCATTCAAAGAAGCTTAAAATTAATTCTCACTCTGGAGGTGCCCGATCAGTATGTGGCCCAGTGCTCTCATTTTGTAGGTGTTAGCAGAAAGCTGATGCCTGCATTCTGACTTGCCTTCACAGAATGGGGCATTGAATCAACAGATCTTTTTGAAGAGGCTGTTATAGACAAGGAAAAATGCTAATTGCTGAAGGAATAATGGGGAGTAGGTCAAAGTCCCTGCCTCTGCTTTCCAGGAGCTTAGGATTTAGTGAGCACTAGAAACACGAAAACGGCAATAAAATGTACTCTCAGGTGTTTCATCAGTGTCCGACCTGTGCAGTCGCTCAGTGCCCTGTACTTAGAAGAGCTCTTTAGTTGGTTAACTACTCTGTCATCACATACTTGGAGATTTTAATAACTTTTAAGCAAGGGGTCTTTCCTTTTCATTTTGCATTGGGCCCCAGCAAATGATGTAGTTTGCCTTTTTTACTCTAATAAGTGCTTCAGTAGGGTAAGAACACGCTGCTGTGGAAACAGGTAGGATGGACATGTAAGCCAGTCTATAGACGACTTCTCCAAAGAGACAATGACAAACTTATGCTAACGTGGTGAATAGGAATTAGTCAGGGGGAAGAGAGAATAAGAGGAAAGAGTTATAAGGAAAGGGAAAATAGTTCATGCTATGCATTGTTAGTTAATAGTTAATAGGCTCTGCATTCAGCAAGAGCATGGAGAACTCACAGATTAGTGTACTTTAATTTTACAATGAAAGGCAGAAGTGTGAGATAAAGAAGGGCACAGGTCATAGATAACACGCAAGGCATGCTATGGATACTCATTTTATCCTGAGAGGATTGCAGTTATTAAATGAGTTGAGGTGGGCCAGTGAGTTTATCTAATGTCTGTTTTAGAAAAATTACTAATTGCTCTGTACAAAAAGCAGTCAAGGGCCTAGTAAAATGGCATTTCCATTAATCTAAGCAAGGAAGGATGACTTGAACCAACAGTCTGACAGGGGAGGCAGAGAATTCAAACAATATACTGGTTGACAGAATTTCTAAAGTAAGGGGTGAGCAGTCAGGGAAAATGACCATATTGTCAGTTGGGAAACGAGTGTTTGCTGAGATATCAACTACAGGACAGAGAGTATTTTGTGCAGAAGATCATTATTTACATGTTAGAAAAGCTGAACCCAAGTTATCTATATGATATTCACGTGGAGAGATCCAGAAGCAGAAAGATAAAAGCTTCCGGAGAACAGAAGACATTCGTGGTGAGGATGGAGTTAAGGGAGGAAGTAGAAACCATGTGAGCAGAGGAGTTTGTGCAGGTGGTCTAAAAACAAAAATAAAACTAAAAGCAACCCCAAAAATACAATCAGGCATTCCAAACACTGGAATAATTAAGAGTTTCAAGCACTGTTAAGAAATCAAGTACACTCAAGGTGCCCTGGTGTATGTCCAGGCTGTGTCCTGCAGTGCAGAAAGTGGTTGACTCCTGAATATGCCTTCACTTCCGAAAGTACAGAATCCCTAGGACTGGAGTTATACCATATCATTCTGTGGGGGACCTTAGAGAACCCAACAAAATGCCTTGTGACATATATATGTGTGTGTTCACTGATTGCTCGGTTGATAGTCTTTTGTCCTAACTTGAGCAGAAAAGGGATTCTGTTTCCATCTGGTCACTAGAACAGTTCAGCCCACAACCACTGAGACAGAACCATAAATATAGTGAGTAAACTAGAAAGAGAATAAAAATATTAAGTTCCCTTATGCTCCTATATTGAATATTCATTATAAAGGTACATTTTTTCCCCCAATAAAGAAGTCATTCCTAACAATCTTATATTTTTCAGCTGCCATCTACTATGAATATAAATGGACCCGGTTAATGAATACCTGCTAGGCAATTTATTAGATGAAGTCAACAGTAACAAAGTTCTTTCAGCAATTACTATACTCTCTTCCTTAAGCCATTGGTTTTCCTAGCCTCTATTTCAGAAAGTAATTCTTTAAAAAATTTTTTTTTCCTTTATTGATTTTAGAGAGAGGAAGGGAGAGGGAGAGAGAGATAGAGACATTGATGAGAGAGACCATCGATTGGCCTCCTCCTGCATGCCCCCCACTGGGGATCAGGCCCACAACCTGGGCATGTGTCCTGACTGGGAATCAAACTGGCGACCTCTTGCTTCATGGGTTGATGCTCAACCACTGAGCCACACCAGCCGGACAGAAAGTAATTCTTTAAGTCTACCCAATATTTTAAGAAATGTCAGAACATTAATACATTGTTGTTGGCTTTTTCCTGAAGAACTTAAGTTAGATTATTTTTCTACCCAATGTGTTTCATGTGGTCCTGATGGTATAGCAGGGAGGCACCCTGGAGGAGGAGGGAACCAGGAATATGCCATTTCACTCTGCATGGTGGAAGCCACTGAATGCAGATGAACTCTGAATGAAACTGCCAGGAATCGTTTTTATTTGGTTTGATACTAAAACTTGTCTCAAGAATTTAATATTTTATATCACACTTGGACATAAATGTGATATCAGAGTTTGGTTTCAGAATTAGAGCTGTGCCAGTTTTAGGCTCAAAAATGATTATCTGCCCTGGCCAGTTTGGCTCAGTGGTGAGAGCGTCGGCTGAGGACCTAAGGTCTCAGATTTGATTCTGGTCAAGGGCATGGACCTTGGATGCAGGTTCAGTCCCTGGCCCCAGTGTCTGGAGTCATACAGGAGGCAACCAATCGATGTGTCTCTCTCACATTGATGTTTCTCTCTCGCTCTCCCTTCCACTTTATCTAAAACTCAATGAAAAAATATCCTCGGATGAGGATTAACAATAAAACATGATTATGATATTTGCAAAGATAAAGTTCTTAGCTATTGATGTCAGATACCCAAATCTCCACCACTGTTACCTAGCACAGTATTTCTTTATTTATTTGCAGTTGACTCCATTTTTACCAGATCCTCTTCCATAAAAATCCAGGTTATAAAATGAAATACAAACTAATGTTGGAAAAACATCGACTAACTTCTTTATACCTTTGATTAGATATATTAATTTATAGATGTAATTCTTTCTCTTGATTTAGTATATTTTTTTCTTGTAAAAATACAATTAATGTGAACACACAGACATTTGTACCATAATGTGGTCTAAAAAATTCAAAGGGACATAATTAATTGGAATACCAAAAAAAACAGCATGCTTGTACAAACATAGTAAAATTCAGTGTAATTATTTTCACCTAATTTATGTTCTGAATATTTAAAAGGTGAAGATGACTGAAAAAAAAAAAACTGTTTGAATTCAATGTTTTGCTTTCAAGCAAGGTATTGAAATCTATAAAGCAATTCTCGTAAAAGCATAAATCAAATGTATAAAGTTGGAAAGAAAGTAACTAAATAATAATGGCAGAAATTCCATTTTTTTCTATTGCATTACTATGTTTACCTTCTGAAAGACTTGTAGCCATTTTAAAATTAAAGTCAGCCAAGTGTTTATAAGAGTAGATAATACTATTAATCCCTTCATATTTTATAGTCATTCTAACCATCAGAAACCTTATAGAAATTTACATTTCAATCAGTGTTTTTTATACTAGAGATAGGAATGATATTTTATTTTTTTCTTTAATTAAATTTTGGTATATCATTGGTTAACAAAATTATAAAGGTTTCAGGTGTACAATTCTATAATACATCATCGGTATATTGTATTGTGTGTTCACCATCCACAGTCAAGTCTCCTTCCATCATCCTTTATCCCCTCTTTACCCAAGTGTACCTCCCCAGTGCCCCCAACCCACCTTCTCCTCTGGTAATTTACATACTGTTGCGTGTGTCTATGAGTTTCTTTCTTTCTTTTTTAAAATATGTTTTTAATGATTTTTTTTTTTTTTTTTTTTAGGGAGAGAGGAAGGGAGACAGAGATAGAAACATCAATGTGAGAGAGGAACATCAATTGGCTGCCTCCTGCACACCACCTACTGGGGATCAAGCCTGAAACCCAGGCATGTGACCTGACTGGGAGTTGAACAGGGACCTTTCAGTCCATGGGACGACACTCAGTCCACTGAGTCACACCGGCTGGGCACTTTCTTTCTTTTTTATTTTGCTTAATTCTTTTGCCTATTTCATCCAGTCCCCCAAACCCCTCCTCTCTGATAGCTGTAAGTCTGTTCTCTATATCCATGAGTCCGTTTCTATTTTGTTTGTTTATTTTTTCATTAGATTCCAAATGTAAATGAAATCATGTGGTATTTTTCTCTGACTGGCTTATTTCATTTAGAATAATACCCTCTAGGTCCATTCATGCTGTTGCAAAAGGTAACTTTTCATACTTTTTTACGACTGAGTAGTATTCCGTTGTGTAGATGTATCATATCTTTTATATCTACTCATTTACTGATGGTCATTTGGGCTGTTTCCAAATCTTGTCTATTGTAAATAGTGCTGCAATGAACATAGGCGTGATTATATTCTTTGAAATTAGTGTTTATATCTTCAGATATATTCCCAGAAGTGGAATCACTGGATCATAAGGCAGTTCCATTATTAATTTTTTTGAGAAAACTTCATACTGTTTTCCATAGTGGCTGCACCAGTCTGCATTCCCACCAGCAGTGCACAAGGGTTCCCTTTCCTCCACATCCTCATTTGTTGTTTGTTGATTTATTGATGATAGCCATTCTGACAGGTGTGAAGTGATAGCTCATTGTGGTTTTAATTTGCATTTCTCTGATGATTAGTGTCATTGAGTATCTTTTTATATGTCTATTGACCACCTGTATGTCCTTTTGGAGAAGTGTCTATTCAGGTCCTCTGCTTCTTTTTAAATTGGATTTTCTGTGTTTTTGGTGTTTAGTTTTTTTAGGTCTTTATAAATTTTGTATATTGACCTCTTATCAGCTGTATCATTGTAGAATATGTTCTCCCATTCATTGTTTTGTCTTTTTATTTTGTGGATGGTTTCCTTTGCTGTGCAAAATCTTTTTAGTCTGATATAGTCCCACTTGTTTCCCTTGCCCAAGGAGATATATCAGAAAAAAGTATTGTTACAAAAGATATCTGAAATTTTACTTCCTATATTTTTCTCTAGGATTTTTATAGTTCCGAGTCTTACAGTTGTCTTTAATCCATTTTGAATTTATTCTTGTCTGTGATGTGAGGAGGTGGTCTAGTTTTATTTTTTGGATGTATTTGTCCTGTTTTCCCAATACCATTTATTGAATAGACTATCTTTACCCTATTGTATGTTTTTGCCTCTTTTTTAAAATATTAATTTACTATAAAGATGTAGGTTTATTTCTGAGCTCTCTATTCTGCTCCATTGGTTTATATGTCTGTTTTTATGCTAGTACCATGTCATTTTGTTTACTATGGCCTTGTAGTATAGTTTGATATCAGGTAGCAAGATACCTCCATCTATGTTCTTTTTTCTCAAGATTGCTGAGTCTATTCAAGGTCTTTTGTAGTTCCATACACATTTTTAGAATATTTATTCTGGTTCTGTGAAATATGCCATTGGTATTTTGATAGGAATTTCATTGTATCTACAGGTTGCTTTGGGTAGTATGGACATTTTAACCTTTCTCCTGTATCTGCACTCACCTGGTCTTTCCATCTTCATTAGAATGGGAGGAATGCTAGTCTTACCAATGACTATAGTTCACATCCATTTCTTCCAATGTCCTCAGAGATTTTGACTTTGCTCTTTCTATGTCTCCTTTTCTCACTGGACTTGCAATGTCTGTCTAAGGACAAGTCATCCCCAATATCATCTACACATATTCTAGTTTCTTTCACTTTATTTACTTATTTTACTTTTTTAATCCTCACCTGAGGACATTTTTCCATTGATTTTCAGATGGAGTGGGAGGGAGGGAAAGAGAGAGAGAAACATTGATGTGAGAGAGACAGACCAATTGGTTGCCTCCTGCACGACCCTGACCAGGGCCAGGGATTGAACTGTAACTGAGGTATGTGTCCTTGACTGGCATCGAACCCATGACTCTTTGGTCCACAGACTGTCGCTCTAACTGCTGAGCCAAACCAGCCAGGGCTACTTTCTTTCATTTTAAAAATAATAAGGAAAATAAAAGCAATTTATTTCTTGACCTCACAAACTCTTCAGCTATCCCTAATGTCCACATCTCTTTCGTGATCAAGCTTCTTGAAAGTGTTTGTTATAATTATTGTCTCTACCTGATTCTTTTTCAAAACTCTTAAAGTTTAAAATATTATGAAATATTTCAAAAAAACTTAAAAATGGAGAATAATATTACTTATAACCATATAATCACCCACCCTCAGATTTCATTGATGTTGTTATTTTGCCGTATCTACTTTTGATCTTTATTTCAAAGGAAAATTATATTATGGATACAGTGAAATCACCCCAATTAAATCATGACTATTATCTTAAAATAGGTATGTACCATTTCTACTCTACTTTTTATATTGTATAATATTTATATCTATTCATAAACAAAATATGGTGTTCCTTATATCATTGTGTCTACATAAATCCTATTCAAGTATTCATATTGTTGCATTACGTTAACACATGGGATCTAGTTTATGTTACCTTTAATATGTTACAGAGCATGAGTATATCAAAGTTTATTCATTCTCATTGATGAACATTTAAACAGTCCAGTCTTCTCTTATATATAATCCTACAATAATCATGCCTGCTTATATTTCCTTGCTATGTGGCATTGTTTTTTCTTAGAAGGGCTATTGATGGCCAGAGGGTACAGCATCATCAGTGCACTAGGGATATTCCAACTGTTTTTCAAAGTGATTGAACCAGTTTACACTCACATCGGCAGTACCTGAATGTTCTCTTCTCCGATCCTTAACATCATGTTTTAATCAAATGTTGAGACTTTTGGTATTTTGAGGAGTATAAAATGGTCTTTGTATTTGGTATTTATTACTGCATAGCAAATTGTCCCAAAATTTAATACCTTAAAACAGCAAACATGTATCTCATACTTTCTGTGAGTCATTAATGCAGGCTTAGCTGGGTATCCCTGCCTCAGGTGCTCTCACAGGCAGCAATCAATTGCTAGTTGGGGCTGTGTTTTCATCTGAAGGCGTCCCTGGGGAAGACTTACTTCTAACCTTGCTCATAAGACTATTAGCAGTATTCAGGTTTTGTGTGTGTTATCCAGTGGGTCATGTGCAATGATCCTCACTGGCTTTTGGAAGAGACCTCCCTCAGTTCTTTGCCACAAGTATAGTGGCTACCTTTACTCAAAGCCAGCAAGGGAGTTGGAGAACATAAATACAAGGGGAGCCGTGGTCTTTTTTGTAACTTTATATCAGAAAGGTATATCTCATTACTTTTGTCATATTTTATTAATAACACCTCACTAGGTCCAGCCTACCTTCAAGAGAAGGGGGTTATACAAGAGAATGAACACCAGGAGGCAGGCATATTGAAGGCCACCTTGGAGGCTGTCTACCCCATATTTCACTGTAGGGTTGTTACATTTTTCTGATTATTCGTTGGATATCTTTTCATGTTTTGGGCCATTATGGTTTCGGTTCCGTGAACTACCTATTTATATTTTTCTTATTTTTCTATCCAGTTTTGTGTTTGTTTGCTTTACTCTCTCTACATATAATTTTTTTTCTTCTTCTTCCTGGATAATAACCTGGGTTGGTCTTATGAGCTGAAACCTATTCACTCTTTAGCCCACTTTAATTTGATGTTCTTTCCCACTCTTTCTCCCAGCCCCATTATAATAACCACTCCTGTAAAATCATCATTGATTTTTATAATGTTAAATTCAATGGATGATTTTCAACTCCTATTTTAATTGACTTGGCAGAACTTATACAGATGAGTAGTTTCATTCATTTATCTTAAACATATCTTTAGTCCACAACTTTGTCATGTATGCTATTTGTTCTCAACTTTCACGACATTACCATATATTGGTTTTTTCACCTTCCTCTGTGGCTGCTATTTGTCAGACTTTGCTGATTTTTCTGCTTCTACTTGGCCTTAAAATATTTGAATTTATCAGGATTATCCCTGACAGTCTCTCCCTGGTGATTTTATGTAGTCCTATGGATTTACATTTATCATTATGATAATCATTCTCAAATTTACATCTCCAGAAGAGTATCACCAATCTTCTGTATTATATGTTTACTTATATTTATCACAAGCCTCTAAAACTTAATTATGTCTGAAATTTTGGTCATTCTTATCACTGAGTGTATCCGTTGGTGATACCAGAAAACCAGAAATTATCTATGACACTTTGTCCCTAAAACATCAAGTTCTATGTATACTACTTACTCAGACCTCTTCTGTTTACCCATACCTCTCCTTCTCTTTAGCTTTCACTTTAACAAACCAGTTTCTTCTTTTCCTAAGGCTATTACATGGTCTCCTATTTCCATTTTGTTTATATTTCCCCACCTTTTTTAAAAAACAGAAAATCCATAGCCTTGTTAATGTAAAATAATGGCATTTTGAATGTAAAACCAATATTTTTTTTAGTTAATCCTCACCTGAGGATATTTTTTTCATTGATTTCTAGAGAGAGTAGGAGGGTGGAAGGGAGGGGAGAGAGAGATACATCGATGTGAGAGAGACACATTGATTGGTTGCCTCCCATATGCACTGTGACCAGGTACGTTCCCTTAATCAGAATCAAACTCGTGACCCTTCAGTCTGCAGGCCGATGCTCTAACCACTGAACAACCGGCCAGGGCTAACCAATTATTTTTAAAATGTAAAATAATTTGAATGTTAAAATAATGTAATAACTTTCTAAAGACTTTCTATTGAGTGAGATTTTAAGTCTTCATTGAGAGACCTCATTGACAGACATGGCACATGGTGCTTAACCAACCCAGCTTTCCTCCCTTGTCCATCCTCCGTGTTTCCTCTCTGCTGCTCTAGTCACAGTGGGTTTCTGTTTTTTGTTTTGTTTTGTTTTGGGTAAAACTTTAAACTACTTTCAGGCTAGATATTTTTGAGCCCATAATTTTGTCTGCATGAAAACAACATCCCCATTTTGCCTGACTAACTTGTACTTGTTCTTCAGATTTCAGTTGAAATATCACTTTTTTGAAAAATCATTTCTTGCTCTTCTGGCCTATATTAAATATTCTAGTGTCTGTTCCATGACATTATTTAATGTTCTTTCTTATCACATCACAAATTTAGTTATACAGTTGTTTACACTTATTTTTGTAATTGTTTGATTAACATCTGCTTAATCCAAAGACTATGGTTATATAAAAGCTAAGCTCATAACAGTAGTGTTTTTTAGATCCTAAAATATTGTGTGGCCCATAGTGGGCACTTAATTAATATTTGTTCAGTGAATTGCTGAATCTACTGATCGTTCTAGCTCCAGAGGTGTTTTTAATCCCATTGGTACAAAATTAAAGGAAACACAAAATTGAAAACTAAAATGTGAGCCATGGTCATTAAGAATACTCTGAGGGAAAGTTTCATAACCTTGCTTGTCGTCCGTTTCCTCATTATTAAATGAAGGGCTTAACCTAAATCAAGTCTAAGATCGTTTTACCTCTAAAATAAAACAATGCTAACTGCTGGCTTAGGAAGAAAGAAAAATCGATGCGCTCCCACGCAGTCCAGGAAAACTTCATGAAGAGGTTTTTGAGGACAAAAACTATCAGAGTTGGGGAAAAGGTGGAAATCAACATGGATATCCTGAGATGCGAGATGAACGAGCTGCCTGGAGGAAAAGGCTATTTTGTTTTGTCGTGACAGAGGTGATTTTCACAGAGCCATTTTCTAGGGCACCTGGAAATGAGGACATGGGTTTTGAATTGGCTTGAGTGGCCACAAAACATTGTGAGATTTGAACAGTTGTGCAACATGACTGGATTATTCACATTTTTAAAATAAAATTCTATTCAGTTTCAAAAAAAACAACACATTTATTTTTGGCTATGTGCTGGGCACTGCTAGGCACCAGGGACACAAACATGAATAAGACATATTCCTGGTCTTTGTGTACCTCAAAATAGTAGGTGACATTTTTAAAAATGGGTAATTATAATATATCACAAAAAGAATGTATTAAAGAAGAAAAGATTTACCATCAGTGAAATACAATGGTTCAAGGTTCGTAAGTATTTCCTGACGAAAGGCAGTGTCGCATGGTGGAAAGATCATGTTTCATGGGCATGTTCTTCGAAGAAGCAAGACTACTGCTAGGCATTGCAGATCATTTACAACTGGGTAACTTTACCTCTTTACATCCTCTCCCCAAGGCTTAGTTTCTTTTAATGAAAGAAAAATAAAACTTTGACGAAAGGATTGAAAGCATACATGATACAAATGCTGGAAAAACAGACCAATATTCAAATGGAAGCTGAGTATATAGTGAAACTGAATTAGTGAGAAAATGATGCAAAATTTAATCAAAGACATAAGGACGCTTGCTTCCTCATTTTTGAAAAATTAAATTTCTAACTTCTGCTGGAACAAATATACATACATCAGATGAATTTGATCGTTAAAAGCTATTTTCAGAGTCAAGCATTTTTAAGTATACAGTGTGTATTATCTCATGAAATACCCGGACAGTCCCATTAAGATAGGAACTACCATTAACCCATTTTAAACACAAGGAACTGAGACACTAACAGATTAAGTAGGTTACCCAAGGTAACCTAGCTCATTATAAATTTGAACTTAGGGACTCTGGATCATGAACATGACTTCTTAAAACTATGTTCTACAACCTCTATAAAAGATTAATGTTGGACTAAAGGTGTAATATTAGGAACAATCTATGAAAATTGTTTTTATAACTTTGATGTGGATACAAACCTCCCTAAAGCGAGAACCAAAGCCATAAAGTAAACTACAAATGCAATGTCAGAAAATTTTTAAAAGTACTATATTGTAAATGATGCTCGAAACAATAAAACAAATGTAAGAATGGGAGGAAATACTTGCAGTGCATATAGTAAAAATTATGTTAATATTATGAATATATAAAGAGTTTCCATAACTCTCAATAAAAAATATTAAAAAAGTGAAACATAAGAACAGCAATTTATAGAAAAATAAAAACTAAAGGTCCTAAAACATATTTTAAAATGCATGCTCATTCATGACAATAAAAATATAAATCAAAACAAGAAAAAATACCACTGACAGAAAGAAAATGTTGACAGTTCAGTGTTGTTAAGGGCACCAGTATACATTATTGGTATACATATACATTGCTCTATGCTTTCAGGAGGGCAAATTCTAGTATCTATCAAAATGCTTAATGTGTATTTCCTTTGATAAAGCAACTTCTTTTCTAGAAATCTGCCCAGCACGATGTAGTGTGTAGTGGTTCAAGGCTTTGCTTTCAGCAAAACCTGGATTCAGTCTCCTGCTGTTCCATTATTCTAGGTATACCCTTGAAGGAATTCCTCACTTTTATAAGCTTCAAATTACTCATTTGAAAACAATATAGCAATAGCAAAATTGCCTCACAGGATTGTTCTGTAGATTAAATTAAATCATGCATGTAAAGCAATTAATACATTTTAGGAGTTGATAAATATTAAATATTATTATTATTAATTACACTATAGATATATTTTAAGTATGAAGGAATAGCTTTATAAGAATGTTTATTGTACTATAAAAGTAATAATTTTTATTAATAGTATTTAATGTAGTTTTGAAATCACTACAGTTATTTTTGTAAAATTGTGAAGAATAAGTTTGTCCTCAGAAAACAGGGATGGACAAATGTTGCTCTATGTGAGTAAAGTAGCATGTGCAATGGATACAGATTCAGAAAATTTGTAATAGTTCATAGGCGAGCCTTCCAATTGTTATTGAGTAGATTCTTTTATTTAAAAGGATACAGTAAACACTAGAGATGAACACAAATTCATTTTTTAAAAAGTCAATTTCTCTCTCTACAGGAAAGTGTTGCATTTACATTTTAAAACATTGTATATTTTTATTTCAGAAAACATACATTTTCCCTATTTATGAGTAAGATGGTGGAATATGACCAGGCAGTAGTGTACTGTGATGACGCCAATGCACTACTAACAATGGAGAGAGAGGAATTTAAATACGTGGCAGTTAGTTCGGATGTCAGTCTGAGATGTGCCCAGTGGACTGACCAAGGTCTTGTCAATGGGCACATTCTGCTTACCATTTTTAACAGTTGGGAGAGTTTTGAGAGGTATGAACCCTAATTTTTCAAATCTCACAAAATTGCCTAGAATGAATTACATAGACGATGTAATCAAGATTTGGAATTATCTAAGGGATTTGAGGCATTAAGTTAGGATCAACCAGATATTATTTCACTAAGAGAACTGTAAATTGCTTAAAATTCAACATATTAATTTCACAATTATAGAAGTTCATATGGTGAACTATTATTATGCATCAAAATATGGTCCCAAATTGTGGTGGAACTGTATGTTTTTTAAACTTTCATATGGTTTTACCTGCTTGCCATTCCATGCAATGTTCAGATTATTGTATTCCATTTTGACACCACATTTTAAGAAAAACATCAACATACTGAAATATGTCCAGAGGATATGTGAAAATGTGTTACAGATTTAAGAGTTGAAAGAACTAGGAATGTTTCCCCCCGGTAAAAGGAAATTGAGGAGAGACATCATAGGTCTATTCAAACATCTGAAGGTTTTCCTTGCAGAATAGGAAACAGAATTGTGAGCATAGCTGAAAGCTGCAGGAAGGTGGAAGTCATTTTAGAACAGACTTTCTCACAATGAGAAATGTTCAACATTGCTGTAAACTTTTTTGGTATTAAAATCTTCATACTGGAAGTACTTCAGTAGACAGTAGGAAAACTGCCTTCACGGTTGTAGAATAAGCTTTGTTTACAGGAGAAAGTTGGATTAAATTACCTCTAAGATTTCTTTTATAAAAAGAGGCATGGTTGCCCAGCCAGTGTGGCTCAGTGGACTGAGTGTCGTCCTATGGACTGAGAGGTCCTGGTTTGATTCCAAGCAGGGCACATGCCTGGGTAATGGGCTCGATCCCCAGTAGAGGGCGTGCAGGAGGCAGCCGATCGAAGTTTATCTCTCCCATCAGTGTTTCTATCTCTCTCCTCCCTCCTCTCTCTCTGAAAAAAAAAAAAAATCAATAAAACATATTTAAAAACAAAATGAGGCATGGTACAGTGAAAAGAATAAAGGCAGAGGACTTCCACATCAATCTTACTCTTCCACTCACCCATGTTTTAAGGTGATTTAACTTACCAGTGATGTGCTAGATTGTTTGAAGGGTAGGAGAAAGTCAGTTAATGAAACCCAAAAAGTAGACTTTTACAATAACTCTGCAAAATCAGGTCTTTGCAGTAGAGTTGCGCACTGGGACTCTTCTCTTCAACTCAGGTGACAAAGGAATTCCGGAGACGGAATTCATGGTGAACACTTCTCCCACTGTTAATCTCCAGTTACATTTTTTGAGTCCTATTCATCTCCCATCAGCTATGCCCTATTTATTTGTAGTTCTTTAATAGTAACATTGTAGAGTCAGACAAAATCTCTGTGATTCAGCGTACTCTCATTTTAGTCATCTGTATGTCTTACTTTATGCATTTTCCCCTAGTCAATCCACTTAAGTTTTCTCTGTAGAACACTTTGCTGGCCTCTGGAATCCAGAAAAAAATAGATACAATATATGTACTTTAACTTCAGATTTTTTACAAACCAGATTACATGAAACTAGGTACAGAAAAAATTTTATGAGACCCAAGTATTATTATTTATTTATTTATTTATTCATTCATTTATTTAATTTATTTTTTATCCTCACCCGAGAACATTTTTTGCATTTATCTTCAGATAGAGCGGGAGGGAGAGAGGGGGGAAGAGAGAGAGAGAAACATCGATGTGAGAGAGACACATCGACTGGTTGCCACCCACACGACCCCAAATGGGCCGGGGACAAACTGCAACCGAGGTACGTGCCCTTAGCCAGAACTGAACCTGGGACTCTCTGGTCCACGGGCCGACGCTCTAACCACTGAACCAAACCGGCCAGAGCCCAAGTATTATTAATTCAGTACTTTGATCACAAAGGATTTTTCCAGTTTGATATTTTAACCTCTGTTTCAGGAAACAGAGTTTTCAAGAGCTTGTAAGCCTGGAAATAACATTGTGGAATAGATTAAATTTGAAATCTAAACACTTCCATCTGTCTCATGATGACTTACTTTTGTGAACACTCGGTTCCACCTCTACAAACCCTGAGCGTCCTTGAGCTCTCCCACTGTATTACAAATGTTATTGAGTTTATAATTACAGTTTACAGTCAGTGTTATTTTGTATTAATTTCATGTAAACTATAATTTAAAAGAAATAGCAACTTCAAAAAAAATTGTAGAGGAACTCATATATTCAGAGATCAAATTGATGGTTGCCAGCAGGGAAGGAATGGAAAGCAGAAGCAGATCAAGAAGAACAAAACTTTCAGTTGTAAAATAAATCATAGGGATATAATGTACAGCATAGAGAATAGAGTCAATAACATCATAATAGGTACATGTGGTAACAGATGGTTACTAGACTTATTGCAGTGATCCCTGTGTAAGGTATATAATGTTGAATCACTATGTTGTGCACCTGAAACTACTATAATAAAGTTTGTAAATTATAGTTAAAAATAAATTAATAAAAAGTTGCAAAAAAAAAGCCCAGCCAGTATGGCTTAGTGGTTGAACGCTGATCCATGCACCAAGAGGTCGCCAGTTCGATTCCTGGTTAAGACACATGCCCAGGTTGTGGGCCCAATCCCCAGTGAGGGGCATGCAGGAGGCAGCCAATCAATGTTCTCTCTCATCGATGTTTCTGTCTTTCTCTTCCTCTCCCTTCCTCTCTCTCTAAAATCAATTAAGAAATATATATATATATATATATATTTTTTTTTAAAAGTAAAAAAAGGGAAAATAAATGTTATGGAGTGTTTACTGTGATAAGAAGTGAAACTCTTTTTCTGCTAAAGCTGATCTCTTTACTTTCCTCAAGGAAACTTTATTGTTACTTAGTTGTATAAAGTAGAAGCTGCCTCAGATCCTGAAATACCTGAATTTTCAATGTGAGAGCTGATATTTTTAATATTTTCTGAAAGCTTTTTTGGCACCTTCTGGGTAAGATTAGGTCCTCGTTACTTATACGTTCTCACCCTATACTTTTATTCACAACAGAATTTAATTGCAACTGAATTCAGTTATCTGTTTATATCAATAATTTTTGAATATCCACTTCCTTGCATGGAATAAATATTCCTTGGGTGTAGACACTGTGTCTGTCCTGTTCAATGCAGTAAATCCAAGGCATATCCCAGTGCCTAGGACACAGAGATATAGGAGATGCTCAATGATTATTTATTGAATGGATACCGTTTCGTAGAAACAATTAGGAGATGCACTATGATAGGACTTGTATGTTTACTAGTAACATTGACATATACAACCCAGTATTTTTGCCAGATAATGTGTTTAAGGTCAGGTTTTGTAGCAGAAAAAAACTCTAGAAGAACACAATGGTGTATTCATGTGAATTAGTTTTTAATTATATAATACCCAGAAGTGCCTTATTTCTCTTTCCCACCCATCACTCTTCCAACCCCATATTTGTACCCTTAACCCCTGGCAGATCTTGCCTTGGATGAGGATCCCTTCAGCTTTCCTCTGGAAGCAAGCTCACACACCCCTCTGCAGGGCTTTGCCTGAGGGCATCTCTGCTTGGCCTTCTCCCCTTGCCTACTCGGCCTCCTGCACTCCTCAAATACTGGAATACGAGTCCTCATTCCCTGATCTTCTTCTAGTGAACTTGACCTTAGACTAACTTTTTCTCCTCCTATTTGCAATATTTTGATGCTTATCTTAAACTCAGTTGTGTTTAGATTTTCAGTAGCAATTATGAATAAAAGCATTATCTCTCAAAGATTACTTTAATTCAAAAACCCGTACACCATTAATTTTTATATCATCTCTTTAAGTCTCAAGCATTTCTACACAACATTAGATTTTGCAATATTTAGTAGAAAAGAGCCTCATCAAAGTTCATCTTCTCAAATGAAAAGGTCTCGGAACATTTTGGGGAATAAGGGCTAAGCTAACTATAGCTCATCATAACATTGCATACTAGTTTTAGTCTAATTCAAATACCTTAGAAGAGTCCAATTTTGAATAGATTTAGACAGTAATAATGTTGAAGAAGTATGAGATTGTAACACTCCAGGTGTTCCCAGCCTCAACTTAAAACGGAGTCTGACAAATGTATGAATTCGTGACAATAAGAAATTACCCATTGTGCTTAACTGGGGAACTTCACACCTAATTTCATTTGGGAACTAAGAACCAGAAGTTCTAAGGTAAGAGATTCGTTTTGTATTCCACTGCACAGGCAAGCTGTGCTTTTCACTAGGAAATATCTATTGTCGCCCTAGCCGGGTAGCTCAGTTGGTTAGAGAATCATCCTGATACACCAAGGTTGTGGGGTCGGTCCCCTGTCATGTACAAGGAGCAGCCAATGAATGCATAAATAAGTGGAACAACAAATCTCTCTTACTGCCTCTCTTCCTCTCCTCCCTTTCCCCTGCCTCTCTCTCCCTCTCTCTCTCTTACACACACACACACACACACACACACACACACTCACAAAAGAATATTGTTTTTCTCCTAAAAAAATATAGTTTTTATGTGTCTACAAAAGACTTTGCTTTGACCAGAAGAATCTTGCTGCACATCTGAAATGTAAAAGGCATACTTGCCTATCACACTGGAAGAGATATTAAAATATTTGAAGGTCTGCTTCTAATCCATCACCTCCCCAATCACCCCCACTCTTCCCCCACTCCTAACCTAGGGCAAGTGAAAGTGAGCTAAAGCTTTTGACCTGAAGTCTTAGAAAATTCTTTCTGTGATCTACCTACTAATGTTCCGCTTTATAGAGAATTTATATACATTTTAAAAATCAAGTATCCTGTTTTTCTCATATACTATTAGTATGTGAAATTAATGAATTATTTGCTCATTTATTTGTTAATTCAATAACAAATGTCCTTTGAGCATTTTCTAGGGTCCTGGGACTGTGGTAGGTGGTAGGCTAAAGTGATGATCAGATACAATGTCTGCTGTAAAGGAGCTAAAATATTAATGAGGAGGCTGACATATAAAAGCAGCACCAAGACTAAATGGGGAAAATAAAAATGCAAGCAGACCACAGATTTCTTATTATTTTATTTATTTGTTTATTTATTATTTTTTAATCCTCACCCGAGGATATTTTTCCATTTATCTTCAGCTAGAGTGTGAGGGAAGAGGAGGGGGAGAGAGAGAGAGAGAGAGAGAGAGAGAGAGAGAGAGAGAGAGAGAGAGAGAGAGAGAGAGAGAGAGAGAGAGAGAGAGAGAGAGAGAGAAAGAGAGAGAGAGAGAGAGAGAGAGAGAGAGAGAGAAAGAAAGAAAGAAAGAAAGAAAGAAAGAAAGAAAGAAAGAAAGAAAGAAAGAAAGAAAGAAAGAAAGAAAGAAAGAAAGAAAGGAGACTGATGTTAGAGAGACACATTGATTGGTTGCCTCCCGAACGACCCGGATGAGAGCTGGGGTCCGAACCAAAACCGAGGTACGTGCCCTTGACCGGAATTGAACCAGAGACTTATTGGTCCACAGGCTGATGCTCTACCATGGAGCAAAAACAGCCAGGGCTATTTTTAACTGTTGAAAGTATTACAGATGTCCCCTTTTTTCCCCCTCATTGACCCCCTCTTCCCCACTCCTACCATGCTCCTCCATAGATTTTTAAAATTTATCCATTGAAAATAGATATGTTGAGGTTACTTAAGCCAGGGGAGTGGGTCAAAACTAGATTTACAGTTGTGAGCATGCAAAACACATTTTTTAATTAGTATTTATTACTTATTGTATTATTTTCCATAGGAACAGCCTCAGTGTCGACCTAGGGGCTGGCTTCCCAGGGGACTTGAAGGGTATCTACATAAAATTATAAGTTAGAGGATGGTACAAGGATATTCCAATGGAACTAAAGACTACACAAAGAGAAAGAGAATTGAAAGGGTGTATGTATTCAGAAATAGTGAAACATTGAATGCTGATAGAGCTTAGAAATGTAGCTGAGTGACATATTCCATAAGTGGCATGAGCCTTCGAGTCTGATGATTCATTGAAATTGAGTATCATCCTTTATAGCTATCATTTCAACCACATTCTGAGTTAGGAGCTATATATATAATTTCTAATACCATAACACTTCAAGGCATGTTTTGTTTTCTCCTTTTTAGATAAGAAAATGAAAGCAGAGAGAGGTTAGTTCTTCTCTTCATCCATGCATCCATCCATGCATCCTCCCTTTCATCCATTCATTCAACAAATAGTTACTGGAATATCCCATGCACATAACAGTGAAAAGACAAAATATTCCCTGTCCTCGCAGAGCTTAGACTCTAGAGCAAAAAAAACTGATATTAAATAAGTAATTTACAAAAATTTGATGAGTCTGATGAAGATGAAGTAGATTTCTATGAATAGAAGTAGGATTCAGTAAGACATAAAACTGAGATTAAACACATGTTTATCAGATCTAAATCCTCTTATTTTTTATAACACTGTACCACTTTAGTTCCTACAAGAAGTATTTTATCCAAATGTGAGGGGCTTTCCTCTAGAAGCCCAGAAAAGATGTACCCATCTTTAGGTAGTACTGAAAAGTGCTTGTTTTTTTTACAAATATACATTCAATTTACCTTCTGTTTCTATTAAGAAATATTGTTTTCCTTTATGGAATTGATATAATATTTCCTTTAAAGTAAATATATATTAAGCAAACATAGTGACCTGATTTAGAGAAACATACCAACAATTTAATACAAGAGTAAACATGGAAATAAAGAAAATTTTAATTGAAATTTGAAAATAACTTTTGGTCATGCCAGTTCTGCAGATGCTCTGGTTTGTCCTCATTCTGGTTATTGCTTGTTTCTGATCCAGATAATGGGATCTCTAGAAATGACCCACTAAGCATTAGATAAGTACAGTATGGTAGTTCATTAAAATGTAAATTAGCTTAAGTGCTTAGGAAACATACAAGGGAATATGTAAATAATGAAAAAAAATGAGAAGCATCTCTTTCCCTTAGGAACTTGACTTTTCTAATAGTTTGAACCTTATCCATAGTCATGAATCTAGTAGGAAACACTCTCAGTGAAAAAATTAGAAGTAAAGCAAATGAGCTGAGGGCAGCAGAGTGAGACTCCAAATGACATTGAAGGATAAGAAAGCCATCAGCAAATACTATTGTATTTAATGAAGGAACTGTACTAGGTTAAATGGTTTCAGTGTTTACCCCTCATTGGATCATGGGGTACATGAATGTGTTTGTCCTCGAGTTTGTCTTCCTGGGAATGTGTAAGTCAGGGCTAGATCTGTTCAAGAGACAGAAACCCAACTACAAGTAGTTTAAGCAAAAGAGGCAAAAGAGTTTCCCCACTGGTTTCAGAAAAAAACATCTCCAGGAAGGGTTCTTATTGGGTCACATCCCCATATCTGGACTATTCCCTAAGACCAGAGATTGATTTTTCTCAGCCTGTATCATCCATGGCATAAACAGGTTGAAAGGCATTAGTAGAAGGTAACAGAGGTATATTGGCAGATTAGAAGAAAAAGTCACTTGGAGAAGTCAATATGTAAAGTATCTAAAAAGGATAGAATAGCTGGGAAGCCATGGAATTTGCCACAACGAGATAGAGCTTTAATTTTGTGGACTTGTTGTTTTGTAATCAAAGGTCCATCGTTTTCCTCACTCTGGTCTTCCCTAAGTCATTCAAGACAACATTGTTGCCTGCAAAGGGCCTGTCCTAAGTATCAGTCTTCTGGTACTTTCTACTGCATTGGCTTTGAACAAATGCCCATTCTTTTTTGAAATATATTTCTTTTTAATCCAAGATAACATTCTCAGTGGGATTTTTTTTCCTTTGATAGCCCCGTCTGGTCTCCTTTGCTAATTTTCCTTCTATCTCTTTATGGCTTAGACAATATTTCCCTTACGGGCTCTGTTTTCAATCTTCACAGTTTCTTATTCAACATTCTCTTTTACTACTAATAAAATTTAAATGAGAATCATGTCTTCCAGTCAGGATGGCAGAATAGGTAAATGATATATGCAGAACATCCCACAACCACATCAAAATTACAACTAAACTCCAGAACAACCATCATTCAGAACTGCCTAAAATCTAGCTGAACAGAAGTCCTACAGCTAAAGATATAAAGAAGAAGCTACATGGAGACTGACAGAAGAGGCTGAGATGAGGAAGAGGGTGATCCCACACTCAAATGTGGCAGAAAAAATCCGGAGGGATATCTTGGCTGTGGAGGTCCACCCTGAGTAGTAAGGGGTTCCAGCCCCACACCAGGGCTTCCCCATCCCCAGGTTCCAGTGCCAGGAAAAGAAGTCTCCATAACTTCTGGCTGTAAAAATCAGCAGGGATTTAGGCTGAGGGAGACAGAGGGCTGCTGGAGTCTCAGGTGTTCCTCTTAAAGGGCTCATGCATGGACTTACTCAAACTCACTCACTCTGAACTCCAGCACTGGGATAGCAGCCCGAAAGGCACCAGAGACATACTGGAAGTAACTGAATTGCCTAGCATCTGGACAAGGGCTAGAGGGGCAGCTTTTTCCCAGACAGAAGTACTGGCAGAGGTCATTATTTCTATTCTGAGCCCCGCCCCCCAAAGCCAGCAGGTGGGCCTGGTATCGGAGTCTCCATCAACCTGGCTATCACTGTTCACCTGCCCAGGTGATTCCCTTAGACTCCACCCAACTTGCAGGCCCACCCAAGCTGTTTCATACCAATGACCTGTCTTGGGTCATGCTTCAGACTTTCCTAAAATTTCTCAAACAAGCAGCATTTGGCTTTGGTGTCACCCATATCTTTTGCTAATTGGCTCCAGGCACTGCACTAAGAGGCAGCTGGCCTTGATTTGTATCTTGGCCTCTCTAAGGCACCTCCAAGCCCAGCACAAGTAGCAGCCATCTGCAGATCACTTTGTAGCTCATGCTGGGTGGCCCCTGGCAAAACACAGGTGGCAGCTAACCTCGGCTTGCACCTTCTGGGGGACCCCAGAGCAAACACACATGGTGGACAACTTTAGACCACATTAAAACACCATTCAACCACCTCCACAAACAACACACTCGAGAAGAGGACTCATTGGGTAGCAAAACTCCACTGAAGTAAGTCCTGCTCTGTGGAGTGGACTCTTACATAGCTGATACCCCACAGTGGTCACAGCTAGTCCTTGCAGCTGATCAGCCTGAGGGTAAATTTCTCCCATTGATGTGTGTCAACAGCACCCAAGGCTCAACTACCTGGAGTGCCCTGCTTGGGTGAATGGGGAGGCTGTGCTACTGGACCCTACACCTACTACATAAGACCACTCTACCAAGCCTGGGAGACATAGCAGCTCTACCTAATACACAGAAACAAACACAGGGAGGTTGCCAAAATGAGGAGCCAAGAAATGTATCCTAAATGAAAGAACAGAACAAAACTCTAGAAGAACTAAACAAAATGGAGACAAGCAACCCACTAGATGCAGAGTTCAAAATACTGGGTATAAGGATGCTCAATGAATTTAAAGGAAGAGTATATGAACTTAATGAGGACTTCAATGAAGAGATAGAAAACATAAAATCATAACTCAAAAACATAAAAAAGAACCAATCAGAAATGAAGAATACATTGCACATTAACCAAAATGAAATCAACAGTGGAGTAGATGAAGCAGAGAATTAAGTCAGAGACTTGGAAGATAAGGAAGCTGAAAACAATCAGAACAGCAAGAAGAATAAAGAACCCTAAAAAATGATAGCGTAAGGAACCTCTGGGAAAACTTCAAGTGTACCAACATTCACATCGGGGGGGTGCCAGAAGGAGAAAGAGGAAAAAGGGATAGAAAATCTATGTAAAACTATAGTAATAAAAAACTTCCCTAAGCTGATGAAGGAAGTAGACAAACAAGTCCAGAAAGTACAGAGTCCCAAACAAGATTAACACAAAGAGGCCCACACTAAAACATACCATAATTAAAATGCAAAAGAAGCTATCTTAAAAGCAGCAAGAGAAAAGCATTTAGTTACTTACGAGGGAGCTCCCATAAGGCTGTCAGCTGATTTCTCAACAGAAACTTTTCAGGCCAGAAGGGAGTGGCAAGAAATATTCAAAGTGATGAAAAGTAAGGAACCAAAACCAGGATTACTCTACCCAGGAAAGCTATAATTTAAAATTAATTTCACTCAATATGGAATTTAATGAACAAACTGAATACCAAGCAAAATAGAGATAGACTCATGGGTAGAGAGAAGGCAGATGGCTTTGGTAGGGAAGGGGTTGGGGGCCGTGGGTGGCGGAGGGATTGAGCAGAAAAGAAAAAGAGAGAGATAACTCATTTACATGGAAAACAGTGTGGTGATTGTGGGGGGAGAGAGGGGTGAGTGGAGGTAGAAGAGGCATAGAGGTGATAAATGGTGATGGAAAAATAAAAAGTAAATTTAAAATTGAAGGACAAGAAAAATCTAAAGGAGATCATCACTACCAGATTGGTATTCCATGAAATGTTAAAAGGTCTTCTTTAAGAAGAGGAAGGAAAAAAAAAAGATAAAAAAAATATAAACATTAAAATGACAATAAACACATATCTATCAACAATTGAATTAAAAAATAATAAATGAACAATCAGAACAGAAACAGACTCATAGATATGGAGAACATTTTGATGGTTGCCAGATGAGAGGGGCTTGGGGAGATGGCTGAAAAAGGTGAAGGAATTAAAAAGTACACATTTTTAGTTACAGAATAGTCATAGGAATATAAATTACAACATAGGTAATATAGTCAATAATATTGTAGTAACTAAATGGTATTAGATGGGTACGAGATTTATTGGGATGATCACTTAGTAAATTATATAATCTTGAATCACTGGGTAGTACACCTGAAACTAATATAATATTGTAAGTCAATTGTAATTGAAAAAAAAAATACATATTTAAAGTAAAAAAAAAGAATTGCCAATCATGTGAGGTAAGACCTGCATCTATCTTGAGAGAGTAATAAAGTAATAAAAGTGCCCAAAACTAAAAGAAAGAAACTTGCTTTGCCCCTTGTTTTCTCTGTGACCACCAGGGTCATCGAAACTATGTCATCAGTGATTCTTCCCTCTTCCTCAGTGGTCACAGCACATGATTGTAACTACAAAATGTTATCTGCTTTCTATTTTGAATCCCTCTGCCTTTGCTTTGGTACGAATCCAACCACTGACTATTTTTGTAAAGAAAGTTTTATTGGACCATAGCTACACTCATTCATTTACATATGTTCTATGGCTGCTCTCATGGTACGATGACAGAGCTCAGTAGTTGCAACAGCAAACTTGTCCCCAGAAAAGTTGGAAATATTTACTATTTAGCCCTGTATAGACACATCTTGCTAAATCCTGCTGTAGCATCAGCACCCATTATCACTCATCTGGGTGAATGCAGTCTGCAGAGGCCATTCACCCTGAGCGCCCCTTCACCTGTGCCCCAATCCATCTTCCACATCCACCACCATTTATATTTGCATATTCAGTCCTTGACATGTTACAGTCCCAGTTTAAAAACAAATAGTGACAAAACTTTGATGACTCTCCATTGCCTGGATAAAAAATGTTTAACCTCTACATCAGTTATGTGTTGCTGCATAAGAAGCTACTCTAAAACGTAGTGATTGTGTGTATTGACTAGGCAGTTCTCGTGCCATTATTACGTAGTGGCAGTTGTATGTCTGCATGCACCTGACAGGGAAGGTGAAAACTAGGATGCTGGAATGGCTGGGTCTTTCTTTCTGTGTAGTCTCTACCAGAACAGCCTGGGCTTCTTACATGAAGGCTGGATTCTAAGAGCCAAGCCCCTATCCACATTCATTTTTCAGCTCTTATATCACAGGTACTGATGACCCAATGGCTAAAGCAAGTCACATGGGCAAGCCCAGAATCAATATGGAAGGAGACTCTATACAGGATGTCAGTCTGCTCCCACTTAGCATACCTTTAAGGCTTTTTTCCAGTTACAATTTTCAATTCCATTTATGATGCATCACACTAAGCATCCCTTTTTTAAAGGCCATCAGGTCTTATTTGAACAAATTTGCTGAATATGTCATGTATTTTTCTTACATGCATGCCTTTACTCATTCTTTTTTTAAAAATCCGTTTTAATCTTTCAGTTACAGTTGACAATATTATAGCAGTTTTATGTGTGCACCCCAGTGATTAGACAATTATGTAACTTACTGTGATCATGCCAATAAATCTCTTACCCATCTGACACCATACATAGTTGTTAGGATATTATTGATTATATTACCTTTGCTGTACTTTACATCCCCATGACTGTTCTGTAACAATTTGTACTTCTTAATCCCTTCACCTTTTTCACCCAAATCCCCAACCCCCTCCCATCTGACAACCATCAAAATGTCTCTGTATCTGTGAGTCTGTTTCTGTTCTGCTTGTTCGTTTATTTTGTTTTTTGAGATTCAGTCACTGATAGATAGGTATTTATTGCCATTTTATTGTTCATGTGTTTAACCTTTTCCTTTCTTTTCTTCTTCTTTTTACAGAAGACCCTCTAACATTTCATATAATACTGGTTTGGTGGTGATGAACTTTAGCTTTTTCTTGTCTGGGAAGCTTTTTATATGTCCTTTGATTCTAAATGACAGCTTTGCTAGTTTACGTCCTCGCTTTGCTTCTTTCTTATTCCTTGAATTTCTTTCCTTTTCCCACTTTGCTCCAACATGTCGTGCCTGCCAATCCTAAGAATTCTTCAAAATACACTTCAAATCTCCCCTCCTCTCTGAGACCGGTTCTGTCTCTCTCTGCAGCTATACAGGATCTAGCTTCTCTACCAGCATGTAACACTCGTAGTTAGCAAGACAATTATCCCCTTTTTGTACATGTCTTCCCCTACCTTTTAAGGAAACTTCAGGATAGTAACTTTGTCTCAATCAATATTGTGTATGTTCAAAACTTAAAATGGCATTATCTATTTTAAGACACTTTGAACTCTGTCAGTGACTGGGGCCAGGAAGTACAGTGTGGACTAGGCACTGTGAATCACTTAATGTCCTGAAGGCAATTCAAAATTCCACTTTCTCTTGTGGAGCAATTTCTAATTATGTAGGATTTTTTTTCAAAGAGTATATAATGAATGCATGGTGGCGACAGAGAGTAGAATTCTGAACTTTATTTCAAATCATAAGAAACCATTAAAAATAAAGCCAAAGGCATTTGCACATAAAACGGAAGGGGATTATGAGCTTATTCAAACTGGGAAGAAGGTTTTATCTGTGATGTTGCCTTAGTGCTGAGAAAAATAAGGTGATTTCTTGTTAAGTAACATGGGCATTGAGAAAGCATGTTTTTTATAAGCCCAAAGTGGTCTGATCTCTCTCCCTCTCTCCCTCTCTCTCTCTTTTTTTTTGTCAAGTATAAGCAGATAGCTTCAACTCAGCAAGTAGTGTTGACTACTTTCTATTGAATGTGTGGTGATGAGACAGCTGCCCTTTCAGGCAGAGCCTGTCCTTTCCAGCTCCCACCTCCATTGTACTGGCTAGTCACTGCACCTGGCCCACTGTAGGTCATCTACTTAGCTCTTGTTAAGCATTAGAGTTAGCAAGCCCCAGAACGTTCAAATTTCATTCTGTTTTGAAAACAAACTAGTCTCGTGTGGAGGTATTGACATTAATACATTCTCTCCTGTGAAACATTCTTAGATACAGTTCCTTTACCTGTTAATCATTATTGTCTCCAGTGTTATGTGTATAGGTTATTAGAACTAGCTGAGAAGCTATTAATCTCCTTGAGAACTTTTTCCCTTTTAATGGTACCTCTTACATTTCCTCCCCATGAAAAGAAATACTTTTTTTGACCAGCTGCTTGAGTCTGATGTAAAAGTAGAATCACAGCAGAGGAAGTAAATTAGCATTTTGGCAAGAATATGTTTTTGTTTGTTGTACTGTATTTAAGGCAGTTGCTAGGCAGATTTGTGGATGATGGAGCATTCTAGGACATAATTTCAACTTTCTTCTGTTAATAGCAGGACTTGGGGCAGAAGGTAACATGCAGAATGCTGATTTAACTAAAGTAGGATGTTTTGGTTAACAAAAGATTGTTTCAGAAAAATAATACATTATAAACTGGAAAGTTATAGTGCTTTTAAAAATACAGATTTACCAGTTGCCAACAATAACATAAATAATTCCTAAATTCACCAAAAATCGCACTACTTTTGTATAGCCTTCAGTCATATCCAAGTTGAACTTATATATATCTTTAATTTTGGCTCTTGTTTCAGTTCAAATTAATTAGTTATAATTTACTGAAAAGAGAGACATATAATTGAAACAATGATGACAGGCTTTTTACTAACAATAGTGTGAATAACTGAACAGAGGCCCTTGAAATTTGGTTAATTTGAATTCTAATGGATTGTCATGCATATAGAATATAATTCATTTGAAGCAATTGCCATTCATAATAGAAACTCTTTGTGGAAATTACATATTTGAGTTAAACTACATTCAAAGCCAAGAATAAAATTTATTTAATCCATACGACAGATTTCATCAAGAATTAAATGTTTAGTCTTGAGAAATGTACATTAGAAAATGAATTATGAATGATCTTTCAAGATTGAATTTATTATTTTTGTATGTGTAACTTTACATTTCTTTTGTTCATTTACTAGACTCTGATTTCTAGAATCTTAGATACAAACATGTTGTATTGTTAATTCAGTACAATATATGTTACTTTTTAGTTAAGTAGATATAATTATTTGGGGTCTCAAAAGATTTCCTCCTAAAATCAGCAGAACTATAAAAAATTTGCTTTGTAAAGTCTCTTTAAAACGACAGTTTTACATAGAAATACCCAGCTTTAAGATCATTGTCCCAAAATGGCTTAGAAATCCCACTAATTTAGCATTAAGATTTGTAATGTTTATATAAATGGGTTTTCTGTTACATTGCATTACTTCATCTTTTTACTGAATTATATATGCTTCTAAGTTCCCCTTCTATTATGGCACCCCTCTTTGTATTTAAGTTATGTATCTAATATTGGATATATATGAGTATGGAGCATGTAGCCAGACACATAGGAGATACTCAAAAGAAAATTGTCAAACTGCAATATCCATGTAATATATACTTTATATTCATACATATGGATTAGGTAAAATTCTCATGTAAACTTTAATCACTTAGCCTGTCAATACAAAATGAACAACTTTGAAATGTAATTTAAAAACCAATATTAATAGTTAAACCTGGCGCATTAAACAATTGTACTGCTTTGTACACAGTGCAATTTGGTAATTACAGAGAGGATGAAATTATCCTTTAATTAGCAACATTTAAGTCAATACTACATGTAGAAAAAAATGCTGTTTAATTTGAAATTCATTGTTTATATGTAATATCATAACAACCTGATGATCAACTTTCTTTATTGAGATACATATGTTTAAACACTTCTCAAGAATAATTTAATGATGATTACAGTACTTTTAGACAGTGGATCAGAGATATGAAACATTTATCTCTAACGTCCAATGAGAGGTCCCTTTATACTACAGGAAAATAAACTAAGAGGTAGTTCAATTTCTTTCAACTTGAAGAACCTAGGATACGAAGGATGGTAATATCCAATTCATGTTATTCGTAAGACATCCACATGTTACAGCTAAAAACTGTTTAATTTTAATGGAGGCAACATCATGATGTGTTTAAGAGTGTGGCTTCTGAAGGTAGAATCCCTAACTTTAATTTTTGGCTCAGCTTTGTACTGTGTGTGCAACTTTATTAGTCACACAGTCACAGGACCTCTTTGTGCCTGAGTTTCTTTATTTACGAAATAGGTATACAAATTATACCTACTTCATAGGTGTTCCAGTTAATATATGTAAAATGCTCAGAACAGCTCCATGTATATGTTTCATCAAAAAAAAAGTATTCTTGTAATTCTGTATTTGTTTAAATAAGACTCATTTTTATTCTCAGAACTCTACATTTTTGCATATACAGAATTGTGCAAAAGTAGGTTTACAGTTTTGTGTCTGAAAAATACAATGATTAATAAATAATAATGCAAGAATAAACTGTGTGTATTCACAACTCTAAGCCTATTTTTGCCCCACTCTGTATTTAGAAATATATTTCCTACTAGGAAAAATAATAATTGAAGCCTAAGAACCAATGACTGTGTGACCTTGTATAAGTCATGCAATAGTCCTGATCTTTGTTTTCGCCATCTATGAAACAGCAAAGTTGGTCTACATGATTTCTGAAGGATCTTCCATCTTCAAAAAATGTGTTTCCATTGATTAATTCTGCTACATTTAAGCAGAATATTTTATAATAACAATTAACCAATAAAATTAAAATAAATAATTTATTTTGGTTCTTGACATAATAGATGATCAAAACTATGGACAGAAATGCATGCTCACATGTATTTTATTTTCTTACATTGCAGTTTCCATGAACAGGAACACCATATCATGTGGATTAATTAGGTATAAAACTGGGCCCAACAATATATTGATTTGAATAGTTGTTGGAGTTTTATGCAAATTGGTATCTTTCAATTTAGTCTGTTCTGTAAAACTCAAATATTTGTTTTATCTATAAATACAACTCTTCTTCCTAACTATTCCACCAACATATATACTTTATGGGAGTAAAATATATTGTACAAATTTGAGTTTATTTTATTTTATTTGCCATGAAAAGTCTGAAATTTAGCCATTCAAAAAAAAAATCACCAAGGAGATAAAATTTAAATAATGTGTTAAAGATGATAAATAAGTCAATTTCACTCAATAAATAAAGCCCCCTTTCCTTGCAATTTGTTGATACAAAGGATTTGATGTTTAGATTATTAATGTTGGTTATTAGTAAAGCAGGAGTAGAGCATTTCTACAAGACAGCCTTATGTTGCTGTAAAGCTATTCTAGGTTACCTCAAAGCTAGCCTCTGCACTGAAAAATTACAAAAACTATAACATTATCCACATTGAACACATCCAAAACATGTAGCCATCTTACCTCTACCCTTACTAATATGACAGCAAGACCATATGCCGTGAAGCACTTGAAGACTGAAAGAGAAGCTTCATTCAACTCTTCTAGCCTTCCATGTAGGAAGACAGAATTGAGGTAGCACTTCTATCCTTAAAAGACAATCTTAAAGAAATGATAAGTGTGTCTCTTGGAAGGAGGGGTGACACATAATGACCCCCAGGAGTATGTTAAACTTGGGAACACTTTGGTCCTGGGCTGACTAAGAACATCTTCCCCAGGCCTAGGGAACTGAGAGAGAGACACACAGTGGCAATCATGTGTTACTGTGTGCCCCAGCAGAAATGCATGCGAGCTGGAAGGAGCGAGCAGATGAGCAGGGGACACGCATGTGGCAGGTGGGGGAGTTTCTCAGGATCACTAGACCCCTCTAGGCCTGAATCTGCTCTCGAGGCCCAGGAGCAAACCCATTCCCAGCATCTCCCCAATAAATTTCCACTTTAGCTTAAGGTAGTTTGAACAGGTTTCAGTTAACCACTCAACCAAAAGAGCCCTAATTTAGGTCATATTTGTCAAGACGCTGCTCCTTTGAAATCGTAGTAACTCTGTAGCCTCTCCAAATTTTCAGCTTCTTGTAAAACTATTTACAGAGGGTCTGATTTATATATTCTATTACAAATACATAAGCAGTATGAGAAATCTTCAGGTAATAAAACATTTAGGCTTATCTACCTTTTCCCCTTTGCACCTTAATGGATCCCCCTGTCCTGCATTAAATAATTACAGGATTTTTTAATGCAAATTTCTATATTTGAATGGCTTACATTTTTAGTTGTTTTAATTCCTTCCCAAGAAGATTTTGAGTTACTTCTTTTTCATCATGCTTAGAATATTTCTGGGCAGTAGTCACAAGGCGTATTCAGCATCCAGAAACAACCCTGTAATTGTAAACTTGAGGAATATATGGCACTTTAACAACTCTAGCAAAGATTCTTGTGAGAAAGTTTTGTGGAAAGGAGCTTTACAAAGCATTATAAACCACAACTGTTGTACATTCCCAACTCCTAGCCCTCATTGGCTTCTCTGTCTTCATTTATTGACTGACTGGCAGAAGTCTCCATTAAATGCATTAGTGTCCCGAGGTAACTTAGCCGGAACCATCTGAATTTGATTCACCTGATGCCATGGAAACAGCCTGGCCATCTTGAACTTCATTCAAATTCATAATATAATCTCTGTGGTCATTCTTTTGCAAAGCTTATACACTAGAATATGTAAGTGAGGCTACCAGAATTTAAGTAAGAATTGATATGTCTGACTGGATCTGTAGACATTACAGGACATGCATTTGTGGAGTTTTACTGATGCCAAGAGCATTTTACCTGTGTTAGGAGCAGAATTCTTATTAGAAGTTGTCGCTTTCATTTCTGTGACACGTACTGATGCGATCGCTCTGGCTGGAACTTCTTTTCCGGCCATTGTGAATTGTCAATTTGGTTCAGTCTCTAGTCCCCATTGGAGGGCTTCGTCAGGACCCTGCACACGATGATCTTGAAACATGCCTGCTCATAAATCCTCTAAATTACAGCGTTGAAAAAACGGCGCAACTCTGAAATATCGCAGCAATGTCCTCCCCAAGCTGTGGATTCAATAGGTGGAATTTAAGTCTCAGAACAATAACCAATAATGGTGCTTTGGTGTGAACTTCCAATAACATTGCAAATTTATCAGATGCCTTCTGTTTACCTGAGGCAGGGCTACTGAGCCATCATGTTATAACACTGTACAATTCTGATTAAAGCCTTCTATGTTTTTTGTTATATAAATACAATACCACTGAAAATTAAAATAGAGAATGGAGAAGAGTCACCATAATATTTATTCCACCCCACAGATACTCCCGGCATTTTGTGTACAATATCCCTTAGCATATGAGGCAACTGTGGAAAGCCACCTGTCAAGAAACCCTTACATATGGCAACAGGCAGCTTTTTCTCTCTTTTTAATTTTATTTTTCCTTTATTGATTTTAGAGAGAGAGGAAGGGAGAGGGATATAGAAACATCGATGAGAGAGAACATTGATTGGCCGCCTCCTGCATGCCCCCCACTAGGGGATCAGGCCCACAGCCTGGGCATGTGCCCTGACTGGGAATCGAACCGGCAACCTCTTGGTGCATGGGTTGATGCTCAGCCACTGAACCACACTGGCTGGACAGCCTTTTCTCTTGATACAGGCTTGACAACAGAGCAGGGGGAGGCTGTGAGCTATTATGGAGTAGCAGCAAAATGACCGAGTAGGGGGTTGGAAGGTTTGGATTCTATCGGTCAGTTGTATGATCTCAGAAATATTTTTATCTGAATTTAAACTGACAATCTTAATTTAAAGGAAAGGTATTGCGCTTGATGATTTCTAAGGTTTCGTTTATTCTAGCATTCTGTGAAATGAGCGAAGTTAGCAGCTTTATAACTAGTGTTACCTCCCCTTCACTCCGCATGTGCTGTCCTCATCTGAAGCCCACTCATCACTATATCTGAGCTCAATAATGTTTGTCTGTCATCGGCTCTAATAAGGCACCAAGGAACCAAACGTACCACTGTGTTTATCCATATTCTCTCTTGACATCCATTTAGCCAGTCACATACCACACTATTCTAATAAATCTATGGTAAATAACTACTTTCTCTGCTTGTATTTCCTTCATAAAATTACCTAGCTTTATTTATGTATATGCTTCTCCAAGAAATAGCTTCCAAATTGAGTGGTTATTTTTTTCTGGAACCAAATCACTTTTAAGAAATGGAAGAGAATGTTCTCAATGGAAAGCATAAAAGAAAATTCCACAAGGAGATAGTAATCAAGAACTTTATAATGTCACTACCATGCTAAATAGGGCTTAACTTGAATAGGTGGAGAGATGTCTCCTTGGGACTCATATCTGGTAAAATTGAAGGAAGTTGTGTGTTATGATCTGATCTCTATATATTAGATATAAAATGGAAATAAAACCTGGTTGAAAATATAAGTGGGAACAGAAACCATTTTAATATTATCTGTTACTTTAAACTAGTGTATAAATATCACATATTTATAAAAAGGATTAGCTATGGGCTTGACTTTAAAACACATACAAATATTTCAATTACTTTATATACTTGAGATGTTCAAAGTATTTCAAATGTCATTTGATTAAAAATAACATTTTATTATACCACATTTTAATTACATATCTATTGTGAAAAATTATATAGACCTGTAATATGAGGTAATGCTCAGATAAATGTTTCATTTATATTAAGGTTACTATAGTTAGCAAATAAAAATCTGGACACCTTGTTACATTTGAGTTTCAAGTACATAATAGATAACATTAGTGTAAGTATTTCTCATGCAATACTTTTTTTTTTTTTTTTATCCTCACCTGATGACATTTTTGTGTTTATCTTCAGATAGAGCAAGAGGGAGAGAGGGAGGAAGAGAGAGAGAAACATCGACATGAGAGAGACACATCGACTGGTTGCCACCCACACGACCCCAACCAGGGCTGGGGATGAACTGCAACCGAGGTACATGCCCTTAGCGGGAGCTGAACCCAGGACTCTCTGGTCCCCGGGCTGACCCTCTAACTGCTGAGCCAAACCAGCCAGGGCTCATGCAATACTTTTTATAAAAATAATTTTTCTTTATTGATTTAAAGAGAGAGGAAGGTAGAGAGAAAAAGATAGAGTCATTGATGAGAGAGAACATGGATTGGTAGCCTGCATGCCCCCTGCTGGGGATCAAGCCCACAACCTGGGCCTGGGCCCTGACCCAGAGTTGAATCAGTGACCTCTTGGTGCATGGGTGAACACTCAATGACTGAGCCACACCAGCTGGGCTCTCATGCGATACTTTTAATATTAATATACTAAAAATTGTTTATCTGGGATTCAAATTTAATTAGATCTCCTGTACTATATCTGGCAATCCTTGTTATATGTTTAGAGATATTTTTTAATTTTGCTTTTATAGATTTATGCATATAAAAATCTGGGGAATTATACATTACTTTTTTTTTAGATAAGGGTCATTTTTTTTTTTTTTATCCTCACCTGAGGACATTTTTCCATAGACAGCATGGGAGGGAGAGAGAGGGGGAGAGAGAGAGAGAGAGAAACATCAGCGTGAAAGGGATACATCAAGTGGCTGCCTCCCACAAGACCCCAATCAGGGCTGGGATGAATCGCAACCGAAGTACGTGCCCTTGACCAGAACTGAACCTGCAACTCATTGGTCTTCAGGCCGACGCTCTAACCACTGAGCCAAATGGGCCAGGGCTGTACATTACCTTTGACACTGTAATTAGTAACCATACCATTGAAAAAATGGAATACCTTAAATGAAATGTAAGAAATTAAGTGAACAAAGAAACTTTGTTTTTGAGAAAGGAACTTGTAAATAATGTGTTACAAGGCTGGGAACTTTCAACTTAGCTTCTCTTTTCCATAGCAAAGTCTGGCATGGGACGTTACTATTATTTAACTGTATATTCAATGGATGTTTAAAGCACTCAGCTCTTTTTTTAAACAATTTTTTAAATTAATTTGTTTTTGTTACAGATATTTCTCCTTTTTCCCCCATTGACACCCTCCTCCCCGTCCCCCCCGCCCCATCCCCAGCCCTGTTGTCCATGTCCATTGGTCATGGATACAAGCACTCAGCTCTTAAATGTTCACACTGAAGATAGTGGGGGTAGATATCTGCATACCTAGAATTTGGGCAAACAATTAATATTCACAATAAGAAGTATTCTCTTACACTATGCATTAAAGTGGAAACAATGGGAGCTACTTAGAGAAATTAGCAATTAGTGGCAAATAGAACAATTCTGAAAGACATTGAGGATTTTGTCTTATGAATGTGGTTTTGGAATGGGCTCTTTTACAAACTGACTCACTAGATGTTTTTCTTCATCTCAGTATGTTTCCAATGAGCTTATTAGAACCTTTGAATATGCTCTCACATCAAATGTGCTTCGAGCATTTTGTTCTTATTAATTTGTAAGTCAGATGAATTTAAAGGACCACAGCAATAAAAATCCACTTTCCTTGTTTTCATCCTTGCCACTTCCCACACCAATCCTCTATATGCATGGCAGCCATAGTAATGTTTGACATATGATCTTGTCAACGCATCATTTAAAAGTCCCTGAAAGCTTTCCTTTGTTTTTAGGATAAAATGCAAATGTTTAACATGGCTTGCATCAACTGGATATACCTGCCCCTCTGGATTCATTGCTGGTACCTCTCGTATTCCTCACCATGTTCCACTCATGCTAGGCAACTCTCTGAAGAAACCAAATTCACCAGGAAACAGGCTGAGTCATATCCGTGCCCCTCTGCGCTTTAGATTGATTCTAGCATCTCAACCCCCAATCAGGGTTACAGCCATAGGTAACTGGCCAAGAGTCCAACTAAGAATGTACATGAAAATGCTCTTTACATTAGCTTTCATCCTGACAGTACATCTTGTGCGTTGACCTTCTTTATTCTTTAATGCATTTGGGTTCATCTTTGACATATATATACATATATATATATATATATATATATATATATATATATATTTTTTTTTTTTTTTTAATTTCAGATAGGTTATTTATTTTGCCTTAACCACTTATTTTGGTATTCTTAATCTTAGGTTTGTCTCTAGCTCAGTTAAATTGTGTTGTCAACTGTTTGGGGAATTCCACCTTGAGCAATGGAATCTTCCTGGTGTGTGGTCTTCCCTAAAACCGCCTTTCAGCCTGGTCCAGGCAAGTGGTCCAACTTAAGCATACATTAGAAATAAATGAATGGCTTGTTAAAACCCAGAGCTCTGGGCCCCATCCCCAGAGTTTCTAATTCCACGTGCATGGACTAGGGCCTGGGGACGTGCACTTCTCTCAAGTTCTCAGGTGATGCTAATGATACTGGTACAGGACCAGACTTTGAGAACCCCATTGGCCTAAGCAAATTCAAAACCAAGAAGTAAAGTGTGAATGGCAAATTCTCTTCTTACTGTAAAACTAGTCCACTTACCAGACCCTATTTTATTTCCTTAGATAACGAAACTCTATTAAGAGAAATGCTCTGGATATCTGAAGTAGTATTAATGCCAGAAATCGTATCTATAAAACCATTTCTCCTTTCCACGTCCGTAGCCAGCTTATTGGAACAGATGTAAATATACCTATATATGTTTTTAATATTTTCAACCTCCTCAGTTTATCTTTAAACCTAACTGATACCCATATGGAGTATGATGCCTCTGCTTCTTTGTCCTCAGATTATTCTCAGCCTCCCCCACAGACTGTCTTGACCCACTAGGCTCCTACTTGTTCTCAGGACAACTCTGCAGATAATTCTGAGATTCATTTTGCCAGCCTCTAATTGACCTGCAATTTGTGTCATGAATTGACCTAGGGAGGTGTTGCAGTTGAACATAATCCCTCTTGGAGGAATGGATTAGAAGTTTAGTCTACTCTAGCTTCTCTATTAATTAATCATGTCTGTACTCATCTGCCTACAACTACATTCCTTTGTTGTTCCTAATCCTTAGGTAATTTGATTTTCTTTGTCAAGGATTCAAAATAAGTGTGAAAAGACTGATTAAATGCAGCTAGCAGACTTGGTTAGAGCAGGAAACAGCTCCAGGACTCAAGTCCCTGATTCACTGAGCTCAGGCATGATGGGAATGGATCCAGAGAGAACGCATCCAGGAAGAGCGGACTGACGGTTTTGACATATTCCACTGTATCTGGAAGTTTCTCCTGCTCTCAGCTCCCACATCCACATTCCTCTTCTGCCAAACCTACCTTCTCACCCCTGAAATCTGGGGGAGCACATTCATTTATTCATTCTCTCACATGACAAAAATTTATTGAGCACATTCTATAGGCTAGAAATTATATTAGGAGATAGGATCTCTGCCTCAAGAAACACACACAATGAAATGGGAAATGAATATATAAGGAAATAAGATGCCAAATTTTATGAGAGACCACTGAACAGGATTAATGTAGAAATACAAAGGAGAGATTTTTTTTTTTTTCCTGAAAAGGGGAGGGGAATCAGGAAAGGATTCATGGAAAAATGATACGTAGTTATACTGTACCTTGAAAGACAGATAGTTTGCTGCTGGTACAGGGATTGGGAAAAGGGATTACTATATACAACACTGTAAAGCAAAAGCAACAGTTTTATATTTCTTTTTTTTATAGATGGGATAAGATAAATGTCTTGAGAAACAGATTATTGGATTCAATGAATGTCATGAGCTCAATCAGTGGTGGGGTTCAATCAAAAGCTCAAGCATTCTCATTGCAGGTCCAGTCTCTCTACCATTCCAAGTTGGATATTTCGTCTCAACACAAAACCGAAGATGATTTTGTTTAATTTAGAACTTGCTGGCTGCAGTTTTTTTTTTTTTTCCTGAACTGCACAATTAGCCTCACTATAAAATCTTCCAAGTGCGTGTTGAATGAAGAGGTCTTTGTTCAGAATTCCACAGATCTTTGTATTTAGGCACTTATTATTTATTTTATTTATTTTATGTAGAGGAGAAAATACAATACTTTTTATTACATTTGTTACTTAAACCTCCCTATATTTATTTCCTGAGTTCTTACTTGCATAGCTCAAATAGTAACATGAAATTCTTTTTACATTTACATTAAAAATTTTATCATTTTATTGCAAAGATTCAAAATTTTTTTCTGGGCAAAAATATGAGCTTATAAAAACCAATGATAATTAAAGATTACCATTAAGATATATATCCATGCTGATTAAAAACAAAACAAAACTGGGGAAGTTATTCTCTGTTCTAAAACACTTTAAAGTTTTCAGAGAAATGTACTTACTATGAATTTATAGGTTTACTTATAAGTGAACGAAACAATTAATAAAAGTAACATACAGAGCTTAGAAGATTGAAGTTAAGGGTCATAATATTTGTGCTTCATTTGCATAAATGACCAAGCATGTCTATTCTCATTGATAATAATTAAGCTTTGTAAAAATCATCTAAAGTTTATAAACAGGTTCACTCGAGAAGCACTGTAGCTCTTAGCCAGAGAAGACAACACCGGACTGTGGGAACAAATTAACCCCCCCCAGCTCAGTGACTTAAAACTAAAAAAGCTTTCTCCTAGTGTGACCTGCTTCCTCTATCTTATTTATAGCTATAGCGTCAGGAACACTTGGCTTCCAAGATAGCTAGGGCAGGGACGAGAGGGTGGGAAGTTTCCTTGACCATTTTTTGAAACTCTGCCACACTTCTGCCCACTAGAATGACTAAAATGAAATCTATGGTTCCAGCCCAGCTGCAAAGGAATGTGGAACGAGAAACTGGTGGGCACACAGCATTCACCCAGCTAAAGCCTTAATCTGACAATGGCACAAAATCAATACTGTTGTCGTACTCACCCCTCTTTCTACCTGGGCTCTTCTTCCCTCATCCACAACGTGTCTTCACTATTACCTGAATGCCATAACCCCCTTGAAGACTGACCAGCAATATTAATATGAAAGAGAATGGTGGGGAAGGGAAGGGAAGGAGGAGGAGAAACAACTATATAAAAATCAGAATCATCATTGCCCTTTCTTCAGATCCCCACTGTTACAATGCTGGACTGACCCCAGTCTTGCTGTATGATCATTCAATAACTGTTACCTTATGACTTTTAATCTTCTTATGGGATGGTTCTCTTCTCACTTCATGAACAAGTGAACCCATCCTTAAAGCCTTGTTCAGATTTCCCTGACTTTCGAAGCCACCCCTGGATTTGGGAGCTGAGAAGGAAATGCATTTCCCATTCTCTTGATGACATGAACTTTTTACTACTCAATTACTGCTTAGATTGTTCCACACGTTTCCAAATGTTCTCTTCACAACTGAATTATGAACATCTTGGTGGACTGTAACCTGTCCTACTTGTTGCTATATTCTGAATGCACAGCAAAGAACTCGGTATATAAAAAATGCTTGCTAAGACTTAATTTGATGAATTGATTAACTCACTGTTTTACACAAATCGTTATCTTCATATCACTTAGAACAACATTGTGTATACAACAGGCTCTCAATGAGCTTCTGCAGATGGGCTGATTCTCCTTTTAAATGCTTCAAGATAAAATAATGTCCATGGAAGAGGATGTATAGGTTGGCTCTTAAATACATTATATAAAATCAATTTTTGTTTTATAAATTGAATCTACATGTAATGAATTATATCTGTCTTCATTGTATACATTTGGTTTTCAAACACATACACACAAAATTTCAGTGCAAACAGGGAATTCTCTTCTATAGTTTGGCAGAATGAATATAAAAGCCAAGATGCAATTCCTTGGAAATCTTACCCTAATTCCTCATCCTTATTATATGCAAAAAAGGAACTAGAAGACATTTTGGGAACTTTTAGTCGACAGTACTTAGAGAATTGTGCAAATACCAGAACCAATAAAACTTAAATCAGAGTGCATTGTGTTAAGTATGTAATATGTTCGTAGAAAGTTTTTGTGTTTAAATCTTATGAGGTTACATCACTTATAGAAATTGATATGAGAATTTATAATTTCAGGCAATTTTCTTGGCCTTAAATTTCTTAATTTTTTTTTAACCAAAATATACTCAATCTTACCAAACATAAAGCTGGCTTCTAGTCATTTGTTTATATATGTATATGTGTATTCTCTTTCTATTTAGTATCCAACTCAGAGGTTGTGTGGAAAACTACTCATTCTTTGGAGAGTGTCCTAAAATCCACATGGTGGAAACATTTAAGCTTCAGTCTATAAGGACTAATCTTTAAAAACCAAATGTAGTAGACTCAGTTGATCAAATAATTTTGCTAATGAGACTTGGGGGGAAAAAAACAAAAAACATGATGCTGACTTTGCCAGGATTAAGTGTTTAGTTTCTGGAAGATTAGTTGTTTTAAATCTTATTATTTTTTTAAATTTTTAAAAACTGATTTGAGGGAGTGGGGAGGGAGAGAAAGAGGAAGGAAGGAAGAGAGAGTAAGAGAGAGAAAGAAACATCAATTTTTGTTGTTCCATTTATTTATGCATTCATTGGTTGCTTCTTGTATGTGCCCTGACTGGGGATCAAACCCACAACCTTGGCATATGGAGACAATGCTATAAACAACTGAGCTACTTAGCCAGGGCTAAATCTGATTCTCAAGCCAATAAGTCATATTCCACCTGTGCACAAATAGAAAGACTAATGAGGACAAAATAAAGTAAAAACCATGAAAAAAAAAAAAAAAAAGCCCATCTTTTCTGAAGAATTCTAATGATCTCAGGTCAGCTACTGACTCCTTTGCTATTTTCACCTGCACACTTGATCAGTAAGCATAAATCTGGGATCTATGGCTTCCCAGGCTACTGGACTAGATTTCCTCTCACGAGTCTCACTTGGAGTCCAGTCAAAGAGTCATAGAGACTTTGAAGGCCATGCAGTTCCCTGCTCTCTGCTTTCTCTATCCAAAAGAATAAATTCTCGTGAAAGTCAGAGGAGAGTCTATCCTAACCTTAAAGTCTTCCCAGAAAAGGAGCTTCCCTTCCTTGAGAGTCTACCGCAACTTTAGGCAGTCTTCAGTTTCTTATAGCTCACTCTGAATTCTCCTACTCTGAGCTTTCAAAAGACCACAGATTCATTTGAAAGGTACTCATTTCATTATCAGCTTAAACATTCTCTCTTCTCCAGATATCACATACTTTATTCTTTTGATTTCCCATTAAAGGCCATATGTTTCCCTAAATTTTTTTTAATCCTCACCTGAGGACATTTTTTTCCATTTATCTTTAGATAGAGTGGAAGGGAGGGGGGGTGGGGGGGTGGAGAGAGAGAGAGAGAGAGAGAGAGAGAGAGAGAGAGAGAGAGAGAGAGAAACATCAATGTGAGAGAGACGCATAGACTGGTTTGCCTCCCACATGACCCTGACCAGGGCCAGGGACAAATCGCAACTGAGGCACGTGCCCTTGGCCAGATGTGAACCTGCGACTCCTTGGTCTGCGGGCCAAAGCTCTAACTGCTGAGCCAAACCGGCCAGGGCTATTTCCCTAAATTTTTGTTTGTTTTTTCTCAAGTCCAGTCAAAGTCTGCACTTTCTGTTGTAATTAGTGCTATTTTTAAATGATTGTGCTGAGTGAAGGTGCCGAGTTTAATACTGATACAAATGAATGGATCAGGAGGAAATGAGTTCCAAGTGTAATTTTTCCAGGAGTGGGAAAGGAATACTGCTGCTTCTTTTTGTGACCCAGAACCATTTATCAGACAACTGGCCTGGTTCACATGGACTCTGCCCAAGGAAAAGATGTCTTTTCTATGAAAAGTAAAGTGTCCTATGTAAACATCACACTTTCTATGATTATTAAATAATATATTGGAATAGTATATTTAACACTTTCCCCAAGAATTTTAATTTAACCACTCACCACAGTAAGTAAAGACAATAATTGCTCATAGAAGGAAAGATTGTATAGGAGAAAGAACACTGATTTTAGAGTTGAAAGAACTAAGTTATAGGTCTGGAGATAAATAGATATAGGTACAGGTATATAGATATAGATGATATAGATATAGATATAGATATAGATATAGATAGATATAGATAGATACAGATGGATAGATCTATGTATATAAACAAACATTTATTGATCCCTATCATGTACAATGTACCATGAATTTTCCTAGAAATATATTTAATCTTCTAAATTTATTTTAATCTTTGCAACAGCCCTCGGAAGTAGCTGTTGTTATTACTCCCATTTTGCACACAATGAACCAAAGAAACAGAGAAATTAGATATTTTCTCAACGTCATAAAACGAATATATGTTGAAGTCAGCGGCATGACAGTATCATCTATTCATTGCCCATTCCATATCATCAAACACACCTCTGGATGACACCAGTAAAACAAGAAGTGTGAATTCAACATCTGATCCTCTTCTCTTTGGAACTTTTTATCTCAATTTTCTACCTCAATCCTTTTTGGGACAAAATACTAGAAATTTCTTTTTTCCTAGTAGACCAATTTAAAATAAGGACTAATAGCTTGCACATATTTTATATAGATATTTGGAGACCTAGATGACGGAACAAGTGATGATACCGAGGCAGCTTCTCCCACACATCTACATTTCTGAAAACGTTCTACAGTAAAATTTTCACATTCATCTCACTATAACTTAAAAAAAAAAAAAAAAAAAGAAAAAAAGTACCAGGTACTATCTATCTCATTGTCTCAAACATCTGTGCTCCTCAATTGGCCTACATGAATGGAATATGCATTACTGCTCAACTCCTCTCCCTTAGCCACCCCATTCATGCATGCCGGGGAAATACAATTTTCTGAAGTCTGTAGACTGAGGAAGGTACTTCCGTTACCTTAATTACTGCACTGATTGTAAATCAAAGTAATTTAAAGAGGGCCAGCCTCTTGCTCAGGCCATTGCAGAGGCTTGGATGAGTACTGCCACGAGTGCCACACAGATAATGTGCCGACAGTGGAAATAGACCTCTGCTTTTGCTCGGCATATTAATAATTCTCGGATGTCTACTTTTTAATTTCCCGTACATTTCAGATTGACTCCCCCTCCCCCCTTTAACAGTCTTCTTTCATCACATTTTTCTTGTCTCTTTCAATTACTTAACCCTTATGTTTGTCTTTTAAATGTGAGGTTAACATTGTTCTCGCCTCACCCTTTAATTGTATTGGCCATCAGTGCTTTTACTGCATGATTTATTTAGCTTTTATTTGGCCTGAACAAGAGTTGATTCAGTTAGGTATAAAAAGACTTGCTATAAAATGGACCTTGTCATTTTAATCTCTCTAAGAACAGTTTTATTATCTGCTATTTCATTTTGTGTTTAGCACCACTAAACCTTACTTTGTGTTCAAAGGAGCTTTGCTTATTTATCCCTCCCATATCCAGGGTGAGCTACGTGTCTGGACCTCATTCTTTATCTTCCCTTCAAGCTTTTCTCATGCATCCCTCTTATTTTTCATATCCTCCCTGATTTCTCGTTTCTAAAATAAATAGCTTGCCCAGGATTGTGCTACCCACGGAAATATCCATCTCCAAGTGATTTAAGAAAAGTCTATATATTATTTCTAGGACACTTCTATTAGGATTAAAGTCATCTTCTTATGTGGAAAATTGTCATGTAGGTCATCAGAAAAGTACTCCCCTTTTCCTTTGTGTTCAACTTTCCCCTATAAACTTCAGCTCTCAGTTCATGTGATGGGAAGTTTGTTCAGCCCCTTGCAATTTGGAAAGCACGTCCTCTAACTTTAACATAATGTAATCATCATAATGCCACTTTCAGGTTGGCAAGAATAGGCTGATATCCTTGTTTTAGGGTTGAGAAACCAGGCTCAGAAAAGTACGTAAATCATCTAGGGTCATACAACATGTAAATGGCAGAGTAGAATTCTCTTACACCTTCAATCCAGCCTTTTTTGTTTGTTTGTATGCTACATCAGCAGATTACAAAGGTTGAAATGATCTGTCACGTTGAATTAAAAACAGGTGTTTCTGGAATCCGGCTTTATATTGGAATAAAATAATTCATTATTTCAATCCAAAACAACTTTTCAAGAATAATATTGACAGTTAAAATGTAAGATTATTGAGCAGTGTTATTAATTGTTATCCCAGGGCCCCTGCAGAGGCAATCAGGACTCACAACAATCACCTGTTTCTGTTTTGCCATTTCTCACCCAGGCATATTGCTTTTCATCGTCTGGTAATATTAGAAGCTGTAACATGTGCGTGAAAAATGTTTATGGAATATAAGCCCTTATAATGTCATTTTATGGGTAGCTTCCTTGGAGATATTTAACTACTCTTGGTTTTTATAATTACAGCATTGCATTTAAGAGTTTAAAGTGAGTTTTAAAGTGTTTGGGGAACATCCTTAATTCAAAGCCTACTTTATTGTGTTTTAAAATAGATTCTACAGCCCACTAATTTAAAATACAAACTATATATCCTATAATAAAAATAAAATGAATATTCAGTGTAGTATTTAATTTTTAAAGTTAATTACTGCACATTTACACCTTTTTTTTATAACGCTTTATTATCACACTGCGTATATCAATGTTGGGGTCAACTGGAAAATCATGGGGTAAACTCCAATGGTATCTGAATGCATATTTTAAAAAATTAGATGCATTAAATCTCAGTAAAATACATTAAATGACACAATTGTTATTATATTTTTATGATGCAATTATTATTGCTGGCACTTTAAATAAATGGAATTTAAATTTTGCAGAGGATTCTAATTTTTCTCAGTAGAGAGGAAGGAAAGATAATTGAAAGTTAATGAATATAGAAAATATACACCTTCGTGCAAAGTGTTTCTAGCTATTGTTTGCCTGAGTGGGTATTTAGTAAACTAACTTCAGCTCTCTTTTTAACAAACAGTTATTGGGCATATACTGCTATGTGCCAGGCCCTAGGGATACAAAGACAAAAAAATTGATGCTCCCCACCATTAAAGAAAATCTCAAATTCTGATACAACATGGTCTGTGTAAAGAATGAGGTGTGTGAGAAATATTGTGGGAACACCAGTGCAGTACAAGGATTCATTCTGATTGCATTATCAGTGGCTTGAGGTATTTTTTGGGGGGGAAATATAGAAAGAAGGTGCCATGTTAATTGAAACTGAAGGATGAGCAGGAAGAACAAACCTAATAAAATGGAAATAAAATTAGATTTAGGTATCCCAAAGCCTGTATAAATTTATATTTTACCCCTAAGAATATTGACTCTTTTGTCACACTCACAAAAGTATGTTCCATATACTCAAAATCAAAATAATTATCTTACTACCAGATTTAGATATTTTTGTCTTAGATAAATATATCTGCATTATCCTGATCTTCAGCATCTCATCAGGGAAACAAACGAATCCTTCAGGAATCTCAGTTCTCTATCAGCAGAAGGGAATATGGGGACTGGGGTATGAATATCTCTTTAATTTTCTCTTTTTTGTTATTGATGCTGTGAAGTCCAAGTAAATTACTGCAGGTGATTATAGTTATTAGTTTACTATTCACTTTGTTTTCAAGCTTCTGTTGCTAAATCATCATTTCCAAGGCAAATACTTCCATGTGAGTTTCCAGGGTTGGGAACCATGGCTGCATTTCCTTTTCCTTGTCACATACACCTGCCCCTTGTGCTTATAAGGCAAGTCTTAGAATATAAACAAAAGGGTGGGTGGATTCTGTAGAACACAATGTGTGCCTGTTAAATGTTTTAGTATTTACTTTCTTAGATCTTTACCACAGCAGTCAGGCAGAAAGAGGATTTTCTGTAAAAATCCTGAAGGGATTCTTAAATTGTTATCCAATAAAGATAACAAAAGAATTAGTTAAGAATGAACACCCATAATTAACTGAGACAAAGTAATATATATATAAATATATATATATATATTTTAAGATATATATATATATATATCTTAAAATTATATTTAACAATCAAAAATAGATGTAGAAGATTTAGAAGACTGTTCACTATGATTCTAGTATAAGGATTCCCAGTCAGTTAAGAACCCATAACCCATGAAAAACTTGCCTCAATATGGCTACCACAGAGTCTCAATTTTGATCCAGGCTGGATTCTTGCTCCTGTGGTGTTCTCCTACATCCACTGATGTTGTCCTGTGTCCAGTATTAGTACTATCCCATTATTATCTAATGCGTGCCTTAAATATGTTTTATATTTTTAATTAACTATATCACATAAGCCTTCAAATCGCTTGCCGGTGCTTACCCACGAGCCCAGGAGCGAGTCCTCTGTCTCAGACTGCATGCCACTCTCCGTCTTCCTATGACCTTCTACTCCAGTGCGTTGCCCGAAATTCCATTTAGTAACATTCTATTGTGGTCTAAACTGACCATGGCTTACCCCTCATCCACTAAACAGAAGTTTTTACACTCTGACATTTTCATGGGTATCACCATTAAGCATGCACCTGGTGGTATTAGAATCGTATGGTTTCTCTTTCCATCCATTTAATGCTCTCTGTTTGTGAGCACCAAAGAAGTTGATGAGTATCAGACTTACTTTACACCGTGATACAGGGAAGAACAGACCAGGAAGTAGATTCCTGACAAATATAAATGGAAAATGTATTCACCAAACTCTCATTATCAATCATATGCTCATGTCCTTAATTTTCAATGTATAGAAAAGAGAGACTCTCTGACCTGGCAATATCCTTTGCACAAGAGTCATAGTAGACACTTTGCTGGCCTAGTGACTTTATCTTTTTTCATTCACCCAGGTTCCTTTCCCTATAATAATATGTCTGCTCAAATAGCTCATCTTAATTACCATACTCTTTTTCTTTCCTCAGAAAACTACAATCTAAGAGTTGACATAGTTTTATGCAAGAAATGTGCTTTTATTGATGTTACTGAACTCAAGAAGTTCACCACTTAGAGTATTCTATTAAAAAATGAGACTTGGCTGTCGCAAAGTGATTTTATTTACTTGAAGCAAGTAAAGGACAGTCATAGCTTTAGGTAAAAGAATTAACCTCCATCCTTTACCCACACTATAATAAGGCATTAAATAAAAATGTATCCTACACCTAAATGCAAGAAATAAAATTATAATACTTTTAGAGAAACAAAGCAGAAAATATTTGTGACCATTGAATAAGCAAAAATTTGTTAGGATACAGGTCTATAGACTACAATAGAAAATAAATGATAAAATTAGCAATGTGAAAATGAAAACTGTTCTTCAATAGACACTATTAAGGTTTGAAAAGAGAGACAACAGAGTGGGAGAAAATATGTTCAAATTCATTTTTGGTAAATAACTTCTACTTATATAATTAAACATTAAAAGTCAATAATACAAAAAAAAAGATGCAGTGAAAAAAGGTTTGAACAGCATAACATCAAAGAAGATATATGAACGGCCAACAAGCATGAAAAAGATGCTCAAAAATTCAGTTGTCAGTAAAAGGCAAAATGACAATAATGTGTCAGTACACATCCATTAGAATGGTCAAAACATATAAATAAATAACACCCTGACAATTTCAAGTTCATAATCGGAACAATAGAAAACATTAGGCCAGGCTACCACTCTGATGTCACCTGGGCATCCCTATGTCCACTCCCCATGTGGGAGGTGGGCCTGTTCCCAGCAGCAGCAGGTGAGAATGGGTCAGAAGTTAGGCTGGTCATGTTCATACCCCAGGTCAAGGCTGGCTGGGTGGACGTGGAGTAGGCAGCGGTGCCCTTCTGCCCAAGGTTTATCCTGAGCCCTGGAAATGAATCCCGTTTCACCTGGGTGGAGGTCTGTGCAGACACAGGTTTGCACCTGACCTGGAAACAGAAGGTCCGGTGGGCAGAATTGGCAGCCGCTAAGGCTGAGCAGGGCTGTGATGCCTCCGGACTGGCTACTGGTCACTGTCATTACAGAGCTCCACCCAGGGGATCAATGAGGAGCAAGTCAACAGAAACACCCACTCCGTCTCCCTGAGTGAGGGGCAGATGTGATATACCACCAAGTAAAGCCAGCACAGGCTCCAGATGCATGTAGACACTGAGGGTTCTCCGGAACCGGGGCCCAGGTGTGGCCAGGAAATGCCTCCTGCCGAGATGCCGCCTGGACCTCTCCCCAGGATCCAGCCCAGAGTTGACATGCAGCTTAGCATTTGAGGCTCCCACCTGGACTATGTCCACCTTCACCTGACTGAGCCAGAGGACCCGGATTGCACAGAGGCAGCGCCTGAGACCCCAGCTCATACACCAGAGCCGGCCCCATACCCCCCGAGCAGCAAGGTGAAGGTGCCGAAGCCAATGCAGAAGTAAAGGCTGCTCTAGAACCAGAAAGTGTCCCACTGCCAACTCTCCTGCCACCTCCAGAATCATTCTAGCAGCCTATTCCAACATCCATTCCGCCTGCGGATCAGGAGCAAGGGCCCGATGTGGAGCAGTTCCTGCAGGAGACCTTGAGTTGGAACAGGACCTGTCAGGAAGCCCAGAGAAAACGTGCCTGGATCTGCCCTTGCAGTGGATCACGCGAGAACTCGAAGATGGCACTGGAACCAGCAGGCCTGAAGGGATAGCCATCACCGGCACCCGCACCGGCGCCTGCAGGAAAGCCTGAGTGGGTATTGGGTAAACCACCCCTGAAGACTGAACCACACCTGCACCTCCCCCAGCTCCTGCAGAGAATCCTGAGCTGGTACTGGACATACCACCCATGAAAAACAAGTTGGCTCTGGAACCCTACTCATTTCTAGATATTGTGCCTGTTCTTCCACCTGCTCCCCCACCAGGTCCTTCTTTCTTTCTTTCTTTTTATTTTTAGCTTTCTCTTTCTGTTCTTGTATATATTTTTTTGTTTTGCATTTTATAGTTTTAAATAAATATGATAAAATTTAAGTTTTTGTTTTATAAAATGACACTCCACATCAGGTGTCAGCAGGGATATGCAAATTAGTACAGTAAGGAAATGTCACTGAACACTTAGACTGGCCAACACCCACAACACTGACACCTCCAAACGCTGATGAGGGTGTGAAGGAACAGGCGCTCTCGTCATTGCTGGTGGGAGTGCAGAATGGCGTCTCCACTTTGTAACACAACTGGGCAGTGTTTTATGAAACTTAACATACTCTTTTTTTATTTATTCCCACCGAGGACATTTTTCCATTTTTTGTTCAGATAGAGTGGGAGGGAGAGAGAGGAAAAGAGAGAGAGAAATATCGACATGAAAGGGACACATCAAGTGGTTGCCACCCACACGACCCCAAACAAGGCCGGGGACAAACTGCAATCGACGTACATGCCCTTAGCGGAAACCGAACCCGGGTCTCTCTGAACCTCTAACTGCTGAGCCAAACCAGCCAGGGCTTAACGTACTCTTAAAGTGTAATCCAGCAACTTTCACAAAGGACTTGAAAACTTGTGTCTATTAAAAACCTGTACACAGCCCTGGCCAGTTTGGCTCAGCGGTTAGAGCGTCGGCCTGCGGTCCAGAGAGACCCGGGTTCAGTTCCCGCTAAGGGCATGTACTTCGGTTGCAGTTTGTCCCCGGCCCTGGTTGGTCGTGCGGATGGCAGCCACTCCATGTGTCCCTTTCACGTGGATGTTTCTCTCTCTCTCTCTCTTCCTCTCCCTCCCTCCCACTCTATCTGGACAAAAAAATGGAAAAATGTCCTCAGGTGAGGATAAAAAAATAAATAAAAAAAAATAAAAACCTGTACACAGATGTTTATAGCAGCTTTATATAAAAATCATTAAAACTTGAAAATGACCAAGAAGTGTTCAATAGGATAATTGATAAACAACAAAATATTATTCAATATTAGAAAGAAATGTTACAAGCTATGAAAACACATCGAGGAACCAAAAATGCATTTTACTAAGTGAAAGAAGCCAATTTGAAAAGGCTGCAGACTATATGATTCCAACTACACGAAATTCCGAAAAAGGCAAAACTGTGGAGGGTGAAAAAAAAAGATCAGTGGTGGCCAAGGGGTACGGAGCACAGAGGATTTTTAGAGCAGTGAAAATACTCTGGATGACACCACAGTGATGGCACATGTCCCCCACAGAATGTACAACACCACGAGGGAACTGTAACTCAGACTATAGACTTCGGGTGATTATCAGGCCCATGTAGGCTCAGCGACTGGAACACATGTACCACTCTGGTGAGGAAGGCTGGTGATGGGAGAGACTATGCACATGTGGGGGCAGGGGAGTCATGAACAGTCTTTGTACCTTCCCCTCAATTTTGATGTGAACCTAAAACTGCTTTGAAAAATGTCAATAAGAAAAGAAAAAGGGGTACTGAACAGACACTGTAGCATGTTCAGTCACCAGGTGCACCCTTTGGCATATGGAGAAACTTAGTCTCAGAGACTAAATACCAAGTGCACACATAATCTACTTGACCTTCAAACTCTGTTATATGGCCAACCACACCGGTGAAAAGCTTAAAATAAGGGCTACTGTGGCTCTCCCTTGATTTAGGCCTTTGCTGTGTCGAAGGAAAGCCTTGCATTCAGTGAAAATCTGAGTCAAAACCCCTATTTTTGGCATAATCTTACATCAGAAAATTGAAGCTGCATTTGGTACTAAAATATGACTTCCAGAAATGGCATTTTTAAAAACAGTGAAATGTGAAATTGACCTTGAGACATAATTTTTATTTCTCCTTTCCTGTGCGCAGACTTTTCAAATGACTTAAAAAAAGGCTAAAAGGTTTTATGTAAATGAATGCTACTTCAGACACAATCGCAATGAACATTAATTGGAATAAAATTAAGATGAGGGTTTAAACGCTCCAGAAAGAGAGAGGGGCAGGTAGGGATGTGGTTCTTTACAGGTCTTGATGAGGCACGTCCTGGGATTCATGCAGGGTCATCGACAGCCAAGCAAAGCCCAGCTGGCCCAAGTCAGGTCAACACTACAGGTCCACAGAAGACATGGTCACGGCTCTCTACGTGCCCCTGTCCTGACTGCTCTTTGATTTCCTGGACCTCTGGGGTGTCTGGGTGTATACCCTCATCCTTCAATGGGAGTACTTTTCCCACTTTTGGTCCTGATTCTCAATTAGAAAACATTGCCAAGGCCACCTGTGACTTTTGTATGGGGACCTGTGCAAAGAGATCACTTCCCTGCAGCTCTCTCTTAGTCCTGGGTCTCAGTTCTCACAGGGCGCTGAATCATGGAACTCCTTTCACCCAGCAGTGGGGCTGCTACCGATTTTCTGTCACATACTCTTTTTTAACTCTTTGGAACTGGTCTTTGTTGGCCTCTTTCTCTCCCCGCTCTGAACAAGCAGCCTGTGTAGGGTGAAGACACGGCTGGGTCACTGACCAGCTTGCCTCCAGCCAGTTCACATACTTCTGAGTGAAGAAGTCCGGTTTCGTCAGATCCTTGTGAGTTTTTGTTGTTGTTTTTACATGCTTCTAGTATACAACATTACAAGTCAACATCTGTATGCACTACAAAGTAATCACCTCCAAAAGTCCAGATACTAGTTCTCAAAAAATATGGAACACTTTCTAAATGTGTATGTTATCCTGTGCCAGGCCATGTTCATACCTGCGTCTGTCCAGTGTTAGCATGTGCTACTGAAGCCAGCACTGTTGATACTGTGACCCCCACCACGTGGTGGTCCTAGTCCTCCTGGGGCCGGGGCTGTAGGAGCTGTCTCACAACTTTATTATTTTTTTTTTTTTATTATTTTTGGTTATCTCATAACTTTTGATGTTAACAACTTCCTGTTATCACAGTGGCTTCTGAGACAGCTTACTGAATTAAATAGCAATTCAGCTGCAATAAAAGATCTGAAGGAATGTAGGAAAGCCTAAGGCTGCAAAGTTAGTAGAAGGAAGGAAATAACAAAGATCAGAGCAGAAAAAAAACATGATATAGAGACCAGAAAAAAATAGCAAAGATCAATGAAGCTAAGAACTGATTTTTAACAAGATAAACAAAATTGACAAAACTTTAGACTTAAGGTAAAAAGAGAGAAGACAATAAATAAAATCAGAAAAGTAATAGATGTTACAACTGATATTACAGAAATAAAAGATTCGCATGAGACTACCATGAACAATTATATGCCAACAAATTGAATAACCTAGAAGAAATAAATTTCTAGAAACATACAACCTACCTACCAAGTCTGAATGTTGAAGAAAGAGATAATCTGAACAGACCAATAACAATAACAACAAGTAAGGAGATTGAATCAGAAATAAAAAATCTCCCAACAATCAACTCCAATTAAAAATAAATTTACAGCCCTGGCCGGTTTGGCTCAGCTGTTGGAGCGTCTGCCCGCAGACCGGAGAGTCCCGGGTTCGGTTCCTGCTGAGGGCATGTACCTTGGTTGCAGTTTGTTCCCGGCCCTGGTTGGGGTCATGTGGGTGACGACCACTCGATGTGTCTCTCTCACGTCGATGTTTCTCTCTCTCTCTCTTCATCCTTATCTCCCTCCCGCTCTGTCTGAGGATAAGTGCGGAAAAAAAAAAAAAAAAAGAAAATGTCCCCGGGTGAGGATAAAAAAATAAATAAATTTACAAAAAATCTCCCAACAAAAAAAAAGCTAGCACCAGATGGTGTCCCTGGAGAATTCTACTAAACATTTAAAGTAGAATTAACACCAGTTCTTCTCGAACTCTTCCAAAAAGTGAATAGCAGGGAATACTCCAAAATGCATTTTACGAGGCCAGAATTACCCTGATACCAAAGCCAGATAAGGACACGAGAAAAGAGAGCAGAATGGTGGTGTTGCCAGGGCCTGGAGGGCGGGGAATGGGGAGATGCTGGTCAGAGGGTGCAAACTTCCACTTGCAAGACTGATAAATTCTGGAGATCTAAATACAGCATGGTGATTGTCATCAACACTGCTGCACTGTGCTTTTTAAACTTGCTGAGAGAGTAGATCTTAAATATTCCCACCACAAACAGGAAATGGTAATTATGTTAGGTGATGGAGGCATTATCTAACACTACGATGATAATCACTTAACAATATCTAAGTGTATCAAGTCAGTACATAGTACACGTTAAATGTACATAGTGTTGTATGTCAATTATATCCCAAAAGAGCTGGAAAAAAATAAAGCAAGTTGTCATTTAAAAAAAGCCCAGGGTAATTTTTTTATTGTTCCTCCTACTAAACACTCCATGAATCCGTCTGTCATTCTTGCCCCAATACTGCTGCTGCTTTATCAATCCTGTGTATTTTCTGTCATTGTACACACCTTTGTCTTAAAAATTAAAGTTTACATTAATGTATTCACAAAGCAAAAATTCCAGACAATATAAAATTATACAAAACAAAACGTTCTAGTCTCCCTTCATTTCCTCTCCAACTCTCTTCCCCTTCCCAGAACTAACCATTTTCGATAGTTTGGAATATATTTTTTCAGGCTTCTTTCTGTGCATTTACATTTATACATTTGTATGCCAGATGGAATAGACACAAATATGTTAATTTACATAAACATATGTATTGTTCTGTGATGTACTTTATTCATTTAACCATATGCCTGATAGGTGATAATATGATAATACATAAATTTCTGCCTCACTCCTTTTAACAACTTCAAAGTTTCTCATAATAGAGAGAAACCATGAATTCTTTTAACCATTTTCCTACCATTAGATCTTATGTTGGGTTCACAGTTTTCCATTCAACTGTAAAGCAATGAACACTCTTGTTGGTATATATTGTTATTAGATTAATATAAAGTTATGTGATAGAAGGTTAAGATATAATATAAAATTATATTATATGACAATTTTGCAAGATTAAATTCCTACAATTGGAATTGCTGTGTCAAAGAAATATTCTACAATTCTAGTTTTGGCAGACTGACAATTGCCTTCCAAATGGACTTTACCAATGTACACACCAACCATAGGTTTCCATATTTTATATTATAATCTAATTAATTAATCAAAGGTTTTGTCAGCCTTATGAATGCAAAATTATACCTTAATATTTTAATTTGCATTTTTCTTATTGTTACTGAGGTTGAGTTCTTTTCATCTATTTTTGTTTGTTTATTTGTTTGTTTTAAGCCTTTCATATACAAAGGTGAGAACCACTTCCATTTAATGGGCACATCTATATGCATTAAAACATAAAGACGTTTCTAAGTGAGGTTATAAAATTGTGGTACACACTTAACAAAACTATGCTTTAAACATCTGAGTACAATAGAATACATTTTGTCACTCACAAGATAAAGAATTTATTTAAAAAAGCATAGTGCAGTGAAGATCTAGTTATGAGACACTAACAAAGTTGATTGAACAGTGTTTTCTATCTTTAGTTATATCCATGTATTTCTAACAGTGTATCACTGCATTTGGAGATCATAGTCAGCGTGTACGTTTGAAGCTCTTGCTGAGCATGCAGTTGCATTTGTTTCCTATTGTAGCAATCTACCATAAGTTTAGTAGCTTAAAACAGTACAAGTTTATTATCTTAGTGTTACAGGTGTCAGAAGTCTGAAAATGGGTTGGTAGGGCTGCTATTCTGGAATTTCCAGGAGAAGTCTGGTCTCTTGTATCCAGCTTATAGAAGTTTCCCAAATTCCTTGGCTCATAGCCCTGTATCACTCTTACCCCTGCTTCTATCCTCAAATTTCTTTCTCTCATGCTGCCCTCCCTCTTATAAGAACCTTTGTGATTACACTGGGCCCACCTAGATAATGCAGAATACTGTCCCCATCCCAAGAATTCATCTGTTTTTGTACATTTAATTTATTAAGTTATGGATTTCCTGATAATACCTTATGTCCATGTTTTTTTTATTTATATATTGAATTGTTTGTTTTACTAATTTAATAAACAATTTACACATTTTAGATATTCATAATTTGTATATATCACTAGTTCAGTGGTGACACCCAATGTTAAGCAGTATCTATTTATTACTTATTTTTATATTTCTTCTTTATACATATAGATATTAAATTTATTTATTGCTTATTTTTATATTTCTTCTTTATACATGTAGATATTAAACTCCATTAGTTCAGAGCCCTTGTTTTATATCTGTTCTATCATTTTCAGCACACAGTGTAGACACAATAAATATTCACTTAATATTGATTGTCAATTGATAATGGATACTACAATGGCAAAATGAAGACAAGGGTCAACAGAAATGTGCCACTGGCTCAAAGCCAAGAGTGACACAGTCCTCTCCTGGTCAGCTGTGAGTTATCAGGAGAGTCCTCAGTTCTGAATTTATAAGACCAGAGAGTAAAAGGAGCCTATATACCTGGAGATATAACCACTCGTTTTTGGTCTGTTCAGTCATTCATTTATGGATTCATTATTTTACATATTCACTCATCAAATGGTGTGTTTATCTTCACTAATTTGCTTAGCTCTTTCCATCATATTTCACATGGAAAGGTGTACTAACCAGAATATTTTCAAAATAAACTGTCACGAAGTCAGGTCTTAAATGTTATTTCATATGCTGCATGCAAAAGCCAACTAAAACATATGGACACTTTCCAGTGGTCAAATCATTCATTAAGTATAGTTTTTAAATTTTTTAATTTAGTTTTTATTTAACAAAACGTTATTCACATACATTTTTTTTTTACTTTTTAAAAAATATGTTTTTATTAATTTTTTTTAGAGAGAGAGATAGAAACATCGATGTGAGAGAGAAACATCGATTGCCGCCTCCTGCTCGCCCTCCACAGGGGATGGAGCCTGCAGCCCAGACATGTGCCCTGACCAGGAATCAAACCGGGACCTCTCAGTCCATGGGACGACACTCAGTCCACTGAGCCACCCCAGCTGGGCTCACATACATGTTTATAAGCAAATAAATTATGCAGATTTTGCATTTAGATCTAAACATTTTTAAGTGAACAAAGTACCAGTTTTCTTAGAAATAAAGAGTATACTCAAGATTCAAGCAGAATATAGTAGCCCCTTTTTCATATTTCAACATTTCTCTCACTCCAATTAGCATATGCGCTTCACTTCTGAAAGCCTGTATTCACTTAGGTGCCAGATTTCGAGATAACACCCAATGTGTTCCATTCCTAGTCATGGAGTCATGGTTTGTGTTTGTGATTTGGAAGAATATGGTTTTCTCTAAATGATGTTCTGAAAGGCTTTGAGGTAATTTTAATCAGTCTTATAATGCAGGTTGTGGAAAAAACTGTCTTTCTCATGCATCCTGTATATATAATCCTAGAGCAGAAAATTTAAATTTATTTCCCCCTTTTTTGGGGGTGTGTGCATGGGGCTTAGGAGATGAATGGAAGTAAATGTTTCTTTCAAAGCTATCTTTGGTGTGTTTGTGTGTGTGTGTGTGTGTGTGTGTGTGTGTGTGTGTGTGTGGTTTTACCTAGAGAGCTAAATATTTGTTATACAATTGCCTGGCCAGTGTGGCTCAGTGTGGTTGAGCATCGACCCATGCACCAAGAGGTCACAAGTTCCATTCCTGGTCAGGGCACATGCCCAGGTTGTGGGCCAAATCCCCAGTGGGGGGCATGCAGGAGGCGGCCAAACGATGTTTTCTCTCATCGGTATTTCTACCTCTCTCTCCCTCTCTCTTCCTCTCTGTCTAAAATCAATAAAGAAAAAAATTAACATTTGTTATAAAATCAAGTTCAAAGTTGATTCCTCTTAATTATAATATTTAGAGATATTTCCAAATATGAAGATACTAAAATGGTAATTTTATAATAATAATGAGTAAAGATATATTTTCGCAGGTCTTTTTACTCAATGGGAAAATTTATCAACAGGAAAATCAATGGTCCAGCCAAACTTCCCTGGGTTACTCTTAATTGAAATGGTCCATACCAATCATACCACTAAAAATCTGCCAAAATTCCAAAAAAATAAACTATTTATGAATGTAATGTAAATATAGAAAGAATGCTAGTTGTATGTATCGAGCTTTTATTTATTATAATAAAACTGAAATTAATATATTACATATACACTCAATTTAATATTGATAATGTGTAATTAATGCACAATCATAATTGTTGAAATATTAGAAGCCTTAAAATACACAGAAGAAACACAAGGTTGCAGTTAAGAAAACTTCAGTTATAGTACCTACTGCTATAAGCTACTTTGGGAAATTAAAAGGGTGTCACTCATCTTTGCTAGAGAAGGTTTTGTTTGTTTGTTTGTTTGTTTGTTTTTCCCATTTGTAAAATAAGAGGCTTAAACTCAGCAATATTCTAAATTCCCTTCTAGCTGTTCAAATTCTACAAAGGAGTGTAATTTTACTATTTTTAATGATCACAAAGGTTTACAGTTTTTATAGCTTTGCTTTTATGACATCTTGTTGGTTATATCTATGATTTATTCCATGCAAAGTCCTGCTCAGGAATACAGCTCCCCAATTATAACATTGTTTCTATGAAGAGAAAGCAATATGCTGTAGGATGAGCCTTTTGTGATAGAATTTATATGAGCACATTATATCAGAAAGGGGGATTTCTACATGTACTCAGTTTCTCGCAGAGCTAATTCTCCCAACAGAGTTATTCATTGAATACTCTTCAAAGTGTATTGCTTTGTGGAAAATAATTACTCAATGTTTAATGATTTTAACCTAAGTTCTAAGTTAATCTCTTTGCGATCAAGATCAAGGAACTTAAATTTTTGGTACTCTTTTCAGTTTCCTTTTGGCACAAATGTTTAAATGGAACAGCAAATAATATGAATTCTACATTACTCTCTGCTATGCTAATACAAGAACTTTAGCACGTATGACTAGTTTTACTTTAGATTGCTTTATTTTAGAGGGTTTTTTTTCCTTCATAATTTCAGCAATCCTTTAATGTAGGCTGAGTGTGCGTCTGAATATTCATAAAATAATTATAGGTTTAATGAGTACAGAGTTTCTGTTTGGGATGATGGAACATTTCTGGAAATGGATAGTGGTGATTGTTGTACAACATGATGAATGTCAGCCTAATGCCACTGAATTGTACCTTCAAAAGTGGTAAATTTTATGTGAGTATATTTTACTAAGATAAAAAATAACTATAGCGAGACCATTGCATTAATTATTTCTGGGATTATATTTATAAATTCAAAAGAAAGCATTTCCTTGGAAGAAAGAGAATTAGAAAATATTTTACATTTAATATTTGAGGCTAACTTTTTATGCTAGATTTTAGATACCTAACTATCCCCAAGCAAGTGTGCTGTAATAATAAGTTGAAAGTAATATCTGTCTCAAGGGTACCATGACCTCTGTGAGTCTATTAATTCCATATCCATATACATGTTTATAGTTCTTTCCTTATAACCAGAATATTCACCTCTGTCATTTTGATGATATGGATGTGAATGAAATACACAATTGCAATCACGAGAGGCAGAACAGACCAACTCAGAAAATACGGGCATCCCCCCGGTTTGCAGAGCTTTCTCTTTTGAGTTACTATGTATTATGCGGTTGTCCTGTGTTTGTCAGAGGCTAATTATCACCTATTCTCATGAGTTACAAAAGCAATCTATAAATGAAGGGATACAGAGAAAAACGCAAAATACTGTTCATGTGGAAAATTCTAACTTTGAAGATGAAAGTCAATTTGATATTAGGGAACATGTCAAAATCATAAACAAATGATCCTAACTAAATCAATAACATATTTAGAAGTTAGTAGTTTAGACTATCAGCCTCCTTTAGCAAAGGATGGTCCTGTCCAAGTCTGTTTAACTTCTGTGGCATTTAATGTAATACATTTTCACAGTCTGTCTAAATAATTTGTTGTTTAGACTTATTGGCACAGAGCTAGACCAACTCTGAGCATCACTGATCAATTTTTTTATGTCATGGTTGACTGCTGTCTTTCTAGCTTCATTTGGTCTTTACCCTGAATCAAATGCCTAACTGTTTGGTGTTAGATCCAATAAAATTTTTTTTAATATTAAAAAACTCCCCCTACAATCAAGCAGCTTTTTTGTAATTGGAAAGTTTGTGTTTCAAATAAGACTCAGGAAATAATTTCAAATGAAACTTGTTTTTTGTATGAAAGATAGAAAAATATGGCACTGAGACTTCTCATTAGTCTGAATTTCATCAGGAAGTATTCAGGATAAAAAAAAAAAAAAAAGAATGGACCAGGCTTAGGTAGAACTACACTGAGATTACAGTGGGGCAGCCACAGTGGGAGAACATCCCAGAAAAAACGCACAAATGCTAGACCGAGAGTAACAGAATTGAGTGGTGGAGAATTGAAAATATTTGTTTGCTAATTATTAAACATTTTAAGTGCTATAAGAATTTAGTCATTTATAAATACAAGATAATTATTACATGTTTTTCTTAATCTTTTTTTTCTTTATTGATTTGAGAGAGAGAGGAAGGGAGAGGGAGAGAGAGATAGAAACATCAATGAGAGAGAACATCGATTGGCCGCCTCCTGCATGCCCCCACTGGGGATTGGGCCCACAACCTGGGCATGTGCTCTGACCGGGAATCAAACAGGCGACCTCTTGGGGCATGGGTCGACGCTCAACCACTGAGCCACACCAGCGGGGCTACATGTTTTTTCTTTAATAAAAATTTAAATGTATATTTTGTACAATTTGTCATCATGTGCATAAAATTCGGTAATTGTATCCTTTATAAGTAATATTTAAAAAGTCGTAAGATAGATGATGCGATATATTAGTAACCATATATGAAAAGTAGAGTACTGTGATATAATTCTTAAAGATGGAAAAAACTATAAAGATGGAGAGAAAAAGTCATAATTAGGAAAAAAACCTCAAAGAGGTTGAAGAGCATTCCAAGGGGTGTTTAATATAAACCACACGGTTAGGAATTGATGGGTAATTCAAACATGATTGGAGACCTTGATTTCAGCATCCCTAGGACATGGTTTCTCACAATAGTTATTAATTAACTAGTGATTTTTTTCCCGACTTTTATTGTGACAGCATGATTTGCTATAGTTTAAGATTATATTTTATTTGATTAGTCTGGGGCAGGGGATGGAGAGAAACCTTTGGAAAATTAACATGAAAAAAATAAACCAAACTCCGTAAAAGACTAAGATTTATTTTTTAATGAAATTCAAATAAGAACGTGTACTTCAAGGTTTTGAGTGAGACAGTTGAAGTCAGTTACAGAATCCAGTATGAGGAATTTTGTCTGGGATTTTGAGTTTATTCCTACAGCTTTGCTGAAGAGATTTTCCACTCCTTTATGCTAGTGACTTAATTGTTAGGTTTTGTTTTTCCAACAGTCTCATTATTTTTGCCTTTGCCTTGAGCACTGTGGAAATCGATCCAGTAGGCTCTCTCTTCCACGTCCTCCACACCTGTAGTTTCCTGTATGTGACAGTCTGAGATCCTGCAAATGCTTCTTAATCCCGTAGCCACACTGAGGCCCATTTGTCCAATAGAGCATTTTCCCCAGCAGCAGGGGACACGAAACCACTGCTTTGGGTGGTAGAATATTGCCTTTCGTTAGCTACAGGGTACTAGCAACCTTGGATGAGGTTAGAATATCGGTTTTGTTTTTGTGGGTGCTTTTTAAGATTGTATTGATCCAATTTATGAATGCCTTGACATGGGCTGGGATTGCTCTTCTCTTACACCACTTTTTCCTTAGCTTGTTAGTGGCTTCCCTCTTGGTGGGAACAGAATTTAATCAAATAGCTGGCTGGGAATCCTTTCTTTCCAAGGGTCATATGAAGGATATGGATTGTAAGGATTCGGCCATAGCCTCAGTTTGATATATTAACCTTAGTTTCCATTCTCTCAGTTTGAAGTCTAATTTCTCAAAACAGTTCTTTAAACAAACCCAAGTTACATTTAGAATTAAATGCTGCAAAATATCGACCTCATACGATTTAAAGGTAGAAAGGATGGAGTAGATTTGAAACCCGTTCTCAAGGCAAGAATTTTGCTCAGAACAGATCTTCAAGAAAAAACAGCACTACGTATGTGATTTCAAACCTTTGCTGTTGCATTCCGTATACACTTGTATAGTGTCCCAGGCCCTGGCAGTGAAGCCATGGTGGTGGATTTGAACATTCGTCGCGCAGACGTGCTCCCTTACCTCCAGGGTTTACCTTACAAAGTGAGACTGAACAGCTAATCTAAAGTATTGTGAAAAGTGCTGGCAGCCTAACCTAGTCTGGGTGGGGGTCAGAGAAAGCTCCCTCTGAGAAATGAGGTTTAGATTAGAGGATGTGCAGATGCAGGAGAATTTCAGGTAGATTACCACATTGAGTTTGGTGGTTTCTCACCACCTCTGCTACACCCTAACCCCACCTCACTCAGCTTTTCCTACTGGAAATGGATGTTGTAAATGGAGGATAACAATGCCATTGGACATGAAATATATTAGGAAACTATAAATCTCACTTTTCCAAAGAAGTTTAAAAGCCACTGGTAATAATAAATTTGAAAAAAAAATCAATATCACTTAGACATCTAGCTTAGTCTCCAAGGGAGCATGAGACCTTGGGACATCATGTTTCTCATCTGCAGATGGTGAAAATACCTATCTTTTGGACTGATTGGCAAATTAATTGAGATAGTGTATGTAATATCCTCATAAAATACGCATTTACAATAGACAGTTACTACAGCTTTTCCCTCCTTTCCCCACCGCGTGTAACCTTAAGGACCAAGGGGCACTTATTTCACCCTAGTCACATGTTTATTGTCCTTAAAAGCCATTTTCTGAAATTCCAATAGGCCACTCAGCAGAAGAGTTCTGTTAAAAGCTTCAGCTCTTCCAACAAGAAATTTCTTAAGTCTTAATCATCCCACACTTAATATTAAGGGAGTGAATGCAATTTACTTCTGTAGTTACCAACAAGGAGATAGAGAGAAATACTAGGCTCAAGAAGAGTGATCGATAACTTTTCGGACACCTACCTCCTTTCTGAATCCAATATGATGTTTATCTTTATCCCCACTATCTGCCAAATCAAGCAAGTCCGCAAGTCCTGGTGTCCTTGGATCCTTTTCCCTGTTCAGAGACCCTTGTTGCTCTTTTCTCCCTTCACCTACTATGCGCTACCTCTGAACCTTCAAAATAGGTCGTGTTGCCACAGTGTAGTATAATTTATTTTTTAAATAGCAATTATTTTAGAGCAGTTTTAGGTTTACAGCAAAATTAAGAGGAAGGTACAGAGATTTCACATATATTCCCTGCCTCCCACACTCAGTCTCCCCTCTTATCAACGTTCCCATCAGAGTGGAACATTTGTTACAATTGATGAACCTACTTTGACACATCATCATCCAAAGTCCATAGTTTACTTAGGCTTCACTCTATATATAATATTATTTTTGAATGATCATTCTCACCATTGCATTATCATTCAGAATAGTTTCATTGCCATAAGAACCCTCTGTGCTCCACCTGTTCATTGCTCCCTTACCACTGGTCGTTTAACTGTCTCCACAGTTTTTAGTTGGAATCAGATTGGCTTTTTCACTTGGTAATATGCATTTTTGTTTCCTTTATTTCTTTTTATGGCTTGATAGTTCATTTAGCACTGGATAAGAGTCCATTATCTAGATGTACTACAGTTTATCTATTCACTTACTAAAGGACATCTTGGCTGCTTCCCAGTTCTTAGTTATGAATTAACCTGCTGTAAAGATCTGTGTGCAGGTGTTTGTGTGGACATGTTTTCAAGTCACTTGGGTCAATCCCTAGGAGAGTGATTGCTAGATCATATGGTAAAAGGATGTTTAGTTTTGTAAGAAATTGCCAAACTGTCTTTTAAAGTTTCTGTACCATTCTGTATTCCCACCATCAACAAATGAGAGTTTCTTAGGATGGCTCCATATCCTCACCGGCATTTGGTACTGTCAGTGTTTTGGATTTGAGCCATGGTATCATACTGTTGTTTTAATTTTCAGTTTCCCAATGACATATGATGTTTAACAATTCCCTGTCATAGGATTATTTACTATTTGTATATTTTATTTGATTAGATGTCTGTTCAGGTCTTTTGCCTTTTTTTTTTTTCTTTCGTTTTAAGAGTTATTTTATATATTAGATAACAGTCCTTTATCAGATATATCTTTTGTAATTATCTTGTCCCAGTCTTGTGGCTTATCTTCTCATTCTCTTGATATCTATTGCAGAGCAATTCTTAAAAATTTTTAATGAAGTATAGCTTATCAATTACTTATTTCATGAATCATGATGTCGTGTTTACAATGTTACTGTCACACCTAAGGTAATCTAGATTTTCTCCTATGTTGTATTCTAGGAGTTTTAATATTTTACATTTTATATTTTACAGTACATCTGTGATCCATTTTTAGCTAATTCTTGTGATGAATGTAAAGCTCAGATCTAGATTCATATGCTTGCTTGGGGATGTCCAGTTGTACCAATGCCATTTGTTGCAAAGAGTATAATTGCTCCACTGCAATGTCTTTGCTCCTTTTTCAAATATCTGTTGACTGTATTTCTGTATGTGTATTTCTGGACTCTAATACTTTATTTTTGGATGTTTATTTCCTCATGTGCTGTGAGATGTATAAAGACATCTACCATGTATTAAACTTCTGTAGGCCTAAGACCCAATTATAGTAACTGGATAAATATTTGCAATGTGAGTCTCTCTATAAAATTCAAGAGAATAAATAGTTACTCCATAGAAAATATAAAGTTAAGTTTAATGTGTTTTCTTAATGCTCTTGAAATTTGCCACATAAACATGGAATTCTCTAGATCATCTCAGATTACCTGATCATATAACTCTGCTGGGCACTTTCAATCTTATTTTTTCCCACTCAAGACCCACACTTCTTCAAAGAAGGGTCCTTGGAATCTGTATTTTTAGTAAAGATCCCAGTTGATATTTATGTTCAGCTACAATTAGATAACATTGATGTATGTGAAAAGTAATTTCAAAGTTCATTGTATCTAATATTGAATGTAAATACATGCTATATTTATTTATTTTTTATTATCCATTTACTTAGCAAACATGTACTGAGCTCTGAGCAGATTGGATACTATGCCTGGGAAGAAAAGGTAAATTATAGTGATAAATAAAAGATTAAAATAAGTGGGCAAAATAGAAACATAAAGAAAAGTGTTTGGAAATATTATGAAAGACTTCACAGAATAGATAATATTTTATAATAACCTTACTATATTTTTCATATGACTTTCTTCTGACTTTTCCTTAGCCCTAACTTTGATGAATAAATGACCCACTATTATTCTTTAAAATCCATTATCTCAGGCAATTGAAATATCCTATCAATGAATATAACATTAATTACATCACTCAAGGTAACATTTTCGGTTTGAATAATTACATACATTTCTGCTGAATTCTGTTAGCATTGTGTTGGTGACCTGCTGAATATTTTTTTTTCAGTTGAATAAATTCTATGTCTCAAAAGGAAGAAGGGAAAGACTAAAAAACAACATTTTAATTTGAAGGACTAGAAAAAAGGACTAGAAAAATTTTGCTACAAGGAGGAGAAGACATTGATTGTTTAATTTTGTCCCTTTAATGATTTACATTTGTAAAAATGAGCTAGAGAGAATAGGTAATATTAAAATAACATTTTCAAATTTATTTTTTTATCACCATTAATCTCCCCATACCCTCTTCCACCTCCGTCCACCCCCACCCCCCTGCAATCACCACACTGTTGGTTTTAAAAATGGTAGTTATATTTAAATTATAATATGGTAATATATATTACCATATTATACACACACACACACACACACACACACAACCATATATACATACAAGGAAAGATATTTACTGACAATATTTTTTAAATTGTTTCATTTCAAAGGCAAGAGTCTTCTAAATACATATAAAAAGCATATATTAGCTATTTCAAATGAAGACAAACCATGGCTTTGTGGAAAGAATATAGCATCAATATTCTAGTGCTCTTTTATTAAACTGGATGTTGAGACTTTCAGATGTGCTACTTAACCTCTCTGGGCATCAGTCTCCTCATCTAGAAAATGTTGGCTAATTGCTGACATTTCTCCTGCTTTAAAGTTCTGTGATATAAGATCTATTCAGTATGTATGGCATTATGCATATGGCTGATCTTCAATAAAAATTTTGTTTGAGTGAATACAAACCAACTAATACCCTACTAGCTGCCTTTAAGTGTTCTCAAATGAAGATTTACTTACTGTTTGGATAGCTTTCTGTAGAGTATATACATATGTATTATGTACTAATTTCATTCCTTATAGTCTGTATATATTATCTACTAATCTTTTATCTGTATGCATTAGAAATCATAGCATGTTTCTATATAGCCCCGTTGAAGAGGGAATGAACACTGTGATAAAATTTTGTTCTGCATACTGAGATGGGAAGTCTAAGGTAAAGCTATATTTTCAAGTACAGTTGAGTGTATTTTTGCATGTATGTACATAAGACCAAATGGCAAAAGTCTGTACTGGGAGAAGAGGGGGGATTACTACCACGAGATCAGAAAAGATAAAACAGACAGTATTTAGGCAATGAGAAGGAGATGAAGATGAGTATACATTACTCATTTTGGGAGAAGTTTCTTTTTCTTGAATTCTCCTTGATCCTAATAATAAGAAAGGTTTCCTTATGATTTTGAGGGTGCCTGGCGTGTCATTATCCATCAATAATGTCTTATTTTTACTGTCTTCACATCTTCATATCCAGCATGCAATTTATTAGGTCAATTTTAGAAGAATGGGAGTGTCTTATTCATTCAGAATTTATTTATTTGGACATGGCCAATGTGAATTAATAATATTAATGTTTTCCTCAAAATATGTGACCATAGCTTTGAAAACAGATGTTAAAAATGCACCTTTATAGTTGTTGGGTAAATTATCTTTAGAAAAATATGTACTTTCAGTTACTAGTGCTTTTTTGAGTGATCTTAGCCCATTCCATCTGGACTTGCAATAGTCTTCAAGGACAAGTTGATGTCATGCTTAACTGTATGTGTTATGCTGATGATCAGCATCATTGGACCTGAAACTCTGCCATCCTTCTTTTGTGTGATTGACCTTGTTATTTTAAAGGTGGCAGGGATGGGGGCAAGAATTTGGCAAAGCATCGAAAAATCAGAACAGTTCATAGCTCAGCAGTTCATTCTAGACATTAAGGTCAGACCAGGTGCCAAATCAGCTGACAAATTTGGAACGAACAGCAGGACAGCTACCTAAGGAACATCGGAAGTTCACAATGTTACCACAGCAGCACAGGAATAGGATAGCTATTAGCAATCCTTTTTGTTATTTGGCTAATATTATTTGCAGAGACAATGACTCTTCTCTTTGTTCTCCAAAGAGAGTGTATGGACACATAGCATGTCAATAAGAATGGATTCTTACATAGTCCGGGAATAGTTAATGCAGCTATTTGTAATGTGAATCACTTCACTGATGTGACAGCAAGACGTCGAAGTTCAAAGGGCAGTGTTTAAGTAGACATACTGAAAGATATGTAGCAGAACCCTGTATTACCTGCTGACACGCAAGTTCTAAGGAGGGAGTTAAGTACAGTAATTGACATGAAAGTCACATCATTCAAAATAATCCATTTTATCTTCATTCAACTTTTTAAAAAATGTACCAGTGTAGGGTATATACAGAAATTTAAAATTGAATACTTAGCTGTGATAGTCATAGATGAGCAATACAAACATATAATGTATAATTTTTAAATTCACAAATTTTTCTCAAATTGAAACAAATGCTGGAATTATCCATTAATTAAGTGACGTGTATGAAATGAGAGATACATTTTTTGTAATGTTGCTGCTTCTCACACACCTTTTCTCTTCCTTCTCACTTCCCTACATATTTTCCTCGTTCTCTTATTTTCACATCAAACACAAAAACTCAAAATTGTAAGAGGACCACCTCTCACAAAATTGTCAGAACAACTATTCCATTTGCTGACCTAACTCAGTATGAAGTTTGGACTAAACCTAAATATTTCAATTTAGTAAAGTTTTGCCTAGTTTAGGAATGTTTTGAGATTTATTCAATTATTGTCCAAATAAACCTTAATTTTGATATAACTGAGCAATACTTCTAGTTTGAGAAAATATGTCATGAGATTATCAACATCTGGGAAATTCACTTCTAGGAATAAACTTTTGCATAACACTGATAATAAAAATTTTGCCTAAATTTATGTGATTATTTAATTCTAACTTAGCTGTTCTGGTATTTTCTGTATCAACAATACAGTAGGAAATGGTCTGAATTGAACATTATTTACATTCATTTTGTAATAAAAAATAATTAAAATGATTTCAAAGACCAAAATGTTTGTTTCTCTCTACTCATCTACTGATGGGCACTTGGGCTGCTTCCAAGTCTTGGCTGTTGTAAATAACGCTGCAGTGAACATAGGGGTGCATAAATTTTTTCAAATTAGTGTTTCAGGTTTTGTTGGATATATTCCCAGATGTGGAATTGCTAGGTCATAAGGCAGTTTTCATTTTTAATTTTTTGAAGTGACTCCATACTGCTTTCCACAGTGGCTGCACCAATCTGCATTTCCAACAGTGTGCATGGGTTCCCTTTTCTTCACATCCTGCCAACACTTGTCATTTATTGATTTATTGATGAGAGCCATTCTAACACATGTGAGGTGATATCCATTGTGTTTTAATTTACATTTCTCTGATGATTAGTGACATTGCACATCCTTTCATATGTCTCTTGGCCATGTGTATGTCCTCTTTGGAGAAGCGTCTATTCAGGTCCTTTGCCCACTTATTAATTGGATTGTTTGTTCGTTTTTGGTGTTGAGTTTCATAAGTTCCCTATAAATTTTGGATATTAAGCCCTTATATATCGGCAAATATGTTCTCCCATTCAGTGGGTTGTCTTTGTATTTTGTTGAATGGAATAATATTCCACTGTAAAAAAGAAGGAAATCTTGCCTTTTGTGACAGCAGGGATAAACCTGGAGAGTGTTATACTACGCGAAATAAGCCAGTCAGAGAAATACAAGTACCGTATGATTTCACGTATATGTGGAATCTAATGAACAAAATAAAATAACAAAGTGGAGACAAACTCATGGATACAAAGAATAGACTGACGGCTGTCAGAGGGAGGCGCTGGGGGCTGGGTGAGAAGGGTGAAGGGATTAAGCAAAATAAAATAAAAGAAAGTCTCACGACACAGACAACAGTATGGTGATTGTCAGAGGGAATGGGGGTTAAGGAAAGGTAGATGAGGGTAACGGGGAGATAAATTATGATGGAAGGAGACTTCACTTAGGGTGGTAAGCATATATATTTTATTAACCAATGTCACCCCAATAAATTCAATAAAAAATATTTTTTCTCTCCTTCACTTAATCTTTACTTGCTATTTGAGAAAGGACCTGAAAACATTGCATTGACTTAATGACATTATTATGAGCACTGATGATCATCATAGCATGTAGTAAACATATATACTTTAACATATGTACTATGTATGTAAAAGTATGAAGGATGCAACCAACCACTTACTGACTATAGGGATAATTCTAACGCTCTAATTATTTCAAACATAAGCCCTGATGTAAATAAAGATTATAGTGCTATGGTCTGGATGTTTTGTTTCCCTGTAATACGTGGCCTTAGAGTTGAACAAATGAGAAATACACTTTTTATTTTTTAACTAAAAGGTTAATGAAATCCTTCTTGACTTTTTGGAGGAAAGTTCAGTTTGGGTGTTTGACAATGTCTGGGCACTTTCCCAGTATGTCCAACTAACCTGATACAAGCCACTATAAAAATCAATACTACAACAAAGACTTCAACTGAATGGGTTCTCAAAGAGTATCATTATTTAAATGTGTCCAAAAAATGTGTAAAAATTGGGGGACAAGAGAGCTATATAAAATATGATCACAGTAAAGATTGTAAGTTTTGATATATCTAATGATTTTGTCACAGTATTATTGTACCATGAATGATTTAAACAGAAAATAATTCTATAAAATTTATATTAATATATTCAATGTAATTATACTTGAAACATCAGAAAATTATGTTTAACTCACTACAATAACAGAGCAAAAATGCATATTCTGTATCATTTCCTTCTAGTAGCTAATGTGTGTGGAATGAACTTCAAGAAAGAAAAGAAAATCTTTATTGCTTCTTCCACATACCATTTCTATTAGTTTCATGGTTTAGGGGAATTAAAATGATCATCTTTAAGAGATGCAGTCAGTCATGCCTTTATCAATTAGGCTGCTAGAATAATCAATGTTATATAACAGCTGTTTAAAATGCTGCTCCTGGAAAGGGAAAGTTGATGTCACAAATTACTCCTTAGCTAATCTTCGTTGCCATCCTTCCATGGCAATACAAAGTATATTGACTTTTAGTAATTGCCATTTATAAGGAGCATGAAATAATTATATTACACAAGCATCAACATTAGCCCTTTAATCTGCTAATCGGTGGTTTTAGAATGAGTGAGTGGTCACTTGTTCCCAGTTTCAAGTATGATATGCCCTGAAGGTTTGCTTCCCTAAGAGATAAATAAAAACTGTAACTCTTGGTTCAGCCAATTTAATCTCATGTCCCAAAGGAATCCAAGCATCTGCCCTCTAATCTCATCTTGTATTTGTGGAGAGAAATTGTTGTTTTGCCACTCTTGTTGAACTAAACTCCAGATAATTTGAGCTCATTAATTCACAAGCCCTCTTAGGTTTTTAATAACTCATATTTTTAATATGTGGTTGATTATTATACTTTTCAAAAAAACAGGATATTCCTTAGCATAAATTTAAATGAAACCCATCAGACAGATTATAATACAAAAGAACTGAATAGCAGACTTACTTTTGACTTCTCTTCATTCAATGGTATTTCCCTTAGATTCTATTCCACAATGTCTCTCATTTGCATTATTTATTTATCATTTTAACAAAGATTTAGGAAGCCGTATAAGGTCCCAAGCTATAAGCTGGATGTGAAAATAAAATACTAAATGACAGTCCCTATGGTTGCTAAAGAGTCCATAGTTTCCAATGAGAAACAAATGTAAAAAATGAGAGTTCTAAATACAGTAGTAGAGGCAGATAATTAGTCGAGTAAATATTATCTATTCAAGCCTAAGCTCTTAGATTATAAGGCCAGAAATTTCCCCCCAAAAAAGCTAAAGAAAATAGCTGGTTTAGGTGAGGGGTTGGGCAAAAGTTGTAAGTAGAGCCCTGGCCAGTTTGGCTCAGTGGTTAAAGCATTGACCCGTGGACTAAAGAGTCCCGGGTTCAATTCTGGTCAAGGGCATGTACCTCAGTTGTGGTTCGTTCCTGGCCCTGGTCGGGGTCCTGCAGGAGGCAACCAGTCAATGTGTCTCTCTCACATGGATGTCTCTCTCTCTCTCTCTCTCTCTCTCTCTCTCTCTCTCTCTCTCTCTCTCTCTCTCTCCCCCCTCCCTCTCTCCCGCCCACTCTATCTGAAGATTAATGGAAAAATATCCTCAGTTGAGGATTTAAAAAAAAAATTGTAAGTAGACAGAAATCAACTAAAATAGGAACCACTGGCCAGCCAGAAACCAGTAGAACTCTAATAAGAGAGTAAGTCTGGATTCAAGACAGCCTGTGGGACCACAGCAGATTTACTTCCTTAAGTCTTCCTTACAATATTTTACTTTAATGCAACTTACTTGAACTCTATACGTTTATTTCTTTTGTAGTACCAGTTTAATTCCTCTTAGTTCAAATTCTAGAAAACAAAGTAAACTGGCATGGCTTAGCCTCTGGATGGATTCGCTTAATTCAGCTGCCCACTATAATTCTATCATCTAGGGTACAGAAGAGTGATTTTGGCCACCTAGGTGTACACAGTTAGCAGAGGCAAAGGGCAGAGGGTCAGGTAAGCTCAGCAGGACAAAATATATCAAGTGCAATATTCTTTCTACTTTCACTGCTATTCTCACAGCATCGTTTACTTCTTATATTTAGACTGTCATAGTAACACGGTAACTGACTTACTCTTCAGATAGAGAGACAAACACCACAGAAATAGCACACAGATGTTCTCATTGCACTTAATTTTTATTTTTATTATCAAATCATTCACTTACAAGTCTGTTTACTATAAGAGAAGATAGGAGAAGCTAAGTAAATTGTTTAATGAATGAAGGAATGTGAATAACTGAATAATGAAAATGATTTAGCTTGTCTTGCTTATACAAGACATTAAACATTTTTTTAAGTTGAAATAAATAGAACTTCCATTTATTGATGAATCCAAAGCAGAGGGGATATATGCCACTTTTGGAGAGATAGGGAAGGCACAAGGTTCTCCTTTTCTTCTCACTGTAATTATTATCACCACCAATTTATTAAAAGTTGTAATGCTGTGACAACTAATAACTGGAGGGCAAAAGCACCACAGAGAAGACTATAATTTTCTATATAAGGACAAAGTCCTATTCTTCACTCTGTAGACTTCAAAATAAATGCATTCCTGTGGATGCATGCATATTCACTCACACCAGGCAAACACACATGACTTTTCTTTGGGTCTTTTGCAAACTGGCTTTGTTTTTCTGATTTTCACTGCAAGAAGTTCGCATCATGTCTTCACTCCCTTTCTGGAAAACATAGCCTAGACTCCCTATAAAACTATTAATAATTACCTATTAGTTCTTTTTTTTTTTTTTTTTTTTTTTTTTGGTTTAAGTTTAAAAAAAAACAGTTTGGATAGGACACTAAAAACACTAATAATTGTTGAAGCTGATTGGCAGGAACATAGTTCTATGTACTACTCGCAATAATTTTGAGTGTTTAAAATTTTACATTAGAAAAGTAAACTTAGAAAAAAATAACATAAACATATTTATATTTTTAAATGTACTTCCCCTATCTTGCTAATTCATCAGTATAGTAGGAGGATTTGCTATAAACTTTTTCCGGGGTAACTCCATTTGTATTATCTGAAGAGAAAAACTCATATTCTCTTACCATAATCATATGAGAGAAGACCATGAGGAAACTGGCTAAGAAGGAAAGCACTGATAAATGTAATAAATTCAAGGACATTTTTTAAGAAATAAAAATAGCCACATTGATGTCTGAAAATTACTTTAAAGGCTGATATGCACAATTCCATTCTGCAGTCCAGACAAATGATACCTCACCATATTAAATAGATGCCCAAAACTGCACCAAGAGAAATAAAAATGGTCATATAAGTTAGTCTATTTATATTCCATAATGCTTTTACTTAGTATAACAATAGCACAAATATCTTATTGACTTGATTTTTCTTCTGCTGCCGAAACTTCTCTTTTTTATATGTTTGTTCAATAAATATTTATTGAGGCTCTAAGATATTTCTGGTACTGGTCAAAACACTAGAGATAAAAGTATAAATATATACGATTCTTATCTTGGAGAGCACAATCTCATAGAGGAAGCAGATCCCCAAACATAATTACAACACATTAAGCCATTTCACAGAGATATGCCCCTAATGCTAAAATAAAGATAGGAGAAAGGAGGGAGTGACTAACTGCCTGCAGGAGTTGGGAAAGATGGAGCCCACGTATGGATGTTTGTGCAGGAACCTGAAGAATAAGTCTGCTTGCCCAAGGAGAAAACTAGGAAGAGGCAACCTATGAAATACAATTGAGAGAGGATGGGGTGGGGGAGGGGAAGGCAGAGAGATTAGAGAGCAACAGTTTAGAGCCTTAATAAGACAGTGCATGCAAGTGGTTGTGAGTAAGACAGCAAGAACAGGGTCACACAGAGTGGATGTGTTCAAGAGATATGTACAGAGATGAATTTGAAAAATGTTAGTAACGTGTGAAATTGGAAGCAACAGATGGATGATTGAAAGCATGTGTGTGCAGTGAACATAAAAAATTTTAACTATGGTCCAGCCGTTTTGGCTCAGTGGTTGAGCATCGACCCACGCACCAAGAGGTCGCCAGTTTGATTCCCAGTCAGGACACATGCCCAGGTTGTGGGCCTAATCCCCAGTGTGGGGCATGCAGGAGGTGGCCAATCGATGTTCTTTCTCATCGATGTTTCTATCTCTCTCTCCCTCTCACTTCCTCTCTCTCTAAAATCAATAAAGGAAAAAAAAAAAAACTAAAAATTTAACTATGTTTATAGATAGAAGAAATGTAGAGAATGTATCCTAAATATTTGTTTTTATATTCATTAAAATTATAACAATTTTTCGTCTTACATCTACAAATATCTTTCTAAATAATACCCTTAAAGATCTTGATTGCAGCAAAATGGGATATATAAATATATAACAATGAAAAAGGTAAAACTTTTAATTAATTGATAGCAGGGCATCAGCTATTCTTAAAAGGGAAGGTATGTCCATGTATGAAAGCTACTAAGAAAAAAATGGGCATGGGAAAAGTCAATTTAATTATTGTTTTCATTGCCTGACATTGGATGGTTCATGTAAAGTCTATACCATTTCATGTTGTATCTTAAAAACAACAGATGTGTAAGGTGGCAGTTTGATTAACTTAAAAAGAAAGGCAGCATCATTTTTTTTATGGTGTCATGTATTCTATGGAGGCTTTGATTTTTATTTGCTATTACTGGTTTTTTAAATTGAATTTATTGGTGTGACATTGGTTAATAAAATTATATCGGTTTCAGGTGTACAGTTCTATAACACATCATCTGTTTATTGTACTGTGTGCTCACCACCCCAAGTCAAGTCTTCTTCCTTCACCATTCATTTCCATCTTACTCCTCTTCTGCCTCCCCACCCCCTTCTCTCTGGAGATCACCATACTGTGGTTTGCCCATGAGTGTTGTTGTTGTCGTCTTGCTATTACTGTTTATAGGATGTATGCTGTTCAAGTCTACCAGCTGTTCCCAGAGCTCATCCTAAGAAAAAAATGCTAAAACCTTACTTGAGAACCCATTTCATATATGGCTTGAAATTTACATTTCTATGAAATAAATGATTTGTTTTCTTTTTCTGAAACTCCTTGATTGGTTAGCATTTCTGTTTGGAGTCCCAGTATTACATACATTTTAATTTTTTCTTTTATGTCAATATCTCTGTTGTAAAGCCCAATGTACTTATAGTCACATAAATTGTTTTCATTTGGAGTTGAAGTAATTATATTTTTCCAATTATAAAAACTATAAGAAGTAGAAATCTTTTATAAGCCTTTTGAAAAAGTAGGCATGAAAACTGATGGGCCTAATTTGAGAATTTCAGCTCCATGCATTACTTTTATTCTTTGCACATCTGGGCAGTTGGGGAATATCAGTGAGCAGAACAGACTAGGCTATCTGGACTCGTGGGGTTACACTGCAGAGGAGGGAAAAGATGTACCGTTAGCGATATACATGGTATATAGGCTATGTTTGGAGTCAAGCTTGAGGTAGAATTCCTTATTCAAATTATCTCTTTACTCTCACATTTACTGTAAGCAGAAAGGGGAAACCAGGCTGTGCATTCCACACTTTACTTTGCATTCTCCTCAGCTACATGTCGAAGTTTATCATTTACTAGTTCTACTTGGCTCCCAACAGAAGGAATGATTCAGCCAAGTTCTCTGCCACTAGATAACAAGGATCGCCTTTCCTTCACTTTCCAATATGCTCCTCACTCTATCTGAGTCCTCACCAAAAGCATGCTTAACATCCATATTTCTACCAACAGTCTCTTCAAGGCAATCTAGGTTCTTTCTATTAAGTGCCGTAAAAGGCTTTCAGCCTCTACCCATTACGCAATTCCAGAAACCATTTTTTAGATATATGTCGTAGAAGCACCTCACTTCTGAATAGCAAACTCTCTATTCATTTCCTGGGGCTGCCATAACAAAATACCACAACCTGGGTGGCTTGAAACACCTGGACTTGATCCTCTCAGTCCTGAGGCTAGACACTCTATTCAGGGCATCAGCACTGTTGGCTCCTGAGGACAACTGTCCCTGCATCCTCCTAGCTTCTGGTGACAGCCATCAGTCCTTGGCATTCCTTAGCCTGCAGGTGCATCACCTCACTCTCGGCTTCCGTCTTCACATGGCCTTCCCTGTGTCTGCTGTCTTCTATGAGTCTGTCTCTGTGTCTAAACTTACCTCTTCTTGTAAGGACACTACTCACATTGGGCTAAGGCCCACCCTAATGGCTCCATCTTAACTTGACTACATCTGTAAAAACTCTATTTCCAAAAAAGGTGGCATTCACAGGCACCAGGGTTAGGACTTTATATTTTTCCAGGGGACACAATTCAACCCATCACACATGATATAGTAGTAAATTGTTTAGCGTATCAGAAGATGGTGAGTGCTGTCTTTTTATGCACATGCTGTCATTTCTCCTCCCTGGTACAGGCAGATCCCACACTGATTTTCACCAGAAAACTTACAATGAAATGGAATTTCCCAAAGTGTGTTCAGTGAAGAACTGGTCTGTCAAAGTACTGCATAAGTTAACAATTCAATAATCAATTAGATTTGTTTTATGTGACATTCTGTCTCCCCTTTCTGTGCTTCACAGTGCTCATTAACCTATTAAAGATCCTGAGAATTCTTACAGTAAAGAAAATGAATGAACTTATCAATTTCCAAATGATTTTGACCATGGGACTTATTTAATCTTAACATTTTCCTTGAAACTATCCCATTACTTGGAAAATACTTATTGGAACACTGCAATAAAAGCATCGTTTTCACCTGCCTCGTGTGTTCTGCCCAGAATATTTAAGAAGGTTAACCAAATTGGAAAGTAGGATGGAATCTGATATAGAATTCCCAAATTGATTTCTTATTATTGATAAGGAGTCAGTAAGAGTATAGATATACTTTGCTATAGAGCTACCAGAGTTTGAGTCCAGAATGATCAAAATCTGTATCTCAAATCCATTCAGATTAATAATTAAAAATTTAATAAACAAGCAGTAAAACTATAAAAGTGTAAGTGGCAGTGTGAAAATACAGACTCATTAAGAGGCAGGATTATTACAGGGATTTTTTTTCTTAAAAAGTACAACTTTTGGGTCATTTCATGCTCACTTGCCAGAGGTCATAGCAATATTGGCTTTAGTATCGAGGAATGCAGGACCCAAGAGAGCTGTAATGTCCCCTACACACTATGAACTACTGGAGGGAAAAGACATAAGCAAGCAGAAAAAATAAAAATATATATATTGATAAATTTACTGGGTGATTGTCACCAAAGGAAAGAAGGACAGAAAGGCAGTAGACAGCCCTAAAAAATAATGAACCATAATGTGGGAGTGAAGACACTTCCCAGCCTTCCCACTGTCCTCTCAGGAAAGCTGAGTATAGTGAGGGAGATTATAGGGGCTGTACCTATAATACTACTGATCTGATATCCAGTGGTTACCTACTTACTGCTCGGTGTGAAGACTCTCCGAAAGTGGAAAACGCTCTCTCATATCCCATATTATTGTGAAGCCTCCAGTATCTTTGGGTGTATTTCTATAATTATTCCAGACATCACTGGTATCATTTACAAATATCCCAAATTGCTGATAATTAGTCTGGAATATTATTCTTCTGAGATTAAATCTCAAGTAGTCCACATTATAAATATTTATTTTTCACACATCTCTGCCTTCAGCTTATTCTATGCCCACAACTTCATCATATGCAATTTAATTTTTAAGAGATGATAAGAAAGAAATGCCGAGGAGGATAACTAATAAGGGTTTCTTATACTTGACTTTTGCTTGGGGGCAGGAACAAGGTCCTGAGATGTGGTCTCATATTTATCTACTTTATAGAGACCCTTCTAGTCTCAGGACAATTAATAACATGATCCCATCTAAACCTGTCTTAACACTGAGTTTTACCTTTATGGGCGACTAATTCTGAGGTAGTCCTTTAATGAAACCCTAGTTCAGGAATAATAGAAAACTTGTTTGTGTCTTAAAACCCCAACTCCTGTTCAAGCAGACAGTTAAAGCAACAAGTTATAATAAAATGCTACCCTTCTAGCTTCATACTTGCCTAATTCTTTTCCCCAGATAACCTAAGGCATGGACTACAGTTTGAAAAGAAGAAATCATTAAAATGGCTGATAATTATCCCAAAGCTTACCAGTTTTACCCATCTCTGAAGAAAAATCCCATTAAATCAGGCTGTATCCTGTTTCCCCAAATAAAATAAGACCATACAACAGAGGCATATCGGAGCTTATGATTCTGAGGCCATTAATTAAGCAAATTCTAGTCAGGCTAAAAATGTTTCCCAGAAACCTCTCTTGGATTGACATTTACTTTGCGTTAACCGCTCTGCCGGGCTTGGTTTCACACCACATCTAGAGGCCATTTAAACAATATTAAGATAATAACATTAATTCACTGTTCTTCTGTTAATCATATAGAAGCAGATCCGCTTGTTATAAATAATGATCTTTCCTTGCCTGAAGCTCAACTGTTAGCACTTGTTCTGATGCAAATCCCTGTCCTTCTGTGCTGGCTGCAAAGTAACAGTGTCCAATACTGTGCAATTCTTTCCTTGGGTTTCAACACTGTGAGGGGGAGGGGCTCGCCTTCAGTTTGCAATTCGAATAGGATTGCCTTCCAGAAGGATGTGAGGAGGAGGACACAATCTTTTTGACTTGCTTTGACCAAAGGCATCACTTTCCTGGGGATGATTACTGGAAATGAGGCTCCAATTCAGCAGTGTGCCCGAGAGATGATGTAATGTGTCATACCTTCGCCCTATCTGCAAAATAAGTATATTGGGTTGGAAATCAGGAAGTTTTGTCAAGATTTCATTTATTTTCACATTTGGCTCACATTCACTGATGAGGAGATGTAGCTACTCTGTTCCTGGCAAATCGTGGTTAAAAGATTTCTGTCACTATCTTATGTGGAGTGTGTGTATGTCTCAAGCTGATAGAATAAAGCAGGCAGACGTGCAGTTGGATTCCAGGGCCTAGAGCTCCTTCTTTGCTCGCTTGTAGAGTTAGGCAGGGCTTCTTAGCCACTTCCTGTATCTCAGAAGGCTGGGGAACACGGAAGGCTGTGTCTGGTGAGCTGCTGCTATTTATTGCTGAAGAGTTGCCCATCCAATCAAATGCAGTCAAGCACAGTGTATCCTGGTTTTAAAAACTTCAAAATAATACAGTTCTAACCTGAGAGAGAAACAAATAGGAAGGATGTTTATAATCCCAATGCTCTGATTTCTCCTCCACAGAACCATTAGCATTGCATTCAGCCAGTATTTGCCCACTGCCAGCAAGCTGGCAGGCATCATTCTGGGTTTCAGAAAGTACCGAGGGACAAGGCAGACTTGCCTCCCCACCTCCACCCTCTCCGTAGAGTTCCCAGACAAGAGATGTAGAGACGTGGTCATGCACATACAGTCACATGAGACAAGTATCCCTGCAAGGGTGAGCACAGGGTGCTGCGGGATTCTCTGGGGGCTTCCTCCGGGCGGGGGACTGCTCACCTGACTTAGGAAGATCAGAAGGTGACCACAGGAGTGAGGATGCAGAGTGGGGAGGGTGCTCTAAGGAGAGAGAACTTGAGCAAACACCTGGAGGCTGAAGGGGGCATTCTTAGGGGAGTGTATTTCACAATAGCTGGATCACAGAGGGAAAAGAAGAGTAATGGTGCAATGGGCGTTTAAAAGTATCAATAAAAAGATTAATTATTTAGTAGGATTGTTAATTCCAAAGTTATGAGAACTGCAAATAGTTATACTGACTAGACTAGAACACTAATTTTTAAAAAAATGCTTATATATACTATAGTCTAGAATTCGAAGTATCTGCCCTCAAATATCTTTGTTCTTTGGTGTACCATTAAAAATTTAAATTCCACCATTAGAGATTAGTTTACGAATTTTCGATACTGTACTGTTATTGAATAGGACATATATTAGCTATTTTTAACTCATAGACATACATGTCCGTGTGAGTTACTTTATCATATTTCTAATGCTAGAATATTACGATCAGATTGCAGAAAGACAGAAAATCAGGCACAGGAATATTTAGGGAGAAGAAATGTTAGAATTGCTCAAGGAAAAGAGGGAGTTCTGTGAGCACTGAGGGAAGTTATCGAGAGAGAGAAAAGAGGTTTAAAAGATGCAGTGTTGGCTGAGAGAAGCGGTGCCGGGGTGGAGCTGGATTGTACCACCCCTGAGAGCCAGCCGTTTACGTTTTTATAGATTTTGAGAGCCAATTGTTAAACTCAGTCATGGTTAAAAAATAAATAATACAAATCTGCAGTTAAATAAATTATATTAAAAACAAAGGTAATACTCAGAACTCATTACTTTCTAATTACTTTTAATTATGTTTGCCCTTACAGTTATTTTAAGCCCACTCTAATTGCATGCTGGAAATAGCTATATAAATGTGTTCTCCTGTGCATCTCTTCCCAACTCCTCAAAGTTGACCACCATGGGGGTAGTTATACCATGACAACTACAAACAAAATAAATCAGGATTTGATTAATTGTTTTGTCAGTTATCTACTATGGACTTAATAAAGTAATGGATAAAGCATGTTTGAAATATAGATTGAACTTGAAAGTGCCACGGCTGTACCTGCTACATTGTGAACAGCACAAGAAGTTGCGGAAATATTCTTCCAGCACTAAAAACTGCTCTGGAACTGTTTCCTCATCAATTATATGCATAGGTTGGTTACAAAAACAAGAGTTTGGCAAAATCGACGGGAGCATTATTGCATATTTTATTACTATTTGTTATTTGGGTGCTATACATCTTTATATCAGTAACATTTAAAAAAACTAAGTACTCATGTTTTGTTTTGTTTTTTTCCATAAAGTTATTCGTTACACATTTATTGTCACCACTGGGTGACAATAAATCATTTGGCTGCCTTCTGCATGCCAAATGGTATGCTTTATAATTTTCCTGATGCCTGGCCTTTGCCTGAGGGCTCCTGTATATATAATCTCTATAAGCACACTCACATATTTAGTGTTTGACCTTAATGTCCCTAGAGAGTGGCGGTCTGGGTGTCCCAGTGTACTCTGACTACCATAGCAGCTATTGAAGACTGAAGAGAGAAACTGTACATGTGATGGTTCGCGAAGAGGAAGCACTCATTTTACTTAGAGCTGTGCAGCGTGGCTCCGATGACGTGTGCCATCTGGAGCAGCCATATACGCCTTGAGCTTTACAATGCCCCTCTGCAGAAAATCTGCCCAACCCCATTTAAGCTATGGCAAAGGATTTTATCACAAACTTGCTTCTGATTGATCACTATGTCTCCTCCTCATCAAAACTTTTGGAAAATACAGTGATACTGGAGGAAATGTTTTTATTTAAAAATTTTTTTTTTCTTTATTGATTTTAGAGAGAAGGGAAGGGAGAGGAAGAGAGAGATGGAAACATCGATGTGAAAGAACATCAATTGGCTGCCTTCTGCATGCCCCCCACTGGGGATTTGGCCCACAACCTGGGCATGTGCCCTGACTGGGAATTGAACCAGTGACCTCTTGGTGTATGGGTCAATGCTCAACCACTGAGCCACACTGACCAGGCAAGAGGGAATGTTTTAGATGTGAGGTCTGATTTACAGTGACAGCAGGATGGGAACAGGTGGGGAGTGGTCTCTAAAGAAACAAGAAATCCATCTTTAAAAATAGTGCTTGGCTGCTATCTACTAGTGATTATCAACATCGCTAATTGTTGTTCAAGTGCTCTGGAAGATTAAAAACAGGTGTCACAAAGCAACCTGAGACAATTTGCTTTGATTACAGCTGCCTTTGATACAGTAGTTTTTATCAAACTGTAACTGGACACAATAGGTTCAAGGTCACCTGTCATTACTTGAGCCAAATTAAGCAGAGATAGGGTTGTCCTGGCCGGTTTGGCTCAGCGGTAGATCATCAGCCTGCAGACCAATGAGATGCAGGTTCGATTCCGGCCAAGGGTACGTGCCTTGGTTGTGGTTCATCCCTGACCCTTGGCAGGGTCATGCGGGAGGCAACCAGTCGATGTGTCCCTCTCACATCGATGTTTCTCTCTCTCTCTCCCTTTTTCTCCCTCTCTCTCCCTCCCACCCTGTCTGAAGATCTGAAGATAAATAGAAAAATATCCTCGGGTGAGGATGAAAAAACAAAAAAACAAAAACTAAATTAAAAAAAAAAACAGAGACAGGGTTAAATCATATATGAGCGTTTTTTCCAGTAATGCCAGAAATGTGGAGAGAGCAGCAGGTCATCTGTAAATGCCCCCTAACACTCCCTATTGATTGGCTGGTTATATAGAGATAGGTAAGAAAGGGGCTGTGTGCAAGTGGGGGCAGGAGGGCAGGTAAGGGCTGCAGGGTCCCTGCTCCCTGTGTCTCCTTCCAGGACCTTGAAGTCCTATAGCAAGTAGTTAATTTTCTATGGTGTTAAAACAGCTCCACCTGTTTCCGGGACTGGAGAATGGTCAACATTCCTGAAGCCAACTCCTGGAGGGGGTCAGGGTCCAGGCACAGCACCCAAGTCAAAGTGTGTCCTGTCCTTTGTTCTCAAAATGTATTTTCTCTTCTGAGTAATATACTCATCTGGGCTGTAAGGCATATTCTCTGTATACAGCCCTGTTTGTCTTCTTGCAGCACATTCTCCAGTTTCCCGGGGTCTGTGAGGAAACCTCATATCTATAGTTAGTAAGGTGAATAATCATTAAACAACTGTGATCGTGTTCCTCCTATGATGTGCCTGCCCTTCCCCCCATCAAAACGGCAAGGCGTAGACCGTTCTTTTGTTATTGCAGGAATAATTGGCAATATGTTTCTATGTAACTAACTCCTGCTACAGGTGTGTGTGTGTGTGTGTGTGTGTGTGTGTGTGTGTGTGTGTTTGTGTGTGTGTGTGTGTTTTAGGAAATGTTGACACAGATTTTTCCATACCTTCTGTTAAATAATATACAGTTAACATCTACCAGATTAAACTTTGTAAAGATAAGAATAAAATCTTGCTCTAATAGCCTATGCTTAAGTGTTCATGAGGCGGGCCACACAGTAAGCGCTCAAAAAATACTTTTGGGTAGAAAAACACAAGAAAGGAAGGGGAAAAGGGAACAGGGAGGAAGGCAAGGCACAAAAGAAAGCAATCGGTTAAATAGAGGAAGCATAAAGCATAAAACTCAGGCACAATTTGACCAACCAAATGCATTAATAACAATCTTTTACTATGTTCCTCGTGTTAGTTTGCTAGGGCTGCCATAACAAAATGCCACAGGCTGGGCGGCTTAAACGACAGCAGTTTATTTTGTCGTGGTTCTGGAGGCCAGAAATCCAACATGGATGTGTTGGCAGGTTTGGTTTGTCTTGTGGCCTCTCTCCTTGGCTTGCAGATACCTTCTCCCTGTGTCTCGCATGGTTTTTCCTCTGTGGAGAGCCCCGGGTGTCTCTCTGTGTGTCCGAATTTTGTCCTCTTGTGTGGACACCAGGACCATTGAATCAGGCGCCCCACATTGGTCTCATTTTAACTCAGTCACCTATTTACAGACCCTAGATCCAAAAACAGTCGCATTCTGTGTTATTGGGGGTAAAGACTTCAACACACGCATTTGGGCTGGGGGTATAATTCAGCCCATAACATTTCTGTTAGTCTCTTTTGGGAGCTTTTCTTCACGGCATAGTTGACGGACAATTTTTAAACTTTGTTTTCAGTCTAATGTTTTTGCTTTAAATATTTTATCATACCAGTAAAAGCTTTGCAAACACTAGTGTGACAACTTAAATAAATGTTATTACTTGCATACATTAAGCAGTTCCTCTGTTTCATCATATACGCTGTTTTCAGTGTCGACTCTTATAAATAGTAGTACAGTGTGTATCAGTATTTGTTGAAACTTTATAATCTTCATTTACATTTCTTGATGCTGGTGAGCGGCTCTTGGGGATAGAAATGATGTGGTCGGTTTTGTTCCCTGTGGAACAGCACCACGATGTACTCAATAGAGCTGAAATGTGGAGAGAACCCCTCTCTAACCTGGATGTGTATGAAAGAAAGGAATTGCTCCAAACATGCACAAAGAGGCATTCAGAGGCTTTTGATGAAGCAATGTCAGGCTGAGGGTTATTTATTTGGACTCAATGTTTCTTTTTCTCTTTTTATTTTTTTATTCACTTTCCATTTACCACACTGAAATTGGACTTTATTATTATAATAAAAATCAAAGCAGCTAAATGATGTAACAACTTTAAAAAAAAAAAAAAAAAAAGGAGAACAAGCATACACTCTCTTCTGACATTGAACATGGGTATATTAAGACAGGATATATATCCTGTTTGATGTTCAACAAACAAACAAAAAACCACTTCTGAGCTTGTGGCTGAGGTGACCTTTCTTACGTCTTGCTTGGCATATGGAAAGTGTATTTTCCTATTTAGCAGTAACAGCTGCTGAATATGTGCTCAGCTCTACCTGTGTGTTTATGGTGGCAGAGCCCACTGGATCATGTAACGGGGCTCAGTGTTCCTGCCAGACCCAGCTGGGCTTCTCTAGGCTGCTCTGCTTAAAGGGACCTGGCCTGAGGCTTGAGCTCCAGGTGGTCTTACCTGATTTAGCTGAAGAGATGTCAGGCCTTTATTGATCCCATAAACCTGAGAATGAACAGGGAGCTCAAACAGGACTTATCTAATTCTCCCCAAAATTAACCTAAAGAATTCATTCAAATAGGGCCTTTTTTAAATAGCTTAAATTAAGCCTCAGCATTTTTTTTTTTTCTGAAAAGGACTGCATAATAAATATTTTTAGGCTTTGTAGGCCATTCAGTATTCGACTTTCCTTTCTTCTTTTTACACCCTTTAAACATATAAAACCCTTCTTATCTCAAGGGTCATAAAAAGAAAAAAGGCCATGTGTTGGATTTGGCCTATGGGGAATCGTTTTCTTTTGTCCTCCAAGTTGTACAGATAGGTATGGCAAATCTAAATGTGCTCTATAGTAGTGCCTTTAAAAAAAAAATCCTTATTTACTTTCTTTCGACTAGACCATGTCCTCTTTCTGCAGAGCTTGACTCACAGACAGACCAAATTAGAACGCTGACGGGCATAACAGCCAGATGTTTTGAGACCATTATGTCATGTGTCTTACCTGATCAACTATGTTATATAATAATTTATATAATTTTATCATATAAAATTTTGCTGCTTTAGTAAATCCCCTTTTTAAAAAATGGCATTTCCTTGGAAAGCTAGTATCAACCATTTATATTGTTAAACAAACAAACAAAAATTTTTATATTGTTAAACAAACAAATATTTCAGAAAATTTTTCTGAAATAAAGATTTATTGAGCCAAATGCAGGCCAGAAAAGGACAAGGTCCTAGGGCATGAAATTTAAACTACCAGCAGTATGGCTAGGTACAAAAAACAAGCATGTCCAGCATCCTAGAATTGATGGGTGCTTTTATAAATTATGTTTGGAGAGAAAGATATAAGTTGTTTTGAAAGAAATTACATTGGCTACAGATAAAGGGGAAGGGGGAGGTGAGGAAGGGGCAAGTCTATGGTAGGCGCTCATTCTGTAAGGAAGAATTATTTACTACTTTTGATTGGTTGCAAGCAATAGTCCTGTAAGTTCACATATATGCAGTAGTGTCCAGAGGAGGGTAATGGACTCCTGGAGGTTGGTTCAAAGCTTCAACATACATTCAGAAATATGAGCCAACTTTTGTTAGTTGGCCCACAGCTATTGTTCAACTGGTCACCTGCTCTGTCTCTTTCTCTTACTCTCTAGCCTGCTATAATTTCTTTTAGAACATCTCATAATTTTTTTCTTGTCAAAAATTAATTGTCTTCAGTCTCCTTGAGGACACTGGGTATAGGGAAGTTTGGGGTGATGAGAAATAACACCTAGACTGATCAGGAGACTGAGGCTCAGAAACAGTGATTTTTCCAAGTCTCCTACTGTGAAAGCCTTTTTTCATATGACGGTCAATGGCCTTTTCAAAAATTTCCAGTTACCTGTCATCTTCTCTTTACATATATTCACACATAAGTTTTTCTTCTTCACTTTTTAGTAGCATTTTCTAATTAGCATACAAGGAATAAACCTCTATTCATTTGAAATTTCTATGAAAAATTTGGAAGGCGTAATGCAATTCCTTCACTGGAACCCAGCCAAAGTCCTAAGGCAATCTCCTTCTCCTTACAAAGCTGGATCTTAGAATCTAACATTCGTTAGTCAGAACTTCAAGTTTAGACCTCATTCCAAAGAAAATATTATTAATTAGAAGAGTTATCCTCAAAGAGCTTTCTCTAAAACATGATTTATGATTGCTCTTCTAGATGAGTTTTGAGAGAAGGAATTTACTTGAACTAGATCTACAGAAAGATTTCTTTTTAAAATGAATATGGTGTATACAATTACAGATTTAAAATAAAGATACAGTCAAATGTTGACTCACTGTGTTTTATTTAAAAGTATCAAATATCACAAACTTTTGAGTCGAGTGGATTACTTACTGGTCAGTTATGATATTGTAACATGGGTATATTAGCTATTAAATATACTAGCTCAGAAGATGTAAATGAGATAAATTCTAAATGAGTTCATTACAATTGTTTTTGAGACAGAAAAATTCCCTTCTGTGTGTATTTTCTGATGTAAGATACAAGCAAATGAAATTATGGAAATATGAATTGGCTCATCAAGCATAAGAGGGAGAACCTTTATTGTAGAACTTAGAATTGACTTAAAGATTAGTAGTGACTATTTTAACCTTCTTCTCTGTCTCTCTGTCTCTCTGTCTCTCTCTCTCTCTCTCTCTCTCACACACACACACACACACACACACACACACTCAACTGAACTTTTTGGGACTACTATAATTTTTTTTCCAAAAGTTTAGTAACATAGCCTTTTTTAATGAAATGAAAGGTACCCTACAGTGAACCTTGGATTGTATTCACTTAATTAAATTGCTTGAGTCAGGTACTGGTCTTTCTTTAAAATATCTAAAAGTGATACAACTATGCTTAACTTTACTACAAACTAATTATAAGCCATAGAATTCAACCTAGATTATTCCAGGCCCTTTCTTGGGAAATGGTTCACTGTTTTTCTGGAATTTGTGTGACAGTTAGGAATCTCAATTTAACAATACATTTCAAAATAATGTTAAAAATCAATGAGATGACCTATGTTTAGTACTTGGTACATGGAAGCTTCTTAATAAATATTTACTGACAATTGAATCTATGCTAAAATAGGTAAAATATTAATATTAACTAATTAGTTTTAGAACTGTCAACCTCACTGTAATCTGTTAATGTAACATCTTAAACTTGTTGATGCTTGTCACCTAAATTGGATGCAAGAATTTTCTTTTGAAAGCAAACACCGTTAATGTGAAAGTGTTTATAGGTTTAGGCCTTGCCTGTTCTTCTTTCAAAATTGGCTATACTAGGAGAAACTATGAGTCCAGGAAAGTGAAGGAGAACTGGACTAGTAGAGAGGCCAAATGGGTTATTTTGAAGAGAGAGTTCTAGGGAGTATAAAGTGAGAGACACATATTTTATGAGCTACTGTAAGAAGAGGAAGAAACAGATTTCAGGAATTTAGCAATACATTTTGAATAGAATTTCCCCTTGTAGAATTTTGAGAGAATTATAAACTAGTTAAATTATATCAGGTTCTGGAATAACATCTTTTTGTTTACACATTGTTTTGTCATAAAGTTGTTGAGATATGGTAGGAACTTAACTCTTGTTTATATAAATTGCCTATGGTGAAATTGATTTTGTTATATGTCATTTTTCTTAAAGTCACAGAACCTATTAACAATGTTAAGTGAAGACTTACTGTACTATCTAAATATTTTTTCCCGTTTGACTTCACCAACATAGAAATGTGAGGACCTTTGACTAACTGTACATGCATTATATTTTGGAATCCAGCCTTTAGATTTCAGTACTCAGCTGTACTTTGAGAAAGTCAGTGCTTCAAAGTATATTTCATGATGGTTACAATCTCACTCGACTCATAGCGCAAAAGGTAAGGATCTATCCTACAAAACTCTCTACGTTTCTTAGAATGCTACTGCAGAGAGAAGCATAGACACCACTTCGAGACCTAATGGGCTCTCTTATGAAATTGAAAACAGGAGAGGTGTTTGAAACTCAGCCTCCATGGACATAGACATTCTTAAATTGGAGTCCTTTGTGGATGATAGAGGTCATTGTAGCTATGTTTAGGCTAGTTCAAGGCTTTTCCCCTGCTCCAGTGATGGAAGATGCCCTGGGAAATTGGCTGCTACTACATTTTGCTTTTTTAGAACTGCTGACACTGGCTATTTGCCTTTAGTGACTTGAGAAATTTGGTGAAGTGCCTTGTGGAAGCCCAGAAAAAATAGAACTTAAGTTCCTTGGTACAACTTGCTATGAAAATATTCTAGATAGGGTATTAAAGGCAGACACATACAGCAAGGTAAAGCTCAACAGTTCAAAATTAGGGATTATTTGTGGTCTGAAAGCTCCTGTTTGTACTGCAACCTATTTCACTGGCCTGGAAACCTAAGGGTGGCAAGATGATTCCCCTGCATTCCTATGTAGAATACAAACTTGCAAGTCAACACTACATCACTATATGGTCATTGTACCTGGAGAATGGAGAGATTCCAACAATAATCTTCCAGGGAAGTTGTAACACAGTTTGTAGAAATATTTAACATGGATAGAGCCATTTTACATAGAGTCATGAAGACAGATATATAGAGAAGTAAATAGGTAGGTGGATAGATAGATGGATACAGTAATTTTGAGGTCTATTTTAAATGTAAGGGCTACCTAAATCCTCACTATTGTGAAACTAATCAATTTAGAGTCAGAAAATGAGGGAAACATTGAGGTTCTTCAGAAATAAAATTAACACCAAATTACAGAGCTCATATTTAAGCAGGGAGATAGACTCAAGGTACCTGTATAGCTACAAGTGTGCTTTCAACTCTTGGTATTGAATTAAAGTCCAACCACATCAAATTAGTGTGGATAGATGAGCACTTCAACAGGTAACACAAGGTTCTGTTTGGAGGCTGTGCCAACTGAATCACTTGAACACAAGGACTATGGAATGCCTGGTCTTGTCTGTCTCAGTAGTTTTAGGCCCAAGTAGGGGTGCAGACAGCTCTGTGTTTTGCAAGAGGAGCATGTCGTTATACCCTGAATCCATTAAGAAAGTAATCTAGTGAATGAAAAGCCTTTCTTATTTTAAGGCAGAGACCCTGGAATTAAGTGTTATTATAGGTACCATCGTTGACTGATGTTTTCCTGCTCAGGGTGTGCCAGACAGAGACATAGGGCCTGACCTTGAATCTAATGGTGGCTAACGTGTGCAGTGGACTCAGATTGCAGGTTCTTCCAGTTTGCCCATCTGCTTTAAATCCTGACGCCAACAGATGCCCACCCACGACATTCGCCACTCACCATTCCCTCCTTTCCCTTTCCCAGTACTGCCACCACAACTTCTCCATGACCAAACCCTTTGGAAGAAAAATATGATGCCCTCCTTTGCGGAACACAAATCTCTAAACCAATGTTTTGCAACTTTGGTTTTGTATTAGAATCATTTGGATTCTAGGGGTTTTTTTAAATTGTCTGGGCTCTACCCCAGAAAAAGATTTAATTGGTCTAGGGAAGTAGTTGGGCACTGTAATTTTAAAAAAATTCTCTAGGTGATTCAAAGGTACACTGAAGACTTCTCTAACCAAAAAGCCCTTAAATGGGAAGTGGGTGGAGTTGTGGAAACGGTTGATCATTGAATATTTACACCCTTTCTTCTACCACTTGAAAGCTTTTGCTTTTTTTGTGTGATATTGATCAGAGTACTAGGTGATTTAGAAAATTAGAGATATTAGAAAGAGGAGATTGATTTACACTAGAATGAGAAGACTGCTATGGAGAAGCAATAATGAATAGATTAAAAGATGGCTGTGGGGTGGAGTAGGTAGAGAATACCATTACCCGTGTTCCAAGCTAGAACATTAGGGAGAGTTTATATAGAAAAGAGAAATTGGGGACACCTCTAGGCATATAGGTTACAAGGAACTCAGGAAGTCAAATTTCAAAAGGGTTTACTTTGTTTTACAAACAGAGTTTCTCCATGATATTCTTTGAGAAAGCAAGAAAGAACTTAAATTGCTAATCTAATGTTTCTTTAAATGTGACACAAGAGCTGTCATGGAACCATGATGTAGTTCACCTTACACAGCTGATATTTTTGTAACATTTATCTCTGGGTCAAATTGTACATAGCATAAAATAGGAGGATCAAATTAAAAGCTAAATAATTTTTCATCCGTTCAAGAGTTCTGATTGTACTAGTTGCAAGTTTCAGCCATAGCTATCCTATTCTAATATTTAAATGATAATTCCATTGAAATAAAAAATAATGTTCAAGTTTAAAACTTCCTGAGGGCCAGGGTTATATTTTATTACTTAAAAGAGAGCTTGTGGCTCTGAGCCTCCTGAAATCTGCCTTTTCAATGTAACCAACAAGAAAGTCCTTTTCAGAGTCAAAATAAGCTATAATCTGAAATGAAATAGATAATCAAAATGCTGAAGAGGAAAATAAAAAATACCAGAGAGAAATTGAATTTTTTTTCTTATGGACATTACTTCCAATGCTGTTTTTCAATATCCCAAGCCAATTTGGAAGTGATACAGTAGCTATGAACAAAAGTGATACAACTGCTTGGGTTGCTGAGTGGGAAGGACAAAATGCAGCTCTCTGTGGACTTGAGCTGAAGTAGTGACTTTCCAAGATCAGAGCCCTTGAAGGAAGAGTTAGAGAGAAATGGGATACATTGATTTAAAAAAAAAAAAAAATGACTTTCTATGGAGTTGGTTTCCTTTTGTATTTGAGAGTGTCACAACTGGAAGGGCTGTTATTAGTGTGGCCTTCATGTCTGAGGTTGTGGAATTAGCCATCTTTTAGCTGAGTTTCTGCTTGTAGATGGGCCACTACTCTTCACCTTCTGGGTTGCATGGTACTGTTGCTGCTTAAAAGTATGGTGTCTCTGAGTGTCTTCCAGCTTCTGTACACCCCTCTATGTACACACTGTCTCATCTCATCTTTATTTCAATCAACCACATTTACATTGAGCTCACTGTTTGCACTTGCATTAGACCACTTACTGTTTCAGTCTTTAAAGGCACAGTAAGTTAATTATTTTCTGTAAATTATTTTGGTATTTGCCTTGTCTTGATTGCTGAAATTTTTTTTCTGGAAGCATAACATGGAGCTCAGTTACTTTTTGCAAGATTAATACAAGACATACTACAGCAATTCAGCAGATATCAAGATACATTCTATCCTTACTGTCCCTAAGGAGTTTCAGTTTAGAAAGTGTAGTAAGGCAAGATCTGAAGAACTCTTCAAATGACTTAAACTTTCAAAGACCTGTAAGCTCTTAATTAATTCCTAAAGTAGTCCACCTGTACTCTTTTTAAAAATTAGAATTGATACATAGCTTGATCTCCATGATTGTTTTCCATGATTGATCTCCATGATTGTTTTACAGCTGTTTAGACAGCTTTACTATTTTTTATTCAAAGTAACAAAAATGTGTTAAGTGGCATGTATGTGTGAAGTACTAATAAAGAGACTGTGGCATTCAATGATGGAGTCCACATTCCTAATTATACTGCCCATTAAAATAATGAAACAAAAATGTAGCAGCCCCCTCACCCCATCCACGGTTTCAGTTACACGTGGTCAACTATGGTCTGAAAATATTAAATGGAAAATTTCAGAAACGAACAATTCATAAATTTTAAATTGCATGCCATTCTGAGTAGCAAGATGAAATCTCATCCCTTCCTGCTCCATCCTGCCTGGGAGATAAACCATGCCTTTGTCCAGAGTCTCCAGGTTGCATGTGCTTCCCACCCATTTGTCACTTGGTATCCATCTCCATTGTCCGATCAACTGTTGCAGTATTGCAGTGCTTATGTTCAAGTAACTCTTACTTTACCTAGTAATGGCCCCAAAGTGCAAGAGTACCGGTGCCAGCAATTTGGATGTGCCAATTAAGTGAAAACACAAATGTTCTCAATTCAATGAGGGAGGGGAAAAAAAATTGTATGCTAAGTTGCTAAGACCAGAACAACTCTTCTATCCATGAAATGGTGAAGAAGGCAAAAGAAATGTGTGCTAGTTTTGCTGTAACATCTCAAAACGCAAAGGTTATGGTCATAGCCTGTGGTAAGTGCTTGGTTACGATGGAAAAAGCATTACATTTGGGGGGTGGGAGACATGAACAGAAAATGTGTTCTGATTAATGGCAATGTGTTGTGTCAGAAGCATTGAGCCTATAGGAAGCCTATAGGAAGACTGCAACAAGGGATCCTCTGAAATAAATGACACCAAGCCATTTGCAGCAGGTAAGAAATGGTTACAAGGATTCAGAAAAAGACTTTAGACTGAAAAATGTAAAAATTACTGGAGAGGCTGCATCTGCTCATGAAGAAGCTGCGGCCACAATTCCAATAGTACTGAAGCCGTTGTTAGGGTGCGGTACTATCCGTGGTTTCAGGCATCCACTGGGAGTCTTGTAATGTCTCCCCTGCAGATAAGGGCAGGGGGGTACTCTATGCATAACTGTAAATAAGTAGACTCTTACTCAAGAACTGGGTCCCAAAGTCCATGATTAATATGAAAAACATGGCCCTGGCCGGTTTGGCTCAGCGGTTAGAGCATCAGCCTGTGGTCCAGAGAGACCCGGGTTTGGTTCCCGCTAGGGGCACATACCTCGGTTGCAGTTTGTCCCCGGCCCTGGTTGGGTCGTGAGGGAGGCAGCCACTCGATGTGTCCCTTTCACATCGATGCTTCTCTCTCTCTCTCTCTCTCTCTCTCTCTCTCTCTCTCTCTCTCTCTTCCTCTCTCTCCCTCCCACTCTATCTGAACAAAAAATGGAAAAATGTCCTCGGGTGAGGATAAAAAAAAAAAAATGAAAAACATGTGTTGTAAAAACCAGCTTTTAAAATTTCACAAACTGCCCATGAATTCCTGTGCATACGGAGTTATGTGGATTGCTCTATCTTGCAGCAAATCCAATGCACTTTGTTGTATTCTGAACAGAGTGGTATTTGTTGGGTAAGCCCCACCTAAGGTTGTTGGCTGGTGTATAAGGTCTTTTAATACCTACAACAAACAACAAAATAAGGCAAAACACAAAATCAGACACTAATTAAAACCATAAAAGCCCATTTCTGTTAGGCCTGCGTATTCAGTTGAATGCTCATAATTTAAATGCTATACGATGTATCTCCACTGTGTTAAAATACTATGGCAAGTGCCTTAAGAGAAGAACAAAGGGCTGTGGGGTTTGAAGGAGAAAAAGCTAATATCATCATAGAAGAAGGTTCAGAGAGAATCTTCATAAAAGAAACTGAATTTGAGATTTTAAGAACAAATTTGATTTTGACGAACAAAGGACTTTTTTGTTACAAGCACATGTAGTCTGGGCAAAGCATATAGCTTGCAAGAAATGGGAAATATTTAAATGAATTTGAAGCAGTTCTTTCAGTCAGCAGTTTCAGGTTTGAGATGGACATTAAGAGGTGATATCCAGGAGGCAGGTTGAACAATGCTCTCAGGAGAGAAGGTACACCTAACTAGAAAGGCCACGGAACCAGAAAGGCCATTGGGAGGAGAATGCCTTAGTTGTGGTTTAGTTGTGAGCACCAGTCAGCGGAGTTCTCACGGGAGTCTAGACAAGAGAAAGACTTGAGATGGAAGAAGATTGTGCTGTATCAGGCTGCAGATGACGAGAGTTGGAACTGGGAAAGTGGTATCAGAAACAACAAAGTGGAGGAAAAACCTAAGAAATATTGTGTGGGTTGTTGCCCGTTGCTGACAATATGATTGACGTTGACAATGAGGGAAGAAATCTGTGCTTGCTTCACTTTGGATTAATTTAAGTTTCATACATTATATGAATAGATAATTATTTAATCTGGTAATAGCCATATAATAACTCTTTTGATAAACGGTTTCCTTTTACCTGGGGTTTACTTAAAACATGGACTAAGTAATATTCCAAATGCTTATCCCTTCGTGGACTATGGCACATTCCTTTTGAGCATCTCGTTTGGTATGATTTGTGCCCTTCTTATGTCTGTCTACTGCATCTAGGTTAAACCTTTAGGGTACACATTTAATTTTATGTGGCTGGCACTGCCATTTCTTCAGTGAAAGGAAGTTAAATTTCTATACTGGACTTAAATCCTTTTTAAGTGATAAAATTTATTAACAAGTTTTAAAAATATAGAATGCAATTAAGCTCATCACAATTATTTTAGATCAATAGTTCATCTATGGTTATATTGAATGTGCTTTAAGAATGTATTGTGCCATTATTATCATTATTATTATTTCTATATGTTACTGATAGGGAAAGAAGATCATTATGGATTCTAGCATCTATATATCCATCTATCCCAATTCATCTCATCCTTCGAGGTTTGATCAAATAGGTTGTGTTTGGGTCTTTCATAACAACAACAAAAAAACACTACACTAATATCACCCTATAAATTCAATTAAAAATAAATAAAAAGAGAAGACTTTCCCCAACATTATGAAGATATAAGTTCTCACATTTTTATAAAGTATTTGTTTAGAATTTAAATTCAGGATCCTGCTTAAGTCTTATTCTAACTACAAGTACTTTTTTATTTTTAATAATAACAATAATAATTTGTAATCCCTTTAAGATATAATCATTTATTCAGTAAAATCAACTTTTGCATTTTTTCACTTAGCAAAATTGAGTGTATCAACAAATACCATGGAGAAAGATTGAAGTAGCTGATAATGGTATCTAAACTTAGGTAAGATGAATAATTTTAGGCATAGTTTACTATATACATTTTCATTCTCTGTGATTTGGGAAGTCAGGAAAATACAGTCATTTTCACCTGTGAAAACAATGCATCTCATTCTGCATATGCTTGTTAATGGTTATGTATTTAGAAGTATTGGAATAACAGAGTTCACGTAAAATATAATTAATATAGTCTCATAAATGTTATAATGGTATATGCAGTTTTTTTTTCTGATCACCAGCTTAATAAATATAGATTCTCCACAGTTTAGTTCACACAGTCTGAATTACTGCAACTGATACTATCTTCAAAATAAAGGCAGATAAATTTTGATTAACTTTCAGTGACTAGTCTAATCTTCAAGTACCTCTAATGCTCACCCTGCAACATCAGATGTTTTTTGATATGAACTAAGGTTTCTAACATATGTAGGGCATTTAAATAACATATTTCCATGAATTTGATGTTTTTCCAGTACTGTGATGGCAATAAGCACCTGTGACTTCTGTTTACCCATATGGCCCTTAAGTAGCAGATGCTTAGAGAAATTGAGGAAACGTGTGAGTCATATTATCTGCAGAATTTTTTTCTAATTTGTATCCTAGTTTGTCAAAATGTTACATAAGAATTATAGTTCATGAGTAACAAAATAAATTTTACATTTTAAAAGTCTGTCACATTTTTTGTGCTTAATATAGTGTCTCTTTACTGCCAAAGGTTGTTAACACAAATTAAAAAGCTGATAGGGTGTTGTCTTATTGTTTACCAGTTTCTAATACATGAAGCCAACTTGGTTATTTCCCATCTCAGTATAGTGTTTCATGTAAACAAGTTTAGAAACCAGCATCTTGAAAGTATATAACATTGTAATATAATTAAAGTGGTTCTTAAACTTTGCTTGTGACCTTCAGTAAGAAATATATTTTACATCTTGACCCCGTCAATACATGTCTATATTTTCAGTAGGTACTGGTAACTAAAAGAAAAGTTCACAAAGCAATATTTAACCATACTATTGCATGCTAATATTTTGTCTTCCAATTTTATTTTTAAAAATTAATATTTGTAATTCCATACTGTGTGTAAAATGTAATCATATTAATAGGTTAGTATATGTTTCTTTGTTAGCTTTTCTTAAAAAAAAGCAATATTTGGCTTAAATAAATTGCTTAAACTATTATATCTTCCAAGAATTAGTATTTTAATAATACTTATATTAAAAGGAGACACAAAATATTTAAATGTTTTTTATTACTATAAACTTTAATGAAAATAGTTCATTATTATGAGGTAAGAAGATTCCTTTATCACTCAGACGTCAATAATTCATGAAAACCCTGGTAATTCCCTAAAGAGCTGTTTAAAGCTAGGCATATTCTTGACAGTAGGGTGATACACATTTCTTTTTGTTCGTATTTAAAATTGAGTGCTGCTTGTATGATATCAACATGATAAACACTCTAGAAATTAATTCAAATATTTACTTTTTTGGGGGAGGCTTCTATCAAATTTAAATAAGGCAGCTTTTATTTACATTTCTAAAGAAAGGTATTGATTTGGTTGACTATCTGATCAGTATAGTCAATCGGTGACAATCATGATAAATTGAAAATCACTCCTTTCTCCCAAATATCACTTTGTAATTGAATTTTTGAAATCGGTCATCTATAATGCAGATTAGTCTGATCACAAATCTCTATGTTGGTTACACACAAATGCAGGAGAAAACTACAATTCCATTTCTGATGAGCACTCTAAGTTTTAAGTGACTGCTAAACTTCAGGAACCTTTGGGACACCCTAGAGACTCCAGTTACGTATCTACCAAAATGTGCATATTCTCAGTGTTTCCCTCCGTGCTTTTAATCTACCAACCAGGTTACTCTGTAGAATGGCTAAGGTTTACTACCCTCATGTCATTCACCATCCCCTATCCCAAGTGACCCTTTTCTTCTCTTTCAACGTTTAAGAAAACTAGATATGTTTCTTAAGAAAAGAGTATTCAGAATACCTTATTTGAGATATAAATTTAAAAATACTGGAAGAATAAATATATTTCTTATCAGGAAAACTCTCTATCTGTGTAATGTGTATCTATATCTTCAGCCATCCATAGCATCTGAATAATGTAATGAAATAGTTTCCTAGCGGTAATACACTGAGGGCTGATTATCTTTCACCAGTCTGGGTCTCATCTGCGCTTCTTCTCTTTGTAAAGCTTCTTAAAGGTTTCACAGATTCCCTAGAAGTTAGCATTTCCATCACCCTCTGAAATCCCTAATAATATCCATTTGCAGAAATAGCATTATCTGGGTCTGTTACACCGTGTGTTCGCTAGAGTTTTGTTTGTACAACAACCAGATTTTCTTCTCTCATACATTTTGGCACCAGCTAACTCCAGAAAACTTGTCCTGAATTGACTTTGGAACATTTATATATACTAGTAACACTCCAATTATAGAAGTAAAGGAGATTCTATTATGAGGATTTAAGGGGATTCTCCTGTTATACACTTTGAAAATAAAATGATCTGGTCCATCAGACAAGTTGCTTGATTTAAATAGATTTTTCTTGAGCACTAAACTATACTTCAAAGCACCAAGGATTCCTCCTACGTTAAAAACAGTTTTTAGCCCAGCTGGTGTGGCTCAGTGGTTGAGCATCGACCCATGCACCAAGAGGTTGCCGGTTTGATTCCTGGTCAGGGCACATGCCTGGGTTGCAGACTCGGTCCCCAGTGGGGGGCATGCAGAAGGTGGCCAATCAATGTTCTCTCTCATCAGTGTTTCTATCTCTCCCTCTCCCTTATTCTCTCTCTAAAAATCAATAAAAATATATTTGAAAACAAACAGTTTCTAAGGATGTGAGTAAAACATGATTTAGATTCTCAAATGTGGGCCTGCATGGGAGGAAGAAAGGAATTCCATAAAGCAGCATTAAAGGTATAGTATGTTACTTCATTTTTAATGTTTTCCCTCCACAATTTATATAATGGAAGTCCTAAAACACAGTATTGAGTATACACACACATAAACACATACATACATATAAAATGTAATATATATGTGTATGTGTGTGTGTGTGTGTGTGTGTGTGTGTGTGTGTGTATCTAGCAGAGCTTTAAGATGAATTAAATAGAACTACTGTCCTCAGGAAGCTTACCAAAAAAATGCAAGAAAGCCCCATAAACGGAAAAGGATAAAATGAGTGAATGACCAGTTACTATGTTCAGTGTTGGTGGGGAGCGGATGGGGTGTGAGACTGAGGTCACTGCAGGACATCAGAGAAATCTTTCAAGAGGGAGTTGTGACTGAATTGTCATTTAGGTTGGAATTCCAGGTCAGGAAAATTGAAAGTGAGAATTTTTTTATGTCTTCATAGGCCCTGAAAAGTTGTGTTACTTAAAGAACCTGGACTTTGTATTTATTTTCAAACATTTTTTTTTTTCCTGCCATCAGTACTAGTACTGGTATAAAACTAGCTAAACAACAGATGGTTATTATCTGCCAAATATTCTTATGGAAAAATTGCAAAAAAAGGGAAATCTAAACTGCATAGTCAATATTTTTTTATGGGCTTGATCATTCACACCAGGCATTTATGCTCTATGAATTGAGAATTGCATTTAGGTGTCTCTGCCTAATTGCCTCATATCAACTACCCTACTCACAAACACACACAAGGAAAGACACACATACACACACACACACACACACACACACACACACCACTCTGCAATAGCCTGCCAATGACCTTAAAATGTCCTCCCTAGTCAAAACCTTATTAAAATACTAGGTTTCCGATTGCCCCAGTTGGAGCACGTCTGTATTACCTGGGAGTTGGGACTCAGAAATAATTTTTTCTTTAATACATAATTATTTATGATGATTTTCTATTTCGTGGCCAGTACTTGGCCCATATCACAAGCCTGAAGGAATGAGAGCTAAACGCCAATTTTTGATTGAAGGTAGTATTTTAGCACTTCGATCTTTCCTCACGAGAGAAGCCCGGGTGGAAGGCTGCTTTTAGGTGTGCAGCGAAAGCATGAGGCTATACAGAGATTTGGGGTAATTAGGCATCATGAGAGAGGGGTGAAAAAGGGAGCAAAGGGCATCAGGAGAGGCTGAAGGCGCTGCTCTTGCAATGCCTCAGGTTAATGCTCTGTCTTCTTGGTTTAGGAGAACCACTACCAAATTCTAACATATTGGGGGGCAGAGGTGGAGAGGAGATGAGCTGCAGGGTCTTTACTGTTGTCTCAGGCTTCACAAACAGCCAGGTAGGTAAAGAAAGGAGAAGAAGTGTCACAGGCTTTTTTAAAGGATGTGTTTGTGTAAGGACACAGGTGTGAATACGGAGACAAGGGGTGGGACCCACATAACACTTAGCTGGTGTCCTTGACGGAGGGGTTGGAGAAATGCAGCCCTGGGCAGTATCTGCCATGTGGCAAAGATTTTATATCAACAGCCAGACATATCTGGTAGCAGCAGGAGGGAAAAATAAAATATCTCCTCTGATTGAAATTGTTAGGGGATTCATGGAAGAGAAACACGAGTGCCCGAATTGGAAGGAGGCAGGCGTCGTCAGTTGAAATCTGTTCTCTTTAGGGAGAAACAATTCTCTGATGAGTGCAAGTGGCTGGAGCCTGGCTTCCCTCTTTTATAGTTCATCTTAGAAATGATACCTTTGCTGGCTTATAAAAAAATGTTTGAGGCTTAATTCAGAATGACATCTTCATTTAGGCCATAAATGTTTGGAGCTGAAACTTAAAATCAAACCCGTCTTCTGTCTCTCTGCAACATGAACAACCCCTAGGGCACTCTGAGTATTTTTATATGTATAAATTGCTTTTGCTGTACAAAAGTTTTTAAAATTCAGCCCCTGTGTCACAGAGGAATACACGAAGGTATTAAAAGGGTGGTAACCTCGGATAGAGCTTTAAATTCGCCTATGTCGGGCAAACACAATTTAGGTCATGTGCATCGTGTATCTAAGTCTCTTTAAAAAAAAAAAAGGAAACATTATGCCCCTGGAAAGCAATTTATAATGAGACCATCACCGATAATTGTTTGTTTTAGCTGTGAAGTGGTGAGACACGTTCCTGCCTGGATGGAATCAGCTGAAAAGAACCATGTTTTTTCTACATTTGCAAACAGGATAGGTTGCAGTGAATAAGCTGCCAATATAAGCCACTCCATTCCAAAGCAGACTTTTAGATGAAGTAAGAATAACATAAAATATGGCACTATTTTTCAAGTTTAACAACTTGTGCAATTTAGTGACTTTTTAAATTAAATTTCAAAGAATGCTATTTATTTTAATAATGCTGCTTAACTTTCAATAACTATTTTTGCCTTTCTCCAGATGTGCACCCCAACATTTCCAGACATGACCTAACTTGTCTGCATAACGTACCTGATATAGATGTGGCAGTCTGTCTACTTAACTTAAAAGAGTAGCACTCCACCTCTCAGGATTCAGCTAGATAGCAGCCAACCTTTCTTGACAGAGCCGAGAAGCAAGATTTAAATAATAAAATATACACAATCAAAATTGCACTATCAAAACTGTGACCACAAAGTCCATGCGACAAAGCAAAAGCATTTTTCTCCTATGAATGTTCTCTTAGACGCTACAAAATCTTATTTTACTGACATTTTTAATAAGCTTAGTTATCTGGGTGCCAAACCCACTGCCTATTAGGAAGCAGAGATTAGAAAAGGGGAGTGGGGCTGTGAGGACCCACACAAGGATAGCAGTGAACAGTGACAACAAGGGAGTTGTCAGAAAATCTATTATAAAAATCCACACAGAAACTCAAAAAGCACAGGAACTGAGCTATTTAATAAGGGTAAACAGACCTACAAAACTCTTATAATCCCTAAGGACATCATGTACAATAACTGGGATTCTTAATGATGGCCAGAGGTCATTAGGGAATATTACTTAGGTTCAGCAGTTTGAACAGTATTAAGAAAGCAAAAAAGTATACAATTCATTTTTGAGAGGTTTCCAACCAGAATTGTCATCTTAAAAACAAACAAACAACAACAAAAAAAGATTCTTGGAGGACTAAACTTTCCATTGTCATGCTACTTTTTGTTCATTACCCAATATGACAAGTGCATCCCACTTATATAATAATTAAGCAACTGGTATAAAATATATAGTTATTGGGTAATGAGATTGTCCAAGCTTTTTTAGAATCTACCCAGCTTCAAAATCATAACTTAAAATAACAAGTGGGTGAATGTTTTCATATGGCCACTGTGCCTGGGTGGCTCCCTATCCCGCAGCCTTGTTCTGAGCTGACTAAAGCTGCAGGTTGTTTCCCATGGCCTGTTTTCTTTGTTGTGTGCCCCCACTTAGCTTCCAAAATGGCGCAAAACAATGACATTTCTTTCTCCTTCCAGAAAAATAACCACATCATTGTTGGACTAACATCTTGATTATTATCTGCATATTTTAAAAAGCACTTAAAAATATAAAATCCCTTTTGTTCACTGAGCTTTTATTTCCTTTTTTCAGAGAGAGAACTAGCCCACACTATGCACCCACTACGGCAAGCATAGCGCTCCTGTCCCACTTTCATTATCTTGCAATAAACCTAGAAGCTTAATTTCAGATGAAGAAACTGCAACCCACAGAGGGAGCCTACATATCAAATGCAGGATGTTCTCATTACCTTTAACCCATTGCTAGGGAGGAGCTCAAACACTCTTTGTAAATGTATGTTAGTTTTCCACATGATGGTCAATTTCAGTGTGGTGCTCTGTTCCCCGTTCAGTTCATCTGGTGACTGAGACATTGAAATGAACTGGATATAGTCAGAGTTTCATTTCTAGGTCTAGCTCTGTGGTCTGCATTATGTTTTCTAGGCCTTGGTATCCCCTCCTTTAAAAAGTGAGGGGGAGCCTTCAACTACATCTGCCTAGAAGCCAATGCATTGTTACCCTATCAACAATGAGCATAATTATAGATTTAATAACTAAGTTCCATAATACCATCAATAATGATCAGAGTGTGTCTGAGACACTGAATTGAGTTAAAATTAAATAAAAAACTTTTTTTTTTGAACATATAACACTTTTATTCTTGCTTCTATGTCTCTTGGAAAAGAGCTTTCAGTTCTATGGAAACAGTTAAACACACACTGTTCCTTGGGATATTGTGGACGCATTTGGACAAAAATTAGGACAAGGATTGTCAGTGTTTGAACAAGAATGTACATCTTGAGAGAAATTATATTTTTGATTTTCCATAAAGAGAGAAAGACATGCTATGCAAAAGGGATTTATCAGATAATTATATTGTCAAATTCCAAGATAAGCCCAACTTAATGAACAGTGTAACTTAATACACCTTCTTTGTTTTCACAAGGTATTAGCAGTTAGAGAACCAATTTGGATTTCCCAGTCTTCTAAAGAACTAAGCATAGAGAAAGGAAAGAAATCCTGGTATATGTATTTATTGTATTAACATTTACATTTTCTTATCAATACTGTTGCTTATCTAGTTTATAACAGTGATGACTTAGTGTATCACTTGCATTGTTTTCATTGATTGCTTTTTCTTCACTGTTTTTTGTTGTTTTGTTTTGTTATACATTTTAATCACATGAGCATTAAGTATATCACATGTGTTTTAAACTATTTAAGCAATTATGTACCATTAAGCTCAATGAGAACTATGTTTTTAAATTCCAGTTATTGCCCCTAGGTTTTCAGAAACGAATTATCCTGAAAGGAGAAGATTCTATAGACATTTTAGTGTGTATTTTGCTATGCTGTGATAAAAGAGAAAGAAATCTCACATATTATTCACTGAATAACCTAATTGGAGAGGAGAAAAGGATATTAATATTTATGGAGAAACTAATATGCACCGGACACTCTCTAGTTGGTTTATAGATGCTATTTAATCTTTTCATCATAACAATTCAAGCTCTATTTATAGAAAATAGTACACTTAGGATAAAAGGCCATGTCAGTCCCCAAAGCATGTACTTTTTCAACTGTCTTCTGGCAATACACTGTAATTGTTAATTTTCCTATGTGGTAGACTATTGACTAGCATAATATAAATTATTCAGTGTCTCTAAGTCTGTAAGATACAGATGACACATAGATACTTTTTGCTGATGAGGCAAAATAATCAGGTATAAGCTCTACAGTCCATGTACTTTGCATATTTGTTGCTAATTGTACATTTCTCTTTATTTCTTTCCAACGTACAAACATTTGTAGGTGTATGATGCAGAATGAGTTCATTTGCATGCTCTTTTGCAAATAGTGAGTTTTTAACTTACAATCTGCCTAAACTACCATTTCCTCTCTCTTTCTCTCTAATGTGTACTGGAATTTTTCAGTGGCATTTAAGCATGTGTGTTTGTGGAGTACAAATATAAATATCATCATAGAACAAAATTCTCAATCACTTCATTTGTTCTAGAATGTACTAAACTGTGATTGAATGGGAAATTAAACTGCTTTTTCACTAGTTTAACCATAAAATGCTTTAGATTTATCTTAAGGCACAGTCTGTGCTAGACCAAAGCTATCTCTAGTCTAATGGAGTCCAATCTTTTATTTTATTTTCATAATCCCTCCATATTTATGCAAAATAAAAAAGCTAAGTAGTAAAATAATGAATATCTCAGTAAGACCAGAGTTGATGTTAAAAATCTATCCAAAAATTTTTATCAGTATTGGTTTTGAAGGCTTTCAGTCTTTTATTCTGTATAGTTTAGATATGATTGCTATGCAAAAATAAAGAAATTTTGACAAATTAAAGGATCTGTGCCATACATTCACATCCAACATCTAATTAAAAAATACGGAAAGAACAAGTATACTATAAGTTGAAAAGATTTAATGATTTAACTAGACTATTCTGTTTCCAGGATATGATTATTTGATCAAATGCATTTTATGTTATATCAAAGCCCATTTAAAAATTATTTGTTCCAAATAATGGAATGGACAATATTTCTCTTAAATATCTTGATAATTATTTGCTTATTCTGAAAGGAATTTCTGGCACATTTGTCAGATTATTTTATCTTAACTTCAGAACTAGTGGTTAAGAGTAGCTTCACTAGGCCATCCAAGGATAACACACACACACACACACACACACACACACACACACACACATTTAGAAAGTAAACTCATATATAGCTAGCATGCCTTCAATTCCTAATCCCTACTGAAGTAGGGCAACTAACTTGAAAGTCTTTCTCCTCTAAATAGACTGATCACTCCCTTCTTCCAATTCCAACCTGATCATTCCCTTCTTCCAACTCTAACCCATCAGACACACATGCTCAGCACTGTGAGATACAAGCACATTGTCTGTCAACATGACTAGTTTTGCATTAGGTAAGGCCTTCTTCTGTAAGCCTCCTTTGTGACAGGCTTATTCAATTAAAGGACAGCATATTTATCATTTATTTTAGAGTAAATAGCATAGGAAAAATAGTTTAGAATAGTTAACTTAGGGGAAATCAGTGGATTATCAGTTTATAAGAGAATTGTAGTCAAGGGGAAGACGTTTTGCAGTGGGACACTGGGGAGAGATTTATCCGAGGGGACACTCCAGGGAAAGAGCAGAGGCGGGATAGAACCAGACAGACTGAGCAAAAGGACGAATCAGGGGGCTGGGAATTAGTGTGCCTATTGCAGGGAACTGCAGAGGTTGTGGGTGGCACAGAAAGAAGACACATCTAAGATATTTCACTAATTTTACAATTTTGCCCACTTTTTTTTTTTTAAATGTGGTTAAAAAACATCTTAATTTACCATCTAATCCATTTTCAAGTGTACATTTCAGTGGTAAGTATATTCACATTGTTGTGAAAGAACTCTCCAGAACTTTTCATCTTGCAAAACTGAAATTCTAAGCCCATAAAACAACAGCTATGCTTTTCCCCCTCTCTTCTCCTCCCTCCCACCCCAGCCCCTGGTAACCACCCTTCTACTTTCTGTGAATTTGAGTACTTTAGGTACCTCATATAAGTGGATTGACATGGTGTTTGTCTTTTTGTGCTTGGCTTATTTCACTTAGTATAATGTCCTCAAGATTTATCCATGTTGTAGAAGGTTGCCTAATTTTAATATTACCTATACTTAAATCATATGACTTGACATATATCTTGTTACACATTCCATAGCATTTGTACTTGGCTGTATACTTAGCTATTGGTAGTTTGGATTATAAAAATTTCCATTAATAAAAATATACATATATCATAATATTGAAAGTTGTAAATACTTCACAGACTTTCTCCCTTAAATTCTGAAATAATTCTTGTGAATAAAGTAGGAATAGATTGTGTCCCTTTTGCATAAATTAGTATCATCAATTCTCAGCATCTTTGGTCCTTTGCCTAACATGTAACTCTTCTTACCAAATCTGATTCCATCCTAAGAAACATTAAGGAAAGACACTCTCATCTCACTTTTCTTTTATGTAATCATGTGACTAATTCATCTCAGCTGATTCTCATCTGTAGACACAAAAATATAATATAATTGACTTAACCTGTTCAGTAGGCCCTACCTCACAGTATTCTTGGATTTAACTTGAAAATTGTTGTATTGATCTGTATTTGTCTTTATTTATCTGAAATAAAAAGGAAAACACAATATTTTAGTTAAGGATTTATCAGAATCACCTGCACTGATAACATTATTTATTTCTGTCTTATCTTTATACTCACTGCCATTTTTTCTTATGCTGGCCATCTTAGGTCTCCTGTTATTTTCTTGTTTCCTGTTTCATACACCACTTACGTATTGGTATTTTACTTATTTTACCATAAGCAAAACCTCATGTATTTCCCAAGTACCATCCCATTCTCTGTCTAATACCTCTATTTGTAATCCCCTGCTGTATTATTATGATTTGTCTCTCTCCTTACAGGTGTTTTCAATATTTACCAGACTTTTATCATTTGCTATGTTTATTATTGCTTTGTTTTGTTTTGGGTGGCAAAGTTATACTTAGAGACCGATTCTGCCTTTGCCAGCAATTTATTTAGCACAGGTTCACTGTGGGGATTATAATTAATTTCACAAGCCAATAGTATACAGGATAATATGTCTTAATAAGCCAAATAAAGAAATAACATATTCCAAACAAATGACAAGTTGATTACACTATTGTTCCAAGCAATGGGAGATAAAGGAACAAAGTCCAAATCTAACAGATGTATCTTTTTATATGAGTTTAGTTTCTCTGGAGAAATGATTTAACCAACTACAAGCTGACTTCCAGCTTCTAGTGTAAAAAATGGAATTCTTTGTTGCAAGAGCTCCTTGCTAGAGAATGAAGACACCTGTGCTGGTGGACAGACTAGGCTGCTCCGAGGGTTATCACTCCAGGGATTACTGCATGGTGTAGCACCACTGATGACCAGTCACCTGTTACAGCAGAAGCTATTAGGGCAGCAAAATATAGCAGTGACAAGATATAAACTCTCATAGAGTTGTCACCAACTCTCAGTATTTATAATCTCAATTTTCCCTTGCCAGTGGCTTCTCTTCCCTTTCTACTGATAAGCCTCCGTTAGGTTCCTCAGAAGCTGAACTGCTGGGTGATTATCAATGACAGCAGATGAGATGATGACATCCTGGAACAAGTTACCTCATTCTTATATATCAAAACAACTTGACTTCTGTCCATGTAAGAAACATCCAAAATTTTTATAGAGAATTTTTATAAGAGTTTCCTGCATCCAAACTGACAACAGATGCAGGAAAGCAAGATCTCGAATGTTTGGGAGAGTAAAACTTTCACAATTTCTTTTATGCACTTGAAATTAAGAAGGGAATGACAGGAAGATGAGGATTGGATTCTAGAATAGCTACAAAGATTATGTACTTTCTTGGTGGCGTTACACTTATTTCAAACATGTGTTAACCTAGATGCCAAAAAAAAAAAAAAGGTCAGGGCTAGCTTTAGGCAAAGATAAGCCTTTCACTAAAAAAGTTATGTCTGGGGCATGATTATTTACCATGACCTACACAGTTAGGAATTTATGATCAGATTATCCTGTGAGGCTACTTTCTGTAGAACACCTTTTTATTGCAGTTTTCCCTTTGAATCAGAAATCCATCTGAAGGAGGCATCAACGACCATCCTTTTGGTTGGGTAGTGTGGTCTTGCAGTGCTGAGAAGACTCATCCCTTAGAAGTCTCAGGGTCAACTTCGCCTTGATGAAAGGGTGTATCATTGGGGGTGAGGCAATACCATAACCATGGAATGTGAGTTGAGGCTGAATTTTCCCGAAAAGGGAAGGTCAGGTAAATGACAGGAAGTCAGGTCTTGTGGCCTTCATTGCAAAAAATAGTCTGAGTCATTTCTGTACTGTGAACTATTATGATCCAAGATTTGCCATCAATCTCATTTATATCTGTAGCCTCAAAAAAAAAAAAAAAACTTTGTGTGTGTGTGTTTGTTATCAACAAGTCAAATTTTAAAAGTTCAGTTAAGTCATAAACAAGTGGATTTGAAATCATTAAGACAATGCACAGCAATTTTCACTCACCTTACTACCTGATTTCCATATCATTTTAAGTTAAAAATTAATTTTGTTTTTTACAAACTGTCTTATATTAGACATTCATTTGACTTGAATTTATAAAAAAGAATATTTATTGTGAACAAATTATCTTTAAGAGTGCAGGTATTGCTCTTGGTCAGAATCCTCAAACTGATTTGTTTTGAAATACTTCACTAAAGTTTTTCTGAATTTCTTATTTCCTTGCTGAGCAATTTTATTTTACTTTAGTAATTTTTTGCAATTCTTTTACTCATTAAAAAAATACAACAGAGTAAAATTGAATTGGCTTTATTAAATGACTCATGTATCAGGCAGTACCCCATCCAATAATTAGAAAGGTGCTCCTAGAAGTTATACAAAATAGAGGGTTTTTCTAGGCAGAAACTGGACAGGATAAGAAAGTTATTAACAAAATAAAAGATTATTTCAGGCAAGGGCATCTTTCTTTGAAGGAAAGCTATGAGGATCTGATTAGGAAAATTACCTCCATAGTATTGATCAGGAAATTCCAGACTCATTGACTTAAGACTTAGTTTGTTTTACTGGGTGATAGCCACTCCACCTTGGGCCAGTTTTTTTACTTTTCTTTCCCCCCCAACACATATATTTTATCTTTAAATCATCCCAGAATAAGATTATGGAAAAATAATCTTCAAACACTGCGATTCTGATGAGAAGGCTTCAGACCCTAACTATGTACCTGCTTCATTGTTGAAAAGTAGTTACAGTCATGTGTCACTTCACAAGGGGAATACTTACTGAGCAATATAATCATTAGGTGATTTTGTCATTGTACAGACATCACAGTATGTACTTACATGAACCTAGATGGTTTATCCTGTCACATGCCTAGACTATGTGGTCTAGCCTATTTGCTCTGACTTGTAAGAATTTAATATTATTTGTGGCCTAACATTTGGATTTTTGTAGTTTCACTCTGCAGCTGTTACAGAACACAGCTCTGCTCCCTGGACTTGAAAACTGCCTGTAGGACAGTCTTTCTGTGCTGTTTGATTTCTGTGGATATGTAACCTAAAAGTTTGTGTTCTACAAGCCTGAACCAGAACTAGGAAGTTGACAAATGCCTAATCATATGTTATCTATTGTTCTTGTATCATAGCCCCACTTGCTGACCATTGAGTCAGCTGACTGTTGAAAAGTCCAGTTACCCTCAGCAATCAGGAAATGCATGATGTAAGTCTGTAGTCTTGTTTTCTCCTAGCAACCCATCAGCTCCTTGTAACTTGTGCCATTAAAAACCTAGTCCTTTCCCCTCCAATTTGGAAAGTGTCTTCAGTTCATACCAAGGGCTATGTTCTCTCATTTGCCAATAATATGAAAATAAAACTCTTTTAGTTAATTTTGAAAAATTTTAACAGCTTCTGGACTATAATTCTGTACAGCATGTTACTTCGTTGAATACTGTAGGCAATTGTAATACAGTATAGTATAAAATGTACAAAATGGAACACCTATATAGGGCACTTACCATGAGTGGAGCTGCAGGACTGGAGGTGCCCTGGGTGAGTCAGCGAGTGAGTGTGAGTGAGTATGAAGGCCTGGGACACACTGTGCACTGCTGTAGACTTTATCAACACTTCATACCTTGGCTACACCTAATTTATAAAAAAAAAATAATAAAAAAAAAAGTGTTTCCTTAATAATAAACCTTAGCTGACTGTAACTATTTTACTTTATGAACATTTTTATTTTTTTAAATGTTTTGACTCATAATAACACAGCTTAAAACACAAACATATTTTACAACTGTACAAAAATATTTTTCTTTCCCTATATCTGCATTCTATAAGCTTTTCTCTATTTGTAAACTTCTATGGTTTTTCTTAATTTTTAAACTTTTTTGTTAAAAACTAAGACACAATCACACAGTAGCCTAGGCCTACACAGGGTCAGGATCATCAACATCACTGTCTTCCACTCCACATCTTGTCCCACTGGAAGGTCTTCAGGAGCAATAGCAGAATGTAGCTGTCCTGTCCTATGATAATGCATCTTCTGGAACACCTGCTGAAGGGCCTGTTCATGGTGGTTTGTTTTTTTTTTTTTTTTCTTTCTTTCTTTTTTTTTCCATCATACATTTGCTTGTAAGTAGATAATGCACCATGAATATTCCTCTTTGTTAATGAAAACCTTTCGGTGTTGGAGACCCTGTCGTCAGACGTTTTAAGGAGCTTGTTGAGGTCTGCAGAAGCTTCTGCTAAACCCTTCACTGTGAATTTCTTTGTGGGTTATTCTTATTTATTTTTTCTCCTGAAGTTTCTTTTTCTCTTGCCTCTTCTTTAGCTCTGCATTTCTCTTCCAGTTCTAACAGCTCCTCATTAGTCATTTCCTCAGGAACCACCTCTAGAAGCTCCTCAATGTCATTGTCATCCACACCCAGGTTAAAGTTTTTTGTCTTCTGAATTACAGCCTTGTTGATTTTTGTAACCTCTTAATCTTGGCAAATCCTTTGAAGTCATGGATGAATCTCTTCAGTGTCTTCTTCCAGATGCCACTCATACACTCCTTGGTGACATCACCCAAAGTCCAGGCAAGGTTCTTGATGCAGTAATTAATATATGTGGTACTTGCAGAACTGCAATAACAGTGTTTTCTCAGTTGCAACAGTAGCCTGGGCAAAGGTAGCCTCAGGTAATAGGCCTTAAAAGCTTCTCTAACTCCTTGATCCATTGGTTGGATCACAGAGGTGGTGTTTGGAAGAAGAAACAACACTTTAATATTGGGATGAAGATCACCACTAAAAGGAGGATGTCTGGAAACAATAAGCACAATTTCGAATGGTATATTATTTTCCAAATATGACATCTTTATTATGCTGGTGTAGCAATTCAAGAAACCATCTTGGAAGAGGAGTTTGGTCATCCATGACTTATTATCCTGTAGGACACTGGTCCTTTGTGCTTATTGCTTTGCTTAAAGACCCTGGGGTTCTCACTGGGGTTCTCACAAAGGGTTTCACTTTGTAGCCTGTAACTTTGACCCCAAGTAAGACAGTTATCCTGTACTTAAAAGCTTTGGAACCTGGCATGAAATTGGCCTCCTTATAGATGAAAGTTCTTTCAGTCATCTGTTTCCAGAATAGGGAGATTATCATTCATATTGAGTATTTGCTCTGGCAAGTAATTTTTTTTCCATATTCAGCTTATCTAGAATTTCCAAATTTTTTTTAGCTGGCTTCACATTAGCACTCACAGACTCATCACCCACTTTCACATCATGTAATGAATAATTGTAGAACTGTTTAAACAACCCAGCACAAGTAATGAATTCAACATTATATTTGAGTTAGTCTTTTATTTCAACATCACACATTTTTGCTTTGACTGTGACCATTATGGTACTGAAAGGGATAGCTTCTGTGTCTGGTCTTCAATCCTGGTCATTAGAAGTTTCTCCATGTCTGATACAGATCCTTCTGGAATTGTTGTTAGTCTCATTGCCTTCAATGATGCAGATCCTTTAACAGCTTATGTCATTTTGTTCTTGTTCTTCAAGATCATAACTCTGGGTTGAATGGGGCCTGCCTGACTGTCAAGCAATAACCAGCACTGATTTTCCACCTTTGTAGTCCTTCATTGCTTTACATTTTGTATCTAGGTCATTCTCTACACGTGCCCTCACAGAGCAGCAGCAATACATGTGGGTCATAAGAATTCCTCTGTTTCCCTTCAGGTTACTTCAAGTTAATTCTTTTAAAAAATATTTTTATTGATATTTAGAGAAAGAAAGGAAGGGAGAAGGAGAGAGAAAAAGAAACATCTGTGTGAGAGCGGAATATAGATCAGCTGACTCCGGCACTCCCCTTACCTGGGATGGAGCCTGCGACGTTTTTGGTGCAAAGAGGACGCCCAACCAACTGACCCACCGGCAAGGGCTAAAGTTATTTCTTAGATGCAAAGAGCCTACGATTGTCTCAGTTGTTCACTCAATACACAGAAGCATGGAAAATGAAATAAAGAAGATAGGTATACAACCTTAGATAAAGGCCATTTTAAAAAGCTTGCTATAAGAACTCATGAACTAGAGATTAGAGAGCATCCTAATCAGTAGAAATATTTTCCATTATTGGGAGCATTATTAAGGAAGTGTGAGTTTTTATTGGAGAAAAGAAAATACAGGTTTATAAAGGTTCATGGAAAGTGCTCCAGCCTGGAAAATTTTTTAAAAACCTGTTTTAGACACTGAGTAACAACATGCTTTCTATAATCATTATCAATTCTCAAACAGCTTCCTATAATGTGTATACATTTATTAGAATACCTGGTACATTTCAGAGGAGATGTGTTAGCATTTAAGCAGAAGCATTTCATCAACAGTATACAGTAATCCCTGATAACTATCTGAGCTTTGGAAGCACAAAGGCTAATCTTTTTATATTTCAATGTGTAATCTCTGCCTTCTCCCATTTTGATAAGCATCATTGAGATCTGGAGAATAATTCTTTCCCTTTATCTGTGAAACTTCAGGGACTTTAGGAGTTCCCCTGTCCATGCTGTATACATTTCAAAACCCACAGTAGATGCCTGAAACCACAGATAATACCGAACCCTAATCAGCTTCAACTCTGCTGGAAACATGAGCAGCTTCTTCATCAGCAGAGGCAGCCTCTCCAGTAACTTTTACATTTTTTTCAGTCCAAACCTCTTTCTGAATCTGTGTAACCACCCTTGCTTGCGGTAAATGGCTTGGTGTCACTGTTTCGGGGATCCCTTGCTGAAGTCTTTGTATAGGCTCAGGGCATTCTGAGACAACAGACTGCTGTCATTCAGAACACATTTTCTGTTCATGTCTCCCAGCCACAGATTTAAGGCCTTTTCCATCTTAAATAAGTACTTACCACACACTGTGGCTGTAACATGTAGTTTAAGGCACAACAGCAAACAGGCAAGGATTTTTTTTTCCTCTTTCATAATTTCATGGATAGAAGATTTATTCTTAGCAACCTCAACATACAGTATTTTTCTTTACTTAGTAAATCAAGAACTTTCCAAAAAGGCACTTTACAGCTTCTCTTTGGCATATCCAAATGGCCGACATGACTTCACTTTGGTGCCATTGTTAAGTAAAACAAGGGTGACATGAACACAGGCACTGGCATGTGATAACGGAGATGGGGCCAGAGCATACACAGAGAGGACATGCTGGCAAAAGGGACATTCTCAGCCCTGACAGGACAAAGCAAAACAGCACAAGATTTCATCACGCTGCTCAGAAAGGCATGCAATTTAAAACGTATGAATTGTCCATTTGTGGTATTTCCCATTTAATATTTTTGGACTATTGTTGGCCACGGGTAACTGAAATCATGGAAAGTGAAACCGCAGATATGGGGGGAATACTGTATTTTCAAATCATAAGAATGTTTGGCAGTCAAGTTTAGTCCTCTGTGTGGTCTGTTGTATTTAAGGATAACTTTATGTTTAGAGAATCCATAATAGAAGTGACATTTGTTTGCTTAGGTAGTATTCTTACTATTTTTGATGTTCTCATTTATTTTTATATGGTCTTTCAAAGGGTCTAAGCATTTATTAGCATCACGTAGAGACTGTCAGAAAGTATAAAGACTCTTAGTTTGAGGAAATCCAGGTTTGTCCTAACTTATTTGGGGCATCATCCATACATATCAGTTTAATTCCCAAACACTGATATTTCTGAATTCATGCCAGAATACTCTAAAATGTTGTATAAGAATAAAAATGCATATTAAGTAAATCACATTATCTGGAGATCACACATATTTAGGTTTCTAGTATAAGAAGGTCAGTAGTGCTCTGCAAAGTTATGGTTTAATTACATCCAAGAAGCTGCCTTTGTAGTTCATCAATGACATAGTTTGTAGTGTTCATCATTTAATACAGAAAAAAATGGTCAGACCTTAGTATATCTATGCAATATATATATATATATATATATATATATATATATATATATATATGCCTTTTAGAAACTGTTTATGTGCATATTATATAAACATATTACATAAACAGTGGGTCTAAATTAGTACCTAGAATGAATACATTTAAAAATTTTGGCATTTCTAATTATTGAGGTTATAGAAAGTAATTAAGGATTCCTAAGCAGAATATATTGAACATTATCACTCAAAGCCAAATGAATTTGGTATGCAAGTAAAATGTCTCCTACTTCTGAACTGGAAACAGTAAAGAGAAAGAAACAACAAAACCTTTTCCATGAGATTAAGGATACACTTAAGCAAACAAAAAGAGCAAGTTGTAGAGGAAGAAAATGGCTAAATTCTGTACCATTTCAAATTCTCACTACTTGTCCAACAAAGACGATCAATTTAAAGTTCATACAGAAGAGATGATAAGGATAATGCATGCATTATATGTGGAGGGGGGTAAGCAAAACATGTAATAAAGAATCTTGAGTTTAGAACTGCATTAAAACAAAAACAACAAAAAATTTTTTGTTCTGCTTTGTTTTAGTAGGGAAAGAAGCATGAGACGAAATAGAGACCAAAACTTGGCAATAGGTACATATACACTAAATGAGATCACGATTGAAATGTCAAAGATTTCCTAAAGGGTTATTTTATGCTAGTCTACTCTCTCACCCTTGATACTCCCCCAGTTCTAATTTATGACTCCACATATGCCATATTAATACAATATTTAAGGATTCAGAACGTCCTTAGTTCTAAATGTACCACGGAGTATCTTGACACTGCCTATCAACTTCCTAGGTTTTCTTCCTTCTCTCAAACAAATACAGTCTGGAGTTCCTCTTCTTAAATTTTTGAAATGTGTGTTGGCTCTTCTGGAGGAAAATGAGTGAGCCAGAGTGCCTTTAGTTGATGATTTCATTTTACTATGGTTGTGAATGTGATAAATGCACCTGTCTCTAGAGAATGAAACTGCCAGCTTCCGGGAGTGCAAATGTGACTGTAACTGCCTCAATTTCAATGAGTTATTATTCTCTGAATCTGTTCTGCTTGCACTGGGATAGTTGGTACAGAAATTGTTTACAACTATATTTAGAAATAGGAAGAGTAAATAAGGTGGCATTTATGAAAGGGGAAAAAATTCACCTATCTATAGATAATTCCGAAAGAGTTTTGTTTGTTTTTGTTTACTATTCAGAATGCTACTGACTGAAGAAAGAGTACAGCTTCATAATTGATAACCTATGTTATTTCATGACTACAACATAAAATGGATCTCCTGGGACTGATCTGGGTTTTCTGGAAACTCATACCAACATATATTGCAAATATAGTGCTTATAAACTTAGTTCCCCAAGATGTTGCCATGGGAATTACAGAATTATGTTTCAACATACTGGGTCATTTTACTCACGGGTATTTTCGCACCTACTCTGAAACCTTTACCTAAGTTCCTTCCTGTCTCCAAGGTTTCCATTTCAAATGTTTCTTACTTATTATTTCTTTAGGCAGTGTGCGCTCTTTTCTTCCTGTTACCATCTAAAGTTGAATCAGTCGATAGGGCATTGAAGTAAATGCATTTGGGCTCCAAAACAAAATATTTTAGTTTTAGAAGTTTTCGTTTTTTCACCATCCCTTTTAAGTATGCATAAATTGGGAACATTTCTAGTATTTCATTCATGAACTCAGTAATAAGTACTGATGACTAGGCCTTGGTGTATATATGTACATAAGAGGTAATGGAGTATACATTCACTTGTGATCCAGGCATTCTCTGTGCTCTGGGAGAGTTTCTTCTAACAAAAGTGGGAGACAATGGCTGATTCTTTCAAGTCCTTCAGATTCAGCTAAACATTATTTGAATAGATGGTCTATGGTCTATTCCCCCCCCCCTTTTATGTATGCTATTAACACAAAGAAAATTGTGAGTTTCTATACCATATAAGTTTCTACCTATATAAACAGAAACGTCATTACCAATATCTGGGCTCTGAGAGATATACTGTGAAATCCTGGAAATCATTACGACTGAGGCTAGGAAGGCAGAGACTTTGCGGTGCCTTCCTGGCTTCGTTTTGCTAATTCTAAAATGAGTCTAACAATGATATGACAGTTTATGAAGATTTACTGAGGAACTGCTTATGTTCTGCCAGGAGAATATGCTAATCATGCTTTAGAAGCACTTAATTCTTCAAAGTTACAAAACTACAATTCAATGAATGCATGTAGTAAATTATTAAATGGTGCCTTTATGATTTGTAAGAGGTGATATAATTCAACATGTCCCAGGTTTTCATAGAAAAATAATCATAGAATCTCATAGCTGAAAGGTACTAGCGGGAATCTATGCAAATGTCTATCAGGTGCTTAGGTCTCCTCCACTGTGCCCAGTCGTGAGAACTCCTCCTGGCACGGGGACCATCCCTCCCCTCCAGCAGCTTAATCCACTTTTAGAGCATTCTAACTATTGAAATAATTTTTCTTGTATAATTTAATTTCCTGCCTATCAAGTTATAAGATATATATTGAAAACTGATCACATTCTAGGATATGGGCTAAATGAAGAGGAATAGTGAACTATGCAAATATAGTCCTTGACTTTGTGGAGTATTTTCTCTTGTAGTGTAGGTCACACCTATTATAGTGATAATTTCCCTAGTCATATATCCAAAGAAAAATTCTTATCATCTTTTCTTAATTGTTCTTATTTAAATATTTGAGTGATCTTCCTTGTCTCAAAAGAAACTGAGATAAACTTGAAAATTTCTTTATTCATCCTATGAAATATGGATTAGGTTGTTACTTTTAAAGTTGAGAACAACCTATTAAAATATAAACTTTTAAAATTTTTATTTATTTATTTTTGTTACAGATGTTTCTCCTTTTTCCCCCCATTGACACCCTCCTCGCCCTCCCTCCCCACCCTGTCCCCAGCTTTGTTGTCATGTCCATTGGTTATGCGTACATGCATATAAGTTCCGTGGTTTATCTCTCCCCTCCACCCCCTCTTCTGGGGATTGTCAGTCTATACCCTACTTCCATGTCTCTGGCACTACCCTGTTCTTCAGACTGTTATGTTCATTATATTCCACAAATAAGTGAGATCATATGATATTTATCTTTCTCAGCTTGGTTTGTTTCGCTTAGGATAATTCTTTCCAGGTCCCTCCATGTCGTCTCAAAGGAAAACAGATCTTTCTTACAGCTGCATAGTATTCCATTGTGTATATATACTACAGCTTTTTTATCTATTCATCTACTGATGGACACTTGGGCTGTTTCCAGATCTTAGCTATTGTAAATAGTGCTACTATAACATAAGGGTACATATATTTTTTCTTATTGGTGTTTCAGGCTTCTTAGGGTATATTCCTAGAAGTGGGATCACTGGGTCTAATGGCAATTCAATTTTTAATTTTTTGAGATAACACCACAGTGTTTTCTATAGTGGCTGCACCAATTTGCATTTCCACCAGCAGTGTACCAACACTTGTTGTTTGATGACTTGTTGATGGCGGCCATTCTGACAGGTATGAGGTGATACCTCATTGTTGTTTTAATTTGCATCTCTCTGATGATTAGTGATGTTGAGCATTTCTTCATATGTCTCTTGGCCATTTGTATGTCCTGTTTGGATAGGTGTATATTTAGCTCCTTTGCTCATTTTTTAATTGGGTTCTTTGTCTTCCTTTTGTTGAGTTGTATGAGCACTCTATATATTTTGGAAATTAAACCCTTATCTGATGTATCATTGGCAATTATGCTCTCCCATACAGTGGGTTGCCTTTCCATTTTGATGGTTGTTTTTTTTGCTGTGCAGAAGCTTTTGAGTTTGATGTAGTCCCATATGTTCATTTTTTAAAATATAAACTTTTAATAGCCACTGATGATCATTGTTCCACTTGCAAGTATGATTAGAACTTTAAGGGGACACCAGTAACTTAAATTTACCATTTGAATCTTATATCTTGAATTGAATAAATAATATAATAGGTGAGTGATTAGATTTTATAGTATTAGAAAACGTTTTCCCCATTTACTTGAACACATGGTTATTACTATTTGAGCTCAAGCACATGTCATATTTATTTGAGATTTAATGTCTATCAGAACAATAAATGTTTTTCAAACTTCATTCTTTCATATATCACATTTTACTGTATTTGTATACTTCTGGTATAACGTATTTCAAAATATTTTTTGTTTAAATTTATTTTTAAATGATGGCACATACATTAACATTTTAAGGTATTTTATAATATGCTTTAAAATAATATATGACTACTAACCATGGAAAACTTCTATTTTATTACAGTTTTTAAAACACTGATCTAAATGCACTCTAATTCTTGTCCTTCACAAACATTCAGTGCTTTAGTATTTTTCATTGTCTCTGGCTCCTTCCATTTAGGCACTATATACTTTTGCAAGTTATATGTTATATAAAATAGAATACATACATTTTTAAAGTATTTGTTCTATAACTAAACACATCACTTGTTTAAAAATGCTGAAATTTTGTCCTATATTTACTTCCATTGCCCATAAAAACCCAGTCATTTTGTCTTTTTATCTTTTGTTAGGCACCTGAGACAAAGTGTGTATGTGTGGAGATTAATATATTATTAATGACACCAGAACAAAAAAACCTCAGTTTGCATTTAAAACAACTGCCTTTAAATGATTGAGGCTTAATGTGTGTTTCAGGGTCAAACTGCCAGACTGAAACATTTTTTTTTTAAATATAGTTAAAATGTTTTGAAATACCATCTGTACAAACGTATGTGAAAAATTGAATTGAAGAAAACATTGTTTTGAATTTCTCTCACATTCTTGAATGTTTCTTGATCTCACATGGCCTTCCAAGTAGCCCTTGATGGAAAAATAAGAACAACGGGTGATATCAAATGAGAGAAAATAAAGTTCAATGCAAACTAGTTAACACTTGTTTCTGTGGCATTTTCCAGCCAGCCAATTAAAAAAAAATTAATGCTTTGGATTATCAGTCAGTCTAAATATCTTCAGCAACATAAAAGGGAGACTGAATCCAACTTGCTCTTATATAGGATTTTAATGTTGCTTAAAATAGATTTCCATTATATAGTATACAAGACATTGTTACATCAGATTATAAAATTGGGACGTTAAAGAAGCTAAAAGTTGGCCTACTTTTCTATAATTATCTATGTGATTAATACCTTCCACCACAGACTGAAATAATCCTTGCCTGATATTTTAGGGATGTTTTGAGGCTTCATAAAATAATAAATTTTGCTTTTCAAGTATATTATCTATAACCTACACTGTGTTCTCTCCACTGGAGTACCTTCCTTTTTCTTTCTGAATATGTACTTTTCCTGTCTTCCCAGGGGCTACTTAAACCCACCTCTTCAGTGAAGTTTTCCCTAACTCCCCTCTCTAAAGTGATAGAAATATGCTCTTCTTATAAACTGCCTTTCCTTATGCTTCTGGTAATAATGGATAGCCAAAGGATTAGAGATTTTTTTTCAATCAAATGTGCCTCTTCAAAAAGTTTTATTTATAATAGCAAACCAAATGGATTTAAGACTGAATTATACTATAATAATTTACTCTTCCTCTAATTCCTAGAGTATTTCATGATCTTGTTTACCTAACAATAATAGGTATTACTGGATTATTATTGATTAAGGTACATTACAACAACCTTTTCTATACTGTAATTGTTAATAATGATACTATGACCTTAATGTTAAAGAAATTCCTTTGCTTCCTAGATAAGAAAACTAAACCAAAGAAAGGTTGGGGATTTTATATTTCAAAGATAGTCAATTTTTACAGTAAAGCTACTGTTCTGGAAGACCATCCATTATTCAAGACAATATTGATAAAGAATAAGGGATATATTTGCATGCCAGTTAAGCTGATAGCAAATATATAGTTCACCATCATTCATTCTTCCAGATTTAAATTATGCAATTTTTGATTAATTTTTAAATGTTATAGGAATGTTCCTAATCCTGTTTTTGTGTACAAGTTCAGTATTTCTACTTTTTTCTATAAATGCAATTTCACTGTTTTAAAATCATTCCTGCTCTTTGGCTTATTGAGTATATGTATTGGTAGAGCTCTCATTTCCTAATCTACTCATTTTTTGTATGATTTCTTCAGAATCCAGGAAGGTGATTGTGGGGTTGCTTTGTTAGTTTCTTTCCTATTGAAATGTGGTCCAGGGCATTGACCAAGAAAACTAAGTTTTAATGTATTTCAATACCCTTTTCTGTCCAGCACGGTGTCAGTGAGGTCACTCCTTAGATGTTAGGCAAACTGCAACCTCTTTGTAAAAGAAGAAAACCAGCTAATCGCTGGGAAAATGTTGTGAGAGTTAGATAAGACAAAGTATAAAGGGCCAGGCAAGCACAAAAACCTGGTGCTTAACAAAGTTAGTTATATTTTCAATTACAGTTGATTTTAAGGAACTGGTATTTCTGGAAGCAAAGGAGGAAAAATGAGATGAAAGTCAATAGTGAGTTAAGATTTCATTTACTTATAAAGCATAATAAATAATGCCCTTATTAATTTATAATTTGCTTGGTATAATCTTGGGTTTTGTTTATTCTCAGCCTGTTATATTTTGCTATTTCATGTACATGCATGCATAAAGCATACATTAGTGTGGAAACGATAAGAAGTGTGTAATGCTATTAACTTTATTACTAAATGTGGGATAAATAAACTATATAGGTAGAAATATGAGTAAGATAGGCTATTCAATCTAGTAAAATGATAATAAAATCTGTATTGGATCCCACATCATTACTTGCTATATTTTGCTTATGTTGGATATAAAGAAAAAAGGTATAGCAGATTCTTTGTAGCTCTTAAAAGACTTCATAGATCATTTTTTGTCCCTTTCCACTTCTAATGTCATGTTCCTTAGCCTTCAGATGAAAAGTCAGAAAAGAAAAATATAGTGGGAAAAGGTATTCTAATTTCATTTGAATCACGTCCCTTGGTATGGGGTAAATAAGCTAAGCCCAGTAGAATACATTACAGATATAAGCAACATTGTGGCAGAAAACATTTTAAAATGTCCTTATTCATTCCTGCTATGCTATTGCCTGAACTCACGGCATTCGATATTAAGAATACTCTACCTAAAACTCTAGACCTCAATGGAGTCCTAAATTACAGATGTAAGCAACAATTATCTAGGTGGTTCTAATAGTGGACCTACACAATAGAGCAGATTAGAGCAGCTTCAGGATGACAAGTATTGCCCAGCACAAACACTTATTTTTTCTTTTTTCCAGATTGCCTGATCTTTACATTATTGAACGTAAATGAATTGTTAATCTTAAATGTTTTGTCATCTTATTCTTTCATTTTATTTTATTAAACATCAATGTGATTATATTTAGTATATTAATTATTCTTATCATTACATCCTTATGGGTAGGTTTTACTTTAAAAACACGTATATTATTATAATATATAAGGCACTGTTCTTAAATGTACTAAAATGAACTCATGCTTCTTTTTTGACCTCTTCCTACAGTATAAATTAATAGTGTACTATTTTCACATTATTCTCCACTTGATGAAATTTACAAGCATACCATTTAATAATAAACTCTCTGTCACCAGTCAGATTAGGGATTTATGGAGGTCAGGTGATCAATTAAGTTTTAGCTCATATTATCTCACAGAGGACCCAGTGTGTCCCCAAACCCATCATCTGGTAATTTTTACAATTACAGAATGCGCAATTGGAATATATATATTCAGCAGCTGGCAGAATCTCCACAACCTTCTTTTAAACACTCCTGATTTTATTGAGTTTGGGCCAGTGGTTGTGCAATTTCCTCTGCCTGGAACGCCCTTGCAGGTGCCCACACTGATCTAGTCTACATTTTGTCTGTCTTGTCTGGCCCACAACATGGAGCTATGTAGAGATGACCAGACACAGTATCAAGTATGCAAAAGCAGGCATCGGTTTCGTGAGTAACCTGCAACACAGAATCACGAACACGCAGCAGGTCCGTAGTGGGGAGGAACGGTGAGGTGATTAGAGCCACACTGAGGGAGTGAGAAAAACATAGTCCATTAGCCTAGCTGAGTTTACTTCTTGTAAAAGCAGACAACTATTAGAGATAGAAAAGAAATCCCTGTTTGGGTTAGTGTTAAGACCATTCTTCAAATCGCTGGAATATTATCTAGGTTTTCCAAAAGAGAGATTTGTCTCAGCCTCTGACATTGTTCATGAGGCATTGTGTTCACAAATTTTCCCCTGAATCCTCTCAGTCAGTGTAGATCAAATCAGCTTCTGCATCATTTTTTCCCTCTATATAACTGATCACTTTAGACCCAATGATAAAAGCAGGTCTGTGTGTAGTAGATCTCTTTGATTAAATTACAACACCTAGAGGTTAAAAGCTTTGTTTTATTTATATTTCTATCTTCATCTCTGCTTTGTATAATCCTTGTTGCAAAGCAGACAGGCACCAGTAAACATTTATTAAGTGAATTTATAAATAACACATAGAAGTAAAATATCTTCAATTGGCCTTGATTCTCGAAAAATAATAAAATGTTAAAATTATGGTAAAGTTAAAACATTTAGTGAGTAGATTTTTCAATAATTCGCTTACATTTTTTTCCTTAATTTCTAAATAAAAAATTAATTTAAGTATAGTGGAAGGGAGTTGACCTTGTATTATCAAATATAGCCATTAACACTTTAGCTAGAGATTAGAAGGAAAGAGAATGATTTGTGAAAAATTAAAAAAAAAAAAATGACAACCTTTGATTTCACCCTCAGACTAAGCTATGACATGTTTAATCAAAGACATTTACTTTTTCTGAAACAATTTAGTAGACGTGTTTTGGGGAGTGAAAATGTCTGGATCATTATAAAGAGGAAAATTGAAAATGCAGAAGGGCAATAAATGGGAATATTCAGAGAGACAGGCCGTTTAAACTGCCAAGATTCCTATCTTTGCTGCCTTTCTGCCCTGAGGCACAAGTTGTCCTAGTTTGCTATATAAACTTCTAAATTAATTTTGAACACAGATAGACCAACATATTGAGACAAAATAGTCCCAGACCTTTCTCTGTAAATGCTAATCTATTTGAGGGAACGTTTGAGATTTACAGAAGTTGGTTCAAGTTCTACTATATGTAATTTCAATGTTAGTAGATATTATATGGAATTTCATTTCAGCACATAATGATTTATGGGATATATAAATCTATGCCATAGCTAACAATATTATGGATATCGTCCAATAAGAATTGTATTTAACATTTATTTTCTGCTATAGTTTATTGTGTTAGGAATATTTAAAAATAAAACATAATTTATCTCATTTTGAAAAGCTTACAATCATTGACCAATTTCTACTCTGTTTATAAGCCACAAACTAGACTGGTTAATTCACAGTTTGATTAATCAGTTTTAATTGCAAATGCCCACCTTTTTCTGGAGGTCTTATTTGTAGCAAATTTATCAATAAGTAAGAAGAAATAATAAATAGAGATCTTTATATTTAAAAAACACTATAACAAGTTCCTTGTAACCCAGGAGTTTATGATTATGAGGAAAATAAAGCTTGTATTTCCTAATACTATATTCTGACTCATATTTAAATATACTGATTATGCTTTATTATTACTAATCTTCTGACCTTCAACTAGTTAATGATTTTCCTATAACAATTTCTAACCAAAAGGTAGCCAATTTTTTAAAAAAATATGTAATTTCTTCAATGTCCACAATTCATCAAATCATGTTGATTGCATCACCTGCAAAAACCTTCCTCCTTTACTCCTTCCCCTAAAGAATAATCCATCATCAGTGTGCTACAACATAAACAGACTTTGATCTAGATTTAGGCCTAAATTCCCTGTAATCCACTGATCCAAGCTAGCTAAGCGAGCCAGAGAAAGGATCAGTTGAATTATTATATAAATTCCCTTTGGAAAAGTTGAATAAAATGCAATCTCTAAAGGTTGTATATTTTGTATGAGTGTTGTAGAAAACCCACAAGCCCAGTAAATTGGAAAAGCAATCCAGCAGCTTAGCTATTTAAGCATTAATTCAGAGATAAGATTGCTTTTAAAAAGTTTCACATCCTCTTCCCAAGTGTACCTTTTCCCCCCTATTCGGGTTGCCTTAGGGAAAAGAAAATGAAGTTAATGTTTTTTTGACATGAATGTACCATATTGTTGGATACATACATATCTTAAAGTGGGTAGACTAGTTGGGTAGCTATTTTATTATATCGTGAATGGTTGTAGAGAATGCATTTTCTAGTTTTGTTTTGTTTTTTAATCATCCTTTTGGTTTTTTGCATGTCCCAGGTGTCAAAGGAGTAAAACAATAAACTCAAAATGATTGAAAAGGCAGGATGGTAAAGCAGGGAGAACTTAGCCTGAGTCCAAAGTTATGGTTCAAGGTTTTGAGTTTAGGAAATTCACTTGTATTATCTGGGCTCTATTTTATTGAATTGTAAAATAAGAAAGTTGGATTAAATAATCTTGTTTTCACCTTGAACTTACCATGTTTTTAATAATGTCCTGAATTCAATAATATAAAACAATCATTAATATTTGTAATATTACATAGGTAAGTATAATTTTTTTCAAATGAATGTATTTTAAGTTTTTTAGAAGGCATTTGAGAACAATTATGGCCCAAGTTCCAATTACTTGATTGTCCTCCTGGTCATTGAAAATATCATTTATTGTGCACCTACAGTGTTCAGTGCCATTGTGCTGGCTATAATACTATTTCCTATTTGGAACAAATTTCCTTTATGATACTAAGGCAGTCCAGTCCATTTAAAAATTACAATTTGGTGTTGTCTCTGGCCATAAAAAAATAATTTAAAAAATAATGATATATCTATTGGGACCAAGTCATATTACTTCAAGTGGGATCTGGTAACAAGAAGAGGCATAATCAAACATGACATAGAGTGACATCTCATTTCATCAGCATCACTTTTACTGGACTGTGATATATTCTCTCAGTTCCGATAATGGGCAAGTGGTAGTATTCTTATAAACTGACAAGCCAAATAACAAGGATGTTGTCAGATAAGCTGCTGATGGAAATCAATCATAGACAGTTGACAGAATTAACATTTGTCTCTGAGAGTAGCCATTTAACAACCTTCTAGGGAAAACAATCACAGTTCTTCAAAGAGGTAAAAAAAACTTAAATTTGAGAAATGAAAAGGCTGGAGAAAATAAATGCAAAAACATATCCTAGGGTGAGGATTAAAAAAAATAATAATAATAATAAAATAAAAGTAATTGGCCAAATATTAATATCTAATTAATATACATGAAAATAATTCATCAAAACAATTTAAATATTTAGATTAAAAATTAGTATTTTTTTATTTCAAGTTTCTTGAGATAAGCGGTAAGTAATATTAAGAATTTAGGCCTAAAATTAGGAGCAGGAATATTGACAAAACATATTTATGTCTGTGGGCTTCGGCCAAAATGAGTTAGCTCTATGTATCCGTTCTTGATATTTTATCCCCTATGGCCTTGAACTGACTTATAGAGCTGTGTTATAAAGGTAAGAACTGAACAGCATATTGATTTTTGATATTTTGATCTTATGCTGAAGATGATTTTCTATTTTTTTAGCCTGTTGACCTACTTAGGTCTTGAAGATATTGAGTGGAGATTGCCTGAATCCATTAGTGCATAAATTTGGTCTAAAGTTAAGATTGACCTTAGTTGACTTGCTCCTTACCTGCTGTACTATTGTATCTGTGCTTTAATTTTGGATGTTGTAGCCATGATGTAATAGGACAAAATGTCTTGAATTTAAAGTTCAGAGTAAATTTAAACTGCAAATTAATATCCTTGTATAGGGCTGCCCAGGACGTAGCTTGGACACAATTTCACTATGAAGTTTGTTATTGTTGAGAGGAGGCATAGAGAACCCCACCTTATGTGAAGAAGAAGAGATTGAATGATTTTTTTTTTTTTTTTAGGATGACAGTACTTCAATTAATAATTATTTTGGCACTTGTGGCTGACCTATTTTAGCTTGCTGAGGAAAACATTTATCTGCCTCTCTTTCCTGATAAAACCAATTGAATGGTGTTGAGAGGATGTCAAGTAGCCTTTCCTAAGAAAAGCTTCACCCCAACTTCTGGAGTAGTAAATCGCCACCCTAAGGTTAGGCATCTCCTACTAGTACATATCTATTTAACCTTGGAGACCTACTAGTTCACAGGTATTGCTCCCCTTTAAGGCACTCTAAAGGCTAAGTACATGCTAGTAAAAGGCTGATTAGAAAGGGAGCCATTTGAATTCCAAAGAGCAATGGTCTCAGGAAAGTGAGGCCTTGATGTGCAGCAAGTCATACCTTCTGAGTTCACCTTTGCCAACTTGAAAGGTCTTAAGCTTCCAGATACCTGGTTAGTTTGGGTTGTGGGCCACCTAAAGGCAGAGAGCATCCTTTTCGAGCAGGAGTCTTCTTTCCCTCATCTGGTTGCAAACCAGTTAATTCTCTTTTTTTCCCAATTACAATCGACATTCAATATTATTTTATATTAGTTTCAGGTGCACAGCATGGTGGTTAGACATTTACATCATTTACAAAGTGATCCCCCTGATAAGTCTAGTACCCACCTGACACCACACATTGTTATCGACTCTACTCCCTAAGCTGTATTACATTCCCATCACTGTTTTAACTACCAATCTGTTCCCCTTAATGCCTTCACTTTTTTCACCCAGCCCTCCAATCATCAGTTTGTTCTGGCAATCATCAGTTTGTTCTCTGTGTCTAGGAGTCTGTTTCTGTTTGCAAACAAGTTAATTCTTAATTATTGACAGCTTTTATCTCTGTTTTATAGAATCTTAGTATCAGCAAGAGGAAGCCAACACACTTCAACATTCTGGTCAAAAGGAACTGTGTTGCTATGTATGTAGCCATAGCTGAATGGGATCATCTGTTTCTTCCCTGTTCACAGAGAGCTATCAGGTTTGGGTTGTTAGAGTTTCCCATTGTAGGTGCCTGTTTATATATCAGTTATGGTACAGGCAAAGTTTCTATAATGAGAAAATCCAAAAACTCAATAGCTCAAGCAAAGCGAAGGTTTATTTCTCTCTGATGCAGCGGTCCAGAGGAGGTGGTCTGACTGCAGGTGGCAGGTTTATAATGCAAGGGTGCTTCGGGTACCTGTTCTCCTGTGACTCGTGTATTTCTGAGAGTTCTGGATGGGCTGTGTATCATATCTGCATCCCAGCCCATGGATAAACGGGGGAGGAAGTGAAGGGCAGGGGTTTTCTCTTAAGGAACTGGTGTGGAAGTTGTATTCGTTGTATGTATCCCCATTCCACTCATGAAAACTTAGTCATGTTGCCACGTCTAGTTGCCAAGGATACTGGGATACGTAGTGCCTGTCTGCAGTTATTTAAATACTTTATAAAAAGAAGTATTGCATTTCTATCACCCACGTTTTTTCTAGTATCTTACTCTAGTGATCCATGCAATGCTGAAATGTTAGTTTATTTTCTTTAGTGCATTATTTTCATAAAATGTGGACTCTTAGCCCAAGAATTACTTTTCTTTCTCTGTGTACTCTTCTTTGTTGTTTTCCTAGGTTGGCATTGTGGCAGTGTTTTCGGTTTATTTGTTGGCTGACTCAGGCATTTTGGTAGAAACAGAAAAGGACCTCTCTACTGCACAGAAATCAATAAGTGTATGAAACTTTCTTCAAATATTCCTTTTACCATGGGTATTTGTTATTTAAACATTTTGTTGTTGTTGTTGTTGAGCAGAGTAGAGTGGCTAAGAAGTAAGCATATTATTTACACCTAATCCTTTGGAAAGAGGAATGGAAGTGCACAGAGAAAGGAGTAACATTTTTTTAAATGGTGGCCACAGAAGGATATTTCATTTAAAGGACACACTTTTAACCCATCTACTAATAGAAAAGTCTAAAGACAAACACTACAGCCTAGCAATGATGAGTAGAAAAAGTGAGGGCAGATTCTCATATTCTCTTTTACAAAATTCGAGGTTGTTTGTAAACTTTTAATGAATATGTGCTGTTTACCATTTTTAGAATATCAGTAATTAAACAATAACAATAACGTAACAGCCAGAAGCTGCACCAACGTTCCCCACAAACAGTGGTGGCTGCGTTTTTCATTGTTTTTGTTTGTTTGTTTTTTGGTTTCTTATTTTGATTTTTAAAAGGTTTTACCCCTCTTTTTGCACGAGAGCTTTCTCATGGGAGTGGGACACGGGGCCACCCTCATTTAGGGTCATCTAGAAGAGGTTTGTAGCCTAGACCTCCTGACTTACTTGCTATGACCTGAGCAGGTTAAGTAGCTTCTCAGCCTTCAATCCCTCATCTATGAAATGGAGATACTATTGAGTACTTACTGGTGCTCATCTGATATTTACATCACCCCTGTGCTGGCTAGAAATGAACCTCCCCATACACAACCAAGTAAAGTACAGGACTGAAAGCTGAACCCATCTTTGTCTGATTCCAAATCTCATGTTCTTAACCAATTCCCACCCCTAAAGGTGTTCTGGAAATTTGGTATTTTTTTATGAAATATATAAGGTTCTATTTCCATCTAATTAAAGGAGTTTCTAATCGAAGTTTACACTCAGCTGTTGATAAATAGCCCCAAGTAAATCACTCAGATAATGTCCGGATTTTGCAAAGATATAACCAAGATTTATTCAGTATCTTGCAGATGGAGAATGCACCTCTTTTGGAGAGATTCCCTGTTTTTCAAACCCCGATAATCAGAACATTTACAGTGATTAAACATCAATAACAGTGGATACCTTGTTCTAAATTCTGCCTGGAAAATGAGTGATTTCCCAAAAGGTAATTGGCAAACTGGCATTATTGTGGGTTTGTTCTGTGCTTCAGCTTGGGTCGCTTCTGGCAAGTATCTCCGTGTTGGGGCTAAATACCGTTGCCTCCTTACGAGGAACGACAGCTAATTGTCTTCATTTTTACCTAATGTAATCCTGGCAGCAGACACATAAACCTATTTGTGGTCGTCCCAAGTGAAGCACAAGAACTGATATTAATGGACAACATGAAAACATTGAGATTATGCTGGCTCACTGGTCATCACCAGTAATGATTATTATGATAAACATCAGTTTCGATAAAGATGTGGATTGGGCGGTAAAACTCCAGAATATGTGCAGTTACCACAAACCAACAGAAAATGGAATGGCTTTCCCTAACAAAATACCTGCAGAAATAAGAAAATTAAAAACTGGTTTTCTTACCCTTTAAGTCACTTTAGCATCCCAGTATAAAAAGTGTTTTTTGGAAGTGCCTATGATTTAGAATGCTGAACTGCTTTTGCCTTTTTTTTTATAATATGTTTTTATTGGTATTTTTTTTTTTTAGAGAGAGAAGGGAGAGAGAGATAGAGACATCTGTGTGACAGAGAACCATCCATCAGCTGCCTCCTGCACGCCCCTTACTGAGGATGGAGCCTGAAACCTGGGCATGTGCCGTGACCGGGAATCAAACCGGGACCTCTCAGTCCATGGGAGGACACTCAGTCCACTGAGCCACACTGGCCGGGCTGAACTGCTTTTGCAAAGACTGGTGTCTATATAAATATATGAAACATATATAAAATACAGCATTCTACACCCAGCAAAACTTCATAAATGTTGCTTACTATATGGTAGTGTAGGAGGTTTTAATAAGGCATTTTTGAAACAGTTATTCAAAATTTTATAAAATAAGAAGGAAATTTTTTAAAACAAACAAGTAATTCAGGTAATGGCAGCTTTGTCTATTTTGATTGCAGAAATCCTAGGCAGAATGCCATTTTAAAAATCTGCCTCTTTTAGAAAGAATTTAACCACATCTACGGTATTTTCATGTTTGCTCACTTATCGAACCAGAGAATTATTGAATGCCTAGGACTCGCCTGCTACTCTCCTTGAGTCTGGACTAATTGTCTTGGATCTTTAGATGCAGGGACTGGGCCCCAGAAATAGTGATTGGTACATAGTAAGTGCTCAGTAAGTATTGGCTTGAATTATTAAATTTGTTTTATTTTTAGTTATTTACTTTTACACATAATAGTGGCTACTTTTTGACAATACTTGATTTAAATATTTCCACTATTTCAGAGCATTTTCTGACTTCCTCTGATCAACCTGATGGCTACAAGCTTGTGTGTGCCACCAGCTGCTTTTTTGTTCTTAAAAAAACAGTAGCCCTGGCCGGTTTGGCTCAGCGGTTAGAGCATCGACCTGTGGACCAGAGAGTCCCGGGTTCGGTTCCCACTAAGGGCACCTACTTAGGTTGCAGTTTGTCCCCGCCCTGGTTGGCGTTGTGTGGGTGGCAACCAGTTGATGTGTCTCTCTCACATCGATGTTTCTCTCTCTCTCTTCCTCCCTCTCTATCTCAAAATTAGTGCAAAAATGTCCTCGGGTGAGGATTTAAAAAAAAAAAAAAAAGTAATACTGTTTATTTCTTTGTTCACACACATCCCTAATAAGCTGTAAGCTTTCTCAGAGAGAGTGTTGGGTGCATCTGTATGTGTAGGCACCTTTTCATCAGTCATTCATCTGTTCTCATTCTTTAATACCGCGCGTGACAACTGGTAGAAACTGAAAGTGTAAGCACATTCCACTTTGTAACTTTGCATCTTGGTTCTGGTCACTACCAACAGATGGTGCTGTTAGGTTGCACAGTTCTCAAGAATAAAGTTCTCAGGAGCAGTGTTACCCAGACTTAAGCAGGCTTTAGAATCACCCGAGGACTTGATATAACACAGATTCCTGGGTCCTACTGCCTAAGGATTCAGATTCGGTAGTTTGGGGTGGGGCCCAAGAACTGGCATCCCTAAGGAGTGGTCAGAGGCTGCAGTCCTGTGGACCATATTGGCTTGTCCTCCTCTAGACAACTAGTTGTTAAGGAATAAAATGAATTTTATTGCAGTCTTTAAAAAAAACAAAACACTAAAATATATCCAATTAGGTATTTGTAAGAATATTTATATTAAGTTTGGTGCCTAGGAAGATTGAGAGGAAAATATTGTCTCTTAGAGAATTTTAAAATACATAATTAAGGCATTTTGAAATTCTCTTAACTTGCAGAGTTTCTGCTATTATCTGTATCATTTGTCTTAATAGAAGTATACCTTTTCTTTCATATATTAATTATAGAAAGTAATAATAAAAACTTGCTCCCCAATCCTCCCTTCCATTATTCAAAAAAACCACTGTTAACAGTTTCTTATATTTTCCAGATGTGTTCTTTGCAAATACATATATACTATTGATGCATTTCTTCATACAATGGGATTGGCAATTTTCTCTCCACACTAAACATACCTTGGATGATTTTTCTGTGTTTTAGCAGTACTGGAAACCTTGTTAATAAAGTAATTTTAATTAGTTTTGTTTGTGAATTCTGTCATACAACAAGCATTCAACACCGTCCTAAATGTAAAATATAACTAGGTACTGGCGAAAGGCATGCAAAAGATGAGTAAGTTCCAATGAGAGTGATTTCTTCCTGTCTCCCTCCCTCCGTTTTCCCTTACAGTATAAGCATATTGAGTGTCTGCTCCACGCCAGGTGCTGAGTTAGGCACTGTGAATGCAAACAAACGAGCTATGGACCCTACCTTCTAGTAGGCCTATAGACTGCAGTAGAGATAGAGAAATGTGAATAATTACAGTGCAGTGCAATAATTGTTTAATACAGGCAGATGGAAGAAATATCAGAACGGGCACCTCAGCCTCAGAGGTAAAGAAAGTCTACCCAGGAGAAAAACCACTTGACACTGCACTCGAGGTCAAGCGTGGAGGTCAGTACTGTTTCCCATGGAAACCCATGGGGAAAAAGTTTGAGATAATTTGTCAAATATGCACAAATGCTTGGGTCTTTTTGAATACTTATATGAGAATAATGAAGATAGCCTGGAGACATTCTTTTTAGTACTCTCCTTCCCCGTGCCTCTTCCCTTTGGTATCCGTATCTTAAGACTTAATTTTTCATATGGCCCAGAAACTCTCTAGACTTTATTACCAAATTTTTATTTGGTACCTTGAGTAATTATGCAGCAAGACTGCATGTCTTAAAATTGAAATACATTTTAGAAAATTCCCTCTTTATCCCTTGCCCTGCCTCAGTTTGGACATTATGAGTTATAGGCAGGAATTTATATCAGAAGGAAGAGAGTCATTGTCTTTGGGAATTACTCCCTATTGAGCTAATAGTCATCATTCTACAGAGTACATTCACTGGTGCTAGACTGGCAATTGGTAAGATAAGCCTGGCACTTCCCAGGGGAAATTGCTACCTCTTCCCTCCACCTCTAGCACATTTCCCCATTGCTTTTGTACATATTACCTTCTTCTGGTCTTCTTTCAATATTTTTTATATGACATGGTTTCTGAATCCCTTCATCACATAATTCTTCTTACCTGTTCGAATATGTTAGTATCCTTTTTGTGGTGCCATGGAGACAGGAGTCTTCACCTCTTTTCCGAACACTGTCCCCTGTCTACCATGACCCATCAAACCCTTTTCCATTGGTTAAAAACACATGAGGAATCCCAGAACACATTTTCCTCCCCATACATATTTTTTTTCTTAAGAAAAACATTTGATACAAAGGAAATTTGTGAAATGCTACACATAATAAGCATGTTAAAATTATTATGTATTTGTTATATTAAAAGGTTGTGAGTGTCTTATCAATCTAAGTGCTAAATCAGGACTGTACAACCAGATATTGATAATTTGGAGAAAAACTTTGTTTAGCTGATGGTTAGTCCAAAGAAATAACATATAATTTCCTTTATTGTCTTTTCTACTATTTTCTACTATTATTTTTTTCAAATTAAATTTGGAGTCCATGTAGTGTTTTAAATGTTATCAAGATGATCTTAGATTCATAGAGAATTGTTCCATTTTAATACTCTCAATGCAAGAATGCACTTTTGTGTCACTCGAGATGCTGAGATGCTGGACCTTTGGACTCCAAAAATATAAGGGCTTGGGAATGAAAGAATTGTCATTTTCTAATAGAGATAATTCATGAGACCAATAAAGAGTTTAAGTACAGTTTGGAGGAATAAAAACACTTTATTTGACCCTTAGCCTAATTAGTTTCTTTGATAACAATGATACTGAATTTTTCACAAAGAAACAAATGATAGAAACACAGTTATCCTGATAATAGGCTTCTAATGAATTATAGATATTCATATTAAAAAAAGACTTAAAAATTTCTATGAAATATCACACTGTGATTAGACTAAATAATTACAAAATACATTGGAAACTCAGTTGGTGCCAACAGTCAAATAATGAACTCTTTGTGGGGCAGAGACATCTAAATTTTAAGTACTCGTTAATGACAACCACATAAAATTCATTATCACAACACAGAAATATTCCTGAAGATAATAGGGTGTTTGTCATTTTCATTAAATGAAAGTATTAGGATGTGTCAATCTACAGATAAAACAACCAGTATCTTCCCATGGGATGTCATTTCCCCCTAGGCATCTTTAATAGGGGCAAACTTTGGGAGTCAAAGTTGAGTATGGAGATTTATTTAAGCTAAATGGTTCTTTTCCATTATAAGTATGGTACAGTTTAGGTTTGAATATATTCCAGGGAAAGTAATACAGAACTTTTATTTTTAATTTAGCCCAAAATTTTAAACCAGTAAATTTGTATTTTGGTGATTGTTTGGGAGCTATTGATACAAATTTTTAATGAAAAAGTCAATAAAATCAATTTATTTAAATGACATTTTTGATGTGAACTTGGGTGGTAGTTATTTGTTCCTATAATGTATAATTAGGAGTTAAATCTAGTATATAATAATATCATTCCCTGAGAATTTGTAGAAATAGAAGTCTTGAGGAAACTTTTAAAATAATATTTATTGATCATGAATTATCTTTAGCCTATAGGAAACCACACTAAGAAAAAAAGAACCCTCAATGTATTGTTTATGCATTTATTTTCATTTCATATTTCACAATTAATTATTAATACAGTGTTCACCTGCACCATATCAACAAAAAAATAAACTTCTATGTAACATTTATATAACCTTTGCACATAATTGCTAAGATTGCAAACCATAATAACTTTTCTGTCTCTAGCACATATAATATAAATAATATTTTGCAATATGTTTGATAAAATTTAGCTATTCAATGTGTGTATATATCATATAATAGGAAGCATATTTCTGTTGTATATACTCAGATGATATATTAATAAATAATGCTCTCTCTCAGTGAAATTGTATTCCAAAAGGGTAAGTGAATAAAGTGCACTGTACAATACATCATATTATAAAGCACTTCAGGTGGAAACTGTGCTTCAGACCTGTTCTAGAATTTGAAGGAGTGGATATGATACAGAGCAAAGTTGTTAGAGGAGGGAAATAGTATGCTCTAATTTTAGTGGTCTAAACTAACCTATTTAAATTGAATGTGTTTCTTTTTAAGTATCAGGAGGCCTGGACAAAAGGTTGGATGGTAATCTAGATAAAAAAGGAGATAGGTGAAATGTCTAATTAGAAAAATAAAAAATTATGGAGGGGAGATGTTGAAGGAATAGTCAAAAGATACCTACATTGAAATGTAATTTGAGGATTTTGAATATTATAGAGCCATGAATCCTAGTTCTAGATTCCTTCTTTTCTACAGTACCATATTTTTTGAGAACCACTCTCTAAGGTATTTTGAGAAATTCTGAAATAAATATGCATCTGATATGTTTTTTAGTGGAGGAGCTAAAATCTGTTCATAAATGTCAATAGTTGTACATATTGTAGGTGAGACTATTAAGAAGTCCATATAAAGCCCTGGCTGGCATGACTCAGTGGTTAGAGCATCAGCCCACACACCACAGGGTTTTGGGTTCAATTCCTGGTCAAGGGCATGTCTCTAGGTTGCAGGTTCAATCAATCCCCCCACCCCTCAATCAATGTGCCTCTCTCACATTGATATTTCTCTCTTCCCCTCCCTCCCTATCTTCCACCTGCTCTAAAAATCAATGGAAAAAATATCCTCCAGTGAGGATTAACAAAAACAACAAATGTGAATACAATAACATATTTCACAAGGTAAAATGAGGGAGATTCACTTCTGAAGATATTTAAAAATACAGATTTTTTTAATTCATCGTTTTTCTTTATTTCTTGACCCAAGCTATATTCTAGAGTTAATTTTGACAGAATGCATTTCTTTAATTTTTCATTTTCTTTTTTTTAATTTTTTTTTATTTTTATTAATTTATTTTTGTTACAGATGTTTCTCCTTTTTCCCCCATTGACATCCTCCTCCCACACCCTCCCTGCCTCGTCCCCAGTTTTGTTGTCCATGTCCATTGGTTATGAGTACATGCGTACAAGTTCTGTGGTTCATTGCTCCCCCCCCTTTCTGGCAACTGTCAGTCTGTACCCTACTTCCACGTCTCTGGGACTACCCTGTTCCTCAGGCTGTTATGTTCATTATATTCCACAAATAAGTGAGATCATATGATATTTGTCTTTCTCTGCTTGGCTTGTTTCGCTTAGGATAATACTCTCGAGGTCCCTCCATGTCGTCTCAAAGGATAAGAGATCTTTCTTTCTTACAGCTGCATAGTACTCCATTGTGTATATGTACCACAGCTTTTTTATCCATTCGTCACACTTGGGCTGTTTCCAGATCTTAGCTATTGTAAATAGTGCTGCTATGAACATGGGGGTACATATATTCTTTCTGATTGGTGTTTCAGGCTTCTTAGGGTATATTCCTAGGAGTGGGATCACTGGGTCAAATGGTAATTCAATAAAAAATACAGATTTTTAAAAATTCACGGTCTTTGCATGGTTTCTTATTTCAAAAGTAATATATTGTTATTGAAATAATTATAAAAATAGACAAATAATCAAAACTAATAAATTAAAAGTGCTTATAATCTCACCATTCAGAGATAAGCTGTAAGAGTTTGACAGTTAGTGTTGAATGAGATGCTTCAATTAAAGCCAAACATAAAACACATACAGTCAGTGACAAAATATATATATAATGATTGTTTCATATGGGGTCTAACTCAAATTTGTACATTGAAAAGTGGTGTACATATGACAGGAAAGAAAGTTTTTAGTTCGTTTGTTTAAAAAAATGCTGGTACTCCCGCACCCCCACTTTGAAGTGCTCAAGCAATAGTTACTGAGGCCAGCTACACGAATAGAGGAAAACAAGGGAGGCACAGTACATAGAAAAAGAGAAGTTTAACAAAAGCTTCATGCTAAAGTTGAAGATGTAACTGAAAGGAAACAGAAAAGTGCATCTCCAAGTCTGCTGGAAAGTATTGTCTATGAATTAAATATGGAAAAGTAAAACTTGCAAATTCATTGATTTATAAATTAAGTGAATGTTCATAAATGTTCAAGCTGCTCACAGTAAACTTTTTTTTTTTTTTTTTTTTTGTTAGTAAAAAATGCTCCTTAGGTCAGGAGAACAGCTATGGTGTGAGTGAGCCTCTAGTGCAGTGGCTGAAATAAGTCCTTGCTGGTTTTCACAAAATTGGTGGGTCTCTTTCCCCTCTCACGTTGTTCCTGTCTTGAAGCCAATTCAGAGGCTCCTTGGTCTGGGAGCTGGGAGAACAGAAGTGACAAGACCATGTGGTGTTTGTCACTGCCTGAGTCAGTAATGAGTGTTGTGTATAAATAAGCCTTTTCCATTGGACCTCATGGTCCCCTGACTGAAGCGTCATCTGTCAGGTGACTCCCAAGCTCTCCTCAAGCCATTCAGAGTTTGCTTTAAATTTTGAGCTGCAATGTTTATATTCTCATTTCATGAGTAACATTTGTGTTTTAACTTTAGCTTATTTTGAAAAAATAAAATAATTATGGTAAAATAATCTAGGACATCCTTCGTACCCCTCTCCCCGCTTCCCCACATGGTAATCTTCTGCATAAGCAGAACCAAACTAGAGGCATTGGTATGACTATCTGGATTTTACAGGGACACGTTTTGTAAACCAACCTGCTTTACCATTTGTGTATTGGTAGTGATGTTAAAGTAAGTTGGAAGGATACACATTTTCTGACCTAAAAATCTATATGGAATCATACTGGTTGTGTTAAACTTTGATAACCTTTAAAACACAGAATCCCATCGACAGGAATATGTTATTGTACATAGCTGGTGCTTAGTAGGTTATGGTGCTTATACTTCAAAACTAAACTTACAGGAATGAGACTATCTTTCTCACCTCAGTGGCCTGTGGCTAGTTAATAAAACCAGGAGATGAAAAACCAAAAAAGAAAAAGAGAACAGCCATTAATCAAAAGTAGAGTAATGGTTAAATCTCACTCCCAGGAATAGCCCTGATTTGAGTAGTAGGTGAACGATGCCAAATAATCTTCTTCTGCATCTTCCTCGCTAAACCATTAGCTTTTTTTTTTTTTTTAAACTTATCTTTATTGTTGAATGTATTACAGATGTTCCTCATTTTCCCCCCATTGCCCCCCTCCTCCCCATTCCTGCCCCCCTCCTGCTTTTCCCCACACTGTTGTCTGTGTCCATTGGTTGTGCATATATACATATAAGTTCTTTTTCTTAAGAAAAAAGTTGGGTTTATTTCTTCCCACCCCCCAACCCCCCTTCCCTTTGAGGTTTGTCAGTCTAACAAGCAATTTGTACTTCTTAATCCTTTCATCTTTTTCACCCCTCCCCCCAGCCCCCACCCATCTGGTACCCAACAAAATTCTCTGTATCTATGAGAATGTTTCTGTTCTGCTTGTTCATTTTGTTTGTAGATTCAATTGTTGATAGATATGAATTTATTGCCATTTTGTTTGTTCATATTTTTTTATCTTTTTCTTCAAGAAGACCCTTCAACATTTCATACAATAATGGTTTGGTGGTGATGAACTCCTTTAGCTTTTCCTTGTCTGGGAAACTCTTTATATGGCCATCGATTCTAAATGACAGCTTTGCAGGATAGAGTAATCTTGGTTGTAGGTTCTTGCTTTTCATCACTGTGAATATTTCTTGCCACTCCCTTCTGGCCAGCAAAGTTTCCTTTGAGAAATCAGCTGACATTCTGATGGGAACTCCCTTGTAGGTAACTAACTTCTTTTCTCTTGCTGCTTTTAAGATTCTCTCTTTGTCTTGAACCTTTTGCATTTTGATGATGATGTGTCTTGGTGTGGGCCTCTTGGGGTTCATTTTGTTTGGGACTCTCTGTGCTTCCTGGACTTGTATGTCTGTTTCCTTCACCAAGTTAGGGAAGTTTTCTGCCATTATTGTTTCAAATAGGTTTTCGATTTCTTGTTCTCTCTCTTCTCCTTCTGGCACCCCCAAGATGCGAATATTGGCATGCTTAAAGTTGTCCCAGAGGCTCCTTACACTACCCTCATTTCTTTGGATTCTTTTTTCTTTTTGCTGTTCTGATTGGGTGTTTTTTGCTTCCTTATATTTCAAATCGATGGTTAGCTTCTTGGATTTACCTACTCTACTATTGAATCTGTGTAAATTATTCTTCATTTCAGTTAGTGCCTCCTTCATTTCAGACTGGTCCTTTTTTATGCTCTTGAGGCCCTCGCTAAGTTCACTGAGGTTCTCACTAAGTCCATTGAGCATCCTTATAAGCAGTATTTTGAACTCAGCATCTGTTAGGCTGCTTAACTCCATTTCACTTAGTTCTTTTCCTGGAGTTTTGTTCTGTTCTTTCATTTGGGACCTGTTTCTTTGTCTCCTCATTTTGGCTGCCTCCCTGTGTTTGTTTCTATGTATTACTTAGCGAGAGGTATGGGGCTAGCTGAGACCAGATGCTGCTTGTTTGAAAGAATTTAGGAAAAGCTGAAGCAGGATCCAAGACAGGCCAATCCTATGGTAAAGCAACTGGCAACAGCTTGGGTGGGCCTGGATGTTGCGTGGGGCAGGGCCTCAGGGCATCACCAGGGCGGGGCAAACTGTGTGAGCCAGGTAGCTGGAGTCCCAGATGTGGCGGTGTCTGCCAGCCCAGGCAAGGGCTCACCAAAGGAACAAAAGCCTCTGATGGCACATCTGTCCAGGAGAAAGCTGCCTCTCCAGCCCTCCCTCCAATGCCAAACAGCTCAGTTCTTCCCCATATGACTCTGGTGCCTTTCAGGCTCCTTCCCGCATGCTGGAGCCTGGAGGGAGCGAGTCAGAGTAAGTCCGTGTGCGGGCCCTTTAAGAGGAGCTGCTGGGGGCTCCAGCCGCCTCAGCCTCAGTTCCCGCTGGTTTTTCCAGCCAGAAGTTATGGGGACTTCTCTTCCTGGCACTGGAACCCTCAGCTGGGCGCCTGGTATGGGACGGGGACCCCTCACTCCTCAGGGAGGACCTTCCCAGCCGAGGTATCCTCCTAAGTTTTATCTGGCACACGTGGGTGTGGGACCAGCCCGTCACGCCTCCGCCCCTCCTACCAGTCTCGATTCTGCGGCTTCTTTAATTTCCTAGTTGTAGGACTTCCATTCAGCTTGATTTCGGGCCGTTTTGAATGATGGTTGTTCTGTAGTTTAGTTGTAACTTTGATGTGGTTGTGGGAGGATGCGATACCACGTTTACCTACACTGCCATCTTGACCAGAAGTCCCATTAGCTTTCTTTAAAATGAGAAAAAGAATCGTAGTAATAAGAAGGTAACGATTAGAAATTAGAGGAATGTATTCCAAGTAGTTTCCTACCACACTGTAACATCTTAACTAGAATATCCATATCAAAGAAGAAGCATGAGATTATTTTTTAAAAGTGCTCAGCTTGAAGAGGTTGGAAATACTTAATCTAAACAACACACATGTCTGGTTAGGCCCTGGGAGTTTGCATTTGAAGATATCAGTTATGTGGGCTTAAAACTTATTTTTTCCCTTGGAATTTTCTCCGAAGCAAGTTTTAATAATTGTAATTATTGCTTTTGGTTAAATGTCCTAAGATAACATGACAGTATTCCATTACTGTGCGTTTTGCCCCAGTTGTAAAATTAGCTGATACTGAGGGCTTACTCTGTGCGAGATTCCATTCTCAGGCCTTAATGTGCAGTTTCTCATTTTATCCTCATAAAACCCTCCTGAGGTTGACACTATTATCATGCCCACTTTGGGAATATGGGTACTGAAAGTTGGTGCCCAAGCGAGGTCTTATATTGACCAAGTTATAGAATCAAGATTTGAACCTTGGTTTTCTAAATCCAAAGTTTGTGATCTTAACTACCCTACTGTATTTCTCCTTCTAAATGAAGCAACTGGTTTTATATAACACATTTTGCAGTTGAATAGGTACTATTACATCTTTGTTAAGGACATGATTTGCGAATACATCATTGTTATAAACCATGACCTACTGCTGTAGTTGATGACCATATGCCTTTCCAATTGCATGCTGTTGTTTTTCTTGTAACCCATTAGTGCTTCAAAAGTTATAAAATACTTCTTCATCATTCAGGAGAGTATGCGTCATCATTTTAAAGACTGGGTAGAAATGTCTAAGTTCTTAGGGCATGCAATCAGAAAATGGTATCTCTTTGTTGCCACAAGCAACCACAGAAATACAGGATGCCTTATTATTCAGCAATGCCACGTGAACCTTCACCAAGCAGTACTTACATATGTAGCCACATAAAGAAGGCACCCTGCTGGTACCAAAACAAAATGATTTGCTAAATCAGCAGGGTGCGATGGATAAACATTCAGGCAGAACAAGTCTGGGGTCATGTACCAAAGAAATCCTACTCAAGGTTAAAGATCTTTATCGGAAATACCGAGCTGAAAGATTTTGCTGAATTTTGTTAACTCAGCAGTACACTAACAATGAGCAAAAGACAAAACCTCAAAGATCAGCATGTCTTTTGGGTAGCTAGCAAGCAAGTAAGCATTTCAGAAGCACGTTACAGAGCTCTGAAGCATGACCCTAGCTAACCCACATATAATTCAGCATTATGCCTAAATACCTCTGCACATGCTACTTGCAACAGAGCTTCCTCCATGTTATTAAACCGGTTTATTCCCAGCCATCCTTCACTCATAGTAACAAAATGATAATGACATTAAGACTACAACAGCAAGGAAAGTAAAATCATGTTTTTGTTTGTTTGTTTGTTTGTTTTGTTTTTCTTTATTGATTTTAGAGAGAGAGGAAGGGAGAGGAAGAGAGAGATGGAAACATCTATGAGAGAAAACACCGATTGACCACCTCCTGCATGCCCCCCACTGGGGATCAGGCTCACAACCTGGGCATGTGCCCTGACCAGGAATCCAATCAGCAAACTCTTGGTGCATGGGTCAACGCTCAACCACTGAGCCACACTGGCTGGGCTAAAATCATGTTTTTGAGCACTAACCCAGATGCTTGCAAAGCAACATCTCATTGAAATCTCGTAACAACCCAAAAGGTGTATATTATTATCACTGTTTTATAGATGAGAAAATTGACTTTAGGAGAGGTAAAATAATTTGCCTAAGGCTTCAGAGTTAATATATAACATAGTCAGGTTTCAAATACAGGTCTCTCTTGTGTGACTTTGAAACCTTTGTTATTTTATGTTATGTATTCAAGACATAAGAGCATCTTTCTGTAAAGTCTTTTTTGTTCCTTTCTCCAAGTCCCTATCCCACTTGTACCCAGCAGAGCTGGGGATTGTACCAGAGGCTTTCCTTTGGGCTGACAGTTCCTAATGCATACCGATTTTTAGAAAATATATTGTATATTGGAATATAATTTTTCATGTCTATGTCTCTACTGAACAACAGGTCCCTTAAAGACAGGAACCATCTCTTATCTTTGATCCCTGGTTACTATAATAAATTAAGTTAATAAAGAGTGAAGGATTACTTAGATTAGAGAAATCAAAGAAGATTTTAAAGGGAAAGAGTTATTGCCCTGGCCACTTTGGCTCAGCAGTTAGAGCATTTGCCTGCAGACCAAAGAGTCATGAGTTCAATTCCAGTCAAGGGCACATACCTCAGTTGCAGTTTGGTCCCCAGTCCTGGTCGAGTCGTACAGGAGGCAACCAGTCGATGTGTCTCTCTCAGATCAATGTTTCCCTCTCTCTCTCTCTCCCTCCCCCTCCCACTCTGTCTGACGATAAATGGAAAAATATCCTTGAGGGAGGATTAATACATACATACATACATACGTAAATAAATAAATAGAAAGAGTTATTGAGAAGAGTATAAAGGCCGAGGTCCAGGGAAGGTGAATTGGGAAAAGCAATATTCCAGCTGGATGGAACACACGAAGCAAAGCACAGTCTTGGGAATCTATTGTGCTTAAAAACAATAAATAGTCTTTGATGATCAGATTGAGAAGCAGATATGAAAGTGGGGATGCTAAGAAGGCAGATGAAGCACCTTGGACCTGCTGATAAGGAAGTGTAAATGCCGGCTGGAAAATTCAGATATTGTTTTGTTGGCAACAGGACTCATCAAATAGTTTTGTTTTGGGAAAAAAAAAATATGTTCAGATTATCGTTTTAAAAGACTATCTTTGCTTGCAATGTGGAAAGAATGAGTCAAATCAAATTGGGAGACCAATTATCAGGCTGCGGTAAAAGTTTTAAAAAATAGAAATTAAGGGCTGGAACCAAAGCATTAAAAATGAGGATGGGAGGATTATATTGATCCGAAAGACATTACCGAGGTGAAATCAATGGCACGTGTAAGGAAAGGAATGCATTCAAAAGATCTCTGAGAGAACCCAGCCCATGCTGGAAGATGTGACTACTCATAAAAAACCCTGGATCAGGAGCCACTTTGAGAGCTCACTAGTCCAGCGTGCGATGTGTTTTGTTTGTGCTACCTGTAGGATTAACCATGAGACTGTACCCAAGAGAGTATTGGAAATTCAAACTCAGACAACAAAAGAAATCAGAACTGAAGAATTCCACTTGGGAGCCACCAGAAAAGAAGGAATGTTGGAACTTTTGACACAAATAAGCAACACTGAGAAGAGGCTATTAAATGTGATGCTTCAGACCTCAGTGCCCATTTTCGAGAGAGAAATGTTCTCCTTAAGAAAGGGGGCCTGTTCTCCTTCCTCGCTGCTTTATGTGTAAATGTGATATATAATCCCATACGCAGAATAGATGCTCAATATATATTTAAGGTGACTGAATTAATTCTGTTGGAAGACACTGAATGAAAGTGACAGACCGAAAACAAAATCCGTAGGAGAGGAAGGACTTGATAGAATGATAACGTAGTAAAAGAGCCGAAGAAGAAGGTATCCATGTACAGAGAGAGCAGGTGGCAGGTACAAAAGAGACGAATCACTCCTGAGGGGAGACACTGTGCCCAGGCTCAGGAGTGAGGCAGCTTGAGCTTCGATTCTGTCTCCCCATGTGCTGGCTTTGTGACCACAAGCATCATTCAAACACTGAGCCTGAGTTCCCTCTCCTGCAAGGTGCTCACCTGGCTCCCAGAGCAGAGGTGGCTTCAGCGAGGGTTAACTGCGTGAGTGAGTGACTCCACTACCAGGGACTCGATGGTGGTGACATAGACAGAATCATAATAAGTGGAAGCTTATCTGATTCTGATTTAATTGCATCAGGATTTGGGACCTTGGATGGTGAGTCTCACAAAAAGTGGAGGGGGGCACACTGAGATGTCTAACTGTATTCATAATCTACTGCTGCTGTAACAAGGGATCTCAAACCCAGTGGCTGAAACAACACAATGGTATTACTTACTGTACTCCAAGTCAGAAGTCCCACCCAGGTCTCACGAAGCTAGAATCGAGATGCCTGCAGGGCTGTGCTCCCTTCTGGAAGACCTAGGGGAGAATTTGTTTCCCTGCCTCTTCCAGTTTTCTGAGACCACCCACAGTCCTTAACTTTTGATCCCTTTTCTCCATCTTCAAAGCCATCAATGCAGCATCTCTTCTGCTGTCAAATCTCGGCTGCTTCTCCCTGAACACCCAGACTTCTCCCCAGGAGACAGCAATCTACTAGTGTTTCACATTTCCTTACAGAAATAGTTAATGCATATATGGGTAATAAAAATGTTTAGTCTGTAATTAAATGATAACACATGGGCACACTGTTCTATAACCTTGGTGTTGCTTTTACATTTATGTAATAAAGTAGCTTGGGAATATTTCTCTATCAGTACATAAAGAGCAACCTCATTCTGTTATAATACCTAATGGTAATCTTGGACTTTTAACCGTTCCCATGTAAGTCCTTGTTTTCATCATGGCTGCGAATAGGTGTTGGGGGGGTGGGGTTGATTTAACAAAGCTAGCTAGTCTAACTCAATGAGTAGGAAGAAAAGAAAATGTCATTCTACACTTTGCTGCCTTAAAATGAGAGAAAGAGGCAGAGTCTGAAGATGTTCTACCTCCTCCAAATTCACTGCTAATTCTAATTTAATGTTATACTTTTGTGATTAGCAAATAATATTTCAAATTACACTACAATAGTTAGAGGGTTTGATTTTTTTATGTCTTCTTATTTAGAAAAGGTCAGCAAAAATGAAATCATACCTACTTTCTATTTCAGAGGTGCAGTAGACATTCATTTCTATAAAGATAAATATAACATTCCAGAAAATCATGGTATTCATTTGCTTAAAGATTATGTGAAGAGAAGAAAAGCAATATATGTTATCCCCATAATCTTATGTTTAAAAAATGGTAAAAGTTTGAAAAGATGTCTTTAATAGTCTTTCTAAATATGAAATTATAATAGGATGGGAAAGTTGACACTAGAAATGTGTGAGAATCCACTGCAATTTTAAATTGGATTATTGTAAGTAATCTCGAGAACAATCTTGATGGATGGGTATTGTTATTATATTTATTTTATGTAAAAGCCCTTGGCCATTACCGTTGACCACCCAAGTATCTATTCCATTTTATTTTTTAAAAGATAATAAGGTATATATTTATTTTAGCCACAAAAGTACCCCACATTGTACTAACTCCACATTGTACAGTCCAAGGAAGAATTGGTAGATCTTGTTTGAATTCTAACACTCGCAATATGTGTGTTATTGAATATCCAAGGCTGAGAATTAAATTTGAACTATCAAGATTGTACTCAATCTGCATGTGTGAATGTTATAACAAAAGGGACAAAAGAGATGCATTTTGACATGATTATTTTTACCAACAACAAACAGTTTATGAATCTGCTGGACATAGGATACGGTGGCAGCTACTAAAAATATGAGGAGTTTAGGTTACACCGGTCTTTCCAATTTACTGTTTTTAACATGTATCTCAAATGTCATTTTATCTAATGGCCACAAGCAGAATTAGTTTTCTTTCTCCTTCCAAAGTATGTTAAAACTGTGACAAATCTGTTCGCATATCTGTCTCAACAAGATGTGAGTGCCTGGGTGGCAGAGCCTACTTACATGATTATGCTTCTTTCCAAATACAGCAGAATATCAGGCACTAGGTGGTGATGGTTTGTAGAAGGAATGGACATTATCTGGATTTTAATAATTCTCTCATTATGTACTCACTTCCTTTTAGTATGTAAAGACTAGGTAGTCTTGTGTCTTCATAACCAAAATGCTTCTTTTTTTGAGGAAAGAGTTTGACTCTAAATGATTGTCTCTTGACATTTTAAAGTGTTATATTGGCCATATTTTTTGATGTTATGTTTTTGAGCAGCTTCGTAGGATGCCCCTGTATACCTATTATTTTTATTTTATGCCATCATAGTATTCTTTAATTTTTCTTTTTGTGAGAACTAAAAGTATAGAATGATCCACCACTTCTGAAAGGTCATGTTAACGTCACATTCAGAAGAGTGGTCTTGGTAGCCTAATCTATGAGCACAGAAGATTTTAACATAGGAAATTTGGAAAAAAAAATAACAAAAACACAAAGAATCCTGGTAATAACTATGTTTTAATGATCCCATAATAGCATAAGTTGATCATAATGTGGCATTTACTATGATAATGTTCTGTTTTAAATTTTACAGATATTAACTAAATCCTTTGGTATATAAGTTAAACACTACAGACTGTTGTTGAAGTAAATTAGAAAGTCAAGAACTGTTTCATCCCAGGTTTCCCTCTAAAAAAGCCAAGAGCACCTCAGTAATAACATTATCTTTGCCTATGGGACTCCAGTTATTAATATAGGTAACGCTAAACATTTTTGTTAACTAAGTTGCCATTGAAATTACACTCTTAAAAATTCAAAAATTAAAGCTAGCCAAATATGGGCATATTTGTATTTCCATTTAAAACTTAAATTAGAGGGCACAATCTAATACACTTATAAATATCAATCTGTCCATGATGATGATGTTTGAAAGGGACCTATTTTGTATCTGTCAGTCAGTGTGAGGGGGTACTATTTTTGTCATTCTTATATAAAAGAATGCATTCTCCCCAATATGTGTTCAATTTTTATAGGATTTTGGCTTCTTTCCCCTCCTAGGTCTGTGGTAGATATTAGTTGCATGACTTTGGGCAGATTGCTTAATGCTTTTGAGTTTCGATTTCTCCATCTACAAAAAGAGAGGATTAAGTAAAATAATATGTGTGATAAATTGTTGATGGACTATTAAGCAAAAAATAAGATTTAAATCTTATTTCATTGACTGAGCAGGCTAGCTTAAGTTAGGGGCTATTTATAATATATATCTTTTCCAAAGATGCTTTTGATATAATAACATACATTTTTGGTGGCATGGGGGGTTCTGACAGGCTCATTTAATTTCTGTAATTTTGTGTTGCCTAAACCAGGTCTTGGCAAACTGTGGTCTGCTGCTCAAATCTAGCCTGTGGGTTCTTTTGTAAGGTCCGTGATTTTTACAGTTTTGAATGCTTGAAATAAAATCAATAGATTTTTTGACACATGAAATTTTATGAAATTCAAATTTTATCATTCATAAAGAAAGTTATATTGGAACAGATTCTTATTTATTTTCATGTTGTCTATGACTACTGTGATATAATGCAAGACTGAATAGATGCAATAGAGAAAATATGGGCTACAAAGCCTGAAATATTTATGATCTGGCTCTTTAGAGGAAAGGTTTATAGGCCCCCAGTCTAATCCTTCAACTATTACCTGAATTAGAAGATGAAAATAGTAAATATTCATTACAGGCTTTGGTTGTCAACAATAAAAGCAGAAGTAGTGATGTGGTCATGTCCATAATGTAATTCATGTAATCAATTATGCTTCGGAAATACGCCCGTTTTAACAGCAGATTGAAATGACCAGAGGAAGAACTGAATCATAATATCTCTGTTTCTCTAAATGCCGGAAACATATTCAGTTCTATAGTAGGACCACATTCTGACCTAAATCTATGAGAACAACTTACTGAGGCACCATTATGTACACCAGATTTGTGTTATTTGTACACACTTTGTGTTTGAACCCTAGAACGTAGGCAGTGTAAAATAATTGAAATTTGTTTTCTGTTTTGATCATAATTCTTGCATTCCTATAACTCCTCAGATGTATTATTTTTATACTTTGGCTTTCAGTGCTGAGAACATATGGCTTATTGAACATATATAGAATATTTACACTGAAGCATTTTTTGCAAAAGAATTGCTTTCAGAAAAAGGTCTTTCCCATGTGTCTCTCTAATCCATGAGACCAATGGACAGAAGACACTGTTTGTGAGTAGATATGGATGCATCACCGACCCATTTGTACTTAATGTTTAAAGTGAACCACATTTCCAAAATCTGAATTATCTGAGGTTCATAACTTAGTTGTAATAGATTGCTAAAGTAATGAGTGATGATTTGGTTGAATAAAAAAAGCTGAAAAGGGTTTTTAGTGGTAATTCCAGGAAAGAAGGATTAAAGGTTTGTACTTTACCAACCATATTCTTGTCGTTTAGAAGCTAGGGAGGGAATATTTTTGAACTAAAGTTCACATAATAATAATAACTGAAGATAAAGGGACATATCAAATTGTTATATAATTTACTTCCCTTACCTGTGCTGTTGACACTGAATGTCTGGGATTATCTGAGATAGTAGAGTATGCAAAAATTATGCTCAGAACAGCAAGCAATTGGTGGTTGCGTGGACTCCTTGCACGAACACACCAGCATTCTTTTCCATCCTTTGTGGGTGAACAAATATACATGAGTGTCTGTGGCCAGTAGATACAGAAACAAATTAAATTTATGTATCAACATGACCCATTAAAATTTAGGGAAACATGAAAGGAGAAATACAGTTTTATGTAGAATTGAAATTCAAATCAATTTTCTTTGACAGTGTTCTTTGCATTATAAAACAGTGATTAAACAGTCAGCCTCATTTTCCCTTTTTATAGTCCTGATTTATATCTGTCCACATAGAGATGATCAAATTCCAATGAAATCTAGTTACTTTTTCATTTTCTTTCCTCTTGTTATTGAGTATTAAAATATCAATTATTTTTATTTTTCCAAATAAATAATGATGCCACATCCTACTGACTATGGTTTATTTATTTATCTAAAATCCCTACAAACCTTGGAGAAAGATAACCAATTTTGATATGTAGTTTCCCTTAATTCATATATTTATATTCATTATATTTTATCTACTGTAATTTCAACAAATTAACAAATCAGATTACATCCAAATGAATCCAATTGTACTCAAATAATTTAATTTTCTTCAATTCTGTGATAAAGAAATATTTTAAATAAGACAGAATGTGCTCTCACCTACCAGTTTGTGATTCCTTCCTTTGGAACAATTGTTTATTGGTTTCCTTTGAAAAATAGTGTTTCCGTGTTTGTTTGTTTATTTTCTCTTTCTCTTTTCTTTTCTTCTTCTTCCTTTTTTTTTTTTTTTTTTTTTTTTGGCCTGGCAAAAAGTAGATATTTAATAAATATTTGAAAGAATATATTTACAGAAAATGAAAACTGGTTACCAAAAAAAAAATAAAACTTCATAAAAGGCAGTAGAATAAACTTTGTGGTCTCACCATAATCCAGAATTATAACTCCAACAGAATATTACAGGCCTGAATTGATTTCTTCCCCCATGAATTAGACCTTCCCAAAAAATTTTCCCTAGAGGCTTTTGATGTAAAAAAAAAAAAGTTATTTTCATTTTCTCATTATAGATTATAGCAAGAGGAGGGGTACAAGAGATACTGGTGACAAGATTTTCTATTTCAGAAATGTGTGTCCTCCTGACAGTTTAATTTCCTGGTCTCTGGCACAGATACTTTGATGGTATATTTTCATTGATTCTAATTAAATGTCAGGCTCATAATTTACTCACAGTGTTCCCTCTTCTAGGGCATGAAAAAAAATAATGTAATGTTTTCTTCAATTTATCTCTTAAATTGCCATCAATTTTGTTTCAGTGCTGGTCAAATAAGTCTCTTAGTGTTCAATGTGTTTCCCAAAATGAACATCTCTATTTTTAGTGGAGATTCCAATCAGCATTCTTAGCAATTTGCTTTACAAAGCTATGCTAGGGCATTAGTGGATGTGTAACCTGACCCTCCCAAGACATCTGGAAGACAGTGTGTTATTTCATTGATCATTTCGATTGTCTTTACCTCTGCCATATGGCCATTTAACTTTTGTGTCTCATTACTTCTGCTTCCCTAATTTTTTGTTGTTGTTAATCCTCACCTGAGGATATTTTTTCCACTGAGGGAGAGAAAAACATTGATGTGAGAGAGACACATTCATTGGCTGCTTCCTGCATGTTCCCTGACAGGGCCAGGGAGCAATCTACAGCTCAGGTACATGCCCTTGAATGGGAATCGAACCCATGACCCTTCAGTGCACAGGCCAATGTTTAAACCACAGAGCCATACCAGCCAGGGCTGCTTCCCTAATTATTGATTCAATATTAGTTTCAGTAGAGCATTCACAAAACATTTTTTAAATAATTTCATCATGTAAGCTTATAACGTTTTATAGAAAGAAACAAGGGCCCATTTAATAACAAGTTAAAGCTATCATTAATGGAAACAACTATTGGATTCATTAAAAAATATACTAATTGCAAATAAAATTGAAGGACATAAATATAAAAAAAATATTTTCTCAGGTTTATTGATTGGAATTATCATTGATGCTTTCTAGAATTTTAATTTAATTTAGTGATATTTCATATATCTTAAAACACTAACCATTAGGCAAAAATTTGGGAAAGTGTAGATGGACATTCAGGTAATCTGAATGTTTAAATGACTTAAAGTAATTAAATTATTTGTTTATGAAACATTGTTCCCAATTCATGGAATGGTGGTTTAAATAAAAACTTTGAAATGTGATTTTGAAGCAAATGTAAGTCAATATAGTCCATCTTCAACCTTTACTGTTTATAAAAAAGTATTGTAACTGTGAATTTTAAACCATCTTGCATTTATATTGAGAGTTTTATTTTTGCATGTGTTGTTTTATTGTGAAATGGTAATGATATAGATAAAAGTGAATAGATTTTCTGTAAGTAATAGGTATATACTTAGGCTATGCAATTGTCGATGTTGATAAAGTAATTAACGATTACAAATGTAGGAGTATATTTCAGAACTGCTCAAATTGTGTCACATTTAAAGGATTTTCGTTGTTGTTGTTGTTTTAATTGTTCAAGTGGGTTTTGAAGTGATGAAATAGATACTGTTGGAGGTTCATTAACCTTTTTAGACTATTGGGGCATCATTAAGAGCTTCAAGATGGTAATTTACTGAATTACCATTATGAGGCATGTAAAGGTGTTTTTTTTGTGTAACAGCCTCAAATTTTCTCTTGGGTAAAATTTTATCTGACAGGAAACTCCTTTCTTTCATTTTGATTTCAATTAATTTGCTCTACTTTTCCACTAAAGCATTGAAAAAGCCTTAATTCTATTTCTCGGTCCATCTTACATCTTCTTTACCACCATTTCCATTTCCGAAATCCTAGAAATGGCAGTTCTCTTGAGTTCAGGAAACTCACAGGAGAATCTAGAATCGTATCTCCCTGAGTTCAAACATATTTACAAAACAGTAATGGTCTTGGCATTACCCTATTCTATTGCTCTGTGGAAGTTTTTATTTTAGCCATGAACTAATACATAGTACAGTGTTTATAGACAGTAAGTGCTACAGGATTTTATGTGCATAAAGAGTTGAAAGGGAAGCATTCAACAACTACTGTGAAAATAGATTGCTTCCAGAGAGGTGTATTAGAAAACACGGCCCCAGCTGAGGAGGGGCGGCAGGTCACCGAGGGGTCTGCTCAGTCAAGCCTGCTTATTCACCGTGTTACCAGCAGACACTAGGAAGAACCCCGAACCAGAAAAGAGAGCAGTCAGATAATTATTAGAAGATGAACTAGCAAAAATGATTGGGCAGTGGAGCTGTGGGAGAGAGCCTCGGCAGGAACTGACAGCTGTATACATGTTAAAAACAACCCAGGCCTTGAAATAGGAGTCATAATGCTAGAAACCAATTTTAGAAACTAAAGGAAAAGTGTTGATGTTCAAAAAAAGATATACCAAACCACAAAGAGACAAAAAAATAAGTGGGAAAAAATGGAAAGTATAGTCCCTCTGTGAGGTCACAGATTTCTTTCTCAGCCCCATGCCCTGAAGTGGACCGGGTCTAGGACCAAAAAGAAAATGCCCTGTTTGAAATCTGAAGGGAATTGAAATGCACTACAGCATTCTCGCTTCTGTTTTTGGTTTGCAGCCTCTGGGAAACTGCCAACCACCAGTAAAAAGCTCCCTGTCCCAGGGTATATAAGTCTGGTACAAAATAGGCAGTAAGTGCCAATGAGACCTTGACCAACACTTTTATGTTTACACAAATCTGTTTCCCCATTCTGTGAGTGTGGAGTTGGGAAGACCGTGTCTTATTGAGACCTCAGGAGCGATGATTTGTGTTGTGTAACAATTTGAAATTAATTCGCTCATAGCAAGAGGGATTTAAGTACTCCTGAAAAACTACCAAATGCTTCTCCCATTGGGTTATTTACTTAACAGCCTTTAGAAAAGGAAAAATCATCTGTCAAAAGCCTGTGTGATATTTTGATATTTGAATGACGATACAAGGGAATGATGGAATCTTCCAATAGAAATCTGTAAATAATTACACAAGCTTTAAATGATTTTGAATGTAGCTAATACTGTTCATCAATCAGCACAGTCTTATTTTCCACTCTATAGTCTCTGGTAGGTGTTCAGTTCTCATCTAAACTCTTGCTGACCAGCTCCATTACATACTAATATAAAGGACAAATACCTTCATGCATTCAGAGCATCTGCTCTTTTTTTTTTTTTTTTTTTTTTGTCCTCAACTGAGGATATGTTTATTGATTTTAGAGAGAGGAAGGGGGAGAGAGAGAAAGAGAGAAACATCAATCATTTGCCTCCCATATGTGCCCCGACCTGGGGATGGAATCTGCAACCTAGTATGTGCTTTGACTGGGAATCGAACCCGCAACCATTTTGGTGTATGCTCCAATCACTGAGCCATGGGCTGGGGCACAAAGCATCTTCTCTTTGAATGACTACCTTGCAATTCTCTTGTTCAGAAAGTGATTGAAAATTATGACTATGTTTTAGGACGTAATAAAGTATTCATAAATTGTGTATGGTGTGTGTGTGTGTGTGTGTGTGTGTGTGTGTGTGTGAGAGAGAGAGAGTGAGAGAGAGAGAGAGAGAATGACTAACCACTCTTGATGAAACATTGCTTGCTTCTATCACCTTCAGATATAATGTATAAATAGGAAAAATTTAACCAATAAGAAAAAAACATTATCCATAAACATGTAAAGCTCTTAGAGCATATAACTGGGTAGAAAACAAACATTAGATCTGTTTACTTGGCAGATGCTATGTGAAAATCCGAATGTCATTGACTATCATGGTGTAACTTGATGATAAAAGCAGGCAAGTGAGTAGGTGCCAATACTCTCAAACCTGAGCCATCGTAACAAAGAGAAACAGAATGATTGTCCACATGGACCGCCTCCTGAGCAGAAGGGCCTTTCAGTGGCTAAGACAGTCATGTAGTGATGGCCATTTCTGACAATATTAATTAGTATCATTCTCATTCAAGTAGGAGATTCTGATACCTGTTTGTTTAAAATTTGGATGTAATGTGAGAATGAACTTATTTATGGGGCTGACTTCATTCAGCTTAATAAACTCATAAATAGCATTTACTTGTAATTGGCTTATTAAGTACGTGTATAAGTGTATACTTATATAAATGCACCTGTGTGCCAAAACAGAGACTGCTTCCTTTCAACATTTAGTTCTCATGAAAGAGTTGGAATCTTGTTACATATAATGATAAGAAAAAAAAAAAAAGATGGAGACTGTTACTTGCTTTCTTTCTGTATGCAAAAATATTCTCTTGCCCAGCTGGTGTGGCTCAGTGGTGGAGCATCGACCCATGCACCAAGAGGTCACTAATTTGATTCCTGGTCAGGGCATGTGCCCATGTTGTGGGCCCAATCCCCATGGGCAGCATGCAGGAGGTGGCCAATTGATGTTCTCGCTCATTGATGTTTCTCTCTCTCTCTCCCTCTCCCTTCTTCTCTCTCTAAAAATCTATAAAAAGAAAAAATATTTTAAAAAGATATTCTCTATTTTGTCTGCACTAATGAATTATGAAAGTGTTACTCAACAGTTTTCAAGAAAAGTATCCTAATATTGAAAATTTTCCCAGGTATTGTTTTCAATGAAAATGTTAGCCCATTATTATCGATCTTTGGAGTCATTTTATTTCTCGTTAGCCTGTTTGCCACCTTCGACGTATGACTGTGGATGAGTCAAGTGTTGGCTGTTTGTCTGAGGGCAAGAGACTCAGTTGACCCAAACACCATGCGAGGAAGGTGAACGTCATGTCTGACCTCTGTGTATGCCCCACCTTTACATGTTTATTGACTGTAGGCTATCAGTTTTTCTTCTAAATAGTTATTTTGAAAGTTTATGTTATTAGCTATGAGGGGACCTGGAAAGGTAGCATGTTGTTCTAGAGAAAATTCATTAATATGAAACAATGACTGCCCTGTCACCAGTAAAGAGGTGTATGCATCTTTGCATGTGAACAACTCATCCTTCATACCAGGAGACAACACTGTTGTACCTGATGCTCTGTTATTGCTCAGAACACCAATACTATCCATACCTGAGGGAAAAAGGAAGATAAATTACAGTGATTTGTCAAAATAACCCTTCTATCTTTGAACTTGGGCATGGTAATAAAAATGCATCTTTCAATCAGATAGCTAATTTGTGTTATTTTCTAGACTGGGAAATGTTTGGTCAGGCATATAGCATTAAAAAGTATGGATGGCTTAATTAACTATGCTTAACAGTAATACAGTTAATTTATTAAGTCCATGCATTGCAATCCAAACTAGCAGCAAGGAGCCCAAAGTGCACCTGAGAAAATGAGTTCCAATCATGGCTACATCTTAAACTCTTGAAACTCTAATTGACTTCTGAACAGCTACTCTTATTTAAATATGAAACCAATGGTATTGATATGGTAATCTCTTTAGACTAATGAATGTTATATTACAACCATCCAATTGATTGTCCACTCTAAAGATATTTACATGATTACAAGGGACATCTTACAGATATTTCAAACACTATAAATTTATTCTTTCTAAGCTAGTCCAATAAGCAATTGTATTTATCTATTATCCAATATACTCTATTGGTGAACTACTAAGGGTAAAATTGACAGCAATTTTCTACAAACAGTGACCTTTCTTGTCAGTTACTCTCCAGTCAGGGGCTAGCACTTATCATTTTAGTTTTCAACAAAAGAAGCATAATTAAGTATAGTGGAATGTCAACATAAGATCTATAATGCCTCTACCTCACACAGTTGTGCTATGTTCCTACAAAATACTTTGACATCTCTATACTCAACAGTTTTAATTCTCCTTGGGTTTGATTTTAATTACAAACCTGAGTCTGTCAGATCAGAAATGGTTCACAATGGTTTGACCATGCTGAATTATTTACATTGTCTAATCCATCTTCGTGTAACAGGACCAGCTTACTTTACAAAACAGATCCAAATTTAATTTCTTTGCATTGTCTTTCTATATTGACTTTGGTGTGCTCTTGGTTAACAGTAATCTTTTCTGAGAAATGGTTTATTGTTGCAACATTTTAAGCAAATCAATTACCTTCCTGTAATGCAATAATATTACAATATGCAGGCAACCATAGCTTCCATTGTACATGACACAGCCGGTTTTATGAAGCTGTAAACATTTATATTAGTGCTATTTAGTCTGTAGTAATACAATTTGAAATGGAGATATTGGCCAAGTTATGTTAATATGTTATTTAATAAAGTTCAATATGTCAGGAGCTCCTTGGAAAACAGACACACAGGTTTCAGGTTTAGAGGTTAAACTAAAGAGTCAGAACTACGTGGAAAAACACTGAGGTGATAAAACAAATATTCCTTCTTTGCACTAGAAAATGACTTGGATCGAGAAGTAGATTTGCTACACTCTCCCCAACATGTGTTAATGATTCATGCAGTAACTCCCTCTAGGAATGCATCTAGATTCTAGAGTTGCATCCATCCAATATGCCCCATGTTTTCTGATATTTTTTTCTGACATGTCTTGGTTAAAATGCTTAACTAAATTATTCTTTTTAGACATAAATCAGATTATGATGTTTCTTTGCTTACAACCTATCAACGACTTCCCATTGAAGTTAAAATGCAAACATCTTAACGTGTTTCTAAAGCCATGCATGACCCATCTTGTCCTGCCTGCTTCTCCTAACTCTTCTCTGGCCACTCTGCCCTTTCCTCCCCAGTGGGCTTCTTCTGTTCCTCAGACGAACTATGTTAATGAATTCCCGTCTCTAGGTTTGGAATGCTCTTCACAGCTCCTTCCCACCCATCATTTGGGCATCAATTCAAATGATACCTCCTAAGAGAGATCATTCCAGACCACTAGTCTAGTACTTGTCCCCTCCCTAACTCTTAAACTTCTCCACTTTGTTATTCTCTTTTCTTTTCTTCATGTCATTGCCCTTATTTGAATTTATCTATTGTTCTGCGTGTTTATTATCCGATAAGAATAGGGTAATGGACTGGTCACTGCTGTATCCTCAGCACCTAGAACAGTATATGTAGGAGATATTCAATAACCATTTGTTGACAGAGAAATGAATGAAAAATGAATACATAGTCTAAGTAAATATTTGAAGAGACCATTACTCAGGGGTCAGAGATAAAATCAGTTGACAGGTAAAAAGAACAATTCTCTAGTGTTCTGTTACCTCTCCGTAATAACTGCACTGTGGTGATATTGACCTTTTTATGGAAACCTTATTCTCTATTTTGCATGCTCTCATCCTCCAGAGTGGAGAAGTAATTCAACCTATAATGTTATTAATGAATCAACCTTATTTGGAAAAGAGTCGTAGACATTACCTACACGAGAATCCACCACTGCATCACTTTTACTATAGTGCTTTCTGTTAAAAAAAAAAAAAAAATCAATATTCCTGGACTAGTATTACAGAGACTTTGATTTCCTCTTATGTAATTACAATTCCAAGTGGTAATCAGATTGCTATTATTAGAATTACAATACTTATAAGATTTCACCTTAAAGGTTCACAATAACTCCCTCTTATTCCATGGTTTAAATGGTGTTCAGGCAATATATCATTATTTTTCCCAGTAAATTGCATGAGATCTTGCGCAGTGGCTTTGAAATTACTGCTTGTCGTCACCACTATATACAACCACATAAACAGTATGTGGTTTGCACAGTAGATCATTTTTCTTGTTTATATTCAGCAAGTTCTCAGTGCTTCACACTAACACCAGCTGTTAAAAAAGGTAGTAGTATTTTATCTCTCAGTACTAATATTTTTTTATGTAGAAACATTTTTTTCTAAATAGTACATGTTGCTGAATAATGATAAAGGTCGATGTGATCAATAGTGGTATATTTTTCAGGATTCATTGGCAATGTAAAATCAAATGTAACTAGAAAAATTACTGGGAAAAATCAAGTATAGGGAAAGTCAGATTCTATACCTAAATCCAAGTTAATTTTATTATCCAGGAATATCTAAAGGATACAGTAAAGATTTTCTTATCTCAGAGGTTGTTCAAGGTGAATCCTAGAAAGGTATATGTATGTGTGTTACATTTAAGATTCTAAAAGTAGTTAAGTTTCAAAACCCCAAAATGTTTATTGATGACTATTTTCACGCTTTTCTCTCTCACTTTTGTCTGATTTTTCTTCTTAATTTTGTTTTTCTTCAAGAGAAAACAAACCCCTCAAGGATAATCACTGTATCTTTTATGTCAAATCCATAATAAGTTCTGAAAAGAGGTCAGATAACTAAGAATGAGGTAACTTTCTCGAGACCATTTTCTCCGCTAAGAAAGCACATACATACTTGCTTAGAGTCATCACAAAAACAGAATTGGTAAGTTGTTTGTTTTTTTTTAAGTCTTTGTATTTCTCTAGTGCTTAGGTACCATGTCCCAGTACTTAGGTAAGAGACACATAATCAATTGATCTAAGGCCAGGTCACTAGGCAAGCCACAAGGTCAATGTGATTAAACATGTTTCAGACAACAAATCTGACACAATTCTAAAGGCAGACTGAGTGCCTGCCAGATAGTTTAAAACATTCTACTAGGTCAGGATCTGAAATACTTTGTGCTTTACACAAACACCTTGGGCTAAGAATTGTATGCGGTAAAAATGAAGTGAATTTAAATTACTATTTGTTGTCAGATGATAGGTATTTATACGTGGTTATAAATAAAACAAATAGTACTTGAATTTAGAAAACTATTATAGCCCTGGCCTGTTTGGATCAGCGGTTAGAGCGTCAGCCTGTAGACCAATGAATCGCGGGTTCGATTCTAGTCAAGGGCACGTACCTTGGTTGGGTTCATCCCTGGCCCTGGTCAGGGTCGTTCAGGAGACAGCCACTGAGTGGGTCCCTCTCACTTTGATGTTTCTCTCTCTCTCTCACTCCCTCTCTATCTGAAGATAAACAGAAAAATATCCTTGGGTAAGGATTAAAAACAAAACAAAACAAAAAACTATTATAAACCTTGTCTTATAGATGTTTGCATTTTTCTCATAATAACTACATTCCTAAATCATCTTGTAGCTTCCAGTAGCTCAACCAGTTCCTCTAGAATCAGAAGAGGAAAACGTCCAGCCCGCGGGCCATATGAGGCCTGTGAAATCAATACCAGCTGACATCACACGCCTCACCAAATTAGCCTGACCAAATACAGCAGGCTAATTTTTAAATTGATACTTTTGTATGGACCATGAATCATGTTGTAAATATCCAAATGGCCCTTGGCAGAAAAAAGGTTCCCCACCCCTGAAAGGAGATTGTATAACATCTTGATTTCAGTTGATTTAACATTTCCAGGGGTGAAGTCACATTAGATTTTACCCCAATTCTAATTTAATCCAGAAAGACTTCTAGTAAATAAAGTAAAAAAAGTTTTAAAATTAGATATCATGTGTTTATCATACATCAGGATATTTGAATATAGCATATGTGCAAATGCATTTGTACCTGTATTTATGTAAAATCTTTCCAAGATTAATGACAGCTATATTGGTTGTAGAAGCTCTGTAGAGCAACTTTCACTCTGTTATGAATAGTGAGATGCTTTTTAAGTAACACTTCACTTATCCAGAGTTCTCTTAACCACTCACCCTATCAGGAATTTATCGCCAGTTACCCTGGGCAAACACAACAGATATTTATTAAACGTACTTGATACATATGGAACAACCCCCTAAACTGTCACTCAGGACCCATTTAATCTCAGTGTACACCCAAAGCTAACACACTCGGATGTCTTGCCTCTAAGTCAAAGCAGGACAGAAGGAAGCCAGTGGACAGATAAGGGGAAGGAGAAAGGTCTAGGGCAGTGAACAGAGAGAAGTGATGACTACAAGAGAGGAGAGTCACATGCTGGAGGCCAATCCACACTTCCAAAAGCATATCTCTGCTTTAGAAGAGGTCTGGCCAGTGTGGCTCAGTGGTTGAACATCGACCCATGCACCAAGAGGTCGCCGGTTCGATTCCCAGTCAGGGCACATGCCCAGGTTGTGGGCCTGATCCTCAGAGGGGGGCATGCAGGAGGCGGCCAATCAATATTCTCTCTCATCGATGTTTCTGTTTCTATCTCTCTCTCCCTCTTCCTTCCTCTCTCTCTGTAAAATCAATAAAGAAAACAAAAAAAAAAAAGAGGGACAAATATCCCTCTAGACCTCTCCTGAGCCTCGGAGTTCATCACAGTGACCGCTGAGGATTAAATTTAGCAAGCATATTATATAAATTATTTGTAAATGTGAGGAGAGTTAGACCATCAAGGTCTAGGATGGACCAAGGTCTAGGATAGACCATCTAGGTCATCAAGATTGGATTAAATGTTATTTAACATACTCCATTTACAAAGACTTGAAAGGTGAAGCATATTCTAGAAATGTTAAAAACAAATAGAGGTGCATGATTTTTTTAAAGTTTGGTCCTTAAAGGGATCCGTTTCAGTTACCTGAAAATTTTAGTTATGTAAAACTAGTATTTACTGTATGGCATAGTATATTTTTCATACTTTTTATAAGTGGAAAACAGCATTTATTCATTTTGGTATGAAGGACAATTAATAAGGTGTCTGGAGTACAGGTCTCCAACAATGTTTGTTAACTAAATTACTAAGTTGAATTTGATGGAATTCCAATTTTGTTGGTCAGAGACACTTGCATTAATCAGCAGATTCATATGGTTCAATACCGTAATCGATAAAGATGGTAAATAAATGAAGTTACTAATTTTTCCCCTGATTGTGACTAGCATTGGAGGATTTTTGTGAAAAATGCCTATATTTGTCTGTTTGATGAAACGAAGGCCAGAAATGATACTTTTCTCTGTTGTGTCTTTATATGAAAGAAACCATAAGCAAAAGCTAAAGTAAATGACAAACCTGCCTTATTATATTCGTGGCAAGACTGCTAGAAGATAAACAACTTAGTGTTTAAACAAAGAATACATCCATCTTCACACGGAGTTGAGGGCTTATTAGTTTGGGTCTGGAAAGAAGCAATGGGGTTCTGCTTCAGTAAACAACCACAAAAACTCCCAGACTCGGGGTCTACTAGGTGACCAGATTTAATCAATTATTGAATGGTTATTTAAAATGTATTCATATTGTTCTGTCTGCAATTACCAGTCTTGATACTGCAGGACACTAAAATCTGAGGTTATAAATTATTCCTGGGCTTCCAATACCTTTCAGAAACTGTACACATGCACAAGCAAACACAATTTTAATTTCTGTAAATAGTTTATATACCCTTTACTCCCATTTCTTTTCATGCATTCCAAGAAAAGCATGAAATATAGATACAAGTGGATGTGGAAAAGCAATGCTGCTCTGAGCAGTTTGGGCAAAGAATTAAGTATATTGGTGATGTATTCTTTCAATAACCATTTACCAGGCACAGGTACTATTCCAGGTACTTTAAAAAATATACTCCTAGTTGGTTAATGCTGGTGAGACCCACCTTACAATTAAATTATCAAATGGAAGAGCAAGTAGAAAGCAGTATGAGCAATATTTTAATAGGCACTTGATTTCTTCAACTTTGTGTGACAAACTTCAAATTTTACCCACTCAGGAGTGAGAATGGGGTGGAAAGTTGGTACAGGAAAGTATTTAATCGTTCTCTTTTCAAGGTAGGATTACAGAGCCGAGTAGAAACCACACAAACGTGGACGATAGAGAAAAACTAAATCGGTGCATGAATGTTAGAAAAGAAATTAATGAAGAAGAGAAATGTATTGATAGGAAGCAGAATGTAATGGAAAATCTGTAAGTCTCGGGAAAAGAAGGAAGGATAAACGTAAAAGAATAAAGACAAACAGCTTAGGAGAGAGAGACATGAGCTGCACCAGAATGTGAAAAGCAGGGCTTGGGACATCGGGATCCCACACAATCAAAGCAGGAATGAGGAGTTCAGTGCTTGTCAGAGAGACAGTTTGTAGATTGTAATAAGGACAGTGCAGGACACTGCTAGATACAAAGTAAAAGCATAAGAAGTTCTGGAGAATCTAAATTGAAATTCGCCACTCTCTTCGTGTTGCAGTCAAAATAGAATGATTTAATTTTAAGTGGTGCTTAGCTTAATTTCAATTTTAAGTGCTGCAATCAGCACTTATTGGATCAAAAATTTGAAAACTTCAATGTAGATACAATGGATTTGTGGGTTTTTGCCTTTCTTTTGTGAGACCTGGAAATTTAGGAATGTCATTCCCTAATTGTTTTTGTCTTTCTTTTTAAATTGGGTCTGACCATAACTCACCACTCTGTCAAAAGAAAACATTTCATGTGCTACTAAAGAGAAACATTGATTAAATATGGTTTTGCTGAAGTCATTCTCATTTATACTTGTGGGAATTTGTAGCTAGTGTCATCTTAAAACAGCATTCCTTGGCCCAGCCGGTGTGGTTCAGTGGTTGAGCATCCACCCATGCACCAAGAGGTCGCCAGTTCGATTCCTGGTCAGGGCACATGCCCAGGTTGTGGGCCAAATCCCCAGTGGGGGGCATGCAGGAGGCGCCAATCGACATTTCTCTCATTGATGTTTCTCTCTCTCTCTCTTTCTCACTTCCTCTCTCTCTCAAATCAATAAAGAAAAAAAAATTTTAAAACACACACAAAAACAGCATTTATTGAACCTAAAGAGAGAGTATGCAGAGCAGTAAGCCAGTCAGTGAAAGACAAGTATCACATGATCTCACTTATTTGTGAAATATAATGAACAAAATAAGCTGATGAACAAAATAGACCCAGAGACATAGAAGTAGGGATCAGACTGACAAACCTCAGAGGAGGGGGAAAGGGAAGAGATAAACCAAATAACTTATATGCATATATGCATAACCAATGGACACAGACAAAAATACTGTGAAGGCAGGGGGGTGGGAGAGTGGAGCGGAGGGTGTCAATGTAGGGAAAAGGAGAAACATCTGTAACAAAAATAAGTTAATTAAAACAAAACAAAAAAACAGAGCTTTAGAGTCAAAATGCTTGGTTTAGAAGACTGCTTTGACACATAAACTGTGTCAAAGAATAGATAGTTAGAATAGATAGTCAAACTCTCTGTCTCATTAAATCTATGACATATTGATATTATTAACATCGAGTTATATGAAGATTAAATGATTTAGTGTGAGTTGTCGGACAGCGTAGAAATAAAAGAAAATAAAACAATAAAAGCTAAATTTGAATTTCCTATAAAGAATAAATATATATTTTATATAAGTAATACTTATACCTAGTATGAGACATAGTTATGATAAAAAAATATTTGTTGCTTATTTGAAACTAATTGTTAAATGTTTTATTTTATTTTTTTCCTAAATAAATATATTTATACTTTTTATCTCCTACATTTTATCTGGCAACTTTTATATGTAAAGGACTTACAAAAATAGTCCTGTCACTTAGAACTGTGTATATGTGTTTTCTTATATGACCAGTGAAATAACTTCATATAACATATCAGTTCCTTTTCATTTATTATGTCAGCATCTAGCCAATATAATCATTCTTATTTGCATTTCTGACAAGTGCTATGAGTGACCATTGAATTCATAAGCATTTAATAAACAGTTTCCAACATCCCAGATTTTCTTGAAAAAATAATTTTATAGGGAGATAAATTTTAGCATTAAAAGACCCTGAATAGCCCTGGCTGGTTTGGCTTAGTGATTAGAGTGTCGGCCGGCAGACCAAAGAGTCTCGGGTTCAATTCCAGTCAAGAGCTAGTACCTCCATTGTGGTTCAGTCTCAGCCCTGGTCAGGGTTGTGCAGGAGGCAACCAATCGATGTGTCCCTCTCACATCTCTCTCTCTCTCTCCCTCCCACTATATCTGAAGATTAATGGAAAAATATCCTCAGGTGAGTATTTTTTAAAAAAAGAAAGACCTGAATAGTTGCTTCCTATTGGTGACAGTGGTAGCGACAATGAGAAATGTATTACCATTAAAAATGTACACAATTTATTGCACAGTTACAGCAACAAAGAAGGAAAATATTTGAGGCAGCAAAAACCTAAAAGGTAGCCATTCCTGTTGTTGATCCAGGCGTTATTTTTAGGTACTTCCTAATTCAATGTTAATTGTCCTTTAGATTAAAGGGGGAAAAACTAAGCTTTCCTTCTCCTTTTCCTTCAGATCATCTTCTCTTTTGCTTTTGCCTTTATTACTGAGATCCCAATGTTCTTTGTCTCAGTTGAATATCACCCAAAACTCACTGATATTCAAGGAGTTAATTGACTCTGGGTCAGTGTTGTTAGTTCAAGGATTTAAAATTTATGAGACTCTTAAATATGAAAAATATTCCACAGCCAAAGAAAGGAGTTAATATTGGTGGGAAATAGATATTTTAGTCTAGATGATCTGTCTGTATACTTTTTCTTCACACATGATACATATAAGAGTGTGATATGAAAGCCTATATCATTACTAGATTCTGCCTTTAAGAAGTAAAATAATGACACTTTGAAACAAGTAGCAATGTTTTTTTCTTCTAAAAATTTATTTAAATAATATTCATGTTGTTTTCAAAGTCATAATCCTTATCTTTTAAAAAAAAATTTAAGAGGAGCCAATGGTATTATTTCAAATTTATACATGGAGAAATAATAGCATAGAGTATTGGCTTGGTAGTGATTATTCAGACTGAGCCAAGACTTAAAATGAGTTCTAATGAGCCCTAGTCCATTGTCAATAGATATTGTCTCCATGGATATACTCCATTGCAACAGAAAGCCACTCAATTGTTTAAGTAAAAAAAGGCAACATAACATGTCTATAGCTTCCACAGGAACTTTTAAATGGAATACAATATTATTTATTGAGCACCTATTGTGCACAAGGTGTTGAGATAGATTTGGGGAATATAAAATATACAGGCCTTACCCTTGATGACCGTACAATATAGTGGAGGGAAAAGAAGTTCAAAAAGCTATACTTTAAGATAATTCTAGTGTCCTTAAATTGTGCTTTGGGAAGTTAGAAATCAGATTTAAAATACTTGACACTGCAATGGAAAATTTATACTGAAAAATAACTGAGACTTAATCTTTTTTTGCCAGACAAATGATCTTACTGCAGGTTTCACTGGAGACAATTGCAAGTGACAGACATTGGTTGAGCTTTGGAGCGTGTGCGGTGACAGCGCACAGTGGGTGCTCAATTAGCATGCGCTGAATTTTGCAAAGAATCCATGAATCATCTAAGACAGTAATGGACCTCACTTGACTATTATGGTAGCAAACAGAACGTGTAATTCCTTTTTCCTGCTACTATCAAGTGTCCTTTGGCTTTCCTGAGCAGCCACTAAAATATGTAAAACTGCTCTGAATGATTATTTAGAATTCTCTCAACCCACTCTCCTCTGTTTTTAAGTTTGTAGTAATTTATGTTGAATAAAGAAAAAAGGATTTTTAAAAATTATTTATAACTTGCTACCTCTTTGATTTTATTTTGATGTAGTTTGTCGAAAGGACAAAAGAACACACATGACCATACACATATTTATTAGTGTTGTTAATAATTTGTTGATCTTTATGGGTGTTGAACCCTATGCAAAATGCTTGTGTGTGTTAACTCATTGACTCATTGCAACCCTTAGCAGTTGTCTTTAAGATTTTCTAGATAAAACAAAAAAGATTTAGAGATTAACTATGACAACTAGAAAGTAAAGATTTGAAATTTGTCTCATGCTAGCCAAATCTAACAAAAATTATCTTCTTAATTACTTTGCATTACCATTTTAAAAACCCACCAGTCAATTTAAAATATTTATATGTTCTGGGTCCCTATATCCAATAGAAATGTACTAATCTCATTTGGCATTATACATAATGTCATTATCATTTCACTTTCATGCCCTAAGCACTTTTAAATTCTGAGAAGTATGACACTTGAATTTTTATGTGTTTTTTTTTTTCTTTAAGAACTATGTTAGTTTTAATTTCTATCCTGATTTTCCTGGAAAGACGTTGATTCTGGCCGTGGCTGGTTCGGCTCAGCAGTAGAGCATTGGCTCTCGGACCAATGAGTCACGGGTTTGACTCCAGCCAAGGGCACGTAGCTCGGTTGCAGTACGTCCTGGTCAGGGTCTTACAGGAGGCAACCAGTGGATGTGTCCCTCTCACGCTGAAGTTTCTTTCTCTCTCCTTTTCTTTCCCTCTCCTCCACTCCCACTCTGTCTGAAAAATATCGTCTGGTGAGGATTTAAAAAAAAGAAGTTGATTCTGTATTCAGAAAAGAAAACAAGCTGGTGGTCAGGGAAGACCACCTCAGAGCTCTTACAACTTAGAGGAGTTGTTCTCCGGGGTAGAAGAGATCACCAAAGCCTGGGAAAAAGAAAAAAATACTGATTCCTGGCAGATCTGACAGTCCTTTGAACCTCTTTCCATGTCATTACCTCATTGGTGAGAAGGAGATTCTCTGGCTCAACGGAAACAGATGTCAGTTGCTAAAGTGGCTACTGACAGATAAAATGAAAGCACCTCAGATTGTAAAAAGCAGCTTGCAGAAGGCAATAGATTTTGTCAAACATGGACTTTTTTTTTTTTTTAACGTATCTTTATTGTTGAATGTATTACAGATGTTCTCCTTTTCCCCCATGGAACCCCTCCTCCCCCATTCCCGCCCCCCTCCTGCCTTCCCCACACTGTTGTCTGTGTCCAATGATTATGCATATGTGCATATAAATTCTTTGGTTTATTTTTTCCCACCTCCCACCTTCCTTCCCTTTGAGGTTTGTCAGTCTAACAACCAATTTGTACTTCTTAATTCCTTCACCTTTTTCACCCATTCCCCAACCCCCCTCCCATCTTGCAACCAACAAAATGTTCTCTGTATCTGTGAGAATGTTTCTGTTCTGCTTGTTCATTTTGTTTGTAGATTCAATTGTCGATAGATTGTATTTATTGCATTTTGTTTGTTCATATTTTTAATCTTTTCCTTCAAGAAGGCGATACCACGTTTACCTGTACTGCCATCTTGACTGGAAGTCCCAAACATGGACTTTTTAAAAAGTAATTTTTCATTGGTTCAGTCCTGGCTCCTGGTTTTACCTCGTCTTAGCTTCCCACACTCGGCCTTATCCTGACATATTTTACATTTCCAATATTTGAGCCTTTGACTTCTCCTATTGATCCTTTTCCCTTTTCAAAGGTTTGACTCTTTCTTAGCTCACAATTGCTTTTATGAATGTCCACAGTTTCTTTGACTTATGAAACAAGTAAAATATGTCTAGCCCACGATAAAGATAAGGTCTGATTTTCAAGATTCACTTTGTGCATAAATTATTCCATCTTACATTTTTATGTGTCCAGGGGAAACTAATGAATTGGCAACATCCCCCTTCTGCTGTTTCTGCTTCTCTTTCCATCTGCTCTTCAAACTAATTTCTGTTCTAGATCTTACCCAATCTCTCAACCGAAAATGTTTACTTAATGCACCTGAAACATCTGTGGAAAAGAGGAATCCAGTCTAGCCTCATATTCATTTCTCTAGATACAAATGAGTTAGAACATTGGCTGTCAGACAAGAACATTACCTGGTGGGCATTAGCATCGTCCGGACGTCTTGTTAGATCCCAGATTAATTAAGTACACTCCACTTCTACAGTTGTTGGTTCAGTAGAGCTGGGATGAGGGCCTAAAATTTTGCATGGAACAACTTCCCAGGAGCTATTGCTGTTGCTGAACTATGAACCACATTTAGAGAAACCAGTTTTGAGTAACATATGTTGTGGTCTCATTTTCCTATTTATTAATCAGGATGACAGAAAATCAGTCCAAACTGGCTAAAACAAGAAAAATAATTTAGTAGATCGTGTAAATGAAATTTTAGGATGTCTGACTTATGGCATATCCAGATCTGGAACCTCAGAATATATTGTCAATAGTTAGCTTTTTCACCCAGCCAGTGTGGCTCAGTGGTTGAGCGTCGACCCATGCACCAAGAGGTCACCGGTTCGATTCCCAGTCAGGGCACATGCCCAGGTTGTGAGCCTAATCCCCAATGGGAGGCGTGCAGGAGGCGACCAGTTGATGTCCTCTCTCATTGATGTTTCTATCTCTCTCTCCCTCTCCCTTCCTCTCTCTCTAAAATCAATAAAGAAAAAAAATTAGCTTTTCCTATCTCTTGATTTCTCAGGGCTGACTTCCTTCTGAGGCTGATTCTGTCCAGTGGGAAATCTGGCCACCAGTAGTTTCAGTCATATATATCTCACAGAGAACAGAGCACTTCAGTCCTGAGGTTGACTTTATTGCACAAACCTCGGTCATGTGTTGATTCTTAAACCAGATCCTGAAATCCTGAGGCTGAGAGATGAAATGATTATATAGGCCTTTTTTTTTTCAACATGACCCCAGGGACCAAAGGAAAACCAGGGGCTATAGACAGAAGATGGGATTGATGTTGCATTCTTAGGCGGGCAAAAATAAAAACTATCCTAAAGATGTTATCCACTGAAGGTTATCACTGCCAATTCAGTGCCAACAGGAGTCCCCAATTTGGGGTGCAGTGAGGGGATAGAGACTTTATTCAGTGAAAACTGCTCGATTTTGATACAGTTTGGCTATGGAACAGCACAGCTGGGAGGCAGCTCAATAGTGATACAGCTCCGTTTTGATAGAGCTCAGCTGTGGAACAGCAAGGCCGTGAACCAGCCCAGGTGAGGCGGCCCCAGTGGTCTAGTTCCACTGTGCTCCAGCCAGACAGCTCCAGTTCAGATGGTACATAGAGTTCCAGGTGGGGAAACACAGTCTTCGATGACAACTGAAAGTGTGCTCTTTGAGCCAGAGGGTGGCTGACATATAGAAAGAAGTCCCCGCCCTTGGTTCCTGATGGGTCCATCTCATAAAAATGAGGACTCCAAATCCTCACAGTTTGATTGGTCCAAAAATCACTGTCCTGATTGAGTGGAATAGAGCTGCTCTGATTGGTAGCTGAAGATACTAATGAGGATATCGCTGTGCAGCTCCCATTGGATGGGGGAAGTCCCAGTCCTGTTCATTGAAGTACAGTGTCAGGAACTCCTTTATAAGGCCTGGCCCAGAGGGCAGGGACATGGTGTAAACAGGCAGTTTGGTACAGGTTCTCCCTGAAGGGCAGCTTGTGTGAGAGGCCCCTGTTTAACACTGGCTGCTGGACTCTGATTTTCCATTTGAGCTCAGCCAGCCTCCAGGAGCCCTTCTTAACAGGTACATTTATTCTTGGGGTTAACAATGTAAACTCTGAAGAAAAGGAGAGAATATACAGTTGAGTGCCTATGAAATTCAGCATGATGCCAGACACATAACTACCTAGTATAGATTTGTTAGAAACATATTATAAATATAGTGAGGGGACCACTCTGTAAAATACATGATTGTCTGACCACTGTACAGCTGAAACTAATACAAAATAATATTAGAATAATATTAAATGTAAACTGTAATTACAATTTTTTAAAAAGTGTATTATGACTGGTAAATGACATAAACATAGTGATTAACATCTCTGTCCTTGAACCTAGATTAAAGATATTTTCCTTAATAGAAGCCAGACTTGAAAAACATGAGTTAAAATTAAATATCTAAAAACTGAATATATTACTAATTTTAATTCAATGTATAACTCTAAATGTTAAATTTCTTATTTGGATTTAATACCTGATTTGATGCAAAATAAATAACAAGTAGAAAAACAATAGAATATACATATATCTCTATATTAGAAACAATAAATGTCTAAATCTATAAATAAGTAAAAATCATACAGTTGGCATAATCCATATTCTACATTTGGTCATGGCAATAAGAATTTTCTTATTTCCAGTTAAGGATTAAAATGTCCATACTGCTGCCTCCTAGTCCCTGAAAATTTGGGGTGGGGGATGGAAGGAAGGAGGGGAGAGGGAGGGGAAAGACAGAAGGACTGTAATTTACATATCTGAACATATGGATGAAAATGTGAGGAGCCCATGAATGACGTTGTTAGTCTGAGACTTCTGAAAGCCAGCTATTTAAAATCCATGTGCACAGGGCTGGGGAGCTGAGGGAGAACGGAAAAGGGCCGGCATAAGTGTCAAACCGAAGAACGCGAAACTGCCATCCTCAAGGTGACATTGCCGTGACCTTGCCACCCCTAGTCATTCTCAGCACATAGGTAGTGTTTAATTTTAATTTATTTATTTCTATAGAAGGGCAGTTGTGTGCCTAGAGCAAGCCTAGTGCAAGATGGAGAGAGAGATGCTGAGCATGAATTGTGCCCTAAAGTATTAGCACTTTAAGTACCCTCCTTCTTTCATTAAAGAAGGAAAAAAAAAAGTCACTAAGGGAATCAGATAAAGGGACAGGGGAGGAAAGCCTGCCAACAGCACACTGACCTGGTTTATTCCTGCAAAAGCATCCAGGCTACAATAGCCAAAAGAAAGGAAAAATAAAAGAAGTAAGAAAAAAGGAAGGACCTCACCACAGCACTCTTTAAGGTTGTGTTAATGGAAAAGGTTGCAGACACTTCGTGTTCACTTTTCTGGGGGTGGTTTATGATCTTTATCATCAAGGAGAGCAAAAACCTTTTGAAAATGTAAGGCAGAGGTAAATTTAACCTTTTAAGTCCTCTCCCTTCCACTTTCCTGCTGCTGTTGTAATTGAGGTAGTTGGTCAGAGATCAGAAAAGAATTTGTCTTGAGGTCTATTCTGGAGCCAAACCCAGAATTTGGGTTTTCTTTAAAAAAATTAAAAAAAAAAAATTACTGGCCTGAAAAATACAATACAGAATGAATAGAAGTGTAAAAACACAGAGAAAGTTTTAAAAACAACCCCTTCCCTTATGTAAAATCTATTTAAAAATGGCTTTGGTTCAGTACCTTGAGTTTTATAAGGATACAGTGATTCTGCTTTTATATATATATAAGGATGTACCTGCAGACCTTTCCCGATGAGCGGGGGAACAGTCTTTCACGATCAAGTGCCTTGCTCTGGTTCCCTGTCTTTGAAATCACTAGGATTGGTTTTTATCAGAATCCATTTGCCTGGTTCTTATTTAGCACTTACTATGTTGCTAAAGTCTCGGAATCTTCCAGAGCCATGAATGAGTTTATTATCGAAGTCCAAATGCACCCAGTTTCTTTATTCTACTTCCACACTGACCTCATTGTTGCAGCCAACATGGCAGCTTGCAGGGGCGAGTCGCAGGAAAGAATGTGACAGCCTCTTTCTGAAAGCAGATGGAAAAGAAAACACCTTGTGTTTAAAGATAACGCATATATATACACACACACATATATATACACACATATACACGTATGTGTGTGCGTATGTGTGTGTGTGTGTGTGTGTGTGACTTCTTCTTTTGTCTGGCATTCCTAACAGAGGAAATTTAAGGCTCTTTTCTTGTCCCTGACAGAGGGTTTTAGTAAACAAGATCCACCAGTATGGGCACAGCAAGCATTTACCAACCCTCGCGTCCTCTCACATATCCTACTTCTTTGCTAAGGATGCCCTAGTAGAAGAGGTTATCAGCAAGAAAACACTGCCAAACTGAGGAATTACTTTTTTTGTACTGAATGCACATTTCCATGATCCCTACATCCAACAGCCCTTTATGTGGGTACACACAACTACAAAGAAATTTCCAGGGACTTATACTTCAGTTTGCCATTGGCTTTCAAGACTTTCCAGGGGTAGAGAATACTTCTGAATTTGGGGTTTAGTAGGTTTGATTTTCACAACTCAAGTAAATAGAACTGAAATATGATTGGATCCTTCCAGCTGGGAGAACTGCCTGTCACAACAAAAATGTTGTCGGGATACTGGCTATACTTCACTGAGAATTCAGTGATCCATTAATATTATTTTTATTTTCATTCTTTACTTTGTTAATTTTTTTATTTTTATTTAATTTATTGGGGTGACAGTTAATAAAAGTATATAGGTTTCAGGTATCCAATTCTATACTACATTTTCTGTATATTATATTGTGTATTCATCACCCATGTCAAGTCTCCTATCACCATTTTGCCCCCTTTACCCTCTGCTACCTCCTCCTACCCCCTATAATGTGTCTGTTAGGTTGTTTTGTTTTGTTTGTTGCTTAATCCCTTCACCTTTTCCACCTAGCCCCACAACCTGCTTCCCCTCTGACAGTGGTCAGTCTTTCCTCTATTTATTAGTCTGTTTCTATTATGTTTGTTAGTTTATTTTGTTCATTAGATCCCACATATGGATGAAATTATATAGTACTCGTCTTTCATTGACTAGCTAACTTCACTTAGCATAATAGTCTCCAGGTCCATCCATGCTGTCAAGGGTAAGATTTCCTTCTTTTTTACAGCCGAGTAGTATTCCACTGTACAAATGTATCACAGCTTTTTATCCACTCATCTACCGATGGGCACTTAGGCTGCTTCCAAATTTTGGCCATCGTAAATAATGCTGCAGTGAACTTAGGGATGCATATATTCTTTTGAATCAGTGTTTTAGATTTCTTCAGATATATTCCCAGAGTGGAATTGCTGGGTCAATGGTAGTTTAATTTTTAATTTTTTGAGGAAACTCCATACTGCTTTTCATAGTGACTGCACCAATCTGCATTCCTACCAACAGTGCATGAGGGTTCCCTTTTCTCCACATCCTCACCAACTCTTGTTTGTTGATGTATTGATGGTTGCCATTTTGACAGGTGTGAGGTGATATCTCACTGTGGTTTTAATTTACATTTCTCTGATGACTAGCGGCATTGAGCATCTTTTCATATGTCCATTGGCCATCTGTCTGTCTTCTTTGGAGAATTGTCTATTTAGATCCTTTTCCCATTTCTTAATTGGATTGTTTGGTTTTTTTGGTGTCGAGTTTTATAAGTTCTTTATAAATGTTGTAAGTAGGCAAGCATTGCTTAAAAACTAAATTCAATAAATATTGTATCATATCATTGACTAAAATCCCACAAATGGTTAACATTTTTCCACTTGCGTTCTGTCATGACCATTATATTTGACATTGAAGAGCTATGGATCCCACACATCTGATTGATAGATGTGCATTTAAAACCAGTGACCAGCCTGGCCGGTGTGGCTCAGTGGCTGAGTGTCAACTCATGTCACAAGAGGTTGCGGGTTTGATTTCCTGTCAGAACACATGCCCAGGTTGTGGGCCCAATCCCTAGTGGGGGGCATGCAGGAGGCAGCCAATTGATGTTCTTTCTCATCAATGTCTCTCTCTCTCTTTCTCTCTCCTTTCCTCTCTGTCTAAAAATCAATAAAGAAAAAACATTTATGAAAAATTAAAAAAATAAATAAATAAAACCAGTGACTATTAGTTAGGTTTATTTGGCTAACTGCCTTATTTAAATATTGTGAATGATTCTTTCAGCTAATGTAAAAGAAGTAGTCTTAATAGCACTGCTTTCTCTTTAGTTTTGTCTTACCTCAGACAAAAAATCTTAAATAGTAAACTTATGAAAAGCCCATAGCTCCAAGACAGGGAGAGGTAAAGCCAGATTGAGCTTGGTTCTCCCACATTCTCACCCTTTTATCTGCAGTGGAAATGTCTGCCTCACTCAGCTCACTGTGGGGAAGAAATGCTGCAGCCTTAACTTAATATTTAATCAATGGCAGTCTCTCTCTCTCTCATCATATCAATACCCATGGAAGAGGTAAAGCTAAGAACATTACAAAATTATGAAAGAAACCCCAAACACCTTAAAAACAAACTAAAATTAAACTTTTTGCCTTTGCTTTTTCATATTAAATATCTGCAGTAACATATTGTTGTTTGGAGAAAACTCCCAAGTAAACTATCTTCACTTGGCATTTTCTTTCAAATTTTCTGTGAGAAATAAAGTAGCCTATTTTCAAAGAAAATTTTAAGAAATCATTAAGATTAATAATTAATTCTCATTTTAAGAAATTATTAAATATTATTATGTATGTTACATTAACCACTTTGACCCACCCTGATTTCTAGCCTCATCTCAAGAATTTGATGGAAGTCTTTTAACTTCCAGATATTCAACATCAGCACAGGTTCCCTTGCTTTGCCCTTGGATTTGTTTGGGGACAATTTCCTTCCTTTGTTTGAGAGCTCTCCGCATTCCCCTTTACCTAAGTCATTCCTACACATTCAAATAACTTATTAAGCTCTCCTAGCTCAGTTTATAACCATACAATCATTTATCTAATTATTTAATTAAATTAATGTTTGTCTTTCCTATAGTTTTGTTAGCTGCACATGACTTTTCTTTTTTCTTTTTTTGCTAAGAACTTAGTAGGATCTTAGTAAATATTTGTTGAATGACTAGATGAGTTAGCAATCAAACAGTATTTGTATTAGTGTCACAATTTGCTCCAAAAAAGGGTTATGATTACGTTTTTAATTTCCAACAGCTTTCTCGCATCCTTTAAATAAAAGTTTGCTTGTTACATTAGTCTATGCCACACCTTAGGAAGTAGAATCCTGCAGGCACAAATGATACCTCTTTAGTTAAAGCCTGCTTATCCCTGGCATCATCATTTCATATATTTACTCACTTCTAGAGGAATAAACATCAAAGAAGATTGTTTGGGAGCTGCTTTCAAACAAATACACTGGCGTGGTATTTTCTTATATTTTGACTCATGTTGGAGAACTGAGAGTTAAATTTAACTGAAGCTTTCAAAAGATGAGGTTCAAATAATCAAGAAAATTCTATAATGAGCCCTGGCTGGTGTGGCTCAGTTGGTTAGAGCATTGTCATACACCAAAAGGTTATGGGTTCGATTCCAGTCAAGCGAGATACCTAAGTTGCAGACTGGATCCAACCTCCAACCGATATAAATGTTTCTTTCTCTCTCTTTTCCTTCCTCCCTCTCTAAAACCAATTACAGTTTTTTTTCTATAATCCGAACTGGTATTGTATGTAGAATATTTTAATGTTCTACACACAGTGGATTTCGCAGGTATGTTCCCTGCTCTGTGAGAATTTACAATGAACATTTCTAGGGTGAGGGACACAGAGCTGCAGCAAAGTTGAATAGTTCAACTCGAGTATGCCTTTGGAGGGGAAAATATATTCGGATTGGAGCCTAGAGGTCAGACATCAATATCAAGAGATCTTTTCTTTACACTATTATGAATGAGTGTGTGTGTAGGTGTGTGTGGTATGTATGTATGTGAGAAGTTCTTGTACTTCTAAGATATGGTCAATACACAGGTTAGGAAAAGAAGAGAGCAACTATTAACCCCATGATTTATTTGTTACTTTTAACATTATAATGAAAGTAATCCCTCATGTAAATACAACATGAAAGAGTAGACATTTTTGTACTACTGCCATATAAAGTTGGGAGAGAATTGAGACTGATCTATACTGAAGAAAAAAACTAAATCAAAATAATTTAACTGATTAATTTTACTTTGCTGTGGTTAAATTTTTAAGATTTAATAAAATCAATCATATTGGAGCAAGTTCATAATTTTTACACTTTGATTAGAATAAATATATTTGTTCACCAAAAAGCAATCTGGAAAAATATCTGGGATCTATGGAATTTAATTGTGAGCCAAAGGTCTTGTGTGATCTAACATTATGATTAGTTTTTAAGACATTTGTAATTGTCCACTGGAATAATGAAAATAGTACACCATCACACATATATACAAACAGGAGATCTGAGCATAATTAGTATATAATATTTTATTTTGCTATAGGGATTTAGAGATAGAAATCAACACCTTTGAAATGCTTCTGAATGTTACAGAAAGAAGAATGTGCAAAGCAAATATCCCTGAGAGACATCATAGCTTTGGGAAATTCCTCTGACCAAACCATAGGAAATGGCCCAGAAATAGGTTGTTGTAAAATTGATGGAAGTTGGCCTAGATTTGAGATTAAATCTCCATAATGATAAGTGAAACACCTGATAACTCCACACAAAATAGGCATTACATCCTGATGTTTTCTGTTTTGCATTTTAAAACCGTTAATCACCACAGAATATAGGATTTTTTAAAAAGTTCTATTTCCACAAAATAAGAGTCTTACTGCAAGCTGAATGAAAGATTTTGACGCTGGTTTTCACATTCTGGTAGGTACTAACCCACAGTTCTATGCATGAGAACGTTCTTAACTGCAGGTCACTTGTGTGTTCATGTTAATGTGACTTCTCACTCATTAACACCTTGTTAAGTTACCCATGATAAACTCTTTACATTCTTCTCATAATAATCATGCAAATTACGAATCACTTCATTTCCCCTTGTACACTGGCCCTTAGAAGCTTAAAAAATAAATATTATCTTCATGAATAGTCTTACATGTAACAGCTCATGCCGAAGTAAAAAATCACTGTCAGAATTTTTACAGTCAAATGTTTCCTAGAGTAAGTGTTCATATAAAATTCTTGTCTGTATTTCTTATTGGCTAATAAATATCTGTTGAATTTTTAGTACTTTTTTAAAAAATAAAATAACAATAGCTGATATCCTACTAGCAATGGATTTTGGTTAATGAAAATGCAGTTTGGAAACTAGGGTTCCTAAAGAATCCCCTTTGTGACCTCCCCAGTGGGTTCCAGTCTATACCCGGTAGCTGTAAATTAGAGGGCCGTTTTCTTTGTGAGCTGAGGCCCTTTCTTAAAAAGTCTTGTCTAAAGTCTGATTAAAAATATATCAAATGATGGTCTTAACTTAACTCTCTGAGAATCGGCATGCCTAATGTCTTCAGTGATCTGTTTGCATAGCTAGTCATCTGTCATGGTTCATGCGGATATTGAAAAAGACTCAATGCTGACTTTAAACACCGAAGAGAAAAGCAATTGCTGAGAAGAAGTAGCTTATTGCCCTGACTAGATAATTCATTTACAGGTCAGTGAAATTTAGATCATATTTTTTAATTTGAATATAAAAATATATATAAAATTAAGCAAGCCAACTTTCATAATTTTGCTCATTTATAGCATTATTTAACTTTTATCCATTCAGAAAAAAATACAATTGAAGTAGCTTAAAATTAAGGAACTAATTTCTAAAAAGCTGAGATGATGGTTATTAAATCATATTTTAAAATACTGGGGAAAAAAGTTAGACAATCATAATCAATTTAAGGCTATTAGCGTCTCAATTTTTCTATTCTGAGTTAACTGTCTATGATTTTTTAATTCATACAGTGAATCATAGATATTCAGTGATGCTATTAAATTACCCTTTCAAAGGAAACATTTATCAAGGATATCTTATGTATCAGATCCTGTGCTGGGTGCTGAGGCTAAGGAGCTGAGACAATCATAATGGAAATGAATACATCTTAGGACAGATATAGGAAAAGGTCATCACAGAAAGGGAGTATTTTCCAGTTTTAGAAAGGTTTTAGCTAATTTTCAATGCAATAATTTATCAATAATCTAGATTCCTTTTGTCTGTTCCCTGGTTCCCTGCCGGGGATGCACAGACTAGTGTAGTACGAAGCTGAAGAAAGAGCTGACTGTGAAAATCCATATTAAACCCCAGTAAGACTATTTTGGATTTTTCTTGGAAAATTACCCAGTCAAAGATTTTTTTTTTAAACTAAGGATGTACTATATATATGTGGTATGATCTTGAGAAAGTAACTATACTTTTCTTAGCTTCGGTTTTATCATGTATAATATCAGTTATATTCACTAAAACTAAGCTGCTGTAACAAAGAGATTCTAAATTACAGAAGTTCAAAGGGATTTATTATTTTTTTTAACACAACAGTTTGTGCAGACAGATGGATGCCCTCAGCTCCATGAGGTCATTCAGGAACCTAGGCTAGAGGGTTGTCTCTGCCTTTCTCAACACATAATTCCAGCAGTATTCCTGGCACTGTTACTGAAATTGACAGTGAGTCCGGACACATATTTTTTTAGAAGATGCCTGGGAAGTTATGGATATATGTTCTTACATTTGTGGGAATTTAATAGTACCATGGCCACACAGGCTGCAAAGGGGGCTGGGGAATATAGATGGCCATGTGCCCAGGAAAAGGGGGGAAGGACAACTGTAAGGGATGCAGAGGGTATCAGCAATCTTCTATATTAGTGTGAAAAGACTCACCTTCACTAAACTGTTGTAAGAAGGAAGCTGTTATATTTTAAGCGTTTAGTGCAGTTCAGAACATATGCTGAGGGCTTAATAAATGTAATCTATTATTACCTGTCATCATCACTATTATTAAGGTGCAGGTTCAGAGAGGGTAGGGCATGAGGTAATGGAAACTTGAATTCCATATAAAGTAAATAAATGTAAATGTACTCTTTCAGAGAGAAAGAAAAAGAGGAGAAACTTACGAATCAGGCATCATTGGCATTTAATTTTTCTGTTTGTGGTTATTACTTTGCTTATGTAGTCTGTTAATTTAGAGAACAGAGAGACAGCTCTGGTGGTCGGGGGTGCGGGGGGTAGACTGAGCAAAAAGTAAGAAAAAGAGAGAGAGAACTCAAGACATGGAGCCCAGTGTGGTACCTGCAGGGGTAGAAGGTGGAAGAGGAGGGCATGGAGGGTATAAATGGTGATGGAAAAAATAAAATAAAAATGTTTAAGTGAGCCCAACTGGTTGGAAATTTACTAAGTAGCTGATTTCTCCATTGGTGGTTATTGGGCAAAAAAAAAAAAATGCCGATACGAAAATGTATTTGTAGTGGTTACCGGAAAATAGGTTCCAAGTCAAATGGAAAGTATAAAATTATACCTCCTTTTTTATAGCAGCAAAAAATGAAACGTGAACAGTGTTAACCTTATTCTTTTAGCCAGAAGTTCTTGCATTTGCTCCAATATTCATCAGGACCCCCCCACACACAAATATTTGAGGTCGCCGTGGAGGGGGTGCAGGTGGCGTGAGCGCGCGCAGGCCAAGGAGTTTGGATAGTGCGCTAACTAAATGCAAGCCATCCCTCGGCCCCGCAGTGAAAACGCAACGTTACAATCTCCCACCAACATCACATTTTACACGGAAATGGAGTTTAGAAATATATCTTCTTTATCCCCAAACTGTCCTGATGGATATTTGAGTTTTTAATTACAAACTGAAACAATACTTTAGTGGAATGTTCCTTAAAATATTGATGTGGGCAGCTGCTACTAATTTCAGACATAAACCTAAGAAAATAGACTTTGCATCGTGATGCACTGGAAACCCTTTTGTAGTCAGGATGCTGTCTGTGAGGAAGATGGATGACGCCAGATAAGCCAGGTGTTTGTGCTCATAAAATTGTGATATTTCTGTTTTGATTGAAGACAAAAGATTGTATCCCTAATTAGTCGGCCACAAAATATGTATTAGAGAAATATAAATTATAATTAAGTCAGTGAAAAAAGACATTATCTGCTTTTATAACCGCACAACAGATTTTGATTCTTTTCCCAGCCAGACCCTTTGGGGAACGGCAGCCAGCTCTGTACTGTGAGTGAGGAGAACCTTAAACTTGCAGTCAGAAAACCTAGCCTCCACTACTACCCATTTTGACCTTGGAATGACAGGTCATTCAACGCATTTACTGATGATCTAAAGTGTACTGACTCTATTCTTTGAATTAAACACAAAAGAGAATTGATTAAACAAAAAGAGAAGGTTCTTACTCTTCCAGAGAGAGAGAGAGAGAGAGAGAGAGAGAGTGTGTTGACAGGGACCATATGTGCAGGGGGAAAGATTGGGGTAATAGAAACACAAATCAATGCATAATATAAAAATAATGAATAATGCAAGTACTCAGAAGAAATAAGCCTGGGTGATGAGGGAAGCCAATAACTGCGAAGGCATAGTGATTGAAATGCCATTTTAGTTAGAATAACTCTAGAAGGCCTCTCTGAGGGGACTTGAACAGAGCCCTACATCCAACTTCTGAACCTTTTGTACACCTGGGATAAGGTGCTGGAAAAGGGATCCAATGGCTATGGGAAGGATTTTAGATTGGAGTCTCGTTTTTCTCATTCACGAAATAGAAAGTATATTTGTCCTACCCAACACACATGTTGGTAAAAGGGAAGAAGCATGTGATACTATTTTAAACATAAAATACTGCCTAAACCTAAGGTACTAAAGATTTGAAAAAACTTTGTTTGTTGTTATTTCAACTCAAAGATATGGATGTCCTAATGGAAGTTCTTTCTTTTAAAAGGGACTATTTTGTGGGGAAGAAAAAAAGATTAAGGACTAGGGATGCATGGTGTTATTAATCTATCTATCTCCTCAAATATCAATTCAGCATATATATGTGTGTATGTATTGTGAAATTAATAACCTAGCACTATATTTTTAATCAAATAATTTTCTAAAACAAATTCATTATCTTTTGGTTTACACTCGAGATTTCAGAGTTAGATATTAATAGAAATATTCTATGTAGAAATATTTTATAAATAAAAATATTATATAGAGAGATATACTATAATATCATTAATATTTCTGAAATAATAATTTTTTGCTAAATTGTTATTTCTTAACCCAAATAGTACTTTTGGATTTAGCTTTTGTCTTTTTCAAATATATTTAACTATAGAGAACAAAATGTTGATATAGTTGTGAGTCTGATCCTAAGTTATAACAATCATTACTCCATGAAGTCCTTTAGTAGTCATAAAAAAGTATGTCTAATACATCAGAGTTACAGAGACCTTTTCCTTTACACTGGTATAAATAAATATTTTCCTATAGGAATACATGTAAAGAATGGAAATACATTCTCGGAGTGCATAATTCTGCAACCATTACAGTGTATTTTTGCTTTATTCTGTTTTATTACTTCTCAGCACTATTATCTATATTTCTCAGTATATTTGCTGTTGAATTAACTGAATAGTTGTTTGAGTATTTTGATGTTTTTTGTCACTTTTTAAAATATGTTTTTATTGATTTTTTAGAGTGAGAGGAAGAGAGAGAGAGATAGGTGAGAGAGAAACATCACTTGGCTGCCTCCTGCATGCCCCGTACTGGGGATCAAGCCCACAACCCAGGCATGTGCCCTGACTGGGAATCAAACCAAGATCTCTCAGTCCATGGGATGACACTCAATCTACTGAGCTGCACTAGCCAGGCTGTTTTGTCACTTTTAACACCTATTCCAAAGGTTGATTTGGAGAAGCATATTTTAAGCTCTAGCACCACCATTTAGAGTACCTGGATATTTTTTTAGTTCAGATTTTTTTAAAAAGATTTAAAATTATGACAGCAGTGGACACTAAAGAAACACAGTGGTCACGAGCATCACTCACAAAGCTTTGGTGCAAGCACCAAGTATATCGTTTACCTGGTGCTGACAAAATGGCAGTTTCTTGTTTACCAGGCCAAGCACAGAACCACAGACCAACAGCACGACTTGACAGTCCTCTAGCCTGCTGGTTCCCAGATTTAAATTTCTGTGCTTTTTTTTTTTTTTTTTTTTTTTTTTTGCTTTAAGTGGGACCTTATTATTATATTTATCTCAACCTATTTCAAATGTGCCGTATCTCAAGTTTCCATAAAGGCAAGTAGGCTATAGTTTCTGCGTGAGGCAGTTTTTAATTTCTCCTTTTATATTCTTTCCTTCTCATTGTGACTTTATTTCTGAACACTCTCGGAACTGAAAACACAGACACCCGAAGTTATAAAGGCAGTCCATGTCACTGGCTTTGTGACCTTAACTGCCCTGGACAGCCTGTGGGCTGTCACGCCATTGACTGTGAAGCGGACTCTCAGGGGGCAGTCAGTTCCATTTTATGCTCTTCTAATTGTTGGAGTGAGTGCTTTGTATCAGGACAGATCTTCTTCCCATAAGCTCCAGTCACTATGATGGATATAGTTTAGGGGGAAATAAAACAATCACTGTAATGGTTAGTAAGACGTCTCTCCCCCTTCAAAATATACAAAGCCTGCTTGGGCTCTAAAAATAATGAATATGGTGTTCAGGTATCTCCTACTCTTTGAAAAGAAAATGTATGTTTTTACCTAGTAATTACTGATGCTATTCAAAATGTATTTAACTATCCTTTACTTAAACAAAACAGAACACCACAAAACAAAAAACAAACTATGTGACAGGTAACCTGTCATTGAATTTACTAGACCAAGGGCCGGTGGGTATGCCAGAGTGTGACACGCCCTATGTAAACTGTGTCACTCATTAGTTGCTTGAGCTTGAAGCAGTTTTTTTTATCTATTCTGAGCTTCAGTTTTCCTTCTGTGTACTAGAGAGGATAGAACCTGACTCGGGAAGAATGACTTGAACGAGTTCTGGAAAAGCGTCAAGCACCCTGATTGGCACGTAGTGGGTATTCAAAAAACATAGTCTTTTCCTTAAAAGGCTGCAGCTAGAATTTTAAAATAATATAATCCAAATATATGCATATGAGTCCTATATTTCTGAAGCAGTTTAATGTATGCCCCGATGAACTGGCCCATAATTTTGGAATGTGAAATGTGTACTCTGCGGAAGGGAAGTCACCGTCAGCTTTACGGCATGGCTGCATTCGCAATAACAAATCTCACACATTATTTTAATGGGAGCTAATTAATATTAGATATTCCTTCCTTACACTGTTATGAATAATTTTGTTTGGATAATTTTGTAATTGGAAAATATCTATATCATTTTTTAAAACTGTAGGCTACAAATATGTTCATTACATGAAATTTATTGTAATTGTTTAGCATAAATTGATCTTTTCCTTTAATAATAAAATCTTTACTATGTGCTAAACAAATAATATGAGAATGAAAGCCTGGGTTAGTCTTTTTTGTATTGCAAAACCATAGTAAACTATATTTCTGGAAATGTGTGTTTTAAAGTTTAGAGATCTTTATATTTCTATCTTCAAAATCCATTGTTAAACTTTAGGTATGATGCTATGAAATTTCTTTATAAATAATGGACTATATTCTCCAAATTAATAGCCCAATCTCCAGCTCTTGCCAATCTGATGAACATCCTATTTCGGATGAGTTAAACATCTTCTGTAAAAGTAACTATTAACCTAACGTCTATTGAGCACCACCTACATGAAGCCCATGTCACTAGAATTTGCAAAAGAGCAAAGGAAGGATGGCTGGGTTTCAAGGAATGTGGAGTCTTTATTTAGATACGTTCCAAAGGCAAATAGGACTATATGTTTTACTCTTTAAAACATGTATACGTAATAACTTATGATGTTTTTTCCCTAAGTGTGTTATTTAATAACATTTCAGATTCAGTTAATACTAAAAGATTTTAAAGGATGTTTTGAAAAGAAAAAAATTTTTTTCTGTGTTATAAATGTCCAAAAAAATGCAATGTATGTTGTATAACATATCTGCATTGTTACAGACTAATACAAAGACTTCAATAAGTATATTGTTTAACGAAAATTTACTGGACGCTATGTAGACACAGCCTATAAGCTACGCTATTACCTCTTGCCATAATTTAACTGCAAAGCTATAAATAGTGCCAATAAGCATTTTCAACTGAAGCTTCATACCCATTAGATATGTAAATACAGTAGAGTGTTACACCAGTGCTCATATAAGGCAGTTTAATTGCATAGGTAATTAACACTTCCGTAGTTCTTCTCATTATCATTTTGTTCCAATTGAAATGCTTGTTAGCAACCTACGCTGTAGAAGAAACAGATAGTGTATCATTACAGAACTTGACACAAGGCAGCCTTCAAGTAAGTGACACTAATTAAATTAAAACTTCAAATTACAAATAGACTTCTTATAACTAATGATGAATGACCATCTTCACAAAACAACATTGACTTTTTTTTCAAGAGTCACAAATCCTGCTTTTAATATGTTATATTCAATCTGAAGGAAATCCATTAACAAAGCTTTTATGACTGTCTTTCTAAGAGAAAAGAATATTAACATTTTGAGGCTTTTCTGCAGACTAAGGGACTTTTCTTCTCTCTCTAATCACAATGACAAATGATATTGAATTTCTATCAGCATAACTAGGGATGTCACCCTTCCCAAGTGGCTAGGTTATGATACAGCCTTTAGAGGCAGAACAATGTTCTAGAAGTTTGGAAATCAGTACTCTTTTCTAGTTAAGAACAGTGGTTGCTATATAGAGAGTGCTCATAAATGGTATAGGTATATTAGTATATATTTAGTAGTCCTTGGAATGGTGCCCTGAGTCTTAGCAACCACAAGTGTACTCTAGGAACTGCAGTTAAACAGGAATTAAGTACATACATAGAAAGCTCAGACAAGGCTTCATGAGAACATAACGCTTTGATACAGTCAGAACATTCCAAGAATGCAGATGAGTTCCTTAGGAATTAACCCACATAACAATCTTGAAAGAAACTGGTCTACAAAGCAGAATGTTATTAATTCTCAAAACAGAAATACAGACGAAATTATATGCATCAGCTGATTAGCACACATTTTCCATTTACAAAACTTACTTTATAACTAAAAAACTAAGATAGAATTACAAGTTTGCTTGGTGAGGATAGCATACTAATTAAAATGAAGGATATGCATTGAATAATTTCAATGGCTCTTGTTATAAAGTTATGAAGCCTAATGTAATATTTTTTTTAATCAGTAGATTTCAATTCACACTTTCACTGTAAACATTCCATGGTATGAAATCAACTTTAATCAATATATATGATTTATTTTTGTTACATACTGGAACAAGCAAGTATATACTATTGCAGCATGTATGTCACAAGTATATTTGAGCTGAACAGATACTAAAGTATATCTATGTAATCTATCTATTCATACTTATTTTCATATTCTCAGGTAAAATAACATTTTCTTTTAAATCAAGTGATTTTTTTTAGGTTTCATGCATTCTGGAGTATTTTGATGAAAAAAATAGAGATAAAGATAGAAATATTAATTAAAGTAAACTAGTTTTTCTCTTTGATGTAAAAGCCATAATTGCTATTCTTCTATTTATACACATTTAAAGATTGTAGTTCAAGCTAATCATGGGTGAGGTCAGTCTTTCTTTATGCTATTAACAATTTGATGCAGAAGAGCCTTAAAGTTTATTATTATTGTTGTTGTTGTTAGTCCTCACCCGAAGATGTTTTTCCCATTGATTTTTAGAGAGAGTGGAAGGGAGGGTGGGGCAGAGAGGGAAGGAGGGGGAGTTAGAGAGAGAGATTAACATCTCTGTGAGAGAGACACATGGATTGGTTGCCTCCCATACCCACGGGATACAACCTGCAACCCAGGTATGTGCCCTTGACCGGAATTGAACCCATGGGCTGAGGCTCTAACCACTGAGAAACACTGTCCAAGGTGAGCATTAAAGTTTAAAAAATGACTTTCAAATTAATTTGAACATAAAAATAAGCTTCATGACTTTGAAATTTTATTATTATGTCTACTCTACTTTTAATAATGCTGGTAAAATATTTCTCATAAGCTAAATTTTTCTTGATAGTGATAATAGTGATACTGCATGTATCTCTGTAATCTCTCTATACCTATTTTCATATTCTCATGAAAAATAACATTTTCTTTTAAATCAAGTAATTTTTTTTTAGGTCTCACATGTTCTGGAGTATTTTTATAAAAATACAAAAGAGGTAAAAATAGAAATATTAATAAAAAAAACTCAAGTACCTAAAATTGGGGGGATTCCTCCATTTTGTTGAAGGTAACCAGGATATTAGAATACCAGCTGTATTTTGTCAAGTATGGCAAAACTATTTGTCTTCCTCTGAGGGAGAATCTAGGTTTATTCTCTGGCCTCTACGTTCTATTACTTTAGAAGTATACTGATTCCTACAGAATATTTGAAAAAAATCCCTAAATTGATACTTTTTCTGTAAAGATATGGAAAATTTTGAAATGAAATTCCGAACTAGGCAGATCTACTACTGGACTAGGATAATTAAATCTTACATTTTGGGGGAGTATTTGGATATTAACACGCATTTTATATCTGTTATTACATTTAGTCCTCATAGGTTAGACAGTGAAATCAGACAGGTGCCTGTCTCTGCCCCTAATCCGCAAACATCTAACAGATGGTAGAATGGGACGAGTTTGTTTAAATGACTTTTTTAGACTCCGTTGTGGAGTACCAGAGCCAAGCCTTGGCATCTAATTCCAAGTCTATAGTTATTTCTACCATACTATGCTGAGCCAGAGAATATGTAAGTTTTAGGTACAGCTAAAACTTTTCAAAAATTGTAACTATGTCATTCTGTACAAAGCTTATTTCTTCTAGATCTCTGTCATAACTACATCATGAATGCATCCCATATGATTGCTAACTAGAATGGAGAGGTTCATTTGTGTATCACAGCTGATTTCAAAGCTAACTTTGCAGAAAACCTTTCAAGTTACCAGGACTGCAACTTCAACAACAATGACAAAAAGTTGTAACTTCCTTCCACCAGTTTAATTTGCATGAGTCGTTAACTATAAAATCTAAAATGAATTAATTGCACTCTAGTGCTTTAAATATAAAGCAGAATCAATGACAATTGCTTGATAGGACACCAGAAGCTATTTACAGACCATTGCATTTTTTCCACACAATATATTATGATTTTACCTTTCATGTACTCAGAATACATGAAAATAATATGTTATTGATTGTATTGAGTTATAGCATGTGCACTCATTTTCTGCTTTGAATTTATCAGCTCATTACAAATAAAAATAAAATACATAAAACATAAAATTTCCAAGCTTCCCACCACTTCCTCAACGTCAAAGAAAATGAAAGTTATTTGAATGAGAAAGGAATAATTTTCTGTGGAAAAAGGAAGGTAACAAAACGGCTTATTGTCATTATTGGCCAAGTTTGTGAGAAGCCATATGATGCTTAGGAGATTTATGAATAAACATGTTTTTGTTGTCATGTGGAAATAAGAGTGATTTAGAATGATTCGTTAAATTATTTTCCATAAGTAAGTCATAAAGCGATGGACAAATCACAGCTCGGCCATCCTGAAGGATGAGACCTCACCTGGAATCTGTCTAGAAACAATAAGCCCTTCCCTCAGGAGACCGTGCCCTTGTTCCATAGCTCAACTGTTCGCAAGCCTTTTCTCAGGTGGGCCAAAAAGTGCTTTCTTTTGAAATTCTGGAGGAAACACTGACCTACACCCTCTTTCATTGTGAAGCCTTCATATAATAACAGTCTTCCTTCAATAATAGCCTTCCTGACAATCTTCTTCCTTCCCTGGCTTCCCTTCTCCAGGAAAATCTTTCTCAATTTTTTAGCCATTGACTTAAAACATAATTCCCAGATTTCATTCACTTTATTTTCCTTCTATGGAATAAATCGTTTTGACCTTTTCTATATGTTACCCAGTGCTCTAAAGGTTTTCTGAAGAAAAGGGTAGCTTTATATCTTTTAGTAATAAAAAAAAATTATATAAAAATATACATCTAATAAGGCAGAGTAATGCAAAGTGCTAAAACAGATCTTGTATATTTTACTTTTTAATTCCAAATTGGAATTGTATAGTACTCTCTGTTTAGTCTTTTCTGGTCAATTATGACAGCTTAAAATTAATTTATTTTAATATCCCAGATATTAGCTATATTCCCAAGCTTTCTTCATTTGTGAATTTTATAAATGTGACATTTGAGTCCTCATCTAAATTGTTGGTTATTATGATATGTTGCACAGAGTCCAACCCAGACCTTTCAGATCCTTCTGTTTGTGCAAACACGGATGGACTTTGAGTTCATTAGGCTAAGTCAGACACAGAAGAACTAATAGTGTATGATCTCACTTACACATGGAATCTAAAAAAACAGACAAACTCATCGGAACAGAGAACAGCTTGGTAGCTGCCAGACGTGGAGGTGGGGGTGGGGAATCGGAGGAAAGCGGTGAAAAGGTGCCATCTACTAGCGATGAGGTGCACAGGTCTGAGGATGTCATATACAGCATGGTTGCTATCATTAACAACACTGGATTGTGTATTTGAAAGTTGCTAAGAGAGTAAATCCTAAAAGTTCTCATAACCAGAAAAAATGGAAGTGTATGAGGTGATTGATGTTAACGCGATTATTGTGGTAACCGTTTTGCTGTATATCTATAGACACATGTGTGTATACATCATTATGTTGTACAAGTTGAACCAGTACAGGGCTACATGTCAAACTATCTCAATAAAACTGAAAAAAAAAAAAAAGAAGAAGAAGAACCTTCCAACGAGGAGAAGAAAAGTGGGGAAAATTCAAGTAGGATTTAAGAGATAATATGAAACATACAGAATCAAAAGATCCAGACAGGGGCAATGTGAACAAGTAATTGCATAACTGTTACAGGAAGGGAGAGATTCTACTCTGCTAAACGGGTTTAATAGGCAGGAGATCATAGTGGGTGATTGTGTGGGCCTTGAAGCCAAAATGTCTGAGTTTGAATTCTGATTTCACAAAATAATAGGTGTGACTTTGTATAAGATATTTAACTCCTGGGTCTCTGTTCCTGACCTGTAAAATGGGAATAGTAAGTGTGCCCCCTAAGAATGATCACAAGGCTGAGCTCATTCCAAAGGCCTTTAGAACACTGCGTGACACGTGGGGAGCGTTCAACTGAATATTAGCGATGGCATTATCAAAGAAAAGCATCTTTTCTGCATGAAACAGTAGCTTGTCTTCTCTAATTTCTCAGACCAGAGTAGAGACAAAGCCGAATCAGAGACGTTGCTGGCAGAGGAATCTATGACTACTTTGCTCAGGTCCTGAGGAAATGAAACAGAGCCTGCATGAAACAGGCTGGGGGTTGGTATTGGCTTATCCAAGCCAAGGCCGACTTTGTAGAAGCCGTAACTAAATGTTAGGGATATTTACAACCAAAACACACACAGCAGCATTCCCATGGAAAGGCAGACATCACTCAGAATGTCCGTGGCAAACATTAGCTACATACCTGTGGGAACTGGTTAACTTTGGAGTGTTTTGGAGATGTTTCTTTTCACCATGCTTTCCTGGAATGACTAAAGAAATATGAGCCATCATGTGTTGTTCGAAATGCCAGCCAGGAAGCAGCTATTTTGCAGGGTAAGATGTGGGGGTTAGGAACATGATTTTGACTTGTTTTGAGGGACTGTGTCTTTGGTAAAATTTATTTTCTCAGCAGTTTCACTGATGCCATAATAGGTAGTGAAAAATATAAAGGGACACCATTGTGAAAAGTTATTTTACCATGTAGGGAACTTGCAAGAGGATTTATATTTCAAAATGACAGTGACCTAAAGCTCACATCAAAAAATGTCTTGAAGAAAAAGGGTCCAGAATTGTAGCCTATGAAACTATACTATTCAAATCTTACCCAACAATTATTCCTCAGTAGAACTTCATACACAGAACAAGTTGTTAAAGTGCTATGGATGAAGACATTAATTTCAGACTAACAGATTCTCCATATTTTAAAAAAGAATTGTATGTTATGCTACTATTCCTTTTCAGCAATTTAAGCCATTTAATGGCTATGTTTTATTAGGATCATAAATTATGCCCTTAGTTTTATGTACTTTATAGTATTTTAACATCAAATACTAATGTTATACAGGTATACCTGGTTCTAAGTTATTCAATTTTTTCTATTTTTATGTGTAAAACCAAAAATTCCAAGCATTTGAAATGTACTTTTGAAAAGTCATTACACGTAATAACAATCTTTGAGTAATTCTACATGCCGTTGTACTACCACTGTATTAGGTTATTTTCACTTTCAGAGACATGTCTTGGAAGATTCAGAATGAATTTTCCTCCTAAATATTGATTTGTATTTTAGCATTGTTATAAAGTTATAATTTAAGTTCAATACCTTAAAGGTAGAATATTGCAAGTAGGCATTGCCGAACCAACCAGTGGGGTAGTCTTCCTTTCTTCAGCATGCTGCAGTTTGCAGGTTGTTCAGTAGGCTTGCTCTGGAGCTCAGGCCTAGTAGACGTTTATTCAATTCTTGAAGCATTTTCATGGCGTATCAGGCTTAGGAAAAAGTAAAGAGAAGTTTGGGCAAACAAAAATCATCCCACAGTGCTTATTCTATCATCTCCTGACTTTGGTCTTTCTCCGGGACCCATTGCCCGCCCTCACTTCCCACCAATACATGGCTAACAGCAAACTCCCATACCTCCTTAATTCCTTAGTCTAGGTCTTCTATACTTTATTTATTTATTTTTATTTAGTTAATTTATTTTTGTTACAGATGTTTCTCCTTTTCCCCCATTGACACCCTCCTCCCCTCCCCCTTGCCCCCCACAGCATCGTTGTCTGTGTCCATCGGTTATGCTTTAAGTTCTTTAGTTTATCTCTTCCCTCGCCCCAACCCCCCTCCTCTGAAGTTTGTCAGGTCTTCTATATTTTAAACTAGGACACCAGGTGAATTCAGACTAGTTTTCTCCAACAACTTCATTAAATATTGAAGAAAGCACTATTAGTACCTGCAGTGATACAGGTGAAAACAATTATAGTAGCCAACCAGAGAAGGTAGTTGGTCTAAGTCAAGTATTTGAAATATCCTTAGTTCTAGTTTCCCAGCGACTTAGACCAGCCATTTAATTTTCCCAGAAGTAAATTTTGAGAAATGAAGGGAGGGAATGGAGGCAGGATGCAGAAAGGAAATAAATAAGCAGGACGTGTGTGTGTGTGTGTGTGTGCATGTGTGTGTCCGTGTGTGTGCATGTGTGTGGGGGGGTATTTTTTTATTTATATATATTTATAGCAAACATAGGACTTGCAGATAAAACGGCAGCTGGTCTTCTGCCTCAGTATGTCTCAGTCTGGAGTTCTGAGCTCAGCTGGCAAGGCTTTTCATCCTTGACTTGCCATGTGCATCAGTGGAGAAGTGACTAGTACAATTTTAACCACGCTGTCAGATCGGACATCATACGATCAGTCTTCATTTGTACTTTCACACTATCCATTCTCAGTTTCTAAAAACAAATAACAGAAACCATGGACTTTTTGCATAATTTCTCATGTTTTATATCTGATATCCTTTTCTATAACTCATGACACTTTTTATCTTATTTTTTGCTTTGACAACATAAGATCCCTGGGGAACTTTTGGAAGATTTTCATTAGGATATGAATACATATGCTGTCCCAGAAGCAAAATCTTTCATGAGAACATGCTGCAGATCAGCATTTCTAGAATATGTCAGTATAAAAACTTAAAAGTATGTGCTTCTAGCCTCTCTTAAGTGACATTGGGTTTAATTTGTGGTTAAACAAAACATGTGCTCCATTGTTTCGGCCCCATTTCAGTGAGGCATTTTCAGAAAGCGGGCCCTGGATTTTGGACCCATCTTTGCCGGTGCTAGAACGTTGCTACGCCAAGTGTGGTCTGTGCATCACCGGACTGGCATCACCTGGCAGCTGAAGGAAATGCAGAATTTCAGCACCAACCGGGAGCTACTGATCCCAGATTTGTATTTGAAGCTGGTCTCTAGGTGATTCATATGTACATTCACATTTAGGCAGCACAGTCTTAGAACACAGAGTGTGACTGAGTGTGATGTTGACCAAACATTTAGTATGAAATGTGGAGAAATGTTCATGGGAGACATAATCCATGAAAATGAGAACAGAGTAGCAAAATGGTAAAACATGTTGAATAACATCCAAGAAGATGGAAGTCTTCATGCACTCCAGTATAAAATATCAAAATGTTTACACTGTCCTGGGGTCATTTATTTATTTATTTAGTATTTAAACACGCTTTTGGATATCTTTTTTTTTTAAATAAAATACTCTAATAAAACCCAGCATTTCCATAACAACTGTACATATAAATGAGGCATTCTTAAAGAAATTATATGGATTACTCGTCTGTATTAAACACCGTGTTATTTTACCTTAATTGTGGTCATTAATCAACTTCATCAGATAATACCATAATGAGAACATAGGTGACATCAAAAGGAAATGCTGTAATAAAGAATTTCTGTTTTCCCAAAATGACAGATACAGGATGGGGCAAAAGTAGGTACAGTTGTTTGTATTGTTCATAAAAAATAATACAAAAGTAAACTGTATTTCATGTCCTCACAACTGTAAACCTACGTTTGCCCCACCCTGTACATATAGTTTTGTTCATAGCAGAATATTGTTTTCTATTTTACCAAATGTGTGTGTGTGTGTGTGTGTGTGTGTGTTTGCACATACGTAATAGGTTTTAATACAATTACATGTGGTAAAGGTATTGAACTGTAAACAAATGGATTGTTTACAGTTTATTTACAGAATAAATAAGTATTGAACTTAAAAAAAAATTTTAAAAATGTTCTGCTTTTGGAAATAATTCATCTGCATGTACCTGTTCACACTTATGTAGAAAAGACCTATTTCAAAAGCCATGTTATGAATGTAGGGCAAGATAAAAACTGGGTCAATTCTGTTACCCGATGTCTGATTTTCCATTCTGTGTATTTCTGTTGACCTTTTCTGTTCCTCTTCCTTTCTGCTTCAGGTCCTGTTGACCATTTTTCTGTTCATTACCACGAGTATAAAAGGTCAGGAAGGGCAGGTGCAACAAAAACACATCAGTGGTTTTCTTTGCAAATATACCTGACAAAAAAAGATTTGGTGGAGGAGATGAGACTCACTAGAATTTTGCTACAATGATATTTACTGTAGATCAAAATTTAGTGTAAAGCTGAGCAGCCTCGGAGTTCTTCAAACATAATAAAATGATGCAGTAAAATAGCCAACCTGGGTATTAGGTTGATACATATGTTTCATTTCTTTTGCCATCTTTGTATAATCCTCAACATAGATGATCAGAAAATTCCTTTTGCTGTTGCTCTTTTGCTGTGATTTTTTTCCTGAGCCAAGGAATTTTCAAGAAGGTATTGCAATTTTGTAACTCATTAGAATTGTCCATAAATACAAGGAATTCCTCTCTAGTATAGAAATAACAGTTATCACTAGTTCATTACTTTTTCAGATGATTCAGGAATCATTTAGTGTATTAGTTTCCTTAAGATTATTAGTAATGTTACAGTTCTGTGGGTTAGTGTGTGTGTGTGTTTCAGCCTCAACCTCATTTTCTGTTGTATCTCGGTTTACTCAGCTTACACCTCCATACCCAGTATGCTGGGCAAAGAGTAGTTGCTTTATAAAATTTTGAGAAGAGTAGGTACTTCCAGTAGATGATTTCCAGGAGGAAAGATAAACTTCTTTTGCTGACTCACTATTCAGCAAATACTGTTTATCTAGCAGTTGTTTTCGTTGTTCACATAGATTGGAGAAATCCAGCTCTGTTTAAAACAGGAGAGCAAGGTGTTACTTAATGAGCCTAAGCAGTTGCATGAGCATACTCAAAGGCCCTGCAGTGCTTCAGTACCGTCTCCCAGGGAGAATCCGGCTGAGTGCTTTTGGTTGGCACATTGAACTCAAACTTCAACCTGGCTAAGGCTCTGTCTTTTTAAATATGAAATTGAATCATAAGTGGTATCAATTCTTCCTTTTAGGGATTTGCGTTGCTTCAGAGATACTAACTTGCCCTGTATCAACTCTAGCATGAAGAGGATATATGAGTGGCAGATGTTAGGATGTAAAATCAGTGTCTGAAAAACAGAAAGGCAGATAATTGTACCATATGGTATTTGAACCTGTGATGTTGGCATCCTTCATGGTGGGCTCCAACCTGCCAAGGAAACCGGGCAGTGAAGCTCTGCCAAGTAGCAAAAGTAGCAGCGCTTTACCAGGAAGCGGTAGAGTTGGCATGTGGCCAGTCTGCTTGATCTAGAAGATGCCCCACCAAAGTGGAAATGAGCCCATGCTGAAAGACTGGCTTAGATGATTAAAGGAAGGGTTTTTGTGCTATGGTTCTCTTGGTTGATCATGAGAAGATTTTGGCTTTACCCTAGAAATGCATACCATTGAAAACTTGTTTGTAGTTACTGAGGACACCCCAGATAACACAGTGAATAAGTATTTTGTTATCAAAGCATTCATGTGCGAACCATGTTCATAGTTAGAATTTGCTGAAAATAGACTGCAAATTCTTCTAAGCACAACTGATTATAGAAGTTTATTCTGTAAAGTGTATTTCACCTGTTGTTAAAAAAAGTTAGGTATCACCCCCTGACTATAAGAGGTGTTTAGGTATTGACATAGCATGGCTTAACAACCTTGACTTCTAACAGGATTTTCTTCCTTCTTCCTCAAGATCCTTCTGTAATCCACTTCACAAAGAGAGAGAAGCAAAGCTGGCAGACAGACAGACAGACAGAGATGTATGATTGGGCTTCATTTGTTTATAATTATAATTAATTAGCCTTGTTTGTTTCTTTGGTATATGGGATTGAGATGGTTAGCACAATGGATATAACATAGTAGTAAAAAATCAGGTTTTTAATATACAATAATATATTAATCAAATAATATCATTACGACTCTGAGACCTTGAAGGTATTTATCCTCTGCAATCTTCAATTTCCTCATCTATATAACAGCAATTATAATACCTAACTCTGAATATTCTTGTAAGGACTTAATAAGATAATGGACATTCTATGCTTACCACAGAGCCTAGAACATAAAAAGTACTCAATAAACAGCAATTATCCTATTAATGCAATTCTACTTTTACAGAATGCAATTTTTTTTTAAAAAAAAAAACTTTGTTTTTATTAAAAGTGCATCATAAAATCAGTTTTAGAGTTAACATCTGCCATCTCGGGGCCTGCCTGGATCGGTGCAACGCAATGAACTTACAAGCACACGCTGCTTGGAGTGAGAGGGAGCTTTGCAAGGGAGCAAATGCTCCAGAGCTTTGGATGCGGTCCTATTTATTTCCAAATTGGTAACAAGCCCCTATTTACATGCAACACTCAAAGCACCTGGGCTGGCCAGGTTTATAAGGTTGAGAGTGGATTAACACAAAGTTAAGAGTGCATTAACATAAGGTTACAAAACATCCATCTTCCAACCCCCCAACCCCACAAATATCATTTTGAATGGCATACAAATTAAATGTTGAAGAATAGTTTTCATCAACAGTTTAATTCTGGCCTAAAATACACAATGTATATATTTTACAAATGATTCAAGACTGTTATGTTTAAGACTGTCTGTACCAACCTATGGCTTTTAAATTGAGCTGTTTAACAGTCTGTCTTTCTCTCAAGTCTCAATTGATTTATGTAAGAATCACCGTGTCTCTCAACGTGGTTCTTCCGGTGAAAGATGATTAACTGCACATGCTCTACTCAGTTCCTCTCACTGGAAAAGCATCTGTATGCTAATCAGGTCTCTCAAACAAGTTTTGTTTGTTTCACATACAGCATAGCATTCTTTTCCAAAATGTGATGTAGTGATTCAAGGCATGTATTACTCATTTCCCTTTTCTATTTTTCTCTTACCCATTCATTCCAAGCAAATATCAGGATTAATTTTCTGATATTTATAGAATAAAAAATAATGAATAATTCCTATTAAGTAACTTTTATTCTGAGAAATGTACCAACGAAATCAGCAAAGATGTTTCTACTCATTGTCTACATGTATCACAATGTTGTTTGACCAAGGGTTATGGAACAAAGTTCTCTCTAAATCAGATAAGTTTTTTGTTTTTGTTTTTTAAAGCATATGTATAATTTAATGTTGTCTTAGATGAGACCTACAAAATAAAAGAAGCTTGTTATCTAGTTTATGTGGAGTCATATTCATCTTGTCTAAATTTTGGTGAAGAATTAATTGGATGAGAAATGAGTCCTGTCCTTCAGTGTATCCTCAAAGTAGCTCTTCTTTGTTCTGAGAGCAGGAACTACAGTGACATTGTGTTTACTAGTTTTGGTTTCTTATATACTTTGTCATAAAATGTTGGTTTTGTCACTGTTTTTTTGAGGGATAATCAAATAATATCTTTCAAGGGTTTTGGCAATCATTTATATACTTAGAATTCCTTTGACCTGTGACTGTTATCATTTGGGCAACACGCCACCTGCCATTAACCTGCCTTTGGTTTTCAGGCCTTAACCTGGGATCTGCATCTAACCTTGTATTATTTTAGCCTATAGAGGAAGAGACTGGAAAAAATAACCCTCTTCCTTTATAGATTGCTAAAAAAAAACAAACAAAAAAAACCTCTTATGAATGGCAACAAAAATGCTTCTATGTCCACAGTTTGGCTCAGAAGCAATTTCTAACACATTTGCGGAATCAAAGATAGGACAACTCTCAGCTGTCCTGATGTGTGGAAGAACCAGTTGGCTGCTCTTACTCATTGTCCCTTCGTTGCAGTAAAATCGCTTTTCTCTGGGAGATGTGTGAATCTATCTGATTTTGGCTTGTCCTTTCCTGTCAGGGATGTCTTTTAACATGCTTCCTACCAGGAGTCATCCCTTGCTTCAAATTGGGCATGCTTTCCACATTGCCCTGAACCTCAAACTGCAATCAGGAGCTGCCCCATGGTTACAATTAGTAAAGTGACCCCAGGACAAGAGAAGAAAGCATTGACTTTAGAGATGAAACCCTTATAGTCTATCCTGTATTTCAGAAGAAAGATACTCCCACGTGGAACATTACACCTTCCACTTCCTTAGTTATTTTATCTGAAAATTGGGAAAATCTTTTCCTTGCAGAGGAGTTTTATGAAATGACTAGAATACAGTAAGATTTCTGCAAACTGAAACTAGGCATCTTCTTTCTGGTTCATTGATTTAATACATATTTATTTATTTAAAAAGAGAGTCAAGAGTCAACTTTAGAAATCAACACAACTGTCACCAAGAAGCGTGCCATCAGTATCAATGAAATGCCGCCCCTTTCTTTCAAACAGAAGGACCTTTGTCATTTTCACAGATGGCCTCAAATTCTGATCTTTTCATTAATCCATTGTTTCTGTAAGAAATGTATATACAAATATAGTAACACCTAGCTTATCAAGTTGGCTAGCAACGAGCAGTACTCTTAAAGAAGCATACCGGTGTATTTTAACTGACGTGGAGGAGGAGGAAGAGGAAAAACCATTTTTAGACCTTTTAGACCTTTTGAGTGGGATAATCTAGCAATCAAGTAATGTGATGAGTAGATACATCGAGAGGGATAAAGGAGCATTTAAACACCTAAATGACACGACTTTTTAAAAATCATCCAAGCTACGTTCCATCCATTTGCATGGTTTAATGAACGGCAATATTGCAGTGGCAGTCACTCATAAAACAGTGATTTCCTTTATTTTCTTATCTATTTGCCCTTAAATGAAAGGTCGGGAAGCAAGAGAGTCCATTGGGCTCGTAAAGTTCTTATCTCCAAAGCTATAATTAGTACCAACAATACTTTTGCTATGTCTGTACAATAATTTTTATTTGCCAATTTTGACAATATTTCAAATGTTTGAAGTATCTGTGCAGGAAAATGTTATTACTTAATCTATGTGTGTTGGATTCAGATGCTGATAGTCAATTAAATGGATAAAAATATATCATTGATATATTCTAAAGTTAGCAGAAAGGTACATATACACACACACACAGGAATATAGGGCTCTTCATTTAATAAAACAATAGTTCTTTTTTTTTTATTGTTGAAAGCATTACAGATGTCCCCCTTTTTCCCCATTGACCCCCCTCATAACAGTATTTCTTGATATGGTCTAGAAAGTTTTAGATAGAAGAGTCTTAACTAACCATCCATTTATTTATACTCATAGTAATAGACACAGTGGTGACTTTGGCCATAGCAGAATCACTTTACTATGGCATAATCTTTTCTTAGGTGACCAGGAATGCTTTTCATATATTAAATAAATAAATAAATAAATAAATAAATAAATAAATAAATAAAGCACTGTATGTTGGATGCAAGGAATTTTCTTACTCTGAGACGTTTGAAGAGTAAGGGCTAATGAAAAGGATTTTTAAACCTTGAAACAAGTTATCAAAGCTGCAAAATCTCCTTCCCCAGGGTCTGTAAAAATAGGACAGATGTCAGATATGGCTTACGGGTAGTGCAGCTGGACGAAATCAATCACTTTTACATCTCTCCCCATTCTTGAAGCTTCACAACATCCATTTGAAATATGTAAAAACACAGGCCATCACTAGAACCGTTTTACACAGAAATTATTTCATTTGAATGAGTTACTATGAGATTGAGTATGCATGTATCTTTAGAGATTGTGATTCATACTCCTGTATCTTCAAATGTAGTTATAGAGACTAAGAAATGATATCAATTAATATTGTTTTATTTAAAAGTTGAAACTCATAAATCCAATTTTAATTTTCTACAAAATACTATTAATTTCTCTAACTTTTTTTTTCACTTAAAATAGTTTGTCAAGTGAACTAGTTCACATGTAAAAGTAAATTGTGCTTAAAAATGAGAATAGGGTCTTAGAAAATACAGAATACAAAAGTTGAATTATTTCTGTAAATGTAATAGGTTTAATATTAATGAGATATACACTATTATCTTTATGTTATATACTAATTTTCCCAAACAACATGCAGTAAATAATGTCTCACATGCTTTACAGTTTTCATAAGTGACATACATTGCTTTAACTATTTTTATTTTTCATCTGTGAGAATAATAGATAATATAATGCAATATTTCCATATACATAATTGCATAGGAATTACCCTTTGCCTTTAAAAGATGATTGTCCATATTTCCAGAAAACTGAATCTGATTGTGTGAAAATTTTTCCTTTAAAAAAATATATAAACATAAAGATAGAAAAGATGAAGCTTTTGCGTTCAAGTTCATGATGCTTCAGAAATCATAATGTATTACTTAGTTATAATGACACTAAAAATGTTTTAAAATTACTTTAGGGAAATTAATTTTTAAGGCAATTGTTAGGAATTCTTAGAATTCATAGGATCTTCAATTTAATAACTAGAAAATTTCCACAGGAGACAATATTGAAAAGCTAAATATTGAAAGGTTATGTCAGATTGCATCTTCTCTCCATTTACAGGATAGACTAAGGGAGCCCCGTAGGATAACAGAGCCTTTGCTGCACAAATAATGACTGGGAATTAAGAATGGATTGGTCCCCAAAGCCAGAGTACAATAAATACTCCTATTGCCTGGCTTCTGGGAGAATTTTGGTTGGGGCAGTCATCACTGTTTCTCACACTGACCTATCTCTATTGCTATTTTCCAGAAAGAACAACAAAACATTGGTTTTAGCAGAATTTTCCAACTGAAGTGTCCTAGCACTGGTCAAAGGGGTTTGAGAAATTGATTCTCTTAATTATGAGGTTAATTGCTAAGGCCTGAAAAACCTCTACAACTGATTTCTGCCATTTACTTCAGTGTAACTTGCCAATACCATCCTAGTCTTATGTGCCTTAATATGAAAATTTGGGAAGGGCTGGTTAAGGTTCAATCCATCAAGCCATGGCACAGCTGTTTTACTGATTTATCCAGTGTGGATGGAAACCAAGATGAAAGAATATCACAGATGGCCCTGGCCATTGCAGCTGGGTTGGTTGGGCATTGTCCCATGCCCCGAAAGGTTGCCGGTTCAGTTCCAGGTCAGGTCACATGCCCAGGTTGCAGACTTCATCCCCAGTAGGGGCACCTCGATGTTTTACTCTCACATAAATGTTTCGCTCTCTCTCTCCCTCTCCCTTCCTCTTTCTGTAAAATCAAAACATATCCTCAGGTGAGGATTAAAATAAAAAGGCTTTCACTTTTATTCTTATAAATTGGATTTAAATTTGTGTATTTGTACTTAAGTTATATATAGAAACAAATACTTATTTTTTTAAGATATTGATACTCAAGTTATAGAGACATGTTACAGCAAAATGAGTTGTGTATTTGTGGAGACAGGTGTTTGACAAAACTCACAGCCTTTTGTAGCAGTAATTGTATAAATATAAACAAAAAAATATAGAGACACCCGTTAGTGGCAACACTTCAGCTAGTGAAGCTACATCATAAAAATGTGTTTACATCCCTCCAACACAAAAGGTTGAAAGTTGTTTTACCATCAAACAAAATCACATATACCTGCAATTCATGTTTAATAAGGCATCTCAAAACAACACATTTTATTTCTGACAACTCCAGCATAATTTATTTTTTTGTGTGTAATACTTTTGTATTCTTTTTTCTTCATCTTCTAATTCTTTGCTATTCTCATAACTTTGCATATCCTAGAATATATTAGATTGGCCTTTTCATTATTTTTGAGCTTTTTGTTTTGTTTTGTTTTGTTTTCTTTTGGGGCTTACAACAGAAAAAAAAAGTTATGAGGTGCAAGTGTTTACCAAAAGACAACTCACTTTCTTGGAACAGTCTTAATTTAACTATGATAATAGCAAACACTTAGTGCTTGGCAGGAAAAATGCTAAGAGCTTTTGATATCATCCTCACCACAACCAGGTGAAGCACGGGGAGGGTATATACCTTGTTCAAGTTACTCAGTTTACAAGGGATGGAACCAGGAATTGAACCCAAGAATCTGGCTCCAGAGTCTGTTAGCCTCTCCACTACACTGCACTTATTTACATGATTAACACATGTTGAATTTGAATTCCTCCTCTGAGCCTGCATCTCACAGTGCTCAGTGCTTTGCTATTGATAACTTTTGACATTCACAACAACCCCATAAAGCAGGGGTTGTTGACTCAGTTGATAGGTCCATTTACAGATGAGAGACTTAATGCTTAGTTGATTAAATTAATGGCCCATGGGAATTGCTAGGACTGTATGTAGTTAAAACCTAACTGTGACTGGGTATAGAATGAGCTGTTACCATAATCAGTGTCAGATTAATACATAATTGTAGTCATATTGATATGACTGCATTTGGATTTGGGAGAGCTGGGCAAGATTAAGAATCATTATGGGGAATTTAGGGAGTGCTTACAGAAGAAATCTAGATAGGATTTGGAAATAATATATCTGAAATTTAAATACAATGTAAGACTTTGATGTTTGACGAAGATTTGGAATTGGTGACCTTTGAGAAAAAACTCTGTATTCTGACTTGAATATATCTTGAAATGCACAAAGGGTGACCATACAAAGTGCAGTTACCAGCAGCAGGTGAACTCAGGAGTGTACCCTGTGCATCAACATGTCCTCACTACTTAGCAAATTTGATTGTGTTATACCTGCTCAGTGATACCTTTTTTTTTTTTTTTTTTAATCCTCACTCGCAGACATTTTTCCATTTTTTGTTCATATAAAGTGGGAGGGAGAGAGAGGAAGAGAGAGAGAGAGAAACATCGCCGTGAGAGGGACACATCGAGTGGCTGCCTCCCGCACGACCAACCAGGGCTGGGGACAAACTGCAACCGAGGTATGTGCCCTTAGCGGGAACCAAACCCGGGTCTCTCTGGACCGCAGGCCAACGCTAAAACCACTGAGCCAAACCAGCCAGGGCTCAGTGATTCCTTTTTAAAACAACAGAATCCATATATAATAAGTACATAACTAGGTAGTCTTCCTATTCCTATTGAAGAGAATAAAAATAAAATAAGCCCAGCCAGTGTGGCTCAGTGGTTGAGCATCGACCCATGCACCAAGAAGTCGCTGGTTGGATTCCTGGTCAGGGCACATGCCCAAGATGTGGGCCAGATCCCCAGTGGGGGGCATGCAGGAGGCAGCCGATCGATGTTCTCTCGCATCGATGTTTCTAGCTCTCTCTCCCTCTCCTTCTTCTCTCTCTAAAATCAATCAATAAATAAAAATTTTAATAAAATAACATTTAGATTTTCACAAATATGTTTAAATTTCACAAAAATGCTTTTGTTCTTGTTACTTGATGTAATTCTAATAAGAACCCTGCCAAGAAGTTGTCATTATCCGTTTTTCACAGTTGGAGAAATTGAGACTTATAGGTTTAAGTGCCTTGTCCACTTATCTAAGGACAAAAGACAGAACAATGATTCAAAGTTTTCAATTCATGCTACTTAAGGGTTGAAAGAATATTTGTGTTTTTTATGCATTCTTTGAGAACAGCACACAATATTTTATTTTTTATGCAGCTTTTTAAAATTAGGTTTTTAATCACAGAGGCTAATTTCAATGTCTGTCGGAATCAGAGTTGCCCTCTGGTATGATTTCTATAGTTTTGTTTTGTAAATTAATTCTAGTAATTTCTCGTGCTTAACAATTTTAGTATTTTAAAAAGAAGTGAAGACGTTAGACTGGGGAAGGCAAGAGGGGGGTAGGAGCAGAAAGGCAGGGGTCCTTAGGGAAAGAGGGGGACATCTGTAATACTTTCAACAATAGTAAAATAATAATAAATTTAAAAAGCGAAGATAATCCACACCAATCTGATCCTTTTAACATTTGTTTCAGGTCCCGAAGAGGTAGAAATCAAGTGTCCCTTGAATCACGTGGCTTGCCTTGGGGCCAACAGATGTGTTCATTTGTCCCAGCTGTGCGACGGCATCTGGGACTGCTCAGACGGGTACGACGAAGGAGTCCACTGCCGGGGTGAGTCCCTCCGCAGAACAATGCAACCAAAATATTAAGTGTTTCACAGTTTTAATGAAAGTTCAAAGGAAACCTATAACCTGCTTCTTCTTTCAACCATAACAATATCAGTTATTGAGAAAACATATATTTTATACTCAATATGCATTTCAAAGCTTCAACTCTTGTGCTTTACTAGGGGAAAAATGCCTTAGAAAAAGAAACGCACTTGGACTTTGAAGTTGGGCTCTTAAATGATTATGTATTTCATAGAAAATAATACTTTTGAGCAAAGAAGAAATGAGAAGTCTCTGTCACAGTTGATTGATACTATACGGTGGTATATGCTTGTGTCTCTGAACCTTTGCTTAAACAAAAAGTATTTGAAGTAAACCCTCAGCAACAAATATTTTACTAGGATGTATTCCTGGGATAATTTTCCCGAATGTTATTTCTATGAAGTTATACTAACTTTCTTGTAATTAAAAATAAATAAATTAATTAATATCTAAATTCTACAGTGGTCAAGGATTTGCCTATATATTAATGATGGGAGGATCATTATGCAAATCATACAAATCTCAGGGGTAATGAAAAGTTAATTGCAAATGACACATTCTAGTAACATTGGTTAGAGAGTGGGAATGAAATGTGAAACAAAGAAATGAAAAAAGTCGAGGATTAAAAATCTGGAAACAAAATCAAGGTATTAATCAAGCAAATCAGGTCGCCAGAGGGAGCTAGGCAAGAAACAACGGAACCACAAGGCTCAGGTTTGAGCTGTGTAACACAAAGGATATTTATCGAAGCTGATGTCTGACAAACCTGTCCTTCATGGTGAGGATAGTCAGGCAATAAGGAATAGAAGGAACTGTAGAAACTCGAGATGCATGTCTGGTCTGCGGACAGATTCATACAGACTAATTGCTGCATGTGGAACAAGGTCCTAGGTCACCAAAAGTTCCAATTTTTCAGCAGGAGCTCAGTATCTGTATATGTTTAAAATGTTCAACATCAGCTACTGCTTTTTAAAATATTATACAGTCCACAATGTACAGGCCAAACCAGAGGCCTGACAGGACTTGCTGGCTGCCAATCTCCCAACTCTGGGCTGAAGAAAACTGAATTCAGGATCAGGGAGGGAGAGATACATCATAAAAAGAGTAAATCTTAGAGACGTAATGAAGTGGTGAGGATGTTTAGAGACCACGGATCAACTGGGTCCCTAGGTCTTTCCCCTCTTTCTAAAGGGTCATCCAGTTACTCTGTTCCGTGGGAAGATTCCAACTCAGAAGTTAAAGGTCTTTCCTCTTTGACCAAGTTTCCTTTCTTAGCCTTGGACTCTGACATGGACACATAAGGAGTCAGCAGATACTTAGATTCAGTTATGAACACAAATGTAATAATAATTAATAAGATATTTTATTTTAAAGGCTTTGTAACATGCATTTTCTTATAATTGTATATTAATAAGAATGATATTAACAAAAAGTAAAGCCCTGAATTACAAAGTAATACAAGTAAAAGAGTCTAGTTTTATTTTCAGAAATTAATTATATTTTCTAGAACCTAATTCTAGCCACGTCAGTTATAATTCTGGCTTCATATTCATTAAAAAACATTTCAGATAAACATGTGTGACTACACTTCTAAAAGAGCGAAATCATCATGAGGAGATAGAGGCAGATTAGGCAGTGAGGGACCTTGGGAAGGGAAGGCTGAGACACGGGGAAGTTTGAGATAACCTGGAGCTCAGCACACAGGCAGGCGACCCAGTACACAGCCCATCTGGAGGTGTATTCAGACTCTACAGATCTCAAAATAAAACTAAAATCAACATGGGAGATTGTGCCTCCCAGGGCAGAAACTCCCAGCCCCCATTTATAGAGATGAAAATTAGAAGATCCTGGAAGGAGCACAGGTCAATTACATAAAAAAAAAAACACACAGAAAGACTGGTTTCAGACAAGAAGTGAACAGGGATTGATTGTGTAGTTCCCTTTCCTGGGTTTGCAAAGGAATTTTATTTACTGTTAAAGAATATAGAGCTGGCGATTCTGACCTATTCCAATTAATATACTTACTGGTTTCTGGGAGCAAGGCAACAGGATTGCTGAATGAGTTCTGCTGTGAAACTATAGAGTGTGTTCTTATTGCAGAAAGCCAGGTCACCTTAAAAAGGATGCTAGGAAACCAAGGTTGGATTTTGGGGAGAAACCAAAAGCAAGCACAGGGTTGCTCCAAGGGCATTTCCCCTCCTCTTCACTAATAGTCTGAGAGAAATGGAAATTATCATAAAAAGGGAAACCACTAAGGCCCCTATAGATGACCTAGGGCTGAACCTAGTCAGGTGCAAAACACAAGCTTTAAAATGTATGAATGTTGCTAAGGCAGAATTCCTTGAAAAGACCAATCAGAGGCTAGCAAAGTATGTATCTCCCCCTAGACAACAGAGCTCCATGGGCCACCCTCTTGGGTCCCCTCCCTGCTGTGGGGAGTCTGTCTATTTTTCAAATAAATTTCCCTTTGTTTACCCTTGGTCAGTAAACTCATTCTTTGATTTTGCGAGACAAGGAATCCAAACACCAATGCTTGGTTTCAGTCACGTGCCAAACACTCCCTTGGAGGTGATTATACAAATTTAAATATCTTAAACATTTTTTAGTGCTGTGGATTATCTGAAAATATATCTGAATTCGCTTATAAAATGTACAGTTGTAAACTAGTAGATCTAATTAGATATCTCTAATAAAGGATATGTTAATGGTAAAACGGAAAATTTGGATTTCTACTTGTATTTACCAAGTAGAGGGTTTTTCACCTAGTTCTAGGGTCTGGTACAACTACATAGAGTGGTAGAATCAGGGTGACTGAAAAGATACAGTCATTTCAGAGTCAGTGGTTTAATAAGATATTTCTGCATTGAGAAAGGCAAATTAGGAATGTTTTTTGCCTTTCTGGCCTGGGAGAGTGCCCCTGACACTTGAACAAAAACAAATCTTTTGGGCAACACCAGATTTATCACATGTATGTGGTTTGTGTTTAAATGAGAGAGGATGACTGATTGTAGCCGAAAGTATATCAGAGGAACTGAGTCCACTTTCCCACCTTCAATTTTCCTTCCAATTTTGGGTCACACCTAATGAAAAAAAGAGTTTTTTTTTAAAGATAGGCTCTAGCCTATCAGGTCTCTAAGGAACTTTCTCATCTAATATAGACATACAATAAAGAAAAGAAATCGATTAACTCAAGCATTGCATTAATCTTTAGAAATGTGTTTCCTTTGCAGAATATTTCTGTCTAAATCACCTCTCTTTCCAAGGCTTCCTTTTTGTTTTGTTCTAAGCACATACTCTAATTTAAGTTATTATACATGAAGCCTAAGATATGATTCAAAGTTTTATATATTTTCTCTAATAAAGCATTCACATTTGGTGGTAAATTTGTATCCCTTATGAAAATTAATAAGGAGAAATGTTTAACATTTTGGAGGTGATATTTGAGTCTTGGGAATGCTTTCTTATCAACTGAATTGTTTTCTGAATGTTTCCTAGAAAAATCAATTTCTCCCTGGTGAGGGTAATAAAAAATATCTATTATTAATGATTTTCTATGACACTGATATTTTAATCTCCATAATTTAGCTCCACTTGAAGAAAAAAAATTGATTTTTGTATAAGGGTATACTTATATATAGGAATGTGCTTATAAAAGTTTTACAATAAGAATGTTCAAAATCACCACATTATATTTTAGAAAATTGTATCTCTTCCTACATTGTATTTTATATTGGTTGTAATATCACTATATCTAAATTTCATGAGCAATGAAAACACATTTTATACAGTACAAGGTTTCTCAACACAGAATATTTTCACAAAAATCCTTATAACCATACAAAGAATGCGGAAAGAACTGAACACATTCAACTTATAGAGACCAGATTGACTGAGATGTGTCAAGACACCATTTTAAATTTTTACATTCGTAAGATAATTCATTATGTTAGCATTGAAAGTGGCTGTGAGCAAGAGAAGCCCTTAGTTAGGTCACATTTGCAGTAGAAAATGGTCACGCAAGGGAATGACGGTCTGTAGTACTGTCTGCTCTTACCCTGTTAAAAGAATATGGGAACTCTTCAGGTCCCTCAAAAGGGATTCTATCTCCTACGTCTCTAGAAAAAATGATAATGTAATCGTATGTGGTTCATTTCCAGCAAACTACCAATCTCCTTATGCATATAAGGGGTAAAGAGTGTGAAGAGTTTACTAAAACTGATTAGGAAATAAAACTCTGACATCTGGAAAGCTCACCACACAAGCACACAGATATGCACTTACTCTTCTTTTATGACTTCTCTATTTTCTATTCTGAACCTATTCCTACATAATTCTAAGTGTGTAATATATTTAATTGGTGTAATTGATCAGGAACCTAAAGAAAAATAAGATTCTCATATCTGTCATCTCATTCCTTGAAATAATGTGCATTAAGAATTTTTTAAATTCCACTTGATTATTTTACTTTACTTGCCAGCTGGGATACAATTTTCCTAGTATGTGAAATTACATTTTTCTCCATCCATCCACAATTGGTTCTAATGTATTTATTTTAGATTCCAATAATTTTAATGTATTTATTCTAACATATGTATTTTAGATATCAACTTGTTGTTTCTTCTTTTATATTACTATTCATAAAACTAAAGTCATACGAGAAAGTGATGAAAAATCCTGGAGGTAATTTACAAATTAGAGCTTTTCTGAAAATGGATCAAGATAAATGACAGCCTTTATTATTTGCAGTGACTCACCACAGGAAAATTAATAATCCTTAAGATTTTTTGTTTAAACCTCATGTGTTTTAAATAATTTAAAAAATTAATCTAGCCCAATTAATTAGATTTAATTAATTGATTTGAGAAAATTGAATACAATTCATGAAAGAGTTAGGAATTAATTCTTAGCTCAAATATTCAGGACTCCTTTTTTTTTTTTTTCCCCCAGAAAGGAAATACTTTATTGTGTGATGGTGTTTGTTAGTCATTACAACAATGATTTTATAACATTAATGTACAGTTTCCAGGAAGGAAGGAGAGAAAGAAGCTGGTAAAGCTGGTGGAGAAGACAAATGTATTTGGACCACTTCATTGCTGTTTTTACTTTCACCCTACTATATCAGTAGATCTTATTCTGTTCCCAATTTAAAAGTTCCCATTGAAAAATATTGCCAATCTCTTTCTAAATTAAAGTGAACTTATCAAGCCAGAGTAGGGAATTTCAGTATGCAGAATCCAAAAACAAAGGTATGGAGGAGAAAGACAGTTGCAGGCAGTGTTATAGAAAGTGCATCTATCAGCAACACAAAGCATAAACACACGGAGGGAACCTTCACATGTGTACTAGAGTCACTAGGAACACTGATAAACCTAGAGCTAAAAACAAACAACTGGAATTAGCCCAGAGGACCTGCATTTGTGTGCTCTGACTTTTTTTTTTTAATTTCGCTCTATTGTTGAAAGTATTACAGATGTGTCTCTTTTTTTTCCCCTATTGACACCTTCCTCCCTGCTCCCACCAACCCCCTTGCCTTCACCATACTGTTGTCTGAATCCATTGGTTATGCATATATGCATATAAGTTCTTTAGTTTATGTCTTCCCGCCCACCTCACCCCTTTGCCTCTGAGGTTTGTCAGTCTGTTGGCTCTAACTACTTTTTATTACTAAAGTTCCTGTAACTTAAGAGTAGATCCTGTTATATTCTTTTCCTTGTGTTGAGTTATGCTAAGGCGATCAGATAGTCTCAAATCGATCTCAACTCTCAGAGATTGGTTTAAGTAATAGAGTTAGTTTAATGAAAGGCTATGATCATTAACACTGTTGATTTCACAAATTAATGCTTCTCTGAAGCAAAGCCACAATTCCTAGAAAGAATAGGTCTTTTACAACTATATCCCCCCTTTGCAAAGCTATTAAAGATATTGTTTATGTTAGCAAATGACACCTATATAAAATTAGGTTAGTGTAGTACTTGAAAACTATACTAAATAGTTTTCTATACTGTGCACACACACACACACATATACATATACATGCGTAAGTATATGTATATGTATAAGTATGTATATTTTTCAATCTTAGATTTATAAACTGCTTAATTAGAAATATGCTGTTGTATAGATATCTGTCTTCTTAACACTGACCCATCAAATGTAAATGCTAAACTAATTCTGCTCGAGAGACTTGGAATTTAGGTTTCAAAGTTTATTTGTATACGTTGACTTCTAGAAATAGCTGTCTAGCTAACTGAATACCTGTGTGTAAGGGATGCAAAGTCTTTTGGCTCTGTATCATAGTTTAGCATTCAAAGGATAATCTCAAACAGTTTATTGTGTATTGGAAGTGAATCTTTTTGTAGTGGATTTACATCTTTGATTAATGTTAATGTTATATAAATTAGTCTTGTTTGGTGCCAAACAAAATTATTTTTAAGAATAACTGGAAATAAGAAAATTTTGTAAATATGAAATAATGATGTATACACATACTAGTAGCTGAAAATGATCAAACATTGAAGGGTCTAATTCAAGAAAAGAGATATTCTTTGTTAAAAGACCATCTCATATTCTCTATCTACCTCTCCTTTTAGCAGTTTCTAACTTACATTACTTCTATATTTTTTAATTTAATCTTTTCTGTGGTGAGAATCCTGGTGCATTACATACCTTCAATTATTGCTGAACTGTATTCTATTTTCAGTTGATTTTGATTTTTAAATAGATACAAGTCAAAAACATAGATCCACAGTTCACACCCCAATAGAATATTTATTCTGTTTGTCTAACATCTGTAGGAGAAGGCTAGCAATTGCTCTGATATAGAGCATCACTCCTTGGTTCAAAAACTCCTGTTGCACCCTGTTCCTCAAACATACCAACCTCCTAGGTAGAGACCTGTGTGAAACCACAAAAAGCTAGAGAACTCAGATTCCCCACCTACAGTAATCTCTCCTTACCAGGAGAGACTTGTTAATAGTTCTACCACTTTTGGAATTGTTAATTTATATCTATATTCATGGGCACTGGGACTCATCATTGATCTGTATCTTTTCTTCATCCCCCTCTTCCTGATACAATCAAAAACAAAGAAGAGGTTGTAAGAAATCATAATAGGTATGAGACCAAACTAATTATTTTTTAATGTGTTAATAGAAACACAGTAAAGTTTTCTCTATATTCAATTCAGTCATTAACTTCAGTAAACTTTTATTGAGCATGGACAGAGTTCCAGACACTTACCTAAGCACTGAGGATGTGGAAAATCCTATTTTCTGCCTTAGTGAATTCCACATGTCATAATGGATGTAGGTAAAAATTGCTAAGGAAGAATAAAATAAAGAGCATATAATTCTGCTTGAGGGAATGCAGAAAAATTGCCCAAGATAGCTTACAGTTAATATCTGTCTTACTGTAAGAGTTGGGTAGGCAAATGATGAAGGAAGAATGTCTCAAAAATAGGGAGCTAAATACACAGAGGCACAAGTGCACGAGAAAACATTGTACGCTCAAGAGAGCTCTGAATTCTTTGGTAACATTGAAGCAAAGAATCTTGATTAGACACTGATGAGTTTGGAGCTAAAAAAATAAAGAAAGAAATAAACTTGGTATTAGACCTAGAGTTGTTACATTACAATAAGGATGCAGTATGACCTACTTAAAATGCATCACAAAAACAAAACAAACAAAAAAAAAACTGTAAGGAGAGAGTGAAAAATGATACTAGAATCTATTTTCAATATAAGGATATTATATGATGTTGGTTTATTATTAAACATATGAAAACTAGAATTGTTGCACGTAGCAGGTAATGTGATTTAGTCTTAGAGGTAAGAACATGTATTCTTATCATCATAAAGCTTTGTGCTAAACAGCCATCTCTTCCTGCACATCGATCAGCTCCCCAAACCAATCATGTTAGGTGTTATCCTCTAATGTATCACTTGGATGTGGTTCATGTAAGTGAATGTCAAAGTAGATGATATGGAGAGCTGTATCAAGTGAATTCCTTGTCAGATGAAACTTAGGAATTTGGAAGGTATATTTACTATTTTAAGCAACCAGAATCCCATCTTTAGCAAGCTACTGAAATGCCACCTTTCTCGATGCCTACGTTTTACCCCCTTGTACCTTAACTTTAAAAAATATATGACTGTTTCAATGTTATTCAAAAGTATGAATTACAACAAACTGTCATTCAGCTCTCTACTCAGCCTCAAATGTTGGTTCATTATTTGGTTTTTGACACAAGCAACTTGATATTTAAAAATATAAGGAATTACAGCAAGTAGCTGAAGTTGACGGAACCCCCAGGAGTCACACAGAAATGTGGTTTGAGAGCAAGGGGTGAACACAGTGACCTTGAGTTTTAATTTTGACTACTGGTTCCTTCCCATGTCAACTCAGAAAAGTGCATAAAACTCTGGTGTTTCAGCATCCTTTCTGACTCATTCTTAAAGCAGCAAGAGGGCTTGTAGAAAATCAACTGAAAAACATTTTCAAATAACTACATGTTCCCTATCAGCTTTATTAAATGATTGAGCAGAAAAAATGTGTTGAGTGAACAGCAGCTGAAAAATTCTATAATAAACTAGTAATAATCTATTAACTTTATCCTCTTGAAAAAACTTAGCACCTTCATCTGATGAGGGATGTGGAAAGAAAAGGGAGAAGTTTATTTTAAGTCTTTAAAATAGATCTGCACTGATAAAAATAGAAAGTTAAAAAAAATAACTCATTGGGATTCAACCTTTATAATGGGATCTAGAAGGAATAAGAAAAGATTTCTCAATAAACTCAATGAAGAAAGTTTGAATTTTGAAGGAAAAAACAACACAATCCCATTCCAATGAACAGTAACCATAAATAGTTGGAAAATGTGAGATTTGTCAAACTCAATCTGGAATTCTGTTAAGTCTTACAGAACTCTATAGAGGGAGATTTCTTGACTTGTTCACACCTTTCAGGCAGTGTTTTCAATTCTGAATATCTAACGTGTTCGAAATTGCAGGAAAGAAAAGCACTACTTCTGCTGCCTTTTCTCTGGCCCTCTGTTGTCACTTGTATGGTAAACCCTATCCCACTGAAGCACATGTGTGTTTATGCCATCATAATTCACTAGCTCAAAGTACTAAACAATCTCAATCTCAGAAAAACAAAAGAGATATGAAACTGGTGACTTCCCAGCTCCCCATAATTAGTCCCATCATAATCAAATCAAACAGTTATTAATTTTTCATTCATGGACAGATAGAGAGAAATATGCATATATATTTTATGTTTCTTCAAACCTTTTTACATATATTTGCTTATTTGAGTTAAGACACGTGACACTCATTACAGACTACTTTTTTTTTAACTTATCATTATTGTTGAATGTATTACAGATGTTCCTCATTTTCCCCACATTGCCCCCCTCCTCCCCCATTCCTGCCCCCCTCCTGCCATTCCCCACACTGTTGTCTGTGTCCATTGGTTATGCATATATACATATAAGTTCTTTGGTTTATTTCTTCCCACCCCCCAACCCCCCTTCCCTTTGAGGTTTGTCAGTCTAACAAGCAATTTGTACTTCTTAATCTCTTCACCTTTTTCACCCATCCCCCCAGCCCCCACCCATCTGGTAACCCACAAAAGTTCTCTATGTCTATGAGAATGTTTCTGTTCTGCTTGTTCATTTTGTTTGTAGATTCAATTGTTTGTAGATATGTATTTATTGCCATTTTGTTTATTCAAATTTTTTTATCTTTTTCTTCAAGAAGACCCTTCAACATTTCATATAAGAATGGTTTGGTGGTGATGAACTCCTTTAGCTTTTCTTTGTCTGGGAAACTCTTTATATGGCCATCGATTCTAAATGACAGCTTTGCAGGATAGAGTAATCTTGGTTGTAGGTTCTTGCTTTTCATCACTCTGAATATTTCTTGCCACTCCCTTCTGGCCTGCAAAGTTTCTTTTGAGAAATCAGCTGACAGTCTTATGGGAACTCCCTTGTAGGTAACTAACTGCTTTTCTCTTGCTGCTTTGAAGATTCTCTCTTTGTCTTGAACCTTTTGCATTTTGATGATGATGTGTCTTGGTGTGGGCCTCTTGGGGTTCCTCTTGTTTGGGACTCTCTGTGCTTCCTGAACTTGTATGTCTGTTTCCTTCACCAAGTTCGGGAAGTTTTCTGCCATTATTATTTCAAATAGGTTTTCGATTTCTTGTTCTCTCTCTTCTCCTTCTGGCACCCCCAAGATGTGAATGTTGGCACGCTTGAAGTTGTCCCAGAGGCTCCTTACACTATCTTCATTTTTTTGGATTCTTTTTCTTTTTGCTATTCTGATTGGGTGTTTTTTGCTTCCTTATATTCCAAATCGATGGTTTGCTTCTTGGCTTTACCTACTCTACTATTGAATCTCTGTAAACTATTCTTTATTTCAGTTAGTGCCTCCTTCATTTCTAACTGTGCATCTATCATTTCTGACTGGTCATTTTTTATGCTCTTGAAGCCCTCACTAAGTTCACTGGTTCTCACTAAGTCCATTGAGTATCCTTATAAGCAGTATTTTGAACTCTTCATCTGTTACGTTGCTTAACTCCATTTCACTGAGTTCTTTTCCTGGAGTTTTGTTCTGTTCTTTCATTTGGGACCTGTTTCTTTGTCTCCTCATTTTGGCTGCCTCCATGTGTTTGTTTCTATGTGTTACTTAGCGAGAAGTATGGGGCTAGCTGAGACCAGATGGTGCTCGTTTGAAAGAATTTAGGAAAAGCTGAAGCAGGCTCCAAGACAGGCCAATCCTATGGTAAAGCAATTGGCAACAGCTTGGGTGGGCCTGGAAGTTGGGTGGGGCGGGGCCTCAGGGAATCACCAGGGCGGGGCCAACAGTGTGAGCCAGGTTGCTGGAGTCCCAGATATGGCGGTGTCTGCCGGCCCAGGGAAGGGCTCACCAAAAGAACAAAAGCCTGTGATAGCACGTCTGTCCAGGAGAAAGCTGCCTCTCCAGCCCTCCCTCCAATGCCAAACAGCTCAGTTCTTCCCAATATGATTCTGGTGCCTTTCAGGCTGCCTCCCGCTTGCTGGAGCCTGGAGGGTGTGAGTCTGAGTAAGTCCGTGCGCGGGCCCTTTAAGAGGAGCTGCCGGGGGCTCCAGCCGCCTCAGCCTCAGTTCCCGCTGGTTTTTCCAGCCAGAAGTGATGGGGACTTCTCTTCCTGGCACTGGAACCCTGAGCTGGGCGCCTGGTGTGGGACGGGGGACCCCTCAGTCCTCAGGGAGGACCTTCCCAGCCGAGGTGTCCTAATTTTTATCTGCCACACGCAGGTGTGGGACCAGCCCGTCGCACCTCCGCCCCTCCTGCCAGTCTCGATGTGGCTGCTTCTTTAATTTCATAGCTGTAGGACTTCCATCCAGCTTGATTTCAGGTGGTTTTGAATGATGGTTGTTCTGTAGTTTAGTTGTAACTTTGATGTGGTTGTGGGAGGAAGTGATACCGCGTTTACCTACGCCGCCATCTTGACCGGAAGTCCATTGCAGACTACTTTTTGAGGGACATTATACCCCCCAGTATGTTTACATTAGCTGAGAATTTGCATCCGAAGTCCACATTAGGTTGGAGATTAAGAGAAAATATAAGATCAAATAGTTGACCTCTCTCTGGCACAGGGACAGTAGAATCATTCCTGATAACCTTAGGTTGTGGGAACCCCAAGATGCCTACCAAAGTGAGATCACTCTGCTCACAGAGCTTTCTCTGAACAAGTCAGTGACCCCCTGAGCCAAGGTTTGAATGTCAGATACAAGAAGAATGGGAAGGGCAAGCCCCAAAGAGCACTTCTCAGTTCCTTTAGCTGAAATGTGCACTGTGTTCTCATTCAGACTACAGGTACAAAACCAAGAATGCCAAGAAAAAAATCTATGCAGTTCAATTAACGGCTCAGAGAACTATCCAATATTTTCAGAGTAGAAACACTAAGAACCTGAATTGTGTAACTGTTATTTAGGTCAATTAGATATTACTAAAGAGGTCTCAAAGAAGTGACCTTAGGAAACATGTTACAGCTTAGGAAAAAGAGAGAACAGAGACCCAGCCAGTGTGGCTCAGTGGTTGAACATTGACCCATGCACCAAGAGGTCGCCAGTTCGATTCCTGGTCAGGGCACATGCCCAGGTTGTGGGCCAAATCCCCAGTGGGGGGCATGCAGGAGGTGGCCAATCGATGTTCTCTCTCATCAGTGTTTCTATCTCTCTCTCCCTCTCCCTTCCTGTCTCTGTAAAATCAATAAAGGAAAAAAAAATGTCTATCCTTTTAAAAAAATAGTTTTAGGCCTTTCGTCTGTATTTTGATTTATGTGTTCCTGTTTTCAAAACCAGTGTAAGATGATGTTTCTACTAGTCATGTTCTTACTTTGAGTGCAACACCCTATTCTCAGACCACTGACTTCCAACTCCTTTTCGCAAGTCAGGTTTGTATCCCACTCATTTAAATTAATTACTCAAAACAAAATGTGCAGAACTGAGAGACATATGTTTGGGTCAAAGCCTAGTAATCTCGCCTAACACAGTGCAACTTCTCTTTTGAGGTGAACTTGTCAATGCAAACGTGCCTTGGTTTTGTGCATCCTTTTTCTTCCTAGGCATACATCTTATCCTAGATTAGAAACATTTAAAATTCTTCACATTTAACTTCTACCTCGGTCACTTCACTACAAGGACTCAATCAACTAGGCGGGAGGCAAACACACAGGAAACAGAGTGACACAGTGCAACAGGGCGTGGGACTCTCGTGGAGTGACTCACGGGGTGAAGTGTACCACACTGTATGCAGAGATTATTGGCCTCAAACAATGTGCTCTTTGTCAGGAAGATTCACTCTTGTGTTTTGCCTAAAGTGATTTGCTCCTTTCAGTTATGTTTCTTCTCGTTAACCAGGAGTACCTGCAGTATGCAAAAGGAACGCAAAGGTCTCCTCAATGACTATATCTACAAATAGAGAAGCAGCAACAACTTTCTCTCCGTATGAAACTGAATTGTAGAATAATAGGGCCAGAAGGGACTTTCAGAGGTTATGAAGTCCATCCATCTGCCTTTAGGCTGGACTGAACCCAAATTTGCCTAGACAGATTGCTATCTAACCAATTTGGAAGGCCTCCAGGGAGAGAGATTCTAACAACCATGTTCAGTAAGGCAGTCAGTGCTGAGCAATTTGCATTCTGAGCGAATGCTTGCATATTGTACAAAATTCTCCATGCCCTGTCAGTTTTTAGTTGTTTTCCTCCAATGGATTCTGTTTTCCTGTAGCTTAATCATGTTTTTCGTCCACTTCTCCAGGTAGCTTTAATTTTTCAAATCTCAAACGTTATAAACCACCCCTCCCAACGAAGATGCAGGTCAATGGGGGGACTAGCATCCACTGTAATCAACTGCCCCAGCTCCGGACTCCTGTGACTTCTCTGCATATTTTCTTACACCTTAGCATTGCCATGTGCACTCATGCTGTATCAGTTAGGAATTATCTTTTGGCTGTGAATAACAGACCTTTAAAAGACTTTAAAAAATAAAAGTTTCTTTTTCTCTCGTGTAAAAAAAAAAAAGTCCGGAGATAGAGAGATGTTCCAAGGTAGGTAAGGTGATTTCATGATGATTTATAGACGCCTCTGTTTCTGTTTGGCCACCTGTCAGTTGCTTTGCATCCTCTAGGTAAGCTAGTGGTCACAGATGGCCACTGTGTTTTCAAATAGCACATTCCCATTCTAGGAGACAGGAAAAGAAAAAAGTATCCCTATGAAGCAAGTCAACCTCTTTCCTAAGGAACTTTCCAGAAGCCAAATTCCAAATTTATATCATCATGCTATTGGCCAGAATTTTAACACTCAGTCATACTCATTTGCATGAAAGGCTGGGAGATGTAGTTTTTTAAGTGTACAAACACTGTTCCAATAAAATAAGACTTGGACAAGGGGATAATGGATATTTGGCAGGAACTAGAAGTTTATTCTATATGTGCTTCAGTAGAGCAATTAAACGGTTGATTGTGCACCAGATAGGTGTTACAGTTGTACTGTGTTTGATAAATGTTACAAAAGGTTTCTGAAGGATAGAGAAAGCTGGTCATTAACTAGTTCTATGGCTTTGAAAACCAGTAAAATGAGATGTTTGGACAATAAACTAAGCTTCATTCCAGATATAAAGCTATATAAATTTTTTTTAAAAGATTCAGTACACCTGGGAAGTATAAGAGAAAGGTCAAGTCGTGCTGTAGCAAACCGTTACCAAATGTCCGGACTGAATGTCCACAGAGGAGAGATCCTGGGGAGCCAGGAAGGGTTGGCTGCTGCCTTAGAAAAAAACAGATAAATGTGGTTTATAGGAGAAGGATTTGCTCTTTCCCTCTCTCTCTCTTTCTCCTATTCTGTCTTATTTCTTTTTTCACCTTTTTACTTCATTTTTTCTTTCTTCCTCTACTGCTTTCCTGACTCCCTGCCCCATATATCATACTTTTTCAGTCTGTATTTTCCATTTTTATTCCTTCAAATTTAGGCTTAAACTTGAGGCTTTTTAATAACTATATGAATTTCAAAATCTTTGCTATCATTTTACATCTCTGCTCAACCAACCATATTTTAATCACTAATTTTTATTGTGTGGTTTGTCATCATGTATACATTTTTCTTGTTTAATTTAATATGTTGAGAAAGCTAAATAATAGTATATACTTTGTTATCTTATTCTGTCTCTGATGGTAAATTTCCTATTGTTTTGCTTTCCTGAGTTTACCAACAATCTCCAATCAATCAAATATATACCAAACATTTTCTTTTATTGCTGTTGACTTTTATTTGGAAGGATCCTTTAATTAGTTTTCCTTTGAATTCCAAATTTTATCAGGATTAATTCTGCTACTTTTTATACTTGCAAATAAATTTACATCTGTGAAATACCATTTAAGAAAGACATTTTTACCACATGGTTCTAGAGAATAAGTAGCCATTTTATAGGCACTTATAAAATGTTTATAGAGAATAAACAAAATATTGATTAGTTTTAAATGCATATTATATATTTAAAGTATATTTAATAAAATATGGAGAGAGAGGGTGAAAGAGAGGAAGAGAGAGTCGGAGAGAGAATACACAGTATAGTATGACTTGATACCCATTACAATTAGTTCTAAAATTAAAATTCTCGATGTCTAAGTAAGAGAAGAGTAAGATGAAGAAATCTACGTGCTGTGCTAAGAGGAATGAAAGTCAGAGAATAATATTGGTTTTTCTTCTCATTTTAAAGGGGTACATCCACATCAGTGTGGTGATGTGCTTCTCTTTGAATGGGCAGATTAGGGGGCGAGGAACCTTTTGGGATGAAACTCAGGGTCTTTTCCGCCTACCCACGACGTGTTAGGAAGATCTGTGTGCGTTAAGCAGCCAGCACAGTGTGACTTTTCTGGTATTAACAATTCATGTCTTTTAGGAGCCTGGAGTTGAGATAAATGTTATCAAATTATAGTCAGCAATCTCTGCCAAACTAGAATTACTGTATTTCTATTTTATACATTGCACTGGATTTCACAGCCCCTAAAGACAACTTGAAGCACACATATTAAAACACAGATTTTTAAATTATTATTATATAATTATTTTTTTGCTGAAATAGAAATAATTACTATGGAAGAATGCCATAGAAGTCTTACTTTAATAGAATCTAGATACAGAGGTATTCTTTATTATTGTCAAATACTATTTTTGTTTGTTCCTGGGCTAAAGTATTCATGCTAAGGCTTTTTTCTATTTGATTGTTGGATGGATTTTTCTTCCTAAGTTTAGTTCAGCATGTATATTTCCCTTTCTCTTCAATAGTTTTTTTCTGTCTTCGGGTGTCATTATTTTATTTTGGACATGAGTAACATTTCCCAAAGCAAATATAAATATTTCCAATATATTAAATTACAGTATTTTTGTTTGTTATTCAAGTACATATTGGATATATAATCACTCTTTTGAAGAGGCAGTTAGCCCTTAATTCAGTGTCTTGGGGGTGGTATAACTTTTTTGATATTTTGTTTTAATTTATTACATGTAACCAATGTACTATGTGTCTGAAAAGAACCAATACTGATATAAGCAAGAAATGCCCAAGGGTTTTCGGTTTATGTTTACGTTTATGACTTTAGAATATTAAAGTGCCATCTAATTCTTTTTATGAAGTCAAGGAAAGGTATTTACTCACTATTTACTCAATTTTGTTTGGTATTCAGCTCTATTCCCATCTAAATAAGTTCACAATTAGAAAATTATGTCGGAAGGGTTTCCTGGCTCTTTAACAAGAAATTACAACATATGCTTCTGTCATAGATGCAAATTGCTGTGGATATTTAGGATCATATTTCATGCTGTAATCACTATTTTAAATCATATTAGTTGTTTGTTCACTTTTCAATTGGACAAATGATTTGCTTTTGTTGGCTTTAAACAACTGGTTACTACTGATATACTGTAGTAACAAATAAGGCATGAAACAAAACTGAAACATTCTTTTTTTGATATGTTAGGGACTACTTTACTTGAGGAATATAAGGGAAGGATGGAGTACTTTGCTCTGCTCTTACTGTAAAATATATGTGAATTAAGATTAAGTATGAAGTTGTAATTGAACTAATATGTTTAAAGATCAAATACAGTGCGACCAGTGTGGCGCAGTGGTTAAGCGTCGACCCATGCACCAAGAGGTCGCTGGTTTGATTCCCAGTCAGGGCACATGCCCAGGTTGAGGACCAAATCTCCAGTGGGGGGCATGCAGGAGGCAGCCAATCCATGTTCTCTCTCATCGATGTTTCTGTCTCTCTCTCCCTCTCCCTTCTTCTCTCTCTACAATCAATAAAGGAAAAAAAAATTTTTTTTGAAGATCAAATGCATGTTTGGCTTTAGGTACCGATAGAATTAAATTATAATTACTTTAAAATACCTTCGTGGAGGTCTAATTTAGGAATATAGAGCAGACGAGGTACCATTAGTGCAATCACAATAAATAGAATAGACAAGGAACTAAAATGAAAGATGTACAGATGGATGATCTAGCAGATAAAAGACAAAACATGGCGTGTTTAAGAGAAGGCTTTGTCGGGAGGTTTCAGTGAGGTTAACAGCCAAATGGCAGGAAAATGGTATAAAATGAACATTACATTTTTTAGTATGCATGCAGTAGATTAAGCTGGAATAAGTAAAGAAAAAAATAGTTTTGTAGAGGGCAATTTCCAAAGTTGACTCAGTGTCAACTATTTTGTATGATGACGAAGAATTATTCACTTTAATATTTTTGTCACCTTTGTAATTAGATGATGAAAACCATGTCTAAGTTGAAATGAGCTATATCAGGTATGGGAAAGGTAGGATCGTGCTTTCCAAAAGCAGGGCTGAGGGGTGGAGGGACATGGAAGAAATACATTATTTGAAAATACTTATTTGATTTAAAAGCATGCTCAGCAACTGTTGCGTGGGTCAGTTATCATTGAAAGTAGCTTTCTTCTTGGTTGTTAGAGTTTCAGAGACTTGTTTTCTTCAGAGTTGCATATTTATGCTAGTTTCTTATTCTTATTTTTAGACCCAGTAATCAAGAATGTGGTCGTTTCATTCATTCTTTTATTTACCTAGTGAATAAATATTTGCTGAAAATCCAATACAGACCAGTCACTATGCTGGGCTCTGGGGCTATGAAGATGACCCTTAGCCTTAAGGGGTTCCCATCTTTGTGTGTGTATACAACTCTTTAGCAGGTAATTGTAAACTAATGTAGTTAGAGCACTGATAGGAATGTATTATTGCCTTTATAGAAGCCACAATTGGACCGGAAGCTCAGATTCCCTAGAGCAGTGATTTTCAACCCTTTTCATCTCATGGCACACGTAAACTAGTTACTAAAATTCTGCGGCACACCAAAAAATATATATCATATTTTTTTCCCATCTGACAGAAAAATAGGTATGATTTTGATTCATTCACACTGGATGGCTATTGTGTTGACTGTTGTCATTTATTTATTTGAAACTCTAAAGGAAAAGAGGTCAGGCCCTTGACTAAATAGTCAAGTATTTCATGTTTTAAAAATTTTTGCGACACACCAGTTGAAAATCACTGCCCTAGAGGAATATTGCAGTGGATCAATTATAAGTATATACATCACTGAGAGGGGACCTGGTTAGAATGAACTAAATTTACTTTGAATCCTATTATTTGTGTTTTTTTATTTGTTTGTTTGTTTATCTTTACGTATGAAATAATCAAGAAGTCCGTTGAAAAGTTTTCCAAGTGTACTTTTAAGTCTCTTTCATTTGTAATTGTCCATAATACTTTCAAATGCCATTAAAAAAAAAAGATTTATTGGCTCAGATAACTTCATTTTGGGCCTCACTCAATGGACCTATCAACTTCACAATTAAATCCTCACTACTCCAAGTCCAAGGGATATAGAACTACCTTTGCCAATATTTCCAATCAATGTCTTGGGCATAAACTTTAGTAGTTCCTCCCCTGTGCCTTCATAACAGTCACTAGGAATTAATTGAAGTGCCACGGCTCTCTACCCCTCACCTTTCTGTCTTGAGTCCACTAGTACTTATTCTGATGTCTTTCCACATTTGTGGCCATCACCACGTAACTATAATCATAAAATAAGGCTCTCATTTTGTCTTCCTTTCTCAGTCTTCCTATGTGCCCTCTGAAACTCACAATTCACTATCTGCAGAACACCCTACATACTCAATTTCTCAAAGATTCCATCAGCTTCTTGATAAAGAATACCTGGCCTTCCTGACTCCCTTGCAGACCTCTCGAATTAAAACTGTTTTACCCCAACAATACTCCTACTACTGCACCCAAAGTTGGAGTAATCTGCTCCCTCCTCCTTATAGCTGCATGCAGACCATTTCCCTTCCTCCCTAAAAATGTCCAGCTTTCTAGCTCAGGCCATTAGATTAGTTTATTCACTACTCTTCATTGCTGTTAGTATCTACTAACACCCAGGTCATTCCCTCTTCTCTCAATGATTGTAGCTCTGTCTTTCCAATACTACTTCTGTCTTAATTCTTGACAAATTTAATATACTTTGAGATATTGTTTATACTATCTTGACCTCTCAATTTCTTCACCTAACATCAATTAGTCACACCAATTGCCATTCTCTGGAATCTATACTTTGCCATTGGTAATCATTGCAAGCTGTCTGTCATCTCAGTTTTATGCAGCCCTCTCTTTGACCACAGCACCTATCTTTCTAAATTACTACCTATAGTAACTCTTATTACCTCTAGTACTTCTACCCCACAAATCCATTAAAGCATTATATTCATTTACACTCTCAACTTTCCACAGGTTTAGACACCCTTGATGTATTCATTTCCTCCTAATTCTTCTATTTCATGATCTATCATTTATTCATCCCATTGCTTAGTAACTCAGCTCCCTAGCTATTCTCTTGTTCCCTCCCAACTGGCAGAGCTATAGACAGCCCTGGTTAAATCCAGCTCTGACCCCTGCCTGTGCCACTGGACCTGCCTGGAAAAAAACAAATAGCCATGCTTGACCGGTTTCACTTTCAATTCGTGGCCATAAACCTCAGTCGCAGCCTTAATGTTATCAGTCAATCATATATTTTCAGTTCATTTACTGTCCTTGAAGTCAAACTTGTATCTTGTTATTTTTTTCAAAATCACAAGTTCCTACCCATTCTCACTCTCAGTTAATAATTTTACTTCCCACGGGGCTGAGAAAACTGAAAAAAATCTCAGAAAATATTTACACTGACTATCTGCACTTACCTACTCTTCCTTCTGACCTGTTGCTGTAAATGAGCTATCCATAGTTTCATCTGAAGCCAGTACTAGGTCTCATGTGTTCTGGACTAGTCAAATACATTGCTTCAGCGCCCACCCCACCCCACCCCCACATAATCCATTTCTCACTTTGAATGGATCACTTTTTATAAACACACAATCTAATATTATATTTTCCATCTTAAACTTTTTTTTTCTTGACTCCACTTCTCCTGCCATCTATTGTGCTATTTCTTCACTTCTCCTCTGTTCATTGTCTCAGTTTCTCCTACTCTCATTTTCTATTAACATACTACAATTAAGTCTTCATGTTCACCACTTCACTGCAGCTGCTCTCATCAAGGTCACCAATAACCTCATTAATGGCATAGCCATTGGTCAACTTAAACCACTTTCTCTTAATGTCTGTAGTATTTCTGACATAGCTGCCTACTTCCTCCCCCTTACTGCACATTCTTCACCTGCATTTTGGGCACCACCACACTCTGTTTATGAGTTGCTCCTTTTCTATCTCCTCTGTATCTATTCCCTTTTTAAAAAAATTTTTTTTTTCTATATTGATTTGAGAGAGAGAGAGGAAGGGAGAGGGAGAGAGAGATAGAAACACCAATGAGAGAGAACATCGATTGGCCATCTCCTGCATGCCCCCCCCCAATGGGGATTTGGCCCACAACCTGGGCATGTACCCTGACCAAGAATCGAACCGGTGACCTCCTGGTGCATGGATTGATGCTCAACCACTGAGCCACACCGGCTAGGCTGTATCTATTCCTTAAGCAGCCTAAGTTATTGGCCTCTTCTTTACTTAATTTACACCCTTAGTGATCTCATTTAATCTCGCAGTTTTTAATACCATCTATGCGTCAATGACTCCAAACTTTTCCAGTCCAGACTACCCTCTAACTCCAGATGTGCACATCCAACTGCCTTCTCAACATGTGCACTTGGATGTCTCAAGCTCACGTGCCCAAGATCTTCTCCCCTCCTCAGAACTATTACACCTATAGCTCTTTTCCATCTCAATCGGTGACAAATCTTTTCGTTTCTCACCAAAAATATTGGAGAGATCTCTGACATCTTTTTTTTTAATTCCCCATATGGAATCCACCAAAATATATTATTAGCTGTACCTTTTAATATGTCCAAACTCGATCACTTTTTACCAGTTCTGCTGGTGTCTAGCAATTATCCTATACCTGGATGACTGCAATAGCCACATAATTTGTTTTCCTTATTACAATATTGCCATACCGTATTCTATTCTCAACAAAGTCACTAGATGTGTGTTTTTTTTAATTGTATAAGAGTATATCAGTACATGTTACTATTTTCCTCAAAACCAAATCTATTTCCTCATTATATACAAAATAAATGACATATAAAACCCTATATAATCTGGTCCTTTATTATTATTTTTGGGGGGTCTGGTCTCATCTCTAGTTAGTCCTCTCAACCCCACAATTACTGTTCCTTCAAGTATATCAGCTTTCTTACTATTTCTAACATATATCAGAGATGCTCTGTCTTTGATCCTTTGCATGGGTCACTCCATAAAAGAGAGGGAAATGTTTTGTTATTATCATTTGATTGTTTTAGAATGCTTGTAACCAGATTGAGCAAAAGACTAGAATAGTGAAAAATTGGAATGGGTGATTAGAATAGTGAAAAATTGATTACCTTGGGTGATAATTAGATTGGCCATTTTTGAAAAGAAGCAAATATTTAACCCTTTGAGGAAAATGAAATATGATGTCCATTACTTACAAAAAGAACATGAAAAAACACCATAAAGAGTTTTAGTAACTAGCTTAGATTTAAGAGGAATTAGGTTTCTGAATACTTGAATGAATTTCTCTTAGAGTTTTATTCTGCTTTACAATTCTAAGACCAATAGGTGACACCATAGCCTTTCAGAATTTTTATCTTTATGATTACACAAAACTTCTTGATCTCCCTTGTCTTCTCTCCATCCATAGCATCCTGTTTCCTGACACTCAAGTAGAGTAGGAAAGTGAAGACCATTGCCCTTGCCCTTGCTTCCTCCTAAGATTCCAAATACATGGCGCTCAGCTTTAGGTTTAGGCTAAGAACATCTGCCTGTATAAACATTTCAACCCAAGACATTTATTAACTATCTGGAACTGAGTGATAGCAGGATCCATGAGGAGACATAGCTACAGCATACACAAGCCTTGTGCCCAAAGCTTCCAATTTATTTGGAAGATGGGCCAAGGTATCCCTTTGCAAGGTTATTTGCAATAGGATATATGTACTTTTTATGTTGTGTTTTTGCAGCCAAAGTTAAAGACACTTGCATATTCTGTTCAACATACACTACTGCCTGAGAGAATTGATTAGTGGTAGGTTCCCTGGGAGCTCTTTCAGCTACATAGGTGTTGAGTAGATGGTGCTGTCCAGCTCAAAGTCAAACTTTAGCTCAGCTTTATTACCAGGAATTAACATTCTAAGTCAGGGTGCTCTTGGACGGCCTTTTCATCTGTGTTAGGACCCTGGACAGCGGTTGTTCACTGACAACTAACCATCGCTCCAAGGCCAATTCCCTCCTACAGATTGCTGTGCAAAAGAGTAGAATAAACCACCTTTCAGTCTGAGAAGTTTAATCACTTATATCCACTTATACATTAACCTGTGTATGACACACTGAGGAGAGAGTATGAGGAGGGATACAACTGTTTTCTGGGTTCAATAAAAAGTTGTTCTTTTTATATATTGTAATTTTTTTTATTTTTTTAGAGAGAGACGGGAAGGGAGAGAGAGATAGAAACATCGGTGTGAGAGAGAAACATTGATCAGCTGCCTCCCGCATGCCCCTTACTAGAGATTGAGCCCGAAACCCAGGCATGTGCTCTGACCGGGAATCGAACCAGAACCTGTCAGTCCATGGGACGATGCTCAATCCACTGAGACACACTGGCTGGGCAAAGCTGTTCTTTTTGATAAGTGATTAGCTTATTGTGTCTGAAATGCTAAGGCAACTGGTCTGTAAGTAAGTGTGTCATAGAAGAATTATTAACTGAAAATTGATTTTCATTACAGTTTAGTTTTTCTAAAAGTGACTTAGGGACACAAAATGCAATTAGATTTTCTCCTTTTATAATTGGGGAAAACAACACTAAGTTAACCTTGAAAAATCACATTTGCTTGGATAGGCACTACATATACTGACTGTAGCAGAATAATTACTATGTTTTATTTTTTTACTAACTTAAATTAGTCCCTCCACCTCCTGCCCTGGGGAGAATGACACTAGGCTCAATGTCTTTCCAAAATACAGACAATGAATTGGAAAAAGCAATAGCCTCAAGGCTCATTAACCTTCATTTTCAACAATATTTTAGTGTCCAAGTGATGATGGCCAAACCAATTGTCACCCCTTTTTGTCAACCTTTTCCCTAATCTATATTGAGAATTTTGATGTTGGTTCAAGAGTAAGGGAGGTAGAAACCCTTCAAAACACCAAGTGTCTTGGACAGTCTCTTACATTTATTTGTTCTTATTTATTTTTATAGAAACCTGGGCTAAATGTGGGAACTAATATTGAGTCTTGTCTTTGTTATAAGATATTTACCCTCCAGGAAATGCCCCCTCACTCATTTCTTTCATTTCCAATTTTCTAGGAGGGAGAAAAAAAAAGCTTACACATAGTATTTTTGTTTTTTATTCAGATTGGATGCTTATCTGTCTATTCTAGAGCATTTTCATTGCTGATGAACTACTATATTCTTTCCTGAATTACCTTGCACCCTATGGCCATCTGCAGATTATCTCTCTTTTTTCCCCCACCACAACTCCCAAAATCTTGTTCTCTGACCTTCCATCTTCTGCCTTGCTCTTCTTACTTACTATCTTTCTGATTCATTCTGTCTACTTTTCCTATCACCTCTGACTCCTCTGTCTACTTTTCTTTCTCTCTTGAGATCTAGGTGTGTATTTCTGAGTATCTCCTAGAAACTTCACACGAACTCTGCACAGGCCTATCAAACTCATATACCAGACTAAGCTCTCATCATGTTGTACTCTAATCTACTATTCCTTCCATCTACCTTCTTTAACTCTGTCATGATCTGTATAGAGACCAAAAACCTCCTAAAACTATATGAGTATACTTCCTTTTCCTCACCTTACCCAAAACACTCACTGATTGCTCATGATAACATTTCAATAAGGGTAAAGTTACAATCATTCAAATTTTATTTTTTTTAGTTTTGTCTATCATGTTCCCATTCCTTGAAACACCTTTGCTAAGATCTTGTTCCTGTTCTTTGGAAGCTCAGTCTAGGCCTCATACCTGTAGGTAGATTTTCTGGAACTGAACTGCCCTTCTCACATCTGTCTAGCATTACATTCACTTATTACTTCATTTATTCAACAAGTATTTATTGAGCATCTATAATGTATTTGGCCATGTGTTAGGTGTTGAAGATTCAAAAATACAATGATGTTGCTCTAATCTCAAATGCTCATAGGCAAGGAGAAAACAGACCTGTCAACAAACAATTGCAAAGCAATATGAACAATATTACAAGGTAAAAGGTCTGAGCCAGTGGGAGATCACATCCACAATGCAAGGCCAATGTAGAGCAAAACAATTTTATTGCATGTGCCTGGGGGCAGGTGGGCTGAGGCCCTAAAAAGGAGTCAGCCTCACACAACAGTTGGGATGTATGTTACATACTCTGCTTCTAGCTTCTGGCAGTTCCTGCTGACATACTCTGAATGGCCCGTTGTCCACTTTGCAGTTGGACTGATCTGGTATCTCGTTCTGCATCTGCTGGGTGATTCATTGTCTTGCAGATAATCTGGATAATCCATACTCAACAGAAGGCTAAGCAAAGATCATGCAAGCAAAACATTTTTCACAGTTTCTGCATTTTTCATAGTTTCTGCCTTTTGTAAGCTTTTGCCTTTACCCTGTAAAACATTATTAACCCTTTCACAAGTTTGTATTTCAAATAGTATGATGTGATATGAAGATCATAGGTATATCAATCAGAATCCATACAGGATGACAGACATCACTCTGTGTTTAAACAGAGGGAACTTAAGGCAGGAAATCTTTACATAATTGGTGGAAGAACTAAGTCAATAGTATGTAGTGAGATAACCTAGAGATTAGCACTAACAGAAAGCCCCTATCACCTCCAGGATGGAGAGAAAAGGAAGATTCTGTAGTATTGGTCCCAGTGTGTCCCAGGACAGCCATAGCCATAGAGGAGATGCAGCTGATGCTAGGGATGCAAATAAGGGAGAGAGGGAGAGGGAAACCCCATCTCTTCTCCCATTCTTGTTGCTGCTGCCAACCTCATTCTGAAGCCAGTAGACAAAGGAGTTATGGAAATGCAGCTTTGAGCCTTAATTTTCTCATTTATTACTTGGACATTAAGCCCTACCTTGATGAGCTAATGTGATAATTAGTTGATAATGTATATAAAACAGCTTGATAGTGCACTGGAAAAGATGGATTCTCTGAATGAATGATACTATCTTTATCAATTTGCTTATCTTCAAATTTAATTGGCAACAAGAGAACTAAAATTGGGTATTAGTTTGCCTCATTGCCTTTGTACCTCTCACACTCAGCAGAGTATCTAGAAGATAATTTTTATTCAAAATTATTATTAATTTATTGTTTCATATATTCAACATCATTTGTGGCTGTATGTACTAAGTTAGATGCTAAGAATACACAATGCATTCTTGCTCCATGATTCAGTGGATCTATTTTGATGAAGGATCCCTTGCTTCCACTCTTGTCCCCATCCCCAACTTTTTAGCAGTTCTGCGGGTTGCGTTCAAAAACAAAAAACTGAATGTCACTATAAGTGTAAATACTTGCAGTGTCCGTGATTCCTGCCCTGGCCCAAGTTTTCCTGGCTGGGACACTTCAGGCTGAACTCTGAGAAGATGCTGACTGCTGAATAAGCAGCAAAGAGAAGAGCTCTGTGCCCACTGGGCATGATGTACTTCATCTATTAAAACAGGAGATGGAAAAACTTTGGAAATCAGCTCTTAGGGAGATATGTAAATTGAATTTTTCTTTCACTGTTTTTCTAATGGTGCCTTTGAGATATTTATTCAAATAGGTAGACATCAGGTACCTCCCAGAATTGATTAAATGGATCAATCTTTTAAAAGGTTTTTGATCAGACATCAAGTTCCTCCCAGAATTGATTAAATGCATCAATATTTTAAAAGGTTTTAAAATAGCACACAGGCATTTTCTTTCCTAAAATAAGAGGCAGTTTAAGTTCATATTCACACAATTATTGGCAATCGCGATTCTGCAGTGTGAGGTTGAATGATCACTTGTGACCAGAAATTTTCTGTCAGATCCTGAGTGCAATGACAGCTTGAAAAAATATATATATATATACGATGGAAAAGCTTTGGCCAACATTATTGACTATTGTATATAGAGGTGACGTGAGAAGATTTCCACAGCCCTCTTCATCTTGGAAAATTGAATAAATTGGGGCTCCAGGTGAGCATATAAGCTCCTTCCTGGGAGTTACTGGTGAGCTACAGGCCACAGGAATGAGCAGGGACAGCATCTCCTGGTCTGTGTTTCCCGCGTGCTCTTCTGTAGCCTCCAGATGTATGGTAAATGCAAAGCCTACCCCGAAGGCTGAAGCTCCAGGACAAATACCAGGCTTTTTTCACAGGAAGAGGGGGATGGACTGTGTTTCAGTCTGCTGTCTGTTTTGTGCCCTGAGAATGATAGCCTGCCAAGAACTGTCTGTCAGTTGTTTCAATCCCTTGCAGTCCCTAAAAGCAGACCCCCTGGCCACCAAAGCCAGGCATTCGAGGGGCAGTCTCTGTGTGGACTGAGCACACCTACCAGCTTCATTCAGCATGGCTGGAGCAAGTCCAGAGCTCTACCAAACCCTGTGGTTTCAGTAGGGACAGAGGGGAGCCCAGGTCTGTGGCAAGCCCGTCAGCTGCAGAAGAGCTGCAGGAGTCTGTGGGGTCAAGCCAAGCCCTCCCTCCAGTGCTTGCAAGGTAGCGTGGGTGCAGAAAGGGTGCCCGCCAGTGCCAGGACTAGCAAGTTTGAGAGCCATCTGTCCTCTGAGATAGCTGGAGTGGACCCTTGCGCCTCTGCCAGACACTTGAAGTATTAAGTAATGAGTCTTCTTCATGGTCTAGGCTGCTTTTTAAACTGCTGGTTTTGTGCTGGGTCCCATGATGAGTGAGTCTGTACCTGAGCTCTTTAAGAGCGGACTTCTTGTTACCAACCACCTTTTGGGTCTCCCAGGCATACTCCACCTTGGTTTTCAAAGTCAGACATCTTGGGGTCTCATCTCTCCAATGCAGGTCTCAAAATCTGGGATGCCTGATGTGGAGCATAAACCCCAATCCCTCCTTAGAGAGAAGCTTTGTGTTCCTGAGGTCTCTTCTGATTGTTGTCAAGCAAGGGGTGGGGATGTTGGTGAAACTGTCTTTGATCTCCTACACATCTCCCTGTGGTCCTTTCACTCTTTATTGTGGAGGAGCTTTTTCAGAAGGAATTGTTCCACATGTATGTATAGATTTGGTTTGTCCATGAAATAAGGTGAGTTCAAGATCTACTATGCTACCATCTTGAACCACCTCCTCTAAAGGTTCTATTTTATTTTATTATTATTTTTTTTTAATCCTCACCCGAGGATATTTTTCTATTTATCATCAGATAGAGTGGGAGAGAGGGAGAGAGAGAGAAAGAGAGAAACATCGATGTGAGAGAGACACACTGACTGGTCTCCTCCCACATGACCCTGAAATGGGCCAGGATGAACTGCAACCAAGGTATGTGCCCTTGACTGGAATCAAACCCATGACTCATTGGTCCACAGGTTGATGCTCTAACCACTGAGCAAAACCTGCCAGGGCATGAAGGTTTTATTTTAAATTGAAGAAAAATGATCTCAGATAACAGTCTTAAAATGCAAGAGGAATGGTGAACAGAGATATTAGTAAATATGTGGGTAAATCTGAAGTAATATTATATTAAATATTATTGAGGTTTCAATTTTGATGTAAAATAATAAATGTCAATGTAAGTCATGGTAGAAGGGTGATTGGAGATAGTTTTCTGTGGTTGGTTTGCACAGACCATTCAAATGGTTCCACAGTAGTGGTCCCCATAGGGCCATGGGCAGCAGGGCTTAAAGAGAGGTTGGGAGTTCCTGTTAGCACATTCTACTTTCACTTTACCAAGAAGCATCTCTTTCACTCACTAATGAGAGAAACTTTGTATAATCTCTACTCTTTAATATCAATATTTTTTTCATAAAAGTGCATGGCTAAAAGAATATTTTTGGCAGCAGAGTCTGGGGAGGTCTAGTTTAATATGAACAGGCCATTTTTAATTGAGTGACTTATAAAATTATATTTTGATTTAGAGACAGTCGGTGTACTTTAAATCCTTTTTATTTTTCTTACATGGAACAAAAATTACATGCCAAATATCCATTAATTTTTTTTCTAATTAAACATTTAAAATACATACTTAGAGGCAAGATTATGAAGAAACGCAATAAGATATAGTGCATAATTCTTATACTTTAAAAAATTACCTTAAATAGTTGATGAGATGATATACACTAGAAAGAATAAATACCAATAAGACTTTTAATATATGCATTTAAAAGTAATTATGAAAGCAATTTCATAAGATGATAGATGTTATAAGATTATTTGTTGATATAAATATTAGATATAACAGCACAGAATCTGATAACAGCATCTCAATAAACATTTGTTTCATGACATGTACAACTATTATTAGAGTTTGGATGAAGTGAAAATGACAATTGAATGACTGTGGAGGACTAATATCAGTTGAGAAATGGGACTGAAATTGTTCTAAGCAATAAGAGGAAAGACACAAAGAAGCTTTCTAGATTGATGACATTGTGTGAATAAAATCAGAGACATAGGAAAGCAAATCCAAGTCCATATTCTTTTCACTGCATCCCTCAGATTCAGGACAGTATGGTATTTTGAAGGAGGACTTATACAAAGCATAACTTTCATAAATATTTTCTTTCAGTGGTAACATAAGGGAAGTATAGAAGTAGAAAAAGTGGTTACATCCAGGAGTTATAAAATAATGTGAGATAAGAAAAGTAGATTACCTCCTGAGAAAGAAATTACCTCTTAGAAGAACCAGCAAGTGTTCAATGGTATGGTATCAAAGGATTAGAGTTGGTTTATCAGCCAGGAATGAAGGGGAATAGCTACAGGAAAGCAAGTAGATTCTAGAGTGGTGACAAATACAACAGACAACATTGCAGCTACCTGGGAAACTTCCTTACTGGGAAGGATTAGAGATGATTGGGCCTTATTCCAAGATCTCAGGATACTTATGTGGTAGAGGCTTTGCTTTTTGGAGAAAATCATGTTAATGAAGATGTATTTAGTACTTGCACTGTGGTTTAGAGAAAACAATGTAGAATTAAGCATTGAGGGAATTGATCAGTTGAAGGAAAATGACTGTATGCAATTGTAGACTAATTGATAGCAAATGCACTCTATTCTATCTCCAGAAATGCAAGAATTCCCAGTTAAAACAATGTCTTTGATCAGGTATTACCAATATTCCAAGTTAGACCCAGTAGTCCCAGTACAATATTATTTGTACCCAAATTTGGAGGATGCTCATTCCTAGGCTTGCATTAGAATTATAGGCATTTTTCTTAGTACACCTTCAATTTGGAGAAGTGTCCAGTGGTACTCTGCAACTCTTGTTCTTTCCTTCAAGCCTCCTTAATTCAAGATGGTTAGAGAATGTTGTACAGTTAACTCACACACTCCAAGTAAATTCCCTTTTTTTCTTTTTCTGAACTTTGTATAGCCTTGCATCATGGTAATGGGTTAGTTACGAAAAAACAGCAACAACATTCTCCCCTTTCCAATAACTATTATTTATAATAGCCACCAAAGCCTGGTCAGTGTGGCTCAGTGGTTGAACATTGACCCATGCACCAAGAGGTCACTGGTTCAATTCCTAGTCAGGGCACATGCCCAGGTTGTGGGCCCAATCCCCAGTGTGTGTGGGGGGGCATGCAGGAGGCGGCCAATCGATGTTCTCTCTCATCGATGTTTCTGTCTCTCTCTCCCTCTCCCTTCCTCTCTAAAATCAATAAAGAAAAAATATTCAAAAATAAATAAATAAACAAAATAGCCACAAAAGAGGCATTTAATAAATACTTGTTGAAGGGATGAGTGAAAGGTAAATACTTCAGTCTAATTCACTGAATTTACCCAAAGGGGTCACTAAGGAAAATGAAGCTCAATGTTTTTCCTTGTGTCCCTGCCTTCTCTGCAACAATTTTACTTGAGATTACTTTGGATTTGGGAATTTGTTGAGTTGTAGTTTCAAAACTAATATTGGCAAAATACTCTGGGATAAAAAGTTTCTTCTGACAAAAGTTCTAGGTTGGATAATTAATTTCTTTAAAAATCAGGCATACGCTACAAGAAGAGATAATTGAAGGTCTCAAGTGCATGTTTTTATATAAGAGAATAATTGTTTGAGACCAATCTTTGTCATAGCTTATAATTTCTTCTATGAGGAAAATAAAAGAAATAAGCCACCCAATAGGTATAATTTTACAGGGGAATTCCACAAGCACAACTTTGTTGTTGTTCAATAAATCAGCCCAGAGTACTGATGCAGAGTATGCATTCAACATCTATTCTCTCAATTAATCCATATCTATATAACTGTCTAAGTAGATTTCCAATTATTAGTGTGGATTACTCTATGATTTAAATAACCTGTCTATGTTCCAAGTATAAATATTTTTTTTCAGTGTTGAGTTTCTAAGGTGATGCTACTGGTTCATTAAGAGTATAAACTCAAAGCTCTGTATTGGTAAAAACTGTATTCTGTTTAAAGTAAACACAGCTGGGTTAGGGCTTCAAACATGCACCCACTCAGGGCATGCTCTACAAGCATAAAATTCTCGCTGGAGAGTATTTAGATTATTTTAGTTTAGAAGTGCATTTGCACGAATTATGGAGGGCAAATAAACAGCTGTGTGAAAGCATTTTTAAGCTGATACCTATTAGTAGAAATATGTTTTGTTGGAATATGGAATAGTTTGTAAACTCTTTAATACTTTAAACTTACACCATTACTGTGACTGCTTTAAAATTTTTATTTTGAGGGCTGAGTCCTTAGAGTTAATAAATATAGTGTACATGAAAAAAATATATCTTAGCCTTGAAAATTATATTTGCAAAAATAGACCCAATTAAAGTTTTATACTACCTCCCACCAAATCAGTTCACAGTCATTTAAGATTTACTTAAGTGAATAAATGCTCTTAAAACAAATCAATGTTATGGGACTGTTAGAGTTAAAACATTTTTATTCTTAGTGAAACTTGGAAAACATTAATCTTTCATTATTTTCATGTTCTGCCTAGTATTGTCGGAGGGATAAAGGGGCCAGATCCCTCCAACACTCATGGGCAGGAGGCCCTTGGGGTACAGTCAGAATGATCATATTCAGAAGCCCCCACCAGAGAATGGATGGTTTTTCTTGGCATGGAATTACATTTCTGGGGTTGCGAAGTCCTGGTTCCCTCAGTCCAGTCCTAGAAGAAGGGCAGTTGTGGGTTCAGCAAGGCCAGAAATAAAGACAAAGTCCAGAGTTTCCATTCCATGGTGCAGCTGTGTCCAGATTAGTATTAGTCTAGTTTAATCCATCAGCCCATGATGGGGGTCCCATGTGGCCATGGGCCACATGTCGAGGGCAGGGCATAGGAGCCCTGCAAGCTGGGAGTTCAGTGCTGGCAGCAACAAGGACAGAGAGCAGAAGGGAGCTCCTTTTTCCAGGAGATTCAATATTCAGGTTTCTCTGGTTGGCAGTGGCCACGTCTATTTTGGCCAATGACTCATTCTCAGGTGTGATGGACAGGTAGGCACCTTCCATGTCACTCAGACCCTACTGGACAAGCACGTCAACTGCCTTTGTCCAGACCCTTCCCCTACTTGGGGAATAGACCTGGAGTATGAATTGCAAGCTTCCTGACAATTTTGGTTGTCTAATAATAACCAGGTTATTGCACTAATAACAGTATTATATACTTATTTTAAAAATATAACATCTTTATTTTTAAAAATAGGATTTGATTCATTAGTTATGATGAAGTTGATGATGATATATAAGAAAGAGTTTTTAGTTTACTGTGCTTCTTACTAAGTACTTTATATATATATATATATATATATATATATATATATATATATATATGCATTAACCACAGAAACTATGTACCAATACTATTATAATTTGCATACAAATGAAGAAACCTACGATTAGAGAGTTTAAATATCTTTTCCAAAATCAATGGGCTACAAAACTGACATATACTGGAACTGGACTTTGATCCTTAGCAAGACTCTAGAACCAGTGCAGTAATTCACAACTGACTTTAATATCAGAGCAAATTAAGTGTGTGTTAGGTAAGAACTGGCATAAATTAAAGCAGTAAACAATGTGCTGATAGTAAGATCTCTCTCCCTCTCTCTCTCTCTCCTTTTCTCCCATCTCTCCTTTCCTTTCTTTTTTTTTCTCTCTCCTCCCTCTCTCCTCATAATAATGAATGTATTTGCATTCAGATATTTCTGTCTAAACCAGTGGTTCTCAACTGAGTAATTTTGCCACCCACAGAATATTTGGCAATATTTGGAGACATTTTTGGTTGTCTTATGTGGGAAAATGCAATTGACATCTAATGCATAGAAAACAAAGATGCTTTAAACATCCCAGAATATATAGGACATCCCCTGCCACCAAACACTTATGTGGTCCCAAATGTCAATATTGCACTTGAGAAACACTGGTTTAAACTAGGAAAACTATCGCATCATCTCCAAAAAAAAAACAAAAAAAAAAAAAACAGTGTATATCTGTCTATATCTTCATTGCAAACATTACTATTCTGTTTAACTTAAAAAAAAAAAAACATTTTTGACCAAAAATTATTCCATATGTTTGGTATTTCAGAGTCAATGCAGGTCTATTAAATTAAGCCCTTTCCTCTCTTTAATTGTCTTTTCTTTTTTATATGTCTTGATCAAAGGATCCATGATTTTTCTGATCCCTTGAGCCAGTACAATGGGGATAATATAGGGAGGGCAAAGTAGAGTTAGGGAGAGCCTGGCGAGAAAGAGAAACCAAATGCCAATGGAATCAGAGATACAAAAAGATATTGAATTTGAGGAAGTTTCTTGGATTTCATCAAACACCAATTTCAAAGGAATTTTTTTTCCTACAGTAAAATATTTAAATAAATCCATGTACTCTAAAAATTATTCACATTTGCATACAGCCTGCCAAATGTCGATTTCAATAGTCATAACATTGTAATGGAAATTACATGCTGGAAAATGTCATAAATGTTCTATGCCATGTGGACTTTATATAATAATCAAGCAGAAATGCAGAATTTATAAAGTAGATAGGTTTAATAAATTCTTGTTTATCTTTCTGTCTAGAAAAAAAGAATATCTTGCCAAGTAATATATTACTTGAGTTAACAAACAACAAAAAAAGGTAATGGCTGTTAAAATTAAGGAGAGAAAGATTTCCCATGGTTTTGTTAATTACAATGTAAATGTTACCTGTGATATATCATTTCAAGCCACAAATCTTCATTAACAAAGTTTCTACAGCAAGCATATTTCTCTAAGGAAAGTTTATCAGCCTTGTTTGGTAAATTGAATAGCTTTCAAAATTCAGAACAGCTTAAATGGCCTAAAAGTTTTTTGCAAAATATGAAGATTCAGACTTCTTAAGAATGTATGAAGATTAAACATACAGCATTTTCAGTATATTTTTCATTGTTCTTCATATGAGTTTTTATTAGTTTATCTATTGTGCTGTAAAAATAAATCATTTTTTAAAAAGGAAGATATATGAAAAACCGTAATTTTATTTTCACATAAGTGTATATTGCTATTTGGTATAATAATGAAATACATACTATTTCACATGTATTTTAATTAAAGCATCATATTATAGAATGTGGCAATCAGCTTTCAAATCTCATTTTCATAAAGTGTATAATTTGGAAATTGGAAGGCAAAAGCATTTGCAGTCTTTCAATAAAAATTATTATGCTTTTTTCCAAAGATTTTTGAAATTTTGATAGGCTCCCATATACCTGCCCCTGGATGATGTTATAAGAGCTCTTTTGAAACTATCATTTTTACTCATGTTGAGATAACATTTATGGATTAAAAGTCATAGAAAGTAATTGAAAACCTTGATTAACTGGAGTTGGATGCTCTGACAAATAGATTTTACTGGTCAACACACTGTTACCTGAAAAAAAGTCTCTTTTGTTTCAACTTGCATTATTGAAAAACGTTCTAGACGGTAATGTTCAATGTTGCTATTTACATAATTAGACTACATTTTGTTAAAAGTGACTCTCTCCTTGTGAATGGATTTTCTTGAAGTGTCCCTGCTTACTTGTTCTGGACATCAGTTCCCAATAGAGAATATTGCAGATGTATAATGTATAAAGGCCAGAAGGCTAGGAATGATTAGGCACTGGACTACTTCTTAAACCAAAATTGCTGAAGTGAGCTTTTATAAAACTCATTTTTTTAATGTATTTTTATTGTTGAAAGTATTACAGATGTCCCCCCCATCTTTATCCCCCACTGACCCACCCCACCTCCACCCAAGTATTGTCTGTGTCCATGGGTTATGCATATATGCATATAAGTTCTTTGGTTAATCTCTTCCCACCTACCCTCCTTCCCTCTGAGATTCCTCAGTCTGTTCCATGCTTCCATGTCTCTGGATCTATTGTGTTCATCAGTTTATTTTGTTAATTAGATTCCATGTATCAGTGAGATAATGTGATACTTCTCTTTCTTTGACTGACTTACTTCGTTTAACATAATACTTTCCAGGTCCCTCCTTGTCTTGTTATTTTATTTTATTATTATTATTTTTAAATCGTCACCTGAGGATATGGTTTTTTGTTTTTGTTTGTTTGTTTTGTTTTTGAGAAAGAGGAAAGGGAGAGTGAGAGAGAGAGGAGAAACATTCATGTGAGAGAGAAACATCCATTGGGTGCCTTCAGTACAGGCCATGAGGAGGGATCAAACCTGCAACCTGGGTATGTGCCCTGACCAGGAATTGAACCCGGGACACTCCATGCACAGGGGGATGCTCCAACCAACTTAGCTACACTGACAGGGCTTATTTTGTTATTTTAAAGTATAAAGCAGAAAAATATTTCTAGTAAAGTTAGGATTCTGATTAATTGGTCTCCTGGTATTTGAGGTTTGAATGTGCTTCTAAGTTACCTGAGATTCTCTAGTGATCAGGTTTAAAACCAACAATGACAAATAGGTGTTTCTATAACCCGGGACGTCTCAGTTCACACTATTATCATTGTGTGCAATGCACAATGCAGTGTTTAACAGTGTCCCTGTGGCATCCCGCCTTCCACGGTTTCGACAACCAAAACTGCTTTTTGACAGAGCCCCCTCTGAGATCCGCTGCTGTCACCCGTTAAAATCAAACCTAATTTTTCACAAAATAGAGATGTATAGATACAATGCATTCTCCAAATGTCCCTCTGTATTGTTACAGCTTTGTGAGGAAGGAAAACGGGAAAACACAATGCTCTATCTAGTTGACCCAGAAGGAGGTTTAGGTGAGGTGTGTAAAGTATATACACAGGACAGCTCATACTGCAGACAGTGAATGCTGTCACGCAGGGTAACAAAGGGGCAGCCCCCATTAGCACTGACTCCATGCCGGGCTGACTGAGCTGCGTGGCCCTTTTCCAATGCTGTGGCCTGTGGGCGACAGTCAAATTGGGCCCTGCCTGGTCGGGGCCTTCAGAGGCTCGAGGAGACATGAGGTATAGCATATGCATGTTATAAACAAGCAGTCCTCTCATTAGCAAGGAATCATTTCTTTCAAGCCCCTGGAGTGGGAGACCCAGGCTCACTGCACATCCTGCCTTGGTCACTCGGTGACAGTGACCAAGCCACTAATCCGTCTCTGCCCATTGTCAATGGTACCAAAGATTCCCAGATCACTGGGAGGGGCTTCAGGGACAACAGTGATGGCAGCTGTAATTTTCAACATGCTCTGCGAACAAGGGATTATTGAAATTGTTCTTGTTACTGTTATATGTTCTCTAGAAAAGTGCCGACTTGCATGAAATTCTATGGAGAAGTCAGGGTTGGCACTTTGGTCTTCTTTAAAAAATTAAATTAAATTAAAATGTTTAATATTTTTTTATTTTTCAATTATAGTTGATGTACAATATTATATTAGTTTCAAGTGTACAACATAGTGATCCTCTTGATAAATCTATCTGACACCATACATAGTTATTACAATATTAGTGACATATTCCCTCAAAAAGGAGAAGGGGTTAAGAAGTACAAATTGGTAGTTACTTTAGTCTCATTTTAGTGCCATTATCTCTCCTTTTTTTTTTTTTTTTTTTTCATGTCTTCTTAACCTTCTTATTTCTGTGACACAAGAAATAATTATCTCGGCCTCTGATGTAGGGAAACTGAGGCTGGGAAAAGTTTGTTTTATTATCATGAATTTGGTTGAAAGTTACTATAGATGATGGTTCTAGAATGTGAACAAGGATAGAGAAGTTTATACTAAATCATTTGGGCAGTTTAAAGGTCAAAGATGCTAGTTAATCAATGAGCTAAGATTATATCCTGATGTTTTTCTCTTTGTGAGTTATTTAGGCTGTCTTAAGATGGAAGTCTTGGTTAACTAATTTGTTTAATAAAAACAATATTTCCACAGAATTACTTTTAGATGCCTTCTCTGGACACTTTTGTGTTGAAGCAAGAGATTAAGGTTTCTTATTAACCTTCTTTCTTTACTTAGACTTACTTTTTTTTTTTTAAGTGTTTCCCAAGTATGTGGATACATACACACACACACACACACACACACACACACACACATAATTTTCTTTTTTTTAAGAGAGAAAGGAAGAGAGAGGGAGAGAGAGAGAGACATTGATGAGAGAGAAACATCGATCTACTGCCTCCTATATGCCTCCTACTGGGGATCGAACCCACAGCCTGTACATATGCCCAGACCAAAATCGAACTGGTGACCTCTTGGTGCATGGGTTGATGCTCAGTCAACTGAGCCACACCAGCCAGGACTGGATATATTTTTAAGGTTTTGTTTTGTTTGTTTTTTCACTTTGAATTATAAATTCCTTGATTATTTTGCAGAAGACTTAACACAGAAAAATAATTAACTGGTAACTTCTTACACTGATTAACTCTACCTACATTGTGATCTAAGTTGAAACAACAAGTTATATGCATTTCTGTTAACCTATTACACACGGATGTTGATTTAAGAGTGAGCCATGTAGTTAGTTGCATAATTAGAGAAAAGGTGTATAATTACACAGAGCAATAGTTGTGGCTTTATGTGTCATTAAATGTAATTATAGTATAAAATTATTGTAAATTGGTTATTTCCTAGAAGTAACTAATTTGCTTTGATTATATCATAGTTATTACTTTTAGTTCTAAAGTGGAATCATAAAGGACATCTGCCAGAGTTTTAAGAGAAAAATTGTCTTCACTTCAGATAAGTGGGCTTAAAACTTTCTCTTGTTACCTTTGCTCAACACTGCAAGAAAACTGATAAAGAAATAATAATATAAAGAGTTTATGCTAATGCATGTGCACTTTTAAATTTAATATGTCTTGCCCGGCTGGTGTAGCTCAGTGGTTGAGTGTCGACCCATGCACAAAGAGATCTCTGGTTCGATTCCCGGTCAGGACACATGCCCAGGTTGTGGGCCAGATCCCCAGTGGGGGGCATGCAGGAGGCGACCAATCGATGTTCTCTCTCATCAATGTTTCTATATTTCTCTCCCTCTCCCTTCCTCTCTCTCTAAAATCAATAAAGAAAAAATATTAAAATACATAAATAAATTTAATGTGTCTTCATCTTGTACTTAATAAATTGTTTCACAGCCAAAAACAGAGACACTAATGTAAGAAGAAACCCACTTTTTCCCCTTAGTTCAAAATAATTAAAACTCATAACATTTTAAAATTAAATTGTTTTGCTATTTGGTTTGGTTTTTCAAGTTTGTAGAATTTTATAAAAAATTTATTTAAATAGTTGAAATTCTAAATCCCATGCTTCTAAATATTCTAAAAGCATGATTTTGTTTCTACAACTCAACATAAAAGATTTAAATGTTATTAGCACAATTTTAGGAAGGCCGTGTAAAATCCTATCTTTCATCCTAAGATATGGTCTCTCTAAGATATAAAATGCATGTCCAAAAGTTCCTGACTAGGCCCTTTCCTTGTCTGTGCAACTAAAATATTAACTCTCATTTTTAATTGCTCCCTAAGACCAAATCTAGTCCTATTATTCTTACTGCCTCTTCTGTTACTCAGTTTAGTTCCTTGGCTTTCCTTTGTGTGCAGTGCTGACTGCTTGTGGTGATCTGGCTGCTGCTTCTGGTTCTCAGCCCAGAATAGATCTTTCCATTATTTCTGGGCTTTCAGTATTCCTGGTTGAACCCTGAGTTCTTATTCTGTACTAAATATTCAGCCTGTCACCTACATGAGATATGTTAACCACTTCCCTTTCAGCTCTTCTTCCCTACTCCATAGCTATCCTCCAGGAACCCTCCCACAGAAAGTATGAAGAAAGTAGGAGACACAGAGGTCATTCTAACAAGTGGGAGGCATTTATGCAATTAGAAATAAGTAAATGTACATGTAGTAACTCTGGATCTGGAGGTAAATACAACACAATACTAGTTAGAATTATTGAGGTGTTTAACCAGCTATTCATTTATTCACTTTAATACCTACTGGGTACTGTTATGTTCCAAACATATATATGCACAACAAAGACACACACACAGAGTACACTGTAGTACAACTGATAGACAAAAGATACTATGGAAACGTAATGAAGAGACTCTGAGGTTGACCTGAGGGAGATATTTGCATCATAGAAACACTTTAATCTCTTCTTCTCTCTTTGTTTCCTATCTCCCATTCAAGCAGCTGATACCTTACTAATCTCTTCAAAATTACCCTCAAAACTTCTTCCACTTTTCAAGATACTGGTCCTTTGTCAACTAGTCCAACAATTCTTCTTAATTCTAAAGTACAAACCTCCCTGAGAGAAAGCCTTTTATAGGCCTTCTATTGTAGAAAGATGTGGGTGGGTGGGAGGGAGTGAGAATGTTCATACACTAATAATTGGCTTCTATTGTCATATATACATCAGTGAGCTTTGATTTATGATAATATATAGTTCTTATGCTTAGCCAGGGGAGAAAGGTTTAAATAGCTTGGGTGTGTTTTAGAGGTAGAGTATTAGTTTATTTAGACTCAGTACAATGGAGGTCATTGATGCACCTGTTTTCATTAATGGGAGTTAGCAACTGCTGCACATATCTCATAATTAGATTTACAAAAATGCCGAGATGAGAAACCCAGTGATGCGGCACAATATATTATCCTCATCCAAAGGTGCTTTTTGTCTGAAGAGACATATGCCATGTTCTGATAAAACTATGTGTGTAGCTTTAGTTACTAATGTAAATTACTCAACATGAAATGCTGCCAATAAAACCAGTTTACTTTCTTTTTCTTTATAAGCACGAACTGTTGCTTAAAAAAAAACAAAACACTAAAATATTTACTTGCAAGACTCTATTTAGAAACATATCCCATTGAGTAATAATATCTATGATTGATTTTTAAGTTATTAAGGTAGTTTTCGAATTCAAGTAAAAGAATAAAATAAAAGTGATGTGGATTAAGAAAATGACACCAAGGGAAGGAAGAACTTCTGGAAGAAATATGACAAACTTTTCACAGGAAAGCAGCAATTTAACTGATGAAATCTTTTTATTAAATCCAGTCATTTAAAGTCTCTGGGAATTGTCCTAAGGGCATTAAGCAAATGAAGAAATACTCATTCAAGAAAATCTACTTAGTTTCTGACACAACAGCAAGAGGCTGTTGCATTTAAACCATGATCTACTGCCTTTCCATTGTCCTTCCCACTCCTTCAGCTCCCTGTTGTGGAAGCTACGTGATGGGCATATACAGTCAACAAAATGGGATCCTTTTTCTTCCATCTTCCAGTCTAAGGGCACAGTTTTACCCAGGGGGTGCAGGCTGCTGGTGTTTCCCATTCCACCCAGTTAGCACATGTTTCAGAAGTTCTATTCTTGGCAGATCTGGCTAAGAGGACTGGTCCTTCCTTCCACCTAGCTCCCACTCATATCACAGAAGCTCTACTCTAGGTACAGAAGGCTAAGAATAGTGAAGGCCTGATCTCCCTGCCCAGCTTATTTATAGGGTAGGAGTTCAAAACTATTAAGGCCAAGCTACAAAGACCAGGGTATGCCAACCACCTTGTGCCCTGTACCTACTCACAGAGTGAGAGTGATGGTCAGTTTATAAAGGCCCTGCTCCCAGCATCAGTGGAGTGCTAGGGGGAGTCTGTTCCAGGGGAAAGACAGATCATAAGATGGGGAAGTCTGCAGCTCTAATGGAAGGGCCTGACTTCATTTAGAACAGAGTGAGGAGAAATCCATGCCTAAGGAATTTGTCAAGAATAGAATAGAAAAACCAAGATGTAGAAACAACCTATATATCCAATGGATAAGGAAGACGTAGTATATCACAGTAGAATTCTGTTCAGCTATAAAAAGAAATAAAATCTTGCTTTGTGTGCCAACATGGATGGATTTGGAGAACATTATGCCAAGTGAAGTAAGTCAGAGAGAGAGAGAGAAATACTGTATGATCTCACATATATGTGGAATTAAAAAAAAAAAATAGTAAGCTTATAGATCCAAAGAACACATTGGTGGTTGCCAGAGGTGGGAGGGTGGACAAAATGGGTAAAAAGAGGTCAAAAGGTACAAACTTCCAGTAATAAAATAAGTCATGGGATGTAATGTGCAGCATGGTGACTATAGTTAATAATACTTACTGTATTGTACATTTGAGTTACTAAGAGTAAATCTTAAAAATTCTCATCACAAGGAAGAAAAAGAAACAATGGAGACCTTGATAGAGAACAATTAAAAGGAACCTGATATATTCAAGATCAAGTAAAATGGCAGAGCAGCCATAAGTTTAACAGAGAGAACCAGGTAAATAGACATAGCATGAAAAGCCCTCCTGTGATAACAGCTGAGGACCCTGGGAGGTGTGAAGGTTGTGAATATGCATTAGGCTGCATTCACTCAGGAACAATCAGATCAGAAATTGAAAGCATTACCAAGGCCATACACAGACCCATCAATGCAGGATGGACATTTCATTGCCACAAGGGCCTTAAACACAACTGTCAGCCAAACATTGACTGAATAAGCTACTCTGACCCAGACGTGACTCCTACAAAGTCAGGCTTAAAAGTAAAATCATGCTTGGCAGTCTATAAAACTGCCTATGTGCTCAAGTCTGCACCCTCTCAGGAGTAATCAAAGAGGAAAACCCAAGCTACCAGTCCCTGGCTGAATGTGTGGAGCAAAACAATGATGTGTAATAGCAAGAAAAGTAAAGGTCATCCAGATTGGAAAAGAAGTGAAACTATCTCTATTTCCATATATCACAATCTTATATACAGGCATGCCTCAGAGATTTTGTCAGTTTGGTTCTAGACAACCACAATGAAGAAAATGGCACAAATTTTTTTGGTTTCCCAATGAATATAAATGTTGTGTTTACACTATATTGTAGTCTATCAAGTATGCAATAGCATTATATCTAAAATGTAATGTACATACCTTAATTAAAAAATAATTTATTGCTAAAACTCTTTCATCTGAGACTGTTGGGAAAATGGTACCAATAGTCTCGCTCGACGTAGAGTTACCACAAACCTTAACTTTGTAAAAAAAAAAAAAAAAGCAGAGTTTGCAAAGTGTGGAAAAGTGAAGTACATAATACAAGGTATGCCTGTGTAAATATCCTAGAGTCTACAAAATTCCTGTTAGAACTTGTGGGGGATTTCAGCAATATTGTAGGACCCAGGATCAATTTATAAAAAATGGTTGTATCTCTATCTACTGGCAATTAACATTCTTAAAATGAAATTAAAACAATTAAACAATAATATTAAAATATTTTATTGAATAAATGTAATGAAAGACAATAAATTTAATTTAAGACTTGAAAATTTGTACACTGAAAAGTACAACACATTATTTAAAGGAATTTAAAAAGATTAAAACAAATGGAATATTCCAAGTTCATGGACTGGAAAACTTAACATTGTTAAGTATTATTAAGTAGTAAGTATTTGAGGTATTGAAATTTGCATATATTTCCAGATTGTCCAGTTTATACAGAATACATTTATCAGTCATTTTATAAGGTCTAGCCAAATATAGAGTAATATCCCTAATTGTTCTGGCTGTCATTTGCTAATTACCTTAGATTTGTTACAGCCCATTAATTGTTTTTAAATTAGCTGTCTCATTTTATTTTGGATTATTGCTGTATTTCTTTCTTTTTTTTTTTTTTCCTTTATTGATTTTAGAGAGAGTGGAGGTGAGAGGAAGAGAGAGATAGAAACATCTATGAGAGAAAACATCGATTGTCTGCCTCCTGCATGCCCCCCACTGGGCATATGTCCTGACTGGGAATCAAACCAGCGACTTCTTGGTGCATGGGTCAACACTCAACCACTGAGCCACACCAGCTGGACTATTGCTGTATTTCAATTCTTAATAAATAGTGCCTTGATTTCACAAGAAATCTTAAACATTAGTTAAAATTTTAGCCCTGCCGGTGTGGCTCAGCAGTTGAGCATCGACCCATGCACCAAGAGGTCAACAGTTTGATTCCCGATCAGGGCACATGCCCAGGTTGTGGGCCAAATCCCCAGTGCAGGGCTTGCAGGAGGCGGCCAATCGATGTTCTCTCTCATCAATGTTTCTATCTCTCTCTCCCTCTCCCTTCCTCCCTCTCTAAAACCAATAAAGAAGAAAAAAAAATAGCATCTAGTACAGAAGTAAGAAGACACAACTGAGGTTTACATTAAACTGCTTAACAAGCTCTAGGGTAATATTTAACAAGATGCAACAGTTCAAATGAGATTTATTTTAGGAAGCTGTGATAGACACTGCATAGGTAGTACATTTTTCTTTTTTCCCCCTTTTTGACTATTTTGCACATTTACTCTCTTGATCTTAGATATTGAACATTTTTGGGAGGGTGGTGGGAGGTAGGCTTATACACAGGAAAACATAATCTTCAAAGAAGGAAGAATAAAGCAAATAGAAAAAGAGACGCAGAAGTCAAAGACTGAAGGGTCTTGAACAGACTGATACAGTGGCTGCCCAAGTTTGGCCACTTACTTTGATAATCCTACATTCTTTCAAGAAATTCTACAGTTTTACTCAACTCAGTATTTATAGGGTTCTGTCATTTTCACCTTATCAAACCTTAACTAACGTAATTCCTTCCCCCAAAGTGATCAAACTAGATTTTGTTAACTTCTGGTAAAATGCATGTTATTAGAATAGCATGCAAAAATCACTTGATATTTTAATCCTACAGTTGTTTTATCTTTTATTGACTTGATTACTTTAGAGTGCCAGTAGAAAGTAGTATGTGTAGATTAAAAAGGGTGTTTCTGAATCATAAGTGAAAACTAATGGGGTAGTATTTTTCAGTGGAAATTGAATTTTTAAGGGTCTGATTGTTTTCAATTGCTTAAGGAAGCAGAAACTATTGGGCAAAAACACAGCCAGGGATGCTGCAGTCCAACAGTCTGGCTCTTTTTCATTCCATCCAACTCACTTGGATTGTCCAAGAATTGTTCTCATGTGTCTCGACAGTAATTTTTCTTCTGTATGGTGAAATAACCAGTCTTCCAGATATAAGAGTGAATGCTAATCAAGTGTGCCCGAAATAGCACCAATGTCTCTGCTGAGAGATCCCTGATCAATCCAGAGGTTATAAATCAGAAACTGTATCCATAACCTAAATACAAAATTAGTAGTTCAAGTAGTATAAAGCAAACTTTAACCAATCCAGGCAGTTATTCATACATGAATTCTTTTGGAAGAGGGTAGTGTAGAGTTTGGAGTTTTGTTTTAAAGTTTTGTGTAGAAGCAGTTCTATGCTTCCTAATAATCAGAAGATAGGAGAAACGAAATAAAAAAAAAATACTTAATAGTGACTGGCAAAAACCGTGGGAGAAGCTCAGGTCCATGCCTGCTGGCAGAGTGTTGTCACATCGATGTTTCTGTCTGTACATATGGAACAGTGAGGGGAGTTAACCCTGGGGAGAGCCTAATTATCTCAGGAACTAAGCTGAGCCTTTGAAACCTATGTTAGAATGGGCTCAGCATTGGGTCTTCACAGACATTCTATTACTGTTAATGTCTGATCTGTCGAAGGGAAAGGTTGATCTCAGGAGCTGAACAATAATATTGACTTTGTGAAGCTGTGAATTCATTGCAGAGTCAAATGGAAGGAATCACTCATCACAATTCGATTAGAAAGCTATAAGGGAAAGGGATTCAATTAGTAAACTACTTAATTTACTTAACATGCTGAAGCAAGAAATCACTTCAGTGATTGTCAAATGAAAAATAAAAACAGATACAAAATGGTAGTCACATTATGATTCTAATGTGAAAAAAGCAATGCATTAAAAAGTATAAAGATGCCACATATAAGTGAAAACAAAGTGGAGAAAGACTCACAGATGCAGAGAACAGACTGACATCTGTCAGAAGGGAGACAGTTGGGGGCTGGGTGAGAAGGGGTTAAGCAAAGAAAAAAAAAAAGGAAGACTCATGGACATAGAAAAGTGTGGTGATTGCCAGAGGGAAGGGGTAGGGGGAGGTAGAAGAAAAGAAATGGGGGATAAATGGTGACGGAAGAAGACTTGACTTGGGGTGGTGAACACACAATACAATATACAGATGATGTATTTTAGAATTGTATAACTGAAACCTGTATAATTTTTTTTTAACCAATGTCACCCCAATATATTAAAAAACAAAAAACTATATATGAAGATGCTAATAATGTTGTTGTTATAGTGACAGCATCCTGAGGGTTGGGTATTTTATGTTTTACTTTTATTTTTTTGGTTGAGGGGGACTTATTCTTTTATAACTTTTATGAAATATATTATACCATTACTAATAGTGAAAATTATACTCTGAAATTTTAAAAGTTGATGCAAATTAAAACAACAATGAGGTATCACCTCACACCTGTCAGAATGGCCGCCATCAACAAATCATCAAACAGTAAGTGTTGGCGAGGGTGTGGAGAAAAGGGGACTCTAGTACACTGCTGGTAGGAATGCAGACTGGTGCAGCCACTATGGAAAACACAATGGTGTTACCTCAAAAAATTAAAAATTGAATTACCATTTGACCCAGTGATCTCACTTCTAGGAATATACCCTAAGAAGCCAGAAGCACCAATCAGAAAGAATATATGTACCCCCATGTTCATAGCAGCACTATTTACAATAGCTAAGCTCTGGAAACAGCTCAAGTGTCCATCAGTGGATGAATGGATAAAAAAGCTATGGTACATATACACAGTGGAGTACTATGCAGCTGTAAGAAAGAAAGATCTCTTATCCTTTGAGATGACATGGGAGGACCTGAAAACTATTATTCTAAGGGAAACAAGCCAAGCAGAGAAAGACAAATATCATATGATCTCACTTATTTCTGGAATATAATGAACAGAATAGTCTGAGGAACAGGGTAGTCCCAGAGACGTGGAAGTAGGGTACAGACTGACAATTCCCAGAAGAGGGGGTGGGGGAGGGGAACTATAAACCACAGAACTTATATGCATGTACGCATAACCAATGGACATGGACAACAAAACTGGGGACGGGGCAGGGAGGGAGGGGGAGGAGGGAGTCAATAGGGAAAAAAGGAGAAACATCTGTAACAAAAATAAATTAATATTAAAAAAATAAAAAAAAAAATAAAAGTTTAAAATAAAGCATACTGAGTATTTTATTTTTATTCAGGTGATGACATCCTTCTTGACTTTTGTGTACCATCAGTGCGATAATAGCATTGTTCGGCTTTTATGTTAAGGGAAATGTACTCATGATAGCAATAGTGTTGCTTTTATTTCAGCAATTTATTCAAAGTAAAGAACATTTTGTAAATGATAATGGTTTTTGGCCATGGTTAATTTCAGAAATAAGTAATCGACCAACCAAATGAACAAAATAGAACATAATTTGAAAATGATTCATATATTAAGTAAATATATTTACTTATATGTTAATATATATACATGCATATGAAACATTTATATTATATTAAACATATTTGTTGGTAGGTGCTAGTGATTATTACCACATTTGTATTATATTACAGTAACAATAGGGGTATGTTTGAGTATTGGAGATTAATATAGGCAACACTTTTGCGATAAATTTTGAAATCTGCTGACTATATAATCAAATCCATAGTTTTAAGCATCATCTTCTTTCATTTTTATCAAACATATACTGGTCATTTTGCCTTGTTTTTCTAGTGTGACCTTTTGTTGATTCATTGGTTGAAATGAGCTTTTATGACTTGTTTTTTGTCGTTCTATAATATCATTCTTAAATTATATTAATATAGATATATATTTTATTCATGTTTACACATAAATATAATGTATATTTGCATTTCCAAAGTTAAAAATCAAGTAAGATTATATTAATCAGATATTTAATGCCTAAGTTGCTTGGGTCAGTGTAAAAAAACTATAGAATAAAAATTTATGTATTAATAAAGGCTTTTGCATGAATTCTAGTAAAAATATAAAATATTGGAAATTTCCTATATAAACAAGATTATTTATCTTTGTTTTAACAAAACCTCACTGTTTCTGCTCTCCTTAGGAAATCCAACCTAAAGAAATAATTCACTAAAACCTAAATAAATATATAAATGGAAAAAGAAAAAAAAGTAAGACATTGATGTGAAAGTACCTCTCTAAGGGAAATGTGCAGTTAATACTTGGAAGAAAAAGGAGCAGGTGAAAAATCACTTTCCAACTTCTCTCTTATAGCCTCAGGTTATTGTTTCCAAACTGAGAATTTTTAATCAAGCATTCAGGTAGATTTGTTCTTTCTTTGTCATTGAGAAGAAGATTTGCTGGTATATTTTTATGGAACTAGAATAAGGAGATAGACCCTAATAGGGACTTGATTATTTCATATACTTCAGAATACTCAAATTGAATGTCATTTTTCTAAAATCTCTATTTCAAATATAAATAATTGCATGCTTATTTTATTTGAAACATCAGCACTGCGGTTTCTTAATCCTGTGGTTTTCAAAGTAAATCGGGTTCATTGAAACCTACTACAATGTTATCCCAAGGGCTAATGCCTTCGGAATGTATACTGAGTACATTTTTGAGAGATTCAGATAGTGTTCAATATGCTAATAACAGTTCTGGCTTTATGCTGAACCTTGGTCTATAGAACACTGTTACAGCAAAACTTATAGGGAAACAAAATATTCATGAGATTAATGTGCTCCAATTCAAAGGAATGAAAATTATGAAAACTTTTAAATACTTTATATCACTAAAATTCACAAAGTAAACCATATATTGCAATTATTTTTTAAAATATGCTTTTTGTTGATTTTAGACAAGAAGGGAGAAGGAAAGACAGAAACATCAATGTGATCGAGAAACATTGTTGGCTGCCTCCTGTACACACCCTGACCAGGGATCGAACCTGCAACCCAGGCATGTGCCCTGACCAGGAATCGAACCAGTGACCTTTTAGTGCAGGGGAAGGCACTCAACCAATTGAGCCACACTGGCCAGGGCAATTATTTTGCCTTTCAAATTTGAATGAGTATAGTTATGAAGATTCAGAAAGTCCAGTCTTTAGAGTTACAAGTCATTGAAGTAGTTATTTAAGAAGATGAAGGCTTGTGATGGTTAGCTCTGTCAAAACTTAGAGTCTGGTCCAGCTGGTGTGGCTCAGTGGTTGAGCATCGACCCATGCACCAAGAGGTCGCCGGTTTGATTCTTGGTCAGGGCACATGCCCAGGTTGTGGGCCAAATCCCCAGTGGGGGGCATGTAGGAGGCGGCCAATCGATGTTCTCTCTCAGCGAAGTTTCTCTCTCTCTCTCTCACTTCCTCTCTCTAAAAATCAATAAAGGAAAAAAAAAAAACTTAGAGTCTGCTTCTTCTTAAACTTCAATGTATCATCAACCTAATCTGACAGTGGTTATGCTCTTAGTTTTCTTTAAATGTTATGTCTTTTGATTGAATCTTTTTTTTTTTTTTTTAAGAAGGATCTCTTACCTTTTGAGACAGTATGGAGGGACATGGAGAGCATTATGCTAAGTGAAATAAGTCAGAGAAAAACAAGTATCACATGATATCACTAATGTACAAAATAAACTGATGAACAAAGTAGATCCAGAGACATGGAAGCATGGAACAGACTGATATATCTCAGAGGGATGGGGCAGGCAGGAAGAGATTAACCAAATAACATATATGCGTATATGCATAACCCATGGGCACTGACAATAGTTCAGTCAATGCCTGGGTGGGGGCGGGAGCAGGGTGGAGAGAAACAATGGAGGAAAAAGAGGCACACATCTGTAATACTTTCAACAATAAAGATAAATTTTTAAAAATAATAAATAAAATAGAGGTGATATGTCTAATCCACTAATACTGAGGCATACAGAAAGTCAATGTAAATACATTTTACTTAGTGTTTTTTCCTCAAAGATCCAAAAGCACTTTTACATTTATACCTAAAAAATATGTGTAGTAAATAAATGTAATTTAGAAATAGAACATCGGCATTGGTTTCAAAGCATAAATTATTCCACACAGTACAAAGTAAAAATCAGCAAATTAAAAAAAAAATGTTTATATCTACTATAAATATTTTTATTACAAATCTTCTATAAGCATAATGAATTCCAGGAATCTATATACAAAAGCACCATTTGTGAGTTATTTTGTTACCTCTACCAAGTTGTAAGCCTGTTATTTCATTTAAATAGCTTTTTAGATATCCAAGCAATTTTTGACTGCAGGAACAAAAAAAAGATGAGTAACCTCTTTCACTGGAAAGGGTGGGCTAGAACATTTTGGGGGGTGTTGATGGTGGCTATTGTGCATCTTATGAATTCAGTATTTGTGAAAATCTTGATGCGGCAGTTTAAATATTCCCACTTCTACCAGTGCCTGTGGTTGAATCCTTGAGCATGCTGTGGAAGATAATTATTATTGTTGCCCGTTAACTGCTCTTTCTATCTGTGCATCAACTGTAAAACATATTTGCCCCAAACAAAATTCTCTGGCTGTTGCCTGGTGAGAGGGCAATTATAAACTGCTGCTTTCCAGATAGGGCCAGCATCGTCCTGTGCATCAGCCAGTGCTAATAGGTTGCATAGTGCAGTCCCATTGGGGCACTTGTCTGCCAGGAGGTAGGGTTAGGGAAAGAAGTCATTAGAGAGAGAAAAGATATTGAATAGGACAGTGAAATTAAATATTTACCTTCTCCTCTTTACCTTTTATCACCCCCTGTTTCTTCCTTCCAATTTCCCATTTTTATGTGTTTTTTTCTTTCATAAAGCAGAATAGTCCAGAATGTGATGGGTAGTATCATTTTCATCTACAGATTTTTTTTTACTATAACTTTTCATTCAATTACTGAGCAGCTTAATTCTTTCCCTTTTTAATATATTTAACATCAAGCCTTGCAGTTGAGAAATTAGTAGAATGCTTCCAACTTAATCTCTTTCTTCACAGATATTCTATGCCATCAAGAATCCCATGAATGATAGGAAATGACTTAGTGTACTGAGAGGTAGGGAATTTCACAAATGTGAAAGAGGGAAAAAGAAGAAAGGGAGAGTAGGGGAAGATGACAACATCATCAAGTATATAAACATAAGGAAGGATACAGATAGAAAGGTAAGTATGTACTTAAAAGTTATAGATAAGATATACTCCAAAATGGAGAATTGATATGTGTGTGGTGCATATATGAAATATTTTGCGAAAATCTATTTTATATTCTTCTTCTATTTTTCATTAAATAAAAAACATGTCCGCACCTCAAATGTTCATCACCTCTAAGTTTTTAAAGACATTTTAGTGATTTAAGCTGAAATTAATAGTAGATATGAAGACAGGAAAACTTGCAAAGAAACATTCTCAGAAACAAGAGTGTAAGATTGCAGTGGATGTCCATTGACTTATAATTTTGGTTTATAGCTGTCTTATTTTTCCCTCCAATTTTTTTCTTCTTTGATAAGTATAATTTTTCTGAAATTCAACTATATACCAAACCCATCCTAAGGTTAAGTGCTATGGTGAACATCTGTACATGGAAAAATAATTATAATACTAAGAGCTGACATTTAATGAGTAATTCAAGTCCATTAACTTATTTCCTTCTCGTTATAATTATATGTGATAAGTATTATTATTATCTCCATTTCGTAAATGAAAACAAGTAAATCTCTGAGTCACACTGTATCATTTGTCAGAAATCATTCATTCATTCAGAAAAGATTTACTGACCATATGTCAGATTTACTTTAGGCAATGTTGAATTCTGTAATAAACAAAACAAAAACCTCTCTCTTCGGGAATGTTATGTTCTGGTGTTATGTCATCCTCCAAAAACAAGACGGAAACTTAAAGGTGAGAGAAATTACTTTCAAGTGAGATAAACTCAGGGAAGTCTTCACTGAAGGAAGTGATGTTTGATGTGGACCTTAAAAAATGGAAATCCTGTTCATATGCAGACATAAGTAAAAAGTGTAACTGGGAGGGAGAATAGGAATGCTAGCAAAGATGGTAAAAAAGTTCATAGGGCCTATTCTATGCAAAGATCAGTTACTACTAAACACAGAATCAGTGACAGGAAGCAATATGAGGTCAAGTGTGAAAGGTTCCAATTATAAGATATATTTGTTACATATTAGATTAGCCCTTAACCTATGTTGATTATTATTTCCAAAATATTGATCAAGCTGAACTAAAATACTCATTTTTAATAAACAAATATTAGAAGACAAATTTTAAGCAAATTCCTTTAAACGTTTAAAAATAAGTCTCCACGAGTGACATCAGCAAAATGGCAGAATAGGAAGGCCCTACAGAAATACTAATTTAACAATGATACATTGTCCAAAATATCTTTATAAGAATTCCAGAATCCAGTTAAGAAATTACCACCCCAGGCAAGCACAAAGCCAAGTATAGCTGCATTGAGATGAGTAAGAGCAATTTCACTTTACCAGCATCAGCCTCTTTCCCAAACCAGCACAGCTTACTGCTGGCAGCAAACACCCCAGATCATGATTTCTCCCTCAAGAAAATAATATGCATCCAGTGTTGCAGCTTTTTAGAAGGCTTCCCAAGGAACTCATTTCTGTCTTGCCTCATTTGGAGTGCTGATAAAACCAGTACTGTTTGGATGCCTGGGGCTGATGAGAACAACGAAGAATGAGAGTTGGCTTGCTGTAACTGGCACAATTTGGGCATGTTCAAGAGAAAGAGAGAATCTTGAGTCTTCTCCCTCCGGAGGGAAGGAGGGGAATGGAGCACACATCCAGTGTTCTGGATTCTCAGACGGCTGCCCAAATAATGTACATCTCTCATGCCTGACTTGTGATGCCGACAGGGAGCTGGCTTACTTTGGATGCCTACTTGCTACTGAGAACAAGGGTGGGCAAGATGGACCGATGCTATAGAACCAGGGACCTGCATTTCCACACACAGAGAACAGATGGAGCAATACTAAAAAAGAAACGTCTGAAAAAGAAACCAGTAAGCCTCTCTGGTAGAAAAATTACAGTCACCGGGGAAAGTTGCATAACCCCCTCCCCCCAAAAAATGTTTTGGTGGTCTCCAGAATATTTGGCAGAACTGATTGGTGAGGTTCTTCCCCTGGATGAATCCAATCTGTAAAGACTTGAAATGGTGGCTGCTTTTTCAAATGTTCAAATCCCAACACAAAGTTGCAAGACACACAAAGAAACAAGGAAAGGTGTCTCAAAGAAACAAAGTCAGTCTCCAAATATCTACCCCAAAGAAACAAGTGTAAAAATTCTCTGACAAAAAATCCAAAATAACCATTATAAAGATGCTCTAGGAACTCAAGAATCTGATGCATGAGCAAAATGAGAATGTCAACAAAGAGAAAACATAAAAGAGAACCGAATAAATTTTGGAGCTGTAGGATATAATAATTGAACTAAAAAGTTTATTGGGAAGGCTCAATAATGGACTTGATTAAGCAGGAGAGAGAATCAGTAAACTTGAAGACAAATCATTTGAAATTACCTAGTCAGAAGAACAAAAAGAAAAAAGAATAAAAAAGAGTGAAGAAAGCCTATGAAACATATAGGACACCATTAAATAGGAAAAAAAGGAAAAAAAGAGAGAAGTAGGCAGCTTATTTGAAGTAATAATGCCTGAAAAGTCCTCAAATCTGGAGAAGGAAAGGGACATGCAGATCCCAGGAGCCCAACATACCCTAGTAATTTAAACCTAAAGAAATTCACACTGAGACAAATAGACAAGTCAAAACAATGAGAAAAATTTGAAATTAGCAAGAGAAAAGCAACTTTCATTTAAAAGTGACCCCTTCCCCCCACCTCAAGACCATCAGTACATTTTTTTCAGCAGAAACCTTTCAGGCTAGAAGGAAGTAGGATGATATATTCAAACTGTTAAGCAGAAAAAATAAATAAAAACAAAGGCCAAACAAGAATACCATATTTGCCAAAATTATTCTTTAAAAATAGAGACGTAAAGACTTTTCCAGATGAACAAAAACTGAGGGAGTTCATATCACTAGAACTGTCTAATGAGAAATGCTAAAAGAAGTCCTTGAAGTTGGAGCAGAAGGACACTTAAACCACATGAAAGCACATGGCAGTGTGAGGCTTCCCAGCAAAGGTAAATGTATAGATGAATATAGAATACTGTAATACTATAATATTGTGATAGTGATGAATTAATTACTTTAATCCTGGCATCGAAGTTAAAAGACAGGTATGAAAAATATAACTATAGAATTATCTTAACGAATACACAATATGAAAAGATGTAATTTGTGACATCAATAACATAAAATGTGGTGGGAGAATAAAAATGTTGATTATTTGTATGCAATTAAAGTTAAATTGTTATTAGCTTGAAATAGATTGTTACAACTATAAGATGGATACCACAAAGAATATACCGATAAGAGATACCAAAAAGAAAGAGAAAGGAATCAAAGCAAGTCACTGCAAGAAAATAAACACAACACAAAATAAGACAGCAAGAAAGGAAAAGAGGAACAAAAATCATTTAAAACAAGACAGAAAACAATGAACAAAATAGCACTAATGAATCTAGGAAATCCTTCCCAATCAATATTTACTTTAAATATAAATGAATTAAAATTCCCAAAAGACATAAAGTGTCAAAAACAGAATGGCTACATGTGTAAAAGAAACACGATCCAACTGTATGCTGCCTACAAGAGACTTTAGATTTAAGGACACATATAAGCTGAAAATGAAAAGGTGGTAAAATAAAAAAGAGGTGGTTTACTTATAACAAATTAGACTTAGATTCAAAAATTGACCAAAGACACAAAGAAGGATATTATGTCATGATAAAATTGTCAATTCACATTTTATAATGATTATATATGCAACCAACATAAGAGCAAATATTGACAGAAATGAAGGGAGAAACAGCAACATGATAATAATAATGTATTTTAATACTTCATCTTCGGTAATGGATAGAACGTCTAGAGGGAAGATCAGTAAGAAACCAGAGGACTTGAACAACACTAGCTATCAAATGGAACTAACGGATCTAATAGAACACTTCACCTAGCAGCATCCTTCTCAAGTGTACCCACAACATTATCAAGGTCACATTAGGTCATGAAACAAATTTTAACAAATTTAAGAATATTGAAATAATACCAAGTATATATTCTGACCACAATAGAATAAAACTATAAATTAATGGTAGAAGGAAAACTGGAAAAGCTGGAAAAGTCATATATATATATATATATATATATATATATATATATATATATACACACATACATACATATATGTGTGTGTGTGTGTGTGTGTGTGTGTGTGTAGGCAAAAGTAGGTTTACAGTTGTCGTTTGCAAAACACAGAGTTTATTCTCGTATTGTTATTTATTACTTATTGTATTATTTTCCATGCAAACAACTGTAGACCTACCTTTGCCCACCCCTGTATGTTGAAATTAAACAACACACTCTGGAACAACAAATGGGTCAAAAAAGAAATGCAAAGGAAAATCAGAAAATATCTTGAGATAAGCAAATACGAAAATAAAACACTAAAACTTAAGGGATGCGGCAAAAGCTGCATGAAGAGAGACGTTTATAGTGATAAATGCCTACATGATCTTTACAAAGCAAATTCAAACGTTAGGAAGAACTCTGGTAATTCTGACATCATGAATTTCTGACTTGTTTCCCAGTGAAACTTTTTCATATTCACCCTCTGTAGAGAATCCCATTTTAGAAAACACATTTATGTAGTGTTCCTCTCCTTGAAGGATGGGGCTGGGGAGAGGGTCCAGTCTATATGTAAAAGCCTTTCCTTCTGTAACTGCCCCAAAGATCCCACAGAACACTGTTTAAAAATTACTGGTGGACATATAAACATAATGATGATAAAAATAATAGTTGTTAAATATTGAAAATTTGCTGTGGGCTAAGTTTTTTGCATGTTTTGCTTAAATTGATCCTCACAATAATCTTATGAGGGAGAGACTAATATTTGTGTCATGTTACAGAAAAAAAAAGAAAAGGATCATTAAATAAATAACCAAAGGTCACTTACCTCGTGAGTGGTGGCAGAACCTAAATTTGACTTCAAGCAATCTCATGGAGTCTAGAGTCCACAGTCTTAACCACTGCTCTATTGAGTGGCAGAAAACCTCACCTGAAGGAAAGTTCTATAACTGAATTTTCTGTTCTGAATGATGTTTTCATTGCATGTATTGATCAGATGGATTGGAAAATTGCCATTTTTCACCTGTTTTCTTGAGCCCAGAGACATTTCACTGAAAAGCATTACTTTACTATTAGGGAGGTCATATTTAAGACAACAGTAGTCTGGAGATTTAAACTGCATTTCCTATGTATTTTAAGAGCTTTATAAGCAGAGGAGTCTGCTACTGTTATATTTGTTAAAATCAACATCTGTATTTAGTGTTCTGATTTTAAGATCTTAATAACTTTAGTATCCTAAGAACTTTCTTTAATGCATCTCCTCTTTATGATCACAAATGCAATTATCTTAGCTCAGACTGCTGTGACGAATTATGATAGACTGTTGGCTTCAACAACAAACATTTTTTCCCCACATTTCTGGAGGCTGGAAGTGAGAGATCAGGTTGCCAGCATGGCTGTGTTCCGGCGAGAGCCATTTTCCTGGTTTACAGATGGCTGTGTTCTTGCTGTGTTCTTACACAGTGGAGAGTGGAGGAGAGAAGGGAAGGGGATGGTGGGGAGGGGAGGAGAGGAGAGTACTCAAGCTCTCTTGTGTCTCTTTACATAACGTCACTAACTCCATCCTGAGGACTGTACCCCCATGACCTAGTTACCTCCTGAAGATTCTATATCCTAATGTCATCTCACTGGGGATTAGAGTTTTAAAGTAAGGATTGGGCTGGGGGGCAGGGTGTAAACATTGAACCCAGGTAGCTATTTTATGAAATAAGACAAAAAAAACTGAATGAAGAGAGAGAATTCCTTACAAGTAATCTTTTAAATAAAAAGCAGAACGGAAATGCATACATGGTAAGAATTGTCAACAACTATTTGACCTCCTGTGACACTTATGAATTACAACTTTTGTAAGACTCAAGAAAGTCAAGGACTAAAATTCCCTGAGAATATAGATAAGTAGTATGAGAAGAAATAATAATAAATTTTATTTAAAAATAAAGTAAAACTAAAAATAATCCATCATGCTCTAGCAGATAATCATTTGTTATTAATACCATCACTATAGATCTGTGAAAAATGTATTTTATTTGGGGCTATCTGGGTATAATAGTATATGTATTTAGGATGAGTATTAGCATCTCCTAATGTAGTTTCTTGGATTAGCAGTTCTTCTGATGGAACATGAAAGACAGAACAGTCTATTTTGATGAGATATAAAGTACAATGTGAAGAAAATAAAATTGATGGTTTATGTGAGGAATAAATCTAGATGTGGGGGGGGGAGGGGGCTGCACAGCCAAGGAGGGTTGTAAGAAAGAAACATTATAAGAAAATTTACTTCAATTATGTCAGACTTGTCAAAATAAATTCCTTAAAAGCCCAATTATGTGCATACTCATTCACTCAAATGCTGTGTCGATCATTTAGGACTCCTCCGTTGCAGACTACAAAAACCAGTTCTGTTATTTGGAGAAATATCAGATGAATATGCAGGAGAGATGGATATTAAGAATTGTAACAGAAATAACACAGAAACTAGAGTAATTCTGGGCATCTGGAATGTAGAATGCACTTCCCCATCTCCTGTCCTTCTTGAATTTCTGCTCAGGAAGTAAAGACCCCTGGGAGAGAACTTGATGTACTGAGCTTGGATAACGTACTTGCATCACCACAGCCAGATCCGTTGGAGCTGGGATGTCCACTTACCCTAAGAAGGCGCACAATGAGAAAGAAGAGCCCAAAGCTGGATTTTATTAAGAGTTGAAAAGGGACACTGAGGAGACCAAAAAATAAATATCCACTTCACAATGTCTCTCACAAGTGAAGTCTTCAAATGATAGCATGTAAACACACCACTATTTCCCTCATCTTTTGTTAAGATCTCAATAAGAAAAACAGTATGGGGGAGAGGTTTTAGTTTTGATCCTGTATTAGTTATATATTGCTCTGTAACAAATGACCACAGTCTTAGTGGTTTAGACCATTACAGATGTATTATCTTACAGTTCTGTATGTCAGGAATCCAACAGTCTCCTGTTGAAGATGCTGACAGGGCTGCGTTCCTTTCCAGAGGCTCTAGGACACAATCCATTTTCTTGTCTTTCCCAGCATCTAGAGACTTCCCATAATGCCTGGCTCACAGTCTTGGTTTTTCATCTTTAAAGCCTTTGTGGCAGCATCTCTCTGACCATGATTCCATAGTCCTAGCACCTCTGACCACAGCCTTTTGGTAGCATCTCTCTGACCATGATTACATAGTCCCAGCACCTCTGACCACAGCCTTTGTGATAGCATCTCTCTGACAATGATTCCATAGTCCCAGTACCTCTGACCACAGCCTTTGTGGTAGCATCTCTCTGACCATGATTCCATAGTCCCAATACCTCTCACCACAGCCTTTGTAGTAGCATCTCTCTGACCATGATTCCATAGTCCCAGCACCTCTGACCACAGCCTTTGTGGTAGCATCTCTCTGACCATGATTCCATAGTCCCAGCACCTCTGACCACAGCCTTTGTGGTAGCATCTCTCTGACCATGATTCCATAGTCCCAGCACCTCTGACCACAGCCTTTGTGGTAGCATCTCTCTGACCATGATTCCATAGTCCCAGTACCTCTGACCACAGCCTTTGTGATAGCATCTCTCTGACCATGATTCCATAGTCCCAGCACCTCTGACCGCAGCCAGGTATGCTTCTTCATTTTAAAGGGTTCATGATTACACTCGGTCTACCTGGATAATCCAGCAGAATCTCCCTTTCTCTAGGTCCTTAATTTTAATCACATCTTCAAAGTCCCCTTTGCCACATAAGGTCATTTACTCCCAGGTTCAAGGGATTAGCACATATACTGCTTTAGGGAGCTGTTACTTCATATACCACAGACCCTGTAAGGTATAGCTGTCCCACTACTGCAGGCCCTATTTTATAATTGGAAAGGTATACGTTTGGGGGATTCAGGATTTATAAACTGTACCCGCACAGATTTTTCCCTTTGATTACCCTGCTTTTTGTTATTATTCTTTTTATTTTTTCCTCTCTAAATTTTTAGAAAAATTCTAAGAGGGCAGAATAAATAAAATCCTTTGGGAAATGTGTGGTATATGATAAAAATCTACTTTAAAATTACACAAAAGTACAAGAAATAACTTTCTGAGTTGTGTTGAGTACAATACATCTACAAAATCTTGATAAAACATAATGCTTGATTATGACAATAACATAGTTGAGAAACTACTCAGCTTCCTTCTATTGGTTGCTTAGAGTTAAAGACCCTCATGAATGTGTACTTCTGCTTAGGAAAGTTACCTTGTATTTATCAGGGATAATTCTTCATATAAAATAAATGATTGCATAATGTTGTTCAGGACCAAGGAGAAACTGCAGGTGGGAAAAGAGCTCATTTGTGTGAATTTGCCTTCCTGCTGTGGAACCCCAGTGAGGACATCTGATTAACTGAAGAAAATCACTTTAGCTGGGCTTTTAAGCTACAAAGGTTGTATCAGATGAAGAGGTCAGTATGCCCTGGAATTAAAAGTCATCATCTCAGGCTGGGTGAGAAGTCTGTGTTTCACTGCATTAGCCAAAACTGGTAGTTTTACAGTTTCCAAAGAGTTGTCTGTTGTGGCAACACTGCCTGGTGTTTGGTTATTAGCAGTAGGTGATTTGAGACTGATCATTTTTTCACAACCAAAGTAAATTTAACTATGATGTAATGTTTTGTTTTGTTTTGTTTTTCCTATTTTCAGACAGTCTGGTATGAGACACAGTAGTTTATAGAAAACACAGTGACAACCTTGTTCTATTTATATTCTGGTTCAATATCAAATTCTCTGCATGGAAAAAAGTATTTAAAACATTCTTATCACAGCATTCTGCTTATGCTTTTAACTAATCAATACATTCTAGCACTCTTTTTCTCTTGACATATGGAGAGTAATGTTTTGATCAGCCATGCTCTATAGACCATTATTTTTCTTGTCTCTGGTAATAATCAATTTTTGACACTGGAAGTCTGAGGACGTCCGATGAAAGCCAAGGGAATGTGTTGGATCAGCTGCATTAGCAGCACAGAGGACCTGTGCACACCGACAGCTACATGGGTCCTCGTGCACACGCCCTTCCCAACAGCTATAAGTGCTCAAAAGTAGCTGAAGTTTCACATTCCATCCACTCAGGCAAGTCTGATGCCTGCAAATGTATCGGTTTAAATTCTGCTTTCACAGTAATTCTCATGTATTACAACTCAACGTCACACCTGTTTCAAGGGATGAATTGGTAAACAGTTATTTTCAGTTTTTTTGAGAACCTTGACATTTTCTGTTTTGTTTCATTTTTTTTTTCTCCTGAGAGGTGTCTCCCCACACTCCTCAAATTCATATAAAATATAAAGAACAAACATTAGGGATATTTATATCTGACATGGATATGTTCCCAAAGTTAGAACAGATGTTACATTTACTACTTTGAATTTTTAATTTATCTTTAAGTTTTCAGTGGCTTCATTATTTCTCGATAGTATCATAGGCTAGAGATACTAAGACCTAATCCTTAGTCCAAATGGCTAATGCTTCATTTGAACTATTAGGAGTCAGTACTATACTCTTGGCATCTGTAGAATATTTTATTTTCTGTTTCCTTATCTGAGACTCCGGGGTGTATAACAACATTAAAATAATTCTATCCTCTTAGAAATTGAAAGTAAAACTATAGAACTATACAATTCCAATAAAGTAAAACATTTTAGCAAATTGTTGCTACTTCAATATTTTTGAAGAGAGAAAACGTGCATTGCTAAGATAGTTTTAAAAATGTATAATGAATGGGCATTTTGGGTTCTTGTAGAACGATACTCAAATTTAAATACATTGTCACTGTAATATACCTTAAAATAATGGAAACCTGTGATAGGAGATGAAATTTTGAAAAATATTGCTAAATCGTGATTATTTCATTTGAGAAACAGGAGCCAATATACTTATTATTAGGATCTTTTATTTGAAAGTCTGGGAACAATATTCTGTTTTGGCAACATATAATCTTATTGTAAACAAAACCACAACATAGGGCATAATTTTTAAAGTAAGAATTCAGTAAGAAAATACCACTGCCTGAAATTACCCATAATGAACATGTTATGTTGCTGAATATTCTTTGAGGTGTAGAAATAGATATATAGCTATGATTTCACATATTCTCACATAAAATGTGGTGTCTAAAGAGAGGTATATACTTTTACATAAATTGTATTAAACTGCATATGCTGTTATGTAATCTGATACTTTATTTAATTTTTAGGATATTTTCATGTTAATATAGACCTGCATCATCTTTCTAAATAGCTTTATAATATTAACTTATATGAGAAAATCATATTATTCAACAAGAGAATTTAGCTTATTACATTGCAATTTGGATTAAATTATCTAAGGAGTTTTCTTGGATTTTGGAAGCCATGTAACTATTTTGAATCTAAAGTGAAATATCTGTATTAAAATAGATTTGTTTTAAATGATCTGTAAGTCTTGCTTATAATGTATTTTCTTTCTAAAAATATGCATTTAACTCTCTCTGGATCTTAATTTTTTCTCCAGCCTTGCTACCTTTTGCTTTTCTATAAAACAAGAATTCCCTTACAATAAGCTCAGTACAGCTATATAATCTCTAATTATGATGTCCAACTATGTCCACTTTACTTTTTCCTACCAAACGATCTCTTTCTAATTTATGTGTGGCTGTAACCTTCTTTAAGTCTGCTAAAATAGCACCTCTTCAGAGACATCATCCCTGACTCCCAAATTAGTAACTAAGTTTTCCTCTCAAATAATTATTATTTTTTTTACCATATCACCCTCATTTTCTTTATGGTCTTTGTTACTGTGTGAAATTATTTTATTCATTTATTTGTTTACATTGTTGTCTTGATTTGTAGAATACATTTCAGAAGAATAACACTATTGTCTCTCTTTTGCACTATTATATTCACAAATATTGGATATATATCTTCATCTCTTACACAGAGTTGTGCTATAATATTTCTTGAATGAATTAATAATTTGCAGGAGTGTGCTATGGACCAAGTTTAAACTGTATAGGAAGAGGGAGGGAATGAATTGACCCTTATTGAACATCTTTTATGTGTTAGATCTTTACAGAAGTTGTCTCATGTTATCTCATAATGATCCCATGATATTAGTTTTATTTTTCCAGTTTTTCTAATGAACCAATGGATAGCTGGGAAATATTATGTAAATTACCCATGGTCAGCACTGATAAGTAATAGAGCCAAGATTCAAACCCAAGTATGCTTTCATGAAAAGCCTTTCCAATGTACACGCAGCCACCTAATTAACTAGCTACCCAATTTTGTTGGAGATGGTTCAACAAAATTTATTATGTGTCTGGACTAGTGCATATTTTATTTCATTTAATTTAGTATTCCGAATCACTTGAATGATAGATACCACCATACGATATTTGTATTGAGAGAAATAAATCTTTAAGAGACTAGTACTCATTCAAGACAATGAGGCTAGTAAATGGAAGTCTGACTTAGATCAGTCTGACCATAAACTCTGCATTGCACTGGGTGCCGTGTAGAGACATTGTTTGTAATAGCACTTGCTGTAATCTTTATTTTTTAAATTTTTTAAATGTATTTTTAAATTTATTTTAGAGAGAGAGAAAGGGAGAGAGAGAGAGAGGTGGAAACATGAACTGGCTGTCTCCTGCACAAACCAGCCACCTCTCGGTGCAGGGACAGCGCTCAGTCCACTGAGCCAGACCAGATGGGCAGCGCTCACTGCAGTCTTGCTTCATCTATACTGCTATGTATACTTGCGAGAAAGTCAACGTAAATAACTTATTTAATGTACATTTAAATCGCATGGAAATATAAAGAATTTTAATGTATAAGTTTTCCTGGGGAAGAATAAATAAACTTTGATATGTTATTTATATGTAAAATGACAAAATGAAAGAAAAAGAAAGGAAGCAGAAAACATAAAGCTATAGTAAATAACATTCAAAGCATAATAAACCTATTTGTGATAGAGTAAGCCATTAGAAATGAATCGAACCAAATGAAAATTTATTTTGAGGATTCATTTATCAATATAAAGAACTTTGCCTGTGCTATATATATGAAAAAGCATAGATTTATTTATTTTTTTTATACCACGTTCTGTTACATATTAAAGCTCGGCATGTGTTGATAAACAAACTCATTCCAAACTTTCATAATTGATTCCCCCTGAAAATGCTCAGGTTTTAGATTTTGGTTTACTTGTGAGCTTTTTCTCCTCCTGTGTGGCTGTTGGTAACATGTACTTGTAATGCCCCAGGCCAACTGTCCCTCCATTAGGGTGTATGATGCCTTCCAGCAGGAATCTAGTTACCTTTGAGCGCCCATTGCTGCAGCCGGGTTGCTACTCAAAATTACTCATCAGCAGAATCAGATGCCTTTATTGTTGGTAGTTTTGTCTAGGCTTTTATTTTAATTTTCTAGGTAGAGTAAAGAAAAGGTTCACTTTAGCCAAGTTCCAGTACAGCTAGTTTCAAGACCTGATCAGAGATTGACTTTACTGGTGATATTCCCTTTACTGTGTTCCTATACATGACGTTAAAAATGAACCCCAAAACTATTAGGCTATTTTATTGTTCCTTCCTTTCATTGTAAAATCTACTATATTCTTAAGAATAAAAAAATCATTACCTCATTGGCTATTTCCAGAGAACTTTCCTAGTTGTGATAATGAATATGGACCTAGCTTACTTGACTCAAGGCGACTCTTCAAGAGCCACAGATGTCTAAAAAATTCTAAAATGTTATTGGTCCCAACTACTGGCATTTTAGATGATAAAATATAGCATAAATAGTTTGAATGGAACCGCCTCATATTACACAAATGTTAAGAAGTGAAACCAGCTATGAAGATCTTGCCTAAACCCAAGGCTTATTCTCTATCTAGATGTTGGAATGTGTGACTAGCTGGTGGAAGTTATATTCTGTACTACCCTGAATTTGTCCTGGAAACTCTCTTAAGATATGGTTTCTGTAATAAAGGTGGCTTCCTGACTTATGATATAAAGTTTCTCTAGAAGTTAAGTGGGAACAACATTAGTGTTTGATTTTGTGATGATCTTTATTTTTGCTTTTCATTTATGTTTTTTGTTTGTTTAACACTGGCACCATAGATGGAAAAGTCAAGATAAACAAATTTTGCATGTACTCCACTGAATTGTATTAAATACATCTTAATATTGCTTTGTTTCATTGAAAATTATGAAATTATTAAAGTTAATGTGATGTCTGTCATTATCAAAATATATAAAATTTAATTAAAGCCAAAGCTATTGCTCAGCCAAATGGGAGTTTCTATTTAGTAACAGTCCAAAAAGAATGTGCTACCCATGGGAAAATCTAAAGCAAAACATATCATTTCAAATTATCCCTGGAAAATCAATTTTGTTGGACTTTCTGGGAAAGAAGTATTGGAGATGTGGTTCCCTTTGAAGAAGGCTTGTCTAAAAAGTATTCTAGTGTTGGGATTTCAAATGCAACATTATGGTACAATACTTTTCTCTAAGAAGATCTGTCATCTGGTAAGCTTATGGGACATTTAAATACGGGGAAAATGTGTTTTATACAAGTTATTGCATCCTTTTACAAGGGTCACATGTAAGTTACACCTAAGATATGATATAGATATGACCATTATGCCTACCTATTGTGGAGGATTGAGCTGATTTCAAGCAAATACTCTAATCTGACATTCTTAACAACTACATTCTGCTTCTATAATGCTTTGAAAACTATGCACTAGTGCCCTGGCCCGTGTGTGGAGCATAGTCCTGTAGACTAAGGGGTCACAGGATCGATTCTCAGTCAGGACACATACTCAGTTGTTGGTTCGATCCTGATTGGGGCAGGAGGCTACCCATCAATGTTTCTCTCTTGCATCAATGTTTCTCCTTCTCTCCCTCTCCCTTCCTCTCTCTCTTAAATCAATAAAAACATATCCTGGGGTGAAAATTAAATAAAAAGAAGGTTACTTTAAGAAAACAAAAACTATGCACTAATATTTTAATAAGCATCTCTAATATGTTATATAATGTGTGTGCATAAATATCTGAATTTAGGATTGCATACATTAACGTTCATTAAATTAACTATGATATAATTTCTTACTTGGAAATATAATAATTCTCATATTCTGCTTCCAATGGCTAATTATACATTACTTCATTATACCTAAGTTGATCTATATTTCTATTTGGGTATAGTACAGTTTATTCCTATGGTCTCAGCAGGATTTTAAAATCTTTCATTCTTAGAAATATCTTGGTTTGGATAACAATTTATATGATCATCCTATTTACATCCCCACATTAACATTTTTATATATTCCCATACTTAAAACTTATGAAAGTAACTTCTCTTATAGTCAAACAAACAAGGCAAATAATTTATTTTGATGAAAGTCCTTCTACTTAGTGATTAGGAGTAAAGGCTTTATGCCTCAGGTTTCTCACTTGTAAAATGGGAAAAATATCTACCTCATTGTTGTGTTGCAGGGATCAAATTGGTTGTTAAAAGCATGTACTTAGAAGAAGGCATACAGTGTTCCATTCTGTAACTTCAGAGGAGGAGGGCAAGGGGGAGGGATGAGATAAACCAAAGAACTTATATGCATGTATGCGTAACCAATGAACAGACACAACAATGCTTGGCGGGGGGATAGGGAGGAGGGTGTCTGGGGGGAAAAGGAGAAAGATCTGTAACAAAAATAAAATAATTAATTTAAAAATAAATAAATAAAACAATGTTCACAAGGAGGAAAAAAAAAGAAGGCATACAGAAAGAATTAAGCCCATTTTTGCTCTATTCATTCTGCTACCCATATAGCATGTTGACATAAGTTTTAAATGGTCATGTTTTATAATAAATAAATACATGCAAATTATACTGTGCAATGGGAAAAGCTGTATGGAAAAGGATGTGAAGAATGGCAAAAAATGGCAAAATTATCCATCACTAATAGTTTTGAAATGGCCATGTTTTACTAACATATCAATTTGTGATAGGGAAATTAAGTATTGGCTTATCTAAAATTCCATATTCTTACTACAAAAATAGGAAACAATTCTTATATTGATCTGGACTTTTAGACGTTAGTTTCTATTATAACTCCCCTACTCATTTGCAGTATATTGTACCAGCATAATAATAAAATCCATTTCTATATTAAAGAAAACATTATGGTAATATCTGTAGTTTCTTTTCTTATGTGGATGAGCTAGAGAAGTCACGCTTTCTTGATAATTTTGGCTTCTCCTTAAAACAAATATCTTCTTTCGTTTGTACCAGACACAAAATTCATATGTATATCTAATTGACTGTTAAAAGTATTGTAGCAACCATTTAAATAACTGTTTCCTTTGTATTACTCTTGTACCTAATATGTTATAAATCATGCGATTCTAAGTAAGTTAATACCATTCTATAATGATTGTCAATCATCCCAATCAATAATAGTTTAGTTTTTGTGTACTGTTAGCCAAATGATATTCCCTAGAGCATTATAACTGCTCTAAAATGCAGTATTTTCCAAAGTGCTGAGAACTATTGTTTTGGGGGTCCAAACAAGAGAAATCTACTGGGTAATTCTACTACTATGATCAGTGTGGCCTAATATTTTTTTTAACCCTTGATAAATAAGAAATAAAGTCTTAACTCAGATTTTTTAATGGTCAACAAAAATACAAATGTGAAAAATATTTTTTTTTCCAATTTTAGTCAAGGTCTGTCCCAAATGAAGATGACAGAAAGTTGTTTTGGTTTTATTTTAACCTAATCACTTGCATTTGACTCTTTTTGGAAGCACTTAATTATGCTGACCCTAATGAAGATTCCTGAGTCCCATCCGGATAAGCCTGCTGTAGGCAATCCCAATGTAACTATAGTAACTGGTAATTTATTCATTTCTGTTTCAATCTGTGCTATTATGTATTCAGCATTATTTCAGTTTGATGATAACCTAGAGACAATGAACTCTAAGTATTTTTTTCAACTAGAATATCAGTATAACTTATTATCACATCTATACTCTCAAACCTACATTTTCAGAAAAAGTAAATTCAGCTGACATACAAAACATCACTCCAAAGCTAAAATGCACAACAAATCCACATGTTAGAGTCTTAGAATTTGTTGTTAGTCTTTCTTTCCTCCTACACATTCCAGTTCTCACCCTTTCTACTTTCATTTTAGGATTATTATTTTGAGAATTAACTGTAACTTTTGTAAAATAACTTGAAGTGTACATGGCAATAGAAAAGCAAGAAAAACAAAACTGATTTTACTTAAAGTAACTGCCACCATCCTCATCCCATCAAAGAAACTTATAAAAAAGTATTAAAATTTCAAACAAGATTCTTTATTTTGAAAACTAGCCTCAGGTCTACAATGCTGAATACTATTGATTGGGGCTTTGAACAATTAATCACCTGTATGTTTGGTGAAATGGGAGTAGGTAATAGTATTGACAAGTAATTTACTTCTTATGACTTAATGATTTAGACACATCTGGAACCCTGAGTTTCTTTTTATACAACAATGTTCACATTATATAGATTACCTTAAGGATTTGGAGATCCAGGAATGCAAAAGAGTAAGAATGTCTTCTCATTTCGTGAAAGGGTTGTAAAATGGACTATATTCCTATATTATGCCAGTAATTCTTAGAATGGAATTAGATTTAGGACAGCTTAACTGTGATTACCCTAGGGGTGCAATTGGCAGAGATATTTATAGTATATGTATACAGCAGTGTGAAATGAAACAAAGACACACTCAAAAATAATCTTTGAGAATCCTGAATTAGCCATATCATAAAAGCTTTTTACTTAAGCATTCCAAATTTAAAATAGATTTTTACAGCAAGTAGTGGAATTAGGGATTTTGAAAGAATCTGAAATTAGTATCATAATAGATTAGAGGCTCCTAAAAAATTTTAAGTTCAAAATATAACTAAGCCATTGTCTCATTGAAGTAAATAACAGTTCATTCCAGTATTCCAGGAATCACTAAACGATTGTTTTGAACTCTAGGTAAAACCCCAAACTCCTTTTTATGTATTAATAAAATTTCTGAAAAAGATGGAAGCTGACTTTAGCCCTCATGTAAAATGTAGCCTCACATAGATGAAATGACCAGAATTTCACATTCATAAAATAAAGATTATATGCCCTTACTAAGGGAATGTTTTGTAAGGCTCAAATGGTTGAATTAAATAGGGAGGAAAATAAATTACATTGTTTCTTATTTAATGTTTCAATGTAGATGCTCCTATTTAAAAATGCAAAATAAAGACTGCTATAATTCATCCTAAAATATTTTAAGCAACTAAGTCTAAAACTTATTAGAAATAAACGCTATCAGGGTCACGTTAGTTTAATGGATAAATCTGTTTCCCAGCTAGACAAAAGCTTATTATTTATTTAGTTAGTTATTTTTAGTTTTAAGACAGGGTCTTCACAGTGGGCCTCAATACATTTTCCCCTGTATTTAATTCTGTAGGGCTCAGAAATGAGTTTATTCACACTATTGTTGCCTGAAATCTTTGGAAATGAAGGCAAGTATCTTTTATTCAGTGTCTTCATTCTAAGAAGCAGCTAGTAATTTGCCCCTTTCCTCCCCATTTCATACTTAGAATTTAGATAACTAATACGACTGAAGGTCCTCCAGCAAAGCAGAGAGGACTTAAAAAACAAGGCTAGAGTCCTTGTAACATATGCTAGTGCCAGGTATTTTTCTCCACTGTCTGAACATATGGCAAAGAAATTCATTATGAGTGATAAAAAAAATATCTCCAAAGCCAAGAGGGTTGCCAAGTTGATACTTAACTGAGGACATGCGTATTTTAGAAATCCATGGTTGTCTTTCTCATCACAAAATAGAAGAAAATAATGATGACAATGTGAGAATAATTGCCAGGCTCTGAGATGTGAAGTACGAGCTGGGGATGCATGCGTAGCTAGCAGAAGCAAATGCAGTGTAACACTGGCAGGCACCTTGGCGACAGACATTGACCATCTGCTCCACACAGACCTCCAGAAGACCATCCTGTCTTGTGATGGATAGATGAGGTGTTTGCAGTATTCTGACAAACCCAGTCATGCAGGCCATTTTTTATCAATAAAAATAATAATAACAAGAAGTCTAGATGTTTTAGTACTACCTATCGCAATATTCTGTATAGAAGATTTGTTTTATTCTATAACCATATTTGTAGGAGAGTAATAACAATATTAATGACTAGCATTGTTGATAATGATATCGGCATTCGTGGCAATTTTTTTCCCAAGGGTGTTATAAAGTAGCTAGTTACATAATAGTTGCAAGCAGATAATGAAACTACTCTCAGAAGTATTATCTGAAAGCATCTCAGTAGAAATTAAAACGTGATTATAAATCTGTGCTTTAATGTTAGTAAGGGGCTACTTTGTCACCTTTTATGGGCTTGCCAGACAGGTCACAAGATGCTGCAAACACTGTGCATTTGTAAATCTAATTGCTAATTTTCAAAAAAGTGATACCAGTAAAGCATTTTCTCCAAATTGAAATAGGATAAGCAAAAGTACAGTGATAAAAGGAAGTTAAGAGTGTTGAAAGAATGCAGATCTGACCGAGTGAAGCATTTACTGGAATAGTGGCATGTAAGACTTGATAATTAAACGTGGACCACAGTGTGGAGGTCATAGATGCCAGGCTATGGAATTTGGCCTTGATGCCAGGAAGCCGAAGGGAACTATTGGAATATTTATATGCAAAGAAGAGATGAAATTCAATATTTTGATATAAATAGTGAAAAATTAGATGAAGGTATTCAAACCATTATATTCAAACCAAAAGTGATAGTGATTTTTATTTTAAATAAAAAGATCATATTAAGGAATTTAGCTTTTACAGTACTACAGAAAGCTTAAGTATCTGGGACTCTGGGACGGCTGTGAAGATGGACTGCAGTATTTAGGGCCAATACTTGGCTCAGGTATCTAAGCACCATCATTTATTAATTTTGCAATCTTAAGCTATTTATACACCTTATTTCTGAGGCTTAGCTTTTTTGCCATTTAATTCATGAAAATAATGCTTAAACCCTAAATTGATGTGAGGATTTAACAAAAGATAATATAGGTGAACGGTCTAACAATCTCTCACACATAGGCAATTGGTAAAAGGGTAGCTTTTTTATTACTGTATTATTACTGCAACTGTGTAGCAGTCATTCTTGTTCTTGATACATTGTCTACATTAACTACTACAGCATTGTGGGTTCTGAAGTCAGACAGACCTGGTTCATTTTCTAGCTCTGCAACCTACCAGTGGTGTGCGTGTAAATAAGCCACTTAACTTCTAAGCACCAATTTCTTTGTCTGTAAATGAGAACATTAATAATGCCTATTTCACAGAAGTGAGCCCAGGATTCAATGAGAAAATGCCTTTAAAGCTATTACTAACATTGTTTTAGATAGTTCTTCCTGTACACCAGCTCCCTTGCTTACAATAGATGTGTTTCTATACTTTTGACCGTACTTTAAATTCAGTTGTCTTATTTGTGGTGAGCAACACTGTAAGACAATTTTTTAAAAAAACAATTGACAGTTTGCCCAGCTGGTGAGTCTCAGTGGTTGAGCATCGACCCATGCACCTCAGAGGTCGCTGGTTCAATTCCCAGTCAGAGCACATGCCCAGGTTGTAGGCCAAACCCCCAGTACGGGGCATGCAGGAGGTGGCCAATCGATGTTCTCTCTCATCGATGTTTCTATCTCTCCCTTCCTCTCTCTCTAAAACCAATAAAGAAAAACAATTAAACAACAACAACAATTGATGGTTCTATTATAGTTGACATTAGGACTTTTAAACTTTTAAGTGCATAAATATTACTCACTGGATTTATTTGTATTTTCTTTATCCCTAAAAAAAATTATTTTGAATCTCTACTTTTAATTTAGTGCTTCTTCTCAGGGCTTTCTCTGGGTCCGTACCTTCATTTGTTTCTCCACTAGACTGCAGCACAATGTCTGAGATATGTTAGCCATTAACTTTTAAATTATTATTTTATTAATAGCATGTGCAAATGAGTTATATTATATAAGAAGGCTTCTATGTAGAAATTCACTTATTAGCATCATCTTAAAATATAGTAATAAAAAATCAAAAAGTCTTTTGACCTAGTACAAGTTTGCTTTTTATTTCCAGTTGCCCATTGACTTAGTTTCCTTTAACGCATTACTCCAAAATTGTCAATTTTTTTTTCTAAATTTCAAATTTGGTCCCATATTTTACTGGAGATACCATGAGTTGCATTTGTAATTTGTAGTATTAAAGGAGAGAAATAGATATGTTAGTAAAATGAAGCCAAATGAAATACATATGTAGGTAATAATAGACTATGCACAGTCATATATTGTTACTAATTTTAGCTAAGGGAAATACCTAAAAAATGAAGGAAAACAAATAATTTTATTAGATTTTTCTCCATGGTACAACACTCTGAAAATGTATTGAAATCCTATCTATGTGACATTAAAAAGAAAAACAAAGTTACATTTCCAAATTATCTTTTTCTACACAAGTTAATATCTACATAGTAGAATTATATGTCTTATTTGTATGTCTGGTCTGCATATTTGTGTTTTTTTCTAGAGATATTTTCTGTCTACTCTAAATGTGCCCATTACGACAGTGTTCATTTGTGTTAACTTTAATGTGAATGTGATATACCTACTTATTTCCCTATCCAGCATTTATCAAAATGCCAGCTGAGCAAATAACATTTATGAAAGAGCAAACAAATCTACAAATTTTATTCTTGAATAATGTCAGTTCATCAGAGAGTAACAGTGGTAGTCCAATTTAGCTTAGTCCTTCACTGAAATTTCATCATATTTTTATAATTAAAAGTCTTATCATTGGCTTTGTCTATAGCCACTAAAAGTAATGTTTCATTAGTTATAACAATTGCTTCAAAATATTGCCTACATCATCACTTGGTAATCTCACTAACAATGTGAGAAATTTAATTTAAGATTCTATTCAAATGAAAGCTTTACTTAGACCCTTGTGTGCTTTCTATTTTTGATAATGAGAATTAAATAGTAGACAATGTTTCCTTTTTTACATGGGACAAGGAAGATCAACCCCCAACTTGAAGGTCAACTGTAGAAATGTTAGCCATTCTGTATTTGTTTTTGTTTTTTTATGGACCCTAACTTTGTATATATATTTTTTTATTGATTTTTTTTACAGAGAGGAAGGGAGAGAGAGATATAGAAACATCGATGTGAGAGAGAAACATTGATGTGAGAGAGGAACATCAATTGGCTTTCTCCTGCACACCCCCACTGGGGATCGAGCCCACAACTTGGGTATGTGCCCTGACCAGGAATTGAACCAGGACCTCTCAGTCCATGGGACAATGCTCAATCCACTGCGCCACACCGGCTGGGCAGGACCCTACCTTTTCATACTGAATTATATTTTATTTTTATTTCATTATATGGGAATATAAAAATGCATTCAGATGCACATATTCCTTTTTGAATTTATAAAGTTAACCAAAATAATCATAAAAATAGTAGCCTCGAGGTTTTCAGCCTCCAGAATAATTGTATCACTAATGAATACCATAGAGTTTTTTCCAGATTATTCTCCCAATTTAAAGACGAGGAAACTGAAATATACAACACTTATATGACTTGCCTAAGGACACACACACCTTTACCTAGCAATTGCATCCTTGAATTCTGAAGCACACTATCAGTGAGGCAAAAAATAAAAGTATATAAAGCGCTATTAAATAATCAAATAAAAATACTTTATCAATACAAATAAATGAATTTACATTTTTTAAAATTGTTTTAAATACTTCAGAAATGACCAGGTTTATTTCTCTTACATGTGGTCCCTCCACTTCTCTGATGCTTAGGCGCTGGCATTCTGAAACAATCGCCCTTCCTTAGTGCAGTATCACTTACTTTTGTCTGTCTTTGTTTCTTATTCTGTCTTAAAACTTCAGGTTTTCTTTCCTCCTCTTACCACATAAGCCTAGAAATTTTGTAGCTGTCTTTTAAGAATCTACTCAAAGGTCTTTTCCTCCATGGAGGCATTTGTCCTCAACCCAGACTATACAATTAATGACTCTCTTTTTGTGGCCTCACAGTATCTTAGACATTTCTATCCGAGTACTTATTCAAATGCATTGTGACTAATAGCTAAACATCCATGTCCCTAGGCAGCCTGTAATGTAAGTTCCTTGACTGCAGAGATTGGGTCTTGTCTTGAATTAATTCACTTTCTCATACACAGAGTTTTGGAGTTAGGTGATGAATATTAAAGATTGATGCCTAGTATGTAAATACTGTTATCCTGGAACACAAGGAAGAATCTGGATTCTTTTCCAGCTGTCTAAGTTTAAAGTGCAAACTTTACAACTGAAAAAGAAGGTAAATTTGTACCTGTAGGACCAATTATCCAGCTCCTAAATTCCCCATAACATGTGCTGACATTGATACATCATTTAGTATTCGAATCATAGACATTGTAATGACCATGACTATTGCAGTTTAGACACTCTGAAAGTCTGGGGGGATTCCACCCCTCAGGGCCTTGCTATATGGAAACAGATGTCGAGGTATACGTACATACGATCAGGAGACGTTCATAAATTCTTTTTTTAACACAGTTTTACCAATTACTATGATAAAAAGACTGTCAGGATTTCTATTATGAACCTGATTTATAGTGTTTGCTATGAGAGTAGTTTTAAATTACAAATGCCTACCAGTGGCAAAGAATATTTATTTAAAAGAAAGGTTAATCCATTTTCATGATCTCTTAAGACTAAAAGTGAGTGATTTTACTTGAAAAGTCCTGAAATTGACATAATTATTTAAATATACGTATATTTTTTCAGAAGCATCAGTGGATGCCATTTAAAAGCAAAATTTAAGCCCTGGCTGGTTTGGCTCAGCGGTTAGAGCGTTGGCCTGCGGTCCAGAGAGACCAGGGTTCGGTTCCCGCTAAGGGCATGTACTTCGGTTGCAGTTTGTCCCCGGCCCTGGTTGGTCGTGCGGGTGGCAGCCACTCGATGTGTCCCTTTCACGTCGATGTTTCTCTCTCTCTCTTCCTCTCTCTCCCTCCCACTCTATCTGAACAAAAAATAAATAAATAAATAAATAAAATAAAATAAAAGCGAAATTTAGGTTTTACATAAGGTGGTTTCCTGTCATTATGCAATTAAAAATAAAGAACCTTGCCTGATAAGCTGAAATTTACATTTTAATTATTGTTCAATATTTAAAGGTGGTAATCATAACTTAGAAATCAAGTCAGGAACATAGTACATCCAGACTAAAAATGTACATGACATTATTTTTCCAAATCTAATAATTAAGACAAATATATGGTTCATAGGTATGGATTGGGTACATTAAAGGAGCTAAACTACTAGTTTATATATGTAAAAATGAACACAATATAACTCTTAATGTTTTGTATCTTTGAGAAAACAAGACTATGGACTATTTGTCAGAAAAGAAAAAAATATATATGAGAAGGCTGTTTCCATTATTTTGTATTAACTCTGTGTTCAGTGGGCATTTTAATTGCTATCACATAACATTTGTTCTTCTGTGGCTTCACTCTTCACATCTTGTCTTCCAAACTAGAGAATAATTCACACTGTTAATTTTTTAAAAATTTCTCAGCCCACCCAAGTCAAGCCTGAGCTCAATGAATTTTTGTTACAGTTGTTCTTTTCTTTTGATTGAATGAATAAATATACTCACAGCAGGAAAGGCAGGAAGACCAGTGCTTGGTGAGAGAATAATTACTTTTTAAAAAAAAGAGAAATAGAGATACAATGTTTACTTTGTGTAATTCACAGTCAGGAAACATAGTGTATGGGAAATTTTCACTGAGCAAAAATGTTAATTCAGTCTGAGAACTGACTGAGAATAAATAAGTTTAGGCAGGGGACACTAAAAAAAGTGTTACATTTATCTGATAATGCTGAACAAGGCAGGGCTGTCAAACTCCCTTGTGGCTTGATATAATCAACTGAGATTTCAATGTTGTTAGAGTTTTATAAGCTCTTCCTTAACCCTGATTCTAATCATCTCCTTCCAGAAAGGTGTGTGTGTGTGTTTTGATGGTTTTGAAATTTAATATAGAAACTTAGTGTTTGTGCTTATTTTAAGGATTTTGTTGACCTCACAGCTTTTGCCCAATATAATCTTACATAGGGTTGATTTTTCTTTCAAAATTGATGCTATACGGAAGCCTTGCCCAGTACTATTCTAAGAGATTTTGAGTCATAACCAGAAGCCAAAACTCATGGTGCCCCCAAAGACTTTAATCTGAATCTGTTCAGAGGAACAGCACAGACTCTTGTGAAACTGAGAAATTGGCTGCTGTGCACTTGTCTGTGGAGAATTTGGGAGTCTCCCTGGAGCTGGCTCTGTGTGCCACAGCCTAATTCCGGCACTGACCATTCACTGAGATCACATGACTTGACAGATTGAAGATCCTCATCTTCCCAGAGCATAGACTGATCTCACTAAGTCCTTCTAAGAGGCAGAATTTGTTACCAGCCTTCTCATGTTGACATCATGACTCATAAACCAATGCTGAGATTAAAGTCTCAAAATAAATCCCCACTTTGGGCCTGCTCATGTTTGTGTGCCACTGCATCTGGTTTCCAACAGATCCGATCTTTATACTGTTACTAACCACAGAAGTTACACAGAGCCAGATCATTGGGTCATCTGATCTCCCCCTTCTCCACCCTCGGCGCACTGCTCTCATGAGTGATGACCTTCATATGTGAAGACAGTGCTGACATTGGAACAGACTAGACTGGCCGGGCTTGCGAGTCAAGCAGGATGACTGTATTAAACCACTTGAATCTGCTCACTCGTTCCTTGCATTCCAACAGCCTATTCAAAAACACAATGTGCTCTTCAGGACTCCTACTCATTAAAAACAACTCCAGTCCTTAAGGTACAAATAATTTCCTCATCCAAAATTATATGTGGAATACTTATGGTAAATGATTCATACATGTCTGAAAATAATATCAAAAACTTTCTGTATAATAACCTAAGTAATACAGACTATTTAAAACATATTTAAGAAACTTGACTATTATTAGTAACCCATACTGCAGATTTTCCGAGACAGTAGCTTAATCTATTATTCAGAGGTCATGATAATGTTACTGAACTCAAGGGGTTCACCACTTGGGGTGCTCTATTCAAGAACATTATGCAGCTGTAAAAAAGAAAGATCTCTTATCCTTTGAGACCACATGGAGGGACCTCAAGAGTATGATGCTAAGCGAAATAAGCCAATCAGAGAAAGACAAATACCACATGATCTCACTTATTTGTGGAATATAATGAATTAAAAAAGCTGATGAACAAAACAGACCTGGAGACATAGAAAAGAGTATGGTTCAGACTGACAAACCTCAGAAGAGAGGGGCAGGGCGGGGAAGGATGAGATGAACCAAAGAACTTACATGCTTGTATGCGTAACCAATGGACTTAGACAACAATGCTTGGTGAGGGGTGGGATAGGGAGGAGGGTGTCTGGGAGGAAAAAGGAGAAACATCTGTAACAAAAATAAATAAACTAAAATAATAATAATAATAATGAGATGTGATTGTTGCAAAGTAGGTAGTTTTATTTGCTTGTAGCAAGTAAAGGAGACAGGTGACTCATATCCACAGCTCTGTCTCTAGAAGGGAGGTTTAGCCATTGCTTAGATATATAACTTGGCCAATTAAATGTTGATATCTTCTTTGCAGTTGGCTACATTTATTCAATTGAGTTTCTGTCAAACTATCCTGTTTATAGCTGGTCTGCAAAATACTGTGCTATACTTAACATTTAGCAAGAATAACATTTAGTAATAATATCTAGAACTGCCCAGACCTTGAGACCTTTGTACTATCTAGCAATAACTTTCAGGTAGCTTTTAGGTATCTAGACACCATGGTGAACTCAGCAGACTCTGAGATATGATAATAGGATCTGACAAAAATATTAGCCTAAAATTACAAACTTTAAGAACCCTATCTGGTTTACACATTTATATGCATCATTATTGAAGCTATAATTCATCCTCTGTTTAATTGTGTCTTAAAAATACTAGCTAATGAGCCTGGCCAGTGTGGCTCAGCGGTTGAGTGTCGACCCATGCACCAGGAGGTCGCCAGTTCGATTCCTGGTCAGGACACATGCCCAGGTTGTGGGCCCAATCCCCAGTGGGGGGCATGCAGGAGGCAGCCAATCGATGTTCCCTCTCATCGATGTTTCTATCTCTCTCTCCCTCTCCCTTCCTCTCTCCCTAAAAAAAAAAAAAAAAAAAAAAAAAATACTAGCTAATGAAAATATAACGCTATCATGATTTTGTAAATCTATTTAAAGATAATGTATAGTTTCTCTTTCAAAACTATAATACCTTTTTGTTTACATTTTATAATATATCTAATAAGTTAAAATACTATGTACTTATATACTTTAAAAATAAATACACTTATATTCTAATAGGGGATCATGATCAAAATGGTTTTGGAAACCATTAATCTAGCCCTATGCTGTCCAATATCATATCCACTGGCCACTTGTGACTATATATACAGTTAAATTAACTAAAATTAACATTCATTTCTTCAGTCACACTAGCTATATTTAAAATGCTCATTAGTCATCTGTAGCTAATTGCTAGTGTGTTGGGCAGCATAGATACAGGACATTTTCTTCCTTCATTTCTGAAATTTTTAATGAATAGCACTGGTAGACAATACACAGCGTTTTCTGCCCTTATAACTACAGAAACATATGCAGAGAGAGTTCTTGTTACTATGTTCAATTTTTAAAAAAGCAAAACCAGAATTACTCCACAGAATTTGATTTTAAAACTTAATTTGTTTCACATTCATGTTTTAAATGGCAACTTAGCAGTTTTAAAAATATGCAAACAATAATTTTTTAAAGGGGTTAAAGTTGGAAACATATGGAAACAAAATTGTTTTGAATGAAATCAACAATAGTCCATTTGAAGACTGGCTGGAACTCATAGTAACTTCAACATATTGGTAGTAAAGAAACAGATGAGTTTAATAAAGAAAAACTATTTCTATGAGGCACTTGTTTATTTTGTTTTGTTTTTTTCCTTCCACTAAAGGTTCCAGAATTGGGAACACTATATAACTAGAAGGTAATACCCTATAATGCAGCTTCAGATTTGGTTAGAAACATCAGAAGAGTAAAAACCAAAAGTCATGGTCAGTTGCATAATTATCATTATTGGGAAAAAAGGAGAGAAAGGGGAGGAGGGAGAAAGCAGACATTCAGAGAAAGACAGATTTTCCTAATTGCTTAAAGGTATTTCGGGCTTGGTGTGGTGCCTTTATATAGGAAGCATTTAGAGAAAAGGTTGATGGTGTTCTCAAAACTACTACAAAGGTATTTCATAAAATGTCACCATTACAAGCTCATTGGTAATACTAAAATGCAATTCACTATAAGTATAGTGAGTGTAGTATTCCATGAAAGGAAAATAAAAGATATGAAATATATTTAGCTATAAACAATAAGTAGATTATTATGCCTCAAAAAAACTGTAGTGGATAATAAGCTAGCAAATCTTTCAAATATCAAACTATGATTTGAAATTTATTTGTGCATTTATCTCTATGTTGCATATCCAACACAAAATTTTCTAACTGGATAAGATTATATGTTTCTAGGTACTTTAAAAAAGAGATCTGAGCCCGGCTGCTGTGGCTCAGTGGTTGAGAGTTGACCCATGCACCAAGAGGTCACCAGTTCAATTCCTGGTCAGGGCACATACCCAGGTTGTGGGCCAAATTCCCAGTGGGAGGCATGCAGGAGGCAGCCAGTCGGTGTTCTCTCTCATCGATGTTTCTGTCTCTCTCTCCCCCTCTCCCTTCCTCTCTCTCTCTAAAATCAATAAAGAAAAAAAAGATAAAAAGAGATATGAGGATATCTAAAGAGTTGAGGAGAAAACTATACTTTTCAAATATTGGTTTAGCAAGATAAATTAGGTCCTGTCTGTTCTGTTCAACAGAACAGTCCATAGGTAAAAGAAGGGAAGCACATTCAAAGTAACAATGAAAGATTTTGTTGATATTAAAGAAATTATATCATTGAAGGCTACTATATATTTTCACAGATATTGCTCAAAAATTATTTCTCTATTACATGTTTGTAGAATATATACACGACCTAAAATTTTTCTAGAAATGGAGTGTTTCTTTGGAGGTTATGTATATATATACATATATATATACACACACACATACACATATATATGTTGTATTATTTATGGATAATTCTTTTGAATTAATTACTTATTCTGAAGTAATGCACAGATTTTTATTTTAATACATAATATGTATATAATTTTATATTAAATTATGCTTCATATAATATATGTAATTTAATATCTATTAAATTGCATATATATTTCCAAAGTATTTAGTATTTAGAATATGTATAGATTTATATTTATTTATAACATAATATGCATGATATATAATATACAATGTGTATAGAATTATATATTAATATTACATATTTTGAATGTGCTTCTCTTTTTTTACCCATGGACTGTCCTATAGAACAATAGTTTAAAGACAGAATCTAATTTATCTTATTAAACCAATATTTGAAAAGTATAATTTCTTCCCCAACTCTTTAATTATCTTAACATATATATAATTTAATATATATCAAATTGCTCATATTTTTAAAGTATTTTGTACTTAGAAGGAGATTTAAAGAAATATGTTGCATAAGTGAAAAACACAGCCCCTTCTTTTCAAGAGCTAAAAAATCTAATGTAAGCCCAGTTGAATAAGACAATCTTAAAAGGCCTATTTTGAAAATTTGATGTAAATAAATTGGTTAAAATACATGCTTTTCAATACAATGTATTGAGATTACATACCAAAATTTAAGAATATATAGATTTTTGTTATCTAGGTTGATTAAAGTAGGAAAAGGTAAGGTTCAGTTGATAAGGCTTTAAATTTTCTTCTCATCCTATGATTTATGCAATTTAGTTTTATTAATGTAAACATCTGGATAATTCTTTTGAATTAATTATTCTGAAGTAATGTACAGATTTTTATTTTTTAATTGTTCTAGATTTAAATTTGTGTTCAATTTGATTATTCATTAAATTTTTTCTGTATCAGATTTCAAATATCTAGAAATATAACCTTTAGAAATGTATCCTGTATGTTTTAGAAAATTTTGTACCTAAAAACAGATTCTAAATAGTTTCTACTCTAATAAGTCTTGGAAGAGTTAGAAGAAAAATGTAAAGGGTTAGCGTGATATAATAATGGTGGAGGTCTAAAAGTAAGTAAACAGTGAAAACAAAGCATTAAATTTTGAGTGACTAGAAAATTTGAGGTAAAATTAAATATAACTTCAACAAAATTCTACATTGATTCCTACATAATGTGTTTTGGACCCCGGAATTCACTGTTTCTGAAACTGAAAAAGAGGATTCTTAATTACTGGAAGAAAACACAAATCTTTATTTTTAATCTTATTCTTAAAAATCATTTCACTTATGATAATTATTTTCAGTGTTAATATCTGAAAATTAGGTAGTAGTTTATCAGAGCATATTTTTTGTCTTGATTAGAGATGGTATTCACTCAAAGGAGATGGTGGGCTGTATGAAATTAAATATATTTTAATTTAGATATTAAATATATTTTAAATAACTTTTGCTCCTATTCAGAGAGATTTTTTTTTTCTATTTGTTTATTTGTTTTGGTTTATTAAGGGATGTGGGGGCTGGTCGTGGGTTCATTTCAGTTTGTGGTTCCTAAGGACACCATTGGATACTATTAGTATCTTGGAAAGTAATCAACAACATAATGCTGATTATATCACTGAACGCTTTGTGTTATTCTTAAAAACATTAAATTTTTTTCAATTACAGTTGATGTTCAATATCATTTTATATCAGTTTCAAGTGTATAGCATAGTGGATAGACATTTATGTAACTTAGGAAGTGATTCCCCCTAATAAGTCTAGTACCCACCTGGCACCATACATAATAATTACAATATTATTGACTATATTCCCTACTCTATACTTTACAACCCTGTGACTATTTTGTAACTGCCAATTTGTACTTCTTAATCCCTTCATCTTTATTACCCATTCCTCTAATTTTATCCCCATCTGGCAATCATCAGCTTTTACTCTGTATCTATGAGTTTGTTTTTGTTTTGTTCTATTTTGTTTGTTTGTTTAGATTCCCCATGTAAGTGAAATTATATATTTGTCTTTCTCTTACTGACCATTTCACTTAGCATAGCACCCTCTAGGCACATCCATGTTGTCAAATGGTAAGATTTCACTGTTTTCTATGGCCGAGTAATATTCCACTGTGTATATGTACTACTTCTAATTTTTCCATGCATCTATTCTATTAATGGACACTTAGGTTGCTTCCATAGCTTGACTATTGTAAATAATGCTGCAGTGAACATAGGGATGCATATTTCTTTTTAAATTAGTATTTTGACTTGCTTTGAATATAAACCAAAAAGTGGAATTGCTGGGTCATATGGTAATTCTATTTTTAATTTTTTGTGGCAATCCCACACTGTTTTTCATAGTGGCTGCACCAGTTTGCAATTCCAACAGTGCATGAGAGCTCTGTTATCTCCACTGCCCTGCCAACAGCTGTTGCTTGTTGATTAATTGATGACAGCTATTCTGAAGATTTGTGATGATCATCTTTTCGTATGTCTATTAGCTATCTGCATATCCTCTTTGGAGAAATGTCTATTCAGGTCCTCTGCCCATGTTTTAATCAGATTTTTTCCGGTATTAAATTGAATGAATTCTTTATGTATTTTATATTAATCCCTTATTTTTTGATGTATCATTGGCAAATATATTCTCCCATTCAATTGGTTGTCTGTTTTGTTGATGGTTTCCTTTGCTGTGCAAAAACTTTTTAGTGTGATATAATTCCATTGGTTTATCTTTTCTTTTGCTCCCTTTGCCCAACGAGATATATCCAAATTTATATATATATGTATGCATTAACATATAAATATATATATATCTATATATATATATAATATATAGATATATAAAATAACTAGGGGCAATGTCGAAGAGTACAAAATGAGCTTGCGGGAGAGGGGTCTTCCTTCCTCTTCAATATTTTGAACTAATTCAGAAGGCTAGGTGTTAATTCTTTGCATCTTTGCTAATTAACTTGTGAAGCCATCTGGTTCAGAACTTTTTTAGAGAGGAGATTTTTTATTATTGATTTGATTTTGTTATCAGTTATCAGTCTGTTCAGACTTTCTATTTCTTCTTGATCTAGTCTTGGAAGATTGTGTGTTTCTAGGAATTTATCCATTTTATCCAGGTTGTCCAATTTGTTAACATATAATTGTTCAAAGTATTTTCTTAGAGTCTTTTATATTTCTGTGGTTTCCATTGTCACTCCTCTTTTATTTCTGATTTTATTTATTTGAGTCCTTTTTCTTTTATGATAAGTCTGGTTAAAGATTTATTAATTTTGTTAATCTTTCATCTTTTCAAAGAACCAGCTCTTGGTTTAATTGATCTTTTATATTATTCTATTAGACACTCTTCCATTTACCTCCACTCTGATCTTTATTATTTCCTTCTTTCTAATTCTTTTGGGCTTTGTTTGTTCTTCTTTTTCTAGTTCCTTTAGGTATGAGATTAGATTGTTTATTTAATTTTTCCCCCCCTAAAGTAGGCTTGTACTGATTTCTCACTCAGGACTGCTTTAGCTGTGACCCATAGATTTTGTGTTGTTATGTTTTCATTTTCATTTGTCTCAAGGTGTCTTTTGATTTCTTCCTTGATCTCATTGTTAACCCATTCATTGTTTATGAGCATGTTATTAACCTCCATGTATTTGTGTTTTTCAGTTTTCTTGTAATAAATTTCTAGTTTCTTACCATTGTGATGGGATAAGATGCTTGATATAATTTCAATCTTCTTAAATCTATTGAGACTTGTTTTGTGGCCTAACATGTGGTCTATCTTGGAAAATGTTCTCTGTGTTCTTGAAAATAATGTATATTCTGCTGCTTTGTGTTGAAATACTCTAAAAAATATCAGTTAAATTCATTTGATCTAATGTTTATTTAAGGCCACTATTTCCTAGTTGACTTTCTGTTTGGGTGATCTATCTACCGATGTCAGCGGGGTGTTAAAGTCTCCTGTTATTACTCTCTTTTATGTTCATCAATATTTTCTCTTTATATTTAGTTGCTCCTATGTTGGGCATATAAATGTTTACAGAGGTTATATCATCTTGTTAGACTCATATCTTTATCATTATGGAATATCCTCTGTGCCTCTTGTTATATCTTTTGTGTTAAAGTTTATGTTGTCTGACATAAGTATTCTTATCCCAGCCTTTTTTATTAATCATTTTTATTTGCAATAAATCTTTACTTTTAGTCTCTGTGTGTCTTTTTTTTTTTTTTTTATCCTCACCCGAGGACACTTTTACATTTATCTTCAGATAGAGCAGGAGGGAGGGAGGAAGGGAGGAAGAGAGAGAGAGAAACATCAATGTGAGAGAGACACATTAAGTGGCCGCCACCCACACGACCCCAACCGGAACTGGGGAAAAACTGCAACTGAGGTACGTGCCCTTAGCGGGAACCGAACCTGGGACTCTCTGGTCCACAGGCCAATGTTCTAACTGCTGAGCCAAACCGGCCAGGGCTCTGTGTGCCTTTTGACATGAAGTGAGTCTCTTGTAAGTAGCATGTGTGTATGGGTCTTCTTTTCTTATTCATTAAGCACCCCCATGCTTTTTGATTGGAACATTTAGTCCATTTACTTTTAATTATTGATAGGTATGTACTTATTGCCATTTTATTTATATTTTTATCTCTTCTTTTTTTCTTCTCCTTCTCCACTTCCTCCTCCTCCTTCTACTTCAAAAAGCTTCTTTGACATTTCTTGTAATACTGGTTTGGTGGTGATGAACTCCTTTAGCTTTTTGTCTGGGAGGCTCTTTGTCTCTCCTTCAACTCTAAATGATAACCTTGCTAGGTATTGTAATCTTGGTTGTAGGTCTTTGCTCTTTATCTTTTTGAATACTTTTGCCAATATTTCATGCCAGTCCCTACTGGGCTACAATTTTTCTTTTGAGAAATCAGCTGAAAGTGTTATGGGAGCTTCCTTATAGGTAACTAACTTCTTTTGTTGTTTTTAATATTCTCTCTTTGTCTTTAACCTTGGGCATTTTAATTATGAGGTGCATTGGTGTGGATCTCCTTGAGTTCATTGTGTTTGGGACTCTCTGCACTTTCTGGACTTGTATGTCTATTTCTGTCACCAGGTTAATTTCTCAGTCATTATTTATTTAAACAGGTTTTCAATCCCTTGTTCCTCTCGTCTTCTTCTTCTGGCACCACTGTGATGCAAATGCTGTTACACTTGATGTTGTCCCAAATGTCCTTTAAACTGTCCTCATTTCTTTAGATTTTATTTTTTTCTGTTCTGATGGGTGTGTTCTCTGCTATCTTGTCTTCCAAATCACTGATTCAATCTTGTGCTTCATATAATCTGCTGTTGATTTTATCTAAGGTAGTATTTATTTCAGTTAGTGTATTCTTTATTTCTGACTGGTTCTTTTTCATGGTTTCTATCTCTTTATCTAAGTTCTCACTGAGTTCATCTATCTTTCCCTAAGTCTATTGAGCATCCTTGTTGCTATCATTGTTTTGAACTCTGGATGTGGTAGATTGCTTACCTTCATATCATTCAGTTCTTTTTTTGGAGTTTTCTCCTATTCTTTCATGTGGGGCATATTTCTTGTCTCCTCATTTTTGTTGCCTCCCTGTATTTGTTTTGATATATTAGGTAGTTCTGCTATATTTTCCTGTCTTGGCAGGGTGACCTTAAATAGTACATGTCCTGTGGTGCCCGGTGGTGCAGTCTCCCTGTTCACCTGAGCTGGATGCTCCAGGGGTGTCCTTTGTGTGGGTTGTGAGTATCTTACTGTTTTAGTTGAGCCTTGATTGCTGTTGGCATGTCAGTGGGTGGGATTGACCCTCAGGCTTACTGGCTGTAAGGACTGTCCATGATTACAGTGGATGAGCTGTGGTGCAATGGCTGATGCCATGTAGTGGGGTTCACTTTGGTGGTGCTCTGGTGCCTGCCATGTCCACTCGTTGGGTGTGTCACTTATGGAGCTTATTGCGTGATAATCTGTTGTGGTCTCAAGCCAGCCACCAGGTATGTTGGTGTGGAATATCTTGGAAGGAGCTCTAGTGGAGGCCAAAGTCATCTGCTGCCTACACCTGATGCAGGGCCACCTGGTAAGGGCTACAGAATGATCTGCATTGGTTGCTGCCTGTGCTGGGCTTGGAGGTGGTTGGGAGAGGCTAGGCTGTGAACCGAGGCCAACTACCATTAGTGCCAGGCTTATAGCCACTTAGCAGGATGTACAGGTTAAACTGAGGCCACCCGCTGCTTATTTGGAGTTTGCGGACCTTTGAGAGATTTTAGGAAATTCTTTGGCATGACCCAAGGCCAGCCACTTGTGGGGAATAGCTGCTATATAGGTTCAGGTTGGTGCATGAGTGGAGTGGAGTGGGGTTTCAGGTAATCTCCAGGATGAAGTAAATGTTAGCCATGTTGTTGGAGAGTCAGATTTGGCACCTGCACACGGCTGCCAGCAGTGTGGTGGGAGGGCTCAACAAAGGGACACTGGCACCTGCCAGCACTTTAGTCCTAGGGAAAGCTGCATGTTCAGCCTCACCCTGAAGCCAGAGAGTTCAATTCCTCCGTGTATGTTTCTTGTACCTTTGAGCTTCTGTCACTTTGCTGGAGCTCAGAGCGAGTGAGTCTGTGCTGGAGTCATCGAAGGGGAAGGTGCATCCACAGCAGCCCTCGGTATCACCTGGATGGAATCGCTGCTGGTTTTTACAGCCCGATGCTGTGGGGACTCCTCTTCCCGACGGTGGTGCTCTGGGCAGAGAGACCAGTGTGGGGCTTGGACCCCTCACTTCTCAACCTTTACCTCCACTGCTGACATATTCCTTCAAATTCTTTTTTTTTTGGGACTTTTTTGTTTGTTTATTTAAACCAAACATCTGTGCACTATGTACCTGTCTGGTTCCAGGGTGGGTCGGTGGGCTGGATGCCAAGTTGGGTTGGGGAGCAGAGGCAGCTAACTGGGGTGGGCAAGGGTCTGCATCCTCTCCTGGCCAGTGGGGCCAGGTTTGCCATTCCTGGTACTCAGCCTGCTGTCACTAGGCAGTCCCCTACCCAGCCCACCGTGGTGACCCCCCAGCACAAAATCAGGGTGAGGGGGCCTTTTTTAAAGAAAAATAAATAGGCACCTGAGGATGGGACCTAATCCACGCCCCCCCTCAGCACCAGGCCTGCAACAGCCACCTTTGCAAATTTGGTGTAAGAGAAAAGCTGGTTCAGGAAGCCAGGCCCCACAGGAGAGGGTTGCACATAGCAGGTCACTCCATTGGCCTTGAGAGGTGCGTGAAAAGCTGGGCGGGGCAGAGCCATGGATTCTTAATAGCCACACGTGGGTTTGGGTTAAGCCTGTTTGCTTCTTCGCTTTTCCTACTAGTCTCGATGTGGCTTCTTTATATCCTTAATTATCGGAATTCTGTTCAGCTAGCCATCATGTAGTTGTCAAGGACTATTGTTCTATGATTTAGTTGGACTTTTGATGTAATCGTGGAAGGAGGCAAGCACAGCATTTAACTACACTGCCATCTTGACTAGAAGTCTTCCCACTAACTTTGTATACAGTCTTCTTTAGTATTAGCATATTTCTATATATTATATGAAAAATGTTATTTCCAGCAAAGAAGATGAATTATTGTAGCTGAAATATGTAATTTTGCTAACCCATAGAGAAAAAGATATACCTCTACATAGCAATATTTAAGTTTAAAATTTTTTTCAATTACAGTTGACATACAATATTATATTACTTTTAGATACACAGCACAGTGATTAGAAATTTATATAACTTATGAAGTCATCACCCCGGTAAGTCTGGTACCCAGCTGACACCATACATTATTATTATAATATTATTGACTATATTTCCTATGCTGTACTTTACATCCACATGACTCTTTTTATAACTGGCAATTTGTACTTTTTAATTAATCCCTTCACCTTATTTACCCATCCTGCCAAACCCCTTCCCATCTGTCATACACTAATTTGTTCTTTGTATCTATGAGTTTTTGTCTATTTTATTTGTTTATTTAGATTTCACATATAAGTGAAATCATATAGTATTTGTCTTTCTCTCTTATTTCATTTAGAATAGTACTTTCTAGGTCCATCCATGTTGCTGCAAATGGCAAGATTCTGCTTCTTTTTATGGCTGATTACTATTACACTGTATATGTGCCACTTCTTTATCCGTCATCTATCGGACACTTAAGTTGCTTCCATATCTTGGCTATTGTAAATAATGCTGCAATGAACATAGGGGTGCATATGTTCATTGTTTTTGGTTTAGTACTTTGGATTTTGATATAGTGCATATGTTTCAATTTAGTGCTTTGGATTTCTTCAGATACATACTCAGAAGTGGGATTGCTAGGTCAGATGATAGTTGTATTTTTAATTTTTTGAGGAACCTCCATACTGTTGTCCATAATGACTATACCAATTTACAACCTTAACAAGAGTTCATCAGGGTCCCCTTTTCTCCACATACTCTACATAACATTATTTTTAATATCATGGCAACTGTACTTTAAATAATTTAAGTGTCATCCAAATGAAGTCATTGTCAATAAGATACACCTATACTTACATAATAACTTTCTAAATTGATGTGCATGGTTTTCTAGTTTAGAACTTGAAGGTCTGAATTAAATGTTTTATAAGAAATCACAACTGCGATAGGGTAACAACATTTCAGTAGCTAACAGCCTGGGTATCATTCTCAAGCGTAAAATCAGCAAAACAAATTAGAATAAAAGCCACATGTGAGAGATCCATTATGCATTGACATTTAAAATCTCTCCCTTATTTATATTCAGAATACTGTATTACACAATGCAATATTTATCTGTGATATTTCCTAAGCTGACGTGATGTATGTATAGTCCAAAAAAGCCAAGGAACTTCTTCACCAACAAGGAACTTTTCCCCTCTGTGGTATAACATGTTTGATAAATGCTCACTCTCTTTGTGCATCCTCCTCTTCTGCAATTTATTTTTCAGTAATTTGCTTTTTTTTTCTTCCTCCTTTCAAGTAGCATAGCACATTTCCAGGCAGGCCTTGTCTCCACAACATGTATAAATTCCCACATCTCAGGCATTCACAAATTAATCACAGATATGCACACTATAAATAAGAGACCTTAATGAGTAGCTTGAGACTTTCTATAATTTGTGCTTTGATTAACTGACTCTTCCACTTAATTTTAGATTACATTAAATATCCTAAAGTAATCATTTTACTCTTATATTTAACTAGCTGCAATAACCTGAATTTTTTAAGAATTTGAAGTGCTAATGATTTATAAGCAAACTAAAGAATCTATAAAGAGACAAAAGTCCGTATTTAATGGCATGGTGAAGTATAAACATTTACACTGGCTGCACAGTAGTGAAGCTTTTATACCCGTGTTTGCATGAACCATTTCTAAAGTTATTAAAATTACATTGTTATCTTGTGGTATGATGTTGTATTTTGATAAGAGGATATTTTTCTTTGCTAAATATGGTCTTGCATTTCAACCATTTCATACTTGTTTTAAATGATGCTTATAGATTGGCTTTAATGGTTAGGAACCTTTATTCCAAATATCTAAACAATACCAAAATACTTTAAAAATTAGAATATTTTAGTTATTATTAAAACTGAGAAATTTAACTATTTCAGTGTAGCTTCTTATTATGAGAAAGTTATATATTAGTTTAAATTCTATTTTTATTGCCTATATAAATATGTTTTTTTTCTTTATTTATTTTTAGAGAGAGAGAGAGAGAGATAGAAACATCGATGAACCAGAACACCAATTGGCCGCCTCCTGCATGCCCCCCACTGGAGATTTGGCCCGCAACCTGGGCATGTGCCCTGACCTGGAATCAAACTGACGACCTCTTGGTGCATGGGTTGATGCTCAACCACTGAGCCACACAGACCGGGCTAAATGATATGGTTTTTCTTTTCTTTCTTTTTTTTTGTTAACAAACTGTGTGATTTTTTGAAACTCATTTAACACTAACTTTAAATAAATAAGTTGGACTAATGAAGTAAAAGAATTTCTCCAATTTTAGTATTCCACTATATTTTATCAATGACCAAGAGATAAAATATTATTGATGTTTTATCAATGACAGCAACAATTGTAGTTCTATTACCCACTATTTTTAGTGCCTGGATATTTTATGAAGTTTTAGGTAAGTCTATAATTATACATCAATAAAATGCCAACAAACTCTTCTGTCTCTTTACAACTTCTCAGTCCTTTTGATCTCCTACCATCTTCATGATTCAGTATTTTCTTCATATATATGTTTTAAATTAATCGTTTAGAGAGAAAGGAAGGGAGAGATAGAAACATCGATGTTGAGATAGAAACTGATCATCTGCCTCCTGCATGCCCCTTACTAGGGATCGCAACTGCAACCTGGACATGTGCACGGACTGGGAATCGAACCAGGACCTCTCAGTCCATGAGACCACGCTCAACCCACTGAGCCACACCAGCCGGGCATGAATCAGTATTTTCAATTGAGTTAAAAGGTGAATCGACTGAATGTGTGTTGTAATGGGATACCAAAGATTGAATTGAACAAAATTTTGACAGAGCTTGAGAGAAATTACCTATTTTCACATAGTGAACTGTATCCTCCCCTTCAATCATAGTGAAGATTTATTTTTTTCCCCTAACCTGTAAAAATAAGGAATTTGAAAACATTATGCTGTTTTTGTTCATCTTGAAGATATTTCTTAAGTGAGGAGATATTTACGTAAGAATGGTCAAGTCTGTCATGGTTTCCTGAAGAAACCTCTACCATGACTTACTTTGAAAGAATGGAAAGGTCAGGAACCAATAGAAACACAGGCATGGATGCATGTAATAGACTGACAGGTGTCAGAGGGGAGCGGGGAGGGAAGCACCGAATGAAAGCTGAAAGGATTAGCCAAAGAACATATGTGCATAGCCCATGGACACAGACAGCAGGATGGTAAAGGCCTGGGGCAGGGCAGGAACCAGGAGGAGGGGGATAATGGGACGGAAAAGTGGGGTACATCTGTAATACTCTCAACAATAAAGATAACAATAAATAATAAATAAATAAATAAATAAAATAGTTAATGAAAATGCAAATTTAAACTCACCATTTGAAATCAATGGCTAGTTTCTAATTAGTCAGTGTCATTGAGACCAACTGAATATATAAAAGTGTCTTGAGAAATATGTAAAATAGATTTATATAACCCATTAAATTGCTCGATACTCCAGAAGAAATTAGCTAATCTGTATATATGAAAGCTTTAGTTCTTGTTTATAAAGAAGAACTAAATAAAACTATACAGTGTTTATTACAACTGTATAATTTATGATAAATATGAGATTTCAGATCACAGGCATAACTTGTGCTAGCATGTGATTTGTATATCTTTCTTTAGTTGTCTGAAAGGAGAGATCCAAATATTGTAGACTGAAGTAACTCCTTGCACTTTTAAATTATGGAAATTATTTTCTTATGTCTACATGTATTAGAGAATCTAGAACCATCAAATGGCCAAATAATCTCTAATTTTGAGATATTTCTGTAGAATTGGTTTGTTGCAATATGTGAAAAACACAGAGAACAAAAATTAGGGACCCGGCAGGTGTGGATCATTTGGATGAGCATCGTCCCATGCACCGAAGGTCGCAGGTTCAATTCCAGACGCGTGCCCAGGTTCTGGGCTCAATCCCCAGTAGGGGGCATGCAGGAGACAGCCTGTCAATGTTTCTCCCTCTCTCTCCCTCTCCCTTCCTCTCTCTCTACAATCAATTTAAAAAAAAAAATTAAAATCTACTGAACATAGAATTTAAAAAATGAATAAAAATTAAGAAAATCAGTGGTTGTATACTTATCCAACTCAAAATTACAGCTATTTGAATTTGTTAAGAAAAATAAGAGAGATGACTATTATATTTGTTAAACTGCTGGAGATTATGTGTATTTTTTCACATGTAATTAATTTCCACTTGTATTTTATCAAAGTACAAAAAATCTTAACAGACATGTGAATCACCATATACAGAAAAGTACTCTCCCTTGAGTGTGTGTCAAAATAAGAATGGAATGCTGGATGAGGTAGAAACGTGGTATGGAGAGGCAAATCAATTGAGCCACAAAACCCTAGCAATTTGATTCCACTTACTTGGAGAGTATCATAATTTGATAACAATTTATGTTGAATTTACCTGTGTTTAGAAACCATGTATTTATAGAATATACATGTAATAATTTATTATAGTTTTTTCCAACATTTAATTAAAAATATGTTTTTAGTACTCCCCAATCTTTTATAAGTGCTACCTACAAAAAACGTACATGTAAAAGTCTTAATGAAGTAGCTAAAATCTAGTATTGTGTTAGATTAATTAGATCAATCCATTAGTATAAAAATATTAAATGATATTTCATTTTCAAGGACATCTCAGTTACTTTGAATAGATAATCAGGATACACTTTGAAATTTATCAAATACTTATTGAACACCTACTACACTTAATGCAATGTAGTAACAAATAAGATACATTTTTAATGCAATAACATAATGTGTTTCATTAAGAACACTTAAAGATATGCAGTGGACCTTGGGAGAATGAAACCATGTTTATTTAACATGTTTGAACTGGGTTTGATGACTAGTTAACTTGGATAGACATGGGTGCTGTGTCCTGGCTGGCTGAAGAGACATCATATACGTCATATTTGGGAAAAAGCAACAGCTATAGAGCTTGTACAAAACAGTTACAGGATATACGACTCTAAGAAGCTTTGGCACAAGATTGTGGAGGACCTTAAATTTGGGATCATAATTTGAACTTTTTTATTTGGGCAATGAAAATGAAAAGATTTTTAAGCCAAGGACTGAAATTATCAGAGTTGCATTTATAGGAAGATGTAGCCGCTGGTGATGTATCTAATAAAGTACTGAAATTTTCACCAAGCGTTTATAATGAATAGAAGAGTCAACTCTTCCATTAGGTACATGCCAAAATGAAATACATTATTACTTTAAGGTTTGCATTTTTTTCTGTAAATGCTGGTGAAGGCATTAAAATATTCACTTTGATTCACTTTGGTATTCTGTCTGTTGATGAATTGAATGGACCTTGACCCCAGTTTCAAAATTAATATATGAGTATGAAGTGTCCAAGCCTTTGGGAACCCAAAAGAAGAGTAGCGAAACTTGTTAAGGCAGAATGAGCAAAATTGTCTGTGAAAATATTGCTAAATTTTGAACCAAATATCATATGGAGATTTTAGAACTATCTCTTACTGACTTGTACAAAAATGTCATAGTACAAATTCCAGCTTATGTAATGAGCATCCTACTATATGCCAAAATGGCAAAGATTTACTGCTGGTCTAGTCACTCACTGCTCAGTGGAATTGCCTTTTTTTTTGCTGTGTCCATGTGCTGATTACCTGGTGGTCCTTTCCCACTGCCATGTCCATCTGTTGGCCACTTGCAGATGCCATCCTCTTGCCCCATGCACCTGTTACGATTGTTCTTCCCAAAATGTAATGCACCTCATTATTACCAACCAAAACATAAATCAAATATATATTTTATCTGTTTAATAGAATTAATAGGATTAAAACAAGTTTGCATATTGATCAAGTAGGTCATACAAACAGTTCTATTAAAGGTGTTGACCAAAGTGTAACTGTAAAATGCTCAACAAAGAACTCATAAAAAGGCAAAGAAGGTGCATATTAAATTAAGAAGGTCACACTTCTTTGTTCTTACATTCTAAATAGGCACTCCAACTACTCTTCACAAGTTATAGGGATTGGTTTGGCTTATTGTGGTTATTAAGTCTTCATCTCTTAATATATCTGTTTAGTAGGATAGTTAAATGTATCTGAAAACTTCCCCTCCCTGGGTCAGATACTTGTGTGGGGTATGAAGATGGAAGAATAAGTAAAAGAATAATGTGCTTGGGTTCTGGATTTGTTCTTACTGAAGTAAAAGTGACAATGGAGTGGTGCAGTAGAATGAAATGAATGATGGATTTTTTCTTTTAAGTAACTATCACCTACAAAGGGTCTTGTCTTAAAGACCTTGCTCAGATAGACGGTTCTAAAAGACTCAGGAATTCTTCTTCAGATAACTTCACATTATCTATTTTGTAAGGTATTAAAAGTTATCTTGGAGGTCTGAAAGAGGAAAAACTCCCTCCCTACAACTAGCAAGTACCTCAAGCCCTGAAATAATTAGTTTAAAAGAATGATAAATAATGCAAAGCAAGAGATAGGATTTTCAATACTGTGACACATTTAGGTATGTTTTACTTTTAAGTAGTTACAATTTTTGTGGTTCTTAAAACATTTTAAAGCAATTTATTTCACATTTTTTCCTCCAAGAAAATCACTCCCGAAAGTGATAATTTCTACGAATAGAATTTACATGCACTTTAAATATGTTAATATGATTTGAACATTTTAGACCAGGAAGAAAGAACCTATTCTGATAGAAAAGATGGAAATAGTTATTTCTTAAAAAGGTTAAGAAAACATGTATTTAAACATTGTTTTAAAACGTGAACAAAAGATAAGTTTTGCTTATGTGAGGATGATATCAACTTTCTGCTTCCTTATGTAGAACATATCTCTATTGTAGCTAAAGCTGACATTTGTTTTGGAATCACATTCTTAATAAATGTTAGTAATGAAACTTTCATGTATTTTGCTATTTTGTTTTATAATTAAAAATAAAAGTGAGATTAAGTTGTTATGAGTAGCTCACTGTTTAGCATTCATTATCTAATGTAATAACTTTCCAAATAATCATCTTAATATTAATTAAAGTACATGTTTTATTCATTCAACTGTCCATTTTTTAAGGTACTCATTATAATATAACTTGAAAAAATACACAGTATAACAAATTAGATATTTCAGTTTAATGTTTTAACATTGTTTCATTTGACAAGCAAATGTATTTTAAAAATACACTATACATTTATATGCTTGTGTATTTGGGTCTATGTGAAGTTTTACCTTCTTTCATGAAATCACGCTAGTCTTTTATTTCTAGATATGGAATTAAAGGGATATTTAAATATGCTTACTATGTATAGACACTATAAATAGCTGAGAACTTCTTGCCATGGAGTTGTCCTTGTTTGAACACTATTCTGATGTTTTTGTGTTTTTTTCATCCCAGCTTGAACACTGTGATGTTTTGACTAAGCCTTTTAACATTGGGGTGGTACTGGTTCAGTGATATCACCTGGAGTATATATTTTCCTTTTTGACTTGAGAAAAAAAAATAGTAAAAGTGGAGAAAGAATAAGTTTACATTGAGGCATAAATTGCATATTAGTTTGATAATAGTTACATTTATATGCATGCTGTATACCTTCATACATATATATTAATACACAGATATTAATTCACAAATACTATACAAGGATGCCTTCACGATAATGTTGGCATTAACTTTCAATACTGAGCATAATGAATGTCTTAGCTGGGAAATAAAGCATTTAACACATGGTCCTAATTTAGATACTTGTCCTCTCCCTTTACCCCAATTACTATTTTTATTAGATTCAATTTGACACTTTGCCTTTCCCAGAAAATAATTTATTTTGTGCATAGCATTTATAAAAATGAGATTTTCTCTTTTTTTCTCACATGTAGGCATATGCACATTCTCATTCCACCATCAGTGTTATTTTTCTTTTAAATAAAAGTGTGTGTATATTTTTAATAGCTTTTGGATTTACGTAGTAATTTTATGGTTTATTTTATTCTTTTTCATTGATTTTTGTGTTTGTCTTTATTATTTTATTTATCTTACTTTTTCTAGGGTTGATTTATATCCTTGTGTTGGTTAAACTTACCCTATTTTATATCTTTATTTTTTTCATGGAATTATTTAGGCTACATATTTGCCTCTGAATACAACTTTGACCACATGGCATACATTACTCATTTTTATTTTTATTTTCTGAATTGTCTGTAATCATATATTTGTTTTCTGTAATACACATATTTTAAAACTTCTGAAATTTAAATGAACTTTTAAAACATTATATTTATTAATTTAGTTAATAATTAAATCAGAAACCATGACATATACAGGTGTATATTTTGAAATGTAAATATGTTTCCTTTGTGACTAATTATTTGATCTTTTTTAAAAGTGTTTTATGGCCCTGGTTGGTTGACTCAGGTGGTTGGAGTGTCGTCCCATATACAAAAGTTTGCAGGTTTGATTCCCAGTCAAGGCACATACCTAGGTTGTGGGTTCCATCCCAAATTGGGGTGTGGGAGGTAACTGATGGATGTTTCTCTCTCTTTCTCTCTCTCTTTCCCTTCTGCTCCCTCTAAAATAAATAAAAACATATCCTTGGGTGAGGATTTTTTTTTTTAAGTGTTTTATTGATACAGGAAAACATAGTGTGCTATATATGCTTGTAGACTGCAGTGTTTGATATATATCTGTTCATGCAAAACTTTTGATTATGTCTTCATTATTTTGGTCTATTTTCTCTGTAAAAGAATGAGAGAGATTGTGAAATTTCACAAAAAAAAAAGGTGCTTTTACTTAAAACATATTTCCTAAGTGCTATATTATTCACTGTCCGAATTCTAAAGAGCAAAGTAGTGACCAAAACTACTTCTATAAAACTAATAATCCAGTGCAATAGTAGACAAATAAATGATCTTGCCAATTACTTTCAGGTTAGAGTTGGGCAATGGGAGATTGAAGCGAAGGCAGAGGGATGATTGGGGGTCAAGAGGAAGAGAGAAGCCTGGGTATTTCTCCTCTTCTCTTTTACCAGGTGGCCACTCCAGGAGTGGCTGCACTTACTCTATGATTCTAGCCTGATCAGAAATGCCATCAAAGTTCTAACTTTTGCCGGAAGGCTTCAGCTCCTAGGTTCCATTAATATTGCTTTCCCTAATTATCCCTCCAAACTTCATGGTGAAATGCTTTCCTGGAGTTATAAATCTTGAGGTTGCTTTACATTTCCTGTTTATACTTTCAGTTTGTCTAATAACTTTGAAATGAGCTCTCTATGTAAATAAACACTCAGGATTCTAAATCTGAATATTTGGAACATGAGATAAATGTATCGCTAGCTCTTTAACTTTATCTTCATCTCAAGTAACATAACTTTTCTTTCTAAAAATGAGTTGATACCCCATTTAGAAGTATAAAATAGTACATTCTAAAAGGACAAATCATTGAGTACTCTCTGTATAATTATGGTTTCAAAGGAGGTTTCTGGGAGAGGAATGTTTTTCTTCAACAGGCAAACATTTTATAATTAGCAAAGAATGACTTGGGACCTTCTTTGAGTTTAGTGTTTGGATCCAGAATTGTTATATGTATACTGTTAGAGAAAGTTCTTCATTTGTTTGTTTAGTTGGGAAAATATTTTCTACCCAATAGTTTCATTTGTAGTACTAAATATGTATATTTACATGTTAATGAATTCTTTATGTGCTAATTACTTATTCATTTTCTGAGGGTACCTTGTAACACTCTTTTCAGCTGTAAGTTACAGCATACATAATTAAAACTATTCAACAATAAGGTATTTGTCATTTCTCAATATCATGATTCTGAGTGTAGTATAGTTTCAGGATTTTATTCATGGCTTAGCTCTGAATTTCCTTAGTATAATGGCTTGTTCCTTAGGTGATGATCATCGTAGATGGTGATAATAGTTTCAGGAGTCCCATTTCAAACAAACAAACAAAATAAATAATGCTAAATCAAACAGGCATTTCTTCTCAAAAGTCACTTTTTACTAAAAAGAAGAAAAAAAAAAAAAAACTTTACCAAAAGGTAAACACATATTCCATCATGTCTAATTCTTCTGGATTGGGTCAAGGGGATTATTTCTTATCATGTCGAAACTGAAAAGGAAGTTGATGAAGCAAGTTTTTGGAGTTTTTACCACTATGTTTGGAGATGGGTTGTGATAATAAGAAAGGAGCTTGGGTAGAGTATAGAATGAGGAAACAGCTGTTTGGTTCAGTCAAGAGTTTCTCCCACTGTCCATCCCTTTGGTCCTACACAGATTTTTTTCCCCTGCACATACATAACAATTTATATTTACATAAGACATTGTCATCTTCTCAGAATGAGATAAACCATAACTCTCCTTAATCACTACACTCAGCTTTAAAATCAGTCAACATTTTTATTTGAAAGCCAACTAAAACCATTCTGGATAATTTTAGCAGAAAAAAATGATTCATTAACAGTACGCATGATACCTCCAAGTTTCTCTCAGAGTACCAGAGAATTACACTTGCAGATCATGCAGCTTAGAACAGGCCTCAAATCATACCGCAGAACTGGTCCAGTGAAGACTTATCCTGTCGTCACTGGGATAGACACACAGTTTCAATCACCAACATTAGGCACTGCTTTCTGCCTTTCAGACTGCTAGCACTGTTATCTTTGGAAGCCAATGTATCCGCCTCCAATCACAGCATCCTCACCAGAACAAAGTCCATGCTCTTCGTGCTTCTTCACAAAACTAACCTCTGATCCAGTGTGAAGTGGTTGTGCATTTGTAGATAGCAGCAATGCCAGAAAACATGCTTGTGCTCTGCTATAAGACGTGGGGCAAACGCATTGTTGGAATCGCGGGCTGTATACTGTGAGGAGTGTTCTTCTAGGTGATATGGGGCTTATCTGAACATAGGACAAAGATTCAAAATGTAGAAAGTAAAAAAGTATGACAAATAGATATCTATTACCGTGAGACTGAGAAAATAATCTGAATGAAAGATATGCAGAGTGTCTAAAAAAGGGTAGTGGTATTTAAGGTCTATAATGTTATGACAATCTCTCTAAAATGCATATTAATTACCAATTCAGGTAAAATTCTAGCAGACAATACATTTTATAATACTAGTTACTAGTATATATATATCTTATTAATTTAGAGTCTGGCCTGATGTTTGGGCTTTTAATTTTTTAGAAAATGTATTTAATATGCACAAAATAAGGCTGTAAACCAATCTTAATTGTTTGCATTACTATTTTTAATCTGCCATCCATCCATTAAACATACTTTTTTAAATGTCAGTTCTTAAGAATGTTACACTTGGAATATAATAGGATGATATGAAATAGAAAGGAATGATTCTTATAGATAGCAGCTTGGTAGACAGATGGTTACAAGGACAGTTTTAGTTATTATCTGTTCTATTCATTTAGTACATGGTGGTGCTTTTGTCCAAATATATCAACTCTCTAATAAGATACAAATTTGTACTGCAGTCCCACCGGTGTGGCTCAGTGGTTGAGCCCATGCACCAAGAGGTCGCCGGTTCGATTCCCGGTCAGGACACATGCCCAGGTTGTGGGCCTGATCCCCAGTGGGGGGCATGTAGGAGGTGGCCAATCGATGTTCTCTCTCATTGATGATTCTATCTCTCTCTCCTTCTCACTTCCTCTTTCTAAAATCAATAACGGAAAAACATTTTTTTAAAATTTGTACTGCACATAATTAATGTTCCTTACTAATAAATAAGTTTCCAGAGGGATTTGTGAAAGGCGTGGAATACCCCCCAGAAGAAGACATTCCAATAATAAGAGGAAGATTAATGATAAAAAGTGTAATTATACATATATGTATAACCAATTGACATAGACGACTATACTGTGAAGGGGGGTGGGAGTGGGGAGGAGGGTGTCAATGGGGAAAAAAGGAGAAACATCTATAACAAAAATAAATTAATTTTTAAAAAAGGCAAAAATAAAGACATCTTCAGACAAAAAAATAAAGTTCAATTTTTCTATTTTTCTACCAGTGACTGACTAAATCTAAAATTTGACTCAGCTCTGCTAATTCAGTTTCTAGTGATCTTATGAAAGAGTTTTGCTCTTTCATAGAGAATGAGTATTTAAGTGACCTAGGTATTTTCTTAGATTATTGCTATATATTTTCACCTATTCACTTAATGATTTTCAATATTTTTTTATATATAGTAGTTGGTTTGATTGACTATTAATTCATTTGAAGCTGTTTCTGCTGAGGTAGTGAACATTGCCACTATGCTCAACAATAGTTTCTCAGGCCCTAAAGTATTTACACTTCTCCATGTTTTCATATTGTCAGATATTTTCCCTCCAATTGTTATTAAGAAATAATGCTAATAAGACAACTGTGTGAAAACACATTCCCTAATTCTGTAAGAATATCTGTATTCTACTGTATCAATTTTCCTTTAATTTTTTTTCTTTATTTTTAGAGAGAGAGGAAGAGAGAGAGAGAGAGAGAGAGAGAGAGAGAGAGATAGAAACATTGATGAGAGAGAACATCAATTGGCTGCCTCCTGCATGCCCCTCACTGGAGATTTGGCCCACAACCTGGACATGTGCCCTGACCGGGAATTGAACCAGTGACTTCTTGCTGCATGGGTGACGCTCAACCACTGAGCTACACCAGCCAGGCTATATCAATTTTCATTAATGGTTCTCTTTAAAGACCCCTAGGCTGCTCAAGGTTTGCATAAATAATGCTCTTTTTTATAAATATTTAGTAAAAATTTAAGTTCTGTGTGAAGGGTGTGGTTTAGTGAGTACACTTATTTATGTATTGTCTCAGTGACCCCCTGAGTGATGGGTTCTGCTTAACTTTTGCAAGATAACTACATCTTTGTGCTCATAATAATGCCATATCTGATGGTCTCCTGGGCACATTCTCCAAAAATTAATTTGATTTGACCTAATTAGGAAAGAAATGAAAATAATATTTTTTATCAAATTCCTTCTGTTACTTACTGAAGTTCATTGTTTTTTTTCTCTTTTTAATTAGGATCCCTCCAGAAATCAGTGTGATAGAGTAAAATAACTTTTATTGGGAGTCAGTGATATGAAAGTAGCTATACTGAGATTGTTCTTAGCATTCAGATTTAGGATCTTGAATGTTTAGCATAGTGAATCAATGGGTGAAGATAATAATGAATACTACAAAGGAAAGAATTTCTGAGAATTACACTAAAAGTTTCAATATCTAAGGGCTTTTTCTTTTATATCATTCCATAATGTTTAGGCATAAGCTTTTAATCTTTGAGCTTGTCTGTTAACATGGTTAATTCATTTAATAGTTCCCTGTGTTCAGAATAACAGATGATCAGAACTTGGTAAACAGTTCCATTTTCTTTCATTTCATAGTCCTGTGCAGGTTGGGTGGCTGGTGGCTCCTCTCCAAGTCCTTACTCAGAAATGATCCAGGAACTGCCCATCAAAAATACTTGATCTTTTAAGTCATAATGGGATGGCAACTGTAGAGTTAATAATGCAGTAGGTTGATGGCCATCTCTAGAAGTGTATGTCACCTCTGCCCACATCTTGTTGGCCAGAACCCAGTCACGAGGCCTCTACCTAATTACAAGGCATTTTTGGAAATATAGTCTTCCTATGTGTACCCCCTAAAAGAAACTGAGATAGTATTTTGTCTACCACACATACCTAAAAAATGGTTAAAAAAACAAGACAGTATTATCTCTGTATGATCTATAACTAGTTTATTTACTTACATAGTAAATAGAATATAGATTGACGTAGAACAAATGATACTACCTCTGATGTTTACAGGAAGATAAAACCACGAATGTCTCATAAAATTTTATTCACATTTAATAGAAATATAATAAAATGCTCTTTTTAATTCCTAAATCTACCGACATTCTGTTTCACCTTTTCCTTCCACTACTGAGACTCTACATCAGATATTGTGGTTACTGGGAAACCAATGTTTCTAGTAAAAATCATAGACCAGGATTTACTAGCATTCGTAGATGGTATTTTGTATTATGACTGAGCTGTAATACATCTGTTTTAACAAAGATCTGCTGATACTGCCTTACTGTACAATTTGGCAACCATTATTTTATAAGATAATCTTCTGGATCAATAATAATATGTGAATTTGTATCACTTTTTATAAAGAACGGCTTAAATATTTTATTACTTTTGCATCAATTAACCATGAGTTAGTTCCAGTTCATGATAAGGAAATAAAAGCCATCAACTGAATAGAATAATGTGTTTTCTGAAATAGGTACACAAAATGAATCAGTGTTTAAGTTGTGTTTATTAATATTAGGAGAAATTGAGTAAGGAATATTTGGAAACTTTCTGTACTATCATTGCAACATTTCTGTAAATCTGAAAGTATTCCAAAATAAAAGGTTTACTAAAGAAAAATGGTGTTTAAAACAATATACCATGAGCTTAAATACATTTTATAGGTATTTCTATTCATAAGTAGTCATTGATTGCAGAGCGCAGCAGTATGCCCGTGGTTTAAAATAGCTGCAGACTTTTTGGGTTTACTTTTCTCGTAACGTGTATTGCATGCTGAAAAAGAAAACCCATTAATACAAAGGTGCATCATGGATCTAAAAACTGATCTCTCTAACTTGATTTTCAGTCGTTCACACAGCAGCCACAATAATCTTTCTAAAGTACAAGATCATTATGTTACTCATCAACTTCCTGTTTACCTCCTCAGTCATCATCCACACTTTTGTCTTAAACACTCTTCTCTGTGGCAATGAACATGTTCACTTAGCCAAATACCCGCTTCTCCCTCGTGTCTCTAGGAGGTTTGTGATTCTTCAGCCCTCCCCCTGGATGCTGTGATGCTTTCCTCCCCACCTTCACTATCTAGCCTGTCCACTGCTTTATATCTATCTTCATTGTTTTTATTTTTATTTTTTGCTAGTTCTTATAAGTCATTTGGGCCTGAGTTTCAACATGACATTTTCTAATCAACCCTAAACCCTTTTGAACTATTTCAACATGAGATTAGATGATCTTCTTCCATCTCTTTCAACATATATTATTATGCCATTAAAGCAAGGATTGATTCTGTGTTTGATTTCCCCATTAGACTGGGAGCTTTATGTGATGGAGTCTGCATTCTTGTGTCCCCAGTGGGCAGCACAGTGTCTGCTACGTAACAGGCTTTATTCACATTTGATAATTTCTGATTCCCAGTTAGTTACAAAGAGCAGCATGCCTCAGAATTCTTAATATGTGTAAGTGACCATCCGGAATCAGAGGGAAAACGTCAGTCCGGTCCAAACAAAGGTGAATACGGGCAAGTTTTTGGAATAGGTTATATTTTTTTTCATACATTTTCTTTGAAACGTTTCCTTTTTCTAGTAACTTTTCCTGAGTTTCTCTTCATCTCTTCATTGCTCTCATAACAAACTCAACCTATGCCTTCACAGTGCTAACCCCACCTTGATCTTCACTACCCCGTGTTGGCTCCTTTGCAATGTTTATTTTAGTAAAAAATAACTATACTTTCTGTTCATATTTCCTATCTATTCACTTTACACTCTTTGATAGCTATTAAGAAGAAATTGAGGAAAGGACTCAAAGGTCGTTTAATAATACTGTAACCCCATCCTCCACAGTATCTCCTACCCCAGAATGTCATATTTTTAAATAGAGCATGCCTACAACTTAGAGTAATCTCTGACTGCTTTTGGTGTGGAACGTGAGTATACAGTGTCAGAGACGACATTCTGCGTACCAGGCCACCATGTGCACAGGCTGAACTTGCATGGGTATTTGCCTCTAGGGCAATTCCCCTTGTGGCAGAATATAGGGACGGGGTCTATATCAAAATTATTGCTAGGGTTCTAGTAAACTACTGAGGTTTGTGGTCCACCTTCCTCCCTTCCCCAAAATTAAGAGCACTTTTTCTTAAAAATGACTCTTCAAAGCTGATTCTTCGTGTTTTTTGTTTGTTTGTTTGTTTGTTTGTTTTCTCCATCTACTTAAAAATCATCGATCCTATAATCAACAGAGCTGATTTAAAAATAGAGACCTGGAGATAGTGCCACAGTGGACTCTGGTGCTCCCATGCATGCGTGTATGCATGTGTGTTCGCGTATGCAAATGGGTACTACACCTTAGAAGGTGTGGGCGATTGCGTAGCCCTCTGTATGTTAGTTGTCTACAATCGTTATTGGTGAGGGTATCTCTGACACTTGGGAGTTTCTTACAAGAGGGTCTGGACCCCTGGGAGTATCCCATAGTTTGATCGCCTCATAACAAGGCACCTTCAATACTTGACACCTTCAGCAGCAAAGCTCTCCCAGATGACCTCTAAAGCAGACCTGTTGCACGTCAGTGTGCTCTACTAATGCTGCTCGAAACAAAGCAAATGAGACACTGACAAATCATCCAAATCATTGCTACAAAAAATGATAGTAAACTGCCATTTTCTTGGGGGGATTTAAAATAATTTTTCCCATATGTAGCAATGGTTTTAGTTACAAATTTTAGACTATTAATATATGGCCATAATATTATCTTGGTACTCCTTTGCTTTGAAATCTAACTTACTAAATGAAAGTGAGAATATTTCTGTGCTTAGTAAATAGTTTATTTTAATACTAAAAGAAATTTATATCTGTTTCCAATACACAATTCAGAATGTATTTGCACTGTGGTCTAAATGTCTCTTCTACACCCCCCCCCCTTTCCACCTTATTCTTGCATTTTCTGCTGTTAGTGGCACATATTTGTCACTTTTACCTAGACTGTGAGAAAAGCAGGTGCATAGATATGGCAGTTAGTTGGAAATTTTAGACTGAAACTCTGCCTTTAAAACCACTCTGAGTATGAAAAGCATTCTGAGATGTACTTGACCATTCTAGGTTCCTGCAATCCAGTCTGATATGAGGATAGTAGATGAAATTGAGCTAGATTGGTGTTCAGTACCTGATCTCATTTGATAGGCCCATTCTGTTTTCTGAAGTGCTATGCTATCATCTCAAGAAATGTTTTAGACATGTTATTTAATGTACTTATTTTCATTAAACTTTTGGATGGTTAAGGTTTCAGGGTAAAATTTTGCAATCTTTCATCTCATGACATTAGGTTTTAATACTCCATTCTTAGTTTGTTATACTACCCAAAATATTACTAGATCCTAATCACAACAGAAATGCAAATAAACTAGATGAAAATATTAGTAGCTGAATGATTCCTCTTTATCAGAAATAAACCATGATACAGCACTCTAGGGTACTGCTAAATTTTCTGCTCTATCTGAAAAGTAAATTGAATGTCACAGTAGTTTTCTGAACTGAGTTGATTTTATTAAAACGCAAAAATACATTAAATTAAATCTGATTTACATGGACATCTGAAAGTACGCCTTTATGTGAACAAAGGAATAGGTTTTTGTATAGCTCAATAGCTCTATATTAAGTTTTAAATTATTTTTCATGTAATTCCCTGTTGTTATTTTATTTAGAGAATGTTAAAAGTTACCATATGGTTAATTTTACACATACTACAAGTCCCAATGGATAAAATAATCAAAACTCTTTAACCTAGTGGATGAAGTACCTGTTCTATTTTTTAAAAGAATTGAGATTGCATTATGTTAAAGTCTGATTTCTATTGATTTTTTAGGTCATAACAATTACCACTTGAATTCTTGCTATATTATCAGAATACAAATAAAATGGAAAAATGTTATAACCGATTTAAAATGCAGCATGAGTAAAAGGCAAGCCAGAATTAGATCTGATATATGTTTAGAAAAGTTAAATATAGATATAAGTGCTAAGAAAAATAAATAAAGGAAGAAAGGGAATAAGAAGCATAAGATTTAGGTTATCAATTTAGATAGGATGACCACAGCATTCTTTGATGAGAATGTAATATTTGAAGAACCAGCCGTGTGATTATCTGGGAAAAGAATGCTCCAGACAGTAAACAGCAAGGGCAAAGGACCTGAGAGGAGAGATGAGCATGCCCAGCTCATTTAACAAAAGGTGAAGGGCTCCTGTGGCTGGCACACGTAGTGAAAAGGAGAGTAGTAGTGAATGATTTCAGAATGAAAACAGGGCCCAGTTAATGTAGGACCCTGTAGATTGCATTAGCCCTTTGGTTGTTACTGAGTGAAATAGAAAGTGAAGTGTTTTTTTTTGTTGTTGTTTTTTCCTGTATTGATTTTAGAGAGGGAGGAAGGGAGAGGGAAGAGACAGATAGAAACGTGGATGAGAGAGAACATCGATTGGCTGCCTCCTGCATGCCCCCTACTGGGGATCAGGCCCACAACCTGGGCATGTGCCCTGACTGGGAATCGAACCGGCGACCTCTTGGTGCATGGGTCGACGCTCAGCCATTGAGCCACACCAGCCCAGCGAAAGTGAAGATTTTTAAGTAAAGCAGTGACATCATCTTATTTCCATTTTAATAAGAAAATTCCACTTCCAGCCAAAAGTAAGTGACAGGGATTCTGTTTACCCTTTCACCTTAAATAACAACAACAAAATTGAACATATATGAAACCGTGATTTTCAAGATAACAGATACCAGGTAGCAAAGGATGATGTTCCCTTGATAGTCATGAAGCAAATGAGGTGAGCCCTTCGATGGTCCAGCTGTCACACAGGGAGTTTCCCCCCAAAGTGGACTCTAACTGTCCCCTGAGTGGAAGGTAGAGAGCTAGGGATTCCGGGAGGAGAAGGCAGCTGGGTTCCAGGAAAGAGAGCTGGGGAGAAGGGAGCTGCACACAGAAATTCTGTTGTTCAGATGACAACTTGCTCTGAGGAACCTACACAACACTAGGTAAAAAACTACCTACAAAAATTAGAGGAAAGCCCTGGCTGGTTCAGCTTAGCGGTTAGAGCATCAGCCCATGGACCAAAGAGTCGCGGGTTCGATTCCGGTCAAGGGCGTGAACCTCACTTGCTGGTTGTTCCTGGCCCTGGTTGGGGTCGTGTGGGAGGAGCCAGTCGATGTTCCTCTCTCTCTCTCTCCCTCCCTCCCTCGCACCCTATCTGATGATAAATAGAAAAATATCCTCGGGTGAGGATTAAAAGAAAAATTAGAGGAAAAACTACAGAGCTCATATAAGACTGGAAATACTGCCTGCTCCTATCAGCCAGAGTAGAAAACTTGATAATTCATGGATTATCACATAGTCTTATCAGAACTATTTAGCCTTGGTAGTCCAGAAAACGTTGTGATAAACTAAATGCTGTTCTGCCCCTCCTCTCAAAAAACAAAGCTTAAAATAAAGATCAGGAAGAATCCAACCATTTAACAAAACTCATGAATATCTATAAACATATTTTAAAATGTCTGACCGGCCTGTGTGGCTCAGTGGATTGAGCACTGCCCCATGGACTGAAAGGTCCTGGTTCAATTCCCAGTCAGGGCACATGCCTGGGTTTCAGGCTCGATCCCCAGTAGGAGGCATACAAGAAATGATGGAGGACTTCAAGAAGAAGGAATAGAATACCAGATGTGAATCTGAAATTACACAAGAGAAAGGAATGATAAGTACTTGGGTAAAAACAAGAATTGTTCTTATTTTCAAATATTTTATAATGAAATTGGCTATTTAATAACAATGAATCATGGAGTTTATAACACATGTATAAGTAAAATATATGACACCAAGTGCAAAAAGGATAGGAGAGACATGAAAGCATATTGTTGTAAAGTTTTTATACTACAAGTGAAGTGATCTAATATCACTTGAAGGTAGATTGTGGTAAGTTAAAGATGTATATTTGTAATTCACAAAGAAACCACTAAAACACACACAGACACACACATACACACACAGAGAGAATTATAGCTAATCAACAAATAATAGAGAGAAAACTGAATTAATCCAAAAGAAAAAAAGAGAAGGAATTGGAGCAAAATATAGATGGGAAAGATAGAACACACAAGAAAGATGGTGTATGTACTAAACAGTAGCAATAAAGAAGGCCATTTCCTAATGATAAGGGGCCAGATCAAGAGAACATAATAATCATAAACATTTATACACCTAATAACAGTGCCTCAAAAATGCATGGGGGAGCCTGGCTGGTGTGGCTCAGTGGTTGTGCATTGACCCATGCACCAAGGGGTAGCTGGATTGATTCCTGGTCAGGGCACATGCCCGGGTTATAGGCCTCATCCCTAGAGGGGGACACACAGGAGGTGGCCAGTCGATGTTCTCTCTCAACAATGTTTCTATCTCTCCCTCTCCCTTCCTCTCTCTCCCTAATATCAATAAAGGAAAAAAAAATACATGGGGGAAAAAAGTGAATCAATCACAAGCAAAATAGACAAATCCACAATAATAGTTAAAGACTTCAAACCCATTTTAAATAATTGATAGAAAAGTAGACAGAAAATCAATAAATATTCAATCAATGTTATCAATCAACTTAACCTTCTTAATGATTTTAGAACATTGTACCACATGGCAGCAGAATACATATATATTATTTTCAAAGGCACAGGGTATTACCATTCTCTGGATCATAAATTTCAACAAATTTAAAACTATTTAAGTTATATAAAAATTTTGTATTAAAAATCAAAATATAATTAGAAATCATTACATCTATGGAAAGTCTCCAAATTTTTGAAAACTAAATTGCATACTTATAAATAACCCATAGAGGAAAAAGAAATCAAAAGAGAAGTTAGTATTTTGAGCTGAACAAAATAAAGTATATCAAAATATAGCACTGAACATCTATATTATAAATGAGATAGATGTAAATAAATGACATAGCAGTCATCTTAAGAAACTAAATAAGTAACAAATGTAAAACCCAAAGTAAGCACAATGTAAGAAATAATAAATATTAAAATGAAATAAGAAATGGAAAACAAATAGAAAAAAATCAGTGAAACCAAAGCAAGTTTTTGAGAAGACTAATAACATTGATAAACCTTTAGCCAGACTAATTATAAAAAAGAGAGGGAAGATACAAATTGCCAATATTGGAAAAGATGACATCAATAAAAATTCTATGAACAATAAAGAGATAATAAGAGAATATTACTAACAATATTTTACCAATATATTTGATGAACTTAGTTGAATTAGACAAATATTTTGAAAGGCACATAACCAAAGCTCACCCACGAAGAAATAGATGACTTGAATAGCCTTGTATTTATTAGAATTTAATATGTGGCTAAAAATCTATCCACGGATAAAGCCACAGGTTTGGATGACTTCACTGTTGAATTTTTAACAAACATTTAAGAAAAAAATAGTGTTAATAATACGCAAACTTAAAAATATTAAAGAGGAGAGACTACTTCTCTATTCATTTTGTAAGGACCAGCATTAGTCTGACATCAAAATTAGGCAAAAACATCACACAAAAATAAAACCACAGAGCAATGGTCTTCAGCAACATAGATGCAAAATTTATTAAATTTTTAGCAAAACAAATCCAAGACTATATTGTAGAAGGATAACACATGATATACAACTGGGGGTTATCCCAGGAATGCAAAGTTAGTTAAATATTAAAAACCAATAGCAACAACAACAACAACAAAAACACATTCAATATAATTCCACATATGAACAGATCACCAATGGAGTAGGTCATATTGAGTTTTGATGTCCAGATAAAATGAAATCCAGGGCATCAAAATGATCCAGTGATTAGAATAATCTAGATTTTAAATTCTGAGTTGTCAATCCATGACAAATATAAGAAAAGTGTAGCATGTATATGTAAGTTACTATATTTGCACATAACCCTCACCTTGAGTTTGGTACTATTGGTACCTCTGTCTCACAGTGGAGGAAACAAGCACAGACAGAATCAGAAGCTGCAGTGATGTTTAGCACATACCCAGAAAGAAATGAACAATTTTAAACAAAGCCTGTTTGGGCCATTCTGGGCATCAGAATATTGAATGCAATAATGATGTAGAGAATTCGCATTGTAGTTACCTCTAATAATTCCTCCAGGATTTTAAAAATCCTGAACTGTATAAAAACACCATTTAGAATACTTCAATCAACATTCCATAATGACAATTTTACACACACACACACACACACACACACACACACACACAATGCGTGGACGTACACATACACACACACTTAGTTCTCAGCTAGGGTTCCAATTTCTCCTCACTAAAAATAGCAGAGATCGGCCTGCATCTGGGTTTGATTCTGACTCTTGTCTCTCTTTCTCTCATCCTTCTCCCTCTCTCCACAGTACTCTACTCACTATTTTTCCCTCTTATACCACCTTGTTTTATTCTTCATTCAATATGCTTACCTTCGTGTTTTGGTGGCATGGCAGAGATTGACTAGATGTTAAGTGGCACGGTTTTCTTTTCCTGGATATATAGCAAAATTATATTCTCTAGCTCTCCTTGTGCTTAGGTAGAGACCACATGACTCAGCCCTAATGAATGTGGATGGGAATGATGTAGACCAAGTCCAGGCCTTGCCATAAAACACTCTGCAGGATAATCCAGTTTTCTCTTCCACTGTTGTTGTTTTAAAGATTTCAGTATCATAAAATGGGATGAGCCAGGACCCTGAGGCACCATATGAAGAGGAACTGCCTCAACCACATAGATATAAACTTTGATTGTGTAAAGATAATTCTGCATAAAGAAAAAAGGAAAACCTCAGATGTTAGGTTCCAGGGTGGTAAAATCTGGACAAGCGAAGCAGAATATCAAAACTCTTCTCAGGGATGAAGGAATTCGGTAGGTTATTACTATCAGGGTAAAAAGAGTGACATCTCAATTTACAGTTTTGTGAGGGCCCCAATTCTAATTGAACTAAAATGACTTTGGTTTTCCTCTTATTGCCTATCTTGTGAAACTTGACTGATTCCCAAATCATTCAACACTTCCTGCTCTTTAGTCATGCATAGTTTCATTCTGTCTCTGGGTCATTTTGACCCCCTGGATTTAGTTCTATCTGGGCATCAAAACTCAGTTATGGTGTTTACTTATTTTCGTATGTATAGGTAAAGTCTTCACGTGAGTTTGGATTTTTTTCCCCTGTTCAAAATGGCATCTGGATCAAAGGTGAAATGAATGTTGCTGAAACACCCGTCCTCCTGTGGCGCTGTTGTGAATGTCCTTCCTTGATGATGACTAGAGAGCTAAGATAATCCTAACACTGCATTCCCTCCTTTTCTCTGATGAGTCAGCAATAAAATTATGATAGTGAAACAGCTGGGGTCCCTTATTACACAGAGATCAGCTGAATTAATGAACTACTACATAAAATCATTTCGAAATTTTCAAAAGTATGTACAATTAATCTGTTTTTTTGTATCAGGGTAGTTGTATTTATTAAAGGCATTTTTGCTTTGATAAGAATTTTATAGAAGTGTTAGAACAGTTTTTAGTGTATTGACAATAGCATTATTCTGGCTGTTTACAAAGGCCTCATTTTCTAAAGATTTATGTACTCTTTTTTCACCTTTATGTTAAAAAAAAAAAACAAAACAAAACAGAACAAGGGATTTGTATGCTAAGACTTTGAAATGTGTTAAAAATTTTGAGAAATAATTAATGTAGTCAGCAGATAGGGCTGCCTGGAGCTTCTCACGTGGAGTTTGTGATAAAGTTGTAACTAAATTGCAAGTAATCAGAAAAAGTAGAGCCGACATTCTTTCTACTTTAACAGACATCATGCCGAACTATTCAAAAGTTGAAGGGAATTTTTCTTCACCCAAATCTGCATAGAAGTCATAGAAGTTAGTTCCTCACAAAACTGTAAGTGGGATAGAGTGATCAAAAAGGGAAATGACTAGAGGTTTGAGAAGCTTTATATTGTAGATACTTCTTGCTATTAAACTGTGACTCTGACTCTCCTCAAGAGAAAAATTATTTGAGAATAAATCTTGTAATTTGTTTGATTTTAAATTGAAAGTGTGCCAATTTCAACATGAGACTGGCTCCATCAGTAGTTAGAGCACATACAAGAAATGCTACCTTGTATCACTGCCCATTCCTGTCACTCTCTGCTTATTATTTCTGCAGAGACCTGCTGCTTATTACTAAGACGTTTATGTCTGTGTGAAATTTGTTGCCCGGAGCCATAGTCTAGTGATTCTCAAACTTTAATGCCTGCAAAACATCTGGGGATCTTGTTAAAATGCAGATTCTGATTCTTTGGTCTGGTTGTGGCCTAGAATCATGCATTTATAACAAATTCCCAGGGGATGCTAATACCTCTGCTCCCAACTTTGAACTGCAAAACCATAGAGACCCCATTTCATCTAAGATTTCTTGGTCTCTTGACTCTTAATTTTTCAAGTGTCCTAGTTCAGATTTATGGTTCCTGCTATATAATCTACCTGGCCCTCTGCTACTGATTGCCTAAAATACTCGTGGCACATACCTGTCTCATTTATTTTGACTCATGTGGCATAATGTTTTTACCAAGTCCAATCTATTTATAATATATTTACAACTTATTTAGCCCAGTTTTAGTGTAGCACCAAGAAAGGAAAACAAAACGCACACACACACACACACACACACACACACACACACACATACACACACACACACACCCCAACAGGAAATAATAGATTAAGGTATTAAAAACTTTACGTAATCAGTACTGCATAATAGACTTCCATGGGTTTGGGAATCAGTCTGATCTATTCAAATCCTGACTTTGCTACTGGTTAGCTCTCTGAATGTCAGCACCTGATTTCTGCACCCCAGCTACCTCACTGAGAAAACTAGTATGCAGAGGTATAGCTAAGAGCTTGGTCAAATAAGTATATCTAATATGTATGTATGTAATAGTTCAGCCACTCAACATTTTAATTCTTAATGTTTGCAACAAATGATAAAAGAGAAATGTTTTCTTGCCTGAGTGATTTAATTTAAAAGTTAAAAATATATATCTTTGCCTCATTTATTTTGTATCCTTTATACAAAAGGTTTTTGTCTTGACAGCTGGACTGATGCCTGTTTTTCACTTTTCTTTTAGGACTTACGCGTCCCCTTTCCAGCAAACCACAAGCTTTTAATTATAAACCATCTCCATTTATTTTTCTCCCATGAGCATCTTTTGAAGTAGTTGGTAACTATTTTCAGAACATTTAAGCATTCATCCTGTAGAGCCAATATCTAAGGAAAAGTATTCTAGGAATAAAAAAATTTCCTGCGCAAAAAAAAGAATACCACACACGATTACTTTCAGTGACTCTTCGACATAACAAATCCCTGAAAGTTGGATAGTGTCAGAATATCCCTTAGGCAAAAACTGACAAGGTATGGTTATAGGATTTATAAAGTAAGGGGATAAAGGAAAAGAAGAGATTTGGGATGATTTCCATCTTTCTGACTTAGGTGATTGAGCAGAAAGTAGTAACTCATATGACAAAAAGAACAGGTGCTTTGGGGAAAACAAGTTCAATTTTGAAGGTATGGAGTTTGAGGTGTCCATAAGATATCTCAGGAAAATATTAAAAATTGTAAAAGAAGAGCAAGATAAGTCGTAACCCAGGAGAGTTCTAGGGAATGTCACCATTGAAGAAGCAGAAAGAAACAAGTAGTCAAGGAAGTGAATTCAGGATCATTCTGACATTTCCTCTCTCTCACAAATCCAGACTAGTTCTGTGTCTTTGGCAGCTCTGGGAAATCTTATAATGGCACTCTCTTATTTAAAGAACTTATTTAAAAATATATTCTAAATGTATCTTTCTTGTTGAAAGTATTACAGATGTCCCTCTATTCCCCCCCCACACTGACCTCTTCCTCCCTACTCCTGCCCCACCCCTGCCTTCACCACATTGTCTGTGTCCATGGGTTATGCATATATGCATATGAGTTCTTTGGTTAATCTCTTCCTGCAACCCCAACCCCTTCCCTCTGAGGTTTCCCAGTCTGGTCCTGCTTCAGTGTCTCTGGATCTATTTATTTTATTTTGTTCATTAGATTCCACATGTAAGTGGGATCATGTTATATTTGTCTTCCTCTGACTGGCTTAAATAACGTTTGAGGCTTCCCATCATTTACATGATTGATTTAAAATAACTGAGGATTTTATTGAGTCTGGACCACAGTCCCAGACAAAAAAAAAAAAACACATGTGCCCTGGCCAGTTTGGCTCAGTGGTTAGAGCGTCGGCCTGCGGTCCGGAGAGACCCGGGTTCGGTTCCCGCTAAGGGCGCGTACTTCGGTTGCAGTTTGTCCCCGGCCCTGGTTGGTCTTGTGGGTGGCAGCCACTCGATGTGGCCCTTTCACGTCGATGTTTCTCTCTCTCTCTCTCTCCCTTCTACTCTATCTGAACAAAAAATAAGTGAAAAAATGTCCTCGGGTGAGGATAAAAAAAAAAAAAAAAAACACATGAAGAAGTAAAAATATACTTTGTTTTGTATGCTTTGTATTGTTATAATAAAGTCAATCAATAGCAATTGAATCAACAACTTTATGTCTATACTTTATTTGATAGACTCAGACCTGCATTTGCCCACAAGCGCGCGTGCGCGTGCGCGCACACGCACACGCACACACACACACACACACACACACACACCTGTGTATATACCTCTCTCCTTTCCCATCTCTTTGTGTGCCTTTCTTTCTGGAATATATCATAGAAATTCCACACGGTTCTATTGGCCATGTTAACTTCCCTTTTCTTGAAATTCTGTAATGCCTCTTGTCTATGCAAGTTATCAGAAAATATTCATAATTTACTGTTTAATATCAATTTATTTGTATGTCTTTATGAACTGTCTCATTAAGTGGATTTTAAGATTGTAAAAATAGAGATTATGTTTATGTCCTAAAACAGATTATGCTTATATCTAACCTTGATTAAAATTCTTCAGTCACTCTCTAGTCCTTGAAAGACATATTCCAAATACCTTTGTGTGGCACAAAATGTCTTTAGTAGTCTCATTCCCAAATACCACTGATTCTTAACCCACCCTGTCTCAGCTTTCCTCATCAGTCATGGTAAACACCAACCATGCTAAGTTAGTGTTTTGTTTTTTTTCTTATAAATAGTATGATTTTTCATGTCTCTTATTTTTTACTTTGTTGTTGCCTAAGTCTAGAATATTTCTTTCTTTTTTTCCTGTTGAACTTCTGTTCAAAATACACAGACTTTCTTTTCCTAGATAAAAGTATCATTTGTTCTTCTGGCTTCCACCTCATCTTGGTACAGCTCATATCTTATATTATGGTTATATTTTGTGTCTGTCTTCTCCATCAGATTGGGAATTCTTTGATAGTAGAAACTGGTTTTAAATTCATCTCTGAATCTGTAAGACCTATTTTACTTTCATGCAAAAACAGACAGAATAAATCGCTTTGAATAAAAAACAATTAATGATTTTATTTTAATGCTCAGTAAAGTGTCTTATTCAATATCTTAGTCAAAAATAAGGTGATGATTGTCAGAATAAGGTATGATAGAAATATTTAAAATCTTTCACGAAGATGGAGATTTGAATCCAGTAAAGCCCCTTAGCAAATAGTCTTAATCAGTAGACTTGATTTCTTCCTACTATAAAAATGAGTGTGTATGAATATCACTATTTCTAGGAAGTTCAGTAATCATGTATATTAATTTCTTCAGTAGAATGTTAAAAAAGGAAACCTGGACAGGCATAAATGTATTATTTCACTTAGCATAATAATCTCCAGGTCCATCCATGCTATCTCAAAGGATAATAGATTGTTCTTTTTTATAGCTGCATAGCATTCCATTGTGTATATGTACCACAGTTTTTTTTGTGTTTTTTTTTTTATCCACTCATCTGCTAATGGGCACTTGAGCTGTTCCCAGATCTTGGCTATTGTAAATAGTGCTGCTATAAACAGAGGGGTGCATATGTACTGTTAAAAATTGTCTTTGCCTGGCTGGTGTGGCTCAGTGGTTGAGTGTCGACCCATGCACCAAGAGGTCGCTGGTTTGATTCCCAGTCAGGGCACATGCCCAGGTTGTGGGCCAAATCCCTAGTGAGGGGCATGCAGGAGGTGGTGAATCAATGTTCTCTCTCATCGATGTTCCTTTCTCTCTCGCCCTCTCCCTTCTGCTGTCTCTAAAATCAACAAAGAAAGAAAGATTTTTAATTGTCTTGATGGGTCTAGCATTGTAAGTTGGAACATAAATAAAGTGCTGTGCTTGGGCTCTGTTTGCTTTAGGAAAACAAAAAAACAAAAAAGTAAAGATCATGGGAGATCACAGATACTAAGAGCTAAAAAATAAATAACATAAACAATATGAAAATCAAAGTGGCTTGCCTACTAATATGAAAATAAATGTATTAAAAAAGAAGTCTAAAGTAAATTTGGAATTTTTTATCGTGCTTTGGTGATTACTATACCCTGACACACAATCTTTTTCATTGTTGTTCATTTTTAAAAGTCAGATATGGAATACAAAAAGGCATTTAAGGAGAACAAGAAATAGCTTCAACACTCTTTTATATTTCCTTAAAAAGCAAAACATTTAAAACAAAAAACAAATGAAAAAACACTACATTAACCTAATTAAGAAATGCTGTGAGGGGTAGTATGATTTTGATTCATCCATTTTCAAAAGAAAATGTGGTGTGAATAGGAAGAACACAGAATATTAAGAACATTCTCCTAAGCATTTTCAGAACCCAGACTTTATTTATTTATTATCTTTATTGTTCAGAGTATTACAGATGTCCCCCTTTTTTCCTCCATTGACCCCCTCCATCCAGTTCCTGCCCCACCCCAGGTCTTCACCACCCTATTCATAACACAGACTTTAGCTGAAAACTACTGGCAATGAAGTTTTCTATAATACTTTATAAAAAAAATCAAAAGCCACCCAGCCAGTGTGGCTCAGTGGTTGAGCGTCGACCCATGCACCAAGAGGTCACCGGTTCAATTCCTGGTCAGGGCACATGCCCAAGTTGTGAGCCAAATCCCCAATGTGGGGCATGCAGGAGGCGGCCAATCAATGTTCTTTCTCATTGATATTTCTCTTTCTCTCTCCCTCTCCCTTCCTCTCTTTATAAAATCAATTAAGAAAGAAAAAAAAATAAAAAGTCAAGGGCCAGATATAGACAAACAAATCCATGATTCTCCTTCCCCTTAGATATAGTGAAGCATACTGCTGAAAACATGTCTAACAAATCTGGTCATTGAGTAAGCATTACCACACAGCACCAAGAAAGGAGAAAGGAGAACTAGGTATGAGACCATATTCAGATTTGACAGAATATGTTTCATGAGCAAGCTAGGTAGGAAAAGCTCAAATTTAGTAAAGTAATTAGTGTAACAAAACTATCAAAGTTTGTGCTGGGAAATAGGTATATGTAGTTAAGTCTGTGAAATGAAATTTGTCCTCAAGGAGCTTACAGTCTAGTGGAGAAGACAGACCAAAAAAAAAAAAAAAAAAAAAAAAAAAGAACAATTATTGCCAACTTAGGCATATGGAAAGGATGTTGAAAGCACGTGGAGTTAAGCAAGTCGATCCAGAGGAAAGATGACTTTGGAGACGATTTTTGAAATATGAGTGAGTTTGCCAGAAGAAGAAGAGGTGACATTGCTTGTAGCATGGAAATATGTAATGGGTTTAGGGGACTAAAGTTAGAGACCTTGGATAGAACAACAACAAAAAAAATTGATGAAAAGAATAGAAGTTTGGAGACATTCTTCACTAACTTTGCATATTTCTTCACATCTAGGTGTTAATAGGCATTTTGCTCAAATTTATTTACATTCTTAGATATAAAAGATAGAGAATGTCTTTCTTTCCAGAGACATCTCCATATAGCAAAGATAAAGATATCTACCCTCCCCCTGGAGAAAATTTCATTGCATTCCTGGGTGATAACGACAATGTGTCTCTCCAGAGGGGAGAACAGTCCGATTTTATTTGCAGCCTTTTTATAAGAAGAGGAGTTTCCTGGGCTCAGTTTTTGTCCCTTGTGATGTAGACACAGTTCGGGTGCAACATCTACCAAGACATGCCTCCACATCGCCCCAATAAGACTCAAGGGGAAAGGAGGATTGAATTGAACACAAAGCTCTTTCTGCCTCTGTTCCATGATACTAACCTGCCTAAATTCATCTGAGCTCCTCATCTCCTTAGCAGCCTAATCTGTGGACGTGTGATGAGAACAAGCAGCACCACCATGCTGCTTGGAAACTACTTGACCTTGTGACAACAGGGAAGAGTCAGGCATGGGACTGGTAAGAAAGGCGGGATGGAGACGATATGTTAAAGCAAACATCAACACATCTCCTCCACAAAAGCCAGATCCAAGTCTGCTTCTACCCACAAACAACTCTAGTTAGACAGAATGCTGAATTTAGATAGAGGGCCTCATTTAGTTTAAAAGGTTATTAGCAAAAAAGTAGAATTTCGTATTATTATTGTTTTGTTGTTTAAGGAACCTGTATAACTCCTTGGATTTGCCTGGAAAGGGCTAATATTCTCATATCTTTTTAAAAAAATAAACATGAAGTTTACAATAACATTACTTTACAAACAAGTTGAGCAAGGACTTTGAAAGCTTTTAGAAATATACTCCCTGGAGTTAGGAAAAGAACAAGCTATTGCTCTGATTTTATTATGTACTAATAAATCAATTCCACAGTATGGGAATTTTACCACATAATGTGTCTATTCTGAAATTAGATGTTGAATTCCTAGATTGTTTTAAATTATATTCGAGAAATTATGAATTTTTATATGAAACATAAAATATATTGACAGTCTCCTTTTGGTGAATAAGAGTTGTTGCAGTGTATGATTGTCAGATTTCTACTGTGTTTCATTTAATTTTGTTCTAAGTTGACTGATTTCAGTGCCAAACTGAAAGTTGTATAAATTCTGTATCAATTTATATCTTAAAAAAAGGTAATTGGGACACATAGCTTTGTTGACATGTTTGATTTTATCACATCAGTTTGAAGGTATACTCATTATGGATGATGTCTGTGCAATTTTGGTGCAATTATTATTTAATCTTTATTCTATGGATGTGTTGATAACAATAGAATACAAAAACCAGGCACTGAGAAGTTTATGATTACTCATTTTTCTCACTATCCCTAATTTAGGACTCCTACATTTGGCTTAGATTTCTTATTTGCAATAGTCAGTCTAGGGAGAAACAGTCAATGCCATGCAGGTGTGCCACTGTATCAGGGAATAAGTTCATTGAGCATATTTAGAGGGAACCTCCTATGATTTTCCATAGAATGCATTTTGTCAGTATGTAAGCTGACTCAGCAGGATCTCTTCTTTTGTAATAAACTACTTTTACCCTAAATGAGCAAGAACTCTCAGAATTACCATATATCTAGATATTTCATTATTCAAAATCTAGATTTAAGCCTCAAACTGAATATAAACACAAATGTTATAACTATCACAAAACCACCAATAATAAAGTTTATGCTTCTATGGTGTAATTATTAAGAGTTGAAGGAGATTGCAGAGATTCTTACCATGATGCTTTTCTATTGCAGATAAGGAAGCTAGAACAACAAAGAAAGGTAGTCATGCTATGGCTGGTGTGGCTCAGTTGGTTGGGTTCGGCCTGTGCACCAGAGGGTTGTCGGGTCGATTCCCGTTGGGACACATGCCCAGGTTGCGGGCTCGATCCCCAGTAGGGGGCATGCAGAAGATAGCCGACCTCACATGGATGTTTCTCTCTCCTTCTCCCTGCCTCTCTTTCTAAAAACAATTAAAGGTAGTCATTCAAACAAGGTTACCAGTTCATTGGTAAAAAGATAGTACAAAAATCCAGGCCTCCCAAGGGTCAACTCACCACATCTTTGTGCCAGAGTACACACATAATCACCTCCCGCCTTCTCAAATCAGATTACTCCTGCTAAAATCTCTCTTTGAATAGAAGTATTTGACTGAGCCTTGTGTTCATGATATAATGACCACAGACAAAGGATTAGCAACCTCTTACCTTTCTATTCCTCTGTATACTGTAAGGTCCATGAGGAGAGCAACTCACAGGACAGTAAGCAAATGATATAGAAAGACAACTTTATTTATTAGCTTTCCAAAGAAGGATACCCTGATGTAGCCTTCTCTTTCAAATAGGGTCAGAGCACCTAAATCCTTAGTCCTAAGTGGATCCTGCCACTGTAACTGAAATAAAACATCAGATGTGCTGCATATTACAGGAACCTGAAAACAAAAATATACTTTGTGAGGCTCTGGAGGGATGGAACATTGTGGGAGGAGAGGGTGGAGTGGGGAAAGAGAACACAAAGTAGTCAATAGTACTTGTATAGTTTACTAGGTGATAAGCATAATTCTAAGTGTTTTATAGATATAGTGTCATTTAATAATTACAACACTCATTAAGGTAAGTGCTATTATTTTATAGTTTACAGATAATAAATGTAAGGTAAAGATTAAGTATTCTGTTAAAAGTCACACAGCTGAGAAAGTGAAGATCACAGATCCAGTGTCGTTAAGGACAACATTCAATTACCTGTCTATGTACATGAATGCATGTGTGTGTGCATGTGTACAGGTGTGTGCATATAGAATATATATATATATATATATATATATATATATATATATATAGAGAGAGAGAGAGAGAGAGAGAGAGAGAGAGGGAGGGAGGAGGATTAGAATATAATTGGAAATAAATTGGATAATCAGCATGCTTCCAAGGTATAGCGTAAGAAATTTATCTATCTGGCTATATTGAGGAGAAGAGAAAAAGACAGATCATATTTTAAATATTCATTGATCATGCCCACTAGTAAACATGGTTCAATCAATGTCTGTAACTCTGATTAAGCATTTCATATTCTCTCTTAGAGAGAAGCCAGCAAAGGAATATATAAATAGCTTGATGGAGCAGGGGTACCATTCCACAGTAGAAAAAGAACATTTATTTTCTGAGGAATGTAGATGTGGGTTTGAATCTAGTCCTGTGAGCTAAGGAAATGTATGAAGATGTGTGCCCTTCAGTTTGCTTGCCTATACACAGTGCTCTTTTTATTTTTATTTTTTATTAATTTATTTTTGTTACAGATGTTTCTCCTTTTTCCCTGACACAGTGCTCTTTTTAAAGAAGTGAGTTCTACTTTACCCGATATACTTCCCAGCGGTGTACAGTTTTCCCAACTTCCACCCATCTACTACCATAACCATCACTATTATCTACTACACTGGAATTGTTCTTGCAATTTTTTGACTGCATATAGGAGTTCCTGCATTTTGCTTTCCTCGAGTTTTTGAATTAAATTGCTTGCTAGTAAACCCCATATGTCCTTCAGGGATCTCAATTTAAGAAGCCTAAAGCCAAATTCATCATCTTTCTTCTCCAACACTGTTCTTTCCTTTGTTACTTGTTTGAATAACATTATTTTTATTATAAATACTCAGTCTAGACATCTGAGAGCCATTCTACATTCTTTCCTTTCTCAACCATGCACAGTCATCTTTCATTGTTAGTTTCTTTTTCCCTCCGTTGCTGCTGCCATCATTTTCCTACTATGTTGATGCAAGAGGTTAAATACAGGTTCCCCTACTCTGATATATCCCCTTACTTTTCTGGTCCACCTCTAACTCAGCTGCCAAAATAATGCTTATAAATGAAAATCATGTTACTGCAGGGCCCAAAAACCCTTCAATGATTTATCAGAGTTTTCTAGATAAAACTCCAAGCTTTGAGTTGGCACATATGAAGATTTCTCAACATGGACACTCTACATTTTGGGCCAGATAATTCTTTGTTGGGACTTCAGGGGCGGGGGAGGACAGACTTGTACTTTGTAAGAAGTTTAGTAGCATCTCAGGACTTCATCCGTTACATACCAGTTGTGCCCCATGCCCATTGTAGCAACAGAAAAGTGTGTCTTGGCATTGCCAAATGTTTCCTGGGGACAAAATCTTCACTGGTTGATAACCTCTGGCTATTGCATTTCCACTTTTCTGAAAAAATATCATATTTTATACCTTTCCCCAACCAAGCCTTTCATTGCAGTTATCCCAACTGGTTCCACTTTCCTTAGCATGCTCTGCTTCCCCTGCCCCACACTTTTCCAGGACTCTGCTCATAGTGGCCTTTCCTTGATTCCTATTTACCAACCTAAAAACTCAGCTCAGGCAGTGGTTTATCTTTGTAAATCTTTCCTCTTGTTGATCTAGATGAATTCTGAAAATACCTTTATCAAAGTCCAACTGCATTATATTAAAAAAAGTCATTCATCTCTATCATACCATATCTTGACAATAAGCATTATGTCTTATTTGGTTTACATTCTTAATCCCTTACCACAGGTGGCAACCTCCATGGATGTTTGTCTTTATGAGTGAATAGTCACTTCATAACAATAAGGGAAATCACTTGTGTAAAGCACCATGTATAGAATCTTGTACATAGTAGTCATTGGGTTAATGTCCATTGCTTTTGTATGCATTTCCTAAACCTTCTAATAGGACTTTTTATACTAGGTTAAAAAATGTTTTGTTTGAGTTTTTCAGATTTTGAAGTTTTGGATAAGGTGATAGATATAGACTTGTAGCTTTTTTTTTTTAGCCGCGCATACTATCAATCCAGTATGACTGGTCTTTTCGTAGTTATCTGCTCAACGGCTGCTTTCCACTTTGGTCTTCCCCATTCTCTCCCATATAGCTTTCTGGCCTCTCTGCCTCCATAAATTTTAATAAGCCATAGAGGCCAACTCAATCCCAATTCCTAACACTCTAACTCATGCACATTTTTCCCGATCACAAGAAAACTATGCCTATTGGGCCTTTCATCACAAGAGTCCAGACAAATTCAATTCATTTTTCCTTTTATCTAAATTAGAAGGAAAATACTCTATGGAAGACAAAAACTTGTACAGACAATCAACCTGAAAATACAGGTAAGAAAAAAACATCTACACAGCAAACAGAACTATGCCATCTAGTATAGGTTGTGACTGTCTGCAGTGACTTTATTTCTCAAGAGATAAACTTGGCATAATTAGACTATTTGAATAATCATGGAAAAGTATGATGCTTTGGGGAAGATTTCCAGCAAAAAAGGTTAAAACTCAGATTAACCCTTGAAAGGGCATTTAATAAACAGAAATCATCTTTCTTTTCTAGAGCCCTTTATTAATTTAGAATGTTTCCAAATGGTGTCTTCATAAAGCCCATGTCTATTAGGTTTTTTTGTTGCATAGAATTTGAAAACCTACTTCATCAGATTGTGGTATTAGCCCTGAAATTGCAACAATGCCATTGCTCTATAACCTGATTTGCAAAAGAAAGAGGTCATTAATATTTTATCTGTGAATTCGAAGGCATGATTGGGGTTTCTTTACAAAAAAAAAAAAAAAAGATTTGCTATGCAGCTGTGAGTTTACAAATATTCAATCTGTAAGAAAGATTCTTTATAACTCAGTTTTCTATTCCCTATGTCGAATGAAAGCTTCTGTCTTTACAATAGATTGTTCACTGGGGAGGGAAAAAGCAACACCATCCTGAATAAAAGATTTTGTTTTGGAACTGTACATATGAAAGATTCAAATGAAAGGAAACTTACTGTGCTGTTTTGTATTTGCCATGGCTTTGGGATTATCAATAAATACTTAATACATTCTTTCTGTATAAGGCAACCAGCACCTGTGCTCTTGATTATTGACATAATATTTCTTTGTTATTTAGACTTTTTGATGTAGGAAAAGAAAAGTGTCCTCAAAATCAGTCTCATGCTTTTGTCTTGAATCAGTAAATCAGTAGCATTAATTAGAAAGATCAGATAATATCAAATGCGTGGAGCCTTTGTGAAGAATATATGAGATGTCCGGCTGGTGTGGCTCAGTGGTTGAGCACCGACCAATGCACCAAGAGGTCGCTGGTTCGATTCCTGGTCAGGACACATTCCCAGGTTGTGGGCCAAATCCCCAGTGGGGGGCATGCAGGAGGCGGTCAATTGATATTCTCACTCATCAATGTTTCTATCTCTCTCTCTCTCTGTAAAATCAATAAAGGAAAAAAATTTTTTTTTAAAAAAGAAGATATGAGAAGCACAAATGATACCCAAACTGAAACCCATTTTCTTCCCAGATCCTCTTAATTTGAAGTAAATGTGTTCCCATTTACAGACACCTTGATAAAATTTATTTTTAAAATTGACATATCAAGGGAAATAGATGATAGATGGTTAGTATTTTGAGGAGTCAAGAATCTGAAATACCATGACAGAAGCAAAAAGTACTTCTCAAAACCACAGCAAACCGTGGAGAAAACCAGGACATGTCCGCATGGGCACACTGAGAATACATTGGGAAGGTTCTTTCTGTTTTTCTCTTCTCTGTAATTCCGTGTACATAAAAGCAGGAACATATATTTTACATACTTATTTTATGATTAGATTATGCAGTGGCTGTTTTGCTACTGTTATTGTTTGGGAGAGATTTTGATTTGTTTTAGCTTTATTTCTTTTACACTACCATAATATTTATTTTTTCCTTTTCCTCTGGGCTCTGGGTTGGTAGAAAGGTTGGGGGAAAGTTATGTAATGCTCCAGTGGACCAGAAAATTAGTGAGGAGTGATACTTCAAGGGGCCTAGGGGTTCAGCCAAGCTGGGGTTAACATCCAGACGTCTAGATGTTTACTGAAACAGGCAGAAGCCTCTTGAGTCTACATAAATGACCTGTGAATTTTGTGGAACTGTGCATTTTGACAAGGTTTTCAGGATTGCTTGTATCCTGAGAGAATGTGATACTTGGAGAAGAGCTATGATGCCTTAGGATGGAGTACAGGAGTTTAGGGAACACAAAAATGAAAGAGTATGAAAAAAATTACATGTCTTGCATCGCAAGAGTTTTGGTTTAAATTTAAGGAAATTTTCAAGTTTTGTATTTTTTCTTTAAAATGGCAGATTTACTGTGCCTGAAAGTGTTTCACCGGGTCATTAAAAACAAAGAGGTATTTTATACTTGGCTTTTGGACTATGAGAAATATGCTATGAGATTTGTACTGGACTTCCTAGTACTGGTATTTTTTTTCTTTGAGGGGTATGAGTGCAGGCATATTAAAAAAATTTTTTTTTCTTTATTGAATTTTAGAGAGAGATAGAAACATCGATGAGAGAGAACAACGATTGGCCACCTCCTGCATGCTCCCCACTGGGGATCGGGCCCACAACAGGGGCATGTGCCCTGACTGGGAATCGAACTGGTGACCTCTTGGTGCATGGGTTAATGCTCAACCACTGAGCCACACTGGCGGGGGGATTGAAGGCATTTTGGAACTACATAGAGTGTGGAGTTTCAAGGTGGGGGTGCGGGAACATAGGCAAGAGCACACCGCAGGGTTTTCACCTGTATCAAGGATTCCTGCTTTGCCCCAGCTGGTTTGCCTATCTTAGGAAGAAATGGCTAAGCCAGAGGCGGTTGTGGTGATGGTAGTAACAGCAGAATATCTCACACTGTACAAAGCATTTATATGTATAATTTAATATTTATACCTTACTGAGGAAGATATTATTGTGCTTTTGTTGTTATTCAAAGTAGTGAACAGACATCAAAAAATTCTCAAGCCAAAATAACTTAACAGAGCTGGCATTTTATTGTAGAATATTGAGACTCCAAAATTCTTGTTCCACTGGGTATACTATTTTGCGAAATCAGTAACTTCAAAGGGAGGTACCGTAGCTTTTGAATTTTTGCTAATAAATTCAAGATGCCTTCAAACCTATATTTGTGGCTCTAGGAATAATGGCATGAGAAGGGATAGATGTATAATTGTGTTATGGAGGAGAGATTGCAAATGTAATCAGGTCTTTGGCGAAAATACTTAGTTTCCACCCCTCCTCCGATTCTCCTCTACAAGGTGATATTTAGGGTGTTGGAAAATATGCCCTCTTTCAATGCAGTCTCACACCATAGAAGGATATTCTTAATTGTTTAAGGGATGATCCATGTTAGTTCAAGAATCACCTTTCCAGCTGCCTCTTCCCAGATTTCAAAAGGAGAATGAGGTAATATCCTCTTTACCCTTGGATTTTCCGCTTAACAATTTGTATACCTGACCAGGGACTGATGAAATCTGGAGCTCAGGCTCTGATGTCACTCTCTCTTTCTCTTTTCTTTTCCCCAAAATATTCCTGCAGCAGATAAAATATTTTCTTTTGTTTCTCTTTATTAAACATTTATTTCAAATGGAAGCACACCTCTGGCCTAGTATTTACTGTATTATGCTGTGTTAGAAAAATGCTGTACAGTCATCCTTCGCCACTTCGCGCTTCGACTTTCGCGGCTTCACTCTATCGTGGTTTTTTCAAATATATTCATTAAAAAGTTGATCGAGACAGTGAAAATGATACAGCACGCGCTAGGTTGTCTGAGTCAATTATACACCCCTGTGTTACAATTAAAATTAAAATTACTGTACGTATGGACTGTAGGCCTATGTATTTGAGCCCCAGGAATCCTTCAATGCCAGGTGCAACCATTAGAGTCTGGAACGGATTAACCGCAATAAATGAGGGATGACTGTATTAGAAAAATCTTTCTCCTTGCCCATTCATAACCCTATTGTCTTGCTTATAAGAAACATGTCTGGTTGATAAAAATTCAGGACTAAGGCTCAAAAGTAGAAAGCTTCTAGGATATAAGGTTAAAATGCATTGGTTTAGTATTTTCCAAAATTAATATTAATTTAAAAGATCTCCAAGCATTAATAGTTGATGTCGCTATTGACAAGGGGGTCACTGCAGAAGGCGGTATTGCCTCCAGTAGGCCCAGGAAATGGTACTGTATTGACAGGAGGGGAGGTAATGATTTACGAGTAATCAGAAGAACAAACTGCTAGGACTAGGTGGGGGGCTTTGAGCAAGCTGCTTAACTTCTATTTATATTTTTCCTTATAAAATATGCTAAAATAGCTGCTTTTCCTACCATATGCATATTTAATAGAGATGAGATTGCTTTGTATACAAATTTTAAAATACAAGATTTTAGCATTCACTTTTATATTCTCTAAGACCTAAACGACCAATGGGAAAAAAACTTACCTTCATTCATCTACATCCTTCATAACTATAAAAGAATTGAAAGACTGGGAATTTTTTTACTTTTATATTCCAACAATCTTTTTTTGGGGGGTGGGGGATACGTTTTAATTCAAATTTGACAGATAAAACTTGGTGCTCATAGTAGGAGAGACCTAAATAAAATATTTGCCAAGATAACCTTACAACCTGGAAAGGATGCTTCATCACAGGTATTTTGATAAAATAAGTGTTATTTCATGATTTATTAGTACACAATATCTTCCAGATATAAGGAAGCCCTTTCCATGAACATATATAGTGAACCTTATCTTTGCTATTGTTGTAAAAAGGCTTACAGAAAAACAAAGACAAACACATATAATTCTTCCTCTGAAGGAATTGTTAATCTTAGAGACACAATGGAAGCAACAATGGTTTGATGATTAGAGGAAACTCATCAGAACATATATTATGGAAAACAAATGGTTAAAGCACAGGACATCATTTTGTAGATACACTTTGTTTCATATCTATTATTTTTTCCTTTGAGTTTCTGTTTATCATTCTCTTGCTAATAGAACCCCTTTTTTTCTTTGGAAAATCACTTCATTATACACTCTTACATTATTTTGGGTCCTTTAAGAAATGGACACTATAATAATATTAAACATACAAGAGATTTATTGGGGGAGGGTACAAGTAAAAGCGAGGATAACTTTCAGTCTGCCATCCGTGCTGACACTTGTGTAAGAGAGAGTGAAGGAGAAGAACAGGACAGAACATTTTCAGGCTGAAGCATCATTCCAAGAAATGTTCAGCTAAGCCAGTGAGGGATCCTTGGGAAATGTCACCCATTGAAGGAGTCACCTGTCTCCTAGGAGTGGGCTGCACTGGTTTCCTGCTCCCTCATCATGTGCAATAAATCTCTGGGGTCAGCACACCTGGCACATGGCCACAGCACAGGTGCAGTGGGAGATCCAAAGGGTAGCAAGCGTCTGGGATTGTCAGTCAGGATGCGTCCCTCACCGACAGGTATGACTGGTGTCACAATGGCTGTCACAACTCTCAATTCACCTACTTCTGGTGGATTTTACTTCACGTCTGGTTTCAGGGTGGACAGGTGGATCAGGTCTGGACAGTCAGAACATTGTATTCCCAATGGCCAGAGCTATGGGTCCAGAGATGGTCATATGAGCTTACAATCAATGAGAAACAATAAACTGGTTTTGGTATTGTTGGAAGTGGAGTTTATATCATCTTTTGAGATGATCTACAGTTTTAGCTGTTGAGAAACCCTTTGTGGAGTGTAACCATTAAGGCAGTACGGCAAAAGTAAGAGCTGTGGAGTGGAGAAAAACGAGTCTGATGACGTGGTTTTACCCTTTGAAGAAAATTGTGCCTGACTCCTTGATTTTTTAATTTAATGAACCAATGCTTTTTTATTTTATTTATTCAGCACTGATTGATATAGCTTAGGGGTGCTGAAACGAGTGGGTAACTGCATGAGGACCGACTCCACAAGGCTTCAGCTGAGAATGGGTCTGTGGCATTGGTGACTGCCGTATTGTCCCTAATCCTCAGATCCTCACACTAACCCGTCACACAGCATATTTATGCCACATTATAGTTAATAAAGACGCGTTTAATGAATCAACAAAGTTTTTAACAAAGAACAAAGTTTTAAGAAAACAAAGAGGGGACTCTATGACAAAATACATTTTCTATTTCTCACAAACCCTCAGAAAAGGAACTCTTTTCGATAGAGTTTTTCTTTTTTTCTTTATTGACTTTAGAGAGAAAAGAAGTAAGAGGGAGAGAGAGATAGAAACATCCCTGAGAGAGAACATCGATTGGCCACCTCCTGCATGCCCCCCACTGGGGATTGGGCCCAAAACCTGGGCATGTGCCCTGACCGGGAATGGAACCGGTGACCTCTTGGTGCGTGGGTCGACACTCAGCCACTGAGCCACACTGGCTGGGCTAGATAGAGTAGTCTTAAACTCAATTTTCTGCTCCTCTGAATCACACAGTGCACAAAGGCATTGTTACTCCTTACCTGTGTGAAGCAAAATCCTCTTATGTCATTCCACTAAACCATTTACTAACAAACAGTGAAGGGGTAGGTATCATTGGAGATGTGTATCTTTTTCTTTCATTTTGATTGAAGTAGCAGTTCCTGTAAGTAGAATGTCAAGAGAATGAGGAAGCACATCATAGCCGCATCAGGTAGGAGTAACAGTACTAGTCTGCCAGTTACTTACAGACACCTCTTCATATGTTTGAAAATACTGCAACAGCCCTGGCCAGTTTGGCTCAGCGGTTAGAGCATCTGCCTGTGGACCGGAGAGTCCCAGGTTCAGTTCCCGCTAAGGGCACATACCTCGGTTCCAGTTTGTCTCCGGCCCCGGTTGGGGTCGTGTGGGTGGCAACCACTCGATGTGTCTCTCTCATGTCGATGTTTCTCTCTCTCTCCTCTTCCTTCTCTCCCTCCTGCTCTATCTGAAGATAAATGCAAAAAAGTCCTCGGGTGAGGATAAAAAAAAAATACTGCCAACAGCCTGGCTGGTGTGGCTCAGTGGTTGAGCATCGACCCATGCACCAAGAGGTCACCGGTTCGATTCCCGGTTAGGGCACATGCCCAGGTTGTGGACCAAATCCCCAGTGGGTGGCATGCAAGAGGCAGCCGATCGATGTTCTCTCTCAGCGATGTTTCTATCTCTCTCTCCCTCTCTTTTCCTCTCTCTCTAAAATCAAAAAAGAAGAAATGAAAAAAAAAAAATACTGTCAACAGCCCTGTCCTGCTGGCTCAGTGGCTGGGCATCTTCCCATGCACCAAAAGGTTGCAGGTTTGGTCTCTGGTGAGGAAGTGCATGGGAGGCAACTGATCGATGTTTCTCTCTCACATCAATGTTTCACTCTCTCTCTCTCTCTCACTCTCTTCTCCTCTCTCAAAAACAAAACCAAAACTGCCAGCACAGTACTGCAGGGCAGATCCACGCTGCAGGTTTCTGTAGGTCGGGGGGCACCTGGCTGTTGCCTGCACTGGCTCCAGGGAGCAGGAGAGCGCACATGAGGTGGGAGTGTCTGCCCACAGTCGGCAGTATCTCTGCTTTTCCTTATTTATTTATTTAGATTTTTTTTAATTAATTTTTTTTCTTTACTGATTTTAGAGAGAGAGGAAGGGAGAAGGAGAGGGAGATAGAAACATCGATGAGAGAGAACATCGATTGGCCGCCTCCTGCATGCCCCTCACTGGGGATCAGGCCCACAACCTGGGCACATGCCCTGACTGGGAATCTTGGAGCATGGGTCGACGTTCAACCAGTGAGCCACACCAGCCGGGCTAGAATTTTTTTTTTCCTAAATTATGAGAGAAATTGTATTTAGAATGTTTCAAAGGTAGTAGAAATGAGCCCATTGGGGTGAGTCACAGGAAACAAGTCACAAATCATAAGTCCCGTGGAGCTTCAGGGAGGGAAAAGCAAAGAAAAAGCACCTGGGGGAAGGAGAGGGGCAGGAAAGGCGCAGGCGTGCTCAGTGAGGGGGAGCGCCGGGATCACTGCTTTAAAGTCACACTTTTATTTCTGTCCTGCACCCCACAACACTGAGAACGAATATTTAAAGCTTTAATCCTAAACATTTCTCAAATATTTTGTGTCATCAGCAAGAATTTAGAATCTTATACTTTGATTTTGTTTTATTTATATTCTTTATAGTCACAAAGAAAAGTGGTTCTGAGAGAAAATCCACTTGTAAGACTAGTCACAATGAGCCCCCAAAGTTTGCATAACTGTTACCAAAATTCATTAGGATGAACGGGTAGGTCTGAAAATGGCTCTTTGGGGTTGCCATACTTCCTTTGCTATGTAGATGGTTCTGTAGTCTCAGGATGAATTGCATAAAATCGTACTGAAGAAACTGGTCATTCAAGGTGTGGTCTATAGTCTAGCAGCACTGGCATCATCTGAGAACTTATTGATGAAGCAGCCTTTCCGGCCCACCCCAGACCTACTGAGTCACAACCAGTCTTTTCACAAGATCCCCAGGTGATTGGTTTGCTCATTCAAGTTTGAGAAACACTGTTCTAAATCAGAATATCATAGATAGAAGAGGTATTATTTCCTATTAAAGTTAAAAATCTAGTTGCTCAGGATTTATGTTTTCTAATTCATAGAAGGGTGGGCAAAAGTAGGTTTTCACTGAGCCTTTGTATTCTGTGTTTTCCCCCGGGACCCAGCAAGACAGATTTGACTCCTGTATTACATGCGGCTATATAAAATCAAAACGAGAAAAGCACTGCGGGTTCCAATTTGATCTGCAGTGACAGACTGCGCGTGGATCAAGAAGACTGCCTTTGACGACGGCTTTGTGTACCTGAATATGCATGCGATGATCTGGCTAAACTCCAAAGTCAATGTTGCTTACAGTCAATTGATAAAAATATGCTTCCTAGTCAAGGTCAAATTACCTTGTAAGAATGTTGTTCTGCTTACTGAGCAGCTTCCATGAGGAATCCCAGTTTGACATTATAGCTGTGCCTGCATTTTTCACTTAAATGAGTAAACCTTCCCCAACTTCAGTGTACCTGGTACATTGTATGAACAGACTAAAAAAGTCCTCTCAAAATGTCAGTTTCAGATTTGTCTCACATGACCTGAAATAATTAAAAAAATATTTTTTTATTGATTTTAGAGAGAGAGGAAGAGAGAGATAGAAACACTGATGAGAGAGAACATGGATTGGCTGCCTCCTGCATGCCCGGCGGGGATCGGGCACAACCCAGGCATGTGCCCTGACCGGGGATCGAACCAGGATGTCTTGGTGCATGGGTCGATGCTCAACCACTGAAACACTTCGGCCGGGTGACCTGAAATAATTTAAAATTGTCAGTGGTAGTTGAAAATGTCCTAAGGTACTTTTACACAAGAGTAGAAAACAAAAGTATCTTTTAGAGACTACATAATACACCTGCTTTGACAATATCAATGGTGGAAGAATAAAGATATGTTAGGACACATTCCTGAAAAACAATGAGATATAGAATAACCATGTTTTTTATTATAGTATAAAATTACGTCAGTTTACTTTATTCAGGTACACAATGTGGCCCTTAGATGTTAGAACTGAGTGCTCTGTAGAAATGGGTATGTGTCAATATTATTTGATCTGTGGAAAAGCATAAAGCAATTTTTGATGTCTTTCTATAGGAAGCCTTGTCTTGTTAAGCAGAAGGAAAACTGAAACAGTTTCACTTTGTACAGCTGTTTTTGCATTATAAGAAAGCTACAGTAATACTGAAAGGCTGTTCTCCCTTTGGGATTTAATGAACACAAGTTTATCACAGCAATACAGTTTTAAAATAAATAAAAACTGGGCATCTTTTCCAGTTACAATTTAAAAACTCCGAAAGTGTTGTTGTTTTTTTGTTTTTGTTTTTGTTTTTGTTTTTTATCAGCAGATTTTTAAATGCAGCATTTGTAAAATAAATCGGCTAATCTCAACAAATAAAAATGGAGATTTAACAGTTGAGTTCATTATTTTGGCAAGTACAGGTTCATCTCTCAAAGGACCTCCTGATTATTTACACTAACCTTTGAAGTACCATTCTTATTTCCATATGCAAACTTCTCCTCAAACATTTTGTGTTGTTCCTCTTCTAAGCCTTTGTAATGACCTCTGTTTCCTGGAAGCTGGGTGAGAGAGCCAATGTCTGCACCTTGGGAAAGAGCCGCAGGAGAGAGAATAAAGACTCCCTTACATCTTTAAAGTATGGAAACATTTCAAAGAATTCCCCCTTCTTTATTGGCCTCTTTCCACCACTTCCTATTAAAAAAAAAAATTACCCGTAGTTGAAGAATTATTTTACATTTGATCTCTAAATGAAAACCATCCCCAAATCATGTATATAAAAGTGATCCTTCGCCCTGGCCAGTTTGGCTCAGTGGTTAGAGTGTTGGCCTGCGGACCAGTCATGGGTTCGGTTCTGGTCAAGGGCGTATACCTCGGTTGCTGTTCCATCCAGACCTGGTCAGGTCGTGCAGGAGGCAGCCAATCGATGTATCTCTCTCACATTGATGTTTAAGAGAAAAGAAAAGGAAAAAAGCGATCCTTCTTCACTCCATTCTAATAAACCAGTTTTTATCTCTAACCCTTCTATTTCTTATTGTTTTGTGCAAATTTACATTCACAGAACATTTTTTAACTTCATTGAGAACAAACTAATTTCTTAATCTTTGTATTCATATATAATACCTAGTAAAGTACCTCACATATAGCTGATCTAATTAATGTCTATCAAATAAATGCTTTAATAACAGAATGAATGAATTCAGTTGATGAGCATAAATTCTATTTAGAAAAATCTAGGTTAGCTGGGAAATAACAGAAATTAGCTACTGGTGTTTTTTTGTTGTTGTTTATTTGTTTTGTTTGTTTGTTTGGTAGCTAGAGTACCTATAGTGAAAAAATTGCTCAGATTGATTAAAACATTAATTTTTAGCAGTTCAAGATAACATAAAGAATGGCACTCTGGGCCTTCAGAGTAATGCTGAGACCCTACCACCTGAAATATAAACATCAGAGAGAAATGTTTACAACTATCAGCTATTAAGTACCGTGTGAGTCATTTTCATACTTAATCTCCTAAATCTTCACAACAAGCCTGATATGCACTTATTAATAACCTCCATTCTTACAGAGAAGGATTTAAGTTATCTTGTCCAAAATCAAGCTAGAATAATAAGTGGCCAGCTAGAATTCACACCCTGTTGTCTGACACCCAAGTGCATCCTCTCTCTAATATACTAGTCTGTTTGAAGATCATCTTTAAAGGAGATAATGTTATGGACTAAATTGTGGACACTCCCAATTCATTTGCTGAAGCCCTAGCCCCAAAATGACTATATTTGGAGACAGGGCTTTTAAAGAGGTATCTGAGGTTATATGAGGACATAAGGATGAGGCTCTAGTTCAACATGACCAGTGTCCTTATAAGAAAAGGAAAATAAACCAGGGACGTGTGTGCACAGAGAAAAGAGCCTATGAGAACACAGCGAGGAAGGAGCCAAATGGAAGCCAATAGCGCGTTCATAAGACAAACAAACCCTGCTGGCACCTTAATCTTGACCTTCCAGCCTCTAGAGCTGTGAGAAAATACTTTTTGTTGTTTAAGCCACCCAGTCTGTGGTATTTTGTTATGGCAACCCTGGCAGATTAATACAGAGACACTATTAAAAGTCAAAATCTATACAGTTAAGAAAAAAATTATAGGTCTGGAGACTGGGAAATGATCTGGAGATACAATGTGTCAGTGAAATGTGGCAATCTCATTCAATCGCATCAAAACAAGAAGTATTTATTGAACACTTACTATGCCCCTGCCGAGTCCCTGCCTAGTGCAGGCAGCAAGGCTTCTGGGGCTCCACAATCCCTTTTGTGGAACCACCTTTCTAGATCATTGCTAATAAAACTTGGCATTATTGCACTTTGCTAAATACAAACACTGCCAATTCCTAAAGCAAAACAGCCCAGGACTTGCTGTGAACCTTTTCCTAGGACTAGGATGAATTGCAAATGGAGAGTGAGGACATAGTATCTTTCTCTGTTGCTCATTTCCCTTTTTCTTCCATTTACCTTTCTATTCCCAGAACATCTTTTGAGGTCTATGTGGCATTTTTCCTCTCAACTCTGAGGAACTGGGAATATATTTGTACAACACAAAAGACTGCTCCATCATTGTTTCTAAGAGGCAGTTCTTCCTTTTTGCCCTTGGCTTGCTATTTTTCTGGGTGCTCCATTTTTAAATTAGTTTATTTACACAATATTTCTTCAATGTTGCTGGTCTCTTTCAAAATGAAAATAATTTTGAGAATTCGGTGCGAAAACAGTTATTGCTTTCTGTTTCAGCCTGACTAGTGGGAGAAAAATAGTTTCTCATGGTAATGATGCTGTGAAATGACAAGGCAATCAAGTACTCAAACTTCATTTTTCATTTGAAAAGACAAACGTATAACTAGTATTGTGAGAGACATGACATCTGTAATCAAAAGAGCTTGACTTTAAAAGGAAAAGTCTTACAAGGCTATCCAAGAGAGATTATTCTTGTCAAAATCATTAGTTCCCATTAAACTCAAATAGAATCAAGCCTTTGTTGAATTACCGGTAGATTATTCTCCTGTCAGAATCTGATCTCCTGTCCAAATTCCCTGGGAAGGAACATCAGTGATACAATGAAGTTAAAAGGTTGTTACCATTGAGCCCTATGGTAGAAGGTCATTTTTATCTGAGATCTTGGTCACAAATGGAAAAAATTACAATAGCCAGAAAGTCTTGTGGATACTAATGTAGACATATAAAAGGAAGGCAGAGGCAGCAGCTGGAGGACTTTCTGCATTTTGCAGAGGTATCCTCTGAGTTTTGCAATACCAGGTAATTCCTGGGACAATTGAAATAGAAAAAATTCTGAAAGGCCATTTGCAGAATATGTATCAGGCCAATGAACTTAGTCTCTGACCAAATATGAATGATAATCAAGGTCATATCTCAGGGCATTAGACCATTTCCTTCTGGAAGAAATCATTAGAAAAAGTGTTCTAGGGATAGGGTTTACAGGGATTTGTATGTAATAAATAGTTTATATGTAAAATGCATTTATGATATACAGTAGTTCTTTTATATAAATCCTGAGTTGTAATCTTTATTATGTTCTTTTTTTTTCACATTTGTGTTATTTATATATCTCATCAAATAAGTGTCAGAGATAACACTAAACCTGAATTCCTTTGATTTTATATCCCGAGCTCCTTGTGAGATTACCATCAGTTTCTCAGTGTTTGTTTGGATATCATAAGGAAGAAATAGCTAACTATTTCTCACTCCTTTTCCCCTTCTACTTTTCCTTTTTTCTCTTCTCACTTTCTTCTTCTCTTCTCCTTCCTACTCTTCTATTTATTGATTCATTGAATGTATTTTTTTTTTTATGTCAGAATGTGTAATGTTAAAGCCTTAGTTTTTGGGGGAGTGATCCAAATTTCCTGAAGATGTCCTGATGGCTTTTTTAAAGCCCTGTTAAACCAAGTATCCTTGCAAGGAAAAAAAAAAGTCTTCTGATTTTTTTTTTACCTATACATCTACTAGGGGGCACAGATATTTTTAAGTTGCACATCTTAAGCACAATGTATTTAACTTGCAATTATATGAAAGAGTTGGTGACCATGAAATCGTGTAGTTGCATGTATGAAAAATAAAAAGCTTCAAAAAGAATGTAAGATTGTGTGTGTGTGTGTGTGTGTGCGTGTATGACATGAGTCTTAGAAAAAGTCTCATATCAAATATCCTCTGAAAGATCATGAAAATCCAGTGTCCTAAAAAGTACATTTCTATTCAAGATCCATGAAACAGATATAGGAAGGTTAAAGTCATTGTCCAGCAGCATTTATTTTCATCCAAAAGATATGAAAACGTAAAAATGTTGAGAAAAGGTTACAGTTTTGTTTTCTTAATCTAACCCACAAAGCATCAAATAAAAAGTTAATGAGAAATCTAATGAACAGAGAAGTGTCCTAACAGAATTAAAAGCAGAATTAATTTGGAACTGATGCTTGAAGACTTGCTGAGAGATTGAGGGAAAAAAATAAAAAAGTGGCAATAAAAAAATGCAGCTATTTGAAGGAAAACAACAAGAGTGATACCTGAAAAATAAGATAGAAACCGAGACCTCTTAGTGATAAGAGTAAAGGTAGAGGGAACATAGAGAAGAAATTGCAAAATACACCAAGAGTTCAGTTCTCCGAGTTATTTTTATACACGTTGCTGCTTCCAACATAACCACCCTCTTCCCGTGACCACTAAGTGCTTTTACTGAGAGTGATTTTTCTTTGAAGTGCCACCTTGGAAGCATAAGCTGCCAGTTAATTGAGTTCTATTTTCTCATTCCAAAAATATTCAGAATCCAAGAAAGAGTAAAAGAGGGACAAGAAAAGAGTGTTTCTTGGCTCCTGGGTTTTGACCTAAATTCCCTCAGCCAAGTGTACACTGCCTGTTTGTAAAGAAGCAAAACAGCAAGCTATTCTTTGCTTATTCGGAAAATGTCTTCATTTTCTTTTTCATTCCCCCACCTCTGAAAGCGTTCACTGTTATTGATACATTTTGAATTACTTTTTTTTTCAAGTGTTTATTTTTTAAATAAAACAATAAGAAACTAAAAATCTCCAGGGATCATGCGTGTGGTGAAACCCTATCATGTCTAACATTCTATACCCACAGTGATTACCTAATAAAGGGAGAGAAAAAGACATCTCCCAGTAAGGGATTCATCTATTATTATCTCTCTAGGAAAATGGAAATAACTCTATCTCGATTCATCATAAAGAATCAGACAAAATAAATCTCTGATTTTCTGAGATATGACATATAACATTATATTAGTTTCAGGTGTACAACGTAATGATTTCAAATATGTTTATGTTGCAAAGTCTAGTTATTATGTGTAATAACTAGACTTATTACACAATAAGTCTAGTTAGTTTTCATCACCACACATACGTAGAATTTTTTATGAGAACATTTAAGGTCTACTTTCGTAGCAACTTTCAAATATACAATACTATATTATTAACTACAGTCACTATGCTGTACATTTTATCCCTAAGACTACTTATGTTATAATTGGAAGTCTTTATCTTTTGACCACATTCACCCATTTTTCCTATCCCCAGCCTTCGTCTCTGGCCACCACCGGTCTATAAGTTTATTTTTTATATTTAATTTTTAGATTCTACATATGAGATTCTGTAATATTTGTCTTTCTCTGTCTGACTTATTTCACTCAGCAAAATGCCCTCATGTCCATCCATGATGTCACAAATGGCAGGGTTTCTGTTTTTTTATGGCTGAATAGTATACCATTTTCTGTGTGTGTGTTTATGTGCATAATATTTTATTGCTCTTCCCCCATTTATTCATTGATGACATTTATGTTGTTTCCATGTCTTGGCTATTTTACATAATGCTGCAATAAACATGGAGGGGTGCAGATATCTTTTAGAGTTAGTGTTTTCATTTCCTTCAGATACTTATCCAGAAGTGGAATTGCTAAATCATATGAGTATTATTTCTAATATTTTGAGGAACCTCTATACTGTATTTCCATGATGGCTATACCAATATACATTCCCAGCAACCGTGCACTAGGGTTCCCTTTTCTCCCCGTACTCACCAACACTTATTTCTTGTCTTTGTTTATAATAGCCATACCAGCAGGTGTGAGGTGATATCTCATTGTGGTTTTGATTTGCATTTCCCTGATGATTATTAATATTGAACACCTGTAGATCATCTGTATGTCTTCTTTGGAAAACTGTCTATTGAGATCCTGGGCCCATTTTTAATAATATTGTTTGCTTTTATACTCGTGAGTAGTATGAACTCCTTATATATTTTGGATATTAACCCTTTACCAGATTTATGATTTGCAAATGTTTTCTTCCATTCAGTATGTTGATTTTTCATTTTTTAATGAATTCCTTTGCTATGGAGAAGCTTCTTAGTTTGATGTAGTCCCATTTTTTTGATTTTGCTTTTGTTTTGCTTTTACAATCAGATCCAAAAAAGTATTACCAAGACCAATGTGAAAGAGTGTACTGCCTCTTTTCTTCCAGGAGTTTTATGGTTTCAGGTCTTGAGTCAAGTCTTCAGTCCATTTTTAGTTAATTTTTGTGTATGTTTAAGATAGTGATCCAGTTTTATTCTTTTGCATGTAGCTGTCCAGTTTTATCAATGTCATTTATTGAAGAGGCTGTCATTTTCCCATTTTATTTTCTTAGCTACTTTGTCTTAAATTAAATGATCATATATGGGTTTATTAATTAATTGATCAGAATGGGCTCACCATTCTGTTCCATTAATCTGTGTCTGTTTTTATGTCAATACCATACTGTTTGGATTACTATAGCTTTGTAACATAGTTTGGAACCAGAAAGCATGATGCTTCTATCTTTGTTCTTTTTCAGTATTGTTTTGGCAACTTGAGGTCTTTTGTGGTTCATACAAATTTAGAATGTTTGCTCTTCTACTGTGAAAAATGACACTGGAATTTTGGTAAGGATTGCATTGAATCTGTAGATTGGTTTTTCTTGCCTATATTCTGCTAGGACTTTCAATATATGCTGAATAAAAGTGGCAAGAATGAGCACCCTTGTCTTGTTCCTGGTTTTAGACAAAAAGCTTTAAGCTTTTACAATTATGATGTTAGCTGTGGGCTAGTCGTGTATGGCCTTTATTATGTTGAGGTACATTCCCTCTGTATGCATTTTGTTGAGAGTTTTTTTTATCATGAGTGAATGTTGAATTTTGTCAAATGTTCTCCTTCGTCTATTGAGATTATCTTATGATTTTTATTCTTCATTTTGTTATATGGTCTATCTTACTGATTGATTGACAGATGTTAAATTATCCTTGCATCCCCTGAAAAGTTCCTACTCGATCATGGTGTATGATTATGATCCTTTCAATGTATTGTTGGTTTGCTAATATTTTGTTGAGGATTTTTACATCTACTTTCATCGTGGATATTGACTTACTTAAATAGTACAATCTATTTTAATCTACTTTAGCACTTAAACTCTTGTGTGTGTGCATGGCTACGTGCACACATTTAAAATCTCTGTATATATTTATCATCTACAATGTAAACTTGTATGTGAAGCTACTTTAACTTGATTTTTATAGCAGAATTGTCAATTATCTTCACAATCCTGAAAAATAAGTAAATAGATTACATCTCAGAAAAAAAATACTCACTAATACAACTATTGTCCTATATTTCAGCTTTAGAAAATACCCAAATTACTTGATAAAATTTTGGTAAAACCACCAACGTGCCCAGTCCACCAATCTGCCTAAAGAATCTCCAAGAATTGTGAGATTATATAAGGGTAAGGACAGTGATCTTCTGAAGATATTTGTTTGAAGATCTGTAACTTAGTTCGGCATTATTCAAGGTTAAATGAAACTTGAGAACAAAGATGATAAAGAAGAAAAGCAGCATGTGTGTACCTTTCTGTACTACAGAGATACCGGAAATGACAATAGACAAATGAGTGGAAACCTTTTATTTTGTATATGTAAACACACAGGTCTACATAGTAAGATAAATAATGCGATTAAAGCCCAGAATTTAAGAATTTATATTTGCAGTCAAATGCTTCTTGGAAGAGAAACACTGGTAAGAGAGAGAGAGGTTAAAGACTAGAATAACTTCAAGAGGAGGACTGTGAATCAAAAGGGAGATGAATAGGATTCACCCACACTTCTTAGTGGATGTCATTCTCTCTGTTAAGAGACAAAATGGAGAGCAAGATCCTGTTTTCATCCCAAAGAAGGTGAAATGAAATGATAAAGGCTGAAAGTGGTAATAAGATTTATTTTAATATTGTTCCCTTTCCATTGCTTCCAAACTTCAAACATCACAATGCTTTTCATGAAATCTAGGGCATCAGTGTTTTCCATAAGTCTTTTATGTTTCTCTTTATAATTTACATCACTTTATTTTACTCAAGACAGTTAAAGAAACATGGTAACTACCTCTTGTCATGAAGTTTAAAACCTGTTCTTTATTCTTCCCTCTGTGTGTGTGTGTGTGTGTACATGTATCTAGGTGTGAAAGATAAAGACAGAAACTTAAAGAGATTTATCTAGCAGTTTTTCTTGTTCATTTTTAATTATTTATGTCAGGATCTCTAAGAGCCACTTGCCAGAGCTTGATCTTTGTGAATGAAGAACTTGATCTCTGTGAACTTGTTTAGTGAATGAAGGGTATGTAGCTCACTATGTGTTAGGCACTATGTTAAATGCTTAAAACAAATGATTGAAATTAATCTTTACAATAAGCCTATGAGGTATAAACTAATAACATCTTTATTTTTCAAGTGCAATATGAGTCATAGATAAGTCAAGTACTTTGTGTAAGATCACCGCTGTAAAAACACTGTGCTCAAATGAGTGCTCAACCGGGCGTTGGAGGTATAGTGGTGAGCATAGCTGCCTTTCAAATGAGTGCTCAAAAAGACTGTCTCTAATTACAGAGCTCAGTTTCTTAACTACTATATTGGCTAAAATAAGAAATGAAAATGAAGTACAATACGTGGCCTTTCCTTATTGAGTCTCATTGCTTCTACGCAATCTTTTATGTTATAATATATTGACTACCTAGTACCCTAATTTTCTTCCCAGTACCCTAATATTCTTCATAAACTTTCCATTACCCCCTTTCTTTTAGAAAGGTGCTCCCTCTATCAACCACATCTACTCTATCTGTGATAAGAGAAGACAGTAACTGATCAAAAATAAGCTGGTGAGCTCAATGGCTAGAGCACTGGCCCACATCCTGAAAAGTTGAGGGTTTGATTCTAAGCCAAGTGCATATGCCTGGGTTGCAGGTTCCATCCTTGGCCCTGGTCAGGGTGCATATGGGAAGCAGCCAATGGATGTGTCTCTCACATCAATGTTTCTCTCTCTTTCTCTCTCCCCCTCCCTCCCTTCCATTCTGTCTAGATCAATGGGAAAAAATATCCTTGGGTGAGTAGTAACAAAAAACAAACAAACAAAAACTTAAGCCAATTAGAATCCTTTTGTGGAAATTTAAAAACTAGAACAAATATAAATTATTGATATCCACATTCCCTGATATTTATAGAAGCTAATCTATAGGTGAAAAATAAACCAACAAACCAACTAAGTCAGAGTCAATGGAAATGGATGGAAAATCTTGACAGTATCATATACGTGATTGTAGCCAAGATTCCAAGATATGGCAGAAATAATACCATGTAGTAGAAAACAAATTCTCAATTCAAGTTGAATTAATTAGATTTAAAGTGTTTATTTTTCTTATCCATTTATTCATTTTTAATTGATTGGGATGACATTGGTTGATAAAATTATATAGGTTTCAGGTGTATAATTCTATAATACATCAATTAGAGCTTGTATTGTGTGTTCACCACCCAAAGTCAACTCTCCTTCCATCACCATTTATCCTCCCTTTACCCTCTTCTACCTCCTCCCACCCCCTGTTCCCTCTGGTAATCACCATACTGCTGTGTGTGTCTATGAGTCTTTTTGTTGTTGTTGTTGTTTTGCTCAATCCCTTCACCTTTTTCATCCGAACCTGAACCCCCTTCCCTTCTGACAGCTGTCAGTCGGTTCTCTATGAGTCTGTTTGTATTTTGTTTGTTAGTTTATTTTGTTCATTAGAATCACATGTGACTGAAATCATGTGGTACTTGTCTTTCTCTGACTGACTTATTTCACTTAACATAATATGCTCCAACAGAAGATTCATCAGCTTTCCAGGTGTGCACCCTCGTGGTCTCCACTGATTGGTCGGCTCCAGGGTTGGGGTAGATAACAGTACAGGGCAGGGGCCCTTCCAACATGGAGTTAGCTGAGCTTGAGGGGACCCATCTCTCCAGGTATTTGGTTTTGATCCTCATTAATTACGATCTTGAAATGATAATAGGATTTATAGCATCACATATTGTCTTTAGTGAAGGTTAAACTATATAACATGTGAAAGTTCCCAGAACATATATAATCAACAAAACTTATTGTCTTAATTTTATGGGAGAGAACAAGCTATTTAGTAGAAAGTTGCTACACATATCTATATGAGGGAAAGATACGCTGAGATACGGACATTTTTAAAAAGCAACAAACAATTTGGCATACTCTATATTGAATGTGCTGCAAGCTGTGTGGAATTGTGGAAGGATGCTGTATAAATCTAAAATTTGGCTACTTTTTGTCCAGATCAATTATTTTTTCAATTTATGTAATATCAACAGCACATGTTAACCCAGTAAGTGGTTTTCAGGCTCACTTAAATATGTGTTGATGTTGGCAATAAGCAGTTTTATATGATCTGAATAAACTGACAAATACCAAATCACTGAATCCATTATATTTTTGTTATTGAAAATTCAAAAATTATAGTAGATATTGGCACAAATAAAGGCTTAAGATGGTTTTTGGAGCTGAAGAATCAAGATATGCATGTAGTTTTACTGATAACTTTTACGATCAGAAATAACTTGCTTGCAAGGAAAGTCAACTCCAGCTGTGTTAAGCATGAAAGATAATTTTTTTTTTTGGTATGTGCCCCTAGTGGGAACCAAACCCGGGACTCTCTGGTCTGCAGGCTGACGCTCCAACCGCTGAGCCAAACTGGCCAGGGCGAAAGATAATTTTTTGACAAGCATTATCAGAAATCCAGAGGTGTGTTTGGATTCAAAAGCTGTCCTCAAGGGCCAACTTTTATCTCTAAATGTTTCTACTGTGTTGACTCTATTCTCAGTCCCCAGAAGCACAGTTCAAGGCTTCTCAGGTGCAAGTCCTCTTTGTAGTGGTTCTCGTTTGCATCCGTGAGTCAATCACTGTGACGAGAGGAATGTCATGGGTTAATTATTTCAAGCCCAACTCACATGTTTTACCCTGGACTAATTGAGAAGTCACACCAAAGGCACATGTTCCCTAAGGAAGGGGCCTCGCCAGATAAACAGGTTATCAAATTAATGGGGGTTATATTCTAGATAGCCCAAAATGCCATGTCTACTACCTCATTAGTTCCCCAAAAGTATCAATATCTATTTAAAACAACAACAACATGTAATTCCACTTTTGAGCCATTCACTTCTAAAAATAAAGATCTATACTTATCATACAGGTATTGGGGTGAATATGGAACATGTTTAAGCTTGTTTTTTTCCTTAGCAAATGTCTCTTGATGGCATTGTGATTACTAGAGAAATAAAGACCATTCACTTAATTCTTAGCATTCATTATATGTCCACCTCTTCCTACTTCTTCCATTGAAAGTGTGAGGTGAAAATTGACTTATTGGGTTGTATTTCTTCTCTTAATTAATAAACTGGCAGTTTTTAGGTAAGGCTAAGTCATTTTATCTGAAGTACAGTCAGTCCAAGTAGATTTGACAATGATGGACGGTACAGTTATTTAACTAAACAAACTTTGGTTTAGTTGTAAAGGCTTTGAAGAAGAGTAGGTAGAAATGAAACAAATGCCATATGTCAGCATGCGATACTAAAAAAGAAAAAGGCTTTCCTGATAACAATAGAACTCTCCTATATTTTCAACATAATTAATACATTCTATGACCAAAGTGAACAGTTAGGAAAAAGTTACAACTATGGAAAAGTTAATTATATAATCTGCAGAGCAAGGATAATTTGGGGGGTAGACTGAGGAAATAGAATATTTTGGGTAACCGACTGATTTGCATATGTCAACAAAAGTTCTAATTGTATTTCTGTTTATGAACATTTTTTTTAGTTAACATGTCTAATCTTTTGTATTACTATTATTTCTATGTATCTATTGTATTTCAAACATCAAATATTTAAAAGGTTGACAAAGCTTAATTGACAAAATATTTTTTCTCCTACTTATGAGAGAATGCTGGACTTAAAATTTCCTAGGAATTGCTGACAACTTTATTTTCAAACTGTTTTGATATTTTATTTTTCAGAAATGTACTCATATTTTTATATTGTTGATGTGCATGATTTTCTGCTTTGGTTTTAAATTGGTGTAGCTGGTTTTGTTTTTTTTGTTTGTTTGTTTTTTTTCTCTTTATATTCAGCCAAGCAAATAAGCACAAATAAAAGACTAATCTCCCCAAATATATCAGAATTACAGCAGTTAAGAATTGTAATAACTATTTTTCCAGAAATGGTCTATTCTCTTAGGCTACTGATTTATTACTTCACCAGAGGCCTAATGCTGAAGCCATTGAGCAGTATTGCTGTGAAAATGCTGTAGGCTACTCACACATCTGCAAGTGTGAAGTATGTTGGAACAATCAAGCATCCATGTCAATGTATGTATATAAAGAATAACCTTGACATCCTCCTGGGGCAACAGCACTAATCAAGAAGTGAGCTATTACAGGCACAAATTGGCTACTTGTTTTCCCATAGTGGCTAGTCCTTTCATTTCTGTATGTCTCAGCTCTTTTATTTGCAAAATAAGAATAAAGTATGCTTCATAGAGATATTATATATATTTGGAAACACATTGAGACGCTCTATACTATAGAACAGAATTAGATTTCTACTGGTTTGCCCTCATGGAGATATTATCTAGAGACAATTTGGAAGGTAAGGCTGGTTTCCCACCCAGGGCCTCATCACAGCGCCTGGACATCAACATGGCTCTGGGTGTAGCCCTCAAGTTTATAACATAAATTTGAATCTGCTATTGTAAGCATTACCATGTAAGAAATCAACATATAAAACCAAAGGCTAGTTCATTATTTATATAAAATATATATTTTAGTGTTTAGAATACTCATGTATCCCTGGCATAACTTGACTAATATTAAAAGTCTCAGTGATGCTAAATAAGTGATAACAAAATTACCCTAGTATATTAGAAAATAAGTAAGTGGATGAAAAAATGTGAGGAATAGTTCTTCCAAGCTATATAAAACCCTTCCTCTACAACAACATCTATGTCCCGTTTACATCAGTGATTCCCAGACTCTTTTTTCACTTGGAGAATAATAAACATTGAAAATTTCGGACTCATTTTTATTAAGAGCTCCTTCCAGTAGAATAATCTTTTTTCAAGCATCATAGAATACTATTGATTAGCTTCAGCTTACTCAGTTATAATCCCATTTCATGCAATGAGTTCCAGAGAGGTGCTTTTCTATATTCAGATCTGGCCCCCGGCCCAAAATGTAACCTCAATTGACTAAAAGGCAAGGGAAACAAATGTTAAAATTTGTATGAATTTGCTCAAATGACCTGGGGATTTTCTGAGTCTTTGGACATCTGTTGGTATGTGAGCATATTCCAAAGCCATGCTGTCCACTCGAATTACATAGGAACCTTTAAAAATATTGAATCTTGGGCTCACCAACTAAATATTCTGATTAAACCATATAATATAGGTATTATTATTACTATTTTCTTTTTCACTAATTAAGTTAATAGGCACAGGGATGTTTAATGTTGATTACTTATGTAGAATGTTTCTTCAGGTAAGTTTTTGAATTGCATTTATTGGGAAATATTTAAAAATGGGATTCATTCTGTTTGAAGATATTCTACATATAATCATTGCCAGAAAGGAGAAAAATGGATGACATTTCAATGACCTATGATTCTGAAACTGTATAAATGGATTAAATTCATAACTGGAAATTTTACCAAAGAAAGGACTATCTGAATTACAAAAAAGTTATTATGATCATTAAATTTCAAGTACCAGTTCTTAGAGAGGGTCACACATTTGAAATAAATAGTATTATTGTATTTATTATTATATAGTACCTAGATATTCTGTAATTAGGGCAATCAGTCATTCCTTATATATATTCTTCTAAATAACCTTATGAGGTACCCTAGTGTTATTTGTAAATTAGAGACAGTAGAATTGAAACCCAAGAGGTTAAACGACTGTCCCAGAGTTAAAACATACATTTCTCAGAAGGCCATGTCTACCATAAGGATTTGTCTCTGCTCTGACCATTGCACTGCAAGAATCGTTTGCTTCCAGAGTGATCCAAGCTGTGAAGGTTGAAGGCACAACTCCATAAGACTACTCTCACCCTGACATGAACTGCAAGTTTGGGCGCTTCTCAAAACCACTCTCGATTTCCATAATTCACAATAAGGACTCACATAACTCTCTAAAAGCTATTATATTCACAGTTACAATATATTAGAGGGAAAGGCTTTAGAAGAAAATCAGGCAAAGGAAAAGACTCATAGAGCAGAGTCTGGGAGGATTCCAAGTGTGGAGCTTCTGTTGTCCTCTGTAAGGCTGACCCCAATATCAGTGTGTGACAGCTAAGCATTGAAAGCTCACTTGACCTTCAGTATCCAGAATTTTTATTGGGTCCTTATTACATAGTCTTGATTGATCGATTGTCCATGTGGTTGAAATCAATCTCCAGGTCAATTGATACCACAAGTCCCAAATTCCATTTTAAATCACATAATTACTTGTTCTGGAGTGGCCACCCCTGCCCTAAATTGACCCTCCTACCAGTTATAACGTAGATTTTCTCCTGGAAGACACGGGTAAACGTGAAACCTTTCTTTGAACAAAGGCACATTCTTCACTACACACCTCTAAAGGCTTCATACAGTCATTTATTTCTGGTCATTCATTTAAGACCTATTTAGTAACTACTGTGACAGTTTGCTATATGCTGAAAATTAGTGAAGAAAAGTGACATGTTCCCTGCTCTTATAAAATTTTTGAGGGAGTAAATTTAATCACTTACATTACCATGTAATTAAAACCATTGATAAAATAGATGGAGGAATGATGGTATTTCATGACTAAAGATAGGGACCTACTACAGACACAGGACTTAAGGAAAGCTATGTTGATAAAAGCACATGGAACTGATTTTAATAACCTACATTAGCTTAATTAAAATTGGATTCAGTAATGTTGACCATAAACTATTTTCAGATTGTACTTAATAATAGATAGTTGAGGTGTATCTTTTTTCTTAAGAAAATAATTGTTCCCATTACTCCTCTGAAACCAAGAATTATAAAGCACTTCATCAGCTCATACTTAATGCTATTTTATATATAGCCATGTCAATTCAATAAACAGTCATGTATTGAGTAGCTATCATAATCACTCTTCTAGGCTCTAGGTAGACAACTAGCAGTGAACAAAATAGAACAAAATCTCTGTCTTCAAGTAGCTAATATTCTATCAATTTAAATAACTGAGCTTTAAACTCTGCAGGTAGTTATAGAATAGTATCTTAGAATGTTAGATCCTGGATTAGGCTGCCTTTTTAATACCAGTTCTACCATAAAGTATCTTTGTTGCCTAGGTAAGTCAAATGGCTCTGTGCCTAAATTTCTTATATATAAAATGTGGATATTGAAAATTCTTATATCTTACAGTTATTGTAAAGGCTAAAATTTCACTACTTAAAAAGCAGTTTGACTTGCACATAGAAAGTTCTCACTAAATGTTGGGTGTTATTATTTTTAGAGAGGAAGAATGATTTGTTCATAAAGCTATTGGATAAGTCAGTCCAATATTTTTAAAATATTGACTGCAGTTTGGTTTAGCCTAACTTATAGAATGACTATGGTATACTTTCACATTTCTTGGCCTCTCCTCATTTTAAAATGAGAGGTAAGGAAAAGAACTTATATGCATATGTGCATAACCAACAGATACAGACAATAGTGTGGGGAAGGCAGGAGGGGGGCAGGAGTAGGGAGAAGGGGGGTCAATGGGGGGAAAAGGGGGGACATCTGTAATAGAGATAAGTTTAAAAGCCTGGCTGGTGTGGCTCAGTGGTTGAGTATAGACCCATTCATCAAAAGGTCACCGGTTTGATTCTCAGTCAGGGCACATGCCCAGGTTGTGGGCCAAACCCCCAGTGGGGGGCATGCAGGAGGCAGCCAGTTGATGTTCTCTCTCATCAATGTTTCTATCACTCTCTCCCTCTCTCTTCCTCTCTCTCTAAAAAGAAAAAAGAAAAAAAAAATTTTTAAATAAAAATAATAGTAAAATGAGGAGTTAGGAAAAGTTATCAGTAAAGTCTTTTTAGTGTACTTTCAATTTTACATCTATGACTTTTTATGACCACAGATGAGCTCTTAAAGGACAAATCATGCTCCCTTGTATTCAACTTTGAAGAGAACGTAGTACAAAATAATGACTACCTTATACTTATTTTTATTGAAAACTTAAAGTTATTTTTTAGCCAGAAGTTCTAAGTCTATTATGTTTGTGGAAATCAACCAAGAACACAGGCTCAGCTAATGAATTCTCATGGAGGAACACAATTCATTAAGGTGCCCCTAGAAAGCTGTGCTTTGAGAGAAGTCTTGTGAAGTCAGCCACAGAAAATTAAATTTGGAAGGAATTAGAAGCCAGATGCCCCACTGGTTTTGTTTTTATTTTTTCCTTCCCTCACAGAAAAGTTGGGGGTAGTTGCTTGGAAGTTCCTTTTTAACAGGAGATGGCTCAGGAAAAGTAAAAGCTAATTTACTACTGTCCTAGTGAATCTCATGCCTGTCTTCAACAGATCAAGGCAGAGTTAGTGATCAGAGGAATCAAATGCTAAAAAGATGTCAAGGAATCAGTAAGCCATTGCCCTATTGACTACTACGGATTTCAGTAAAATTAAATCCGACCATTAAGAGCTCCCCCCCCCCCTTCTCTACATTGTGAAATGAGTTAAAACCAAAAATACCCAAAATAAATTTTAGATATTCACTGTAATCTAAAGAAGGCTTAGGTTTAAAAGAAAAATGATGAAATAGGGCATAAATAAAACAATGAAACAATAAAACAAAATAATTCTTTTTGGGGAAAAAAGGAATATTTTTAGAATTGCTCAAATTCTTAGAGACATACAAATTTGAAATGAGATGGAATGGGAATTACATTCATGAAAATTAAAGGAACAGCACCAAAGTAAGTTGCTTGGCAAAAAAAAAAAAAAAATCCATAGAAATCAGGGTGGGCAAAAATATTTTTACACGTGTGTGTACACAATGCAGAATCACTCATACTATTATTTAGTAATTATTGTATTATTTTCTATACAAACAACTGTAAACCTACATTTGCCCCACCCTGTATAAAATAAACATTAACTATAAAATTGGAAGATTTTGGAACCCTGAAAAAGAATATTATTTAATATTAGCAAAATGGCATAATATAGAAATATTGAACATAGATTCTTGAAGGTGGATGTCATACTAATAAGAAATGTTAGCTTCTATGAAAAGTGTATTTATAAAATGACTAAAGCCAATGGAAAACTGAGAAAACTACTTACATGCAATTTTTAAAATTTTGCATAAATAATGAGTAAATTATTTATTGACCAAATTTATTTAACAAATGCAATTTAATTTTAAAATATTTAATTCTCTCACTAAGGACAAAAAAGATGAAAAATAGAGATGATCTTATTTAACTATAAATTATATTTCTGAAAAATATTATAATGTATCATCATTCTGGGAAATTAAATTTGTTTTGATTTCAAAACAACTTAGCTAATAAGGATAATTTATGATAAACTATTACAAAATTAAAATATTTTACTATGAGTTGGTTTAAAAACTTAGTTTTGATTTTTCTTAAGGCAGAGTTTGTCTATGTTAATTCTAATTCAAAGTAAAATTTTCCTAACTCAAATGTTAGAATCAGAATTCTGTGATCATTTAACATATATTCTATATTTTTTAAATTGACCTTTTAAATCATGAAAGCAATATAACCAAGAAAAAAAATTTTGGAAAATGAAAGAAGCTGAATGAAGTCACCTCTAACACCATAATTTCTTCTGTGGTCTTTTCTCTCTTAGTCTTCTTTCCTATGAACTTTTAAATATAACAATAACTTTAGAATGTCTGCAATTTGATGTCATGCTTTAAATATTAACTTGATATGTTTCTTATTGCTATATATATTTAAATCAGGACTTCAATATATATAAACCTGCATATGTATACATATATATGCATATATATACACATATATAATAATTTGCTTTATCATTTACTTGTTCTTGACGATAAATGCCAATCTTCAAAATTGTACTATAATAAGTAACACAAACATACCTATTAATAGATACAAGTTTTTCCTATTTTGCATTTTTTTCATACTTAAAGTCTGAGATTAGTGATTAGTCATAGGGCAAGAAACTCTTTTCTAAAAGTGTTTTTCTGCTTTTAACTGAAACATATTTTGGAGTTTTGGTAGTAAAGTGTTTAAAGAATATACCAATCTAAATTAGAAAAAGTTAAATTTCACGTTAGAAAAATAATCATGAAGTAATTGGCATCAGTAATTTAAATTTATAAAAGTAATTGCTAAGATACCTTTTTATTCTTCTGAGCAGCATAATTTTAATGTATGCATGGTAACTATTCAGTGTATTCCATCAGATATCCAAAAGTTATGCTGTGTTCTATGGAAGATATATGATTCTGTTTTTTTGTTTGTTTGTTTTTAGAGAGAGAGGAAGGGAGAGAGAAACTTCGATTTGTTGTTTGAATTATTTATGCATTCATTGGTTGATTCTTGTATGTGCCCTGACAGGGGATTGAACCTGCAACTTTAGTGCATCAGGATGACACTCTAACCAATTTAGCTACCTGGTCAGGACTGATATCTGATTCTTATAACAGCCCTTCAAGATAGACAATATTATTCTGTTTCACAGATGATCACAGGAATCAGGATCACAGAGAGAACAAATAGCCTGTTAAAAACCACATAATTACTAGTTTCACATGTCTCAAAAATTGTGGCAGGTGCTCTATACATATTCTGCCATATAACCCTTCTAGCAATCCCATGCCTCTGAAAAAAAAAAAAAATAGATAGGTTCCAAATCGGTTCAGTTATTTTTATAAGGTCATCCAACTCATAAGTAGAAGTCATAGGGTAAGTCTCAACTCTGATTCTAACATCTTAACCACCACCACATTCTGGTCATGGGTTATGCCCATAGCTCTCCAGATCCTTGCACATCATAATAATTAGCAAGTATCACTAGGTAATTCCATAGACTCAAGAAAATTACAGGTGCTATACGATACCTTAAAAAGACTCCTACAAATGTAAAAGTATATTTTTCAGAAAAGTAATTATTTACCAAGAATCAGAATATACTTGGTACTTTGCTAACAGTATCTAATTTTATTTTTTTTTCTGAAAGATTGTAAGGTTAATATTCCTATGATCACTTCACAGATGAAAAACCTGAGACTTAGAAAGGTCAAGCAAACTCTTCGGGTAGCTTACACAGCTAGGAAGTAGCAGACTGTGAATGTGAACCAATCGATTTGTCATAATAGATCATGTTTTAACTACTCTTCTACACACTAGTTTGTTAGCCCTTTATTTTTGTGCTCCTTGGTTTATTTAATATATATTATATCATTGTTAGAGTGCAGAATATGAAAGTGGTCAGAGTTCTGTTATGTAAATTTACCAATTGGGTTCTCGAGAACTGGCTTAACATTATTCTGAATTTCTCTTTTTGCTCATTGTAAAATCTGCCTGACGTATTATGATTTCATCAAATTTAAAGAGTTTTGTAAGTATAAATATTGTTAACACCTTTGCATCCTTTGTTAGGCGTATGTGGTCAAGTGCATGGCTCCCTGTCACGCCTATCTTGTTTAGGGTTAGTGAGTAGCATATTTACATTGAACTCATTTTATGCTTTTACTCCTGTCTCCATTGTAACTTACTCAGAATTCTCATTCTTTCCTGCAAAGTCAATATTCTATGATCTAGATAGCATTATGAGCCCAGGTGGGTTACCTACCTAAGATAATTACATTTTTGTCGCATTCTTTCTCACGTAATAGGTAGAACTAATAAAAAGACATACTCATGTAAGATAAAAGCCAGCTGCATTATTTCCATCCAGCAATTGAATTCTATCAATCAAGGTACCCTTTGCTGTCAGAAAAGAAACCTGGAAGGTTCTATATGAATGAAAATAAGGCTTAGGGTAACTTCAAGTAAAAAGCTTAATGTATGAAAGAAATATACTTCTAAAATTGGGGAATATGAACTAGGAAAAACAAACTCTATTTGATAAGGCCTGTCTAGACATTGGTATCTTGAGTGAGAATATTGAGTAATAACAGTGAAATGAATAACATTATGATAAGATCAGGTAAACTCATGAAAATATAAATCAGCAAGAGAGAACAAAATTGCTGTGGTACTGTCTTTTCAGGACTAAATACAAATATGGGCTGGATCTTTGCTAGGAAGACTCTATAATCCGTTGACTACTCTATAGTGCCTGCCCTAAAATCAGTTCCTTTTCAGTCTACTTTCATTGTGGATTTTAGAAACTACCTATATCACTTTGTCTTAATAAAATTCACTTTTTAAAACTGTTATGAAGTAAAATGTTATTCTCAGAGTGAATCATTTCTAATATTTTTATTCCTTTGACTTTAAACAAGCCAATATTAAGTATCTCCATCCTAAATGAAGTTATAATGAAAGAGTATTTATTTGTTTATATGCTGGTTATTTCTGGAAGCTTTTTGTTTATGTGTTTAGTTTTTAACATAGCCTACTCATGTATGTGTTAGCATATGATTGCAGAGAGAAATATTGGGGACATAACCTATTCAAAACCACAAAGTGTGAGAGAATACTAATTTTCATGCCATGTAGGCTGTGTCTTCTACATTCATACAAAATCAAATAAGAGGCTACATGGGAGCTAAGGTTTGTTCACATTTCACCGGAGCCTGGCCCCGTGGGGCGCTGGGGAAAGCAGCATAATTCAGGGCCTATGTACGCATCATTCTCAGAACTCAGTCACCATCTGGAAAAGTGACAGGAGGAGTTAAAAGATGACAAATTCCCAATGTCTCTTTTTTCCATTCTAAAATTAACCATAGTCATGATTTTCCTTCTTATAAAAAGATTCAGACATGCTTACTTTAAGTTTTGCTGCTAAACTCAGTAGGAGCACACATCTGCTAGATTCAAAGAGAGAGGGACCCAAGGTCTATAAGCTTGTATCCATAGAAGATGAATTGCTAATGGAAACTATAGGTTTTTCAATTCTGCCTCCCCTCCAAAAATCACGGCTACTCAAAGTGTGGTAGTTGAATAATCAGCGTGGGCCTCATCTGCGGGCTTGTTAGAAATGCAGGGTCTCATGCACCATAGCAGATTTTCTGAACCAGGACCTACATTTTAACAAGTTTTCAGTAATTTTCTCTATGTTAAGTTGAGCCCTAATAAATCAGAACTCAACTTGTATTGCCTCCTTGAGGAACTCTGGTAACATCCTCGAATGGGTCCAATGTCCTTATTAATCCTCTCATAGCACAAAGTTCCTTTCATCCACTTTTATGTCTTTTAGCCTATAATTTGATTGTCTCTCCAGTGGACTGTCAGCTCCGGATGACACTTTTGATCATCATGACATACCTGGCACAGTGTTATGTATCATATAATCAATAAGTAGTGAATGAATGAATGAAGCCTGCTTGACAGTTAACAAAAACTTCTGTATAATTACCATGAATCATTGATTTCAACTTTAAAAAAATAGATTTCAGGTTTAATTGTTAACATTGTTCTTATTATAAATATCAACCATTTATCAAGTTACTAATGTAATAAAAATTTGTTTGTAATGAAATACTATCATCTTTATGGTTCAGAAGCTTACAATCTGGTAGAGATGTCAGGATTTTCACATGCAAAGACAAATGATAATTTAGAGCTTGTGTATATGAACAGGCAAAGGAGTGAACCATATTCCTTTTGAGAGGACTGCCTTTTCCATTTGCCCAAATAAGAAATGAAATATTTTAGAAATGCACTTTTCATTCAGCATATATTTAATAACATCTTCCATGCATCAGACATTCTGCTGAGACATTGAGGATATCAGACAGATCTAATACCTGTCCTTGCAATACTTTCACTCAATTGCTTTCTAATTTGTAATATGCCTAACAAACTACTTTTTATTACACAAAGGACAGAATTAAATTATCCTGGAAGGCAATTGACTCTTTGCATAATTGCTTTCATAATACCTATCATTTGGCCCTTTTCAAAATCGGCACAGAGAAAGATGATATGCCCTGAGACAACATCAGGGTACTTTTGTGACCTGCATTATAGATTTCTAGTATGCATTACTCTGACTATGCCTTGATTCCCCAAATACTCACATATGTAGAACATTATAAAGTTATGTTCATGGTAAATTTATTTTACCTTTTATTGCTTGATTGCTGCAAACAAACTTTGTACAAGACACCTGTCCACCAAAAGACTAATTTTAAATGTCTTGTCTATTTACAAAATTAGAGATGTTCTAAAAGATGATAGAAGAATATTCTTGACATAAACTAGGCAGGACCCTTGAATCAGTCATGTGTGAACCTGCTTAAAGAATTATTGCCGAGATAGTTAGAAATGCCCCTCTCCTTCAAGAAAAAATGAACCAGATATTTTCTTTCAGCTTCACTCTTAAGTTGTGAGTGTTCTGCATATGACTGCAAGATTAGGAATCGTACATGGAACTCAGTACAGATCTAAGGACTGGACAGAGAGGGAAGGAAAGAGCAGGGAGTGAAGTGGAAGAGAGGACCGTCACTTGGCCTCTCCTCAATATTTTGCTCCAGGGAAATGAATAGGAATCCAGGCAAAAGTTGGTCTGTTGGTCTCCTAAACTTTAATGGATGGAGAAATGAGGCCTCATTTTCCCTAGGCTTCATGTATTATCAAATTCCTGTCCGTAAAAGTAGGTGTCATGGGTTCCTTTGGTCCTCTTTCTGTATAAGTTATTCCCTAGGTGAGGACAGGTGAGCTGATGGATAAGGAGACCCCCTCACCCTTTAGGCAGAGTGTCACACTCGTCTTCCTTTCTGGGAGTAAGATTGTAGCCTTAGATAGGTCAAACCTTGTTGTATAGATTTGATTAAGCAACGTGGCAGAATAGATATACAGTAGTTAATTAAATGTTTGATTAATTAATTTTAAAAACAAGCCAAAGTAATCAGGCCTCTGAAGTACCACAATCCAAAGGAAACTCTTCCTCTATCTCTATAGCTGACCTATTTATACTCAGACGCCTGTCTTTGCAAGTGCTAAGGCAAGGAAGCATGAGTGGCACTGGGCCTTCCCTAGAATATTAACAGGAGCTTTGTGTATTTTAAGCCAACTTTTCTTGGGACTCAGGTGGCCTCTTCCTTTCATTATTCGCGGTTCCTCTTGCCTCTTCTCATCAGTAGCTCTGAGCCCTAGCTATTTTTCCTAAAGACTTAACACTTTTCCTACAGAAGACTTTTTTACATTTATATTTGTATTTCTACCTTTGTACAATGCATTTAATAAACCTAAGAAATGAAAATTGGGCAGAATTAGGATTTGTATGCAGTTTGAGACATGCTCAGGAGTGAAGATAAATGGTTTTGCTTAAGTACTTCCATTGGAAAGATAAGCTTGAGCTCTTATATTTATTTAAAATAATGGTTGCTATTATTAAGAAGTACGAATTTTATTATTCTTACACGTCATTGAAATGTCATGTAAAGTTAATATATTTTGTTCTGGAGTTTTACTTAGTTTGTATTCCAATATGCAAATATATATAATCTCCTCCTGTGGATAGCACTTGTAGTAATATGCTAATCTTTTCCTTAATTGTCTGTCTGTATATTTTCTGATTGTATAGTCTACAAAAGCTAAAATTTTAATTGCAGTTTTGCTGTCCAGTTAATTACAGTTTGGAACTATATCACTAAGTATTGTCTCAACTGTTCATAATTATGCTGAAGTCAAGAAAAGGACAATGCGATTAAAACACATGTGGAAAACCCTGAGTGAAGAAACAGTGACTAAGATCATCTTTACCAAAAATATAAGATGCATTAAAAAGATACTATTTATGGAATCCCCCAGAAAGCACCCCAAAATGTAAAAATGCTTGTATTGAATTAAAACCCTGGAGAGGTGCCATCTGGTTTCTTTTTTTTTTTTTTTTAAATATGTTTTTAATGATTTTTAGGGGGGGTGGGAGAGAAAGATAGAAACAGTGATGAGAGAGAAACATCGATTGGCAGCCTCCTGCATGCCCCCTACTGAGGATCGAGCCCGCAACCCAGCATGTGCCATGATGGATGGTGACCTTTTGGTCTACGGGTTGACACTCAACCACTGAGTCACATCAGCTGGGCTGGTTTCTTTTTTTTTTTTTATCCTCACCTGAGGACATTTTTCCATTATTTGTTCAGATAGAGTGGGAGGGAGAAAGAGGAAGAGAGAGAGAGAGAGAGAAGCGTCGATGTGAAAGGGACACATCAAGTGGCTGCCTCCCGCACGACCCAACCAGGGCCGGGGACAAACTGCAACCGAGGTACAAGGTACGTGCCCTAAGCGGGAACCGAACCCGGCTCTCTCTGGACCACAGGCCAACACTCTAAGCACTGAGGCAAACTGGCCAGGGCTCTGTTTTTTTAATTAATCATTTTGATATCACAGTAATACATGTACATGGCTTAAATGAAAAAGAGTTTTCACCTGACTCTTTCCAATCATCCCTGATCCCTGCTACCCAAGGATACCACACTTTTAGCTCTTTTCCCTTTTTTATTCAAACTGCATATTTATAAAATAACATGCTTATATTGATATATATATATTTTTCAGATTTAATTAACCAGCTTACTCCTAGAAGATGATTATTTTGCTTACTTAGAAAACTGCCTTCTTAACCCATCTCCTACACACATTCTTCCAATATAATTATATTAGTTATTGTTTAAATTAATATTCACTGTTTTCATCATTATTATCTAATAGTCTTCAGAACTATATATATAATTTCTTGTTGACAAACCTTCCAAAGCTGTCTATGTAGTTTTCCCAATTTAAACTGATTGCATATGTATTATCCAGGGATTTCTCTTCACCAGCCTCCAAGGAAATTGCTTTGCCTACATTATACAAAGTTTACATTATAAATTACCTTCTTATTTTTGATGAAGGAAAAAAGTTTTCCTGAACTGATGCTTTTATATAAGTTCCTGAGAAAAGATGCTTGGGTGATACACTTTTGGTGGCCTTATATACCTGAAAAAATCTTTAGTCTCTCAATTGATAGTTTTTGCATATTAGAGGCTGGGAATCATTATTTATTAGAATTTAGGCATTGCTTCACTATTTTCTACATTCCAATAATACTACAGAATGTCCAATACCATTGTGATACCCAATCTTTTATATGCAATTTTTAAATAAAATGTTTAATGAAATATGGTTCATATACCATATAATTCACATAATTAAACTACAAAATCCAATGTTTTTTGTTTATTCACATAGTTTTACAACCATAGTCAGAATTAATTTTAGTATATTTTTATTGTGCCCCAAAATAACCCTGCACCCACTAGCAGTCACTCCCATTTCTCCCTAATTCCCACAGCACTAGGCAACCACTATTCTATTGATGTTCCTAGTCTAGACGATTCATGTAAATGGAAGCATACTGTATGTAGTCTTCTGTGACCAGCTCCTTTCACTAGCTTAATGTTTTAAAGGTTCATTGATGTACCTTACATCAATTCTTCATTCATTTTAATTGCCAAATAATGTTCCATTCTGTGGATATGCCTCATTTTGTTTTCCCATTCATCCATTAAGCAAAGAAAAAAAAAAAGACTCATAGACATAGACCATATTATGGTGATTTTGAGAGGAAAGGGGAGTGGGGGAAGGTAGAAGAAAGTAAAGGAGGGGATAAATGGTGATGGAAGGAGGCTTGACTTGGGGTGTTAACACCTAATACAATATATAGATGATGTAGTGTAGAATTGTGTACCTGAAACCTGTATAATTTTATTAACCAATGTTACCACATTAAATTCAATTAAAATTATTCATAAGAATTATAATGTAAGAATTATGAGTTAATTATCTGTATAAAACTCTCTTACCAGATTTTATGTGCAAATGTTTTCTTCCATTCTGTGGGCCATCCTGAAAATTTTTGATAGTGTTCTTTGAAAAATAATTTTTTTCAGTTTTTTGAGTACAGTTTATCTGTTTTTTCTTCGTCACTTTTGCCCTTGATATTGTATCTAGCAAGGCTTTGCTGAAAGACTCAAAGATTTACTCCTATGTCTTCTTCTCAGAGTTTTCCCATTTGAACTCGTACATGTAGGTCTCTAATCCATTTTGATTTAATTTTTGTATGCACCATAAGGCAGTGATCCAACTTTATCTCTTTACACGTGAATTTCCGGTTGGACTAGACCCATTAGTTGAAAAAATTATTCCTTCTCCATTGGATTTTTTTTTTTTGGTATTTTATTAAAAATCAGTTGAACATAGATGTGCGAGTTTGTATCTAGATTCTCAGTTCTATTCCTTTGACCTAGATGTCTATCCTTATGCCAGTAGGACACTGTCTTGATTATTGTAGCGTTGGATTTTCTGTATATAAGATTATGTCATCTGCAAATAGAAATAGTTTACTTCTTCCTTTCCAATCTGGATAGCTTTTATTTCTTATTCTTGCTTATTGCCTAGTCAGTGACATGTTGAACAGAAGCGACAATACTAAGCACCTTGTCACTTTCTTGATATTAGCAGCTGAACACTGAGTCTTTTGTCTTTATCTAGTCATGTCCACAAAGGGAAGTTTTGGTCAACAACAGACCACATATAAAATAGTCTCATAATAGTCATTATGTGAATGGCATCTGAAAGAAGACAATCAAGGGGTTCATCCATGACGTCAAAGGATTTGGCAAGAATGGAGATGTTACAAAAATGAACCAGGCAATGGTTGAGGTGACAAACAACTTTAACCTGGATGTGGATGACAATGACGTTGTGAAGCTCCTAGAGGTAGTTCCTGAGGAATTGACTAATGAGGAGTTGTTGGAACTGAAATATGAACACATAGTTAAGGAAGGGGCAAGAGAAAAGGAAACTACAAGGAAAAAAAAATGATCCCCCAAACAAATTTAATTTACAGTGAAGGGTTTAGCAAAAGTTTCCTCAGACCTGAAAAAGCTCCATAAAATATTTGAAAACATGGACCTCAAACCCCGAAAGGTTTTCATTAATAGAGACGAATGTTCATAGTGCATTATCTGTTTACAAGCAAATGTATGATTAAAAAACCACACACACACAAACCCAACCAAACCATCATTGACATGTCTGTTGATATGGTTATACAGTTTTTGTCTTTTATTCTATTATATGAATTGATTTTCTATTAATAAACCAACCTTGCATTTCTTGGATAGATTACACTTGGTCATGATGTAGCATCCTTTTTATGTTGCTGTTTTTGATTTGCTAGTATTTGCTGTTTGTGATTTTTGTGTGTGTTTATATTCAGTGATGTTTTGGTAGTGATATTGTTTTTAGTTTTATATTCTTACATTTTATTCTGGCTTTGATATCAGCATAATACTGGCCTTATGTTAGTTGGGATGTATTTCCCCCTGTTCTACTTTTTGCCAAAGTTAGTGAATAATTGGTATTAATTCTTCTTTAAATATTTAGTTGAATTGGCCAATGAAGCTATCTAGGTCTTGGTTTTTCTATGTGGGAACTTACTTTTTTATTGTCTTATTTGAAAGACTAGGTCATTTATCTGAGCTCTCTCTCTCTCTCTTTTTTTTTTTTTTTTTTTATAGATTTCTCTCTAAGCAGTCTTTTATTTACATCCATACATTTTAGTATATTATGTTTTTTTTATTCATCTAAAACCAACCATTGTGTAATTTCCTTCATGATTTCTTCTTTGACCCATTGGTTATTCAGAAGTGTGTTGTTCAATTTCCACATATTTATGAATTCCCCACATTTCTTTCTGTTATTGACTCATGATTTTATTCCCTATGTTTTGGGAATACCTTTGTATGATTTCAATAATTTTAACTTTATAGAATATTGATTTATGGCTTAGAATGTAATTTATCCTGAAGAATGCTTCATGTGTGCTTGAGAGAAATGTACTCTGCTATTGTTGAGTGTGAGGTTACAGATATCTAGTAGGTCTAGTTGTTTATATGTGTTCATTTATTGTTGATCTATTGCCTCATTATTCTATCCATTATCAAAAGTAGGACATTGAAGTCCTCAAATATTGCTGAATTATCTAATTTTCCCTGTACTTATTGTTATAAAATATTCCTCTTCTTCTCTAATTATGTATTTTTTGTTTCACAGTCGATTTAATCTGATGACTATTTGTATAGTCATTCCAACATTGATATGGTTGCTATTTGCATATATATTTATTCCTCTTTTTACTTTCGATCTATTTGTATCTTTGAGTCTAAAGAGTGTCTCTTGTACATGGCATATAGTTTGATCTTAATGTGTAATCTAGTCTTATGTGCTTCCTGACTTTTGATTGGATGCTTAATCCATTCACATTAATGTCATAATTATATAGACTGATTTTTGTTTGTCATTTTACTTATTGTTTTCTATATATTTTATGTCTTTTGTGTTGTTCTGTGTCCCGTTTACAGTTTTCCTTTGCATTAAGAGAATATTTTCTAATGTAATACTTTAATTCCTTTAATAGGTTCTTTCATCATGTTTGAGTTATTTTCTTTAGTAGTTGCTCTGAGTCTCACAATACATGTCTCAACTTTATAAATCTACTCAGATTTACATTTCTCATTATAGAATGACTCTTATATGACATTATTTCTTCTCCCTGTTTTGTGCAATTATTATACATATTACATTGTTGTGTTATAAGCCCAATACTACATTTATGTACATATTGCTTTTTTGTTGTTGTTGTTCAGATAGAGCGGGAGGGAGAGAGGGGAAGAGAGAGAGAGAGAGAGAGAAACATCGACATGAAAGGGACACATCGAGTGGCTGCCACCTGCATGACCAACCAGGGCCGGGGACAAACTGCAACCGAGGTACATGCCCCTAGCGGGAACTGAACCCGGGTCTCTCTGGACCGCAGTCTGACGCTCTAACCGCTGAGCCAAACCGGCCAGGGCTACATATTGCTTTTTAAATCAACTAAGAGAAAAAGGAGAACAATTATGCAATTATATTTTTATACTTACTTTCATAATTATCATTACTAATGTTCCATTTTTTTGTGCAAATTTTATTTACTATCTAGGGTCACTTGCTTTCAGCCTGAAGAATTGCCTTCAGTATTTCTTGTTAAGCTGTCTTTGCTAGCAACACATTTTTCTTGGTTTATCTGGACTGTCTGTATTTTGCACTTATTTTTGAAATATAGCTTTGTTAGATATAAGATTATTCGTTTGCATTTTTTAGCATTCTGAATATGCTATCTCACTGCTTTTTTATATCCATTGTTTTACATGAGAAATCAGCTGTTACACATGTTGGGACTTCCTTGTATGTGATACATAGTTTTTATTTTACTGCTTTCAAGATTTTCTCTTTGTCTTTGTTTTCAAATTTTGACTATGATATGTCTCAGTGTGAATGTGTATGTCTGTATATTTATCCTACTTGGAGATTGTAAAGGTTTTTAAATTGATTAATATTTTTCATCAAATTTAGTACATTTTCATCTATTAATTTTTTTTAATTTCTGTTTTCTTTTTCTATTTTTTCTCTTTTCAGTACTTTCATTATTTGCTTGTTGATATGCTTAATGATGTCATACATTTATCTGAAACTCTTTTTATTTTTCTAAAGATTTTTTTCTTTATTCTTTTGATTGTGTAATCTATTGACATATTTATCAAAACTTTTAGTTTAAATCTATTATAGAACCCCTGTAGTAAACTTTTTTATTTTGGATTTTTTTCTTTTTGAATCAAGAATTTTCATTTGATTCATATGAATAAATTCTATTTTTCTGTTTATATACTCTTTTTGATGAGGCATCATCAGAGCTTCATTTAACTTTTTTAAAACTTTTTTTATTGTGATAACATATACATAACAAATTTATCATTTTAACCATTTTAAGTGTCCAGCTCAGTGACATTAAGTAGTCACATTTTTGTACAACTATCACCACTAGCCCCTCCAGAATATTTTAGCTCTCCAAATCAAAATGCCATACAAAGTAAATACTAATTTCTACCCCCTTCCCCAGCTTCTATTTTATCTCTATATATTTGACCACTCTAGGGACACATAAGTGGAGTCAGGCAATATTTGTGTTTGTTTGACTGGCTTGTTTCACTTAGCATTATATCTTTAAGGTTTATTTATGTTGAGGCATACGTCAGAATAATATTCCATCGTATGTGTATGTCACCTTTTGTTTATCTATTTACCTGATAATGTACATTTACATTGTTTCCACTTTATTTTGAACAATATTACTATGAACAAGTGTGTACAAATATTTGTTTGAATCACTGCTTTAATTATTTTGGTTACATACCTAGAAGTAAAATTTCTGGATAATACAGTAAGTCTTTGTTTAACATTTTAAGGAACCATCCTACCATTTTCCACAGTGGCTGCACCATTTTGTATTCTTAGCAGCAAGGCACAGGGTTGTAACTTCTCCACATTCTTGCCAACATTGGTTATTTTCTGTTTATTTTTAAAATTCTGTTCTTTATAATGGCCATCTTAATGGATATGATATAGTATTTCATGAAGGTTTTGATTAGTATTTCCCTAATGATTAGTGACGTTGAACATTTTTTCATGTGATTATTGAAAATTTGTATATTTTCTTTAGAGAAATATCTGTTCAAGTCATTTGCTCATTTTATTTATTTATTTATTTATTTATTTATTTATTTTTATTTATATTTTTAACTTATCTTTATTGTTGAATGTATTACAGATGTTCCTCATTTTCCCCCCATTGCTCCTCTCCTCCCCATTCCTGCCCCACTCCTGCCTTTCCTCACTGTTGTCTGTGTCCATTGGTTATGCATATATACATATAAGTTATTTGGTTTATTTCTTCCCACCCCCCAACCCCCCTTTCCCTTTGAGGTTTGTCAATCTAACAACCAATTTGTACTTCTTAATCCCTTCACCTTTTTCACCCATCCCCCCAGCCCCCACCCATCTGGTACCCAACAAAAGTTCTCTGTATCTATGAGAATGTTTCTGTTCTGCTTGTTCATTTTGTTTGTAGATTCAATTGTTGATAGATATGTATCTATTGCCATTTTGTTTGTTCATATATTTTTATCTTTTTCTTCAAGAAGATCCTTCAACATTTCATATAATAATGGTTTGGTGGTGATGAACTCCTTTAGCTTTTCCTTGTCTGGGAAACTCTTCATATGGCCATCGATTCTAAATGACAGCTTTACAGGATAGAGTAATCTTGGTTGTAGGTTCTTGCTTTTCATCACTCTGAATATTTCTTGCCACTCCCTTCTGGCCTGCAAAGTTTCTTTTGAGAAATCAGCTGACAGTCTGATGGGAACTCCCTTGTAGGTAACTAACTTCTTTTCTCTTGCTGCTTTTAAGATTCTCTCTTTGTCTTGAACCTTTTGCATTTTGATGATGATGTGTCTTGGTGTGGGCCTCTTGGGGTTCCTCTTGTTTGGCACTCTCTGTGCTTCCTGGACTTGTATGTCTGTTTCCTTCACCAAGTTCGGGAAGTTTTCTGCCATTATTGTTTCAAATAGGTTTTTGATTTCTTGTTCTCTCTCTTCTCCTTCTGGCACCCCCAAGATGCGAATGTTGGCACGCTTGAAGTTGTCCCAGAGGCTCCTTACACTATCCTTATTTCTTTGGATTCTTTTTTCTTTTTGCTGTTCTGATTGGGTGTTTTTTTTGCTTCCTTATATTCCAAATCGATGATTTGCTTCTTGGCTTTACCTACTCTACTATTGCATCTGTGTAAACTATTCTTTATTTCAGTTAGTGCCTCCTTCATTTCTGACTGTGCATCTTTCATTTCTGACTGGTCCTTTTTTATGCTCTTGAGGCCCTCACTAAGTTCACTGAGATTCTCACTAAGTCCATTGAGCATCCTTATAAGCAGTGTTTTGAACTCAGCATCTGTTAGGTTGCTTAACTCCATTTCACTTAGTTCTTTTCCTGGAGTTTTGTTCTGTTCTTTCATTTGGGACCTGTTTCTTTGTTTCCTCATTTTGGCTGCCTCCCTGTGTTTGTTCCTATGTATTACTTAGTGAGAGATATGGGACTAGCTGAGACCAGCTGCTGCTTGTTTGAAAGAATTTAGGAAAACCTGAAGCAGGAGCCAAGACAGGCCAATCCTATGGTCAAGCAACTGGCAACAGCTTGGGTGGGCCTGAAAGTTGGGTGGGGCGGGGCCTCAGGGAATCACCAGGGCGGGGCAAACAGTGTGAGCCAGGTTGCTGGAGTCCCAGATATGGCGGCATCTGCTGTCCCAAGGAAGGGCTCACCAAAGGAACAAAAGCCTCTGATATCACGTCTGTCCAGAAGAAAATTGACTCTCCAGCCCTAGCTCCAATGCCAAACAGCTCAGTTCTTCCCTATATGACTCTGGTGCCTTTCAGCCTGCCTCCAGCTTGCTGGAACCTTGACGGTGCGAGTCTGTGTAAGTCCCTATGTGGGCCCTTTAAGAGGAACTGCCGGGGCTCCAGCCGCCTCAGCCTCAGTTCCCGCTGGTTTTCCAGCCAGAAGTTATGGGGATTCTCTTCCTGGCACTGGAACCCTGAGCTGGGCGCCTGGTGTGGGACGGGGACCCCTCAGTCCTCAGGGACGACCTTCCCAGCCGAGGTATCCTCCTAATTTTTATCCGCCACACGTGGGTGTGGGTCCAGCCCGTCATGCCTCCGTCCCTCCTACCAGTCTCCATGCGGCTTCTTTAATTTCGTAGTTGTAGGACTTCCATTCAGCTCGATTTCAGGTGGTTTTGAATGATGGTTGTTCTGTAGTTTAGTTGTAACTTGATGTGGTTGTGGGAGGATGCAATACCTCATTTACCTACGCCGCCATCTTGACCGGAAGTCCTCTCATTTTCTCATTTTAAAATTGGCTCTTTTTGTTATTGAGTCATAAAAGTTTTTATAAATTATGGATATTGACTCTTTATCAGCTACATAATATTAAGATATATTTATATATTTTTCTCCCATTCCCTGGGTTGCCTTTTCACTCTGATAGAGGACTGTGATATACCACATTTTCACTTTTAATAAAGTTCAATTTATCTTTATTTTGTTACTTGTGCTATTGCTATCATATTCTCCTTTTACTTCTTTAAGCATTTTTTGTAGTTTTTTGAACAAATTTATACTAGCTACTTTGTGTCTTTGTTTGCTAATTCTCACACCTGGGCCCTTTGAAAAGCAATTCTTGTTACCTTCTTTTCTTTTGCTTGTGTGTGTTTCTTTGCATGTCTCATAATTGTTGGTTGAAAACTGGGAATTTTAGATCATATATTTTAATGACTATGGATACTGTTCCTCCCTGTCCCTTACTATGGGGCTTGGTGGTTTATTTTATTTTATTTTTTGTCATGTTTAATTATTTATTATGTGGACTGAACTATTCCAGTGAAGCCTGTCTCCCCACAGTGTGCTGTCTCTCTGTCACCCCTTTTAGGGTATAGACTCGGGCATGTGCACAGCTGCCCTGGGATGACAATGTTTTAGAAGGGCCCTTTTTAAAATAATTTTTCTTCATTGATTTTTTTTTTTTTTGAGAGAGAGAGGAAGGGAGAGGGAGAGAGAGATAGAAACATTGATGAGGGAGCATCGATTGCCTACCTTCTGCATGCCCCCCCACTGGGGATCGGGCCCACAATCTGGGCATGTGCCCTGACCGGGAATCTAACCTGCGACCTCCTGAGGCATGGGTCTACGCTCAACCACTGAGCCACACCGACTGGGCTAGAAGGGCCCTTTTTGATTGTTTACCTCATTTTTTTTTCTTTTAAGCTGTGTGCCTCTATTGTTATCATATTCAGCAGTTAGCATGCTCTAAATGTCAGCTGCTAAAACAATATACAGATGATGTATTATAGAATTGTACACCTGAAACCTCTGTAATTGTATTAACCAATGTCACCCCAATAAATTTAATTTTTTTAAAAAAGCACTTTGACATAAATTGCTCCACAGTCTTATTCAATAAAATTTTGGCCACTTTTCAGAAGCAGCCTTTGAACTCTGTTCTAACTCTAGGAGAATGCTTCTTCTTAGCTATCTTTTCCCCTGATTCTAGCTGACCTTTGTTTTAGCTTTTTGCCCCCATGGAGCTACCATCATTGTCTTATTTAACTACCACCAAAATCTCTATTGCTTCTGACAGTTCTTTTAGGTTTGAACTTCCCAATGCTCTATTCCAAATAAAGTCAGTTCCCAAGGGGAGAATGACCCAGCTCTCTGTTTTTAAAAGCCTGCTTTTCCCCTGGTCAGAATGTCTTTATCTTTGCTCTGGAGCTAGAGATGGGTACATTGCCCCACTTTTCTCAGAGTGACACATCTACTTTACAGGTGGCATTCTAGGTGGGTATGGTTGCCTCTCTTGGCGTGGGACCTCTGCCCTATGCGTGATGAGAGCAGTTGGAGCCCAGTATTCTTGGTCTGTTCCCGTGGTAGAACTTCCACCCTATGAGTGAGGTCCTTCTGTTTTCAAGGTGATACCCCTGCCTTTTTCTGTGCCTATTGTTCTCCAGGTAAAAAAATATATAACTGCGTCCATCTCTTCAGAGAATAAGCCTTCAGTGTTCTGCTGCAAAGATTAAAAGAGGCAGTGTCGATGTCTAACTTTTCCTTTCAATCCACTTTCCTCCGTATATCCCCACCCCATCTTACTCCCCTTTCTACTCCCTTCAGGGCTAAGTACCTCGAATTCCCGAGCCATCCCAGGATTTTGATATTGCATATGCTTGCAGTGTGGCTGTCCTCCAAGGGCTTCCATATCACACAACTTATGTTCGATTCATTTCAAAGTTTATTTTAATAGTGCCCCCTGGAGTTTTACAGTGTACCGTCTCTGTGTTTGGAACAGAGCAGCCCTGATCATTATCCCTCTCATCTCCATCTACCCTTGGCTTAGATTTACTTCCTCAGCACAGTAAAGGGCTAAGTCAATCAACACTCGTTTATTGCTTCTTTCCTTCTAAATTTTTGATATCTGTTTTTTTCGGTTCTAGTCTCCTTTCCCATTGTCTTTATTCTATGGTTTTGTGCCTTTATTGGTGCTTTTATTGTATTGAGGAATTGACAAAGTGCAGAAGTGAATAGGTGTGTTTAATGCTGTGTTTAACATACTGAGTGCCTTTTGACTTCATATGTGCCAAGAACTGTGTTCATTTACCTTCTTTGTTTCATTCTCACTGTGTTGAACTTAACAGATACCTTCCTAAGGTTATTGTAGCCTCCTGTGGTCTGAGATTAGTATGAGTATGTAAGAAAGCAGTGTTTGTCCTTTGAAGGGAAAGAAAAACGACTTTTATCTTCACTTTGCAAATAGACTTAGTCACAAGTACCTCTAACCATCTAAACATGCAGATATTGCTAGAATTTATGAACTCCCTTTACAAAGGTTTCTTTATTCATGCTGCTTCACCTCCTCAACCCAATTGCTCCTACTAACTCCATCTTATTATGTTTATCTCACATAAGCTGTGAGATATATAATTTATATAATTCTTCTTCAACTATACATTCATTTTCTCACCCTTCTACCTGCAGGCACGAACAATTCTTTTACTAGATGTATGCAGTTTCTCCTGGGAAATTGTATTTTTCTCAGGCTCTTGTGGTAAATCTGGTTATTTCTTTTTTCCTCAAGCATAGTTTCACTAGGTTTGCAACTAAATATATTGAACCAGGCAAAGACCTGACAATGGTTATCTTATTGTTAATAAATATAGTCTATAATCCTTACTGCATAATTAAATACAAAACAATAAAACAAGATGTATAATGCCACACAATACCTTGTCTTCACGTAGCATTCTCAGCTCTCTGCCTTATCTCTCTCTGTACCAGTTCATATCTCAGCAGTTCCACCATACTCTCAAATTATAGATCTCATGGGCTCTCATTGTGATTTTAATATGCATACAAACCTATCAAAACATTTGCTCAGTTGGAATGTACATCTCAGAACATGTAAGAAACTAGTCCACAGTTAAGTGTCTGGTAGGAGACGTCACAAGGAGATCTATGTCTTCTACCTTAAGAAGAGAGCACATTTCAGGAAGCCTGTGTGCCTGGTCTGTTATTTTATATAAACACAAGATGGAAGTGAATATTTCTGGATCCCCTTGGTGGAGATGTTGTTGATTATTATCATTATAATACTATAACTGCCAACCTATAATGGGTGTTTTAAAATGTTCAGACACTAAACTAAATACTTCTATTGAATGACTGCATTTAGAGCTCACACCATCCCAATGATGTTAGTAGTGTAATTTATCCTCATGTCATTTAACCTGAGAAGAAAACCCCACAAGCGTGTGTTGCTTTATTTTAACTTCTCATCTCCTCTCATAGATAAAACTGAAGTAGACATTTTTCTTGCACAATATTCTCACTAATAATTTATACCTGCAGATTACAGGTATATTATTTAGCAAATTTTGTCAGTGGATATTGAAGCCAAGTCTGTCCTTTTGTAACATAAAATAAATTAACCTCTTTTCATTTGATTGGGCCTTGATAACTGGATTTTAATTTCCTATGTAATAAACATTTTAAATGTTTTGTATATTTAAATTTTAGAACTCTGAATGCCATTAAAATAAAGAACCTGAAGTTGGCAAATACTAGAAATAATTTTGTTGGGAGTCCAAAGTAAGCCGTTCCCACGCAGTGCGAGCCAGCGCGGTGTGAGGGGAAGCGCTCCTTCTCTCAGTAAAGCCCTCACTTGCAGATAAAATCAAAAACAGGAAAATCTCTCAGGGCTGGTATGATCTACTCTCAAGATTTTTGTTGTTGTCACTTTGGTTTAGCTTTTATTTAGTTTATACATTTCAAATTATACATGGTAGCATACCTGAGTTATATTCCAGGTACAGACAGGAAATACATGAGAAAACAGCATGGTAAGTGTGGCAGTGAGGTGACTCATCCAGGTAGCACATAGAGTGTGGGAGTGGAGAAGACGTATACACTCCTAACCTTTCTGATGGGGAAGAGATACATATCACTTCTACATGCGTCCACTGGTAAGAACCAATTATGAGGCCCTAACCAGATGTAAGACCTCGAGTCTCTAACCAGATGTAAGGAGAAGTAAGACCTAGAGTCTCCCTGGGTAACCACTTCTTAGAAACGACTCTTCACTTGTTTCAGAAGAAAAAGTAAAACTATATTTAAACAGGTAGTTGTGTTTACCGTACCAAAAAAAAAAAATGTGTTTCAGTAGGGAATTGGGTTATTAAATTACTAATCATCCTTAAAATGGAATAATATACAACCATCAAAAAGATGGGGAGATATATATGTGTTGAGTGTACACACACACACACACACACACACACACACACACACATTATTTTACAACAAAATAAGACATATACAATCTGTTATAAACCTTACACTTAGCTCATAGAATATTTTCTTTTTTTTTAATCCTCACCCAAGAACATTTTTTTTTGCATTCATCTTCAGATAGAAGGGGAGGGAAAGAGGGGGGTAAGAGAGAGAGAAACATTGACGTGAGAGAGACACATCGAGTGGTTGCCACCCACACGACTCCAACCGGGGCCAGGGACAAACCTCAACCAAGGTACGTGCCCTTAGTGGGAACCGAACCCGAACTCTCTGGTCCGTGGGCCGACGCTCTAACTGCTGAGCCAAACTGGCCAGGGCAATAGAATATTTTCTTAAACCGCATGATCAGACTACAACTTCCACCTCATAATAGCATATCTAAAATTATAGAAATTTTTTCTTTTTCTTTTTGAGAGAATAGTAAACCCATAAGGATATTACTATGCAAAACAAAAATTATGAAGTGATAGCTTACTCATGCTCATTTATGAAATGAGATTTTAAAGGAATTGCTTATTAGTTCTGGAAGCTTTCTGGTAGGTTTTTAAATTTTTTTCTATGTAGGCAATTGTGTTGTTTGAAGATAGAGATTGTTTTATTTATTCCATTCTTTTTTTTTTTTTTTTAATTTCTAAACCTGAAAGCTATGTTCCCCCTCTCACGTTAGTGCACTGGCTGGGACCTCCAGTACATTATTGCCTGTAAGTGGTAAGAGCAGTTATCTTGCTGTTACAACTTGTTCCTGATAGCATGGCAAGAAATTGTCAGATAAATGAGTACTGTTTTTTGTTAAATGCTTTTTAGGCAACTATTGAAATGATATATGTTTGTTCTCTTTTAGTCTACTGATATGCATTAAATGATTTTCAAATGCTATCCCAGTCTTATGTAACAAGATAAACCTCACATAGTCATGATATATTATTATTTTATATATTGCTAGATTTGGGTTGTTAGGAATTTTGCACCTATGTTCAAAGGGAATGTTGTTTTATCATTTTCTTTTTTAGAATATATTTGTATGATTTGGGTATCAGGGTAATTTTAAACTTGTAAAATGAGTTAGAAAATGTGTTTGTTTGTTTGTTTTTCCATCTGATTTGTAGAAATGTTTGCATGGAATTGGTACAATTTCTTTTCAAAATGTTTGGTAGAATCTCCAGTGAAGCCATCTGGATCTAACATTTTCTTTGTGGGAAGGTCTTAATTAGAATTCAATTTCTTTAATAAATATAGAAATATTCAGATTATTTCTTCTTGGGTGAGCTTTGGCAGTTTGTGTCTTTCAAGGAACTTGTCTATTTCATTGATGTCAGATTTAAAGGCATGGAGTTGATAGTTTTTGCTTATTTTTTCAAAGCTGTAGAGTGTGTAGTGACAGCCTCCTTCCTTGCTGCTGTTTGTAATTTGTGTCTTTCTGTGAGTTTAGCAAGGTCATATACTACAAGATTAATTTGTAAAAATCAATTGTATTTCTAATGCTAGCGCTCTACAATTGGAAATTGAAATAAACAATACCACTTATAGCAGCACCAAGACTATGAAATACTTAGGTATAAATTGAACTTATTTGTTACTGGAAACTCATGAAAAAAAAATCCCAAAAGCTCAAAATAAGTGTATCTATACACCATATTTGTAAATTAGAAGACTCGATAGTGTTAAATGTCAATTTTCTCAAATCTACAGACTCAACAAAATTCCAACTAAAATCCTAGCAGGATTTCATAGAAACTGACAAGCTGATTCTAAAATATTTATGGAAATATAAAGGACCAAAGTATCTAAAGCAATCTTGGAAAACAAGAACATAGAATGAGAGTTCATGCTACCAGATTTCAAGATTTACTATATCAAAAACAACGTGATATTGGAGAAAGGGTAAATATGAAGCTTAAGCAGAAAACACCGACAACTATGCAATCAATTGATTTTTAACAAAGATGCAAATGCAATTTAATGGAGAAAGGTTAGTCTTCCTAACAAATGATGCTGGAAAACACCAACATTTAATGTAAAAAAAAAAAAAAAAAAAAAAGAACCTTGATTCATATCTTACATTCTACATGAAAATTAACAGTTTGAAAGTTTCTTATAAAGTGAAACATCCTTTTACCATATAAGTAAGCATTCCCATATCTAACCAAATGAAAATATAACCTATATTTATGTAAAACTTATATGCAAATGTATATAGCAACTTTATTCACAATAAACCAAAAATAGAAATGAATCAAATGCCTGTCAGTTGTAAAATGGGTAAAAAACTGAGATGCATTTATACAATGGAATACTATTCAGCAATACTACTGATAAAATCACATGGATGAATCACACATACATAAGTAAAGATACCAGGCTGGATGATTCCATGTATATAACATTCCGGAAAAGACAAAACTATTGAGACAGAAAACAGATCAGTGATTACCAAACAATGACAGTGGGAATGGGAGATGAGTGCAGAAAGGCCCAGGGAACTATTTGGGCATAATGGTCCTGTTCTATGTCTTGACGATGGTATTGGTTACACAGCTGTATGTATTTGCCCAAAGTCACAAGACTGTACACTAAAGAGAATGCACTTTACTGTAGGTAAGTTATACCCTAGCAAAAAATGGAACAAAAAACATTTTAAAAGCATTCCTTAATGTTGAGAATACACTGAAAATGGCAGGCCAGGACTGTAGTTTAGAAATAAGCAGATAATTCTGGAGAGATACACATTAGCAGTCACAAACAGAGCCAGATCTCTGCAAGCAGCTCCCACTGCCTTTTCCCAGGCCAAGGAAGCGGAAGAGAGCGTGAATGATGTGGCACAAATCGTCACCATTCTAGATGTGACAAGCTTGTGACCTGCTGACAACAGGGACTGTCTGGCATGTACAACGCTGTATCAGCTTTTCAATGTCCAAGTGTAAGAAGTGAAGGAAATATTTGTTTTTTTTGAAATGCTACATAAAAAAAGAATAAATGTTTACTCGTTACGATAAGGTTATAGTTGTTGGTTAAAAGGCATTTTTGTATAAGGCAAATTCAATGGAGCAATTTGATTACTAAAATTGGGGATAAAACATTATTCCATCTTGTAAAATGATGTCTCATTTAACTTATGTATTTGGAAAGGTACATATATCTTTTCTGTATTTCCAAAGAGTTTATAAAAGTTCTAATTTCCTCTCAGGGAGAAACATATAACCTAGAAGCACATGAATACAATAGCACAGCTGTGTTCTCATTATCCCACTAAGTCCAATATACTATCAATGGGAATTGCTCAAATTTAGGTCATAAAGGCTTCCAGCATATTGCTATTGACTACACTATGGATGATCTGATGGCTGCATATACAAGATTGCAATCAGTGGTTCTCCAGCTTAGAGATATTTACATAAACAAAACTAATGTGGAAAGAATCCTTCTAACAGTAATAACTTGTAATTACTGTAATTGTTGGAATCTTGTAATTGTTGGAACCTGTTACCAGCTTCTCATCACCATTCTCTACTGTTCTGTCTTTACTCTGAGGCAGGTTAGCAAGTTATTTGTATGTGTTTCCTAAATCATAAACCTGCATACATTTGTGGAAATGTGCTGTAAAACCCAATGTTGTTAAAAAACATAACAATCCCTAAAGACTGTGCAGGCTACCATAGCTATTTGGTGAAAATCGCTTATCTGAATTGTTAATTGGTCCGTGTTTATGTAGAAAATTAAATGTGGATGTACATTGATTTGCTTCAGAGAATAATACTCATATTTTATAGAATCAAGTTAGCCAGGATAGAAAAACCTTTATTTTCTGTGGTTAGTGTTTTTATATCTGTTGAGGACTTTGCAATCAGGTAAACATTTCAGGAGCATTTACCTAAAAAGTACCTTCTCTGGAAGACATCAAAAATTCACACGTGATTTTGGGGCAAAAGTAGAACTATGTCATGTAACACCCAAAAGTAAAAGAGCAAAAAAGAAAGCCCTTCTGTTGTAAAAAGAAACAGCTCCTAATTGCCTGAAGAGTGTGTAAAATATGAGTATTGATAATAGATATTCTGTTATACTGAATGGGTGATTAACCATAGACGGTCCAATGAGAATAAAAATAATGATAATACAAAGAGTTACTATTTGGTAAGCAAAATTTTAAGAACTTGGCATGAATTACCTCATTTAAACCTCATGACAACCCTATGAGGTAGTTTCCATTATTATCCCCATTCTAGAAATAAGGAGAAACAGGTAGCATGGAACTTAACGTCATTTACCGATCACCATGGTATGTAACAAACAACCCTGGTACCTGGGGTGTTTGATGTAACTAATCCAAATTTTCACCCATATCTCCATCCAGTTAAGTTCAGTGGCTGCCTCCCATTTCTGTTTCAGGCTCCCTCCATTTGGGGTCTCTACCATCTCAAGGTCCTACGCGTCTTCTGCTGGATTCCTTGCATCCAGAGGTCTGACAAGTGAAGATAAGACAGGGGGGAGGATTGTCTAAATTCTTCACAAAGTGGCACACACTAATTGTGCCTATATAACATTCCCTAGAAGTCAGATATGGCAAGTCAACTGGGCAATCTTTGTTTTATTTGCCCAGGAAGAGGAAACAGGACTTGTGAACATTAGCTGTTCTATGTCACACTCACATAGCTTGAAATTAGTAAAACCAGGGTTAGCGCTGAGGCACTCTGGCTCCACAGTCCCTGGCCTTAGCCATGGTTCTCCACCAGTGCACAGAGAAAAGCAAAAGCTGGGGAAAGAGATATGAGATTTAGTGTGAATTCATTTTCTATCCATCTAGAATTCTTCTTACTAATTATTTATTGGTAATGCAAATTCAGAAATTGATTTCTTGAATCTATTTCTAAGTTAAAGAATAGCTTGGAAACTTAGATACCTCAAAGCTACACACAACTTGTAAACAGTTAAGTTGCAATTAATAGAAAAGTTTTACTCACATTTTTATAATATTGTCTTATACAACTTTGAAAAGGACATTAAAATATTCCTTAAAAATAACAGAATGGAGTGGGTGTGTGTTGGGTGAGTCTTCATCAATTGAATTATATTTGATTCCTGAAATAATAGCTACTCTCCTTTAATTTGAAAGGACACTTTCCTTCTATGATAATGCTGAGAAATACAGATCAATGTCATGTTTACATATCTGTTTTCTGACTTGCATATTTCATCCCCTTACATATGAGTGGTCTTCCTACTTCAGTCTAAGATCCAAACCAGTGGTAATGTTGCATGAACCGATGGCTGTGCTTCATAAAAAGCACCCTATGAAGACTGATCCAAGCACACAATTTCTCTTCCACTCTAATAAGCTTTCTAGCAAAATTATTCTTATGCATTTTTAACTACATACATAATTATTACAGTGTTGCACATAATTAAGCATAAAGGGTAAGCAGTTCTGATAGATAACATTATAATAATTAGTATTGCTTTCACAGAGTCAAGGCAATTTTTAAATTTTAGTTTTTCATGTTGTCAGTTTTTCATAGTCCTTCATGACCTGTTAGAAGAATTAATATTTATCATTTTACCTGGTATCACATACTGTTTAATCTTCTCCCTACCCCCTCTCTGCGCATACACAAATTCTTATACAAGATAAATTCAATAAACCAGCTGCTAAATGGCCCTTTCCTCTTGCTGTTTTCAACCATCAGACTCTCACCTGATGTTCAAAACTATGTGTGAGGTCTGGATTTTCACACTCAGTTTTTCCCATTTTCTCTTATTTCTCCACAGTTCTCCCCATCACTTCCCTCATGTTGTTAACTTTTATCAGTGTGCACTGGATTGGATTAGAGAGAGCAGAAAGTTGGAAACAATAGTCTGTGGGTTTTCTATTTCAGAGTGAGACGTGGAAAAGAGAGTTGAGCTACAGGGATTAAGTGGGAAAAAAGAGTAAATTTAAAGTACTGAGTTAACATGCCTGCCGTAAGGTACAGACTGAATAAATTAGGTCATACCCATACCTTTCTTCTCTTTATCCCATACATGTTTAAGTCTTTTCTGTGAGAAACTTTTCCTATTTCCTCTTTCTGTCCCAACCTCTTACTACATTTATCTTTGTCTTCTCTGCTCCACTGAAACCCTTTTTAAAGGCCTTAATTGATCCTACTAGGAGACCCAGTGTATTTTTTAGAATTCATCCAAGCATATTTCTCTAAGGATATAACATTAATGGCTCTGCTTACTTTGAGGAACTGTTCTTCTTCCTTAGGTTTTGTGAAGCTTTCTAGGTTCTTCATCTATATATTTGATTATTTCTTTGTCAACACTTTTTTTCCTTGCCTTTCATATATAAAAGTTCTCTGGATTTTAATTGTACCATAAATATTCTTTAAAAGGGATAATTCTTTCCTCTTTCAGCTTTGGTGACCAACTTTACATTTGTGACTTCCAGATTTACATCTCCAGTCCAAACTTCTTTTCTTAAATAGATTCAAATTCTCAACCTTCTCCTGGCCGTTATCTCATCAACATTTTAAACTGTACAGTCAATGATTTATTATTTTCCCCAAACTTCCAGTTCTCCTGTTATTCTTAATTCATTGTATTGGTGCTATTAACACAGTGTCATTATGCTTTCACCAGATTTTGGGCCATCCATTCATCTAAATAGTCATAGTCCTAATTTATGCCTTTGTCATTTCTAGCCTTTTAGTTGCTTCTTCCATGACTATTTTTCACTCAACTTTTTCTCTGCTATTAGGTACTTTCAAACACCACAAGTCAGAATAAATAACTCTGCCCTCAATAACTAGCAATGACTCCCATTACCAGGAGAGAATATTCTACTTAATCTAAGAATTAATCCACTTTACTCTGGTCCTAAACAATTTCAGTCGCATTTCCTACCACATCCAACATTATGGTTTAGCCATACAGAGTTATTTGTCAATGTCTGTACTTCTTGTATGCTTTTATGTTTTTAAAATTTATTTTGTTATATTGTCTGCTTTATCTGGGTTGCACTCTCATATGTTTTGTCTACTGAACTCTTCTGATCATTTAAATTTTAGCTTAAGTTAAATTTATTTCACAACTGTGTTTTAGATACCTACCCCCATTTTCAGTATCTGGATGAATGCTTCTTTTTCCAGCTCATGCATTTGTTTGTTTTTTTACAATCCTCACCAGAGGATATTTTTCCACTGATTCTTTTAGATAGAGTGGGAGGGAGTGAGGGAGAGAGAGAGAAACACATTGATTGGTTGCCTCCTGCATGATTCCAACAGGGGCTGGCGATTGAACCTGCAACTAAAGTATATGCCCTTGACTGGGAATCAAACCCCACAACTCTTCCATCTGTGAGCCAATGCTCTAACTACTGAGCCAAACCAGCTAGGGTGCATTTGCATTTTTATTTAGCATATATGTTTTTCTGCTATGGATTATTGCTGTTTAATATAACTCTTCCCACATCACCCCACCCACTGCCCACTCATGGTGTAATCATTTAATTTGCATAAAGCAATTTGTATCTATGGCCCTCCAGCAGAGTGCTTAATGTTGACTAGGTGCTCAATCAATGTTGGACTAAAGTAGCACATATATGCACGACAATTTTGGAATGATTTCACCATAATCAAACAAGATTTGACAATTCAATTTCCTAACTTAAAGATGTAAATGAACTATCTTTAGGACCTAGTTTAAGTTAATGGAGTAGAAATGACACCTGAGAGTATTAATCCTCATCCTATATTTAAGCTATTTTATTTATTCATTTATCCTATAAAAATTATGAAACACTTCTGTTATCTGTAGCACATTACTAAGCCTAGAATGACAAACAAACAAACAAAAAAAGATACACTGTGGTTCCAGCCGTCACCAGATTGGGCAGTGGGAATTAGGGGCATTGTTACATAGGTATCAGAACGTAGAGGTATCAGATTATAGGCTTTGTATTTAGAATGGCCTTGTTTTGAATGCCAGCTCTGTCGTATATTTGCTGTATAATCTTGGGTTATCAACCATCGGTTTCTTCATCTGTAAAATGTAAATTACAATAATAGCTACATGTTTAACCATTGTGGGGTTTCAAAAGTTTGCATATTCAAAGAACTTGACATAGATTTGCAATTTGTTACTATAAACACTGGTGGGGAAAACCAAAATGTAAATAGCTATGACAATGCAAAGCAAAAATGCCATAATTTCCAAAGAACTGTTTATTCCATATATTTTACTAATAATGCATTTTTATAAACCAAATTACTACTCTATGTACATTATATAAATATTAGCATTTATATTAGCATAAATTTAGCATTGATCCCAAATCCAAACATGTAAATCAGATATAGTTGATTTGTATATTGGCTGAATTTATATCAAGGAAACAAATTGTTCCAAGTTTTCAAGCAGAAGGAACTTTAATATAAATTATTGATTATAATCAGAGCAGTGAAAATTAGAAATTGAAGAGGGCACACTAGCTTTCAAGTTATGATACTACAGTTATGTCTCAGTGAGAGGGGAAGTTATAATACTTGTTGAGTTCAGCAGTAGCATATTGATAGACAAAAGAAAAAGATAAGTTTCTGCCCTAGGGTACCACAACCTTATCAAGTTGACAAGAAAAGGAGGAATCTTGCAAAGGAGGCTGTGAAATAGGAAGAAAACCAAGGGTGTGGAGCCCTGGAAGCACAGTAATGAATCTGTGTCAGGAAACAGTAGTTACCTGTGTCTAATGCTGCTGATAGGTCTAGGAAGATGAGGACTGAGATAAGGCCATTGTATCTATCAGCATCAAGGTAATGGGAGATACTTTACATGAGCATTTCTGTGGAGCAATGGATGTAAAAGCTTGATGGAGTGGGTTTAAAATAGAAACAGAAGGGTAGACAGAGACAGTGAGTATGGATAATTTTTGAAGTTTTGTTACTAATGGAATTGGGCAATGTGACTAGTAGGGGAAGTGAGGTCAGGGTTCTTTGTTTTTAAGTTGGAGAAAAATAAGAGCATGTTTGATGCTGAGATTGAACTAGTACAAGGGTCAAAACACTTTCTGTAAAGGGCTATAGTAAATATTTTAGATTTTGTGGGCTATAGGTCTTTGAGGCAACTAGTCAGCTCTACCTTTGTAGAGAAAAAGCAGCCATAGGCAATATTTAAACAAAGGGGCATGACTGTTCTGGTAAAAGTTAACTGGCAAAGATTCAGGGCTCTAGTTTGCTCTAGTACATTGTATTTGAAAAAATGATTATGAGAGAAAGCAGAGAATAGTTGAAGTTATGGACTATGTGAGAGGAATTTGTGCACAGGAATTGGAGTTGGGGATTTGATTATGAGTTCAAACATGTTTTGAAAGCGAGAAAGACAAGAATATGCAGAGGTGGGTAAATGTGAAGCCCAAATCTGTGGAAAATATTTTTTGAATGCTTCAATTTTTTCAGAGAAGTAGGAAGCAAAATTTTCATATGTGAGTGACCATTGGAAAGGCGATTTGGAGTTTTAAGGAGAGAGGATGCATGAAATAGTTACATGAAAGAGTTGAAAAGTAATCGGGCTAAGAAAATACTATAGATAATTAAATTTCTAGTAAAATGCCAAATTTTCAGTTTGAAATATTCTTGATTTTCTTTTCCACATTGGATCTTTTAAAAATTATTATTATTATTATTATTATTATTTTTTTTTTTTTCCTGAAGCAGCAGCTAAACTTGTGACAAATATCAACATATTTTGAATCACTTAAGTTTAACTTTCAGAACCTTTAGTTTTCTTCCTGGGGTGGGACAGAAGGGTTGTCACAATCCATTAATACCCCTATTTTCAAAAAGAAAAATCAGTTATACATTCTATCCACCTACTGTTCTGGTTTAGCAAACCTTACTCCTGTTAGAAATCATTTGTGTGGTGAATATGCTCCAGTCACTTCAGTCATTTCATGCATTTATCATATTGAATCTTAATTTGCTCTGAGGGCTTTCTAATTTTTGCTTTAATGATATATTTGCTCTGAAAGAATTCAGATATAACAAAATATATTGTGTCCGGTATTTGTCTAATATTTTGCAACTCGTGAAACATATATTATTGAAATTAAATATATTCACATTGATTGCTATGAAGGTTACACATGGATTGGTAAATCAAAACAAACCCTCAAAAGATAGGAAATCAATTGATGTGTCAGCTAGGAAAGGCATGGCAGAAATGCTAAAATCAACCACTGAGTTGACATTTTTCCTCTTGAAATAATTTAATTTACCAGAATTTGAAAGGATTTTGTGACTTTGAACATACATAATAAGCTAAAAAGTGAAAGACTGGACAGATAGACCTGAAATATTATTAACAATACTTCAAATGCAAAGCAACATATTTTAGAAGGAATGATACTGCTTGTTCTCTTGACCAATCACAGAAGCTTTGGAGGACACACTGAGTAATATTAACAGCATTTAAATTTAAACACAATCTATGTGTGCACAATCATATAGAGGAAATATTTTTGTTTTTTCCTCTGCAGAACTGTTACCCAATTGCCAGCAGCTGAATTGCCAGTATAAATGTGCAGTGGTGAGAAACAGTACAAGGTGCTACTGTGAGGATGGATTTGAAGTGAAAGAAGATGGGAGAAGCTGTAAAGGTGAGTATGACAGGTGACTTTTTTTTTTTTACAGAGGTTTAGTGAACAGAAATCTAATGAAGGATCTTTGAGTACCTACTCTGTGCTCCACACAGTGTTTATATTACTTATTTCCCTGAGATTTAAAAGTTGACAGTCCCCCTAAAACCACAAACATAAATATTACAGGTATGCATTTATACCAATCATTTTTCGAATTCATGTTGCAATAATGTCAAACATGGGAAATATCAACAATGGGAAGTATTTTGATTAACCACTGAAATATTAAATTTAATTATGTTAACTTTCTAATTGTATTGTGCCTATTGTATAGCTGCAGGGTGTTATACCGTTGTTATTACTAAGTTAGGTTAATAATCATGTAATAGTCTTTACAATTTTTGCATTGGTAATTCTGACAGTTGGCATTTTACCACTAGCAATAATGATAAACATAAAAATACTTATATTTTTTAATGTTTTAATTCTTTTTTTGTGAATATTCTAGAACAAATGTTTATTCTCTGAAATTACTCCACTTTGACATAGTGAACAATTCTGGGTTGCTTCTCCATATTTATATATGATATATCCACAATATAAACTTTATATTATTTTATATGGTATTTAGAATATATATATATATAATATATATATATATATAATATATATAATATATATATATAAAACATAAAATATAGAATCTATATATAAAATTAAGGAATGTCTGCATTGCTAGAGATACTAATAAACAGAGTATTTTCCAAAGAAATTGGTGCTTTAAATACTACTTTAAACCTTTGCTTTCGTGTTCACACCTTTATCTTAAAACAGAATCTTAAAGTTGAAAGAGTCCTCAGACAGAATATTGTTCAAAATCCTAATGACAAAAGTGAGCAAAGTTTTACCCTGAGAAATTAGGTGACTTACTTATGTTCGTACATCTCAGCAATAGAAGTAGAGTGAAACTAAGGCCTTCAGAGGCCATTAATTCTTAATCTGAGGAGGCTCATTGCTTTTTAATGAACATTTGGGCCTTGAATTTGTAGTTTGTTGTTTGTTTTCTGCATTATACAAAAGTTATAGAAACATTTATTGTTAAATGTCTATCAGACCCAGTGGTTGCATCATCTGACTATAAGGGGACCAAACTGAACATTTATTTGACTCACATTATTTTTCAGCTAACACTTAAACATCAGAAGATTGCACTCAAATGGTCACATTTGGAGAAAGAATCAGAAGATCTGGCAAGACTAGATCCTATATAGTCACAGAAGTCAGCCAAACAAGAATAGCACCTCTAGGCATACATGCAATTTTTAGTTTAAAACAGCAGTTGTCATTCACACAGGGTAGGTTAATATATCTACTGCAAACTTCTTATTCTTTTGCTACACCTGACTCCTATAGGAATCAGGGTTTTCATCTCATTTTGCATGGATCTCTTCTCCTGAATCTCTTAATTAAATGCATAAGGATAACCTCAATCAATTTCCTCTGTTGAGCAAAAATAAGAAATTATACAGCAATCGTTATGGAAGGTCACCAGTGGAAGAGGGCCTCTTTTATCTTTCTCTGCATTCCTGAATGGCCAGATCTGAATATCATTTACACTTTCCAGAAGCCATATTTCCAGGACATTTTCTGTCCTTAAAGAAAGAAAAAAAGACGGCAGCATTGCAAGTAATGACATGCCTATGCCTTTGCGGCCAATTGTGTGGAGTTATATCAATGTCACAGCGGTACGTTCTGGCTAAGGAGAAAGACAGAGGAAATCATTCATCATATTGCTCTCCTGGACAACATAATCATATCAGAAAAACTAAAATAAAAACCAATAATTATTAGAGTTAAAACATCTGTGAAAATAGATAAGAATCATTTCTTCCGCTATAGACTGGACTCTACCAAATACAAGATTTCATTTATTTCATTAACACTGTAGACTTAGCTTCCAAAACTATTCTCCCTACCCCCAAAGCTACTTACTTCAAGCAAGCCATCCATGAATGCAAGCTAGTTAGTATATAAAGCTAAAGAAATCTGAGAATAGTGCAAATTAGTGCCATACAAATGCATAGTTTTCCAATTAAAATGACTCCTTAGCTTCTCAGTCATCTTTTTGCTTTTCTTTAGTGAAGGCCTTTCTAGCTTTGGGGAGTCAAAGGGTGGGGCTGCGAGTTCCAACCCTCTATTATCTTTTTGGTCTTTGTGGTGACTGGGCTCCATCCTGCCATTTTCTAGTAGTTCTACCCTAAGTGGCCTCAGTAGCATAGACTCCAGTGTATTCCAAAGCCCCTCAGTATAAATAACAAACGACACTCCTAGTGCTCAGAAAGCTACAAGGGTTTGAAGGACTGAGGACAAAACACAAATATATATACTTTATTGTAGCCCAGCTGTTTAATCCACTTTACACCACAACCTCATCAACCATCTTGTTAGCTTCTCTCTCTTCTTTTTGGTTTGTCTTTTCCTCATTTCCTTCCTCCAGAATTGTTTCCAGGAGTCCCAACCTCTGTTCAACTTCAGTATTTCCAAGCTCCAATGAGGAAATGGGGTTAATAGGCAAAAGTCTGTATATTTTGTTCTATTTAGGGACTCAACAAAACAAAAGCTCATTCTAGCTAAGAACATCCACCTGCCAATTAAGGCAGCAAACCCTTTTCACTACTCCAGGATAGCTACACAGTGTCCTAACTGCCAACACCTAATGACAGTTTCAATATCTACACTACGGATTTCTTCATTGAGTACATCACTACTATATTCTTGAAACACTCACTTTCTTATCCTTACATTTTTCGTGAAGTCTCCTTCAGAGGAGGCTCCTGGACTTCTCTTTCTTGCCTCCCTTTAACATTGGTGTCCTGCAGTATTTTGTTCTAGCCAAGCCTTGCTCACTTCCTCTATCTTTTGGGGGCATCTAACCCTCTGCTATTTGCTTTTTGTTTTGTTTTGTTTTGTTTTCATTCTATTATCCATATGCTATTGATTCCCAAATACTACAAGACAGATCTCACCCTCTGGCCAGTCTCAGAGTTCCAACTACTTGCTAGTTATTTACTCAAGAATTCCAGCCCGGCCAGTGTGGCTCAGTGGTTGAACGTCAACCCATGCAACAAGAGGTCGCTGGTTCGATTCCTAGTCAGGGCACATGCCCAGGTTGTGGGCCTGATCCCCCAGTGAGGGGCATGCAGAAGGCAGCCAACTGATGTTCTCTCTCATCTATGTTTCTATCTCTCTCCCCGTCTCCCTTCCTCTGTCTCTCAAATCAATACAGAAAAAAAAAATAAAGAATTCCCTACACATTCCTTAAATGTAATACATCCAAACCAAACTCACTATTTCCTTCTATGATATCTCCACTCAAATCTATACTTTATGTAAAATTGGACCACCATTCAATTTCATCATATTCAATTAGTCTTCACATGTTAACTATTCTGTTTCTTAAATGTTTGAGTCAATTTCCTTGTTTTCATTTTTATCGCCACTGAGTTAGTTCAAAATATAATGACTTCAAAATACAATTTCTTGTGTGAAATTGGTACATAACTAATTTTGAACCATCTCTTCTCGACATTCACCAATCCATTTTTTGTGTGTTTTAATTTTTTTTTTAATCCTCACCTGAGGATATTTTTCCATTTATTTTCAGACAGAGTGGGAGGCAGAGACAGAGAGAGAGAGAGAGAAACATTGACATGAGAGAGACACATCGATCAGCTACCTCCTGCATGACCCTGACCAGGGTTGGAGACCGAACCACAACCAAAGCATGTACCCCTGAGCAGAATTGAACCTGCAACTCTTTGATCTATGGGCCGACGCTCCAACCACTGAGCCAAACCAGCCAGGGCATGTTTTAATTTCAACATACAAACTTGATCATATAGCTCATCTAATTAATGCTTTCCAATGCCTAGGTATAATGCACAACTGTTTAGTTTAGAACACAAATAATTTCATTATCTGGCCTTAAAACTACTTTCCCCACGTCATCTCTTACCCCTTTCCATACTTGCGCTTACTCCATATGACTCTTTACACTTCTCTGAAATCCATCCCCACACGTCATCACAGTGCCTCTCCTGTGCTGTTTTGTTCAACTGGGATGCCTCATTCCACCTCATCCCTTCTTATTCAGTTTGGGGAAATCCAGCTTATTCTTTAAACTCAGCTCAATATACAGCCTTTACTTAACATGCTCCCTCTGATTCCAAGCAGCTTCACTTCTCTATGTCCCTATCGTAACTAGAGTATGTCTCTACTATAAAGAAAGCCATAGGATCGAAATTATATTTCACTGGGCTTGTTTCGCTTAAGGGTAGGGACCATGTTTTATCAATTTGGATTTCTTTGTGATTAGTATAGTGCTTGGTATATAGAACAGACTAAATGTACATATTAGTCTAAATTGTTAACTGGCAGCATTTTTTTTTTGCTTGGAAAGTTAAGAATCATTAAATGCCTGCTTTGTAGAGATGTGAACAAGTTGCTGCAGGAAGAAAGCATAGGGAGCAGAAGGAGAGAGGGAGTGAAAGGAGGACCATACATACTAAATAAACTTTATTTAAGATGATTTTTTTGTTGTTGTTTTAACAAGTGCTTAATAGTTTTCTGTGTGTTTTTTCTTGTTTTTGTTTTTTAGTGAGGGTAGTTGGCATAGCTTGGCTCAGAACTCTTATTTAATATGTTTATTATGTTATTAGACTCATTCTTTGTTAAAATAGTGAAAAAGTCAGTGTCATAAACACTATAACTATTCAACAGATATTTGTTGGAGTGCATTTTATACCTTTGCAAAACTATCCAAGGACTTCTAGCTTGCCCATCAAAAAATGCAAATGCACCTTCTTTTAAAATAAATGATGTGATATTAAGCTTGATCTTGTATCTCTGTAACTATTAAAGCATGAATGAATTAGCTGATTTTTAAATTGTATTTATTACTATTTTATTTAGTTTGGTTTTGAAAAGACTTGTTGGAGTTGGCCCTTTCTTTTTAAAACAATGGTCTATTTCCAAAATATGAAAAAAAAAGTTTTCTTCACAGAAAAAAAAAAAAAGTCCAACAACAAATCAGCTTAGAAATGATGCTGATTTCCCTTTTAGATCAAGATGAATGCGCCATCTATGGTACCTGCAGCCAGACCTGCGTAAATACGCACGGAGCCTACGCTTGCAGCTGTGTGGAGGGCTACATAATGCAGCCAGACAACAGATCTTGCAAAGCCAAAAATGGTAAGTTATCATCATTTTTGTCCTTCCAAATGTATTTTCTTTTTGCAGTTCCTTTTCCTTAGAAATGTAATACAGTGATATGGACATTGAAGAAAGAGATTTTTGCTTTAATTAATTGATCCATACTTAGAAATCCAGAGCAGTTCTTGTAGTTGTCAAATGATCATTACATGAAGCTTTCTATTACAGTGAGATTCTAATTAGCAAAAATCTGTTCAAAAGGAATGGGTTAATTGATTTGAATTACCCAGCTCTCTCCTGGACTAGGCAATAGGTTCCTAACTGGTTTCTATTTCCCTTCCAAAATTCATACTCCACATAATAGTTCAAGTGATCTGCTAAAATATAAACTAGATCATGTCATTCTGTTGCTTAAAAATCTCCCAATAACTTTCAGTCACGTTGAGAATATAATTCAAACTGCTCACAGGGCCTATAAGGGCCTAATGGTCTGGTACCGTTGACCTTTCCGATCTCACCTCCCACTACTCTCCCTTCATCACACACCAGTCATACTGGTTTCCTGTCCTTTTCCAACCACAGGATTCTTGCTTTGACATCTTTCCACTTGCTGTTGTATCTGCCTGCGATGCTTTTCTCTATGATGTTCACATTCTTATTCAAGTTTCATTCTATTTGTGTGTACACTCTCAATCACTCTCTTACGTCCCAATTTTATTTAATGATGCATACCTACTCTAGCACTACGTGATATTCTAGTTTTATTTTCTCTATAACACTACCATTTGAAATGAACTAATTTATGTATTAGTTTTACATCTGATTTCCCCAGAATAATGTAAGCATTAGACTATAGAACTTCATTGTTTTGTTAACTGTTATTTACTGAGTTTTGATCATTGCCTAGAACATGTAGGTACTCAGTATTTGTGGATAGAAGGAAGGAAGAAGGGAGGGAAAGAGGAAGGGAAGGAAGGAAAACATGAATTTTTCTAACTAAAATTACTAAAATGAGTGCTCTACTCTCAAGTATTTGAATTTCATGGTTCAAAATGCCTTCCTTTTACCTCTTACCTGCAAATAAAGCCTATAGTTTCTACCCAGTGTTCATCCCACAGTAAACACTCAATGAGTATTGTTGATCTGTTAACAAAGTAGCCTTCAGATAGGATAGTAACAATAGGATACTATTAAAATTTTGCGGGCTGAATTAGCTTTGGAATAATGCAGGAAGCTATTATACATCATATTCCATCTGACTTCTTCTAACTTACCCCAAATCTGGTTTCACCTCATGTATTTTCAAATCATGATATTTTGAATAAATTAATGAATGTCCTCCTACCCCATTATTAACAACTGGAAAATTAGGTGTGGGATGGGATTCTCTTTTTTGAAGCCAGATTGACTAAAGCACTGAATTAGCTCAGCAAGCTGCTGCTGCTGTCTCCCTTTACAACCTAGCCTCATGTTATAATTTCAATGATTTCCCTGAAATAGTGTGTTTAATTATTTACAAGACATATTTGTATACACAATTGCCAAGACAGAAACTCTTTTATTTCCTAGTTTATTTCTTTGAATTGCTGACTTGGTTTATGAAGCCCTATTTATTTTTCAGGGGCAATCCTTGAGAAAAATTAGGTCAGGTTATATGTTCCTCTTCACCCACCACTGAGAGTTCTGGTTTTAAATATTGATGGAGTAAGGAAGTAGAAGGCTTGTTCTTTGCTCTTTGTATTGATCTATACAGTATTGCTGTGGATACACGAAGAGAGTGTAATGTAATAAACCCTATACAAAGAAGCACTTTCTCTCTTACTACATGGAGAGGGTTTCTGACAATAACAGATTATAATCAGAGAGGGTTGGTGCATGATAATGGAACCCTACTTCATTTTGATGACTCTAGCTTTGATAATAGAGTATATAAATACTCTATTGATAATAGAGTATATAATAGAGTATATAAATACTCCTGGTACTTGGCTTAATGACAATACAGGCCTACAGAGTTTGAAAAATACACAGTTTCCATGGGAAAGTTTCTGTCATTTGTTGTTTTATGAAAATGAGTTATGAGTAATAAATAGACACAAATCTATAACATAAACTGACTAGTTCTAAAGGTCACATGGATATTTGAACCAGTATATTTGTGCAGTTCAAAGGAATACTACTGCCCTGGCTGGTGTGGCTCAGTTGGTTGGGTGTCGATCCACGCTAGTTCCATTCCGGGTCAGGACACCTGTCTCGGTTGTGGGCTCTATCCCTGGTAGGGGGTGTGCAGGAGGCAGTCGATACATGCTTTCCTCTTGCTTCACATCAATATTTCTCTCTCTCCCTCTCCCTGCCTTTCTAACAATCAAGAAAAATATTTTTTAAAAAGGAAAGCTATTAGTTTTACTTTAGATGTCTCATATTGATAACAAGTGAACAGGAGGATATTTTGGCTTTAGCTATGTGTAAAATGTTATTTCTTTCATCAGCTTTACATTTTTTATGAAAATTTTATCATACTGTCGTGTTGCTGTAACTGAAAAGTTATAAATGAAACCACATTTTTCTTAAAGCTTTGTCATTCCTTCTTTCCATTATCTGGCTGTTCACACTGGACCCTCTTTTTGCCTCCTCTATAATTCTACCCTATTGGACTCTAGAACCTGACTTTCCTCCAAGTCAGGCCACAGTTCCAGGGCTTTCAGAAACTGAGCGTGTGGGAAACCAGGATAGGTTAGAATAAGCTGATTCGAGACAGTTGATGTGTGAAATGGATTTCTACTCTTTAGAAAGAAAGAACGATATAAAAATATCAAGCCCAAAGGATACAATGGGAAGCTAGAAGTAGACCCAAGAAGAAGGATCTATGAAGGCCTTACCAGATGATGGGGAAATAAAAGTTCCAGGGAGCAGTACCCTTGTACAGGAAGGCAGAGGGAGGCGGTGTCCGTTGGCTGGGAAGCTGCTTTTATAAAGGTGATAAACTGGTTCAGCACAGAATGGTGTCATGGTTGCTCCCCAACTGCTCACCCCAAAGTTTATGTGTGGGTCTTATTTTCAGTGTGACAATTGATCGTATTATAATTAGGTAAATTAATCTAAGTTAACTGATTATCCCTCCTTTGTAATATAATCCTTGAATCCAAATAAAATTCATAAGCCTTAAGGGCACCTTTAAGAACTAACTCTAATAGGGGGAGGGACTGGGCTCTGTAGAAGATCAGGGAAGAGATGAATGTTAGGCAAGAGGCTGTTGATTTCTATTAATTCATGCAATGCATACAAATTCTTTTTCATTCTTAGTAATATTGACATAACTACTGAAACACAGAACCAATCATTTCAGAGTTGGGAAGAACTTCAAAGGTAATCTAGTCCAACTATCCATTTGACATTGAAATAAGTCATTTCCAAATGGAAGAAAGTCTACAATGTACATCATAAAATAACCTTAATTTAAATATGCATACTTGATAGAACAGCGTGGGAGGAGACATATTAGGGGGACCGGAAAGTAATGTCATTTTTTTTACATTAAATTCAAACAGATAAATTTTTAACAAGTTTTTATTTTTAATCAATGATGTAATCACCCTCATTATCAACAACCTTTTGCCATCTAGTGTGCAAATTTTCAATGCCGGATTGATAAAAATCAATTGGTTTTTGAGCAAAATATCTGGAGATGGCATTTTGGACATCATCCAAATTGTCAAATTTTTTGCCACTTAGAAAATGTTGTAGTGATTGGAATAAATGGAAATCCAATGGTGCAATATTGGGTGAGTATGGTGGGTGAGGCAATACCTCCCACCCCAATTCATTAATTTTTTCCAGGGTTCGTCTTGCGCAGTGCGGTCTTGCATTATCGTGTTGCAGAATAACGCCTTTTCTGGTGACAATCGCTGGGCACTTTTCAATTAAAGATTGATTTACTCGATCCAATTGTTCACAGTAAAGGTCTGCATTCACAGTTTGTCCAGGTTTCAGCACTTCAAAATGAACGACCCCGCGAATACTCCACCAAACACACAAAAGTGCTTTTTTGGGGTGTAAACCTGGCTTAGCTGTACTTCGTGGCGATTCATTCGGGAAGAGCCACTGCCTTTTGTGTTTTGGATTATCATAGAGGACCCATTTTTCAGCTCCAGTGATCAAGCGATCAAAAAACCCTTCTGTATTGTGCCGCTGAAGCAGTAAGTTGCATGTGGTGGACCGGTTAGCTTTGTTTTCTTGGGACAGATTCTGCGGGACCCAAACACCTGCTCTGCTTACTTTACCAATCTGCTAAATGTTCTTGGATGGTCAGCCAAGGTTGGTTAAGAGTGTCTGACAGTTCCTCGATTGTCTGACACGGATTTGCTTCCACTTCCGCCCTTAACATGTCATTACTTTAACGACATTACTTTCCAGTCCCCCTAATACTAGAATATGAATGTCATGATGGAGTGTTTGAATGCGACACAATAAAGCTAGCAATTTTTAAATTAAACATTAGGATTTGTCATTTGAAAAATGTTTTAAAATTAACTGTCAAAACATTTATAGGTATCAAGTAAAACTTCCTGTATATTTTTACATATTTTTTATTAGAGTTCTGATAACCTGTCAAATAGGAAAACAAAAAGTTGTTGTTTTTTTTTTAACTTACTTTCTTTTAACTGATTTAGACTGATTTAGATGTAGAAATATGTGTTGAATGTGAGCACCCAGGGCTGAAAGTTGGCCCATGTAGAATCTGTAAGAGTGAAAGTAATACCCAAGGGTGTTTAATTTATGAACTGTTTGCATTTTTTTTTTTTTTAATAAATTCAGGCTCATTGGACTGTACTTTTCAGTGTCCCAGCCACTTGCTGAATTCAGACACTTCCCCCATCATCCAGTTCTACGGAACCAATGTGGCTCTGCTGATCATACTGCACAGTAGCAGAATCAAGAGCACTGAATATGTACTCTCTCAGTGTAGAGGCACTGCACTAAATGGTACCACGAGAGACGGAGTGCACCTGTTTGCCACAGAGCAAACAGAGCAGTGAGAGAAGGAGCCCATTAAATGACGTTGAGATCCTGTTACAGCTTAAACTTTGTTGTTCACCGATTGGGAGCAGGAAGGAGGAGCGTCAGACTATTTAGGCAGTGGACCTCTTTGTGGCAATAAATACAAATAGTAATCGTTGTATAATCCAGAGATGCATATTTCTAGCCAGTGTTAGGAAATATTTTTTATACCACTTGCTGTTTTCTTTACTACAATTCTTAAAAAGAAAAAAGAGAGAGAAGTAATACAAAATATAACTTTCTACGGCTCCTATGTCTAACCTCTAACTTCGTTATTATCTATTAATATATAGTTTAAATTTTACTTTTGGAATGATAAGGAATCATCCATAGTTTTCTGCCAGGACTGGTTCTGTTTATGGGAACAATAGGCAGGTGCCTGTATAGAGAGGGCATAGTTTCCTGCTCAGGGTATCAGAATCTCATCAGCCACTTACAATACTTGGGATTTAGTTATTAAAATATAAGCTCCTTGCTTGTTTTCTTCTTTTTTACAAAGAAACACCCTATATTAAAAAGTTAGTGTTCTTAGGAAGGGTAACATTGAGTCTTAGTGACCTTGATAACTTATGAGACTAGTGGATCAGATGTGTTTTAGTATACCATCTGGCTAAGAATGGCTTCCTGCAGAATGATATGTGATTATGTCTGGACACATGAAGATTTACTGTTCAGAGCTTTTATTATTTTTAGGTAGTCCAAAGGTCTAGTTGCTACACCATTTATCACTTCATTGAGGCATAACTGTGAATGGCACTTGATGCCCTGATGGTGGTATATGAGGATCTCTGAGCTAGGCATGAACCTAGTGGACCAGCATCAGCAGAGTAACCCAGAGCTTCTGTTCTTCACTCAGTCCCATCTGCGTGTGGAAAGTATGTAGAATGTGGTAAGTGGTAAGTTGCAGAAGATATAGCTCAGTGTCTGGAAAGAGTACATGCTTGGTAAAGATTTGTTGGATGTTTTAAGCAATTTCCTCCTGAACCATTCAGGAAGCAGAATAAGGGTATGGGGATGATGAGGATTAATAAAGGAAAAGTCGAATTGCTGGAATGGATTCAAAGGTAATGAGGTGTTTTGCCAGTTTTATCCTGTTATTCAGGACTCATGCTGCCTTTGTTATTGTATTGACATCAAGAGAGGTTTTGGAAAGTTTTGCATAATCTCCATAAATGTGTGCCCACTTCACCAAAACCCCCCTCAGATAAACACAATTCTAGTGTGTTTGCTGTGCAAGGATAGCTGAGAACGAGCTACGCCTCCTGCAATCAGACAGCATTACCTAAAACACTGTCCTATAGAAATATCAGTGCTTTGCAACCTGCCTTTGAAAATCTGGCCTGGCCACTGACCAACATGTTTCCATGTTTTTTTGGAGTATTCCTGCCCTACATCTTCTCTGACCCTTCATTTGGCTGGAAATCCATTTCCTGGCAGGATAGGTCAAGAATTTCTGATGGAATTTTCATCACACCTGTGTTTTTCTACTCAAACACTGTTAATGAGTATGCCAATGTTAAGGTATAGTATTCTGTGTGGTTTTTATTTATTTGCTTGTCTGTTTATTTATTTTTTGCTAGAGGAAATCACTGTCACAGTGTAGCACCTTTCTTGACATCCTGAATCTTTTCTCCAGCAACAAAATTACAAGATTGATAAAGGTGAACATAACCATGGTATCTTATGTGTCACGACAGCTTTGATTTACCCACAGACAAAGAAAATATCACATATAGGAAAAATGCATGCCGTCCATTTTTGTTACTACTTAACATTTTAGCTGCAATATAGCAGAGGACTTCTTTGACTTTAAAGAATCACATGGCTACATTTATGGGTTCTAGATTGACAATCGATAAACTTTGTCTTTATAAATGGTACAACAAACAAGTACAAATTTCTATCTTGCTATTTAAATTTTTGTAGACTAGCTATTGGACTATTAATTAAGTCCTCAATTTATGATGTGTGATAGATAAGATGCTCTACAACTTAACTCCCTTTCTTTGCCTCCAAATAAAATGAAAAATAAACAGAAATGCGGCATATTTAAATTTATAGAAATTATAAGGTGTTTAATTTTAAAATTAGGCAAAGACATACACATGTATATAACTTTTCTATTGCTTTGTTTGGGAAAAGTAGAAGTATATAGTTATTAAAATCCTCAGGGTGAAGGGGAGGGGAATGGAACTTAAAAAATATATTTTCAGAGAGCCTTCAAGGCATCCCCTGTATCAATTTCAATCAGCAAGGTAATAACAGCAGGTAGAGAATTACCCTTGGCACACCTCCCTCTACAGTCCATCTTGCCCTTGACTTTGATGACTAATATTCTGCATATTCTCCCTGGTCAAGTCGCTTAGAGTCATTTTAGTCCAGAGAAGAGAAAATTTGTTGTATTGATTGTATTTTTAGATGTGTTTGAGTATTTCTCTTTAGCAGTAGGACTCACAAAGCTTTCACCTGCACTTCCCATGCAATATAATATTTGCCAAATTATTAATGAATTAATTATATCTGAATAGTCCTTAGAATTTTAGGACAACTTAACTGTCAAATTACAAAGAAATTTGTAGTATCTAGGAAAGTAGCTAGAAGTTTGGTACATAATCACCACTGAGTACTTAGAAGTAATCTATCTTTTTAATAATATAATAGAAATTTGAAATCTTAAATATAGGTTGCATATTTACATCCTGTCAGAAAACCATAAAATAGATTAAATGACCTTTCCCTTTCCCATGTCTAGATAATTAATTTTCATCGATCTACCTTCTTCTATCTTATTCTAAGATAAGAATCTGGTTTCCTATTTCCCTGAGAAAGTAGAAACAAGGAAAAGAGAATGTTCTCACCACAAACTTAATTAATTCTACCATTCTGTTTGAATCTAGAACTGATCACTCCCTCTTCCTCTTATATGAATCAAATAACAAACTAACTTTGTTCCTAAGGCCAGGCCTGTAACTGTCCATCAATCTCATCTTTTTTTCACCTGTTCAAGAAGTAGACTTATACAATTTCTTCTTTATTTCTTGACTCATCAATATTTTCTCTTCTCCTGTATTATTCCTGTCTGCATGCAAGCACGTTGTAAAGACGATACAAAACAACTTTCTTTAAATCTGTATTTGTCTCCACTACCAGTCCATGTCTCTTTTCCCTTTATATAACAAGCACTCACAGGCTGTGCTGTCTCTTTCTCCATCTCTTCCCCATCGCCCTTGAGTGCACTTCAGTGGATCTTACATTCTTATCACCCACTTAACACCTTTACTGTCAGGTTGCCAGTGACCTCCAGTTGCCAAGTTACTCAATTATCAGTGTTAGCAGCACCTTATCATCTCCTCCTGAACACTTTCCCTTTTAAAGCAGCATTCTTGGAGTTTTCCTCTTACCTTACAAGACGTGTCTTCTCCATTTATTTTGCTTCATTATCCTCATTTTGCCAGTATTTTTGGCATGATTCGGTGTTTAGTCCTTTGAATATCTCTTCCTTTATTGATTTCAGTGGTGCTCGTATCCTGTTTCATGACTTTAAAAACACACCCTCTTCCATGGTTTTGTAGAACATATGGAGACTTGACCTTCAAATTTTTATCACCATCCCCGACCTCTCTACTGAATACTACAATTACTTCGATATTGAGATCCAACTCAATATCTACATTTGGAAATAAAAGACATATCAAACTCTGTGTTTTCCAAACTCATAATTTTCTCCCCTTGTAACAATGCTTTCTTCAAAGTTGCCCATCATGGTTAATGTCACTTCCATTTACCCAGTTGTTCAAGGCAAAACATTAGAGTGATCTTTGAGTCCATTCTTTCTCATAAATCCTTTGTTTCATAAACCTGCATCCTCATTAATACTGGTGCTTTACCTTTTTTTATAGAATGTATCACTGCCAAATAATATTAAATGGTATTTATTTACTTGTTTATTGTCTGTTTCCTCCACTAAAATATAAGCTCTGTGAAAATGGGAATTTAATTAGTTTTATTAAATGCTATATCTCTAGCATCTACAACAGTGCCTGACAGAAGCTAGCCATGCTCAATAAATATTTTTTAAATGAATAGGCAAATACTGAGGCAGTATTTTGTTTTTAGGAGACAAAATAAGTGTGCTTCTTAAGGCCTTATGCTTAAAACAGGATCTACTTTATGAATAGGAGTTAATTAAGGGTGATTTTTAATGAGCCAATATCTATTACATTTTAACTCAGTCATTAACATTTTATAACTTAAAGAGACATGTCTAAATTGGAAAAAAATGTGTGCATGCAGCTAAGGTAGTTCCATCTTGCTACAATTAGAAAGGTGACTAAGAAATTCAAAAGTAGAGTGAACTGACCATCTCTAGACTATCTGCTAGTTCTAATCATTCAATAGCCTAAATTTTGAATTAATTATTTTCTAAAATTTCAAGATTCACTAATACAATCTTTCAGTAATTTTCAATTAAATTTATTTAATTTTTCTGATTAAAAATGACAATCTATTATTTCATTTTACTTATTGAAATACACTATCATTTTCAAACTTACCAATTGACTAAAATTTATTTTAAACTATTGGGGAGTTTATATTAAAACATCCCTTAATATGTCATTTTTATTGAATACTTACTATTTACCAACTAAGGCCTTTCAGATAATAGGTTGAATACTTGCTTGATCTGATGGACCAACTCTTTAAGAAACAGGAAATTGTAAGGACTGCTAATTTGTAAAATGAGAAGGAATTTGGGGAGATGTTGGGGGGGGCATGGTATTATTGATTTTAATTGTTTTTGTGAAATTCTTGCAGGAGAAATCAATGAGCCAGATTTCCCCGCCAATCTTGAGAGTGAGGTTCTTGGAGTACCGCTGAAATAAGCATTTTCAGAAGCCCCCACGGGAGAATGAGATGTGGTAGAAGGTTTTATTTGCATGGAGTTACTTTCCTTGGGTTCCAAAGTCCCAGTTTCCTTAGTCTTGTCTTGGAAAAGGGGCATCTGTGGATTTAGCAGAGCTAGAAGCAGGACCAGTGTCCAGAGTTTCCTTTCCATGATGAAACTGGGTCTGGCAGAATATTAGTCAAGATTGAGTCCATTAGTCCATTGTATGGGGTCCACATGGCTGTGGGCCACAAGGGTGAATGTAGAGTGTGGCAGCCCCACAAGCCAGGAGTCTGGCACAGATAGCAAGAGGGAGAGGAAGAGAGAGCCAGAAGGAAACTTTCTTTGTACAAGCAATTAAATATTTAGGCTTTGTGTCTTTGCAGTGGCCATGCCTATTCTGGCCACTGACTTGTTCCTGGGTGTGACAGACAGGTAAACACCTTTCAGCATTACTCAGACCTTGCTGGGCATGGGTCTAAACTGCCTTTGTCCACCTCTCCCCATCAGTCTGTGGGGAATAGACCTGGAGAGTGTTAACTGCACCTTTCTGACAAGGCTGTATAAACAGTATGCCTATATTATCTGGTCTTCCCTTTTAGTCCTATCCTGTTATGTAATAACCAGATCATTACAGCAGTACCAAAATGAGTCTAATTCAGGAGGAACACCATATTTCATTGCTTCTTGATAATCACATTCCAAATTGAAGTATCCTCTGATAAAGGTACCAGTATTTCACTAGTAAGGTCTAAATAACAAAAAGATTGTATTGTTTTTTGTTTTTCTAATTTTTTTTCCTTTATTGATTTTGAGAGAGAGAGGAAGTGAGAGGGAGAGAGAGATAGAAACATCAATGAGTGAGGACATTGATTGGCTGCCTTCTGCACATCCCCCACTGGGGACCGGGCCCACAACCTGGGCATGTGACTTGACTGGGAATCGAACCGGCTACCCCTTGATGCATGGGTCAACGCTCAACCTCTGAGCCACACTGGCTGGGTGGTTGTATTGTTTTTAGGTCTATGGTTAATTCAGGTTGATCAGTAGTTCACATGGGTGAATTTTTACAATGCCAAAGACAAGATTACAAAACACATACTGGATTAATGTGCCAACACTAAATATATCATCTCTCAAAACTGACTCTACTTTTTTTCTGACATTTTAAAATAATACCATCATTCTCCCCATCACTCAAATCTAGAATTTCCACATAATCCTTGACTCACATTTCTCATTGTCTGCGTAAAATAATCACTACAATTTATAACTTCTGTTTCATTACACCAACCCATTTCTACTTAAGAACTCAACGCCTTTTATTTTAAGTCATCATTACCTATTTTATGAGAAATTAAAATAGCATTTTTGTGTTCAGTAATTACAATATCCAATTTCTGTGTCCACAAGTTTTATTTTCTTCATAATCTTGGGTAACTATCTTCATAGATGAAAACAAAATCAATACATTTCTCTATTTACATGTATAGAGCCTAGTATGTTACTGAGCTTCTAGTGATTTTTGGCTGCTTACTTTTCTCCCAATGACTTCTGCTTCTAATAGGAATGTTTGAACATGTCGCCATTCTTTCTTTCTGTTCTGCATCAATCTAAACAGAAACAAAGATACTTTTTCCTTTCACCTAACTCCTTTCCCACCTTACTTCAGAATACCATGACTGAGGCAGTGTATAAATAAGACTTTCACATATTATCTTCCCATCAGATATGAATTATACTACACTACACTGTTATTGGGGAATTGGGATGTCCCTTTCCCCACTGAGTGCTGGAGGATGGAGTCTTTACAATATCTTGAGAAAAATAATTTTCTGAGACTCACATGGTGGGGATGAGTGATTTTTATTTGTGTGTAATTACATCCCTGGGTTTCCAAAGTCTCATTTCCCTTAATCCATTTCTGGAGGAAGTGTAGTTGGGGATTCAGTAGAGCTAAACGCAAAGCCAGTGTCCAGAGTTTCCGTTCTATGTTGTATCTGGGTCCATTTCAACATCAGGCTAGTTGCAATCCATTAGTCCATTGTGTACAGGTTCCAAATGGCCATGGACCATGTGAGTGAATGCAGGGGAGCAAGAGCATAAGAGCCTCACAAACCAGGGGTCCACCAAGAGGAACCAAGAGAAACCAAGAGAGCAAACTCCTTTTGTCAGGGATTAAAATCTCAAATCCTCACCCACTTGCAGTGGCCATGCCCATTCTGGCCAATGACCTATTCCCAGGTGTGACCGACAGTAAGCACCTTTGCTAGTCCCACAGCTTTACTGGCCATGTGTCTATTTTTGCCCTGTCCAATCCCTTCCCCGGTGATCTTTGGGGAATGGACCCCTGGGGAGTGTAAAGTTTTAGCTTCCTGGTAAAGCTGCCCAAAGGACATGCCTATAATATTTGGCCTTCCCTTTGCTCCTTTCCTGTTATTAATAACTAGGTTAATCACACCACTTTTAAAGAAAGAGCAAAAACAACCTAAAATTTTAAATGGGAAATTTATGTATTCCTGTATATTCTACTTGCCCATATAGTAAGTATCCTATGCATCATTTCCAACTTGTTCTTAAAGCACAGTTTTAATCGTGTTATGCTCTCCAAAGTTTGCACTGGCTTCCCATTGCATCCTGAATTAAAAATAAGTTTATCATGTTGACATTAAGTAACTGTGAAATCTTTTCTCATCATACTTTCTCAGCTACTAAAAGCTCTGTGATTTTGAATACAGTTCTTTTCACTTAGTAGCTATGTGATATTAAGAAAGTTACTTAAATTCTGTGTAACTTAATTTCCTTATCCATAAAATGTGGATAATGTTAGCACCTGATTTATAGATATGTTGTGAGTATACAATAATCTAATAAATATAAAGTGTGCATTGCAGTATCTGGCTCCTAAATTATGCTCGAAAGGAGTTCTGTATTGTTACTATTATTATGAATTACTTCCACCACTCATACATGCTCTACCCTCCAGAAAACGATCAACATGAGGTCAGTATCTTCCCCACACACTCTACTCTTGCCCACCTCTTTAAAGCTGTTTGTTCCACCCGACCATTTTATTTTTCATTTCTGCATGTTCAATTCCTGTGTTTCCATTAAAACAAGGCTGAGATCAAATGCAATCTCTATTAGAACTTTTTACTCACTGTACTAAACGGATCTATCTCAGTCTGGTTGTGTTGCTATAACAAAATACAACAAACTGGGTGGCTTATAAAAAACAGAAATGTCTTTCTCACAGTTCCTGAGGCTGGAAATTTGAGATGTGGGTGCCAGCATAGTCGGATGAGGGCTCTCTTCCGGGTTACAGACATTCAGACACACATTATAGCCTCACATAGCTAGGGAGCTTCTTCTATAAGGTACTAATCCCATTCTTGAGGGTTCACCCTCATGACTTCAGCACCTACCAAAGTATCCCTACCCTACTTCCTAATCCCACTGCCTTTGGGAGTTAGGATTTCAACATATGAATTTGGGGGACACAGACATTCAGACCATAGCAAGGTATATTTAACCATTTTTTAAAACTCAGTGTCACTATACATCTTTTATAAAATATACCAAACCTGACTTAAATATATAGACCTTTTATATACCTTAATCTTTTTACTAGATTTTATGTTTGTTGAAGCAGACTGTCTGGATTATATCTATAAATACCAAGAAGTAAAATGAATACGATAAAGCATTTTCATCCCATCAAACATTAGTTCAACATAAATACATTGTGACAATATAAAGTAGTTCTAGATAAGTTATAGCACAGTTGTAGCAATATACATTTTCTTGTTTAGCCCAATACTGCTTTCAATGCATTTTAATGTTTCCACCTTTGATTCATATTTTATTTATTCTTTTGTAAAATGTGATCAAATAGTTTCCTTTGCTATATGGCACAATGTATTCTTATTCTAGGTTCAGTAAAGAAATTTTTCCATTAAAAAGTAGTTAAGAAAAACAGAGTTAGTCACATAGTTCCTGGAAATGAAATAGAAAACATTTCAACCCTACATCTTATTTTTCTCCTCACTTATATAATATTAACTATCTACATTTTTAGTTTGATTTTGTTGACTTCCTGTAATTTATTATATTATTTGAATAATGCTTTCTCTCTCTTTTTAAAACTAAATTATTTCCTCCTAATATTTTATATTCAACTCTTTCTGTTTTCTGCCCAACTTTAGAATTTAAAAAAAATTATTCTCTATGTGGACTGTTCTTTATTTTTTTCATATAGTAGTAGTTCACTTCCATTGGAGTCCATTGGGAGTTTTTTTTTTTTTTTCTTTTGTCTGTTTGTTTTTTATTACAAATTGTTAACATTCTTATTTCTCATTTCTAACTTCATCCAATTATTCTTATTTTTGAAGACTTGATATAACTTATACATGATAAATTAAGATTAGAACCCTAAAAATTTCTTTTTCAATTATTTTAAGTTCATATTGATTAAAAAACAGTTTTTTGGGCTGTATTGGTTGCAATTTTCTGTTTTCTCATGCTTTTAATCTCACTCTCTTTATTTTATATTCTTTACAAGCAAGTCATTACTTAAACTTTTATCCAGTTGAAACTGGGATTCTTTTTTATCATTGACTCATCAAATATTGAAGTATACCTACTGAACTTTATTCAGTGGAAATAATTATTCACAATTGGAGGATTAAGAGAAATCAGAACATAGTATAGCTAGATGATATACATGTGCATATATATATATTTATTATATACATAAATGTTTATTAGGTTTATATTTATTTATAAGTATCCATAATTCTAATCACTTAGAAAGAAACTAGCTGAAATAATATTATTAGAATTGAAAGGATGAATAGGAAGCATAAATGAAACCTTAAAAATAAATTTTATTCACTCTGAAATATTTATTTAGCATCAACCATATTTTGAAATAATATTGTTATGGTATACATATACATTTTAGTATATTTTTGACTGAAAGAATAAGGATATGTTTACAAAGATGTAGCTATAGTGACTTGGAATTTAAATACATATTTTTATGAATCTAGTCAAATGAGCTTTTCTGTTTTCAATTTTCTCTTTTTAATTCATGGTCTTCTGATAAGTCTTCAAAAATGTGCTGCTGATTAATATGACATATATGATAGGAAATAATCATTTTCTGATCATACAGAGCACACATACACATCTCTATAACTGGGAGGAAAAATGTCGTTTTTTTGTACTGCTGACATATGAGGGGTAGTGAAGCAGATGAGGACAATTGTCCTTCTCCAGTATGAGGGCTTCCTTGTGTTTCTCTCTCTTCTATGGGGAAAGTTAATATGTATTACTTCTCACTAAGTGTTGATGCAGGCATTCCTTTGACAGAAGACGTCTAATGGACTTTTCACCTGTTCCCTTGGGGAGCTGTCCACTGACTCCACGGATGGCATCTGATAAGAGCATCACATTTATTCTTGTCTGTCTTTTATCCTCACTACCCAAGCTAATTGTGTTCTTTAATTGGCGTGTGGAAACCTGAGGTAATGATTGATGCACACTAGTGGTCATCAGCGGTGCAGGTAGACAGATGACCTTTGCCAGGCCTATACCAGCTTCCATCATGAAGTAGAAATAAAAGATTTATATCCTTAGCCCCTGATGATTTTTGTGGGCACTTATGTTTCAGTGGCTTCCCTCATTCCCATAATAAGCCTTAAGTTTATTTGTGTAGAGGGGAAAACCATAGTTAATAATTAGCAGAGACACAGGAATATTACTTCAGTAAAGGACATCACTACTAACATTGTAAGTTTTCTTCCTCCAGTATGTCATTTGAATTTTGAAGTTACCATTATTAAATCAAAACACGAAGCATCTGGCTTTTTCATTGGTTTTATGTTTATCTGAAGCTTTAAATCATAGGTTGATATGTTTTGCCTTAAAACAATCAACTGATTCTCTCAAAAAACAGCTACAGCCTTGACCAATTTGGCTTAGCAATTAGAGCAGTCGGCCCATGGACTAGAGGGTCTCAGGTTCAATTTCCAGTCAAGAACATGTACCTGGGTTGCAGGTTCCATCTCCAACCCTGGTCAGGGTCGTGCAGGAGGCAACCAATCCATGTGTCTCCCTTGTACTGATATTTCTCTCTCTCTCCCTCCCTCCCTTCCACTCTATCTAAAAATCAATGGAAAAATATCCTTGGGTGAGGATTAACAACAAAATAAGTAAAATAAAATATGAAAAAAAGCAGCTACAAAAATCAAATAGATTGATTGATTAACCACTCATGTCAATTAAGCATTGGCTGTGTTGATCGTTAATTCGCTTTTATCTCAGTTTCCCAGGGAATCTCAGTGCTCCTTCGTATTCCAGCCTCTCTCCAAATAATGTTTACGACATACTTAAGTTTACTGACTTGTAGCCAGTTAAGAAATTATTGACTACATCTGGACTTCTCATAAAGCTTGTCAGCAAAGAAGCTTTCATTAGTGGTCCATTTTTGAAGGAGAGGAACCTTCACTAAAAGTTGCTTCAGTTGTCTAATGTAGAAAGTAAGCACTGACATTAATGTCAGTATGTCTGTTAACCTGATAACACAGCCATCTAAGACCTGTTCTTAACCTGAGAAATCTGTGACCCAGCAAGTTTCCAGAGTGCCATAGTCAAAGAGAAAAAAACAAACAAAGAAAACAGAGCTGTGAGTGTGAAAAGAGACCAGTTCTGGACTTCCAAATTAGGGACTGCAAGGGCAAGTATTACATGGTTCAAGATGACTTGAAGATTAGGAGAGAAGTCAACTTGCTAACCAAGCTCAGATGTAGTCTCTTGACTAGGTTTTGTTAACCAGTGGTAATTCCAATTTTACCAATGTTTCTGAGAGAACTCTTTGTTGTGAAATAATCTTAGCATTTATTTATTTTTTTAATCCTCACCTGAGGATATTTGTACATTTATCTTCAGACAGAGTGGGAGGGAGAGAGAGAGAGAGGGAGAGAAACATCAGTGTGAGAGGGACACATCGACTGGTTGCCACCTGCACGACCCCAACCAGGGCTGGGGATGAACCGCAACTGAGGTGTGTGCCCTTGGCTGGAATCGAACCCGGGACTCTCTGGTCCGCAGGCCGATGCTCTAACTGCTGAGCCAAACAGGCCAGAGCAATAATGTTAGCATTTTTGAGACTTCTTTTTTGATGGTTTTTACTAGGCAGTCCAGGACAAGTCTGTTTTCTCCACGGGGAAGACACTGTTGGAGCTAACCTGTTTAATAATCTCATTGAGCTTTTCATTGTTGTTTACATTTCTTTGTTTTATTTTTTTAATATCAAAATATTATAATATGATATTATAATATCTATAATATCAAAAACTTTTATTTTCTTTCTGGAGGCAGATAAAAATCCTATGGCTTGATTGAGAGAATTTCTTAGGGGAGTAAAAATTCAAATAGCCATAGAAGGCCTTGGGATGCATTTTAGAGCTGACATTTTAAAACTTCGAGAAGAGACCCAAAACAATCTTCGTTGGAGGGCTGTTCTATCTGAAAGAAACACAAGGAGACTGATAACCCTACCCCCACCAGAAATGACCATTAAATAATACATTCAACCTTTGAACTTATTTAGTTATATTAGTCATCGTATATGTTTTTGCTTATTTTCTACCTTTATAATTCTCAGTATTAGCTTCTTGAAACATCAAATGATGTTTAAAAGTTTCTCTGAATATTCCATCTTTCTCTGGGTTCCATTCATAGGTTAATAAACCAAATTATTTTGTAACATTTCACAGAATGTTTCTAAAGAATTCTACTATGCAACAGTTTCACATGCCTTTTTCATTTATTCAGAAAATGTATATTGAATGACTACTGGGTTCCAGGCTTTATCAAATGCTAGAGCTACCTCAGCAAAGTAGAGCAATAATGAATCAGAAAAAAATAAGTAAGATATAATGTTTGATGATAAGTGAAAAATAATGCAAGAAATGGGTATAGAGAGTACAGGGACTTGCAATTTATACAAGCTAGAGACGTTCTCACCAGAAAGATGACATTCAAATAACGCCTAAAAGGAGGTGAGCAAGTAAGTTGTCCATTCTGATATATGGGGGATAGTAATTCCAGGAAGAATAGAGAGCCTCTGATTGAGCAGCTTACCTGGCTTGTTCAAAGAGGGGCAAGTAAGAAGTGCAGTGTGTCTGCAATGAGATGTGTGTGGGTGAAAGCAGTTCAGAGATGAAGGAAGTGAGATCAAACAGGTAATGAGACTACAAATCAGGTAGGGCTTTATACACCACTACACGGGTTTTGACTCTTACACTAGTTGGAATGAGAGTCCTTTGAGGAACTAGGCAGAAGAGTGACTTGATCTGCTTTAAAGGTATAGTAACTTTGACTATTTTATTGAGATACACTAAAGAGGGGAGGACATAGAGAGAAGCAGAGAAACCAGTTAGAAGGCTATTGGAATGATCTAGTTAAGAGATGATGGCAGCTTGGAGCAGGATGGTGTTAGTAGTCAGTGATAAATCAGAGTCTACGAGATTTTAATGAAACATTGGCTGTAGGGTAGAAAAAAGGAGTTGAAGATGTTCAATTCTTTTTTTTTTTCTATTTTCTAATCAGCACAAAAGCTACTCTGAATGTAATTGTATAGCTATACCCTTTTTTAAAATGGTTTTTCTTTTGTCTTTTTAAAAAATATGTATTTACCAGAGGATATGTTTATTGATTTATTTGAGAGAGAGAGAGAGAGAGAGAGAGAGAGAGAGAGAGAGAGAGAGAGAAACATCGATTGGTTGCGTCTTGTACTCACCAAACTGGGACAAAACTGCAACCTAGGTATGTGTGCCCTGACCAGGAATTGAACCCATGACCTTTCGGTGTACAAGGCAATGCTCCAACCAACTGAACCACACTAGCCAGGGCTAGCTAAACCTTTCAACACTAATTCTATATGAGATTTTACTGTTACCTTTGAATATTAAAAGGTATTGACATTCTGGTCAATTAGTATATATTCATCAAATATTCACCAGTCCTAATGCAAGTAAAAACTCATGGTTCACTAAGTAGTATTGAACACATTTCTGTTACCTTTAGAATCTTATTTTCCTGGCTACAGGGCAGAAGTATGGAAGGAAGTAGCTCTGTAATCATAACCTAGTCACTAAGGGAATGTGTGATTATTTGACTCCTGGGGCTGAGATCACAGGTGCTCTTTGTATGAGCTTGTGAGCTTTGCATGTTCCGCTCCAGAGAATCTATTTCTGACCTCATACATCCACCTCAAAAAAGCATTCCCTTGCTCCCAAGGAAGCCTGTGACACTGTATGGAGAGGTCAGTTCAGATCCACCATCACTGCTAGGAAAACAATTCACAGCACTCCCTTTAATTACCAACCATGAAAGTAAATAGCACTGTTCTCATCTCTGGACAACAGGTTATGATGAAGGAAATAAGGAATACAAATGCTCAGTGGACTGTTTTTATCCATAAGGGTTATGAATAAATACTTTTTATAAGTTTTTTTTATTTTATTTTAAAGATGCGTTGAAATACCGAATAACTCCCAATAAATAATGCAAAATTGTAAAAAGAAAAAGGACTTATTTAAATGAACTCACTCTTTTTTATCCCAGAACCTACAGACTGGCCGCCTATGCTGTTAATTGCAAATTCTGAAACCATTGAGGTTTTCTATCTTAATGGAAGTAAAATGGCAACCCTGACCTCCGTCAATGGAAATGAAATTCATACTCTGGATTTTATTTATAATGAAGATATGATTTGTTGGATTGAATCAAGAGAATCTTCAAATCAGCTCAAATGTATTCAGATAACAAGAACAGGAAGATTAACAGATGAATGGACAATCAATATTCTTCAATCTTTCCACAGTGAGTGTTTCAATTCATTTTATATGCCACCCTTTAAGGATTTTTTTATAGACCGGTAGACAGTATTCTTAGATGTTCTAGCATAACTTATGGCTAAGGGGAGCTATTAATGTAAGTATGAATGCACTTAAAGAAACATATTCACTGTGTGTTATGCATATACTCACGCATACACATATAGTTTCACTGTTTACATAAGTAGTGAATTTCATAGGTAGTTGTAATTCTTTCTTTTCAATGCTTATTACAGTGTCACCTTGATGAGAGTTGTGATTTTTTTCACTGAATGGTAGTTCACAATGTGATCGTGAAGGTGAGATTTTTTTTTTTAAAGCAAGAAACAGAATTGATAATTATAAGCTTATCAACTACACGGTTTATTAAAATACCTTGGAAACTATTAAGTTTATGTTAAGTGATAACTGCTACCTGTGTTTGTTGACATTTTCCCCCTAGCAAATCAGTTGTTATACACAATTCTTCTAGAAGAGTGATTTATGAACAAAATAAGCTGATGAACAATATAGACCCAGGGACATAGATGTAGGGATCAGACTGACAAATCTCAGAGGAGCAGGGGGTGGGGGGTGGGGTTAGACTTCATGGCTTTTGCTAAACACCACACTGCCCTATTGGGCCCCAATTATTGATTTACATTTTAGCAAGCCAAATCGATTAGATGCACTAACATTAGTAATAGCTGCTCACAAAAAGAGTCTTTACATAGGAAAGAGGTATAAGAATCTTGCCAAGGGGGGTGAACAAGATGAGCTATTGTCATTTGAAAAGGCCTACCTGGTGATTCTGATATGACCTCTAGAGAGGTCTATCTTTGACATTGAAAATTACTCCTAAGTAACACTGTGAGAAATTGAAGAGTGATAATAATATGCTTAATAAATTATATTAATTAACCAAGGAACATTGAGGAAAATGCTACAGATTATATTTCTCACTAAATTTTATTCTTCTTTTTAAATATACCTGTATTTATTATCTACCATTTTAGCCTGATAGTTGCAGATTTTGAAGAAAATTTTTGGGAGTAAGTATTTTGTAAGCAAATTTTGTTCTTCAGTAGAGTATTCAAAGAAATCACATGTGCAGGAACTAGTTATTTCCCCAAATTTTTCTTGGAGAATACTGTTGTAGGGACACAGATTCAGCCATTCACCCAAAATGATGAGGTTCACAAAAGTAATGAGATCCAGCTATTTTCTCAGGATGAAGTGCAGAGATGATTAAGACAGATAAGAATATTTTTCTGGGTTAATCACTTATTAAGAAAGATGATTCAGAACCAGATTGTCCTCTCCTAGGTAAACAGTAGACACTTCCATTCTCTAAGTGTGTTGTTCAATATTCTGCAAAATCTGATATCACTTTTCAGATTCTAATATAGAGTTAACCACCTTGTCTTGATCGATCCATAGACTCAGCTCAAGGCCAGAAGGCCATGCCTAGCCAAAAATAAGAGGATTGTTTATTCTTTATAGACTTTGCTTCTGAATTAGCCCCATTCCCTGGTTTTTATCTTCCCTTTGCTTTTGGCCTGTTTTAGCCTTACTAATTTTCCACTTCCACCTCTGCCTAGATTGATTAAACTAGACTCTTCTTTTTTTTTTTTTAATCCTCACTTGAGGATATTTTTTTCTTTTCTTTTTTTCAGAGAGAGTGGAAGTGTGGGGAGGGGCACAGGGAGAGAGAGAGAGAGAAAATAAACATCAATGTGAGACACATTCATTGGTTGCTTCTTGCATGTGCCCTGACTAGGGCCAGGTATTGAACCTGAAACCCAGGCATGTGCCCTTTCCCCCTCCCCCATTCACCCTCCATCCTGCCCACCCCAACCCTGGCCTTCAATGCACTATTGTCTGTTTCCACTGGTTATGCATATAAGTTATTTGGTGAATCTCTTCCCACCACCACAACCCCTTCCCTCTGAAATTTGCCAGTCTGTTCCTTGTTTCCATGTCTCTGGATCTATTTTGTTCCTCAGTTCATTTTGTTCATTAGATTCCACATATAAGTGAGGTCATGTGATACTTGTCTTTCTTTGACTGGCTTATTTCGCTTAGCATAATGCTCTCCAGGTCCCTCCATGCTGTCTCAAAGGGTAAGAGAACCTTCTTTTTTACAGCTTCATAGTATTCCATTACATAAATGTTCCACAGCTTTATCATCCACTCATCTACTGATGGGCACTTGGGCTGTTTCTAGATCTTAGCTATTGCAAATATGCACTAAGGTATACATAAGGGTGTGTATATTCTTTCTGATTGGTGTTTCGGGATTCTTAGGTTATATTCCTAGAAGTGGGATCACTGGGTCAACTGGAAGTTCCATTTTAAATTTTTGAGAAAACTCCATATTGTTTTCCACAGTGTCTGCATCCATCTGCATTCCCACCAGCAGTGTGCTAGGGTTCCCTTTTTTCCACATCCTCGCCAGCACTTGTTGTTTGATGATTTGTTGATGCCAGCCATTCTGGCAGGTGTGAGGTGATACCTCATAGTTGTTTTAATTTGCATCTCTCTGATGATTAGTGATGTTGAGCATTTTTTCATATATCTCTTGGACATCTGTATGTCCTCTCTGGAGAAGTGTCTATTTAGGTCCTTTCTCTATTTTTATTTATTTATTTTTTAAGTCCTCACCTGAGGATATTTTTCCATTGATTTTCAGATAGAGTGGGAAAGAGAGAGAGAAACATCGATGTGAGAGAGACACATCTACTGGCTGCCTCCTGCACGACCCCAACCAGGGCCAGGGACCAAACCGCAACTGAGGTAGGTGCCCTTGATCGGAATTGAACCCACAACTCCTTGGTCTGCGAGTCAATGCTCTAACCACTTAACCATCCCTGGACAGGGTTCTTCTGTCTGCTTTTAAATTGGATTGTTTGTCTTCCTTATGTTAAGTTGTATGAGTTTCTTTTCTTTTTTTTTAAACTTATCTTTATTGTTCAATGTATTACAGATGTTCCTCATTTTTCCCCCATTGACCCCCTCTTCCCCATTCCCACCCCCCTTCTGCCTTTCCCCACACTGTTGTCTGTGTCCATTGGTTATGCATATATACATATAAGTTATTTGGTTTATTTCTTCCCACCACCAACCCCCCTTCCCTTTGAGGTTTGTCAGTCTAACAACCAATTTGTACTTCTTAATCTCTTCACCTTTTTCACCCATTCCCCCAACTCCCCTCTCATCTGGCAACCAATAAAATTTCTCTGTATCTATGAGAATGTTTCTGTTCTGCTTGTTCATTTTGTTTGTAGATTCAATTGTCAATAGATATGTATTCATTGCCATTTTGTTTTTCATATTTTTAATCTTTTTCGTCAAGAAGACCCCTCAACATTTCTTATAATAATGGTTTGGTGGTGATGAACTCCTTTAGCTTTTCCTTGTCTGGGAAGCTCTTCATATGGCCATCGATTCTAAATGACAGCTTTGTAGGATAGAGTAATCTTGGTTGTAGGTTCTTGCTTTTCATCACTCTGAATATTTCCTGCCACTCCCTTCTGGCCTGCAAAGTTTCTTTTGAGAAATCAGCTGACAATCTTATGGGAACTCCCTTGTAGGTAACTAACTTCTTTTCTCTTGCTGCTTTTAAGATTCTCTCTTTGTCTTGAACCTTTTGCATTTTGATGATGATGTGTCTTGGTGTGGGCCTCTTGGAGTTCCTCTTGTTTGACACTCTCTGTGCTTCCTGGACTTGTATGTCTGTTTCCTTCACAAAGTTAGGAAAGTTTTCTGCCATTATTGTTTCAAATAGGTTTTCGATGTCTTGTTCTCTCTCTTCCTCTTCTGGCACCCCCAAGATGCGAATGTTGGCACGCTTGAAGTTGTCCCAGAGGCTCCTTACACTAGCCTCATTTTTTTGGATTCTTTTTTCTTTTTGCTGTTCTGATTGGGTGTTTTTTTGCTTCCTTATATTCCAAATCGATGATTTGCTTCTTGGCTTTACCTACTCTACTATGGAATCTGTGTAAACTATTCTTTATTTCAGTTAGTGCCTCCTTCATTTCTGACTGTGCATCTTTCATTTCTGACTGGTCCTTTTTTATGCTCTTGAGGCCCTCACTAAGTTCACTGAGATTCTCACTAAGTCCATTGAGCATCCTTATAAGCAGTGTTTTGAACTCAGCATCTGTTAGGTTGCTTAACTCCATTTCACTTAGTTCTTTTCCTGGAGTTTTGTTCTGTTCTTTCATTTGGGACCTGTTTCTTTGTCTCCTCATTTTGGCTGCCTCCCTGTGTTTGTTCCTATGTATTACTTAGTGAGAGATATGGGACTAGCTGAGACCAGCTGCTGCTTGTTTGAAAGAATTTAGGAAAACCTGAAGCAGGAGCCAAGACAGGCCAATCCTATGGTCAAGCAACTGGCAACAGCTTGGGTGGGCCTGAAAGTTGGGTGGGGCGGGGCCTCAGGGAATCACCAGGGCGGGGCAAACAGTGTGAGCCAGGTTGCTGGAGTCCCAGATATGGCGGCATCTGCTGTCCCAAGGAAGGGCTCACCAAAGGAACAAAAGCCTCTGATATCACGTCTGTCCAGAAGAAAATTGACTCTCCAGCACTTGCTCCAATGCCAAGCAACTCAGTTCTTCCCCATATGTCTCTGGTGCCTTTCAAGCTGCCTCCCCCACGCTGGAGCCTGGAGGGTGCGAGTCCGAGTAAGTCTGTGCATGGGCCCTTTAAGAGGAGCTGCCGGGGGCTCCAGCCGCCTCAGCCTCAGTTCTTGCTGGTTTTTCCAGCCAGAAGTGATGGGGACTTCTCTTCCTGGCACTGGAACCCTGAGCTGGGTGCCTGGTGTGGGACAGGGACCCCTCAGTCCTCAGGGAGGACCTTCCCAGCCAGGTAACCTCCTGGTTTTTATCCACCACACGTGGGTGTGGGACCAGCTCGTCCGCCTCCGCCCCTCCTACCAGTCTCGATGCGGTTTCTTCTTTAATTTCATAGTTGTAGGACTTCCATTCAGCTTGATTTCAGGCAGTTTTGAAGTGTGGTTGTTCTGTAGTTTAGTTGTAACTTTGATGTGGTTATGGGAGGACATGATACCGCGTTTACTTACACCGCCATCTTGACCGGAAGTTAAGTTGTATGAGTTTTAAGTTTGTTCAACAATTGGTCAGTTCTAGTTTTATCATTCCTTTAGAAAACATTCAGGAATTGGTCAGCTCCTAGCTGAGGAATAAAAAAGAAATATGACCATTCTTATCTAGAAAATTAATGAGATTTAAAAATATATGTATTTTATGATCTAGATGTCTCCCTCTCCCCCAAAAGGTGTTTATTTTTCAGTTCTCATCTGAGGATATATTTTTATCAATTTTAGAGAGGAAGAAGAGAGAGAGGGGGAAAGAGAAAGAGGGACATTAATCTGTTGCCTCCAGCACATGCCCCACCTGGGAATCAAACATGCAACCTGAGTATGTGCCCTGACTGGGAATCAAACGCACAACCTTTTTGATGTATGGACAATGCTCCAACCAACTGAGCCACCTGGCCAAGGCAAACAGTGATTTTTAATTTTGTTTTTTCTTTGTTTGTTTTAGGTGTTTAGAATTAAGACTTTTTGATTAGTAAAGATACAAATACTGCACAAAATCTTGATTGCAGTAACTGGTTTTCTATTACTCCCTAAGAAACATCTGTGAAGAATCCAAAGCTCATCCTCCAGGAGGACATTCTAACTATTCCCAGAGATACATGTTTTAATTAACTGCTGTTTTATAAGGAAATACATGTTTTATTAAACTCTTTATTCTTAAAAGCTTCTCATCTTCTACTTAGCATATTTACATGGAAACATAAAAATGACTTTTTTGAGACGTGGCTGCTGCTGTGTGTGTGTGTAGGTAGTTAATAAAATACATTCCTGCTGCACTCTGGAATTTTTCAAAATGAAAAAAACAAACAAAAAGAGTTCAAATAGCAAAGATATTGATCTGAAGACACATTTATAGAGAACTAGCAGAATTCCCTTCTTGATTTCAAATGCTTAATGTTATAGACATTGGCATTAAATTATTCTTTAATTTTTACATTAACATTAGATGAATTTGCACTTTTGGAAAAAAAAAACAACAACTCTCAGCACTTGGTTCCTCTATAAATTTGTCTTTATTATTAGTTCAGTTGCCATGCTATGAAGAGCGCAATTACTGTTTTGTTGTCATTTGGAAACATGCTTGAAACTCACCAAAGCACAAATTAGAGAGATGCTAAACTTCAATTGTTTTTTTTTTTTTTTTTTCCTATGAGGTTGGTAAAATATACTTGACATATTCACTAGATACAAACCTGTTTGCCACTAAATTTTTCATGATGCTGTATACAACTTTTAAATATTATTTTCTTAGTCTTCTTTTGGTCTAGATTCATTCCTGTTTGTTTCATTTATGGGTTTTAATTAGCAAAGTGGGAATATCTTGCTGATCCCATCACAGTGCTATACTCCATGTAGAGCACAGTATTTGGCAAGTTCTCTTTATCTACCAATATGAAACGTGGACAATAAGATGCTGTTTTCATCATGAATAAGTCATGAAATATATTTAAAATCCATGATGTTAATTAGTGAAACTAGTGGTTAGGATGGCAGCAAAGTTATTCTAGAACTTAGAAATGTATCCAATAGCAAGTAATTTCTCATTTAATTGTAACATCTTTTCTATGAGTTGGACGAGAGTGTGGTGACAAACCTCTTTTTAAAAATTTATTAAATTTTTTTTTCTCTATTGATTTTACAGAGAGGGAGAGATAGAAACATCGATGAGAGAGAACATCGATTGGCTGCCTCCTGCATGCTCCCCACTGGGGATGAGGCCCACAACCTGGGCATGTGTCCTGACTGGGAATCGAATCAGCGACCTCTTGGTACATGGGTCGATGCTCAACCACTGAGCCACACGGCCCGGCATGACAACACCTCTTGATGGTAGAAGAGCAATGTCAAATGATGAGATGGCAATACAGATGGTGAAAGTTTTAAACTATAATTGTGAAATATGAGTCTAAATTCAAAAAACATATTGTGTCGGGGACACATTCACAGGTTCTTTTAGACACAAAGGTGAATCCTGTAGTGCAGCACTGTCAGTTTTCCAAGCACCTTATAAAACTTAGAAGGCCCAACCCTCAGGTCTGTGGAATTTCCTTTGCTTTGATTTCGTGCTTTTCAAATAACTTTCAAGTTTGGTTTCTCAGAGACCATAGTTCTAGGAAAGAATTTGTTAGGATGGCCTCTGTCAAATTGTACCACTGGAGGGGCACCCTATCAATAGTCATAAATTCACAAACTGACATTCTGGTTGATAATTACTTTTCTGGGAGTCTGGTTAGCATGGAGCAAGCCCCAAAAGCCTGGTAATCCTTTGGTGAACAACTTAAATAGAATTCCTGAAACTGCAAATCTAATGATGAGATCTGTGCTTAAAATATTCTGTTAGCCTTTTTTGTCATAATGACAGCATTTAGGAACAGTTCATACTATTTTTCTTGTTTTACCCTAGTTACTTATGAGTGAAGTAAACTCGGTATAGGAGCCAGTCATTACTATGGTTTGTTCTTCTTTAGGAATTAAACACATCTCTTTCCTGCTGAAGTGGCTCTATGGTGTGTGTGTGTGTGTGTGTGTGTGTGTGTGTGTGTGTGTGTGAATATTTCACCTCGTCACATTATTCACAGTATGTAATTTCATATCTTTCCTTGGAATCATCCATTTACCTAAAGGAAAGACTCCTATAATTTATCCCAGGTGCCCCGTTAGGCCCAATCTATTGTGATTTTAGGAACTCTTCAAGTTTAGGAACATCGTCCTTCATAGACATGGGTGGGGAAAGGGTCATATCTGGCAGGAAGAAAGATGGCCTCATTGAATTCTACTGACATACAAGCAGCTTTTGAAAATAAATGATCTTTCTATTGTTTGCCTTTTGTTATCTCCAAGAGAGATACTTAGTTGTCTCTGAATTCCTGAACAGGACCACTTCCATTAAATTTTTCAAAAGACATTTGAAAATGAAATAAAGCTTTTCTTTAACCTTTCCTCTATATTAGATGGTTTTCTCTGTCTTAGAGCTTTGAGGACTTGATTTGTAAGAAGAATAACTAAGTAAATTAGAACTACCCATGGGTATCACCACAAAAAAAACTGTATCTTAAAAGAGTGCATTATGATCACAATTGCATTAAATGCCATTGGAAATTATAGCAGTTACTTCAATAATTTGTGCAATAAGATGTTTGTTCCTAAAGTACAGATAATTAAGGCAAAATACTTCTAACGTGTGAATTATGCAGATAATCATCTCTCTATTTACTCTGAGCTATTATTTTGAGACTCTCTATTAATGTTGTCCATCCTATGTCCATGGGATAATATTTACATAAAATTACATGGAGAATCAAACTCAAGCTCAATTATCTGCATATTCCAATGTTTCCCCTTGACTCATACAAATAATCAATTCATTTTTTGGTAGTTTATATTGAATGTAGCATCTGATTTATTTATAAGCATTATTATATAAAGTTAAGAAGTACTGAAAGATGATTCTAGCCAGATATACAACAAATAATTTTCTTAGAGCTTTTTGTTGGAGCTTTAATAAGGAACATTAAGACTAATAATAATATATTAGCTTGGTCAGAGATCAAGTGGTATTTGCATATGAAAACAAAAGTTTTGAAATAGGTATTTTTCACTCCAAAATTGGACCTAAGATGGACGTTGAGCTATTATGTAACATAGCAGTTTTCAACCTATTTCATCTCATAACACACATAAACTAATTACTAAAATTCTGCAGTACACCAAAAAATATATGTTTCTCTGATCTGACAAAAATAGGTATAATTTTGATTCATTCACACTAGATAGCTATTGTTGTGTTGGCTGTTGTCATTTTTCTATTCAACAATCTAAGGGAAAAGGTATCGGTGTCCCTGACTAAATAGTCAGGTATTGCATGTTTTGAAAATTCTTGTTGCACACCAGTGTGCCGCCGCACACAGGTTGAAAATCTCTGATGTAATGTATAACTGTGAAATATTTAGAGTTTACTGTTAGCAATTATTTTATTTATCATATATGGATATCAATATGAATTGAGATTTCTGTAGTTCTGAATGCTATGAACTGAATGTTTGTGTCCTCCCAAAATTCACATGTTGAAGTCCTACCCTCAATGTGATGGTATTTGGAGAAAGCGTCTTTGAATGTAATTAGATTCAGTTAAAGTCATGAGAGTAGAACCCCCCTGGTGGGATTTATACCCTTATAAAAAGCAAAGTGACCAGAGCTCTCACTCTCTCTCAACCATGTTTAGATATAGGGAAAAAAAAAAAAAAAAAAAAAAAGGCAGTTATTTGAACCAGAAACAGAGCCCTCACCAGACACAGATTCCTCTGGCACCTTGATCTTGAACATCCCAGCCGCCAGAACTGTGGGAAATCAATGTATATTGTTTAAGACATCCAGTCTATGGTATTTTGTTGTAGCAGCCTAACCTAACTGAAGACATTCTTCTTTCCGTATTCTAAAAGTAGAAGTACATTTATTTCCTAGTGGATTCATCTGGAGTGCCATGGGGCAAAGCCCCAGAAAAATAACACTCTGTCTTCAGTGGTACAGGTCTTAGGCAAACTTAAGAATGAAATGTCTGAGGTGAAGAGTTGTAAACTTGTCACCGCAGGGCTTGACTATATCTGGATTTCTCTTGCGTCATTCCTCAGTGTAGAGATTCCTAATACCTTTCAGGATGCTTCAGTGTAACTCCTAGAGAAAGCCCTGGACATGTCCAACAAACTAATCATTTGGTGATTGGTTTTGACTATTTGACCTTACTCACAGAAAAAAAAAGCAGTTTAAAAGCACTTACTGATTTTTATTATGGATATGTCTCCAAAAACGAATGCCATTTCAGTAGAATAAGTTTAATATCTGAAATGTTTGCCAATAGTGAGCATAGCTATGGAAACATTCTATATAGATTTGGTTACTGGGCTTCTCAGATGAAATTTTATTTGCCTGATCCAGTGCAACTGATAATGTTGGTCTAACTGAACCTCTCTTTATTTACAGGATCAGTCCACTAAAAATACATTAGTATACTCTCCTTTTACTTATGTACAGTGAAATTAATACCTAAGGGAAACACATCATTTTCTATTTGTTGTGATTCAGATCCTGAGTCTGTATCTTGGATAGACTAAGAGATATGACAAATGTGAATAATAAACAATAGTAATAATATAGTAATTATTATATTGTATATAAATATTATATGTAATTGTATAATATATAATATAAATATGTAATAACAATATCAATTAATCAAAAGTCTGTGTGTTTTTTTGTTTTGTTTTTAGAGAGAGAGGAAGGGAGAGAGAGATAGAAACAGAAACGTCGATTGGCTGCCTCCTGCACACCCCCTTCTGGGGATCGAGCCTGCAACCCGGGCACATACCCTGACTGGGTATCAAACCAGGACCTCTCAGTCCATGGGACAATGCTCAATCCACTGAGCTACATCAGACAAGCAAAAGTCTGTGTTTTTAGGGACTCGAATCAAAAGGTAACCTAGAATAATCTAAGACATACAGAGCAGTCAAGGTGACCAGTAGTCTCAGAAACAAACCATGCCAAGGTGACAGTAAATTCTTAGACAGAGGACGGGAATAAAAACCACAAAGTTACATAACTCTGAGTCATAAAAATGAAACTTTGTAGGAATTAACAAGAAAGAAAGACTCTAGAGAATCGGGAGCAGTAAGACTATAGAAGTCAATGTGTGGCAAATATTGGGAATGTAGAAATGAATTAGAAATACAAAATCCCTGCTCATATGGAGTTTATATTCTAGTGTGGGGAAACAGAGAAGTAATAAGTAAGTAGTAAATTTCAATCAGTTATGAACAATACAAAGAAAATAAATTTAGGACATTGGGGATGGGTTGCCTTGTCGGGGGAGGGTTCTATTTAATATTGATTGGGTAGGAGAGGCCTTTCTGAGAAACTGACATTTGAATGGCTACCTGAATGAAGTGAGAATACAAGCTATGTACCTTCAGATACTCTTGTCTTGAAGATCAAGTACAAATGTCCTAAAATGTGAGCTTTCTTTGCAGGTTGATGAAAAAGGAGGGGAATGTGCCTGGAGCAGAATGAGCAAGGAAGATAGGGGGTAAAAAGGAGGTTTGGAAGGCTTGTGAGCCATGTTAAATATTTTGAATTTTATGCTAAGTGTGGTAGGAAGTCACTGGAGATTTTAAGACAAGAAGTGATATTTTAGAAAATAAGAATACAGACTCGAGATTTTAGAGTAAAACCTGTTGTTTATTAAAACTATGTGGAAGGCCCTGGCCAGGTGGCTCAGTTGTTTGGGCATCTTCCCATGCACTGAAAGGTTGCCTGTTCAGTTCCTGGTCAGGACACATGCCTGGGTTGCGGGCTCAAACCCGGATAGGGGGCGTGCAGGAGGCAGCCTATAGATGTTTCGCTCTTATATCGACGTTTATCTCTCTCTCTCTCCCTTTCTCTTCCTGTTTTGTAAAAAAAGAAATACAATCTTAAAAAAAATAACTGTGGAGGAAACAATAACACAAAAAAATGGAAGTTGGAAGCCTACTACATCTCATTTTGTGGTTGGCATACATGGCCATATATTAATGAGAAATATTCCATAAAGTTTTCACTTAGAATTGAGCTCAAGTTCAGCAAACTTAGATATTTATAAAAATACTGATGATGTACTTTGAAAGCATCCATGCAGAAGAGTAAATCCCTAGATTCTATCAGTTCATTAAGACTTTTCTTCACTAGTCATCAGACTACAAAGAGTGCTGTTTCCTTCTTTGGTATCATGATAGAACTTGTTTTACAATGATCACTTTAGGTGCTCTGTGCAGATTGTAACAGAGGGTTTACAAGGGAAGCAGAGAGACCAGTTAAGCTATTGCACCCATCAGGAAAGAGGAGATAGTGTCCTGACCAAGGAGAGTATTAGCAGATGGAAGAAGTGTATGGTTTCAAGTGAAGGTCTTAAGATTTTCTGATAGATTTAATATGGGGTAAAGCGGGGAGAAATAATAAAGGAAAGGAGGCGAATCTGTTTGAGTTATAGATCAAATACGAATGTAAAGTTCTGCCTTGTGGGAAAAAGACACTTTGTGTCAACCGTGTTTGCTGCAGAGAGAATAACCTTGGCATCTTTTCGAAATGCATCCACTATAGGAAATACGGTTAGCGTGTAGCTTGGGTTAGAGAAGGAATTAAGAAATAGTGGAAACATGAAATGGAAGGAGGTTCAAAAGCTCAGTCATTTCATTTCCCTTCCTCCTAACAGAAATATAGGAACATCCATTGTCTGTATGAATATCTGATATTGGCCCACTAGCCCGTGTCAGAAGCATCTTTCTTGTATTTTTTCATAAAAACACACAGAATATAAGTAGTACTGTGTGACTACTTGTATGAAGAACTGACCTTGATACTCATGTTGACCACATTTTATGTGTTTAAGAAATAGGGTTGGTGCCTAGGAAGAGGTAATCTCATTCGTTAAAGGAAAAGGAAAGGGCTTTGTATGTGCCACGGGCTCTCTTGATAATTAAGGATGCCACAGTACACCCGAATTGAGCTACTATAATGCCATTTTAATGATTATACCAAGCAGACAGAGCCTCTGTTTGCTGAATTCAGTTTATATAGGGATAATATTTAGTTTATCTAGGGATAAAGTGAATACATGTTTCTTGATAAAGATGGTGACATATGAAATTATATAATCTTACCATTCGGTGAGCATTTTCAAATGTTTTAATAAAGAAATGTGGGAAAAAACCTAAATGTTAATTATCCACCTAAAGTAAGAGATATAAATTTAGGAAAACTGAATAGATTCTTTATAATCTTAACATTTAAAAATTTTTATTTTTGCCTACTGTTTTCTGCATTGCTATTAGAAATACTATAACTCTCTTCAGCTGAGGCAACATCACAGCTTGAGGAACACTATTTGAGAGGAAATAATAATGTTGGTTTAAAATATTCATAATATATAAGAATAGATGTGTGGATGGAAACAATCTATATTTGGAATGTTTCTGATTTTCTGTGATGTCTTCAAAATTTCTATCATGCTTGGCTTCTTCATCTAAGCTAGAATATAACTTAAATGCAGTCCTTTGACTATATGGTGAATATATGTCACATAACCTCACTATTGTGTTGATACTCTTTGAAGCCATTATCTCTCTCCTGGAAATGCAGGATGTTCCTAACTGGTCACCTGCTTTCAGACTCATCCCCCTTTATCCACTTAGCAGTCAGAAGGATCTTTTTAAAATGATAAGCAGATGTCTAACTTCCCTGCTTGGAACAGTCCCCAGGTACTTTATGTTAAACACTGCAGATTGGTCAAACGTATTTATCTGTTGTTCTGTGTTTTTTTGCTGTTGTTGTTGTTTTTAAGTCCACTGTGAATACAGTAAAGAAATGTCTTTATTGTATTAAGATCAAAAGAAAGGAGACAAAGCACGTGAGATAATTTTGGACAATCAAGAGTGGATGATTAAATGATAAATGAATTTGTTTTAATATTTCTTTGCTCAGTGCAAATGGAGTATCAAGATAAAGAACCCCAGAAAAGCTAAAAAATAAAGACTCTGGACCCCTCTGAAGGTGGAGATATAAGATAAGGCTAGTAATAAGATGAGCTTAGAACCTGTTTTTAGCATATCTAGGTTGCTAGATGTCCTACCCTGGTCCCCACAGCCAGGAACAACGCATCCTCTATGTTAGCAGAAAATTGGATGATTAATTTCTGAAGGCGTTAAGTAATAAATATCTTGACTGATAAAAGGAAGTCCAGCCTGGCCAGTGTGGCTCAGTGGCTGAGCGTTGACCCATGTACCAAGAGGTTGCTGGATCAATTCCTGGTCAGGGCACATGCCCAGGTTGTGGGCCTGATCCCTAGTGGGGGGCATGCAGGAGGTGGCCAATCGATGTTCTCTCTCATCATTGTTTCTATCTCTCTCCTTCTCTCTCCATCTCTCTCTAAAATTAATAAAGAAAAAAAAAATTTTATAAAGGAATTCCAAAGACCATGGCTATGGAGCAAGCCAAGTACAGATTGGAAGAAGAGCATGGGAGGAGATAGGAGGGTATCAAAAGCAAAAAGATAAATTAATAAATGACTGTGTGTTATTTTTCTATTCAGGGAGGAGTTTTAGAGTTTTTTAATAGAATTATGCAGTAATAAATTAACACGGAGAAAAAAGAAAAAAATTAGAATTAAAGAGATTAAGGAGGGAAATATAATCATAATAAAATACTTTCTTCACCTATCAACAAAAGAAATATATAGTCATAATTACATAAACATTGGATGTTAATTTAACTAAGAAAGATTGTAGGAAGATGAAAGTATATATATATATTCTATATATATATAATTAAATTATGTATTATATGTGTGTGTGTGTGTGTGTGTGTGTATATACACACACACATATATATATATAATTAAATCCTAATCTTGTATATTAAAAAGTTAATAGATTAGCCTGGCCAGGGTGGCTCAGTGCACTGAGCATGGACTGGGAGATCCTGGTTTGATTCCCAGTCAGGGCACATGCCCGGGTTGCAGGCTCGATCCCTGGTAGGGGACGTGCAGGAGGCAGCTGATTGATGTTTCTCTCTCACATAGATGTTTCTCTTTCTCCCTTCCTCTCTCTCTCTAAAAAAAAATCAATGAAAACATTTAAAAAAGTTAGTACATTATATATAAACATTACAAACTTAAAGAGTATGGTAGAAACATGTTATATAGAATTATCAAAGTAAACACAATTGAAATCACTAAAAAATTGGAAGACAGTAGAAGGAGGTGAAGTAGACTTTTTTTTTTTTTCCTCTGTAAACCTTGATGGGTTGTTTGATTTTTTAAATCATGTACATTTACTGTATGATGAAGATAAAAATCACGTTTAAGACAAAGTAACCACCTGGTTTTACAATGTAATTATTATTAAATCCATCAATTTACTGTAGTTTCTATACCCCTGCCTATCTCTGCTATCTCATCTCTTCGCATTCATAGATATTTTAGCTATGATATGGCTCCTCTCATCTTTAGTCCTCATTTTCAGAATATGCCAAGCTCATCCCTGCTTGGTAGGCCCTGCCCCCAAATATCCACATGGTTATCAGCTTGTTATCCTGTGCTCAATTCAAATATCATCCTTTTCAGGATATGTCTTCTGATCAGTCACTTTATAAGTCATTACCCTGCTTTATTTTCTTTATAATACTAATACTATCAGTCTTTTTGTTTTTGAGGAGGGGACCACCATATAAGAGACTTTGATGTGCCCTAATGCAGTTGTTTCAGCACAGAATCACACTTAGTAAAATTAGAGCAGAAATTTTCAAGACAAGTTATTTCTAAATTTTCCAGAGATAATTTTTGAGCATTTATGGAATATTCTCTGTTTTTTTTTTGTTTTTTTTTTAACATTAAGCTGCACTACAGATAATTTAAGGGAACCAAAATTATTAATGCTATGCACAATCTAGTTCAGATATAAGTCTAAAAATGACCAACCAAATCTAGTTTTAAAAGCTACAGAGATTTGAAGAAATACAAAACTCTAATTAGAAAAAAAAATGGATGTACCCCTGTATTCATTGCACCATTATTTACAATAGCCAAGATATGGAAGCAGCCTAAGTGTCCATCAATAAGCAAATGGATAAAAAGATGTGGTACATATATACAATGGAATATTACTCAACCATAAAAAATAATGAAATTTTACCTTTTGTGACAACATGGATGAAATTAGAGGGTATTATACTAAGTGAAATAAGTCAGACAGAGAACGATAGATACCATATGATTTCACTTATATGGTGGAATCTAAAAAACAAAATAAACAAATGAACAGAAATAGACTGATTGATTATCGGGAACAAATTAATGGTCACCAGATAGGAAGAGGGTTATAGGATGGATGAAAGAGGTGAAAGGGCCCTGGCCGGTTTGGCTCAGAGATTAGAGTGTTGGCCCACGGTCCAGAGAGACCTGGGTTTGGTTCCCGCTAAGGGCACTTACCTTGGTTGCAGTTTGTCCCCAGTCCCGGATGGGGTTGTGTGATTGGCAACCAGTTGATGTGTCTCTCACATCGATGTTTCTCTCTCTCTCTTCCTCCCTCTCTCCCTCCCACTCTGTCTGAAGATAAATGCAAAAGTGTCCTTGGGTGAGGATAAAAAAAAAAAGAAAGAGGTGAAAGGGATTAAGAAGTACAGATTGCAAGTTATAAGAATAGCCACAGAGATGTAAAGTACAGCATATGGAATCTGGTCATTAATATTGTAACAACTATATATGGTGTCAAATGGGTACTTGACTAATTGGGGTCATCACTCCGTAAGGTATATAAATATTTAATCAATATGTTGTACATCTGAAACTAAGATAATATTGCATGTCAACTGTAATTGAAAAATAAAATTTTAAAAATTAGAGGTAATATTCAACCTGTAATAAATAGAAAAACAAAAGCTACAGGAATTTAACTATTCTATTATTTATGTATTGTTGCATAACAAATTATCCTAAAATGTAGTGTCTTAAAAACTGCAAACATATTCTTCTGTCCTTTCTGTGGGACAAGAGTTTAGGAGTTGCTTAGATGGGTGGTTGTGAAGGGGCTTCTAACAAGATTGCAATCAAGTTGTGAGCCAGGACTGCGGGCGTCCCGCAGCAGCTCAGCTGTGGCTGGAAAAGTGGCTTCCACGCTCATTCTTGTGACTGTTGGTAGCAGGCCTCTCTGTGTTCCTTGAAACATGGGCCGCTGCACAGGGTTGTTTGAATATCTTCATGGCATAGCAGCTGGCTTCCAGCAGAGTGATCCAAAGAGAGAGAGAGAGAGAGCAAACTGGAAGTTACAATGCCTTTTATGACTTACCCTTAGAAATCACACTGTCATTTCTAACCACATTCTACTCACTACAAGAAAATCACGAAGAATGGCCCAAGTTCAAAGGGAGGAGAATTAAGATCTTCCTCTTGGTCTGGCTGGTGTGGCTCATGCACCAAGAGGATGCCGGTTCGATTCCTGGTCAGGGCACATGCCCACGTTGTGGACCCGATCCCCAGTGGTGGCATGCAGGAGGCGGCCAACCGATGTTCTCTCTCATCGATGTTTCTATCTCTCTCTCCCTCTCCTTCCTCTCTCTCTAAAATCAATAATAAATAAATAAATAATAAATAAAGGACAGTCCTTTATTTCTCTCTGGGAGGCAACTAATATTTGTAGAGTATCTACTACATGTCACCGTACCAGACTCTTAAAATTTGTTGTCTGATATAATCCTCTGATCACTTTGTAAGTGAACATTATGTTTATTTATTATATGAACAATGGCTTTGATGGATATTAGTAACTTTCTCAAGAACACACTTTTAAGTAGAGGGTTAGGCTGAACTAAATAATACATAATATTTGCTTTGCTTTAGTGTAATCACAGTAGTGGCTTTTGAACCAGTTTGGCTGCAGACAGGTATTGTTGTTTGTTTGGTTTTTGATACACAAAATGCTTTATAATAAAAAAAAGTTGACCATATTTAAATAATGGAAGACTTCAAATGAAATCTAGAAATCCATATTTTGGTGGCCTTTGAAACAAAAAAGCATTTCAGTATCAACCCATGAGCTCAGTCTGAGTCTGCCTTTGTAGGTACCATATGCTTCCAGGTCATCATCCAGGTTGGTCGCAGTCCCGCCTCACAACTTTCACTACTTATGCTATTTTCTAATCCTTCTATTCATTTAAATTTGCTCTTTCTGGCTCGTTGGAGATCACATAGCAGATAATTAAAGAAGAAATCAAGTACTAAAATTTGTTAATGTATAATCTTCAAGAGGCTAAAAACATGACATAAAAATATGTAGTGAAAATGTGTTAACAAGTCATTTAGCTCATTAATGAGAGAAGCAGCAGAACAGTAAATTTGGTTCAAAGAAGTACAAAGAAGACTGAAGTATTTATAATCAATGAAAGAAAAATATGCTAGTTTAAGATTGTCAAGTTAGATATAAAACTAGTTAATGTCACACTGGACAATAAACGGGTTATTTTTACTACGTGATGGAAATTATTTTCATCTCTATAGGACAAAAATTATTTGCAATTTATTAATATACAAATTAATATCTAAATTCACAGAGACGAGGACCTAATCAATACTATTAAGTTGTAAGTTAAACAAAAGTATGTTCCCCAGAAGATTTAACTAATCCTTGAAGAGACCTATTACACAATGGTCTAGTATGACATTAAAAGGACCTGTGACCCCCTGGCCGGTTTGGCTCAGCAGTTAGAGCGTCGGCCTGCGGTACAGAGAGACCCGGGTTTGGTTCCCGCTAAGGGCATGTACCTCGGTTGCAGTTTGGCCCCGGCCCTGGTTGGTTGTGTGGGTGGCAGCCACTCGATGTGTCCCTTTCATGTCAATGTTTCTCTCTCTCTCTTCCTCTCTCTCCCTCCCACTCTATCTGAACAAAAAATGAAAAAATGTCCTCAGGCGAGGATTAGAAAAAAAAAAAAAGGACATGTGACATTCCTTTTATATTTTTTATTAGCAAGATCTTGACTTTTGTTCTCAATAATTTATGTCATGGACCACTTTATTAAATAATACTTAAGTAGGTATATTATTTTGGTACATCTACCATAATAAAATATCACAGACAGAGTGTCCAAACCACAGAAATCCATTCTTTCCCAGTTCTGAAGACTGGAAACCAAAGTCAAAGTGTCAGCAGAACTGGATTTCTCTGAGGCTCCTCTCCCTAGTCTGCAGATGGCCTTTCCTCTGGTCCCTTTTGGCATATCCTAATCTCCTCTTTTTATAAGGACCCCAGTCAGATTGGATTAAGGACTACCCTAATGGCCTTATTCTTTTCTTTTTTTTTATTAATTTATTTTTGTTATAGATGTTTCTCCTTTTTTCCCCATTGACACCCTCCTCCCCATCCCCCCACCCCGTCCCCAGCTTTGTTGTCCATGTCCATCAGTTACACATACATGTGTATAAATTCTGTGGTTTATCTCTTCCCTCCTCCCCCAACCCCTCTTCTGAGGGTTGTCAGTCTGTACCCTACTTCCACATCTCTGGGTCTACCCTGTTCCTCAGACTGTTATGTTTATTATATTCCACAAATAATGAGATCATGTGATATTTGTCTTTCTCTGCTTGGCTTGTTTCGGTTAGGATAATACTCTTGAGGTCCCTCCATGTCATCTCAAAGGATAAGAGAGCTTTCTTTCTTACAGCTGCATAGTACTCCATTGCGTATATGTACCACAGCTTTTTTATCCATTCGTCCACTGATGGACACTTGGGCTGTTTCCAGATCTTAGCTATTGTAAATAGTGCTGCTATGAACATGGGAGTACATGTATTCTTTCTGGTGGGTGTTTCAGGATTCTTAGGGTATATTCCTAGAAGTGGGATCACTGGGTCAAATGGCAATTCAATTTTTAATTTTTTGAGGTAACACCATAGTGTTTTCCATAGTGGCTGCACCAGTCTGCATTCCCAGAAGCAGTGTACTAGAGTCCTTTTTTCTCCACACCCTCGACAACACTTGTTGTTTGATGATTTGTTGATGGCGGCCATTCTGACAGGTGTGAGGTGATACCTCATTGTTGTTTTAATTTGCATCTCTCTGATGATTAGTGATGTTGAGCATTTCTTCATATGTCTCTTAGCCATTTGTATGTCCTGTTTGGAGAGGTGTCTATTTAGTTCCTCTGCCCATTTTTTAATTGGGTTCTTTGTCTTCCTTTTGTTGAGTTGTATGGGCACTCTATATATTTTGGAGATTAACCCCTTATCTGATGTATCATTGGCAATTATGCTTTCCCATACAATGAGTTCCCTTTCTGTTTTGATGGTTGTTTCTTTTGCTGTGCAGAAGCTTTTGAGTTTGATGTAGTCCCATGTGTTCATTTTTCCCTTTGTTTCTGTTGCCTTAGGTGATATATCAGTGAAGATTCTGCTGCGTATGATGTCCGAAATTTTGTTGCCTACATTTTCTTCTAGGATTTTTATGGATTCATGAGTCACATTTAAGTCTTTTATCCATTTTGAGTTTATTCTTGTGTATGGTGTAAGTTGATGGTCTAGTTTCATTTTTTTTGCATGTAGCTGTCCAATTTTCCCAACACTATTTATTAAAGAGGCTGCCTTTACTCCATTGTATGCTCTTGCCATCTTTGTCAAATATTAATTGAGCATAATGTCTTGGGTCAATTTTCGGATTCTCTGTTCTGTTCCACTGGTCTATATGCCTGTTCTTGTCTAATGGCCTTATTCTAATTATCTCTTTAAAGACTTTATTTTCAAATGCAGTCACATTCTGAGGTACTAAGGGTTAGGACTTCAATATACGAATTTTGAGGAAAGCAATTGAGTCCATTGCACTAAGTATACACACATTTTAGTGAATTAAAAAATGTCTACCTTCACCAGCTCTGGTAATTATTTACTTGCTTTATACATGATGAAAAATTTGATGTAACGTTTTATTCAATTTATTTAAGTATAGGTTATCAATTATAGATAATCATAAGTATTTGTTTTCTTTTTTTTTTTTGTTTTTACTTTTCCCATGAAATTTAAAATTAATTTATACTGGGTACAACTTTAAATTGTTAGACCTAAGAAATACTGAGTTTTAGGAATTGTTAACAGTTACTTATATCTACGTAACAATTTACCAGTTTCAAAATACTTTCAATATTTTTATTATTATTTCAAATGTTATCAATATTGATATTTAGACTATTTTGTAGGTATAAGCAGAAAAGTCACCTTTGCTTTTTGCAATTAGGAAATTTGGAGTGACCATAATAAGAGCCATTAAAAGAGAACAGTAAGGGTGAAATCTGAGGGACTTTTGGTAGAAGAATGAATAAAAGCTAACTAGCCAGTTTGGCTCAGCGGTTAGGCATAGGCCTGCTGATCAAAGAGTTGTGGGTTCGATTCCAGTCAAGGGCGCATACCTCGGTTGCGGTTTGGTCAGGCGAGAGGCAACCAGTCAATGTGGCTCTATCATCTCGATGTTTCTCTCTGTCTCTCTCTCCCTCCCTCCTACTCTATCTGATGATTAATAGAAAAATATCCTAGGGTGAGGATTAAAAAAAAACAAAAGCTAACTAGAGAATGTAATATCAAGAAAATATTTAAAACCATTCTAGTAACAGTGAAATAGTAAAGGTCTTACTATTAAAAATTGAGAGATTGTTTTGTAATGTAATATCATAAAGTGATTATAGTTATCTTCTGCAATTTCCAATGAACTTTGTTATATATCAGAAAATGAAAATGAAATACTGAATCTGTCGTCTAGAAAAATGTACCTATCTCCTAAAATGTTCAAATCATTTTGGCCATATATATCTATCTTCAGGCTTACTTACTTAAACTCTTTGCCTAATTGCCTTAATTCTCCAATCTTAATAAAAAATTGTATTAAAATCAGACAAAATCTTCAACTATAAGAAAAGGAAACAAAATTAATTTCCATAATTACTAAGTGTTTGGCTAATTATCAGGTTATTTAGTGAGACCTTGCTCCTTCAAAGTTGGATGGTTGTTAACAATACCTATTGTTTCAGTAGCAGAGAATCTTTCTACAATGATACAAAGTTGAAAGAAGGTGTGAATGCTGTCAAACAGATCTTTTGTCTGAAATTACAATTGCATAGACTAAACAAACCGTATGCCTAGCATGAGGGATGAGTCACTGAATGTACTCTGGCACATTATCTGAATCCAAGGTATTTACAATGACATTTGAAACAGTGGGTTCTATGCGCTCGCTGATATAATAATACAAAAAGAATTTCAAAACAAAGCATGCATTTATGGATTTCTGGAGACAGAGAAATAGTTCATATTTTTAAAAATTCTGGTTGCTGAACTAGTTTAGAACAAAGTTTCATGTGGTGTGTGGAATATTTCAATGCTTATGGGTCCATCAGGACTGTGTAATTTAGGACTGAAACTGTAATCGATTATTTGAAAAGGTGTATCCAATGAATGCAATATCCACTTTCTGCTTGTCCTTGTAAGGCATGATAGACATTTGCACAACGTTGCTGCTTTCTCTGTTGTTTTGTTTTAACAATATACTATTATGAATGATAATGATGGCACATGCATCTATATTAGTCTTTCTGTTGAGAGAGTATCACTCACTGAAGCAGCATGTTACTAAGGAATTTTTTGAAGCATAGAGTTGGAAGAATGTTTAGGTTCAGATTGCAGGAGGAAATTCCTCTTAGTTGATGAATCATAGATCCATAGTGAGCTCAAACAAGGAGGTATCAGAGTATAATTTCCATACATAAAAACATGACTGTCATAAAATTTAGAAAGGAATAAAACCCAGAAATTTATTTGTTTATGGCATTATTGAGGGAACCAGCCTGATATTACTGTTCTAAACACATTTGTGGAATTAAATATTTATAAGTATTTTAAAGAAAAAGAGTATTTAAATAAGATTTGTAGGTTAGATAAAAAAAAAAAGGTTAATAGTTTGGATAATAAAACCATAATCTTTGAGATTATCTTTTCTACCAGATAAATATCTAATTAGCATGAAATTTCACAATCTGATCAAATAGAAAATAAGTCAAACGTTCTTCTAGAGTTACACTAGCTACCTACATTTTTTAAAAAATTGAATTAATTTAAATGAAATACAATAAAGATTCAGTTTCCCAGTTACACTAGCTCACTAGACACATTTGCCTAGTGGCTACTTTACTGAACTGCATAAATATAGAATATATCTGTCATCACAGAAAGTACTACTGAGCATCACTCTTCTAGAGAATTAATCTTTGAGCAGGTATGTTTTACGATGCCTACTATGTCATTGAAAGAACATTTCACCCCTCTTTTTGCTTTATTTCCAAGATCTGGATACATTGTATAAACAAAGGATCATACAGATCTCCTTTTCCATCTTCTCCACCTTTCCTTTTTGTAATAGAAGAGGGTCTGAACATAAGGATTTACTTTAAGTTCACAAATTTTTTTTTTTACTCTTCTTACCACTAAAGAGTTTAGCTGTGCCATTGAACCAGTTATGGCAATTGGGTTGAATTAACTAAATTTTGGGCAAATGCAAAAACTAGTAGAAATACTTTATTGTAAATATCTTTACTTTAGGATTTATAAACTCTTCATCCATTTGTGTCTAGGTCATCCTCAGTCCTTAGATGGCAAGAAGAATGTTTACAAGAAATAGTCATTTTTTTTATAGAATACTTAAGTCATTTATTTTGGCATAGAAAGAAATTATCTTTGCAGATGTTTATCATACAACTGCCCATACTTCCAAAACGTCTTCTGCGATGGTTTGGGCAGACCTACGTACTCTTTGGCTTATGATACTAGATTTGCACCTGTGATTCAATGATTTTGTGTGTGTGTTTTTCAGATGTGGAACACATGGCGATTGACTGGCTCACCAGAAATCTCTACTTTGTGGACCACGTTAGTGACCGCATCTTTGTTTGTAATTACAATGGGTCCGTGTGTGTCACCCTGATCGATCTGGAGCTTCATAATCCTAAGGCTATAGCGGTAGATCCGATAGCAGGGTAAGACATTCTTGTTCATTTATTTTATTTTATTTGTTGTTGTTTTTTATCCTTACTCTTGAAAGTATTATAGACAGAGGTTCGTCAGTCTGTTCCATGCTTCCATGCCTCTGGATCTATTTTGTTCATCAGTTTATTTTGTTCATTAGCTTCCATATATAGGTGAGATCATGTGATACTTGTCTTTCTCTGAGTGGCTTATTTGACTTAGCATAATACAGTGTTAGATCTGAAATAATTTCCATTAAAAAAAAAAGATTAGAGACTGATGACAGTTGTGAAATATAAGACTATAAGCTTAATAATGTTTTTTAAATGTTGGTTTTAACAACTACAAAAAGGGTGCAATTTGCCATGCAGATGCTGAGAAACACCGATTCCTTAACACATCAGTATTGCGGGCCTAACCTAAGACACAAACAACCTGCCACCTCCCAAGAGTGGCTTTGGAATCACCAGAGAAGAGCCTCAAGATAGTTTTTGGTTAAGTATAGGAGAGTTTAAGTCTACTTAGCTAGCAGTGGACCTTAAAGTTGGCAAACTTCAAAACTGCCACTTGAAAAATATACCATTAATAGACTTTTGTCCAACACAACATTTAAGATTTATAAAAGGGGTATATCACATGTTCAAGGGACTACTAAAACAGTGGTTCTCAACCTTCCTAATGCCGCGACCCTTTAATAGAATTCCTCATGTTGTGGTGACCCCCAACCATAAAACTATTTTCGTTGCTACTTCATAACTGTAATTTTGCTACTGTTATGTCTTAGGAGACCCCTGTGAAAGGGTCGTTCGACCCCCGAAGGGGTCGTGACCCACAGGTTGAGAACCGCTGTACTAAAACATTAAGGTCACCTTGTAAGTTGACACTAATTTTTTTTCTCTAACTACTGATATACATATTACGGAGTTACTGAATTCTTCATCAGAGTCTATCTTCACTTTTTTTATTGACTTTCCAATTTTATAAGTCATTTTACTGGTTAAAAGAGATCTTATCTGAGCTCCTTTTAGCTAAAGGCTCATTAATCTTTTCTAGTATTTTACAACTTATAAAAATTAGTCATACATGTTTAAATTCCCATCAACTTTGCTCATATGATTAGAAAATCAATACATGGATTTTGCTTTACTTTTATAAATGCTATTATTAGAGGGGGAGGAGCAAAAAAGTAGAGTCATCAATTTAGTTCTGTCATCGCCAATATTAGTCAAGGATACTGTCAAATTAATGGCATACTGTACAGTCCGGCCAGTGTGGCTCAGCAATTGAGCATCGATCTATGCACTAAGAGGTCACCAGTTTGATTACCAGTCAGGGCACATGCCCAGGTTGTGGGCCCGATTCCCAGTGAGGGGCATGCAGGAGGCGGACAATCAATGTTCTCTCTCATCAATGTTTCTATCTCTCTCTCCCTCTCACTTCCTCTCTCTCTAAAATCAATAAAGAAAAAAAAATGTCATACTGTACAACTTTAATTAGAGGATCTGTTGGTTTTTCAGATGTAAGTTGTAGCAAAGCTTTGAAAATTGAAATGTTATCCTTGTTATTGTTTTAATCGTCCCCAGGCATTTCAGACTGAAATGTCTGATGGAACATATCCTGAATTGCCATAAGCCTCCATTCAATAAATGGGAAAATATTTACTGAAGAAACAGCTGCCATCCATATGTGGACTTTTGTCACTCTTTACTTAAAGTCTGACTGAATATTAAGATGCATCATCACAATGGTTCTGGTTTTGACAAGAACAGCTTGCACGTAAAAACTTTGCTAGGAAGGCTGGGTAATATAATTCTTGAATGTAGCTCTATTTGTATTTGTAGCAGATGGTTTCTTGACTCAATCTGACTGCAGTGATGCTTCAAAAGACATTAGTAAAAGAAGTTGTATTTAAACTGATTTGTTTGAGTTGTTGGATACGTGTAGTAAGAAAAAAATTGGAAATGTACAAATGTGCTAACAACATTCTTTTGGCATTCTGTTTGGAAATGCATTTGCTTGCCTGTTTTTTTCCTGCAAGTGCTGACTTTCCAATTAGCCTTTAGACAGTCAAAAATGTTAAAAGATGAAACTATTGTATTTTCCCCCTCATCCTACCCCTCTTAGCATTCCCCATTCTTAAAAGCAAGGATCCAGAGACCTTTTTCAAACAAAACTGCAAATATGGAATATATATACACATCATCTCCCTTCCTGTGTAGCAACGTATTTTATGTTCTCAAGCTCCCATTTCTCCTGCCATTGCTGGGAAGAACCATGTTTTGTTATTTTTGTCAAAGGGACTAGGAATAGAGAGCCCCACGCTGTTTGCATTTGCTCGGTGCTGGATTCCTGTGGGCCGAGTAACTGTTTAAATGTAATTTTGTCATGTATCATTTATCATAATACGTTCTTTGAAATGTTTTGTTTGAGTGTGCTCTGTCCCTCTAGCACCATTTTTCAATAATGAATCGTAGAAGTCGGAGAAGGAAAAGCTCTGTTCTATAAATATCGGCCTATATGTAATAGAACACTTTCAAATATATTCTACTTTTCTGTTAACATCAGAAGTTTGGCTAGGATTAATGTGATGCTGTCCAGGGAAGGAACAGTAGGTTTTTTTCCTTAACTTTAAATTTTGGGCCTGCTCCAGAGTCATTTGAATAGTTGAGACAAGGATGATGCTGCGTGACCCACTAAAGGAGAAATGTAACAACTGCCTTTTCTCCTACCTTCTCCTAATTGTGCGGGGTGATATCTCTTTGGCTTTTTCTGTTACAGCTTCAGCTGGGAAACATCAGAATGTGTTAAAAGTTGACCTGACTCTAAGAGCTTGACCTTAATAACTAGGGAAATAGAAATAGATTTGCCTTGCCTCCCCAAAGGCTCCAGTGAAAAAAATATCTTTTACTTGGCTATACTTTCAACTTCACTTTCTCAACCTCCTATCCAGTTTTTATCAAAGGACTCTTACAGTATTATCACTATTATCTTTATGAAATTAAAAAATATATATATTCTTCATTGATTGAATGTACTAATTTCTTCTGGACTCTCGATACAACTTGATCCAGGCTTCAGTCCAAATCTTGCACAAAGAGATTGCTAATAAACTTGTTTGTTCATTCTTTTGCTTTTTAAAGATATTTACAATGACTTGTTAATTCAGGCTGTTTTTCTGGAGATGCTTCTTAAGATACTTCTTTCACTTTTCAAATTTTAGCAATATTTTTTTCCAATTGTTTCTTGAAGAAATTTCCAAAAAAAAAAAAAATGTTATAGAGTCATTAGATGTTTTAAGGAAGATAGCATGGAGATCATAGTCCAACCAACATCAAAAATACCATTGCTGGCAGTGGCTGTTAGCGCTCTGCTTGTTTAATGATGAAGAGCTTGATGCTGGAGTCATTCTCCTGAGATCAAATTCCAGTTCCACCAGATACTAGCTGTGTGATGTTGCATGCCTCCTTGTACCTGTTTTCTCATCTTAAAAATAGTGAGTAATGTTAATCTTTTTCTAATACTTTCTGAGTTGTAGAATATGTGTAGTTCTCTTTTTCATGTTGCCTCAAAAATAATTACTAATGTTTCCAACATTCATGATACCATTATGCCTACTACAAACCTTCCTAAAATAGTTGATTTTATATAGACCAAATCTATTATATAAGAAATTACTGAGAAAGTGGGGGAGACATGAGAAAAAAGGTGGTATAGCCTGTGAATAAATATGAAGTCTATATAGGAAGTTATGGGAGAAAAGTATAGAGTAATTGTGCTATAGGGAACATTATTTTAATAATTGATTTTGTGCAAGATGTATTTGGATTACCTTCAAGGTCTTCCAAAAGAATAAAATCCCATCATCGTTTCCTTTGTCATTTCTCCTGTATTTTTAAATATGACATTGTTTCGATAGTAACCCATGTAGTGTTTGGGTCTAATGAGGGTTACAGCTGAGGACAGTTGTGGAGCTAGTTTATAATTTTGCTTCTAAGGTGTGGCCCTGAACTTCCTATTAAAATCATCACACTAAACTCGAGACAAGAGTTCATTTCACCATGAATGTCAAAATTGTTGCAACATTTTTGAAAAAAGGGGGATCAATTAATCCTAACTATGATAATTATTAGAAGAACTGTGTACAATTAGAGGGATGTTTTAATGATAGTACTGAAGTTGGAATTGAAAATTTGGAAAAAACATATTTTTGAGGATTTGGGGTACTATGTATAGACTCCAAAATCAATGGTTGTATGAGATGGCTAAACTGAAGAAGAGGGGTAATCTCCCATGTCGTGTGAAAGATCAGAAATTGAATATTTTCCAAGTACAGTGGAGGCTGCACTTTTAGCCCGTGGAGAGTGGATGAGTGATCTGCGGGGTATATTTGGGAATCCTGGATCCCATGTTAGTGTTGGGGGATGTGTATCGTCTTTGTTCTCTCCTAGAGCAGGCCATCTGCCAGGAGGCCAAGGAGGGAAGCTCAATCTCAGAAGCTGAATTCACACAGGAGTGATTGGAAGTATTTAATAGTTAATAAACCCTTTCCCATCACCCACCTGGATGCTCACTGCTGGTGAAACTAATCATGGCTGAGGAATGAAAGATGGGATTGAAGTTAACAGCCATCAGGGAGCAGGACTGACTGATGAAATTCTAATCTGAAATGCTGTGTGAATATGAGAAACTAGAAAATGAAGCGGGCTTGCCTCTGCCTGTGAAAGGAGTTTTGTAACAAGGAGATCCCTGGGATAAACATCAGGCTCCTCTCTCTGTTAGGGAGCTCCTCGAGCCAGCCCAGGTTCCAAGTTAGAACCTGCACTCACTGTTCTCTTGCAATAGGACACGAGGGGAGTTGTTGCAATTCGTTGGCTATTAAACCTCTCAGACTACACTGTGGGCAAATTACAACTACAGATTGCACCCCCACAATTAACCATTGCTTATTGATTTGAGGATATAGATGGTACTGAAGTAGCTATGGGTTTGAACCTGAGCCGCTATGGTCTCTTTTCTCCTCATAGGGGTATCAGTCTTAGACGGTCTCATGCTCATCTGCAAGTCGTGACTGTCCCTAATCTTTTGAAATTCACATTTCCATTTTGATAGGTTACAAATTGTAAGTTCTGATTTTTTAAGGAAGAACTACCTTCCATACCTACCCACCCACACAGAGAGATATTCTTCTAGCCTCTTTCACTACTTCAAGAGAGCTATGGGACAGGTTTCTACAATCAGATATAGCTCCCCATTGTTCACGGAGAAATATGTTTCTTATAGTTGATGTAAACATAGTCACCCACAGAATCTTCTTGTATATCCTCTTCATTAGAAGAAAATAGAGACATTCCAATATCGTTCTCCTGAGTTTATGTATTAACCTGCTGTGATTTCTCTCTTGGACGTCTTGAACTTAGTTTCTTTTTTTAAAAAAAATGATAAACAAAAGGAACTGATGGAAGCATATTTTGGGTTATTAGTGTATCTTTTAATGAATCTTGATCCCACACATAGGAGCAGTACTTAGATAAGCTGACCTCTGAACTCACCTATATGAAGGAGAGTGCCAAGGTAGGTATGTGCCCAATTCTTACACTCAATGGGTGCTTAATGCAATATAATGATAACATCCCAAATCTTATAAATTTTTATGAATTATTCAAAAAATTACCAATGTGTTTTGTTATCTATACCAATAAATTCAAATGCCTATCATTATATAACATTAACTATATTTCTATGATTATATCTACCTATCTCTGCTTATTTCCTATTTGACACCACTACCGTCTTCTCTTGATGAGTCTGGCATTCCTGGATGGCATTTAGGTTAGTAGAGAATTACCTAAGCAATAGGTGATTCAGGCCAATATACTAAGTGCCTCAGGAGCATCACCAGCTGCTACTTTTCCATCTAAAGTTACTTTTAGGAGTTGCCGATGTGACTAGGCAAGACCACATGGATAAGCCAGTATGTGTTTCATGGTCTGTACTATCTTGACTGAAGTTGGTGGTTCAAAGGCTTATTTAAGGGTGTAAATCTATATTAGCTACCTTATATATAACTCAGATTCTCCTCATTAATTAATTTGTCTAGGTTCAATCTCTTTCTAAATTCTTCTCGAGACCTTTTCACATGTAGAGGTTCCTGTATGGCACTCTTTAATTGCTGTCTCCTTCAGTTACAAATGGTTTTCTGTTATATTGATAGTAGCCTGGGAATACAGAAGAACAACATGGAGTGGTTTATGTTCAGTTCAGCCTTCACTGGAAACTTAACCCTAGTTTGTTCAACTTCTACTTTGTTCTAGATTCATGTAATTCCTAATGCAAAGCATTCTATATGTCTATTTGTTCTCTTTCTTTTTCACTTTAGTTTTTCCAATGTTTGCTAAGTTTATCTCTAAATGACTGAGTTCGCAGTTCTATTTCTAGAATTATATATACTCAATGTCTTCCCAACCTCCCAATCACTTCTTATCAAGGAAATTCCTTCTCCGCATTCTCACAGTTATTAATCCTGTCCATTCAGATAAAGTAATGGGGTGGGGACTGTGTGTAGCTTAAATTATGAAGGAATTTATATTTCATTTAAAAATCTAGATTTAGGACAGTCATTAGGTTGGTTATTTTAGTGGTTCAACAATATCATTAAGAACATGAGTTTCTTCTGTCTCCTAGTTCTGTGATGTTAACTTTAGTGTGTGCTTTTCAGGCTAATTCCTATGTGGTCATAAGATGGATACTGAAGATCCATGGATCCTGTTTAGAAATATGGCATTTATTTAAAAAACAATTTCTTCCTTGGGTATAGAAGAGCCCACAAAGCAGACATTTCCTCATGTTTTCTTGGTCAGAACTGGGGTATATACCCACCTAAACTTTTAACCTTGGCATATGAAAGATGGAACAGCCTGGGAATAGAACTGGGACCAAGCTAACATGGAAGAAAGAAAGTGGTTTATGAGCCACCATCATCTACTGCAACCACTGGTACATGATAGTTTTTTCTCATGTGTAGCCCTTTGTCTTTAGTTTTCTTTCCAGACAATGCCATGTCTCTCACTTACCTAAAACTGGAATATGGAAAAAGATTTTGTTTCCTTTCTTTATTTCCTCTTCTAGGAGAGCAACTCCATTTCCTTTTAGCCAAAACTGTTAAAGCTCATTCTGGGGAATATTTTTCTAATCTCTTTTCAAGGCAAATGACTGTTGTGTTTTTTATGTTTGTTTTTTTTTTTTTTTTTATCTTGAAAGACATAGTTTAAGAAACTGACGTGAACTTTAATTCTATAATATTCCCCAACACTCTGTGAAGCTATATGAATATTTCTAAGCCATTGGGTCATAAGAGGTAAATTACTGTTTTACTTATAAAATGATTCTCAAGCGCATGAAAGCTTTCTTACTCTTTGCCAGAGATAATTCACATACTGGAAGAATCAGCGCCATTATTAGAAAAGAATAATTTATAATTTAATTAGTTTAAAATTATTTTTTATTATTTTTTACATAGAGTTTTATGAAAACAGGAAGACAATATGGTCCAGTGTTACTACTTTTGAAAATACATGGACAACTTTGCATAGATGTGACCAGGGCATCAAGATAATGATAATGCTCTATTCTCTTATGGCGCTTAGAGTAAAACAAAGTTATGCATCAAATATTAATGTTAAGATCAGTAGATATGGTTACTATAGTTTACGAAAAAACATTCTATACAACAGCAAAAAAGGCTAAGCAATAATTTATATAAAATATCTGAGTTAAATAATGTATCAGGCAGAAAATGTTACTTTCAAAAAGTAACATTGCTATCACTCTTTTATGTATGACATAAATCAGCATTTTATTATAGGCCATATAATTGTATTCAACCAAAAATGAAATAAAAAAAGAAGTAAAAATTAACAATCATCTTTTATGCTGGTTTATATTTCATTCTGCTTCACTGCTGAGCCTCACATGATATTGAACCAAAATTGTTATTTTCCCTTGAGCCAGATTTTAAATGACTTTACCTGAGAGAAATCTGCCTTGCTTTGGAGTCAAAGTTAATATTTTCCAATACCAAGTAGTTTTCACTCAAGATTTTTTTTTATTCCTTCAAAGGGAAAGACAATTATTGGGGGTATATAGTCTTCTTTCAGTTTTAGTGAGATAATTTCCTGTGTAACCACTTGCAAAATTTGTGCTTAGGCAGGAGGTATCATACATCCTGATGTCAAGCTATACTATAAAGCTGTAGTAATTAAAACAGCATGGTAGTTGTCAAAAACCAGACCAACAGACCAATATAATAGAAATGAGAGTCCAGAAATAAACCCAACTAATATTTTACAAGGGATCCAAGAATACTCAATTTAGAAAAGACAGTCTCTTCAATGAATTGTGCTTGGATAATTGGATAGTCACATGTACAAGAATGAAACTGGACCCATACTTTACACCACTCAGAAAAAAATAACTCAAAGTAGATTAGAATCCTAAATGTAAGACCACTAACCATGAAACTCCTAGAAGAAAAAAAAGAATAAAATTCCTTGACATGCATCTTAGTCATGACTTATTGGATATGGTACCTAGAGCACAAGTGAAAAATAAACAAGTGGGATTACATTAAATTAAAAAGTTTCTCAAAGCAAAAGAAAGCATCAACACAGTGAAAAGACAACAGATGGAATGAGAAAGAAATATTTGCAAACCATATGTCTGATAATGGGTTCCTATCCAAAATGTATAAAGAGCTTATACAACTCTATAACAAAAACATCCAAATAATCTGAACAGTCATTTCTCCAAATATGATATATGAAAGGCCAACAGGTACATGAAAAGATGTTCAATATCACTAATCATTATGAAATTACAAATTAAAACCAAAATGAGTCCTGGCCAGTGTGGCTCAGTTGGTTGGGAGTCATCCTGTGCACCAAAAGGTTGCCTTTCTAGGCACGTACGGGAAGCAACCAATTGATGTTTTTCTCGCTCTCCCTCTCCCTTCCTCTGTCTCTTCTTTAAAAAAAAAAAAAATATATATATATATATATACATATATATATATATTTTTTTTTTCAGTGAGGATTAAAACAATGTGTGCTTAGGTAAACATTTAACTGCAGATACAATGTGCCCCAATGACATCATAAAATAATTTAATGCTTTTTGATAAAAACAGACAATATTTATTATTGTTCTTCTTCATAATGATTGAATAGTTATGGTAACATCACCAACAACCAAACACTTTAGTAAATCTCTATACTGACTTTCTAAATCTGGTTTAGTATGGCATAAAATGAAATTAAAAAGTGACAAAAAATATTCCTGTTTTTTGGAAGCCTTCAGTCTGGGTCGCAAAATGAAATTTAGAATTGGGAAATTATTAATTTGAAGATATAGCGAAGTAATCAATTTATCTCATAAATTCAATGTGGGACCTATCTGAAGTGTTTGGAACTCTAAAATGACCAAAAAAACCCTGCAAATTGGTAATATCTCTGATTCACTTCTTTAAGGAAGCAAAAATATCCTGTACTATTTTATAATATTTATTGTATTATGAATTTAATTTGGTAAAGTTGTTTCAATTGTATACATGCCATTTAATTATTTATTAGTGAAAATGACTGCATTAGACAAATATAATTTTCATAGAGTACACACTAAAGTTTAAATGATATCAATAGAATATTCCTTACAACAACTATATTTATTAGAATAATGCTACTTGCTTTTATAAACTCTAAAATTTCAACATAACACAAAATTATATTTTATGCTCAAATATGAATGCGATGAGGGTGTTATAGGTTGGTGGACAGCTTCCTCCATGTGATGATTCTGGGGATCATGGTTCCTTCCATTTGGTGAGTCTAGAATCTCTTAGAGTTTGGAATATTCTGTTCTCTGGTAGGAAGGGAAACATGTTGAAGAAATATAGACACAGTTGGATGCAAAGGGATTGGGGAAATGTAGCACCTGGCGAGGCAGTGGCTTGTACATGACAACACTATATTATGGAAGTGAAAGTATGCAATTTTTTGTCTGTGTGTCCTGACCGGGAATTGAACCTGCAGACTTTTGGTATATGGGACGACGCTCCAACCAAGTGAGCCACACTAGCCAGGGCAAGAGCTTGCATTTTTAACGACTACTTTGCCATTTCTGCCACAGTCTTCTTTTCTGGCTACTAAATACTTCTATGTACCCTTCTTACTATACATAGAATACACTACATTGAGGTCGAAATAGAGGATCTCCAGGAGATGTGCAATTCTCTCCATCGTGTCCTTTTGTGGTGCTTGTTATACAGCAAACTATGAACCAAAAGAAAAGATATCTGCACCCGCTGTCTCCCTCCACACCCTATATAAATCTGATGGACCACTGATTGAATAACAAAAAAATTGCCATTTGGAAATGAGGCTGGAGTCATACAGTGGTCATGATACAAAGTAATAAAGAAATCCTGCCAGGCAAGTCAAGTGAAGACCTTCTGCCCTGGTGGTTTGGAAGTCACTTGTCTAGACACTTCTTTTCCCTGCAGCATTTCTCCTTGTCCATTATTCTCCTTTATCTCTGCTTCCACTGGGAGGTTCCTTCTAGTCTGTTGCACTCAATACTGTAGCTGAAGTTAAACTTGGGGAATATCTTCCCCATGGGGGCTCTATGTATTTCAGACTATTTCTTGCTCCTTTCAAGTTGTTTTAAGGTTTAAAGAGACAAAGGATTTTATAAGCTAAGCTCATGGCTTTTGTGCTTATAAATTCCCTTGAAAATTAGTAGAATTTTTATTTTTCTCCCATTATTTCTATGTTGCAATTGCCTCACTCAAAGTTGTATTTTAGAAATAATTATCAAACCCAATCTATTTCTTTCCACCTCACTCTTTTGGTTTTCTCTTTTACCCTTTCAGTATACTTTGAGGTCTGAAAACGAAGCAAACCCTTTTGTCTAAAGGTTAAATTCCTCTGTTTAATCAAGAAGTCTTAATTGGCTTTTGTTGCTCAAAGCCATTTCCAGTATTTATTCTTAATATTCAAGAGCTAGAAGCAACTGGCTTTTCCAAACCTGGGAGGCCCCAGCTGTGGACTTGTTCTATTCTTTCACTTTGTTTACAATGTACCAGCCAATTCTAACCTACACTGTCTTGTTTGGTAGCACAATGCTTAAGTAAGCACCCAACTTCTAATATTAGCTTTTACGTTTCTTCCCTTAAATCCAAAGGCTCAATAAGCACTTGTTTTTCTTTCAACATATTTTCCAAGATACTGCAAATGACATTTTCAAAACTTTTACTTATTTATTTATTTAATCCTCACCCAAGGACATTTTTGCATTTATTTTCAGATAGAGCAGGAGGGAGAGAGGGAGGGAGAGAGAGAGAGAAACATCGATGTGAGAGAGATACATCGACTGGCTGCCACCCACATGACTCCAACAGGGGTCAGGGATGAACTGCAACCAAGGTACGTGCCCTTAGCGGGAACCGAACCCAGGACTCTCTGGTCTGCAGGCCGACGCTCTAACCGCTGAGCCAAACCGACCAGGGACAATTTTTATTTATTGTTTTTTGAAAGAGAGGAAGGGAGTGAAAGAGAGAAACATCAATTTGTTGTTCTACTTATTTACACACTCACTGGTTGCTTCTTGTATGTACCCTGACTGGGGTACATACGAACCCGCAACCTTGGCATATTGAGACAACACTGTAATCAACTGAGCTACCCAGCCAGGGCACAGATGACATTTTTGTATCCAATGTTTTGAACCTTGAATATTTTCAGTCCTGAACAGCAGTCACCCAGCTGCTGCCAGCCTGCCATTGAGCCCGTGGATTTTAGGTTTTCCTGAAGGTTGTTACCAGCTTCTGAATTTGTTATGGTGACTCTTGAGGCTATAACTTTCAGTGGATAGTTACAATGGAAATTTGACTTTTGTTCTTGTGAGAATCCAATGCATGTGTTCCAATGATCAGGCAGCTTCTCTCCATGTGGTTAACAAACATGGAGGCTCCTCTTGCCTGGTGGTTCCTATATCCTCTGGGCCCTCAGAACCCTCTGGTTTTTGACCAGAGAGGATCTGCTTGATTAAAACTTCAGCTCAGCAGTGACATACGTCCTTCTGGTTCCATTCCAGTGGTGCTGTCTAGTCACGTTGTTACATCTGGAGTCAAGGGGACTAGAAAATATGGTTTCTAGCTGGGAAGTTGTCAACCACTCCACGTTTTGGAAAGGGACGAGCTTGAGTTTCTGATGAACAAAGGACTATCTCTGCCACTGTAACCACGATCTGATTTTATTATTATTATTATTATTATTATTATTAATATTATTATTTTGCCTTATTGTTTCTAGCAAATTAAAAGCAGAACAGGTTACTGTGTCAAAGCCTTTGTTTCAAAAAGGTATTTTAAACTGGGTGTGTTCATCTTTTTTCAAAATTTCTTATACTCTCCTAACCACTCAGAATTCAGGTTATCATTTTATCTTGAGTGAGTCATTTTCATTAAATTCATTTTCCTCTTGTTTCACAAATTTAAATAATCTATTAAAAGTTGCCTGGTAAATATATAGTTGGGTAAACAAGTAGATTATACCCTGACCAATGACTGCAATAACAGGTATCCCCACAATGAGGCAATTTCTTTAAATAACTGGTTCCAGATTCCTAGAACTTAAATACCCTCTTCTTTGACAGGGCAAGAAACACCATGAGAACATTTTATTTTCAATTATTTTTAGACATCAGAATGATTATTATTATTCTATTTGTTCTTCTTAAGCTCTTACTTCTACCCACAGAAAGTTATATTTTCCAGAATGGGTGTCTTGGATTTTATTTGATACATGCTAGGTTATTTATCTTTTGTTTGTTTGTTTGTTTTTGAGCATACTCTGAATACTCTAAATGCAATGTTTGCAGAAATTCTGAGAGTGGAGGACAAAATAGATTGTTAGTGAGGGTATAATAGTAGTGGCAGACAAGAAAAAGAAGACAGTTGAAATAGTGTAATAATAGGATGTTTTAGAATGCTTTTGACATTAACAAAAAATGTAACTCCAACTGGCTTAAATGATAAGCTATTTTCTCACGTAAGAGGAAGGCCAAAGAAGAGCGAGCTGGTTGGGTCCAGGCTCAGTTGAACTGATGCTGCAGTGACATCATTCGAGATCCACAGCCCTTCCACACCTCCCCTGTGCCACCTACTGCTGCATCCTGATTCTTTCTCCCCATATTCATGAGGTGCTGCAAGTGGGAACAGAGGAAAGTCGCTTACTTACTCTCATGCAGCAGGTAAAAGAAAGAAACTTATCCCCTAAATATGGTCTCTACATCTATGCCTTCAGCCTGAATGGGCTACATAAGGTTGTTTTCTCATACCTGGAGCAATATAAGTCCCTGGGAGAATACCATGTGCTGTTCGGATTTATATTAATCAAAGTCCATCTCAAGATCTGGAAGTGGGGTCAATGTCCTTAAGTCCTATGAGCTCTGGTGGTGGTAGGGGGATGGGGAATTATGGCTATCTGAACAAAAGTTTCTGTTACACATTGTTGACCGCTCACGAGGTAACTCGTGCTTGCACTGGCATTAGCTATTTCAATTTTTGAAACTCAGGGTAATATAGGATTACTGTATTTGTGACTCTTCGCCCTGAGGGTCAAAGTTCGAAAAACCGCACACCGTTCTATATTAGACCACCCAAATGACAAAAAAGAAATGTAATAAGATCTGATAATGAAAGTGATTTTGAAGAAGAGTGGATTGAAAATTATATTACACCAACTTTGAGGATTATTCAAATATTTCGGGGGTAACTGCCAACCTTAGTGATCCACAGAGCATCAGGGAAGTGACGGAATTACTTTTTAGTGATGATTTTTTTTATTTAGTTGTTTCTCAGACGAATTTATACCACCACCAAATGGAACAATTTTACAAAAAATCTACTAAAACTGTAAAAATTACTAAAATATATAGTATATATAAATATAATATGTAGCAGATATGTACAAAGTTCAATTAAATTCATTATGTATAAATAAAGTATACTGAAGTTTATTTAGATTGTTTCACTTTCATACTCAATTACGAAAAAATAGCCGGTGACGTGAGATAACTTCTGTGTAAAATTGCGGGTCAACAATGTGTTAAGAAACAAACAAACAAACAGATCATTTCAATGACAATGAAAGAGAGATGCATGGATTCAATGTCATGGAATATTTGCTATGGAATGCAAGCTACTTGAGAGCAAAATTGTTTTCTCCCTGATGGATAATGTGAGGTTCTTTACCAAAGCCCTGTGGATATTAGATAAGGATGGTAATGAAGTGAGGGATGATGATGGTGATGACAAACATGACAAGGAAAACTGTATCAATTACACCATTGAAGCTGAGGCTTGCCTCAACAAGGCAATTACTGAAACTGTAGCTATCAGTCACATTTTTCTAAATCTTTTTTTTTTTTTTTCTTCATTGATTTTTGTGAGAGAGGAAGGAAGAAGGAGAGAGAGATAGAAACATCCATGAAAGAGAACATGGATTGGCTGCCTTCTGCATGCCCCCCACTGGGGATCGGGCCCACAACCTGGGCATGTGCCCTGACCAGGAATCGAACTGGCGACCTCTTGGTGCATGGGTCGAAGCTCAACCACTGAGCCACACCGGCCGGGCTGTTTTTTTAATCTTGAAGCATGCTGAATTTAAATAACAACTCCTAATTTATTTCGTAGATAAAGATCTTCAGTGACTTACCAATAATAAGACAGACATAGGTTTAGATGATTGAAGATGGGGAATTTCTAGTTACAAAGTAGGACCAGCTGCTGAACACTCTGCCTTCTTTAGATCCTCTTATTCTTGGGATCTGTTCATGTTCTGTTATTTGAAAACAAGTACCTGAACAGGATAAGCAGATTGATAATTCATAAGCTTGAGATTGCTTAGTAAAGAAAATATTTTTTAAGCCAGTCTTATTTTTTAAATTAATTTTTCATAGTTTATTTTATATATCAGATTACATTTATCAGATAACTTAATATTGCAGGATTTAAAGAATAATATTAACTATATTTTATTAAAATTAATTATATTAATATGAATACTAGTGACTATCAATAACTCATGAGACTTCTTTGTTTTGTAATGATCAAAACTCAAATCCAATCTTTTTTAAATGAAACAGGAATATTTATTTTAGCCAGTCATATTATAAGTAAATTTAAAGAATTGGTGTCCTTGCCTTAAACACCTGTAATTAATAGTATTTTTAAAAGCTTATATCTGAGCTGTGGCATTTTCTGGGAGTAGTCTTATTGAAGGTTTGAAATAGAAAGAACATTACATTATATATTTGTCATAATATTCTTAGATTGTATTGTAGAAGCATATGTAAGCCAGCTGAGACCAAGTATAACACAATACTTTATGGAGCACCCCGCTCTGTCTGTTTGTCCTGCTTGACTTGCTGGTCATTATGTCACATGGAGTTCATAGTGAGCTCATCTGTGCTCTATGAACTTCTCCATGGTGGAGGTGATTTCATTGAACATGTTCTCATGTATGATCTCAAGTATGGACCCTAGAATCTCATTCTGTCATCATTCACCTAAAGGCTAAACTATTTTATTCTTGCATATGGAGAAGTAGAGTCGATTAACTAGTTTTGCATTATCTATCTTGTTTTTTGTGTGCTTTGTACTAATTCAGAATGAGAATTTGAAATTCTGATGGGGCCCATTTTCTCTGGGAGCCAGCGACAGAGAAAGGAAGAGATTAGTATAAACAGGATATGTCCCTGAGAGTTTATTTTGAGCCAGTCATTTTTGCAAGCATTCCTCTGCATTGACAATTTAAACTTCACAGTAACACAAGGGGTACTCAGTACTACTGTCTTCTTTACAGACAAGGTTCAGAGCCAGGTAAGCGTTGCCGTCAGGATTCACACTCAGCAAGGTCATCCCACAGTCTCACTCTTATCCACTGGCTGTCCCCACAGCGAGTCAGCTTTAAGTGGGGGAGCTTTAGGGTGAAGCTTGTGGGGGTCTGTGGTGTGCCAGCATTCATCCAGAAGATGGGGTACTCATCCACATGGGAAATGGCACCTGTGAGTGTGCAGTGGGGGAAAATTTAACCTTAACGCGGGGCACCTGTAAGTTGCATATGTGTCAGCTCCATGAAAATGAATAAAAATGGCACAGATTTTGTTGCTGGAAAAGGAAAAAACACAGAAAAAGTGGAAAGATCAGTGGTTGCCAGAGGTTGGGGCAGAGGATTAAGGAGAGCTGAATAGACAGAATACAGAAAAAAGGTTAGGATCGTGATGCCATTCTCTATGATATTGTAATGGGGGCTACATGTCATAATGCATTTGCCAAAACCCATATAACTAACTGTAGCACACATTCACCCGAATGTAAACTGTGGACTTTAGTTAATAATGCATAATCCATCCCTGGCCGGTTTGGCTCAGCGGTTAGAGCGTCGGCCTGCGGTCCAGAGAGACCAGGGTTCGGTTCCCGCTAAGGGTGCGTACCTCGGTTGCAGTTTGTCCCCGGCCCTGCTTGGTCATGCGGGTGGCAGCCACTCGATGTGTCCCTTTCACGTCGATGTTTCTCTCTCTCTGTCTTCCTCTCTTTCCCTCCTACTCTATCTGAACAAAAAAATGAAAAAATGTCCTCGGGTGAGGATAAAAAAATAAATAAATAATGCATAATCCATATTGTTTCATTAATTGTAAAAAGAGTAACACACGAATACCAGGTGTTAATGATAGGGGAAATTGTGCATGAGGAAGAAAGGGGTGTATGGGAACTGTATCTGCTCAATTTTCTATAATCCTAATGCCCTAAAAATAAAGTCTATTCATGTTTTTTTAATAAAAGGAAGAGAAAAGAAGCTATGTTGTGATTGATCATATGCCTGTAATAGTGGATCAATCAAGAAACAGACAACTATTTTCAGAGTAATTGTATCTTTTTTGCTTCAGTGCTGACATCCAAAACTGCCACATTCTCACTCAGTTACAGTCAGATTTTTAAAAAGCATTTCTATGCTTTCTGTATGCCACTGAGCTGCAAATTCCAGGTGAGCCTCAGTCTCCTTCCTGTCTCAGCTGCTCCCTGAATAGAAATGCAACACCTTTAGAAAGCATCATTAACTCTTATGAAGCCATAGGGGTACAACTAAAGTGTCCTCGAGTGGTTTCCCTGAATATGTAACTTACAGTCTCCCCAGCATCTCGTACTGGGACTGTAATGACGGGGCTCTGTTTTCCCATGCTGAGGCCGCCCTTGTTAATAGGGTGGCATTCAAGAGGACAACTTACTCTCAATTTTAAACAAAATAGCTTGTACTGGCTGAAAGAAAGGGGTAGGTAAATACTAACATTTGTGTGTGTGTGTGTGTGTGTGTGTGTGTGTGTGTGTGTGTGGAGTGGAAAGTACTTTTCCTGCACTTTTCCACTTTTCTCACCATTCAGGTCAGAGTTTGAGAAGAACACAGCAGCCACAGAAACAGAGGCCAGCGGACCCCTAACCGTGCCCTCTCCGCACAGTTGACGCTCCCAGTGAGCCTGGCTGGGAACGTGAGCAGGCTGGGAGAGCAGATGACGAGGCTTATTGCAGAAAGCAGCGTAAGGAGGGAGACACGTGACAGTCATTGGTTGTCCCACAAAAGGGCAGCTCCCTATTGAGAACTGTCATATGTGAGCTACATGAGTCTCCCTATCTTATCTACTACTGCAGGTTGTTGGGTTTACTTGTCCTCATACCTCTTCGTAAAAAAACAACAAAGCAAAATAAAACAAAAACCACGTGAGATTTTAAAATGATAGCACAGTTTGGGAGGAGAAGATAGAAATCCCCACCATGAAATCGGTATTGCTGTACACTATTTGATAAGAATAGAAGTATGTTGAAATGTTCACAAACGGCATGTAGGTACTCTAAAATTAAGAGTTTGTGTAAGTCATACCCCCAAATCCATCATGAAGATTATATTAATAACACATTTAGCCAGAGTAGCAAGAGTTTTCCTCTGTTCAGATTTTGATGGTTTTTTGGCAGTGGGGAGGGTGGTGGTATCTTTTTCCGTGCCAACGTGTCTCCATTCCACATCTGAATCTGGTTGATGTTGTACTTGCTGCCTCTTGTTTTTAATTTGGATACATTCAGTAATGAAACTCTAACTCTTGTCCTTAGGAAGGGCAGATTCTCTTCCTTACTAGTGACAACTATAATTTTGTGGCTGTTGGTCTTGTAGTTTCTGTTCCTGCATGCTACTGCACCATGCAGAGCAGGGTTAATGACTGCAGTTCTCCTCACACACTTCAATGATTTGCGTCTGTCCTGGAAAACTGTGCAGTATGAGCCATTGGTAGACTTTTCTAAAACCTCTAGTGATTTTAAATATGTGTGTTTGTGTGGCGAGTGACCACAAAAATGTTGAGATTAGTAAGCAAAATAATTTGTTCCCATTCTTTTTTTTTTTTTTTTATCCTCACCCGAGGACATTTTTCCATTTTTGTTCAGATAGAGTGGGAGGGAGAGAGAGAGAGAGAGAAACATCAACGTGAAAGGGACACATCGAGTGGCTGCCTCCCGCACGACCCAACCAGGGCCGGGGACAAACTGCAATTGAAGTATGTGACCTTAGCGGGAACCGAACCCGGGTCTCTCTGGACCGCAGGCCGACACTCTAACCGCTGAGCCAAACCGGCCAGGGCTTATTCCCATTCTTTACTTACTTATGCTCCATATTTTCCAGCTAACTTTGCCTTACTAAGGGCATTTGTAACAAAATGCCATGGAGCCTCATGTCTGTTATGATTACTACGAGGGGATTTTGCATGGACTCTATCTGCAATGCTCTTCATAATCCATATGCATGTATTAGTCATTTACTCCTCACAAAAGCCTGTTTAATATGCATTATTTATTATACCCATTGTATAGACCAGGAATACTGAGATGTGGAGAAATAAAACACAGTTACCAAAGAATGAAGTCAGAATTTGAACCCGGAAAACTTTACTACAGAATTCCTGTTGAGTTATAAACTTCTGGACAGAAGCAATTTAATTAAATGAAGAGTATACCCATAAAAGTTGCTATTTTGTAACAAAATATTATCATTATTATTATTACTAATTATTATTAGTTACTGTAATTATTTTCTCTCATGACCTTTTCTCTTTGACAGTCCGAACTGCAGCATTTTGTCTATTAAATGTTAGTTGAGTTATCTGGCCAATGGTTCACTGAGGAGATGACATTGAAAATGTTACCCAAGGGATAAGATAAGAATATTATGGAAAGGAAAGTGGGAATGTAGAAAGGGAGCAGGAGGAGCATAGTCAAGAGAGGGCAAACCTATTGTCTTAAGGAGATCACGAGAGGGACAGTTTGAGAAACTGGAAAAAAGACAGTGTGGTTAAAGGCCTGGGGTGGGGCAGGGGCTGGTTAGAAGGGGGAAAAGGAGGGAAAATGGGGGCATCTGTAATACTGTCAACAATAAAAAGTAAATTTAAAAAAATACAGTGAGCAAAGAGAAGGTGAATGTGGAGAGAGGCAGAGGATGCATCGTGGGCCTTAAGCCAGGTTGGCAAATTTTAAAATGCAGAGCCAGTTGGCCAGACTTATAATGGAGAAAGCTGTGTTGTTATGAAACATGGTGTGTGTGTGTGTGTGTGTGTGTGTGTGTGTGTGTGTAGGGGGCTAAATGGAAATGGGAAGATTAGTAATGGTCCTATTTCAGTAGTTTAAAATAGGTAATGGTTGCTTGGACTAAGGTAGTATGTACATAGATGGGATAAATCTATCATTTTAAAAACCTTGTGAACATCATAGCAGCACTATTTACAATAGCTAAGATCTGGAAACAGCCCAAGTGTCCATCACTAGACAAATGGATAAAAAAGCTGTGGTACATATACACAATGGAGTACTATGCAGCTATAAGAAAGAAAGATTTCTTATCCTTTGAGACGACATGGAGGGACCTCGAGAGTATTATCCTAAGCAAAACAAGCCAAGCAGAGAAAGACAAATATCACATGATCTCACTTATTTGTGGAATATAATGAACATAACAGTCTGAGGAACAGGGTAGACCCAGAGATGTGGAAGTAGGGTATAAACTGACACCCCTCAGAAGAGGGGGTGGGGGGGAGGGAAGAGATAAACCACAGAACTTATGCACATGTATGCATAAGTGATGGACATGGACAACAAAGCTAGGGACAGGGTGGGGAGATGAGGAGGAGGGTGTCAATGGGGAAAAAAGGAGAAACATCTAACAAAAAGAAATTAATAAAAAACTAAATAAAATAAATAAAAAAATAAAATAAAAACCTTGTGAACATATTTTGTATAGAAGAGAGTTTTATTAGAAATAGCTATGACTTTGATTTCAACTCAAAGTGAACAATTGTTTGCATTTCAGAAAATATTAGAATCTTGTTATAGTAAGCATTAAGTAAACTAAGACTTCTAATGAAAAATGATTTTGTTTATTTTTAAGTGAGAATTTAATCATGACTGTTTATATAATCACAAATTACATGGAGCTTTTAATTTCTTATTTTCCTTTATAAGCTCATTTAAATGGGGATAACTTACTGAAAGAATGCTATTGTTCCTATTTTCTCATGGTTCAATTATACCTAAAATGATTAATAAGAATTTCAAATTATATTAGTAAAGGATGATAATGTACTTCCTAAATGAACAAATAAATGAATAATTTATTTGTAAATTCTGGATATTATGAGCTTGTAAGTAGTAAATGTATACCTAATAGATGAAAAAATATTCACTCATATTGTTCATAATAATGATATTTCATTGGGATTGGTGACCTTTTTGGTCATACTTATAATAAATATGAGTATTTAATCAATACTATTAGTATTTTACCACTGAAGAGTTAACAGAGAAAAGACAATGAAAAACTGGAGAAAGTAAAACGAGAGAGTTGGTGATGTAGAGTACAAATAGTATATTGGGAAGAGCCCTGGCTTAAGTCAAAAAGTTGGTTTCTAATTCTGGATTTGGGAACATTGGTTAATTCATAGCTGATGATTTCTGAGGTTTCTTTCAACTCTCAAATTCTGTGATTTTTCTGAAAAGTACCAGAGATTAGAGCTCTCTGGCTACTTTTATGTAGGTGGTCTTATTCATTCCACATTCTCACTCACAATGACATTTTTATAAAAATCAGATTTAAAATATGAATGATGATGTGTTAGTGTCTATCATTGTTATTTGAGTTCATTGGGAAGACCGGTTCTTGGGAAGAATGGAAAAAATGGATGAAATGTAATAAACTAGGAGCAAGGGTATGATGATTAAAACATTGAGCCATTGGGATGGTGGGTCTAATAGAAATAAGAAAATAATAGTAACTAGTTTTGTTAGTTGAGCAAGAAAACATTATAAAAGTAATCAGCAAAGGAATTCTAGACCAGCTGCTACTCTATTTCTAGTTGTCTTATCCCTTCTTAGAGTGACTGTATCCTCTAAATGCCAGAGTTTATTTTCTCTCTAATGAGGCTATGGGGAATTGAAAGCTGCTTCCTCAAACCTGGATTTCAGCAAATTCTGTTTGTTACTATCACAGAAAGAAAAATGACTCCCAAATAAGCATAATTATAATGACTACAGAGAAAAAATGGAACTTGGGTTGGAATACTTTGGGTTGAGTTCTAGTTTGGTATCCTGCTTGTTTTTTTATGAAACTACATGAAAAATCACTTATCTGATATTCAAAAGGATCGTTCATAAAATGTGAACAATTTTAACTGTTTCGTTTATCCTCATTAGGAAGCCATATGAATTAAATATGGTAACTTATATAAAAATGCTTTGTTATCTAGAGAATATTATGTGTACATTAGCTAGTTTTTACTATTCGTTACTTTAGCCTATCTAGTATGACCACTGATGGATATACATACAAACTGGAGGATTTCTTTACCACTATTAGTCAACTTAGTATTATCATAGAGAGAGTTGAATAATAACTGAGTTTTATTTCCATACTCAACACCAATTAACAACAATCAAAACAAAACAAAACTCTTAGTTACTCCAGTTCTTCAATAAGTTATTATGGAACCATTAACTTCTCCGTAAGATTTGTTTCACTAATTTTCATCTCCACCTTCTGCTTTCTTGAAGAGCATTTACTGATTCTCTTACTCACATTGTGAATTCTGTGAATGTCACTCAGCTTACATAAGAACTGGAATAAAATCCAATGGTTTATGAGAACAATATAGATTAATGCTTCTAGGTCTTATTTTGTTTCTTATCAGGTGTAATGTAGATTTTCCACAAAAACAGCAAGGTAGCATCAAAGTTTGAATGCTTTCTTAGAATATTCCCAATACCTGACATTAAACAGGTCCAAGATATAATATTCTCCTGCAGAGTATAAGAATTTGGAATTGGTGCAAACCAGGGGTTATAATCTTGATTTTGCCTTGACATCTTACTAATGCATTCCAATGCAAATTCACAAATTATCATATATCGTCTTATAATGTAAAATACTATTATTACAAGGTTGGGGGTTTTTCATTCATTTTGTAAAATTAAATTCAAAATATACCTTGTAATATAAACCTTTAATTTTATGTCATGGACATATGTGAATTTATTTAAACACAAAGAAGTTTATAAATATGCAACTTAAGCATATCTGTTGTGAAATGAGCTGTTTCCTTTGTCTTAAATTGTGTACTTCCCAAAAGAAGAGCTTCATACAAGTGTTTGTGTTATGGTTGGCTATTTAGGTGGTTATTTCAGGAAGCAAGAGTTAGGGGAAAAGAAAAGTAAAGGAAGGAGGAAAAGCCTATAAAAGGCTGTTACTAAGGCAACTGTGGTGAACTGGGGCTTGCTTCTCCTTAGAACTTTCAGAGAAGCATATGGAATGCTTGTCAGAACTATTTACCTGAGAATTGACCATGACAAACTCCTTTCTATCGGTTGAGAGTTGCCCTTGGTGTGTCCATTTTCCAAGTGTGTATATGCCTACTGAACAAGATTTAGTTTGCTCCGGGTGAGATACTGTCAATATATGGAACATCAAAGCTCATTTTGAATTGTCCACCATAGATTCCCTAAAACAGAAGCCAAGAGGAAGCATGGTGAGATGTCAGATACTCCTTCATATGCCTTTGTAAACTTGTGATAAACCATTTGTAAAAACACTGTTTTAGTCATCCAGAACCCAGTACTATTGTTTTCATTCTTATATTTCCAATTTATATTTTTAAATTTAGAAATCTAGTGTATAATTAAAATGAGCCCTCTTAATATTTTGTGTTTGTCAAAACTGCAGATAATCTGAGATTTTTATCTTATTTGTATGCCAACAAGTTTGCCTGCCAGAGTTTCCTTGAATTTGGCAGAAGATCTGAGACTTTTGGGTCAATGATAAAGTTCTTAATTACTCACAGGACAGCAGACAACAAGAGCCTAATGTTCAACTTGGTTCCCCTCCTTTTCAAACATTATTTAAAAGATACAGAAGAGGACGAGGATGTTTACATTCTAAAGGAAGGTTCCACAGGCAGTTCTGAAAGATCATTAACGTCCCTCCTTTCTTCATACCCTCCATAGTCTAAAGTGATCTCTCCGCTAAGTGCTAGATTTTTGTTCTTCCCCAAACTTGGAGTAGCTATAACTTCACCTTTTTTCCCTCCCCCAGTCTTTTCTTACTCCATCCAGACCTTTGTCTGGAAAGGTCATGTGAAACAGGAACAAAAGCATATTTATAAATTATGGTCAAAATTAAGTGTCAGTCTGCTAATCTCATTCTGGACAGGCTGTCATCCAGAGGCTATACCTTTCAGCCTGATCTGAGGTTGCCATCATAGGGTAAAGAAAGATACACTATGCCAAGGAATGGCCAGGAGGAATCCTGAAATTTCAACAGAAGTCTGTATAATTCCCTAAAATTCTCAAATTTCTTCATCTGAGCTTTTATCTTATTTACAAACCAGCAAGTTAACTTGTCAGAGTTTCAAAGTCTCCTACATCACAGACAAAAAACTTGATTCATCACAGAAAAGCACACACATGAGCCTGATATTCTCATCAGTTCCCCTTGCTGCCTAATTCCCAAGCAGGCAATGTAGGAGCAGACCCAGGTGGATGAGATGCACACAGTGCGTTTGTGTCACAGCTGAGCAACTCTGAGTGTAGGCGACCACCAATTTTATAAGACCTCAGCTAGCAACCTGCCCAACCTTTGCTCTGGTGGGAAGCATTATTTTTATTATTCTTGTTGTGCAAAAATCTGCCTTCTGCCCCAGAGGGAATCCCTGTCTCTATCTTCTCAGACTGTTTGATCTACAAACACCCTTGAAAAGATAGTACAAAACAGAAACTGCCAATGACTTTGCTAAAAAAATGAGCAGAAGTATAAAAGAACCACTGGAGAATTTTCTCCCCATATTTTGTATTATTTTGGTGGTGGAATTTTAGTCTTTGCATCCGAAATGACTTTATTTCGGTTACTATCAAATCCCATCCTGTTAACCTTTTTCAGAAATAATGTAGCCTGAGAAGAACCTGCAAATGAAGTATTAATTGTACAAGAAACCAGATGCTATTGGACAAATTTACTTTTTGCTCACCATTCTGGTGATTTTATCTAATTTCTTCCCAGAAAGAATATTCAGTTTTGTAGTAAGTGGGAATATAGAACTTTTATATATTATGTCCAGTGTTGAAAGTATTTTATTTCTTTATGAAGTACATGGACAAATAGTAACAGCCATACTGGATAATAAATCAAAGGCAATAGAGAAAACCAAGTTGAATTTTATAGTAACTCCCCTCAATTTTAGGCAAATGGTAAAATATAAAGTTTCCTTTGTTTTATTGTATTTAAACTTTTATTTTGAAATAATTTGACTCCCAAAATGTTGCAATATTAATACAGAGAGTTCCCATGAACTATTCATCCTGCTTCTCCTGGTGATATCATCTTACATGACCATGGTCAATTATTAAAATCAGGAAATTTATATTGGTGCAATACTATTAACTGCAGAACTTATTCAGATTTCACAGGTGTACTTTTTGGTGTACAGTTCTTTGAAACGTCATGTGTACATATTTAATGTAAACATCACCCAATCAGCACAGAGAAACTCTTATATTTTTTCCCTTTTAGAATCATACCCTAACCTCTGACAACCACTGATCTATTATCACATTTTGTTACTTTAAGAATGTTAAGCAAATGAAAGATTATACAATTATAATCTTTGAGATTGGCTCTTTTTCACTCAGCCTGGTTCCCTTGAGATCCATTGTTGGTGTTGTGTATATCAGTGGTACATTTTTTCTATTGTTGAATAGACCCATGGGACCAGATTGAACCTGAGTTCAGCAACCTTGGTACTTGAGTTCTGGCTAGGAAAGAATTCAGAGCTAAGGCTCAAACTATAAGAAAACATTTATTTGGAAAATCACAGAGGTAGAAGAAGTAACTTGTAGGAGACATGGGCTTAGGAAACAAGTTATAGAGGCAAAGGAAGGGCCCTTGGAGTTTGAGAGTGAGGAGGTAATGGGAATGCACCTGGGGGGATACCTGGGGAAAGGGGGCAGGGAAAGGGGAAGGGAAAGGCACAGGCATGGTCCTGGGAGGGAGAGCTGATGGGTAGAGATTTTAGGGGAGGTCCCAGGGGAAGATCTCAATAGGATATTCAGCAGTTTTCCAGGTGTGTCCTTTCAGGCTCTAAGTCTCCATTGATTGGTTTGTTGGCATCATGGCAGGAGATCATTATTTATTGCAGCTTGTCCTGAGGCCAGCCATGAGGTTGCTGGTCTGGTTTTGCTGCTTTTCTGGGCCTGGAGCTGAAATGTAACTGAAGTTATCTCTAGGGAGGAAAGGTCAGGGGGTCCAGACCACATGACCAGTGATATGCTAGGGGAGGAAAGGTCACCCTGGAGGCAAGGTTCCACCCTACAATTGTCCTTTGCTAGGCACCTGGGGTTTTCTACCCTGGTGACCTTCTATACCTGGTCCATCACCTTTGCTCTGCGCATGGCTGTCTAACTGCCTACCACAGCACCACATTTTATTTATCCATTTACACACAGAAGGACCTTTTGGTTGTTTCCAGTTCGGGGCTATTACAAATAGTGTACAGGTTTTCATGTGAGTCTAAATTTTTATTTTTTCTATGATAAATACACAGGATTGTGATTGCTAAGTAAATTACACTATAAATTCATATTTAATTATATATATATTTATTTATATATTTACACATATATAAAACTGTCAACAGTTTGCCAGAAATCTGACAATTTTACTTAGCAATATGAGATCTAGTTGCTCAGCATCCTTTCCAGCACTTGGTATTGTCAGTAACTTTTATTTTAGCAATCATAATAGGTGTAAAATAGAATCTTATCAGAGCTTAACTTTGCATTTCTCTAAATGCTAATGATGTTGAACATCTTTCATTAGTTTTTATTGTTGTCTCTTTAAATTTAATTGTATTTGTTTTGTTTTAGCAAAATGCTAATTTGTGACTAAACAATAGGTCTTTTTCTGCCCAACTTATTGATTGACTTCTTTTCATTTTGGAGGCTGCATTTAATTTTGTCATTATATGAGAAGCTTATGTTTTTCAATTATTTCAGTTGCCCCAAAACATTGGGTTAACACTTTTACACTGTTGCCTTTTGATTTAATAACTTTTGCTTTCTTATTCCAAGATCTCATGTCTCTTTAAATACTGTCCTGATGCAGATTTGTCGAGGTAAGAAACTTCCAAACCTGTAGAAAATTTTTATGAGTTTATTTGACCCCAATAAATTTAGTATAAAAAAAAGACTATATTTGAGCCAAATTGATGTCTAGAAGCAAGAGCTCAATTACTCCGCCGAGGAATAAGAGTTTTGCAGTTTCTTTTATGCATTTGAAATTAAGAAGGGAACAAGTAAGATTACATGAAGGTGGGGGAAAGCAAAACAGGCTGGATTACAGGACAGTTAGCAAGATTATGTGCTTTCTTGAAGAGGGTTACTGGTTTTTTAAAAAAATGTGTTAACCTAGATGCATAGAAACAAAGGACAGAGCTTGCTTAAGACAAACTTTTCACTAAAGAAGTTATAAACCTGGGGCATGACTACCCACCATGACCTGTCCCATTAGGAATTTATGATCAGATCACCCTGTGAAATTACTTTCTATAGAACGCTCCTTTTTTCCTTTGTCCACAGATTGGATTAGCCGTAATTTATGGTCTACACTGCTTAATCAAATTATTTTCCCCCCAATCCTATTCTTATATGTTTAATAAGCTTTAAAATCATGCTACAAGTTTTCAACAAGGTGAAAGAACAAGACTACCATTAGTTGCTAAAGTGAAACTATGTTAAAATTTAGGAATATATTGTTTTAAGGTAATAGGAGATTGGCCAGGAGTTACGTAGTTAGACACCTTCTATAGAAAAGAGATGACTTTATACAGACATTTCTTCATTTATTCATTTTCCTATTTATCCAGTCATTCTGCAAATATTGATTAAGCACTAATTTGGTTGCAAGGCACTATGAAGAATACCAATGTTTAAGATCATTTTATCCCTCAAGAGTCTTACAAGGAGTATGGGTGAAACTGGCTATAAGAAATAATTAAAAGCAACACAAGCCACTCTGGACTATAGGTAAAGACTCCAGATGAATCTGGCTGGTGTGGTGTGGCTCAGTGGTTAAGCAACGACCCATGCACCAGGAGGTCGCTGGTTCGATTCCCGGTCAGGGCACATGCCCAGGTTGTGGGCCCGATCCCCAGTGGGAGGCATGCAGGAGGCAGCCAGTCAATGTTCTCTCTCATCGATGTTTCTCTCTCTCTCTCTTTTCCTTCCTCTCTCTCTAAAATCAATAAAGGAAAAAAAAAAAAAAGACTCAGATGATTCTACTAAATGGCTTACACTTCACCAGTTTAGGCATTGGATTTTTTAAAAATCTGTAAATGAAGTACTTCGACTCAAAATGTTCTATATTCACTTCTATCTTTAATATTTGGAGAATGGAAATCAGAGGAATGTTCTTGTAGTTGTCAGTGAGAAGGATCCCGACTGTGCACAGAGTGTAAAAGGGAATGTGTGTTGTAGCAACTTAGCACTACATCTAAGCAAAAGAATAAGAAGTATAACTTAAACCATGACATTGGATTACCTTTGAGTGTACTTAAAAGGAGCTCGTAAGTGATTTCTTGGTCTCTCAAATCTTTCTTGGCCACAGAGAGAACAAAATTGAAAGACTAAGCTGAGCAGAGACTCAAGAGAGACCAGGTTGGGGTCAGTAGAGCTTCTTTTGTTACAATTTTTCTCTGTATTTCACCAATTTGTCTATAAAAGGCAGAAATTATCTTTTCGATGTACTTAAAAAGAGACAATGATATGATTATAACTACATTAAATACCCGCTTCCTAGTTTAATTTATATATTTTGTTTTCTATTTTATGATTTGAGTTCAGCAAGTACTCGACAATGTCTTGTACAAAGCTGCACTGAAATTTCCAAAATTATTTCAGTGGGAAAATAAGATTCCAATATGAATTATGAGCAGGAAAAAGAAACATGTGGGAAAAACTATAGGTTTAATTTAACAAGTTAAAAAGAAAAAAAATAATGCATTGCTGTGATTAATGTGTTTTTTGTCATTGAATGATTATATTCAAATGGCAGTTCTTTCTATATTCAGTGAGAAAATAAGCATGTCCAATATTTCACACATTTGGCAGAGCTAGTCAAAAGGAGAACACATTAAAATATATTTTGGTAGGTAGCAAAGTGATTACCTAGTTATGAGAACTGGTATATTTATAGATCCAAGTAAGTGAAACACATGCTCATATTAAAACAATATTTTTGTGCAATTTTCAAAAACATGTGTTTACCCCTGTCTAACCAATGACAATAACAAGAGGTACATCACTGAGTGCTTTAAAGATAAAATAGTGGCCCTGGCCGGTTTGGCTCAGCAGTTAAAGTGTAGACCCCCAGACCAGAGAGTCCCGGGTTCAGTTCCCGCAAGGGCACGCGCCTCGGTTGCAGTTTGTACCCAGCCCCGGTTGGGGTCATGTGGGTGGCAACCAGTCAATGTGTCTCTCTCACATTGATGTTTCTCTCTCTCTTCCTCCCTCTCTCCCTCCTGCTCTATCTGAAGATACATGCAAAAATGTCCTCGGGTGTGGATTAAAAAAAAAAAAAAAAAGATAAAATAGTTTAAGAATTTTTGTTAAATCATTCTTAAGTTCATAGAATAAAGTCCTTACATAAAGTATTACCTAATTTTCTCTTTTTTTCAATAGAATTAAACAAATTATACCTAGCCTATTTAGTAGTAAACTTTTTTCCATTCAATTTTTGTGTCATTAATGGGAAGAATATGCATAAGTGACATCTGTCAGCTCCTCACCGACACGGAGCCTGTTGTGATAGGCTGTATTACTATATGTTCGTGGAAATGTAGGAACACCCATCTCTACATGTTTGTATATTTCATTATTTTTTTTTCATATTGTGCAAAAACAATAGAAAACTGATTAAAAGGCCAAATTCTGATTCTGATTCTGTAGCTATTAATATTATCCATCTGACCTTGGTTTAATAGTTTTCCTCTCTGTCACCAAGTTTTCTCAGTTTTACAGAAGGCAAGACCGTTGTTCTCTAAAGTGTTTTTTAGCTGCAGTATCCCTTTTCCTATATATAATATGTAAATATTATAGAAAATTTGTGAGTCAACACTATACCTAGAAAAAAAGTGAAAAAAAAAACCATTAAACTCTTGATAAGTAGAATAAGATGGAAATATTATAATAAAATTAGCATTTAGTATTTAAATGTGTGTTTCAGTGTTAGTTCTTCTTAAGCATTTAAACAATGCCAAGAAGTGATTTCTGGTTACCCCTGGCCGGTGTGGCTCAGTCCCATGCCTCAGAGGTTGGCAGTTTGATTTCCGGTTAGGGCACATATCCAGATTGCTGGTTCAGTCCTGGTGGGGGCGAGTGTGGAAGGCAACCCATTGATGTTTTGATGTTTCTCTCTCTCCCTCGCTCTCTCTCAAATATATATATATATAAATGGAAAACATACCTCAGGTGAAGACTTTTAAAAAAGTATTGATTTCTGGTTCAAAATGGTGGTACGTTTGTTTCTGGTTGGGTTGGATGAGAAAGTATATGGTGTGTCAGTAACAGGGTTGCAGGGAACACATTCAGTTTTATTTTGTTTTGTTTTTAATACAGATCATTTAGTCTTAGTAGCATATAACCAATTGAGCTGAGCAACTGAACGAGAGAGAAAGCAGCTCACCAGGAGTCCGTGTGCCCAGACATCCCATGGCTGACCTGTCCCCTCTTCCTGTGTCTGAACTGTAACTGTGTACATTTCCACACTGTCTGTTCTGTTTGCTTTCTTATAGAGGAAGAACAGTTAGTAAATAACAGTCGTTAATGAATAAAATGAGTGTCAACTATCTCCATTCCTCGACTACACTCTTCATCTTGAAAAGGTTTCCAGTGCTTTTTGCTTTCTTTTGCCTCTCACTCCACTTTCTTCTGTAACTTTCACCAAGACGCCTGGTTTGTTTATTCACAAAGGATTCTGAAATCCTAGGACTAAGACTACCCAATGTAACCTTAAAGCTATTTTCTGATTTTCCCAAGTGCTCAAAATAGATCCAATTTTACTCATTAACAAAAATTTAGAGGAAATTACTCAGCTATATGAATAGAAAAATGTATAAAACTGTAAATATCTACTTTCTAAAAAAAATTATATTTTGGTAGAAAACAAAATATGAAAACAAATGATTGAAATGTTTGGTAGTATAAAATAGAAAAAATATACACATTTAAAGATTTTTTTTTTTTTTGCTATTATTTAAATCATAGCTTAATGATCATATTTAAGTTGGTCTTTGAAGAATGGGAGGATTCCATATCATCTTTGTCTGTTTTGGAACAGAAGCCTTTAATGATTGGAGTACAAATTATTTTATTTTTGTCTTTTTGTTTTTTGATTAATCCTCACCCGAGGATATTTTTTCATTGATTTTTAGAGAGAATGAAAGGGATGGAGGGAGGGAGAGAGAGAGAGAGAACCATTGATGTGAGAGAGACACACCAATTGGTTAACTCCCTCAGGGATCGAACTTGCAACTCAGGTTCGTACCTTTGACCTGAAATTGAACCCATGACCCTTCAGTTCGTGGGGTCAAAGCTCTAACCACTAAGCAAAACCAGCCAAGGCTGGAGTAAAAGTTAGGAGAGTCCTGTGTGATACTAGACAAACCAACATAGCTTCCTGAGGCTTAGATTCTAGAAATAAATATTTCATTCTAATATGTCAAGGACAGTATTAAAAAAGTATTAATAAACATTTGGAAACAGTGTGTATGTGTTTGTGAATGTCTGTATGTATGCACACAAAAATGTACTTTGTCCATACCTAATACACAATTTCACCTGTTCATTCATTAAAGATATTGTAACGGTAAGAGATTTGAGAATAAAACTTGTTGGAGTAGTTGCGGTTCAGGGCAAAATCTAATGGGAACAATGAAGCATATAGTATTGCCCTAGGGTGAAACTCATAAAGCCTCAGCCTGACTTATTTGCAAAGTCCCTGCTGGGTATCTCTCTGCGAGCCAGGGTGTTTCCACTTGCGTGGACAGTCATTCTGAGTCCGGTCATTTGTCTTTCACTCTGTTCCAATTTTCTATTTACTGGTGATGCTTCTATTCCTCACTCAGAACATTCATCATGTGTTGGGGAAGGAAGTAGAGTGGTTCATTTAGAATAATTTATTCCTCAGTGATTTTTTCCTTTTTCCAAAAACATTAATTATTAGCCATTCTCCAAACTCCGCGCTTACTTCAGTGGAGAGTGTAAGAAAACAAGGATTTCGAAAACCAAATCACTGTGTGCTAAACACTGTGCTAGGTATTTGCAGACATCCTCACAGCCATTCTGTAAGATGGCTACTATTATTTGTACTATAAAAACAAGGAAACTTGAGGCTCAAAGAATGTGTGCAGTTAATAAGTGGTATGTCTATTTGATTAACCAACCCATGCTTTTTTTCTTCTATACTGCTTCATAAAATAATAAGGAGAAGTGATTTGAAGATGTTAGCAAAACAGATACATTATGACCCAATTAAATCCTATCTTGCTGTGTCACGCATTTGAACAGAACAAAATTTATTCTAACTTTTCGGAGCAGAATTATATGCTGAAAAAGCTTGATAATAACAGTTCATTAAATTAGCATTGTTCTTAAAATGACTTCTTGCCATAGGTCTAAGCTTTAATAAAATCAGTCAGAAACAGATTTCTCTTCATGTTTGGTTTGTTTTAATGCTTGGTTGAGCAAAGGCACTAACTGGATATGTTCTGAGGACAGAAGTAAGAAATGGAAACAACTTAGTTGTACACAATGTGCTGAATCTAGACGATAAGCAGGATTAGGTGAATAATCAGGAAGGGGATATTAAGATTTTGAACTAATACTACCCCAAGACTAGAGAAGACCCAACATATACGAGAGTAGTATCATTTCTTTTTGAGCAATTGAGTCATAGGACTGAAAAAGTGTGACCTAGGTGATATTATTACTCTAAAAAGTAAAGAAAGAAAATAATTGTTTTATAGCGATATTCATTAGGCAGGTTACAAGCAAGTCCTTTAAATAGAATACCATACTATATTGTAAATAGCACACCAGCTGACAATTTCATGGCATGAAATAGGAGATAAAAATAGTATAATATTCATGAAAATGACCCTGCATTCCTATGAGTATCAGGAAGTTCTGCTTCCTCAGAATGTTAAATATACATGTATAACTTGCTTTGGCCAATGAGGCAGAGGTTTTTAGAGCCAATATGTGATTTACCATATTCCCTTTACTTGTCTTAGCGATTATGGAAGCATACGTTGAAATGGAGCATCCATCTCTCTAAGATTCTTAAATGACCATAATAAACACATCCTCCAGAGACTTCATGTAGCATCACATGGAAACACAACATTATTGTAAGACATTGGTTTGTTTGTTACTGCAGCAAAACTTGATCTATCCTGTCTGATATACATATTGTGACTTCCTTGATAGTATGAATCATACTTCATTTACCACTCTATCTCCACTACCAAAAATAGCATCTGGAATGACTATTCACTTAGTGAATGACTTAATAGGTATTTGTTGCTTTTTCTGAGAGTACAGGCTAAAATAACACAGCAACTACAACAATATAAAAGCCAAGCCATCTGGAAAGAAGAAGTTCTTTACATAATTTATGGGCCAGAAGTAAGTGCATTTTACTGGTGGAAGGCAAAGGTTAACACCAATTTATCTAAGGAGCAGGAAGAAGAACCATGGGATGTCCATCAGTGAAGTAACTTGAAGGTCTTCCAGTCATATGGCTAACAACAGGGATTTTTGAGGTGAAAAGGTTATTTTTTTTCTTTTATTTAAAAAATGCTGCATTAGGAATTTGTTTGTACTGTGTGATTCTAGCTGAGAAACTTTTACATAGAAATAGACTTATAAATTGCTGAGTAGTTTCTTCAATGCAGAAAGATTTTTTTTGTTGTTGTTTGTTTTTTACTTTGCCTTGGTGAAAGCAAGGACAAATTCAGCAGCCAGCTATTTAACTAGAATTAACCTTGGCAATGAAGGAATCATAAATGACCCAGCTCGATCACTGTTATTTGCCTGTCTGCATGCAAAATTTTTATCTTGCACCCTGGTACAGAAGAAAATATTCCTCTTTTGAAAAGTTTCTCCATGTACCAATCAAATTGTTCCCTCAAGGCACATAAAGATATATCATTCAATAGTCTAATAGTGACATTCACCAAAGTTATTTTTTTTAAAGCAACATTAGTCACAAACTCAGGTTTTCATTAAAAACAGAATACAAACCTGAATTTTTTTCTCCAAGGAAAACCTGCATACGGTGCTCCCCTCACACACACCCATATCAACATTCCCTTACCCCAATATTATTTTTTCTCCACTGAGTATTGCTCAAAAGTATCCAAAAGTTTAAAATTTAAACTTGGCCATTGTATCTTCCTCCCAGGGGAGGAAATTGAGGAGAATTTAAAGAAAATTGGCTTAGCACTGTGTTTTGAATATAGGCAACAGAACATTTTCTATTTGGGTGCAATTACATCAATAAAATGACTTGGTTGTAAGTCTTGTCCAATGTCATTTAGAAAGTTGTCAGATCTAAGGGAGGCATTAGAAGAATACCAGCTGGAGTAGAGAATTGCCTTAAGAAAAGATTCTATTTCCTTCTATTCCCTACTATATATAAATGAGGACCAAATATAGGAAACTATGAGATCATTCTAGCAAATAAAACCCAACCCATCATTCTGGGTATCACGTATTATGGTTATTGTCATTGGTACACTGCTCACTGTGATGATGGCAAAGCATGGCTAACAATTGTTGGACACTTTGACATTCCTCCCACATTCCTAAATTTGAATGGGATTATCACTACTTCAACCAAGAGATTACAGAGGAAGTTACACTAGGTGATTTCTAAGGCCAAATTGTAAAAGTATGGTAGAATCCAATTTGCTCACTGAAATACTCACTCCTGGATGCTTGATTTGCCAAGCAATAACTGACTACCCTGAGGTTGCCATATTGGATAGGATGGCATAGTTTATTGGGTAAGAACACAGATGCTAGCATCAGACTGTGTGGGTTGAGACCCTGGCTCTACCAAATGCCAGCTGTATAACCGCAGGACAGTTACTTAGTCTCTCTGCCACAGTTTCCTCATTTTTGAAATCAACAGAAATAATAGTCTGATATCCACTAACTATTGTTTTACTATACTTTATACACTTGCTTAAAGTATCAGATATGTATTACTTTTCCTTTTTTATTCAATTTATTTAAACTAAAAGAAAAGAAAAAGTTCACCCATTTGTCCTACCACCTACCTGCCATCTCTTGCAACTATCAATCTGTTCTCTGTATCAACAGGCTTGTTTTTTGTTTTTTGTTTTTTTTTTTTTTTTTTTTTTTTTTTTTAGATTACACATGTAAGAACAGTGATACAGTATTTCTCTTTCTCTGTCTGACTTACTTTATTTAACAAAATTACCTTAAGGTCAATCCATATTGTCACAAATGACAAGATTTTATTCCTTTTTATGGCTGAGTAATATTCCATTATATATATATATATATATATATATATATATATATACACCACATCTCCTTATCCATTCATTCTTTGGTAGACACTTTGGTTTTTTCCATTTCTTGGCTATTGTAAACAATGCTGCAGTGATCACCGAGTGCATGTCTTTTTGAATTAGTGTTTTTGTTTTCTTTGGATAAGTATCAAAAAATGATTTTTAAAAATGTTTTCCATAATGGCTGTACCAATTTACATTCACACCAACAGTTGTTCCCTTTTATCAATATTCTCATCAACACTGGTTATTTCTTGTCTTTTTTATAGTAGCTATTCTAATAGGTGTGAAGTGATTGTATTTCCCTAATGATTAATGTTGTTGAGCATCTTTTCATGGACTTCTTGGCCATCTGTATGTCTTCTTTGAAAAAGTGTTTATTCACATTCTCTGTCCATTTTTTAATTGGATTTTTTTGCTATTGAGTTTTGAGAGTTCTTTATAATTTTAGCCCCTTATCAGATCTGTGATTTGAGCAATATAGTCATGGCACCAAAGGACTGTCATCTTAGAAGACAAAAAGGGCTCCACCTTGAAGTCATGAAGGAAGTTGTAGGATCCCTGAGGTACTCTAGAATTCTGTGACTTCTTGGCTAAATAGCTTCTCCTTAACTATACAATGTTTTTAGCAGGATATAACTAGTCTGTCTTGGATTGGTTAAGGTAAACAGATCTGGAATTTATGGATTTTGGAGACATGGCTTTCAAGAAATTTTTTGTAGGCATGTAAGTATCAAAGTATAAAATGAAGATGTTTCTTGACCAAAACAGATATCTTCTAAAAGATGTGACTGCATATTTTTTTAGAGACCCCATATGGTAAATCTGGGCCAGCCACTGTTCTAATGTTGCAAGAAAGAGTATGAGAAGAAATGGGAAGTGACTTTGGCAGATTTCTCCCAGCTTTACCTATGTCATACAATATACATGTATCCTTGAAATTAGTAAACCTTGACACTGCTTAAGAGCTCTGATAATTGTGAGTGTAATTGGACAGCCCAATTTTTAAAGAATCTCATTTACCCATTGATATTTCCCATAACCCATTTCTTACTAATCCCCTTAGAAAAACAGTTCAGTGGCTTCTTAAGCTTCTGCTTGATGCTTCATCAATGGAACTAAACAATATGACACCAAGCCCTTCTATTTCATCACCATCACCACTCCTAGACTTTAAAAAAAATTTTTTTTTTTATTTTAAAGAGAGAGGAGGAAGGGAGAGGGAGAGAGAGATGGAAACATTGATTGGCCGCCTCCTGCATGCCCCATACTGGGGATCGGGCTCACAACCTGGGCATGTGCCCTGACTGGGAATCAAACCAGAGACCTCTTGGTGCATGAGTTGAGGCTCAACCACTGAGCCACACCGACCAGGCACCACTCCCAGCCTTTCTAACCGCAAGTTCATAGTGCTCAAGCTACTTTTTGCAAGAATTTTTCCAACTATTCAAATAAACCTCTCTAAATAGATGTCTAAAAGACACTAGCCCACCACTATACTTCAGTTGGCCTCTGTGAAAGTATTTGCAGGAGGAATTTTGTTTTGGAGAATATTGCACAGGAACAGCACTGGTTGCTTGATTGTCTGCTTTTTAACCCTACTTCTCTTTCTTATTGGAGGGTCACTTTCCTCATTTCTTCCTTGAGGTTTGTCCCCCTCCCCCTTCTCTAAAGAGAGAGAATGGATTGCAGACCTGCTGCTGACCATTTCTTCCTGAAGTACAGCATTCTCATCTTTCCTGTAATAATTTCTGACTTTTTGGGTAGTAAAGACTGAAGCTGATACAACACCTTTCGATTTCCTGTTTCATTTGTAGTTTGGGGAACACCAGGGGCAGTACCTTGAGCAGGGATTTATTATTCCCAAGGAGGACATTTGGAGCCTCAAGTGACTCAAGGCTGCACCTATAAGGAGATATAGAATAGAAATCTAAGACAAAGCTGTTCATGCTCTCAGAAATTCTTTACAATTGATCAATACCTTCCATCTAAAATTTAAAAAGCTATTGCTTGGACTGTAATCCTGCTTTATGTAGGTAGATGCAAAGGCTAGCAGGCTACCAAAATGTTAATTATGATTATTAATATAATCTTAGTGTTAACTGGCTGAGTCTAGATAATTTTTGGATTTCATAGGTAATAGTGGTTTCTCAGGTCATACCAGCCAGAGGAAGGAAGGAAAATTAGTAGGGTGAATATCATAGATTAATACTAATAACAAAATACTTGCTATTCTCAGACTTATCTATAAAAATGCTTTATTCCAAGTAAATTATGGTTTTATTGAAAATGTTGTCCATCCCTCATGAACTCTTTACTTCAGCCATTAAATATTCTGCCTGCTCTCTGTCCCTTACAATTGTTTCTGTGAGACAAACTCTACTTTTCTTCTCTGTTTAGTACCTTTTTGTAGTCATTTCTAGTCATTAATAATTGTTCCACTGAGAACTTCTACTACTGGACTAAAGATAAAGGTATTTCATTAATAGGGACAATTTCCCCCTTATTGGCATTATAACTACATCTTTAGAGTCCTCAATACCAGACCAGACTTTTCAAAGATGATGCATTTTTCTTTCCAGTACAAGAAAAAGATTGCCTCTGTCTGCCTTTCAGTTCAGTATCAGGAAACCACAACAGAGAAAACAGGATATCGTCTCTGCAAGTGGTTTCTCCTGAGGGCTGGATTACTTTGTACCAACTGGATGTTCTGTACTCCTATAGAAATGTTCCCTGGGACTCTTGAGAGATATATCTGCATAACTCGATTATTACATTTCTACATATTTATCCACATGGATACTTTGGATTTTCTCAACTCATTTATGATTACTAAAAAATGTCAAGCTTAGGAACCTCAGACCTAAAGATCAGTATGTATCTGAATTAGATAGACTTCATTGGACACCAGGTTATAGTCCTGGTACATGGGCAATTACTGACCTTGAGTATATCTGTGAAGCCACAAGGTCTAATTCACAACCGTCACTAGAACTGAGATGCTGCATGAATAGATACTGCTGGGAAAGCAGCTATTTCATAATAGTAACTCCATTGGACCATTTGACATTATTTGGCATAGCAAGGCAAATGCCTCTTCTAAAAGCAGGCTAAAAATGTATGCCTGAAGTCAGAATTTCAGGAAAATGTATTTGCAAATATGGCTAGACATGACAATTGATATTTTAAACTAAATGGAAAGCACTGAGGCAGAAATCTCTGAAATCATGCTGAAATTAGCAAGAGCGGCTAACGTTAAGTGCCTGGCATATTTTATTTCTAACAAAACACATGATCTGTTCATTAATATATGTTTACTTCTGAATGAATCTCTGCATATAAAACTGTAGAACTGAAGGTAAACAAAATATTTAGAGCAAATGTTCCTATTGCTTCTACTGTCCAACTAAAATACAATAAAACAACTATTGCTATCCTAGATTGGGATCTCCTATCCCTCAGGGTCCTGACAGAAACCCCAAGTGGTTCAAGAATTTAATGAAGAAACTGCTTTCAAAGGTGTGAAAATAAAAATTTAAAGGAGCCCCGGCCGGTGTGCTCAGTGGTTGAGCATTGACCCATGCACCAAGAGGTGGCTGGTTCGCTTCTGAGTCAGGGCACATGCCCAGGTTGTGGGCCAAATCACCAGTGGGGGGCATGCAGGAGGCGGCCAATCGATGTTCTCTCTCATTGATGTTTCTATCTCTCTCTTCCTCTCCCTTCCACTCTCTCTTTATAATCAATAAAGAAAAAAATTTTTAAAAACATTTTAAGGAGCCAATAAAGGATGTTAGGAAACTTAAGATGTGAGAAAGAGCAGGCAGCCATTATCACCTCTAAGCTTAACAGGCGAGAAGAGGAAGCAGGCCTGTCAGAGCCCAATGAGCCGGGAGCCACGTGGGAGGAGCTGCCGAAGCAGCTATAACCCTGGAGGAATGCGGCCTCTACCAGAAAATGCAGCCAAGCCTTAAAGCAGGGAGGACGTTAAAGCTCAAATCTCTTTCTGTCCTCTGATCTCCCACTAGTGACTCGTTGGCTGAACTCAATCAGAAGCTAGCTAGGAGGGGGCTCAGGTTTGCCGTCCGCAGGGATCAGCCTCCTCCGGCAAAGAGCGGAGCCAGAGAAGCTCGTCGGAGTAGAGGCCAGCAAATGGAGAAAAACTAGCCCAGCTCTTATTTTTACTTTTTTGTTTTTATACTTCAAGCAAATGGCAGTAATTCTAGTACCTTTAAAATACAAAATAGGCAGGAAATTGGAGAAGTATTGCTGAAACACTGTTTATGAGGAAAGTATCTTCTTTGCTGTCACTGTCATATTACTGCCAAGAGAATGGAAGACAAAATAGATAAATCGCAAATCTATGCACTCATTTGTTATATCTACATATAATCATATATGCCTCAGTGTTTGTATCCTCTTATCTCTAGTTATCATTTATCCTTCAACAAGACAAGATTGATTAATTTCCCATGTGCCTAATCACCTTCTCTATACATTTATGAAGTAAGAAATACAGTGTTCTTCTATACAGTATTCTCTGCAATGGGTGTTTTGTTGTTGTGTTTTGTTAATCTTCACCTGGAGATATTTTTCCATTGATTTTTTTTTTTTTTTTTTTAAGAGAGTGAATGGAAGGGAGCAAGAGAAGGAGAGACTGAGAGGAAGAGACATCAAAGTGAGAGAGGCACATGGATTGGTTGCTTCCCACACACACCCCAACCGGGGCCTGGGATCAATCTTGTAACCCAGGTATATGCCCTTGACCAGGAATGGAACCCATGACCCTTCAGTGCAAGGGCCAATGCTCTAACCACTCAGGCACACTGGCCAGGGCCTCTGCAATAAGTTTTTGACTAATTTCAATTATTGCTGCATTTTAACATTTTTGTGAAGAAACTGAAAACTTGCCATTTGACTTTTATAAATAATGGAAACTGTAACATTGGTTTGACTAAAATCCACTTATTCATTCATTCCATATTAATGTGCTTTCATTGAATTTTAGACAAACAAATGTTTCCCCAAGCATAGCAACTATAAAAAAGAAATGTGAAATAATGAGAATGTAAAGAAAATCATGTGAAGGTTATTGGGGAATAGAATGAATCACTCAAGGGTGAGAATACAGGGGTGGGCAAAAGTTGGTTTACGGTTGAATACAAATAAATAATACAATGAGTGAAAAATAATAGTACAAGAATAAACTGTTTTGTGTACTCACAATGTAAACCTACTCTTGCCCACCCCTATATAAAGGAATGGAAAGGGTAAACTAGTGAGATGAAATAACAGTAAAACTTCACAGAGCACATATTTTGTACATCATGAAATTCAAATTCTAATGCCAAAGTGGAAAGAAAAGAAAAGAAAAGAAAAATATATATATATATATATGAAATAAAATTTTTAAAAAGGAAAACAATATTTTATGTTAAGTATGTTAGCAAACTAAAACTGTTATATATAATCCATAGAGCTGTAAGCATCTAAAAATAGTTCATTATAGCAATGGTATATATACTGTAATCTAAATATCTGAGGGAAGTATGGGTGTGTCATTTCTGTGATGAAAAACTTTTTGGTGAAAAATACCTTTCACAAAGAATAATTTCACCTCTCAGCACATGTGGAACTCAGAACTGGAGGTATGCTAAATCAAAGATGGATCTTATTGTCACAGTTTTTATGCAGTTATTTATTCATTGCATTTATAATAAATTTTAATTGCTTACAGTTTTATTTATATTTTATTGAGGTTAATTGACATATAATATTATATTACTTTCAAGTGTACTGTTTATAATTCTAATAGCAAAAAGGTTCTGGAATAAACTAAGAGAGGCTGAAGGGCATTATTAACATCATCACTTTATATAAATCTAATGTTGTTTACCTTAAAATAATAGCCACATTGAAATTCCGAAAGCAAAAGCGGAAGTTATTTTCTGAACTTTCTTGACAGTTAAATGAAATCACTTGTATAGTGTAAGTTGGAACTGAGCTTAGGTTCTCTTTGGAGGCAGAGCCAATGTGTCTGTTTGCTCAGCACTCAGTGATTTTGGAGATTATTAGTCAACAAAAAAAAGCACTAATAGCTTTTGGAAACGTTAGCCCGAAAACCATTTTCCATTTAGTCTGTAGTTACTTAACCGAGAGTATGTTCATTTGTCCATTTAAGCTGTAAAATCCTACAATGAAGATGTAATTATAATTAGCACTGCTGACCTGTTACAAGACATAAGGAGTAGTATGCCAATCAATGTGCACTCTCCATTCGCTGACATTTCCAGTTATACCAGATGGTGAATTTAATGATGGTGCCTTGTGGTGCTTCTAAATATTTTTGTGCCTGATGGTACTTTTATAGGGCCTGTCGCATCGTAGAAGGCTGAATGGTGACTTAATAATGATCTTCCAGCATATGAAGGGTCATGAAGTGTATGATTATGAAGTGACCAGCTGTTACTCATTCAAATGAGAAGTCGATTTGAATTGTAACCAGAGAGGTTTAACTTAGATGTGAAGTAGAACTTTCTGATGATAAAAAAATATGTAATGTCAAGAATGGTGAGACATGCTATAGAAGATTTTCTTTTTTTCTTGGGGGATAAAATATGCTAATTTGTATGAAGTCCAAATTTACTCTTATTTTGTGGATGTTTCAATTTCCTTTCACATTTATGAGTCTATATTTTTCATACCCCAACAATAATTGGGTTTGAATCCTGGTTCTTATTACCTGTGTGACTCCAGGTAAGTTAATAACTTAAAGAGTTTGAGTCTTGATTTAGTTATCTGCAAAACTGAAATTAAATCTTTTAATCTAAATATTTATGGATAAGTCTAAAATGTTATTTATTAACTTTAAGGCAGGGTTGAATTTGCTTCTTTCATTTCTCCTTCATGAAAATGATACATATCAAAATGTCCTTTTAGTAAGATTCAGATTTTCTTTTCTTACTTTGGAGTCCCAGAATAATGGAGACCTGTGCAATAGGGAGTAATATAAAATCCTCAATCTATTCTGTGGTGGATTATTTCCTACCTGGATACTGACTAGGAAGATTTATCCTTCACAGCATTAAGTAAAGAGAAGGCAAAATACCTTGTTCTAGTTAAGGCTCCTATAATTACTAACTATTCATACCCAATCCAAGTCATTTAACTTCTCTGAGTTTTACATGCCCCTTTTGATAAAATAAGTTAGGAAACCTGACACAGAGAGAAAATTCTGTATTACCTTTGTTGTGGGGAAACGAGACAAAGTAGGAAGTTTGGAAGAGATACAGCTCAAGAGGTTGAGAGTAGAGTTTTCTGTTGCAGTGGTTTTTCATTCCTGTGTATCAAGTGGAAAAAGGCAGTTCTCATCAATGAGAAGTGAATGAGATGGCATCAAGCCTGAGGGCACTTTCTTAGAAACTATTTGTTTCACAAATAGTATGTTCCACACATTGTTCAAGATACTAAGAATTTGTCCATATGCAAGTCCAATAAGCTCCCTGTCTTCATGGAGTATTAGGGGGGAAAACAACAAATTATCACATAAATAAACAAGATAATTTCAGAGGGTGATGTACTAGGGAGAAAATCAAACAGGGTGAGGGGATGATAGGATCATGACTGTGGGGAAGATGTGACTCAGTTGTTCAGGAAGGCTTCTCTAAGGTCACGCACGGCACTTGTTACCTTTATACAGGGGTGGACAAGAGCAGGTTACATTACAGCCATCATTACCTAAAGATAAACTATCAGTAAGGATATAAAATACTAACAAAAAGAAGAAGACACATAATACAAATAAATAATACAATGATGTACTATAGAATTGTATGCCTGAAACCTGTATAATTTTACTAACCAATGTCACTTCAACAAATTCAATTAAAAAATAAGTAAATAAATAAGAATATAAGAATAAATTCTGTTTCATATACTCACAACTATAGACCTACTTTAGCCAACTCTGTATAACAGGAAAGGTTCAGTTATGCAAAGATACAAGAGAGGCCCAGCTAATGGCTTGAAGTAAGGAATTAGACTAAGTACTATCACTTCTCTCAATCAAATCTGTGAAGCCTGAAAGTATAACATTGACAAAGTTTTGGTTAGATCTTGTTTTTTGGCTTTATCAGTCACTAACCTCTGCTCATCAATTTTTTTATAGGTAAAATATAGGAAAAGGAACAAGAATGTTCTGAGAGATTGATTATTTTCACCTCTACAATACTATTATTAATCCCTGTTTTGCCTATTTCATGGGGTAGCTTTAAAGAAGAAATGAGATAATGGATGAATTGAAGACAACTCAGTGAGATATTAACATGAAACAATTTTAGTTTATTTTCTAATCACTGCTTTCAATCATGATCAGTTTTTATGTCCACTTTCCCTGTCTCTTAATGAGATACAGATACCATAAATTTTTCTGGTCTCTTTCAGTTATTAAAACTTAATCCAATCTAGTTAAAATTCAAATCATACAATTTATTTAAAGCTCCATTGTTTTCTACTTGGGACCTTTGCTCTAATTCTTTTTTGTTTGTTTGTTTGTTTTTTATCCTCACTCGAGAACATTTTTGCATTTATTTTCAGATACAAAGGGAGGGAGAGAGGGAAGGAGAGAGACAGAGAAACATCGATGTGAGAGAGACACATCGACTGGTTGCCACCCACATGACCCCAATTGGGGCCGGGGACAAACTGCAACCAAAGTACGTGCCCTTAGCGGGAGCCGAATCCAGGACTCCCTGGTCCACCGGCTGACGCTCTAACCGCTGAGCCAAACTGGCCAGAGCATCACTTCAATTCTTATACAACAAGAAAACTCCCAGTCAAAATCTTGATAACATTTGTAAAGAGAACTTTTTAGACTATTAGCACTATAAAATGTAAGGTGCAATTGTTATGAAGGGTGATGCTTTCAATTCATGAGTTATTTTATGCCGAAGTTTAGAGAAGAAAGAATCTATCACATTGGTAGCCAACCAGGAAGCTAAACTCCGTGCAAGTGACTAAAGGAGCTCAAGCATAAAACTGAAGCCAATGTTTGCAAAACAGGAAGGAAAATTGCTAGAATCAGACCAATCATTAATATTATTTTGCCTAAAAGTCTAGAACAGCTGTCAACATGGCAACTTCTCAACTTTCAGAGGACTATAATGAGACAGCATCTAGTGAGAAAATGTCAAGATTCTTTTACATCTCAAATGTGAAAATTAGGACATAGCACTTACAGGAATTTGGAAGATAAAATATTTTATAAACTAGATTTTTGTTATAATATGCCAGATAGTTGATGCTTTATAACCAATGTCTTTTAGAAAAATCAATACTGCATTTTAGAAAACCACTATCATTGTGCATATTACAAACTGTAATATTTATAAGCCTATTTGTCGGTTTATTTCTACACACACTGAAACCGCATGAAACCAATGCATCAACCAATGCATTGAACAGTAAATTATTTCATTATGAAAGAGAAAGGGATTTAAATTACCCCATTTTTTACATAAAGATTGCCATTATCTTCTGCTCATTAAATCAAAAGACAGTGATTTTTCTAAAATTCTGTCTAAAATTAAAGATATCATAAAAGGTCAATTTATTTTTGAGACAGGCTGACAAATACATTTATTTTAAAATTCTTTATGCATATTATATAATTTTACAAACACTTTTCCTTTCTATAAAAAAAAATGATCCAACTGCCAAGTTTATTATTTAAATTAAAAGTTTGTACACAATTATGTTGCAGTATTTCTATTTTCCAAAAAGCGATAGAGATCTTTTTTATGTTTATTAAGGCCTTATTCTCTTCAGGTAACAAATATATAATCAGTCTGGAAATAAACAGGAACATATTTTCTGATAATTTTATTAGCGGACCTGTTTAAAATTAAAAAAGCAATAAATAGCCTTGGCCAGCATGCTCAGTGGTGGAGCATCGGCCCACGCACCAGAGGGTTTTGGTTCTATACCCGGTGGACAAGTACCTGGGCTGCAGGTTCCATCCCTGGCCTGGTTAGGGGCTTGTGAAGGAGGCAATCAATTGATGTCTCTCTCACAGAGATGTTTCTCTCTCTCTCTCCTCCTCCCCCCTCCCTTCCACTCTCTCTAAAAATCAATGGAAAAAATATATCCTCAGGTGAGGATTAACAAACAAACAAAAATAAATAAATACCTTTTGTAAAGTATATTTGCATATCTGTATGTTTATCAAAATTAATACTTCTACTGGCCACAAATTTCCTAGTGAGTGAAAAATTCTCATTCCCTCTCTATATGTTGGGAACATTCTCAAAGTTCATTATGGATTCAACATATTTTTTTACATATAAATATCCAATTTTTTTCAGCACTATTTGTTGAGAAAGCTGTTCTTGCCTTTCCCACTCTGTCAAAAATCAGTGGTTTATGTAGGCGTGGGTTTATTAAGTCTATTCTGTTCTACTGACCTATTTACCAATACCATACTATACTGATTACTTTAGTTTTATACTAAATTTAAAATCAGGTGCAACTGGCCCTTTAATTTTGTTTTTCTTTCTAAGTTGTTTTGATTATGCTAGGTCTTTCAAATTGCCACGTGAATTTTATAATCAACTTTCCGGTTTCTACAGAAAGTATGCTGGGGCTTAACCAGATTAAATGGATTAATTTAGTGAGAACTGACATCTTGACAATAGTATGTCTTTTAACACATAAGCAAGGTATATCTTTGATTTGTTCCTTAATGTCTTTTTACAGTGTTTATTGTTATTGTGTATGGGTTTTTCACATATTTCACACAGTCATTTCCTGATTTTGTGCAGTTGTCAATGGCACTGCTTCTTAATTTAAATTTTCTATCGTTAGTTCTAGTAAGTTTACAGACATACAAATGCTATTTGCATATTGATATTGAGTCCTTTCTTCAACCTCGCTAAACTCCCTAATTCTAGTGTAATTTTGGTGAGCTCTTTTGAATTGTCCACATAGACAACCATGTCATCTGCAAATCACTGCTTGATTGTCTTCTAATTCACTTTCTTGCCTAAGGGCAATGACCACAGTTTCAAGTACTGTGTGAATGCAAGTAATGAGAGCAAATCTCTGTCTTGTCTTGTTCCTGCTCTTAGTGCAAATGTTCAGTCATCCACCATCAAGTATGTTACCTGTAGGGTTTTTCATAAATTCCCCTTATCAGATTGCAAATCTCCTTTATTTTCCTAGTTTGCTGAGAGTTTTATAAAAAATCATTACATTTGGAATTCTGGTCAAGATGGTGATGTAGGTAAATGTAGTACTTGCCTCCTCCCGCAACCACATCAAAATTACAACTAAACTACAGAATAACCATCATTCATAACCAACTGAAACTGAGCTAAATGGAAGTCCTACAACTTTGAAATTAAAAAGCCACAACAAGATGGGTAGGAGGGCCAGAGGCCCAAAGGTCTGGTCCCACCCCCATGTGTGGCGGATAAACATCAGGAGGGATACCTGGGCTGTGGAGGTCCTCACTGAGGAGTGAGGGGTTCCAGTCCCACACCAGGCCCCCCAGCTCAGGGTTCTAGAGCCAGGAAGAGAAGTCCCCACAACTCTGGCTGTAAAAACCAACAGGAACTGAGGCTGAGGCTGCTAGAGTTCCAGGCAGTTTCTCTTAAAGGGCCCGCACACAGACTTACTCAGACGCACTCCCTCTGGGCTCCAGCACAGGGGAGGCAGCTTGAAAGGCACCAGAGAAATACAAGGAAGAACTGTGTTGTTTGGCATTGGGGCGAGAGCTGGAGAGGCAGCTTCTTTCACACAGACATGTTAACAGAGGCCATTCCTGTGGTGAACCCTTCCCCCATTGGGCGGGCAGACGGGCGCCATATCTAGGATGCCAACAACCTGGCTCACACTGTTTCCCCACCCTGGTGATTCCCTGAAGCTCTGCCCCAATCAACTTTTGGGCCCACCCAAGATGTATTCAGTGGCTTTACCCTAGGACTGGCCTGTCTTGACTCATGCTTAGGATTTTTCTAAAATCTCTCACATAAGCAGCATGTGGCCTCAGTGAGCCCCATACCTCTTGCTAAGTGGCTCCAGGCCCAGCACTAGCAGCAGCCAGACTTGGTTCACAGCTTGGCTTCTCCTGGGTACCTCCAAGCCCAACACAAGTAGCAGCCATATGAAGATCACTTTGTACCTTATGTATGGTGGCCCCAGGTAGAACACAGGCAGTGGCTGACCTTGGCCTGTTCCTTCCGGGAGGTCCCAGAGCCAGCACACCCAGTGGACAACTTCAGACCATGTAGAAACATCACCACCAATGTGTAAAGTGACATCATTACACATTCTACAGATAGTAAAAGGATAGGAGAATATTATGGAGAAGTTTATGCCAATAAATTTGACAACTTAGATGAAAAAGCACAACTTCTTTGGAAAACACAAATAACCAAAGCTTACTCCAGAAAACAGGTAATTAAATAGTCCTACACTATGAAAAAAATTATTACAATAAAGAAAGCTCCATGTTCAAGTGGCTACATTGATAAATTCTACTAAATAATTACTTTTAAAATACAAATTTAAAAAATAAAGAAGAGGAAGTAATTCCAGCTCATTATTTGAGGTCAGCAATATCTTACTTTGAAACCAGACAAAGACGTTATAAAAAAATGAAAAGTAGAGTTCCATCATAAACATAGATGCAAAAATTGCAACCAAAATTTATCAGATTGAATCCAACCATATATTAAAAATATAATATGCCATGACCAAGTTAGTAGTGTTTACTCCAAAAATGCAGTTGGTTTAATATTTGAATATCAATAGAATTATTCATATTAACAAAGTAAATCATCTCAATAGGGGGAAAATCATTTAACAGAAATCTTATGATTTTTTTTTTTCTTTATTGATTTTTGGAGAGAGAGATAGAAACATCAATGAGAGAGAACATCGATTGGCCATCTCCTGCATGACCCCCACTGGGGACTGGGCCCACAACCTGGGGGGAATTGAACCGGCAACCTCTTGGTGTATTGAGCCACACCGGCTGGGCAAAAATCTAATGATATTTATTGTTGAAAGTATTACAGATATCCCACCTTTTTCCCCCCACTGAACTTCTCTTCCTGCTCCTGCCCCCTCCTGCCTTCCTCATACTATTGTCTGTGTCCATTGGTTATGCATATATTCATATAAGTTCTTTGGTTTATCTCTTCCCTACCCCCTCCCTCCTGCTTCCCTCTGAAGTTCCTCAGTCTAACAACTAACTTGTACTTCTTAATCACTTCATCTTTTTTTACCTATCCCCCCAACACCCTCCCATCTAGCAACCATCAAAAAGTTCTCTGTATCTATGATTCTATTTATGTTCTGCTTGTTCATTTTATTTTTGTAGATTCAATTGTTGATAAATATGTATTTATTGCCATTTTCTTGCTCATATTTTTGATCTTCTTCTTTATGACCCTTCAACGTTTCATAAAATATTGGTTTGGTGGTGATGACCTCCTTTAGCTTTTTCTTGTCTGGGAAGCTTTTAATATGTCCATCAATTCTAAATGATAGTTTTGTGGGATAGAGTAATCTTGGTCATAGGTCCTTGCTTTTCATCACTTTGAGTGTTTCTTGCCACTCCCTTCTGGCCTGCAAAGTTTCTGTTGAGAAATCAGCTGACCATCTTATGGCAGCTCCCTTGTAGGTAACTAACTGCTTTTCTCTTGCTGCTTTTAAGATTATCTCTTTGTCTTTAAACTTTTGAATTTTAATTATGATGTGTTTTGGTGTGGGCTTCTTTGTGTTCATCTTGTTTGTGACTCTCTGTGCTTCCTGGACTTGCATGTCTATTTCCTTCACCAAGTTAGGGACATTTTCTGTCATTATTTTTTCAAATAGTTTCCAATTTCTTCCTCTCTCTCTTCTCCTTCCGGCACCCCCATGATGTGAATGTTGGTATGCTTGAAGTTGTCCCAAAGGCTCTTTACACTCTTCTAATTTTTTTGGATTCTTTTTCTTTTTGCTGTTCTGATTGGGTGTTTTTTGCTTCCTTATATTCCAAATCAATGGTTTGATGATTGGCTTCACGTACTCTACTATTGATTCCCTGTAAATTTTTCTTTAAGTTAGTGCATCCTCTATTTCTGACTGGTCTTTTTTATGCTCTTGTGGTCCACTCTAAGTTCCTTGAGCATCCTTATAACCAGTGTTTTTAACTCTGAGTCTGTTTGATTGCTTATCTCCACTTTGTTTAGTTCTTTTCCTGAAATTTGTTCTGTTCTTTCATTTGGGACACGTTTTTTTGTCTCCTCATTTTGGCTGCCTCCCTGTGTTTGATTCTATGTATTAGGTAGAGTTGCTACGTCTTCCTAGGATTGATGCAGTGACCTATTATTGTAGGTGTCCAGTAGGGTCCAATGGTACAGCCTCCCTGCTCACTCCAGCTGGGCCCTCAAGATACACCCCCTGTGTGGACTATATATCCTTCTGTTGTAATTGAGTCTTGATTGCTGTTGGCACATTAATGGAAGGAATTTATTCAGGCTACTCATCTGCAAGGACTGGCTGTGCCAACTGACCACTGACCTCAGACCACCTTGGAGGATCAGCTGTTCAGGGGGCCACCACACAGAACAAGACTTGCTTCAGCAGGGCTCTGGTACCCAGAGTTCACACCTTGAGTGTGTTGCTTAAAATTAGTGAGGTCCCATTCTGGAGTAGGTTTTACTTTTAAAAAATGTATGTTTACATACTTTTTATACTCACATTTCATTTTCTCTTTGTTCCATGGGTGATTTAAAGTGTATTTTTCAGTTTCCAAATATTTGGGACTTTTTCCAGAGATTTTATTTCTGTCATTGGTTTCTAACTGAATTTCATGTGGTCAGAGAGATACTTATATTATTTGATTCCTTGTAAATGTAAGTTTAATGTTCTTTTATAATCCAGTATGTAGTTTATCTTAGTAAATATCTGTAGCTGGGTGTCTATTTTACATTTGAGAGAAAAAAATGTTGCTGGTGTGATGATCCAGAAGCATCATAAAGGTCAAGTAGGCTTATTGTTTTGTTCAAGCTTGCTGTATTATTTTTATTTTCTCTCTGCTTGGTCTCTCAACTTTTGAGAGACTGGCACTAAAATCTCTGACTAAAATTGTGAACTTATCTATTTCGCCTTGCAGTTTTATTAGTTTTTGCTTCATGTGTTTTAAATCTCTGTTATAAGGTGCATAAATGATTAGTATTGTGTTCGCATGATAAACTGATTTTTTATATCATTTATTGGCTTATTAGCAATAATTATTTGGTTAACTTAGTATTCATACGTTCCTTTTTAACTTTTTGCAGGTGTATCTTCAACTTATATTATAACACTTCATGTGTAGTATAAGTACACAATAGTATAGTGCAAGTACACAATAGTGTGCTTCCCTCAGATTTGATATTAATTGTCATGCATTTTACTTTTGTATATATATGATAAATTACTTATATAATTATTTTGGTTATAATGGTTATCTTTTAAAGAGATATATTTGTAAGTTATATATTTATCCTTGTGGCTATTATTTCTGATGTTCTTCATTTCTTTCTTTCTTTTTTAATTGATTTTTTAGGGAGAAAGAGGAAGGAAGGGAGGGAGGGAAGGAGAGAGAAAGAGGGAGAGAGAGAGAGAGAGATCTGCTGTTCTTTATATTTATACATTAGTTGATTTTTTTTTTGATTTTTTTTCTTTATTGATTTTAGAGAGGAAGGTAGAGGGAGAGAGAGATAGAAACATCGATGAGAGAGAACATTGATTGGCCGCCTCCTGCATGCCCCACACTGGGGATTTGGCCCACAACCTGGGCATGTGCCCTGACCAGGAATCGAACCGGCAACCTCTTGGTTCATGGGTCGATGCTCAACCACTGAGCCACGCTGGCCAGGCCTATTAGTTGATTCTTATATATGCTCTGACCAGGGGTTACACCTGCAACCTTGTCCTATTGGGATAACACTCTAACCAACTGAGCTATACAGCCAGGGCCAGGTGTTCCTCATTTCTATGTGTAGATTCATATTTCTAACTGCTGTCATTTCCCTTCTGCCTGAAGGACTCTTTCAAAAGTTTTTGTTTGAGAACATTATCATTTTGTCTTTGTTTAAAAAAATATTTTTGCTATGTATAGATTCTAAGTTGACAGTTTTATTTTTTCCTTTCAGTACTTCCCAAATGCTGTTCCACTGTCATCTTGATTTCATTGCATTCAATAATAAATCTTATGTTTTTCTTATAATTTTTTCTTCTGTCTACAACATATTTTTTTCCTCTGATTGCTTTCTGTTTTTTTCTTTTGATTGTGGTAAAAATTAATCTCTGGCTATTTTTAATTTTTTTCTTTATCAGTGGCCTAGAGAAATTCGATTATGATGTGCCTTTTGTAGTTTCTTTCATGTTATTTGAAATTGTTAAGCTTTTTGAATATTTGTGTTTATAGTTCTATTCAATTTATAAAATTTCAGTTCACTATTTTTAAAATATTTTGTGCTATCCCCACCATTGGGGACACCAATGGCCCCCATATCGAACCATGTGAAGATGTCTCATAGTTCACTAATGCTATTTAATTGTTTTGTGTTCTATTTTCCCTGTGTTTCATTTTGAATAGTTTCTGTTAGGCCTTTAATTAATTGTCTGTTGCTGTTGTTGTTATGTATAGTGTTCTATTAATAACAACTTCTTGGCCCTGGCTCAGTGGCTCAGTTAGTTGAAGTGTTATCCTGTACATAAAAAATAATGCAACTTTGATTCCCAGTCAAGGCACATACCTAGGTTGTGTGTTCCATCCCTGGTTGGGGTGTGTATGAGAAGCAACTGATTGATGTTTCTCTCTCACATTGTTGTTTCTCTCTCTCATGAAAAAAACTAAAAAACTAATGTATTTTCCCCCCATATTGTAGTTTTTAATTTCTAAAAGTTTGACTTGTGTCATAAGAAATATCTTTGCTGTCTCTACTTACCTCCTTTTTAATTCTAACATTTGTGTCAGTTCTGTGTCACTTTTAATTGATTATTTTTCCCATTAGGAGTTGTGTCTTCCTGCCTGATAATTTTTATTGGAAATCAGGCATTATGAATTTTACTTTAAGTATTGAATATTATTGTATTCCCTTAAGTCTGCTTGAGCTTTATTATGGGATGCACTTTATTACTTGAAAAGAGTTTGATCCTTACATTGGTTCTTACATTTACAATTGTTCACTGGGTCTGGAGCAATGTTAGGTTTAGGGATAATTATTTCTCACTACTAAGGCAAGACCTTCTGGAATACTATCCCCAATGAGTTTTCCAGTCTGGCTGGTAAGAACATGTATTATCACTGATCCTATATGAGCACCAGGCAATGATCCCTCTAGTCTTTTTGTATAATTTTTTCTGAAGCTTTCGTAATTTTCTTATATGTATGTGTCCACTGATGAAGGCTTGAAGAAAACCTAAAAATGTGTGAGGTTTTCTGTGTCTCTCTCTCTTCTGAGTCTGATATAAAAACTCTATCTCCCTTGTTTTTCTTGGACCCCTAGTCTGTCTATTCACTTCAATTAATCTTCTGGGCTCCACCTCAGTTCTCGTTCCCAGTACTATAGCCTGGAAAATCTTTATAGGAAATAGCTGGAAAAAAATGGGGCTTATGTCATTTGCTTCTCATCTCACTGATTTTTATTACCTGATGTTCATTGTTATGAAAATTACTGTTTTGTGTATTTTGTCTATTATTTCTTTCTTTGATTCAAGTAGGCAAGTAAATTCAATTCTTGTTATTTCAACTTGACTAGAAGTATTATTCAAATTTTAAAAGAACTTATAACTTAATGCATAAACCTCATCTCCAGTTATAGACAAAAGTATACAACTCTTCTAAGAAAACTTTTCACACTTAGATATTGGAAGGATTTACTCAAACTCAGTAACAAACTGTCAGATGGCCTTCCTTTAAAGGATAAAAACCATAGCCTTTATATCTGATCCCCAAATAGAAATCTTGTCCTAATATAGAATTTTTAATTTTGAGATCTTTAGGATGAGGAGTCTAAAAGTGTAGTTCAGTTTCATATGTTGTGTTTTTCTGTTTCTTCTGTCATTAATCTGTCAGTTTGTTGTGGCTAAAGTTAGGAACTCAACACCAACATATAACACTGATCTCCAAAGCGCTCACATTTGCCTTCACTTTTGTATTTCTTCTAAAATGATAGAGAAGGAAACATGCACTCAAACCCTTTAGATTTTATAGAAATTAAGAGGAAATTTAAAAAGAAATTAAGAAAGAAAAGTGGATTATTACAACACACAATGAGGCTTACTTATTCTACCATTATACAAGGCAAGAAAGTTTTTTTAAAACTAGAACTCTTGGCATTTCAAACCATAAAAAATGGCTTTAATCATTTAAATCTTTGAATATAATTCTTCATGTTAGATAATAGATCTGTCCATAAGAATTGGATACTACAATATTGTAAAGTTTTTCAACCTTAGCACAGTTGGCATTTTGAGCCAGATAATCCTTTGTTTAGGTGATCATGTGAATTGTAAGATGTTTAAAAGCATCACTAGGCCCTGGACAGTAGGTTCCAGTCGCATACACTTCTCCCTCAGGTTATGACAACCAAAAATGTACGTTATATATTGTCATATATATTTGGGGGAGAGGGGGGCATAACATTGTCTTCAATTAAGAACCATTACTATACTGCAAAGTACCTAATAGATTATAATAATAAAAAATCTCCTAAATTATTGTTAAAAAGGTAGCCACATGTATAAACTGGCTGCAATGACTAATAAACCATTAGTTGTGAAAGACTAGTTACTTTACTATTATAAGGACAGCTAGGGAAGATTGAAATGAAACATATCAAAAGTTACAGAATGTAGCAAAAGGAGTTCTAAGAGGGAGTCCATAGTGACACATGCCTACATTAATTTAAAAAAAAAAAAGAAAGATCTCAAATAAAGAATATAACTTTGCATTTCAAGAAACTAAAAAAAAATAGATGTATAAATTAAGACTAAAGTTAATAGAAGGTAATAACAAAGATCAGAGTGGAAATAAATGAAACAGTCTAAAAAATAATAGAAAAAAATGAATGACACTGAGAGCATTTTTTAAGATAAACAAAATAGACAAACCATTAACTAAAGTTATAAAGCAAAAAGAGAGGCATCAAATATGCAAAATTAGATATGAAAGAGAAGAGATTACATGAGATACCACAGAAATGAAAAGCATCATGAGAGATTACTATGAACACTTACGTGCCAACATATTGGACAACCTAGAGTCAATGGATATATTCCCAGAAACCTACAATCTATCAAGAATAAATAATAAAAAAATAGAAAGTCTGAACATCAATTACTAGATTGAATCAATAAAACAAAAACAAAACAAAAAACTCTCAAAAAAAGAAAAGTCCAGAACCAGATGACTTAATTAGTAATTTCTATCAAACACTCAATTCCCAAACTTTCTAAAAAAAATAGAAGAGGAGTTAACACTTACAAACTCATTTTACAAGGCAAAAATCACCCTGATACCACAACCAGAAAAGGACACAATAAGAAAAGAAAATTATAGGCCAATATTTCTGATGAACATAGATGCCAAATGTCTCAACAAAATATTAGCAAAATGGATTTAACAGTACATTAAAAGTATCATATACCATGACCAAGTCAGATTTATTCCAGGGATACAAGGATGGTTTAACATCTGCAATTCAAGTATTGTGATACATCACATTAACATGGGTTAGATTAAAATTGTATGATCATTTTAATAGATGCAGAAAAATCTTTAGTTAAAATTTAACATCCATTTGTAATAAAAACTATCAGAAAATTTGGCATAGTGGGAACATATCACAACATAATGAAAGTCACATATGACAAGCCCATAGCTAACATCACTCAATGTTGAAAGTTGAAAGCTTTTCCTCTAAGATCAGGAAAGGACAAGGATAGCTCCTCTTGCCACTTTTACTCAACATAGTATTGGATATCCTAGCCAGCACAATTAGGTAGAAAAAGGAAATAAAAGGCAACCAAATCAGAAAGAAAGAAGAAAAAACGGTCTCTATTTTCAGATGATGTGATATTGTATATATAAAACCTTAAAGACTCCACCAAAAAACTGTTAGAACTAATAAACAAATGCAGCAAAGCTGCAGGATACAAAACCAATTTACAGAATCAGTTGCCTTCCTACACACTAATAAAAACTGTCAGAATTTTTAAAAAATCACATCTATAATTGCATCAAAAAGAATAAAATACCTAACAATGAATTTAACCAAGGATTGAAAGATCTGTAACTGCAAACTATAAACATTAATGAATCCTGGCTGGTGTGGCTCAGTGGTTAGAACGTTGGCCATGGAACAAAGAGTTGCGGGTTCAATTCTGATCAAGGGCATGTACCTCATTTGAGGTTTGATCCCCAGCCCTGGTTGGGGTCGTGAGGGAGGCAACAATCGATGTGTCTCTCTTACATCGATGTTTCTCTCTCTCTCTCTTTCCCTCCCTTTCTTTCTCCAGCCTACTCTATCTGAAAATCAATGGAAATATATCCTCGGGTGAGGATTAAAAAAAAAAAAAAAGACATTAATGAAAGGAATTGAAGAAGACACTAATAAATGGAAAGATATTCTGGGCCCCTAGATTGAAAAAAAAATTATATTGTTAAAATGTCCATACAACATACAATCTACAGATTCAATGAAATCCCTATTAAAATTCCAATGGCATTTTTTATGGACATAGAAAAGTGATTCTAAAATTTGTATAGAACCACAGAAGACCCTGAATAACCAAATCAAATATGAATTCTAGTTTGTACTATTACATCAACTGACTAGCTGTCAGTCTAGAAATATATCCATTTACTTTAATAAAGCTCTTTAAAAATCATATCTTGAATATACATTACTGTTTTTCTTTTTCCTTTCTCTATTTTTTCTTTTATTTTCCTCTGAGAACCCTGTAATATTATAGCAAGAGTTGACATTGCTTAGTTAAAACCTAACATTTGAAATGTCTAGTAAGATTTTCAATATAGTTCAAACTCAAAACTGGTTATCTTTTTATTTTTTTTTCTTTATTGATTTTAGAGAGAGAAAGGGAGAGAGAATAAAGACATCGATGAGAGAACATCGATTGACCGCTTCCTGCATGCCCCCCACTGGGGATTTGACCCATAACCTGGGCATATGCCCTGACCGGGAATTGAACCAGCAACCTCTTGGTGCATGGGTCGATGCTCAACCAGTGAGGCACACCGGCTGAGCTGGTTATTTTTTATTAATGTGCCTAGTGTTAAATGGACAAATACCCATAGTATCCATAAATGTTAAGAAAATGTATATACAGAAAGATATGACCCATGTGTATTAATATGAAGAGCACGGGCTATAACTATTATTAAATAGTCAAAGGTGTAACTGTAAATACAAAGATTTTTAGCAGTGGAAATTAAATTCTTAAAAAAATATTTAATGTTAACTGAGGAAAAAGGTTATATTACTAGTTAACTCTATTTGCTAAATACAAATAAAAGTGTATAGAAAAATTTGAGTAATCTACAGGCACTGAAAAGAAAATAGAATGCATTTTTCTAACTAAAAATGAAAACACAATCTTTAATTAATCTTTATTACAAATGATGAGGTAGGTGCTATTATTGTTCCCAATTTACACATTGAAACTCTGAGGCACAGAATCTCCTTTTAAGCAGTAAAAGGTCATGTACTACCATTATTATAGATGAATTTAAGGCACTTTAGAGATTATGAAGCTAAATTTATGCCCAAGGTCAGACTTTGTATGAACCTAGGCAAATCTGACCCACAAGTGTGATAATATCTTTAAAATCTATGTAATACTGGAACAATGGGAGGAAGCTAGCTCTCTTCTCCCTGGATGTAGATGTGAGGATCAAAGCCTAGAGCTGCCAGGAGCCACCACGTAGAGTTGAAAATGAAGTCATTCCAGAGGAAACCACCAGAGAGTGATGGAGAGAAAAGAAGAGTGGATCCCAGGTTCTTCTCAGTGATGCAATATGAGCCTCTCTCTTCAGCTGTGCAAGCAGTCAGATAAAACTCTAAAGTTTTAGTTAGTGAGCCAATGAGTTTTCTCTCATTTCATCTCATATAATTTCATTTTACCAGTTTAAATTGGGATGCTGCATTTGAAACTTGAGTTTTAACTAACAGCCCACATGACATCTCTCTTCCATTTGAGAAAGCCCTTGTTTCAGCAGTGGATTCTCTCTGGTGAGCCACTCTTTGGCACAATAGTTAAGACAAAATTTCTTCTGTATTCTTGGATTTATTCTATATTTTTGTATGCTTATACTTCTCAAGCCTCATTTTTTATAAGTAAATCTGAGAGTTAGGCATTCTGCTTAGTTTGATTAATAGTGAGTTTTCGTCATCTGCCCTCCAGACCATTTGCAGGACTAAGCATTTTATAAGACGTGAGAAAGTTTCATTTACTCTACATAAACTACTGCTCAGTAAAAAACAGTGAGAAAAATCAAACAAATGCACGGATAGAATGCAGTCATTTTTCTTACTTGGAAGAATTTAAAATAAAGAATAAACTTGGAAAATACCATTAAAATCACATATCACTGATACAGATTCTGTTTCAGTGACCTGCTGTTGCTTCTCAAACTCCTTAGGAGCTTCCCTTTCTAGGAAGGGCTGGGAGAGAAGAAAGACAGAGCCAGATCACCCTAGTGTCCAGTGAGCTTGTCTTTGGAGTCTGCAAGAAGAGGAGATGTCCGCTCCTGCTCCCAATCTTAAAAGTTTTTACAGTGAGGTTCTAACTGGATTCAGTCACATGCTCGGGAGCCCTTACCTGGATTCTGTGACATTCCCATTGCAGTAAGTCTCAACACCACATTTCTACTTCAAGAGTGTATTCTTGGCCCGGCCGGTGTGGCTCGGAGTGTCATCCCATCATAGAAGACTGAGAGGTCCCAGTTCAATTCCCGGTCAGGGCACATGCCCGGGTTGCAGACTCAATCCCCAGGAGGGGGCATTCAGGAGGCAGCCGATTGATGTTTCTCTCTCACGTCGATGTTTCTATCTCTCTCCCTTCCTTCTTCTCTCTCTAAAAAAATCAATAAAAGCATATTTAAATATATATATATATTCTTGGAGCAGCTTCTGGGAATAGGGGAGGCAAGAGGAAGGCACATTCCAAAGACAGCAGAGGGAGTGCGGAGCCTCCAGTTGTCAGGGTCCAGCTCTCAGGTCAACTGGCAGTCAAGTCTTCTTGATGACCTCCTGCAACACCTGGGCAATCAGCAATCAGATTCAAAGTGCTATTCAACATTTTAATAATATCTAAGTCACGACACAGCTTATCAGCATCTGTTGCCACCACTTATCAGGGACACAAAATCTCTTGTTTGTGTAGGTTAATATGCAAATAGTATATTTGTGTATATCATTATGCAAATGTATATAGTGGTGACCGTTTGAGAATCATTTCTAGGTGCTACATCTTATAAATTTGTAAAAATGAATTTAGCGCAAAGGATCTTTTAGAAGTGAAGCAGCGTTATGATAATATCTGCCTAATGAAATATCCCTTTGGCTATTCTCCAGGTGTAGTGGTTAAAAGCCCTAATCCAGAACTTGAAACTTGAGTTCAAATTCCAGCATTGCTCCTTATTAGTTGTTGTTGCATGAATAATTATTCCATGCACCATATATTTTTAAATGTTGGAGGACCAAGACATTTAGCCTTTTTTTAAACTTCAATAAATCTTTGAATATTAAGGCAAGCAGTTCCTGGAAGCCTTTATATCTTGCTGAAAGAAGAAGTGCAGCTTCAAATCTTATGAAAGGATCAGAAATTCTGGTAAGCTGGTTGGTTCTTTTAAGTCCAGGAAGTGCCACGGTCTCTGGCCAGTCTTCCAGGAATGATGACATATATGGCAGCAGTTCTGAGAACCTACAGCGATGTGGGCACTCTACCCCCTCTGCGACTAACATATAACCTAATTTCCTAATGCTAAATCTGTTAGGCTGATGTGCCTTAGACCTTTTGCTTGAGTCTTTAAAACTGAATTTGTCCAGGCATTTATAATGATAACAATGGGGAAAATATTAAATGACAGAGAAATTGACAAGGTTAGCCAGTAAGTCTTTTTCACCTCTCATTTCATATAGTTCAAAGTGGGCCTAACTTGATATTCATAGAAGATTATTTTTTTCAAATAATACAAAAGTGCAAATTCTGTTAGCATTATTGTTTAGACAGTTCAGAATGCTTTATAATTTAATATTTATTCTCTACTACAAGCTGGAGGGGGAAAGTACCATAGAATTAGATAGCAGATATAAATGCATTTTGCATTTTATTTTAATTCATAAATTTATATGAATTTTTCCATCATCATGTCATATACTTCTCTTTAATCTACCTTTGATAGAAGAAGTTCTGCTACTGAAAATCTAAATCAAGTTCACGGTTCAACCTATATATCTTTCCCTTCCCTAATTGACAGCTTAAGAGCATTAGCAATAAGTTATACAGTAGATTATTTGTATCTGCAAACAGGTACATTTTCTCTAATTAATTTATCATCATTTTGGGGGTACTGTCACTCATCATTTTATCTCCAATATTCCACTTTGTGTATTGTTCAGCACGTAGTAGAAACTTATTCAATTGTTTTGAATAAATGAAAGATGCTGGGTAGATATTAAAGTGGGAAGTAAAATGAACTTTAAAGTCCCTTGTCTTTAAATAACTAAAGTTCTCTTTAAAGATCAGAGACTTGAGGACAGGAAATAGTTTCTTCTGTATAGATTAATTTCTACTTCGCTGAAATTCATGAACAGTATGCAATTTAGGAATCTGACACGTTTATATGCAAGCTTGGAAACAGTTGTATTAATGAAAGTGAACAGTGAAGATTCAGAATCAGTACAATCAAGATAGGTCAAGTTCCTTAAGGACATGAGTTTTGACCTATGACCAATTTTATTCTACCTTTTAGCTAACCCTCTCTCAAACTCTCAGTATTACTGCCTGCACACAGACACGCACTGTCATTTGATAAAATATCTAATCATATGCATGGAGCATTGTACCAACTTAAATATAGATTGAATATTCTTTTATATTTAAAACAATACCTTAATAGATTCTAAATTAATTTGTTGAAAGGCTCCATACTTCCATTTGATTTTAACTCTGTGTTGTCATTGATACAGTTCATTCTCTGTTACCTACACAAGTTGTACACAGTAGTAATAAATCATGCAAAACATAATTCAGAAATCATTTCCATTTGTATGTGGGAAGTATTATGCGACTTTGGAATAAATTTCCCTCCTTAATTATGTTTTGCTTAGGGTAATTAGTTTGTGTTCCCTGCGCACACATGGACCGGCAGTGGGAGAAACACTGCCGCCCTGAAGTATTCTGGGAACTGTTCTACAATATTGCAGCTGAACCACATGCAGGTACTCGATACTTGTACATGACCTGGAAGAATTCCAAGGACTCTAGTACTGCCTGGAGTATTATTCAGTCCTGGTGATCACATGCATACATTTCTACTTTAACTCAGTTATTGTCCCCACCTCACCAGTTCTGTAAAAGAGATTCCTTAAACTGGATAGCTTAATGAAGGAAACAAGAGCGAATAAAAGTTCAGTTCATTGTTAGTTCTATCAAATCCCTCTGTGTTCTATGTGTGTGTGTGTGTGTGTATATAGTTACCTAAAAATATTTTATTTCTCCCAACATCAATGTCTTTGTTTGTTTACTTCTTTTGCTTCACTCTTTTGAGTTGTTGCTAAAAATTCACCCTTTTAAAGGCATGATATAGAAAATAGTACCTGGAGCTTTCTTGCTGCTCATTGTTTATTATATTTTAGATACCAGAAGGAAATAAATCCTAAGGACAATGCACTGTGCAGTTAAATGCAATTTTGATCCTCAGCAAATGTTTCCATGCAATGTGTTAACCAGGGACAAACAGATGTACCTTGGATTTATAAAGTGTAGTTTCTCTAACTAGAGTTTACAGGTATGTGACTAACCCATATAGCTAAGACATGATAGTAAATGAAATATAATAATATAGAATATGAATACTAATGCATGTACCACAGACCCTGGCCCACGATAGATTTAAAATGTTTATCCCACTGTTGTCGTTGTTCGTTGTTTTTCAGTATGATGACTCCAATTTCCCCAAAGGTAAATAATGATCTGTATTTTACTTCTTCCTGTTTGCAGTGTACTATATCCTGTATTTAGAAACGTTTATTTTTCCCTCTTCAATTTAATGAGTTCAAGCCAGGCCTAACAAACCTCCTAAAGGACAGATAAGACTCCAAAGAGAAGGAAATATTTAATCTGAGCTGCAAAGAACGACTATAAGTCAATCAGGAGTAGTTTAGTTAGGAAAGAGATGTTCCTCATAGGGAATGTTAAATGCAAATGCACAGAAAGAACAGTGGTGCTGGGTGGAGACACATATAAAGAAAAAAAGAAAGAGTTGGGAGGAGAAGAGAGCCAGAGAGAGAACAAACTTCAAGACGTTTAATATGGCCCTAGCATAGCACTCAAGAGGGAAATTAGCAAGAAAAACATACTAGACAGCAAACCAGGGGCCAACTGATGGAGGGTCTGTGCCAGGTAAGAAGATTAGGTTTTTTTCTTGTGGAAGATGCCTTCAAAGACTTTTAGATGGAAAGTTACATAACAAGATTTCATTTAAAAGATGATTTTGGTAGAATGTGGAGAATGGTCCCTAACAGTAAAATCCTGAAGTAGGGAGCCTTGGCTGCAATCTATGGCTACATGCCAACTGAGGTGGATGAGGGAGGTCAATGCAGATGAGGAGAGGAAAATCATCTGAAATGTATTAAGGCAGTGGAATTAACAGAGCAAGATGACTACATATGTGTTGGCTGCATAGGGGAAGGGATGAAAGGTGACTTCCTAGTTTCTTGTTTGGATGATTCACTGGATTGTGGTGCCAGTCACTGAGATGGACAAAAAGAGAGTAAGAGAAGATTTATTGTCTCTCTCTGATGTGTGTGTGTGTGTGTGTGTGTGTGTGTGTGTGTGTGTGTGTGTGTTGTTTTATGCGCATTTGGGGAGGACATTATGTATTCCATTATAAATGATTAAGCTTGAGATACAGGAGACATCTAGGTGGAGTTGTCTAGTAGGCAATTAGGAATTTGGGTCTGGATCTTAGAAGAGATGGGCTGAGCTTAAGATTTTCAAAACAAGGAAATGGGGAACCATCAGTAGTTGAAGTCATGGGAACTGGAGAAATTATTCATCTATCTATTCATTAGTCACTAATACAACACACATATAAAAAGGACATATTACATGCCTGTCATGGCGCTAAGGGCAGTGTATAGTAAGGGATTAATGGCTTTGGTGCGTGCATTTACAGAGAAAGAAAAAGTATAAATGAGCATTTATAGGGTATTTATTATGAACCTGATAGAGCTTTGCAGCTATTACTCCTTTAATCTTCACAATAGTCTTATGAGTTTGGTAGTATCCTCATTTTACAGAAAAAAGAAAAAAAAAAAAAAACTAGAGAAGAGAGTAGCTGAGAAATAAAAAGTTACACATCTATTAACTCTTAGATCTTAACATCTTTTGCATGTTGTTTGAATCATATTAGCATATATCATTAACAGAGTTTTTGTATAGGAAGGAAAACTAAAATTGCCATGCCAGTATATCAAAAGGCATGCAGTACTGTGAGTAAGAGACATTTCAGGTAGCCATAAAATCTTTGCTATTACTAAATAGATTTAATTTGGAAATAACATGCAAGAGATTCTAGAGATAATCATTTGAAATATGGATAGTGTATCTCAATAGCTTTTCTCATTCTTCTGTGGTGCCAGTGACCTTCACGCATCACTTGATTCTGGCTACACGTTCTCAGTCAGGTTCAAAGTTGATGTTACAAAAAACAACAGTATCAGAAACAGGTATCTAAAGTCATAAATGCATGCTGTTAAGTGTTAGTGGCATATAATAATATCAGGGTATATTTTTTTATCTCACGCAATATATGGAATGACTTTTGTTATCCAACATGGGATAATTTTTGATTGTGCAAGAATAATACTTTATATTTTAATAGTACATTTAAAATTTGAAAATATGAAACTACTTCTTTTGTATATTTATATATTTCAAATAAATTACCCACCATCAAAATAGAATAATGAATTTCCAAGCACTGAATGTCAATTATCTTATCTGTCCAATGATTTGTTTTTCAGTACTTTATATAACATCATTTCACAGAAATCAACTCTGACAAATTTTAAGAAATGGCAATAATGAGCTAAAATTTATATACCAATTAATTTTAATGTACATTTCCAAATACTCCTCTGTGAAGGTGGGAACAAGTAGCACTTTACAAACAGCATGAGAGTGCTTCTTCACCTCCACCAGCACTTTTCAACTGGTGTGCCACAAGATTTTTTAAAACATGCAATACCTGACTTCTTTTCCCTTTGACTGGCTAATTAAGAAATGACGGGCCCTGGTCAGTACTCAGTTAGTTAGAACGTTGTCCTGATACACCGAGATTGTGGGTTTGATACATGGTCAGGGTACATACAAGAATCAACCAATAAAAGCATAAATAAGTGGAACAACAAATCAAAGTTTCTCTCTCTCTCTTCTTTAATCTCTCTAAAAAATAGTGACAACTGCCCAGCTGGTGTGGCTCAGTTGATTGAGCGTTGACCCATGCATGTGCCCAGGTTGTGGATTTGTTCCCCAATAGGGGGTGTACAGGAGGCAACCAATCATGTTTCTCTCTCATCCATGTTTCTAGCTCCCTCTCTCCCTTTCTATCTCTCTAAAATCAATAACAACGTATTTAAAAAAATAGTGACAACAGCCAACACAACAATAGCTGTCCAGTGTGAAAGAATCAAAATTATACCTATTTTTTTCCCATCAGATTGGCAAAACAAATATCTTTTGGTATGCTGAAGAATTTTATTAATTAGTTTACGTGTGCCATGAAATGAAAAGAGTTGAAAACCACTAACCTACACTAATGTCAAATCTCAGTGTTAACAACTTTTTAATCTTTACTAATCTGCTAAGTGAAAATAGTACTTACATATAATTTTAATTTGGATTTTTGTTATTATGGATAAAAGTAAGCAACCTTTCATAATTTAACAGCCACTTGCATGTACCCATTTTTCTATTGCATTGTTTTTTATTTGTCCTATTAATGTATTAAAGGAAGTAGATATTTGTTGTATGTGTTGTAAATGTTTCCCAGTTTGTTGTTTGGCTATGTAAATTGTGATTTTTCTTTTCCTTATAGATTTTTTTTTTTAATGCTTGAATTCATAAAAAAATGTTATGGTCACTCTAGTTTGTTTCAAAATAAAAATAAAACTTTTCCTATACCAATATTTTTTAATTCAATTTTTTTGTGACTTCAATGGCTTGTTTTGTACAATTAAATTCTGTATCCATTTTATTTAATCACAATAACTTTAATATAAAATTTCTCTATTAATTATAGTTTATTTTTACATGAAATTTGGTATTAGTTTTTTATCCCTTAAAAATACTTATTTTAAGATGTTCCTGTTATTATATAGTGAAATTTCTAAATCTGTTATTTGTATATTGAAAAGATATTGCTTTTTAGTACATTAATTTTATGCCTGTCTACTTTATTAAATTGTCTTCCTATTTATCAAAGTTTTTTAGTTGAGCATCTTGGGCTTTTTAGGTATGAAATAAAACTAAAAATAATTATAATTTTATAGATGAATATAGAATTGTATGCCTATTAGTTTGTTCCTTTTGGCTTTTTCTCGCAGAAAAATGTTAAATAACAATAGTGGTAGTAGCCATATTTTATGTTAGTTTAATATGAATGTTTTCATTCTAAAGTTGTGAGTAGGGTCCTCATAGTAAGTTTTGTTGTATTTTCACTTGTGTTTTTCCAAAAAGTGGTTCAGGGACTACTTGCATCAGAATCCCTGTAGGAGTTTGTTAAATAAGTAGATTCCCGGGGACAGCATAAACTTTTAAAAATCACAGTTCAGCCCGGCCGGTGTGGCTCAGTGGTTGAGCATTGACCCATGCACCAAGAGGTCACCAGTTCAAATACTGGTCAGTGCACATGCTCAGGTTGTGGACCCGATCCCCATTGGGGAGCATGCAGGAGGCAGCCATTCGATATTCTCTCTCATCGATGTTTCTATCTCTCTCCCTCTCCCTGCCTCTCTCTCTAAAATCAATAAAGAAAAAAAAATTAAAAATCACAGTTCAGGGGATAGAACCTGGAATCTCTGTCTTTACAAGCCTCCCTGGTGATTTTTATCTTACTGATGTGTGTGAACCACAATTCTGAACTTTGGCATTTCATAATGGGTGCTATTAACTAGTTTTAAGGACTACTCAGAGCTTGCTTTCTCATTTTTTTAAGGTGCTGAACAATGTGCTAAACACTGCATGTGTTGTTTAAATGGAATAACAATCCTGAAAAATAAATATGACTATTATTGTTACTACTATTATAATTATTACTGTTAGGATTTTAGTGTACAGAATTATATTAAACATAGTCCTTGGCTCATTTATGACCTATTTATTTATTTAATTATTGATTTTTAATAATGCAATAAGCCCCTTGGATCCTACTACCTAAAACAAAATTTAGGACCATAACCTACATATAATGCCTACTCTTCAACAACCAGTTCCCTGCCGCGTCCCACCTTAGGATATAAAAAAGCAGCTATTGTTATCTTGAATTGATTAGATAAGGAATCTGAGACTTTGGGAGATTAAGATTTTTTTTAGATTATCCAGCTGGTAAATGGGCTGCCTGGGATAAAGACCTAGATGTGTCTCTGACACCTAGCCTCCACACTGCTTATGTAGCCTCCCAATCTTGTGTGTGTAAGATGACAGAGAGGTGCTGTTCAATGAAATAGATACTGGCACCTAAATCTTGGAAGACACAATAAGCACCAAGGAAGTCACTGGTTCTTCTCTAGCCTTGAGTTTTGTTTTGGTTATTTAGTTAGTTTGTTTTCTATACTGAGCCCTCTCTAGGTTAGTTCTTAGCTTAGTTGCCCCATAACTAGGCACATTCCAGTTTGTCAGGTTTCTCCACCCCACCCACCCAACCCCCTCCCCTTTGGCCACCATCAGCTTGTTATCTATACCTATGGGTCTCTTTTTGTTTTGTTTATGCATTTGTTTTGTTTTTTAGATTCCACATATAAGTGAAAGCATATGCTATTTGTCTTTGTCTGACTGATTTCACTTAGAGTGAGGTCCATTCATGTTGTTGCAAATGGAAAGATTTTATTTATTTTTTATTGCTGAATAATATTCCAATATATATTACATCTTCTTTGTCCATACATCTATTACTGGACACCTAGGTTGCTTCCATATCTTGGCTATTAATAGTAATGCTGCAATGACTATAGGGGTGCATATATCTCTTTGAATTAATGTTTTTGTTTTCTCTGGGTAAATACCCAGAAGTGGAATTTCTGGGTCATATGGCAGTTCTGTTTTTATTTGGGGGAAGATCTCCATGCTGTTTACCATAATGGCTGCACTAATTTACAATTCTTGCAACAGTGTATGAGGGTTCCCTTTTCTCCACATTCTTCCCAGCATTTGTTGTTTGTTGATTTATAACCATCTGACAGGTTTGAGGTGATATCTCATTGTAGTTTTAATTTGCACTTCCCTGATGATTACTGACTGATCATCTTTTCTTATGTCTACTGGCCATCTGTATGTTATCTTTGGAGAAATGTTTATTCAGGTCTTCTGCCCAATTTTAATTGGATTGTTTGTTTTTTGTTGTTAAATTGTATGAATTCCTTATATATTTTGGATATTAACCCCTTTATCGGGTGTATTATTTGGAAATATCTTCTTCAATTCAGCATTTTTTTTTTCATTTTGTTGATGGGTTTCTTGCTTAGAAAAAAATTTTAGTTGTATGGAGTACCATTTGTTTATTTTTTCGTTAGTTGCTCTTGCCTAAAGAGACATATCTAAAAAGATGTTGCTGAAAACATTGTCAGAGAGTTTACGTACTGACATTGAGTTTTCTAGGAGTTTTATGGTTTCAGGTCATAGACATTTAAGTCTTTAATTCATTTGAATTTATATTTGTATAGTATATATTGTAGTAAGTTTTAATGTCTGGCTGGACAAGTTCTTCTTCAGTTTTCAAAAGATCTTTATAATTTCTTTTTATCTGTTTATCATTCTGAGCTTTAAAAAATTCAGTTCCTAATCAAATTCACTTGGGGATATTTATTGCAATTGCATTAAATTTATGCAATAATTTGTAAAATATGCACACTCTCTGACAAGACATTGTCTTCCTTTCTGTGACTATTTCTCCATTTATTGAATTTTTACCTTTTTTTCTTAAGTTTAAGATAATTTTAGTCATTTCTTTAAATAAGATTGTTATATCAGGCATTCAAATGTTTTGCATGGTTCCTCATTTTCTAAATTATTTTTTTAAATTTCATTCTTTCACTTCTATTTTGTTCATTAAAAATTATTTCTCCTTTTCCTTTCCATATCCTTAATCTTGTTATTTTTTAACACACTTAGGTGATGACTGTGACAAATATATTTTGATTTTCTGGGTCACTAGACTGACAAGTGAAATAATTGTATCCAGAAAACAGATATTGCTGAATTTGCAGTCTTACTATACGTATGTTTACTGTCCATCTCTCACACCCGTCTCATATATATATCTATATATGTGTATATATATATACATATATATATATATATATATACACATATATATATAGAAATAGAAAATAGAAACAACCTGGGTCCTTTCCTTATTTGCTATTAAATTATAAAAGCTGTTTTAAATTTCCTGCAATGTATGAAAAATCTGTTTCAATATAAGGTTGAGTGGGATCCTTTTGTGCCTTTTAATTGGTTCATATAAATATTTCTTGCAATTCTTTTTTTTTTTTTTTTTAATTTTCCACTTTACCCCTTCAGTGGTGTATATAAGTTCTTAGCCCAGTCTAAATAATATAAAGTTTAGGTGAGGTAGAAAGTTTCGATAAGTTAAAAACAAACAGAAATGGGTGAATAAGATAAAGTAAGGTTTTAATGCAATATAAAGTAGAATCTTGGAACTATAAAACTGGGTATAAAAGTGAAAGGAAAGTAGAATATCACAGAACAGCTCCACAAAGAGAAATTGACATAGCTATGTAACGAAAATGATAGACAAACAATGTATTCTATCTTATATCTGTTTGAGTTTCTTAAAAGAATTCTATTACATCTTTTGTAGGCAATACATCATTTTAGTAGGAGCCAAGTGAGATAATGTGCTGCTACCCAGTCAACCTTTAGACTCTGTAAAATTTTCCTTGTATGTCATATACCTGAAGGGAGAGAAGGAAGAGAAATATCCAGCTATTATAACTTTTCCTACTAAAGAAGGAGAAGGAAGTAAGGGAAAGGAGGAGAGAAGAAATAAGCAAAATAAATATTTGTCAACAAACATCAATGATCTTTGGCATCAAACTTACATAAACATGCATATAAATTCCTAAATTTGGTGACATCACCAAGCTCTAGTTTGTTTTACTACCAATTTGGCCCTTTCTCTGCCACCACTTTTATTTATGATTTCATTTCATATTTTATGAAAAGTTCATTTTATTTTCTAAAATATCAAAATTTAAATAGAAAAAACAAATAATTTTTTAAAAAACTGCTTTATTTGCTTTTTCTCTTTTCCTCCCTCTCTTTTTCTCCCTCCATCTCTCTCTCTTTCTTCCCTTCTCTCTTTTTCTCTTCTCATTTCCACTCTTCCAGTTACTTTCCAGTCTAAAAAAAAATCAGATATATTTGTCTTGTTTTTTCCTGAAAAGAGCTAAGAATGTATGAATTCCAGCTGAGCCATTCCACACTGAGCTAGCCAAATCTCTAGGAAATATATTTATTTCCTATTCAAACCTTTTCTTCTTCAGTATTTCAGATAGAAAAGCATTTACAAAGGGTATAGGGAAGAGCACAAAATAGTTTACATAAGTTGAAGTTAGACAATTGTGAAGAAGGAGTAGTTAGTTGCCTATCTCCCAAATACATGAGAATTTTAAGTATGAAAGTAAGTTACTGGTTTAGAATGTATTTCAATTGGCTAACGAAGCTATTTTGTGTGTGTGTGTGTGTGTGTGTGTGTGTGTGTGTGAAGAATGTCAATGAAAGAATATCCAGGCTGTAGAAAGACTCATAAGAGTTTATTTGAGCCAACATTTTGAAGACATGCCTGGAAGCAAAATCTCAATGGATTGAGAACATGCTCCGGTGAATGGCAGTTTTGTAGCTTATTCTATATATTAGAATCAAAGAAGGGTCTGGTCAAATGGCAGAGTAGGTAAACATGGCCCTCAGAACCTCCCACGACCATATCAAAATTACAACTAAACGACAGAGCAACCATCAGTGAGGACGACCTAAAATGTAGTTGAACATAAATCTTATGACTAAGGACATAAAGAAAAAGCCGTATTGAGACTGGTGTGTGTGTGCGGGTGGGGGTGGCAGAGACACTGAATAGGTTGGTCCTATACCCACGTGTGGCACATAAAAATTGGGAGGGATATCTTGGCTGTGAAGGTCTCGCCTGAGAAGTAAGGGGTCCCAGCCCCACACCAGAACCCCCAGCCCAGGATTCCAGTGCCATGAAGAGAAGTCCCCCTGCATAAAACAAAAAACAAACAAAAATAAAACAGTAGGGACTAAGGCTGAGGGAGATGGAAGGCTCCTGGATCCCCAGGTGTTTGTCTTAAAGGGCCGCTGGAACTCACTTGCTGTGAACTCCAGTGCTGGGGCAGCAGCTCAAAAGATGCCAGAAACATACAGAGAGGAATTGAGATAGTGAACTATTATGTGCTGAGCACTGAACCAGGTACTATTGGAGTTACCAGGCAGTAGTGTGGGTCTTGACACCATGGATGGCCATGCCACCCATGGAAGGATTGGTTGGGAGCTTCATGTACATGAGCAAGAGAGAAACACTGTCCTTGTCTAGGCAAAAAAAAAAAAAAAAGAAAAAGAAAAAGAAAAAAATCAAAGGAGAAGATATAGGAGGGTTATAATCAAATCTAGTAATGATAGATTAAGTGGGTGGGAGAAAGCTAAGCAGGGAAATCCCTGGGATTGGCTAAAAAGCAAATGGAGAAACACATACCTCTTACATTGGTGAATACAGGATAGTTCGTATGTAACATTTGGAGTTCATAGAGCTGGTCTGAGGACAAGAAGGCCACATGGGGTTTCTGTGGTCTCATGCTCTGGTGCCAGTGGTTGGAACTTCATGGGGTCTGGAAAAGAAAATCACTCTCACTTCAAAGGTATGTTTTTCTAGATGAGAAAGACAATAGACAGGCTTTTTAAAGTCAAGATTGATCTTTCTCAAGGAAGATACATGCCTAGGATGTGACTACCCACCAAAACCTGCTTAGTTGGGAATTTTTATGTTCAGACCATCCTGTGTGGTTACTGGTAGTCACCAAGTTTGTGAGGCCTGCCATCCTCCCCATCCCCTCACCCCCACCTTGCACCTGTCAGATTTAGTATGTGGCCCCTTTTTCACTCACAAGAATATGTGTCTATTATAGTATTTAGAACAAAGTACACACATTTGATACCTCACAAACAAATCATGTCTCAATGTTTGATTATTATGTGTTGTAATTCTATACATCAGAGAGCTTATTTAGAGAGATTAATAGTTAAAAACTCTTATAGAACAGAGGCTTTTAAAAGTATATATATTACAGAGAAAATTTAGAATATTTATTAATAATCTAACTAGAAACCAGATTTAGATATTCTAAAGTATTTAAAATCGTTAAGGAAACTCTCAATTATATATGTATATTTAATATTTCACTTATTTTTTTAATTTATTTTTTTACTTAGTCTACTTTTTTTTTTGGTCTCCCATCACCATTTATTCCCTCTATACCCTCCTCCACCTCCGTGTCCTTGAGTTCTTTCTTTTCTTTTTTTCCCCCCTTTTTTAACTTAATCCCTCCACGCCCCCAACCTCCCCTGACCCCGGAGCTGTCAGCCTGCTCTATATTTATGAGTCTGTCTCTATTTTGCTTGTTAGTTCAGTTTGTTCATTAGATTCCACACATGAGTGAAATCATATGGTATGGGTTTTTCTCTGACTGGCTTATTTCTCTTAGCATAATGTTCTCCAGGTCCATCCATGCTGTCACATAGGGTAAATTTTTTTTCTATTTTATGGCCAAGTAGTATTCCATTGTGTAAATGTGCCATAGCTGTTTTATCCACTCATCTACTTATGCACACTTGGACTGCTTCCAGATCTTAGTTATTGTAAATAATGCTTCAATGAACATACAGGTGCATATATTCTTTTAAAATAGTGTTTTGGGTTTCTTTGGATAAATTCCCAGAAGTGGAATTGCTGGATCATAATGCAATTCCATTTTTAATGTTTTTGAAGTATCTCTATATTGCTTTCCACAGTGCATGCACCAATCTGCAATCCCACCAAAAGTTCATGAGGGTTCCCTTTTCTCTGCACCCTCCCCTACATTTGATGCTTGTTCATTTATTGTTGATAGCTAAATATTTCACCCCAAAACTACTAGAACTGATAAATGAATTCAGTAGCAGCATACAAAATAAATATCCAGGAATCAATTGCATTTTTATTCATCAAAAATGAACTATCAGAAGGTGGAAACTAAGAAAACAGTCCCATTCACAATTGCTTCAAAAAGAATAAAATACCTAAGAATAAATTTAACCTAGGATGTAAAAGACCTGTACTGGGACGATTATAAGACACTGAAGAAAGAAATTGAAGAAGATACAAGTAAGTGGAAACATATATCATGCACATGGTTCGGAAGAATTAACATCATTAAAATGTTTGTACTACCCAAAGCAATCTACAGATTCAACATAATTCCTATCAAGATACCAATGGCATATTTCACAGAACTAGAACAAATATTCTGAAACTTATATAGAACCACAAAAGACCCCACATAGCAACAGTGATCTTGAGAAAGAAGAAGAAAGTTGGAGGAATCACCCTACCTGATATCAAACTACACTACAAGACCATAGTAATCAAAACAGTAGGGTATTGTCATGAAAACAGACATATAGATCAATGATATAGAATAGAGAGCCAAGAATTAAACTCATACCTTTATAGTCAATTAAAATTTGACAAAGGATGCAAAAACATACCATGGGCTAAAGATAGTCTATTCAATAAGTGATGTTGGGAAAATTGGACAGATATATGCAAAAAATGAAACTAGAGTGACTTCTTAGTCCATATGGAAGAATAAACTCAAAATGGATTAAAGACTTAAATGTTAGACTTAACACCACAAAAATTCTAGAAGAAAACATAGAAAGTAAAATCTCACACATTTCTTGTAGCAATATTTTTTCTGATGCATCTCCTCAGGCAAGGGAAACAAAAGAAAAAAAATGAACAAATGGGACTACATAAAACTGATAAGTTTTTGCACAGTAAAGAAAACCATCAACAAAATGAAGAGACAACCCACTGAATGGGAGAAAATATTTGCCAATTCTTCTGATAAGGGGTTAATATCCTAAATTTATAAACATTTTACTTCTTTTCTTTTTATTATTGATTTTAGAGAGAGAGGAAGGGGGAGGGAGAGACAAACATCCATGAGAGAGAACATTGATTGGCCACCTTCTGCATGCCCCTCACTGGAGATCAGGCCCATAACCCAGGCATGTGCCCTCATCCGGAATTAAACCCGTGACCTCTTGGTTCATGGGCCAATGCTCATCCACTGAGCCACACTGACTGGGCAACATTTTACTTCTTAAAAGTCCTAAGTTAATACTTTAAAAATTACTGAAGAACACACAATCACCATCTGGTGGTAAAGCAAAGAAAATGTATTTAAAGCTATTCACTTTCTCTTATTACATTATAAGTCATCAAGAGATATAATCTTTCCTGAGGCAGACCTTTAGATGGGATGATATAAATCCATCAGTATGGTCTATTCTGATACCTCTGAAATATCACATTTGTAATAGGATGTACACATACTTCTAAACAAAGCATAGTTTAACACTCACATGTATTATTGTATTTAAATATGATTGCAACTGGAAAGTTTTACTCTCTAATTTTCCATTTCACAGATGAGGAAGCTTAGATTTACAAAGATTTAACAACTTGCCAATACCTCATAGCTGGTAAATGGCACTACTTGGATTTAATTCCATACCAACTCTGTCTCTTTCAAGGCACTGTGCTCTTTAAAACATATAAATTTCTTAACCCAGAAGCCAAACCTTTAAAACTCCCAATAAAGTAATTGATATGACGTTTTCATCATTGTTAAAAGCTGTTAGGGCAGAATTCCAATATGCATTTCACAGTGGATCCTACAATGTGAAGTTGAATTGAGGGGCCTCTTAATTAATACCCGATGTTTTCTGACTATAACCACTTTTTCTGAGTCCTGTCAGGATTCTCATGACTGAGTCTAGAATAATTAAGCAGAATGAGTAAAATAAATCAAAACAAACAATCATTGTCTGTAAAAGGAGTTGCTTTGCTTTCACATTTTCTTTATTTTAGAGCCAAGAGAAAAATGATGAGTCCACTTAAAAGTCATAAAATCATAAAACTTTAGATTTAAAAGTAAAAACACCAGAAACATTTTAGGTAAAAATAACTATTTATGTCACAGTTTTATCTTGTTACCTTATTTATATCAGATAGCCATTAAGAGCTTACAAAGATTTTCTATTTTATACAATCATGATATATGGTATCTGAGACAGGGAAAACGGGTTGAAATATTGCCCATTGTGTAGGTTTAAAATAGTCAAATGTTGTCAATTTCATATGCTTCAACCTAAACAGGATACCCATTTTAGTGATGAACAAACCCAGGCATGATAAAACTTTTTGGGGAGTGTGTGATCAAATTTACTTAAAAAAAAAAAAAAAAAGATCTAAAATCATACCTTTAAAGCCCTTTCTATTAGATTCTCAACAGAAAAAAAGTAAACCAAAATTTATTTTCTTTCACTAAGGGTTGGATTACATTACAAGAAATCGGTAATTGGTATAAAGCAAACTGCTTTAATCCATGCATTACTTTCCTTGAAAAATGGATCCTTTCAGTTGTGGAATTCATTGGCTGTCAGATGGTTAAATGCCTGTTTTTCTTCCAGAACTTCTGTTACTCTATGGAGAGCTGCAATAAGTGAAAGGTGCCAATACTGCAGCATACTGATAAATAACTGAGTATTTCATTTCTGCCTTTTTAAAAAATAAGCAACTGTGCCCCCCCCCAAATTATGAAAAGTATTTTTGCTAGAACACAGTTATAATTATTATAGATCTTTAGATACTCATTTGCTTATTGAGAGTGATATCAAAGACCCACCTCAGTCCAAGATGAGACTTAATCCATCTCAGTATCCCCTGCTCTGTGGGCTCAGTTTTATGTATATAGTAAACACTTAATGGCCATCCTGAATAAATTGAAAAAAATAATGAAAGATCTCGTGGGTTTAACATTGAAGGTGTTTTTGGTCTTTAAAATCTTAACAGGATGTGCATAAATTACTTTGTGATTTATTGCTTTAGATTTCTCCAGCACAGTGTGCTTTTCCTTTATGGTAGTACTTTTATGCAGTAATCTTGAGACTGTGATGGACTATGTATATTCACGAAAAGAGCATATTTGGTTCAGTGTTTTGGGAAGAGAATATAACCATCTCCCAAGTGTCAGTGTATTGCTACCCTCTTCTCTCTCTCTCACTTTATGAACAGAATGTGTCTGCCATCTTACTTTTAATGGAAAACTCGAATAGTTAACGCATGTTTTTGAAAGATTATGCACAGAGACCTCTAAATAAAATGTAGAGAATGTCTCTAGGAGGAGAGATTGTTGGGGAGATTTGCAAAGGCCCTCAGTCCTTCCTTTTCTTATTCCTTTCAAGTTTAGAGGGACTAGTTTCTCTTTTAGAACCAGTGAGTGAAAGAATTTTTAGATAATTTTTTTTAAAATTATTTTTATTAATTTATTTTTGTTACAGATGTTTCTCCTTTTTCCCCCATTGACACCCTTCTGCCCATTTCCCCCCACTATCCCCCTCCCCCGGCCTGTCCTCAGCATTATTGTCTATGTTCATTGGTTATGCATTCATGCATATAAGTTCTGTGGTTTATCTCCCCCCCACACACACCCTCTTCTGAGGTTTGTCAGTCATTTTACAAAAGTGTTGCCTGGTTTTGACAAGGGCATCTATAATATCTCAAAACTTGGCTAAAGATGGAGCATTTAGCAACCCAGGAAGACAATGACTATGAAACACAAAATTAACTCATAAAGTTACTGTAATTTTTTCTGTCTTTATATCCAGCCAATTAATGCAAATTAACCACCTCAGCAGTTAGCATGCAATTTGGAAATCTTTGATATCTGCTGAGAAAGCAGACTTTTTGTTAAAAAAAATATATATATATATAAAATTCCAGACTTCACTATAGGCATTGCTCTACTGTGATTACTTCAAGGATATGTGTGTATGTTTGTTTTTGAGAATTTCTAACTTTAATATTAACAGAGTTGTAATCTGTATCAGTTTCTATACAGGTATTTTTTTAAAAAAAGGAAATTAGTTACTTAGGTACTTCATCTCTTATATGGAGATAATAAAGTATATCACTGGATTGTTGTGAATGTTAAAAATTCAATAATATTTAAAATTTAAAAATTTTGAATACAGTCTGATCCAGGCTATACATTTAATATTTATTTTTGAATTATTTTTGTTAAGCATAAAGAATTGGATTTAGTGAAATATATTTATTTTAATCTCTTATTTTAATCTCTTTACTCTCAGGAAAGGAGATACTTAGGAAATTTCTATTCATTATATCCCAATTATTCTGAGGAGAGTTTAACAATATGTTGAGCTACTGTACACAAACATCAACTTTTGACCACCTATTGGAAAGAGAAAAATGTGTTATGTTTAAAAGGCAATCAATATTGGAAAGAAAACAAGTGGTGTACCTAGTTGGAAGCCAACCAATTTTTGCTGAGTACATCTGGAAAAGATAACAGTTATTTAGTAGTGGGATGTGATGATTAGAATTACCTGAGACTAACAATCAGGAGGGCTTTTTATTTATCTGTGGAATAGTTGACAGCCATTTTCGAGGAAAATTATTTAATACAAACTGTGCATTTAGTATGTTTAAATCAGTAACACCTTAACTTTTATCTCTGAATGCATTAAAATATTTTCTCACATAGGCAATTCCTATGCGTAGTAATTAATGCATTTATTAACACAAAGTTTGATCAAGATTAATGCACCTGTTTCTGGACTTTGGTATTGGTTGTCGAGCACTGAACAAAGACAGTCTAGTTTCTGCACTCAAGTAACTTAATGCAGATAGGAAGACACCCAAAAGGGTTAATTTTATGAATGATACATTCAAAAAAAGTCTGAACTTGTTTTTGCAATTTAAACCAAATTCTTAGTTTTACTTTAAATCATAGTGACAGTCAAGTTCAGTATTAGAAACAAACAGTGTATCTCAAGAACCATGTCTCATGCCAATAATTGACCCATTGGTTCAGTGTTTCTCATACTTGCCTGTTTGGGGGATTTGATTAAAAATGATACTATCTTTGTACTACTCAAAACTATCAGCTGGCCTAGGAATCCATATGTTGAACAAGAACCTAGGCACTTTTTTTTATTTTTTATTTTTAGAAATTAGTGGTTGATTTGTTTTGCTATTTATGTTTTTGTCTGTTTATTTGGTGGGGTTACATAGCAAAATAAATTCTGTTTAATTCATCTTGAAGCTAACTGATTGAATTTCTAATTCTGTCACCTACAGAAATGTATTACTTCAATTGTTTAGAAGTAATAAACCCATTTTATACTTATTTGGAATCACACTAGAGCACTTTTCTTCAATTTTATGATTTTGGAATAATATTTCTCCTAATACTCAGATATTTTAAATGTGTATTACTTTCCCCAACCCCATCTTCACACTAAACTGTAAAGTTAGGGATCACTGTGTAAATGAGGGGAACAGGCAATGAAGAAAGTCTAATATGTTACTCTGTCGTGATAATATCAACCTGTGAAGTTTTTAAGCCTTTCAATTTTTATGCTATTCCTTTCTTTATATCTTTCCTTTTCTCTACCTTTTATTAAACTGTGTAGAGTAAAACTACTCATTATCTGTCCCTTATGCAGCAATTTTAAACCTTTTTCATCTCATGGCACACAAACTAATTACTAAAGTTCTGCAGCACACCAAAAATATATATATTTTTGCTGATTTGACCAAAAAATAGGCATAATTTTAATTCATTCACACCAGACAACTATTGTTATGCTGGCTGTTGTCTTTTTTTTTGGCAATCTAAGGGAAAAGAAGTTGGTGGCCTTGACTAAATAGTTGGGTATTACACGTTTTAAAAATGGTTGCAGCACATTATTTGAAAATTGCTGCCTTAGTCTGATACATTTTGATTTTAAAACATTTTTAAAAGTCCACAGTACACAGTTTTTAAAACACACCCCACTAAAAGTAACATAAAGTATGAAGAATTATCTCCAAGAGCAGCAGTAATAGTTAAGTTCAACCACATATAAAATATGTTTCTTTTGAATTATTAAAAAAAATGTGAAGGGAAGAATTATGTAATTCTATTCTACAGAGACGACATTCTTACCATTCATAAAATAGATGAAGTTACTTTGATTTATATTGATTTGGAAATAGAAGTGACAGCTGAAAAAAATAAAAAAATAAGTGAAAAGGTACTTTAGTTATTTCTAGGTTTGCTTGTTATCTTTATTCATAATTCAGAAAAAGGATTAAGTAAAATTTTAATAAAATCAGTTGGAAATATGAAACTGAGAGTTGTAAACATGGATGGAGAGTTTAATGTTCTATATGAGCTAATAAGGTGATGTAAGTGGTCAGAAAATAGCAAAATGAGCTGAAATGTTGAAAACAAACCACCTCATAAAATACGAGATCAAAGGAAAATCAGAATGTAGGATCAGTATGTGGTAAGAATGTGGAAATGCCATCCTGTGGAAACAGGGTGCATCTGTAATCTGAAATTGCCATTCTTCATTGGAAAAGTGATACTTGTCCTGGATCTTGGAATTAGAGATGAAAGATGCATAACATTCAGGTTCTGTTGCCTGTCATTCAGAGTCACTGTCTAGTGGGAGAGACAACCCAGCCCCCCCCCCCCCAATAGCAGTTGAATAAGAGTTTCAGGAGAGATGTGCCTAATTAGGTCGTGGAAGTCTGTCAAACTTCCTACGAGCAATCATTTGAGCTGAGTTTTGAACAGTAAGTAGGAGTTGGAAGGAAAGACAAAAGTAGGGGAGATATTTTAGAAATGGAATAATATGAATTGTTTGGAGAAGATAGAACAGTCAGGACTGAAGGAGTGTGATCTGATCACATCTTGGATGGGAGACAGGGTTAGGGTAAACATTCTAGCAGATCATAAGGTAAGGTGATGTGCAGCAAGGGATACATGTGTTTTGAGTACATGCACCTTACTAGATAGACCTATTTAGGGGAAAAAAAAGTTCTCCTCAACTTTATTAGGGTCCTTGGTTGGGTCTGAAAATTAAACTGACAAATACAGATTAACAAGAAAAAAGCACACAGATTTTATTATATTTTAACATGTACATGGGAGCTTTCACAAGAGATTGAAGACCCAAAGAAGTGACCAGAACAGAAAGCTTTTATACCTTTTACAGGACAATACATTTGTGAGGAATTGACAAGACAGAGGGATGGGTTTAGCTTGGTGTAGTAAATGATGAAGAAGTAACTAGGAAGATAAGGTTTAGTTTAAGGAAGTGTGTTTGTATGGATTTCTCAGCCCCAATGTGTCCATCTTGGTGATTAGAATGTCTTTCTTCCTCCTGGTACATGGAAGGAACCTTTTCACATGGGAGTTTTATTACCTCTTTCAGGGAAGAAAGCTGAGGGTCAAAGGTTGGAGTGATCTTCCTGCTTCTGCTATTTTCTCAAATTACTTCAGTTTAAGACATTCAATAGGCCTAGATGCCATATTTCTGAGTAGTATATCCTGAATCCCATTTGTGTCATTAATTTGATTTTTCCCCCCTTTTTCATGTTATATTTATTAAACTCTAAATGTGGCTTTGTCTTGAGTTACATCCTATAAATCACATCACACACAGGAAACAGTTTTTATACACCAAAAAAATCTCTGAATGATTACATGAGAAAAAGGTAACTGGTTATCTCTGGGAAGGAAAACTAAAAGCCAAAACAGCATTGTCTATGTTTTGAAAATATGTGTTCTAAGATGATTTAAGTCTTTGAGACAGAGTATTTCTTACAGTAATGATTTTTTTTCATGCTAATTGGTGAGTCACTACCTTCATCAAATTGCTAATCTTGAATCCTATCCTCTGAGCCATAGAATCAGAATATTTAGGTGTTGACAGAGAACCCAGTCATCTGGTCAACAGAGATTAATTAACCAATCCACACCTCAGAAAATTAATAGCAACAGAGCCAAACGTATGATTTGGGTTTCTTGAATTTTGGTCCATTCCTATGACAGTGAGTGGCAAGCAGATAAGCGTGCTTATGTTTAGCCTATCCTTGGCCTAATCAGTAGGAACAGTCTGGGATATGCAAAAAAGTGGGGTCAAATCACAAGGCAAATGTTTAAAATATGTCATCAAAAAATCCTTGAAAGTTCACAGATTTTGTAAGAGAAAACTAATATGAAAAGAAAAAGTATTGTTATTGATTATTACTGTACTATAATTTTATTTAAAAATATGTGAGTTCTTTAAAATTTATATTTTGCTCATTGATTTTACTTCCTATCATGTTTCTAATATAACTTCAAGAGGAAAATATATTAGTACAAATATATTAAAGAGATAATTACCGCCCTGGCCGGTTTGGCTCAGCGGTTAGAGCGTCAGCCCGCGGACCAGAGAGTCCCGGGTTCGGTTCCCGCTAAGGGCATGTACCTAGGCTGCAGTTTGTCCCCAGCCCCGGTTGGGGTTGTGTGGGTGGCAACCAGTCGATGTGAGATGTTTCTCTCTTTCTCTTCCTCTTCCTCCCTCTCTCCCTCCTGCTCTATTTGAAGATAAATGCAAAAAAAAAAAAAAAAGTCCTTGGGTAAGGATTTAAAAAAAAAGAGAGAAAGAATTACATTCAAAAGGTCCATTTTAATGGATTAATGCCTAGATTTAGGATACCCCCTTATTTACTTACTTATTTATTTATTTATTTATTTATTTATTTATTTATTTATTTATTTTGGTATCCTCACCTGAGGACATTTTGCATTCATCTTCAGATAGAGCGGGAGGGAAAGAGGGAGGAAGAGAGAGAGAGAAACATCAACATGAGAGAGACACATTGACTGGTGGCCACCCACATGACCCCAACATGGGGCCGGGGACAGGATACCCCCTCATTTAAAGATAGGGCATTTTATTGGCATTAATATCTCTGTCTTTTTGAAATGTATGTGCATATGTATACACACACACACACATTTACTAAAAGTTCAATTTTTCTTGACAATTTTTTTAAATAAATTTTTTAAAAATAATTTTTCTTTAATGTTTTATGATAGCTCTGTAGATAGTATCACATGTTAAATAACTAGTCTTTAATATCTCAGGGAATATGTAGTATTGCTTTAAATTGCATGTATTTTCTAACAGCTAAATTTATACTACATGTGTTTATATTACCATCTCTGCATCTGAACTCCACAATAGTGACTGCTATGCATGTGAAAAAAGGGACAGTTTTCTAATGGGGGAAATCTAATAACTTATTTTATCTTAAATTAGTACAAGTGGACATTAAAAACATAAAATAATTTTGTTTGCCATGAATTTTGCATTTTAAACAACATCTTTTCTATGAACGTAACATCTATTCCTACAGGTAGCAATGTTGGTATTCCTTGGTAGAAGAAACTCTTTCAAAAAATTAGAATTTAGAGAGAAAGAGAGAGAGAGAGAGAGAGAGAGAGAGCCTTGAACTGCAAACCTTATATAGAATTATATGCTGAATAGTTAAGTCTTGAGCAGCCATTCAAACTATAAGAAAAGTAACTGAAATTGTTCTTAAGGGGAACAAACTAATCAATTGTTTTATATATATATATATATATATATATATATATATAGATAGATAGATAGATATAGATATAGATATATATATATATATATATATATAGATATATATATATAGATATTTAATTGATTTTTAGAGAAAGAGGAAGGGAGAGGGGGAGAGAGGGAGAAACACTGAATCTAACCTGAAATATTTGGTGCACAGGATGACACCCAACCAACTGAGCCACAGGGGCCAGGGCTCAACTGTTATTTAAAAGAATCTTTATTCAAGATTGTGTTACTCAAGCACTACATGAGAGTTCTTGTTTTAAAACACCTTCATTTTTGTCCATTGTTCAAGAAAGCTTTTAGTGGATCTTTATTTGAAAAATATCCATGGTTTCTTTTTCATGTTTTTTTTTTTTTTTTTTTTTAACTGAGCTGTTCGTTGCTCTGAAAGCAGTAAATCTCTTTAGTTCACTGTTCTCTTTGATAGAGATTTTTTTTTCTTGCCAGCATCTTCTCCTTTACTGTTTCTGAAAAGACCAGTCTTGTGTTTCCTCTTAAATGAGGGATGGAAAAAATTAGAAATTTAGTTTTATATGTACGCCTCCTTTAGGAATAACATTGTAATTAACAATATTATAAAGAGAAGGTTTGTCCACAGATATAGTAATTTCCATATTAGTGTTGTAGGCAGCAGGAAAGGCATGGGGTGTTAGACCAGTGGAGTCAGACAGAACCTGGATTCAGCAGCCTTGGTACTCGAGTTCTGCTAGGAAAGAATTCAGAGTCAAGACTCAAACTATAAGAGAACATTTATTTAGAAAATCACAGAGGTAGCAGAAGTAATTTGTAGAAGAAATGGACTTAGGAAACAAGTTATAGAGGCAAAAGAAGAACACTTGGAGCTTGGGAGTGAGGAAGGTAATGGTAAGGTGCCTGAGGAATGGGGAAGGGAAAGGCATGGTAATGCTTCAGGAGGGAGAGTGGTCTGGGTCCTCCACAGTAAGGGTTTTAAGGGAGGAGATTTTAGGGAAAGTTGAAGGGGGAGATCTCAATAGAATATTCAGCAGCTTCCCAGATGTGTTCTTTCAGGGTCTGGGTCTCCACTGATTGATTGGTCAGCACCAGGGCAAGGGGTCATTATCCGATGCAGTTGGTCCTGAGGTCAGCCATGGGGTTGCTGCTTTTCTTGGCCTGGAGCTGAAATACAACTGAGACCTAGATGTTATTTCTAGGGAGGAAAGGTAAAGGGGTCCAAACTGAATGACCAGGATATGCTAGGGGAGGAAAGGTCATCCTTGGAGGCAAGGTCCCACCCTATAACTGTTCCTTGCTAGGCATCTGGGGCTTTCCACCTGCTGACCTTCTGTACCTGGCCTATTGTTCTTGTTCTGCTCATGTCTGTCTGCCTACTAGAGTACCAGTACCAATTCCTAAAGCATTACAGAGTTAAAAGGTATGAATAAGTTAAGGTTATTCATGTGTATTGTAGACCAGCTTTTTCAGAAGATGGTAGCAGTCTATATTTGCATTACAGACTTGATTTAACAATATTCTCCTTAATACTACTATACTTTTTTTTTATTAAGATCTTTCAATTTTGTAAGTTAAAAAAATGCCACTTTATATTATTTAATCTGTTTTTTTCCTGATTGTCAATCAATTTTTAATTTTTCAAATACAGTTTATTTTCATTATTTGTGGTAGTTATATTCTGAAAAGTTTCAATAAACACTGAATTAGCCAATACTGAACCATTGCTCCTGGGGGAAATACAGGGTTATGTTCTTGAAAGCCTCTGGTCACAACATTTTCATCAACCAATCAATACATAATTTGATATAAACACACCTTATTAAATATAAATTGATGATTCATTAACATTGAACTCATGGTGACTAGTGCTAGGACTCATGTCTGAACAAAACTTACTGAACACATATCTGTTTCCCTAAGGCACACCACAGCATCGTTGAGTTGAGGAACACTAGACAGGACTTCAGCATTACGCTTGGGGGCCATTTTAAACAGTGAAATAAATCACCAACAAAAAGCACAAAAATGAGAAAAATGTAGTACTCAAAATCCTATGGAAAGAACATTTGTATACAGTATGAGAGAGTGGAAATAAGAAAGTAGAATATTGCCTTGTTTGACCTCAAATGGGAAGGTGTTCATCAGTTAAATCAGGTTTCTGGCCACTCTAAGCATGTCCATGAAGGACTGGAAAACAAACAAATAAAATCCAGCAAACAACAACTTGTGAGTATTGATTTTGGATTACAAATTAATTATAGCAAGTAGATACATTCACAAATATGAAATATGAGAATAAGGAGGATGACTGTAATTATTTGCTCTTTGCATTTCTTTTTCTGCTTTTTTTTTTTGTCTTTGTTTTTCTTTTGGGGTTTTAGAATTCTGATTGATTTTTTGCAAGCTTATTATACATGAAACATACTGTCTCTGTCATTTTTGTTACATGTTTTTATTCCACTTTATTTGCCTTTTACTTTTTAAATATATTTTTTATTGTTTTACATTTTAAATATGTATATTGCTTTCATTTTAGTTTTGTTGAGTAATGGTTAGATAGTAAATTCTCTTGAATATGAAGTGTTTTGGCTGTGGTATCTATTACCCAGTGATCACTAGGATAGATTCAGTTTTTTCACTGGATGCCTGGCTGATCCTTCTCACTGACTATTCCTTTCTGTTGAGTGAAGATGCCTATCTTTGACTGAACGACTGATTTATTTTTTGTTATGAAATCTCCAAATGTGGCTAATATATGTAATATGTTGGCTCACTTGCAAACCTGAAGTTGGTATGGAGACTATTTTAAGCTGAACACATTTAAGACTTAACAGATGCAGAAAGAAACCTTTTCAGAACTCCCCTTATCTGACTAAACACAGAAACTTCTGGGAAATGAGGCTGCCATCAATTCTTTTTGGGGTGGCTTGATTCCCAGGAATGCAGTGGAGAGTGAAACTATCATACATTCCTTCCCAGAAAAGACCACTTGCACCTGCATAAACAAACATTACCCAAACTTGCTTATATCCTACTTATTCTCCAAGAAACCCATTTGTCTTTCCTAAAGAAATCCACCTGCTCTTTCCTAGAGCCTTTTCACCTTCTCCCTTTACCCTGTTAAGTTAGGCATACAACCTTCTAACTTTAGCCATTTGATAGGCCACTTCTTTTATGGGCCACATATGCATATGAATAGATGATTATTTTCTCTTGTTAATCGATCCTTTGTCAGGAATGTGTCACTGGATGGTGCACTCTGGCAAGTTTTGTTCAGTGGTTAGAGCATAGGCCTGTGGACCTAATGGTCGCGGGTTCAATTCCCTGTCAAGGGCATGTACCTGGGTTGCAGGTTCCATCCCTGGCCCTGGTTGGCTCCTGTGGGAGGCAGCCCATGGATATGTCTCTCTCACACTGATGTTTCTCTCTCTATCTTTTTCCCTCCACTCTATCTAAAAAAAGTCAATGGAAAAATATTCTGGTGTGAGGATTAACAAAAACAATAAAAATATTATTTTAGAAGTAAAATAACAGATCTAGGTCCACCCTCTTTCCTCTACTGAGAGGGAGAAGGAGAAAGAGAGAGAGAGAGAGAGAGAGAGAGAGAGAGAGAGAGAGAGAGAGAAATACAGTGATGTGAGAGAGAAACATCCATCAGTTGCCTGCCTGCCTCCTGCACACACCCAACCAGGAATGGAACCCGGACCTGGTATGTGCCCTGACCAGGAATCAAACCTGAAAACTTCTCATACACGGGAGGACACTCCCACCAACTGAGCCACACAAACCAGGGTTCACATTACATCTGAGTGAACCTTGGTCATATATGTCTACTCCTATCTCAAACACGTCTCTCTCTGTCTCTCATACGCATGCACTTGGCTTTTGTCAAAGACGATAGCAAATTAGGACATTTACTACAATAAGCCCCCTTAAAAACTGACATTAATCGGTTATCAGCCTAACACATTCTGCAGATGTCAAGGCCTTAATGATTAGTTTTCTGAACTGTTTGCTGTGTTGATTTTTAGGCAAGCCTTGTCATGACTGAGGAGCACCAGGTAAGAAGTGAATCAGTTAAGAACTACTTTAGAACTTAACACTTCTAACATTCCAGGACAAAAGAATGCTGTCACCTAAGCTCAAACAATGTCTTAAGCATTACAATCTTTAAAAAACTGCAAGAAACTAAGGGGAAAATAAACATTCTGCTGACAACAAAAAACATAAAGGAATGGTTCTCAATGGAATTGACAACCTCTGTGTCAATGCTGAATGTAGTTGGTAGAAAATTATTTGCTTATCAACATACCACTTTGCAAAAAAGATTTTGCTACAACTGAAAAAAAGAAACCAATAGCAATATTGTGCAGTTTCAAAACAGTGTTTTACAACACATTATACATTGCTTATTTAGACCATTTCTATTGGTAAATATTTATTTAAAAATTAAAAGTGTTCTTCCTAAAGAAAAGCTTCCAATTCAGTTCGCTTCCTTTCACAGCTGTATTGTCAAGAATCGAACAAACTTACTGCCTTAAAAACGTCTATTGACAAAGAGAACATATCTATTGGTGAAGAAGTATACATTTAAGGAAAAAAATTTTTCTTTTCAAGTAGCTGCTGAACTTTCAAAGAGAGAGTAGTTGTGTGTGCAATGGCCCAGATTCAGTGAGCACACTTATGTTACAATGTAATAAGTCCATCTGCGAATGAAGCCCAGATTGAATTTAGTTGCTGCCACAGGTGAGACAGACCAATGTGATGAAGTACACTGAGTGAGCGACCAAGAAGTGACAATCCATAAAAAGTTTTAAAAATAATTTCCCTCCATTTGACAACACAACACACTAAGTATGTTTATTACCTTTACTTTAATGTTCATTGTAAAGAACATTTTTTTGTTAGATTGCAAGTCTAGTCTTTGGATGATTTTAAAAGAACTGAAGTTCTTTAAAACTGTAAAACTTTCAAGTCATCTAATTTACAGATTTGTGCATAATGTAGTATAAACCTTTTAAAAGATATTCAGAGTTGCATTTTCTGCCTGAGATGGAAGAAACAACCTCTCAAATACCAACCATTACTGACATTTACTTCGTCATAAATCATAAGAAAAAAAGAAAGAAGGAAATCAAAATGGTAAAAATAGCATTGTCTTTAGTTTGCTTTATCATAACCATGATGATATCATAAGTTAACAATAAGGGATCAAAATACGGTTGGCATTTATAACTTGTGCTGATAATTAAGAAGAAAAACACTCCACTTCGTGTAATAACTATTAGTGTATAGAAAAAAAAATTTTTTTTATGCCATCACTGTCTTTAAGTAATCCTTAAGACAAGCTCAACTGGGTATCCATAATCATTTAAATGGCTTAGTATACAAAATTTTGATTTGATATCAACTTGGTAGAACTCATTTAAGACCTCAAACATAAAAGCATGCTTGGATTAACTGATGTTTTGTATCATAATCGTACATTCCCTTTCATTTTTCTGGATGATTGAGACTTGAGTTAGTTTGTCTTTTCCCATGCTTTTCTAACAAACAGGTACCAGCCACATGTAATTCTTTCCATTCGATCATATTTGTAACAGCTGTGGACAGTAGGGAGAAACTGAGACTGTTAGGATTTCAGAGCACTCCATTGCTATTATGTGGCAAGAGAGATATGGGGACAGTAATATTTGTAACTGAAATAATCCCCTTCTCCCCCCCCCCCCCCGTTTCTCAGTGATAGCAGTGATTGTGTGCAGATCGCTGATTTCCAGCAAGCTTTTAAGTGTCAGACTTATGGTATGACCTGTACAATATAAACTCAAGAGTCTAAATACCAGTTATTTTAGAAATGTATGTGTTCTTTTCTCTATGGACATGATCATAATTATATGAGATTTACAGTCCAACTAATAATATATATCTCACATTGACTACTTCAGGAGGCTCTACTACCACTCAGGTAGCCAAAGGAGAAGAAGAATACAGATGTGTTTGGGAGTGAACAGGCTTGGATTCTTGATCCAACCCTGCATGAAGCCATTGTGAACCTCGGCATTTCATTTTACCTCTTTGAAATTTAGTCTTCTCCACCTTGAAAAAGTGGATTTGATACCTACATACATTCTTCCCTCATACATTTTATGATACTGGATTGCAAAAACATTAAAGAAGTTGCATAGCTTTGTGATTTTTAATTTATCCTTGGGTATAGCTATTGTGTATGCCATCTCATATAATTCAATGAAATGCATTTAAATCATGACTAGAGAATCTTTTAGCCTTGTGAAACTGTTTTTATATGCTCTATTACAATTACCATGTGAAAGCATCTTTCTCTTTACTGTAGAGACACTAAGGCAAAGAATTACTATCATACATCATTGATGCCAGGATCCCACTTTGGAGATTTGGGGAATTTAGGATAAATTAAACAAATTCTGTCTGATTTAGAGAATAGAAGAGCATTTATTAATGCAATGGGCTTACAGAACAATAATAAGTAGCATATTATTGCTTCCTAGCAACTTCTAAAATAAAGATCCTGAAAAAAATTAGTATAAGAAAAAATGCCTTTATCCATGTTGCCATTCACTTATCCATGAATTTGTGCTTTCATATTTCATTCATTTATTCAAATATATAATTTATTGAGCAGTCTCTCCCCAGTCTCACCCAGATAAATATAAATCAGTTTTATTATTTTCTGATCATTGAATTCAACCGTGCTCTGTCAAACAAGCCATTTCATTCTCTTATTAACATCTTAGGAAGATGGCGTGATTTTTTCAGTTACCTTGCATTGTTAAAAGTCTAGCCTTATCCCAAACTATAAGCCCAAATTATATTTAAACCTCTTCCTCTTTTTCCCTTCTCCCAGCATATTCCAGGCATGTGGCTTTAGGGAGCAGAAATAAAGATGGGTATAGTCTGTGAATGATTTCCTCTCCAACATTAGCACTTTGTAAAGGAGGTGATGGTTTTGTTCTAGGATCTTTCTTTTGAATCCTTTGCTCTTTTTCAAAAATTGATTTGAGAAAGAGAGTGGAAGGGCGGTGGGGGGGGGAGAGAGATTGAGAGAGAGAGAGAGAGAGAGAGAGAGAGACTTGTTCCACTTATTTATGCATTTATTGCTTTATTCTTGCATGTGCCCTGACTGGGAATTGAACATGCAACCTTGGGACAATGTTCTAACCACCTGAGGTACCTGGCCAGGGCCCGCAGAGCCTTTTCTTTCCTGGTTGTGAGATGAGCAGTGCAAATGGGTGGGAAGACAAATAAAACAGGGATATTTTATAACCAGTCATCTATTGATGGCATACTGTCTTCCCTAGCCCTGCCCTGTCTTGATCTAGTTGTGTCTTCTGCTAGTTGTCTTTGACAGTGGGATGGTCTCTGCAGAGTTGGTTTTGGCACGTTGTTGTGGTCCTCTAAGTCAGTGAGGGCTCCTACACAGAAAAGCTGTAACATTGCTTGGTTCCATGAGGGGCCAATGCTCATTAGATGTCTATCTCAGTGTTTTTCACTCTCTTTAGAATTTGTTTTCACCTTCCATTTCTAATTTCAGTTTTAGGGAAAAGCTCCATTCACTATGCTGTTACCTGAGGTTATTGAGCACTTACTCTATATAGGCACTGTGCTTGCCACTGCAATGTTTACTCTTAAATCAGCAGCACTGTTCCTACAAGGTTCCCTTCATTTCTCCTCGAGAGCCTTCAGAGTCTGGTAATATTTGGTTTTACATTTTAGCATTTGGCTTCCTTTTGGGAAGTTCAGTATTAAGAGATATAAAATCCAGGGTAAGGGATCATGGGACTGGTTTTAGAGTAGTTGCCTCCTGCCAGGAAATAAAAGAAATATAATTATTATTCAGACAAAGCCATATAGATGGGGATCAGTATATCTTATTGATGATATAGAATAATAATGTTACCCATTCAGGGTTGAAAGTGTGACAATTAATTAGGTAATCCATTCAATATTCCAGGTGTATTTGAAAGAGTTTCTGAGCTTAATATTTAGAGTTCCGATGAACATGAGTTTAAAGTCCTGCTTCTGCATTTACTAATAATGTGATATCAGGCAAGTTAACTGGTCTTGAAAAAGCTGAACTTATTTGTGAAATGGTGGCTGCCGATATCCAATTTTTAGTTTTTTGTTTGTTTGTTTTTAGTTTTTATTTTAGGAGATGAAATGTTCATATAGATATACACCCACTCACAAAACCCAGCATTTATCCTGTTGAAATATTCATAAAAAAATGGTTCCCATTATTAACAACAGGATAACATGATGCTTGGTGTATAAATGCAACCACCAGTTTTTCAATATTTTGATTCTGTGAACCACTTTAATTAGGCACTTCTCAAAGTTTTCATTTTTCTACCTCTCTGGTATGTTTTTTTCATGTCTGAACTTATGATAGGCATCTAATGGCATTACCCGTGTCCCAGACGGTTTACATTCAGCTCACTGCCCTCTGCAACTACCCATGTGGGTTAGTTCTCAGGGTTCTACCTGGTTTTAAAGAGCTTAGTTTTCATTTGTTGTTGGAATCTTATTAGCAGCAGCTAAGGCAATTTCTTCCCTAGCAGAAGAGCTGTGTGAGTGTGCATGTGTGTGACATGCATGTGCATGTCCAAACGCATGTGTGCATACATGCACACCTGAGCATGCTTCCCTCAGAAAGCTGTGACATCTCTTCCCTTTGCTCCATAAGAGACAAAAGAGATGTCCAGTCTCTATGGGCATTTCAGTGGGAATATTAGAGGAAGTCCTGTCCTCTTCTGGCTGTATCTGCATTAAAGAGATTTCTCCAGTACAATTAAGATCCCATTTATCATTTTTTTAAAACGAAAGATTAAAGAAGATTTTACTAGAAAGAAATTAATGTGCTGGTGTAAACTGCTTGATCTACTGACGCTTTACTTGCATTTTAAAGATCTGCTCCTGTAAAGAAAATAAGACTATAATAAGAGTGTTTTCAGTCAAAGAATAAATTACAAATATTTGCTGAGAACCAAATATGGGTGAGACACTATTTTAAATGCGGTACTTAGACAAGTCCTTAGGCACTAATATTTTTAAAGTGGGTCTTAGAATATTAATATTTTTACCACTGTGGAGTATTTAAAGAGATTACTATTTTCAATGTCCTCTGAACTTATGTTTTTACCTGGAATCAAATGAGTCTTAATTTTTAAAATGGCCTTTGAACATTTAAAAACCAGGTAGATAAATAAGTATTTAATGAAACATATTTTAATGGCTATTGAAAATGTTAATTACTAGCCTTTTTAAATTCATAGATGAGGAGAATATCATATTAAACATGTTAGATGTTTTTCTCCTTAATTACTGTGGCACGTTTAGGTCGGGGGTTCTCATGTTAGCTAAGATGTAGTTCTATTATAGAGTTGGAGTTAGTAGCCTGGAGAAAAGCCATTGAGAAGTCTGAGTATCAGTTATGGGGAACAGTAGTTCTTAAAGTCCTCCAGCAACATTTAATGTTTCTGTTATCATATTTTATTTTTAATAATGCCTGGAATAAAAATGAAATAGTATGTCACTTGACACTTCACAATAATTATCTAAGTAGGCACTCACATTAGCTGATTTCAAAGAAGCACTTTAGCATTTACAAGGATGAATGCAGGTTATAACTGAATACTCCAGAGATATCCAAATAATAATAAGTAATCACTTCCTTGTTTGAATACATATATGATAGTTCATTTTCCTGTCTTACCAAACATTTCTATAATTACTTTTAAAGTTATCAAATTGTATGAATTAGAACCCTGAGCAGTAGACAGTTTAGTTTCTGATCTTCTGCTACATTTTAATATGGATTTATAAATCCCAAAAGGCTTTCATGTTTATCTCACGTGATCTTCACAAGAATCATATGAAGTGCAAAGCATATTTTTATTATGACCATTTCAAAGATGGATAAAGGAGGGCTCAAAGAACCTGTATTTGTCTACTCAAGGCCATGGAATAATTATCAATATTATTTCTCATGGATCTTCAACTTAAAATATTTAGCAGAGGGAAGTTATCATTCATTGAGAATTTGTTACTTCACAAACATAGGTTTAGGCTCACATAATTTGTTAACCTAATTAACAACCACAAGATCGCTCATAAAATAGATTTTATCATTTTATTTTTTTAGGTTTTATCATTTTAATTTTATAAATTAATAAAAGAGTTTGAAAGCTGCAATGGATTGTTCTTATATGAACCAACATATTTATAATGAGGAAACATGTAAAATATTTTATTTTCAATATTTCTTAGGAAGAAAATATTGTATGACAATTCAGGCTATCATGTAATGAGAAAAATTAATGTTATGTTTCAGTAATTTTCAAATTTTACTATAAAAAGGTAAATTGTTTTCACCATTTTAAATGTAAGTTTGTAGAAGGTGGGTAAGGTGAATGGACATTGATTGCTACATAACCTTTCTAAAATAACTGTATGCCACTTTCTAATTAAATTAAATTTCATGGGTTCTTTTTTTTTTCTCCTTTTATTTCTCTTTGTTGTTCCTCTGCCTCCTCCTCCTATTCTTCTCCCTTTTGAAGCAACATCAGTTGACAGATATTTGCTTAATATAGGCTTTGAAATTGGTAAAGAAAATGACATGTGTTAGAGAAACTTACAAAATTTTAGCATTTGTATATCTTTGTCAGTGCATAGAGTTTCTTGTTTGTTTTAAAAAATTTATGAAAGCACATAGTATTCTGATCACAAATAAATCACTGTAGACAGATTCTCCATTTTCTGTTGAAAGATTTTCTTTGAACAAAGTTCAGTGGTTAACTCTGTAATCATACAAGAAGTTTAAGAAATATGTATTATATAAAAAACTGACAGCTTTCAGTTATCTTACAAATATCGATTGAAAGCCCACTGTGTGTCAGCTGCTATGCTAGGAAATTCTGGATTTAATAATGTACCAAAGCACCTCTCATCAAGAATTGACTAGTGAGAAATGGTGTGCCCCTCTCAGAAATGTATATTGAAGGAGACCTGCTGGATTATTCTCAGTAAAGGGCCAACTTTAATTTCTCACTTCAGGTGATCTAACATTTACTACACACAATCAAGAGGCCTTCAGAAATGTATTTCTTTCTACAAGCCTAATTTCACAAGACCAGATATAAACCAGATTCACTTAACTCATAATGGACATTAACACTGATCTTTGACATCAGGGTATGTTATCCAAAGCAAATCTAAATTTTCTACCTTTAAAGTGTTACTTGGTTTTATAGTTCATCTCACTCCTGAGAGTGTCTTTCAATGAAAGAAGGTTTTTGGAGAGGAAAAAAAAGTAGCACACTGTTTTGTGTGGGCAGTCTGTCTAGAAACTATTTGTTGGTGGGAATGTCTTTGTTCTCATAAGAGGTTTAATAACTATCATCCAAACCTAATTTGATTACGTGTATTTGATATGGACAGGTGCAATAGGAAAGTATGTTTGTTCTTCAAGGTCCAGGTTTAAATTAAATCCTCAGCTTTAAATGGCACAGAAGATACTCAATAAATACATTTCTCGCCATTACTGACTGACATCTTTAAGTAAATCATGAAGGAATAAGAAGACAGTAATCGAGTTGTTTGAAGAATGTAGCAGCGTAGGATTGCTTCCTATCTCTCCTTGACCAAATGGTCCTCCTCAGTCTGGGAAGAGTGTCCTTAGGAACTTTCAGGTCTTTTTGTGACCAGTGCAAACAGAGCATGAACTTGGAGAGGAACCAGCCATCGGAGACCTGCCTAGCCAACAACACCTGCTGAAACAATGGATCAAAGGGCAGCTGCCAGCACAGGCAGGTCACTCACACTGAGAACAGATGCTCCTGTTGCTATTTGAGAGTCTGTCAAAGACACTTCTCAACCGCACCATAATGCAATTAGGGTATAGTGAAAACAGAATGGACTGGGTTAAGAATTGAAATAGAATAGAACTAAATTGCATCAGCATCATTAAAGAATAAGATAGAAATGGAAGACCCTAGTGAAAGGGCACCATAGGCAGAGTTCCTCAAGGTCTTGAATACAAAAATAATTTATTGTATCCTAGGAGAACTTAGTCTATGTTATGTATTTTATCTATCATTTTCAAATATGTTATCTTACTTATAAACTTCAGTTGGTACCACGGGCATTGGTAGCCAGCACTGTTTTCCTGGTGAACACGTATGCCCTCACTTTTAGGGCAGATATCCTAATATATTTCAGTTGTTACCCATTACACCCCTCAATCTGCTCAAAAGCTTTTCCTTCAAAAGACCGCCTCTTTCCTCACAGTGGTTGTCAGTGATTCCTTCCTATAACTATTTTCCAATTGACTACAACTTCATTTTATCACTTGAAGCCGAGCTTACCTTTGTCCTTAGAGTGTGCCTGTATCCTTTCCGATCTAAAATCATTGTTTGAGTTCCTAGACATCCTTTCTATGGGCTAGATGCTGGGCCTTCTGCAGTGAATGTCTTTCTCAGCACAGACCAAAACGGGATGGGTATGATGCATGATGTAGCAAGTCCACACTTTAAGGAAGTATGCACTTTAACCCAAAAAAGGTCTGTTGGAGAGGTTTAATGGTTTTAGTTACTTACTGTGTTGTTATGAGCTCAGGTGAGCAATTCTTCCATAGGTCTTTTCTCTGGTCAGCCTGTGGGTTTAATTATGGCACTTAACTTTGTGTCTTACTTCATCTCAAAAATCTGGAAGCCAGATGGAAATACAGTTGATTTCTCAGATTCCTTTAAACACTAAAATTAGGTGATTTGAAACATTTTGTTCCATAAACGTATTTTTATATGTAATATTATAGTTATAAATCTTGAATAAAAATTGTTTCAAAATTAATTTTAAAGGTAAAAACAGGTAAATATAGTATTTTTCATGTTTAATAACATTTAATATTTTAGATTTTTATAGTAAACATAATGACAATTTACAACTTGTTTATATAATTTTGTTTAGTACTTATAAGGCTATCACATTTGATAGCCTTATAATGTAAAAATTATAAGGTAAAAATTATTTACCAGAAGGTGTGTAAATAATTTTAGACCTTTATAATGTGTTTTAAGTCCCTCTCTTCATGTTTTTTATTCTTTGTGGGTATTATATATGTAATTCTTGCTATTTGGATGATTTTCTCTAAAAAAAAAAATCACGATGAGCCATGGCCAGTTTGGCTCAGTGGTAGAGCATCCGCCCACAGACCAATGAGTCCCAGGGATCAATTCCTGTCAAGGGCACATGCCTCAGTTGTGATTTGTCCCTGGCCCTGGTCGGGGTCTTGCTGGAGGTAACCAGTCGATGTGTCCCTCTCACAACGATGTTTCTCTTTCTCTCCCTTTCTCTTCCTCTCTCTCCCTCCCACTCTATCTGAAGATAAATAGAAACATATCCTCGGTTGAGGATTAGAAAAGAAAATCACAATGAAACTAGTCAAATATTAATTATGAATTATTTTCAGTCACAACCTTATCTATTTTATCTATACATCAACTCTCATAGCCATCTCTTCCTTTACCCTATTCTCTTGGCAAGACAACAAACTTGGTTAAATCTTGCTCTCCACATCTCTACACGTGCTTCCAGGCAGTTAATTGTAGATAGAAGAAGCAAATAGCACACAAAGAGAAAAACAGCAAAGATAAACACAAACAATAATAGTGTTTATTCTCATTTTAAATTCCTAAACACTGTCCTCTGAGTGAGCAATATTAAAGCCCAGAAATTCCATTATATATCTTATTCCAAATGCTTACTCCTCCTACAGTACATTATTTCACCCTGTCTCTTCTTTGTTCAGCCTTCCACCTCCTCAGCACTTTTTATTCTCCTCTGATGACCTTCCCTCTACAGCAGATGAGAACTTCCATATGTAGCTACCTCCCATCAGGCCCTCAATTGTGCCTAAAATATTCTGCTTTCTTCCTGTTACCTTGAGAGTACTGTCTATGCCCCTATCTAGAGTCAGTTTATCTCCTTCTTCACAAATTTCCTTCTATTCTTAGCTACTTGAAAACATCAGTCCTTCTTTTTAATGCATCATGTTTATTCCTGTCTCTATTATTCCCGTAGGTTACTAACATGACACCCATCCCCTAATGTGTTACTAAAAAACAAAAAACAAAAGAATCATGACTACAGCTACTCTTTTCTCCTTCTCTTTCTTTGCTTCATAGAAAAACTCATCACAAAACTTATTTCTATTCAAAGCCAATTTCTCTCATCCAGTTCTCTCTTAAACTACTTCAATCGTGAGTTCTTTCTTGCTTCTTCACTGAAACTGTTCTTACCAAGGTCAACAATCAGCTGAATATGTCCAAATTTAATAAATAATTTTTATTTCACATCTTAGTTGGACTCTCATCAACATTTGTCACAGTTGATCACTCCCTCTTCTCCCTGAAACATTTTCTCACCTGACTTCAGGAATCCCACTGGCTTCTGGTGCTGCTTCTACCTCGCTGGCTGTGTCTTCACAGCCTCCTGTCTGTTCTTTCCTTATATACCTGAACTATAACCATTGGCACACCCCAGGCTCATCTATCATTTACTCTTTTCTGTGTACACTCCTTAGGTGAACTCATCTAGTCTTGTAGCTTTAAGTAATATTTATATACTAATTACTCCCAAGTTGTATCATCTACCTGGACCCTTCACTTGAACTTTAAATGTGTATATCAAACTATCTAGACAACATTTCCTCTTGGGTATCTTATAGGCATAGCAAATTTATTTAATCCCAATTTGAACTCACCTGATCAAATATAGTAACTCAATTTGTCATTATGTTTGAGTCGAAATCCTTGATTCTTCTCTTTCTCTCACTCCCTACATCCAATAAATCAGCAAATTATGCCAGTTATAATTTAAAATAAAAAATGTTACTGCTGCCCTGGCCGGTTTGGCTCAGCCGTTAGAGTGTCGGCCTGCGGACCAGAGAGTCCCAGGTTCGGTTCCCACTAAGGGCCCTTGGTTGCAGTTTGTCCCCAGCCCCAGTTGGGGTCATGTGGCTGGAAACCACTCCATGTGTCTCTCTCACGTCCATGTTTCTCTCTCTCTCCCTTTCCCCCCTCTCCCTCCCACTCTATCTGAAGATAAATGCAAGAATGTCCTAGGATGAGGATAAAAAAAAAGTTACTACTTACCACAACTACCTCTAACGCTGTGATTTAAGTCATTATCTTTTTGCCTACATTATTATAGTAACTTCTTAACTTGTCTTTTAAACCCCACTCTTATCCTGTCATTTTTATCACAATAGTTAGAGTGATTGTTTGTAAGCATAAGTGGATCTTTTAAGTGTCACTGCTCTGCTTAAAACCTTCCAGTGGCTCTCCATTTCATTCTGAGTAAAAGCCATGGTTTTTTAAATGGCTCACAAATCTCTACATTATCTGGCTTTGATCACTCTTCTTCTCTATGGTGATTCTACACCTTAATGTTTAGGAGACACAAACACATTGAGATTCTTGATTTGAGAAGAAAATGATTCGTGACCAAAGCTCAACCAGCAATGCTATCGTATTTACTATCTTCCAAACATAATTGGTTCACCTTAGTTTTTTTCGACCTAAAAATTAATATTGTTAGAAACTAGAAACATAATTAAAAGAACTAGATATATAATCTTCTACAATTCTTTTTATTCCATATTTGCAATCAAATATGTTTGCTGCAGAATAAGTTAAGTAGTTCATATGTCTGATATGTACCATGATGAGATAAATAATTCAAAGTCCCCACCCCCAACCTAAAGTACACATTCAGGCTGAGTCAACATTTAAAGAAGTGACTGGGAGACATTTTATTTAATACTACAGTAAAGTATGAACTTCATTACATTAGATTAAATTGTCTCCTGTGGCAGTGCAGATCACTTTGCCCTTAGTGAGTTCTAACCTGGCACAAAATAGCAGCTGGATTTAGAACTACTTTTGTGCCAGAATTCATCAAATCTATAAAATTCGCATAGAAGAAATGTATAATATGGAAACCATTGGGTCAAGTATTGACATTTCTATAGTGAAGATTTTTTTTTTTATGTTTTTATTATTCCTAACCTGAGGATACTTTTCTATTTATCATCAGATAAAGTAGGAGGGAGGGAGAGAGAGAGACAGAGAGAAACATCGATATGATTGAGCCACATCGACTAGTTGCCTCCCTCATGACCCAACCAGGGCCGGGGACAAACCGCAACCGAGGTACAAGCCCTTGGCCGGAATCAAACCTGCAACTCATTGGTCTGCAGGACGATGCTCTAACTGCTGAGCCAAACCTGCCAGGGCTATAGTGAAGATTTAAAAAATGTAGCATTAGTTAGAATTCTAACTAGTTATTAATAGTAAATAATGCAATGTAGAGCAAAGAAAAGTTCACTGTCTATAGGTTTTATAATTAATTCAATTTATAGCTTCACAAATCTTTTAATTTGTTTATAGATTAAGTTTCTCACCAGAAGGAAGGGTAAGAATTTCTGAATTTGTCCACAAACTTGTTTTTTAGCCAGTATTTATAGCTACTTTAGCTAAATGGAGGAAAATTCTCGCTTTTATTTCTCCTGTTTTTCTATCAACACTAAGCTAATGGATTACTCTTCTCGATAAGCTTATCACACATAAGCATTTGGGAGATTTTCTAAACAAGGAATGGAACATATATAGCAAATGAATTGCCATTAAATCCTGTTAGGTCATGGTCCAAATTTCTAATCAAGTATGTCCCGCTGACCTGATATATGGGCTCAGGAGCCTTCTAAACATGGAACTCTAGCTCTGTGAAGGGCACCACTACTTGATTTGACTTGGCACTTGCTTTGTATCCTGAATTATTCAGTTATCCTGATTATTAGAATTTAACCTGTTTTTACTGTCATATTATTGCAGACACTATAGGGATCCTATGCATGTCCCTTTGCTGTTATCACTTCAGTGAACAATGGCCCAACATTCAACTGCCACCACCTGCTCTTCTTTGCCTGAGGTCTTTCTCTCATAGCTATGACTCTTCTGCTGCTCTGTGGTAGGCCAGACGTGGCAGAGAATTAACTCTAAGAGGTGGATGGGAGGTACTATATAAACATCCCAGCTCCCTTGCCTTCTGACTGAGAGAATTCTGAGGTCCGGTTTTTTTTTTGTTTGTTTGTTTGTTTTTTTTGCCCAGTTCCCAAAGTTTCTCCTGTGGGATTAAAGTCCAGTCACCCACAGTGGGAGCCGACTTGACAGCACACTCTTCAATGGCTGCCTCCCTTTCCTTGTTTCACTCCTGCACTTTCCTGCTTGAGTTCTCCTTGAACTCCTAACTTATGCTTCTATCCTTGTATCAGAGTTTGCTTCTGGGGAAACCCAAAAAAGATATACATACCAGAATATATTGAAAAGATGCTAACCCTGTCCACAACTCAGAATAGGAGACTATTATAATACTTGGAGGAAGGGAAGCCTATATATTTCCTGTCAAATAGAACCTCATACCTCTATTTCCTGGATTTGGGATGATTTACAAGGACAGCTTTGTGCTACTTTTCTTCAAACACTATGCAAAATAGCATATTGGGTTTTCATTATTAAGCGTTTAATTATTCTCAGTCAACTAGATTACAAAAGAATGTATTTTTAAAGTACTCAGATTGAGATATTTAGCATTGATTCTAACAAATGCACTAATTTTAGCCAGTAGAGATGGAATGGAATTTTGTAGTGATGTGAGGGGGAACTCACACACTGAGGAAAGACATTCAGAAGGAGTCAAATCGCAGAAAACAATAGTAAGCATTTGACCTCCAGATATATTAATAACAGTGCACTGAGCCTGAAGAGTTGCTGTGAATACTATTTCTGCTATGAGCTTTCCATTCAAACTACAGTGGATTTCAGACTTTACATGACTGCATCACATGCCAAGGATATCCAGATGTGGAGAGAATATTATCAGGTAGAGTTCAAGTGTTAGAAGTCTTTTATGTTACTCCATTTCCTCAGACTGTCTATAAAAGTCGTGAAGAAGCTCTCTAAGACTGATATCGATATAACATGTATGACTTTGTTTATATTTTTTCAAGGTCTAGAAAAATCATTTTTGTTGTCTCAGAAAACTATGCATCCAACTGGTTATGGGCTTTGGGTGTTGTCTTCCAGCGTAAGTTACAAAGGCATAGCATGCTATCCCAAGCCATTTGACATTGATTTTAAAGGTCCAAAGAGTTTATTTTCCCATTTAGAGCATTCAAGTGCTGTTTTCTCTTCCTACAGTACCTGAAACCAGGGCAGACCCATGTCTTCTATTTACCTTGCATTCCTAGAAGTATTGATCACAGTGTCCTCTAAAAAGTAGGCACTCAGTAGGTGCTGCCACTGACAAAGGCTAAACGATGTTATATGGCTATGACCTCCTGAAGGAAGTGTAAGTCCCTCTTACCCCATATAATAGAAGGCTGCCTGTGGCCACTAAAAGATGAAAGGTTTTTTTGCATTTATGTTTCAGGTGGGTTTCTCTAGTAATCTCCAGGTCTCCAGCTCTCATCTGCAAGCAGGCCTTTTTAAAAAGGTGACTTGAGAACATTACATTTACTTTAAAACTTAATTTTACCCTTTAGGACTTGGAAGAGTTAAAAAAGCCTTCTTTGTGCAAAGAAGAAGAGACCTTTCAGTACTTTCTGCTAGATTATATAAGGATTTCTATGTAGATGAAGCATGTGATAAAAAACAAAACAAAACAAAACAAAAAAACACCTCTTCTTACCCCCTGACTCTACAGAAAGGCAATTTGTTGGACTAGAAAAATAACTTGATTTAGAATCAGAAACTAGGGTTTAAGCCTACTTCTGTTCCATATTATTTAATTTTGGAAAAAAAAATATTTAATTTCTTTGTACTTCTGTTTCCTTTAGAATTATGTCTAAAATCAAAAGCTTGTTGCAAGGATTAAACATAAGGCATGTGTTGAACGTCTTCAGTATCTCATTCATGATTGTAGCTCTGTAAGCAGAACTGATATCTGAAGTTCAGCATGCTCAGTCATTCTCTGGGCTTTGCACACACCTTAGTTCATTCTAAACTGACCTGCCAGACTCCAACTCTCCCTTCAGGTCTCCACCCAAGCTTCACACTCTAAAGTTTTCCTGAGTCCCCCTGGCAGATGTAAGCATTCCTTCCCCTTTAGAGCCCTGTTCATCTTGAGTACTGGTTGGTTGTTTATATGGATGATTTTCAACTACTCTTTGAACTCCTTTGTGGCAGGAACTGTATCTTTTCATCTGACTAGCTCTGAATTCTGTTGGGAGTAGAGGGAATGGCACCAGGAGTTAGATCAGTGGGGTCAGACCAGACCTGGGTTCAGCAACCTTGGTACTTGAGTTCTGGCTAGGAAAGAATTCAGAGCCAAGACTCAAAATATAAGAGAATGTTTGTTTGGAAAATCACAGAAGTAGAAGTAATTTATAGAAGAAATAGGCTTAGGAAACGAGTTATAGAGGTAAAAGAAGGGCCCTTGGAACTTGAGAGTGAGGAAGGTCATGTAAGGTGCCTGGGATCATGGGGGGGGGGAGGTCTGGGAGTGCTCCCAGGAGGGAGAGCACACTGGGTCCTCCTTCCTAAGGGTTTTAGGGGTGGAGATTTTAGGGGAAGTCCCAGGGTAAGATCTCAATAGAGTATTCAACAGGTTTCAAGATGTGTCCTTTCAGGGTCTAGGACTCCACTGATTGACTGGTCGGCACCAGGGCAGGAGGTCATTAGTCAATGCAGCTGGTTCTGAGGTCAGCCTTGTCACTTATCTGGTTTTGCTGCTTTTCTGGGCCTGGAGCTGAAGTACAACTGAGGCCTAGATATTATCTCTAGGGGAGGACAGCTTATCCTGGGGGCCAGGTCCCACCATACAAGTGTCCCTTGCTAAGCAGCCAGGGCTCTTCACCCTGCTGACCTTCTGTACTGGCCCATCATCCTTGCTCTGCTCCTGTCTAACTGCCCACCACAATTCACAGTACATTGCTGTCCTTCGTATGTGCTATAAATATATCTGGTGATTGAATGAACATCAATTAGGTGAATATACCTTAATATGGATAAAACTCTTTATTAATATTACACCAAGACATTGAAATTCAGCAACACATAGTTGGGAAACATTCATTTTAGGAATTCTAACTGGAAGGGAGAGATTTTTCCAACATATGGGGAATCTTGGTAGAACAGCCAAGTTGTTCCTTCCTTGCTTTATTTTTGGTGTCTGATAGGCTGACTGAGGGATGGGTAGAAAGGGAGCACCAGAATGAACGCAAATCAGAAGTAATAAATGTCATCCTGTTCCCTGTATGTGTACTGGTTAACAGCATAATGTGTGATACCGGATAAGTGCTACATAATATTTTTGAATGAATAGTCTTCAGTTCACTTTATTTATAAGAACTGAAAGTGTGAAGGAAATCATCTGATCATTTAGACTCCGTTCCACATTCTATTTCTCTGAAATTCAGGCTGATGAATATGCATTTCTGTCACCAACAGCCTACATTTAACATCAGTGGTATATAAGTGGGTGCCTATTTTCTGCAAACACTAATTTCTCTAGACCATGTTAATAGCTACCACTAAGTCTCTTCTCATTTCCACATATGTTATGTATCATCAGTAGCAACAGAGCCCTTGCAAAACAGAGCAATAAGCAATCTTCTGATGATTGATAATTTTGATACCACCCTGCTGTTAATAAAGGACCTTACACTGACTGGCTGCTGAGGGTCTCTGTGTATAGAGATTAATTAAATGAAAGGGGCTGGCTAATTGTTGAGTTCTTTCTATGCCACAGGGCATATTGTCCAAATTTCCTCTTCTTGTAAGGATATCAATCAGATTGGATTAGGGCCCACCCTAAAGGCTTCCTTTATACTTAATTACATCTTTAAAATACCCTATCTCTAAATATAGTCATATTCTGAGGTACTGAGCATTAGGGCTTACACATTTAAATTTTAGAGGGCACAATTCAGCCCAAGACAGGGTATACTGGAGAATGTCCCATTCCTTAGGAGATGCATGCAAAAGAGAAATATCATGTCTGCAATTTATTTCAAATGGTTTAGCAGAAAAAAAATAGTATATCTCTCTCTCTCTCCCTTTCTCTGCCCCTCTTTCTTCTATTTCTATTTTTTTTCTCCATTTTTCTCCCTACTCTCTACTTCATCCTTAGAGAGAACTAAGGGCAACATTTTTAAATCTAGCTCTTATTAATGATAACTAATATTTTTGAGTGTTCAAACTCTTTGTTAATGCCAGTCATTCTACTAAGACCTTCTTATTTATTTACTTATTTAATAACCGAAACAGTCATATAAAAATATTTTTTCTCCATCTTGCAAATGAGCTAATGCAGTCACAGGAAGGTTAAATAACTTGTTCATATCTAATAAATATTAGAACCAGAATTTTAACTGAGGTAGTCTTTAACCTAAACCCATAATCTTAATTACCGTGCTATACTGCACCTCTCAGGGTAAATAGGAACTTTGTCTTAATACTGTATTATCAGTGGGCAAAGTTGTATTTTTTGTTCTTATCCTTCATCATTCTCATTCTTTACCACATTTATTTTACCACAATTTTAATAATAAATATGTTAAGTATTATTTAACGTGCTTATGCTTTCCCTGTGTTTTCCTCAGGCTTATTTAACTGCTAGAACACAGACCCCTCAATGATGGTAATCAAAGATATTATTAAATTATATTACAATTTATCAAGGGCATCCCAAACAACAACAAAGTTTTAAATAGGTTATAGATTCATGGAGAGGAAAGCTGGAAATGTTTTTGTTATCATAACAATCTTATCGGGATATCCTTCCTCCTTTCCTCCCACTATTAGCCAACAAGACTCCCTGTTTCAAAATCTCAGGAGAAATGCTTTGATTAATGTGGGTCATTATTTTATAAATAAGATATGTTAGTCACTCTTGGTTTCAATTCCTGTCTTGATTGGTCACTTTGCCCAAGGGTGGTGGTTCAAGAAGATTCGTTTGGGGCACATAAAATAAAATATCTGCATTTTGGCCCACCCCCATAGCAAGAATATGAGAAGAGGGTAACAATGAATTGTGACTGGTAGAGCCTATTAATGATCTGACAGGTTTTATTCAGAGCTGTTTCAAACTTTGTCTTTTTTTTTTTTTTAATCCTCACCTGAGGATATTTTTACATTTATCTTCAGACAGAGTGGGAGAGAGAGAGAGAAACAAACATCGATGTGAGAGAGACACATCGATTGGTTGCCACCCGCACCACCCCAACCAGGGCCAAGGACGAACTGCAACCCAGGTACGTGTCTTTGGCTGGAATCAAACCTGGGACTCCCTGGTCCACGGGCCGATACTCTAACCACTGAGCCAAACCGGCCAGGGCAACCTTTGTCTTTACTATCAGAAATACAAAAGTTTTATTCTATATGTATGAGGAAGGCTCACTGACTGCCTTCTCCAATACTACCTTTGCTCTGTCCCTATTGACACATCTGATCATAGATTATGTTTAAGGCTCCATTGAGGTTTGTTGTAGATTTTTAGAAGCACCAAAACTAAAACTAAGCACAGAATTCCACTTAAAATTCTCCATGAAAAGAGTTATGTGGGTAGGATAATGTTTTCCATTTTGGTTCTAACACTCCTATTGATTATACCCTGCCTGTTTCGGCCACTGCAGAACACTGGGTTGATGTCCTCAGAGAATCATTGGTCTCAACAAACCATTTGGAATAAAGACAGTAAGATGAGATCACCTGTGTGGAACAATTTAGTAAGTCATAATAAGAGCAGAGCCCAACTTCCTATCCAAATAATGTTGAATACTTTTCCGAAAATGCATTACCTTAAGCTTGCTTATTCGAACCTCATGTGCCATTTTTCTGCCAAGCTATACATAAACTATTGAGCTTTTCCTACAGTTTATGTGCACTGACTTGGCATTTCACTACTCTTTTAGTAAAACTTTGTATAATTTGCACTCTTGGAGATGTTAGTATGTTCTTTCCTTTCCAATTATTTATACCAAAAGTAAATTAAGAATTGTTCTGGCATGCATCCATAGAGATCTATCTCTTACACATTTTATCTCTTTTACATTTATCTTTTGTCATTACTAAACCAGGTCTTTATTCAGAAAAAAAGTGGTAAATAGTTTTAAATGTAGGATTTCACAAAAATCTATGAAAATTTTACTATATACTATCTATTGGTGGCCTTTTATTTGAAAAATGCATTTTTTATTTTTTTTCAAAGAGATCTCAACACACTCAATTCACTGCTAGTTTCTAGCAACGCTGTGAAAGATTATAAGGACCTCGATGGCAGAAAGATGGCTCTTCGACTTTGATCACGGTGCCTTGCACCTGCCTGCTCATTACTAGAACTCAGTCAGCGTTTGCTGCATTGAAGTTGTACTGTGCCTCTTAGCAGCATCTCGCTTTTCCTTCTGCTGCCTAAATTTTTAATTTTTGTGGAGTTGATTAGCTTATTTAGTAGAAAAGTGAGGCTCACCAGTACATCTACTCTCTAACCCCCGAAATCAGAATTCTTTTAGCAAGCCCTTATTCCTCTAGCAAACTGACATTTATAACTTTAAACTCATGTATATAAAATTACTTCTATTTCCTATCCTCACCTCAGAAAGTCTCAACTAAAAGGAAGCAGAGCATCATATGAAATAGAAAGTGTGGAAATGAGGAAGGAGTGAAATATGTTCATGTTAAACATGTACATACTGAACTCTATATCTCATTTAATTCAGCAAAATAAATTCTTACTTGGCATTGTTTTTCTGACTGTACTAATGAAGAAGCTGGGGCCTAGAATTTAAGTGACTTTCTCAGGCTCAAATAGTTACTTGGAATCAGAATTGAAATTAAAACTCAAATCAATCTGTGTCTTTCGTATGAACCATCCTCTATCAAGAATGACAATGATGCAAGCTTGGCATATACAGGGTCTGGCCAAATGGATGCTCAATACGTGTTTGTTAAATGAAAGAATAAATGAATAATTGTCTCTAAAGTTTGTACTTCTTTTGCGTATGCTACCACCTTTGTTCAAAAGATGGTTCTGAATCGCAACATCAAAGCTAATCGTTTCAGCATATCAACTATTTTTAAGACAGGACAATCATGTTATAAAGCCAAAATAATGTTAAAGAGCTAGAGGCAGGTTAAAAGGCTGGAATCAAAACAATGAAATGAAGCATCTGGAGAGAACAGCAACAGCTATTAAGAAACAAAATCAGAAAGGTTTTAACTACTCCAGGCGAGAAATACCAGACAGCAGAGTTTGGCATTCCAGAGCAAGCACCAAAGTACAGCTAGCTCAGCAGATCAAGACATAAGAGGCAAATGGCTGGCAGGGAGAGAGATACTGGAATCCACAAACGTATGGTCTCATTTCCTCTAATTTTGGCTTCTTGATTAATTTCTCTGCACCCAGTTCATTTGTTTTTCAAGAGTTTTATATCCTGAATGGGAGCTGACCATGATTCCAAAAGGGTGAGCTCTGATTAGCATATAGGGTATATTAATATGATCTACCTCTGCCACACTTTTACTTTTGGTGCCTGATAAGTATTGGTTGGGTATTTTGAGTTGAAAATTTGAACTTAATGATATTGAATAGGTACTGAGAAGATTAGAAGTGATTTATATTTAACCAGTTGTAGGATTCTTCCGTAAAGATCGCAATTCTTACTTTCAAACTGCTTACGATCTCATGCTGGATTCTAAACAAGGGAAGTAGAATACCTCATGATAAGTCACATCGTCTTTCACAGAGAGTTTTACAAATACTTCACAAAATTAATTTACCCGAATTCAGTGCTCTAACTTTAACTTTCATGATTATACTCAAATGATCATAGGTTCTAACTGAGATGAAGAAATCTGTCTTTAAAGGCTGCTCATAACTAGTGAATAAAAGAGATAGAGGAGGAAGTGAGGAAGTTAGGAAGTTAGGAAGGAAGGAAGTTAGGAAGGAAGGAAGGAAGGAAGGAAGGAAGGAAGGAAGGAAGGAAGGAAGGAAGGAAGGAAGGAAGGAAGGACAAACAGATTACATGTTTTTAGAGCATAATTAGAGGTATGGTTATAGAGTGTGCTCAAACATTAAAAAGCTTGGAAGTCTGCTGTGTTCACTCTCAGTTAGCAGTCTTGAAGCACTTCATGTCTGTGTGTTCTTATCTCTATTTACACACACAGGAAGGGTAATGATAAGGCACGTGTGTCCATTCACCTTTCAGTCTCTCAGCACATTAGTGCTCTACCTACAATTTTCAATGGCCTGAAACATTCCCGTAGAAACTCAGAAGTACAGTATTGTTATTGTTGTCATTTGTTTATCAAACACAGTAAATATTTTATATACTATGGAGACAATTGAATCCTGTTTCCAAAAGCTTTTACTTTCTAATTGGAAAAGCAAGGTAGGAAAGCTAAATACTTTTTGATATTTATAGATGATAAGTGAAATTCAATATAATTAGAACTATAGCAATTTGTGGTTTTATAAGCATATACTACTAGCTTTCTGTGTCATAATTTTAAAAATCTAAGTCAGAGAACTTGATTGACTTCGTGCAGTCGATTGGTTTGATGCCCCATGGCTAAGTGTCCACCGCTGGTCCATAATCTGGGGGAAGGAGGCAGGGACTTGGGTGTTGCAATGCAAAGGCAGCTGGGCTGCAGGAGCTAAATCCTGTGGGGGAAGGCCCTCTGCCTTGAGGAAAAAAAAATAAAGAAAGAACATGAATTTCTCAGATATTCCAAACTAAATTTCCTAACCATAGCATTCTGTATTTTATAAAGAACGTAAATGTCTGAAACTGCTCACTGGGTTCATAGTGGATAATACAATTTATTTAGAATATCTTGGTCCCTAGCCAATTGGGCATTATTCACGAAGCCCACTAGATCACTACCTTGTTCATTCAACTGCACAATTTTCATCTTTCTTTTACAAATATTTGGAGACCCATTTTGCCTCATAATTTAATTTCAAAAAAGGTAAAATCCTATTATAATGACTATCTAAACATTGTTATTTGGATAATTTACCTTATAGAATATACATATATTTGAGACAGGTGACTGGCAGATGGAAATTGCTTGTATTTCTAATGGCTTCATTGCTTTTATTTATGATGGGATATGAACTTTGTTCTTTTACTCGTGCTGTTTCCTGTGGCAAGCAAAGTAAAGGTCGGAAGCATTTATTGAGGAAATTACAAACATTGTATTTTCAGACTTCTGAATTTTCTGAGAGTATTAATCAAAAGCACTAATTACTCATTTTTTTTTACTTAAATCAAACAAAATTACCTTATAGTAGTTCATATTTGTCTTTTAAATTGCAGATTTTCATAAGCAGTAGTCACTTAGTACCTTTGTTGTCAGTGGAACATCTGACTCGGATTTCTCTTGCAGTAATGACAGGTGTTCCAGTTACCATTTGCCTTCACACTGAATGCTTATCACATAAAAATTTTTCGGTTGCAAATATTAGAAAAGCCCATTTAAATCAGCTTAAGCAAAACAAACAAATAAGCAAACCCAAACAGGGAAGTTTAATGACTTAGATTACTAAATAAAATAAAAAGTGCTCACTTTGACATGGCTGGGTTTAGAGATTCAAAATATGTCCCCAGGACCTGTACTTTCTCCATTTGGTTTGCTGAACAAATCCAGTTCACTGCTATGCTAATTACCAGTTAGTTACCTGAAACTGTCAATATTTGGTTTAATTTATTACTAAATAAATGGAGGAGTATTATTCACCTAAATAATTTTTGGGCACTTCATCAATCAGAGTTTCACCAGAAAAATAGAACCAGTAGGATTTGCAAATATGTACAGATTTCTTTAAGGAACTGGCTCATGCAGTTGTGGGGCTTAGGCAGTGGCATGGGAAGCCTTTGGGCAGGCACTCAGAAAGAGCAGGCTGGATGTCTGGGGCAGGAGCTGATGCTGCAGCCCACAGACCGAATTTCTTCTTCCTCGGGGAAATCTTAGTTCTGCTCTTACACTTTTCAGCTGATTATATCAAGCCCACCCAGCTTATCGAGGCTAATCTCCTTTACTTAAAGTCAGCTTACGATAGATGTTAATCACATACATAAAACATCTTCACCATAACATCTAGGTCAGTGTTTGGTTCAATAACTGGAGACTATATTTGGCTAAATTAACATGTAAAACTGAATATCATAGGCACTGATATTAGAAGAAAAAAATAAATAAAACATGAAAATTAAAGAGCACACAATTACCTTAGACCTCCCTAGAAAAAATTCTAATACAAGTGTGATTAAAACAATCTGTTCTCTTTGAAAATCGAGTTGGCCTCCATGTAAGAAATTGCTAAGATTGGGACAAGAGTAACGTTATTGAATCGCGTATTGTTTTTAATTCGTTGACATGACACTAACAAGAGCTTTTAGAAAACACTGCTTCTGTCAATTAACAATCTGTAGAGCTACCCTACCGAACCATCCCTGAGTGTTCATAAATTGAAAAGCACATTTTTCTTCACTGATCTTGCTTCCTATTCTCTGTAGAGGTGTAGGCTAGTTCTTAGAATTCCCTGCTGTATTCTGAGAACCTTGTGCTCAGTAGATGTTAAATTAATATTTCTGGAAAGAAAGAATGAATGAGGAGGGGAAAGGAGAACTGGATAAAAAATATTTTCAGTGTTTCGCCATTATTAATAATGTTACAGTGAATAATTTAGTGCCTTTTCTGTCTTTTATTTGTGAAGATGCATCTTCAAGATAAATTTCTGAAACAAAGATGAATGGATCAAAGAGTAAATGCATATTTAATTTTGCTAGATACTGCCTAAATTCCCACCACAGTGATTTCAGGAATTGGTGATTTCAGCAAGCACGCCATGTGATTATTGAGCACAATAAAATTTAAGAATCACTATTTTAGAACATGGCTATTTTTTTTTTAAAGTATTAACTCTCTTGTCAAAAAAGTGCACCAATAGGAATACATATTTACTGGCGTACCTGCAAATCTGTCCAACCCTACACAGTTGGTGTCTGATGGAACCCTTGAAGCTCATACCAATCGGGAAACCCTGCCTAGAGACATCTCACCATTAACAAAATACTCACATTGCCAACTGAGTGAGGGTAGTTGTTTTCCTTCACCAGCTTCATTTGTCCTCTGCAGTCTTAACCACACTTAGCCGATGCTTGATCCTGCATTTCTGCTTAAAACGAAACCAAGACATTAGGATATTGCCACTTATAAAGAAATTGCTTTATAGGACTTTTGCCTTATTTTTTTCTAAGTATAAATGCTCCTCATAGCTAGGAAAGTGAACATCAAACAAAGAAATTATTTTTTTATAGTGTGATTTTATCTATGTAACCATACGGCTTTATCGTCATTGCGATATTATTGTACATTCTACTCCAACAGCAAACTGAGATGTGCACACAAGTATAAACAATGAATAATATGCAAGAAAACTATGTGTAGTTAAAGTTTAATTTTTCTGTACACTGGTTGTCTTTTTTTTTTTTTCAGTAAGAAGTTAAAATAGAAATTGATGGTTCAGCTACCTGGTAATTAGCATAGCAGTGAACCAGATTTATTCAGCAGTCTACCACTTCATAGATACTTACCATAGTTGCTTCTGAGACAGCCATCTGTGTTATTTGAGCTCAGAGAAGAAAAGCCTTTATAAACTAATAGGACGTCCTTAAGTGCAGAAATTAGGTTATCCATCTCTGCATATCTCAAAGAGTAACTTTTTGACATCTAATATATTCCTGAAAATATTCTACTGTTCCACATGAATCAAGTATATTGAGCATGAGTCTTTGAGTACTGACCCTTGCAAACTGACCCCTGAAGTAGTTCTAAGATAGCATTGCCCTTGGTTATAAAAAGTAATATGCCCAAACTGTAAAATCCATTTTTATGTTAAGTAGAATGACAGCGTGAGATCTCACAAGACAGGTAGACTTCATGAGCAAAACCTGAAGGCACAATATATCCCAGAAATGTGTTTTATGAAAGTTGTACTAGAATGCTGCTCTCTACTCATCCTTGTCCTCACTTGATTAACTATCAGATTCTGTTGATTCAGACCCCAAAATATTCCTTGATCTCTCTCTCTTTTTTTTTTTTTTTTCATCTCTATCCCTGTACTAATGCATAACCACCAAACTGGAATCTCTTCATCTAATCTCTTAACACTTTCAGTCCATCCTCCCCACAAGACAGATTATTATATTTTTAAAATTCATGTTGATTATATAAATATCCTACTTTAAAGAAAATAAAGAAGTACAACTTTTGTTAAATTCCAGATGGTGACAATCTAAACTCTTTAGGAATCCATGCAAGTGCTATTGTAATATGCTATCTGTAAGTAGAAGTGAATATTAAGAAGATACCATTAAAAATGAAAATTAGCCAGACACAGGGATACCAAACTTTACCATGAACTAATTACTACTTTTCACAAGTTCTCCAAAGGGTAGTGCGGTATATGCAAACTGAGATAAAGTGTTAATTTATCAATAGCTAAATAATAATTTGGGTTCAAAGTAGAATTCCTGTAAATAGCTATGCTGGATCATAAGGAAAACGAACTTGTTTTTCTGTGCTAGAATGGCCTTATCCATATGTGTTGCACCTTTAACTTAATTTCAAGTCCGAGTCTTAGATTTTATTACCCAATATGAGAGAGTCATTCCAAAACCTGTATATGTACTCGTACACACATAGAGAACTGAGTGTGGACAGACACATGCCTAGGTTCTGAGCATACAGAGTAAAGCAGATATGGCCTTGGTTTTCTTAGAGTTTATAGTCTACTTAGTAAACAAATCTTAAACATATCATATTTGTGTGGGTGTGTTGTGTGTCTATATCAGTTTCATGCCAGTAAAATAAAGAAGGGTGCTATAAAAAATACAGATGCCATGAGATTAAATCAGGCAGACCTAACTGATATTGGAAAAGCAGGAATAGTCTTTCACAGGAATTGACATTTCATTTGAAAATTAAAGCCAAGATTGAAATGGCATGGCAGAAATTACATTCTAGACTGGGGAAAGGGTATGTGAGATGCAGAAAGGAAGAATGTACATGGATTATTTAAGGAACTGAAAAATGGCCCAGGTATTAGAAGGATAGAGGGATACCATCAGATGGCAAAGGTATTGGATAAGGGAATAATACAACTAGGTAAAGCTGGAGAGACAGGCAGAGACTAGAGCATGCTCACTATTGTTGATAATGTTAAGAATATGAGGATTTATTCTGATTTCTATTGGCAGTTATAGGAGGGTTTTATAATCCATAATCCACTTTTCATTTTAATCAGATGTTTTTGGCTACTACGAGAAAAATGGTTTAAAGGAAAGAAACAAATAAGTTGTAAGTCCCCATACAAGAGATGATGGTAATTAGGATAGGAAAGACAAACAAAAAAGGAGATAAATATATGGATTTGAGATATACTTTGAAGATAGAATTGGCAGGACATGGTTATACATTATATGTAGCGAATAAGTTAGAACATATGAGAAATTAATGTCTGGTTTCTAGAATGAGCTATTGGGTGGAAAGAGGCACTATACCTTTGATAAGAAAGAACAAGAATTTAGTATTAGATGTGTTAAATGCGAGATGCATAAAATAACTTAAGCACAAGTATAAAAAAGACAGCTGTATTTATGAGTTAAGCTGAAAAGACAGTTTAAAGTATGAGTTACGGCATTAATAAAAGTAATGGAAACTTTCAAGATTTTTTTTATGAGAGAATTTAGATAGTTGAAATATTAGAATCCTGGACCCAATACAGAATGACAAGGTAGAAATCTGAGGAAAATCAGTCCGGCAGGAAGAAAACCAAGTGAGTGCTAAGAGGAAGGAAAGTCACCGTGTCTTGGTTAGTTGGACATTGTCCTGTAACCAAAGGGTTGCCAGTTTGATTCCGGGTCAGGGCACATACCTGAGTTCTGGGCTCAACCCCCAGCAGGGGACATGCAGGAAATAGCTCATTGATATTTCTCTCTCACGTTGATGTCTCTCTCTCTCTCACTACCTTCCTCTCAATCTCTCTAAAAATGAGAGAGAGAGAGAGAGAGAGAGAGAGAGAGAGAGAGAGAGAGAAGGAAAGACAAAGGAAAGTCAAAAGAGAGGAAGAGATTAACTTGATATGATGCTAGAGAGATCAATGAGGGGTGAGAAAGGTTTACCACATGAAAATAATTGGCAACCTCTGTAAGTAAAAAAAAAAAGAACAATGATGTTGGAAAATATATCAGTAAGAATGAAGAGTGATTGAAAGGAAAAATGAAGTCAGCTTGTATGAATAATTCTTTGGAGAAGGTTGGATGTGAATGGAGCATGGAAAGAAAGGGCTATAAATAGAGGTTGGTTTGAGGTTAAGAGAAATTTTTTTGTTTGTTTTAGTATAATTAATAGTAGAGCAAATTTATATGCTGAAGGTTATATTTAATAGAAAAAGAGAGATTGAAAATGCAGCAGAAAGAGGAAATTGTTGAAGACAAGTTTCAGAGACAGAGAGAAAATGAGTATATATATTTGCCTTTTATTGGTCTAAACAGATGGGACTAGGACAGTGGAGAAGAACTGAGAAGGAAAAGTTGAAGGTTGGAGAGAAAATGGAGAGGATCCATGGGAACAAGGTTTCATTGAAGTCAAAGGGTTGTGTTAGTGAGGATACCTGAGCAAGATAGAGAGTAAGCATAGTCAGATGGAAGAATAAGATGCTCTTTGTTTGTGTGTTTGTTGCGAGGAGGCATATTTCCTTTGGTGGAGGTAAAAATTTCTGGTGATGACAAACGATGTATAGTTTACCACCATGGAAATTTGTGTTTTAAGTGTACTGGAAATAAAAGACCATACGTAGAGAGGAGGTAAAGGAAAGAAGGAAGAAAGTTGTGGTTCTGGTATCCTGTAGATATTAGAACTATTGACTTTCCTGGTTTTGGAGTGGTTCGAAAGAGAAAAATCTAGATGCTGAATCTCAAATAAAAGTAATGAAGTATAGGAGTCAGAAGGTTAGCAGAGGATTCTTTGAAGATGGGTGCTGTCAGTGATGCAGGCTGCCGATGAGACCCTCAAAACATAGAAGATGTTAAAAGATAAGAGGAGAGTAATATTCTGAAATCAGTATTGGGGAGGGCACTGGTTTTACATCTACCCCTGAGGTTCTTGTTACGAGTCCATATTTTCAATGACTGCTGAGAAAGAATGAGGTCAGGAGATGCTAAGTTTCAGTAAAGGCAAAAAGGTGAAAGACATATTCAGAGTATAGTCTAAGGATATTGGGGAGTTTGTGACCATGGAGTAGGAGTTTCAGATGGTCAATCAGAAGGGTTTGGATAAAAAGGGAGTTGGTGTATCAGTGGACAGAACATTAGGTTACACTGCACTTTGTGCAGAGACCTGTATAAACAAGGGTGAGGATTTTGAATGATTTTGTCTTAGATAAAGATGTGTTTGTAAGGTTTCAATTACAGCTTGAGAGTAAGGGCTGCCAGGTAGTTGAAATGTTAGGCCAAGTGTGTCATTTATCACCATTTAGGTGGTTAAGTTTGGCAGTTGAAGTTAAGTGTAGCTGTGGGTGGTAGGAATGAGTGAGTGAATATAAACCAAGTGGTTCTTTCCTTGGGAGAATAGGGGAAGTGGTGACGGATCACAGGATCACAAGCAGGGCAAGTGGACCAGCCTTTTTCTTGGTAATAGAGCCAATGCTCCACCCTCAGCAACATTGATCCAGGAAAAGATGACTTGGTATTTACGTTCATTGTTCAATCTATGGTAAACATTGATGACATATCTATGTGATAAAGTTAAAAAGAGAAAATAATAAAGATGTGCAAATCTTTGTATTTCTCTCTGTTTTTATCAATCCTCTTTTACAATGGAAGGATTATTACTTTCTGAGTTAACTCCTGGTGCTCAGAATATGGAAAATTAAAAATAAAAGTTAAAAAAAAAAGCATAAGAGACTAACTTGGTTAAAATAATGAGTTAGAAGTAGTGTTGGGGTGAGGTGGGGACTGAGAGAGGCTGTATTTGAGTTTATGAGAGAGTTTACCAGGCTTGGACTGGGGAAGGGATTTAGAAATCTGTGCTTCAATAAAATATTGAGTTTAAAAGTAATAAAGAGGTGAAAATTGCTGTTCATTATTAATATATTTTTATTATGTTTTCATGAGAGCCTATAGAAAAGATTTCAGATGCTTTCTATGTATGCCAAATGTATATATCTACATCTATATCTATATCTATATCTATATCTATATCTATATCTATATCTATATCTATATCTATAAATGTGGCTCAGATGAAGTTATATGAAGGTTAAATGTGAACACTTTTAAAATTTTACTTTATTTAGAGTTAACATTTCAATGTAAAATGTTTCTAAAGTAGTATGATTTTTTATTGTATAAAATCTTCAGTACAATAATTCTCTGAATCTTAAAATAGAACATTAAACAATGTGGTGGTTTACCCAAGGCCCTTTAGCTCCCAAGTATAGAAACCCACTGAAACTACTCAAATGCATTGAGCTGCCCCAAGAGGTTATGGAAAATCTCATGTGTTCATATAAGTAGGGACAGGAAGTAAATAAAAATGGACTCCCTGGGTCCTGGAGAATTCCTCACTCAAGGACTTCATGGTTCCTTTCTTTCTATCTCTCTGTCTCATGGCTCCCTGCACAGTGCTCTGGGATTCCTCCTTGCACCCCACTCCCACCCTGCCTGCTCACCTTAACCATGTTAGCACAACTGCCCCCTAGGTGAGCGTCACACTTCTTGTGTTAGATTTTTGAGAGAAAAGGTCCCAGTGATTTAGCTCAGACTATAGTTTGGTTTAGTTTGTATCACATGTTCCTCCTTGGTCTAATCTCTAAACGGGAAGACAAGGGAGGGCATTGGCACCCAGGCTGTCCCTCTCAGGAACAGTAACTGGTGGGGCAAGTTTAGATAAATATGGATGTTGAATGGGTTAGCCACACTGACTGACACATCTAATACATGTACATTTCCGGGGGAATCATTAGTGGGAATGATTCCAGAATATAGAGTAACCGGTTGGCTGAGAGCAGGAGTCTGTATGTCAAGTTTAATTTCTCTGTGTTTATGTATGAACTAAAAACCAAGTTCAAGAGAGGCTTTTCAAGCAATGAAAGGAAAAAGCCCAAACAAATAAAAATCAATAAGTAACTGTCTTGAACATTCTTGACTAGACAGACAAAATCGTTTGATTGTTTATTATCCACATCCCTTAAGTAACAGGAGCTAATAGAATTTGCATGTAAACCTTTTACTCCAAAGATTCATGACTCTTTCAGATTTGCAATTGCGTTTTAGAATTGCCATGCTAAATATTTAATATTCTTACTTTAATTCTGAATATACTTTAATTTATCTAATTTGAAAAATTTCTTTCTTGCCTACTTTTTGTATATGGAATGGAAGAAAAAATGCAGTTGTATTACTATTGTTGTGGTTTGGATAAAATGGTTATTTTAAAAACAAGACAAATGTGAACTTCCTAATTCAATCCTTGCTCAGGATAATACATCATTTTCCTGAAATGTAAAGAAAAACAGTTATCTACATCACCACATGATTAATAAACATGGGTTTTTAAGCCTTAATCAAAACAATGATTTTAAAAAAAATCTGGTAATATATTATCCCTAGTTTTTATTTATTTATTTATTTTTAATTGATATTTTAAAAAGAGAGGAAGGGAGAGAGGGATAGAAACATCGATGGAAGAGAGAAACATTGATTGGCTGCCTCCTGCACGCCCCCTACTGGGATCAAGCCTGCAACCTGGGCATGTGCCCTGATCAGGAATCGAACCAGGACCTCTCAGTCCATGGGACCACACTCAATCCACTGAGCCACACCGGCTGGGGTATGGGACCCCTAGTTTTATGTCTCACTCTTCTCATCCTCTTCCTCATCAAAATCTTATGTAACCTCATTTTAAAACATTTAAAATGGATCATAGGTAATTTCATTGCGAGAGCCCTCCAAGTTTCTAAATTCCATCATTGAGCTATAACCGAAGTATCAGTGGTAAGAATGACACTTTAGTTGACTATGGAGTTAAAGGAGGTGCACCAGACTCATGTGTTTAAATTAACCTGCGTCCTTTTGACAAAGTCCAGAACTACAAAAAGTATATCATTTGAAGTAAAAATCTCTAGTAAAAGTAAGTCTTATTTTTATCAGGTAAAGAACAAGAACAAAAACAGGCTTTACAATGTCAGGATGTGTAACAATTGGTTTGCTTTAGCTTGGGGATGATGGGGACCATAACTGTAAGCACAGTGCTCTGTCACTGTCTGTGGGTGCTCCCTTTGAGACTTCTGATTTATGTCAGGCAAGTTTGCCAACGATACCCAAAGTTTCTTATTATCTTCAACTCTAAAAATCTGATATCTAGAGTAAAACAAGGCTACTTCTATAATCAACAAAAATGTCAGATAAAATCAGTTTCCCATATCTGATAAAATAAGGAAGCCAAAATGATAAACTATTTACTACAGATGCTGAATGATAAGATAAATAACTGGATGCATAATTGAAAAATTTAAAGAAAGTTTTCTGTTTTTTATGTACTATAGTTAAACATATCTTAGAAATAGAGACAGTAGTTGGAATGTAGTTTATTTTTAGTTTAATATCTTTCGTGAATGGGAATCAAATAGAATGACCTTCCAAAAATAAGTGAAGAACAAGAGAATAGCAATCTCAATTTAATTTCTCCCTGATGCTGGAGAATAAAAGATAATTAATACCACAGGAAAGAACAGGGAGAGAAGACACGTCAATGTTGCAGTCCTGAGGGAATGGGGCATGGGACAGATCTAGGAATGATCTCACCATCCACAGGCAGAGTGTCACACCTGGGTCCCTGCTGTACTAGAAGCAGCATAATAGACTTGGTTCCTGGGGAGAAGAGATGCTGAGAGGGTGACTGAGGACCCTGGAAGTTAACAGAGTTAAGTGTTCCGAAAACACTGAATGAGATTCCAAACTACCATCTGTGTTCTGTTTTATGGGATTTCTGGGCCATAGCATAGCCTTACCCATGGTTTCTAAGCCCAGGGGCAGTAATGATAAAGTACAAAATTATTGCATTTCAGTCCAAAAGGCATACCATAATCTAATTATGAAAAAAAAATCAGGGAAACTCAAAATAGGAATATTCTTCAAAACAACTCAGACTTACCATTTAGAAATGGTAACGTCATGAACAACAGGGAGGTTTTCTGTTCAAGATGAAAGGAGTGTAGAAAGAAAAGACAGTTAAATGGAATATGTGATGCTGGATTAGATTTTGAATCGAAAAAAAGAGTAGATTTTACTATATAGAACATTATTAGTCAACAAGAAACATTTGAGTAAAAACTATGTATTGTATCAGTGTTAAAAATATTTATTTTGATATGTGCACTATGGTTATGCAAGAGAATGTGCTTGTACCTAGGAGCTGCAGCCTGAACTATTTAGATATAAAGGGTCATGATGTCTGCAATTTACTGTCAAGAGGCTCAAATAGTACTAGACATAGGCAGAGGGACAAAAGGTAAACAGCTGGGAATCTAGGTGAAAGGTATAGGTGTTTATTCTATTCTCACAACTTTTCTGTAAGTTTGAAATTATTCAAAATAGTGAGTTAAAAACAAAGGGTGTGACGAACATGTGTGTTATGTCTCTGTCGATGGCTTACCATGTGGACTTGGAGCCTATTTCATCTGTGAAATGAAAATAATCTGCCCCTTCTGTTTCACAGATAACTGTAAGGGTCAATGAGATAATGGGGTTCACAGAGCACTATTTACTTTTTATTGAAGATTTGAAAAAACTTTTTATATGAAAGAAAAAAGTGATTTTCAACCAAGCTACACTTTCATCACAAATGAAATACACAGTTTAGATCATTTAAAGCTTTAACTTTTGTTAGTTAATTATAATGCAGACATTTACTGTAAAGCCTTAATTAAAGAATGCCCTGGGAATGAAGTATGTCTCTGTAACAATAGTAGGACATTTTAAAATAAAATTAAACAGTACTAAAACAATCAAACAAAGAAACATCTATATAATCATGTGCCTATGGGTACTTACTGCTTGCAATATTATGGTTTTAGGGCTATTCTCTAGGAGAACTCTTCCATTTCTTGCATTTCAATTATAAGTGAACAGAACTCATCATAGTCTATTCTAAAGTCTGGGAAGGTTCATTTTGGTGTAAAGATTCAATTTTAGTGTAAAAATCTGTTATGTCTCCACTGGACACTAGTTAATCTGCTGTCTGCTGGGGGATTCTTGACTATTTCTTGGAGTTCAGTGCCACTCATGTACCCTTAGTCCTCCTGTTCTATTGATTTTACACTTTCATTGAAGCATGAAAATTTTGATTGATTGTATATTTATACTTTTCCCATACTTTGAAACATATTCAACCAGTTATATTATGACCTGGGATACATATAAGAATCACTGCTAGGTCAATATCATTGAAAATGTTGGAAAAATAATTTACATTTTTCTGAGCTCCTTCATCATCATTTGGTCCACTCTTCTGTAATTAAAATTCTCCAACAGAAGTATCACAATTTCTAATATTTTAACAAAAACTCAATTCAATACCATCTTCTTAATCCTATATTATTTCTTTCTTTCTCGATTTTGACTTGATTGACCCAGCCAGCCACCCCGATCTTTTATCCTGGAACGTTTCTCTCTTAAACTTCTATGAGATTCTGTGTTATTTCTTTGACCATAATCTCTGATCTTATTTGTTTGTTCTTTTTTCTCCAACAGCATGCCTCCATGATTCTTGTGTTGGCATTCTTCTATTTTTTCCTTTGATGTTACATCTGATTAAGTCATCTTAAGATGACTTCAGAGAAGTCTCTATCTCTTCAGAGTCGCCTTTTCTCTTCAACACCATTAGATAGTTGCAGTCATCTGGTACATATTACTATATATATGTAGCCTCTATGCCCAAAGCCAGGCTACCTGCACACCAGCATTCTTTCAGTTCTGTGAAGTGGACAAGTCAGAAGAGGAAACTATATAAGGAGAAGAATTTTGGTATGAGGTGACACAGAGAGTTTTATATAACAGGAATAGTGGACAGTGTTCTACAGAAAGGGAGAGAGAAACTGTGTACTCCTTATAGCAACTTGACTTGAGATAGCTATGAGCAAATTACAAGTGAAGAAAGAGGAGAAGCGTGATGGAAACAGGGAAAGAGAGAGAGAGAGAGAGAGAGAGACAGAGACAGAGAGATAGCGAGACAGAGAGAGGGGAGCTCAGGAGCAGAGGTTTGAGCATTTAACATGACAATAAAACACAGCACCAAATGTTCTTTTATTTACTCCTCAATAGAATAGGAAGCTCTTTACCTAATTGAATGTCGCTTGAAAAATAATTTTTAACTTATTGTGATGAACTGATCTTTCAAGAGCATTAGGTGAAATATATACTCATGATAAAATCTGGCTCTGATTATCACAGAACAGTGTGTATTAATGTTTAAAAATGAGTCAAAACCTCCCACTGCAGAAAGAGCTAAATTAAAGTTAAATAATACTGTCAAGCTTGAAAGATACAGCATACTGTTGGATAATGCGACGATGTTGAGAAAAGTAACCAAAAACTAATTCACCAAGCTTGGAAAATCAAATATTCTGTACTCTAGGTAATCTTAATATTGCTCAGTCTCTGTAAATCAGGTTATTCTTGAGATTGTGTTTAAGTCAAGGCAAATGGTCTTCTACTTACAAATGTAATTTAGTCTCACTAGTAGGTAATCTTGTTAAAATATTGTCAGGCTAATTGAAATTGATTTGTGTTTACTAAACATAGTGAATACTAATTAAATATTAGACAATGAAGCATCTAATCCCTTATGGAAGGATTTTTCTTTTTTTTGTCTCAGAGGTCAACATTGCTTTTCAGCTTTTTCTTCTAGATGTATAAAGAGAAAATGAGGAGAAATGGCCTACATTTCCTTCATCAAATTTTGTGTGTAGGGAATATTTGGAAAATTTTGGGATTGGTTTTGGGGGACTTATTTATGTTTTATCTCCATTGCAACAAACAACACATTTGCTTTTTCCATCTGCTTAATTCCATTGCAGGTTTGCGATTCACTACCACTCATAGCATCATTGAGCTCCACATAATAGCTTTTATAGGAGACAGACATTTCCAGCCAATTTGAAAAGCAGGTTGAAGATGAAGCCGGAGAGCTCACGTGCCTGGCCTGGTGGCTTGGCTCACCGCAGAAGCGTGTACCGAAGGGCTGCATGCGTCAACTCGGCTGTACATGCACGAGCTCTATGAGGCTTAAAGAAACATTTCCCCTAATATGCAGACAAACCCACCATAACCATTCATTTGGGGGAAATTTTACAGTTGTTGGTTAACCTGCTCCCTTAAGCCCGCAATATTCATTAACAGATTTCTCTGTTTATGAGTGATATTATATGTAAATGGTTATGGGAAGCTAACAGATGTAACCACTGAAATAAATTAGAAGGAAAAGTTCTGTTTTTTACAGATGGTTCTATTGAATATGCTTTTATCCCTCCTCGACTTTAACATTTAGTTTTCTTTCAACAGAAAAGTTTTCTTTACTGACTATGGGAACGTGGCCAAAGTGGAGCGATGCGACATGGATGGGATAAACAGAACCAGGATAATCGACTCCAAGACCGAGCAGCCAGCTGCACTGGCTCTCGACCTTGTCAACAAACTGGTTTACTGGGTAGACCTTTACTTGGACTATGTGGAAGTTGTAGACTATCAAGGAAAAAACAGACATACTATTATTCAAGGCAGACAAGTAAGTATCATTTTGTTAGAAAATACAGCTAAGTGATATGTATGGTGTCACATGAAGAAGAAAACCCCAAATCTCAATGTTGAAAATTCCTTATGAACTCAAACTGCCATGGGTCATAAAAATGCTGATGTGTTTCTGACATGGGAGAATGTTCTTTTCACAGTGCATTCTGTATATTGGAGATGCCTCGCATTTCGTCCTCCCCTGTATTACAAATGAAGCACACAAAACAAAAAACCCAAAAATATCAAACAAAAAATAATCAAAATGCTTTACTGGTAAGAAAGGAAAGTTTTAGAATAGAACAGATCTTACGAAAAACTAATTTAAGTAATTCCTTTATAAAAAACTGAACTCTGATTCGTCCCATGATGTCACCGGAGATATTTTGCTAACAAAAGCAAATGCCTGCTTACTCAAGTATTACTTTAATAGGCTGAATTAAAATGTACCTTCTGATATATTCAAGTACTTCCTACATTGAGAATTCTGTGACAATTTTGAAAATAGTCACAGAACTTAAATAACACTTAGTGAACCCCTCAAAGGCAATCTCTAAATTGAAATGAACCTTATTCACCAGTGTAGCTTTTCAAATTCAATTGTACCTCACTGATTGCTCTAATTTCATGTAAGATTCTTATTCTATGGAAATGAAATATGTGAATTTCTTTGTTTTCTTTTGCAATGCAAAGCAAGAATGTTCTGTTATTATCCCCTAAAGTTACTTTTCCTATCTAGTCAGCTTTTGACAATGATATTCTTTCCCTTTCCTCACAAAATAAATAAATGCACTAATCTGAGTGGTTAAAAAAATAACATTTCCAATATTAGAACTGAAGCCAGATATTTCTCACCTTCAGCTGTTCTAAAACCCTTGATTTCTTTGGCAGGCCTTAGGATCTAATCTCTAAAATGGTTATAAAATGGTTAGAATGGACCTTCTCTTTTACCTATAAGTAATTAAAATTTTAAACAAGAATAAAAAATTCAAATGATTTCCCCCAGGACAAAACAGTTTTTTAACATCTGAAGTTTTTAATTAACGCTTTGTCTTTCCTTTGTATTGTCTGTCTTTGCTGGCCTGACACTAAGTAATCCAACATGTATTTAGTTGGCCACTATGTAATCCAACACATACATTTTTTGAAGTATTTGGGCTGCAGGAAGAATGGTCTATCTATTCACCACTCTAAGCTCCTCCCACCTCTACTGGGGGTAGTTAGCAGAGCAGGCAGAAATGTGCTTACTTTTTGGGGAGCAGACCCTTCTGAAGGCAGGCAGGGAGGCAATGGATAAAATGTGATCTTCACTGTGTGAGCATGTTTTCTACCCTGACCAATTCAGTTGCCCCCTTTGTAGTCATGCTTTCTCTCCTGGGATGTGGACTGTCAAGTCATGTAGAGTGGAAGGTGGGTACATCTCAACCATGCACTCTTAGAAGAATGGCCCCAGACTTTGAGCAAAACATGCATGAGATTAATGGGGATGGAAGAGTTCACCTTGTTTGTAATTTTTAGAAAAAAAGTTTTCCTAGTCTTAATTGGGCCATAGGTATATTTAGTTAATATGATGTCAGCTATGTTGAAAATGATATTAGTAAATACATGCATGCTCACACACACTCACACACACACACGCACACATAAGCTTACTGGAGAATAACACTAACATTAAAAAAAAGAAAAGATTATATGGGCTTTAACATTGAATGATTCAAGCCATTAATTTCACTCTTTCACTTCTAGCCTAGACATGAAAAAATAAGATATGATACAAAAACAACGTACAAAAGCCAGTCTTCTTTTAATCATGTCTCATATGAGATGATCATAAATAGTAATGATGAGTCATAGATGCTTGAGAGATAACACATCAAATGATTTTGCTTAAAGGACAGAATTAACAACATTTCCTGATTAAGATAGAAACATTTGCAATTTGTTCTATAAATATTTTTACAGACAAACCATGCATAGTTCCTCAAGTTCTCTTAACCACAAATCTATACTAAAAGTACTCTAAAAGTACAATATAATCCCAAAGTATAGTGACAAGTGCTTTTTTATCAAACTTTCTACAGAAAATCAATGGACAGCTCCACCATATGCTGGACCAGAACCATTTTAAATTAAGTATAACACAAGGAATACCCAAAGGCAATGTGCCTAGCATGTGCTTTTAATGGGGAAATCAGTATACTCATTCTTTCTCTGCTTTACTGGAAGCGTTCTGTGATTTCAGGATGTTTGTTCTTCCTCACAATCCCTTAGACCTCTGCCAAGGAGGAGATTTACACTATTAAAGTGTCATGGATAGCAATAAACATTGTTACTCTTAAGCAAGCAGTTCCATTTCCATTATGAACAGGCTTTAGAAAGAATACAATTTCTGAGTAAAATGTTGACATTTTATTTACAATTATTCCAAATATGTGATTTTTATCGTTTATTATTTTCCATGCTGGGCAAGTATTAGTCTAAATGTAACTTGGGATTCTTAAAATATGGGATTTTTAACTTATAAAACACATTTTCAAAGGTACTTTAGCATCAGTTCTTTCTCAGGCAGAGCTGTGCTTTTGCAGATTCTACATACCCATGACTATATAAACAAGTAGCCCATAAAAATCTCAAATTTTATATAATAGTGCCATAAGCATATTAATGAATATACTTAAAAGTTTGGTTCTTTCTAGCTTTTGAAAGGTAGCTACTGAACATGTTTTCTTAATGAAACATGAATAAAATTTTCTTCCACGCATTCACAATTGCTTTATTCACGATAGCATAATGTGTTATTCTCAGAGTAAATTTTTAAAATTAGAGTGATGTCGAATTTTTTTAGATTAAATGAACAATAATATGCTGTGACTCCTACTGTGGGAATTGTCCACACTAGTAAATAGCGATCTGTTTTTCTTTCAAGTTGAAAGCAGCATCATTAAAAATCATAGTTATTTTTGGCCCTCTTTATAGGTCAGACAGTTTTATGGTATGACAGTGTTTGAAGACTATTTATATGCCACCATTTCTGATAACTTCAATATCATAAGGATAAACCGATTCAATGCCACTGATATTCATTCATTCATTAAAATGGAAAATGCTCGAGGAATCCGAACCTATCACAAAAGAACTCAACCAATCGGTAAGATGCCAGCCTTCATAATGGTGAATTGAATGGGGATATGGTCCTTGTGCCTTTGTATTATACTCAAGTGGGTAAATCATAAATTCTCTGTTTTGATTAACAAAAGTGTACATGTCTGCTTGACATAATGATATAGAACTGCCTTCCCAAGTCTAAATGAAAAATTGTTCATTTCCTGGTGAATTATTTTTGCAACCATAGAATTGAAATGATAGCTAGATTTTGATTTGGGAAGGAGTTTTCGATCGGCATGCATGTATACAGGAAACCCAGATGCTAAACGCTAATACTTCTTTTTTTGGGGTATTATTTTAGAGAGAAATTTCCAATCAGGTGACTTTCTTGCAATATCAGTTCAGTTCTACTGTAGTCATTGGGGTCTTTTGATTTAACATCCTGGGTGTGCTTTTTTTAAATGCATGTTTATTAAAAATAATTTTTAATGACTAGACTGCAGTGTTTCTAAGTATTTCTCAAAAACACAAACTGGTTATTTTGCATAATAGATTAGTGATGCTGGTTTGTGAATAATTTAGGCTCAATCATATGTAGAATAATGTATAATACAAAAGCTACCACCCAAAATGTCCATCATCTTTTTGTGCTTCAAATGAACACTAATTTAGAATTATCTAAACATGAACATAGGGAAAAATAAAGCTGATAAGGAGTGTCAGTGATCAGGGTAGTTTGCAAGTTGATATTGAATAGTGGGCGGAAGTCCCATTGGAAAGATAAAATTGAGTGAAGACTTGTAAAAATTCAAGGAGAGGCAGGTAGAGATGAGTAAGCACAGAGACCACGAGGAAGAGCATGCTCAGACTGCTCAAGGAGCAGCAAGGAGACTCACGTGTCTGGAACAGAGTGGACAAAGGGAAGAGAAGTAGGAAATGAAGGTGGAGAAATGAAGGTGGACCATGACAATGAGGGCCCTGTAGACAATTGTAAACACTTTTTTTTTTTTTAATCCTCACCCAAGGACATTTTTGCATTCATCTTCAGATAGAGTGGGAGAGAAAGAGGGGGGACGAGAGAGAGAGAAACATCGACGTGGGAGAGACACATCGACAGGCTACCACCCACACGACCCCAATCGAGGTCGGCTACAAACTGCAACCAAGGTACGTGCCCTTAGCGGGAACCGAACCTGGGACTCTCTGGTCCATGGGCTGACACTCCAACCGCTGAGCCAAACCGTCCAGGACAATTGTAAACACTTTTGCTTATATTTTTAGTGAGATGGGGAGTCCTTAGGAAAAATCAAGCAGAGCAATCTCATGATCTGACTGGCTTTTTAAAGGAATCAATGTGGCTGCCCTGGCCGGCTTGGTTCAGCGGTTAGAGCGTTGGCCCGCGGACCAGGGAGTCCTGGGTTTGGTTCCCACTGGAGGCACTGTACCTGGGTTGCAGTTTGTCCCCGGCTCTGGTTGGGATCGTGTGGGTGGCAACCACTCGATGTGTCTCTCTCACGTCATGTTTCTCTCTCTCTCTCCCTCCCTCTCTCCCTATCTGAAGATAAATGCAATATATATATATATATATATATATATATATATATATATATATATATATATATATATGTTATATATGTTATATATATATGTTATATATATAACATATATATATAAATATATATATCCTCGGGTGAGGATAAAACAAAACAAAACAAAAAACACACCCTTCTTAAAGGAATCAATGTGGCTACTGGGCTGACAACAGACTGGGCCAGGGTAGGGTAGGCAAGGGTGGAAGGTTGAAGGGATGGTGGATTGGACCAAGATAGTAGCAGTGAAGGTGGTGAGAAGTAATGAGCTTTAGGATACATTCTAAGATAGAGTCCACAGGAATTCCTTGATGAATTGGATGTGGGGTTTAGGTTTTTTGACTCTTTTTAAGAGTCAAAGGTGATGACAATGTTTTGGGCTGAGCAATTAAAATCATTCAAATATTTTTGAGATTGGGGAAACCAAGTATAAAAACTATTTGGGGGCAAAGAAAAGAAGTGTAATTTTCACATGTTATTTCAAATGTCTATTAGAAATTCGGGTGACGGTGTCAAGGAGGTAGAATTTAAATACATGAGTCTGTGGTTCAGGGGCAAGTCCAGGCTGGAGATATCAATTTGGGAGTCATCAGCATATAGATGACATTTCAAGCCATGAAACTGAATGTGATCACCAAGGAAGTAACTATAGATGGAGAAGAGAAGAGTTTCAATAAATGTATACTGGGGCATTCCAATAATAAGGAGTCAAAGAGGATAAGAAGGACCAAAAGAGAAGACAGAACAAGCTTGATGAATGCAACTGGCTATTGGCCGTAGCAGCAGAAGCTCACAGGGATCTGATAAAAGCAGTCTGGTGATAAAGTAAATGTCTGGGTATGAATGGGTCTGAGAGAGATAGGAAGGAAAGGAGTTGTAGAAAATGAGCTTAAATAACTTTGAGAAGTGATGTAAGGGGAAGCAGAGAAATGGGGAACTAATTGAAGGATTGTTGTGGCAATTAGTATAAGAAGTGTTTTCTTTCTACATGCACAAACAATGGCACATTTGTATGCTCACAGGCATGATCCCATAGAGAGAGCAACAGTAATGATGACAGTGAAAAAGTGGAGAATTGCAAAGTATGTGAAAAAAGACATGATCTAATATAATAATGGCATGAGAGTGGGAGAAAAAAAGCAACACTCTTGGTCGGAGAGAGAAACACGATTACATTTCAGTCATCCTTTCACTTAGAGAATGAAGAATACAAAAAATGTGACACAATTTTTAAAAGTGTAGCAGTTTTATTATTAAAAGACAATTGCCATGTTATTTGTTGCAATTTCAAGTGATTGATGATCAAAAATCAGTATAATTACAATAATACATAACATTTTACTGACATTTTCCTACTACAGCCCTTTCTCTTTGACTCATCATTCTGTCTCATCCTCTTCATATGCTACTTTTACTTCTTTGTTCTCCTCTAACTTCTACACTTGTAAAATGACCCTCTACTCCTCAGTGTCCACATGCAAACTCAGCCTCCTCCTTCTGACAATTTCAGAGACACACACACACACACACACACACACACACACACATACAACGCCACAATTCATTTTGTAATAGGGTTCTCAAAATGGCAATGGACTCAAAATTGAAAAACAGAAAACATCTAAGCACTTCTCAGTAAAGATAATCACTCAATTACCTTTCATCTAGGTTAGATACTTATATAATGGATTATTATCAAGAAATCCCTTTTCTGCTTAACTACCTAAACTGAGATACTTTTACCATACCTTTTATATTTGAAAGATATGCATATTTTTTTTAAAAGTACAACATGCATGCACAAAAAAGTTAGTTTTATTTTGCTTATATGTAAGCAGTTTAAATTAATATAAAAGCATATTATCTTTCAGAATTGTTTTTTCAAATGTAGTCATAAGAGGATTTTTGCACATCATTACCTCTTTGAGTTTTTAACTCTTTCTAATTGATTCTAGTACTAAATAGTTTGGTATTTGGATTATTTTTGCTAGGCGTCTTCTTCCTGTACTGTAAAAAATTTCCACATACTGATGCACATAATTATCTTGTCTTTGGAGAATGTCAAGTGCGCTGTTTTTTATTTGTTGTAGTCAGAAGCCATGCATGTGAAGTGGATCCATATGGAATGCCAGGGGGATGTTCACACATCTGTCTGCTCAGCAGCAGTTACAAAACACGGACCTGTCGCTGCAGGACTGGCTTCAACTTGGGAAGTGATGGCAGGTCATGCAAAAGTATGTTGTCAAAATCAAACATTTTGCCAGCAGCTACTGCTACAAAATAGGGTTTTTAGTATTAATTAGCAGTATCAACATCAGTAATAGCATGAAACGTCATCAGGTGAAATCTGCCTGCAAATATGTGGCAGTCGGTTTCTCAAAATCAGCATTTGTATGTGTGTGTGTGTGTGTGTGTGTGAGAGAGAGAGAGAGAGAGAGAGAGAGAGAGAGAGAGAGAGAGAGAGAGAGAGAGAGAGAGAGAGAAAACGAACTGGGTTATAAAGTGACTTAATTTATGGTTCTCCAGGAAACATGCATTAGGAAAGCTTTTTAGGAAAACCCTTTTCTTTAATCCTGCACAAATGCTTATGGTCTAATGAGCTCAAATTGTTGGTTGACCAGATTTTCTCTTATCTGAACCAAGATGTTTCTTCTAGTGAGAGTTGTGTTGTTTAATCCAACAGAAATTTACATAAAGTAATGCTTTACCTTACCCAGTGTCACTGGAAAGTGGAATTTATTTTATTATTTAATGTTCCAGGTAAATAGAGCTTTGCTAATTAATCTTTTTATTTAAAAGTGTCTAATAGATGTATCTTTGTTTTATTCTTGAAACATACTACAGTAATTTAATTATTCTTTATTTAAATAAGCTAATAAATAGACTGATATTTTTTATAAATGACTTTGTAAGTTTAAATTTTTGCACAAAAATTAGTCAAGGTCTTTACTTGGGTATCTTTACAGTCATATGAAGTGTAATGGCCCTTTTAGAAATGGTGTCCATGTGGAGACATTGAATGTCCCCAAATACTATAGTTTTTAAAGTTATGATGACTGCTTTTTCCAGTGTCCATTGTGTCTTCATTTTGTCATCGCAATGGGTTTTTATTTCTGTCAGTTTTCTCTTTGGTCACTGTCCTGCTATCTTTTCTGTTTTCTTATCATGGGCTCGGTGAGGATTATGAAATGAGATCACTAAAGTTGTTATAATTTTAAGTCCAAAAGTTAGAATTAATAGCACAAATACTTTTAAATCAAGAACCAAGAGGCTCAACTGTTATAAAATATATACATTTTAGTGTTTTGTTTTTATTTCTAACTTGATATTAAATCTTGGGAATGTACAGATAGCAGATCTTATATTCAAGAAATCCTCTGGAAAATTGAGGGTACTGTGTCAGAACTCTCAAGGTAAAAGTTTTGTGTGTGTGTGTGTGTGTGTGTGTGTGTATGTACATGTGTGTATAACCAGCCTTTAAACTGTCTTGGTTATCACTTGGGAAATGATGGCATGTCATGTAAAAATATAATCATATACATCTATACTTACACATGTAAATACATATATGCAAGCATGTTGGGGGAAAGTATAAAATCAGAGTTGCATAAGCTTCAATGATCCCTAATTTAGTGTCAATCAGGGTACATTTGTATTATCAGAAGCAATTCTAGGTATTTTAAACAAAGGGTCAAATGCAAACAGGAGCTTACAAAATTATTGAAAAGCCTGAAGCAGGAGATTCTTGACTGGTTCATCATTCAGCACATTCCTCAAAACCACCATCAAACTAATCTGGCTTAGAGCTGGGACATCTGCCCAAATCAGAAGCTAGGGCATCAGGAAGCCACCAATGGCACTGGCGAACACACCCTCTAAGCTGAGATCCAGGCATAGGAAACTTGCACCACAACTCTTAGCTCCAGAAATAGGTAGCAATCAATAGTACCTTACTGGTAAACAACACAAAGCAAAAAGACACCCTCTTCCTTGCGTTTGGATGTACACAAAGGAAGAAGTTCAGTGTGGAAAAACTCAATTTCTCCATTAGATGAACACCATCAGAAGCAGCAGAATGAGGCCTCATTTCCATAGTCCAAACCTGAGCTAATACATCTGAGTTAGGGTACTTAAAGCAAAACCAGAACCATGGCTATGTGAGCATCTGTGCAATGTCGTTTTCAGTTGTCCGCAGTACAGGAACACACACTAGAAAAAATTTTAAAGTAGGTATTGAATGACTAAAAAAAGTAATTAAAGAAAACAATAGGGGAAATAGTTACCATTCTTACTTAAAATACACATACAGGTACATACACACACATACATCAAACCAGTAAAATCCCAGGTTTACCAATTACCAATTAAAACATCTATTAAAAATAAAAGCAAAAATAAATGTTAGCAAGAATGAGCATGGTAAAACCAGAAGTCTTGTGCATTGATAATAGAACTGGAAATTTTTATAACTATTATAAAGACATCAACACATAAAAAGACATGAAACTGATACACTCCTTTAACAAGTTATTCCACTTTTGACTGCAGAAATTCACTATAAGTATATTTATAATGACAATGAAAACCCAGAAACCAAATATCTACCAATAGGTAAGTAGCTATGTTATATTGCCTCTCTAGTAGGAAACATGATACTGCCATTGAAAAAAAATGTTTTGAAGACTTTTTAATCACACAACAAATTATCATTGTATGTTTTAAAAATTAGTACATATGTATGTACTAAAATACATATGTAAATATCCATATTTTATAAAAGAAAGTATCTATGCATATGAAGTTGGTAAGAAATGCTCAAGAATGTTAATTTTCAAATTAGCATGTACTACTTTAAAATAATATAATACATTACTTAAAAAATACTCAGACACTTAGAGGACAATGAGGAAGAGGAATGTAAATATTCTTTACTCAGTAATTTGATTTCTGGAAATGTATACTGAAAGATCATCTAAGAAAATGTATAAACTAGTATGTTGAAAAAAGGCTTAACTCAGTATTGTTACAATAATAAAAATATAAAACCAACTGGGGAATGATTTGGAAAAGTATCGTGCATTATACTGATCATACTGAAAGAATGAAGGCTTAAAATAAAGAATTAATATAGAACATAATTTTGACAGTAAGATATAATAGTAAAAGTAGAATTAAAATGGAGTGCATTAGAAAATTAGCTAGATAAATTAAATATGAAATAGTCACACAAAGGAATACAATACAGCTGTGAAAATGAATGAACAATGACTACAACAACAAGGGATGAATAAATAAAATTAATTCACAGGAGAATTCACACATATAATTCAAACATGTAAAGTTAAACAATCTACTCTTGGATAATACATACAACATATGTCTCAAACTTTTTAAAAATACATGATAGCCCGGCCGGTGTGGCTCAGTGGTTGACCGTTGTCCCATGCAGCAAGAGGTCACCAGTTCAATTCCTGGTCAGGGCACATGCCTGGGTTTTGGGCTCAGTCCCCAGTAGGGGGTGTGCAGGCTGCAGCCAATAGATGTTTCTCTCTCATCTCATCAATGTTTCTATTTCTCGCTCTTTCTCCCTTTCTCTCTCTCTAAAATCAATAAAAACGTATTAAAAATACACGATAAACTCAATAATCAGGGTATCAATGTCTCTGGGATGGAACTGGGGCATAAGCATGCCTTCCCATGTTTTGGAAATATTCTAAAGTATCTGTGCTAGGTACATGAGATTTGTTTTATTTTTATTCTATATATATTTTAAATTGTTATGAAATTTGTTTATATATGTTTAATATTCAATAAAACTAATTTGAAAAAATAGAAAAAATAAAGAGAATGATAGTATGTGTTGGGGGTGTTGTGTTTATGCATTATTAGTTTTTCTTTTTTTCAAATTTTCTATAATGTAGATATTTTACTAAAAATCTCATGGTATGGTTATTCAAATATAATGGAGACATTTGTATCCTCAGTTTTAAAAAATAAAACAGTATATCTTCCCTTTCATATAAAGTACTTCCTTCAAAATTATAGAGACCAAATTAACTATAAGATGCCCTAACAATCGGAGAACCTTGCATATGTTTTTATATAAAAGTATGAAGGAGTTAGTTCTCTCTGTATAAAAAGCAAACTTGATTTTGACATTTTAACCCAGGAGACAGTTTTGTTTTGGGCGTTTGTTTTTGTTTTGTTTTGTTTTTTTGATAAGGGCTGTGTGGTACATCAGAGTTACTGGCATGTACTGCTAACATTCTAATTAAGATGCAAAGAAAAATGTGATGCTGTAACTGGCATTTGATTTCATTCCTTAAAAAAAAAAAATCACATGATTAGATAACTGTAATATATTCACATGCAAGTATGTAATGCTGTGTGATTCTTTTGTTCATCTCTGAGAGTCTGTAGATGCAAACTCTGAGGGGGGTGGTGTTTTATATATTCTGAAGTGTTAGCATTGTCAAACAATGAATTCTACAATTGGTATCTACAAAACGTGTTAGATAGATTATAATGAATTGTAGAATTAAATGTGCTGGATGTTTTGATAAATGTCCATTTTACAGTTACAAGTTTTCCAATGATCTCTCATGTTTTTTACTATACTGACAGTTACAGACAAAAGAAAAATTAACTAAATAAAATCTATTCACAGAAGTCAATTCTGTTTTAATTAAAGTAATGTAATTAGATGGCCTTCTTGCATCAAGATACATTTGGCATATTTTAGAGTTTAATTTTTGGTATTGAATTTTAAGAACGCTAATTGTGCCAGTTAATTAAACAGTGGCATTATGCAGTGCAAAGAAGATTAGGCAGCATCAGCTGTTTACGTTTGTAATCTTCATTCTGCAGGACCCAAGAATGAGTTGTTTCTTTTCTATGGGAAAGGACGCCCAGGAATTGTCAGAGGAATGGACTTGAATACCAAGATAGCTGATGAATACATGATCCCCATAGAAAATCTGGTAAACCCTCGTGCTTTAGATTTTCATGCAGAAACGAATTATATCTACTTTGCTGACACCACCAGCTTCCTAATTGGCCGGCAGAAGATCGATGGCACTGAACGAGAAACCATCCTGAAAGATGGTAAGTGCATATGTGTAACACGAACGTTAGGCTGCCCGGAGATAACACACTTTGAAGGGATAAATCCGATGTATGTCAAACTAACTCTAACCAGAACCCAAGTTACTGTTGATTTAAAAATGCTTATTAATTTCATTGTCTTCAGTAATATTATTTCTATGTTTTTCACATACCAGCATAGTAAAACCTTTAGTATAAAATTGAACTTGCAATTATCCACTAAATTTTATTTATTTATTTATTTTATACATATATATATATATATATTTATTGATTTTAGAGAGAGAGGAAGGGACAGGGAGAGAGATATAGAAACATTGATGAGAGAGAACATCGATTAGCCTCCTCATGCATGCCCCCCACTGGGGATCGGGCCCACAACCTGGGCATGTGCCCTGACCAGGAATTGAACTGGCGACCTCTTGGTGTGTGGGTCAATGCTCAACCACTGAGCCACACCAGCCGGGCTAGCCACTAAATTTTAAATATCACAGGAATTAAATTGAGCTGTTTATCCAGTTTCATGAAAAAACACGGATTTGCAATTATACATTTATAGTTCTATATGGCAGAAGATGAGATTTTAGCAGGACATCAGAGACTTCTGTAATATTTGATTCTCACTAGAATTCGGTCATGTCACTCAAAGCGCATTAAAATATTAATGTCCCCGTTGTCATCACAATTTGTGCATATTGTTTCTTACTTTATAAATCATTAAAATTCAGTTATCTAGACTTGCCCTTGAAATATCAGTATCTGTGGAGAAACTTGGGTTGTTTATGCCTGTTGTTATTTACAAATGTGTACATGTATGTTACCATATATATGCAAACATATATACAGATATTCATTACAGTCAGTGGGTTTCATGAATTACTTGGCTTAGTAACAACCAATCAAGTGACAAAATAATATAACTTTGGCATAAGTAGAAATGATGTTTAATAATCAAGCAAATTGATACTTTGACAGGCTGCTAGTCATATTAACTAATGATTCTGGACCTCAGTTTCCTCGTGTATACAGTCTGCTTCTAAAATATTTAGAACCTTGATTTAAGGAATCCTAATTGTAACTTTAATTTATGCAGGACACTGTGCTAGCTCTCAAAGCAGGTGGAAGGGGTTTTTAGGAAATGAGTACTGCCTTCAAGGAATTCATGATCTACATTTGGAGATAATATAAGCACATATAAAATGTTTTAAGCATTAAGGTTAATTAATAAGTTCAAAGATGGCCCAAGGAAATATATAATGAATGAAGAACATCCATGTAAGGAGAACCCACAGGAGGGAAAAGATGTCTTTATGGGGGTATTCTCAGTGACCTTTTTGTGGAGGTGGTGGTATTTTGACTAGATCTTAAAGGAAGAACGTTAAGGAGGAGGGGAGGATATCCCATGAAAACAAAACAAAACAAAGTCATGTTCTCCAGAAAGAGCATGAGGGGCACGTTGAGTGGATTACTACAGGTTTGTTTATAGGTAATGGTGACAGAGTAGAACTGAAAAGTGAAAGGTGGCGAAATAAAAGACCTTAAATGTGAAATGAAGGGTCTTGGATAAAAATCCTGAAGGGGTAAGAGACAGGAAATACTTTTAAGCCAAAGAATAATGTGAATCAAATGATATTATAGGAGCATCAATCTGGTAGTGGAGTGCAGAATGAATCAGAGAGAAGGAGAGAAAATAAAAGCAGAGAGACAGACTAACATTATTTACAGCATGACAGGTGATGAATGGTGGTCTGCTATCCTTCAAAGGAAATGGGGGGCAGCATAAAAAGATTTTTCATTCACATCGCTTCACTTTAAATCAAACCTTTAATAATAAAAAGTAGTTTCCACGAGTGACAAATGAAGTGCTAAAATGAAAAATCCCCCTGTTTTCTCATTTTTGGGGGGTCCAATTAGAGTTAAGATTTTTACTTTAAACTGGACGTGACAGAAGCTATCTGCCTACTTTCCTCTGTGATGTGATATCAGATGATAGGAACTTGGTAACTTTAGGACAATGAACTTGCCCATTCATAGTAGCAGGTACATTTGGATTGCTCTAATTTTGGCTTAGACATTTTCAAGAGGAATGGAAATATAATATGAAGGATTCTTGTGTGTTTTTTTTAATGCGTCAGTTCCAGTGTTGTGTCTGAATGGTCTGGCTAATAACTCTGACTTTGACAACCTATCTTACCAGCGACATTGGTGGATTTCTGCATTCCACCTGAGCAATCGCAATCAATTCTAGCAGCTGCTTGACTTCCAGGAACATGTGTATAGTTTTGCTTTGGCAGTCTGAAGGTTGTGAGAACATTTTGTAGATTTTCACATGTGAAATATAGTAACAAGTGATATTAATGTATTTTTATTAGTTTATCTTTTTTCTTACCAGTAAGGAGAATAGTAATATGCAGTATGATACAAGATTAACATTTTGATACAAGTCAAAACAGAATTTACGTTTGGCAAATGACAATTTGTGATTCTTGGACTCAGAAAGATCAGCTTCTCTGTGTACTCTCTCATTTAGCTAGAGTGTCTCCAGTCCAGCCTGAAGACTGAGAGGCAATGCTTGGTTTGACAAATGATTCTTTAGGTTTGGTAGAAATTCTCAGTCTTAGATAAATTGGTGTAGTTTGAAATACAAGGCTGTAAAGATTTTGTTTGTAAATAAAACAAATATCTTGGACATCTGTGTGAGCTCAGATCTTTTTTATAAAGGAAAAAAACAACAACAATAACAGCTTTCAATCAAAGACCTATCTCCATTCATTCACTGATTTTTTTTTCTTTTTTCATCTCAGAGGTTTATTGAAAACCTCCTAAATATGGTAGATCCTATAGTCTTTGTGGAATCTTGTGAGCTTAAATAATACTTAAATAAATGAGAAAGGAAAATGGTCCGTTTGAGGTAATTGCATATATCTCAGTGATTACTAAAATTATTGATGAAATCAAAACATATTAGTGATTTAATAAATATAGACTTCTATGAGAACAAAACATTTACCAATCTGTATTTTTTTACTCTCCAGAACTTCTGCCAAATTTTTTGTAAAATACATACTAAAAAAAAATTATTTGATTTATTTCTTTGTCCAGTGAATATGTATTTATTGAATGCCTTCTCTGGGCCAGATTCTGTTCTAGGTGATAGGAATATTTTAGTAAATAGGTTTTGAATATATAGTTTATATCCAAATAGTGAGAGGCATATAAATAAACACATAGATGAACAAGAAAATGATAGATGCAATAAAGAAAATAAAGTAGGATACTATGGTACACAGTAAAAGAAGATATCAACAGGAGGGAAATTTATTCGAAGTGATCAGGGAATTCATATTAGCCATTTTTTGCCAGGTATATTGTTACTCTCCATAAGAGCAGAAAATAGATGTTCTTTACAAGATCGAATTCACTTTTATCTTCTTGGGTGTTTTATCCAAGATTATTTTTCACTGTAGTATGAATTATAATTTCAACAGAAAGGGAAAACATAAAAATGATAACATACTATTCAACTTATTGTGCATATGTTCTATTAGTGCAGTACTTGTTTTTAAACTGTGTAAATTCTTCTGGGATACGTATATCCAAATAGAAGTCACATAAAAATACTTTTACATATCATTTTATATTTTTAAATGTATTTTAAAACTGCACCCAGAGAATTTTATGGGGGGGGGAGGTTGAAAGTTACTAATGCCTAAAGTTACAACAGAAAACCTGTAGTTTCAATAGATCCCATAATTAAACTGGAGACTTGAGGTCACCGAGTTTGAGGTAATTTGTTACAATAGTTGTAAGAACTAACACAGAGCCTGTACTCTTAACCATTTCGCTATATTGACTTTATATAATTCTTAGGGTGGGTTCAACCTGATTGAGATTTGGAGTAGGTACACATGTCTACACCTCAGTCTTCCTTTATTTAACTGAAGGTATATTAGAGGAGAAAACAATATCTTTGGACAGGATACGAGATATGCTTCTTTTTTAATATTATAAATAGAAGTATAGCCAGGAGGAAGGGGAAGCTCTCTTCCTATGCCAAACGTATTCTCCAAGTAGCATGTTTAAAGTTAATTTGTTGATATACTATCAAAGAGTAAAACCATATTTATGTAATTGCTTGTCCAGCATCTGAAGGGTCAAGCCCTGTTCTTCATCTCAGTTCATCCCCAGCATTTCCCTACTCCCCCCATGGATTTTAGAATCCAACAGTTTCCCCAATGATATGTTGAAATGTGTGGTATTATACCCAGGCCATAAAGTGTCATCTGATAATTCATCACTGTAATACTTAGGACCCTCACTGCCACCAGCAAACACATACACACACGTTCAACTACCAATTTAAGACCCACAGTTGAACTCCAGAAATATTTCCAGACCTTTACTCTAATAGATTCTAGGACAACCACTCATCTTAGACTAATATTTTTGAATCTAGAGATCACCATTTGTTCTAGGACGTCAGTGAACTTCACCATAGTGCAACTCACTACAAATGTCTAGTATCTCACAAGATCGTGTTTTACAGTGATGAAGCGAACATGATGAGCTATCACTTAATGACTTATGTTAGAAAGTTCCCATGAACTTTAGTGATTATGCCTTGCAAAACATTTTGAAATTCAGAACAAGCTTTTACTCTACTGTTAGATTACAAGTGAATATCAATCTTGTTTTTCTAATTTAACTCTGAACTTTATCATAAAGAAAAGTCTAAGAGTAAAAAACGTAAACTCTGACCAACCATTAAAGGAAATAATGAATACATTTGTCAGTCATGAGATGTTTCCTAATGAAAACTGTTGAGATTTGTGTTTGCAGCTCTTGAGAATCCAGTGGACAGCATCCTGCTCAGTAGCAAGGTTACATAGACTGTTTGCACGTGCTGACTCTTGTTGACTATCAATAAGATGTTTTCCTGGGATTTACTGGAAATTTGAGTCCTGACAACATGGGTTCAATTTTATGGTCAGTTTATAAATAGGTATTTCTCATAATTTTTGGTGTTTCTCATAAAATACATGAGCTATTTAAAAACACTTTAAGCCAATGTATATATTTTTGTCTGAAAAGTTGACAGAGATGTAAGAAAAATGAAATCTCTGTTCTAAAATATATTGTCATAAGAAATAAAATTAGCCATGTGGCTGATGGATTTTAGTAAACATAGAGAAAGCAACTTTGCTCTATTTGTTTTCATACAATATAGGCATACATATGCATGTATATGCATTGACAGCCACAGCATCCTACACACACACACACGCGCGCGCGCACACACACACACACACACACACACACACGAGTTCTGGATAGCTCTATAAACTTCCATAAAAAAAGTTCATTATCTTGTTAATATTAAATTGCTCATAAGGTCAAAAGAAGCAATGGGAAAGTACTCGGTAATCCCCAAAGTACCACTGAAACATTATTACGAATATAATTGTTATATTAATAAGTATTCTGATCGGTAGAAATTTTTGTATGCATTATACGAATTGCCAGTTTTCAGCATGAATTAAAATAAAGGAAATAAAGTCAACCCAGTTGCTTAATTATTCTCAGCATTATGTAATGTTTATTGTTACTTCAGAATCCTTCATTCACCTAGGCTACTATTGTGAGCATTGGCTACAATTGTCCTGTTGCAAAATTAATACAAAATTTTGCTTTAAAAAGTTTGATAAATCATTTTTGGCTGACATTTCTGTTGGTATTCTGAAAAAGGAAATTTTAGCTCAAATATCCGCAATGTAAGCTGATCAAGTTCTGATGAAACTAGCCATTCTGAGAGGATGTCAGGGGAGTGCTCATAGTCATTGTCTGTGTAACAAGTCTATTGAAAAATGTGACTCTGACCTATTAAAAGCAGAACTTCATTTTTGCCTCCCACTGACTTTAATGTATTCAGTGGAGTAAACTTTCCTACCCCATAGCAAAATCTGGTCAAATTCCAATTCTTTCTGCTCACAATTAGGCCACAGACAGACCTCTCAGTCACTTTAAGTTTGAAACACACCTTAATTTAGTAACTAGAATGCTCAAGTTACTACATATACAAATACATTCCAATTCCAAATGTCATGTGTTAGCAAACTTTCCTCACTTCCCACGTGTGCTGTCTGCTAACTAGAAGCCTTGAAAAGGGAAGGAAGGAAAATTTGGTTCATTCTTTTTCTCTACCTTGCATTTATTTTCCTTGCCACCCCTTCCCAGCTTGCTAGTCAATTTCCAGTGCCCACTCACTTCTCAACATTGATGGGAAGGGATAAGAGGGTTAAGAGTGGTAAGGAGTGACATGGAGATAACAAGGGTCTTACATGATCTGGTCTCATTAGAAAGTGGACTCTCTCTGAGCCTGACAGTCTTTACAATGTACTCTCTTGAGGGGTGTGGATATGTGTGTGTCTGTGTGTGTCTATGTGTATGTATGTGCAGGCTTTTTAAAGGTTTTCTGCTGGCTCTCTCTGATTTCATTTCCCTTAGTCAAGGTGCAAAAAAACTCTATGCTGTGACTTTGCACCTCTAAACAATCAGTTCATATGCATCCTGTAATGGTTTGAGTCTCTGTACCCAGCTGGACAGACTGTTGTACTGGACCGAATTCATCCTTATGCCAGCATTTTCTCTAGTGTGATCCAAATTTGGTGCTCAAAATTATTTTCAAACCTTCTGCCCCAATAAACTATGGGAATGCCAAAATAGTGCAAATCAACCACAACTATTCTGCCGCCACAGTCCACTTGAGCTTTTTCAGATGTGGGGCTTTCTCAGGGAGTTGTGGACTTGGAAAAACCAAATGTAGAGAACTCAATTCAAAGATCTCTTCGAGGTCACAGGGAAGCTCCATCACTAGAGTTTAGGTGAAGAGTACCCCTCCACTCTCTCTTTCCTACCACCTTGGGAGTTACAAGGGTACAGGCTAGAGACTTACAGAACAGCAACATCTCTGTTCAATGAAATCTCCTAAAATCCTTCAGTCTTACATTCCGTTCCCTTTACACTATTGATCTGGTTGAAGCATCTCTGAGCTGCAGGAACAATTCTGATCAAGCTGATTGTAAAATATGAGGACTTTTTTTCTCACACTTCATTTGATATCATTTCCCCCCATAATTTTGGCTTCTAATCAAAATTTTAATTTTTCATCTGATTATGAATGTCCCTGTGAGTTCCTATTGCTTGTGATTCTGCAAGAGTCATCAATCAAATTGGGAGATGTTCTAATAGACATTAGACCGTGGTCCAAATGATACCTAGAAAGGAGATATTAAAGAAAACAGTAACACTGTTTTGAAAATTCATTTAAACATATAGGTGGCAACAAATAGTATTTTCATTCACCTTTATGCTCCTAGTTTTTTTTAAATATGATTTTAATATCACCTAGATTCTTAATTTTTCTTTTAAACATTTTAAAATAAAGATTATTGCAAGGCTTAGAATTGAGTCTTTTCAAAACAAAGAATTGTATAAAAAAAGCAAACAAAAAACAACATAAAAGCACACACAAAGCTGTTGAGGCTCCTTGACAGCGCCATCACTAGGCATGAAGTGGGAGAGCATCTTTCCAGCCTCATCCTTTTCTCCAATTGTAACAACTCAGATTTACTTTGCCTATTATTTATATTTGTAAGTGTGAGGAAAACCAGATGTGGCATATTTTCTAAAATGTTATATTTCTGGTCAGTGAATAACATTATATGAATTAATTTTTCAATCCAAATTCAGAATCATGAAATATAGAAATGGTGTACATAAAAATTGTTTGTTTTTTCCCAGTCCCAGTCTGACACTGGCTGTCAAGGTGGACGAAGATTGTTTCTTCAATGTGCATTACAAGTCATAGAACTGTTCCTATTAGTTGCTATTTCTTACCCTATTTTATTGTATGTTCTAGAGAAAATCATGTTACTTTTGGGTTCTAGAGCCAGAATTTGTCAGTTGAACAAGTTGGGTTATGGAGAGTGTGCTCTTGCAGAAAGAACCTAGACCGTCTGCCCGAGAGTGAACACACACACACACACACACAAACACACACACACACATTCCAGTATCTTTTGTCTGTAAAAAGAAAGAAAAAATAAATGTACTGAGTCTTACAATGTATGTGCCAGGCAAGCACTTTAGGTGATTATCTCATTTCATCTCATTGTTTATTGAATATAATTTACCTATCTTTACATTCCTGACATCTAAATTCCCTAGCACATTTAACATTGAGATGGCAAGGAAGGAAAATATTTTATTTTTTATTGACTTTCTACATTGCATAGTACTTTTCAAGTAATAACCTTTTATCATCCAGGGTATTTATTTAAGTTAAAAACTATGCAAGTTTTGCTTTTGATGCCCCTGAGAGCTTTGGTGGTATCCATCAAACCGTGGGGTGTGATATATGTTAAGCCTGAGTAAAGTGAAAATCTGGCTATGCTTATATGTGATTTCCTCTCTGATTTGCTTGATTACTAGGTGGTATTTATAAAAAAAATGTTTTCTAGAATTCTAAATATTTGAATAGATTTAATAATCAAGTAAACGAAGGATTTAATTTTTCTTCTAGATATTTAGTGCTCTATGAAAATATTGGAATGGCAATCATATTGAAACAATAGGAGAGTATTCTTCACTGTATTCTGGAGTGAAGAAGCTAGCCACACACCTCAGTTCTGTTAAATATTTTCTTCACCCAAATCTATTGTGCTTACATTCATTCATTCATTTTTTATTTTATGGATATTGTTCAAGAATTTAATACCGATCTCTCTTAGGAATTTCCAGTATGAATTATTTGTCTATCTCGCTCTCATGTTCTGTAGAAACACATGGAAACATGGAAACATGGATACATGTCAGTAAATTTAACGAGGTAGAAAGTGGTAAGTGTCAAGAATGAGATGTAGACATAGTACTAATGATATAATACTGAGAGTTTTGAGGAGAGATGAGTTTTACAGGGAAAATAAGAGAGTTATTGTGGCAGGTAAAATATGCTTTCAGCTTTGCAAGAGGTGGCCGCAAGTCCCCTGCCTTGTAGAGTGCACGGTTACACAGCAGTCACCCTGTTGTCCCCTCCATTTAGTTGCCTATGTGACTAGCTATAGAAATTGTTTAGTATCAGAAGGTAGATTTCTCACAGTTCAGCACACTCAGGAGGGTCCACTGGGGACTGTCTCTCTCAATACCAAAAGATAAGACCCTCAAAATTAGCATAAGTCATAAGAAGAACTCGCTTATCTCTATTGTTCAGAAGGAATTTATATATAATCAATACAATGTTCCATGTAAGGACTGGTAAATTCATAAGGAAAAAATATATTGTTCATTTAAGTTGTTTTTCTGCTATATAACCTGTAATATTCCTGTGACATCCAATATTTTCTTTGTCATCCCCTGAACACCCTGGGCATGGTCCCACTTCAGGGCATTTGCATGTGTTGTTCCTTGTGTCTGGACCATTGCCCCACCTGATGCCCCTTGCCTCTCTCCTTCACCTCACAGAGGTCTTTGCTTAACAGGCTACCCCCTTAGTCCTTCCTGGTCACCCCATCTAAAATTGTACATCTACACATACTCCTTATTCCAGACCTGAATTCTTATACCCTTCTCTGATTACATTTTCTCTTTAGTACCTATCCTAGGTATATTTTGCTTGTTTATTTTCTGGCTACAAGAATGTAAGCTACAAGAATGTAAGCTTCATGATTTCAGGGGTTTTTATCTGTTTCATTCATTGAGAGATCCTTACAGCCTAGAACAGCACCTGGCATACAGTAGCTATACAACCAATATTCACTGAATGAATGAATGAATCCTTTCATTTGGCTGCCTTTGTTTTAAAAAGTAAGTAAACTGTTGAAACAAAGCTAAGATTGACTGAAGTATGATTCTTTTTTGTTCTAAAATAAGAAGCAAGATCAATCATTAGTATTTTTTTGATTGTCTGAAGTTATATGGGTATTTATTGAATTTGTCCTTATGATAGGCTTCCCTGATGATTTTTTAGGAATCTTGTAAACTTTTACATATTCTCATGATTCATTAGAAGGTCTACAATACTTTTTAATTAAAAAAATAATTATGATTTTTAGTTAACACTCCCGAGACGTTCCTGTCTTAACACACTTTCCCAGGCACTCTAAATCAGCACCTTGTTTTCTTGCACAGCTTCAAATTATGTTTTGTTTTTGCGTAACTGCATACCTATCTTGAATGGTTTTTTACTGAATACTTATTTAGATGATTACTTTTTCTGCACTAATTATCTTTATGGTTTTGCTGTGAAATTGTGAGGATTCATTTAGCTTACTGCACCAAAATTGTTACAAACCACAGAATTAATAGTAATATTTTAGCTCTCTCCCTTTTGTGCTACATCTAGCCTTTGACATCTACTATATCTTAGAAATAATGCATTTTCAAAACCATTCATTCATTTGCTGTATTACATTTAAAAAATTAATTTGCAACTACTTTTATTAAGTCCAGTAGAAAATTTTCAAAATAGTACAGTTTCTATATATCTTCCACACAGTTTTCCATAATAATAACATTTTACATAACAGTATCATAGTAATTGAAACCAGAAAATTAATGTTGAAACAGTACTATTAACTAAAGACCTTTCTTAAATTTTACCAGTGTTTTTCATGTTAAATTTGGTACTTTTATCTTCTCAGTATTATGTGTCTTCTTACAACAGTGCCACAGTTTTTCCTTATACTTGATTTTATTTTTTTAAATTTTATTATTATTTTTTTAGTGTTGAAAGCATTACAGATGTCCCCCTTTTTTCCTCGTTGACCTCCTCCTTCTCCTCATACGTGATTTTAATATTTGACTTCCCTTCATATACACATTTGTTGAATCTCTGCATTGTCAGCCATCACATACATTTTGGTAAGAAAATAAAGCTATAGTTTATTTAGAATAATAATTTTTATCTTATCTTATCTGTCTCTAATCCCTTCCCCTCTCTGTGTCCCATTCTTTCCTTCCAATGAGTCATTGCTCATACTAACTGTCTTTGACTCTTGCTGCTGTTTCTGATTTTTCTTCACAGGTCTAGAGATCAAACTTTATCATGAAGTAGATAGGTACATTGGAACATGAATCAAATTTCCGGTCTTATTGTATTGACTACTAACTAAATGTGGGTCCTTGTGAATCACTTTACTGTTCTGGGGCTTTGTTTCATATTTTGTAGAATGTAGACAGTAGATTATACGATTTTTTAGTTTCCTTTTATCTCCAAAGTACTGACTTTATAGCTAAGTTTCTACCTAGTTTTATTATTATATTTTCCCCTGGATCCCTGCTTTAGTTTTGTAAGGCTACCTGTGGACGAAGAAGTGTCTTCGATCTTTATAGAAGTGTTCTGTGAGATACATTACTGCTAGGGACTTGATTTGCTTTATTACATTTACCTATCACCCGCACATGCATTTTGCCTATCTTTTTTCTCTTTGGGTACTGAGTCTGAAACAAGTATACTTTTGTTTGATGTAGGACAGTAAGGTAAGCTCTAGCAGGATGGTCACATGAGATGACACACTTGTTCTTTGTCATGGTAATGACAAAACAATGAAGATTTACAGCCTCTGGCTTTTAAGCTCAACTTGAAATTTAACGATCCGTATATTTCACTAAACATGATGCCTAAGCAAATTGTGTGCTGCAACCTTGTTTAAAATGTTCAGTGAAAATTATCAATTGAAGTGATGCAACTGTTCGAATGTGAAATGAACAAGTGCAAAATAGGAAACATACTAGAAAACATAACAATAAAAAGTGATAACAATAAAAGTGATCTCTAATAGAGTTACCTTTTCATCTGCTATAAAATAAACTGAGTAATTTAGTATTGAAGCAATAAGTTCCAAAGGCTTTGTCTTAATAAATTCTAACTTACTTCATAAGACTGAAAGGAATATGCAAGAATAGCTGCTGTGATACTTTGCCTTCAGAAGTTCAAGCAATTTTTGTTCTGTTCGCAGAATTGGGTAGCAAAAGAGCTTTAATGGAAATTATTTTTCCCCACTCACAACGAGGACTCATATTTTGTACTTTTGTCATGAGATGGTTAGACAGGTGTGGCCACATGAGGATACAGAGGGAGACTCAGGAAAATAAAGCTTATTATAGTCACAGGTCCTAGAAACGGAAGGCAGAACACATCACGCGGGACCATGTGGGGAAAACACTGGGTTGGTCAGGAACAGGAGATAAAAGTGAAGGGAAAACATTAGGCCACGGTCTTTATTAAAGTTTCTAAGGAAAAGGCAAGGCAGGACAGGATAAACAGGTTAGGTTTGGCTAATTTGAATAATTTCTTTGGGCTTTAAACTCTAGGGATGGTCACTAGCTGCCTGGTACCATGCTCTGGGATTATTAATACAGAGGAATACTGCTTCTTGGGTTATAGGGACTAGAGACAGGAGGTAGGGCTCTGGAGTGGTTAGTTTGCAAATCAAAGACATGTTCCTGGCTGGACCTTTAGCTATTCTTAAGAATTGGCTATTCCCTGGAAGGGCAGTCTCCCACCCCTCACCCCCTGATGGACAGGGTGTTTTTTTTTTAAGATGTCAGAACATCATAATATACAGAAAATAAAAACATTTAAAAATATTTATAAAACAACTCTGATTGTATCCAAAAATTTGCAGTGTAGTATTGTAAAATGAGCTATATACTCATTGCCTATCTGTAGGAGGTTTCTTAACTAGGAAGCCTTTCTGCCCTCCATATGTTGTAGTGTTTATCTGAAAAGAATGAATACGAAAGTGCTCCTTTTCTACCCAGAGCATTCAGCAAAGTCATTTTCAGATTCCAGGAATGGGGATGGTATGTTAGGGTTCTCTCGAAAAACAGGACCAGCCCTAGCTGATTTGGCTCAGTGGTTAGAGAGTCAGCCTGTCGACTGAAGCATTGTGGGTTCGATTCCTACTCAGGGGCATGTACCTGAGTTGCAGGTTTAATCCCTAGTCCTGGTCAGGGTCACGCAAGAAGTGACCAATCAATGTGTCTCTCTCATATCAATGTCTCTCTCTCTCCCTCCCTCCCTTCCTCTCTATCTGAAAATCAATGAAAAAACAAAACAAAACAGGACCAATATGATGTGTATATTTATATAGAGAGAGACAGAGATATGTTTTAAAGAACTGGCTCATATAATTGTGGAGGACGGCAAGTCCAAAATCTGCAGGGTAGGTCATCAGGTGGTAGACCCAGAGAAACATTGCTCAAGTTTAAAGATAGTCTAGAAGCCAAATTCCTTTTTCCTCAGGGAACCTCAGTCTGTTTTTCCTTAAAGCCTTCAACTGATTGAATGAGACCAACCCTCATTATGGAGAGTAATGTGCTTTATTCAGAGTATACTAATTTAAATGTTAATATCATCTAAAAATACCTTCTCAGCAATATCCAGACTGATGATTAACCAAATATCTGTGTCCTGCAGCCTAGCCAAATTGTGACTTTTCAGGACCATTCCTGGGGAGACAATTTTCCATGGATCTCTCACATTCTGCATGTCTGAAAGTGAGACACTGTTTGCTTTTTATTCTGAAGTACCATTGCATGGTGTTAGCATAGAAAAGCGCCTTGGAAGAAGAGATGGAGTATCATTCCAGTGCAAAGGGCATGCCTGCTTATTGCCCATTATAAAAGATTTGGGTTTCCAAGTTCAGAATTCTTCTGCTCAACCCACTTCGTGAGGCATCCATATGGGCCCAATTCACTCACTTCCCTGGGACTTTGGAGTAAAGGGGACTGACACCAATCTGCTGATAACTACTCTGCTTACTGTGCCATGAGTAATAAAGTCCTTCTATCTGATCTACACGTCTTGCATCATCATCCATGAAACCATAATGGGCTAACTCGTTGGCTTGAAAGTAGGATAAGATCTCAGTTCTTAACAGTTCTTGGAGCCTTTCATTTTGACCATTACTTTAGATTATTGTATTGGTGACTATAAGGCATGCTGTGGCACTCTCTTACATATGCTCATCACAGCATCAGAGATGAAATATCTGAATGTCACAGACAATCTGTATTACCCTCTCCCCAAAATGAACCTGACCATATGCTTAGGAAAATAGAAGAAAACCACTATGTTTTAATATATTCTGCTCATCTGGAATATAAGATCCTTATATGCATTTTACATATCTCTTTAAATACAACAGCAAAGTATTTTGTTCTGATTGAGAGTAGCTTGTGTATTCATCCTCCCTGACCTAATAACCGAACTGAGAAAGGACCTGGAATGAACATGAGGATGAGAACATCTGTCTCAGCTGGCCTTTGGGGATAGATAATATAGAAAACTTTAGTCTGACCACAGACTTCTGTAACCTCACTAGATCAAAAATTCAGCAGGCAAATTTTACTGCCATACCATTAATTAAATCAGCTTAATTCACTCATGTCAGATCCTTATGAGTTGTGATGCCTCAATTCACACTGAAATGCACGAAGAGAATCTGTATTTTTTCCCTTTATTGATTTTAAAGAGAGAGGAAGGGAGAAGAAGAAACAGATAGAAACATTGATGGGAGAGAACACTGACTGGCTGCCTCCCTCATGCCCCCCACTGGGGATTGGGCCCACAACCTGGGCATGTGCCCTGACCAGGAATCGAATCAGCGACCTCTTGGTGCATGGGTTGATGCCCAACCACTGAGCCACAATGGCCGGACAGAGAATCTGTATTAATTGAACTACACAAATATGAGGCAGGAGAGTTGTCCAAGTGCTGACTCTGAGGCAAGGTACAGCATCCCTGGCCCTAGGCACGTCTACATACATACTTAAATCACTGGATGATGTAGTCTACATACTACATTATCCAGTGATTTAAGGTCTGTGCCCGTATTCTGCACTTGTACAGACACTTTTGTAATACTTTATTCCAACTCAGAAAAATAATGTTCATAATACAGATAAGAAAACTTGGATACATTAGAAAAATGCAGGCACTGTGTTTTTATCATGGCTATTGTGGGTATAATTTCCAGTTAATCCTTTATTATGTTCATTAAATTCTACGGTAAAGCATCAAAACGTATGAGTTACTCTGGATATGCAGCTTATGCATCTTCACAAAACTAAGACCACTGCTCACATCCTTAGCCTTTTTGTTTATTTTGTAAAATCTTGGACCCGCCCAGTGGGTGTGGCTCAGTGGTTGAGTGTCCACCCATGGACCAAGAGGTTGCCGGTTGGATTCCTTGGTCAGGGCACATGCCCAGGTTGTGGGCCCGATCCCCAGTGGGGGACATGCGGGAGGCAGCCAATCAATGTTCTCTCTCATGGATATTTCTATCTCTCTCTTCTCCTTTTCTATCTCCCTAAAATCAATAAAGAAAAAATTTTTTTTTTTTAAATCTTGGACCCATTTTTAAAAATGGAAGATTTTTTTAAAATTTCTAAAACTTATGTTCTTTTCTTTTCCATAAATACATTAATATCTAAAAATCAGACCTGTTATGATGTTTTAGTTTTAGAAATAAGTTTTTCTCCATTCTTTTTAAAATGCTTATTTTATCTAATCTAAGTTATTAAATTAATTTAGATTACTTTTCTGTCTATACATTTGTTTTAAATCTTTAAATAAACCATATTTGTTTTAAATAATTATATAATTATTCTTTTAATTTACATAAATTTTATTATTATCTCTTATTCATCTTTATTTCCTTAATGGTAAGTATCAAATGTAGGAAATAACATTGATACCTTCAAGAATGTTTTCACTTAAGTGAAAAGTATAGTTTTTGATGAGCTATATGTTTTTAAACATATATTTATATATAATATCCATTTATAAAAGTTATTTTTTATAGAACAATGTTTACAAAGAAAAAATTGTATTAATTTGAACCAAAATAATATGTCAATCTTAAGTATTTACAGAGTGTATGAGAAAGTCTGCTTTTAATATGAAGTATATGGATAAGTCTTATTTTTTCACTTAGAATAAAGTATATACACATAATCTTTTAAAATATACAAAAAAACATTATCTACTGGAATTTTTCTTTAAAAAAAAAATGTACAAACAAGTTGAGTGTCCTTGCCCACTGATAAATAAAAATGAGTATTTTGTGAAACCTAAGGAAGATTTTACCAGATTTCAAAAAACATTCATACTCTTTGCTTGCTATTAGTTATGCAACAATAACAACAGCAACAACAACATGGTAGTGAATGTTGAGTTTAGAATGTGGAATAATTGGATTCTAACCAAAGGTTTCAAAGAAATCTACTCTAGCAAGTTTCCCTTTATCAAATACTGTCCTTACATTTAAATAGTCTTGTGTTTCCTTGGGCTAGTAGTTAGTATCTCTGCTGGTCACTGATGTGTGTATAAAATTGGAGTGCCAATGTCCCGATTATCTTGTTGGAGGATGTTTGTAGCAGTCAATCTCAGGCAGGCCCCAACCAAACCCTCTTGAACAAAAAATCAAATGTACATAAACCCTATGCTCTATATGTCTTAGCATTCCATTTAAGTTATAAATTAATTAAGGGTAGATACCATATTATATGGAGGCAGACAAATTCCCTTATCGATGTATAATTTGTTGAGAAAATGATTCATTGATTGTTCAAGCTTTGTCTTACACACAAACAAGAGAAAATTCTCCCGTACCTTGTTAACCATAGCCTGAAAAGATTCCCAATTTCCACATAGACTCTTTTAGAAGTTTCTTTAAAATTTGTATTCTGAGTCATTCTTCCCAGAACAGAAAACAAAGCAAAACAAGCAAAACATACATAAAAGTAACAACATTAAAAAACACTCTAGGCTAATTTTTTCATTGCTATCTTAATAGACTAGATAGGTAGCTAAAAGGAAGATTATTCTATTAATGATACTCTAGTAATATTAATTGCAACATTTATATAATGTTTACTATGTGCCAACCATTATTTTAAGAATTTTACATATATTACTTTATTTAATTATCAAAATGTTGCTATGAATTTTGGAATGTAGAATACTTGAATTCTACTCAAAGATATCAAAGAAATCTACTCTAGCAAATTTCTCTTTATCAAAGACATTTTTTGCATTTGAATAATTATGTATTTCCTTGGGCTAGTAAGAAAATATTACACCCATTTTAAAGATCAGGAAATTGAAGAATGAAAGGCTAAGTAAGTCACCTCATTCCGTTAGCAAGACAGTGTCGTGAGTGGCAGAGCCTGGGCAGTGTGATTCTAGAACCTGGCTCCTAACTAATTTATATCGTTCAAGTACTTCATTATTCAAAGACAAAACAAACAACCCAATTAGGGCAGAATCCACCCAAGTTCTGCTTTTTAGCATTCAGTGCCATTCCACCCTAGCTGTTTATTCACAACGGACTTGCATATGCAATTTCTACTTAAAGTTGGTCACTCGTCAAAATACGAAAAGATATTACTGAATAATTATTTTTAAAAAAGTATATTTCTATCAAGTAGCACCCATAAGGAAAAGATCTGGGACTTATATCCAGTGTTTTTTACCTGATAAATTAATAAAAACTAACATGTATTTGAAATTTATAGTATTGCAGTCAGTATGCTGTTTTACCTGCAGTAGCTAATTTGCCCTTTGTTGTCACACTTCAGAGTAGGTGCTATTATCTTCACTTTAAAAATGGAGAAATTAAGGATCAGAGTGACTGAGTTTCTTACCCAGGTGTCAGAAACAAAATTTCAACCCAGATAATATTGCAACTGCTTAATATGAAAACATTAAAATGTCTCAAGTCAGAGGTCAAAAGGAAAAGTTTTAAAAATAAGACTATTGAGGAAGGAAGTTTCCATGCTGGAATAGAATTCAAATGTAATATAAATTTTGAAAACCAACTAACAAGATAAAAATTAGCCACTGACAATGATAAATAGAAAAAAGCAAATGATTACTCTCTTTCTATTATGCCAGAGCAGGAAAGTGCTCAAAAAATTAAGTATCAATAAAGTAAAGGCAAAATGAAACTATTTTAAAGCATAGGCACAATTAACCGGTGAAAATTACTCATCCTGGATGGTAATGAAGCAGATAGCTGGTGAAATTGAGAACATACCTGATTCACTATAATGAGATTTTCAATTAGATCAAATCACATGTTGTGTTAACTTATTGATTAGCAAGAAAGGTCACAAAAGGAAATTTTAGTTGTTTTCCAAGGTCAGAGGGGCCATGCAATGAAAGAATATAATAGCAAATCTGTACTACATCTGCACATGAGGGGCTGCATGTAGGTCCCCAGCAGTGTACGGATGCACAGCTCTGTCTCTGATGTACCACTACCTCTTGCTTTGTCCAGTAAACTCCAGTTCTCTACCTCAAACCCAGGAGGAAGAGGCTTCCCTGGTTTTAGAAGAAGAAAAGGAGTTCACAGTAATCCCTCGTGCAGTAGAGGAATGGGACTATCATTAGAATGTTGTGGAAAATTTGGAGGGTAGTTTACAAAGTGGCAAAAAGCGAGGCTCAGACTCACCGGAGGAACAGTGCAGTTTTAAAGATGTCTACTTTGGGGATTATCTGACTTGGATTTTTATCTCAGCTCTACCACCTTTTGTGTGATGATAGACTATAAACCTTCTCTTTTAAAGTGTTAGAATTTCCTCTCGGTAAAGTGTTTGAATTAGGTGAACTCGTAAGATTATATATTTATAATATTCCTTTGAATTATTACTGCCTATATCTTACAGAAGCCTGCAACAGTGTCCTTTTAGAAACAGGTCTAGAATACACAGACGTATTCCAATGCTCTCTGCGAGTCACTGTTCACACAGTTCTATGATGCAAACCTGTTCTGGGCCTTCACAGGCGTGCTTCTCTGGAACCCGCTGATTTCTTGGCAAGAGGACATTCATATTCTTTTGATTACTCAAATTATGTATTGCAAATTTTAGCATGCTTACTTTTGGAACATATTACTTGTTCATATTACTTGAATATGTTTTTTTGTGTCGTTCTTTTTCTGAGAACTTATCCTTCACCCATTTTTGTTCTCATTATTTATATACTATTTTTTCCCTGCAGATTACTTTTAAAACTACAATATATTGAGAGAGGGTCTGTCACTCACTTAAAGTGGCATTCAAAATAAAATTGAAAAATGTTCTAAGGAATGATAATATTTGCACAAATCACACTATGAAGATATCACTTCTTTTTTAATTAAACTTTTTATTAAGTAGAACATCAGCAGTGGGCACTACTGAAAATCGTGTTCCATCCTTGTGATTGCCTTTTCCAGATCTGGACAACGTGGAGGGCATTGCTGTAGACTGGATCGGAAACAACCTTTACTGGACAAACGATGGCTATAGGAAGACCATTAACGTGGCCAGGCTGGAAAAGGCTTCTCAGAGTCGGAAGACGCTTTTGGAGGGAGAAATGTCCCATCCCAGAGGGATTGTGGTGGATCCTGTTAATGGGTATGAAATATTTTATCAGCTTTATATAAGGAATATATTATTAAATAATTTTTTTAAAATTTTGTAGTAGTAAGTTTTATGTGAATTTACACATGAATAGTCTGATTGGAAAAAGTTACTTATTTAGTGATTTGCTACCTTAGAGAATGTGCAAAATAAACATGTCAAATTAATTGAATTGAAATTAATAGATTACTTGCATAAAGGATATACATTCTTGATTTATTCAGACAGGCACCATAATTCTAGACATTTTAGACAGCCTGATTCAAAGATAAATAATCAATGAAATCAGATAATCAATCAATTTAACTTTCAAAAGGCCATTGATATTTAATGTATGCAAAAATAGCCAAGTTTTTTTTGCACATTTGATGTGGGCCTGGCATTTTGTTAAATGGGTTACCATGTTCCTGTTCTGTAATCCTCATAACAATCGTTTGTATTAGTTGCTAACCTCATCCTTGTTTTACAAAGAAGAAATTGGGCCCTGGCTGGTTTGTCTCAGTGGTTAGAGCATCTGCCTACAGAGTGAAGGATCTCGGGTTCAATTCCCAATCAAGGGCATGTACCTGGGTTGCAGGTTCAATCTCCAGCCCCAGTCACGTTCGTGAGGGGGACAACCAGTCTCTCTCACATCGATGTTTCAGATATCCACACATGGGGATTAAGAAAACACACACACACACACAAACAAACAAACAAAAAAATTGGTAACTGATCTGCAAAAGACTGTTTAATTATTAAGTCTTTGGTGGATGTTTAAACCCCAGCCGCCTGTCTCCAAGAATTTACTCATAGCCACTATACTCTCTACTTTTTTTAGTAGTCTAGATTGGTAATCACATAATTTTAGACACAGCCACAGTTTCCATATGGTGACATCATTTTATAGGATGCACTACTTGTTTTAGGATGGAGTATTTTGTGTAATTCCTGTGAACGTATTTTCTTTGGTTTTTATTCAGAGCTATCACCTGAACACAAATAATACTGTGCATATAGAAGTATTGAAGAAATGTGAAAATTCCTAACAGAAACTCAGAATTAATTGACTGGATCCCATATTTTACAAGTCCAGCTGTTGTGTGTGGCTTTTATCCCTTCCACGGCTTACCTTTCACTGTTTCAAAACAGCATCACAGCATGAATATTCATCATAGCTTACTGCATACATACAAAGCATACTCAATAGGAGGCATGTGACTCCCTTATAAACTGAGACCACCAGATTTCCTTTCCTAGAATTATTAATTATTTGTGTTGAAAATAGCTGCCAATAGAATCCAGGTGCTTTTTTTCCCAGGCTGACCCCTAAGTAGTGAATGAACTCATTGTATATATTTCTGTAGGACATAATTATACAGTAATATTGGTGATTTTATGTGTATATTCTACAATTATCTGCTCTATTTCTGGACTTTTAACCCAAGCCCTCTTTAAACTAAGCCAATATTAATTATAAGAGAAAAATATCTATTCAGCACCATCTAAATCTACTTGAAGCAAGATGTTTTAAATGTATCCTAAAACAGCCTCTGCTTTCTCAGAACTCTGTTAGAGAAAATATTTTCTGGTAGAGTGAAAGGGACTTTGTGGGGCTCAGGAAGACGACACAAATATGGAGGTCATGGGATCGTGTGATTAGGAAGGGCATTTAGAGGTTGCTAGTTCCATCCCTCTCTTCAAATTCAGGAATCTCAATACGTCTCTAAGGGGCAGGCATTCAACTTATATTTAAAACCTATAGCATCTACATAGTTTATAGTATTTGGGGGAAATTGTGGTTGATATGACATTTTTTTCTTCTTATTAAGGCGGTATCTGCATCCCTGTAATTATTGCTACAGAGAATGACTCTAACACCTCTTCCATTCTATGGATTTTCTAGTACAAATTGAGCACTGCTGTTATGTCCCAACCTGTAAAACGAAGAGACGCATATGTGCATGTATACATGTGTGTATATATATTTTCCCTAGTAATATACTATGCCCAGAGCTCTGCACCAGGTATACAATGGTTAATAAAACAGATACAGCCTAACCCTCATGAAGCATCGTGTGTTATCTGCAAGGTGGAGGGTGAGGGGATAGACCAGAGTGATAGAGGAAAACAAAAACAAGACTAATAATAGAAACCTGTTTAAATAAGTTTGTTGAAAGGCCTCTTTAAGGAGGCATCATGTAAGATGAAAATTCATTATAGAGAAGGAATCATCCATGGACAGTGAGGGAAAGAGCATTTCAGATCAAGAAAATGGTACATTTGAACCTCTTAAGTTGGGCAAGGATTGAGTGTCAGAGAAACTGAAATGGAGACCATGGGATTGGATGACAGACAACAAGGGGAAAAGTGACCGGATGCCATTGGAAAGAATGTGGGCCCTTGCCCACCATGATGAGAGCTTTGTACTTTGTCTTCAGTGTAAGAGTAAGACAGAAAATTAATATAATCATATTTATGTTAAAATATACTAATCTCACTATTCTTTGAAGAATGGATAGGAAGACAGTAGAAATAGAAATGGATTATCCAAATTATTGTTTGACCCTCACACAATTTGTTTCTCTTTATTTTGTTTGTTTTTTTTTTCTATTACCATTTATCTTCCTATACCCTCTTCCACCTCTATCCATCTCCCTTCCCCATACAATCACCACACTGTCTTTTTAAATGAGGAAGAAACTTTAGTTCAGAAAACCCCATTTAAAACAGTGTAATATAATTTTAAGCAAAACATTTCAGGGGGAAAAAAGGATTTATTTACATTTTTTCTACCATAACACCTACTTATAGCTGTATAGAGAAGGAGAACATCTGTAATTACTTATTAACAAAAATTACTCATTTCAAATATATACTTGATCGAAAGCTCCATAACCAATTATACAGTCAGTGAAGAATTCATTTGTTTTTATTAAAATATATTTTTGATTATCATACAGATCAATAGAAATCAGTAAGACAATAATTATCCTCAATGAGTTTATAATTTGGTGTGCTTGTGTACACACACACACGCGCACACACACACACACGCACAATTACCTTTAAAATAAAATAGAATGATATACATGCTCTTCAGAAATTACTGAAGTTTTTAATAGAGAATTGAGCTTTAGTGGATAAATATGATTCCCAGATTAATAGAGTTTGTCCCAGCAGCTTGGGATGTGCAGTCATAAGGGTCGTCACTGTTCTGAAGGGACTATAAGTACTTGTTTAGAAGAAGGGAAGTTGGTGGCAGTTCTGTGGCGAGATGACTTCATTAAAGACAGAACCGAGAGTATGTGGAGGGACACAGTAGGAGGTAAAACTAGAAAAAAGCAGAAGTCTTCAATATTGTGCTTAAAAGCTTAGGTTTATTTTGCTGACAACAGAGTAATGGAAAGGTTTTGAAGATAAAAGTCACATTTCTTAATTCATGATTTAGGAAGACAAGTGATAGCAGTGTGACAGGCATATGAGAAACAACGCTAGGAGTTCCTTTGAAAAGGATGAAAGGCAGCCAGTAGCCTTTGTAATCGGAGCAGAAAAGTGGGGATTGAGATAGGAGAGACCAAAGGAATAGGGCTGCGGCCTCCCCAGTTGTTGAAACGGGGATGAAGCTGGAGTCAGTGCCAATTAGGACAGCACTGTTTCCAAGCTGATTGTTGCCCGTGAACTTCATCCTCCTCATAATTTCACAGTTCATAATTTATAGCAATAACTCAGAAACCCACATTTCCAGCTCTCGCTTCTCAAAATATTATCTATGTGAACTATGTCCAAAGCTGAGTGCGTATTCCTCCCCAAAGAGGATCTGGGGCAGCCATGTCTCAGTGAAGAGTATAACACCCTCCAGCTAGATACAGGTCAGCAACCAAATCAGATTTTTTTAATAGCACAAGTTATTTTACTTCCATGACAGAGAAACTCTTGGGGATTAAGATATTTCTAAGACTGACCACCAGATAATATAATTTAACTTGGGGACCTAGTTAATATCAGCAAAGCCAAACTTAGTGTTACAGGGTACAAACATGAATAAGATGGGATCCCTGCCCTTAATTATTTTGATTTTTAATTGGATTGATCAGATATGCAATTCAAGGCATAACTGCAATAAATACTATAAGATAACCAAAAAATATCACTAGGAAACAAAGGAAAGAGCCTATTTAGACAGAAAGGCTAAGGATAAACGTCATCAAAAAATTTTATTTGAACAAACTTTGAACATTAGGGGTACATATTTTCTTGCCATATGAGCAGCAGACAGGCTTAACATCATTTTTATTTGATGGCTACCACAAGTTCCACCTGTAAAAAGAAGATTTATATGTGTTCCTGCTTATTTTATAGTTTCTATTTTCTATTTTCTGTATTTAAGGACCTTCACATTTGATATTGTTTAATCAGATAATGAAGTGGGTAGATGATGATAACATACATAGTCTCAGTCAGTTTAGCATGTTCTTCTTTTATTTTGTTTAAATAAAAATAATCTTATTAATAGATCATATCACAAAAGTATTTCTTCAAATATAAAACAATACAAAGTGCGTTTAGAACATCCGGAATTATTCCTCATTTATCTGTATGTACATGTGTAGGTATGTGTGCACATGCATGTGTGATTTGGGTTAGAGAGTCACCAAAAAAAAAAAAGTTACTATGATCAAAAGAAAAGCTAGATGGAAAGATAATTGCAATTTTAACAAGTTATAAATTAGCAACAAGAATAAAATTTCATTGATTAACTGTATTTAAGGTTTTAGGAAAGTATGACTAGGGAGACCACAGTCACACATTTGCCTTTTACATAGCTGATGTATGTAGTTGAAGTTGTGTAGGTATACCTCACTAGTAGAGGATTACAGCAAATAGAATGACTCTTCTGTTCATTCCTAATTGGTTCCAATAAGATCACCACTCCTAGAACTCAGAGGATACAAGATAAGCATATTGCCATGTTTATTTCCAGGATCAGAATGTATTTTGACTTAATAAAATTCAATATACTTCTTCAGGTCCAAAAAGGCATATCAACATAAGTGTATACTGTTAAAAAAATTTAAAAAGAGCTTCATTGGCAAAACTTATGAATGGTATGTTGCAGCCAAAATTGTCTCAAATCTGCCTGTTAGATCCCTGTGGGATTATTAGTCATGGATACAGATTTTTCCCAGATTACCTTAGAAACTCTCCAGGGTCCACAATAAGTGGGAGGCAGAGAATCTAATAAGGGCATTTGTAGGGTAAGCAGCTTAGGAGAGCTTTGGCATTTTCCGAAGTTGTTTATGAGGCAACTGAATTAAAGCCTACACTTTAATTAATAACTCAGGCACTTTCACACGACCCTAGAACACCACAGGTGGACGGTTGAACTGCTTCGTGAGGGGTTGGAGCGTTTGCTCAGGCCTCTCCCACTATTGTAGCTTACACAGAATGATTTGTTCTTAAGGCAGAAGCTTTTGTTTGAGATAGAAATTAAAACTCAGAATCTTAAGGTCAGCAATCTGCTGTTATTAAACTTCTGCGCAGCTAAATCATCTTCTGTGGGTTTGGGGGTAATAATAAGCAGCAATAAAGTGTAGGTGATTTGCACCAGGAAGACAAATGAGACAGCCAAACAAACACAGTGTGAGTGTGCCTTTTATTTCAAAGACAGTCCTATTGCCTGTCTTAAAAAACAATAATTCATCTGCGATTAAATAAACTCTGGAGTCGATCATTAACTGTGCCATGAGTTCTCATGTCCGTCAATGTGCGTTTTAATTCCATAACTGATTACATGTTTTATGAAGTGAACCACATTTAAAAATAGTTAGTAATGTCTCAAAAACCACTTCCCAAACATGCATCAACACCAAAGAAAATCAACATTTGGCACTTACTGTTAGCTTAATTAATCGTTGAGGCCGGTAAGTATGGGAGTGTGTTTTCTGTAGTGTGTCCAAATCAGGAGGCTCCCCTGAACACAGCGTTACTCCCCTTGGGCAGGTATGCATTTAAGTAGGAGAAAAATCAGAATGCAATTAGATTTTATGGAGGTGCCCAGCCTGAGGAAGTGTCTCCCTCTACAGCGGCTGGTTGAAATAACACGCGTGCTCTTGTTTGTCATGTCGTAGTTGGATGTACTGGACAGACTGGGAGGAAGATGAAATTGATGACAGCGTGGGAAGGATCGAGAAGGCCTGGATGGATGGCTTCAATCGGCAGATTTTTGTGACTTCAAAGATGCTGTGGCCAAACGGTTTAACTCTGGACTTTCACACCAACACCTTATACTGGTGTGATGCCTATTATGATCACATTGAAAAGGTGTTTTTGAATGGAACTCACAGGAAGGTAACAGACACATGCTGCTGGTTTTAACCCAGGGGCTTCTGTTTTTTCATGGAACCTTGTTGTGTTGTGTTCAAAATACTGTCAAGTATATTTTTACTGCTCTGAGGTGGCTGCCCGCAGTCTCTGTGGGGTGGCTGAAGGAGGCTGAGCGCTGAGGAGTGCAGCTGGCCCTGGCCTCTGGGAAAACAAGCCAGCCACTGTGGTCTGCCAGGATTTGTGAGGGTTTTCAAAGAAGCTCTCAGAATATCAGAGCTGCTTTGAGATGCAGCTTTTCTACATTCTGGATGAGTTTGCTATGACCAAGTAACCCAACTCTATTCAGATCTTCCAACTAGGCAGCTGAAATTTAATCTATATATTATGAAAAATAAATGATAATGCATTTATTTGAATAAAGAACTTCATGGCATTGAAATGGAAACACAAGAATAAACTGAGCTTCAAGTTGGTAGAAATAGATATCAACTTCCTCTTACCTCTTTTGGTAGAATCACGGCAAAATGATTCTGAAATTCTCCAGTCATTGAGGATGCAGTTGACTTTGTGACAGAGACAGTGTAAATAAAATATAACCTCTATATTTTATTGTATAATTACCTAAGCATGTATGACATTCTGAACTAATTTCAACTGTTTGGTTAAATAATGGAAAAGTAGAATATTCAATATTACCAAAATGCTCCATTCTCTTCTGGAAAGGAAGACAGCACAATGGGCTAGGCCCACCCACTATGAATTCTCTTTGAGAAATAAATAGCATACGGATCACTTAAGACTATTTCAGCCATTGATTCAACCTAACAGTGCTTTAAATATGTTTCTCCAAATGAGTATGATGCATTGGCATGTAACCTAACATCACATACTTAACAGGGGCTAATGAATATTTATGATTTCTTTGAAGATGTTCACATGTACACAGTGTACATAACATTTTAATGGCCAGTATATTTTAGCTTACATTGAGGTGAGAAAATAAAAATAAGAACTATCTTAATTTTCCAATATATGAAAATTTGTTATGAAGAATTCAGGAAAAAGCAAAATTTGGATAGCTAACCCTACATTATTTGATAACTTCCTCAATTCTCTAATAGTAAATGAAGTGAGTATAAAATGTTGTTTTCATATTGTATACAATCCACTTTATACATGACAAAAGGTGAAAAAGTATTATTATTGGAGGTATTATTCCTTATATTTTTCTGCAATCCTACATAATTGCTCCATTTAAACAACAAACATATTAAACTGGAATGCAAAGAATATATCAATCAGAATTGAAATTAGCCAGTGAATCTTGTTTATCTATTTACTCTTAGTAAATTTTTCTATGTTCAAAATTAAAATATTTATCTTCTTCCCTGTCATGTCTTCAATTTTCATTTGCTCATTAAATAGGAAGATCCCTTTCACTCCCAATATTGCGAATACATAATGACACTAATTGCTCAGATCAAGTTCTATTCCAGGATATATTCTGGAATAGTACAAACAAAAGACACAGGGAAGAATGTCAGGCAAAGACATTTTAACGTTTGTGTTTTTGACCATATGTGTAAAGCGAAATATGAGAGAATTTAAATGAACAAAATATAAATGGTTTCCAAAAATAAGTTCTAGAAGCAGAAAAATATGCTCACATTGTGAAATCCATTTTTCAAAGAGACTGAAAGAAAATAAGAGTTAAGATATTAGGTAGATTACTATCTGTTATATTTATTTGAATATGGCTTTCTTTAAATAGTGTATGTTTCTAGAGGTCAGTTCTGAATTTTCACGATGTGTTTATACTTTGCAGGTTGTTTACAGTGGGAAAGAGCTGAACCATCCCTTTGGACTGTCACATCACGGGAATTATGTGTTCTGGACTGATTATATGAATGGTTCCATTTTTCAACTGGATTTGATAACGGATGAGGTGACATTACTGAGGCGTGAAAGACCACCCCTGTTTGGGCTTCAGATTTATGATCCACGAAAGCAACAAGGTATTACAAACCAAATAAAATGGCTTCTGAGTTTAATATATAATAATACTTCACAGTAGTTACAAAAAGGTTTTATTTTCAGAGTGTTGCTGAAATTTTATGATAAGAATTGTCTAGTCACTCCAAAATCAATCAGATCTTGGATTTTGTTACCATAAAAAATTATTATTTTTTTTGTTCAAAATAACCTGATTGAATAAGTCTGAGAATTCTGAGTGAAGTTTAAGGTTTTTTCCAAATACCTCTTTTTTATGTCATCTTCCCTGAAGGAGCCTGTTAGTTAAAGTAAAAAATATATATATTTTTAATGTTTTCAAAGATTAACTATTATGAGCAGTTAGAAAAACTTTGATTGGGAAACAAATATTATGGCAAAATATTTAAAAATACATTATATAATGAAATTGTTTTTTTTAACAGTATCTTAGTATATTTTATCTGATTATTTCCATGTACATTTAAAGAGCATTTAATTAATTTAGATGATATGAAAGTAAAATAATCTACCATGATATTTGAATTTTATTAAAATCAGATAATATTCTATGTTCTTATCTACATGAGTTAATATTTATTAGGCCACCCACGAATAGCACGACTTAGAATTTAGGGATTAAGAAAAAAAAATTATTTATAAATTATGTAGTAGATTTTTTGTTATAAGTCTAAAGTCATTGTTCCTTTTTTAATGGAGATATTTTTGTGGAAATTTAATGACATACGTTTCAAAACATTTAGAATGAAAAATTATGTCCTGAGTGTTCAATGCACATGTTGTCAATAGGAATTTATGTAGCAATAAAAGTTTTTTGAAGATAGTTCAACTAAAAGAGGAATGTTAAAAGAAAACTATCTCAATCAAGAACATTTTTTCTACTGGATTAAAATTGCCTCATTGGAATACAAATGCAATTTCATTAAATAATGGAAGTATATAAAATAAGAAGTATATAAAGTTTTAATAGCTAATAAAAGATAAAATTATCTTTAAAAAGTAAAAATGAAATTATTTGTGATGGCATAAGCTATAGTTGTAGACACAAAATAAATAGAGCAATTGCCTGCATAGATCATGTGGTAAGATTGTTGGTTACATTCACATCAACCCTGCCCCCTGCCCTTGCCACCGTTGCCTTTTGTCCACACTAAACTGGAGGCAAGGCTATGAACAGGAACAACCCTCCTCAGCTCCTGTGGTGTCTCATTTTCAGGGTTGTTGTTCCCTCAAATTCCACATTCATTAGTGTCCTGGGTTTTATTACACCCATCAGTATACAATCACATTTTCTATTTTCACTCTCTTTAGAAATCGTTTATCTTGAATGTCATTGCTAAACTCCCTGTAGTCAAATTCCATGACATTCTTACAGTCTTTAACTTCTTTAAACTTCTGGTTGTTTTAGAAAGTTGATCAATTAAATGCAACATATGGGATGAGGAATGTCTGAGCTTACTGTAAATGGGCGTGGGCTCAAATCCAGATCCTGACACTTTCTCCTTCGTAAACTTGAGACACATCATAAGGATTTAACAAAGATAAGAAATGCTTTCTTCATACATTTTTATAAGAAATACATAACTATTTGTTATATAAAAGTAGGACTTAGAACAGTGCCTGCATTTTATATTAATTTGCCCTTACCATTTCTCAATCTGGAGGCATATATTTATAAGTTTCCTTGCATATAAGCATTTTAAATAAATATTCAAATGAGTAATGTGTCACAATCATATACAAAAAGCACATGGCTCTGATAGGAATATGAGGACTATATTCCGATGTTTATGAGGAATATAGTTGGTGTTCCAGACAGTGTCATTGACATATCATTTGTTTAGTGCTATGCCTTGGATGGACAGTGATTTTTTAAAAAGCACTTTAAAAAAAAAAAAAGGTAATTCAAATGAAAACTTATCCCTGATTACTAAATTCTTTATACAATCTTTATTATAGAAACCATTATGTTTTGTCTTACTGATAGAATGCAGTTGGCCAAATTGATTGATTATTTTTTATTAATTTAGGTGAAATCAATTTGTTTGAGTTTTCTATCCAGTCTTCATGTGGCTAAGAATTTACTTGAATCTTCTGAACAGACAATACAGTATAGAAAGTATACCCATTCAACATCTTTTTTACTCTGTCAATAGACATTGAAATTGGATAAACTACTTAGGATCTAAATTTTTAGTATATTTAACTGCATTGATCAAAATAGCTAGATTATGAAGCAAAATGCAGTCCGATGTTTAAATACTATTCTATAATTTATCTCAGTAGTGTTTCTCTTTGCATCTTTTGAACATCAGATATTAATAAATATTAATATTTAGAAACATATAAATAGTGACACATGAACTTTGATTATATATTGTCTTGTTAAACTTTTTTTTTAAGGATAAAATAGTTGCAGTTGATTAGAAAAACCAAATCCTGAAGTAGTACATATCCCTATTCTTCATGGAATAGAATAACTTAGTCTTATATAGCCTTGTACTTATTCTCTCTTCCTTTCTTTCTTTATCTCTCTATGAAAAACTAGGGTATATGACATTATTTGTATATTGCTACATATAGACTATTTTTATTTATATCTAATATTTATACATATGTCTATGACTATACGTACACATATATAAATACACAGATAGATAATAGTATACATACACACACATGCACAATTAATACACACCACTCCACAGGAATATTATGAAAAAATAATCATGAATACTATTAATGTAATATCTAAACTCTTTAAGACTTGATGTCAGAAAATTAGTTAGCTAATTTGACCTCTCCAGATCAGGAAAAACTCTTATCAGATTTTTTGGTAACATATCAGCTTATTTCAGGAAGGTTGACATATAACCATAATAAAGAGAAAGCTACCTCTAAGAATGAATTCTGAAGTGATCCTTAGGGATGCAGAGCCCGAATATTTTTCTCAGTGCTATTGTTGTTTCTTCTGATTTAACTGATAAGCTTTCCTTCTTTTCCATTTGTGTTAGATATTTAGAACAATTTTTATAACCCTCTCTTGTATTAATAATTCCCCCTATAAAGTACAGCAATTATATAAAATTAATATGCTTTTACCTTTATATTCTCTAGGTTCAGAAGCATATTTATTTTTCCTACATGTTTTAAAGAATATGATAGTCAAACCTAACTAGAATATTCTAAAAAGGGTTGATAAGTAGTGTCCTGAATCAAATGAAAATTAATTGATTAACTTCTATGCCAAATATATGACATATATTAACAAATAAGTTAGCTGTAATTATAACTACCAGAAGATAAGCTAAATTTTTATTTGAATCTCATAAAGGACATTTAATATAAGTACTATTGATTTGGATTTTACATATGAGAAACACAATGATTAAGCAGATGTAGTCATTTGGAAACAATGAGCCAGGGATTTAATTCAGGTTTTCCTGACCACAGAGTATTTTTGTGTGATTAATTTATGTGATCAACATTTATGAAAATTATATAAATGCTATACTTTTAGATAGAAAGAAAGGAACATGTGTTTTCTTTAGTCATTGTAGGTTTATCATTGATAAATTTTATATTCAAAACTTTAAAAAAATATAAAGTTCTCCTTTATTATCTTTATAGAATCCAGGATTCAGAGATGTTAAGTTACAAAGCACTAGTATAACACACACAGCAATTTTTATTCAATATATGACATGAGTATTAACTGCATTATTTTATAGATCTAGCACGATCTATATTTAGTGATAGGGCCATCATCACAAATTTTTTATTTTTCTTTTCAAATTTCCCGTATTGGAGATAATCACCATAAAAAGTAACCCAAATATTTACTAAGCTCTTAATAGAGTTCACACACACACACACTCTCTCTCTCTCTCTCTCTCTCTCTCTCTCTCTCTCTCTCTCTTTCTCACAGCTTCAAATAAGTCAAATGAAAACACAATCCTTATATAATTCTTACAAGAGAGAAAAGTTATGACACTTTTTTTTCCTTTCTCAGACTGACATCATTCAAAGCTGATTCTTTTGAAATTATCCTAGATGAAATACATAATTTACATGGATTTAGGATCCAACTAAACTAGTCTTTATACAACTGTTATTTTCTCTTCTTAACTGCAATCCACACTATCTCTCCATCAAGTGGAAAGAATACAATCCCCATAGGTTTATGTTTCCTATTACGTTCAGAGACTTCTAACTGCACATATGATAAAACTGATAATTCAAGAGTTTAAGAGGTATATGGAAAAGGGGAGTTTTCCTTTCACTGTTTTGAAGAAAATTCAGATAAAGGGAAGAATGAAACTCCTTTGCACTAAGGTTCATATATTTCACCATTTGCTAGAAATAAGATACTTCATCAATAAAAGTCAAATTACTGAGGTCTAGAAACATCGATATATTAATATAGGCTTGTGAAATGTCTTAATATATCATATGTCTTTATTACTCTTCTATGAAAGTTATAATATACCTTTAAATAATATATTTGATATGCTAAGTGAGTATATATGTTACTTACATACTAATAAGAGTAGCCCTTTTATTTTAATAAAACAGACTTATATCTGTCCACATACATGTACCTGTATCTACACCCTCAAGTTATTCTTTCTGTCATTCACATTGCTAACAGTTTCATTTGTTCATTTGGTTCTTCATTCATCAATTTAACTAATGTTTATCAGGCACACAGCCTGTGCCACACACTGTAAGGGGCAGAAAAAAGTCTAATGCAAGATGTAAGCTTGAGGGGAAAGGCAACATTTTTGGCCCAGACAGAACGCTATCTTGAACTTAATTTTAAAAGCTACTCCTTATTGGTTTTCTTTGTAGATTTGATATTTTTAAAGTATCTGCTTCAAAGAAACTTAATCTATAATTTTATTTTGTTTTTTAGTCTATTTTTCTGTTGTCATATATTAATAAGTAAGAGTATATGAGCAATGATTTTAGATTAAGAGAAATCCTTTTTCTAACTATTTAGAAATAGTGATAATGATGACTATTATTATTACCTAGAAATAAATAATAATCCTTATTCTAAGTTCTTATTTTTAATAAGGATTTTTTCTTAAGTCTAGACATTATAAAAGTAATTTAATCCTTAGATCCTCAGTATTCCCAACTACAAATGAGATAAAACTTACCTTATAAGTTTATTATAAAAATTTAATTAAACGTATATTTAAAGTAACTAGCACTGGAATTTGATGCATAATGGATTCTAATAATGATAACTATCAATTTGTTTATAAACTCTTTCATTGGTATTCATGTATAAATAATTTTAATGCTATTTCTAGTCACTTAATCATGTTTTCAAGATAATATCTTTACATAAAAATTTTACAAGCTACTAGAAATTCAGTAAAAACTATCACATGAGCTCTATTTGGAATACGTTCAAGTAATATATTAAAAATATATTAGGACACCACCAAAATTTTTAAAATCTAAGAAATTTTAATGAGAGATTTGGAATTATTTAAATTAATTTAGATTTTAGATTTCTATTATGACAGGACAAATATCAATTCCTCTTTTTAAACATATAATATTCACAAAAAGGGAATGTATGTAAAAGTTGGAATAATGATATTTTACTTCTAATTACTTAAATTTTATATTCAGTAAGACTGATAAGTATAAGTCATGCTATTAAATTAAAGAATTTGATATTTAGATATATTTTGAATCTGAAAATATGTTCTAAAATATTGTTTTTAATACTTTCTTATTTCTTACTGTTTTAATTTTTCACATAATTCTCAAATTATTTTAAATTAATTCTGATTTTCAGAATCTGAATGTTACTAATACATTGAATATACAATTTAATCCTGTATACAAGGTGCATAACATAGATAGAACTCCTAAGCAGCATATGAAGTAGATTTTTATTCCATGATCATGGAATAAATATAATGATATCTGGAAGCTGCTTAGAAATTTTTGCATCTGCTGTTGGAAAAAGCCTGAACTAAGCTTAATGATCCTTAGTTTAGAAATTGTGTTATAGCTTAAAATACTAGCTTCCTAGCTTTTAAGTGTACTTTTCATTTTTTATATTCATATAAAATGTAATTTACTTCCCAGAATAATGAAAAGAAATATTTACATACTTTAGGTCATATTCTCTGATCTTTGGGTACATGCGGATAATCTGTGGGGATGAGTTAAATATTTATTGCATATAGCAATATTTCAAGTATTTCTTTGAACTCATTTCTTAACAATTTCTACACAGCACATCCCAGACCTGAGGCCTACAGTGTAATAACCTAGTCTGTCATTTCCACCACAGTGTTAGCACCTACACTTGAACTGGAATAGGTTTTAATCTTTATATTATTTTGTTATGTCTCTGAGTAACGAAAAGCTCTTTATTTTGAATGTTTGAGTAAGATCTTCTAATATTATCAAAATATTATTTGATGATACATTGAGAAATGCAACAGTGTAAAATGACCCTGACATTTACACTGCCAGTTGGATTGCGGTGTTCCAGGGTTCGCTGTAACTATTCTACACTTATATGCTAAGAAAATATACTTTCCTCCCGGCCTTTCCAACTTGTAGGAATAATGACATCAAAATGATGATTACCTCCATTTTATTTACTCTCACCTACATCTTTGTAAAACAGGATCTCCAGACTCTTCAAAATTGTCCTCAGTTGTATCTGAATGTCCAAGGCTGTCTCCATATGCTCATGACTACGAGTGTCTGAGTTTCCCTGTGCCTGCTTGAGTGATGTCTGCACATGCTTCAACAATGCCTCTGCTGTGGCCCACTGGGACCACACTTGACCCTTGTGTGTTGTACGGTCTGCTGGTACCAGCAAGGCTGCTCATTGTTAAGGCTTCGTGGATAGTCTCAGTGCACTCCCATGCCAAGACACTCCTTGCACAGGGAGAACGACACCCCACCCCTTTCCGCAAGCTTGTTTGCATTTTGTTCACTTGGGATCCAATGCCATGTCCCAAGTGCTGGTGTTTAACTTTCCAAAATACTCATACTTCCTAATCTGGGAAACTCTCCTAAGACAGATGCCATTCTGTCTTCCCTATTTTACTTTCCTGGTACCCAACTGCACACAGATCTCTGTCTCCTGCAACCAACTTGCAAATTCCTTTCATCTACCAGCACATCATATATTTTCAAACATTTCTGAATGTCATTAAGGATTGAACAGAAATAGTGACTACATTAATCAATTAATTGATTACATACTAATGTATATATAATATGTATGTGTGCATATTTATACCTACATACATCTCCTAGAAATAACTGGTTAACTTTGGATGGAATCAGAGTTCTCTGACACATGTCATTCCCTCCTTGCAGGTGACAATATGTGCCGCATAAATAATGGGGGCTGTAGTACACTGTGTTTGGCCATTCCAGGAGGCCGAGCCTGTGCTTGTGCTGATAATCAACTTTTAGATGAAAACGGAACAACTTGCACTTGTAAGTTTCTCTTCTTGTTACACCCATTGTTTGTGTGTGTCTTTTTGAAGACAAGATGAAACCAAAGGAATTAAAATCAAACTTGGAAAGAGAAATTTAGATAAGTACTTAGGTATAATTCCTTTTAGACTACACATTAATCACTAATTTCTAATGTATAGATGAATAGTGATGATCATGAAGTTTTACAGAGTATTTTGCCGCTGCTGTATATAGTTTAGTAAAACAATAGCAATTAAGTACATGCCACAGGAAAAAGTATTTTATGAAATTGTTAGGAAACCTCAACATCAGTAGTTTCAGTAAAAATATGTGCTGTTGGTTACATAGGTGATATGTGATACACACTATAGGCTTCAAATTACTCTAAATAACTCAGTAAACTCAGTTATCTAGACCTTTGTGGTGAAGGACAAGGAAGGAGGTGAAAAGGAGACTTCTAGAGAATTTCTAGGCTTTACCAAAATAGTGAATTAACTGTCTTGATTGACCTGGATTAAAGTCACTGTATTAACTTTTGCTGACCTTCCTCAATTTACTTGTCCTGTTATTCCAATGTGACACTTTTGAAGTGTGTCCTCTCTACACGTATCATGTCCCTTAAGAACAATAGCAACAACAATGCTCTGCGTATGTTGAGTACAATATAAATGTTTCTGGAATAATTTAGTCTTGAATTGTGTGTTACTCATGATTCCCCAAAGAAATAGAGCCAGTAGGATGGTGAGAGAGAGAGAGAGAGAGAGAGAGAGAGAGTCATTATACGGATTTGGCTCATACAATTATGGAGACTGACAAGTCCCAAGATCTGCAGTCAGCAAACTGGAATCTTAGGACCACCAGTGGTGTAGCTCCAGGCTGAAGACTTGAGACCCTTTGTTCTATCAGGCCTTCAACTGAGTGGATGAGCCCCCCTCCCCCCATTAGGAAGGACGATGTGCTTTAACTTAGTCCACTGAATCAAGTGTTAACCCCATCTAAAACATTCTCACAGACACACCCAGAACAATGTTTGATCAAATATCTGGGTACGCTATTGCCTAGTCAAGTCAACACATAAAATTAACCATTATAAGTTACTAAATAAATATTTCATGTATTTTCCCCCATCAGTTATAATGATTGTCTCTGGTGAGGAAAAGGAGAAATGGATGTAATAAAGAAGACTTCAACCTATCTGTAAAGTCTCTTTTCTTCTTCTGAAGAAAAAATATGGATAAGGGATTTCTAAAATATGATTTAATCAGTAGTAACATTTGATCCTGGCTGGTATGGCTCAGGGGTTGAGCGTCGACCCATGCACCAAGAGGTCTCAGGTTCAATTCCCAGTCAGGACGCATGCCCAGGTTGTGGGCCCAACCCCAGTGGGGGGTGTGCAGGAGGCGGCCAACTGATATTCTCACTCATTGATATTTCTACCTCTCTCTCCTGCTCCCTTCCTCTCTCTCTAAAATCAATAAGGAAAAAAAATAAGTAGTAACATTTGAGAAATATTTTTTTAAATTAAAGTGAAAATTCATCCATAATGCCACTATTCAGCAATAAACTAGTTAAACATATTTAAAAAATTGTTTTTATTGATTTGAGAGAAAGGAAGGGAGAGAGAGAGAGAAAGAGAAACATTGATTTGAGAGAGAAACATCCATCAAACCGCAACCTGGGTATGTGCCCTGACCAGGAATCGAACCCACCACCTTTTGGTGTATTGGACGACATTCCAACCAACTGAGCCACACCTGCAAGGGCCTAGTAAAACATTTTGATGTGATTCCTTATAAATATATATTTGGAAGTTATTAGTTTTTCCTACTACTACTACTAAAAATCACAGGTAACATTTATTGAATTCTACTAGAAATGGTGTTTTTGTAATAAATTTTTATGATTCTCATTAGTTCTTACAGTAATCAGAAAAGGAAGATGCTATTACTATTTCCTTTTATGATTTAGAATTTAGACTCAGGGTTAATACCTCTTCAAAGTTTAACTACTTAGTAAGTGCAATATTGGGAATTTAGTCCACAAGTTATTTCACTTTGGAGACTGAACTCTTAATTATTTGTACTTTATAAATGTTGGATCATAATATAGTACAATTTATTATGTCTTCTATTTTTACTTATTATGAGCACAAACATCTTATGTAACTAAATTTTCTTTGTAAACTTGATTTTCTATGATGGATATTTAAACCATTTATCTTTTTTTCCTACTTGATGTTTGGCATTATTTTTGATGCATGATTATAGGTCATTTGTATTTTTCTTCACTGTTGATGATGCCTTCTGTATAGGCCATCCACTCCATGATTAATTCATCACATCTTTTGTAAGCATTTAAAATAATACTACCAGTTTTAAATTCTACTACTACTATTTTTAGTTGCAACTACTTGAGATGAAGACCTTAGCTTTCCTTATACTATTCTCTTCATCTTCCAGAATTTCACTTATTATTATAATTTAGGATTTCTGATAAGAAATATTATTTGGAATTATCAAACAGTAAGTCTCTTTGTAAAAATGTTTTGACATTCACAGTTAGTTTATTGATCAATTTTATAATGTTTTCTTTTAGATCTGGATCAGTGCTTCACTGGTTGTATTGCTTAGTACTCAGTCTCTTAGTTCCCTATTATTTGTTAATTTTCACTGTTGTGTAGGATAGATAGAAGACATATTGACTTGACTTCTTCAAAAAGAGTATAAAGAATGTACACTGTGGAGTGCTTGTGTATTCTAAATATGTTTCTTTTGCCTTTACATGTGAATAGCTATTCTTCTGGGTGTCAATTCTAGGCTAAATAAAATTTTTCTTCAAAATTCTGGAAGTTTTTTAAGTTCTATTTTAGGATAATATACTTCAAAGCACAAAAGTGAATCTTACCTCTGTGGGTAAGGTTTTGTTCCATTATTAGTAGGATTTTTAAAAATTGCCTATAAGACAGTTTCTGTAGAAAATAATACTGAGGTATACTTTCTTTGAGTCACCAGATGGTTTTCCTTCCTTTGTTTTGTGGTATGATTTACAATTTCTATTTTGTTTATTTATTATTAGGAGGGATTTTATTAAAATCCATAATTTGTCAATGGACAGGGATTAAACATTGCTTTGAACAACATAAAATCTCTTCAGTTGCCTGCTAGGCTAAATTTTATCTTAATTTTTCAGACAAAAATTATGGTTTATGCATACATTTCTTAGCCTAATTTTTTGTTTCTACTATAGAGTTGTATAAAATTATTTTCCTGGTATAAAATGAGATTGTTAGCTGTCCCAGCTGAATGATTCTGACATTTTGAAGTGATGAATTGCACACACACACACACACACACACACACACAGAATAACATTTATGGACTTCTATCAGGTTTCATCCTGCCTTTGCTCTACCCCCAGATTTCCTCTCAAGGATGAAAGATAGAACTGTGAATATCTCCTTCTTTGGTAGGCTCAGACTTTACAGTCAGCACAGGACCAGCAAAGGGTCTCCTTTCCTACTTAAAGATAGACAGGTATATTAAATGTCTAGTGGTATAACTTATAGAGGAATATTTACATTTAGTGCAATTGTTTTTGCAAAGAAAAGTAAAAAGCCAAATTTCCTCATGATAATGTCAGCAGAATAAGTAAGAGGCTGAATTCTCAGGGTCTTGTGAGTTTTTAATCTTCATCTTTCTTTTCATAGTGGGAAGTTGGAGAGGGAGTATATACATCAGATACTAATATCTAGATTGCTTTTTAAGCTTGAACTTTTCTAATTATTTCTTTAATTTTAATTGTATGAATCATAAATATCTGGCTAATTGGCTTCCATATTATATTTCTTTCATTCTCATGCACATTAAAAACTTATGGATTCCTTATGGGTTGACATATCTGTACTATATCGATTTTTATATAGAAAATATGTTGATTGCTGGTTATTCCTGTATATATAACCTCAATGCAATCAAAGGGGATAAGAAAAAAGATTATCTCATCTATATGTGTTACACTGAACAATGTTAAATTCTACTATCTTGAATATGGAATACAACTTTTTAAGGTTTCTTTCAAATGTTTTGGGAAAAAATCAAGACAAACGATATAGTAAATAATTTCTTGCAAAGAATTCAAAGGGTTTTTATATAAACTACTTCAGTTTCTATTCATTTAATGGTAAAGGTTTTTAAAGTATATGCTCGTCGTAGTTTGCAGATGGGGACATTAAAGTGCGAATGGACTATAAATAGAGTTCATGGTTACAGAATATAATGCAAAACAAGTATCAGTGTATCACTAACCCCTCATTACTGTTGATTCTTCTGGGTTTCTGATTTGGTTCAGGCTAGTTTATAGTTTTTTTTAATCAGTTTCAACTGGATTAACTCTCATCTGAGCTAACAAGCAAAACAAAAACACATGCTGCCACCACTGACATATGATCATCTTGGTTTCAGTCATCCTCATTAAATTGACATCACATGAACAAAAACCCATTGGCAGGGGACCAGACCAGAATTAAACACCATTGGTTGTTTATCAATGAACTTGCAACATAAAGCTACGCAAGAAGAGGCATTCACCCAGCAGAAAAGTATTGGCATGCTACACGGTTGATTAAGGGTGAATTCTAATGCTATGCGTGGAAGGAATAAAAAATGAGAGTAGGCTACATTCTTTGTCCTTGTGAATTTTGTGTGTCATGGTTAAGTTCTCTCACAGTTAAATTGAGGCCAGGGTAGCGTAGTACTTGGAACTTGTTGCCCCGGAGAAGCATATGTAAAGCCAGTTGATCAATTATCAAGTGGGTTTTTTTTATTTATCTTGACACCTTTGTGTGGAAAATCACCACATACAAAGTTAATAAAAGAGCACATGGATAATCTCAAAAAAGTAAATTAAGCTCCTAAGAAATAATTTTTACCATTTTTTAAAATAGCAGGATAATTTTATCTAGAGTAATGAGAGTGATTTCTTTAAATGCCTCTTTAATGGCCTAAAAGAAAAGAGAACTTTCCAACATGTCTTATTCCCAAGAGAGCAACTTAAGCATTGCAAAAATATTGGTCATCCAAGGGTGGCATTGCACAATTATGTGTCAGTGGTACTCTGGGACCTTCTTCACCTTCTGGAACACCAGATATATTCCTCTGTCAAAAGCAGTGCTCCCCTATGGCTAAGCCATTTATCTATTCGGCTGTGACAGGCCTTATGTTCTAAGATATATGCAATCTAATGTGTAGTAAAAAGTTTAAGGCAGTAAAAAGTTTAGAAGCCCCATCTAGGTGTATATTTATGGCCTTCTCTGCATAGGAACTCACAGAAGATTATGTACCACTTAGGTTGGCTGCTCAGAAGACCACTCTATCTAATAAAAAGTCATCCCATGGTGATCTACAGGAGAAAATTCCAAACCCATAGCAGCATTTTTCATACTGCTTTCCTGTGTTAGCAAGCTTATAGAAAGGCGTCCAACAAAGTACAGCTTCAAGTTTTCTTTCAGGGTCTTCTCTCTTCCTGCTCAAATGAAGGTATAGTTAGAAACTCTATACTCCCCAAATGCAAAAACAAACAAATAAACATGTTCTAATGTGAGACTCACAGGGACAATAGGAGTATTTTTGTTTGTTTGTTTTATGTACTGGGACTGATGCTTTAGACTAAGTTATTATAATTTTGATAGGAGTCAACAGCAAAACATTAATTGAAAGAGGAGACCAGAATTAGTTTAGAATACATTAACACACTGGGGTTGAAAGGGAAAAAAAGCAAAGTTAGAAACATGAGCACTTATTCATGGGCATCAGAGGTTTATTAAACCAATGTCAGGAACATGTGTTAAGTCCATTTGCTTGGCTGAGATCTAAATCTGAGATAATTCAAAACTAAAAGTTTATTAGTAGGGTTTTTTCCTTTACTTCATTAGGATGTGGACATTAACTCCAGCAATTACTTTACCAGTTTTTACCAAAGAAAATTAATTCTAGAATTCGGATTTCCCTTTGTAATATATTGAAGCATCAGATGGAGGCCTGATTTTAATACTCTAATAGCAGGTATCATCAGATGTATGTTACTTGCAAGGCATGTCATGATTCATGCAATTTTACTTTTTATTTTGATTAAATTAGAGGATTATGTTTTACTTTGTCAGTTTTCTTGCTGGTGAGATCATGTTGTAATATTTTTTTTTACTAAAAATGACCCTGGCAGTGGAATTACAGGTTTTGCATCAATTTTCAAATTCACAGTGCAAAAACCACTACTCTGAAGCAAAGCTTGAAATTCTAACAGTTGTTAATATACAGAAAGCATTTTATGGCTGTGCCCAAACACCCAAGTGCTATATAGGTTCAGTCGCACTAAGTATTAGAATGAAGTGGCATACCTGGGGCTTTCCTATCTGTTCACATTTTGGTCATGGGGGGATCTTTACCACGCTCTCTTTCTTTTTATCTACATATTGATCTTTCCTCCTTAAAATAAACCGACTTTATCCACAATCTTACGTGGTGAGCCAGTTGAAGTGGTACTGTTTTCCTGAAGTACTGATACAGTCCACACGAGAGAGAATCCTTCACTATAATAATGGCTGTAATGCGGAATTGTCAATCCCTGTTAATTCTGATAAATCAGGCAACATATATTTTGGAACATCTCCTCTGTCCCTGGTTCAGATCTAGACATTGTTCTGTTCAGTATGTGCATTATCCTTCCTACATTCAAGAATCTCAAGGGAAACATTAGATGTGTAAAAATTATTCATAAAATAAGTTCTTTGGAGAAGTTTGTGCAAGGTATAAAAATATTAATCTTATTTTTACAGGTGCTGTAGACTCTCTTATGTGATGCCACATAGATTTGCTTCATCATCTCGTTGATTCTCACAAAAGTTAATAGATTGCCTGGTCATCAGCTGGGCAGCTATGGCAGATGACGTTGCTACCCAACTCCACACAGTTAGTCAATGCTGGAGGAAAGACTATACTTTCTTTTTCTTTCTTTCTTCCCCCTCCCCCTAATGTCCAAGGAGCTTTTATTCAGTTCTAAATGAAAAACAAAATTACTTTCATCACATTTTTCTCATATAATAGTACTACACTTGTATGAGGATGCTTTCTTTTTTCTTCTTTATATATTTTTTGGACTGAATTTATTGGGGTGACAATGGTTGACAAAACCTTACAGGTTTCAAGTGTACAACTCTATAACATATCATCTGCACACTGCATGTATAAGCTGCCATTCTACCAATATTATTACCTATCACATTAAATATTTTCTTGATAATTGACATTGTTAACTCAAAAATAACCTGTATTCTATAACTATGAATCTGAACAAATTTTATAGTCAGCACTGATAACATGGTTTTCCTGTGACATAACTACTGAAAGACTTGGGTTAGGACTAGAATAAACTAATGATGTCATGTGTCTTGGGAGATTGGATATCAGAAACTAGTATCTTAAAATAAAATTATTTAATATATGTCAAGAATTATGAAGGGTCTGAGATTTTACTCTAGTTGCAAGCTATTGTAGTAGTCAGCCAGAGTTTCACAGATTCTAACAGGAGACACGCAATTTCTGGATCAGATATAAAGGATTTTATTACTCACAGCACAGCAGAAAGCTTAAGTTTATTGTTCACTTTGGTTCTCCTTTGCACCCCCAATTCATATGGGAGCAATGCACAGGCAGGCCCAGGTAGATGCTGAACACACAGTGAGTTCATATCATCGCTGAAGAGCTTAAGAGTCTGCGAGGAAAATCTGCCCAACCTTTGTCCTGAAGGGAGATACTATCTTTACTATCCTTGTCCAGAAAAACACTGCTCCCTGCTATAAAAGGAAGTACTATCTCCATCCTCCAAGGCTGTTAGCTATGTAAGCATCCCTGAAAAAAGGTCCAGAATAAAAGCTTACATAAGACATATAGAAACACCATGGACAATGTCTCTCATCCAACAAATTAGAGGGCTTAGAAGAACTGCGGACAAACTTTAAAAATGTCGAAGATATTCATATATGTTTCATTACGTTTGTTGTTACAGATATAAGCAATGCCTAACTGTTGTTACAGTGATATTAATCTATATTAATGGCATTATTATACATCAATTTCAAAAACAGTAAATATAACAAGGACGAAATTATCTCAAGATGTTAGCTCTACTTGTTTTCAAGCAATTATTCATAACTTGTTATGAAAAATGAAAATAAAATTTTGATAATGTCATTATCTATTTTTGAAAATTTCTACCTTAGTATTAGAAAACATCACTCAAAAATAACCAACTATCTACATATATATTTGAAATCATGTTTAAATAAGCTTAGATAAACTGCCTATTTGCATTTATTCCATAATGATCTAAATATCCCTTTAAAACATTTGAACTCTAAGTAGACTTAAAGACTTTATGTCTAGATTGATTATGTTAAATAACATTTAGTTTTAAATTTCAATTTTCTCAGGTAGTTTATCTTTCCCTAGACATTTTGTTCTTCTTTAATATAGATGCAATTATTTAGAAGCAATTATAATTTCACTCTTGTCTAGGGATATCTTTGATGTGAATTGGATTATTGTACACATAGCCACATAAAAGCCAAGCTTTTTAAGTTGGTGGGATTGTTATCAGAAGAGAACTGATGGTTTTTTGGGTTTTTCAATCCTTAAGATATGAAATAACAGAATTGATTTATTTTTTTAAGTCAACTACAGAGAGAGTAGAGAAAATATTCAAACTGAATTTAAATGGGAGAGGAAGCTGGTTCCATCTCAAATCAGCTTTCTTGACTAAATGGAAATTAAAAACAAAACAAAAAACAACAACAACCCTGAGAGAATGTTAGGCTTAATAATTATAGAGAAGAAATTAATCAAATTACCATTCCTTAAGTGCCTAGTTCTAAACTGAGCTTACTGTATATGGATTCAAAAGAAGAAACTATACCACCCTCACAGATCTCAGTGTCTAATTGAGTGGACTTGAAACTCAAAATAAGGAAAATGTGCATGTTATTAGGGGTCAATTCTACACGTTTCTGAGAGAAAATCTTGATCCTAGTGATGGTCAGACGTATCCCAGAGCACACTTTCACTTTGTTTTGATTTCCATCCTCACTCCCAGCTGCTGCCGTGAAAAGGCACCCTAGGGTCAAATAGGAGACCCAGTGATCTTCCCTTTTGGTTTTTATACAGTTGTCATTTTATATTTTGGAATAAATTACACACACACACACACAAAACAAAATTTGTTACTTTCAAGTCACCTTACAGAATTTTGTTATTGAAAGAGTAGAGCTAAATAGGGAGGAAAAATTAGTTTCTATGTACAGTGTCACTGTCTGAGAAGGAGGGGACAGAAGAAACATAGGATTACCATTGTTCTAATTGAATTATTACATTTACCATACTAATTATTTTTTATCCTTACACCCTTAAGTAAGCATCTGAATTTATAGGGCACCTTTTCCCTGCCCCACAAACCCACATGGTCATGCCTGGCTGTGTAACTCTCTGAAGCTGGTTCTCTGCAGTGACCATTCAGGAGTCACAGTCCCTCTTCCATTCTTTGCAGCAGGGAGAACACGAATAAGAGAGCACGCCACACCATGTTCTGGAAATGCCACATTTTCCCCTCTACATCTCTTATTGCTGAAGTGTACATAGGTTTTGTGACAGTTCATCAATCCAAACCAGTTACCCAAAATAAAGTTTAAAGCCTTTAGAACTGGCAAAGAAAGCTCAGTTTTGCTTTTCCTGTAAATGAATCTGCTTTTAAGAATTCAGCGCCTTTTCAGTGTGTGAAACACAAATTGTTTATGTTAGCCATTGCCACACATTCCCTCTCTTTCTAGACTCTACTGGATCCGCTCGAAGAGAACAGTAACACTTTCAGTTTGTGAATCAATCCCAATCAACCAAATTTCCAACATTTGATTAAAGGACATGGAACATATGTAGAAGAACACTGCATAGAATTCAATATATAATGACATCGTTTTGATTAATTTAATATTTTCTTGAATATTTAACCAGACCTGGGTTTTTCTCCCACTTACAGACCAACGAAGTATATACAGTATGAATGCTGGTTACTGGTGCCCTGCCGTTGCACTTTCATTGATTTGGGCATACTGATTGATAAGATGGGAATAGTAAATTTCTTTTCCAGGCCTGTCTTATAGGTTATCATGATGATCAGTTGAGATTATGAATGAAAGCCCTCTAAAAAGCAAAACTACAACCCAACATAAATATAATGTGTTATATTATTATTGTTGTTGTTGCTACCTTGGTGAGAATTGTTTAAAACACATTTTTAAAAATATTAGTAGAATAGTTATTGTCAGAAAAACTTAAAATTTTCTCATTTTCAGAGATAGGTGTCACTATAATGCTAACATGTTTGCTTTTTTTTCATATTTTCCATAAAATAAAATTAATCAGTATGTCGTTATTATAACATTTTAATGAGCTGAATAGAGCTAGTATTGTTCATGCACTTTGGATTGTTTTGTTTGTTTTAACCTAGTTCATCCAGGAGAAGCATTACCTCATATATGTAAAGCTGGAGAATTTCGTTGCAAAAACAGACACTGTATCCAAGCTCGGTGGAAATGTGACGGTGATGATGACTGTCTAGACGGAAGTGATGAAGACGCAGAAAATTGCTGTATGTTCTTCTTTAAGTATTATGAAATCTCCCTGCTTCTTTGAATGTGGAAACTAGGAAAATAGCTTGTGTAATTCTAAAATCATCTTTGATGCAAATTGAACTGTTTTTTTCTCAGACATCCTTTTGTGCAGAGACTGGCCTTAGATTGCCTCCTTTGTGTAGTTTAAAGCACTGTCATCTCATTCTTGCCCATCTTTAATGTCATCATTACGGTTGCTCCAGAAGCCCTCTCCTTCCTGTTTGTGCTGCCAGCGCCACCACACCATTGTCAGAATGTCGCTATGGGAGACACCTTCGGATCTCTGAATTTAAAGATGTGGAAAATCAATTTAAACTCCCTCAAGAAAGAATTGCTGGTACAGAGGGTCACGGTCCACTCCATTGCTCCTTGGCAACTGAGCCTTGAAGAAGCTCCAGGGGGACAGGCATGGGTTTGGAGAATGCTATTACCTAACTTGACTGGCTCAGCACAGGGTAGGAAATACATACAGGGCAATCAGATAGAAATGAAAGATTTGGTTTTTCTCCCGTTTGGCTCCTCTTAGTTATTTATCATTTGCTGCAATAAGAATAGTTTCATGTTTTTGTGGGGATAATGAAATGTCCCACAAACATGAAAAGAAAACATTTTGAGAAACACATTAAATAATGTTTTGAGAATATATTTGATTAGTCACTGCATGAATGGTTATGAGAGATATAAAATATTTTTATATGAAGAGAGAGAGCTATGTGCTGGACATATGTATCTTTCCTCTCTTTATTCGACTTAGATATATTTTTTAAATTATGTTTCTTTAAATTAAAGATATTTCTAAGTTAAACTGGCTGAATTTTGTAAGTTAATTGACAATTCTCCATTTTTCTTGTTTTTAGACCAAGAGCATAAAAATAAATTTTTAAAGGTCTGTTTTAAGAATGAACAAAGTTGGTTTGGGCATCTATATCATGAAAAGTCTGTGCTTTGGTACAAAACTCCAAGAATATGGACTTTAAAAAATATTCTCAAATCATATAAATACATAATACATAAATCCCCATTAATACATAAATATAGCGCTACTTCCTTTTAATTTCCAAAAATGGACTTGACTGTAACATTATGCACTTCTTATTTTCTTAAAAATTTTTTCTTTATTGATTTTTAGAGAGAAAGGAAGGGAGAGGGAGAGAGAGAGATAGAAACATAGATGAGAGAGAACATCACTTGGTCGCCTCCTACATGCCCCCCACTGGGAATTTGACCCACAACCTGGGCATGTGCCCTGACCAGGAATTGAACCGGCAACCTCTTGGTGCATGGGTCGATGCTCAGCCACTGAGCCACAGCAACCATGCATGCCCTTCTTATTTTCAAACTCATTAATATATACCGTAAAGTTTAAACCTACAAATAAAATATTAAATGCTAATCGATACAATTAGCCAAAAGTTTTGGAGTGAAAGGAGCATTTTTATCTAAAATGATGCATTATTTATTGATTAAATTGATGACCTCGTTTTTTCTGACTCACTGTGTTTATTCATGGTTTTAATGAATGCTCTACATATCAGCTTCCTAAGTAGTCAGTCATGCCTGTGCAGAGCACAAATATTTCATCATGATGTTCATGGTTTAGTCCTTTAGTCCCATGCTTCCATCTATGAGATTGTTCTTCTCACCAACTGACAAAGAAACATGCTTCCTTTATGAATATACAGGGACATGATATTTGTACTGATGATTGTAGCATTAACATTTCTTGTCAGTCTTTTTTTCCGATTTTCCTCATGTTCTATCTCATCATCCAAGCCTACATCATAGGCTTTTCCTGGAGGCATCTCATTCACTCATGGCCCATACTCATTTCTATCAATAAATCCTCTCTCTTTTACACCCTAATAATGACTATTTCATCTTTACCTCCTCTCAACCTTCACCGACTACATTAGGTTCCTACTGTGAATTAATTCAGCAAGTGCCCTGCTATTGTTTGTACCAGAATTTCTCCTTAATGGAAGTCCACTTTCCACACTTCTTCCAGAGCGACATTCACATACTGAAATCTAATCTTGATATTTCAATAGCTGCTTAATCAACAACTTAACATTCTAAAATTCATTGACTCACTATGCTAAGACACTATGCTATGTCCTGTCTTTGCATTTTTAGCCTTAAGTGATGTTCATGTATCCGCTTAACCTATTTATCCTTATCAAGTTGAACTACAAGTAGATCTCTAAAAAAAATATGTTATTTTCTCTCCACTGTGACATTGCACTCTCTGTTTCTAGCAATGGATTTCACCATAGCTTTTCATCACTGCCCTAGAGAAATCTCTTTGAACACCCAAATAATCTCCTCCTCAATATAGCTCCAACTGAGTTAAACATCTCCTGTATCTTCCTTCATTAGGTAATTTCCACAGATCATTGCAGTTATATGCTTACTTATGTGGTGCATCTAATAGATGAATTTCTTCATGAGGAGACACATTGTATTGTAGCATCTTTTTGAGTCTAGCACAGCATCTAGCACATGGATGAATAAGTGACTAAACAAATGGGTCAACCAAAAACTAAACATCTCCAGCCACCTTCCAGCATTATGGTGCCGTTTCTAAACGTTTCAGTGATTCTGAGCAGCATTATATTTCTGGGGTTCCATAGTTAATATTGCAGAACAAGGGAAGTCATTTCAGAGGATTATTTTAGATTTTAAGCACTCATAAACTTTGACCTTGAATTCCCAACTCCAAATTACAAAACTATGGATTACATTTGCTCCTTCTTTTTGAACTCTGATGAAAATTGCAAAGGTCATTGATCAAGCTTCAATGAAATGCTTATGCATAATCTTGGTATAGTAAGATATTGACCCTCAAATATATTGGATGACTTTTATTCTCATGAGTAGCTATTCTTGCTAAAGTCCCTGAAGTGAGTAGGAAATGTTAATATGATCAAATGCCAAATAACATAAAGCTTCTCCACCTTTTAAAAAATATATATGAATAGAAACTTTCTAAAAAGTGATAAAATCACTTTATCACCAAAGCTACTTTAAAGAAAAACGTGTTTTCTATAAACAGACTACAAAGGCATCCATTTGCTACACAACAGCTGGATAAAACAGCTATTTTACAAATTCTAAGTAAAACTATTACCAAAATTTATTTTTATTATACAGAAGTGCAACCACTGGGCTTCAGAAAAAACTACTTCAAAAAGAATGTTGAAGTTTTAAAACAGATACTGAAGAGCATGCCAATTCAGTTAGGAATTCAGCCTCCAGAATGCAGAAAAAATAATCACGTACAGTTCAGTTTAAGACAGCCTCCTGTTGTGCTTGATATTGGAGGTTTAATCCTCAGCTGTGTACAGCTTCCCATATGAGGGCTGATCTTGTCCTAAGTACATTGTGTGGTAGCATGTTTCTTTCTACTAGGAGAGAAAACTCATGATGCTTTTTGTTATTAAAAATATGCGGCACGGGATGTTTAATCGATTCTAGGTCACACGTGATGCGTTTTTTCCCCTGTATTTGACTTCCAGTCTGAAGAAACATTGTACAAAACATAATAAAAATAGGCTTAATTAATATTTCAAGAATTATTTGAGTGACTATGTGATTTTTAAAAAGTATTATATATATATGATTAAATTATTTCATATATATTTGTTATAGTTCACATTAAAATTTGAGGTAAATTTTAAATGTTTTTGGTTTAAAAAAAATCCAGAAATTTAGTCACCTGTTGTGTTAAGGGATAGATAAACAAAGTTAGTGATACAGGTGGTTTTAGTGACAACATAAAAAATAAATTTACTTTTATATGAGATTTAATTACTTGATGTCTTCTTTAAAATCATTACCTTTTAACAGAGCCTAGAATATTAATCGTTTTGATAAATATGAGACACTGAATGAAGGAAGCAATGACATTTATTGTACTCTAATATTCTAATTACAGTAACTTTTCCATAACTCTAATTTGAAATAGTCATAATTTTATCCAATTTTGTGTCATTAAGCTTTCTTCTCCTCTCCCTCCACCCCCTCCCCCAGTCAATCATAGCTGTCCTGATGATCAATTTAAATGCAACAATAATCGCTGTATCCCCAAGAGATGGCTTTGTGATGGAGCTAATGATTGCGGGAGCAATGAAGACGAATCCAATCAAACCTGTGCAGGTAAAGACGAGCTTGGCTAGATCCATAAATCACTTTCAAAGTTAATCTCCATAGAAATGCAGGTCAATGCTTTGAACTGAAGTGGAATTTCCTAGTGCTGATGATCTGATTATTGAAGTAGTAAATGAATTCAACATTTGATTCCACAAAACCGAGAATACAAATTATCTTTCACTTAAACTTTGGGCATGACTCTGCTTTCCAAAGTAATTTGGCACAGTCTCTGACCACATGGGCTGACTGGCGATACTCAGCTTGGACAAGACTCGTCCCTGCTAAATCGTACTTGGCAGTGGTAGTGAAGGTTTGTTAGCCTGCTATGAAGTAGGCCACTCACAAAAAGAACTTTTTTTTTTTTTTACCTTGAAAAAATAATTTATGTATTTTACTTAGTCTGCTAGTCTGCTGTAGAATTCCTCTGTGAATCGTTTTCTGTTCCTGGCACATTGTTTATGTGAGGTAGGATTTTTTTCCCCCCATGAAGTCCCATCACCACGAAGCCTATTCATATTTCCATAGAATGGATCCCATTGTAATAAATCTTTGAATCCCTGGCCAGATTCTTCTTGAAGGGGAATATACAGTCTGTGGTACAGGTTACAACAGAGTGCTGGGAAGATCATTATTAGTCAGAAAAAGTTGAAAAATGATGCTGACTAGCAGCGGCCTACTGATTCTCCTTAAACAATGAGAAAGTAGTGTATTTGATGCCTCATATTGATGTGAACAGTCAAAACTGCTTTTTTTCCCCCAATCATTACACAGCAACATCAAAACTTACCAACCACCTTGCCTTCTCTCTTCGCCAAAATAAGCATTACTAAATAATAACTATAACACATCAATGAAAATTCTTGAGGAAGCATAAAAAGAAAAGACCTAGAGGTCAAGAAGCCTGGCTTGAATTCTTGGTTTCCTCACTTTTTTTGTTTTGTTTTGTTTTTTTCTTAGAAAGACTTGTAACTCTCTATACTTCAATTTACTCATTATTTCCTTTTGTTCTATAAGAATATAAATTGACAAGAAATTGTTTCCCAAGAGCCTTTTACCATGTACTAAGTGACCACAGTGACAGGAACAAAACAAGTACCACTCCAGAATCCCGCCCCCATCTTATTTTCAGGTTTTTCCATAGTGACAATACTGCTGAGGATTCATGGGCTATTTGTTCTGTTGCCCCTTGATTAAAAGCTTAGTCTAATATTTTAGAGTAACTGACTATCTTCAAGATATTTTATGTGTCTTATAGGGTTGCTTTACAAAAGACATTCTGATAGAATAAGGCCTTCTGGAGACCATGTGCTCCAGGCCCCTGCCTTCAGGGACATTCATTCATAGATGGAGGCATGAGAGAAGGGACTTGTCTTAACTCTTAACTCACATCATCAGTAAGAGTTTAGGGGAAAATCTATTCACAAATTCTTTCTCCAAGGCCATTGCTTCTTTTATCAAACTATATAATGCTGAGGATCAGCTAGAATTTTAGGTATGGCCAATTTAACTTTGGCCAAGTTGCCTTCGCAGTATGATTATAATATACAGTGAAACATCTTTCTAAGCTAGTGTAATCATTATTCTGGTAAGGTCCAGGTTCAAATCAGAGACTAGGCTGTATTACATCCTAAACAGATAGAGCTGCTTTCACCTTAAAATAAAAGGCATTGCTGACTCTATTTATAACACCAAGTCTTCTCTATTTCTATTATATTTTTAAAATCTGCTTGTTTCTACGTGGTTTTTAAAGGAGTATCTTGGATTGACTAGCTACTTGTAGTAGGAAAAGTGGACATGCTATGTGTGATAGCAAATGCAGCCATCAATCTTAATTAGTAAGATAAGCTGTCTAAGACTTTCCTGGCCTGTAGTCCACGAGGAAATAGCACACGACTTGCTTACACCTCAAGTACCATTTTAAATGATGGCCGGACTTTTACATACTGCCACTGTGTACTAGGTCTTCTTGTCAGTATACTTATGACAGGTATTTTGGTCACAGTATACCTCAAGAAACTGAATAAAAAGAACAAAGAAAAAAATAAATATGCCCTTTAGCCATGAAAATTAAGTATGTAGTCATGTTACTGTGTATTTCCATTCTGTTCTACCAATATAAATAAATAGGTCACATAGCTCATCATATTGGGAAAATATGGTAAATTCAATAGATACTTTCCCTGGTTGAGTCATTTCTACACAGTTCTCGGTACAGGTATATACACAGACATGTATCCTAGATAAAAGATTTCCCACAGGGGGATTATTTTGTAATTGAATCCACCGTACTGTAGCCTTTAGCACTGCGACTACTTTATATCTAAAGGAAAATTATTTCCTACAAGAAGCTAATTTCCTATTTTGTTCCTCTGGGATTTCTCCCTCATGAATCCATTAATTCAATAAATATTTACCATGGCACTGGAGATAGAATGACAGAAAAAATATACAATACTTTTTCTTAAGAAGCTAAGAGTGAAGATGGGGAGAATGACCTGTAAACAGGTTTTTCTAATGCAGTATTCACAGTGCTAGGCTGAACTCATGGGAGCACATAAGAAGATCAACTAATTCATCTTTGGCTATCTTGGAAGCCTTCCTGAAGGAGGTGATGTCCAAGCTAAGCCTTAAAAAGAAAGGAAAGCATAAGCATAATGCCTAAATAATAATTCAAGCCATTTAATTAGGAAAAATAAGTTATTGGATAAAACTAAGTATTGGCAAGATTGTGGAGAATACACTTTTGTTGATTTTCTACATGGGAAAGCAATTTAGCTAAATCAAATAAATATGGAGATGTACATGCCTTCAAGTCTGTAATTACAGTGTCAGGTGTATAGTCTAGTACCTATATACAAGGAAACCTGAATAAAAATCCCATTGCCCTAATGCTGGCAATACTGAAAATGTAAAAACAACTCAAAAGCTCATTCACAGGACAATGTGTAGATATAGTGTGTTATATTCACCTGATGGAATGATAGTCATAATTGAAATGAATAAACTGGAACTCAAATATCAATAATACTGAATTTCAAAATCAATTTAAAACCAAAAAAATGAGTTGCCAAATTTAAACTATTTAATACCATTTCTATGAAGTATAAAAATGCAAAACAATTATATATGTGCATGAAGATTTATAAATTAGTTAGAATGGATTAAATGTATGTCGGGAAATTTAAAAAATAAATAAATAAAAGATAGCCATTGCCTCTAGAAAGAAAGGAAGAGATTGGATGGGATTAGAAATGATTACATAGGGACTTCAAATGTAATTATAATATCTGGGTTTTTTTCTTAAATATAATAAAAATCTGTAGCAAATATAGAAAAATATATTAGGATTTGATATAGCTATACGATGGCCAACTGATGCCATTGATATTAGTCCCTATACTTTTCTAGGTGATAAAAATATTTTACTATGAAAATAGAAAGTTGGTCGGCATAGATTGAAGAAAGTGAAGGGAAACTGAGGCAGAGGGCTGGAGAGTGTGTCTGGAAGAGGAAACAGCATGTACACAAGTGAGCAGAAAAGAGCTAACAGTCAGGGGCTTGGTAGTTGTTCTCCCTCAACACCAAAAATAGTGTTGTCTATTTATGAGAGAGACCCAGAGGCCACAGATGAAAAGTAGTTAGACTTAAAATTATTTTTTCCCTCATAGTAAACATGATGATCCTTGGATTCAAGCCTAGGCAATTTCAGACCAGTATTTGCCCACAGCATAAAACTCTGGTTAGGTTACATAATATCTGCTCTTCTTACATTCTCCTCAAATGTTGAATAAATTAAAACTAGACAGATACAGTTGCATTAAGAAAATGTGACGTATTACAAAAATCAAACTTTGTTTTACAAGATAAAGAGTGTGCTTTGATATAACATAGGTTTCGTTTAAATAGAATGATCTGATTGAAATGCAGCAAAGGTGAGGCATCAGAATAATGTGTTGAGCGCTGTTCTCCTCCTCCTCATTGTTCCTGTGCTTTGTGGGATTTCTCACATGGCTGCATAAGAAACATAATTAGTGATGAGGAGAAAAAATTCACATTGTGACAATGAATTTTGGATTCTCTGCTAGACAATTCCACTGAGGAGGTATACATTTCCTCTTTATCAGAGCAGCATTTGCTACGAAATGAGAGTCCTCTGGGGCAGCCCTGCTGATCTCACCTCCAAACTAACTTAGATCTGATGGGAACAAGAACTGAAAAGTGAAGGTTGTGTCTTCTTGTTACAAATGAAGTGATTAGAAAGTGCTAATTTAGTCAATGTGATTATATCATACAGGCAGACAGTACTTGTAGGTTTATGCAATGAAACCTCTTTCTCATCTACAATCAGTTCAATTTTCTCAGTGAACTAAGCGGCTCATTTTCTCTAAGATTAGAACAGACAATGAATTCATATATTTTCAGGGAATACTATCCCTCAACAATAAGCCAGTAATTACTCTCTGCAATAATAGTTTATAACAGTTGTCAAGTTTCAGAGTTAATGAAGTGACACAGATCACATTATGAGATAGGTTCTTAGGAGTGCTTTTCACTGTCTTTCTCATTGCCATGGCTTCCCTAACACAGTCTGAGAAAAGTTTGCCAGAATTAAACCTGAAGGACCAGGGGAGAAAACAGGGGCATGAGAACAAGAACATCAAATAAAAGAATATTGTGTTAGAAAATTGAATATATTCTTACTATGGGTTAATTAGAATTTAATGGAGATAAACATCTGTGAAAATATATTTTTCTTTAAATCAAGAAAGAAATAATGAAGAAATGGAATAGGTAGGGGACTAAGGAGGAAAAGAAAGATGTAGGGAAGAAAAGGTGGAGAGAACAAAAGGAAAAGAAGTAGGGCAGGAGAGAGGAAGAAAGGAAAGAAGGGAGGGAGGGAGGGTGGGAGGGGAGCAGGGGAGGGAAGGAGGAAAGAGAAGAAGAATTAAAAATAAAGCTCTCATTAAATTTCTCATAAAACTTAAAAGTTAAAAAGCATTTACTACAACCAGTGAAACAATACATGTAAAACAATTTGTTAACCTTTCTCATACCTCTATGCCTTCCCCTTACCACCAAGTAAACTAATGCCAACATCTTTCTCCTCTCTAGTCTAATACAGTTATAGAGATATTTTTTAGTAGACATAGTTTTATTAAAATTACCTAGTGACTTTGTTGATTTAATCTAAATGTTATTGTAACTTAATAGAACATCTGTAGAATTAGCCAAATGAGACAACACAGAAATATTTAGTCTTATTTGAAATTCAGCACTGCAAATTTCAGAAGCATACATGTTTGTTGGGATCAGAAAAATCTATTAATATAAAACAGAAAATTAATATATAAAAAAGGAAAATCAGATATTACATAAAATATTTTGATGCAGGACCCTTATCCATATAAGCAATGCAAAATATATATTATAATAATTTTCCTGATATTCCTAAGTATAGACATAGAATAGAAATGATATATCCATCCAATACATCACATCAAGCCAGTACTATTTTACTTGTTTTTCTCAATAATATAGTAAGTATTCACTAACAAATGACATATATCTGTAGATTGCCAGTATACTGTGCTTAAAAGGAAATAGTCTATAATTTTTTAAAACATTTTAAAAATATATGTTTTATTGATTTTTTTTCTTTTTTCTGTTTTGAAAGAGAGGGAGGGAGGGAGAGAGAGATAGAAACATTGATGTGAGAGAGAACATAGATCAGCTGCCTCCTGCACGCCACCTACTGGGGATTGAACCCCCATCCCAGGCACGTGCCCTGATCAGGAATCAAACTGGGACCTCTCAGTCCATGGGACGATGCTCAATCCACTGAGCCATGTCTGCCGGGCTCCAGTATATAACTTTTTAACCATTATTTTAAATGACCCCTGAAAACCTGACTTACGGAAATCCATTTTAGTGTGTTCGGATGACTTGGCTTAGAACCACTCTGTTTTATACCAATAATTGGTAGTAAAGTTGACAGTGTGTTTTGATGAAAAAGAAACACATCCTTGTGATTCTCAAGCCCAGGAAACATATAATCTAAATAATGTTCTCTTATGATAGACACAAAAGCCCATTCCCTATTTGTTCCTTATTTGTCCTAACTTCATCTAACCCAAATATTAATATGTTTAAATACACCTTCCCAACATTTACCTCTCCTGTCTCTTGTCCAATAAAAAGAAAGAATGGAGAGATACTGACACTCATGATGACAGATTTGTAGCTTAGAGGGACAAAAGGAAAAAAAGAAAGAAAAAGAAAAGAAAAATTAAACACTTAAAAATAACTATATAACAACCCAAGGCTTGGGGAAAGAGTTAGGGACACTATCTAGGCTTTTCTGCTTTCAAAAGTTGACCTGATTGCAAGAGAAAAGGGTAATCAAACTCCTTGTAGAACATAACCTCTTAATGGAATAGTTTTAAATACCTGCCTTTGGCTAACATAGAAACCAAGGTTCCATGAGTATGTTCACTGAAATCCTTAAGAAAGCCCAAAGCAAATTTCATTAATATACTTTGATTAAAAGATTATACACATTTATATATCTGAACTGAAAAATGAGTTAAAAATCCATCTTAGGGCTAAATGTATGTTCAAAAAATATATTTGCATTCTTGGTCTGCACATATTGGACCACTTAAAGATAAAAAAATAAATGCATTGAAAATGTTGGAGGAAAATAACAATTCTGACCCCAACAGTTAGATACTACATACCCTTAAATAGTCTTCAAATCCTTCCTCCTGTGTTTCAGCAAAAAGTTTTCTTGGATTACTGGCGAACACCATGCACAATTCTTCTTTTTTTTTAATTACAAGTTGGATGAAATTTAATCCAACCATACATTTATAAGCATGTGCCAGGAAAAATTTTTAAGAAATGATATCATAGCTTCATTTATGGATGTGTGTGAAGATTATCTGGTCACATAGGAAGGGCAAAGCTTGTGAACTTCGGAGAAGACAAGCAAGCTGACATTGTCATAAATTAAATAAAATTTTACTTTCAAAATATTTTTTATCTAATAGAGCAATACAGTGTCATATGTAAAAGAGATGATGAATGATTTATTTTGTCTTTAATGTTGGTGAAAAGGCCTTTCAATATATTTTTTGTTAATTAATCGATCATCGTAGCCAGAACATGCCAGGTGGATCAGTTTTCCTGTGGAAATGGGCGCTGCATTCCCAGAGCATGGATGTGTGACAGGGAAGATGACTGTGGGGACCAGACAGATGAAATGACATCTTGTGGTAAGTTGTGAGTGAGCCATGGTGTTAGTGGACACTGGGTCAGATAGAAGATTCTATCAGTATAATCTCTCCTAAGAGGCTATGCATTTCTTTATAAATACAGGTCAGCAAAACCTCTAGGGCTTAAGTGGATCTTTTCATGGTAACTTCAGAATATATCCTATTGATGGGGCAGTACCATCTCCTCAGCTGAAATAAATGGATCCAAATATAGCAGGTTTTATTGGGAAATGGTTATTATAAAGCAAAAGTGATATTGTCTAATGATTATTATCGATCTTATGTATATATGATACAATTTTCAAACAGAATATCTCACTGAGTAACATTTGGAGAAAATGAGGATATGTTTCTTGTTAGCGTGCATATGTTATATTTTTTGAGCAATAAACAGTACAGACTGAGGTTACAAAGTTGCTAAACCATATGTTTCATTTCTATAGATGTATGATTCTAAAGGACAAATTGTTATCATTTAAGAAATTTTGTTAGTGGTAAAATTCCTAGTCCCTTTCCTTTGATCCAACCACTCTTGAAAACAATACAAATTTAATGTTACATAAAGTTACAACTTTACTCTCCTTTGTACCCAAATATCAGCATATTTTATCATTTGTCACAATAATATATAGTGGAATATAGTAAGAGCTTGAACCAGATTTTCTTAGACATGTGCTATATTTCAGGCATAGCTGTGGATTTTTAAAATAACTATGATGAAAAATATACTACACATGCTTAGAACATTTATTAAAAATAATGCAATTGAGTGTGTGTGTGTATATATATACATTATATATACACATTATAAATATATGTATATATGTATATATATGTATATATGTATACATATATACTATATATATATATACATTAAATCCTCACCCAAGGATATTTTTCTATTTATCTTCAGATAGAGTGGGAGAGAGAGAGTGGTGAGAGAGAAAGAAACATCAATGTAAGAAGGACACATCAACTGGTTGCCTCCGGCACAACCTTGACCAGGGCCAGGGACAAACCGCAACCAAGGTACATGCCCTTGACCAGAATTGAACCCGTGACTCTTTGGTCCGCGGGCTGACACTCTAACTGCTAAGCCAAACCAGCCAGGGAGAGTATATATTTTTAATAATTTAACCTCTTATTATAATACTTTTAACAGTTGGAACAGAATTTTTTTTAACCCCACAATTTAAATGGCTCTATTTAGGGGATATATTATCTGTATAACTATATCTTTTAATTTAAAACATTCTTATACTAGACTATTAAGTCCCTGTAGATATTTGGGTTTGTAACATCTGAATAAATATATAAATTAAGTAGTATAATTTGACATTTAAAAAAAGATGATATCAGTGTTCAAGAAGAAAGCAAGAGAGAATCAAACAAAATAATTAATACATTTTTGACATTCTATATTATTTTACATTGTTTTCAGGTGTGTAGAATAGTGGTTAGACTATCATATAACATACAAAATTGTCCCTCTGATATTTCAAGTACCCACCTGGCACCAAACATAGATATTACAATATTATTAACTATATTCCCTATATTGTACTTTACATCCCATGACTATTCTGTAACTACCAATGTGTACTTACTTCTTAATCCCTTCACCTTTTTTACCCAGCCCCCTAAACCTTCTTCCTTCTGGCAACCATTAGTCTATTCTCTGTATCTTTGAGTTTGTTTTTGTCTTGTTGTGTTGTTTTTGCTCTTAGATTCTACATATAAGTGAAATCATATGGCATTTGTCTCTCTCTGTCTGACTTATTTCACTTATCGTAATACCCTCTAGGTCCATCCATGCTGTTACAGATGGAACAATTTCATTCTTTTTTGTAGCTGAGTAATATTCCATTGCAAATATGTACCACAGCTTCTTTATCCATTCATCTAATGTTGGACACTTGGGTTGCTTCCATATCTTGGCTATTGTAAGTAACAATGCAATGAACATAGAGGTTTATATATTTTTTCAAATTACTGTTTTGTTTTGTTTTTTTGTTTGTTTGTTTTTTTAGATATTTACCCAGAAGTGGACTCACTATGTCATAAGTTCCATTTTATTTTGTTGGGAAACTCTATACTGTTTTCCAGTTTTCAGTGGCTACACCAGTCTGAATCCCCACAAACAGTACATGAGGGTTTCCTTTTGTTTACATCCTTGCCAAAACGTGTTGTTTGTTGATTTATTAATAATAGCCATTCTGACAGGTGTGAAGTGATATCTCATTGTGGTTTTTATTTGCACTTTTTTGATAATTAGTGATATTGAGCATCTTTTCATAGATCTCTTGACATTTTGTATGTCCTCTTTGAAGAAGTGCCTATTCTGGTCCTCTACCCATTTTTTAATTGGATTGTTTGAGAGTTTTTTTTGTGTTGAATTGTATGAGTTCTTTATAAATTTTGTATATTAACCCCTTATCAGATGTATCATTGCTGAATATGTTCTCCCATTTAGTAGGTTGTCTTTTCGTTTTGTTGATAATTTCCTTTGCTGTGCAAAAAACCTTTTACACTGATGTAGTCCCATTTTTTTATTTTTTATACTAATTCCCATGCCTGAAGAAAAAATATTGCTAAGGGAAATATCAGAGAGTTTGCTGCTTATGTGTTCTTCTAGGAGTTTTATGGTTTCAAGTCTTACATTTAAGTATTTAATCCATTTTTAGTTTATTCTTGTATATGGTTTAAAAAGGTGATCAAGTTTCAATTTTTTTGCATATATCTGTTCAATTTTTTCAGCACCATTTATTAAAGAGATTATCTTTACCCCATTGTATGTTTTTGCCTCCCTTGTCATGTATTAATTAACCATGTAGGCATGAGTTTATTTGGGGGCTCTCTCTTCTGTTCCATGATCTATGTGTCTGTACTATGCCAGTACCATGCTGTTTTGATTACTGTAGCCTTTTAGTATAGTTTGATATCAGATGCAAGATATCTTCAACTTTGTTCTTTCTCAAGATTGCTGTAGCTATTCAGCATCTCTTTTGGTTCCATATATATTTTTTGGAATATTTGTTCTAGTTCTGTGAAATATGTCATTAGTATCTTGATAGGAAATACATTGAATCTATAGATTGCTTTGGGTGGTATGGGCAGTTTGACAGTGTTAATTGTTCCTATCCATGAGCATGGTATATGCACTCATGTATTTGTTAAATAATTTAAAATATATATATTTTTATTGATTTTATTTTATAGAGAGAGGGGAAGGGAGAAAGTGGTAAAAACATCAATGTGAGAGAGAAACATTGATTGGCTGCCTCCTGCATGCCCCCTACTGGAGATTGAGCCTGAAACCCAGGCATGTGCCCTGACTGGGAATTGAACCAGGACCTCCAGTCCATGGGACGATGCTCAATCCACTGAGTCACCCAGCCAGGCTGCATTCATGTATTTGTATCTTCTTCAATGTCTTACAATTTTTCAAGTACAGGTCTTTTACCTCCTTGATTAAATTTATTCTTAGGTATTTTATCTTTCTTCTATTAGTTTATTATTAGTGTATAAAAATGCAACCAATCTCTGAATATTTATTTTGTATCCTACTACTTTGCTGAATTCGTTTATCAGTTCCAGTAGTGTTTTGGTGGACTCTTTAGGGTTTTGTATATACAGTATTATGTCATCTGCAAATGAAGATAATTTTACTTTGTCCTTTTTGATTTTGGATGCCTTTTATTTCTTCTTCTTGTCTGATTGCTGTGGCTAGGCCTTCCAATTCTGTGTGGAATAAGAGCAGCAGAAGTGGACTTTCCTGTTTCTTCCTGATTTAAGAAAAATAATTTCAGGTTTTTCACATTAAGTAAGATATTAACTGTGAGTTTGTCATATATGGCCATTATTATATTAAGTTATATTCCCTTTATTCCCACTTTGCTGAAATTTTTATCATTAATGTGTGTTTAAGTGTTTGGTAAAATTCACCTATGAAGTCATTCAGTCCAGGACTGTTGTTTGTTGGGATTTTTTTGGCTTCATTGGTTGTATTCATTTTGTTCAGATTTTCTGTTTCTTCTGGATTCAGTTTTTGAAGATAATTTAAATTTAAATTTATTTCTATAAATTTATCAGTTTCTTCCAGATTGTCTGTTTGTTCACATGTAGTTGTTCACAGTATTTTCTTATAATCCTTTGTATTTCTGTGGTGTCACTTGTCACTTCTCCTCTTTTATTTCTGATTTTATTTATTTGGGCCCTCGCTCTCTCTTTCTTTGTGATTCTGGTTAAAGATTTATAAATCTTGTTCATATTTTCAAAGAACCATTTCTTGGTTTCATTGATTGTTTAATGTTTGTGTGTGTATTTTTGTTAGACTCTATTTTATTTATCTTCACTCTTATCCTTATTATATCCTTTCTTCTACACTCTTCGGGCTTTGTTTGTTGTTTTGTTTTTTAGTTTCTGTTTAGGATTAAGTTAGATAGTTTATTTGATATTTTTCTTGTTTCTTGAGGTAAGCCTACATTGCTATAAATTACCCTCTTATTAGGATTGCTTTCACTGTGTCCCATAGATTTGGGGTTGTTGTGTTTTCATTTTGTCTCAAAGTATCTTTTGATTTCTTCCTTCATCTTATTGTTAATGCCTTCATTGTTTAGTATCATGTTATTTACCCTCCATATGTTTGTGTATTTTTTAGTTTTATTTTCCTGTAATTGCTTTCTGGTTCATACCCTTGTGGTCAGAGAATATGCTTGATATGATTTCAATCTTCTTAAATTTATTGAGACCTGTTGTGTGGCCTAACATGTGTTCTATCCTGGAAAATGTTACATGTGCACTTCAAAAGAAAAAAAGTTTATTCTACTGCTTTGGAGTGAAATGCTATAAAAATATTGATTAAATTATCTAGTTTAATGTGACATTTAAGGCTGCTGTTTCCTCTTTGATTTTCTGTCTATAAGATTTATCCATTGGTCAATGGGGTGTTAAAGTTCTACTTTTACTGTATTACTGTCAATCTCTCCCTTTCTGTCCATAAAGATTTGCTTTATATATTTAGGTATACCTATGTTGGGTGCAAAAATGATTTTTTTAATTAATTAATTTATTTCTGTTACAGATGTTTCTCCGTTTTCCTCCATTGACACCCTTGTCCTGATACCCCCCATTCCCACCCCACGGCATTGTTGTCTGTGTCCATTGGTTATGCATATACGTTCTTTGGTTTATCTCTTAATGCATACATGCTTACAAGGGTACTATCCTCTTACTGAGTCAATACCTTTGTTATCATGTAATGTCCTTCTTTGTTTCTTATTATGGACTTTGTTTCAAAGTCTATATTGCCTGATATAAGTATTCTACTCCAGCTTTTTTTGTTCCAATTTTAATGAAATATCTTTTTTCTTCCCTTTAGTTTTAGCTTTTATATCTTTTAATATGAATTAGGTCTCTGATAGAATATATGTGAGCCTTGTTTTCTTATCTATTCAGCTACAATAGTTTTTAATCCACTTACATTTAAAGTGATTATTGATAGGTATGTAGTTATTGTCATTTTATTATTCATATTTATATTTCTCACTCTTTTTCTTTCTTCTTTTTAAAGAAGTCACTTTAACATTTCTTGTAATACTGGTTTTGTGGGGTGATGAACTCCTTTAGCTTTATCGCATCTGGAAAGCCCTTTATTTCTCCTTCAATTTTCAATGATAGTCTTGCTGTTAGGGTAGTCTCCATTGAAGGTCCTTACTTTTCATCACTTTAAATATTTCATGCCAATTATTTCCGGCCTGAAATGTTTCTATTGAGAAATCAGCTGGCAGTCTCATTAAAGCTCTGTTGTAGGTTACTAACTATTCTCTTTCTGCTTTTAAGTTTCTCTTTTTGTTTTTACTTTTGCTATTTTTATTAAGATATGTCTTGGTATGGGATTCTTTGGGTCCATCTTGTTTGAGGCCCTCTGAGCCTTTTGGATTTGTATGTCTTATTTTTTTTACCAGATTAGGTAAGTTTTTAGTAATTATTTCTTCAAATAGCATCTGGGTCCCTTGCTCTCTCTCTTCTCCTTCTGGTCCCCCTGTAATATAGACATTGTTATGCTTGATGTTGTCCTAAATTTCCCTTAAACTATTATAATTCATTCTTATTTATTTAGTCATTGATTTATGCTGCTCTGATAGGGCATTTTCTGCTACTCTGTCTTCCAAATCACTGGTTTGATCCTCTGCTTCATTGAATCTGCTGTTGATTCCTTCTGATATACTCTTCATTTTAGTTATTGTATTCTTTATTTCTGACTTTTTTAATGGTTCCTGTGTCCCTTTTTATGCTGTTGAAGTTGTCAATAACTTCCTTGAGCATCCATATAACCATTGTTTTGAACTCTGTATTTGGTAGTTTGCTTATTTCTATTTCATTTAGTTCTTTTTCTGGAAATTTCTTCTGTTCTTTCATTTGGGGCATGTTTATTTGTCTCCCCATTTTGGCTGCCTCTTTGTGTTTGTTCCTGTGCATTAAGTAGACTTGCAATGTCTCCCTGCCTTGGTAGGGTGGCCTTATGTATAGGTGTCCTGTGGGACCTGGTGGCACCATCTCCTGGATCACTCGAGCAGAATGCTTTGAGAGCGACACTTATAGGTGTGCCCTCCTGTTGTAGTTGAACCTTGATTGCTGTTGGCACATCTGTAGATGGGGTTGACTTCCAGGCAGGCTGGCTGTGAGAATTAGGTACATCCACAGTTTACAAGCTGCTGTATAGGTGTTGACCCCACTAAGAAGAATTTACCCCGGCAGTCTGGTGTTTGTGAGACCTCCCTTTGAATGTACCACTTGTAGAGCTAATCAATTTGGGTCTGAAGCCCAACCACTGAGTGTGTTTGTTCTGAGGCCTCTTAGGAGAAACTCTGTCAGACACTGCTGGTGACTAACTCTGGGCTACCTGTTAAGCGCTACAAAGTCATTCAGAGTTAGTAGCTGCCTGTGCTGGGCCTGGATGTGGTACAAGGGTCCAAGTTGCTTACTGAGGCCGGCTGCCACCAGTACCAGGCCTGGAGCAAGTCAGCAAAAGGCCCAAGACACCCTGAGACCTACCACCACCTGCTGGTTGCCAACTAGGCTCAGCTACTGAAAAATCCTTGGGTGATACACAAGTTGCAGAGGGAGTCACCAGATAAGGGCAAGTGGTATTCATCAGGTTAATAAAGATTCAAACTTGGCATCAGGGCTGGGTCTGAGGCCTCTAATCAATAGTCTCAGGATACAGCGGGTCCAGCTGCCACCAATTGGGGCCTGCAGACCTTTGTAGTGTTGTGGGTTGTCTGAGATTCTTCAGGGTGGAACCACAGAGTTTACTAGGCTAGATAAGATTAATATTTGGCTGTGTGGAGGGAGGGATTAGCACAGGAACAGTGGAGCCTGAGGGGCATGAGTGAAGATGGCCCTCACCTTAAACCCCACAACTCAGTCTCTCCCTGTGTGTGTCTGGCACCCCCAAGCTTGCCCAGAATTTGTTGAGAGTTTTCAAGAAAGACTGCAATGCAGGCCCAGGCTGGCTGGTCCCAGCAGAGTCCATGGCCCTGGGAGAGCTTGGTAGGGTGAGGCCTCAGGGAGTTGCCAGGGTAGAGCTAGTGCAGCTCCCCAGACTAATGTGATGAGGTGAAGTATTTAAAGAGGAGAGCAAGTGTTCATGGGCATTGTGGGAGAGGGACTCAACACAGGGACATTGGCAGCTCATCCCTCCAGCCCTCTCAGAAGCCACACAGCTCAGTCTCTTCACGTATGACTCCAGCACCCTCTGAGCTGCCATCTTTCTGCCAGAGCCCAGGGCAAGTGCCTGGATTTTAAGTGAGCTAGATTTTGTGTATTGTCTCTTTTATTTAAGAGGATGACTGGTTTTCTAGCTGCCTTTGGTATCACCCAGGTGTAGGGAATCCCCACTGATTTTCACAGCCATAGATTATGTGGGCTTCTCTTCCTGGCACTGGTGCTCCCAGCTGGGAAGCCTGGCATAGGGTTGAGATCCCTCACTTCTCCAGGTTCACCGCTGCAGCTGAGATACCCCTCCAGATTTTCTAATGCCGCATGTGGGTGTGGGGCCAGCCCATTTTGCATTACACCCTCCTACCAGTCTCAAAGTGGTTTCTTCTATATATCCTTAGTTATAGGACTTCTATTCAGCTAGTCTTCAGATGGTTATCCAGGTTTATTGTTCTATAATTTAGTTGTAATGTTGATGTGGTCATGGGAGGAGGTACGTGTAGCTTCCACCTACTCCACCATCTTTGAAAACCAATTGTACATTTTTCACATAGAATTTCTAAAGCTAGGCCAACAAAAGGGGTTGAGTATATCCTCTCTTCTTTCCAAATCCAGTCTAATGATGTGGTCCAAAAAATGTCTGGGTCCCCTCTATTTTCATAGGAAAACTTGATTCCTTTCCTGGTCTCAGCTTTTCCATCCACAGTATACCAGAAAGGTAAGGAGCAACCTCAAAATATTAAATACAGAAAACCTTTGGAATTAGAGTCCCAATTCAGATAAGAAGTGCCATAAAAACTATATAGAATAAGAAAATAAATGAACTCATTAGAGGACTTTGATTAGGTCTTTGATCTGTCTTATTTTTAGTAATAAATCTAGAATAATACCTTCCTCTTTATTTTTTAGAGCTTTTTTTTAAAATTAATTTGTTTTTGTTACAGATGTTTCTCCTTTTTCCCCCATTGACACCCTCCTCCCCATCCCCCCCACCTCATCCTCAGCTTTGTTGTCTATGTCCATTGGTCATGCATACATGCATATAAGTTCTGTGGTTTATCTCTTCCCCCCCCCAACACCCCCTCCTCTGAGGTTTGTCAGTCTGTACCCCACCTCTATGTCTCTGGGTCAATTTTGTTCATCAGTTTGTTTAGTTCATTATATTCCACAAGTAAGTGAGATCATGTGATATTTGTCTTTCTCTGCTTGGCTTGTTTAATTTAACATAATACTCTCCAGGTCCTTCCATGTCATCTCAAAGGATAAGAGATTTTTCTTTCTTACAGCTGCATAATATGCCATTGTGTACATGTACCACAGCTTTTTTATCCATTCATCTACTGATGGACACTTGGGTTGTTTCCAGATCTTAGCTATTGTAAATAGTGCAGCTATGAACATAGGGGTACATATATTCTTTCTGGTTGATGTTTCAGGTTTCTTAGGGTATATTCCTAGAAGTGGGATCACTGGGTCAAATGGCAGTTCAATTTTTAATTTTTTGCGGTAACACCATAGTGTTTTCCACAGTCTGCATTCCCACCAGCAGCTAGAGTTCCCTTTTCTCCACACCCTTGCCAACATATTTTGTTTGATGATTTGTTGATGGCGGCCATTCTGACAGGTATAAGGTGATACCTCATAATTGTTTTAATTTGCATCTCTCTGATAATTAGTGATGTTGAACATTTTTTCATATGTCTCTTGGCCATTTGTATGTCCTATTTGGAGAGGTGTCTATTTAGGTAATCTGCCTATTTTTTAATTGGGTTCTTTCCTCTTTATTTTAATAATATATATATTTTTTTTTATCAAAGGAAGGGGAGACCCCTAAAATTTCAATAATCACCAAAATAACCATATCAGCAAACTTACATCCCTTTCATGAGATGAGGAAGATATGAGTTGGAGGAGGTCCATACATATATTTCTTTATTGCATCTTTAAAACAAATCTATGGCAAACATATTACTCTCCACATTTTACAGATAAGAGTATCAAAACTTAGAGACATTTAACAACTGCCTTGAGATCACAAGGTTAATAAATAGCAGAATTGGGCTTTGAATTCAGGTATCCTGGAAACTGAAACTCAGCCACTTCTGTTTGGCGTTGTTTTGGACTCGTACATATGGTGCTAATAGAGGGCCAATAAAGTCATTTTACATATCCATGAATATGTTACTTAGATGCACATACACCTATAATTAGTTTCATTCATTAGTGTGTTGGTAAATCTTTTAACATCTCCTGGTGGGAGGAGCCCTGATCTAGTGTTTGGCTATTTCTTTGGTGTAAATACTCCCACCATGGCCAGTATCAATTTGCCAACATGACTCTCTGACTGTGGAGTTGGGAAAAGATGTGCCTACTATTATACTGTATTTCTACAATACTGATAGAATGCACATAAATAACTCCAAAAGCTAAATAATTAGGAAATTATGAGCCTTGAGGATTTATTGCCCTTATTTTCAATATTATTTATGTAATTGTAAATATATAGCCCGGCTGGTGTGCCTCAGTGGTTGAGCATCGACCCATGCACCAAGAAGTCACCGGTTCGATTCCCGGTCAAGGCACATGCCCAGGTTGTGGACCAGATCCCCAGCAGGAGGCATGCAGGGGGTGGCCAATCGATGTTCTCTCTCATCAGTGTTTCTCTCTCTCTCTCCCTCTCCCTTCCTCTCTGGAAAATCAATAAAGAAAAAAATTGTTTAATTGTAAATATATATAATTTCTTTTTTAATAGCAGCTGTGTGCTTAACAACTGATTCATAGAGTCCTTGAAAATTTAAAGATCAACTCTTGCAAGCCAGTACAAAACACCTGGAGTACACCACTGGTCATGAACACATTTTAAAATGTAGTCGTCCAATATTTGGTTCTGAAATGTAGCCAAATTTTATGAAGTGTATTTCTCTGTGCAGAAAGAACATTGAAGCTCAGTGGGGGACTAGAGGAATGGCAGTCACATGAAGCCACGGTCCTTAGGTCAAATTAGGGTAATATAAGCGGCGTCTCTGAACCTTGCTCTGAATTTACAACTCCATCATCCCCAACCAGCATTTCTAGGAGCAGCAGAAAAACTACACCCAAGACTCTAGGCTAGGGTGCCTCACTCAGTTCTGTTTTCCCTTGGTTTCCAGTGGAAAGGAAGGGTCTGTGGTGTTCAAGTGCCAACAGTGAAGCTCTAGTGAGTAGATGCATTACCAGGAACAGAAGTCTCAGAGCTACAAAGACACCTTCTCTGTCCCATCCATTTTGTCACAGCAGAACAATAATACAGAAAGTGGATGATGGCTCTTGATATATAAACATTGTTCTTAAATAATTGGGTAAGTGATAAGAGAATTCATGTTTGAGGGACAGCTGGATAGTGGTCTCTATGTGTTGCAGGGCTGATTGTCTTCAAGGCACCCTAAATCTCCTTGCAGACAGGCTGTGGGGATGGCTTGGTGTTTAGGGGAGACAGCAGAACCAATGAAGGGAGTGACTGAGAAAGAGCAGGCAGTCCAGGACAGGCCAGAGGAGACCCCTGCATGGGCTTTCTTCCCAGAATATAAGCCATGGTAGAGGAACAGGTGCTATTTGGGAAGTATAAAATTGAGTTTTTCAGGGTCTGCCCTGTCAGAATCAGGATGGTCAGTGAATATATAATGATGAATCCTCTTAATGTCATGAGTAGAAAATGGTCCTAGAAAAGGGACTGGGGTTTGGGGGGGTATTTGGAAAAGAAAGCACAGAATAAACCTTGTGTCATAGGAAGGAATAGCAACATTAGGGGAAAAAAAATTGTAGAGTATCATTAAACCATGCAGGTTAGTCTCAGTACCATTTCCCCTTTATCGTGCAAGGTACATGTTTCTCTCCAAGCACTGTCCTCTCTGTAGTAAAATAAATGTATTTTTCATATTTCATTTTAAATCCAGATTTATGTCGGTAGATAAGCTATGGTGAAGCTCTGGTAGGCACAATCTCACTTTTAAAGCTGCTAAGATAATTGCATAGATTTCTCTCATGGCAAAAATTATTCTGCACTAAATACAAAACGACAAAAATCTAAATGACTTAATTCTCTTCCTCTTTTTTCAAAAGAAGCAGTTACTCTACTTGTCAATAATTTAGAAATAAATATAGGTTCAAGTAATTATTTGTTTTACTAAGCATCATTATAAAATGTGAAATGATCATATTTTATTTTTCCATTGAAATTGATCAAGTTCCCAGAGATCTAATACTACTAGAACAGTCTGCACCTTTTTTTTTTTAACACTTCACCTCTTTTGTGTTTAATAGGTAGTTTTCACTAAAAGTAATAACAATTTGGATTTAAATACAAGAGAATCCTATGATTGGAAATGCTTCTGGTAGTAATTAGGAGTTGAAAGTACTGCAGCTGGGGGTCAGGTTTTCAGTGCAATGCACTAGCACCTATTTGCAAATATAATTCATTTCACTTGCATTTGCCTTGACAAGTTAATTGCATATTTTAGGTTGAGATTATATGTGGTCGAACACTTAAATGATTAGGAAGGACCTGAGGATTCTGTCTTAATCTTGAAACAATCTTTTAACTTTTTCAGTAGTCTTCATCTCTGGAAAAGAGAATCTGTAAACTGATGCTGCAAATAAGAGAGAATATGTAAAAATTATCCAGCCTGTATTAGAAGTGGACTATATGTGGAGGAACTAAATGATCAATATCATTTCAAAGATATGACTTAGCATTGGTTCTCAACTTTAGCTGTCAAGAAAAGAATGACCCAATGAGCTTTAAAATCACCTGTCTGTACCTCTCCCCAGACTAATTAATTAATTAAGAATCTATGGGGGTAGGACCCACGAATCAGTTATTTAATGCTTTCCATGTGGTATTAATGGTTACTCAAGTCTGAGAATCATTAAATTAAGACAATGTTTCTCAAACTTGAGCAGCATGCATCAGAATTACCTGGCAGACTTGTTAAAAAACAGAATGCTGGGCCCCATTCCCAGGGTCTCTGATCCAGTAGGTCTTGGGTTGGGTCCCAAAATTTACATTTCTAACAAATTCCCGATTGATGCTCATGCTACTCTTCCTGGGACCACACATTAGGAACCTCTGACTTAAGGAAATCACCATTTATATTTGATTTTATCTTATATACACTTAATGATATAATTATGTTTACATATACAAAACTAATTCAAGATGGAAGCCATTATCCAGACAAATTTTCTGCCTATTGACAAATTACAGCATTAAATCTAAGGGTATTTCATGATTAAATATAAGAATATTTCAAACAAACTCTCATTTTGCCCCCTGGACAATTTATAGTAAAAAACAGTGTAGTTGTTTATTTTAAACTTTATTTTAACAGCCTTGGCTTGTTCTCTCTTCCAGGTTTTTCAACATAGCTTACATTTATTATTTTTAAATAAATACACCTTAATATTGGTAACTTATAATTTGTGAAAAGTATTTAACTTTGAAAAATACCTAAAGTTTGTTAAAAGATTGAAATGAAATTCAATGGAGAATGATAAAAATCTACTAAAACTTGCTAAGTGACTATTACTCCATTTTACGGATATATATATATATATATATATATATATATATATATACTTTAAAATCTATGAAGATAGTTGAATTCTGTCTTATGTACTTCTAATTTATAATTTTACACTACATAATTAAAGAGCAAAGAATATCAGAAAGAGAATTGGTAAGTATCAGACACAAACAAAGGAAAGAACTCTAAGACAGAAATAATGGTCATTTAAATCAGTGTTCATTGTAGCAAAGATATTTTAAACTAGATTACTAGAAAAACAAAGTTTCTAAGTATATCATTATTATTTTTTAATTTTGTAAGAAAAAGACTGCATATGTGTGGGATATTTAGTGAGGATCGTTAACCCAGTAGGGTATTGATATACAAAATATGATTATTGCCAAGCACTGCCTTCATCTGCTTTGCCATTCTTCAGTAACATCTTGGCAGAGGCAATGACTCTCTTAACTTTTAGTTTCTATAACTTTGATCAAACCTATCCAGTACTGTATCTTAGTCAAAGATTTCTCCTCCCTGTTGCCAATGAAACTTGAGTTTCTAGGAACTTGGATGAGAAGGGAACACGTTTTTCAACTCTGCTTCTCCTCTGTCTTCCAGCCTTAGCTCTTCAGGCAGAGGGGCAGATGGAGGCAATGGTAGCATCTTTTTAGGTAGGCCTAGTGGTAACACTCTCTCTGCTTCTCTATCACAGCCTCTGGCACAGGAGAAATGCAGCTTTCTTGAGAGGCTCTTACGTGAGATCTTCAGAGACGTCTGAGGTTTCACTCCTTCCTCTTAATTCCTTGAACTTTTTCTTCTCTGTTCTCTCTTCTTTCTTCCTCTTTAGAGTCCCCTCACATATAGATGTAAATGTCTTATGTTCCCCATCCTCATCATTCCCACCAGAGGAGGTATATCTCCTAGCCATAAATTGCTAGAATCCTCTTGCTTGGTGGGCTGTCCTCTTGGTTGCATTACTGATATGTCAAAAAATGTTTTGCTCTCTTATGCTGCATCCAATTTATTTTGCTCTCCCAAATGTTGAGATCAAGCTGCTCTCCTGATGACTCATTTCTTAAGCCTACCACCACTCTCCAGGTCTTTCTTTTTCTCTAGATACGGAGTAAAATGGCCAGTCTACTTCCTGTGCGGCATCCATTCAGTTCTTATTTCTCATGCACTCACAAAATCTCATGAATGACTCTCCTGGAGTCTCTCCTTCATTTGAATCTACTGGTCTCTTCGCAAGGTTGACTTGTGGGGTATTCTCTTATTATAAGGAATGGCTCCAAATAATGGGTTCTCTCCATAGAATGTGGGGATACTTAGTGTCTCTTTGTTCTTAGTATTGGATCTAAGTAGGTCAATACTACTGCAAGCATTTGTTTACTTAACTCATGTATTTAATTTCTCTCTCTCGCTATCCCTATCTCTTTCTCCTTTCTTATCACCTGTTGAAGTAGGTAGACACATACCTATCAATGCATAGAAATACACACATTTATTCAATGCATGGACATTTAGAAAGAATATGACATATCATTCATTTAGCTCTTCATATTATAAATTTAAAAAGCTGAAGCACTTATAGTTGTGTGTCCAAAATTGCAAAATGAGGCATTAGATGTGTCAAGCATTGAAATTCAGGCCTATTCATGTCCAGTTGTCTATTCCAGAGTATCACAGACTTTGGTAGTTGAAAGTAGATGTTACATAATTCAAACCCTCATCCAATATAATAATTCATCTAAAATTGGTTTCAAAGATACTCACCGAGTTCTTGTTTGAATATTTTCAGGAACAAAGAATTGGCCATTTCTCAAGGTAGCTCATTGTACTTGGGCAGTAATCAGTTTTCAGAATATGGTTCCTCTGTAGAGCTAGCATCTGCCTTCCTAAAGATTATACTCACTGGTACTGTTCTGTCCTCTGTAGCTACACAGGCTGAATTTATAACCTTTCCCACAGGATGGCTCTGTAGATACCCAAAGACCATCATGTTCACCTAAACCTTCTCTTTTACAGAGTAATCACACCACTTCCTTTGATTTTTCCTTACATGAACATGTTTGCAGGCTCTTTTCCTGGCAACTGCCCTACTGTGCATGTGCTTAGCTTTTTAATGACCTTCGTGAAATTAATGGCCAAAATGGAGGGTTGATGTTCAATGAGTATAGAGTTTCAATCTGCAGGGTGAAAAAACTCTAGAGACTTGTTGCACAACAATGTGAATTTTGTTGACACTAGTAAACTGCACACTTAAAAATGCTTGAAATGGTAAATTGTATGTGTTTTCACTACAGTTTAAAAAAATTCATGGCCTAGAATTGAACAAAACATAGCATCCTGAATATGGCACTTTTACAACAGATTATAGTGGGCATTTTACCTTCAGTAATTGAGATTCTAGAACTCTGTTAAGGCAATCTTAGATGGTAAATTTGACATGTAACTAACATGTTGAGTTCCCAGTCAATTAAAATACCTAAGCTCATTTTATAAACTAAATCTTTCCTTTCAGGTACTTTCAATGTTTATATTTCAAAGTTCTTTTAAGTTTTATTTTGGTGGTCTCCTGATCCTCCTTTATCCACATCGGGGAGGTCCTTTTCACTCTTTGACCTTCATCTTCTTTACAACTCTAACCTCCTTGCAATTTTACATTTGCAATACCAATGTCTCCCGGTTTTGTGTAATTCAAAGATTTGATAAGTAAAACTTTTAAGGTTGTAACCAAATCATGGTAACAAAGTCATGAGCCTTTTGGGGAGCAATTAAAAATATACTTCTGGGGAAAAATGTATCCAATAATTAGAGCTGTGAGATAATTTTAAACCAATTACTCATTCACATAAATTTACTATTATCCTACACACACACATTTGTTTTTCGGGTTTTTTTTTGGTTTATAATGGAATTTCCCCAAACTGTTGCTAAAATATGGATATACTCTTTCATTGCATTTTTATGATATATACTTATCTAAACATTGTATCAGCAGAAAAGTGAAGTTAGTTTGGCATGTCTTGTTTTTATTTTATTCATGAGTAAACAGTGTATGTGTAAATGCTGACAAAATGTTTTAGCAAGTTCATCCTAGAATCTAGAATTATTATCAGAGGTACATCTAAACTTCACCTCTCCACAATTTCCAAATTTTCACTTATTTTTGAAAGTAGGGCAATATTACTTATCTTTTTCTAGTTTTCATTCATCTTATCTTCCATTTATTCCAAAAGTACTGTCAGTATTCAGAGATCAAAAATGTTTGATGTTTTATCACTTGTTTGATAAGATCTCTCACTATAAAGATAAACTTATTTTTAGCAATTAGGTGCTCTATTTTTCTCTTAACTTTGATTTAGAGCTTTAATTTTCTCTCAAACATGTTTCTCACTCTCCAATATGATAATAATTACCTTTATTAAAATGATGTAAACCAAAGAAATTGAGAAACTCTTTTTCTTACCTCTGTCTAGAAGATCTATACTTTGTATAGATGGTCTTGTTCTGTTCTTTTTTCCATACCTTTATATTTAAACATTATTATTATTTTTATTAATAGTGTGGTGAGGCGGGTGGGGGGAGCAGAGGGGAGGTGGTCAATGACAGACAAAGTGGGGGCATTTCAAAGGGGGGACATCTGTAATACTTTCAACAATAAATATAAATTTTAAAAAATCAATAAAAAAATGGTATAAAGGCTACTGTTAAGTTGTCTTCATATTATTCTTGTAGGTATGTGACATGTTTTTGCATCTGCCTTTGGTTACAGAGGGCTTTTGTACATATTTGATTCATTAAGCTTTGCAGAAAAGTAGGAAGTTAAGCAAATCCTGGAGAAGTATATTGAAAGCCATAGAAGAAATTATTAAAAACAACTTTTAGTTCCTGGGGCTACCTCAGCACTTCCCCAACCTCTTGCTTGAGGATAGAGGTCACCTGATGTGCTTATTAATGATGAAGGTATCCAGGTTTCAATGCCCATCCCTCAAAGGTTTCCATTCAGGTCTTATTTAGAGTTCTGGAATCTGCATTTTGGAGAAAGCACCTCATGTGATTCTTACCCTAAAACAAGACATAATTTAACCTCTGTGATTTCAACATTTCCTACAAATTAGTATTTGTTAGGACTGCAGTAAATTACCACAAACTTGATGGCTTAAAACATGACATTTTACTCTCACATATCTGGAGGCCAGAAATCCAAAATCAAGGTGTCAGCAGGGCCTCCGCTGAAAGCAGGGGAGAACCCTTGTATGACTATTCAGGTCCCGTGGGCTTTTGATGCCCTTTGCCTGTGGCTTCCTGACTCCAAACTCTTGTCTCTGTCTCCACATGGCTGTTTTTCCCTGTGTCTTTGTCAAATCCTCTCTTCTTTATTTTATAAGGACTTGGTCATTGGATTTAGGTCCCATCCTTAATCCAGGGAGATCTCATCTCAAATCCTTAATTGCATCTGCAAAGACTCTCTGTCTAAATAAGGTCACATTCACAGGTAGGAGGGTTTAGACCTATCTTTTTGATATCACTACACCTGGGGAACTTTATTATGCTTTATACCACCAACTGAATTATAATGGAGACTCAAGGATAGGTCATTTTCAAAGCTATTCAGGTGATTCTAATATTGTCCAGGTTCGTAAACACTCTCCTAATACCTATTATCTAGTCCCTGCCTCCAAATTAACTTTTTACCTAATCTCTCTGTTATATCCCTGCTTCCCTCTGATTCATTGGCTTTTGTCTCATGTCTAGAGCTCTGCACTACCAGAAGAATTTGCTGGCTCACCAGCAACTGGGCAATAATAATTCTAACTTCCTCTATGGCACTCACAGAAATATATCACTTTAAATTTCTTTCAAGAGTAAACGTGAATTCTTCAGACATTTCAGCAACATTGATTTCTTCATTAATTTCATAAAGATGTGTATATATATATATATATAAATGTATACACATACATATATACTTATATTATACATAATATGTTATATATACATATTTATACAAGCAAATCAGGATGAGATAATATGTGTAAAATCTAGGTATTTTATATCTAGTTATACATGAGATATGTTTATGAAACATATTATATCAGAATTGTGAATGGAAAATCAACCATAGAACTGGGGACAAGGAATCCCAAAATGTAACATTCACACTAAAAGTCAACCGGTATAAACAATTTAATAAAAATTTCTCATATTAATAATGTACTGATTTTAAAAGGTAAAAAATATTACTTTAACATTTCTCATTTGTCTGCCATATTGCCAGAACTGCTCAATATTTTTTCCTAACTCTTCTTCATATATATATATATATTATATTATATTACAATATATATATATATTTTAGAGAGAGAAAGGGAGGGAGAGAGAAACATTGATGTGAGAAGCATCCATAGGCTGCCTCCTGTACACCCCCTAGTGGGGATCAGGCCCGCAACCCAGACATGTGCCTGATCAGAAATCGAACCAGGACCTCTCAGTCCATGGGACTGATGCTCAATCCACTGAGCCATACTGACCAGGCCCTAACTCTTCTATTAGTCTCATTCTACATACCCTCTGGGGTGGTTTGTTTGTTTGTTTATATTTATTTATTTTTAATTTCAAGGCTTTATTATATATAATATATAATAGTATTATTTGTTATATATGTGATTATTTCTAAATATTTTACTACTTCTATCTCACACCTTATTGTGATTATTCTGAAATTCATGCAGTTTCTCAAACATTTTATAGACCCTGACTTCTGAGCCTTCAGGAATGCCATCTTTCTGGGATATTCTAAAAACACTCCTTCCCCTCCTGTTTATCTGATTTAACTTGAATGTATCATTTATATCAGCTTGCATGTCACTTCCTCTAGGGAGCAATATCTAGATTAGACGCTTCTGTTTTTTGTATTTTGGGATTTTTTTTTTTTTTTTGCAGTAAAACTTTATACCTCCTATATCATAATATTTATAGAGATTTATTGAAGTCACTTGTTTAGTTATATTACAAATGTGTTTTTTTTCACCTACTAGATTGTAAACACTCTGAGAAATGATTGTTGAACATTGCTTTCCTAGAGCCTAATACTATTTATTCATTCATTCATTCTAGGTGATGTATCTCTAAGACTTAGAACTCTATCTGGTGTAAAGTTCTCAAAATAATGTTTAATGGATAAAAGTTTGCAGTAGTTACTGACCAAGGTAAAAATTAATTAGTAATAAAGCCAGGATTTGAACGCAGTTCCGCCTACTTACAAAACCTATGTTCTTTCTATACAGCATTATATGTGATACATAAAATGAGGTTTTATGTAACAACAATGAAAGAGCAGAAAAATGAAGACAATTTGTGACACACTGTTCTCTTATGGTTTTCTCTAAAATATATTTATTCTATTGTATTTTTTGAAGCATGTCCTGTTTAAGTACCAACTATTAGTAGCCACAACTAGTATCAGTGTTGAGAAATGCTATTTATATTTTCTCAAAGGATATATTCCTATAATCTGTATAATTTTAAAATGCATTATTTTCCATAACTATATTTAATTATATATTAAATCAGAGTTAGAGTTTAATGGAAGGCATAAACCATAGAAAGAAGGATTAAATTTTTCATTTTCTCCAAAATGTTTATATGCTATCATTTTTATTTTTTTTTTTAAAGGTCTTAGTATGATCAGCATGGTATAGTGAAAAAAATAATGTATTCTGGAATCAGTCAGATTTCACTCTGACACTTTCTGGTTACACAATGTATCCTCAGGCAAGTCACCCTGTTTACTTCTGCAAATGGGGTTAGCAAAAACAATTTCAGGGCTGTGGGTTGGAATATAGGTAATGTATAGAGGTGGTGCCACATACTCCATAAATAATAATATGTAATATATTATAGTCTCTTTCAGGTTAAGATAACACTTTTCTAACCCTGGACCCCTACAATGTTCTTACCTTGCAATTTATTTTAACTTGAATCTTCTATACATTTTCCACACACTTAATCGTGAAGGTCAAATTCATATATATATATATATATATATATATATATATATATACACATATATATGAATTAATACTCTCAAATGATATGAACTAATACTCTCAAACAAACCTATGACAACTGTATTTTCAGACTTCAGTAATAAGTTACTTAGAAATATCCATTTTGTGGTCAAAAAGGAGGAAGAAGTAAGAAAATTCCTGGGACTTAAAAGACTTGAGATAGGAAAGAAACATAAATTGGATCTGAAAACTACCTCACTGGGAAACATTCCTCTATGCTTTGTATCATGAATAAATATAAGCACTATACCAACCATGACTGCCCTTGAGAGAGAGAGAAAACTATTGTAATTTACAAAATAGCATACATATAAACTGGTAATAGATTTTAAGTGAAAGATATAATAGATAAATTGAGCATACTACCTGCAACTGTAGAATATTTTTAACAGTCCATTAATCCATAATTAATATTCTATAAAGTTGAATTAACTACAGAAATAAAATACAGTTTTCTTGCCATAATTGTAACGTGATAAAATGTAAGCCCCTTTGATTCATAATGTTTCACTTTTTCGGAATTAATCAGGCAGTCTTCTCAATTGTCCTGCAATTGTGTCCCATGGAAGATCCAAAGTCAAATTATGTTTATGTAAAGTCAAGAAACAACAGATTAAACCTTTGTCAAATACTGTATAAAAATTCATAAATTCATAATATTAGAACAAGTATCCAGAAACAAACTGAAATATTTAGATACCATTTTCAACTTTTAAATTAAAGCTAACATAGAAGGACAAGGATGATGCTAAATTTATGTTAGGAACTTTGTTTTTGTTTTATTTTTAGGGGAAAGGTATATTGTCATTAGACATAATTTCTCTATCATCATCAGGTACTAGTGATAGGATATGGAGGAGTTAAGGATACAGTATTATCCAACATTAGTGAAAAATGAGGGACCCTATATTATATTCAAATTTTTTGATGGAATGCTTTATAAATAATATGACTCATTTGACTACAATATTAAGCAGAGAGAAGCCAACGGTAATTTTAACATTTCTTTTACTTACAAGTTATTTTATTTTTCTGAAATTCAGTTATTGTGTGTTATTGGAATGCTGTGATAATCCCAGGAGTTACTCAGGTGGTGAACCCTGCTTTTTTGCTGTATCAAAGGCTTTCAGGGTGCTGTGCATTTCTCAATGATGTTTCTTCTGACTTCTTAATCTTTTGGACTTGCGAGAACTGAGAGGTAATGTTACAAACCAAGAATCTGTGACCAGAGAAGCTATGAGATTTACCCAAGGTCACACTGCTTTGATAAGGAAACAGGGATGAAACATAAGTCACTTTACTTCCTTACACCAGTCCCTTCAATTAACGCCTTTGTTCCTTTAGGTGATTTGCCCTATGCTCCTTCCAGCTTCCAAGTTCTTTTCTTTATATAATTTGCCTTTTGGTCCTATAAACTATTTCAGACAACAAGGTTACCAAGAGAAATGATGTAACTAAGTATTATGTAAAAAAATGAATCAGAAATGAAATGCAGTTATTTAAGAGCACATCTACATTATACGTATATATGTATCATGGTCATTGTGGGTAGAAGGTGTATGACTCATTTTCTCTTAGAGATTAAAGATACACTGGATTTTAGATTATCTTATATAGTTTGTAGGGTTGGTTTTTTTTGTTCTTTTTTTGTTTGTTTGTTTGTTTACCTTTTGGGAGCTAATATCCCCACTTTGGAGGGCTTTTCTCTTTTTTTTTTAGATTTAGAATCTAAGAAATAGAAAAAAACTTTCAAAGGTCACATGTGAAATTTCCTAACCAGTGAAATATCCACAAGATATCAGAAATTTCCAAATGCTGGAGTGTTTTTTGTTTCTTTCTTTCTTTCTTGTAAAGCATGTGATGTTGGTTAATATGCTTCTAAGTTTACAGAAGAGATGTTTAAAAATGTCTATTAACCCGTTATAGATGCAACAAGTTATAAGATCACTTTTTTTAAAAATTAGATCTTATCATATCTTAGAGTCTGCATTTAGTTGTTTACTCTTTGGAACCATAACTTGCGTTGATACTTTGTTTAAAATTCCTGATTCGTGTCTACTGTACAGCTTCTAAATATTAAATACACTTATCTAAGGATGAAAACATACTTTGAAAATATTCATGTTGATTCTTGAGACATAAACATAAAATGTCATTATCTTGTCAGGCAACAAAAGAAAACTCTCTTAGAATTATTGATTCAATCATGCCTTAGGCATTTTCACTTTTCTTTTGAGGTACTTTTTTAATGTTAGAACGTTTGTTGGGTTGCTGTTTGGACAGCCTTTGACATAGTCTTATATCTCTACATATCAGTGATTGCCTGCTTCTTACATCTATCTTTGAATCATACTTAGGCTCTAATCACATTTTTTAGTGTTCAAATTTTTAAATTTATTCTAAAATGTATACTCAAGACATCCCTTTGGTAATCATGAAATTTAATCTTCGTAATTACATAACAACTAAACTAATTTTACTGGGTTGCCTTTGTTGTTTTGTTTTGTTTTCATTTCAACTTGTGATGTTGACATCTCTCAGAGGCAAAGTTAGAGCCAACTTTCCTAGTTTGGCTCTCTGTATTCAGAAAAGGCCTTTTCTTCTTTTAAAACGTAACACACATGACTTTGTAACACCAGAGCGTCATCCAGCGGGTATTCCCGGAGAGGAGGCTGAGTCCCTAGGTGCAGAGAGTTGACATCTGTTCATTTTACTTGCAGTATAATGAGTCCAAACAGTCCTTCATCAGAAGATTCTCCTTGGCTTTCAGTCACTGCAAAGTACTCATTTAAAAGATATTAATAGTATGTGTATTCTATCTCCTCAAGATGTTACTGTCACTATATGAGTTTATCTCATGTTTCCTCTGGGCCTTTTGTGGAAGACAGCGGTGGAACTCTGATTAAATTAGCAAATGAGATACAAATTAAGTCAAGCACAGTCAGTAACATCTTTCCTATTGGATGTTTTTCTATCTTTCACAGAATTCCCTACTTGTGAGCCGCTGACTCAATTTATATGCAAAAGTGGGAGGTGCATCAGCAGCAAATGGCACTGCGACTCTGGCAAGTACCAAATGCTCACAGTACCATACTGCTTTCACTGGGGGCCTGGCTGTCGGCTGTTTCACCTCCTTCCAAGCTGATTCACAGACAGGCTTGCAGAGCCCAGCACAATGGCTAGCACAGGTGGTGAGAGGAGCCGGCACATAGACAGGGATTGGCATTAAGGAAAATGGAGCTCAATGTCTGTCCCATGGGACTAAGATAGAGATGTGTTTTCAGATATCATGCTGGACACAGTCTAAGTCTACACAGTTGAGGAAATAACCTGGACAATTTAGGTTTCCCAAAGTATGTATGAAAAATGCTCTATAGCCTAGGATGGAGTCATTTATAAATGATTATGTAATTACCAGGTGCTCTCAGTTCTGTCACCTTGCTTTTGATGCTCAAATGATGTTTTTTTCTTATATTCAATTGTATGATTATGCTAAACTATGCCAAATACAGATAAATGAATTCTATATAAATTAATGCATTCTCAGCCACTGATTTCAATGGAATCTGTTTTCACTTTATGTTCCTCTCTCTTCCCTTCTGCAATAGTTGTTAATAAAGAATATAAATCATTGCTAATGATAGTGTACAATACTGTCCCAGTATGAATGCACACTGAGAGCCAGTGGGGGAAGAATCACATGTTGGAGTGTAGGGAGTGAGGGATTGAATGGGAGATAGAGTTATAAATTCTGGTGCATGGATATTGTAGTCAAAATAATAATTTTCTGCAATAATTATGTTACTAGCTATATCCTTTCATGAAATTCTTATAGTCACCCGTGTCCTCCCACTTCGTAATTATTTCATGCTGCATGAATATATTCAGTCAGTGGTTAGTCAGTTCCGAGTGAAGTAGAAATGAAGCTTCAATATTCAAAGTCTGATTTTTTCCTCCTGGTTTAGTAGTTGTATCAAATCAGAAGTGAAGCAATATAAAAAAGTAGTTTGCCCACTGTTCCCGGGCAATATTGATCACTGATTTGGCATTCCTGATTCGATAACAAAAGAAAACTCCGGATATCAAAAGCAGTTAGATGTTTCGTGAGAAAACGTTTCTCCCTGGATCAGTTCTCACTATGTGGTGTTCTTTCCAGATGATGACTGTGGGGATGGGAGTGATGAAGCTGGCTGTGTCCACTCCTGCTTCCATAATCAGTTCAGATGTTCCAGTGGCAGGTGTATCCCAGGCCATTGGGCCTGTGATGGTGACAATGACTGTGGAGACTTCAGTGATGAAACCCAAATCAACTGTACCAAAGAAGGTTAGTAATGTTGTGAATCCATTAAATATCATTTAAGTTGTTATATACTATTTGAAGTATTTCAGAGTGAATATGATATAAAAAATACATTGCTCATAAGAAAAAATATATATATATACATGAAACTGTGTAAAATAATTTGCTATCTCTTTACTTTCACTCTTTCCATTCCCTGGTTTCTCAACTTAATGCCTCCTTCTACTTTCATACCTTCTTCTGTGGTCTTGGTGTCCTACTCTCATAAAATGCTTTACTTACTACACTTTAACCCCCCTCCAACTTCTAAATGGCCAAACCCCAAATCCATCCCAAAAGGGGAAAAAAAATGAAAACAAGAAAAGCATACTTTTTCTTTTCCTTTTACACCAAATTTGTTTCTTCAAAGTTTGAAATAATCCCCTATTAAATGGTGATAGTTCAACTGACGGACTTTCTGGAAAGCGAGCTGAGAGAGGAAGGACCTTGGCTCTCAGCGTATCCATGGACAACTGGAGCTTGTTGTTTGCATGAGTTACTTTGCAAAATGTGATGAACAATAAGGAAAATTTAATAAATTAGAAACCATGTTGGAAATATAACAAAAAAATTATTAGACTGTCAGACATTCATACAATCAGTATTAAGTAGAATGTTATTCATGCTTTCATTCATTCCACAAATATTTATTGAGGGCTTTTTATGTGCCAGGTACTGTGCTTGGACCGAAAAGATAGATAAAAGGGTAAAAAAGCACAGTCCCTGTTCAGTTTCAACTTTCTAGCATGCGAACAGACAAACAATAAAGTGATTTATTTAAGTGGTAGTATATACTATGTGATCATATGAATCATTTTCAAAGTGTTTTCCAAGGAGATAGATGTGTCTTTTGTAAATATTTGACAACCTATAAAATAGAAAGGTTCTAAAGTATTTTCTCTGACATGATTACTTTTCTCTCTCTCTCTCTCTCTCTCTCTCTCTCTCTCTCTCTCTCTCTCTCTCTCTCTCTTTCTCTCTCTCTGTCTCTCCCTTCTCTTTTTCTCCTTCTCCTTCTCATTTCTGTCTCAATTTAGTTGGTTCAGTAGTATATATGAGCTAGAACTTTTGCTTATCATTTAGCATGGAAAAAGAAAAAGGGTACAACATATTTTTTTTTCTCTTTTTCTTTGTATATTTGAAACATTCATCTGGGGTGTGGTTGACATATTATTGCTAAATTACGTTGTGAATGTAAAGTGCATTTCCCCTACCTTGCAGATGTCTTTTAAGGCTCCTCGTGAGACATACATCTGTGGCCAGCTGGCACTGCCCCATCATACGCCATAAAAGACAAATTGCCCCAAAGTTAATTTACTTTCATCTCAAAATTAAAATTCCATCTGTCTCTTCAATGTCTGTTTATCTCTAAGTTAAAATACTCGTTGCACATTAAGAAGTTTTGGAGAGATTGCTTTAGCCTCATGAGTATCCAGAGCAGTGCACACCCCCTTGTAGGCTCTTTAGAGAATTGGGGGGTTTGAATTATTTTAGAATCAGTGACTATTTAATGTTAATGGCCTTCCTCTTTAGAGCACTTCAATTTCACTAATATGTCACTGTAAATGATATACTGTCGATGTGAACGCCATGCATTTTTATAGGATTATGGTAATACACTAAGGAAATGATCCAGATAATCTCCATGATTCTTGGACATGATTCAAGCAAAGGATGAGGAGAACTTCCTGAACTAATTTATATTTATCAGATTATAAATTGTACTGGGATTCTCAAATCAAATACTATACTTGGTAATTACAAGTTACATAATTGAAGAAAAGTAACAAACTGGGATGACTGGTACAAGATAACCCAGAATATTTCAAAAGGCATTTAAATACTTTTAGCCATCATTATTTTGATGGTGTATTCTGACATAGGAGTTGTAAAATAACTATGGCACACAGACATGTTAAAGCTGATCAGAAAGTCATTGTGTGCCTGCAGGGTTTGTGAGGCCATTGCCAAGGTAACATGGAAGTTTGATGCAATTAGTCATGTAATTCAGTCCCCAAACCTGCTGGGGAAGAAAGAGTAGGGCATTCTAGCTTGAGTTTCAAGACTGACTGTCACAACTGGTCAAATCCACCATGTAACTGCTGAGCCCTTTGCTTTACATGGCCTGGGTAAGCAGAACATACGGTGTACTTTTTCTCAACTCACATTGTTTTCAAAGGGTAGAAATACTCTTTTTTTAAAAATATTTTTTCTTTACTGATTTTTAGATGAGAGCAAGGGAGAGGGAGAGAGAGAGAAACATCGATTGGCTACCTCCTGGATGTCCCCCACTAGGGATTTAGCCCACAAGTTGGGTATGTGCCCTGACCAGGAATCGAACCAGCGACTTCTTGGTGTCTGGGTCAATGCTCAACCACTGAGCCACACCAGCCGGGCGAAATACTCTTGAATTAACTTTCAATAGTAAAGTAGCAGGAGAAACTAGGAAATGGAACATTCTATATATAATCTCCGTTTCAGAAATTTCAGAACTTAAGTTTAATTCATTTTCCCTCGGAAACCACTTTCAAAAAAAGAATTTATATAGTGATTATCACTTTTTTCATGGTCAATATGATTAATTAATGAAAAAGTTCCCTCCTAGATGACTATATACTCATCTTTCTCTCTCAATGTTGTAGTGCTCTTTCCTCTCACTTCCAAACTCCCTTGCTAGGCAGAATCACACACACACACACACACACACACACACACACACACAGTATCTTTAGAAAGTGCTGTATTGTCATAATTATTTTTGAGTGTGCACACACAGTACAAGCACTGGGAGGATAGAAAGACAATCGACAGGAGATTGATTTCTTCCCTTGTTTAAATGACTGTTTCTCATTAATGCTCTGGGTTTTTTTTGGTTCTGAACCCTTTGATTGGTAAATATTTCTGTAGTGACCCATTTAAAAGTCTACTGGGTAACTAGATTTTTGAAGTAGAAAAGTAATTGAGGCTTGACCCTCAAAATTTTGACATGTGGGAACTTCCGCTATGGCCTCAGTATTGCTCGTTTATTTAAGTATTGAAAGATTTTGTGGGGGGAAAAATGATTTTACTTGTAGGGACATCAAGAATAAAGTTAAAATGAGAGTTTAGTCTTTTCTTACAAGTCTTTTAGCTCTCTGGCTGAAATAGTAAAAAAAAACAAAACAAAAAGCTCTGGACACGTCACATCTATAAAATACAATTACATAGAATTAATCTGATCTCATTGTTGACAGTGTAATTCATTTGAATTATGAAACTTTTATTCCTATACTATTTAGGAACCGTGTCAACCATATTTCACCTGAAGAATAAGCATTGCTGAAGTAAACAGATGAACATTGTTCAGTATCATTAGACAGTTCTTCCCACTGGGGAATTTCATTCTGAAAGTGTTGTAAAAATGTATACCAACTAGTCGCAGCATGGACTCGGTGGAGAAGGGGACAGGTCTCCTCTAGAATAGATTTTGCCTAAATTTTGTAATTTATTTTAAACAGAACATAAACGTCCCTCAAAGAATTGGATTTTTCTTTGCTTTGAAGAAAGAACAGATTTGTGGTCCTTGTCTTTAATGCCTGCTGTTTGGCTGTCTAAAAAGGGGTTGTTTACTGCCTGCTGCACTAAGCCCATGAGCTGGGTGATTCTGGAACACATGTGATCTCTTATTTATACTGTGAATACAAATGAAATGCAAATTTAAAATTAAGTATGTATCGGCCTTCAATTTTGATTTAAGATGAGTAATTTTAACGAGTTCCCAAGTCCATTAGGCAGCTAAATGTGTACCGATATTAATATGCACACTCACACACGTTCCCATTCTTCTGCTCTTACTGTCTAATGCTGCCTCTGCTTTGGAAATTTCCACTTTTCTGTTGTGCTCTGTCCTCATCCATTCATCATTCATTCATTTATTTTTTCACCTCGCTACTTCCTCGTTCCCAAACTTAAGAAGGGAACCAGAATACTTTATCTTATCTTTATAATTTCATAGTCAAGTACAATATTAGACCCACAGTGAATGCTCAGTAAGAGTCTATCTCTTGACCAAAAAAATTGATTTTTACTCACAGAATTTACCCCTTGTTTTATTTGTCTTGTAACTTTATCTGTTTCCTCATGTTACCTCCAAATGCTGGAGTTTATGTTCATGACGATGCGCAAGACTGAAATGCACTGATTTAGCCATGTACATTTTCTTAATACATGTAATTTATTTCATTTATTCAAAAAATATTTGCAATTTCAGCCCAAGATTTAATAAAATAAAATAGACAGAATGTCTCCTTATCTTTTAGTAGTAGTTTTTTGTTTAAGTCTCTTTGCCCAATAGATAGTATATTTCAGAAAGAGAGGAAAAGTGTCCATCTTTTTTGTATCGATTATTTAACAGTAAGTGTTACCAAGTAGGTTCCATTAGTGATAACATTGGGGGGGAACAGGAGGAGTTAACATGTGTTGGTGATTCATTAATTGCCAGGCAGTTTGCATTTGTTATTCCATTTAATCCTCACAATAAAGTTTAAGTTAAAATACTTGCCCAGGATTACTCAGTTGGAGTCTCAAATAAGGATGTCTGCTCTTTATTCCTACACCCAGATCATCCCGATATCTGCTTTTTTTCTTTTTTTTTCTGTTAATCCTCACCCAAAGATAGTTTTTTCATTTATTTTTAAGTAGAGTGGAAGGGAGGGAAGGAGGGAGGGAGAGAGAGAGAAAAAACATTGATGTGAGAGAGATACATCTGCCAGGGCCAAGGATCAAACTTGCAACCCAGGGTGACCTGGAATCAAACCCGAAACTCTTTGGTCCACAGGCCAACACTATAACCACTGAGCCAAACTGTCCAGGGCCGGATACCTGCTTTTGCAGCTGTTGAGTTTAATCTTTTTTTTTTCTTTCTAATTCTCTATGAATTAACATTTACATGATTCCCAAATAATTACTACCTTGTTCTCAATTGTATACTCAATACCCTTTAACATGGGAAAAGAAAGATTTTTCCACTTATTATAGAGCATTAAGAAATTTCCCAAAGGGCACTAAAAGGGACCTGGGCTATTACATTCAATAATTACAGTAAGTCTGTCTGTCTCTTTTCTTTCTATTTTATTTTCCCTCCCACAGTTCTTCTTGATAAATTGGATTCTGTAACTTGGTTGTTGGAATAGCTGTGGACATTCCCACACAGGAAATTTCTTCAGTTACCCAAATAATATACTTGTCTGCCATAAAAATTTTACCTCATAGGTAAATTTAGGAAACTGGAAGAAAATTAAAAGATCATTTAGTTCAGCTTTTTTATTGTGCAGATGCGTAAAAGAGCTCAGCTAGATAAACTCATCCTTATGTAGCAAAACCACTGTGCTGCCTCCTGGAGGCTGCCCATGATGCCTTATGTTCGAGAGGCTGAGATGGAGACCTTGGATGCCTAAATTGTCTTCAGGAGGGATTTTGAATCAAATAATTATGCCAAGTTCTTTGTGGAAAACTGAGTAAGGTCTGACAGTGTTGCCAAGCAAAAAGAGACAATATCCCACGTAGGGAGGTTGAATCCACTCACAGACGCACAGGTATGAAAATTTGATTTGTAGATGAAGACATAGGTTACACACTGAAGCCTGAAGAAAGTGGAAATTTAAACCAACATCTTTTGACTTCCAGTCTATGTCATATCTCATCTCAGCTGAACCATCATTTTTGTTGTTGTTGTTTTTTTAAATATATTTTTATTGATTTTTAGAGAGAGAGAGAAAAAGATAAGAACATCGATGTGAGAGAGAACCATCGACCGGCTGCCTCCTGCATGCCCCCCACTGGGGATCAAGCCCACACCCAGGCATGTGCCATGACTGGGAATTGATCCAGCGACCTCTTGGTGCATGGGTCAACGCTCAACCACTGAGCCACACTGGCTGGGCTGAACCATCATGTTTTTAGCAGCACAATTTAATCCTAACCACACACCACCAAGAAATACTGCACAAACTCAGTCATCTGTTTTGTTTTTCTTTCAGGAAGATATTTTGAAGATATTTTCCATTCATATATACTAAAACTCACAATTAAAAAAAACCTGCTATTATTTCTCAGTTACTCAATTTTATTGAGAATAAATGATTGGCTTTGAATTTGGGGGAAATTAGCAAATTATATTATGGACTCAGCAAAATCAGAAAATCTTCTGTCCTAATTATTTAATAAAAATATGGATTATTGCCCTGACCAGTTTGGCTCAAAGGTTAGAGCGTCGGCCCGCGGACCGGAGAGTCCTGGGTTCTGTTCCCACTAAGGGCACGTACCTCAGTTGCAGTTTGTCCCCGGCTCCATTTGGGGTCGTGTGGGTGGCAGCCACTCAATGTGTCTCTTTCACATCGATGTTTCTCTCTCTCTCTTCCTCCTTCTCTCCCTCCTCTCTGTCTGAAGATAAATGCAATATATACATATATATGGATTATTTTCTGATAAAATATATTTTAAAATAAATGTAATCTCCATTTCATTTTAGAGAAGTATAATATATATTTTCCATGAGATATAAATTGTCTGGCTTAATTTTATTCTCTCAAAGATTGATTTATTTTCCTTAGGAAATGTTAATACTAAGATATCAAAACTATTTTAGTTATGAATGAAGTTTATTCATAAGCAGTTTCTTTTTGTTTTCCAGGACAAAATAGCTCCTTAAAGATAATATTAATCTTAATACTGCAAACAACTTTTCCATCAAGAGCAAAGAAAATAAAGCATTTTTTTGAGAAGTTATGTTTTTAGCAATATGGTTATCAGGCAAACTAAAAAGAATCAGATAAATATAATTACAGATATTTAAAAATGAAATATTTAGAAACTGGCTCATTAAAACAGGAAGACACCAATTATTCTCATCTTTACCACACAGAAAATTAGTAATAGTTCCACACTAATTTCTAGATAAATTTAGCTTTTCTATTAAGACAATAATTATGCACCTTGACCCTAAATAGAGTTACATCTTTTGTTTTATAAAAAATATACTTGGCCCTGGCCGGTTTGGCTCAACGGTTAGAGCGTCGGCCTGCGGTACAGAGAGACTCGGGTTCAGTTCCCGCTAAGGGCATGTACCTCGGTTGCAGTTTGTCCCCGGCCCTGGTTGGTCGTGCGGGTGGCAGCCACTCGATGTGTCCCTTTCATGTCGATGTTTCTCTCTCTCTCTTCCTCTCTCTCCCTCCCACTCTATCTGAACAAAAAATGAAAAAATGTCCTCAGGTGAGGATAAAAAAAATATATATATATATATATATATACTTGATAACTAAAGTCAATTGGTAACAAAAAATAACTAATTTTAATGAAGAACCTTGGCCTGTTTTCTGCTCTTTTAATAAAGCAAAAATAAATAAATAAATAAATAATGGCAAGAGTAAATTAATTTTCATATTTTATAAATTCTGCTTCATCATTCTTCTGTTGCAGTTAATGATCAATGAAATGGGAGGACTTTGTATTAAGCAGAAAATAAACAAATAAACAGGAAAGAGACAAAGGGCATGGATAATCTATTAAAAGTTACTTCACTTATCAAATTGAGTTGTGCTCATGCTTTTGTGAGAGTAAAAACATAAATAATGGGATAAAACTTGGTTAGTAGTTAGATTCTTTCAGAGCGTATTTGAATGCTCAGCATCTGTTTCCTTATTTATGTGAAGTATGCACTGAATTTTCACTTAGATATTATAGTCCTGCAATGCCCTGACCAAATTCATTCATTTTTTGTTGGGGAATTCAGTTCTATGTTGGCATTTGTGCACCATTAATTGATTGTTATTATCTACATCCAAAAACCTTTCCCAAACAACTTTGGTGCATAAAATAACCCACTTAAACCACCACAACCTTCCCGGTGTGGAATACTCACTCACAGCAAAATCTCTCCGCACAGCATGTTGTCACTGTTGATATGTATACACTTGAATCAGATGTTCTGTGACTCATAAACAGAATTTAGGACATTTTCACAGGGGTCACCAAATCTTTTCTGTAATGAGTCAGATAGGAAATATTTTAGACTTTGCCTGTTGCCTCTACCCAATTCCACTTTTAGCATTTAAAAACAAAGCCAGAGACTATATATCCTCAAATGATATGACTGTGTTCCAATAAAAATGTATTTATAAAAATAGGAAGTGGGCCAGAATTAGTGTGTAGGTCATAGCTTGCTGACCCCTTATTTAAAAGCCAAGTAGAGACACACCCCAAAGGAGCTATAATCCTGAATAATCCTAGATGCCCTGGTTTAATGGACCATCACATTTATTATGATACAAAGTTAAAAAATAATGGGGAGAAGAAAAGGCCAGTGAAAGAAGAGATAAACCATTAATAATGTTTAAATTATATTATTTGTCTCTCCCTCAAACATATAGCTCATATGTATATGCTTATACATACTCTTCTATATAATAATGCCCTACGTCATTTTAAAATATCAAATTTATGTAATCTTTTAAAAACATTTTACAATAAATATTTGATTCCTACTGTGAGTTAGGCATATTGTTAAGCCAAGAAATAAATTCTAAATGTGATATATCCTCACTGCAATCTGTTTTACTTAATATTTGACATCTAACATACCTTTTAATAAGATTGCTTACTTTGAACATTAAACAGATTTCTCACTTTTAGCCAATTCAACAGATTAATACATCCTTCTCACTTGTATTTAGATAATATAGAATTTCATCATTCATATATTCATTTCATAGAATTGAATTTAATACATTCAATTCTATATGAGATGCTCATGGTAGAGTTCCAGATATCAAAACTTAAATGAACTAAAAGCAATGTTTTATTTGTTTCATAGTTTTCACTTCAGTCCTTTAACATATTGGGGGATATTCAGCTTGCTGAATTGAAACTTTTCTTCAATACATTTTTTGAGTGGCTACATGCCTATATGTCTTTAACACTCAAAACATCTTTGTGTTAATATAATTAAAGTTGTGCTTAGGTATCCACATATTCTTTTCCATTTCCTTCTGTTCTACTCTTCTAATTGACCCAGACAGTAAACATTAAAGATTTGAAATCTTGTCTCTGTTTTATTATTAAATTTGCCATTAAGTCCCACGTACTAAATAATGGTTTTGATAGTCCCATACAACTTGCTTTAAAAAAATTTTTTTTTCCTTTATTGACTTTAGAGAGAGAAGAAGGGAGAGAGAGAGAGATAGAAACATTGATGAGAGAGAACATCGATTGGCTGCCTCCTGCATGCCCCCACTGGGAATTCAGCCCACAACCTGGGCATGTGCCCTGACCGGGAATCGAACCGGCAACCTCTTGGTTCATGGGTCAATGCTCAACCACTGAGCCACACCAGCCGGACCCCATACAACTTTCTATCATGATAATCTCCAGTGGGGACAACATATGGGGATAAAAAGAATTTGTTGGAGTAGGTGATAATACACACAGGAAAGCATGACATTGGAAGAGTGTTGGGGTGGGAGGAAGGGAGGAGCAGTGAGAATAGTAACCAAGAGATATGGCATCTAGAATCTAGGTGACCTGTGCGCACTCCAAGGTCCAGTGGGAGAGAACAAGTTGCTTTAAGAAGGAGGCCTCAGGCTTGACATCATTGTCAATTCACAGCTGAGATTACAGTCCCATTAGACAGGCAGCAGCCCCTGGGAAATCCATCCTACATTACATATAGAAGAGCAGGGCACTGTACCCCCATGACCCTGACACAGGCATTAGCCAAGCTGCTCAAGGGCTATGATAGAGTTCAATAAGCACCACTCTAAGGATTTCTAGAAACCGGGGATAGCCTAACTTCCTTCAGGGAATGTTAAGGGTCCCTTCAGACAGAAGCCAGCCAAGGTTATGTCCATACCCTGTTGGTAAATGAAATAACTATTGATTGATATGCTGCCAAACCTATTGTCAGCAGTTTCAGGGCAGGAGAAGAACATGTAGAAATCTGGAACAAACAGCTGCCATTGGTGCAGGAATTATTCATACGTAGTGATTCATTGAGAAGCTAGGCACCGAGCAAGCACTGACACGTGATGATGATAGGAAGTGCAGGAAGCTCTGTGCACCTGCACTGTCTAGTGCTTTTTACTTTTCAAGGCATTTAACGATGAATAATGTTAAACTACCAGCTCCATTAAAATGATTTTTTAAAAGCTTACTCCCCTGCCAAGATTGGTCTTACAATTTAAATAATTCATTATATTTGCTATACCATTATTAGCTATTAGCTATTTTCTCAGGAGGGCTTTAACATTTCTTATAAAACAAAATATAGTCTGATTATTTTTGCAATCCTGATTTTTTACAGTTTTTAACTTTAGGAGGGAAAAAAAACAATTCTACCTCTGTACAGTTGCTAGTCTTTTAACTGCAAATATTTAGTCACAGTGAATTCATTTAAATATTGAGATAAATTCCACCATCAGTTGCCACATTTCCTCCAGGGCTCTGGATTTATTTATTTATCAGATTCCCCAAATTGTATGCTTGGTTTAAATAGCTTCAGGGTAAAAATACAATAAAATTGCATTAGTTTAAAATATCACCAGCATCAGCAACATGAAAACATAACAGTAAAACAGCATGAGCATGTACATATAAACATACTCATCATTTTAACTCTCCATTGGGACAAGCTGTATTACAAAGATAGATTGTGTGCCAAGCCCTGAAGCTCAAGCAACTGGGGCTCTGGGGAACCACACAGGCCTGGAACGGGAGTTGGAATGGCCATCACAGGCTCCTCAGAGAAATGCAGTTTGTTATCCAGGGGAAAATCAACAACTGTTAACAAAAGCTGATTTCATTTGGCAAGGTTAAGAAGAAATAAAACTCCATGAAGTTTTTTCTGTTTTCTGGCAGAGGAGGGTAACATTTCTAAACATCAGTACATACCCAAATCCAACACAGACATTAAGAAATAGGTTCAAGGTATTTTTAATTTATTATGAAGGGGTGGGATGAAAAGAAGGCAGGGAAGAAACATTAAAGTATGTGTATGTGTGTGTGTGACAGTCTATCTCACTTTAGTATAAATGTAGAGTGTTCAAGTGAATGAAATAGATGCACATAAATAAAATCCTTTATGTTTTCTAAGGGATTTGAATATTTTTTTTTCTTTTTCTATTTATGGATTAATTGCTCCAAAAGTGTCTATATAAACTGGATATCTGAGCATATCACAATCTAGCTGAAGTCCTATCTGGATTCCAGTCCTTTCTGTGTTTAATTGAAACCATTTAGCATAGCATAAAAGGCCTCTCATGTCTAGCCATTGCCCAGTTTTTAGTTTTCTCTTTATCCTCTCTTCCCATCACACACTACACAAAATTTTATGAATGCTTTTGACTTTGTTCATAATATATATTTTTTCATGACACTTTCCCTTCTGTCTGACTCTTAATCTTGACTCAGAATTCTCTGTCTTCTAATCTTTGGTCATAAGAATTCCTTGTCTGAAATCCCTAAGTCCAGGTTAGTTTTCCCTGTACATGTTTTCATGGTGCTCTCTCCTACCAAAGTACTTATGACATTACCTTGTAGCTGAGCACATCATCTACTTACCTATATACCCACTATTTTATGATATTTTCAAAGGTAAACACGATGCCTTTTATTTTTCACCTGGACTCCAGCAAAAGCCATTTTCTACTTCCCCTCAAGTATCATCACATTCATTTTTAAAAATATAAGAACCATTGACAACTTTTAATAATATAGATTAAATTATATCATCATTACTCCTCTGTTTCAAAATCTCCAATAGACAGATATTGGTTGAACTTATCGTACCATAGGCATTGATGAAGCCCTTCGAGATCCCACCCTGCCTCCTCTCAGGCCTCCTTTCACTCACACAGCCTCATTCACGTCTTTCTCCTTCCGCAAAAACAGACTTGGCTGCTTTAGCATCTTCGCAGTTGTTACTCCCTCTGTCTGCTATGTCCTCGACATCAACTTGCATGGCTGACTCTTTTCCTTCATTCTGGTCTCATCTCAAATATCACCTCCTCAGAGAGACTTCCCTAATCACCCTTGTCAACATGCCTCCTGTACGTAAGTCACTTCTTATGGTAGTCATCAAGGATGTTCACAAAATATTTACATTTCTTCCCTTTTCTTAGAACACAATAAGATTGTACTTCCTAGAAATGTGTGGTTGGATGGGACCAACTCGGTGGGGCCCCACCCAGTGTGACGCTTTGGCCAGTGAGTTGTGATCAGAGGTGATATATGTTTCTCGCTCTGTAGCATTTCTCTGATCCATTTTCTTCAAAGCACTTACTGCTTTCTATATTAATCGAGTTCATGTACATCTATAATTATTTATTAAATGCCTACATGCTTCTTGCTTCCTTCAAGTAAGTTCTGTGAGAGCAGTAAAGTCTCTTTCTTATCCCCAGTTTTATCCCGATACTTGGAAAACTGCCTGGCACATTGCAGCAAATATATATTTAAAGAGCAAATGAAGGAGTCATTGAGGCCAATATACTCAGTTTTAAAGATTATGAAACTAATTTGGTATCTCTCTGCCCCTAACTAGATGTGTAACCATGGGTGACATCACTCAACTTCTCTGATACCTTAGATCTTTCTTTTTCTTTCCTGGTTGGCAACTGATTGAAGAAACAAGCTGAAGACTACCTCATGTAACTTGCAATTTATTGGGATCTTTTCACAACAGACCAAATTTTACCAATAGCTAGAATAAAATAAATATTAAATATTATTAGAAAAATAAGCTAAACAGCAGTACTTAATATATAAAAAAATGAGTTTATAGACACTTTCGATTATTACATGAGCTAATTATTATTTTTTCATTCTTGAGCCTCTAGGTGAGAAAGGCCTTACAAAAAGTTAATATTGGTACAGTTGTAGAGAAAGCAGGCTCTGAAGTTGAATTATGTTGGCTCAAATCTCATCTTTGCTACTTGTTATCCATGTAACTATAGTCCAACTGTTTTGTGAAAGAAGGGAATCTTACCATTTGTGACAGCAAGGATGGATCTGGAGGATATCATGCTCAGTGAAATAAATCAGTCAGAGAAAGAAAAATACCGTTATGATTCCACTTCTCTATGGAATCTAAAGAACAATATAAACTAACAAAACAGAAGCAGACTCATAGATACAGAGAACAGACTGATGATTGCCAAAGGGGAGGTGATTGGGGGACTTTGTGAAAAAAGTGAAGGAGTTGAGAAGTACACATTGCTAGTTACAAAATAGTCATGGGGGATATAAAGTACAGCATAGGAAATATAGTCAATAATATTGTAATAACTATGTATGGGGCCAGGTGGGTACTTGAAGTATCAGGGGGAACACTTTGTAAAGTAGATGATTGTCTAATCACTATGCTGAACACCTGAAACTAATATAAAATAATAGTGAATGTAAACTGTAATTGAAAAATTTAAAAATATTTTAAAAGACTATTTGGACATTTACCAAAAAATAAAAATTGTTTTTAATTTCTGTTTCTGTGAAATGGGGTGGTCTCAATAAGCAGTTTTATTTATTTATTTATTTATTTATTTATTTATTTATTTATTTATTTATTATTTTTTAATCAAAATAGGAGCATATGAATGATTTTTCCCCCACTGGGTTTTAATCCAATCTAATATAATTAATTTGACGCTTAAGCAAATTTAGATGCCATATACATGCAAGATATATGGAATGGAGATAAAGAGGGAAGTGTGACATTTGTCTTGGCATCTCTCTTAGAATGTGCTAAAAGTCAAGAAAAATCTCTGAATTCTTTCCACAGGAAGAAAAATTGTGAATCAATACAAAACATCAGGTATAGGTTTTGATATTCTATAAATCCCTAAAACCTAACATAAATTTCTTGAATCTACAGACACCAGAATAAAAGGCCTAACTAATCCTAGATAGTTTTGTTTTATTTTTATTTATTTTTATCAGATAGAGCGAGAGGGAGAGAGGAAAGGAAGAGAGAGAGAGAAACATGGACGTGAGAGAGATATATCGACTTGCTGCCACCCACATGACCCCAACAGGGCCGGGGACAAACTGCAACGGAGGTACGTGCCCTCAGGGGGAACCGAACCCAGGACTCTCTGGTCCATGGGCCGATGATCTAACCACTGAGACAAAGCAACCAGGGTGATAGTTTTGTTTTAAAATAAAGTGAGTCTTAAAGAAAATTATAGACATTAACAGATGAAGTATAAACAGGAAAACAGTCTAGGTTGGGGATAATAATATAACCAAGACCAGGAGGTATACATTAGTGATGTATATGTGAACATTGCAAAGGGGAGAATTGTATCACCATTTAGATTTGAATGTTTATATAATGTATATTGTATTTCCTTTCTCAAACTACACCCTCACTTTAAAACTATTGTGCCCTGGCCCTGGCCAGTTTGGTTCAGCGGTTAGAGCGTCGGCCTGTGGACCAGAGAGTCCGGGGTTCGGTTCCCACTAAGGGCATGTACCTCGGTTGCAGTTTGTCCCCAGCCCGGTTGGGGTCGTGTGAGTGGCAGCCACTTGATGTGTCTCTCTCATGTTGATGTTTCTCTCTCTCTCTTCCTTCCTCTCCCATCCACTCTATCTGAAAAAAAAAACAAAAACACACACACAAAAAACTATTGCACTCTGGTTGTTTGTGCTGCCCCTCACTAGATTGTATACCAGCCCACCGAGGTTTAGACGTGGGTAAGAAGAAAAAACAAAAAAGGAAAAAGAGAAGCCTCAGGGAAATACCACATTTTAAATTTATAAGATATATGTTCATTTAGAATAAGAAAACAAATGAATTGTTTCACCTATGAATCACAAGTAGATAAACCAAACAATAATACCAAACAAAGCAAATAAAATGCAAATGGAATTTTTTAAAAATATCAGACAATAGCAGCATATTCTCTCCCTTCACAGATTCTGCGATCACAACTTATTTTCGGCTGTAAATAACATTGAGCTAAAAAACCAGTACTCTTGATATATAGTTGCCATACTGCTGAATCAGGAGGAGCAGCCCTTTCCCCAAAGCAACAATTTATCTTTTACAAGTCTCTCCTGTGTGTGTGTGTGTGTGTGTGTGTGTGTGTGTGTGTGTGTGTGTGTGCGTGTGTGTAAATGAAGAGTTTATAGAGGAAGACACAAGGTCAAGCTTCTCCCAACTCCCACTCTTCCCAAGAACAGATCCTAACTATGAAAGAATGATAAGCATTCTTAGGGTAAATGTTGCAGTCTCTTTTTGAAGCAGATTCATCTGATTAGTTTCTGAGTTTACATAATCTTCTTCTTGAGAATCTCCTATTATATCTTTGAGTTAATGGTTGAAGAACATGACTTAAAAGAACTAGATCTTTGAAACCAAATCCAAAATATGTTTAAAAGAGTCTAAACATTACTCTTATAATAATTAGTTAAAACATGGAATTTATTCCATTACTGTTGACATTTTTCAGGTAACATGGTTCCTAAAGAAATGAAAGATGGGTAGAGGAATAGAAATTGGTGTAAAATTGGGTATATGTTATTTAATTTAACTTAAGCTAATAAAGCATTTCCTAAATTAGATTTTAAGTGTACAATATGTTGTTTCTGTTTAAACTTTCTTTGCATATCACTATTCTGTTGATTTATTTACTTAGCTCTCTGATTATTTCTAGAAATAATTTAACCTATAATCTGGAAATATTTGAGGTTATAAAGAGGAAGTATTTAATCAAAAGCAGAATAAGGATTAGTAATATGAATAAATTGAGGGTGAGATTGGTCCAAACAAATGGATATCATGAAAAATGATCTGTAAATTTGACTCTAAATTCTAAGATGCAATTTCAAAGAAAGAAACATGATAAGCTGGAGGGTTATTTCACAAATGTCCATGAAAAGGACTCATAAGGAAGAACAACTAATTTTTACAAGAGAGTAAAATTAGTATCAATATTGAAATAAGAGTGAACTAAAAATGTTCCACAGCTTTCCAGAGGTAATTCAGAAACAAAAGAAAATGTAGCACTCAATTGCCCTATTGCCCACTCCTACCAAGGAGAAAAAATGTGCCAGGGAAAAAACAATAGAAATGAGTATCTTATTTCGTTATTGCAGGGAGCTGTTAATACACTTCAGTCTAGTCCATGTAAAACAGGTAGTAGTGTTACTCTGCAAGGATGCTGGCCCAATAATCTTCTTACTTTTCAAGGAACTGGAAAGATCTAGATTTTTAAGGAAAAGTTTCAGATTTTTAAAAGGTTAATAATGTATTTGCAAAATTAAATATACTGAGGGATAGATTCAATATATAAACTGCCAGTCTTCCCTTTCATTTTAGACAAGGTAGACAAATCAATAGACTATACTTCCCATTATTTATTATTTGAAATAATTGAGTGACAATTACCTGAAATACAATATTTATATGTTATTGGTTGAGCTCATACCTCAGGTTATACAATTCAGCTGAGCTAAGATTGTTTCGTTTTGTTTTTAAGGAAGGTTCAGTAGTAGGAAAAAGAACCAAAGATCATTCACTGCTGCAGGGAAGCTGGCTTCTTCACCATGGAATTACTTACAGAGCTGAATGGGCCTTGGAACTCCATTTGATTATTCTCCTTTCTTTTCCCTGAACACTGAAATCACATAGGATTTCAAGTTATCTTTTAAAAGATACTAGGCTTGAAGACTTCATAATATCTTTTTAATTATATTTTTGTCCATTACAGTTCACATTCAATATTATTTTGTATTAGTTTCAGGTGTACCACATGCATGCTAGTAAGACAACTTACAAAGTGGTCCCCCCGATATTCTCAGTACATACCTGATACCATACATAGTTATTACAATATTATTGACTGTATTCCCTATGCTGTACTTTACATTCCTGTGACTATTTTGTAACATGAAACCAACCCCAACATCATTTACCACTGTAGTGGTTAAGCCAAGCTGTTAAATAGGGCACTCTGCGGATGCTAATATAGTGTGAAGTAGCTATATCGCATTTCATATATATCTTCCAAATGTACAGAGGCTCTACCATGTTGATTGATTATGTGTAAGTAGTCATTTTATTTAACCAAGAAGACTGTATATCCAAAGTCAGAATGATTTGGATAGCTAGGAAAGTAGGAAAAAGTGGCTGGTTTTGCAAGGCACTTCATAGTCATTCTGAATTCACTGTCTTCTCTGTCAATTGGGTGTGATTATCATTAAGTGTTGTTAACAGTGGAAATTAGTTCTATGAGGTTCCTGTGAATCTGAACTCCTATTTTCTACCAACAGATTTACTCATGCTTTTTCTTGCCTCAGCGAGGATACTGTTTCATTTTCATGTTGGTTATTTGTTATTTCATCATTACTGCTCTAGGAATACTTGGGAAGTAGAGTTAAGAGTAAAGGCAATTTTGAGCACCTTTATAGTATTGTATAACCTGACATATTATAGTTATTGAACATCTTTATTTTTATTATTATTATTTTCTTTATTGATTTTAGAGAGAGAGAAAGGGAGAGGGAGAGAGAGAAACATTGATGAGAGAGAACATCCAGTGGCCACCTCCCGCATGCCCCACACTGGGGATCTGGCCCACAACCTGGGCGTGTGCCCTGTCCAGGAATCAAACTGGAGACCTCCTGGTGCATGGGTCAATGCTCAACCACTGAGCTATACCAGCCAGGTGAACATCTTTAAATTAAGAAAAAATCATGAACCAAACTATTTATATCATAAAAAATAACACCACTATAAAATTTTGTAGTTATAATAATAATAATAATTTACAGATATCCAGTTTATTTCTCACAACAATTCTGCAGCCTCTCCACTTTTCAGGTGAACAAATGAAGGTCTTAAAAGATTAAGTAGCTGCTTTAGTGATATAATTGTTATTATTAGCTTTGACCCTAAATGATTCTAATTTTAATTCATAATTATGTGATTCCTACTGAGCCAGCACATTAAGTACTGGGTAACTCACATGAATCTCTTTCAAATTTAACATAATGACATAGAATAATTGCTGTTATAGATATATAGATTAATTGCTGGATTATCTATATAAGACAATAAATTTGTTACATTAAAATTTTGGTAAAGAAAAATTTATACTAAAATATTTGTTTTACAACAGAATTTGGAGATGCTGATTACTCTATCTCATACTTTAGATATTCATAAAAATTTAATATACTGCCTATTACAGTCAAATGATTCAGTTGTACTATGAAACATCTGTATCCCAAACATTTTCTCCTTATTCTTGCTTATGCTTACCTGAATAATTTAACCTATATTTTCAGTTGCCAGGTTTTGAGGGAGAGTTATCTGGATTCTACATAAATTATTAATTGATAAATTGACTTTAAATGTGTAGTGCCTCATTAAATTCTTATGTGTCTGGCCCTGGTGGGTTTGACTCAACAGTTAGAACGTCGGCCCGTGGACCAATGAGTCACGGGTTCGATTCTGGTCAAGGGCATATACCTCAGTTGCGATTCATCCCCAGCCCTGGTTGGGTCATGCGGGAGACAGCCAGTCAATGTGGTTCTATCACATCGATGTTTCTCTCTGTCTCTCTTTCTCTCCCTCCTCCTACTTTATCTGATGATAAACAAAAAAGTATCCTCAGGTGAGGAATAAAAAAATAGAAATTTCTTATGTGTCTGCTGTGACTCTAAATTTAAAATCTTACATCCTACAGAATTTGCCTTATTATGGGCTCTTTTATTTGTTTTTTTTTTTTTTAATTTTGGTTGTTATTCAAAGATTTTTGTTAGCCAGAACATACTTATTATTTACTTACTTACCTTACAAGAGTTCAAAAAAGTATCTAGAGAAGTGTAAAAGGTCAACCAAAATCAACATTTAGAATAGAATGTGAAAACTCTTCTATGTGTAAAAGAGAAAAATCTTTCAAAGATCTCATTTTTAAGACACTAATTAAAATCAGAACAGAATATCCACACATTATCTTACTTGCTTTAAGCCTTTGCCGATATATATGACACTTTTAGGAATTCTGTGGGAGATAAGCAACATTTTCTCTAATTATTAATGTTTCTAACATGAATTTGAAAATACTAGACAATAATATAGCTATTAAATAACTATTTAATAAAAATAAAATGTAAAATATAAAAAGTAAACATATTTCTCTACCATCATAATAATGTCTAAAGGAAGAAAAATATTATCAAGTAAAATCATGATTTCTCTCCCCTCTACCTCTTCTTTCTCTCTCGTTTCTATTTAAGAGATTCGTTCTCCTGCTGGTTGTAATGGGAATGAATTTCAGTGCCATCCTGATGGAAACTGTGTTCCTGACCTGTGGCGTTGTGATGGGGAAAAAGACTGTGAAGATGGTAGTGATGAAAAAGGCTGCAATGGTACCTTACGAGCGTGTGATCACAAAACCAAGTTTTCCTGTCGGACTACAGGTGAGCAGAACATTGGGCTCAGCATCGACCTTGGGTTCTTGGATGCAGAGTCCTTTTAGCCCATCCTCAATCCATTTCTCACCTTTGTGAAAAATATTCTTGTGTTTCTTCTAATAGGTTGCTCACATTCTATACGTAACAATAATAGCTAACATTTTTGGGTCTGTCACAGTTCTAAGAATGTTTTTTGCATGGACTTATTTCATCATGCCAATTCACAATGAGAAAACAGAGGCCCCAAGAAGATTTTAACTTGCTCAAGTTGAAAAGGTCAAAAGAAGTTTTAACTTGATTGTTCACAGAATCAGTATGGCAGAGTTGAGATTTTAAGCCAGACAATCTAGATTCAGAGTCTCGAATTTCAGGGTCCAGGAAGAGACCCTGAACCTATGGACAGTCTTCCTCTTTCCATGAATAAATTCTCATAATAAAATTTAATGAGGATGATAAGAAAGACAAAATTATATACATTTATTTTCAACTAGTTTTCTAAATATGATTGTGTTATTTGTGGAGCCCATTAAAATAAAGGTGATGACTGTCATCAAACCTCTGGTTTGTACAAGAGTTTCTAGGGCTTTTATTTATTTATTTATTTATTTATTTATTTATTTATTTATTTATTTATGTATTTATGTATTTATGTATTTTTATTTATTTTTATGAAGGTATTATATTGTTATGATTTTTAAATTTTATTTTCTTACAGCAGTAGGCTTCACCTGACATGATAAACAAACTTAATTCCCTCTCTATACCAGATGATGAGCTGAAGATTAGGGAAAAATAGATTGCAATGAACTGTTGTGGTAAAATTAGTGAGATAATTAATATCATCCAAATAACCCATGGAAATATATTTCTATGGATTTCAGGATATGTTTGTGAATCATCTCTGAAATTTCTTGTAATGTGAAATTGCTTTTGAGTTTCTTAATTATGAGCTCTTAGTGGTTTATTTTGCTTTCCATTAAGTGTTTGAAGCAAAAGGTAAGACAAAAGTTATCACAGATGTGATTAAGCAAACGCTCTGGAAGCTGCATGGTCCGTGGACATTCAAAATTATAAAGTTAATCATGTTATTTTCTTAAATACATCTTCTGACTACAATTAAGCTTTCAAATAACAAATAAATAAATAATATAAGCTAACATGGACATAGATAAATATTTCTGGGGCCCATTCCTAGTGAGGGAGTTGTGTTTACAAAATGGGTATTGTTCCTACACTGTTTTTCACAATTTTGTGACTCTTTTCAACTGTTAGTCTTATTTTGGGGGTTATTGCTAAGAAAAATTTGACTTTGTTTTAAAATGATCTTTTTGGAATGTATATTAATTGAGAATGAATAGATGAATAACTTTTTAAATGAATGGTTGACTGAATGAATACATTTTTATTTAATAGACTAATTCTAATGCCAAAAAGCCAGTTATTTGACCCAGGTTAACATTATTCTAAGCATATATAGTACATACTTTTTCCCCATGTTGCTTCTGGCATTTGCTTCATTGGTCTATTGAAATATATCAGATGAAAGTCTTTAAGAAGCATATGAATAAGGAATTGGCAGGACTATAGTAAAGCAAAATATATACTGACATGAAGACTACTAAGCTAAAATGAACTGAATATGCTATCAAGATTTAGCAAATTTAGAGGTGAAACATAAAACCAGGCAGGCATTTCTTTATAAAGACAGAAATTATAAATAGCCTCATAACAAAATAAGTATTAAAAGTTGCATATTAGCCCTGGCTGGTTTTGCTCAGTGGTTAGAGTGTTGGTCGGTGGACCAGAGAGTCCCGGGTTCGGTTCCCGCTAAGGGCACGTACCTCAGTTGCAGTTTGTCCCTGGCCCTGGTTGGGGTCATGTGGGTGGCAGCCAGTTGATGTGTCTCTCAGTTGGGTGTATTAATATATTACAATGAACTCATGAAACAGCTTCCTCTGAATATGACTTGACTTAATAAATCTGAAATATGATGAGAATGGCTAATGTAGTAGGGATGAAAAATCTTTTTCTTCTACTCATCTTAGATTCATTGGCTGGGGCTCTGTAAATCAGACTGACAAAAGACAGGTTAACAACAGCAACAACAACAAAAATAACCCAAAAGATTATTAATGCATGCATCATGCACACAAGTGGGAGAAATCAGTGATGAATAACTCCAAAATGTGGTTAGAACTTGGGCTTATTTAACATTTTACCAAAGAAGAGTAAATTTGTAGACAAGTGACAAGACAAAGGAAAAGGACTTTCACTTTCTAGGGATGACAATTTGTGGAAAGGTAAAGATATAGGAAAACTGATGTAAGATAAGACTGGTTAATAAAGTTTATGCAGGTTAATCTCAGCTCTGATTTTCCGTCTTCTTCATGGTCATAAAATTTCACTGGGAAAGAGATTTATGGTACTCCTTATTTCTCAGAAGTTTAAATTTTTAGTCAGATATGGGAAGCTTCAGAAAGGCTTCTTTCTTGAAGCATAATTTAGCATACTTTTTATGCTAAAGTGGAATATTTTGGGGATAGTATATTTTGATCCCAAATACTGGCTATTTTGGAAAATTAAGTTCTGAGAGACACTTTTAGGATTTAGATTATTCAGTTGTTAGTAAAACATTAGATATTTGTAAATATCATCATGTATACCATGATGTAAACACTCTGCTTCTAATTTAATGTGTAGTTTAAGTAGAGTAAACCATAATATATTAAACTATTTAAGGAGTTATAATTTATAATTAGTATGCATATTTATGATAGACCTTTATGAATATTACAGACATTAAAATGAATTTCAAATATAAGCATTGAATTAAAAACATTGAATTAAACATATGTGCACATCTATAATCTTTTGATATTTAAAATTTTACTTTAATTAAATTCTCAAGCTAACAGACCTTTAACCTATCCAAGATGTTGAATCAGAGTTCATATTCATCTTCAAAGATTTCTAAATGCTAGCTTGAGCATTTAAAAGTTTTCAAGGTAATCAACTCTGTGGTAGTTAAAATGGCTTTTCTTTTATCCATAACTCGCCACCTTATTAATGTTAAAGTATATGTACACTAATGTCTCTTTTTTTAAAAATTATTTTTCCTTTATTGATTTTAGAGAGAGAGGAAGTGAGAGGGAGAGAGAGACAGAAACATCAATGAGAGAGAACATTCATTGGCCGGCTCCTGCATGCTCCCCACTGGGGATTGAGCCCACAACCGGGCCATGTGTCCTGACCAGGAATTGAACCAGCGACCTTCTAGTGCTTGGGTCGACGTGCAACCACTGAGCCACACCAGCTGGACTAATGTCTCTTTATTGCTATAAATAAGAGAATGAGAGCTAAATTAAAGTACAATTCAACCATTATCATTATAGCTTCTCTCAAAGAACATATCTTTGTACAAGAATTATATTTTCGCCTTGGCTGGTTTGGCTCAGTGGTTAGAGCATCAGTCTGTGGGTTTGGTCACAGGTTCGATTCCCAGTCAAGGGCAAGTACCTGGGTTGCAGTTTCCATCCCTGGCCCCGGTTGGGGTCGTGCGGGAGGCAAACAATTGATGTGTCTCTCACATCAATGTTTCTCTCTCTCCCCCTCCCTCCTTTCCATTCTATCTAAAATTCAAAATAAAAATATCCTCAGTTGAGGATTAACAATAAATAAAATAAATAAATAAATAAATAAATAAATAAATAAATAAATAAATAAATAATAAAAGAATTATAGTCTCCTATATCCAGTCCCTCATACCCCAGAGCAGAAAATTGGAGTTATATTATAGTTGGTGAATCAGGGGAAGAAATTTCAAGTCCACCACTCATGGAAAAGAAATTCAGAAATGCCATTCTTCAGATTGGAAAATGAAAAACAACATTAGATACCATATAGCAATAGAAAGGTTATGGAGTAAATAATTCCACAGCTGTTGATAAGAAAGTAAATTGACCCATCCTGCCCATGTCTAGAAATTCGTTTAAAGAAAAGCATGAGTGTATAAAAATATATGCACAAGGATTTTCAATACAGCATTTTTAATAACATAAAACTGGAAATAATGTACTGCACATCTATAGGGGCACTACTCAGTAATTACCATGCATTCACACAACGAACTACTTCAATGTCACTAAGAAGATTTAAGGAAAAAAATCATGACGATGGAATTTTAAATTTATAATTTGAATCCTGTCTCCACTGCTAAAAGCACATAGAGGTAATGATAAAATAAGGAAAAAACAAGAGCTGCCCGGCTGGTGTGGCTCAGTGGTTAAGCGTCGACCCATGCACCAAGAGGTCACCAGTTCAATTCCCGGTCAGGGCACATGCCCAGGTTGTGGGCCCGATCCCCGGTGGGGGCCATGCAGGAGGCGGCTAATCGATGTTCTCTCTCATCGATGTTTCTACTCTCTCACCCTTTCCCTTTCTCTCTCTCTAAAATCAATTTTTTTAAAAAGGAAAAAATGAGAGATGTGTAGCCTTATTAATAAACACAATATATCTCTGATTAACAGATATAAAACAGAATACCAAGTGTTGAGCCTCACTGAAGCTAGATGCCTGTCAGGGTTGGATATGGAGACCAGTAGAGATGAATAGGTTTTCAGATCTGTGGTGACTGGACCCAGGCTCATTGCTGGAAATCAGAAACCAGAATGGGACTTCTTTGCCATTGAAAAGAGAATAAAACAAAACAAAACAAAATAATTAAAAAAAAAAATACTGTTGTTGCTGCACAGTCGTGTGCCTAGAGAGATGAGAGGACATAGGCCAAACCTCTGGCTGGTTTAGAGACTAAATCTGATTTTTGAAATATCATATGGGATGGAATTCCACAAATACATAGACGATGCATTTCTGAACCATGAGTGCTGGCAATTATGTGGGGGGCTGTAGCAAAAGCTGCAATACTTATACACAGGGGTGAGTAAACACACAAAGCAGACAGCAAATTGAAAATTCCTGTCCAAGGTAAGATTACAAACCAAAATTCTAAAATATATGATGAAAACTACCCTTAATAAAATGAGCCATCAAAATCAATCATTATAAAATTAATTTACTCAAGATTAAATAAAAATGAGATTCAAGTCTTTAAAAAAAGAGTTTAAAGTATGTTTGGGTTTCTCAAAGAGAAAATTATAGAAAATAATATCCCTAAAATGAATAAGAAGATAGATACATAGGTAGATATATGATTAGATGGTATACATATACATATACATATACATATACATATACATATACATATACATATACATATAGGTAGATATAGATGACAAGCAGAATAAATATAACAGGAAAAGGTGGAGAATGAGACATATTAGATTTGAGAACGAAATATATCAACATGAAATTTTAAATAAATGCTAGGCTGGACTCAGAGAAAGGGATTTATAAAATAATAATATTTAGTTTACCCAGAAAGGATCACTGAAAATATAGGAAAAGCAGTTAAGATACATGGTTAGAATGCTACAACAGATACTTTAAAAATTCCATGAGAGAATATAGATTCTAACAGGAAAAACAACAGCAAAACAAACCAAATAAACACACAAACAGAATTACAAAGATTTCCCTGAATTGAAGAACTTGGTTCCTCATTAAATGGTACATTCAGACTTAAAACCTCTCTCTATATGTCATTCTAAAATTGCAGAACACCAGGTATCAAAACTACTACAGAGAAAATCACAGGAAGAAAGCATTAATAAATGCCAAAAGATAATGGATAATTAGAAGCTAAGGCAAAAACACTTTCAGACCATTATTCTATACCCTGCTGAAATATTATTCTAGAAAATTTAGACATACAAGATGTAAGACATTTTCCCACATAAAGACTTACTAAGAAAAATATTAGAGCAATAAGAAAGTAGGATTTCATTAGAGAGATAAGTTTAGGGACCAGAATGAAACATTGATGAGACAAAAAAAAAAACAACAACACACATTTCAATGGTAAAATTGTAATCTTCAATAACAGTTTTTCAATCTTAAATATTTTACATTAGATTAGATATCATCAAATTTTATACAGCAAAAATTACAGAAACCATATCAAGAAAGCATTATTAGGAGGAAGAAATTTTATGCATTTATTGTAGCCCATGAAAAATTAAGTGGAAGAAAAATAAGAAAGGATCTACAGATCTGAATAATTAATGTTGAAATCAAACTAATAAAGATATAATTTTTCTCTTAGAAGGTAAAATTTTTCTTTTATAAGGCTCATGAAATTTATTTTTATTTTTATTTTTTTATCCTCACATTTTTGCATTTATCTTCAGTTAGAGAAGGAGGGAGAGAGGGGGAAAGAGAGAGAGAGAGAAATGTGGACATGAGAGAGACACATCGACTGGTTGCCACCCATATGACCCCAACTGGGGCAGGGGACAAACTGCAACTGAGGTATGTGCCCTTAGCAGGAACCGAACTTGGGTCTGTGTGGTCCGTGGGCCGACGCTCTAACCGCTGAGCCAAACCGGCCAGGGTTCATGAAATATTTTTTAAATAAGCATTTATTGTCACAATCAACTTTAATAAATTCCAAGAAGTAGAAATCATGCCGACAAAATTTATTGCTCATGGTATAATAAATCTAGTAATTATGAAGTGTAAACCACCCTTCCCTTTAAAAATTTAATAATAAAATAAAGCACCCTTTATCTCGATTCTAGTAGTTTGCCATCTTCATTTAGAAGTGTTAAAACAAAAAAAATAATATTAAAAATATTTTGTTCAAAATTATATGTAATTAAAACTCAATTTACAAAACTTTAAGAAATTTAAATAAATATTCAAATCATTTTTATGCTTGTAGCATCTATATTTCTAGAGGTACTAAAATTTAAAAACTGCTCTAACTATTGAGATACCTGTATTTGCATTAAGGATTTTTAAAAAATTAAAATAAATTATTTAACTGTATAAAACAGAGACAATATTCACCAATTTTTCATATCCTTTACTATATTTATCAGCTCTTTTGCAGTTAGACTGAGGCTAAGTGACTAGTTCTAGCCAATGGGCTCTGAGTAAAAGTCACTATATCATTTCCATGACAAATCAGTTAAGCTAAGGTAAACATTCTTATTTTTTTCTTCTGCCCCAGTGACCTTTTAAACTATGTGTCTAGAGGGCATATGTACAAGGTGGAGGAAGGCTACCCAACCCTATAAAATTTTATGTGAATAAGCAATGAACTTTAATTGAGTTAGGCCACCAGATTTCAAGGTTTGTTACTGCAGCAAAGCTAATCCTAATTAATGCAACATCTAACTCAAGAAGTTAGAAAATTAAATGAACCAAAGGAAAACAGAAACACAGATTTGATTTTACATTTAGGAAAAAAAAGCAAGAAAAATCACATAATTCGAAAGTTCCAGAACTAGGTTTTTGAAAGAATAACTAAAATTGCTACTATATTAACTGACTTAAAGAAAAAAAAGAAAAAACAAAAAAAACTTTGAAAATATAGTACATAAAATGAGAATGGGAAAATAATCACAGATGCTGAAGAATTATAAAAATCAAACTATGCAGCATCATAGAAATGAACGTAAAAACCTGTGTTAATAAAATCATGTACTTAAGAAATATAAATTTCCAAAATTAACTTTGGAAGGAAAAAATAGGCAATTTATTTTATAAAAATAGAAAAAAAAATTATTAAACTCTACCCCCTCTCACCATTCCACAAACAATTTCAGGTCCAGTTGAAAAATTTTACCAGTTTGTTTAAGGAACATTCTTACAGTGCAATTTTATCTCCTCCAAAGCATTTTAAAGGAATAAAAGCTTTGAAGTTATTCTTTTAAACAAGATAATATTGGTTTCACAAACCCAAAAGTTAGTACCTCCCATGCACATAAAGATAACAGACCATCTCTCTTATGACCATTGTACCATCATTGTAGATAAAACATGAACAAATCCAGTATTACATTAAAAGAATAACACACTATGAAAAAGCACCCTCTTTAAAAGCAAGAAGAGTCTAAAACTGGAGAAGAAGCCATAATGTAGGATATTATAGACAGCTAATAAAGAATAAGCTGAGAGAAATATTTTCAACACAGTGCAAAAAATTAGATGCCCTAATACTTAATACCTCTTTGGTATAATTTTTTAAATAGATCAACAACCCATATAAAAATGGTCCAAGTTCATAGAAAAAGAAATAGCCCTGGCCAGTTTGCCTCAGCGGTTAGATCATCGGCCCGCGGACCAGACAGAACCAGGTTCGGTTCCCGCTAAGGGCACATACCTTGGTTACAGTTTGTCCCCGGCCCCGGTTGGGGTCGTGTGGGTGGCAACCACTCGATGTGTCTCTCTCATGTTGATGTTTCTCTCTCTCTCTCTTCCTCCTTCTCTCCCTCCTGCTCTATCTGAAGATGAATGTAAAAATGTCCTTAGGTGAGGATAAAAAAAAAAAAAAAAAGAGAAATACATAAAGCTTTTAGACATATGAAAAAGCAATCAATCCCACCCATAAGAGAAAGTAAAAACTTATAGTGAGATTTCATTTTTTTGCAAACATGTGGGGTGTATTCATAAATAGAATACCCTGCAGTAATTTTAAAGAATGGAAATATCTACAGTACACTGACATGAACATTTTTGTAATTAAGTGTTGAGTGAAAAGTGAAGGAGCACAATAGTCAGCAAAGTATGCAATATTTGTTTAAATAAAAAGAAAATAAAATATATTATTTTCTATAATAAAAAATATTTCTGGGAGGAATCAGAAGGAATTGTTGTCAATGTTCATCAGTGAACAGAGCGAAAGGGTGGCTAGAGAAAAAGGATGAGAAGGTCATATTTGCACAATCTCCTCTTTTCATTGGCTTTCTTTCCAAGAGGGTGATAGATTGGTACTGACTTGATATACCTTTCACTGTAGATTCCATTGGAAAAGGCAAAGTATTACATCTCGAGTCATGTCCCAGAGTAGGGTTATGAGTTAAGGATGATGTGGTCTTGAGCAAATGTAACATATTTGGGAATTTAACTCTGACAGTGGTTTCATGATCTGTTCTGATCCTCTGTGTAATGAAAATCTACTGTGAGCTTCTGTGAATGGCAAACTATTACTCTTTTCTATGTTTAGATTGTTTTGTTTTCCTCTCATTATTTTATCAGTAAATACAAAGTGGAATGGCGAATTTAATCGTTGTTAAAAATCAACCTAGATAATTAGAACTAAAAATATACTACAATGGAATAGTGATTTTGTTAGAATTATATGATGAATTGTGTATGAATTTCTAACCACAGCACTGTTTTTTTCTTCCTGTAACCAACCCCATGGAATACTTTTATTTATTTATGACAAAAATAATATGGTGAGCTCTCCATTGCCAAGGTTCTGTAAAGATAATAGAATGCTTTGCATATTGCTTCTTATGAGCTTTATATATTTCTCTTTTGATTCTTTCCAGTGGTAGTTTTCAACCCGTTGTTGCACGCTTATTCTTCTCTCCCTTCAATCCTGTCTCTAAAGAATACTCACTCCATATTTCCCAGAAGGGCTCTTCTGTAGATGCTGATCCTGTGACCTTCTACTTCCTATGGGACCTTAGTCACTTTTCTTGCTTATGTTTTCAGTTTCATTCTCTACACTAATTTATCTTCTGTTCTATAAATATACCTAGTCCAATTACTGCAAAAATGTTTAAATTTTATTACCTTTCACTGTCTTCCTCCTTCCTTTCATCTAATCACCTTGTATAATGTACTGAGATGCCTTATCTCTCACTCATTCCTTCACCATTCGTAATCTGACACCCAGTCCCTACTCTTGATGAAAATTGCTGTTTCAGTGGTCAACAGGAATGACATCTCAGTTCACACTTTCCTCCTTCTTGAGTCCTGCTCTACCATCCAGTAATTACATGAGTTTAAGTAAATTTTTTAACCTTTCTAAGTTTAAATTTCCTGATCAGTAAATTAGAGATAATATTAATCAATAAGATATATAAAAATGCCTAGAACACAGTACAACCTTAATGAATGATACATTGGACTTATTTCTCTGGAACACATGCCCTCTTGTTGAAACATTTTTTTATTTTTTTATCCAGGTTATTATTTTTTTTTAATTTCTAAAAATTATTTTAAAGATTTTTTTATTGATTTTTTAGAGGGAGGAAGGAAAGGGAGAGTGAGCAAGAAACATCAGTGTGAGAGAGAAACATCCATTCAGCTGCCTCCTGCACACCCCCTACTGGGGATTGAGCCTACAACCCAGGCATGTGCCCTGACCAGGAATCTAACTGACACTTTTGGATGCATGGGAGGACATACAACCAGCTGAGCCACACTAGCCAGGGCTTCCCCTCCCCCCCAGTTTTATTGAGAAATAATTCAGTACATCACTGTATGAGTTTAAGGTACATAGCATGAGGGTTTGATTTACATATATTGTGAAATGATTACAATAGGTTTAGATACCACCCATCGTCTCATACAGATAAAATAAAAAAGGCAGTATCTCCTTGCGATGAGAACTCTTAGAATCTACTCTGTTAACACTCCTATATATCATACAGCAGTTTAACTATAGTCATTATGATCTTATTATAACCGGAAGGTTGTACATTTTAACCACTTTACTACAATTGCCCTTCCCCCATCTCCACCTCTGGTAACCACAAATCTTTTTTTTATGTTTGCTGGGATTTTTAAAATATTCCATATATAAGTGAAATCTTACAGTATTTTGTTTTTCTTCATCTGAAGTCATTTAGCATAATGTCTTCAAGCTTCATCCATGTTGTTACAAATGGTAGGATTTCTTATTTTTAATGGCTGATATATATATATATATATATATATATATATATATATAATTTTCTTTGTTTAGCCATTGGTGGACACTTAGGTTGTTTCCATGTCTTGGTTCTTGTAAATAATGCTGCTATGAACATGCAGTTGCAGATAACTTTTCAAGTTAGTGTTTTTATGTTCTTTGGATATATTCCCAGAAATGGAGTTTCTGGATCATATTACAGTTCTATGTTTAATTTTTTAAGGAACTTCCATTATGTTTTCCATAGTGGCTGTACCAAATTTACAATCCCACCAACAGTGCACAAGGGTTCCCTTTTCTCCACATCCATGCCAGCATTTATCTCTTGGTTTTTTTGGTGATGGCCATTCTAACAGGTGTAATGTGATATCTCATTGTTGTTTTAATTTGTATATCCCTAATGACTAGTGATGTTGAACATCTTTGCATCTACCTGTTGACCATTTGTACATCATCTTTGGAAAAACCTGTTCAGGTCCTTTGTCATCCTTTTCAGTTTAGTTTTATTTTTTGATGATGAGTTGTATGAGTTCTTTATATATTTTGGATGTTAACCCCTTATCAAATATTTCTTTCCCATTCCATAGGTTGTGTTTTTACTTTGTTAATGATTTCTTTTGCTATGCAAAAGCTTTTTTGTTTGATGTAGTATAAGTTGTTTATTTTTTTATTTTGTTGCTTATGATTTGGGTGTGATTTCTAAAAAGTTGTTACTAAGACCAATGTCAAGGAACTACTTTTCTATGTTTTCTTCTGGGAGTTTTATGGTTACAGGTCTTACATTTAATCTTTAATACATATTGAGGTATGGGGATTTTCTTTTTTGAGTGGTGTAAGAGTCAAGTTTCATTCTTTTACATTCAATTTTCACGGCACCATTTATTGAAAATAATGTCTTTTTTTCCATTAACTATTCTTTGCTTCCTAGTCAGCTATTAGTTGATCACATATGGTTGGGTTTATTTCAGGCCTCTCAATTCTGATCCATTGGTCCATTGACCTGTTTTTATGTCAGTACCATAACATTTTAATTACTACAACTTTATCATGTAACTTGATTAGGAAGTGTGGTAACTTCTAGTTTGTTCTTCCTTCTCAGCTTTTCTTGAGCTATTTGTGTTCTTCTGTGGTTCCATATATATTTTAGGAGTGCTTTTTATTTCTATTTTTGTCAAACATGCTATTGGAACCTTTTCAAGGGTTTCATTGAATCTACATGTGTCTTTGGGTAGTATTGACACTTTACTCCATGAACATAGAATACCTTTCTTTTTATTTGTGTCCTCTTTAATTCCTGTCATCAATGTTTGACAGATTTCAGAGTAGATATTTTTTTCACCTCCTTGATTAAATTTATTCCTATGGCCCCTCCAGTGTGGGTCAGTGGCTGAGCATAGACCCATGCACCAAGAGGTCGCTGATTTGATTCCCGGTCAGGGCACATACCCAGGTTGTGGGCCCCATCCCCAGTGGGGGTGTGCAGGAGGCGGCCAATCAATGTTCTCTCTCATTGATGTTTCTATCTCTCTCCCCCTCTCCCTTCCTCTCTCTTTAAAATCAATAAAGAAAAAAAATTATTCCTATGTATTTTATTGGTGTTGATGCTATGTTGTAAGTGGGATGACTTGTTTTTTTTCTTTTTCAAAACCTTTATTGTTAGTGCAGAAACCTTTTCTTCTTATGAATTGTCACACTTGATTGTCCTCTTTATCAACTTACCATTTGAATTTATTTTTATTTTATGTTCTTTTACCCTTTTTTCCTCTGCCTCTTCCTTTTATTAAATTTAAAAATATTTGATGAACACATGATATGTATCAGCCATTGCATAGATTTTTCTCTTAAATTTTTTTGTTTTACTCTTCCTCATTTTATGCAAGGTGTCCATAATAATGCCTACAGAGAGATTATCCCAATATTCAGCCCCCTCCACCTTGGGGCTGTTGCTTACACCCTTGTCAAATATATATTTGTATTATATAACTTATTTATCTTAATCAATCTGATAGAGAAAAAATGGTATCAAATTGTGTTTTAGTTCATTTTTATAACTGAAAGACATTTTGAATATCTTGTATTTGTAAGCCATTATTGATTTATTGTGAACCTTGCACTTGTATTAGGGTATTGATCTTTATCTTATTGATTTGTAAGAGCTCATTTATTTTAAAGAAATATTCCCTTTGTTAAATAAAATAATTTATTCTGGCATATTATCTATATATGGATTTTATTGTTGCAACATGGAGTAAAAAATATTAATGAAATCAAGTTATCAATTTGTTCTTTATGATTTCTGCAATTGTGTAATGACCATTTTAAGTTAATGTTTTAGTACATATTTTATTCTAGAATATTTTTGTGTTTATCATTGCCAATTTAAATTACCTCCTTAACCCATCTAGGATTTATTTTGGTATAAAAATCACGTGAAGATTCAGCTCCACATTTTCCTCGAGAGGGCCAGTCGGCGATTCTAACATCATTAATTTTGTAATTAATGTTTCTACTATTTTGAATTGCAAGTTTTTGTATATTAAAATGACATACATAAATGAAGATTTTTTATGTCTTTGTGCTTATTGCTAATCTGCTATAAAATATTTTAATTACTGTTTCTTTAAAATACTTCTGAATATTTGGCATATACAGTTCCTCTACATCAATCTTTTGCATTTTTTGACTTAAAGATATTTTCAGTTTTATTTTCTTATGTTTATGATAAGCTTGTAGTATTGTAATAATATTGATACTATTTTTTTTCCTCTCAAAGTCAAAAAAGAAATACCCATATCTATAAATCCAGTTTGTATATACCTTAGTTATCAAGATATTTGATGACATTTTATATTATTTTATGAAAGGGCATGTCATAAGTCTGGGCATGGGAAGCTTAGATGTTGAGGTTATAAATGTAAACAAAAGGATATCTCCTGCAAAAATAAAGTATTTACCTAAATTTAGGGCTCTAAGAGGGACTTAAATACAAATAGAACTTTAAAGTTTGTTTTTCAAAGCACTGTAATTAAACTTTTAACTAGTGACAGAATTATTTAAATAAGGTAAACCAATAATTTAAAACTAAATAAAAGATCAAGGCTTTAACACTAAGAGCCAGTTTAACAACCAGGACAAGAACTATTCAAATGTCATGAAAACAAACTGTCAAACTATCAGCAAATAGAGTTCTTGCTAATGGCAAGTAGTTCTGCCTCTGACTGAAGACAATAATGACCACTCATTATTACAGTGATTTAATTACAAAAATTAAATACATGCTGCTTTTATTTTCTTAAGGGAGATGCATCAACAAAGCATGGGTATGTGATGGAGATATTGATTGTGAAGATCAGTCCGATGAAGATGACTGTGACAGTTTCTTGTGTGGACCACCCAAGTACCCTTGTGCTAATGACACTTCAGTCTGCCTGCAGCCAGAAAAACTCTGTAATGGGAGAAGGGACTGTCCTGACGGGTCTGATGAAGGCGATCTCTGTGGTATTGCACTTTTCATTGCCTTTGCTTCACTCTGAAAGCTAGAACCGTTTAGTTTGCTCACTGATACTTTTTGTAGTAGCATTCATTCTTTCCATTCATTCCACTTAAATAAAACTTTGAGCACTGAACCCTACCTACATTTTTTACCTCCTGTTACATCTATAAAATGTTTTTAAATATGATTAGAAATTTCTGAAAATAAAGTAGAAGAGTCTAGCCTGTATCCAACTCACTTAACAGTTGTGTAGCTGTGCTCATCATTTAGATCTCTGGGTGGTCAGTGCTGCTGCCACAACTGAACGGGTTATTGTTGTCAGTGAGTCACTCAAAACAGGAGAACCTTGTTATTACTGATCTATTGAATGGAGTTTGCTACCACCCAATGGGTTTTGTCATGCCTTCTTAATCATTACAATAGAAACATTTTTAGAAAGAGGAAAGGAAGAGACTGGATAATAAGACAAACTGAATATTACATTATATATATATATATATATATATATATATATATATATATATATATATATTCCCATCAGTGTGTAGTCCTCACACAATAATTTTCTTTAGTGTGCTTTAGTTAGTTAAAATGATTATTTCTGATAACTTTTGAGCTTTAAAATTACTTTTGATTAACCATCTCCTTATGCTAACCAGCGCATATTAAAAATATATATATATTTTCTTCTTTGTGGGGAGATCAGAGATTTAGCAAGGAAATCTTTAAATTTGTTTTTTAGACAATACTGAAGGTGACATCAATAGAATAATGAAGAAGAGTGTGTGGAATGGTAAGCACAGTAATGAGATAACCTGAGGCTGTGAGGAAACGCCTTTAGGAAAAGATGAAGCTAATGGATCGAAAGTAGGAAGGCAACTACACTTAAGCCTGAAGCTATCATATTTTTATCTGAATCAAGCATCAATAGCACAATGAGTATTAAAAGAGAATACTGTTATTCTTTTTTAAAAAAAATTATGTAATAAAATGTCTTTCCTCCACAGAGTTTGTGATTCTGTAAGATAACCTTGAAGCAGTCAATGCAACAGTCTCAGTCAGGGATGAAAAAATTTAAACAAGATTCAAACCAAAAAACAAAAACAAAAAACCCACAAAACCTAAATTAAGCAACAACAACAACAAAATATTAACCAAAGGTGACAGATTAGTTTATCTGTATTCACTCCTTTCTTTCCAAGCTTGTTCTCCCTGATGGAGTAGTTTGGTGAATGAAACATACTACTTGCTTGACAATATGTGAGGATTGCTCATGAAGGTTGTAAGAGCAATTCTGAAGGAAGGGAATTATCAATACTCTTAAAATTAAAAGTGTATACTTATAGTAAAGGTCCAGACTTGGACAAGTTTAACTTATATTTTGCAATTATTCCAATTAAGTTACCTAGGCAAGTGGCTTAATTTTTCGAAACATCAGTTTCCTCATAACAAAAATGGAGATGATGATCACTATCAGGAAATCATGATACTAATACCTGAGACGCTACAAATGTTGAAAGAAATTAGAGGATTTTTTTCACCTTATCTTTACCCTTCAGTTAAATGAAGAGGGGAAAATACAGTTTTAAGAAGCGATCTGAAAACACAGTTTTATTTTCCTTTCCTTTGAACTCTGAATTGGGAAAACTAATTTTTTCTGAATTCATTTGTTTACTTCAAGAATGAAAATCACATTTTGCTTTTCTAGCCATTGTATTCATCGGTGCTCAAACATTTCAAAGGATTACAGAGAGTGGAGAGGCTAGACATGAAGCTGGATGTAAAAGTACCAGAGAAGGTACAGACGCTTCCATGCCAGCTGCAGCAATGTGGCTTATCGAACTTGCCCAGGTGGCTTCACCTGCCCCTTTATCAGTTGAAGTTGCGGGAGAGTTAGAGCGATGAAAAACCAAAACAAATACTGGTTGAGGGATTGAGTTACTTCTCTGGTCCTCCTTTTCTTGCCTGCTTTTATGTGGACCTTCGTGTTGTCAGCTCCATAGATGGTACCCTTACAGCAGTATTGGCTCCTGCAGAGAGACCCCTTGGTGTATTGTTTTCAAGCCCTCCTCTGGTCAATCTCGGTTAGCCCTTGTCCAGCCATGAAGGGTGATCTATGAGAGCTGTATTATGCTGTGCTGAATTGTCTACCCAATGGACACAAAAGATATACCAAGTGAATTAACTTTTAATTATTGTTATTTATTGTCTAGTAGCTAGGGAGTGGCTTTTAGAGATACCCAAAGTTGAAAGGGTTTTTGTTTCTTTTTAAGCTCTTTGCTATAGATGGTGAAAATGTTGGGTTTGCCCCTTTCATGTCTACTTCCAAGTAGTTGTATCTAAAAAAGCTGTTATGTTTCCCACTCTCCTACCCTGCCCCATGTTAAAACAGGAACAGGGATTGATTTCTGTACCACTCCTTAATACATGCAATATTTGTACAAAAATATCTTGTGTGAAAATGACTTGTAATCAGTAGACTTAACAATTGGGAGATGTCATGAGATGTGAAAATCTTATTCTTTGAGTTATGGGTTTTTTTGTTTTCTCCAAATAATTCTGATTGCTTTATAAAGTTATAAAGGGGGAGGGGGAGCTCAAGAAGATACATCTCCTAATCCTTTTGCTAGATTACTTTTTTAGGATTTTTAAATTATTTTAAGAGGAAAGACGCATGCACTTAAGAAACAAATGAGAAGAGACAAAGGTAAACAAATGACAAAGGTAAACAAAGCTGGAAACTAGTTAAAGTGATAAGGATAGATTTTATTTAGTAATAACTATTTATTTTAATTGTGAAGAATGCCCAGTGTGAACTGAAACTAACCTCACCAAAAGAAAAAGAAAAAAAAAAGACTAAAAACTTTTAAAAGGCTGGAGTGTATTAAGTGAAAGGCATTGAGAGGTATTATAGGGATTTTGGTCCACGTGATGTGGCCATCAGAGTTTAGTAATTGGTTCTAATCCCAGAGAAGAAACAAACTTCTCAAGTCTTTACGACTGGGGACAACTTGAGCAAGTTAGAGCAAGGTTGGGAGCAAGAGTGAGGCACTCTATTTGAATGCTGACTTTTAACAGAGAGGACTCTCAAGTCCTTGAGAAGAAAGTTCTGAGTGATAGAAGAATCACATCTACAAGGTGCAGAGAAAGTTGTGTAATTACGAGCTTTCCCAAGTAACCCCTCTAAGAGGGGATTCAGGCACCTGTCTGCTTATCACCAGGTTTGGCTGGAACAAACAGTACATTCTCCTGGCAGTGTTGAGCTTTATCATGCAGGCACTTTAAGGGGGCTGAGGTCATTCCAGGGATGCTGCCTTAAGCTGTTAGAAACTATGCCAGTATTTGTTTTAGTCTCCTATGGGTGGGACAGGGCATGCTGGAATGGAGAATGAAATTATTTGTGCCTGAAGTTTGCAACTTTTATAGGCCAAGGTGGGTGACCAGTTGACAAGAGAGCTCAGAGGAACTGGGTACAATGCATTTCTTTGTGGTAATTCTCTTGAAAAAGAAGATCAGGTCCAACAGGTGTGGCTCAGTGGTTGAGCGTTGACCCATGCACCAGGAGGTCGCCAGTTCAATTCCTGGTCAGGACACATGTCCAGGTTGTGGGCCTGATCCCCGGTGGAAGGCATGCAGGAGGCGGACAATCAATGTTCTTTCTCATCGATGTTTCTCTCTCTCCCTCTCACTTCCTCTCTCTACAAAATCAATAAAGGAAAAAAAAAAAAAAAGAAGAAGAAGGTCGGTTGAGCCCTGGCCTCTTTGTCTCAGTGATTAGAGAGTCATCCAGGGGACCAAGGGCATGTACCTGTGTTGTAGGTTTCATCCCCCACCCTGGGTGGATCATGTAGGAGGCAACCAATCAACGTGCCTCTTTCACATCGATGGTTCCCTCTGTTTCTCCCTCCCTCCCTCCTTTTCACTAAAAGAGGACAAATACTTTGAAATGACTGACATTTTGAAATGATTATGATTATGGGTGAACAAACATATTTAAAGGAAACAAGAAATGAATCATTTTTTTTCTAAAATAATACCTTACTTGAATTCTTAGAGAAAATAGTTAATATTATTTTTTTTCTTATTACTATAACTATTTATATGGTGACAAATAGTATAAAAAAAAGTTGACTCATATAGAAGTTTAAAAAGTGTGGAAAATATTTTTTTAAATGTTACATATCAGCCCAGTTTTTGAACTGGATAAATGTCTATGGACAGCAGGAAATATTTGAGGTATATAAATATATATAACTGTAATTTGCCAGTTATTGAACAACATTTTTTTTTAGGTAGTCTCAAAATACAACTTCTAATTAACCAGGCTTTGAAAACTACTCAAACATATTTTTAAAGCAAGAAAAAGGACAAAGGTGTTGTTGCCCTTATTACTCTTTAGTTAATGGTGCAGAGCAATGGGAAATGATTTGTTTGCAAGTAATGTACTTGCAAAAAAATTAAATGCTATTTTTCCCCCGAAAGGGATAAGTATACCATCTTTAAATTTTCCCAACTGGACAAGTAGTTCTCAATTTTTGGGCAGTTGCGTGTGTGCCTTTGGGTAATTTTGTTATTATTTTTATATTCAATAAATTAGTACATGCTAGGGACTGTGCAGACTGTTGTGTGTGCACTGGTGAACAGAACACATGTATTGTATATCCGCAGGGAGCCTGTAGTTTTTTGATGGAGTAGAGTGAAACATCAATATATTGACTGTAACTAGAAGTTATAAGTGCCGTGAAAGAATAGTCTCTTTCTTTATAAACCAATTATATTATCCATGCAGTCAATACTAGTTGCTCATTATTTCAGCCAAAATATCAGGTCAACCTTTTTTGTGTATGTGTATTATTATGTTTTCATGGCATTGCTGAATTAATCATAATAACCAAAATATATATAGGGTACAATGTACACTTTACCTAAATTAAAAATAAATGACCAGCCAGTAAAGGGGAAACGAATCCATTTTGCATTATCATTATAAATCAGACTATAGATGCATAAAAATATGTATGGATATTATACTTATATATGTATATACCTGTTTACAAACATCAAGATAAATCATATTTTCGGATCTTCAATGTATGTATGGGCATCCTTTTTGGAAGACCTCAGCAACTGATTTTGCATAACTGCTGAAAGGCTCACCATAATTTCTCTAGCAATAATAGAAATATTGAACCCACTTTACCTCTGTGGTGTATAACCAAGTGTACTCCAAAGTTTTACAGCAATGAAAATATTTCAATTCCTATTATACAGAATTATATTTGGTCGTTGGATGAATTCTTTCACCATTCCTACCCCAACCCCTGAAAAAAAATCTGAAAAGGCTTTCTTCTGTTTATTATGTACTCCCTTTAATTTCAGCTTTAGGGAATTGAGTTCACTGATTAATATTCAATTGATCGGAACACTGGATAATGCCCTATAATCTCTTTTTTCCCTTTATAGATGAATGTTCTCTGAACAACGGAGGCTGTAGCAACCACTGTTCTGTTGTTCCTGGAAGAGGAATCGTCTGTTCCTGTCCTGAAGGACTCCAACTCAACAGAGACAATAAAACATGTGAGCTTGTGGATTACTGCAGCAATCATCTAAAGTGCAGTCAAGTGTGTGAGCAGCACAAGCACACAGTCAAGTGCTCCTGTTATGAAGGGTGGAAGCTGGATGTGGACGGAGACAGTTGCACAAGTGTTGGTAAGTAGATGTCAGTTTTGCTCTGTTTAAGAATAGCAAGTGCTTTTTTTTATTTTTGTGTAGTGTGTATATTTCTATATTTAAGAAATATCTTTAAAAATCCAAAAACACCGTCAGAAAATTAACAAAAGGGTTCATTTAATATCAGGTAAGGCCTAAGTTTAACGTGTCATACCAAACCTCCAAAATCTTCTGGATAGAAAATATTGCAATAATACTTATCATTACAATTCATCAGATTATTTTTTCCTTAGATACTGTTTTCATCATCATTCTTTCTAGGGGCTTATTTTTGTATGCTCAAAAGCTTTTATTTTTACTTCTCTCTGCATTCTTTATAGAATCTGAAGTCTGGTCCTGTCCCACACTTCTAACTGGATTTCTAGTACTCTTGAAAACAATTCCTTGTTCTGGCTGTATTCATTTTCTAAGTGCCCATTTAAATCATTCTGCTCTTTCTCTAGGTCATATTGCACAGAGGCAACAGCACACAAAGACTATGAAATTTGACATTTGAACTGTAATTCAGCAGCTGGCATTTGTTATGTATGTGACTCCAAGCAGGTTACATAAAACGTCATGAGGTTCATGAGGTTCAGTTTTCTTTCTTTTTTTTCTTTCTTTCCTTCTTCCTTTCTTTCCTTCTCTCTCTCTCTCTCTCTCTCTCTCTCTCTCTCTCTCTCTCTCTCTCTCTCTCTCATTTTCACTCTCACTCTCACTCTTTTAAATATTATTTTTTCTTTATTGGTTTTAGAGAGAGAGGAAGGGAGAGGGAGAGAGAGATAGAAACATCAATCAATGAGAGAGAACATCAACTGGCTGCCTCCGCATGCCCCCCACTGGGGATCAGGCCCACAGCCTGGGCATGTGTCCTGACTGGGAATCAGGCTGGCGACCTCTTGGTTCATAGGTTGACACTCAACCACTGAGCCACACCAGGCTTGGCAAGCTTCAGTTTGCTCATCTTTCAAATATCAATGTCCATTATAACAATGTCTCCATTATAGCATGTTGCAAGAATAGCATGAAACACTTGTTACTGTGTCCCAACCCCATTAGTATGTAATGAATGATGGTGTCCCACTGTTTTTTCCAGCTTTGTGGTCTGCAACTGCAGGATACTTTGTGGTCCATGAATGGAATTGGAGGGGTCATGAATTTTGTTGGGGAAAATATTACATCTTTATTTTCTTTAACCTCTCACTTAATGTTAACATGCCTTCCAATTGTGAATGTATGCCACAGACCAGTTATTATCAGCAACTATGTGTCTCAAATAGAAGTAATAGACATATTTATATAACATTAAAGTTGTCGATATCTCAAAATATCACTTATGATCAAGCTTTGAAAACCACAACTACTTCAATAATGGGAGACATTAGACCCACTGCTCAATTTTGTTATCGAATGCATTCATATAAAAGCACATATATTACTACAAAAGTGTTTGTTGTTCAGTGCTTACAATTGCATTGCAGTGTGTTTGATTCCTTTACCAATGTGTACTTTTTTTTTCTTTCTTACCTTTTCATACTATTTTTATATTTTTTAAAACTTTCTGATAAAGGGTACAGAGGCTTCATCAGACTGCTAAGACTCTGTACATCATAAACTTTTTAAATTTTGCTTCTTCTACTTAGATTGTATTTTTCCCTCTGCATCTCTAAAAATCCTGGATATGCTGTAAAATGTACTAGCTCAAATATGTATTCTTTAATGGAGTTTTCTTCCAAATATTCTTGCGGTGCAGTAATTTATCTTTTCTGTGTCTAGAATATATTGTCCATAAATATGTAATCACAATTTTAATTTGCTATCTATTTTTATTTTTATCTATTTCATCTTTTATATTTCTATTTATCATGTTCTCTTATTCCTTAGCTTGTCAATGAAATACTATGCATCTAAAAGTCAGAAATCAAGTTACAGATTTTTTGCTTGTATTTTAAATAATATCAAGTTTAGTTCTGGAAAAATAATATGCAATAAAAATACTATATTTTTTCAGAGTGCTAACTTATTTTGTTCTTTTATCACAAATATTTTGTGGTTGTTTTCTCTTGGCTGTTAATGTTTGGGTCCTTAACCACTAGGCTATTAGCTGATTTTTCAACAGAAACACTACAGACCAGAAGGGAATACCATGAAGTATTCAAGGTAATGAAAACAGGATCTGAATCCAAGACCACTCTATCCAGCAAGGCTATCATTCAAAATAGAAAGTGAAATAAAGAGCTTCCCAGACCAAAAAAAAAAAAAAAAAATGCTAAGGGAATATATTAGCACCAAACCAGCACTGCAAGAAATGTTAAAAGGAATGCTGTAATAAGCAGAAGAAACAGAGAGAGAAACAGAGCCATAATAAATAAAAATGGCAATAAATAAGCACATATCAATAATAACCTTATATTTAAATGGATTAAATTCTCTGATCAAAACACACAGAGTAGCTGAATGGATAAGAAAGCAGGACTCATATATCTGTTTTTTGCAAAAGAGCAACTTCACAGCAAAAGTCTCACATAGGTTGAAAGTGAAGGGGTAGAAAAAAATTTCCAAGCAAATGGAAATGGAAAAAAAACAAAGCTGGGGTAGTAATAATCATATCTGATAAAATAGAATTCAGAATGAAGGCCATAACAAGAGACAAAGAAGATCACTATATAATATTGAAAAAAATCTATCCAACAGGAGGATATAACTTTGGTAAACATATATGCACCCAACATAGGAGCACCAAAATTTTTTTAAAACTTCTAGAGAACTTCAAAGTAGAAAGTGACAGCAATACAATCATAGCAGAGGACTTCAACATCCCACTGACACCACTGGATACATCCACTAGTCAAAAAATTAACAAGGAAACAGAGGCTCTAAATGATGCTCTAGATCAAAAGGATTTAATAGATATTTACAGAGAATTACACCCCAAAACTGCAGAATTTACATTCTTCTCAAATGCACATGGGACATTCTCAAAGATAGACCACATGTTGGGACACAAACTAAGTCTCTATAAGTTCAAGAAGATTGAAATCATATCAAGCATCTTATCAGATTACAATGGCATGAAACTAGAAATCAATTGCAATAAAAACACTAAAAAACATTTGAACATGTGGAGGCTAAATAGCATGTTATTAAACAATGAATGGGTTACCATGAATATCAAGGAAGAAATTTAAAAAAAAAAAACTTTCTGGAAACCAATGAAAATGAACACACAACAACACAAAATCTATGGGATGCAGCAAAAGCAGTCCTAAGAGGGAAGTTCGTAGCACTACAGATCTACCTCAAGAAACAAGAAAAATTTCTAATAAACTATCTAATGCTACAACTTAAAGGACTAGAAAGTAAACAGAAAGAAAAACCCAGAACAAGTAAAGGAAAAGAAATAGTAAAGGTCAGAGCAAAAATAAATGACATAGAGACTAAAAAAACAACAATTCAGATCATCAATGAAACAAAGAGCTGGTTCTTTGAAAAGATAAACAAGATCAGTGAACCCTTAGCCAGACTCACCCAGAAACAGAGGAACTAAATAAACAAAATCAGAAATGAAAGAGGAGAATAACAACTGACACCACAGAAATACAAAGGATTGTTTAAAAATGCTAAGAACAATTATATGCCAACAAATTGGACAACCTAGGCAAAATGGACAAATTTCTAGAATAACACTGTCTCCCAAAACTGAACCAGGAAGAGACAGAAAACTTGAACATCCCAATAACATCTAAGGAAATTACAGCCATGATCAATAAACTCCCAGCAAACAAAAGCCTGGGTCCAGACAGCTTCACAGGGGAGTTTTACCGAACATTCAAAGAAGAACTAACACCCATTCTCCTCAAAGTATTCCAAAAAATTCAAGGAGAAGGAAGGCTTCCAAGCTCTTTTTACAAGGCCAGCATAATCCTAATTCCAAAACCAGGTAAAGATACTACAAAGAAAGAAAACTACAGGCCAATATCCCTGATGAACACAGATGCCAAAATCCTTAACAAAATATTAGCAAATCGGTTCCAGCAATACAGTAAAAAAATATTCATCGTGAATAAGTGGGATTCATCCCAGGGATGCAAGACTGGTATAATATTCGCAAATCAATAAATATGATACACCACATAAACAAAATAACAGATAAAAAACCATATAATCATATCAATAGACGTTAAAAAAAAGCATTCAACTAAATCCAGCACCCATTTCCGATAAAAACACTCAGCAATGTAGGATTAAAGGGATCATATCTCAACATAATAAAGGCCATATATGAAAAACCTACAGCCAACATCATATTCAATGGGCAAAAACTGAAAGCATAACCCTTAAGAACAGGAACAAGATAGGGATGCTCACTTTCACCACTCTTATTTAACATAATACTGGAAGTCTTAGCCACGGCAATTAGACAAGAAGAAAAAATAAAAGGGATTCAAATTAGAAAGGAGGAATTGAAACTGTCATTATTTGCAGATGACATGATATTGCACATAGCCCTAAAGACGCCATAAAAAATCTACTAGATTTAATAAATGAATTTGGCAAAGTAGCAGGATACAAAATTAACATACAGAAATGAATGGCATTCTTATACACTGATAATGAACATTCAGCAAGGGAAACTAAAGAAACAATCCCATTTACCATTGCAACAACAAAATAAAATACCTAGGAATAAACTTAACTAAGGAAGTAAAAGACCTGTTCTTAGAAAACTACAGGACATTCAAAATAGAAATAGAAGAAGATATAAAAAAGTAGAAACTTATACCATGTTCATGGCTTGGAAAAATAATCATTAAAATGTCCATACTGCCCAAAGCAATCTACAGTTTCAATGCAATCTCTATTAAAGTACCAATGGCATATTTCACAGATCTAGAACAAATACTCCCAAAGTTTATATGGAACCATAAAAGACCCTGAATAGCCACAGCAATCTTGAAAAAGAAGAACAAAGTAGGAGGGATCACAATACCAGATATCGAGTTATACTACAAAGCCATCATACTCAAAACAGCCTGGTACTGGCACAAGAACAGGCATATAGAGCAGTGGAACAGAACAGAGAACCTGGAAATAGACCCAACACATTATGCTCAATTAATATTTGACAAAGATGACAACAGCATACAATGGAGTAAAGACAGCTTCTTTAATAAATGGTGCTGGGAAAATTGGACAGCCAGATGCAAAAAAATGAAGCTAGACCACCAACTTACACCATACACAAGAATAAACTCAAAATGGATAAAATACTTAAATGTGACTCGTGAATCCATAAAAATCCTAGAAGAAAATGTAGGCAACAAAATTTCAGACATCATATGTAACAGAATTTTCACTGATACTTTGCCTAAAGCAAGAGAAACAGAGGAAAAAAATAATAAATGGAAGTACATCAAACTAAAAAGCTTCTGCACAGCAAAAGAAACCAGCATTAAAATGAAAATGGAACCCACTATGTGGGAGAACATATTTGCCAATGATACATCAAATAAAGGGTTGGTATCCAAAGTATATAAAGTACTCATACAACTCAACAAAAGGAAGACAAACAATTCAATCAAAAAATGGGCAGAGGACCTGAATAGACACTTCTCCAAACAGAAGACATATGAAAAAATGCTGAATATTTCTAATCATCAGAGAGATGCAAATTAAAACGACTCTGAGATATCACCTCACTCCTGTCAGAATGGCAGCCATCAACAAATCCTCAAACAACAAGTGCTAGCAAAGATGTGGAGAAAAGTGTACTCTAGCACACTGCTGGTGGGAATGCAGACTGGTGCAGGCACTATGGAAAAACAATCTGGTGTCTCCTCAAACAATTAAAAACGGAACTGCTATTTGACCCAGTGATCCCACTTCTAGGAACATATCCTAGAAGCCTGAAACACCAATCAAGAGGAATATCTGCACACCTACGTTCATAGCAGCACTATTTACAATAGCTAAGATCTGGAAACAGCCTAAGTGCCCATCAGTAGATGAGTGGATAAAAAAGCTGTGGTACATTTACACAATGGAATACTATGCAGCTCTACAAAAAGAGATCTCTCACCCTTTTAGACAGCATGGATCAACCTGGAGAGTATTATGCTAAGCAAAATAAGCTAGTTGGAGAAAAATAAGTACCACATGATCTCACTTAGTTATGGAACATAATGAACAAAATAAGCTGTTGACCAAAAAAGATCCAAAGTCATGGAAGAATGGAACAGACTAACAAACCTCAGAGGGATGGGGGTTTGGAGGGGTGGGAGGAGGGAAAGCAAAGAACTTACATGCATATATGCAGAATCAATGGACACAGACATTAGGTTGGGGAAAGCAGGAAGGGGGTGGTAGCTGGAAGGAGGTGGTCATTGGGGAAAAAGAGGGACATCTGTAATACTCTCAACAATAAAAAATAAAAATAAAATAAAATTTGGGTCCTTGGAGGCCTAAGATAAGCAAATATTTATATTACTAAATAATTGGCATGGGGGGGAGCAGAAAAAAATGGTAACTTGTTATAATAATAGTCATTTAATTTACATACATATTTGGAGTAGGGAAAGTTATATCAAATATTGATCTCAGACATATTTATAATCATATTTTACATGAGAATTGGATCCTTATCTGGTTTTGGATACAGATGACAAAATAATTGAAATATGATGGTGGTTTTGTACTCTATGAAATCTGTAACACTCATGTTCAATATTAGAATAATTTAACATTTGAATATATGTGGCCGGGAGCAAAGATAATTCTTCTAATAGATTTGATCCCTTCTACACTCAGCTCAGAATGAAAGTCTAACAATACCATAGGATTTCTCACTGTTAAGATTGCTATATTTCACATCTGGTTTGTTTATAATTTAAAAGGAAAGCAAAATTATACAGGCATACCTCAGAAATATTTAGGTTTGGTTTCAAACCTTTGCAATAAAGTAAATATCATAAGAAAGTAAGTCTCATGAATTTTTTGTCTTCTAGTGTATATAAAAGTTATATTTACACAATATTATAGCTTATTAAGTGTGCAATAGCATTATATTTACAAAACAACATATTGTACATACATAGATTTAAAAAATACATTATTGCTAAAGGATGCTAACCATTATCTGAGTCTTCAAGAATTGTAATTTTTTTTTTCTTGTGGAGGGTCTTGCCTTGATGTTGATGGCTGCTGACTTATCAAGGTGGGGTTGCTGAAGGTTTGGGTAACTGTGGCAATTTCTTAAAATAAGACGACAATAAAGTATGCTGTGTAGACTGACTCTTACTTTTCAAAATTATCTCTCTGTAACATGTGACACTGTTTGATAGCATTTTACCCCACAGTAGAACCTCTTGCAAAATTGGAGTCAGTACTTTCAAACCCTAATACTGCTTAATCACCTAAGCTTATGTAATATTCTAAATCCTTTGTTGTAATTTCAACAGTCTTTACTCCATCTTGACAAGGAGTAAATTCCATCTCAAGAAACTATTTTTTTAGTTGATAAGAAGTAACTCCTCATCTGTGAGAGTTTTATCATGAAATTCCAACAATTCAGTTACATCTTCAGGCTCCATTTCTAATTCTATTTCTCTTGCTATTTCCACCCCACCTGCAGTTACTTCCTCCACTGAAGTCTTGAGTCCTTTAAAGTCATTCATGAGGGTTGGAATTAACATATTCCAAACTCTTATTAATGTTGATATTTTGTCCTCTCTCCATGAATCACAAATGTTCTTAATGGCATCTTGAATGGTGACTTCATTCCAGAAGGCTTTCACTTGATTTTACCCAGATTCGTCAAAAGAATCCTAGTCTAGCCCTGGCCGGTTTGGCTCAGCGGTTAGAGCATCGGCCTGCGGTCCAGAGAGACCCGGGTTCGGTTCCCGCTAAGGGCATGTACCTCGGTTGCAGTTTGTCCCCGGCCCTGGTTGGTCGTGCGGGTGGCAGCCACTCGATGTGTCCCTTTCACATCGATGTTTCTCTCTCTCTCTCTTCCTCTCTCTCCCTCCTGCTCTATCTGAACAAAAAATGAAAAAATGTCCTCAGGTGAGGATAAAAAAAAAAAAAAAAAGAATCCTAGTCTATGGCAGCTATAGCCTCATAACATGTATTTCTGAAATAATAGGACTTGAAAAGCAAAATCACTCTTTGATCCATGGGCTGCAGAATGGATGTTGTATTAGCATGAAAATAATGCTGATCTCACTGTACATCTCCGTCAGAGTTCTTCAGTGACCAGGTGCATTATCAGTGAGCAGTAGTATTTTAAGAGAAATCATTTTTCCAGAACAGTAGGTCTCAACAGTGAGCTTAAAATATTCAGTAGCCCTGACCAGTTTTGCTCAGTGGTTAGAGCATCGGCCCGCAGACCAGAAAGTCCCGGGTTCAGTTCCCGCTAAGGGCACTTACCTCGTTGCAGTTTGTCCCCGCCCAGGTTGAGGTTGTGTGGGTGGCGACCAGTCAATGTGTCTCACATCAATGTTTCTCTCTCTGTCTGCCTCCCTTTCTCCCTCCCGCTCTAACTGAAGATAAATGCAAAAACAAAAACAAAAAACAAAAAAAAACCTCAGTAAACCATGTTGCAAACAGATGTGCTGTCATCCAGGTTTTGTTGTTTTATGTATAGAGCACAGGTAGAGTAGATTTAGCACGGTTCTTAAGGGCCCTAGATTTTTAGAATGGTAAGTGTGGATTAACTTCAAGTCACCAGCTGCTATGAAAGTCTTCAATGGCATCTTCTTCCAAAAGTAGGCTATTTCATCTACACTGAAAATCTGTTGTTCAATGTAGCCACTTTCATTAATTTTCTTAGCTATATCTCTGGATAACCTGCTACAGCTTCTATAACAGCACTTGTTGCTTCAACTTGGCACTTTCAATTACGGAGAAAGCTTCTTTCTTTAAATATTATGAACCATTCGCCCTTCAAACTTTTCTTCTGCACCTTCCTCAACTGAAGACATTCAGGGCCTTGCTCTGATTAGGCTTTGGTTCAGGGGAACATTGTGGCTGGTTTGACCTTCCATCCAGACCACCAAAAGTTTCTTTGTATCAGCACTAAGGCTGTTTCACTTTCTTACTTGTGTGTCCACTTGCATAGCGCTTCTAATGTTCTTCAAGAACTTTTCCTTTGCATTCACAACTTGGCTAACTGGTGCAAAAGGCCTAGCTTTTGGCCTTCTTCATGCTTCAATTGCTAAACTCAATCATTTCTAGCTTTTGACTTAAGTGACAAATATTTGAGTCTTCCTTCACTTGAACACTTAGAGGCCATTTTAGGGTTGGTAATTGGTTTAATTTTAATACAGTTGTGTCTTAGGGAATAGGTTGGCCCTAGGAGAGGGAGGGTGATGGGGAATGGCTCGTTGGTGGAGCAGTCAAGATACACACACACAGCAGTTATCGATTAAGTTATCTGTTTTATATGGATGCAAGTTCATGGTGCACCAAAATATTTACAGTAGTACTATGAAAGATTACTGATCACAGATCACCATAACAAATATAATAATAATTAAAAAGTTTTAAATAGTTAAAGAATTACCAAAATGTGACACAGAGACATAAAGCAAGCAAATGCTGTTGGAAAAACGATTCCAGTACATTTGCTTGACTCAGATTTGCAACAAACTTCAATTTGTAAAAGACTCAGTATCTACAAAGCATAATAATACCAGGTATACTTGCCTTTCTGAAACATATAGTGTATCAAATACCATTGTCAGCATTTATATTACAGAAAACATAGGTTTTATTAAGTATTGAAAATTAATTTTTATTTAAATGAATTTTTATATATAAAAGAATTTATTCTGTATTTCATTTACTTCATTTTTAAAAAATCTTACCCTAGATTCATAGTTCAATAAAAATGAATTGACTATTAACTGTAGCACTTCCAAAATAAATTTTTTTCTTTCTCTTATTTCTATAATTCTTAAACATTTCCTTTTTTTTTTTTTAAATATGTTTTTATTGATTTGTTAGAGAGAGAGATAGAAACATCGATGTGAGAAACATGGATCGGCTGCCTCCTGCACACCCCTACTGGGTGGGGATGGAGCCCACGACCCTAGCATGTGCCCCAACCTGGAATTGAACCGGGACCTCTCAGTCCATAGGACGACACTCAATCCACTGAGCCACACTGGCCAGGCTTACTTCTATAATTCTTGAGTTCTGGTTTTTTAATTTGTTTTTCCTATTGAATACAATACCTGTCCTTATTCTCCTTGACATTTCAGTAATAAAGAGTAATATAACCTTTTATGCTTCAAATTAGAACCATGACTTCGCATTATGTGTTCCTCTTGAATTTTCCTCTTTAGTTCTTTCATATTTTCTTATTTCTCTCAATTTTTTCTTCCTAAATTCTATACAATCTTTTTTTCTCTGAATTGCCAAACTTAATTCAATTTTTTCTAAGTTCACACCTAACATCTTATTAGTTAAATGTAATTATTATCATAAGTATTATTTTTGAACCTTATTATTTCATTTAATACATCTATAAATCTTACTTTTCTTGGTTAACTCAATCTTTTACTTCATCAGTTCTATACATCTTCCCTCTTTAATACAAATACATAAATTATTAATCACCTTTCTCCTAAAGTATTGGTTTCTTTGCTTTTTGTTAGACAGCTCCCTTGCAATATTGCAGCATATTCCTATTAACATGGGAAAGAACAGTATAGCATTTCTTTTTATTTTCTCTTAGCCTGAATTAAGTTAGATTTTCTCACCAATATTTTCTTTGATTCTTATTCTCTCATACTGCCATTTTCAGATTTCATAAATTGTATTTATTTTCCAATTTACATCATTTTTAGGAGACTATGGATATAAACCCCAAAATGCATAAATATAATGATCACCTATTGGTACACTATGCCCACTAACTAAACCCTAATTCTCAGATGCCTCTTGGAGAACTCCTCACTCTGAGAACTTCTGTTATCACCTCGAATCTGATTACTGTGGCATTTACATCAATAGCTATTATCTCTTTCTTACTGTCCAATTCATTTCACCAGATATAATCAAATCACATCAAAATTAGTTGGCTAAAATGCACCCTTTCTTTTCCCCTTTAACATTCCACAGTTCTCTCAGTGGTTCCATGTTCTTCTTATCTTTAGGAATCACAACCTCAATTTATCTTTGACTTCTCCATGTCTTTGCTCCCCCCTTTCTCCATATTTTAATTTTTCTCCGCATTGCCTCTTGAACCCAGCCCACCTTCAACTGAGTAGCATCTGTAACCACAGCAGAGCCTGGGAGTCACCTACATTGCAATGATGGCAGTCTTTTCTCTGGCCTATTTTTTTGGCATCATCTTATTTCTCCAGATTGTGAGGAGAAGAATATTGAAACTTAAAGGAATATAGTTTTTATTAATGAGGGAGAGAAAAATCCAAATCTGGAAAATGAGAATTAGAGGAAAACTGTCAGTCATATGGTCAAGAATGAAATTTGAAAGAAAAAGAATAAAGTAATAATAAGCAGATGAATACCTTGGGGAATAATAGAAGATAAATTGAGATTAGGAGAATGAAGCTGTGGGGGATTGGAATCTGGCCATTCATTCCTTTATTTATTTTAATAAAATGACACTTTAACATAGTCTCCATCCATGATTTTAAAGTAACTTTCTATCATTTATAGAAAGAAATTCAAGTTCTTCAGTCTGTTATACAGGACCTTCTTTATTTTTGCTAATTTTCTCTCTCCTACCTGATGTTTCATTATCTCCCACTGTGGGTTTCCACTCCAAGCACATTATTATTGTTTTCATCATTAATAATGACAGTGATGTATATTGGGCAAACATGTATACAGTACCTTCACAGATACCACTTTATTTTACCATCTCCTTCATATACTCTGCTTGTTGTCATCTATGACTTTTCAGGATGACACTATCTTCTGCATTCCCAATGGAAATTTGAATTCTATACTCTATTCAAAACTATCTCCTCTATGAACCATTTCTTCAAGTTAATTATTATAACATTTCAATACCTATCATTTATCAAGTATCTAAAATGTGATGGGTAATTTATTTATAACTTACCCATCACATTTTAAGAAAACTGATGGACAGCTGGTGACAAAATCTTATAAATTCATAGGTTTGAGTAATAGTTGAAAGTCCATCCTGCCTTTCATTCCCTAGATCCTGTCCTCTGCCTTTCTGTATATCACACTTTAGTAATATTTGACTATCATTTATTCCCAGCATAGCTATAGCTGAAGGAGTAGAGAAAGGGAAGTAATAATATATATTGAGACAGAGAAATGGCAGACCATTTACAATTCATAAGTTTCTGCTGTATAAAAGAAACATATCTGATGATGGGGAAAGATAAATTAAAATAAATTCTTAAATATAAAAACTCTGAAATATCAACACTGGCTGGTGTGGCTCAGTTGGTTGTGCATTGTCCCATGTACTGAAAGGTCACTGGTTCCATATCCAGGCCGGGTACATACCTTGGGTGTGGGGAAAACTCTGAAATAGAGGAGAGAAAACATTGTAACCATATATCACTTCTTGTTTAATGGTATATGTATGATACAGAATCAGGAGCTATGCGTATAGAATTGCTAGTTGTAGAGTTATACTAACAATTTACCCTGAGAGCTCTACAGGGAGACTTTTTTTCTTAGGTGAGTCATCTACTACTTTCATATTTTGTCTTGTAAAAATCATTATGAGAACCTGTAGTGGGACTTCAAATGGAATTATATATAGAACACTACAGTCTTTTGAGTGTTTTTTTTTTAAAGCTAGTTGTGATGTACTACATTTATAAACATGAAATTCTTCACCATAAAAAATGTAAATTGTAACCTCTTTGTTTTGTACATATGTCATCTCATAATATGCTAAGGCAGAAAAATTTTAAGCCACTTCTAAATTAAAAGTGTAATGCGCTGGCTTGAGCTGTTAAATTCAGTCATGTATGAAACGAGAACTAGTATACTAGAAACATTGTTAAAAGACTATACAAATAAATGACTGCTTCAAATTTTGCTGATATTCATTCCAAATTGAGTTGGCCTCCAAAGAATGTAATATACCTACATCAAAATTGGAACACAATAGAAATTTCTTCCTTGCGTTTTATCTCCAAATATTTTATACTGAGTTTTTTGTTTGTTTGTTTTTTAATAAAAAAGATTATAAGACTTGAAAAATTGAAGTTCAGTCTTCATGATCTCTCACTAGTTTATGAAATTACATATTGATTATTCATTACAATATTTTTATTCTCTCAAAGAAGAAATAATAATTTAATAAAGTAGCAGAAATCTTAAAATTAGGGAGGCACTGGAGAAGTTATCAAGATTCAGAGTTCAAATATGATTTTGAATATTTACACTTCGATTTTATTTTATTTATTTTTAGTAAACTGGTTTATTTTAGTTAAACGTAATCAAATAACATTAATCAGACAACTATATTCTCAATACCAAATAACTTAAATACAAGAACTTGAAAGTCTTTGAACATTTTTAGAAAATATTCCACATAACGGTCATTGTTCAGAGAAAACAAGATTTTTTTAACCACCTTTTATTTTATTATAAACTCTTTCAAAAATATTAGAAACAATAAAGAATAATGTACTCACAGTCAGTATTTTTAAAATATTGAAATTGTGTTATTCATGATACAAATCATTTTAATAAGTAATGAAATAGATAACATTAAAGCCCTCTAGCTGCATCCATTCCTCCACCCCCAGAAATAGCAATTTTTATGACATTTGTATATCTGTCCTATCATTATAGCTCATGTTCTTAAACAACATGTAATATAGTATTTTTTAAATGGAGCCATAGCTGCCATGCCAGAGGAACTGCCTTGTACATCTTATTCTTCAAACCTTTGGAATGTTAAGACAGGGCAAAATAACCTTTGGACTGGACCTAAAGCAACATTGTGTCCCAGAGAACTGTTTTCAAGGATAACAAGAAAGTGGACTTTGTGACTACAGGACTGGTGACTACTGGGCTGAAAATTGGAAACATTGTTTAGAATTAGCGTCACTATGTTATGTTGACTGCAGCAATAGAAATGCCTTTCTTCTATTGATGCAATTATTTCCTTTCTCATAAATATCTCTTGACTTTGTCTCTTAATTGGAGCACTATTTGGCCTTCTGCCTGAATTAGTGTATCTCCAATAGCTATTCTTATTGATCTCAAATAAATGCTTGCTGCCTTTTATTTAAAAAAAAAAAGATTTTAGACACAAAAATAGACATAGTCATATACATTACATACCCAGCTGGAATTAGTTTTTATTTTAACTCAGAAATATGATTTTGAGATTTATCCATAGTAGTATATATAGCTATTTATTCCTTTTAACTGCTATTTGGCACTCTACTACATAAAAAGATTACAGTTTTGTCAGTCCTCTCCTATTTACCATCATTGAAGTGGTCTCCAGGGTTTTGCTATGCCACATTATGTTGTAGTGAATGCTCTCATATGTCCTCTGTGAATAGTGCACAAGTTGAATCACATGTTCAAGTGTATGTTCATCTTCAGTTGCACATTTTTATTTCTATTATTGCCAAATATATCTTCAAAAAATTGTACAAATATGCATTGCCATCAGCAGTTTATGAGAGTTCATGATTCTCCAAATCATTGCTAACACTAGACAGAACAGTGGGTCAAATCCATGCTTCTCCACTTATTAGCTGTGTGGCTGTGGCTTATTAGTTACATAATTTCTCTGTATCTCTGTTTCTTCCTGTGCAAAATGGGGATGATAATATCACCTACTTTTTAGGGTTTTGTGAGGATTGCATAAATTGGGATTTATAAAAGTAGGAGAATAATTCTATATAGAAAGCACTCTATAAGTGTTTGCTATTATACCAATGCTCAGATTCTAAATAGTTGTCCTACACAGTGAGTGTGGTTTTGGTTTTTTCCCCACACAAATACTCATTGCATCTTTATTCTTTTTTATCATTTTTTTATTTTTCAATTACAGTTAATATACACTATTATATCAATTTCAGGTGTACACCCTAGTGATTAGACATTATAAAACTTACTAACAACAGTACAGTGAAGGTGGGGTGGGGGGATTGGGGAGGAGGGTGTCAATGGGGAAAAAGGAGAGACATCTGTAATAAAAAAATAAATTAATAATTAGAAAGGGGGGAAAAAAACCTTACTAAGTGATCACCCAGAAAAAGCTCATACCCATCTGACAGTATACATAGTTATTAGAGTAATGTTGGCTATATTCCCTATGCTATACTTTACACCCCCATGACTATTCTGTGACTACTAACTTGTACTTTTAAATCCCTTCACTTTTTTTCACTCATCTCTCCACCCTCCTCCCATCTGGTAGCTGTCAAAATGTTCTCTTATTTATGAATCTGTTTCTGTTCCACTTGTTCATTTATTTTTATTTTTAGATTCAATTGTTGATAGATATGTATTTATTGCCATTTTATTGTTCATATTTTTTTTCTTTTTCTTCTTAAAGAAGACCCTTTAACATTTCATGTAATACTAGTTTGGTGGTGATGAACTTCTTTAGCTTTTTCTTATCTGGGAAGTTCTTTATGTCCTTCAATTCTAAATGACAGCTTTGCTGGGTAGAGTAATCTTGGTTGTAGGTCCTTTTCATCACTTCGAATATTTCTCTTCAGGTCTTCAAAGTTTCTGTTGAGAAATCAGTTGACAGTCTTATTGGAGCTCCCTTGTAGGTAACTAACTACTTTTTTCTTGCTGCTTTTAAGATTTTTCTCTTTGTCTCTAACCTTTGGCATTTTAATAATGATGTATCTTTTTGTGGGACTCTCTGGGTTCATCTTGATTGTTACTCTCTGCACTTCCTGGACATGTATGTTTATTTCTTTCACCAAGTAAGCGAAGTTTCCTGTTATTATTTTTTCACATAGGTTTTCAATTCCTTGCTCTCTCTCTTCTCCTTCTGGCACCCCCATGATGCAAATGTTGGTATGCTTGAAGTTTTCCCAGAGGCTCCTTTCACTATCTTCATATTTTAGAATCCTTTTTCTTTTTGCTGTTCTGATTTGATTTTTTTTTTTTTTTTGCTTCCTCATATTCCAAATTGCTAATTTGATTCTTGGTTTCTTCTACACTACTGTTGATTGCCTGTAAATTATTTTTCATTTCAGTTAGTGTATTCTTCACTGCTGACTGATTCTTTTTTTATGATCCCTATGTTCTTTTTCATGCTGTTGAAGTTCTCACTAAATTCTTTGAGCATCCTTGTAACCATTGTTTTGAACTCTGTACCTGGTAGTTTGTTTGCTTCCATTTTATTTTATTCTTTTTCTGGATATTTTTCCCCTTCTTTCATTTGGGACCTGTTTCTTTGTCTCTGCATTTTGGCTGCTTCTGTGTTTCTTTCTATGTATTATGTAGAGCTTCTACATCTCCCAGACTTGGTACAGTGGCCTTGTATAGTAAGTATCCTGTAGGGCCTAATGGCAGAGCCTCCCCAGTCACCTGAGCTGGGCACTCCAGGTGCACTCCTGAGTGGGCTGTGTACACTGTCCTGTTGTAGCTGAGCCTTGATTGCTGTTGGCATCACTGGGAGGGATTTAGCCTTAGGCCAATCAGCTGCAAGGACCAGCAGTGACTACAGCACAGGAGCTGCTGTGCAGGAGTTCATCTTATGGAGCAGGACTTGCTTCAGTGGGGCTTTGGTGCTCGCCAAGTCTGCCCCGTCAGTGTGTCACTCATGGCATGGTCTGAAGCTGTCCACCTGGTGCACTGGCTCTGGGGCCTCTTGGGAGGTGTAAGGTCAGCCACTGCCTGTGCCTTGCCTGGGCCACCCAGCATGAGCAACAGAGCAATCTGTAGATGGCTGCTAGTTGTGTTGGGCTTGGAGATGCCCAGGAGAGGCCAGGTTGTGAACCAAGGCTCACTGTTACTAGTGCCAAGCCCGGGGCCACTTAGCAAGTGGTAGGGGGTATGCAGATGTCATATGCTGCTTATGTGGGAGATTTTAGGAAAGTTCAAAGCATGAGGCAAGAGAGGCCACTTGTATGGAAAAGGCTTGGATGGGCCTACAAGTAGGGTGGGGAGGGACCTCAGAGAATCAACAGGGTGGGTCGAACTTTGTGAGCCAGGTCGATGATATCTCATACATGGTGTCCGCATGTTGGCTCTCTGGGAGGGAGGCTCAGCAAAGAAACAATGGCCTCTGCCAGCACTTTTGTCTGGCAGAAGGCTGCCCACCCCCCCAGCTCTTGCCCTGATGCCAGACAATTTAGTTCCTCCCCATATGTCCCTGGTTCCTTTCAAGTTGCTGCCCCTATACTGGAAATCAGAGAGAGGGAGTTCCCGTAAGTCCGTGCTGAGGCCCTTTCAGAGGAACTGCCTGAGACTCCAACAGTCCTCCATCTCACCCAGCCACAATCCCTGCTGGTTTTTACAGCCAGAAGTTATGGGGACTTCTCTCCACGGCAGTGGAACCCTGTGCTGGGGGGTCTGATGTGAGGCTGGGACCCCCTCACTCCTCAGGGATCCCTCCTAATTATAAATCACTGCATGTTGGTGTGGGACCAGCTGGTCCTGTGTCTTTGTCCCCCCTACCAGTTTCGATGTGCTTCTTCTTTAATTCCCTGGCTGTAAGACTTCCATTCAGCTAGATTTGAAGTGGTTCTGAATGATGGTTGTTTTGAAGTTAAGTTGTATTTTTTATGTGGTTGTGGGAAGATTCGAGTACCAGGTTTACCTACACCACCATCTTGACTGGAAGACTGGTTTGCCATTTTAATAAAATGTTCTTTCAGTTTCTACATTTACTTCATCATAGACCAGTAACAGTTTATAGTTACACACCTTTGAATAGCACTTCTCTGAATCACTGAGTTATGTATCATGCTTCTTTATATATTCTAGATACATGGCCCATATATGTTTTAGAAGTATTTTCTCCTATTTTTTAGGTTTTTTGTTTTTGTTTTGTTTTTTTACTTTCTTGATGTTCTTTGATGTACAAATGTATTTGCTTTTGTTTTTATTAAGTTTGGTTTTGTGGTTGTTGCTTGTGTTTTGGTGTAATAACTAAGAAATTATTGCCTAGTCTAAGTTTACTAAGATACACTTGTATGTATTATTCTAATAGTTGTATAATTTTAGTTCTTACACTTAGGTCTATGATACATTTTAAGTTAATTTTTACACATGGTACGAGGTTTCAACTTCATTCTTCTGCACATGGAAATCCACTTCCTCCCTCACTTAAAATTACAATTCCCCCATTGAACAATTATCTGGAGACTGGGCTTTTGGGTGAGCTCCAAACCCATCTGCCCCTTCTGGTGGCTTCTGAATCATTTGTTTCTAAGACTACCCTGAAGCTAGAGAAAGGGTGATGAGATTGACACATGTTAAAACTCCACAAAGTTTGCTGTTCTTATTAATATTCAGCAGTTTTTCTTGAATAAACACTCATTGGATTGTTACCAACTAACTTTTAGAGTTCAGAAAAAGGGGACTTTGACCATTTTGTCAATGTTTTCATTCTTTTTATGGAGGAGAGGATTTTGGAAGGTCCTTATTTCACCATTTAGGAAGTGGTTCTGTACCTCGTTAATATTTACTTGTTCATGCTTTTTAATAAATACATATAAATACATATGTTAGCATAATATTTCTGTTTATTTCTGAATGTTCTATTTGAGTTCCTGTAGATCAAGAAATTGTTTGATAATTATTTTTAGTTTTAAAGCATATAAGGAATTTAGCAGTTTTTATTATTGATTCTTAATTTAATTTCATTGTGTATTAGATTATTCCTTGTTGTCTCTTGAGACATCCTCTGTGGACTAGAACATGGGCATTTTGTTAAGTGTCTCATATGTGTTTGAAGAGAACATATCTTCTATTTTGATGGTACAAATTTTTATTGATTTCCAGTGGGTTGATATTGTTGTTTATTTTATTGTTCTAATCATTTTGTTGTTATAATATTTTTATCTGTTTGTGTAGGATTTGTGGTTAAAATCTCATAATATAATTATAGATTTATAAATTTTTCCATTTACTTCTTTGAGATTTTGCTTTATACATTTTCAGCCTATATTATTAAGCACTTACCATTTTAAGATTTCTTAAAAATTCGTTGAGTTGTTTATCCTATCATATGATCCTTTTTATTTCTATAAAGTCTGTTTTGGCTAAGATTATTATTGTTTCATTAATAATTCAGTTAGCAATTTACGACTCTTCGCAAATATTTTAGAGCATGTATGACCAAAAATGTTATTTTATTTTAAAAACCAAGATAATAAGACCTATATAGTTTTAGTGATTTTCCTTTATTTGTATCAGAGGCAAAAGTAGAATCTAGGTCTTTTGCTATAGAATTATTTTCTATCTCAGTTGTAACAGACAAGTCAGTAATTTGTGGTTCAAAAGAATATACTTTCTCAAATACAGCATACAAGTAAGAGCAGTAAGTGATCTCTTAAATATTGCTATAGTAGAAATATGAGTTCTCCGGGAAGGAAAAAACATGTTTTACAGTATCTGTCATACTGAATTACCTGCTCAGCATCTGTGTCATGCCTAAACAATTCAAGTTTTATTTATGTTTCCAAAAGCTGGAAATAATAATTCCTTCTATTATAGGTTTAATTTTTATTCTTAAGAATGACTAATTTTAATAGGAAAATATATATAAATGCAAAAAAAAATTATACCAATGCAGAATAAAGTGAAGATTAGTTTTGTTCCCACTCCTGAAACCCAGTTCCCAGTTCCCAGGGCAGAGATAACAGCATTCCTTCCTCAATCCTTCAAGAAGTAGTCTCTGATTTACTTTTATTTGGGCCTAAAAAAATCTTCTACTTTTTAACTTAAACAGTAGTATAGTATGTGCACTATTTGTATCTTGCTGTTTTCAATTTATGAAATATTGGGAATTATTCCATATTGGCACATGTATATCAATCACACTGATTTATGTGGCCAAATGATATTACACTGTATGACTGTACCATATGCTATTTATCCAGCCAGCCACTTATTGATAAAAATGTATGTTTTAATCTTTTGCTACTACAAACAATATTGCAAAGAATTTCCTTGCTCATCTGCCATTTTTATATATAAAACTATATGTTTACAATGAATAATTTCTGACAAATGGACTTACTTGGTCAAGGGAGAGATATATATGTGTAGATATATATATATGTGTGTGTTTTATTGGTATAGGCCAGTGGCTCTCCATATAGATTTTAACATTTATGGTTCCATTGTCAATATGTCAGAGCTCCTTTTGTTTATACGTTAATCAATGCCTTATCAGACATTTTTATGGTTTTAAAATCAATTTATTATTTTATGAGAGAAATTGAACACTTTTTAAAATGTTAAAGTTGCTCAGCTGGTATGGCTCAGTGGTTGAGCATCCACCCATGCACCAAGATGCTGCAGGTTCGATTCCTGGTCAGGACACATGCCCAGGTTGTGGGCCCAATCCCCAGTGGGGGGCATGAAGGAGGCTGCCAAACGATGTTATCTCTCATCGATGTTTTTATCTCTCTCTCTCTCTCCCTGTCCCTTCCTCTCTCTCTAAAATCAATTTAAAAAATGTAAATGTAAAAGTTGTTTATATTTTTCTTTCTATGCATTGTTTGTTCAATACCCTTTGCCTATTATTTATTTATTTTCTTCTTGCCAATTTATAGTAGCTCCTGTGTGTTAAAAACTTTAGTCTTTCATCACATTGTAGATATTTAACCAGTTCGTCTTTTGACTTATTTTACATTGTTTTTGTCCTATAATGTTTTTAAACATATATTAAATGTCATTCTTTCTTATAGATCTTTTATGATTTGTGTCAAACTCAGATAGGCCTTCCGCATTCTGGAGTTTTAAAAACACTAAGACACTTCCATAGTTTTATCTACTACATCAAAATATTTAAGCCATCTGGAAATTATTTCTTTGTATAAAGTCAGAAAATTTTCCCATTTAATTTCCTTTCCAGGTGCCCTAAAGCCATCTTATTTCTCAGCCTTATAGTCAGTTATGATCAGTACCAAAGTATTTTTCTATTGAAACAATAATACATTTTATACAATTGCAGTTAGTCACTATTATATATTTACCCTAGAATTCTTCTGGTGAGTTATACTTTCTTAATGTAGCATTTAGAATTATCTAGTATTATTTTAAAGAATGGTTGTTGCAATTGTTTTTTACCACAGAAAAATTATAAATTAATTTAAGCAGAAGCAAGGTCTTTGAGTATTGATTTTTTTCTCTCTAATAATATAATATAGCTTTTCACTTGTTGAAGGCTTTATTTCTTTCATTAGTATTTTAAATTTTTTTCATATACCTTTTTATATTTCTTAATACTGTATTTCTAGATTCCTTGCCTTTTTCTGTTTTGCTGTTGCTAATGTGTATTTGTTGTTCTTTTTTATTTTGTCTTTTCAGAAGCTGTTGCATGTAGGAAGGCTAGTGAGCTTTATCCAAACATCTATAAACAAGTCCTTTCTCCGTCCCTTGTTGCTGGCATCCACTGCTCTGGTTTCTATCCGTTGTGTTGCATTTTTTTTCAGAATGTCATAGAAATGGAATCATATAGTGTGTAGACTTTTGAGCTTGGTTTCTTTCACTTAATATACTGCATGCCTATTTTTTTCTTTATGCATACCCTCCTCCTAGGTCTTAATGGTGTCATTACCATCCCCCCTTTTCAAAGAATGATTGCGGGACTTGCCCCTCAGTTGTGCTGCCTCCTTTGAGACTTGTTCCCTGTCAGTCTTCTTTTACATGTACTAGCTTCTGAGAGCTGCAGGCTCACTCTCAGAAACTTTCTGCTGCTGAATGCATTCATCAGCTCTTCCTCTTCCACTGTGGGGTTTTGATAATAGGTGTCTTCCAGTGTTACTGACGATGGAACTTGAATTTCTTTTTTCTTTTCCTTTGTCTTCTCTTTTTTCTTTCTGGATTCCTTTCTTCTCTGGTGTGATATCCCCAGGGAAGATGTAGCAACCCATTACCTTGCAATATTAAAACTATATGTTCTGTAATAGATATTAAATATAAATGTCTCTAGCAAAGAGCTGCTGTACCGGTAATTTAGTACTTGACTAAGGGCAAACTGTAAGCCAAAGGAGGGGGATGCTGTTCAGAGCTGAAATGTCACCAGTTTCAGCACATGCTAAGAAATATCTGACTTCCTTTTGCTCTGTCATCATTTCAGCCTTCTCTCCTACACAGTATCTCTTTTGCTTATTCCATTGAGCAATCTTTGGAATTTACTATTTAAAATAATTATTAAATATGCATTAAGATAGTACTAAGTATTTACACTTTAATTATTAATTACCATAATAACTCAGAATGTTATACATTTTATAAATAAAAAATGTTGAGGAAGAGTTTAAGTAAACTTCTAAAATGTACACAGCTGGGGGGTGGCAGAGCTCTGCCTTAAACCTGCTCACTCCAAGTCTATTGCTTTTTGACTGCATCACTATTACCTCCACGTTTCTATTTACTGTGATGGTTTTCGGCTTACAAATCAAATTTGCACACATTATTTAACTGGATTCTGATAACAACAGCTTAAGTTAGATTGAAAGTAGGTTATCATTAATCCCATGTTATAGGTAAGGACTCTTAATTTCAAAAAAGATAAAGAATTTTTCAAAGGCAAACAGTTGTTTCATAGCCAGAGCAGAAAATCAAATGGCTTTTTATCCAAAATTAACTATCTTTCTTTTAAATTACAGTACATCCAACACAACCATTTTTTACATTAGTAATGATACATTCTGGATTTAAAACTGTATGAGCATTTGTTCTACTGGGAGCCAATTGAAACTAGTTATTTTGTTCACATTTAGTATCTTTAAAAAATTTTGTTTTCTTTATTGATTTTAGAGAGAGAGGAAGGGAGAGAGAGAAATATCGATGAGAGAGAACATCAATTGGCTGCCTCCTGCATGCCCCCCGTGGGATTTGTCCCACAACCTGGGCATGTGCCCTGACTGGGAATCAAACTGGTGACCTCTTGGTACATGGGTTGATGCTCAACCACTGAGCCACACCGGCCGGGCCGTGTTTAGTATCTTGTATCAGTTAGCGATTGTCATAGTCATGTTGTACAATAAACATCCAGTGCTAGTGCAGTAAATAGCCACAGTAGCTAAATGATCACAATACACATATATTTTGCTTACAAGTTCTCAGGCCCTCTGAGCAATTCCTGTAGTCTTGGCTGGCTTACTTACACCTTGTAGTCAACTGCAGGTCTACGAGTTGGCTCTGCTGATCGTGGCAGTGCTCCCTCCCGTGCTACCTACCAGCTAGTTTCTTGGGGTGTATTCAGTTTATCTCCACATTTATTCATTCAAAAAACATTTAATGAATGTGATAGGAAGAGCTTTCTAAAGTAGATTAATATTCAGTGGGGCAGGGGGGGAGAGGAGGGGAAAGGCAGCAACTCCCCTACACCAAGGTTAGCCAGCCTAGGTTCACACTGTTCTAAATCTAAGACCTGGTACCTGTTATGTCTTCCTCTGGTGCTTAGTTTTAGGGACATCGTAATGAGCAAGACAGAGAAGATCCCTATTTTTGTAGAGCTTATTATCTTGTGCAGAAAATAAATGACCAACAAGTAAATACTGACTTCAAAATATACTTCAAATAGAATAAATAAGCGATAGTAATATAATGGAGATGGGTCTTTATTAGGTAACTGATCGGGAAAGACCTCTCTGTAAAGATGATATTACTGAGAACAGTAAACCTGGTTGCAACTGACAGAAACCCAGTCCAAATTAATTTGGATGAGTGCATTGGCTTACATATACAAAGCATGGAACATGCATAGGAGATTTGAAGGAAGGAACTAGTCTTAGGCATGATTGGAACTATAGATTTGAATGTTCTTAGAACACAGTCTCTGCCCAGGTCACCGCTGCTTCATTCTTTGTGACTTTTTTCTCTTCTACAATACTACAAATAGACTTCAAGCTACAAGGACATTAACACTGGCAACATTAGCTTTAGAGATTTGTGACCTAGGAAGAAAAGAGAGTAGTTCCTCTCAGCTTGAAAACTTTTCTTGAAAGTTTACAAACCCAATAACCTGACTTAGATCTTACATCGAACTCCAGGGCTAATCGCTGTGTACAGGGCTGATTATAGCAGCTCACATTCAGAGGATGTCTCTAGATTTGGGATAGGAAAACCAATTTTCCCAAAGAAAAGTGCAGAGTGACACTAATATAGAAATGGGGGAAATCTTTGCAAGCCTGGCTCTCTCCCTCAAAAATGCATTCATCAAGCAGAATTCATGTCTAGCTTATATTCGTATATTGGACCATAATTGGTACAGAACTTGAAATAATAACACTTTTTGTAACTTTTAGGTATTGAAACTTTTTTTAGGTACAAAAATTTAATCTTATTTCTGTTTTCAAAGCTCCTCCCTCTCTTTCCTCTCAGGCCTGATCCAGGCTTAAAAACTAGTGGGCAATAGTGTACTCATGACTTTCTTGGACTGTGGAGAGCGCTGAATCTTCATTCGTATGGGGATCACTCCTTAACTTTATGCTCATCAACTGTTTTTATAAAAATCTTCTTCCTATTGAATCTCTCTCCTTCATGGATCTCTAGGCATATGATGAGCTGTGAGGGGCCGACCTAGTTTTAGCAAATTCTGGACAACATCTGTGGTGTTTGTGAGGTTTACATTGTCAGATGAAAACTCCATGAAAACAGAAAATCTTTCACTTTGTCTTTGAATTGCAATAATTCTTGTATTCTCTAATTAGAACCATGTGTGTAATAATCCAGGAAAGAAAACCACATTTATACTTTATTTTAATAAATACCCCTAAACCTGAGTTTTTCAAGTATTTTTTTTTTTAAATTTTGGATAAAAAAATAACTGCTTCTTTTATGACAGATAATTATATAATAAATTATACTTTTAAATGAACGGATTTTTGACCTCAAGTATTTCATTCCACTTACCAAAGTACATAAATATTTTCATAAGTTTATTAAAAATCAATTTAATTTCAGATCCCTTTGAAGCATTCATCATCTTTTCTATTCGCCATGAAATCAGAAGGATTGATCTTCATAAAGGAGATTATAGTCTACTTGTTCCTGGATTGAGAAACACGATAGCTCTTGATTTTCACTTCAATCAAAGTTTACTTTATTGGACAGATGTTGTCGAAGACAGAATATACCGAGGCAAGCTTTCTGAGAGTGGAGGTACGTACGCTACAATTTTGACTTAATATTTTGATTAATTTTTTAACTGAAAATTCAAGAAAAATATGTTGCAATCAAAAGGAGTTTTGATTAATCTTGGCCTTTGCTTCTTTATCCTCCCCCTCAATATGTAAAACCTGGGATGGTACATATATGTGTGAAGATGTGTTGGGTGAGTGAGAGGTGAAAGCCTGTGGTATTTATTCCATTTTTAAATTGTGGGCTTTTCTATTGACATATGATGATGAAATTTAATTATAAGAATAAAGTGACTATCTTCCATATACTAACAGTTATATTTGTGAGTTAACATAAGTTGTTTTTTTATTTTGTTATAATCTTTCAGAATATTTCAAAGAAATTAATAAAGTTTTACAAAGACCGCTAATATGAGCTAAATATTTTTGCTATGTTTTGACTTATCTCTTCTGTCTAATCTAGGCTTTTCTTAGTAGCAAAGCTTTGATATAAATATATGGAACATTTCTGTTGAAAATGAAACAACTGTGTAGCATTTCAATGGCCAGATATTTCTATCAAAATCTAAATTCTCCCTTTAAATCACCTTTGCAATTTTGGGAAAATGGTCATATTTACACACACAATACAGTTACGATGGGTGAATCTGTGTCTGGTATCATATTGCAGGATGCTGATTTCAAGTGATGGATTTAGATCCGTGGGATTACATGGTTAACTGTTTAAAAAACACATTTAAAGAGTCTAACTATAATCACTGGTAATGTCGTCAACTATGAAGAGTTATCCAATGAAAAAAAGTATTTTTAAAATGTTATTTTTGAATTGTGAAAGAAGCTAAAGAGTTGATAAATAATAGTATTGATGGACATTATCAAATTGCTAATTTTTATTTAGACCACACTGATGCCTTCTTCCATTATTTACAGATGTGTTATATCTTGCAAATCTTATGGCCTGGGGATGGGGGTAAGGGGAGTGTGATTTGGGCCTTATCTCTGTTCAGGTTAAATGCAGTACAAGCTAGCATATCTGTTTTAAAAGAGTGAGTGCTGATTAGTTATAATGTTGTTGCCCCATATAAACTTTCCTCTTTATTCTACCCGTGAAGGTCAACACTTAACTTAAATTGCACTGATTTTAACCAGCATATCACTGGTTATTCCCCAAATCTCTTGTTCTGCCTAAAAAGTCAGAAGTAAGAACGTTTTGAAACCTAAATATTGTGATTAGCTTCAAAGTTGTTTAAAAATTCTATTCCACTCTCACCGAATGAACCCAAGAGATTAAACATTCCTGGTGGGAAAACTCACTAAATTCTAAATTTGGGACTTTTTTCATTTCCTTTGTGCCAGTCATTGTTTTTGCACTTATCTCTCAGAGTTAATATAGTGTTTCAGTCCTTTGTACTGCAAATAAGTAGGCCTTTCTCGTTGTGCTTACTGTGTTCCTGAAGCGGGTACGTATTGCTGTCCCTCTTGCTGCAGGCGTGAGCGCGGTTGAAGTGGTTGTGGAGCACGGCCTGGCCACCCCAGAAGGACTGACAGTCGACTGGATCGCAGGCAACATATACTGGATAGACAGCAACCTGGACCAAATTGAAGTGGCCAAACTTGACGGATCCCTAAGGACTACGCTAATAGCAGGAGCCATGGAACATCCCAGGGCCATTGCATTGGACCCCAGATATGGGTAAAGAGTTTGCTTTTCACACATATGCTTTGGCATAAAAATATAATCTTTCAAATTAACATTGAATTCAGTTATCTCGTAGATGATGAGTCAAAGTGCTTATTTTGTGCGTGTGCATATATATGTGAGTGTATGTGTGTAGTATGTGTGTGTATGTATATATAATTGTATGTATACAGAGTGGGGTTACAGTTGTTCATATGGAAAATAATACAATAATAAATAAGAATATAAGAATAAACTGTTTTATGTACTCACAACTATAAACCTACTTTTGCCCACCCTGTATATTAGTTTATTACCATGAGTTTGGTTATAGATACTTTTAGAGAATATAAATGACTATTTTTAAAATATGGTCATTAGGCAGGCCTATTGCAAGCTACTGCAACTCTATTTTGAAGTAGTCATTTAATGAATTTCTCTTTGACCTGCCCAAAATGCTGTAATTGGTTGCAAATCACAGGGCCAGCCTTTGATCCAAACAGTCACAGATGTTAACCACCTCACCTTTCATTTATTGTGTATGTACATGGAGTCAGTTTAAAAGAAAAGTAGAACAAGCTTGAAGGAGCTCATTGTTGAGATGCTGCCTGTTGGACATATGATTCTGAAAACAAGGTCAGATGTGGAGTAAGTCAGGTGACTACCCCTGCTGTGTGTGCTCCTCTGTGAAAGTCCAGAGGCACTGGCTTGGAGCCAGGAAATGAGGGTTCCAGCTCCTGGTCAGTCACTTAGTCTCTGGAGAAGCCACTCCAGTATATTATCTTCCCTTAGATTTTAGGGTTGTCTTCTATAAATTATAAGATATATATATATATATATATATATATATATATATATATATATATATATATCTTATAATTATATATCTTATACACACACACACACACACACACACACATCATTAGGTTGTTTTTGAGAAGGTAATAAATAAGTGGGAGGTAATATATAACATATGTGAGAACACTTTGTCGTTACTATTATTTATTTTCTTGGTAATTGTTTTATAAGTTCAAAATCATTGTCAAGTCTAAAGTGTAGTAGAAAAGACATTATTTGAGGCTCTCTACCTTTAAGTCATACCAAGTCCAGGAGCACCAATGAGATTGAGGAGTCAGCCACTTAATGAGATGCAGAAGGGCGAAAAGGGAGATCTGTTCTCCAGCTTCCTGGCCACACTGACTGGCTTGTGCTCTGGTTTATGCCCAAGACCAGAAAACAGTAGACTGAGGAGTGTGTTTGTTTGTTTCCCTTTTCCTCACTTCAGACACGAAATTAAAGGGGCAACGCAGCTTGTCTAGAGCAGGGTCCAAACTGGCCACCCTCATTGATGTGTTTGCTTTCCCTTCCACACTATTTCAAAATCATTTCAATTAGCTGCCAAAACTTAAAATATTGAGAGATTTTGCATACAGCTGTGGGTTTCTGACTTCTTTTGAAAAGCTAGGGAGACCTGGCAGCAAGGAACGGAACAGTAGCAGTATCTTTTAGCTTGGAACTATGTTCTCTAGTTTACACAATTTACACTTTGCCTATTTCACACATTACCTCCTATAAGAAAAATTAATTCATCAGGAAGAGATGTGCTGTGTTTAATGAGAAATCCCCCCTCTTCAAAGAGACTGTTTCTGAGGTTGCAGGTAGATTGCTGATCCTGACCCTTTACTTCCCACAAAGGTTCATTGTCAACAGATGCTATACTCTCAATGGAACAGCTACTGGTGTGAAATTTTCATCTATTATACCTAAGCTGTGCCACCACCTTTTTCATGAGACACTCTCTGTATAAGAGAAAAGTGACATTTTAGAGAGAGTTGCAGTTGTAACATTTACACCAACACTATAGGAAAATTGTGAATGCCTCTCAAATTATAATTGGCCCACAGAGAAAACAAACAAGCAAACAAATAATAAAATAGGTGTATGAAAGTTTTTTAAAGGATCTGACCAAGCAAAACAATAAAGCTGAGGGTTAAAACTTCATTTTCTACAGCTTTGAGCTGACAACACTTAGGATAAACTTATTCGTCTCAGTTTGTTTGGGGAATTTCCAACCTGAGAGGAGAAAATAGAAACAAACACAAAGAACACATGACCCCCAAATACCATTTAGGTAAAAATATCAGATGCTACTTCAGTGGTATAAAGGGGTTTTCAGAAGTAAAATATTCTCTGAGAATAGAGCTAGCTGTGAGTAGGGAAACCTGATAATGCTTCAGAGAAAGTTGATGCCTTTTGTTATTAATGGCTACTATGAAATTATGAGACTAATTAAAATAACTATAGTAGTAATAAAATAAAATAAAAATCGCAGGTGAAGAAATAACAAATTTTGGGGGACATAAATGATCAAAATTTCAAAATTCTGATGATAGTACTCATTCAAGTCTAGGAATGAAGAGAAAGGTTGACAGTTTGGTCATCTTGATACGATATAATTTTTATTGTTAAAAATTGTTGTATAAAAGACTGCTACAATTAAGATATGTTTTAAAGCCCAGTTGTAGCAATTAAATTTTAAAATATAGTGTCAATATTAAAACATTTCAAGTTTATTGGATATTTTGGTAAAAAATACATAAATCTTTTAAACATTGTACCTTTCAGAAAGTAGGCTGAGAGCACAGTGAAATTAACACACACACTTAGCTGCACAGCCAAGCTAAGCACAAGAAACGCAACACTGAAATTAATTTGTGCTATTAACATATTCAAAAAGAAACACAAGCTGTCCCCCTATTTCTCAAATTATTCATGAAATACAAAAGGAAGCTGTGAACCAAAATTGGTAGGAGTCCTAAAGACATTTAAACATCTTTTGAAATATTTTATTTTGGGATAAATCCACTAGCTAATTTTTTGAGAAATATGATTTGTATAAATACTGTTATCTTTTCTACTAAATCATAAGCTTTCTGATGGTAAGCGAAGTTGCTTCCAAGTCTATGGAATCCTTCACTGCTCTTGGTAAATATAATCGTACTAAATATTAATAAATTAATGCATACATATAAAGAGACTTTGTTTACATGTAACTACAGGAACTCAAGGATATACCTTATAATGTGAACTCTACAGTAAAAAAAAAACTGCTAATCATAACAATTTTTTTTATAATAAAAAATGAAAAAAACAGAAAGGTTTGCAACCAGCCACTTTGCTTCTTCAGCACGGTTGAGAAAAAAAACAGGCTATAACATTAGCCCCATAAAACACATTTCCATCATGGAGGTTCCTCCAGCCATCAAGGTCTTTGTAACCTATTTTGCAGATACCAAAAAATAAGTCTTCTTAATTGACTACTTTGCGTCCTAAGCATATAATCCACTGGCCTTCCTTTCACATTATAAAGCATATTTTCCCTCATGCTACATTCTTTTGGTATTCTGGGTTTGACTCAGTATCCTAAGTGACAAGTTATTCCAGGATGGCAAAGTAGGAGTCTTAGGGAGGAGACATTTTTTCATTGATTTCATTTTAAGGGAATATACTTATTTCTAAGGTGACCTGAATGAGTACATGAATCTCCTCTAAGCATCAAGCTTATTATTAGGGAGTCACAAGCACCAGGGACTTCAGAATCAATCAAACAGCGCTCACTTTAGTTCTTGAACTCCCCCTGCCTTTATTCTTGTATAACCACATGGCATCTTCCTGCTCTGTTGCTGCTATTTCGTTTTCCTTTGTCATAATAACTAGACTCTGCTATAACACTGTCAACTGGTGAAAGCAGGTACAGTAATGGTGAAGATTGATAAGACATCTAAATAAAATTTTAATTTAATCTGGGAGTGTTCTTAAATAAAACTAATAAAGGCATTGTTGGTTTTAGCAGACCTAAAGATTATAGATATGTAACCTCCTGTTTTGCCAAGATCATTTATTTTCACCTTCTGCAGCTTGACCTGATAGATGATAATGGACTTTTCATGCCTGTAATGGTACAGTTTCTTCATGGTCTATTGACCTAATTTAATCCTGATACAGACTAACCTGTGAATGTAGGAAATGTATAATCAGTAGACTGTAGTCTTTTTTAAAAGCAGTGTGGCTGAACATTTCCATATGTCCTGTAGAAAAGGATATTTAGCCCTTATATATATGAAGAAATGCTGCAATCATTGAAATGCTAATACATTTTAACAATAAAAAGAAAGTAATATGGGGAAAATATTTTTTTGAAATATCACTTTGTAAAGTCTACAAAAGAGTGCCTAGAATTTTATGGAACAATGACCCTTGAAATCAACTTTTAAAATTGATTGCAAACTGACGTATGGCAAGATTGAGAACACTTGTAGGAGACCTAATTCTAGAACATATTATTATATAAAAAGTGTTGAAAATTTCCCACCTGAACTGATGAAAGATTAGGATCATAGTGACCACTACAGAAGAAACATTTAAGGCAGCTATATTTAGTAAAGAACTAAAAGGATCACTTATATTAGAATGCTGAAAATTGTCCCAAGCCATATATAAAATATATATATATATATATATATATATATATATATATATATTTTGGGGGGGGGTCCACTGGAAACATCTATGTATGAGTCCACAGTGCCTATTTTTTGGTAAACTAACACACAGAGAACGCAGATTTGCAGGGCTGCTGATCCGTAGGTTAAAATTGCCACAACCACATAAGGCAGAACTGGGTAGAGAGTTTCAAGGGAGACACCAGATCTTCGTTTGTCTAGATCAGGAGGTGGTTTATCCACAGGCTCTCAGAGCACATATGCTTCTCAAATTCACTGTGCTTGTGTTCAGGGATTATTTTTACTGATCTCTTACAAATGTGCAAGTCTCTCTACTTTACATTATTTGTCAAGATATCACCATAAATTTGATTGATACTATGTTGGTCTTGTTTCTATTTTAAATCTTTTTTTTTTTTTTAATACTAAGCTTAAAGAGAAGCTAACAGGTAACAGCTTATGTCAATGAAAAGATGTGTACAACCAAAAGTAAATTTGAATTGAAACATAGAATTCATTTTTTTATTCATTGTTATCAAGAAAAACATTCAAGTACCTAACTAAATAGCCTACCAGCTTTATATTAATAAACGTTCCATTTTAACTGGCAACATATTTTCTGTGTCTACTTGTTTATCTATGTATCTATTTTTCTCTATATGTGCTGCTTATGTTAGTTTATGCTTATATTTCTAGGTTAGTATTTCTTCATACTAAAACAATTCTATATTTAAACAGTCTTTTCAGAAAATATTCCCAACAGTAAGGTTTTATAAATGTCCTCTAATACATTTTTAAATTTTAACTATTTATTTCCTCTTACTTATTCACACCTTGAAACTTTTATTATAAAAAAATTCAAATACACAAAATAGAAGAAATTACATAATAAACTCCCTCTCATCCATCACAAAACTTCAACAATTATCATTATATTGTCCTCTGATATATTAATGTTCATTTTCATTCTCTCCCAATAGCTACCCATGAAACTAAATTTTATATATATATATATATATATATATATATATATATATATATACACACACACACACTCATTATTTGATATTCATTCTGTGACATAAACCTAATCTTATGACCTTCTCCTCTGAATTCTTTTCTCATGGCTTTGACTTATGGTTACTTTATAAAACTAATCCATGTTCACATACATACTAGTATAATATTTAAACATCGACATTAGCATTAATTATAATTCTTCATTTCTTTCATAGTTTGGAAAGACTGAAATTTTGCCTTTTAAAATATTCTCTATGAATATGTGTATGTTTATGCTTGTGTGAACACAAATATTTTCTATGTGCTAGCCATCCTGTGCCCTAAGCTGTTTACATGCATTGCCTCATGAAATGGGCCCGACAAGTGTGACTGTTAATACTTTTCATTTACAGAAGAGATGATGGAGTCTGAGATTAATTATGCTGGAGTGACAGGTCCCAATCTTGATTCCAAGTTGGTCTAACAGATAAACATATACATTGCCACTATTCAACATTGACACATCATTTAATAACATTTTTGAACTTCCATTCTTATCAAGGTCAATATCTTCCTTCCCTGTTCACCATACTCTTTTAGCACATATACTTACTAAATTGATTTTATACAATTTCAGCTGTCATTTAATCATTTTATATTTGCAATTCCTATATCCTGAAAGAGATTAAAATGCTTCTCAAAAATTGAAGACAAAATGAGTACTTAGTTTTACATCACTCAACGTTTCCTTAAATAGACATCATATTTTAAAAAGCAGAAGAAGAAGATAGGTTTAATTGGATTTTAAATTTATTCCAGAGTATTGTTTTATTTTTCAAGGTCATCTATCAAATTTCTATATTCAAGGATCATTTAAAATAATGAAAGAATTGAAAAATAGAAACATATATGTAATTATAAAAAAGAACAAATTTACTTTTACCAATAACTTTACATTTCTCGCCAAAATGTTTTCAGAACTAGTAATAGGAAAATGTACTGGACTGTCAGCTTATGTCTAGTCCTTTGTGTTCTCCCTTACAAATCCCCATGCTGTCCACTGGGCACCACTGCCAAAGTACAGAAAGGAACTGACGATGCTCCTACCCATGTACTAGATGCTTTCCCTTTGTTGTTTTATTTAATGACTTTAAAGAGTTAGATGTTGAAAGCACAAGAACATAAATTAAGCTGTCTACTTTCTCATCTCCATCTGCTACTTGCTAACTATGTAACCCTGATCAAGGAATTTAAGTTCTCCAAGCTGGTTTTCTAGTCTGTGAAACAGTGATGACTAGCCATGGCCTCAAGGTTGAGTAAATGCAATAATCTATATAAAGCTAAAAATAGTAGGTAGCATGTAGTAAGCACTCAAAAAAGATTAGCTGTTGTAATGTCTGTGGAGCTGTTGTGCAAATATGCTATATAAGAGCTATAGAAACATGCATGAGTAGTTTAGACCACTCTCAAACATAAACCATCCATTACCTAATAGCTTTAAAAATCAAATGCAGGACAGGCAACACTGAGGCCTATTGTGTGGAACTTTTTGTACCATGAATTTCTAGAGCTACAAATAGTATTTGATTTAAAAAAGTAATGATCTTTATCTTAAAAGGTGTGTTTTACCGATCGTATGTTTGTCTATATTAAAGTATATAATTTCCTTCTGTTTTCCTTCTAGATCCTCTGTCATGTCATCTGTTCCACTTGTGTGAACCTAAATATCATCTCCACACTGATGATTTCCACATTCATGTCCCCAGCCCTGCCTTCTTCTCTGAACTTCTCCCTGGTGTACCACACAGATTCCTGGACATCTCTTTCATGATATCTTTAAATCTCAAGATCAAAAAATCAAAACTCTTGATTGCTATCCACACCTATCCACACTCAATTACTAGCTCTTAAAAGCTGTTCCTCCTCATTTTTCCCTTTTCACTCAATGGATTTCTCGCATGCCCGCTCCCTATCTTCACTCTGAATTTGCTGAAACAAGAAACTGACAGTCACCTGTCATTGCATTCTCTACTTCGGTCCCTAAATCCAGTCATCAGCTAGTCCTGGCGATTCTACCTCTAAAATATATCTTGAATTCACTCGTTTCTCAACAGTGTTACCACCATTCTCCATCCAAACCACTATCATCTCCGGCTGGTCTTTTGAAATAACCACCTGACATGGCCATACTCTTGTCTCATTATAATCCATTTATTTATGATGTCATGTTTCTCTCCTGCTTAAGTGTGCTTCTTATTCCCTTCCAATGAAATCCCAAATAATTGCCTTATTCCACAAGACCCATAAAATCACTCTCAACTTTATCTCCTTTTCCTTTGCTCTTTACTCACCACATTTCTGATACATTGGCCATATTTCTGTTCCTTGAGCTGACCACATTTCCCCCCATTTAAGGCCTTTATGTCAGCTGTTTCTTTTTCTTGGCATGCTCTTATACTGCTCTGCTCACTTTCTGTGTAAATATCACCTCCTCATAGTGCCTTTTTCCTTGACCCCCTTCTCTAAGTAGGTCATTCACCTGCTATTCTGTCTAATAACAGTATTTTCTTCAAAATATTTTAGAAGCTGTAATTACATAATCATGCATTCATGTGTGTATTTAGTCGGTCTCCTCCACTGGTCTCTAAACCCATGAGAGTAAACTCTACATCCATTCTCCTGTGACTGTTTACCTAGCCAGTGCCTAGAATATAGTAGACATTAAGTAAATATTTGTGAAATGAACGACTGAAACAATAGCGTTTTATTTTTTTCAGAATTCTCTTCTGGACAGATTGGGATGCCAATTTCCCTCGCATTGAATCGGCCTCTATGAGTGGTGCTGGCAGGAAAACCATCTACAAAGACATGAAAACCGGGGCGTGGCCTAACGGACTAACCGTGGACCACTTTGAAAAAAGGATAGTTTGGACAGATGCCAGGTTTTAAAAACCTTTTTTATGTATTTTCTGTTATCTTCCTCAGATAATATTGACAAATTCAAAACATTTTCTAACGTGCATTTATAATGTATACACGCGTTGACATAGGTGGTGATTTTTGTTTGGTTTTATTATGACAGCTTTTTTTTGTATGAAATAGATACAGGTTCACAAAAATATTTTTATAAATATTTTCTGTGATTTAAGTAACAGAATCACATCTCTATACTATTTGAATGAGTTTTAATAAACTACTGATGTATTTACCTTTCTGTAGGTCAGACGCTATTTATTCAGCTCTCTATGATGGAACAGGAATGATAGAAATCATCCGTGGTCATGAATACCTTTCTCATCCCTTTGCTGTGTCTCTGTATGGGAGTGAGGTCTATTGGACAGACTGGAGGACCAACACATTGTCCAAAGCCAATAAGTGGACAGGGCAGAACGTCAGTGTGATTCAGAAAACCAGTGCACAGCCATTTGACCTTCAAATATACCATCCTAGTCGCCAGCCGCAGGGTAAGTGGTTGTTATGAATTAACCACCCAGAAAGTATTTTCACCGTAAGCACATGATATTTGAACTGTAAAATAACTTTTATCATTTGTTATTAATATTTTATGTATAGTGTATCATGGGAGTGGTTCAAGCCCTCGTTTTAATTAGTTCAGGATTTTTTCTTTCCCCTTTTATTTCTTTCACATAGAAAGAGAGAAACCTTAGAAATGAAGTGTTTTACACCAAGTCCCCAAATTTTTAGTCACTGCTATAGCATCAATGAAAGATACTATATGAAAGGTGAAAGGTGGGAAGTTGTAGAAGGTCTTTAGAATTTGTATCTCTTGCCTAAGGATGATTAGTAAATTAGAGGAAAAACCAAGGATACATTTGTGTTAGCCCCCAGGTAGTCACTGTGTAGTATATTGGGAGAAGGAAGTGGGCATAAGAAAGGATAAACCACCTGCTTCAGCTTATCCATTTAAGAGAATTGCATTCATGTGAACATGTCTGCTACCTCCCCCCATGTATTCCACATTTTGGTGCAGTAGTAATCTTCATCTTGGTTTTGTGGTTTTATTTCCTCCACTTAATCCTTGCCAATAGATCTTAAAACTATCTCACGTTTCTTTTTCTTTGTTCTGTTTTTCTGGGATATCGTGGCCATTTATAACCTCAGTTCATATTTTTATACCTCTTGCCCGATGCTTCCCCATGATGATATGTGTCATAACTTATGACAAACTCACTGCAGTGCAAATGATGTTGTTTTTTCATTAGCATATTTTTATGTGAGACATAGGATTCTCAGACAACAAGCTCCTTCCTGCAGAGGGCACACTGTCTCCCTTTCTCCGTCTTTCAGTGGAGAGTAAGCAGGCCTTCCACTTCATTGACATTTCTGGTCGTATGGACCACATCCAAGCCTTATATGAATTAAAGTTATATTATCTCCTGATAGACTTGGCTAAAAATACCCACCTTTGTGGTCCATAAATTCCATGGCTATCTTTCATCTTTCTTGGATACTTGGTCTTCATTTGCCCTTGATACTATTTCTCCCATCAAAATGTCTTCGTCTGTAAAATGTTCACTGCATTTTTTCTGACATGGTCTGATTGAAACTAGTTCTCTTTCCAGATACTCTCAATTTCTCAGTTTCAATTTTGGTATAGAATTGATCCTTCTTTGTCACATGGGCGTTTCTACACAGCCTGGAGTATGTGAGCAATCATTTCATCCTTTCTTATCACCCTGAGCTCCTTTACTTATTTCATCCTGCAAACCTGCAAAGTATAAGGACATTAAAAAGAGGAAATAAAGCATAATCATTGTTGTACTTAATAGGCATTCAATAAATATAGTGGATTTAATTAAATCGAAAATAGGTAAGAAATCATGAGTTTGACCAGCAATGTGCCACTGGTGTAACAGGGAAAAAAAAATTCTTCTCTATAAACTTCCTTTAGCATGGAGGAGTACTTAGTAATAAACAAATGGTATCTGCAATACAAACACTTATAAGATAGGGTAGGTATTTATTTTTATAAATCAAAATTATGTACATATATATTTTGTCCCTTAGGCTGTTTGGAATTTTTGTAGAAACTGTAGTTTTTATGTTTAGAGTAGTTTAAATAAATTGGACCATGAAAAATGGCCTGGGTCTATGTATTACATCATTCCCCTCCTTCAATATAGGATGAATGTGTTTCATTTACTAACTGACTGTCTGATTTGCCCACGTTAACGTGACCCCTAGCAAATTCATAGAATGGAAAGTAACATGATACTTTCCAGCTTTCTTTATATTTTTCATATATATGAAAAGGAAGTGAGACATCCAAAATAATTCAATAGGTTGAGGGGAGATGTTCTTGACATCTTAACTTGAAAAATGATTTATATGTGACGTCTCCACTTTGCATAAAATAGGGAACTTTTTACTATTATGGATCTAATTTAACATATTCTCCCAGGACTCAGGGCAGATATTCTAGTCTTTATATATTTTTAGAGAATGTCACCTCTAATGAGAGCTTGCTATTGCTATTTCCCAAATGAAATTCAGTCAGTTTCCAATTTTTAGAATGATCAGAGAACATTCTACTTTTCCCCATTATAAGGATCACTGAGCATATAACAATCATTATCCATCCTGTTACCTGCCTCTGTGAAGCAACACTTCCACTGCTAGGGAAAAATAAAAAGACGACCATTTTATTACCAAGTGTAGAATTACAACAATGAATATGGTGACAAAGTTCAGCATTAACACAAGTACTATAATAATAGCTCCTGCTTTCCAGGGAATGAATGTGAGGTTCATGACAAAATAATAAACTTTAAAAATACATGACATTCAGTGCTATAAAATGAAAATATGTCTTTCAAAAATTAAAGAAATAAAGGTTAGAGATATTCTTTGAAGTGATCTAATCTGCCAAGTAGGAAAGTAATACAAGTTTTAACACCAGTCTTCTTACAAGTAAGTAATCCTCGTATGTACTAATCTCCAGTTTGGTTATTGAGCATTTAAGCAGAGCTTTAAAAAAAAGAAAATCTATTTTAGATTCTTTGGTTCTTAATGCTGCTATATGAAATTAAGAAGAAATAAATCAAAGCTTAAACATGTGCAATATGAAGAAGCAATAGTGAGTATTTTAAATCTAAATTTTAAAACATTTTATAGTATGAAGAAGCTGAGCTCATACTCAGTGGCATGGCCTTAGGAGCCCAGCTGCCTGGGTTTAATTCTCAGCCCTACGATTTACTAATTGCATATGTTGTGCTAGATACCCTCTCTGAGCCTCAGTTTCTTATCTTTAAACTAGAGATAGTAATAGTATCTACATCACAGGTTTTAGTAAACATGAGATTAATAGTCATTTAATACAAATGTGTTAAACACAAGTTGATATGTGAAAAATTCTTAGAACAGTGTCTCACACATAATCATTGTTATGTGTTCATACACATAAGCAAATCATATTTTAAAATGTCACAGTTGTTGCAATCATATCATTATCCTAGCTGCCTTTTGTTGAAATTTAGGTTACATTACTTTTTTGAGACATTTTGAATACATTTTTCTCACATTTAAATAATTCATAATGGCCTTAACAGAATACTTTTCTATATTATACCAATTTGTTTAAAGAAAAATGCCAACAAAAATATGAATCACACTTATAAAGATGAGCAATATGGTTGATCTGCCCAGAGAGTGCAGGTGTATTCAAATGACTAGACCACCGAATTATTCTGTCCACAGTTCGGTTACCATCTAACACCACTGCTCATAGACACAGTGAATAGCATAGTCACATATACTAGTAAAAGGAATATTTAAAAGTTTATTTAATATCATTAAATAATACTTCCCCATTACAGATAAGTTATGGAATGCAGAAAAATGGGAAACAAAGAAAATGTACACCCATTTTACCAGCTCTGGAGACAACAAATATTTCAATGTTTTTTCTTCTAGGTGTTCCAACAGAGATGTTGAATAACACAATAATAAACAAAAGTATCACTATTTGTTGATGAACTATTATACACTGTTTTGTTTTCACTTTTCCCCCCAAATTATCAGTAATCTAACAGGATACTTAGTCCCACGTTCTCTGAGAAAACTGATACTCAGGGAAGTGAAGTAACATAGCTCAGAGTAATAAGCTCATCAAAGGCAGCACCAGGGTTCCAAAGAGTGTGATTCAATCCATAGTCCCTGCTTCATTTCTTTCTAAATTAAGAAAGCTTTTCTACCTCTTCAAATTTAATATACTTCATTTTTAATTTTGTATCTTTTTTTACACAACATTCTCCACGTTTGTTATTGATGCCTTATGAATTTCATGTTTAATAACTGCATATTTTTATATCATATATGACTATCAAAAATGTCCTCAACTATTTATTTATTTTTGGACATTTAGTTTAATTTTAGTTCATTTTTATTCTGTCAATAATAACTTCAATGCATGTATGTATATATACATAGTTTCCATATTTAAATGTTTTGGTGGGAATACAGATAGGTACAGCCCCTGTGAAAAACACTATGGAGTTCCTTCAAAAAATTAAAAATGGAACTGCTTTATGACCCAGCAATTCCACTTCTGGGAATACATCCAAAGAAACCTGAAACACTGATTGGAACGAATAGATGCACCCCTATGTTCATTGCAATGTTATTTACAATAGCCAAGATACGGAAGCAGCCCAAGTGTCCATCAGTAGAGGAGTGAATAAAAAAGCTGTGGTACATTTATACAGTGGAATACTATGTGGCCATAAAAAAGAAGGAAATCCTACCTTTTGCAACAGTATGGATGGAGGTGCAGATTATTATGCTAAGTGAAATAAGCCAGTCAGAGAAAGACAAATACCAAATGATCTCATTTATATGTGGAATCTAATGAACAAAATAAGTTAAACAGAATAGAAACAGACTCATAGATACAGAGAAGAGAGTGACAGCTATTAGAGGGGAGGGGTTACGAGGTTTGGTGAAAAAAACAGAAAGGCCTAAACAAAAAAACACCTCATAGACATGGACAATTATGTGGTGATTACTAGAGGAAAAGGGGGGTAGGAGGGTAGAAGAGGGTAAAGGGGGTATAAATGGTGATGGAAGGAGACTAGACTGTGGCTGGTGAACACACAATACAATATACAGATGATGTGTTATAGAACTGTACCCCTGAAACCTATACAATTTTATTAACCAATGTCACTCCAATAAATTTTTTTTAAGTTTGGGGATTTTTCTTATTGTTGTTGTTGGCAAGTCACATGATCTTTTGTAGTTGTCAGAAACAAATGTATGAACACAAGCCCTTCCAAGAAGCAAAAGCACCACTAAACTCAAATTAAAATTAGGTCATACTCTTTCTTATATTATTTTTAATAAGTTAAGTAAGTAATTTACTTTCTTTTTTTTTTAATTTAATACTCATCTGAGGTCATATTTTTCATTAATTCTAGAGAGAAAGGAATGGAGAGGGAGAAAGAGAAACAATGATGTGAGACAGAAACATGGATCGGTTGCCTTCCATATGTGCCCTGATCAGGGATTGAACCTGCAGCCTTTTGGTGTACAGGATGACGCTCCAACCAACTGAGCCACAGTGGCCAAGGCTTGATGCTTTTGTTTTTTATGTCAAATCCAAATAAGCATTACCAAAGCAGATGTCAAGGAGCCTACCACCTATGTTTTCTTCTAGTTTTATGGTTTCACAGCTCACATTTGAGTCTTCAATCAATTTGGAGTTGATTTTTGTGTATGGTGGAAAATAGTGGTCCAGTTTCATTCTTTTGTATGTGGTTGTTCAGTTTTCCCAACACCATTTATTGAAGGGACTGTTCTTTACCCATTGTATATTCTTGAGGTTTTTATCATAAGTTAATTGACCCTATATGCATTAGTTTATTTCTGAGTTCTCAATTCTGTTCCATTCATCTATGTGTCTGTTTTTATGCTCTTATATTATTTTTAGAACAAAAAATATTGACTATGTATATGTATTCTTTGGGAGATGTATACAGGCATACATACACACACATACATATACACACATGCACATGCAATGCAGCCCCAGTTCTACTGGAGTTCTACCAGAGTTCATAATAGAATAGAGATACAAATCCCTAAGAATATAACTATAACCAAAATGTAGCTATTGTTGCCCAAATTTGAAATCTAATGTTGGTAAATTAAATCCAAGCCTGAATTTAAAAATAAAAACACAGCATGATATGTTGGATTTAGTGCCGGAATAATAATAATTGGAGGTGTTCCAGTTGAAGCAGAAGGGAGCTTCCCCCTCTTACCACTTTGGTCTCAACAGAAGCCCTAAGTTTGGCTGTCACATTTGAACATTGTTGGCAATGGGAATGGGGTTGGGGTGGGCATTAAATATTTCTAACTGTAGGAGTGACACATGGGATTTATGTATTAGGCATGTGGTTATGATATTAAACTGAAGATGAGATGGAAGAGGGAGGAGACTGTAGATGAGGCAGGTAGTTTTAAGCACATGACATCTCCAAAAGTGTAAAGCAAGAACGTCTCAGGTAAAGTAGGTCACAGAGGAGTTGTTTTATTGTGACAGCTACTGTAGGGACTGAAGATAAAGTTTGAATATAAACTTTTGGAAATTTCGGCACTAGAATTTCACATAAAATTTACTAGTTTCACAATCATTAGATAATCACATTGTATTCCCATATATTTCGGGAAGATTTATATATATATATATATTCACCTTGTTCCATAAATTGAACTGGTTAATTTAACCTAAATTCTCTGTATCTAATGAATATTGGCAATTTATTGAATGTTGTTGATATAGACACCTATTTGAAAAATACATTGAATGTTGCTTTCCTTAGCATAGAGAGAGGATATATAAATACATATATTTGTTACTTTTATAATAAGTAAGAACACCAAAATTGTAGGTTTCTCTTTAAGGTGAAAATAAATAATTTACATTTATGAAGCCATCTAATCTAAATAAATTTTTATCACTGAACAGTTATTAATTGAATTAATGTTTAGTATATTAAAAACAGCAGCATAACAACAAAAAACTTTGTAATAAAGACTTTTTGAGCCATATGCTAGTTTTTTTTTTTTTTTTTTTTTTTGGTTTGGATAATGAGATTTAGGCTTGCATGATTAAGCATCAAATAAAAATGGTTTTATGATCACAGCTTTGCAATAACAAGGAAGGTACGCACTTACGTTTTTATTGGTGTTTTACAGCTATTACTCTTAATATATACTATATTTGCAGAAAAAAAAATCTTCTGAGAGACTTCCTCATTTCAAAACAAAAGACCAATTGTAAATTTTTACACAATTCAGTTTTTCTTTCTTCACATTCATGGTTGATGCCTAGACCTTGTATGGTTATTTGATTTTTTTCCTAACTCTGTTTTGTCTACCCAACTAGATTATACAATATCTGAGTAACGAAATGTCATTTATTTATTTGTGTAACTATAGAGTCTAGATAAATAATAACCATATTAATGATTACAATAATAATAGCACCTTACACTTGCTAATCCTCATTGCAATTGCATGAGGAAGATTATTAGCAATACAGGTTTACAGATAAAAAGCCTAAGGCAGAGAAATGTGAAGTAATTTGTTCAAGGTCTAATGAAAAGGTGACAATAGCCCGGTGTCTGATATCATGGAGAGTCATCCCAGAGATCTTGCCTTACCCACTTGCTCTGTGTATGGAGACTTGAATTGTTATGTCATGTCACCGATGGCAGTAGGAAGTGAAGAGTTATTGACGCATTCACATGGAACAAACATTCTTACCTTCTTGGAGTTTACAGTCCAAAAGAGGAACAGATTAAATTAATAGCTAGGATCAATAAAATAACTGCTATTATGAATGAATTTGAATGTAAAAGTATAGTAAATATATTTTAAACTTTAACAGGGTATGGTCCTAAAACGACCTTGGGGTTAGCCTAGTTCAATGCCTTCCTCTCTCACTCACTAGCCTCCTTACCTGAGGGACATTAACTTCTGGGATCTTATTTCCTCACATGCAAGTTGAAGAAGCTGGAGGTAAGGAGGCAATAAAAGGGAAACCAGTGTGGGCAGAGATCAGAGGACGGTGAGATTCACCTGACCCTCTCACAGAGGTGTTTCAGTGTTTATCTTCTAGGATAAGTGGTTACAATTTATCTCAAACTTAAATGTTCATTAAAATTACCTGGAGGGCTCATTAAAACACAGATTTCTGGGCTCCACTCAAAAGCTTCTGATTCAATAGGTCTGGGGTGCAGCTTGAGATTTTGCATTTTTAACAAATTTCCAGGGAATGCTGACACTGTCTTAAGAACTGAGCTGCCCAAAGGAAAAGAGGAAAACATTAAAAATAATTGTCAAAGGAGTGAAAAGAGCAGATTTGCATATTAGAAACTTAACTCCACCTGTATAAGGGATAGGTTGGAGACAGAGAGGATGCAGGTAAGAGACTAGTAAGGATGCTACTTTAGCAGATCAGGGGGTACCTGATGCCAAAATCTGGGGAATTGTCATAAGAACAGAGAGAGTAGTAGCATAGTTGAGATATACTCAGAGACAATATCAGTTAAAAATAGTGATAGAGGTTTGTGGAGCGGAAAAGGTGGGGGAGAAAAGAAAGAATGCTGGATGGCTTTAGTTTTCTAGTTTCTGTACTTGGCTTCACAATCAAAGTGTGGCATAGAGACCATGGTCATGGCTTAAGGCAGGTAGTTAGCAAATATAAGCCATGGATGGCTAGACAGGAAGTAGTTTAGGCTTTACGGGCATTGTGGTCTCTGTTGCAACTCTTCAAGCTGCTGTTGGTAATGCTAAGACAGCCACACAGAAAACAACGAGTGTGGCTGTGTTCTAGTAAAATTGTATTTATGGACACTGAAATTTGAATTTCATATAATTTTCATGTGTTATGAAATACTATTCTCTAATTTTTTTCACCACTTAAAAAAGTAACTCACAGGCCAATAGTAGCCCCTCGTCTTATAAGGGTAGTCATTTGTAAAAATGGAGAAAGTGTAACTTTCTTATTTGGCATGTACATCTCCTATCTACCACTGGGCTGACAGAGAACACTGACTGAGATGATTTAAGTGCCTCCAATTGCTTCAGAAAAATGTTTTTATAGAAAGTAAAACTTTTCTTGACAATATTTGTAAGAAACTGGCTGATTTACTTATTAATTTTGAAAAAATATATAGATTCTAAGACCATTAGTAATATAATTGCTCCTTTAGGGGACAAAGTATCACTTATGAACTTGAAGAATGAGGGATTCCATATGGTGCTAGTAATATATTCAGTTACAAACAACATTTTTTTCATATGATTAATAAGAGTGTTTAAGAGAAAAAAGAAATAGTCTTAAAATCATGTTTCAATGTGGTGAAGGTGAATGTTAAATATTTGCAGGTTGCTTAAATTATTCACTTTCACACTTTACTACATCAAGATCTAACTATTTGTCATATAAACCAAATCTGTCTGTCTATCTATCTATCTATCTATCTATCTATCTATCTATCTATCTATCTATCTCTGTATACCCTCCTTCTACGTATTACACATTGTGTTTAAAATATTGCTTTCCTAACTGTTTAATAGTATCTCTTTATTTCATATATTTAAATACTATCAATAGGAGACACTTTATTTAACATGTACCCTATCTTCAAATGCTAATATTTCTAAGACCAGTAACCTGGTTTGAAATACTTAAATCAAACTGCTTCCACATGTACTTGGAGCTGACGTCACCAGCTTTGAAGGGATGGGACTTCTGACTGAAGTGAAGTGAGAGGTGATATCAAAGAAAGGAGGAATTTTTGAGATTTGTGGAAACGTGCTTCTATAATGAGATGCCAGAACACCATGCAGCACTGAGAGCTAGGAGAAGAGAGGAAATGCCCAATGCAGAGGAGAAATGAGAATTGAAATATTCCAGCCCTGGCTGGTTTGGCTCAGCAATAGAGCATCAGCCCGCGGACCAATGAGTCCTGGGTTCGATTCCAGCCAAGGGCACATACTTCAGGTGTGGTTTGTCCCTGGCCCTGGTCAGGGTTGTACGGGGAGGCAACCAATCAATGTGTCTCTCTCACATCGATGTTTCTCTCTCTCTCCCTTTCTCTCTACCTGAAGATAAATAGAAAAATATCCTTGGGTGAGGATTAAAACAAAAAAGAAATATTCCAAAGACACATTGTTACCCCATTCCAACTATTGATATAAAAAATCTCCATGGAATTCAATTTCTCCTCTTATACCTTCTTCCTATAGCAGATAGGCAGTCTTCTGTCCCTAGAACCAGTAATAAAGATTGACACCTAATTCAGTTTCTTAATGAATCCCCTGTATCATCTTAAAACCATATTATAAATTAATAGGTTTTAATTATTAACCTGAAAAAAATTAGTTACTAATTTTAGAATTATTTCTTTGGCAAAATATAATGCAAATATCAAGCAACTAAACTGCAAATTAATTTATATGCAAGTTTTAAGTTTAGCCTAATTGTTAATTGCTATTTTTAAAATATGATTTAATACAATCTACCTTGGAGCAGTGGATAAGATTAGTAAGAAAGGAATTAAAATTACTGATTTCTTGTTTTGGGTTGTTTGATGTACTTCCCTCAGACATACAAACATAAGTGATTTAGATCACTTCATTCAGGTTTATTAAGATGCAGAATCCATAGTTCTACTCCAAGATCAGAACTTCTAAACCTCAGCCCTTTTTTACATTTGGGGCAAGAATTCTTAGTTCCGGGGGTTTTCATGTGCATGATAGGAAGTCTATCAGAATTCTCTCTGTCCTTATGCTCCAGGATGCTGATAGTAACACCATTTGTGTTTTGTTGTTGTTGTTGTTGTTTTTGTTTTGTTTCTTTTTCTTTTTTTTTAACTTATCTTTATTGTTGAATGTATTAGATGTTCCTCATTTTACCCCCATTGACCCCTTCCTCCCCATTCCCACCTCGCTCCTGCCTTTCCCCACACTGTTGTCTGTGTCCATTGGTTATGCATATATACATATAAGTTCTTTGGTTTATTTCTTCCCACCCCCAACTCCCCTTCCCTTTGAGGTTTGTCAGTCTAACAACCAATTTGTACTTCTTAATCCCTTCACCTTTTTCACCCATTCCCCCAACCCCCCTACCATCTGGCAACCAACAAAATTTCTCTGTATCTATGAGAATGTTTCTGTTCTGCTTGTTCATTTTGTTTGTAGATTCAATTGTTGATAGATACGTATTCATTGCCATTTTGGTTGTTCATATTTTGTCTCTTTTTCTTCAAGAAGACCCTTCAACATTTCATATAATAATGGTTTAGTGGTGATGAACTCCTCTAGCTTTTTCTTGTCTGGGAAACTCTTTATATGGCCATCGATTCTAAATGACAGCTTTGCAGGATAGAGTAATTTTGGTTGTAAGTTCTTGCTTTTCATCATTCAGAACATTTCTTGCCACTCCTTTCTGGCCTGCAAAGTTTCTTTTGAGAAATCAGCTGACAGACTTATGGGAACTCCCTTGTAGGTAACTAACTTCTTTTCTCTTGCTGCTTTTAAGATTCTCTCTTTGTCTTGAAACTTTTGCATTTCGATGATGATGTGTCTTGGTGTGGGCCTCTTGGGGTTCATCTTGTTTGGGACTCTCTGTGCTTCATGGACTAGTATGTCTGTTTCCTTCACCAAGTTAGGGAAGTTTTCTGCCATTATTGTTTCAAATAGGTTTTCGATTTCTTGTTCTCTCTTCTCCTGCTGGCACCCCCATGATACGAATGTTGGCATGCTTGAAGTTGTCCCAGGTGCTCCTTACACTATCCTCATTTTTTTGGATTCTTTTTTCTTTTTGCTATTCTGATTGGGTGTTTTCTGCTTCCTTATATTCCAAATCGATGGTTTGCTTCTTGGCTTTACCTACTCTACTATTGAATCTGTGTAAACTATTCTTTATTTCAGTTAGTGCCTCCTTCATTTCTGACTGGTCCTTTTTTATGCTCTTGAGGCCCTCACTAAGTTCACTGAGGTTCTCACTAAGCCCACTGAGCATCCTTATAAGCAGTGTTTTGAACTCAGCATCTGTTAGGTTGCTTAACTCCATTTCAATTAGTTCTTTTCCTGGAGTTTTGTTCTGTTCTTTCCTTTGGGACCTCTTTCTTTGTCTCCTCATTTTGGCTGCCTCCTTGTGTTTGTTTCTGTGTATTACTTAACGAGAGGTATGGGGCTAGCTGAGACCAGATGCTACTTGTTTGAAAGAATTTAGGAAAAGCTGAAGCAGGCTCCAAGACAGGCCAATCCTATGGTAAAGCAACTGGCAACAGCTTGTGTGGGCCTGAAAATTGGGTGGGGCGGGGCCTCAGGGAATCACCTGGATGGGGCCAACAGTGTAAGCCAGATAGTTGGAGTCCCAGATATGGTGGCCATCTGCCACCTTAGGGAAGGGCTCACCAAAGGAACAAAGGCCTCTGATAGCACATCTTTCCAGGAGAAAGCTGCCTCTCCAGCCTTCGCTCCAATGCCAAACAACTCAATTGTTCCCCATATGTCTCTGGTGCCTTTCAAGCTGCCTCCCCCATGCTGGAGCCTGGAGGGAGTGAGTCCAAGTAAGTTCGTGCGCGGGCCCTTTAAGAGGAGCTGCGGGGGGGCTCCAGCCGCCTCAGCCTCAGTTCCCGCTGGTTTTCCAGCCAGAAGTTATGGGGACTTCTCTTCCTGGCACTGGAACCCTGAGCTGAGCGCCTGGTGTAGGACAAGGACCCCTCAGTCCTCAGGGAGGACCTTACCAGCCAAGGTATCCTCCTAATTTTTATCCGCCACACGTGGGTGTGGGACCAGCCCGACGCGCCTCCGCCCCTCCTGCCAGTCTCAATGTAGCTGCTTCTTTAATTTCGTAGCTGTAGGACTTCCATTCAGCTCAATTTCAGGCAGTTTTGAATGATGGTTGTTCTGTAGGTCAGTTGTAACTTTGATGTGGTTGTGGAAGGACGTGATACCATGTTTACCTACGCCGCCATCTTGACCGGAAGTCCACACCATTTGTTTTTTAAGGGAGAATGTCTCCAAACATTCCCAAATGTCGCCTTGGAGGCATGATGTCCACCACCACTGCTTGGGATCTGCTGTTTTAGATAAAAAGGTTTTTGTGATTATAAAATCATTGTAAAGGTAGAAATTTTCCTGACACAAATACTTGTTCTTTTAAATTATACAACAAGTGATATAATCAGCAAGTAAATAAAGATACAGGAAAACATGTCACCACCTCTTCAGAATAACTGAAAGTTCATTGGTATTATAAAATATACGTCCGGTTGGTGTGGCTCAGTGGTTGAGCATGACCCATGCACCAAGAGGTTGCCAGTTCGATTCCCATTCAGGACACATGCCCAGGTTGTGGGCCCAAACCCAATGGGGGGCATGCAGGAGGCGTCCAATCGATGTTTCCATCTCTCTCTCCCTTTCCCTTCCTCTCTCTCTAAAATCAATAAAGGAAAAAAAAAATTTTTTTTTTAAATGTATATATATACTTCACCAACAAAAATAACATAATATTACATTTGTTTTCACCCTTTTATAGAGAGCTATGCACAAATAAATAAAAATATTACTTGTAACTTCTACAAATATTCTCTTTGAAGTACAGATACCCATGGAAGATCAGATAAGATTTAGCTTTTGTACATCAAATGCTAAAATTATACCTTGAAGATATTTGTCAAAGGAAAATAGGGTTTGGAATTAGTTTAACTGCAAGATTCTTCTAAAAATTATTTCCTTTCAAATGTTAAATTATTTTCTAAAATAATTATGAGAAATTATTTTTCTAAATTATTAACTATTTTTGTAACAATAAAGTTTATTATTGGATAAATATTAATTATAATAAAAAAGACTACATGCGAGGGAGAAAAAATTTTTTCTTAACTAACAAATTGGATCCAGGAAGTCTTCTGCTTTGTGCATAATTTTATTAGGTAAATAAATATCATACATATTTTATATAGCATCAACATTTGCATACATTTTATTTGAATTTAATGGATAAAATATTTATGTTTAAAGTATTTATTTTTTGCTGCTGAGAAATGGACAGCAATTAAACGGAGTTTGCATGAAATATAAAATTATCTTTAATATTGTTTTCTTTATAGAGCACACATTAGTCTTGTGTGATTACATAATTAACATTTGTTTCTCCTATATAGTGTTGCAGTTATGTATTATTTAGTCTCTTCACATGGAGCTACGATGTGCTTTAGAAGATAAACTCATTTTCCAAATTTTTAGATTGCTGCCTTTTTAGAACACATACCCACATATATGGATGAGCATGCATACAAATTCAAGTGTCCTAAAGTCTAACACAGTAATAGATACTATAGAAATTTTTGGGAAAAGACAATATGTATGTATATAAGTCACAGTTCCTGCCAGTATATTCTAGCTCAGAGGTTAACAAACTAAGGCTCTCTGGCTAAGTTTAGCCTTCTGCATATTTTGTAAATAAAGTTTTATTTGAGCATAGCCATACCCATTGCTTCACATATTGTTTTATGGCTGCTTTTGTGTTACAATAGCAGTTGAATAGTTACTATGAAATATTTGCAATCTGGCCTTTTACAGAAAAAACAAAAACAAAAAAACTTGCCAACCCCGATTTGGATTTAAAGTGTTGTGAGTTTGAAAGACTGATAACAAAAATAAACAGATGGATCAGAATAAAAAACTGGAAGGTAAATGAGAACAGAAAGTAGACTAAGCTGGCTATTACAGAGAAATGTTGAGAAAATGGTGGGAGAGAAGACTGAGATTTTGGGAGGTTGACAGTGGGAAGCCGTACAAGATTTTTAAGCTAGGCAGCAATATGACCGAGTCAGAGCTTTACAACAATAACTTACACAATGGGGAGAGATTGGTAACCAATCTGCAAGTTAGTGCAGCAATCTAAGCAAGAGATGGAGAGATCCTAAATTAGCCAATGACCATTGGAGAAGACAGAGTACAGGATTAGAGTACACATTCAAACTGCTTGGTGCAAGAACTATGTGTTGTCTACCATTATAACCCGGCTTTTGAAAACTAGGTGGAACAAGTAGGTGCTTCATAAATATTTATTCAATGCATAGGTATAAGGAATGGTGTTACATGTATCTCAGAGGTTCTTTTGTCAACTTGAGTTTAGATCATGTAAATTTTCAGTGATCCCAGTGGGCCCAGCTATATTTGAATTCCACCTGTTAAGATTGCTTATAGCATTCCATTGACTGGTCAGCTTTCCCCAACTCCTGGATACACATACATGGGCTAGTCTTGGTCTTGTAGGAGTTTATCATTTCTGTATTGGTATTGGATTTTGCAATAGTATTTCTCTTAAAATAATTAGTTCCTTCATATCAGGTATTGACAAAACTTTTCTGTAAAGAGCCAGATTGTGAGTACTTTAGGGCTTTGTGGGCCACATATTCTCTGTTGGAACTGACCAACTCTGCTGTTGTAGTGTGAAAGCAGCCACAGGTAATACAAAATAATGAGCATGGCTACCTTCCAGTAAAACTTTATTTACAAAACAGTCAGTGGACCAGATTTGGCTTAGAGGTCATTTTAATATAAAGCAGGGATTAACAATAATCCCTGCTTTATAGTAAAATGTGAGTATAGTGAACACAATTCCTTAATTTGGTAATTAGAATAGATATCTGTTCAAATGCATGGTTAGAAATAAACTTTAAAAATATTTAACAACATTATTTCAAAGTTGAGAAGAGATAAAATTTAAGTTAAAAGTCTGTGGATTTTTCATGCCGTGAAGCAGAAAATATTGTGAATATTACATTACAGTGTTCTTATTAATACAGTTATTGGGCTACAAAACCATTCTAAATTTTTACTTTAGTATGTATAGAGAAATTCAATCTCTTTGATTTTAAAAAGCATTTGCTCACAATTATAGGATGTTGAAAAGAGCTGGTATGATTCTAGACTAAAAATAGTGATAGTCAAAGTAAAATGCAAGTACCTATCATTGAGCTGTCATGGATTATGCTTTTAATGTCCTTGAGAGGGATAGTATTTCCTATGCCAATGTTTTAAAACAAATTTCCCCTCCTCCTTCTTCTCTCTACTCTCTTGTCTTTATTCTTTTTGTTTTCCCTCTTCTTTCTCATCCCGTCCTTTGTTTCATGTGTTGAAGATTTTGGGTTTTCTCTTTCTGTCTGCCATAGTTAAGCAACCCTGCCTCTAGGTATGTAGCGCTCCAACAGTGCCTCTTCGTCCTCCTGCCTCCTCTCCTGCAACATGCCTCCTCCCAATAACCTTCACATCCACTCTCTTGCTTCTCTAACCTGCAATTCCTTAGGAACTCCAAGTGTATTAGGTAAAGTTAGAAGATAAGAAAGCAGACTATGTGGCCCTCCAAAGGACAGAAGAAACTAAGTAATCTCTCTACCATGACTTCCATTCTTTTCTTGTAATTTTTGTGCTTAATTAATTTTCTTAATTATGTTAGTGCAAAAAATGTCTCTGAGTCTTTAATTTCCTTTTATTTATTTATATTTTAATCAAATATAAAGACATGGATTATTTGTATTCTCTTGGGGACATGGTAGATGCTAAAGACTACCCAAAGCCACGTTGAGTATCTATCAAATTCAGTTATTTACTCATGTCCTCTACAATTTTCTAATACCCTTAGATTTTTATTCTTTGTGCTTTAATACTCTACAGGACTGATGTTAACTACTCAGCAATAGCTCCACCTGTTAGAAAGATATAATGAGTTGAAAACTAGACTATGACTAGTAGGATCAGAAGATGTAACACTTTTCTACATTCTATTTATTAGCCTGGTCCTAAAGTCTTTTTTTTCCCTCTCTCTCTCAGTAGGGGGTAAGAGAGAAAGAGAGAGCGGAGAGAGGGGAGTGAGAGAGAGAGAGAAACATTGATCTTTTGCTCCACCCATTCATGCATTCGTTGGTTGCTCCTTGTATGTGCCTTGACTGGGGATCTAACCCACAACCTTGGCATACGACACTCTAATCAACTGAGCTATCCCACCAGGGCCTAAAGTCTTTATTCTACTAGATAGGCTCCATAAAAATAGGATTTAAAAGAATAGTTATTGATCAATTGAGATTAAGATTTTATCTAAAAGACATAGTGACAGACTAAGAAATGCAAAAGAATGAGAGTAACATTGAACTGCAAACTTTAATTTTCCATTCTAAATTTAAATATCTCATAAGTTATTTATACAACAGAATTTAGTAAGTATTTGTATATGAAGCAAACTTAGCCATGGGATCAATTATTGTAGGAAATAAAAAATGAAGAAGCAGCCCTGACCGGTTTGGCTCAGCAGTTAGAGCATTGGCCTGTGGACTGAAGAGTCATAGGTTTGATTCCAGTCAAGGGCACGTACCTCTGTTGTGGTTCAGTCCCTGGCCCTGGTCGGGGTCATGCGGGAGGCAACAATTGATATGTCTGTCTTGCATACATGTTTCTCTCTCTCCCTCCCACTCTATCTGAAAAGATAAACGGAAAAATATCCTCAGGTGAGGATTAAAAAAATATATATGAAGAAGCAGATTTATTAACAATGAAGGAAGACAAAGAAGTATTTACATTGATCTCTGCTTCACAAAAAAGGAAATGGCCTGAAGAAAGGATATATGTAACAAAAAATGTCCTAGGGAAGCCTTTAACAGTGGTTTGCTAGGGCAAGAAAGGAGTCTATGGGTAGATTAGAAAAATAACAACATCCATCAGAACTTCCAGGGGCTGGATTATAGTCTACTTGAGTTTATTACACACTACATTGAATAATTAGGTCTAGTTTTTGCAAAGACTAAATCCTTAAAAAAAATTCTTGCTTCTAAGGCAATAGGATGCGTACCATTTATCTCAGAGGAAATTGAAGGCATTATCTTCACTACCTTTGAGAAGGAAAATGTTTTTATTAATGTAATTGCTGTGTATGATTATCTGGTATTGTCATATTAATCACCCTAATAATGGTGCTATGTAGGGAACTTCGCTTTGAATCATTAAGAGAATAACCCTTGTCAACCTCAGAGGTTCCCTAACATATTCTTCCTCCTTCACTATTAATGTTTCACTGTGTAATTACAGCTCCCAACCCCTGCGCAGCTAATGCCGGCCGAGGCCCCTGCTCTCACATGTGTCTGATCAATCACAATAGGAGCGCTGCCTGTGCGTGCCCCCACTTGATGAAGCTTTCCTCCGACGGGAAGACCTGCTACGGTATGTGTCTGCAAGTTCTTATCTACAATGCAAATGGAATTCTCTCCAATTGTATTAGCTTTTAGATTTTCCTCAAAGCAGAGCAGAAGAGGTTTTTAATGTCCTTAAAAACATTTGAGGTGGTCTATTTCTGGACGATTGATGATTCATCTACTTTTGGGGAGACAGACACATTCTTAAAATATGTGATGCGCTGCACTTTGCTGTTCATTACCTTATTCATTTTTTCTCGCCACTTTCTTATTTGGTGTGTTAGCAGAATTTATCTCCACAAAACAGGGAGACTTGTAAGTGAAAGTGCATTATCAGAAAATGATGATGTCAGTAACCTGCATAACGGAGGCCCTTGGCCGCTTTAATCTCCTCCTGCTCCTCTGAAGTCACTTCTGAATCACTTTGTGGGGGATTATTAACTGCAGGGGGGCAGTAGAATATATAACTTTAAAAGGTTTGTAAAAATATTTAAATAATACCTTTAAACCAAAATGAAAAGGTAATAAAAGTTGTGAATGAAAATCATACTGTGGTGTTTTTCTGGTTCATTTTACTTCAATTTGGGGAAATTTCTTTGTTTATTTGCAATGCAATTAATTTTGAGTACAGAAAAGAATGTCCTCACAAAACCTTAATTCAGGAATTTAGGCATATGTGGATTTAATTAATTTTATACAGCTATAATATATCTCAAATACCAGCAATAACCCCACAGTGAACAACAAAAGAATAGAATATCTGTGACTCCTATTTCTACTTAATCGAGTAATATTTCATAAACTCAGTGCCAGATAGGTAGGTGCCTGTGGAAGTAGGGATTCTTTAATGCCTTCTAATGTTAGTTACTACAGGTTTACAAAAATTTACAACGAAGCATGCTTTGACATTTGAACCCTAATTTTGATAAGGTAAACTTAAACATGATTTTTTAAAAGTGACGTTTAATTTCTGTTATTCAATAGTAGTATAGAAAAAATGTCCTTAGATTTAGATTCCTTCAAAAATCATGTAATGCAATGCAATATTTGTATAATTATGTATAAAGAAAAATATGGTTGTTTGACAAATGTCGCGTTCATACATTTTAGTTAAGTTTGTTTGAAATTGTAAAATCAAATCAATTACTGAGGATTTCTTGGCATTTCTAACTAAAGAAAAATGATGACTTAACTCATTTTATATTTGTTTCTGTTAACTACTTTAATTTAAAATTCGATAAATCGTTTCTGCATTAATGTTTCCATCAAATCTTGATTATGGTTCTGTGGTGTTAGAAACCTATTAAATCATCAAATGATATTTTAGAATTCCTAGACTGCTTCAAACTTGCCAAGCTTATGAGAGAAAAATACTTATTTCTATTTCTTTTCTAGAAATGAAAAAATTTCTTCTTTATGCAAGGCGTTCTGAAATCAGAGGAGTGGATATTGATAATCCGTATTTTAACTTTATCACGGCCTTTACAGTCCCTGATATTGATGATGTTACTGTGATAGACTTCGATGCATTTGAAGAACGTTTATACTGGACAGATATTAAAACGCAAACCATTAAACGGGCTTTTATTAATGGAACTGGGTTGGAAACTGTTATTTCACGAGGTAAAAGATTTGCATGTTGCCATTTTTAAAAATGTGTACCTTTCAATTTCTAATATTCACAAGGCTCTTTTGTATTCTTTTTCTATTATTCAATTCTATATTGTTAATTAAAAGTTGGAATTCATTATTCAGAGATTTAATAATACGCTATGGCCTAACAATTGTGGAATCCTCTAATTATTATTGCCCATAGTCTGATAACTACAAATTTAGTTGAACAAGAAGAAAAAAATTTCAGCACAGATCCCCTTAAAATTTACAGATTTCTAAATAAACAGATTTAAAGACTCCATTTTGCTGATGAGAAATAGTTACATCTGCATTAAAATATATAGGTTATTTGGAAGGACTGGTTTCCCCCTCTGACTCAAGCTTATTATCAACTTCCTTTTGCATATCTTTGTACAGAATGAGACTACACAAATAAGTCAGGGAGCCTGCTCCTATTCACCTCGTGACCCAGCAGGCTGAATCATAGGTTCTCAGTAAATGTTGTTGAATTAATCATTAAAACAAAATAACTTTTCCCAAAGGAGAAAATACAGCTAAAGTGAGAAATAGATGTAAATGCAGTGGTTGAACTCTAAATAGTTAGCATTGAGTTATCCTAGTTGTTGCTTAAATTTTGGTATATTGTGATTTCTGGGTCAGTTATTACTTTATTGAATGAATAGTGACTGAGTACCTGCTTTGTGCCATGGCTACAAAGCAAAACAAAAGAAAAAGTTTTGTTTTATTTTAAACTTCATGCCCCCAAGCTAATAGAGTGATTCTGAGGAGGGTGGGGGAAAGGATAATCAGTAATCCATGCAGATATTTCAAACTCCTATGCTTTGACGCATACTGAAAATTTAAAATCAGACCTTATTTGAGCAGTGATTAATTTCTTAATGAAAGCAGTAAGTACAGGTCTTAAAATGACAGTGCTTTTTAAGAGTTTCCACACATAATGTTAAAAGCTGCCTTAAGTACCACTAGTAGATCCGAGAGTATTTGCCCATTAAAGTACTCTTTTATTTATACTAGCTCTTTACCCATCTCAGATTAGTACTCTTAAAGAAACTTGAATGACCTGATTATAAGTTTGTGCAAATATTTATTTCAAACATGCCATAAGAAAAAAAGTCCTTCTTTAAAAAGCTAACACAAAGATTTCTTCTTTGTACAGAATTTTTTTTATCAGGGAACATGGTTAGATAATAATTGTTAGACTAGATTTAAAAAGACTGCCTGGGTAATGGTCATTTGAAACCTCAAGAGATCAGTTAAAGGACATTGACAGTCTAATAAAAAAAATTGTTCAAACACTTCATCATAAATGTAAAATACTTCTGAAAAGGCTCTGTGAATTTTATAAAGTAATAGATGCTCTGTTCAAAAAAATAATTGGGAAACAATTTTCTGTCTCTAATTATAGATTGGTAACTACTAGTAATTTGGTGAGTTTATCTTTGAGAAAATCACAAGGACTAAATTCCATTTAGCAGACTCTATTTACAATTCTCAAACAAAAATTAAGTAATGATATTTTCTCACTAATAATACATATGCTTTTTAGGATCAATAATCATTAATAATATCATGTTAACCAATATTGAAATATTTTCTATAGGGTCAGTAATTGAATAATAGGGCTGGTATATGAATAATAGGGCGCCCAGAACGAGAGGGATGTGCTGTACAAACTGATTCGTAGAAACCAAATTATGAATAAGTTGTTGACTTTTTTGTTAATACTAAAAATAGTAGGAACCAAGGAAGTATTTTAAGGAGGGTGCAGCTACAGGATTAGCTTTGCCTTTGGAAAAGATCATTCTAGCTATTATGTTTAGTAGAGAATTGGAGAGGTTAGGGGTGGGTTGGTAGGTGAGCCGGGGACTCCAGAAGACAAGTAAGTTGGTTGCTATAGTGATTTTGTAAAAGATGATAGAAGCCTGGAATAGAGTGAAAACAACAGAGAAAGTGATATGTGGAGAGATTGTAGAGATATTAAAAAGTGAAAATAAAAAGGAACATAATTAATTGAATATGAAGGTTGAAGAAGAATAAACAATGTAGAAGGATAAATCCCTCATTTCTGACCCCACAAGTCGAAAGACGCTGCTTTTTTCTTTCTTCCACACAGAAACCTTTTTGAGGACTGATAACTCTTTCCATTAATAGAACAATTTGAGATGAACTTTTGACAGTTCAGCTTCTGAACTCATCAAAGTATCTCGAATCCTGCCAATAATTGTACTTTATTGTATCCTTCCGTCTTTTAGATTCCCTGCGAATGACTCTCTGACCTTTCTCCGACTTCTCACACTGTTGGCCTCTATTTTCTTACTTCTGTCCTTCTACTGGACATGTTCTTGAGAGACTCTTTCTTTCCTATCTTCCTTAGACTAAGTCTAATGTGAAACCAATTTCAAAAATCAGGCCTCAAATCCATCCATTCCCCCAACCAGCCCCTACTCTTTTCTTTCCCAAGCAGACCATCTTCCGAGGAAAACTCTGGGGCTCTTTGGGCAGAGCTCTCAGGAAGGGGACTGAAGGTAGTTGCCTGCTTTGCTATTCCCCATGTCCTGAGACACTAAGCTGTCCTTAATTTCTGTAGCTATTTGTTATAGTGATTTGTGTGGGTACACTTTGTTATAAAGATAAATATTAATACATGACAATTGGTGCATTCACTGTGTAAATTAACAAATATCTATGCACATTTATAGCATATATACATACATATGCATATTTGCCTCTTTACAAAAACAAAGGTAATTTTATTCTAAGAAAAAATAAATGACTATAACAATTCCTGGCATATGTTCTTGCTAATAGACTGTAGCCCTACTTTCTGGTGGCAATTAATTCTTATTCTTGAGTGTAACTGATTGGTCCAAATATTTTTCAGTTATTCTTGCTCTAAGCTATATTTTTCCAATGGGATAAATGAATGAGCTGTCATCAATGTGACAAGTACTATTATCTCATTTAATCTTGCAAACCTATTATTAAGAATTATTTCCATTCTGTAGATGAGAAAATTTAAATTCACAGAAGCTAAACTCTGCTTGAAAATGAAAGTGAGGGATCGAGACAGATTCACACTTAGGACTACATGTTTAGAGCTCGTCATCCTCATTGCTCTACAATAAGTGGACTTGGGGCTTCATCTCATTTGTCTGGGTGTTGTTCTTTTAAGATAGTCCTAGAGCTCGATTGTCTCTTGAGTACTGGTGTACTGCCCAGAATTATACCTTATTGGATAAAAGATTGCCTCCCCCCAAAAAGAAAAAAACTCTCAAGTATTTCTTGTAATTAAATAGTAAGAAAAAAAAGAAGTTACTATGCCTTAGAGTTCCTAATAGAAGCCAGGAGTAATGTAGACTTTTCACACTTGTATGTATCGTTATTTTATTTTATATATTATTTAGTCCTCATACAGCACTTTGAGGTAAATCTTAATTTCTGCTGCTAAAGATGAGGAAGCATTTTGTTCAGGTTACAAAACAGCAAAGCTTTGTTACATCCAAGTTTGAATCTGGCCTTTTGAGTCCAAAGATATTCTCTTTTTCCCTAAGTTTCCCTTTCTTTTACAAATAAAGAAATTCAGTACGGTGAAAAACAAAAGATTTAATATAACCATGTGGTTTGTGCATTACATTGCTTTCTTGTGTTCACTGAATACACGCTCAGCACACTCTGCAGAGTTCATATAGTAGCAGCTGGGTGAAGGATATGGGTTAGAACATGTGCTTGCCAATAGTTTTATTGTTTATTCTGAAATATTAAGGAAAAGCTTTTAGGGATATGCTGACAGCTTTATGAGATTCCAGGCCATTGTCAATAGAATCTCTCTCTCTCTCTCTCTCTCTCTCTCTCTCTCTCTCTCTCTCTCTCTCTCAATAGGAAAAGACCTCTAATGTATCTGATTATTAAGCAGAAGCTAAAATAAATGAAAGGAAGATGAATATAAATTAGAAGTGTATCTGTTTATTTCCATAAAGAATACTCTTATGTGCTAGAAAATTATCATATAATCATATACTTTTTAAAATTGCAATATATATAAACCATTTAAAAGACATCTTTTGATCACATTGCTTTTTATCAAATTTCATTCTCAATGTAACTTTGAATCTAATTGGATCTATTTCAGATTAAATTTCCATCAGTACTTGAAATTATTATCTACTTTGCCAAAAATTGTTTTGTCAGTGGATACTAAAGATTCATTCATTGCTTCTATTTTGCAAGACACCATATTTAATTGTACCCAGTAATAAAAATGCTTAGAAAATAAAAACTATTGTGGAAATTGTCCCAGAGAGAACAAAAGAAAGAAAGAAAGCACATCAGTAATAACAGTGAGATCTAAATTTTGGAAACAGGCTTTGAATTAAAGTAGAACATTTGGATGGGGAGCATCTGTTGTTATACATCTTTCTGAATAGAATTTTAAATTTTTATTTCCACCCAGGAAGCCTTTTGGTGGAAGAATGTCAACTTCTGTGGTTTTTTTTTTTTTTTTTTTTTTTTTTTTTAGAGAGAGATAGAAACATCAATGTGAGAGAGAAACATCCATCAGCTGCCTCCTGCACGCCCCCTACTGGGGATCAAGCCCACAACCCCGAGCATGTGCCCTGACCAGGAATCAAATAGGGACCTCTCAGTCCATGGAACGATTCTCAATCCACTGAGCTACACTGGCCGGGCTCTGTGATTTAAACAAAATAAAGAAAATTAAGGAAGGCAAAAATGACACATATAAATGCCTTTCCCTTGAGAACTATGTCTTGATAGCAACAGGTACTAAATAAGAAATACTTCCTATGTTTATTCTTTATCTTTTAATTAGAAGGATATAACTGCTATTTTATCTTATTCCATAGGCTGTGTGTGTGTGTGTGCATATTTTCTGGATTCTGCATCTGGAATATTGGATGGATTGGGCAATGGCTATTATTTAATTGAGACAGTCCGTAATTTAAAGAGTCTTCATATCTGGTGAAAGAATGAGTTAAACAACTAACTAAAATAGGAAAATGAAATAAGGAGTGTAATAAGGGTGTAAACCACTTCTCACAGTGAGTAATGAGTTTTTACATGGGATTAACAAAGTTCCCACTTGGGACATTGTAGTCCACCTAGGCCTTGGGGGAAATGGCAGTCAAATCAATCCAGGTTGAGATGTCAGTAGCCACAAATGTCTGGACACTTCGAAGAGGAGGAAGTAGTGAGGGGTCATTAGACCTTGGAGAAGAGTAAAGTAGAAGGTTAATGATGGCAGATCACAGAAGGTGTCCTACCAGGGTGAGGATCTGTTATTATTTTATTATTTATTCCCCCACAAGGCAATGGAGAGCCCCTGATGACTTTTACAGATGTCCATAGATGATTCCATCTCTTTTAAAGATAAATCAGGTGGATACCTGAAAGTAAAAACTATAGGTAAAGATACAATTAGAAAGTTATAGAAATGTTCTAATCTGAAAGAAAAATTAGACTAGAACAATGAGAGGTATAAGAAGGTGACAGACACCAAGTGTATGGTAGTTGTAGAAGTAATTGACTGACAGGTGAAATTGATCATATAATTGGAAAGATGTTGGAGACATGGATCCAGATGAGAATAAAAGAAGGAGGCTTGCTTTACACTTTCCCCCAAATCATCAGTAAGTTATTTCCCTAAGATAGTAATAATTATTGGTTTAGGATACAGGAAGCTTATATGAAGTTAAACTTTTGCCCCTACATTCTCTAGAAAAAATACATAGATTTGAAATATATATATATATATATATATATATATATATATATATATGTGTGTGTGTTAAAACTTACAAAACCAAGAGTTGGAGAGGTATACAATTAGTGAGGATGATCATAGAAGACTTCTAAAGTATTTGTAAGGTTCTATTTCTTAATCTGGATTATACATTTAAGGGTGTTGTATTAATTTGTATTGCATGTAATATATATATATATTATATATAATATATATAAATATATATATATATATATATTGGAATCCCCTCCTCCGTTGAAGGCATGCCTGATTTCCGGCAAAAAGCCTTTGTGCTCAACCACGATGCTGGTGTCAGCAGGTCCCATTCATAGGAAAAATAAAATAGATAAATAAGTCTCATAGAGAATTGACAAGCAGTTCTTTTTCAGTCAGATGTACCTACATGTCAACCAATTTACGTGCTTAACCTCACCGTTCTTTCATCTAAGGCCCTCTTTCTGTGATCATTTCTCTTCTCTTTGAATTACATCTTTTAATGTTTTTATAGTTTATTGATAATCTGCAAATATTTTTAGCCTTCATTTTGGAAAGATAATTTTTAAGTTTGTGCTAAAATATGCGTAACATAACATTTCTCATCTCACCCTTTTTAAATGTACATTTCAGTAGTATTAAGTACATTCACACAGTGCTACCAATCTCCTGAAGTCTTCATCTGGTGAAACTGAAATTCTGTATCCATTAAACATCTCCCTATTCCTTCCTTGCTCTACTCCTGGCAACCACCATTCTCCTTTCTGTGTCCAGTTTATCTACTCTAGGTATCTCATATAAGTGGAGTCATATAGTATTTCTCTTTTTGTGACTGGCTTATTTCACTTAGCATGATGTCTTCAAGTTTCATTCATACTGAGCATGTGTCAGAACTTCCTTTCTTTTTGTGACTGAATAAAATTCCATTGTACGTGTGTATCCCAGTTAGTTTATACACACATTGTTGTTGGACATTTGGGTCATTTCCTCCTTTTGGCTATTGTGAAAAATGCTGTGGTAAACATAGGTGCCCAAATATCTCTTTGAGACTTTTGGTATACAAGACATGCACCACTCAACCGTGGGGATGTGTTCTGAGAAATGTGTCATTAGCATATTTCGTCATTGTGCAAACATCAAAGAGGGTGCTTACGCAAACCTGGATGGTCTAGCCCACAGCTGTCCCTGGATGTGCTATGCTGTCATAGGACTGGTAGCACGGATTTGTTTACACCAGCATCACCACCAACATGCAACTGTGGTGTGAGCCCTGACCGTTGGCTTTTCTTTCTGGAATGCAAGTGCCTGACTTCAGCTTTGATTGCTGAAGACATCTATTTCAAAAGGGCATCATCTCCTTCCGGAAAGCTATCTTGAATAAACGCACTGCCAGCCACACAAGTAGGTAAAAAGCCAGGCCACCTCTCTGCACTGAGGCTCCTCTTGTAGATGTCTTAGTTGACTTCCCTAACTGACCATTTAGACTACTTTTTTTCCCTCTCTTCTTTAAATTCTCACTCTTGTTTTAAATTCATCAATAAGGAGTGAGCCCTTGAAACCCAAGGCCTCACCCCGACCCCAATAAAAGCAGAACCCCAGACCCCTGTACATGGTGTGTGCTCTCCCCACCAACTTCACTGTGTGCCTCCTGGCGTGCTTCACATTTCTGAGCCTGTAAATAATAAACTCCTTTTTTATTTCAAGGTTTGCTTATGGCTACTGCTGAAGGGTGTCTTACAATTGTAATAAGAACCTAAAGCGTCTTTCTAGATGTAACATTGGTTTAGAAAGGGGAAGTGTCTGTGAAAAGCTCACTATGCAGGCATCTCCAGGCATGTGTAGCCAATAGCATTACTATCAATAGACTGAGACCAGTGCAAAATAGGAATGCCTTGTGCCACCACGTGAGACAGCTGCAATGCTACTATGGCTACAATGTCACTATGTAATAGGAATTTTTAGCTCCATTATAATCTTTTGGGACCACCTTTATATATGCAGTCTGTCCTTGACTAAAATATCGTTATGTGGCGCTTGACTATATACCCAAAAGTGGAATTGCTGGATCATAAAGTAATTCTATTTTTAATCTTTTTGAGGAACTGGCATTCTGTCTCCCACTGAAGCTGTACAATTTCACATTCCCACCAAGAATACACGTGTTCCAATTTTTTTCAAATCCCTCTTACAATTTGTTATTTCTAATTTTTTTTGTTTTGTTTTGTTTCGTTTGGTAGTAGCCATTCTAATGAGTGTGAAGTGGTAGCTAATGGTGGTTTTGATTTGCATTTCCTAATGATTTGTGACGTTGGCATGTCTATATCTGTGTTTGGATAAATATGTATCTAAGTCATGTGCTCCCTTTTTAAAGCAAATCATTTGGGTTTGTTGTTGTAGTATGATCAGTTTGCTGATTACAAACTCCAAGAGAAGAGTTATTTTCTTCCAATCTTTTTCAGATATTATTGCACTGTCTTATGGCATCCCTCATTGCTATAGGGCATCTCCATGCTCATCTAATTGTCATTCTTTTGGGGGTCTTTTTCTCTCTTTAGCTCCTTGTCATGTTTTACTTTTCCTCATGACACTATTTTTAATTTAGCCCCAAAGAGTCTTACGCCTCCTATGAGGTCATGTCTTTCATCAGCCTGGAGAGAAAAAACCCTCAAATATTATATCTGACCATTTCCTCTAACCCGGTCTGTCTGTTTTCGTCTTTGGACACTGAGGACGTGTGACAAACTATCCATTCTAACCTCTGACTCAATCTTTTGTGTCTCTGTGCTGGCTCTGGCTGATTTCTCCCCATTTCTCTTGCAGCTCACGGGTTAAACTGCCTGAGCTGCTAGTGAGTCCACCTGACACGGTTTTTTGATATTCTGTTTTTAAAACTGTTTACCAGTTATTTTTGGTTCTTATTTATATCTTATGAGAATTAAAAAAAATAAATTATTGCACCTTGCTTATTATTTCAAAGCATGTTTTTCCTTTAAAATAGTCCACCCATTTTTTCTTTATCTTACACATAATAATTTAAAAACATCTAGAGTTTAGAGCTTTATTTTTCTCTTCACAATTTCTCTTATGTCTCATTTCTTTGTGTGTGTTTTAAAATTTTGTTCTGATCTATCTTGAGAAGTAAGTCAATCTATGAAAATTATGAGGGCCTAGGTTGAGGAATTTCTTTCTTCCATAAAGGATTTTAATTTCCTTCTGCTGGAGGAAAAAATGACTCACTATAATCCAGAAATTACTTTAATTTGACTTCTCCCCTACCCAACCAGTGGGTATCTAATTAATATACTAGGTGCTTCTTGCCTGAGAAGACTTATGTTTAAGGGTTTGTTTGTCTGTTTTTGTACCAAGAGAAAGGACATAGAAAACTAAGTTTTGTTTTTATTTTAAAATAGACTCCTTTTAGGCAGGCAGATTTTTCCCCCAGTGACCGAGAATTTAGGCCCTTCTGATAATAGCTGAGCTTGTTCTTGTTTTGCTCTCCTCTCTTTATGAGAGAATAGGGTATGAACCCTCTGAACTGAGCAACTAATCCATGAATCCCTAGATTCTCATTACAGGTTTTTGTCCCTATGACTACACGAGCCTCTATATTCCCTTTTGCCTTCCTTTGTAATTTTAGCTAACAAATGAATGTGTTAGCCCTTAGAGATTGTCTGTGTTATGATTTCAACAATGCATTTAAAAGTCATAATTTATCATGAATCAGGCACTTTTGTGGCAATGTAGGTTTTTTTTGGAATATCTAATCTGCCTGCTAGTTTAAGAAGAGAGAATCCCTGGACATAGATAATTAAACTTCTTGAGTAACTTGCTCCAAGGTCATGGTCTGACTTCCTTGAAAACAAAAATTAAGAGTCAGAATTTATTATTTCAATTTTTTTATCAAGGAAAAAAACTATTATTAAACATATGGTATCATTCTCTTTATACTGAATTTATCAGGACACTCTAAAACAACTAGACTTTGACATTAAGGATGGTTAAAAAGGAAGAAATAAGTTTTATTTTAGACATAAAGCTGATAATTAGGAACTCCATCCAATCTAAGTGGTAGAAAAAAGTAAGGATAGAGAACGAGAATTGGGATTGCCTGAGTATGTGTTTAGATATATCCTACTAAAAATAAACTTAAGGACCTTACATCTGATATTTCTAGCTCAGCTTACACGTGTCCTTAAAATTATTGAGTGTGCATGTTATGAATTTATTCATCAATTCATTAATGATATTTAATTTGAGGATGAGAGCTATAAAGATAAATTAGCAAGGAGTTTGCACCCAAGAAGTGTATGTGAAAGCAGCAGTATGTCAGCAAATAACTGTAACATTCTTTTGAAGGACATTGTCCAGATGATCCCTTATAGGTTGGGAAGGACAGGACAAGTCTGAAAATCTGAAAACACATTAATATGACTGAAGTGTAAAGTAATTGTTAAAAATAGTGAGAAACAAGCTTGGGAAGGTAGTTATATTCAGATAATATAGAAAGCCAGGCTAAGGAATTTAGATATCACTTTCTAAGTGGATGGAAGCTATCGCATACCTTGGGTCAAACCAAGGTCACGGTCCAGAGCTCTCTAGTCAGAAAAATAACCTGGCAGCAACTAAATCAACTTATTGAAAGAGAAAAAAGACTGGGTGCTATCGCAGTATTAAAGATAGAAGTAGATTTGGGAGCGCATGAACCATACAATTGATAAGGACTAAATAGGTATTAATGGCTTACATGTGGCTAACTTTCCCATCTAGGTGCAGTGTAGTCTCCAGGCCATGTGCTTAAGACTCAGTGAGAAGTGAATAAAAGTATTCTGAGCAGTAGAGACAGCCAAAAAAAAAAAACAAAGAACCCTTTGGGAACCATGTATTTTAGAGGAAATAAAAACTAATTTCGTTATTTTTGCCAATACCAAGCAATCTAAGATAGAGGAGAAAAAAAGAAGATATTACACCCTTGGACTGGCAAAGTAGCCCTCAACCCTGCATTAAGATACATAAATACACATCATCTAATAAAATATTCACAGCAATCATATGTATTATCTATAATTAGCTGAATTTTCCAATAAGAAAGGAGGACAAAATTTAAGTGACTTGATTAAAGACAAAAAATAGGCACACAACCTAAAACATGAAGCCAAATCTTCTCATTATAGAAGTACTAGCTATCTCAGCAACCAATTAAATCCAGCTGGTGAAGGTGAAGGAGGAATAAATATCCTGGCTGAGCAAAGAATTTTCACACATGGCAAATTTAGCTTTACAGTGGCGTATTACCTTTTTTTTTTTTTTTTTTTTTTTGAGAAAAGAAGGAACTGGATAGGATAACTAAAAAAAATAAATTTCAAGTGTTGAATTTAGAAATGAAGTTCACATTCAAAACCCACCAATGTACCAGTGAATTAAAGATGAAATGGCAACTAGCAGAGTGAGAGGATGTTGATTAGACGAGTAATTGAAACATGAGAAATATCTTCTAAGGGCACTGTCATTAAAAGTTATTGAGAAATAAGAAAAGGATTTTGAGTAGGAAAGTTGGCTTGGTGGAGATTCCAGGACATCCAATGGGGAGGAGCCTCCCAGGCCAACTCTGCACTTCACAGAGGACCAAGAACTTCCCAGCCTCCGTGTCTTATTTGGCTCTTTTTCATTTTAAACTAGTTGGCAAATTTTACAATCTGGAGTCTGCACTTTCAGGTGAAAATCTAGCTTTGTGGCATTTTTGGAAAATGATAACTAGGAAGACAGCAATTCCATGAGCTAAGTAGCAGCTGCCCTGAGTTCTGAAGGCGTTTAGATAGGAACTGTGGCTTTGGAGCTGGCAGCACCCTGAAGCTAGTTAGCTCTTGCAGAATCTCAGCCCCTCCCCACACCTGCTGAATCAGAATCTTCATTTCCACAGTTACCTGATGTCTGTAAGTTTGAGTCACACGGGTATAGAGAACTCGGAAGGTACTGTACGCTAAAACATTTTTAAACTTAAAGTTATCAAATGCCACAGACTGGGGACTAAACTGGCCTACTTTATATGTTAATATGCTAAAAAGATTTTCTAGGATGTATCATTGTTATCACTTTAATTTGTTTCTTTAATTAAAATGTGCAATTGTATTTAAGCCTAAATTCCATCATTTTTTAAAAGATGCCTACTTGAATAATAAAGGAATAGCAACCCAAATATTCATATTGGCTGTAACAAATTGAAAATTAATTAGATTTCAGTAATTTCTGTAGAATCCACATTGGAGAAATGTTAAAAGGATTTTAGTGTTTTGTTCATATTGTTACCAATTGGGGTTACTGGCTGGAACCTCGGTTCTTCCCGAAGGTGCAGAAAAGATTTTAAGGCCAGCAAAAATGAAAGTAAAGCAAGTAAGAATTTATTGGCTGCTGTAAAAACACAGTAAGGATAGTGAAATGAGGAAGGGCATAGAAGAAGCAACAGGAGAGCCTAGGCTGGGCTGCTTTGGCTCAGTGAGAAGTCAGAGAAGAAGGGGCTTGGAGACAGGTTTAAGGGGTTCACCCTGGAAGAGCTGCTGCTGCCCATTGCTCCTGATTGCAAGAAGGAGGAAAAGAATGGCCAGGCCATGCTGCCCTTGGGGAGAGCACACACTGGGTCCCTTGTATTGAGGGTATTTATCTCTCACTTGCAGGGGGCACTCTTAAGGGAGATATCTGGAGAGGGTCTTAATAGAACATTCATCAGCTTTCCTGGTGTGCTCTTTCAGGGTCATGGTCTTCACAATGGGTTGGTGCCAGGGCAGGGAGGTCCTTAGTCAATGCAGCTGGTCCTGAGATAGCCATGGAGTCATCCATCTGTTTTTTCTTCTTTTTTGGGCCTGGAGCTGAAATACAACTGAGGCCTAGATGTTATCTTTAGGGAGGAAAAGGTCAGAGGGTCTAAAGCACAGGACCATCTATCTCTATGCTAGGGAGGAAAAGTTACCCTGGGGGCAAAGTTCTTGTTTTCCCAGTTTTGCCCCTTGCTAGGTATCTGGGGCTTTCTGCCCTGGTGAGTTTCTGTATCTGGCCCATCATCCTTGCTCTGTTCATGTAACCACACCTCAGTCAATTTCTGTTAACTATCTATTTTAAAAGATGTTCAAGTCTGTTGATTGTTTTAGGAAAACTGAATTGTTTCATTTCATTTCAGAAATAAATTAGCAGTTAAAACATAAAATAGCCCATTTGTTGATGGTACACAAGTACTTTGTCCTGACTAGAAGGATGTGCTACCAACTAATTTGAATTTTGTCACCTTGGTCAGCTGTGTCTGCTCCTAAGTGTTTACTTGTGAATCATGGACTGTTGGTATAGTTTCGATGCTACTTGATGCATCGGGTTTCAAATGGCTGAGCAGGAAGACATTAATGATTATTCATGCTTTAAGAAGGGCTGATAAGGGAATGAGATTACAATTTTGTCCAATTTTAGCTAACAAACTAAAGTGAAAATTAAAATTTCTCTGAGACAGAAAATAAGTTACTTGGAAAGCCAAAAGAATGAGAAACTTCATTTGCTTTTTATTTTCTCTTTCCTGTTTTATAGATATTCAGAGTATCAGAGGGCTAGCAGTGGACTGGGTCTCACGTAATTTATACTGGATTAGCTCAGAATTCGATGAAACACAAATTAATGTGGCACGACTAGATGGCTCTTTGAAAACTTCAATCATCCATGGAATCGATAAGCCACAGTGTCTTACAGCTCACCCAGTCAGGGGGTAAAGTATGATTATTTTTTAAGTTTTTCTAAAATTTCACACACTTTATCACTTCGTAAATTACATAATTGTCTAACCACTATGCTGAATACCTGAAACTAATGTAAAATAATATTGAATGTCTACTGTACCTGAAAATGAAATTTTTAAAAATCCTAGTTGAATTTCAGGGACACATATATAAGCTATATAGTCAGAAAAGCAAATGTGAATAAGAAAATTGTGAAAAGGATGGCTGGTTATAGATTTTTGTTATCTGCATAAAATCAGGTTTTTGTATATTAAATCTCATTAATCTCATTAATTTGTATTTTTAGGTAGTGACCGTTCAGAATTTTTTAAATGCACAGATTATTAATAACATATAGCATAAATTGCTATCCTAAATAGATTAGATTCTCCAATCTACTAGTTAGTCATCATGTACCCACATAGAGAGCTTGTGTAGGGATAAAAGATATTCTTTCTCCTTGGCACTTTCAATGGGAATGGTAGAAATGACTGTTCTTTTCTAAGGTTCCTGATTTCTCGAAGTCAAGAAAATTCAATATTGACAAATTACTTTTCTTCTTTAATTTTTAATGTTGACGTAATTACAAGGGTCCCCCCTTTCCCCACCCTTTGCCCACCTCCACCCACCTGTGCCACCTCCTCCCTTGTGCTTCACCAAACTGTTGATGAATTACTTTTAATGGAAATAATTTACTATAGTGATGCTTAAATATTCAGTTGTGAATGTAAGAGGTAAAAGGAAGTGAGATAATTGTTCTTCAGCCACGGGAAAAGCAAGAGTGACGCTCTCTTCCAAGGCAAATATGAAGGTTACTGTCAGCAAGGGGCTCAACCGTGTGGGGCCTTCCTGAAAAGAAGTGACCCTGGGCCAGAATTTTACTTTGATATTAATTTTGTTCTTTTGTGTATGTGTCTAGTCAACAAGCAGGTCTACAGCTCATATATTTAATCCATATATTTTCTGAATTAAGGAAACTCTACTGGACGGATGGAAATACAATTAACATGGCAAACATGGATGGCAGTAATAGCAAAATTCTTTTTCAGAATCAAAAGGAACCGGTTGGTAAGTTGTTTTTTTTAAATAATCACTGCAGTTTTTAATATGATAAAACTGTGCATGTGCAATGTGTCTTTGATCTAGAGCTTGAAAGCAAATATCACAGATTAGTAATAGAAATTAAAGCACAAAATTTGCAATCTTATTAAATCCATTGGGTTTATGTGGGGTAAGGAGAAAACAATCTTTTTCTGGATAAAAAGAAAAGTCTTTTTGATAAGATACTTTTTACAATATCTTAAGCATTGAAATTGCTTAAAACCTAATGTAATTAATAAATATCTTCTTTTCACTGGTGAATATCTGATGTGTTGCTACAGTGGCAATAGAATGTACTGAGACTTCCCATCATTATTGTGCCATTATTAACAGTTAAAATGATTTGAGTTTAAGTAGTTACTATTTGATTTTCATTCACTCTGAGGTGTATTTATTTAGTTTGTTTTTCTACCTTTGCCAAACATTGCAAATTATTTGCTAAAATGCCATGGTGCTGAAAGAGAGCTTTGACTTATTCCCATAAAATATCTTTGAAAATTTTAAGTACAAATGTTCTTTAGAAGATTATATGTTATATACTTACCCATAGATATCTATACATTATAATATTCTTTTCAAACTATAATAACTCTTCCATCATAATTTTAATATTTTTTGAGAGGCAAGAATTATATTACTTATATGTAATCTCAAAGTACCTTTTGTTTAAAAAAATTATTAATGAACCTGGATTTTGATATTATGTTAAATGTGTGAATGATTGACGATACAAAAGAAAATCATAATTTTGCTTTGAATTGTATATAGTGTAATTTTAGTTTGGGAGTAAAATCGATGCACCATGAAGCTCTTAAGCATATATATATATATTTTTTTTTTTCATTTTAGAAATGTGGAATTATACTTACTTGAAGTAGATCATTTTTAATAGTGATGATTCAGTAAAGGTGTAGTATCAACAATATTTCCAATAAATAATTTTATCATGTATAAACTCTGATATAAAATGATACTCTTAACAGTTATTTTTGTTGGACTATTTGTTCTAAGATTTGATACACAATTGAAGTTCAAATTACTGTTAGAAATTAAAGGCAAAGTAAAATGCTAGTACTTCTGTGTGGAAGGTGATAGAACAAGAGAAACAAAGATTTTGCATGGGTCCTAATCTTTAGATTAGGACTTAATGCAAAGGACTTAATCTGAACTAAGCCAATTCAGACATCGGTTCTCAACCTGTGGGCTGTGACCCTTTTGGGGGTCGAACGACCCTTTCACAGGAGTCACCTAAGGCATAACAGTAGCAAAATTACAGTTATGAAGTAGCAACGAAAATAATTTTATGGTTGGGTGTCACCACAACATGAGGAACTGTATTAAAGGGTCGCAGAATTAGGAAGGTTGAGAACCACTGAGCTAGCATTTATCTGGAATGGTTCAGAATATTTAATATGTAAAAATGAGTATGATGGAGGTAGTATAAACTAATAAAGTCCTTATATTGTAATGTAGTAGCTTTTGGTTATACCAAACTGTTAATTTGCATGCTTTTTTTTTCCAAAGGGGAAAACATTATGTTCTTTAATACTAAATAACCATTTCTCTAACTCAAAATAAATTAAAGAAAAAACCTAACAGCTTATACAAGAAAAGTTTACAAGAAAGAAATTTGTGTTACTATTTACAATTGTAGTTAGTTCCTCCTGTGTTGCATACCAAATGATATTTTTAAGTGTATAGATGATGATTCAACATTTAATAACAAATATTAGATGTCTGCTCCATATCATTTATTATTATATTAGAAAATTACTTTTAAATGAATTCAAATGATATTTTTAAATTTTAATTTATGAAAGATATACTATTTTATCAGAAAGAAAATAAAGTCTCTATTCCAAACTATACCTTAAATTAGTATTGAGTATGCCCTTTGAGTCAGAAATTCATTCAATAAACAGATTTTTGAGTATCAGATTTCTGTATTTGGTCTATTGATAAGAATTTGACACTGTCCTTCTCCTAAAGGGTGCAGGGAACTAAATCATTTTAGATTTCATGAAGTAAATTTAACTTAGTTATCTTGAGCAAGTTATTGTTAGCTTGTGGTGCTTGCTCTCCTCATCTGAAAAAAATGTCTATTTTATAAAGTTCTAATGGGAACTGAATGAATAAAAGTTATGAGAAGAACATCGGCCTTTAATAATAAAAAGTTAAGCAGTAGTAATGAAAGGTATATTGGGTCCAACAGACTGGAATATGAAGGATTTGATTGTCTACAGTATTAAGAGTATAAATGAGTTCAGTGAAGAATAACCATAAAATGGAATCCATCGAAATCTAGTCAAAGAATACATGAAACCAGGTGAGCCTCTGAGATGAGCAAATTTTTATGCAAATGTGAGGATTTAACTGTATATTATCTTGCTGCTGATGCTAAGCAGCAAACAAGTTTGATTTACCTGGATTCTACTTCCAGATTTTCCCAGCATAGTCCCCCAGGGCAAAAAGATATCTAGCCCTCACCTGGCTGCTGTAGTTCTTTTTTTTTCTTCCTTTTTATTGAATTTATTGAGGTAACACTGGTTAGCAAAATTATACAGGTTTAAGGTGCACAATTCTACAACACATCATCTGTGCATTGTATTGTGTGTTCAACACATCAAGTCAAGTCTCTGTCCATCGCCATTTATCCCTCCTAAACACTCCGACACCTGCCTGTTAACACCCTAACCTTACCACCCTCCCCGCAATAATCACCACACTGTTGTCCCTGTCCATGAGTTTATTGTTTTTTCTTTTTTTGCTCAATCCCTCTACCACCCCTCCAGCTCCCTCATGCCTCTGACAGCTGTCACCCTGCTCTCTGTCTATGAGTTCATCTTTATTTTGCTTTTGCTTATTACTTCATTTTGTTCATTAGATTGCACTCTGAGTGAAATCATATGGTACTTGTCTTTCTCTGACTGGCACATTTCACTTAGCATAATATTCTCCAGGTCCATCCATGCTGTCACAAAGGGTAAGATTTCCTTCTCTTTTTTTTTTCAGCCAAGTAGTATTCTATAGCTTTTTCATCCCCTCATCTACCGATGGACACTAGGGCTGCTTCCAAATCTTGGCTATTATAAATAATACTGCAGTGAACATAGGATTGCATATATTCTTTCAAATTAGTGTTTCCAGATTCTTCTGATATATTTCTAGAAGTGAAATCACTGTGTCATAAAGCAGTTCCACTTTTAATTTTTTGAGGTAAACTCCATACTCTTTTCCACAGTGGTTGCATCAATCTACATTCTCACCAACAATGCAGGAGAGTTCCCTTTTCTCCACATCCTGGCCAGCACTAATTGTTTGTTGATTTATCGATTGTACCCATTCTGACAGGTGTAAAGTGGAATTTCATTGCAGTTTTAACTTACATTTCTCTGATGATTAGTGACATTGAGCAATTTTTCATATGTCTATTGGCCATCTGTATGTCCTCTTTGGAAATGTGTCTATTCAGGACCTTTGCCAATTTTTAAATTGATTTTTTTTTTGGTGTTGGGTTGTATAAGTTCTTTAAAAATTTTGGATATTAACCCCTTATTAGATGTATAGGCTAATATGTTCTTCCATACAGTGGGTTGTCTTTTCATTTTGTTAATGCTTTCCATTGCTGTGTAAAAAGTTTTTAGTTTGATGTAGTCCCATTTGTTTGTTTGTTTGTTTATTTTGTTTCCCTTGCCCAAGGAGATATATCAGAAAAATATTGCTACAGGAAATGTCTGAGATTTTATTGCCTATATTTCCTTCTAGGATTTTTATGACTTTGAGTCTAACTTTTAAGTCTTTAATCCATTTTGAGTTTATTCTTGTTTATGGTATAAAAGCTGGTCTAGTTTCTTTCTTTTTTTTTTTTTTTTTTTGACATATATCTGTCCAATAATCACAACATCATTTATTGAATAGACTATCTTTACACCACTGTATATTTTTTCTCCTTTGCCTAATATTGATTGGCTATAAAAGTGTAAATTTATTTATCAGTTCTCTGTTCTGTTCCTCTGATCTGTATGTCTGTTTTTATGCCAGTACCATGCTGTTTTATTACTGTGGCCTTGTAGTATATAGTTTGATATCAGATAGCATGATTCCTCCAACTTTGTTCTTCTTTCTCAGGATTGTAGTTGTTATTCAGGTTATTTTATGGTTCCATATAAATTTTTGGAATATTTGTTCTAGCTCTGTGAATTATACCATTGCTATCTTGGGTGCTAGATTTTATCAAATGCTTTTCTGCATCTATTAATATGACCATGTGGTTTTTATCTTTCAATTTGTTTATGTGGTGTATCACATTTATTATTTTGTGGATGTTGTACCAACCTTGGAGTCCTGGAATAAATGCCACTTGATCATGATATGATCTTGTTAATGTATTTCTGAATTTGGTTTGCTAATATTTTGTTAAGGATTTAAGCATCTATGTTCATCAGGCTTATAATTTTCTTTCTTTGTTGTGTATTTATCTGATTTTGGATTTAGGGTAACGCTGGCCTCATAAAATGAGCTTGGGAGTCTTCCCTTCTCTTGAATTTTTTGGAATAGTTTGAGAAGGATAGATATTAGTTCTTTGAATGTTGGGTAAAAATCACCTAAAGCCATCTGGTTCAGGACTTTTGTTTGTTGGACCTTTTTTTTATTACTACTTCAATTTCACTAGTTGTAATCTGTCTATTCAGGTTCTCTGATTCTGCTTGATTTTGTTTTAGAAGGTTATATGTTTCTAGAAATGTATACGTTTCTTTCAGATTGTATAATTTGTTGTCATATAGTTGTTCGTAATATTTTCTTACAGTCCTTTGTATTTCTCCTCTTTCATTTCTGACTTTATTCATTTGAGTTCTCCCTTTTTTTATTCGTGAGTCTAGATAAGTTTGTCAATCTTATTTATGTTTTTAATGAACCAGTTCTTGGTTTCACTGATTTTTTTGGTACTGTTTTCTTGGACTCTATTTCATTTATTTATTCTCTGATCTTTATTATTTCCTTCTCTATTCACTCTAGGCTTTGTTTGTTGTTCTTTTTCTAGTTCCTTTAAGTGTAAATTTAGATTGCTTATTTGAACTTTCTCTTGTTTCTTGAGATTGGCCTGCAATGCTATTTATTTCCCTCTTAGTACTGCTTTACCTGTGTTCCATAGACTTGGGGTTGTAGTGCTCTATTTTCATTCCTTTCAAGGTATATTTTGATTTCTTCCTTGATCTCATTGTTAACTCATTCATTGTTTAGTAGCATGTTATTTAGTGTCCATGCCTTTGTGTTTTCCTGTTTTCTTCTTGTGATTGATTTCAAATTTCATAGCATATGGTCAGAGAAGATGTTTGATACATTTTAATCTCAATGAATTTATTGAGTTTTGTTTTGTGTCCTAACGTGGTCTATCCTAGGAAACATTCCATGTGCACTTGAAAAGAATGTACATTCTTCTGCCTTGGGTGGAATGTTCTGAAGATATCAATTAAATCCATTTGATATAGTGTGTCATTAAGGCTGCCATCTCCTCATTGATTTTCTATCTGCAAGAGCTACCCATTGATGTCAATGGAGTGTTAAAATTCCCTACTATGACTGTATTACTGTCAATCTCTCCCTTTATGTCCATCAAGATTTGCTTTATATTTTTAGGTGCTCTTATGTTGGGTGCATAAATGTTTACAAGGGTCATATCCCCTTACTGGATTGATACCTTTATCATTGTGTAATGTCCTATTTGTTTCTTACTCTATCCTTGGTTTTAGAGTCTATTTTATCAGATATAAGTACTGCTACCCCAGCTTTTGTTTTCCTTTCCAGTTGCATGAAATATCTTTTCCATCCCTTTACATTTAGTCTGTGTATTTCTTTTGTTCTGAGGAAGGAAGTCTCTTAAAGACAGCATACATGGGTCTTGTTTTCTTATCCATTCAGCTTTCTTAGGTCTTTTGATTGGAGCATTTAAGCCATTTACATTTAGAGTGATTATTGATATGTACATATTTATTGCCATTGTATTTTTTTTAACTACGTTTCTCTGTTTTTCTTCTTCCACTTAAAGCCAGCCCCTTAGCATTTATTGTAATGCTGGCTTATGGTAACAAACTCCTTTTGCTTTTCCTTATCTGGGAAGCTCTTTATTTCTCCTTCAATTTTAAATGATAGCCTGGCTGGGTAAAGTAGCCTTGATTATAGGTCCTTGTTTTCCATCACTTTGAATATTTCATGCCAATCCCTTACGGCCTGATGTTATTGTGGAGAAATCAGCTGACAGTCTTATGGGAGCTCCCTTATAGATAACTGACTGCTTTTTTCTCGCAGCTTTTACGATTCTTTTTTTGTCTTCAGCTGTTGACATTTTAACCATGATGTGTCTTGGTGTGGGCCTCTTTGGGTCCAATTGTTTTGGACTCTCTGAGCTTCCTGGATTTGTATGTATTTTTTTCTTCACCAGGTTAAGGAAGATTTCAGACATTCTTTCTTCCAATAAGTTCTCAATCCCTTGCTCTTTCTATTTTCCTTCTGGTACCCCTATCATGCAGATGTTATGCTTCATGTTGTTCCAAAAGTCCCTTAAACTATCCTCACTTTTTAAAAGTTTCTTTTTCTTTTTGCTGATCTGATTGGGTATTTTTTTTCTACTTTGTCTTCCAAATCACTGATTCACTCATCTGCTTCATTGAGCCTGCTGTTTATTCCTTCCAGTGCATTCTTTATTTCAGATATGACAGTCTTCATTTCTAACTGGTCCTTTTTTATGGTTGCTATATCTTTTTTAATGCTGTTGAGCATCCTTAGAAATCATTACTCTGAACTCTATATCTAATCAATTGCTTACCTCCACTTCATTTAGCTCTTCTTCTGGAGAATTCTCTTTTTCTTTCATTTGGGAACTGGTTTTTTGTCTCCCCATTTTGGCTACCTGTTTATGTTTCTTTCTATTTGTTAGATAGATGTGCTATGACTTCAAGTCTTGATAGGGAGATGGACTTATGTAGTAGGTGACCTGTGGGACCTAGTGGTGCAGTCTTCCTGATCAGCAGAATTGGGTGCTTGAAGAATGTCACTTGTGCATATTGTGTGGGCCCTCCTGTTGTAATTGGGTCTTGATTGCTATTGGCCTGTTTATGTCTGGGCTTGACCCTCAGGATGGCTGACAGTGAGACTCAACCCCCAACAGAGTGTGCTGGCTGCTGTGCAGGTGCTGATCACACAAAATGGAATACACCTCCGCAGGGTTTGGTGCCTGCCAATGTCTACCTGTGGATACACTGCTTGTGAAGCTTATTAGATCCTGCTCTTTTGTTGTCTGAAGCTAGCTGTACTGCTCTGTGCCTCTCTGAAAGGACTCTGGTACAGGCCAATATCAGACACTGAGCAACCTATCAGTGATCCACAACTTGTGGCTCCCTCTGCTGGGCCTAGGTCCATGTGCAAAAGACCAAACTCCCTATCTGGTCTGATTTTACTAGCCAAGCACCCAGGAGCAGGTCAGGCAAAGACTCAAAGCACACAAAGATCTGCCTTTGCCTGCAGTCTGTCGGTTAGTCTCAGTCACTTAATGAGCCTCTGGCTGTAATCAGTGCATAAATTCCACAGGGCAGGCAAGAGGGATTCCAAAGTGTGGGGCTATTGCTTCCCCCTAGGTTAATGCTGTCTGGGTGGTAAAGGTCTGCCTGAGAAAGATGGCTTCTGCAGTGTGGGGGAATGACTCAGGACAGGGATCCAGATAACTGTTCTCTTAGCTTTCTCCCCAGAGCCACAAACCCCCAACTCTCCTCACACAGCTGTATTCTGCTCTGCCCTCCTTCTGCCAGAGCTGAAGGTCAGTGGCTGCAAATGAAATTTTGTGTATTGGCCCTTTAAGAGGGTGTCTTCATTTCTAGCCATCTTTCCCTGACAGACAGAAACCTCACTGCTTTTTACAGCCAGATAATATGTAGGCACCTTTCCCATTTCTGGTGCTATGGGCTGGGGAGCCCAGTTTGGGGTTTAGACCCCAGATTTCTCAGGGGGAACCTCTCCACACCCACACCTGAGATATCCCTCTAGAACTTCAGCTGCTGCCTATAGGAGCCCAGCCAGCCCTCTTGTGCCTTTGCACTTCCTACCAGTCTTGATATGGCCTCCTCTTTAAGTCCTTGGTTATAAGGCTTCTCTCCAGCTAGTCTTCAATTGGTTATTTATGATGATTTTTCTACGTTTTACTTGTAATTCCAGTTTGGTCCAGGGAGAAGGTCAATGTAGTTTCCACCTAATCCGCAGCCATCTTGGACCCATTGAGATAAGTTCTATAATGACATTTTCCAATACTTTAATGGACAGATTAATGTGTAAAGGAAATAAATGCAAACTTGTTTTTGTTGGTACACATGATGATCGTACCCATGAAATACATACATAGGGATATTTATTACTGTGTTATTTACTCATTAAATTTTACTGATATTTATCAGTACAGAAAATTATTGTGATTATATTTTTATGATCAGTTTGTCTAAGCAATCTGTGCCTTAAACTTCTGCCCACTGCATTCCCTAAACCGTTTCCATGAAAAAAATTAGGCCATTAGGAGAGGGGAGGCCACTGTTCAGATGATTTCCTCCTCATGCATATTGATTGGCAGATACATTATTTTTCCCCAGTATGTTAGAAGAAAAAATATTGTCTGCTAATGCTGGAAAGTGTCAACTCAAAACAATCATTATCTATAACTCTTTATGGAACCTGTATTCTCACCATGAAGCTACACCTTTGTGTTTGCATGCACTTAGCCTGGGATGTATGATACAGTATAACCATCATCACTTTGGCAAAGAAAATAACATAATTATAGTGGCTACTTTTTAAACACTTAGAATATGTCAAGCACTTGCAAAATGCTTTGAATTAATCATCTCACAGCAATCATTTCTGGAAGACTTTCTTATATTTTATGAATTCAGAAACTGAGGTTTGCTGAAATAAGTTCCTGTGATGAATGGTGGAAAAGGGTTTCAAATACAAGTTTATCTGCTTCCAAAACCATATTAAATCTTAGCAATTATGTTATGCCCATAGAGGCTAATTTCATATAGCAATTACCTGATCTCAAGCAAATATCAGGGAATAAAATGAGTACTCTTTCAAGCATGGAAAGTAGGGAAAAATATCAAGAGCTTGGGTACTTCTGAGAAATATGGGCCCAATTAGGACACAGCAGTCACCTTTTCTAAGCAGCCAGGAGTATGCCAGAACCAATTTTACCTCTGGGCCAATTATTGTGCCACACAATTATTTCTGAATTTTTCAGTGCTAGATTTAAACAGCAATGTCACTGATATACAGGCTTTCCAGTTTGTGAAATTGCTTTTATATTCTAATTCACTGGATTTCCCTTGCTTCTTTGCTGTTAAATCCATATATCTGATATACTTGAAATAGAAGTGCATTAAAATCTTATCAAAACACCCAATTTAGCATTTTATGAGTGTGTATCACTGAAAACTAAGTAATTATAGCCTTCAGGCAGTTTGGGCTGAATAACTTTGTTTCTGTTAAATACAAATCAACCTTCCAGTTACCCATTGTTGAACTAAATGTTCTCAATTAAGATTTATTGCTCAGTGTTGGATACATTAAGTGCTTAGAGCAGTTGGCATAACAGAGGATTTTAATTTACTACTTAGAGCCATTTCCATGTTTAAAATGTTTACATATTATGAATATTATCCTTTAAGCCTCATAAAGCAACTTGGCCTGTCAATCAGCATTACCCTTCATGGCTTATTCTTAAAAATCTTTTGTACTCTATATTGTATTTCCTTGATGTCTTCTCTTTACTTTTAATGCAATCTCAACCAAAAGTCATTTATTTACTCAACCTTCAGGCATACCTTCCTGAAACCCGCACAGCACTTATTATTTAATCATCCAAAGTACATAATATGGATTTTGAAATCCATTCATGGATAAATTCATAAGCACTTATTACTCCCCCAAAATAATTCAAGGGGTCTCATTTAAAAAAAGAAAATTAAAACAAATTCCTGGGTAAGATTTCTTGCTTGATAATGCAGTTATTTACACATACTCATTATCATCACAGTCACTATTATTATGTATGAAGCATAATCAATATATAAATCTGTGCACCCCAAAAGAAATGTTAACAAAAGGTTTTAGAAATAATCAGAGGAATCAACAAAGCAATATTAAAATTACACATGTATATGTTCACAAATAATTTAAATGTATTACACTGTTTCATCTGATCATTCATTTACTCATTCTTTCAAAGGTTAAATGTAAAAAAAAAAAAAAAAAAAACAGTTATAAAAAAAAAGATATGAAGTATATACTAGGTACCAGACTCTGAAAATAAAACCTGGAAAGTCATGGTTTAGTGAATGAAAAAGACATAGATACCACAAATCATTTGATAAGATTTTTAATCCAGTTAAGCAAACCAAAAACACTTAAATGTTGTTCATAAGTGCTGTCTTCCAGACACCATAAAGTTAATATGACTACACACTACAAAAAATAGAGAAAACACGTAATTCTTTCAGGGGAAGAAAAATAGAGATAAAATTTGTAACCAATGGTGTTATTTTGAAATTTCAAAATTTTAACTAGATCTTGAAGGATAAATATACTTAATTTATTGTTTTGTTTTTTTTAATTTTTATTGATTTTAGAGAGTGGAAGGGAGAGAGAGAGAGAGAGATGTGAGAGAGAAACATCAATCGGTTGCTTCCTGCGCACACACACACAAACACCCGACCATAGATCAAACCTGCAACCTGGGTATGTGCCTGGACCAGGAATCAAACCCACCACCTTTGGGTGTATGGGACAAGCTCCAACAAACTGAGCCATATCAGCCAGAGCTATACTTTAGTTTTTAAAGAACTGATAGGAGAAAGGGTTTTTCTTATTATTAGCAGAAAGGGTAAACAGGCATAATAGGCACAAACCAGTGTGATATATCTCGAAAGCAATATTTCCATGTGGCTAGGAAAAAATATCTAACATAAAGGAAGGTTTAACATATAGTGACAGGAACTATAATTTAAAAAATATTAAAGTGATACAATTCAGTGCTTTTAAAAATATTTTGTTCTGCCCTGGATGGTTTGGCTCAGTGGTTGGAGTGTTGCCCTGAGGACCAAGGGTCACAGGTTCAATTCCTGGTCAAGGGTACATACCTGGATTGCAGATCAATCACTGGTCCTGATCAAGATCATGTGTCTCTCTCACACTGATGTCTCTCTCTCTCTCTCTCTCTCTGTATCTCCCTCCCTCCCTCCCTCCCTCTCTCCCTTCCTGCCTTCCACTCTATCTAAAAATTAATGGAAAAATATCCTCGGGTGAGGATTAAAAAATAAAACAAAAAGAAAATAACTAACGAGATTAAAATGTTATGGTCTATTCTACCCATAAAGCTATTAAATATAGTTTTGGAAAATTATAAAACTATAGGAACTAAAGCTTTTAAAATGGTATTTTAGAGCAGAACTCTTCTCAAGAAATAGTCTGTCACTTGTCCTGGTCTTTCCTCCATTTTTACATGTGTTATTTTCACAAGGTATATAATTTTGGCCAGTCATCAAGAGCTTGAAATATAGGATAAATTGCCCAGGCACAGAGACATGTGCTAGAAAAGGAGGAGATGATGAAATATTAACTTGATATAAAAAGCAACAGAAACTAAGTTAATTAACTTAACTCTGTAATTCTGTGTGGTATTAATTACTTCTTAAAGCACAGTGAATTGAGAAGAATGATTCTAAGAAGAATTTATATCAATTTAAAATTAGGGCAATGTAGATACTTGCAGAGGAGGGTGGGGGGATCCAAAAAATAAAAAACCTTTTCCTCTATCCTCCTATGTTCTCTGGCCTAGGACCAACTCAAGCCAATTAAATTAGAATGTTTGGGAGTGGGGGATCGCTATTACTATCTCTAGAAAGCTTTAGTTTAACCTTTTTCTTGTTTTCTCTATATTTGCATTTTTGTTTTAATTCTATATTATGTACTTCATTGATTTAGTTGTGAGTCATTTGAAAAATAAAAGAAATTAGACACAAAAAGTAAACTTTCCAGTCTTAATTGTAACAACACTTAAAACTTAATGGATTTAATATTTTTAAAAATATATGGAAATATATTTAGATTATATTTTTAAATATTATATAGAAGTTTTTTATATCAGTGTTTGAATTATTTCTATTATTAGAGCAATTATATCATTTTAGCAAATTATATATTGTTTCAATTAAGAAAAATTTAACTTATTTAAATCAAATGTTCAAATAAAATAATAAATTAAGAGAAGTATTAGGTTAAAGAAAAAAGTTTTAGAATAAAAGAATATGAATTAACTTCATTATTAGAGTAATAGGGAAGAGATAAAAGGTAGATTTTTCTTTTCATAAATATTTTTCCATTTCAATGATGACTTTTTTCCTTTGATATACCTATTATGTTATAGAATCTAGGTTTTCTCTTTTGATAAGCAGGTCCAGGTGATTTAAAAATAAGTGTTTTGTATCAAAACTATTAGTCTATGGCTTGCAGCAGTTCTCAACCTTCCTAATGCCGCAACCGTTTAATATAGTTCCTCATGTTGTGGCGACCCCCAACCATAAAGTTATTTCCATTGCTACTTCATAACTATAATTTTGCTACTGTTATGTCTTAGGCGACCCCTGTGAAAGGGTCGTTCGACCCCCAAAGTGGTCGCGACCCACAAGTTGAGAACCGCTGGCTTAGTGAGTCTTCTCTTGTGCAACAGAAATCTGATTCAGAAATTATTCCAATAAATGGATACCAATGAACTTTTCAGTGTCATTAAGACCTAAGTATATGATGGTAGCAAAACAAAACAATCTTATGATGTAAAAACATTTATATTAATAAGCTTTATACATATGTACTTCTAAACATACTTTTACATATGAATTTAAGATATATCACCCATTTCTTGAATTTATAATAGGATTTTTAAAATATTTCAATTGTATTTTATAAACTTGGGAATGAACACATTCAAAAACATTAAGGAGTTAAACTAATATATTATTTTCTAGGAGAGAGGATAAATGTAGGTGGCTAGGTGATATATATCACATACATATATAGGTTAATATAAAAACTTTAAATGTTTTTTCCTTGTGAATCTTAAAACTATTAATCCTAAAATTTCTATTCATATTGATGTAAAAATATAAGCTGTACCAATATATCTATTCCTCCCTATTATCACAGTGTCTGGGTATAAGTAGTATATTAAAAAAAAAAAATCTCTTGTGAGGATTATTTAACTTTACTAGGCAGAACTCTTTGAAGATAATTTATAATTTTCATAATGGGATTATTGTAATAACTCATTCATTCAGTGTTTACACATTTTCTTTCTTTGTTCTAGGCATCATACTAGGCACTGAATATACAAAGCTCACTGACACAGCCCCTTCCTTCCGGGCACTCACAGTCCGTTAACAAATGTGTTGAGTAGCAGGCTCTGGGGAACTTTGACCCAACTCTAAGTTCCCTGCTCTGTATGATAAGTGCTTTACATAGCATAAATTAGATTATAGAAACTGCAGGGTGTTAGGTGGATGAGAAAGTTCTGACATTGTGGACTAATTTGAAATTGGACAAATTCATCCAAAACGCACTCTCCTTCCAAAAAGTGTTGAGGAAACTTAAAGACATTTCCTAAGAAAGGCTAGAATAATACTGATTTTAAAAATCAAGTTTAAGACAATAATAGATTATTCCTCTTAAACCAGGAGTAAAATTAGTAGCATAAAAGCAATTCCCTTACAGTTGCTGGATATGTCTCACAATTGAACTCTGGTTTCTTTGCAGCCAAAGCAAAGAGAGAAATATGATCAGTTACAATTTTATATTTTCCATATATATACACTGAGCCATGATAGAAATTTCTCCCATGGGTCCTTGTATAAAGAGGTCATTGTGTGATGTACTACTTTCAGATACTATATCCTGGGAAGTATAACAGTGTTTTTCTTATGGCTACTTCTTATAGCATCCTTCATTTAAACCAAGGGCACAATGCCAAAGCTCAATTCAGCAAGAGCACCCTCTGACTGGGAACTATCTATAGTTGAAAATATTTGGGCTGTGTTTAATCCTCTCTCAATGCACTTGAATGTGTAATTCTCTTCATTTGTCTCCCCTCCCACCTCCCTCCCTCTTTCCCTTTGTCCCTTTCTTCTTTCTTTCCTCCCTCCCTTCCTTTTTTCTTAATCTTAGGTGTTTTTTATAGAGAAGAGATTATGGTTTTTTCTATTCATTCTCTGAAAGAGATCTCAGAAACAGTTTATTGTATTGTGTGCCTGAGTATATGGATGTCCACATACACTCAGGCATATAATACCTGTGATCCATACGTAGTTCTGGATCACAGACGACCAAGTTGGAGCCACAGAGTTATTGCTATAATGTAGATCCTGAGCCTATTGAACATGCAAGGAATTAAATAGATGTGTATTAAGAACCCGTGGCAATCAAAATGTACATGTACCCAGCCTTTTAAAAACCATAAACACCACTCTAATATATATAACGGTCCATGAAATACAATAAAGCTACCTAGATTGACTCATTGTGACTTTGGCTTAGTTCACATACTTGTTGAATGGCTTATTTCCCTAGGAGGCCCCTAAATGAGCCCCATTCAATTCCATATATCAGTGAAATTATTAATTGTTGAAATTCTTCCACCTTTGGATTTACTTGAAAAAAGTTGAAACGTCCAATTTAAGTCCATATCTATCTAAGGTAAATTTTACTGGAAGTAGAGGAGGAATTGCGTATTTTACAAGTTAAATTCATATCCCAAGTGAGTATTACACTATAAAACTTTCTGAAGCTAACTGGTGGAATGAGAGGGCAGACACTCAACTGGGAAATAGAACCTTTATTAAAATTTCTGGAATGACCACCTACTATCTAGGGATTCATTTTTAACTATTTTATATATTATTTTCCTTATTCCATAAAGTAGAACTCACTGTCACAGGATAATTGTGATAATCAACAGAGATAATGGTTAAATGGCTATAAAAGTATATTGTGTCACTGAGAGTTAAAAGAGTATTGTATAGGGATGGGCAAAAGTAGGTTTACAGTTGTGAGTATACAAAACACAATTTACTTTTGTATTATTATTTCTTTATTAATTATTGTATTATTTATTATTATTAACTTACTTTTGCCCACCCCTATATATTTCCCATTAGCTAGACTTCATGTATTTAGGACAAAAATCTGAGTTTGCAACACATCTTTTTCCACTCAATCCAGTGCCAGATGATTATTACAATTCAAGTGGCTATCATTATGTTTAAGATGTATAATTTAATTACAGGTCTATCGATAGACTATGTGGAAAACAAGCTTTATTGGATCAGTTCGGGAAATGGAACCATAAATAGATGCAACCTAGATGGCGGTAATTTAGAAGTAATAGAGTCAATGAAAGAAGAACTAACAAAAGCTACGGCCCTAACCATCATGGGTAAGTGCAGTGGTTCTACAGTTTGGATGTTTTGTATTGATTGGGGGTTGATTAATTGTGACCTGTTAAAAGGTGAAAAGAGTCGCTGCTCCCTTAACGCCAGAAGCACATTTAAATTGCACATCTCTATGAGGGTATTTTCCTTCTTCTTATTTTCTTAATCTTAACAAACAGACTTGTAGATTATCCAGATCAGGGACTCTACTACTATTGATTCTTGGCTTACTATGAATTGTTTTATTTTATGATTATTTTCTGGGTTCTACTGTAGTGTTTTAAAGTGTAAGGTCCTTGTATATATTATTTACAACAATAAACCTGGCTTATCTCTGCTTATACAGGAGAGCTTGATCCATGTAGATAATTCAAGAGTCAAGGCCGCAGGGTCCATTGAACAATGATCAAAATTATTCTCCTACAAATAATTATTTTCTATCATGTGTATCTCAGCGATATTGCAGGTTCAGTTCCAGACCACCACAATAAAGCAAATAGTGCTAGATAGTCAGTCACACTAATTTTCTGGTTTCTCAGCGCATATAAAAGTTGTATTTGCACTATACTGTAGTCTATTAAGTATGTAATAGCATTATGTCTAAAACAGTCATGTACATACCTAAATGTGAAAAATAAATTATTGCTAAAAAAGGCTAACCATTATCAGAGTTCTTCAAGAGTTGTAATCATTTTGCTGGTGAAGGGTCTTGCCTCAGTGTTGATGTCTGACAACTGATAAGGGTGGTGCTTGTTGAAGTCTGTAGCAATTTCTTAAAATAAGACTACAATGAACTTTATCACATCAGACGACTCTTCCTGTCACAAGTGATTTCTCTGAAGCATGCAATGCTGTTTGGCAGCATTTTGCCCATGGTGGAACATTCAAAGTTGGAGTTCATCTTCCCAAACTGCTTTATAAACTGCCACTGCTTTATCAACCAAGTTTATGTAATATCCTAAATCTTTTGTTGTCATTTCAACAATCTTCACAGCATCTTCACCAAGAGTAGATTCAGCAATAAGACTGTCTCACTTTCTTATCATCTGTATGTTCACAAAAGGAGAAGCACTTTTCATTTCCTTCATGACCTTTTCCTTTGCATTCACAACTTCGCTGTTTGGTGCATGACATGGAGCTTTGGCCTGTCCAGGCTTTCCACGTGCCTTTTCCCACTAAGCTTAGTCATTCTAGCTTTTGCTTTAATTATGTGTGACTCTTTCTTTCACTTGAACACCTTGAGGCTATTGTAGGGTTGTTACTCGGCCTAATTTCAATATTACTGTGTCTCAGGGAATAGGGAGGCATAAGGAGAAGGAAAAAGATGAGGAACAGCCACCGCTGGAGCAGTCAGAACACACACAATATTTTTCAATGAAGTTAACTGTCTTACATGGGCATAGTTCCTGCTTTCCCCAAACAATTATATCATAACATGTACAATAATGAAAAAGTTTGAAATATTTTGAGAATTACCAAAATATGACTTGGAGACATGAAATGAGCAAATGCAATTGGAAAATGACTCCCATAGACTTGCTTGACACAGGATTACCACAAACTTTCGATTTTGTTAAAAACTAATGTCTGCAAAGTGTAATAAAGCAAAGCACAATTCAATGAAATATGCCTATTTTTAGGAGGGGGATTTTAATAATTTGAACCTGTTTTCATTCCTTTTCTTCAGTCTTCTGGAAAATAAGTTGCCAGGCAAGTAAGACAATTACAAAGCTAAGAGGGAAGTATGGCTTTCTATAGAACAAATAATCAAACACTACTGTTTTGGTCTTAGAAGCTGAATTTTTAAATGTGAATTTTAATTTAAAAAGATAGTTTGACTTTTAAAGGATGTATGAGTGGATATCATAAGGAAGCGCTTTTTGGTGAGTATGACTGCATCTTTATTTAGTAAATGACTGGCTCTAAGGTGACATTCATGATAGGTCATAGTGTAAGGATTAGCTAGTCCATGCAGAATCTCAGTAGTTACGTTTGATGACAGGGAATCAGAAAACCAATTTCACATTTACAATTCTGAATATCATGAAATATTCAGAATAACTTTTTAATAAAGATATACTATTTATGAAAGGACAATTTGAATATATTATAAAAGTTTATTTACATATGTAATAAATTAGGTCTTTTAATTCAATATACTACAATCTTTTAGCTCTTTCATCATTTCACAAATTTAATGTGAGGTTTTTGGTTTTGTTTTTGTAATGACTATTTATGAAGGCATGTGGCTTATAAGTAAATGATTGTTCATTAAGATAAGGTTTGAAATTTTATTTTCTAGACAAAATACATGTTTTTATCACCTTTAATTCCAGCTAGATTAAAACTATCCCATGTAAGTACATAGGTTTAGATATTGGAAATTATTTTTTAAAACAGGATGAGTCTAGGATATAAGATTTCTTTTTTAAATGTTCAATTACAATTAACATTCAATGTTAGTTTCAAGTATACAGCATACTGGTTAGACCTTTATATAACTTACGAAGTGATCCTCCGATAAGTCTAGAACCACATGGCACCATATATAGTTATTACATTATTATTGACTATATTCCCTAGGCTACACTTTACATTCCTGTGAGTGACTATTTTGTAACTACCAACTTGTACTTCTCAATCCTTTTACCTTTTTCACCCAGCCCCCCAACACCCCTCCACTCTGGCAATCATCAGTTTGTTCCCTACATCTATGAATTTGCGTGTTTGTTTGATTATTTTGTTTTTTAGATTCCGTATATAAGAGAACTCATATAGTATTTGTCTTTCTCTGTCTGACTTCTTGCACTTAGCATAATACCCTCTAGGTCTATTCGTATTATTGTAAATGATTTCATTCTTTTTTATGAAAAAGTACCACATCTTCTTTATTTACTCATCTATTACTGTACACATGTGTAGCTCCCATATCTTGGCTATTGTAAATAACATGGCTATGAACATAGGGGTGCATATATATTTTCAAAGTAGCATTTTGGGTTTTTTTGGATATATACCCAGAAGTGGAATTGCTGGGTTGTAAAGCCGTCCATTTTTATTTATTTTTTTAAGGAAATTCCATACTGTTTTTAATAGTGGTTGTACCAATTTGCAATTCCACCAACAGTGTACAGATATTTCACTTTGCTTCACATCCTCACCAACATTTGTTTGTTTAGTTATTGATGATACCTATTCTGACAGGTGTGAGGTGATATCTCATTGTGGTTTTATTTATTTATTTATTTATTTATTTATTTATTTATTTATTTATTTTTCCTTTATTGATTTTAGAGAGGGAGGAAGTGAGAGGGAGAGAGAAATAGAAACATCAATGAGAGAGAACATTGATTGGCCGCCTCCTTCATGCCCCAAAATGAGGATCGGGCCCACAACCTGGGCATGTGCCCTGATCGGGAATCAAACCGGTGACCTCTTGGTACATGGGTCGACACTCAACCACTGAGCCACACTGGCTGGACTCTTATTGTGGTTTTAATTTGCATTTCTCTGATCATTAGTGTCCTTGAGCATTATTTCATATATCTTTGGCCATCTCCTTGTCCTCTTTGGAGAAATGTCTATTCAGGTTCTCTGCCCAGTTTTTAATCAGATTGCTTTTGTCTTTTTGATGTTACGTTGTATGATTTTTTAAAATATATTTTAGATATTAACCTCTTATCTGATGTATAATTGGAGAATATCCTCAATCATTAAGTAGGTTGTCTTTTCAGTTTGTTGAGGGTTTCATTTGCTATACAAAAACTTTTTAGTTTGATATAGTCCCAATTGTTCATTTTTCCTTTTGTTTCTCCTGCCCGAGGCGACATATGCGAATAAATATTACTAAGAGCAATGTCAGAGAGTTTACTGCCTATGTTTTCTTCTAGGAGTTTTATGATTTGGGATCTTTATGGTTATGGTCTATATCCCATTGCATATTCTTGTCTCCTTTGTCATTAATTGACCATATAGGCGTGGTTTTATTTCTGGGCTCCCTATTCTGTTCCCTTGGTCTGTGTATCTGTTTTTATGCCACTACAATGCTGTTTTGATTACTAAAGCCTTATAGGATAGTCTGATTTCCAGTAGCATGATACATCTAATTTTATTCTTTCTCCAGATTGCTTTTGCTTTTCAGGGCCTTTTTTGGTTTGATATAAAGTTTGGGATTATTTGTTCTAGTTCTTTGAAAAATGCCATGGTATTTTGGTAAGAATTGTGTTGAATCTATAGATTGCTTTGGGTAGTATGGCCATTTTAATATTGTTAATTCTTCCTGTCCATGAACATGGCCTATGCCTCCATTTAATGGTTTCTTTATTCAATGTCTTATAGTTTTTTAATTTCTTTCTTCATTGTCATAATTTTCTGAGTACAGTATTTTACATCTTTGATTAAATTTATTCCTGTGTATTTTTTGATATAAGTGTAATTGTGATTATGTTCTTAATTTCTCTTTCTGATAGTTTGTTATGGGTGTGTAAAAATGTAGTAGATTTCTAATTATTAATTTTGTGTCCTGTTACTTTATTGAATTTATCTGTCTGTTCTAATAGTTTTTTAACGTACTTGTTAGAGTGTATATAATATGTCATTTGCAGTTTTACATCTTCCATTAGAATTTGAAGGCCTTTTATTGCTTTTTCTTATCTGATTCATGTGGCTAGGACTTCCAAACCTCTGTTGAATAAAATGCTGAAAGTAGACTTTTTTGTCTTATTCTCAATATTAAGGAGAATGCTTGTAGCTTTGAGTTTAGTATGCTGTTAGCTGTGGGTAGGTTTGTCATATATAGCTTTTATTGTGTTGAGGTATGTTTCCTCTATTCCCACTTTGTTGATAGTTTTTATCATAAATAGATGTTGGATTTTGTCAAATGCTTTTTCTGCATCTACTGATATAATCATATAATTGTTATCATTCAGTTTGTTTTTGTGATGTATCACATTTATTGATTTGCAGATATTGAACCATCCTTGCATCTCAGGAATAAATCCCACTTAATCATATTGTATGATCTTTTTACGGTATTGTTGAATTGGGTTTGCTAATATTTTGGTGAGGATTTTAGCCTCTGTGTTTATCAGGGATATTGGCCTTTAATTTTCTTTTTTTGTAATGTCTTTGTCTGATTTTGGAATTGGGATAATTCTGATCTCATAAAATTTGCTTGGGAGCCTTGGATCTTCTTCAGTTTTTTGAAATGTTTTGAGAAGGATAGTTGTAAATTCTTATTTGAATATTTGGTAAAATTCTCCTGTCAAGTCAGCTGCTCCAGGAATTTTGTGTGTTGGGAGATTTTTTACTACTAATTCAATTTTGTTAATAATTATCAGCCTATTCAGATTTTCTGTTTCCTGTTGATTCAGTCTTGGGAGATTACCTTTTTCTAGGAATTAATTGATTTTTTTTGAGGTTGTCCTATATGTCCACATATAATTGTTTTTAGTATTTTCTTATAATCCTTTGCATTTCTGTGGTGTCAGTTTTCACTCTTCTTTCATTTCTCATTTTATTTATTTGGGTCCTCTCTCTTTTTCTCTCAATATGTCTTGTTAAGGGTTTATCAACTTAGTATCTTTTCAAAGAATCATTTCTTGGTTTCCTTGATCTTTTGTATTTTTTTTTTAACTTTATTTTTTTCCCTATTCTAATTATTATTATTTCCTTCTTTGTACTTACTTTGAGATTTGTTTGTTCTTCTTTTTTTCTGGTTTCTTTAGTGTAATGTTAGACTCTTTATTTGAGATTTGTTTGTTTCTTGAGGTAGACCTATATTGCTGTGAAATTCCCTCTTAGAACCTGTCCTCTTTGGCTGTTTCCCATAGATTTTGGGTCATGTTGTCATTATTATTTGTTTCAAGATGTTTTTGTTTGTTTGTTTGAATTTCTTGCTTGGTCTCATTGCTAACCCATTCATTGTTTAGTAGCACATTATTTGGTTTTCATGTGTTTGTGTGGTTTTAAGTTGTATTATTATAATTGATTTTGAGTTTCCTATCATTTAAACATTTTTTCAATTACAGTTTACATTCAATGTTATTCTATATTAGTTTCAGAGGTACAGCATAATGGTTAGACAATCATGTAGTTTACAGAGTAGTCTCCCCAATGTTTCAATTACCCACCTGACCCCATATATAGTTATTTTGATATTATTTACCATATTTCTTATGCTGCAATTTATATATCTGTGATTATTCTGCAAGCATTATTTACAATAGCCAAGAAATGGAGAGAGAGAGAAAGAAACATTGATGTGAGAGAGACACATCAATCGGCTGCCTTGCACACCCCCTTCCGGGGATTGAGCCCGCAACTTTCCATACACACACACACACACACACATGCACACACATATATAAAGTACATATATTTGTTCTATAGAGCAAATATTTGTGCTATGAAGTAACCAGTTATTTGCTAGTGTATGCCAACTCTTTGTAGAGATTACCTAGGTAACTGAAAGTTTGTATCTTACTAAAATTTGAGCGGTTTTCTTAAAACAGTTAAAAATTTCTTCGGAAATTTAAAAAAATTTGCAAATCTTCAAGATTATAAATTATACACACTTGCTATTCTCAGTTATTTTTAAATAATTTATACAGAATAAACTGTAAAGAACTTTGAAATATTAAAATTAGATAAAGCAGAAGTCATTTGATAATACCTAGATGAAAATAAAGCAATTATTTGATTTCAACCAAGCCCAAGATCCTAAGACCACAAATACTTTGGCACTTTTTGGGGGAGGTAGAGCTTAATTTCCTTCCCCTTGAGTATGGGCTGGCCTTAGTGACTCACTTCCAGTGTGATAGTGTTTGACTTTGTAGATGAGATAATTAAAGGTCTGAGTCTTCCTTCTTGTCCTATCTCTTGGGTTACTCATCTGGGCAAAGCCAGCTGAAATGTTGTGAGATCACCCAGGCAGCCCAGAGGAGAAGTCCACACATCAGGGAACTGAGACCTCAGCCAACAGCCATGTGAGTGAGTCATCTCAAAAGCAGAACCTCCAGCCCCAGTCAAGAATTCAGGTGACTTATTTCCCAAGTCAGCACTTTTCACCAAACCAGAACCACCCTTTTAGCTGCCCCAGATTCCTGACTCACAGAAACTGTGTGAGACAATAAATGTTTATTGTTTAGGGTGCTAAAGTTTGGAGATAATTTGTTACAAAGCAATAAGTAAATAAGTCACATGTCACTCCATCCATAGAGCACTCATTCATTTATGAATAGACTTAAAAATTTAAATAATTATTTAATAGTAAAACATTTTATGAATGGTAAAGTGTGTCAGGGTAATAAAATCCAATATCTTCAAAATGAAGGTAAATAACAACTGAGTCCAGGCTTCGGTATCTGGACTTTTTTGGGAGTGGCAACAAGTATGATAAAACTAAAGAGAGCAATTGCCCTACTGTAGGGTCAAACACCTCTTAACTCCACTGATTTTTATCATAAGGAACATTAACCATTATTACCAGGTCTTTCATTTTTCAAGAGAAGTAAGAAATCCAGATTTTTATATAAAAATCTCACAATTTTTAAATGTTAACAAGTAACCACATTAAAAATGTATATACACCATGTAGGCTATAAAACATATTGTACAGGCTAACTGTGAAGGCCAACACTATATAAGCCAAGTAAACTAACCAACAATAAAAACAACACAACAAAACCCCACCACCACAACAGCCCTCCGTATGCTTTATTCAGTCTAGAGGTCATCTAGTTGCTGCCTCTGCTTTAATTGTTGTGTATGTTGATGACATTAATTGTTGAGAGGAGAGGATGGAGTTAAGTGAGCTAGAGCCCACCTGTACCTTAGAGGGATTTGGTAGGAAAAAAATAATCTAGTAGAGCTGGCATAGCTTACAGAGAAGGGGTCCTTCTCTTAGAAAAGGACATATGACTTTTCACCAAGTTTGTGGTCTTATTTGACCAGGCCTTGTCTTCTGCCTCAGGTATACACAGATAAAGAATGTATGAATGTGAGGTCTGCCTCTTATTTGAGTTTAGATGTAGCTTTTAGATGTAGAGCTTGCACCTTTATAGCGATGGGTACCCAATTCCATTCATTCATTCCTTCTTTTTTAAAAATATGTTTTTATTGATTTTAGAGAGAGAGCAAGGGAGAGTTAGAGACAGATAGAAACATTAATGATAGAGAAATATCTATGGGCTGCCTCCTGCAAACCCCCCTACTGGAGAGCCCGAAACCTGGCCATGTGCCCTGACTGGGAATTGAACCAGTGACCTCTTGGTGCGTGTGTCGATGCTCAACCACCGAACCACACTGGTTGGGCCCATTCATTCTTCCAATAGTATTAGTGCCTGCTGTATGCCAAGTGCTACTGTCTATGGTGGTGAGAATCTGGACTTCATAAAGCTTTCAGAGAATCAAGGGAGACGGATAATAAGGAAGATAAATAAAAATATATGGAGTGATAGGTAACTGTTAAAGACAAAAAAAAGGCAATGCAGGGATATGGTGTAGGGATATAGGTAGGGATACAATTTTAGATTTTAGATTAAGTGGCCAAGGAAAGTCTTACTAAGATAGTGACTTCTGAATAAAAATCTGTAGTGAGGGAGGGAAGAATAAAGGACTGCATGTCAACCAACAAAAACTGCTTTAGTTAGTTATTCATTTATTTGTCAGTTTTTATGTTATGTTTTTAATGCTTTGCTATAAAAAATATGTCTTTAAATTACATTAAAAATTACATCAAAATAAATCTTTACAGGTTATTCTGATGATTTACCATGTCAGACATCTTTTAAATTCACCATGGTTCAAACACAGTACTTTCTGTGCTTTACCTTTTCTCCAGTGTGTCAGGGAATGGAGTTCACTTTATCACAATTGATTTACACATTGTGTACAAGGGTGTTTTGATGAGGTTTCTTAACACTGTTTGTTATGGACTAAATGTATTCCCTTAAGTAGTTTGAAGCTCTGATTTGATGATATTAGGAGGTGGGTCCTTTGGAAGGTTATTAGATTGTGACTATAGAGGTCCCATGGATTAGTGTCTTTCAGAGAAGAGGCCGGAATGCTAGCCTCTTTCTCTCTGCCATGTGAGGATATAGCACTGAAGTGCTGGTGTCCTGACCTTGGACTTCCCATCTCCAGAACTATGAGAAATCCATTTCTGTTGTCTAAGCCCCCCAATTTTTGGTATTTCTGTTACAACAGCCCAAACTAAAACATCTTTCCAGTTACTAGATATAAGCTGAGTAGGCTGAAACTTTGAACATCAAATTTTTCCTCAATTAAAAAAAAAATGAGCCTGACAATTGTCTTTTTCCAGCTGTGAGAGTTAACAAGTACAACAGTTTCTGCTTTTAAATACAATAGCTTGGAGCCATAAATTTTTGTCTACTACTTAGTTTCCTTAGATTTTTTTCTCAGTATTTAGTAACTCTTTTTTTTAAGGAAATAATTATTTTATAAATATACTTCAGGTTCATGAAATAATGATACTCTAACACATTTTTTTACATGATTTTCAAGTGGCTTGTGCTATAAAATAGTGTATAGTCAGCTGTGTTTTGTTTAACTATTGATTGCCCAGTTTCCAAATATGAAGTGTTTTTAATTTGTTTTTATTCATCTTTTCCTTATAACACTGGTATTTTCCTGATCATTAATACCTGCAGGAGATAGTGCGATAAATACAACTTAATCAATGTACCATTCAATTTTAGGTGCCTTTGTGAGGAGGACGAGGTTAAACTATTGACTAAAATTAGGGTTAGTGGGTCGTTTATGTATTCTGGTTAGCATTCTATTTCTTTTCATGGTCAGAACATGCAGTCTGAGACAGACTGCATATGTTGCATTCACATTGGAGAGAAAGTTAGAAAAATCAATTCATGGAGCTGAGAGAAAATACACAAATAAAACAAATGTACTGGCAGAAATAGGTTTATTGGTATTTGGAAAAAATTAAGATGGAATTCAGGAAATTATAGGATGATAACTTATCTGTATGGGGCAGGGAAGACCTGGGACAAATGGATCATGATTTAAAAGCAGTGAGAGTATGGGGATTATTCAAGCAAACGAAGAAATCTGTATGTCTATATAGAAAATTCCTTTTATTTGTAGATTTGATGGTTGGCATCTTATTTATCATAGGTGATCTTGATATAGTACATTAAAATGTGACACGTAAGAATTTGTCAAGTTTTACCAGAGCAAGAGTTGGAGTCCGGAACACTATAAGGGGTACAAGCTTAAATTTAAACATCTATTCTACACTCACGCCTTATGAGCAATGTATTTATTGTTCTCTGCTAATCCGTTGCATGCACAGTTACTCTAATTGAAATTCAATTGTACATCTACTTTTTTGTTGTAGTTTTATGGGACTATATTATCTTGAGAAATTATATTTGCCGTGATATTTGTTGATAGGAATTCCAAAATAAACTCTGAATATTCTTCTTGAATGTCAAGGGAAATAGGTGAGTGTGTGTGTGTGTGTGTGTGTGTGTGTATGTTGACTGTCTAGGGAGATATGTATATATGAATCATGTATCCATAGTCTTCATTATATGGTTAAATTATAGACTTTTAGAGTTAAATGTAACCTTAAAGATCATTAAATATATCATTTTTATCATCAAAGAAGTGTACTTTAGGTTCCTACTATTCACTAACCAGCTATGGATCTGGGAAAATTACTAGGCCTTAGTTTTCTAGTCTTCAAAAATATGAACCTTGAGCATATGAGCTAATAAGTCCTTAAAACCTTGTATGAATATATCACTTATGGATTGATCTAAGGGTACAGGGGATAGTTTAAAATAAACCATTGTCTAAGTTGAAGCAATACAAGAGAGACAAAAATTTAAATAAAATAAAGTTCACTTGTGAAGTTAAACTAATCAGAATTTATGGTAATCTGTTTTAGAAATTTGGCAAAATTATTAAATTTTGACTTTTAATTAGGAATTTGGTGGATGTTTACAACATACAGTTGCTTAAGTTCCTTGTCTTTAGAATAGATTGGTAATTTCTATAAATATCTAAGCAGCTATTTCCAACACCCATCTAATCTTTGAATCACTTGCAAAAATTGGCCAAAGTCTCTTTAAAATAAAAGAAACTTGGAGGGCAAAAAGTATTATTTAATTACACATTTTCTATGAACAGTTAAGCTCTCAACTGAATTTTTCTCTTATTAATCAGTTTAAATATATTATACTATTGATCTGTTTTAAGTAGCAATTTGCCAGAATAGGCTTAATATGTAAATATTAGAAGAATATTGAATTTGGCTACTGTTAGAATCCATCAAGGAGAGAAAAAAAGTCATATACTGTGTGCATTTTTAGTCTCCTATCAGATATAAACTTAGACCTATAATGATAAAAAGTTAACTTCTCTTGATTTGGTTATGCCCGCATTTGTTTTAAATCATGTTAACAAGCCTGGCCGGTGTGGCTCAGTGGTTGAGCGTTGACTCAAGCACCAAAAGGTTGCCAGTTCAATTCCTGGTCAGGGCACATGCCCAGGTTATGGGCCCGATCTCCAGTAGGGGGCATGCAGGAGGCAGCCAATCCATGTTCTCTCTCATTGATGTTTCTATCTCTCTCTCCAGCTCCCTTCCTCTCTCTCTAAAATCAATAAAGAAAAAAACAATCATGTTAACAAAATAATCATTTGCCCCTTGGGGAGCCCTTGAAAAGCTTTAACAAAGGTAACCTGTAAGGACTTTTGCTCATGCTTTTCATAGGCTCACTTCACAAATTTTAAATCATCATTAGAGCTACGGTGGAGATTCCCAGCACATGGGTAATTTGTCAGGGCAAAACCAAGGCTGTCAGATTAAAATACTTGCCTAACCCTCTGAATATGTAAAGGCCATGTTCATTTGCTTAAGAATGGATACAGTGTTAATATTTTGGGGGATTAAATGTTTCCAATGTTTCCACTAGAGTTTCTACAACAAAGCTCTTAAAATTATCTAGTCTCTCTGGTGACGGAAAGGAACTCTAATATAACTGTAAAAAATTATTCCTAACCTACATTAACACTTAAACTCTCTCAGCAAATTTCTCAATGATGTGCTTTAAAAAAATTGTATCTGTATTCATTTGAGCAAACTTTTATGCGGTGTAATGTCTAAAGTTAGGATTTATTAAAAATACAACATCTCTAGCACTCAATCTGTATACTTGTTATGAACCTTCAGATATATGTTTATAAAAAATAATAGGCATTTGAGAAATAAGTATACAATAAACATCCTGTAAAATTGGCATGCAGAAATCATCAAAAGCCCTTTTTCCTACTTCCTAAGATAAATGATTGTTGTCATGGCATCTATGGAACATTGTAAATGAAGGCGAGTGAGAGGGTGTGAGTCTGGTGCACTTGGTCTTGTTAAGATCGTCAGACTGAGCACTCGCAGGCTCACTCTGAAGTCTAGTCTCAAAGGACCCTCCACGCTAGTCTTAGGACAATGCAGCCGGTCTGATAATTTCAAACTTCTTGACTTCGAGAGTCCACCTTATGGAGTCATTTCCTCTGTTTTGTGCAACGCTAATCCACTTTACATGTTGTCAAGTGCGGATTTTGTGTTTGTTTGCTTTTTGAAATCAAAGCTTACTAAATATTTCTGTCTGAATGTGAAAAGAGGCAGAAGCTTAGTTTCAGTTCCCCGGATTGCCAGTTTTCCTTTGACATCTGTTAGCTCACCCCCTGGCTTGATTGTTTTCTTTTCCTTTCACAGTTTGGTTAGGTACTTGCCTTTTTGTGTGGGTTCATGCAACACTTATTTCTGTTCACTCTCTGTATCTCCAGTCCCCAAACCGTCAAGGGCTGCAGTGTTCTGACCTGGTATTGCACCCCCTACTTAGCTGTCTATTTCAGAGCTGAAATACTTACAGCTTACTCTGAAATGCTCATTTTTTTCTTCCTTTTTAGTCAACAAAAGTTGCTTGTCACAGCATTAGGAGTTTCACCTTATAGATAAAGGAACCTAGGGTCAATAAGATTTGTTAAAATCCAAAGGATTACTTGTCCCACTTTATAGATAAAGAAACTTAGAGTCATTAAGATCTGTGAAATCCCAGTCCTCTGAGATTCAGGTTCAAAGATCTTGATTCCAGTGAAGTGCTGTGTTCACTGCGGGGAAGTCTTTCCTGTCCTGTGTTTCCATTTGCTCCTCTTCCACCCGACTGCGGTCAGTCAGGTGTGGTGCATCCAGGCAAGTTGTTCCTCTCTGGTTATGCCCAATTGTTTCTATTTGTCTGGCTATTTCCTGTTCCTTGACTATTTTCGTGTGTATCAGCTATGCCAGTTGGTGAAATCCTACCCTTCAAGGCCTACTCAGCTTTACCTCAGTGTGATTTGAGATCTTTTTTCCTCCTGTGAACTTTTTTCATTTTCCTAATGCAGTAGAATATTTTTTGTCTTTTCTAATGGGTGAGCTTGTCTCAGTTCTCCATCATTTGGGACCACATTTTATTCATATATGCATCACTCATGACACAAAGCAGGGTGCTTACACTGAATACATTTCAATAAGTAATAGAATGCATAAATAAATCAGACAATGACCATCTGCACAGAAAATCATTGGCCACGGATCATATTATATTTTCAATCAGACCAGGAACATGTTCGTGTAGAATGATCACGACCACAAATGTGGTGTAAAATTTAAGTATGGTCAGCTCTCCGCATCCGTGGGTCTCGCGTCCACAGATTCACTCAACCATAAATCAAAAAAAAAAAAAAAAAAAATTCCAGAAAGTTCCAAAAAGCAAAACTTGAACTTGCCACTATCTGAGCACAGCACTGAATCCAGGTGAATGAGGTGACGTGTAGGCACACCCTGCTGCAGCCTATGTGCACATTTACCCCCTTTTGTATAAGGGACTGAGCACCCGCAGGACTGAGAATCCTTGGGGCATCCTGGAACTGGCCCGCACTGTGGATATCGAGGGCTGACTATAGGTGTTGAAATAAAGATGAGAATAAACTACTTACAAATATAAAAAATTGAATTAAAAAGAAAAGAAAATGAATGACAAGATAAATGTGTAAAACATAGTCAACCATTTCTGGCACATACTGTATATACGGATGTATACGGAAGTGCAAGTAATGAAGGGTTGTGATGGATTGTGTTTGTTTTCAAAGGAACTAAACAGATTCATGGAAGAAGGAGAAAAGTGTACCCATAAACACGTGAGAGAGTTCCAAAACAAAAGAAAAAAAATGGTGTCTCGAGTGTTTTAAGCTCTTAAATTTAGTCTCTCACAGCTGGGCCTAACAGCATTATTCTCTTTAATAATAATAATTGATAGTCTACATAAAGAAAGCACTCTAGTGTTTAATTTACAAATCTTAACTCATGGAATTCTCACAGCAATCCCCTGAGAGAGGAACCATTAATACTGCTTATTTCAGAGGGTCCAGCTAGCCTGAAGTAATCGCTCAGGGCTACAAGTCAATAAATAGTGCAACAAGCTTCCTAAACCATGCTTCTTAGCCTTGAAGCTGGTGTTTCTTCTAGGAATGTATCCTGCGGATAGAGTTGCTCTAAGATGTATGTGTACTGAGATGTATGCAAGAGTAAACTTTAAAATGGTACTCGTATTTAGAAAAGTCTGGGGGCGGGGGGGAGAAACTTACATGTCTATTATAAAGGATTAGCCAAATGAATTATGGAACCTATGTATAGTAAAATATTATGCAGCTATAAAAATGGGATAGATCTATATATTGACTTGAACTATTATCTAAAATATGTTTTAATTGAGAAGAGCTACGTTCAAAAAGCCTAGTACGGGCTGGCTTAATTTTTATCATACACATGCATTACTTTAATTGAAAACAAAACAAAATTTAGATATATATTTTAAATCATGCTCTTAAATCAGGAAAACATTATGGGTTGTCCGAAGTTAAAGCTGAGTCTCTAACATAAGTCTAACTTCAAAGTTAGAATTATTTTCACCAGTGGTTCTCAACCCGAGGTGGTTTTGTCCGCCAGGAAACATTTGGCAATGTCCGAAGACCTTTTACATTGCCACAGATGCTGGGTAAAAAGAGTTGTTACTCACATTGGAGTGGGCAAAACAGGGAGACTGGTACATTCCCATAAGCCTCCGGAGAGTCCCTCTGTAATGAGGAACTATGTTACGTTAACAGTGCTGAGGCTGAGAATCCTGCTCTACACCAAAGAGATGTTGTTGACCCTCAGAGACCAATCCACTAACAGTATGAAGCCTGATATTGTGACTCTAGTCCTATCACCACACATTTTGGTTAAAGTATAAACCCTTAAAAATAAATAAGTAGAAGTGAATGTGGTAAAAGCTGATGGTAGGAGTTGCCCTGAAGAGAAAGATAGAGTGGCAGAGAATGGAGGGAAGAGACACATCTTTTATGTTTTTGTTTTTGTTTTTAATGTAATTTAATGAAAAAGAGTCAGGATTGGCATCTCTTGTTTATACTTATCCTATACTTATATACTATATCATATAATATGGATAGTATTCTCTTTTTTTTTTTTTTCTAAGAGAGGAAGGGAGAGAGACAGAGACATCAATCAGTCAGTTGCCTCCTGAACGTGCCCCAACTAGGGATCAAACCCATAACCCAGGCGAGAATTGAATTTGCCACCTTTTTGATGTGTGATGCTCCAACCAACAGAGCCACACCAGCCAGGGCCAGATAGTGTTCTTATCTGTCCCAATTTTGATTCAATGACTCACTCAACCATTTATCGAGTGACTGTTATGAGCACTATTTAGGTGCTAGGGATCCAGCAGGGCATAAAGCCGGTAAGAATTCCCATCATTAGGTGCTGATATTCCCTGAGGTGGGGGAGGGGGCCTGGAAACAATGTGTAAGCAAATAAGTGGAATAAAGTTTGTCAGGTGGTGCAAAGTACTAAGGGAGAAAACTCAACCAGGGCATAGGAATAAGGAGTGCAGAATTGGGTTGGGAAGAAGGAGCGGGCCCTGGTGCTTTTCAGTGAGAAATGATGAGCAAAAACTTGAAATGAGCCCTGGCTGGTGTGGCTCAGTGATTAGAGCATTGGCCTAAGAGGTGAGTTCGATTTCAGGTCAAGGACACATACCTGGGTTGCAGGTTTGATCCCCAGTCCCAGTCGGGGCACATTCAGGAGGCAATCAATCAATGTGTTTCTCGCACATCAATGTTTCTCTCTCTCTCTTCCCTTCTCTCTCTTCCTTCCGCTCTCTCAAAAAAAACAAAACAAACAAACAAAAAAAACAAACACTGGAAAAAATATCCTTGGTTGAGGATTAACAATAATTGAAATGAGAGAATGGGTCATCCAGGTATCTGGAGGAAGAACATATAAGGAAGAGAGAACAGGAAATGTAAATTACAAATTTGCTATTTGACCATAGATTTAAATACCTTTTGCTTTTAAAAGGGGAACCTAAGTCTTTTCCCCCACCCCCATGGCCATCTAACTTACTTTCCCCTCCATGGAACTTTAACTGTGTTTTAAAAATACCTGATGTTTCATGGGGTTTCACTGCTGCCATTAATGTCATCTACTAAAATAGAATACATAGCCAATTTATGCATATGAGCTAAAAGTAGTAATCTACAGTAATTTCTCTAAAGGGAAGCTTTTAGCTTTCATGTGTATGAAATTGCTAATGATGATGAAATTATTTTTGCCCCATGTGTTATGCTTTCTTTCTACTGTATTATATACAATGTTACTATTAATGATTATGCATTTTAATAAAAAAGAAGACAAATTCTACTGAATGTGATTATTTCAAGCTATTATGGTTAATGTTTATATAAATATTAAACCATAAAATCAGTCATATGAAGAAAATACTAATTATAGTAATTTAGAACTAACTTAACTTTGAAGAACTTCTAGCTTGTTGCCTTAACTTCAAATGTTCTAAAATTAAATCTTGAATGATTTATATGTTTATGGAATTGTATTACACAAGTTAGTATTATCTAGACTTAGAAATATTAACTTTTTCTTTTAAAAAAAGATCAACTGTTTTTGAGAGAATGGTCTCTAGAGACCAGATAATATATTTATAAAACATTACTCAGTAGAAAGCATTCATGAACCATGGAATATAATGCTTAAGAATATATATTTTTAATGAAGAGTCTTTAAAAGAGATTAGAAAAATTATCCCAGTTGCTGTTTCAAAAATTTAAAATGTTAATTTGGTTAAATATATGAATGATCATTGGTATAATTATATTAGGTAGTTATATAATTATTATTATTGTGTTTATACTTGAATTATATGAGCATGTTCTCCTACTTAAGAAAGTACAACTAATAAAAAGTTAAGCAAATAGCATATCATTTAAAAAGATTCAAATGATAGCCTATTTACTTAAAAATTATGTTTACAACCATTTTTCAGTAGAAGATCCAATGATTTTACTGTTACATTTGTATTGAACTTACATGTAACTTGGCATATACAAACCAGTTTATTTTAAATACACTATAATTATGCTATATGTTTAAGTAATTCTACTTTTAAATTATACTGTTCAAAAATGGGATATTACTTTTTAGTGTATACTGAGCAATGTCAGTTAGTTCAAAGAACTTCAAATATGTCCACATAAATTTTCTATGCCATCAGTCTTGTAATTGCCGTAACACTATTCATTAAAGTAACAGTAATATATGAAATATCCAGGCAATTTGCCCAGCACAAAGTATAGTGCATAGTTGTCTACAGTAAGTACTCAAACCACCATTAATGAAAACTAATAGCCCATCAAAATTTACATTAAAAGAACTACAAGAAATCTCTGAAGGACTACATGTAATACTATTCCAGCAATTCTTGTCACCTTAAATTGCCGTGTTCCAATATGTTGCTTTTCTTAATGCTAATTACTGAACAGAATGGATAAATACTACAATTCCAAAGTACTTCATAGTACTATTTTTTAATATATATAATTTTTCTATATTGATTTTAAGGAGAGAGGAAGGGACAGGGAGAGAGATGGAAACATCAAAGAGAGAGAACATTGATTGGCTACCTCCTGCATGTCCCCCATTGGGGATCAGGCCCACAACCTGGGAGTGTATCCTGCCCGGGAATCAAACTAATGACCACTTGGTGCATGGTTGACGCTCAATCACTGAGCCACACTGGCTGGGCTAACCAGATAATAATTAGTGATCAGAGAATGGTCTCATTAATGGTCTCATAAATAGAATAACTCAATCATCTCAGCTTTACCATATTTAACAGAATTAAATAGTGACTGTTTTCCCATTGTAAACTGCTAAAGGTTAACTTTTATGGTATTGTATTCATGGGGAAAAACTCACATCGCTCATGTTTATGGCATTGAAAAAAGAACAAATTTGGAAATGCATAATTTTTTTTAGTAGAGACATCATTATTTTATATGCCCCATGGCTCTCCTTTCATTTAAACAGAATAAATAGTAAAATGCTTAGAGTGGAAAGACAGTAATTTTTAGATTTGTTATAGATTTTTGAGTTAATATAATTACAACAGCATTTTAATTAGAACTTGAAAATGAATCAAGAGAACCAGGGATGTCATTTCAGAAGTCTGCCCAGATACCATAGGTATTATCTCAAGTTGGACTGTGACCAGTAACATGGAATTGTGTCATGACCTGGTAAGCATTATTTGTTTAAACTTAAGTTAATCAGACCTGGGCCGTCTTAACTATTTGGCAATTTCCTTCAACCCAGATTTGATGTGGATAGATGGTATCTGAGCACACATTATTTTCAGAGGCCATATGTACCTTATACCTAGATATAGATAAATTTTAAAAAAGTAATAATTTGTAACTCAGCAACAATATATTTAAATTTTTATTATTTCTCCTTTCATAACCAGTGTCAGCACAGTTTTATATGCTGTGAGAAGACTATTAAGCATTACAAAGTTGAAATAAATGTCTGCATCAATATAATTTTAATTAACAGTGTTCCATATTTAAACTATAACGTATTCAAGGAATATCTTGTATATTATGGGAAAGAGAAGAGATCATAAGTCATGTGCACCTTTAATAAAGTACTAATGGTTTAGGTTTTTAACTTAGAATTGTTTTATGTAGCTTTTGATATAGATGTATCAGAGATGGACAGTGCTCAGAAGGCCAGTGATAAGATTATTTTGTGCTGAATTGACTCCTAATGAGATTATATGTGGGAGGAAAATGATTCTGTTATTTTGGAATAGAGATAAGAGCTTTGTCTAAAAGATGTCATGAGCTTAGAAGGACAGGTAGGTGACTCAGAAAGCTGTACAAGAGGACTCTTTAGTTAGCTCATTACTAAGACAAAAATAATACTTGTAGAATGGTAAGGACTGCTAAGATTTCAATTTGAAAGAAAATTTTTGTTTTTTTTAAAGCATAAATTTGACCTCATCATCTCCAATATTGCTTTTAATGGAGGCATAAATATTGAAGACTCCTTAAGTTGGAATATATCCTGTATTGGAATGTTCCTATATGGATAGTAGAATACATAAAAGCTATATAGTTATAGAAAGTAGCAATAACATATACTGTTACATAATTTTCAAATTTATTTAACCATAATCTATTATTCAAATATTTATCTGTACTGCCCTTTTGAAACATGTTTTTTTTTTTTAATAGCTAATAAACCTTCAAATAATTTTCCTGCAAATTAAATCTAGGCATTCATGTATTTTTTTCTCATTATCTTGTGTCATCCTGGTTTTTTATAGGGATTTGAGAAATCTAATCAAAGTTGGGGATTACTTGGTGTAGAATGACAAAAATCACATCTCTAGATCATCTTACTACTCTTTCTTCTTCTTAAAATACAAAACAAAACAAACCAAAAATCTTTTATACCAATAAGGTGACCATTTTTTCTTAAATTCCAAATAGAATGAGAACTGTATATATTCGCAATCTCAGAGTTTCTTTCCTTATTTAGGAACATTAAATCATGCTTTATTCCTCAGATAGTGGATTTCCAGGTATGAAAATGAGGGCACAATGAAGTGATCAAATAACTGTCATTCTGAGTTTCTTTATAAAGGCACATGCATTTTCATTATATTATTTAAATTTCAAACATGGTATTCATGATTTAATCAACTATCCAATATAGGATTATACCCTGACCCATGTGGCTCAGTTGGTTGAATATTGTCCCACACACTGAAAGGTCACTGGTTAAATTCCTGTTCAGGGCGCATGCCCAGGATTTGGGTTCAGTCCCCAGCTGGGGTGTTCATGGGAGACAACCAATTGATGTTTCCCTCTCTCTCCCTTCCTCTCTCTTTAAAACCAATAAAAAATATATATTTAAAAAATAAAATAAAAGATTATAGGACAGTGCTCATTTAGGAACAATGTTATTTCATTTTCTGATTCAAGAGTATGCCAGCTGGCAGATGCCCCATCCAATTCAATGGAAAGTATTGAGTTGCAATGACATAATATTTTGGTAACGGATTACTTAAATGGGCAACTTTCCCCCCCGAAATGTGCTATAATGTGTATGTTTTACATGTTTTTTTTTTTTTTTATTTTCAAGTGAAAAGATATATCATATTAAATTATTTGGGAAAGACAGGAACATGGCCAGTGAGAGCACCGAAAATTATTTATTTGTAACAGCACTTATTTTTAACTTTTCCCAGTAATACATTTATATTTACACCCACACATATATTACTAAAGAGTAATTTTACAGTATTAATTACTTGGCAATATCAAGAGTTGGGAAGTAACTACAAAAATGACATTTATATTTTAGTAATAAGGACAGAACAGTAAATTATCCAAGATAGAACAGCTAATTGAAGCATTTTAAAAATATGGGAACCTTATAATATGTAGTGTGTTTAAATCAGAGTGAAATGCTAGTTTGTTGATTCTCATACACTACTAAAAGAAAAATAAATGCTCAAGAAACACACAGTAAAGATGATTTAAATTAATTAAAATCAAAGTTGAAGTCATATAATATGAATGCAAATACAGTAAATTATTTTAAATGGGCAAAAATAGTAACATTTAACGATATCAGGAACTGTGGTTTAAAAAGTTTTTCTATTTAGGAAGATTACAATTTATGACATTTGAACAATTTTATATAAACTTTTACTTTTAATTTGTCATGAATATTGCTTTCTAGGTCCATGAACATTTCCATAATATAATTTCAATATTAACATATGTTCTACTGTATATTTTTAAATATTTTATTTACATAATACATATAAATAAACAGTTAAGGTTTTATAGTTTTGTGTGTATGTTTTTTGTTTTTTTTTTTTTAATTATAAATATTGTGTTTACTATCCACATACCTAGTTGTATGCAGAGGTTAGGGTGCAGTTTTAGATGTAGTATTTCAGGGTCTAATGGTTCAACACAAAATTTTAAGACTTTATTATTAATCTTTTGCTCTCACAGACATTCTGTCCATTTTATTTTCCCTGCCCTCCTCTCTCACTTGAAATGTCTAGTTTGACACCTAGTTTTCTTTATTTCATTCAGAGTTTCATAGTTCTTAGAACCTTCTATGTCATGGTTACTGTCTTCTAAGCTTGTCTCCCATTTTTCAGAATTTTTTCAAAAACTGAAATCCAAAATATAAATATAATAAAAAATATATTTAGGACAAGGTTTTCTGAGTTTACTACTTCCTAGATACTATTATATATGGAATTTAGTTACTGGGAACAGAGAGTTTCATACTGGTCATCTCAGGTAATGGGAGGGAGTGTTTATTATTAAAATACATTGACTCCAAGGTGAAACAGGAATCTTAACAAAATCCAAGACTGGAAATATCCCCTGCCATGCCTAAGTCACACAGACAGACTTGGAAGGTCCATCTGATACAAGGAAGCTGTAAGGGATTTCAGGAGTAACAATCATGGATAGCTGGCTCCAACTGACTCATGATTCATATGGCCTCTCCTGCCCCATTTTGAAATAAGTAAACATTATGGAAGAAAAAAAAAAAACTTACTAAAAAATGTAGACATAGAGCTTGATTGTGATACTGTTGTAATTAGTTATTAATAATATTTCAGGAGCAAAAGGGAGGCCAGACATTATAAGCATGACCATCTGGGCAGCTTCACCAGGGAGCTGCAATTTCACACTCCCCAGGGAACCACCAGTCCATTCTCTGCAGACCACTGAGGGAAGGGGTCCAACAAAGGGGAGATGGACATATGTGCAGTGAAGTTGGGGTGACTAGGGAAGGTACCTGTCAGTCAAACCTGGGAACAGAGATCATTGGCCAGAATGAGAGGGGACACTGTAAACCCATGAAAATTTGGGAATACATAATCCTCTAAACAAAGGAGCTCATTCTTCTTGGCTCTCTTGGCTTCCTTGCATTTGCTCGTGTTTTCTCCATAGCTAAGTGGCCCTTTGTACTCCATATGCATCTGTTATCAGCTGGGAGAGGACCTCATTCCCACCTGTTGCTCATGGGAGTGGGCTGCTTGTGATATCCTGAGAAAAGGAATTTTCTGAGACTCGCATGGGAGAATGAGGTATTATAGAAAGCTTTATTTCTTTGGAATCAAACCTCTGAGTTTCCAATGCCCCATTTCCCTTTGCACCCCCCCCCCCCAAGTAAGAAGTATAGCTATGCCTTCAGAAGGGCTAGAATCAAAGCCAATGTCCAGAATTTTTGCTCCATATTGGAGTGGTATCCAGTCCAGCATCAAAATAGTGTAAATTATGTTCCCCATTGTAATCTGTCTATTCAAACATTTTTTTTTCTTTATTGACCCCAGAGAGAAAGGAAGGGAGAGGGAGAGAGAAAGAGAAACATCGATGAGAGAGAACATTGACTGGGCCGCCTCCTGCATGCCCCACACTGGGGATCTGGCCCACAACCTGGGCATGTGCCCTGACCGGGAATTGAACCAATGACCTCTTGGTGCATAGGTTGATGCTCAACCACTGAGCCATGCTGGCTGGTCTCTATCAGTCCATTGAACGTGGGGTCCCCATGGCTGTGGGCCACAATGGCAAATGCAAGAGAGCCAAGAGCCAAAGAGTTTTATAATCTGGTTTATGTTTTTAAAGGATTACTTGACATTGACAAAGACTAGTCTGTGGAGCAGATCAAGAATAAAAGCTGGAGAATTTTAGGAGTCTGTTACAGGAGTTCAGAAGAGACTGATAGCTTGGGCTAGTGTGGTGGCAGTGGAAGAGGAAGGAGTCGGAGTTAGGTAATTGGAATATATTTTATAAGTAAGGTTCAGATCTGCTTCAGTTTAGGGTGTGTCTTCTCTCAGTGGCTCCTGGTGTGCTTCTTAGGCTGGACCTTCAATTCCTATGTCTTAGGCTCATTTTAATATTCCCCAGTATTTTGTTCTGCTTTTAATAAGTTAGCAGATATGGGGTAGTGTGTGCCATACACTAGTGATGCCATAACAAAATGCTACAGAATAAGTGACTTAAATAATAAAATTTATTTTCTCACTCTTCTGGAGTCTGGAAGTTCAAGATCAAGGTGTCAGCAGGTTTGTTTCTCCACAGACCTCCTTGGTTTATAGATGACCACCTTTTCACCATGCCCTCATATGGTCTTTCCTCTGGGCTCACATCCTGGTGAGGACAGGGATGAGGACACTAGTCCTATTGGATTAGGAACCCATCTTTATAACCTTGCGTAAACTTAGTTACCTTTTTAAAGATCCTGTATCCAATTACAGTCACATTGGGGTTGGGGGGACGGGGGTGGCACAAAACAGGAAAGCTCAATAACCTAACAGCCCTATTTAGACTTTGCTTAAGCTGAGCCCCTTAACAAGGGGGAAAATGATTCTCTCAAGCTGTTGTCCCAATCAATGTGTAAGTCAAGGTCAAAAAAAGAAATAAGTTGTTTTCTTTGAACACTTTTAGTCTCACTGATTTAAAACCGTTACAGATATCAACAGATGTTATAATATTTCATTTTCCCTATATTAATAGGTAATTTATATATGCCTTGAACTTGGTGATTACCTCTGGAGTGATTACTGCAGGCAATTAGCATTATTCTTTTCCACTGCCAAGAGTTTTCATTACTAATATTAACCACCCTCCATGTGAGTGAATGTAACTAGTGTAGGGGAAGAAAAATAATTTTCCCTCTATCTTTCTAAATTCTTGGCTGATAGCTCCAGTAATAAAAGATATATTAACAGGAGAGAAAACTTATTTTTAAAAAACCCACAATTTTAATTATACATATACAGAATCCCCACAACAATTTGAGATTCAAAAGACAGTGAGACTATTTCTTATATACCATCCTGAGCTAAGAAAAGAAATAGGGGTCAGTGGTTTCAAAAGGAGGAGGCAATTCATGTGAAAGTGAGTAGAGATGTTTGGTAAACATCTCCTGCCATGCACACAAGTGTGTCAGATGAAAAAGTCATCACTGATGATAGCTCTCTTCCTGGTGCAGACCCCCTTTTGTTATCGGTAGAATTGGAGTTCTTGGGGTACCACTGAAATAAGCATTTCCAGAGGCCCCTAAGGGAGAATGAGATATAGTATAAAGCTTTATTTCCATGGAATTATACCCCTGGGTTTCCAAAGTCCCATTTCCCTTAGTCCATTTATAGAAGAAGTGCAGCTGGGTTTCAGTAGAGCTAAAAGCAGAGCCAGTGTCCAGAGTTTCCTTTCCATGTTGGAGCTGGTTCCAAGTCAGCATCAGGTTAGTTCCAGTCCATCAGTTCATTGTGTGAGGTCCACATGGCCATGGGCCATGCAGGCAAATGCAGGGAAGCAGGAGCAAAAGAGCTCCATTAGCCCAGAATCACATGAGTCCCAAGTAAGCCAAGACAGTAAATCCCTTTGTTGAGGGGGTTAAGTATCCCAAAGCTTCAGTGGCCACACCCATCCTGGTCAATGACCCCTGTTCCCAGGTGTGACCTGCAGCAAGCACCTTCCCTATGTCACCCCACTTTACTGGGCATGAGTCTATCTTCCCTTTGTCCAGTCCTCATCCCCCAGTGTTTTGCAGGGGACATTTGTATGTCTGGCCTTCCCTTTGCTCCTTTCCTATTATTAATAACTAGTTAATTATAATGGTATCACTTTCTATGGTAAATTTCCCTTACAAAGAGCAACTTATACTCTGTACTCAGAGCTTCTCTTATGTCTGCTTAAAAATAATAAGCTCAAAATGTTCCTTATGCCAAATAGGTGAATTTTGGGGTGCACAATAGAAAAAATAGTGGAAATTTTTTCCACTATGTTTCAGATTTTCTTTTTTATTTTTGTTCATTCTTTTATTCAGTACAGCTATCAATGATTGATTGTCCTTACCATTTAAATATCTTGGCTAAATATTTCAGATATTATATGAGGGTAGTAAGATTTTCCTTATTTTACAGATGATGAGACTAGTACTAAGAGTCAAAGTAAATTGCTCGAAATCACCCAGAGAATAAATGTCACAGCCAAATATCCCAGCAGATGTGTGAGACTCCAAGCCACATTCTCACCTACTGTGGGTCTCTCAGTCAGCCTGGAATACCATTCATACGACTGGCGTCAGTATATGTATGGAGGATAAAAGTTAACAAGACATAATTCCTGCCCTGAAGAGTGTTTTATTTTAAACAAGTAGATATACATGTAAATAACAAAGTGTTATAGGGTTATGAATGTTCTAATAGAATTATACACAGACCACAGAACAACACAAAGGATCAAATGAAACACTCTACCTCTCGGGGACAACTATAGTTTCCAGAGGTACCATTTGAGCTGAGTCTAGAAATCTGTGTGTGTCCACTATTCAGATGATGCGAAGATAGCTGGGTGTAGCACTGGAGGTTAAGGATTTCAGAAGGAGGAAGAAAACTGACTGAAAATACAAAAAGGTGTAGAAATGCCTGGCAAGCATTTGGAAAAATATAAGTACTATCAAGTCTATATTAACCTATTAATTGGAATAGAGGAAATATGGTATGAGGGCACAGATAAAAGAGTTCACACACAATTAAACTCAGCTGTGAGGCTAAATGAATACTTGATTCAAATGTACACAATTAAAATGTTCACATTGTCTGTTCTGTTATTGGAGTTGAGTAGTTCTTCAGCCCTTCCTCTCCATGCCCCTACTCTTTCTCTTCTTTCATTTTTCTAATGAAGACAATCTTAGGTAACCCCAGTGTGCATTGGATAAACTCTACTTTTTATTTCCTAAACATCCCTGCAGGCAGTTATTTGGAGCTGCCTTGTCTCTGTCAGCTAATTCTTTCCTCTCACTGTCATTGTCACCTTCATCATCGCACAGAGGGTCAAGTTCACTGGCAACACAGTCAAGCCATCAACTCAGAAATTAAATTACCTGCCATTCTCAAGTTTTTCTCCCTATAACCCCAGGCTGCCCCCTCAGCTCTCAATGAGGCAAGTGTCTCAATAGAACAATGAATGGAAAGAATTTAGGGTCATATCTGTCAGTTCAAGGTCACAAAGGCTTCAAAGCAAAATTCTTGGCTTTGTCCTGCGGTGCTTTCCATCCTACCTTCACTGCCCTTCCCAAATTCTCTGTTCAAGAAAAATAAAAATGGAAACAATTCTTGGGAGAAGGAAGAGCAAAGAAATGTCTAGTTCTGTCACTGCTCTAAAAAACAGATTGTGGCACAGGGCTGCAGCCAAACTGCAGAGCTGCTCCTGCAACCAGAGAAGCAGCTGCCAGGCTAACGGACAGCTGTAAGCAGACACGCATGCCTCTGGTTGTCCAGGTAGAGGGACGTTTCTGATTTGTGGTAGGCACAGTGTAAAAATGTAATGGTTCCTGTATAATTACAAATGATAGATTCAGTCTGGGTGTAGATATTTCTCATATTCACCAGAGTTTTAATTATTTTTCTTTTGGCTATTTTCATTCATGTCTTTTCTGAAACATGGTTCATTTATCCCTGAAAATGGAAAGTTGACGGCAATTCAGTATTCCTGGAACACGGATCACTGGGGACAGTTACAGATCAGGTGATGGAAAGTTAAGTGGGCATCAATTGACCATGGATGGCCTTTGTGCCATGGAAGGAGTTTCATAAGGGGAACCATGGAAGAGTTTTAAGCAGCAATTTGCATTTTGGAAAGATCACTCTAGTGTTTCCTGAGCAATGATGGGAGGATGAAAATTGATGAGGCATTGAGTTAAGCAGTTTCAGTGGGAATGGAAAATATTCCTTTGGTGAGGTAATAAGGGGGAAGAATTAAGTTGACTTGCCTAAAATGAATAGGTACCTGAGAGGCCATGGAGGCAAGTTGGGGAAAAGAGATGACTGGTTTTTACTTCTGATGACTGAGTGGGAGCCATTCACTATGAGAAGTTGTCTTAGTTGGTTCAGGCTACTACAACAAAAATACCATATACTGGGTGGCTTATACAGCAAATGTTTATTTTTCATAGTTCAGGAGACCAGGATGTCCAAGAGCAGTGAACCAACAAATTCGTTGTCTGGTGAGCGTCCACTTCTCAGTTCACAGGCAGCCAGATGATCTTTCTGTCACACAGTGGAAGAGCTGAGGGAGCTCTATGGAGAGTCTTTTATAAGGTCACTGACTCAATCCATGAAGACTCCACTCTTACAACCTAATCACCTCCCTAGGCACCACACTTTGGGTGTTCTTTAAACATATGAATTTAGGGCCCTCACAGATGTTAAATCCCTAACAGATGTTTACTGGGAAAGAAGCATATGACATGGAAACAATAAAATGGATTTTATTTTGGGAATGCAAAGTTTGTAGTGACTTTGTTATATTCAGGTAGAAATACTTATTATGCAGTTGAATACGTGGACTGATGATTAAGAGACTAGTTAACCATAAGACAGACATTTTGGAGCTGTTAGGACGATTATGTAGTTATTGGAGTTGCAAGTAAGAGTACTCCATTCCTCCTCCTCCTCAAATTCCCAAGCAGTAAACAAACTCTCAAAACTCTTGGCTGTTTCTTTTGATGTTTGTTGCCATGTTTATGGATTTTTTTAAGTTGTAGATCTTGTTTATTGACTTAATACTATGGGAGATGAAAATACAGAGCTCTTGAGCCCTCTCTCCAACATGCACTTCTAGAATTCTCTGATTTCTTGCTGCAGTTTGCATTCTAGATTTGCTGTTGCCATCCTTGGATCTCTATTCACCATTACATTGGTGGGTTCTTTTTGTCTATCTTTTCTGTTGTCTAGATCCTAGATACTATTTCCCAGTTTATAGTCTTGTTTTATTGAAGTAAATCCTCCAGCAGCTTTCTGAGAAAGGGTGCTTGCTCATGGGGTAAATTTATCAAAACAATGTCTGAGTTCTAACCTAACACTCGGTCGGTTTGTGTCTTTGTCTGCTTGAGCTTCTTTAAAAAATTACCATTTTCTTGGTGACTTAAACAGATGTTTATTTCTCATAGTTTCTCAAAGTTCTAAAGGCTGGAAAGTCCAAGGTCAAGATGCCGGCAGATCCTATGTCTGGGGAGTGACTGCTTTTCGGTTTATAAATTGCATATTCTTGCTGTATCCTCACATGGTGGAAAGCAGAGGAAGAAGGAGGGCTAGCTCTCTTCTTCTCATAAGTATACAATGGTCTCATCATAGGGGCTGTACCCTCATGACCTAATTATCCTCCAAAGGTCATATCTCCCAATACTATCTCACTAGGGATCAGATTTTAACATATGAATTCGGGGTTGGACACAAACATGAGTCCATGGCAGTTGAGAATAAAAATCAGAATTGGAAATAATTTGTGTCAGGTATTCCAAAGCATGTTTGATTGTCTTCTAAAATTTAATATTGCAGTTGAGAAGTCCAATGCTATTCTGCTATTATATCTTTTAATTATTAACTATTTTTATTTATCTCTGGAAACTTACAGAATCTTTTCTTTGTCCCTAGTATTCTGGCATTTTATACTAATGTTTCTGTTTTCATCTGTTTTTCTGGGAACTTTGGCTCTTTTAATCCGAAAACTGATATATTTTAGTTTTTAAAAATTATGTTAATTTTTAATGGGTTTTCCCTCTTTTTCTCAAGTATCTCTTTTTACACTCATGTAATTTAGGTCATAAACTCATTTTCTGTTTTTTGTGGGATTTTTGTTTGTTTGTTTGTTTTTATTTCCTTGAGGATTTTTTCAACTTCCAACTTTCTATCAAAATTTTTATTTCATCTATAACGTTTTAAATTTTATGATTTAAAATTTTGGTTTCATTCCTTCTCCTGTATTTTCTTCAAGAATGTAATGCCTATTATAAATCTGAGGATATTGGACTTCTGGTCATGATGGTGGCATAGGTAAATGTGGTACCTGGTTCCTCCCACAACCACAACTAAACCAAAGAACAACCATCATTCAGAACCACTTGAAACTTAGCTGAATGGAAGTCCTACAACTAGGGATTTAAAGAAGACACATGGGCAGAGACATGGAATGGGCTGGTTCTGCACCCATGTATGGCAAAAATCAAGAGGGATATCTCAGCTGTATACATACCCCTAGGGAGTGAGGGATCCCAGCCACATACCTGGCCCCCCAGTCCAGGGTTCCAGTGCCAGGAAGAGAAGTCCCATAAATTCTGACTGTATTAACCAGTGGGGATTGTGGCTGAGTGAGATGAAGGGTTCCTAGAGTCCCAGGCAGTTCCTCTTAAAGGGCCTGTGCATGGATTTACTCTGACTCACTCCGTCTGAGCTCCAGGGCTGGGGCAGCAGCTTGAAAGGCACCAGGGACACACAGGGAGGAACTTAATTGTCTGGCATCTGGCTCAGGAGGGGCATTTTTCTGCCAGACAAAAGTGCTGGCAGAGACCATTGTTCCTTTTCTGAGCCCTCCCCCAATAAAGGTGGGCAACATATCTGAATCTCCATAAAACTGGTTCACACTGTTTGCCCCACCCTGGTGATTCCCTGAGGACCCTCCCCACCCAGCTTGTGGGCCCACCCAAGCTCTTTCCAGTGACTTTTCCATACAAATGCCCTGTCTTGGCTCACACTTCAATGATTTAGTGAGAACTTCAACAGCATCAAAAAGGACATGGAAACATAAAAAAGAACCAGTCAGAAATGAAGGATCCACTAACTGAAATGAAGAATAATTTATAGGGAATCAATCGTAGAGTGGATGAAGAAGAGAATCAAATCAGCGATTTGGAATATAAGGAAGCAAAAAATACCTAATCAGAACAATGAAAAGAAAACATAATCTAAGAAAATGAGGATAGTATAATGAGTCTGTGGGACAACATGAAGCATATCTAACATTCACATCATTGAGGTACCAGAAGGATAAGAGTGAGAGCAGAAAATTGAAAACCTTTCTGAAAAAATAATGACTGAATATTTCCCTAACCTGGTGAAGGAAATAAACATACAAATTCAGGAAGTGCAGAGAGTCACAAACAAAATGAACCCAAAGAGGCCCACACCAAGACACATCAAAATTAAAATACCAAAGGTTAAAGACAAAGAGAGAATCTTAAAAGCAGCAGGAGAAAGAGCACTTAGTAACCTACAAGAGAGGTCCCACATGACTGTCAGCTGATTTCTCAACAGAAACTTTGTAGGTGGGAAGGGATTGGCAAGAAGTATTCAAAGTGTGAAAAGCAAGGACCTACAACCAAGATTACTCTACTCAGCAAAGTTATCATTTACAATCAAAGGACATACAAAGAGCTTCCTAGACAAGAAAAAGCTAGAGTTGATCACAACCAAACCAGTAGTGCATAAAATGTTAAAGGGTGTTTAAGAAGAAGAAAATATAAGATAAAAAATATGAACAATAAAATATCTATCAACAATTGAATGCAAAAAATAAATAAATAAATAAACAAGCAGAAAAAAGTCTGAGGATATTAAATTGTTTTTATTTTGTTTTGGTTAGATTTCTGTTTTTTTCTGCCGCTTCTGTTTCCTCTGAGTATTTTTTCTTTTGATTTATTTAATTTCACTCTTTATTATGGTGTAGTCTTTCTTTAATCATGTGGTGTTTCTTGGCTGGCTCTTCACATTTTTAATAGTGAAAGAACAGAACAAAACTGGAAAAAAAGAGAGAGAGAGAGAGAGAGACAAGTAATCTACTAGGTGCAGAGTTTAAAACTAATACTCTTACTTTTATCTATTTTAGAGGTCCTAAGCGCTCCAGTTTCTGATTTATTCTGAATTTCTGCCATGCAAATTAACTTGCACCTGGCCTCCTTCCATTGCTTGTCTAGATTTTCATTTTGTATGTTAAGTCAGTCAACAATTACAGTATGCTTGCAACCTACTATTTTTTATTGCCATGGACTCCTCCCCTATTCCTTCTCTTTGTAGGTGTATGATATTTTTCATTGCTTTCTTGTAGATTTGGGGGTTTTAGAAGAAAGTAGAAATAATAGAATTGCCAGATAAAATTCAGGACACCCAGTTAAATTTGAATTTCAAATGAAGAACAAACACTTGTTTTGTCTAATTATGTCCTAATAAGTTATTTTCCATTTATCTTAAATTCAGATGTCATTGGACATCTTATTATAGTTTCTATTTTAATCAAGAAGGACTTGTGTTTGAGAAAAATCTCACTTTAAAACTAGATCTCAAAAATTGTGGTAACATTCACTAAAAATACATAATGTAACTATTTCAGAAGTAAGTTATTAATTTTGAGATATATTTTAACAAGTAAAGCATTATTAAAACATATTTATAATTTTCAAATGCATTTACTGAAATAGATATTGCTAATGTCTTAATTTGGGATAAAACTTTAATACAATTTATATTTATCAAGTAATGTTTGCATTGCAATGTATGGTGTTATTAAGTTCAGTGAGATACTCTTTTCTGCACAGAGCAATATAGTGGAAAGAGCACTGAAATTCAAGTAATATTAACTGAGAGTGAACACCACACTTCTGTGTGACCTTGGGGAAGGTCACCTTTTGACCTTCTGTTTACTTATCTTTAATAGGACATGTTTTAACACATTACATCTCGTTTGTGATGATTAATTGAGACAGTCATATTTGCTTATGTTCAGTGCCTAGCCAAGGCCCTGGAACTTACTAAGTTTCAATAAATGTATTCTCTCTCTCTCTCTCTCTCTCTCTCTCACACACACACACACACACACAGTGAAGATTTTGGAGACTGTATAGTAGAATCAATTTATATTTATGTTATTTATGTTACTTCTTTTTTCATATTCCATCTGATTCTTCACTATCTCTATTAGCAAGCATATTAGTTTGCTAGGGCTGCCATACAAAGTCCCACAGACTGGATGTCTTAACAGAAATTTACTTTCTCATTATTCTGTAGACTTGAGTCTGAGATCAAGGTCTCTTCAGAGGCCTCTTGGAGATGGCTAATTTCTTCTCCCTGGGCCTTCACTGTGTGTGTCTGTGTCCTAATTTTTCCTCTGATAAGGACACCAGTCACACTGGATTAGGACCCACCCTAATGACCTCGTTTTAACTTAATTACCTCATTAAAGGCCCTATCTTTAAACATAGTCACAGTCTGATGCACAGGAGTTAGAACATCAACTTACAATTTGGGGAGAACAATTCAGCCCATTAAAGTGAAATAGAGTTATCAAACTTCTTTGCATTGAAATTAAGCAAGCAGCTTTTGAATTCTGGAAATTTCTGAAGATTCTATTGTATTCATGTTAATAACAACGTGAGAAAAAAAGTGAGAAGCAAATGTGAATCTAAATAATAATTACAGTCAAAAGAAAGTTCTTTATGTTAGAGGGATCATTAAAAAGGGTAATATTTTAAAAAGAAGTATTTTTAAAAGATAATATCAATGGGGAGTGATAGAGATGGATTTATTGAAATGTTTTGAAGTTACGAATTATCATGGAAGATATTTTTAGGAATATTTATTTTCTCAATCATTTCACAAGTACTTAGGGAATTTCTATATTCTACTCAGTTCAAAATAATATAAAGCATTGTGAAGAATAAAAAGAACTACAAGACAGAATCCTTGTTCTTGGTAGCTTTCATCTCTGGATAAGGAGTCTAAGTTAGTACAAGTGAAAAGAAAAGATAAAGCAACAGTATAAAACCACATGATTCTGTCTGTAGAGGCCATAGAATCAGTGAGAATGAATGGCCAATGTGAGATAGGTTAGTCTGAAATAGTTTACTGAGGGTGGGTTGATACTTGTGCAGTGATGGGTGAGTATGGGAGAATTATGTGCAAAGGTAAGGAAACCAACAAAATAAAAAAAAAATGGTGTTGTATTGATTTTCTTCACATCACTGATGGCAGTCTTCACTTATGTCTTATTTTTTATGGTGGTGAGCATACTTAACATGAGACACATCTTCTTAACACGTTTTTAAGTGCACAACATGGTACCATTCACTGTAGTCACAGCAGATTTCTAGAACTTATTCATTTTGTGTAACTGAAATGTATGCCTGTTAAATAACAACTCCTCACTTCTCCCTACCCCCTGTCCTGGCAACCACCACTCTACTCCCGATTTCGATGAGTTTGACTATTTGAGATTCCTCATGTAAGTGAAATCATGTAGTATTTGTCCTTTTGTGACTGGCTAATTTGACTTAGCACAATGTCCTCAAGTTTCATTCAGGTTGTTTCATATGGCAAAAATTTCTTTATCTTTCTTTTTTTTCTTTTCTAAAGTCTTTGTTTTGTTAGAGCAGTTTATGTTTCATGGCAAAATCGCAAGGAAAATACAGAGATTTCCTATTTATGTTTTATCCCCATATACGCATAGCCTCCCCCATTCTCAACATCCTCTACCAGATGATTTCCTTCTTTTTAAAGGCTGAATAATAATCCGTTGTGTATATAGATATCATATTTTTATCCATTTATCCTTTGATGGACATTTATGGTGTTTCCATACCTTTATTACTACTTATTACTGTTACTATTATGATTAGTGCTGCAATGAATATTAGAGTGTTAATATCTCTTCAAGATTCTGACTTCCATTCTTTATGATATATAAAGAAATGGACTGCTAGGTCATATGGTAGTTCTATTTTTAGTTTTTTTTTAGTAATCCTGTTTTCTATAGTGGCTGTGCCATTTTGCATTCCCAGCAACAGTGTACAAAAGTTCCCATTTCTCTAAATCCTTTCCAACACTGTTATCTTTTTGTAATGATGATTACCATCCTAACAGTTGTTGGTAATATCTCCTAGTGGTTTTGATTTACATTTCCCTGATAGTTGTGATGTTGAATATCTTTGCATATACCTGTTGGCTGTTTGCATCTCTTCTTTGGAGAAATGTTTAATCAAGCCCTTTGTCCATTTTCAATACGGTTATTTGTTTCTTTACTGTTGATTTATAGGATTTCAGTTACTTCTTTTCTATTTATTTATTGTCTGTCTCTCTCACTAGAACATAAATCTATAAAGGCAGAGATCTTATTTGTCTTGTCATCTGTCATTTTTTTCATTATCTAAGTTAGTGCTTTACAAATAATACATGATCAATATTAGTTGAATAAACGTATGACTGGATAGTACAATGTGATAAGAGCAGACTAAAGGCTTGTATTAAAGGGAGATAGGAAAGAAGTATCAGTAGGCAGAATCAATTCAGTTTACATTATGATTTAAAAACCTGATAGAGAATTTTGAATTTGAGGCAGTATATAATTAGGAAGTTTGAATTATCTTGAGCAAGAATTAGAGGTGAACTTAGAAGTTTTTTCCAAGATACCCGTGGTCCTAGTTTCATGCTGGTCACTACTGAGGCACCTATTGTCTAAATACTTATAGTCCTTCATGGCTCCGGATTCTTTGATCATTGTCCTCAAGGCCACGTGGTTCTTTGTGTTCAATCCCTCTTTCTGCTTATTTCCTGACTCTGTACTAAAATCTAACTGCAGGGGAGGAGAATGACCATTAGATTAATACCTTGAGTCTGCCACAGCTTGGCACCTTCTAGTGGCTAAGAAGGGGAAGTATTTTTTTCTTATTTATTTATTTTTTTTCCAGTCTCCTGTAGCAATAAGGACAATGCAACCAGGAATACAATTTTTATTATTTTGCCAGAGATTTGTTAACATGTTCAGTTTACAATGGATGGAATCTAGGGTCGTGGTAAGTTATATCTTAGCTGAATGAAACATGAGAATTTGCAGAATTATCAGCTTATAAAATTACTTATCCCTTGCTGTTTTTAGCTCCAATGTTACTGTGTAGTTCCTGCTCAAGACACATTAGTTCTTAGCGGCTGAGAAAGGAAAAATCATCCTCATTCTCTAAATGATACACTCAGAGGTGGTCCAAAAGAAGATGTCCTGGGTTCTCAGTGTTAGAACTGTTGGCTTCACGCTGTCATTTATGTCCCAGTGGGGAAATGCTTTGGCATAGAGGACAGAAATGTGTCATGTTTCAATGTGGTCTACTTTTTTTTTTTAAACTCATCTTTATTATTGAATGTATTACACATGTTTCCCCCTTTTTTCCCCATTGATCCCTTCCTACTCAATCCTGCCCCCCTCCCTTGCCCACACTATTGCCAGTGTCCATTGGTTATGCATATATGCATAGAAGTTCTTTAGTTTATCTCATCCCGCCCTCCCTCCCCTCTTCCCTTTGAGGTTCATCAGTCTAACAAACAATTTGTACTTCTTAATTCCTTCATCTTTTTTACCCATCCCCCTAGCCCCCACCCATCTGGCAAACAACAAAAAGTTATCTGTATCTAGGAGTCTGTTTCTGTTCTGCTTGCTCTTTTTGTTTGTAGATTCAATTGTTGATAGATATGTATTAATTGCTATTTTATTGTTCATATTTTTGTTCTTCTTCTTCAAGAAGACCATTCAACATTTCATATAATACTGGTTTGGTGGTGATGAACTCCTTTAGCTTTTCCTTGTCTGGGAAACTCTTGATATGTCCATCGATTCTAAATAATAGCTTTGCAGGATAGAGTAATCTTGGTTGTAGGTTGTTGCATTTCATCACCTTGAATATCTCTTGCCACTCCTTTCTGGCCAGCAAAGTTTCTTTTGAGAAATCAGCTGGAAGTCTTATGGGAGCTCCTTTGTAAGTAACAGACTACTTTTCTCTTGCTGCTTTTAAGATTCTCTCTTTGTATTTAACCTTTGGCATTTTGATGATGATGTGTCTTGGTGTGGGCCTCTTTGGGTTCATCTTGTTTGGGACTCTCTGTGCTTCCTGGACTTGAATGTCTGTTTCCTTCACCAAGTTAAGGAAGTTTTCTGTCATTATTTTTTCAAATAGGTTTTCAATTTCTTGTTCTCTCTCTTTTCCTTCTGGCACCCCTATGATGCGAATGTTGGCATGCTTGAAGTTGTCCTAGAGGCTCCTTACACAATCCGCATTTTTTTGGATTCTTTTTTCTTTTTGCTATTCTGACTGGGTGTTTTCTGCTTCCTTATATTCCAAATTGATGGTTTGCTTCTTGGCTTTACCTACTCTACTATTGAATCTGTGTAAATTATTCTTTATTTCAGTTAGTGTCTCCTTCATTTCTGACTGGTCCTTTTTTATGTTGTTGATGTTCTCACTAAGTTCCTTGGAGGTGTCCTTAAGTTCCTTGCAGGTCTCACTAAATCCCTTGAATGTCTCACTAAGTTCCTTGAGCAACCTTATAACCTGTGTTTTGAACTCTGCATCTGATTGATTGCTTATCTCCATTTTGTTTAGTTCTTTTCCTGGAGTTTTGTTCTTTTCTTTCATTTGGGACATGCTTCTTTGTCTCCTCAGTTTGGCTACTTCCCTGTGATTGTTTCTATGTGTTGGGTAGAGTTGCTATGTCTCCTAGGCTTCATAGGGTGGCCTATTGTTTGAGGTGTCCTGTAGGGATCCAGTGGCACAGTCTCCCTGATCACCCAAGCTGGGCCCTCGAGGTGCACCCCTAGTGTGGACTGTACACCCTTCTGTTGTAATTGAGTCTTGATTGCTGTTGGCATGTCAATGGGAGCGATTTACTCAGGCTGATCAGCTGCAGGGACTGGTTGTGCCCACTAGTCACTGGCCTCTGACTACCTTGGAGGATCAGCTGTGTAGGGGCCCACCACACAGAGCAAGACTTACTTCATTAGGGCTCTGGTACCCACTGAGTTTACTCATTGAGTGTGTCACTTGTGGAGGTGGTTGGGTGGTGGTGTTTCGATGTGGTCTGAAGCTGTACACTGGGTGTGCTGGCTCTGGGGCAAGGTCAGCCACTGGCTGTGTTCTATCTAGGGCCACCTGGCATAAGCTACAAAGTGATCTGCAGATGGCTGCTTCTTGTGCTGGGCTTAGAGGTGTCCAGGAAAAAACAAGTTGTGAACCCAAGGCTGGTTGCTTCTAGGGCCAGGCCTGGGGCCACTTAACGAGAAGTATGGGCCTTGCTGAGACCAGATGCTGCTTGTTTGAGAGATTTGAGGAAACTTGAAGCAGCATTCAAGACAGGCCAATCTTATGGTAAAGTCTTTGGAAACAGCTTGGGTGGGCCCGAATGTTGGGTGGGGCGGGGCTCAGGGAATCACCAGGGTGGGCAAACAGTGTGAGCCAGGTTGTTGGAGCCCCAGATATGGTGGCTGTCTGCCACCCCAGGGAAGGGCTCACCAATGGAACCTCTGTCCAGGAGAAAGCTGCCCCTCCAGCCCTCGTCCCAAGGCCAAACAGCTCAGTTCTTCCCTGTATGTCTCTGGCGCCCCTCAAGCTGCCTCCCCTCAGAGCTTAGAGAGAGCAAGTCCAAGTAAGTACGTGCACGGGCCCTTTAAGAGGAGCTTCCTGGGGCTCCCGCAGCCTCAGCCTCCCTCTGCCTCAGTTCCCGTGGTTTTACAGCCAGAAGTTATGGGGACTTTTCTTCCTGGCACTGGAAACTTGAGCTGGGTGCCTGATGTGGGACGGAAACCCCTCACTCCTCAGGGAGGACCTTCACAGCTGAGGTGTCCTCCTGATTTTTATCTGCCACACGTGGGTGTGGGACCAGCCCATCCATGCCTCTGCCCCTCCTACCAGTCTCGATGTGCCTGCTTCTTTAATTTTGTAGTTGTAGGATTTCCATTCAGCTCGATTTCAGGCAGTTCTGAATGATGGTTGTTCTGTAGTTTAGTTGTAATTTTGATGTAGTTGTGGGAGGAGGTGATACTGCATTTACCTACACCGCCATCTTGACCGGAAGTCCAATGTGGTCTACTTTAAAAACCTAAAACCCCCACTGGCCTTTTTCTTGGGTCAGAGAGAAATCAGTCCATTAGGCTCTGAATCATGTACTTTAGGTAAATTCTTATTTTTTGATGTGTCCACAATTTTTAGAAATTTTATTTATAAAATAATATACTTATAGTAACATAGCAAATAATACGAAAGAGACTGTGACTATTATCAACAGCGGTATCTCTTAATCCAATCTCCTTATCCTCATCCCCATTTTTCAGAGATAAATCTCTTATAGCTGTCTATTATTAGTTTTTATGGGGTTACTATCAAATATTCTAGATGATATTTCAAAACAACTAATTCTTGATCAACTTTAGATATCCTGCATTAATTTTCCTGATATGAAATCATTTACACTACCCCTAGTCTTCTCCGTTCAAAGTTTTCTAAACAAAATTGCTCGATCTCTATGAACAGAGACTACTTTCCTATTAGTTTTCAAATCATCTTTTGACTCTTCATTTTTACCCTGAGAATATCCTTTCTTCTTTCTAACCACACTTCTAGCTTTGCATGTAAAATCTTTAGTCAACTCTACTTTTATTTTTACATTGCTAATGTTTTTAGTTTTTATTTTTATTGATTCATTTGAGACAGAGAGACATCAGTTTGTTGTTCCACTTATTTATGCATTCATTGGATGATTTGTGCATTCATTGGATGATTTTTGTATGTGTCCTGAATGGGGATGGATCCTGCAACCTTGGCCTGTGCTGCAACTAGAGTGAGTCCTCTGTGCTTTGTTTAAAGACTGACTTTAAAAATTGAAACCAAGTAAATGGCGTTTATTAGGATTAAAGGCTAGATTAGAATTAAAGGGTAGGGTTACATTTACTTCTTCTTTAGTCTCCTATTGATAACTCTGTATCTCTATTTCCATCTCTTTTTCTCTCACACTTTTTATTTCTCCCTGGAGAACTTACCCCCAGAATTTTCAGTCTTGTGATCCAATTGGACAGACTTTTCCTTATGTTTGATGAATAAAATTTATTCTGGGGCTCCCCTTTGCCATCTTGCTTTGTTCAATTTTCTGTTTCTTAGATTCCATGGCATTATTGGACTAATTTTCTCATTTTGTTCAAGTTCAACTTCCAGTTTCTTCTTAAGAGTTCATAGATGATGAACTTTGTGATTTTATATATATATATACACACACTCCCCCTGCCCCCCACCACCACATACATGCCATGTTAATAGTTTGGTGTAGAACTCTAGCTTGATTATAATTTCCCCTAAGAATTTTGAAGGTATTGTTTACTGTTTTCTAGTTTCTAGCACTGTTGAAGAAAAGTCTGACATAGGTTTAATTTGTATTCCTTTGAAAATTATTTACTTTTCTCTCTCTGAGCCTTAAGAAAAACCTTTTCTTTAACCGTTGTAGCCTAACATGTCACACAAGTGTGTTCATGTTTTCTATTATTTTCTCTGGTGGGTTACTTGGAAGCACAGTCCTCATATTTTTGGTCTCAAGACAGTGAGCGGGGGAAATGGTGGTGGTATTACATATAAAAGTAATGTCACTCAGTCACCCTATTTTTAATATTTCTTTGCATGTTCACTCTATCATTTATAGGCTGAAATGAAAGTCATCCAGAGTTCTGTGGGGAGAGATGACTTTCATTCCTCTATAGCCTTTTTTTTTTTCTTTTTGCAGCTTTATCTGCCCATTTCTCCATTTTTCTATTTCTATCCACATATCTTTTACACATTCTTTTCTTGAAATATGTTTTTATTGATTTTTTTGAGAGAGAGGAAGGGAGAGAGATAGAAACATCGATGGGAGAGAGAAACATCTCTCCTGCATGCCCCTTACTGGGAATCGAGCCCACAACCCGGGCATGTGCCCTGACCCAGATTCAAACTCCAATTCACTGAGCCACACTGGCTGGACTACACATTTTTTGTATGCCCTCATTTTCTTGTTTATTATATGGGTTCATATTTTTTTCTCTTTTATGTTTCTATATTTTTATCACAGAGACATAGTGGAGAAATAGAAGTAGAAACACGTGTTTAGTCCAGTATCCTGTGCTATACACCTTTGAATGAAGTTTGTACAGTAAACATTTCTACCCTCCCCCCCCCACAGGAGACATCTCTATTCTTATGTAAATTTGAGTGTAAATGAAAACATAAGTGAACAGCCTACTCAACTTCACTAAGTTCTATATCTATGTCAAGAGAAAGAACACTAAATTCTGTCGTCCATAGAAAGGAGATTAACTTAATAGATTTTGAAATCAGTGCTTAGTCCATAACCAGGAGCCACTATTCATTCTATGACCCAGGGAAAAATTATTTACTCTCTCTTTGCCACAAATTGTAAAATGGTTTAATAATAGTAGTACTTAACCTTGCACAATTGTTGTGAAGATTAAATGAGTAAATTTATCTGTACTGTTTAGAATTGTGCATTGCACAAAATCAGATTCAAGAAAGGATGATTATTGTACTGTTCTTGCCATACCCAAAACTATACTTGGGTCCAGTCAAAATATCCTGGCATTTGAATGAAAATAACTATACCTTGAAGGTAAAGACTACATTGTTTTCTTCATAGAAATAAACAACCTTACTTAACTTCTAGGTAGAAATTGATTTGATCTCAACTGTCATTTGATTCTTGTTGAAAAGTATAAAAATTATGCAAAAATTTTAAAATTGAAAGCTTTGTTTTAAATCGTTGCATTACCTTAAAATTTGTTTTAATGCATTCAGCCTGGAAAGAGCTCAAGTTTTAAAACAAGAAGACAAAATATATGTTGTTCTATGAAAAGAGAATTATAATAGTTTCCTTATAGTTTTGCTATACAATATAAAAATAATGTAATAATAAATGTGTGATTTCCAGTAAAATGCTAGCACCTTGAGAGTCAGGACTACTTTTATCTGTGGGACACTGCAGAGTCTCTACTCTTAAATGAGCACTCAATATGACTTAACAGTGGACATTAATAAAATTATGGAGAAAGGGGCATAAACTATGCAAAAAGTAAAAGAGATTACTATAACTATAAAGAATCCAGTAATGGAAAGTACCTATGATGAAGAGTTTACATACTTTAAACAGGTTAAAGAACAATCTTTTTTGTACTTATTTAGATATTTTGTTGCATTTTGTCATTTATTTATAAATAGAGTATAGTACTGCTATCATCATATTTAAATATGTAAATTAAGTATTCCATGTTAATTTTAAATATGATTTTTAATATCATTTATTATTTAAGAACAAGAAAAGTTAGTCAAGAATCTCTCATTGGGGAAGGAGGAAGAACATTTCAACAATAAAATGTCACTGATTTGCATTTCTAAAAGAAAAACTGATTTTACTCTTTCCCTTAGAAACAGAAGTTGAGAATATAATAAAAGAAATCAGAGATTATTATTTAATCTGTTTATTCTTATTTAATAAGATGATTATCTTTTCCATAAAAACTCTTTTTGTTTTCATAGATAAGAAACTGTGGTGGGCAGACCAAAACTCAGCTCAGCTGGGAACTAGCAGCAAAAGAGATGGAAGAAACCCCACTGTCCTACGAAATAAGACTTCTGGGGTTGTACACATGAAAGTGTATGATAAAGAAGCACAGCAAGGTAAGTCACACTGTCATGATTTTGTGCCGCCTTTTGAATATATAATGTACTCTTTTTTTCATATGATTTTCTCAATTCAACAATTGAAGGTTCCTATTTTGATTCTAGTATAAAAAGGGATAAAAGGCAAATGCTGCTTAATACTATAGAAGACATGCCTTTCATGTAAGGTGCATAATGAGCTTTCAAAACATTAGTAAAGCTGCCCAAGGAATCTTAATGGGTCAGGTCCTCAAAGCAGTCTTATTCAGTTTTTGATTAAAAAGTCTAAGAATAAGGAAAACAATCTCAGCAAACTATATGCAGTGGATCAGTAAGCCCGGAAGCTAAATGAACTGGGTGGCTTCAGATGGACTGTGTCGACATAAGGATTCATGTCCAAAGGCACTACATTGTTTGGCTCTAAGCATTTTGCTTTTTTGTTTTTGCTTGTCCAAATGGTGTGCAGTGCAATGGAGTGAGAGAACTAACAGATGGTTTACATAGGTGGACTTGTCCCATTGCCCAAGTGGCAATTAGATCCGAGATGTCAGCCGGTACAGCCCCACACCTGCTAGTCCTTCCTTAGTTTATGCTCCATGATCCATGGAATTAACTCTCTTCCTAGAAAAAAAATATACTTCTATATTTTATATTCTTACATTAGTCACTGCCATGAGAATCTTTAGCTTCATATATCTTTATTCTTGGGGAAATTTTTCAAGAAAATTTAATTTTTATCTAAAGTAGGTGGGCATGTAGACCAAAACAAAGAAGAGTGGAGGTAAGAATAGTGACCCAAGGGGATCACCAATTTTGAAGACCGTCAACAACCATTAAATAGGCAGGATTTTTTGGAGATGCCAATTGAGGGCCATTCCTGCACATAAACAGACAAATGAAGACCAGGTCATGGTCGCTTTCCCTGAACAGAGCATGCACCAAATCTGAGTCTGAAATTATTTTTTTGACAGAAGCAGCAGGAAACATTTTTTTCCTCTGGATTGAAAACAAAACAAAACACATTTTTAAGAGAAAACAATTACTGTAAGAAACATTGTGCATCGGTTACTGTGTTCTTTTCATGGTTGAGAAGACACCAACACCCAGTCTCTTCAGCACAAATCTGCATTTAGTATCTGACATTTATCTTGGCCATTCATTGTCTGTAATAATGAACAGCAGTGTTTTTGCAAGCAATTTCATAATAGAAGATTTTCTGTATCAAAATAAACAACTTTACTGGCACTCAAGTCATGGGGAATAGATTATTAATTGGGAATAAAACACTAGTACTCTAAAATATCAAGAGATTTTTGTAGATTTTAATACAATATATCTATTAAGTCTAAAAACTTATAGTACTATGATAAACTTCAGTTCATAGTCTATACGTGATGGGATTTTATCTGCAAACACACATTAAAAACTACGAGAGAGAGAAAGATGTATTTCCAAACAGGGCTTTAAAAATTCTATATTCACTTTTTCAAAATATGAATAAAGTATATGTTTTGGTTGAATTTGTACCTTAACATAATAAACTAATTTTTCTAGATACAGTTTCAATAAAGTTTCTTGGAGAAAAATTTCAGTATATTATTCTTGGCTCATTTTGCTCATGGTAACAAGATTTTCCCCATCTTTTAAGGATTTGATTATACAGGTACAGATGGGTATTAGGCAACTGTGAAAGTATTACCAAACTGAAAAGGACCTTTAGCAATTAGAAATTCATTGTATAATATGGCAAAGCATAAAATGCAGTGAAAATAGTATTTCACTAGAATAATATGCTGATAAAAGCATCTGTATTAAAGACAATCTCATTAACAGAATTACAGCAGGTAGCTTAAAAGCTTCATTAGTATGAAATATGAGCAATTTAAGACTCTTTAAGATGTTAACATTACTACCACTTTGAATTTCAAAATACAATTAGCTACTTCATTTGTCAACTTTGACATAGATCACTGGAGTGCTGAGACTTCTCGTTAGTCAAGTGGACTTTTAGCTCCACTGGAGAATTGAGTTTTGAACATCAGCATCATTACAAAATATTATGCCAAGATAGTACTTCTAACTTGCTAGATAATTACTACCTAAATTGTCACTTTCAAAAATTACTGTAATATATTTTTCTGTATCAAATCTATATTTAATAGGCAAAGATATTTATTGGAAATAATGACAAATTTACTTTTTACTTTTTCTCTCCTTCACTATCAATTTGCCCTTAGAGACTTGACATATGATACATCACATCTGTATTGTTATACAACATAACTGTTAACTTAGATTTTTATTAGTATTTATTAAAAAATAAATATAATACAATATATATTGCTCTTACTACAACTATGTTTAGATTTTTAGTCCCAAAAGCTATGATTTTCACTTTTTTATGTTATCAAGGTTCTATAACCCCTTTTCCCTTATTTTCATACATTTATTCTCTTTCCTGATATATTTTTGTTCGCTTCTTCAATTCCCTTGTTTTTTCTTCTCTGCATTTGGTATTTCTTCAAACTTGAGAGTTAAGCATTACTTGTCAGCTGCTTCACAGCATATACTTCTAGATTGGCATTTTGTTAACAACATACTATACGTTCACATGCTTTCTATAAAATAAAATATGTGTATGGTCAGTATAGCATTATTATAAATGTACAGATATTATTTTCTCATTATTTAAATAATCAGAGAACTGGAATTTTACCTTAGTATTTTGTCAGCTTGGGAAAAGGGAAAATCAATTAACCTTTGTTAATTTATATAGAGATAAAGGTAATTATTTTGAAAGTTTAGGCCAACTCAAATCCTAGTATGAGGACCTACGTAAGATGGAGTTCAGCATTGACTGAACTGGCTGCTATTGGAAATTAACAGAGAATACGGTAGATCTTCTGATGGGAAATCTCCCAAGTTGAGGGCATGTCATACTTCAAAACTAGCAGAGCTCAGCTCAGCCAGTGTGGCTCAATTGGTTGAGCATCATCCCATGCACCAGGAGGTCAATGGTTCGACTCCCGGTCAGGGCACAGCCCGGGTTGCAGGCTCCACCCCCATTAGGGGGTATACAGGAGACAGCCCATTGATGTTTCTCTCTCTCTCTCCCTCTATCTTCCTCTCTATTAAATCAATAAAAAACATTTTAAAAAAATGGCAGAGCTCAAGACAGGTTTGATAGACAATTAAATCCCATCAGATTGTTCTGACTTCAGGAGATCAAAAATAATGAATTACATTGGTACTTTGAATTTTCCATAGAGCAATATTGATATATAGCTTTCAGCATGCTTTATAATTCTCACTGGATTTACTGCACTTCTTATCAGAGCTTGAACATCCAGTAAATTGCATTGCATGTCCTAGATTAATAAAAATGTTGTAAAAATTGAATATTTAATGAACTTACTAAGTAAGATTGTAAATTACTTACCTTCACACTGCCAGCTTTAACGAACACATTGGGCCTAGTAAATTCAATGAAACATCTTTATAGAATGCCTACCAGTGACTACCTGACTAATATTTGTCACTGTTACTATAAGAATAAGGAGAGTTAATATGCCAATTAATGAGATTACTCTTAAGGGTGTACTTTAACAGCATTTTGGGAGAGTTATGTTTCTAGGAATGGCAAAATTTATTTCCTTGCTTTCACAAAAGTAATTAAATACATATATCCCTCCTTTCTTTCAATGGTACAATATTTGAGTTGAGTTAGTAATATAATTTAACAGCTATTTATTTGAGACATTTGATTAAAGTATTCTTGAAAAGGAAGTACCTATAGAGTTGAAATAAAATTTAGAAGTCAAAAAATAAAGATTTCCTGGTTTCTGTGATCTTAAAATATTACTGAGGTCTATGACAGTATTCATGACAAACCAATTTCCTTTGACTTTTCTGTAACTACAAATCTTCTCATGTATCTCTCTTTAAACATTTCTAGTGACTTTTTTATTTTTAAATTTATTTTTGTTCATATATACTGTGTATAATACTGTGTAAGTTTAAGGTGTACAATGTGTTGATTGGATACATTTATATATTACAATACAGTTACCACCCTATCTTTAGCTAACAACTCTATCATGTCACATAATTACCGTGTGTGTGTGTGTGTGTGTGTGTGTGTGTGATGGGGACAATGAAGATCTAGTCTTACCAACACTGAACTGTATTCAAAGTTAAATTGTTTCTATAAATCGATTATAGTATTGTTGTCTATAATCAGTATGCGGCATATTAAATCATCATTTACCTTTTTGGAAAGGTAGACTTCAACTGTAATCTGCTCCTTCAAATTATTCGATGTAAAGCAGCTGCATTTAGAAATCATTAATAGCAAAATATTTGTTCACATTATTGACAGTGAATGATATTTATTTATTTAATTATTTATTTTTTAATTTTGTTACTTTTGTTTGTTGTCCTTCTATGCAGGCAGCAATTCCTGCCAACTGAATAATGGTGGATGCTCTCAGCTTTGTTTACCAACATCTGAAACTACAAGGACTTGCATGTGTACAGTGGGATATTATCTCCAGAAGAACCGCATGTCATGTCAAGGTATGTGGTTTTGAAAAATCTTAGTTCTGATGCACCTACTCAGCCCTGCAGATACATTAGCTTTTCATTAGGACAATGGTGCACTACTTAGTAACCCGTGTAGGATTTCTCATGTATCGATAATATTTTAAGTACCTCTGTTCTTGTAGAAATTCCTAAGCTTTTAGTTATTTTCAGGAACTAGTTTATTATTAAATCTTTAGACAACACCAGTAGAAGCTACTTTCAACTTGAAAATAGGGAAAAACAGTAGTTCGTTCGCTACAGTTACAATCTAACTTAGACGCAGTTTATTTGGAAAAAAAAACAACGTTATATTTACTTTATTTCAACTCTTTAAGAGAAAGTGCTAGAGAGAATGTCAGTTCTCAGACTTGCTTAATTGAGGGAGAAAAGAACCTCAGAAGAATGGGAATATAATTAATATATATAAATCTATTTTTTTTTATTTCATATTCTCTTGTTCTACTAGTTCCAAAGAACTTTGGTTCTAGGATAATCTTTTAACCAGTGATTATAACTTCATTAAAAAAATGTTTCAATCTTACAGGAGAAATCTGTATGTTAATATTAGCATATATTTTACTTTAAATCATGTATTTCTATGGCCCTTGTAGAGGCACTGCTCTAAGTACCTTAAACACATTAATTCACAGGATCCTCAAAATAATCTTGTGAAGTAGGTTTCTTATTTCTGTTTGTAGAGATGAAGAAATTGAGGTACAGAAAATCAACTAGCTTGTCCAAGTTACACAGTTAGGCAGTGGTGAAGATATATCTAAACCTAAGAATTTTTGTTTTGATAAGAAAATGTGTACATATAAACACTTTCTGATATATATATTTCTGATATATTAAAAACATATATAAACATCATCATGCAGATTTCCGGTAGTCATCTTATTTATATATGTGCTTATTTTAGGACATACTTCAATGCTGAAAAAGCAAAATCTTAGCAAAAATGAACACTAGGTATGCTTTAGTTTTCAAAGGGATTTAAGAAGTCTACCTCTGCCCAACTGGTGTGGCTCAGTGGTTGAGCATTGACCCATGCACCAAGAGGTCGCTGGTTGGATTCCTGGTCAGGCCACATGCCCAGGTTGTGGGCCCAGTCCCCAGTGGGGGGCATGCAGGAGGCGGCCACTCGATGTTCTCTCTCATCGATGTTTCTATTTCTCTCTCCCTCTCCCTTCTGCTCTGTCTAAAGTTAATAAAGAAAAAAAAAAGTCTACTTCTATTAGAAAAATAATTGCTATAGTTATCTAAAATAAAAATTTATTATCATATATAAGCAAAGAGATCCCTCAGGCTTTAGAGATGAAGAGGGTGAATTTCTGTTGTGAGGTCCGCTAATAGCTTTCAGGTATTAGCTACCTCAGTGTTTATGGTTCCAGACTAGTAGCATCATCACTACTTTTTTACAAATTCAAATTATCTGGTCACTGGGATGGGCCCTGGAATCTGGTCTAACAAGTCCTCCAGGAGATCCTGATATATACTCAAGCTTGAGAACAACTAATCTAACTACCTTAAAAAAAAAATATTGATTTTTTCAAGAGAGAGGAAGGGAGAGAGATAAAAACATCGATCGGCTGCCTCTCGCACGCTCCCTCCTGGAGATCAAGCCTGCAACCCGGGCATGCTCCCTGACCGGGAATTGAACCAGGAGCTCTCAGTCCATGGGAGGATGCTCAATCCACTGAGCCACACCGGCTGAGCTCTAACTACCTTTTAACTTGTCAGAAATGTAGCAAACAACAAAAAAGGGAGGAGGGGTTAAGAAATATTTTTATGAAATAAATTTAGATAATTAAAAGAGTGCTAATGAATGATTTTGATGTTAAATATTTATTTTGACTTTTTTTTTTTTTTTTTGCTTCCAACTTAGGCATAGAATCATTTCTCATGTACTCTGTTCATGAAGGAATCAGGGGAATACCTCTGGAACCAAGCGACAAAATGGATGCTTTGATGCCTATCTCCAGAACTTCTTTTGCTGTGGGAATAGATTTCCATGCAGGTAAAGAGCTTTTTATTCATAATTCATATATAATGTTTTCACTTGATGTATTAAACAGGATGGGAATATAACCATTCCATCTATACTCTGATAGTTAAGATGAGGAATAAGAAAGCAAATTAGAGATGCATTTCTAAGCCAAACACAAATTGTTCTAAATATGTTTTTCCTGGAAAAAAAAAATGAAGTAGAATTCTGCTAAAGTTTAGTATTTGATTTGCAAACGAGTTAAAACACCATGATTGACGTTTGGTTGCTTCATTTTTATTTGTCTGTTTTTTTCAAATAAGACTTTTACTTTTTCCAATTATAAATATAAGAATATATAAAACATTTGGATTTATTACATACTTAAAACATAATCTTATTTAAAATAGTTCAGAATGTGATTGTCTTATATTCTAATACAGGTGTAAGAAATGAAATCCAAATAATGGAAACAATTATAAATGCTAAGCCATTTAAAATTACTTTTGAGTATAGTATGTGTCATTTTGAAGTCAGATGTTACCTTGTTTTCTTGTTTTAACAAACAGTAAAAGAAAGCAGATTAGGCACTGACATTTTGCTGTGGGTAATAAAAATGTATGATTGGGAATTGATGGTAGACGCTTTTAAATTTATTGAAATAAACATGTTTTTGGTGCTAATTGCTAAATTCAGATACTATAAGCATTGAGTGTGCTTCTCTAATAGTATTCAGATGTATTATTCTACAAATGAGGGTTTAAACTTATAAAACAAGTGTCTCCACTTCTTATCCAACTAAATTATATGCCTCCCGAGTTAATGTTTTAGTGTTGAAGAAGTACATGCATGTCTCAGTATTTTCTTTTTGTATTTCTAACGTCTTAATTTTATCTAATGTTAAAAATAAGTACTTCTTCGATTTATAATCTTTTAAAAAATCCTTAAGCATTAGCATGTGAGCTTTTAGTAGTAAGCTTTTTTTTTTCCCCCAGCTCCAACATATTTTGTTTAATCATGTGTTAATGAAATTCTTGGCTACAAATTAATGAATTACTAGGGAACTTGAAAAATGATTCAGAGATGACTTATCTTAAATAAGTTATTTTGTACTAAATGTTTGAAATCAAATAAAGGCAAACATTCTACTTTTTAAAAGGCCCTTTCCCCAAAAGAATTATGGACAGATATAGCCTATTTTATTGAATACTATGTTATTTTTGCCAAAATCACAGTGTGATTTTTGATCAAACAAGGCTGTTTGATTAAACCTTATTATTCATGAAAGGCTCACCACCCTACCATGCACAATCTATTTTGTCTCTTATTTACATGCATCTTATTCTTTAGAATTTTTCTGTGTAGAATTTAGTGTGCACAAAACTGAGAACATTTGAAATTCTTAAAAAGATTTATGTATATATCTCTATCTATCATCTATCTATCTGTCTATCTCTCTATCTATCTATCTATCTATCTGCATATATTTTTACTAAATACACATAGTCCCTTGTTTTAACTGGTATCATTTATTTGTTCTTTTAAAGACTCTGTAATGATTTTTCAAAGTATTAGATAAATTTCCATTAGGTACAAATATAAAAATAAGCCATTTGATCTAACTCTCCTGATTAGATCATTAGTAAGGCTCTTGTTTCTTAAGGGTAAACTGATTATTTATGTAAGTTGAGTTCACTTTTCCAGGTTTTATGTTGACTCTGAAATGGTTTAGTTTTATATAATGTGCCATGGGAGAGGATAATTTTATTTGCAGACACTAGTTCTCTCTGTTTCTAAATTCCCAATAATTATCAATAGCATAATAAACTTACTTTATTTTAAGGTAGCTTTTCTTTAAATTATATTTATTTGGGTAACATTAGTTAAATATATATGTTTCAGGTGTACAATTCTATAATACATCATCAGAGTCTTGTATTGTGCGCTCACCACCAAAAGTCTGGTCTCCATATATTTGACCCTCTTTATTTTCTTCATCCTCTCCTCACTCCCTCCCCCTCTGGCAGATATTATACTGTTGTCTGTGTCTATGAGTGTGTTTGTTCTGTTTGTTGCTTTCAGTTTAATATTCCGCATATGAGTGAAATCATATGGTTCTTATCCTTTTCCATTGAACTAATTTAGTCAGCATGGTACTCTCAAGATCTATCCATGTTTTCACAGATGGCAATATTTTATTATTTTTCATGGCTGAGTATTATTTCATTGTATATGTGTACCACATCTTAATTATCCATTTGTCCATCAAAGGACAGTTAGATTATTTCCATGTCTTGGCTATTGTGAATAATGCTGCAGTAAATATAGGGTACATATATCATTTTGAACAAGTTTTTCAAATTCTTTGGGTAGGTACCAAGAAATAGAGATTGCTGGGCTAGATGGCAGCTCTATTCTCAATTTTTGGAGGAACCTCTACACTGTTTCTATAGAGGCTGCACCTACTTACCTTTCCATCAATAGGGTACAAGGGTTCCCTTTTCTCCACATCCTCTCCGGCACCTATTTTTTGTCTTATTGATAAAAGCCATTCTGACAGGTGTGAAGTCATATCTCAATCTCATTTTGATTAGTGAAGTTGAGCATCTTTTCATGGGCCTATTGGCCATCTGTGTGTCTTCTCAATGGCATTTTTCAAAGAAATAAAGAAAAAAATATTTAAATGTGTGTGGATAGCCCAAGCAATCCTGAGAAAAAAGAACAAAGCTGTAGGTATCACATCCCTGACTTCAAATTATACTACAAAGTTACAATAATAAAAACAGTTTGATAGTGGCAGAAAAATAGATGCATAGACCAATGGAACTAAAGTGAGCTTAGAAATAAACCCACACATACACAGGCAACTAATTAAAAATTTTTTTCATTTATTTTTTTAGAGAGAGAGGAAAGGAGAGGGAGAGAGAGATAGAAATGTAGATGTGAAAGAGAAACATTGATTGACTGCCTCCTGCACGCCCCCTACTGGGGATTGAGCCAGCAACCTGTGCATATGCCCTGACTGGGAATCGAACTGGCAACCTTTTGGTGCACGGGACAGTACCAATCGAGCCCCACTAGCTGGGGCCATAGGCAACTACGTTTTTACAAAGGAGCCAAAAGTATACAATGGAGAAAGGAAAGCCTCATCAATAAATAGTGTCAATGTAGCTTTTCATCAGAGGAATTACTGGTTATTAAGACTTCATGTTCTTCATATTGTGCATGCTATATTTTACATTTTCATTTCTAGAGAGAAAATATTTTTATAAACTCTATTTCTTCTAAATATAAAAGAATGTATGCATATGGAGTAGTCATATAAAATTAGAATGTTCAAAATCTATTAAAACCTCTGTTGTCAATAATAAAAGACAGCAATCTAAAACATTTTTTTAAAAAAAATCAAAGATGGTTAGAGACCTAGCAGCTAGTAAAACATGTAGTGGGGAGAGGCCAGACTTTTGCAACCGAAAACTTAGATTCTAATACCAATTTAGTCACTTACTAGTAGCTCTGTGACCTTGGGAAGGTTCCTTCACTTTTCTGAGGCTCAGTTCCCTCACTTTGGGGGTACATTTAGATAAGTGTGTGCAAATGTTTGTCACAATGCCGACATACATGGGTGCTCAGAATATAGTAACAATAATAATGAAAAGTAATAAATTATAGAAATTAGCATATGTGTTATGTATTTACAAAAATGTCCCAAAGCTATAATGAACTCAGTAATCTGTGCAGAATATTCGTTGTTTCTTAACTTCTTGGGGACAGAAAGAATAGGTTAGTAAATTTCCCTAGTAAAATGAACTCAATAATAATAATGTTGCTGAATATTCTATAGAGCAGGCGTGCACAGAACTACCAGCTATTTGAAGTCATTACATGTAAACCTAAGAGGCTAGCAGACAGTGTGCTTAAACAATAAACCAACTAAATGCTGATGATGAGGATGATGCTGGTGGTGGTAGGTGGTAGTATCAAGAGTTTTCAACAGCTTTACATACATGTGTGCTTCCAACTCCTTTCCAGTCTGATCCTTTACTAATTGTGTCTTATGAAAATATATTAGAATCGGAATAAGTGTCATCAACTTGATTTATAACATTATAGACAAAATACAAGCTCTGCAACTTTGTAGAGTGAAGTTGCTTCAGGGAGGAAGGAAGGAAAATGACTGGATTGCCCCTGAGAGAGATAGAAGAAACGGTTTTGATGTGTAAACCTCATTTTTTTTTTTTTTTAACCAGGTGCTTTATGGTCTACCTGATTATATGTTCTTTCTTTATTTTGCAGACATTTTATCTCCTTTTCTTTCTTTAAAATGGTATTTATCTCAGGAACATAATCCCTACTTTAGGATTAATCAAATATAATGATGACAAATTGGAAGGGCACAATCGCCCCTTATTCTAATCATAATAAGGACAGGGTGTGAAGGAGGATCACTTGTTTAGTATAACTATCATAACTTATGTAATATTATTTCATTACCCCAGTTTCCAGGGGTAAATATATTGTGCAAACCAGGGGTAAATATATTGTACCTTTGAGGAAGGTTAACTAACCTGCACCTTGCTGGGTTTTGTTCCTAATGAATCAAAGTTTTCTGCAGTAAAAGGATTTCATACACCAAAGGCAGCAATTCTCGATACTACCCACAGAAAAAAGAAGTCCCTGTGGCTAGATTTAAAATGTTCAAAGCACTCTTATCACTTCCCTGGAAAAGTCCTATTACACTGGAAAAACATACTAAGCTTTGAAAATCCTCTCCTGCTCGCTGCTAGTCCTCCTGACGAATGATTACTGTGTTTGATGCTTTAAAAAAATATATTGTATTGAGGAGAAAAGCCTTCGAAACAAAGCCCGTTGCTCTAGTGAGTAATGCGATCTTCAGTAAGTAATGCTTTATTCAGTTCCCCACCCCCATCCTGGGGTACTTATGACTTTTTCATAATAATTACGTAGTAGAATATTACTTGAATAGAGGACTTTCTCCCCAGAGAATGCTATTTATCTAAAATTTTCAGGCTTATATTATTTTTCATCTGTTATCTTTATTGTTCAAATGTGAGTTATCCAACTCAGCATTAACAAACATTGATTACTGTCTGTTAGCTGTAGGACAAATGGCTCAGTTGCTGTGGAGGATAAAGGTAGCAAGGAATGGTTCTGGTAATGTATAAATAGATGATCTGTAGGGAATTTTTTTTTTCTTTATTGATTTAAAGAGAGAGGAAGGGATAGGGAGAGAGAACATCAGCTGGCTGTTTCCTGCACGCCCCTCACTGGGAATTGGGCCCACAACCTTGGCATATGCCCTGACCTGGAGTCAAACTGGCGACATTTTGTTTCAGGGGTTGATGCTCAATCACTGAGCCACACCGGCCTGGCCGTAGGACATTTGTTTTAAAGATTACATCAAAAGATCATTATTTGAATGCCATTCCTTGGCACTCACTATGGGGAATATTCTAATGCCTTTTACACCATCACAGAGTGATCTGGCTACTAAGACAATGAAAACACTAAAGGAACATGCCATTATATATCTGTTAAAACGCGTGGAATGCACATCACCCAGAGTAAACTCTAGTGGAAACTATAGATCCTAATTTAAAACTATGGAAGTGTTGATATAGGTTCATCACTTTTGGTAAATGTACCTGTGTGATGTGAGGTGTGAACAGTGGAGGAGGCTCTGTATGGTGGAGAGAAAGGGTATATGGGAACCCTGATCAATTTTGCTGTGAATCTAAAACTGCTCTAAAAAATAACATCTATTTTAAAAAAATCACTGAAGGAGACCACAGGACAAAATATATTTGCCATACTGACATGGTTGAATGTCAGCTGGCTACATGAAAGACTCTCTCCATGATAGTCCCACAACATTTACATAGAGCTTTGAATGTTAGAACTAGGAGGGGCATTTGATAACATCTAGTAGCATTCCTTCGTGTTACACATAAGGAACTGGAACCCAAAGAGATCAAGGGGCTGTGTAGCAATGGGGTATCCTCCTTCTAATTCTCATCACTGTGCCATCTTGCATTTGTGAGCATTGAAACATTTTATTTCAGCCATTGTTGGCATGACTTGATGAAATTATATTGCACTTCTGCAAATTTCTGCTGGTAGAAGGTCATGTTTAATTTTGACTTATATACTGAATCATGTAACCTTAAAACCCATTTAATAATTGAAGCAGGTGACACTCAAGTCACAGTCTCTCTCTCTCTTTTATTTATTTTTTTATGCCCGGAGGATTAGAAAACAGCTATTTATAAAAATTTTCTGGTAATCACTTTGTCATCAACCAAGGCCACAGAAGAATTATAGAAAGAATTCTTTTTATGTCAGTAACAGCAACAGCTTAAGAAATATAATACTGTTGCTTTGGGACAGTTTTTCAATTTTATGAAAACCATTTCCTTGGCTACAAAGTGCATTTTAAGGGCTGGCTCAATTTCTTCATGTTCTTGAGACAGTGAACCGATCCTTTGTGCTGTCATGTCAAACTTGCTTCAAGACTAGTTTCAAATCATGTGAACAATCTGTATGTATTTATAGATGGCCATATCCAGTAACTCTTTCAAGATGTCAAGTACTAACTAGCACTAGAAAATAAAAACTTTTCAACATTTTTGGGGAGACAAATATCATAAATATACATAGAAGAAGGCATTATAGATAGGTTAAACAACTTATTGGAAACATCTCACAAATCTTTTTTAGATAATTTCTGAACCCAAAACATAAAAAATAAAAAAAAACTCAAAATAAACAAACAAACAACAAAAATAACCAACATTCTCTTAGGCATCCGAATTCTTCAATAGGTAACTCAAAACCAAAAGCCCAGGAGATGCACACTGATGGCCTATCAAGATTAAATTTTTGGTATACCTGATTTGGGATAAATATTACTTTCTGTTGTTACTGGGATGATCACTTAAGCAAGTCTCTTGCAACTTGTTTCTCAGGGAGTTAGCACTCATTGTGAAATTGAAAGATGTTAGCCGGCCAGTGTGGCTCAGTGGATTGAGCGTCGTCCCATGGAGAGGTCCTGGTTCAATTCCCAGTCAGGGGGCATGCAGGAGGCAGCCGATTGATGTTTCCTTCTCTCCCTTCCTCTCTTTCTAAAAGACCAATAAAAACATATTTAAAAATTAAAAAAAAAATTGAAAAGTGTCAGAACAACTTTAGACTGATTCACATGGAACAGGTCCAGTCTGCATTCAGGTACCTTTCTTTCCCCTTTCCTGGGTCACTCTATGCTGCTGTATTTTTATTTTTATTTTTCAGCTGCTCAGAATTCTCTTTAGCAGAGCTACATTCATAATCTGATACTCTGATGTCTTTCTCTACTCTCTTTCTTCTCAAAACTCAGTTACCAAGAACCCTCATCTCAAAGATACGAGTTATACTACTTCACAGTAAATTGCCAGTAGTTGCTAAGAGATTTGGAAGTTATTTTACTAAGTGTGTTTTAGCAAAGCACAGTATATTAACCCTATACCAAAAATCCAACTAATGTACCACTAAAGATATCTGAAGAAAGTATTTGATGGAAAGTTTAATTGTTTAACTGTTTTTCAAATTACTTCATACTTGGAGTCTTAGACAATATATTGACACCTGTTTATTTCCTGAAACTCAATCCTGAATATGCTTACATGTTAAATGGTAATGAAGAGGTCTTCTTTACCTCTTTACTTCAGGTACATTGATACCCTTAATATTGATAAATGTAACTTTAATCTTGGAAAAGTGCATCCCCTCCATTTTAGGAAAACCAAGGATCTATTTATCCATTTTAATTTTTAAAACCCTTTCTCAAAAAAAATATACCTATGATTTAGCTTCTGAGATTATTGGTCATTAGTTTTTAATCAAGTAGACAATTTTCTAGTTGATAGAGAAAAATAACAGTTACTTAATTGATGTTTGGACAGGTCACAAGCAGTGGATCTTTAATTCCTTTTTATCATTTGGTATTATTCTTATCTAGAGGCAGCAAGTAGTAAGTAGATCCTTTTGGGGACTTGAAAAGAGAACTAATTATTTCTATGAATTCCTTAGTATCTTTAGAACATGGCTAAGTAGAAAGTCTAGAAATGGGACTAATTATCTGCAAGTGTGTTAAGAAGACTGAATTTGGAAGAGGAAGGAATTAAAATAACATCATCAAAAAAATCTTAATATTTATTGAGCAATTGATATACTATAGGAATGAGGTTTGAAAAATTGTATGTATTTATTTTATTAATTCTTCAAAATAATCTGTTTAGGAAGGAGAAATTATTTTAACAATGAAGAAACTGTGTTTTGGAAGGAGATACGTATGCCGAGGAGAGTTCAGGGCTTTGAGATGCCCAAATTAAATTCTGCATTTGGGTTGTTGCCTTTGAGATTGGCATAAGTCATGAACTGAAAAACCGGTAGTGGAGTAATCAACATGAGATTCCTAATAATTTTATAATGAAAATTTTAATCATATTGTAATTATGACTGGGAAAAATTTTATAGGCAATATGAGGGCTTAGAGTATGGGAGAATGATGATTTAAGTTTAGGATTGCCCCTGCTAAACTTAGGTGCAGAAATTAATGGTACAGTCTCATCTGAGAGGAGAGTGAGGGAGATGATGATGACCATTATAGAAAGGAGCAAGAGAGTGAGGAGAAAAAAGAAAAAAATCATTTATTCCACTTTGTTTGTATTAGTTATTTATTGCTGCATAATAAAATTACCAACATTTAGCAACTTCAAGTGACAAACACTTATATTATAGCTTCTATAGGTCAGTTTAGGTGTCTCATGAGGCTGTAATCAGGGTGTTGGCCAGAGGTATGGTCTTATCAGAAGGCTCAACTGGGGAGGACCCATTTCTATGTTCATTCATGTGGCTGTTGTCCAGATTCAGTTCCCTGTGGGCTGTCCAACAGAAGGTCACAGCTCCTCACTGACTATAGACTTGTTTCTTGTCATGTGAGCCTCCCTATAGGGGAGTTCACAGCATGACTGCTAGCTTCCCTTAGAGCTAGTGAACAATAGAGTTAGAGGACAGACACACAATGGAAGCCAGCCCTTTGTAACCCAATCTCAGAAGTGACATGCCATCACTTTTGGTATATTCTGTTTATTAGAATCTAGATCTAGCCCAGTCTCAGAGGGAATCGATTAGAGAAGGATATGAATACCAGGTGGTAGGTATCATTAGTGGCCACATTAGTGGTTCTTTGTCACCACATTATTGATGTTTTATTCATATTATCCCTACATATTGTTTTGTAGAGGTGAATTTTGATGATTTATTCGGGTTATCAATGATGCTCCTGTATGAACAGCTTCTGTATTCTGGCTTAAACCAAGTGAAGATGAATTATTATGAAACACCAAGATCATGGTCTTCATCCGAGTTTGCCTCCCATTAATAGTAAGCCTTGAATACCTGGAGAAGTCCTCTGGGCAGGAAAGGAAAAAAAAAGGATAAATCTTAAATAATATGCCTAGTGTTTTGCAGATGCACAAAGCCAGGATTTGAATTTATATATATTCCCCAAAGCCTAGTTTTCTTTATACCACCATGCTGGAGTAAGACAAAAGTGAGAAAAGATTCCAAGAATGAAAGAGTCTTCAATAGCAACAACACAAAATAGTTTACATGAGACAAAGGCTCAGAGATATTGACCATTCAGTGTGTGGGGTACATAAAGTCAGGCTTGGGATGAGGGATAGCTGATAGTCATAGTACTAAGTACCAAATTTAGTAAATTGCTGGCAGTGGTTTTCAACTGGGGATGATTGTACACCCCAGATTATATCTGTCAATATCTAGAAACAGTCTTCGTTGTCACAACTGGGTGCTACTGTTATCTTTTGAGTAGAGGCCAAGGATACTGCTAAACAATGCACAAGACAGCTTCCCACAACAAAGAATTATCCACCCCAAATACTAATAGTGCTGGGACTGAGAAACCTACACCACCAAGACCGATCTAACATGCGTTTTCAATGATTTTGAAGTGTACCGCTGGTTTAGCAGCACTATTCTCAGTAATAGCAGATCCAATGTCTTTGTCATAAAGCTACATTTTATTAACTTGTTCATCTCATTCCTTAGTACTTAGCTTTTAATGTCATGAACTTGCCAAATTAGCTTTTGGCCATCAATCCGGAAAAATCCTTCAGGAAAAGCCAGCAACTCCCTCTAACCACCATTTACAATTTGTGACCAGTATCTGGAAAAGTCTGCATATAATGTTAACTCATGCTAAATCTTCTACAGACAACTCTCTGGCACCAAAGCTCTTTAAGAAAAGCTTTTTCAAGAAGTTGCTGATCGATTATGCTGAGCAAAATAAGCCAGTCAGAGAAAGATGAGTACCACATGATCTCACTTCTTTATGGAACAAAATAAGCTGTCAATCAAAATAGATCAGAGTCATGGAAGCAGGGAACAGACTAACAAACCTGAGGGGGATTGAGGGTGGGGAGTGGGAAAAGATAAGCCAAAGAACTTATATGTATATATGCATAACCCATGAACACAGACATTAGTTTGGGGAAAGCAGGAGGAGGATGGGAGCAGGGAGGAAAGGATCAATGGGGAGAAAAGGGGGGACATCTGTAATACTTTCAACAATACAAAGAAAGGAAATTTCTTATAGCTGTCTAGGATTGCCCAGGGGATAGCAACATGGGTAAATATCAACAGAGTGATCAGTGTAGTTATTTTCTTTTTCATCACTAATGCAGACTGAGTGTTGACTAATGGTTATTGTGCTTAGAATGAGTTCTAGTTTCACATCAAAGGTTCCTGTCCAGAGTTTTGTGGCCAGGAAAGGAGCTCCAAAGTACTTAGCAACAACTGGCAGTTATCTGTGCCCACTGTGGTACACAAGAGCAATTATGCAAATCTTCTTCCAAGGACAGCATGCTCTCTTCCATCATTTGCTATGGGTAAAGCAGTCTGTCAGTGAATTCATCCAGGACTAGGTTTAAAAACCAAACAGAAATTATATTTGTTTTATTTATTTATTTATTATTTAATTCTACTGAGGTGTCCTGATGGTTTGGGGTATATTCACAGAGTTGAACAACCATCACCAATATCTAATTGTAGAACAATTTCATTACCCTAGAGGGAAACTTAATACCCACTAAAACTCTCATATTTCTTCTAATTTTCCAGCCCTAAGGTAACCAATAATCTACTCTCTGTTTCTGTAAATTTGCCTATTCTGGATATTTCACATAAATGAAATCGTATGATATGCAGTACTTTGTGATGGACTTCTTTTATTTAGCATAATGTTCATCTATGTTGTAGCATATATCAATACTTCATTATTTTTTGTCAAATAATATTAAATTGTATGGATATATGACATTTTATTTATTCATTCATCAGTTGATGGACATTTGAGTTCTTTTCACTTTTTTGATGATTACAAATAAAGCTGCCAGGAATATTCATGTACATGTTTTGGTGTGGGTATTTGTTTTCTTTTTCCTCGGGTATATACCTAGGAATAAACGTAATAGATTATATTGTAACTCTGTTTATCTTTTGGGGAACTGCCAGACTGTTTTCCAAACTGGCTGAAACATTTGTCCTCCCATCAGCAGTGAATGAAGTATACAGTTTCTTCACATCCTCACCAAAATGTGTTATCTTTTTAAATACTCTAAGTCACTCTAATGGGTATGAAATGGTATCTTATTGTGGTTTTGATTTGCATTTCCCTGGTGTCTAATCATGTTGAGCATCTTTTCATGTGCTTATTGGCCTTTTGTATGTATTTGGAGAAATGTCTACTCAGATTCTCTGCTCATTATTTTAAATGGAGTTTCTATTTGTTTGTTTTTATGTTGAGCTGTTAGAGTTCTTGATATAATCTAGATAAAGCTCATTATAAAGTATGTGATGGGAAAAATTTGTCTCCCATGCTGTCATTGTCTTTTCACTTTTTAAATATACATAGTTTGAAATACAGAAGTTTTCAATTTTAATGAAGTCCAATTTATCTATTTATTTTGTTGCTTTTGGTGTTGTATTTAAGAAGCCATACAGGGGTGGGGAACATCCGGCATGTGGGCCATATGAGACCCACAAAATCAATACCAGCTAACATCATACACCTCACCAAATTAGCCTGACTAAATATAGCAGGCTAATTTTTAAGTTGATAATTTTGTATGGCCCGAGAATGATGTTATCAATATCCAAATGGCCCTTGGCAGAAAAAGATTCCCCACCATACTATGATGTAATGTTATGTTTTCTTTGAAAAGTTATGTTTTAGCTTTTATGTTTAAGTCTGTGATCCAATTTAAGTTCACATTTGTATACAGATATGAGTATCCATGTGGACTTGCATGTGGATATCCAATTATCCCAGCACCATGTTTTTTAAAAAACTATTCCTTTCACTATTGAATTGTTTTGGCAAGTGGTTGAAAATAAATTTGGCTATAAATGTAAAGGTTTATTTCTGGATTTTAAATTTTATTCTGTTGAACTATGTATTTATCTTTATGAGTACCCTTATTGTCTTAATAATTGTAGCTTTGTAGTAAATTTTGAAATTCAAAGTCTGAAACTTTTAACTTTGTTCTTTTTCAAGATTCTTATGGCTGTTCTTGATTTCTTGAATTGCATAAAATATATGAATTTAAGGATCAGCTTGTCAATTTTGGCTTCTAGTACATTAACATGTGATATGTTTCTATTTATTTGGGTCTTCTTTAATTTATTTAAAAATGATTAGCAGTTGTTAGAGTATAATTTCATACTACATTTGTTAAACTCCTTCCTATTTTATGCTAATGATATGGAATTTTCTTAATTTTATATTTGGATTATTTATTATAAGTTTACGGAAATACAATTAATTTTTGTATATTGAGTCTATATCCTGCAACCTTGTTGAACTCATGCCTTTTACTTTCTACTTTTTTTTAAACTTTAATTTCTACTATTTCTTCTTCTTCTTTTTCGCTATTTTTTGCCCCTAATTTTTTTCCTCCTTTTCGTCTTTCTTCTCTTCTTTCTGCATTTTTGCCTAATATTCCTGACTATAACATCTAGTAAATGTTGAATAAATATGGCTAGAATAGACATCATAATCTTAAGGGGAAAACATCTTATATTTATATGTTAATTGACTAGTATATGAGTTAGCTGTTTTTATTTTGTAGATATACTTTGTCACATTGAAGAATATCTCTCTGTTTCTACTTTGTTGAGTATTTTTATCATGAAGGGGAGTTGAAATTTGTCAGATCCATTTTCATATCTATTAAAGTGATCATATACCTTTTGTCATTTATTCTGATGATATGCTGTATTATATTAACATATTTTCAGATGTTGAAACTACCTAGCTTTGGGAACAAATGGGATAAAAGCCTTTTTTTTTTTCCATGGTGTGTAGTTCTTTGATGCTGCTAGTTTCAGTTGGATAGTGTTTGGTTGAATATTTTTGTGTCTGTATTCACACATGATATTGGGCAGTATTTTTTTTTCCTCATGATATTGTCTGGTTTTGGTATCAGGGTAATATGGGTCACATAGAATGAGTTGAGAATATTCTCTCATCTTGCATTTTTTGGAAGAATTTGTAAAGAATTGATATTTTTCTGTAAGTGTTTGTTAAAATTCAATAAGTAAAGCTTTCTGGGTCTGGTTTTTGTCTTTGTAACAGATTTCTAACTCAATCTCCTTACGTGTTATAGTTCTATTCAAGTTTTCCATTATCTGTGAGTCAGTTTTTGGAGTCTGTATCTTTTAGACATGTCTTTGCGGAGAAATCTAAATTATCTAATTCTGGTCATAAAGTTATTCACAGTATTCTCCTATAATCATTTTTTTAAAAAACTGGAAAGTCAATCACCTAAAGATATGTTTCATTGATTTGAGAAAGAGAGGAAGGGAGACAGAGAGAGAGAGAGAGAGAGAGATGTGAGAGAGTAACATCTATTAGTTGCCTCCTGTACCTGCCCTGACTGAGAGTGGAACCCACAACCCAGGTACTACAACCCAGGTATGTGCCCTGACTGAGAATCAAACCCACAACCTTTTGGTGTTTGGATGACACTCCAATCCACTGAGCCATCTGGCAAGAGCTCCCCTTTTTAATTCTTGATTTTAGTAATTTGATCCTTTTCTCTTTTTATATTGAGCATTCTAGCTAAAGATTTGTCAAATTTGTTGATCTTTTAAGTGAGCCAACTTTTCCTTTTGTTAATATTTTCTATTTTCCTATCTGTATTTTTAAAATGTTGATTCTAATTTTGATCATTTCCTTGCTATTTTTTTTGGGGGGGGGATGGGAGGAGTTGAAGTTATTTTTTTATTATTTAAGGTGAAATGTAATTGATTTGAGATATTTCCTTTTTTTTAATGTATGCTTATACAGTTATAAATTTTTCTAAGTATTATTTGAGCTGGATCTCATAAGTTTTGTTATGTTGAGTATTCATTTTCATTTATTTCAAATTTCTAAGTTTCATCGTAGTTTTTTTTCTTTGACTCAATAATTATTTAGAAGGGTGATGTATTATTTTCCTATATTTGTGAATTTTCCAATTTTTTGTTATTGTTTTGTCATTCAGGTTCATTGTAGTCTGAGAACATAAATCAATATGATCTTAATCCTTATTGAGTTTGATCTTCTATTTGCTATCAAACCCATCTGTTAGGGTTCACCAAATGCTGGCTGACTGCAGTCATGTTTTGACAGTTCCCTCTGATATAAATTGTCCCTCTCTGATACAATTACATTTTGGCAGGGATTGTTTGTGAGACCAGTCTTTGAGGTTTCATCTGACTCCAGGGAAGGCTCTTCTTTGATTTATATTTCCATGTTTTTGTCTGGTTAGCTAGTTGGCCTACAATTTAGCTTGTTGATCTCATAAGCTAAAGCCTCCTCTTTATAACTTTTAACCAAAATTTTATTGTTGTAGATAACACACTTAGACTTAAACTTCTCCATATTCTGTTTAAAATAAAGTCAGTTACTCTGAGGAGAGTTTTGGAATTCTCTATTCTTATGGACTCTTTCTCTACCTGGATAAAATCTGTTACTGAACTGACAGTAGACAGAATGTAGCCTCTGGCTTGCTTTTCTTGGTATGGAGCTTTTGCCCTAAAGTAGAACCTTCCCTGTATTAGCAGCAGGGAGTGGGGGTGGGTGGGGAGGGGAGCAAGATGAGGTAGGGAGTCCCTGGGCAGTCTGCAGGAGTTTAGCCTCTGGAACTTGGGTTAGGAAAGTATAAGAAATGCTGGTGTCCTGTCTTACCTGGTGAGACATTTTATTGGTAGCCAAGGAGAAAGGGGACCTCATCTTCTTATCTACTCCCATCCATATTAGGTCATCCATCAAGCTGAAGTGGGAAGATGAAGGGAGAAACTGTTTTTACCAAGATTTGGTAGATTATCTTGAATATTTATTTATTTATTTATTTACCACACACCCTTGGGTCAATTTTGTGATAATTTAATTTTTTAAAAATATATTATTTTTACCAGTTATACTTGGTTCACTAGAATTAGGTCCACTAGGCTCCTCATGCTAACATCTGGGAAGTGGACTTTTTGGATTTCTTATTTGACTATGTATGAATCAGTGACACTGTCTGAACTCTGTCTGACAAATCATTTTCATATAATTTATACAAGAAATATGAGCACAAATGGCTACATCTTAATTTAAATAATAATTATTTTAGGGAGATGACTAACATTGCCTTCACTGACGTGGGTTTGGGACAGGATTTTGACGTCGAATTTACTGCAGCCATTAAATGAGTGCACAAAGATTTTATAATTGGTTGTTATAGCTGTAAAATGCTAATAGACTTAGCTGTAAGTTAATTAATTTGATTATACTTTTAAATTTTTACCTAAAATTTTAAAAAGTGTCTATGATTACACTATTCTAAAATCACAATGAAGAAATGATTTAATATTTATAACAGCCTAGAAAAGGTAAAGCTATGGAGACAGTAAAATTCAGTAGTTGCCAGGAGTAAATGGAAAGACAGGGATGAAAAGGTGGAGTACAGAGGATTTTCAGGGTAATGAAACTACTCTGTATAATACATCATTGTAGAAACCGTCATTATTCATTTGTCAAACCCATAGAATATTACACCACCAAGAGTGAAGCCCAATGTAAACTATGGACTTTGGGTTATAATGATGTGTCAGTTTAGGTTCCTTGATTGAAACAGATGTACCACTCTGGGGTGGGATTTTGATAGTGGAAAGGCTGTGTGGAGGCAAGTGATATTTGGGAAATCTCTGTTACCTTCCCCTCAATTTTGCTGTAAACTTAAAACTGCTCTAAAAAATAAAGTATTAAAAAGAAATATTTGATATACAATTATTTTGGAGCAAATTGTGTATATGTATATATATATATATATATATAATATATATATATATATATTTATATATATATATACACACACACACACACACACATTATCCATTGGAGAACAAATGCTGAAACATGGCTTTTTAATTTGTTATTTCCTATAATTAGATTTAGTACAGTTCTGTCCATTCAGTGGTTGTTTAGTGTTCTTAGCTAAGAGAATGAGGTAACTTGATACCATGAGATTATGGTCCAATTTCTTGGCATCAGTTGTACTTGAAGATTTTCTAGGGGGGGCGGTGTTCTTAAATATTATTTTTATATACTACATCAACTCAGGTACCATGAGCTGGAATACAAATCTTGCATGGAATTTAAAGGTAAAATTATAATTCAAAATACACTAAAAACCATGGTGGAAAATTTGAGAACCAATGTCATGGTCATCACCAAAAGGTATTTGAACACTAATTTCTTCAACTTTGGAAACCAGGTTTGATTTATGTTCATCTAGCCTGCTTCTGTTCCCAGATATTTTATGGAGATCCCATTTGATCATAATGAACTCTTCAAAAGTTATTACCATATAGGCAAATATTAGATTTTTACATCCAGGTCACAGATGGGTGTCGGAAACAGTTCCAGTTTACCGGGAAAATATGCCCCATCCAAAAGATACATTGCAGGAAACCCAAAACCTGCTTATGTAAGCCACATAGGTATTAAAGTGCCTTTGCATATTTATAGTCACACTTGGGGAGACTGAGAAATTCCATATGGACATTCCTCTTGTGTTTGTGTCATTTCACTTTTGTGTGAAATAACAGAGGCACGTAGAGTGCAGAATTGAAAGGCAGGCTCCTATCACAATACCAACAGCTTACAAGGTATTATAATAGTTTACAGTTTGCAAGGTTGAGATTGATAAACGATGTGACCTCGCAAGCATTAGCCTTGGTGGATCTAAGCTTTCCAACTGTTCAAGAGCAGATAACTGTTAGGAGAAATAGGAAATAGCTGTTTGGTGTCCACACTTTGTTTAATAACTTCCCTCTACTGGAAAGCCTTCTATTCACTGAAAGCCACATAACATATTTTGCATAGATAAATGTGGTGTATGAATACATAACAATAATATCAGGTAACTCATTATGCATTAAAACAAATATAAAACTTGAAATCAGAAGAGAGTGGTTGACTTTTTAAAACTATATCTGTTTATAGTTGGAATTATGCCATTTGACCTTAGGGGAGTCTCCATGCCTTGTTTTATCATCCTCATCTAACTAATATATGTAGTCTGCTAGATTTCAAGCAGGTTAATTTTTGTTGTTAATGACAATTTGCCACTGTAACATTGATTCTTATCCCTTATTCTCTTACTATCAGATGGCTCATCAAGGCCCAGGATGGACATGAAAAACAGTAATTATGTTATTCTGACTCAGGTTTTTATATGGATTGATAATGTACATATATATATAAATAAATACTCAGGACTTTTTAAAAAATCATGGCAATAGTAATGCATTGTCAACTCTTGATATCACAACTAGTGTTCGAAATGTAACCGAGCTCTGATAATAAATATATTGTTAAAGAGAAAGACTAAATGATATGGAGCAATCAACCTGCCCTATGTCCTGGAAATTGCACCCTTTTAAAAGTGTTGGATTTGTAATCACACATACCCCTTAGTACTGAAACATGAGGTCATTTGCTGGTTTAGACGCTTTATACACTTCTAGAGCTGCTGCTTCTCTGAAGTGGGCCTCTGTCCCAATGTGTTAACATATGCTAGCTGTCCCCAATCAATTTCAGGCTCTTCCTGTTTCCACTTAATTTGAGAATTACAAGACTTTCTGAGATGAAAGAGACTTTAGACATTATCTAATGCAACCTGATTGCTTTTCATAAAGGAGATTGTTCCAAAATAGGCCAACATGAAGACTGACTTCATAGAAACAGAGAAATACCTAAGAAACTCTAAGTGTCTGAGTTTTCCCAGATTGGTGAGTGAGCTTTCACGTGGTCACTTTTCCTGGCCTTCTGCCCACCCAGCTGATGTCAAGCAAAGCAGAGACATCACAGCAGGAAAGCTGCCCCTGCCTAGCACTGCCCAGATAGCCGTTCATAAGCAATACTGTTGTTTTCAGCCACTGTATTTTGGGATGGTTTTCTACACAGCCGCAGACACCGGCACAGAAGACAAGAATTTGAAGTGACTTGCCCAAAGATGCACAGCTGTGATGGAGCAGGTGATAGATAACAGTAGTGTTTTTGATTCTGAGTTAAATGCCTTTTCCAATCCACTATGTTTCCTTTTTTACCTAATACGTTAGGATATGTTGTCATATTTTGTTTAATTGTTTTTCCTTTACTGATTTTAGAGAGAGAGGAAGGGAGAAGGAGAGAGAGATAGAAACATCAATGAGAGAGAACATCGATTGACCGCCTCCTGCATGCCCCTCACTGGGGATTGGGCCCACAACCTGAGCATGTATCCTGACTGAGAATCGAACCGGCGACCTCTTGGTGCATGGATCAATGCTCAACCACTGAGTCACACCAGCCAGACTGTTTAATTTTTTATGAGATTATTTGTAAATAAATAGCAGTGCTTTGATTTTTTCTTCCTAATTGCTACCATAGATTCATTGTTGTTTTGAACATAGCTTTACCTTGAAAGTAAAAGCCAAAATACTTCCCTTTAATTCTATTGTATAAAATGACTTCGTTTTGCCTGCTGATGGCAAAAACCTGACTAGAAGGCTCTAACAAATAATCAGTAATGCACAACCTGTCCTCAGATGCATCTGGTGAGAAAATAAGTGCTCAAATTCAGATAAAAGAAAAAAGGGCTCTCCTGTGTGCATTTGTGAAATAATCACAATAAAATACAGAATTAATCACAAGTTAACCTTGTGAAGCATAACTTGCATTATTTTCAGATTATTATCAGTGCTCCAAGCATTGGAATTTTTCAACTGTGATTCAAGCTAAATTGGTTTCAATAACTTCAGTCTAGGTGACTAAAAAAATGAAATAATTAGGGAAAAAGCTTAGCTAAACTACAGTTTGATTCAATATTAGCTAAAGTAAGTTATTTATTTGTTAGATAAATAAGCTTTTCTATACTAAAATTTTGACTTAGTTTTTTTTTGTTGTTGCTTTTTTAGGAAAGGCAATCAACATTGCTATTTTTGCTACATATAAATAGGGAGAAAAATGGAACTTATATGTGAGGGAATTGAAAAATGCTAAAAAGTCTCTCATATTTGTAAATTTCTTTAATCATTAGAACAGAAAAACACCATTATCTCCAGAAGGCCCTTCCAAGTGTTTATGTATTAAATGTACAATAAAGCATATATTGACACAAGGCTGGAAAAATTTCCATAGATATCATGTAACTTCTCAAGAATCTTTTGAGATAAGCTTTATTCTTATTTTAAGGATTTGTAGCCAGGCTCAGAAAAGTTAAATACCTTGTTCAATGTCACATATCTGATTCATTGTAGTGCAGAATACATGCCCAGTTCTCTCCTGCCTTTTAAATTCAGTTTTCTTTCCACCTTATCGTATTCTCTGTGCTGAACAGTGTGTGTCTTTATGTCTGATGAGATAGTTTATAAGTTAAATGTATAGTCATTGTGAAGAAATGAGACACAGACAGATTTTTCGTACTGAGGATGGAACAATGACTCTTGCCATGTATGAGAGGTGGGGAGACAGGGCAGTGAAGCATCTGGATTCAGAAAGAAAATTGTTTATGAAAAGGAGCAATTCTGAAAAAGGACAAAAATGAGAAAGAGAGAAAAAAGAGAGTGAACTCTCAAAGTGGGGTGTATTTAAAAAAACAGCAACATAACTCTCCCTGGCCAGTTGATTGGAATGTCCTCCTATGCACCGTAAGGCTGCTGGTTTGATTCCCAGTCAGGGCACATACCTAGGTTGCAGCTTTGATCCCCTGATCAGGGATCAGGGCACATGTGGGAGGCACCCAATCCATGTATCTCTCTCACATCAATGTTTCTCTCTCTCTCCATTCCTGCCTCTCTAAAAAATCAATAAAAAAAAGTAAAAAATAAATAAAAAGACATAAGTTTTATCCATTTTGCAGATTATTCTAGTGATAGGTATAGTTTTAAGGAAATAAATAAATGCTCACTATTGATTTGACAACAGAAAGCCATCTCATACTGATTTTTAAAAGGTTAAAAAAGCTGCTTGTTCAAATTAGATAGATTCTTTTCCTGTTGTAAAATACAAGAGAAAAACAAAGATTTGTCTTTTATAAAGAATTTGTGCAATAAAAATTGACCAATTAGACTTAGATATCGTCTTTCAATGTAATAGAGTTGCTTTCAAATGGTTGACCTTCAATTCATTAAAATAATTTCACATATTTTTCTCTTACATTTCAGCCATCTTTTAATATGATGCTTTGAAAAGAATACCATGGCATAAACATGAGATTTTAGAGGGTTACAAACTGTTTTATGGATCTTAGCTTCCAAGAATTTTTTCAATAAAAGTTAGCAGCCTATGAACTGTCCAATTACTTTTTTCTGCTACCGGGCTAATTTCCTTTTTGGTTTTTAAAACAATTATACATTTGACTTTATTCTTTTTAAGCAGTAAATACAGTCATAAAATGAGGTCATATGGGTAGGCCTTAATCCAATATAACTGATGTGCTTATCAAAAGAGGAAATTAGGACACAGACAGCATGAACAGAGGAAAGACCATGTGAAGACAAAGGGGGAGGATAACCATCTACAAGCCAAAGAGAGGCATGAGAATGAAATCAACCATGCAGACATCTCAGTCTTAGACTTCTAACCTCCAGAATTGTGAAAAAACAAGTTCCTTTTGTTTAAGTCATCCAATATGTGTTACTTGTTATGAGCCCTAGCCATCTAATGCAATACTCAAATATAGTATGTAACTAATATTCACTAATACTACTTAAAATATCTATTCTATTATCCTGGCTGGTTTGGCTCAGCAGTTAGAGCATCAGCCTGCAGACCAATGAGTCGCGGGTTCGATTCTGGTCAAGGGCACATACCTCGGTTGCAGTTCATCCTCGGCCCTGGTCAGGGTCATGTGGGAGGCAACCAGTCGATGTGTCTCTCTCACATTGATGTTTCTCTCTCCCTTCCTCCCACTCTGTCTGAAGATAAAATGGAAAACAATATCCTCGGGTGAGGAAAAAATAATTTTAAAAAATCTATTCTATTAGAGAGGAGACTTGATAAATGTGATAAGAAATTTAGTACTATATATGGAATTATCTGTTTAAGCTGAAATGTGTAAATTCAATCTCATCTCCTTTTCCCCAGGGAGGTAGACAGAAATGGAAATTCCTTTTTTTATAGACAACCTCTGAATGTATCACCCCCTACAGAACCTGATCTTTGTTCTCATTTCAGGTTTTGGTGATTTGATTTCATCTGCTTGTGTTTCATTGTACCTATTCTGGTATTTTCTGCCTCTTTTCAGTGCCCACATACCTCAGCCAGTTATTTAAAAAGTACACTATAAATCTTTATATTCCTTGCTCTTCTGACATTTCTGCCTGCAAATCCCCAAATCCCTGTGAAGCCTACAATCTTCCTTCTTCATCCCCACCCACCTACAGTTGACATGTCAATCTTCAACCCATCCTGCAAGCTCTCAGAAGCTGCCTTTGGACCTTCGCTTATTGAGAATAGTAGGCCATTGTTACAAACTCAAATGGCTACAGGGGTCAAGAAACTTTCATGTGTATTTGAAATCGTTAGGGAGAGAGGGAGGCCTGGTGGGGATTCACTGTGGCATACTGCAAATAAACTGGTGGGGACAGATGAAACTTAACCACACATCATTTCTGTGATGTAGTATTTATAGCCCTGAGTTGCCAGTTCTTTTTTTTTTTTTTTTTTTTTCCCCTAAGAGGAGCAAGTAACACTATAGAAGATAATACTGTAGACCAAGTAAAACACATTTATTTTGTGACCGTTTGAACTCTTTGATGTAGGCCAATAGTCATGAACTTCCACATTTTTTCTCATTCACATTTCAAAGTGTGCATGGCTTAGGCATGTGTGAGGTTGATTGGGGAAATTGTCTATGAGAAAAAAGGGGATTGAGACAAATGAGAGAAGGAGATGTTGGATTGTCATATAGGCCTGACCCCTGTAGAGAAGAAAAGGAAGGACAATTGGATAGGAGAAGTATTGGACTGCAATTCTAAGAAATGTTCAGAAAGGCTGATAGGAATCTTTTTTTTTTTTTTTTAACAAGTTTTTATTTTTAATCAGTGATGTAATCACCCTCGTTATCAACAACCTTTTGCCATCTAGTGTGCAAGTTTTCAATGCTGGATTGATAAAAATCAATTGGTTTTTGAGCAAAATATCTGGAGATGGCATTTTGGACATCATCCAAATTTTCAAATTTTTTTTTTTTTTTTATTTTTTTTTATTTTTGTTACAGATGTTTCTCCTTTTTTCCCCATTGACACCCTCCTCCCCATCCCCCACCCCATCCCCAGCTTTGTTGTCCAGGTCCATCAGTTATGCATACATGCGTATAAGTTCTGTGGTTTATCTCTTCCCTCCCCCCCCACCCCCTCTTCTGAGGGTTGTCAGTCTGTACTCTACTTTCACATCTCTGGGTCTACCCTGTTCCCCAGACTGTTATGTTTATTATATTCCACAAATGAGTGAGATCATGTGATATTTTTCTTTCTCTGCTTGGTTTGTTTCGCTTAGGATAATACTCTCGAGGTCCCTCCATGTCGTCTCAAAGGATAAGAGATCTTTCTTTCTTACAGCTGCATAGTACTCCATTGTGTATATGTACCACAGCTTTTTTATCCATTCATCCACTGATGGGCACTTGGGCTGTTTCCAGATCTTAGCTATTGTGAATAGTGCTGCTATGAACATGGGAGTACATATATTCTTTCTGATTGGTGTTTCAGGTTTCTTAGGGTATATTCCTAGAAGTGGGATCACTGGGTCAAATGGCAGTTCAATTTTTAATTTTTTGAGGTAACACCATAGTGTTTTCCACAGTGGCTGCACCAGTCTGCATTCCCACCAGCAGTGTACTAGAGTCCCCTTTTCTCCACACCCTCGCCAACACTTGTTGTTTGACGATTTGTTGATGGCGGCCATTCTGACAGGTGTGAGGTGATACCTCATTGTTGTTTTAATTTGCATCTCTCTGATGATTAGTGATGTTGAGCATTTCTTCATATGTCTCTTAGCCATTTGTATGTCCTGTTTGGAGAGGTGTCTATTTAGTTCCTCTGCCCATTTTTTAATTGGGTTCTTTGTCTTCCTTTTGTTGAGTTGTATGAGCACTCTATATATTTTGGAGATTAACCCCTTATCTGATGTATCATTGGCAATTATGCTCTCCCATACAGTGGGTTCTCTTTCCGTTTTGATGGTTGTTTCTTTTGCTGTGCAGAAGCTTTTGAGTTTGATGTAGTCCCATGTGTTCATTTTTTCCTTTATTTCTGTTGCCTTAGGTGATGTATCAGTGAAGATTCTGCTGCGTATGATGTCCAAAATTTTGTTGCCTACATTTTCTTCTAGGATTTTTATGGATTCACGAGTCACATTTAAGTCTTTTACCCATTTTGAGTTTATTCTTGTGTATGGTGTAAGTTGATCGTCTAGTTTCATTTTTTGCATGTAGCTGTCCAATTTTCCCAACACCATTTATTAAAGAGGCTGTCTTTGCTCCACTGTATGCTCTTGCCACCTTTGTCAAATATTAGTTGAGCATAATATCTTGGGTCAATTTCTGGATTCTCTGTTCTGTTCCACTGGTCTATATGCCTGTTCTTATGCCAATACCAGGCTGTTTTGATTATAGTAGCTCTGTAGTATAATCTGATATCTGGTATTGTGATCCCACCTACTTTGTCCTTCTTTTTCAAGATTGCTGTGGCTATTCGGGGTCTTCTTTGGTTCCATATGAACTTTTGAAATATTTGTTCTAGTTCTGTGAAATATGTCGCTGGTATTTTGATTGGGATTGCATTGAATCTATAGATTGCTTTGGGTAATATGGACATTTTAATGATGTTAATTCTTCCAATCCATGAACAAGGTATGTGCTTCCACTTTTTTATATCTTCCTCTATTTCTTTTTTCAATGTCCTGTAGTTTTCTGCAAATAGATCCTTTACTTCTTTGGTTAAATTTATTCCTAGGTATCTTAATTTTTTTGCCGCGATGGTAAATGGGATTGTTTTTTTAGTTTCTCTTTCTGTGAGTTCATCATTGGTGTATAAGAATGCCGTCGATTTCTTGACGTTTATTTTGTATCCTGCTACTTTGCCAAATTCATTTATTAGGTCTAGTAGATTTTTGATGGAGTCTTTAGGGTTTTCTATGTATAATATCATGTCATCTGCGAATAATGACAGTTTCACTTCCTCCTTTCCAATTTGGATACCTTTTATTTTTTCTTCACGTCTGATTGCTGTGGCTAAGACTTCCAGTACTATGTTAAATAAGAGTGGTGAAAGTGGGCATCCCTGTCTTGTTCCTGTTCTTAAGGGAAATGTTTTTAGTTTTTGCCCATTGATTATGATGTTGGCTGTAGGTCTTTCATATATGGCCTTTATAATGTTGAGATATGATCCCTCTATTCCCAAATTGCTGAGTGTTTTTATCAGAAATGGGTGTTGAATTTTGTCGAATGCTTTTTCAGCGTCTATTGATATGATCATGTGGTTTTTATCTTTCATTTTGTTTATGTGGTGTATCACATTTATTGATTTGCGAATATTGAACCAGCCTTGCATCCCTGGGATGAATCCCACTTGGTCATGGTGAATAATTTTTTTGATGTATTGCTGGATCCGATTTGCTAGTATTTTGTTCAGGATTTTGGCATCTATGTTCATCAGGGATATTGGCCTGTAGTTTTCTTTCTTTGTAGTGTCTTTTTCTGGTTTTGGAATTAGAATTATGCTGGCCTCATAAAATGAGTTTGGAAGTCTTCCTTCTTCTTGAATTTTTAGAAACAGTTTGAGAAGAATGGGTGTTAGTTCTTCTTTGAATGTTCGGTAAAACTCCCCTGTAAAGCCGTCTGGGCCTGGACTTTTGTTTGCTGGGAGAGTCTTGATTACATCTTCAATTTCCTTGGTTGCTATTGGTCTGTTCAAGTTTTCTATCTCTTCCCGGTCCAGTTTTGGGAGACTATATGTTTCTAGAAATGTGTCCATTTCGCTTAGATTGTCGAATTTGTTGCCATATAAATGTTCATAGTATTCATTAACGATCCTTTGTATTTCTGTGGTGTCAGTTGTTACTTCTCCTCTTTCGTTTCTGATTTTGTGTATTTGGGTTCTCTCTCTTTGTTTCTTGGTGAGTCTAGCTAAGGGTCCATCAATCTTGTTTATCTTTTCAAAAAACCAGCTCTTTGTTTCATTGATCCTTTGAATTGTTTTTTTGGTCTCCATGTCGTTTATTTCTGCTCTGATCTTTACTATTTCCTTCCTTCTACTTGCTCTGGGGTTTTCCTTTTGTTTGCTTTCTAGTTCTTTAAGTTGTGAGGTTAGATAGTCTATTAGAAATTTTTCTTGTTTCTTGAGGTAGGCCTGTAGTGCTATGAACTTCCCTCTCAGAACTGCTTTCGCTGCATCCCACAGATTTTGTGTTGTTGTGTGTTCATTTTCATTCGTTTCCAGAAAGTTTTTAATTTCTTCCTTGATCTCCTTGGTAACCCATTCATTGTTTAATAACATGCTATTTAGCCTCCATGTATTCAAATGTCTTTGCATGTTCTTGTTGCAATTGATTTCTAGTTTCATGCCATTGTGATCTGAGAAGATGCTTGATATGATTTCAATCTTCTTGAATTTGTAGAGACTTCGTTTGTGTCCTAACATGTGGTCTATCTTTGAGAATGTCCCATGTGCACTTGAGAAGAAAGTGAATTCTGTAGTTTTGGGGTGTAATTCTCTGTAAATATCTATTAAATCCATTTGGTCTAGTGCTTCATTTAGAGTCTGTGTTTCCTTGTTAATTTTTTGTCTAGAGGATCTATCCAGTGATGTCAGCGGGGTGTTGAAGTCCCCTGCTATGATTGTATTGCTGTCGATTTCTCCTTTGAAGTTTTCCAGAAGATTTTTAATGTATTTTGGTCCTCCTGTATTGGGTGCATATATGTTTACCAAGGTTATCTCTTCCTGTTGGATAGATCCTTTCAATATTATGTAGTGGCCTTCTTTGTCTCTAGTTATGGCCTTCATTTTAAAATCTATTTTATCAGATATGAGTATTGCTACCCCAGCTTTTTTTTCCTTTCTGTTTGCTTGGAAGATTTTTTTCCATCCCTTCACTTTCAGCCTATGTGAGTCTTTTGTTGTGAGGTGGGTCTCTTGTAAGCAACATATATATGGGTCATGCTTTCTTATCCAATCCGCTACTCTGTGTCTTTTGATCGGGGCGTTCAGTCCATTTACATTTAAGGTGATTACCGATATGTACTTACTTATTGCCATTTTTGTTTAGTGTGTTTCTATTTTCCTTTCTATTTCTTCTACTAATTACAGCAGTCCTTTTAACATTTCTTGCAGTGCTGGTTTGGTGCTAATGTATTCCCTTAGCCTTTTTTTGTCTGGGAAGCTCTTTATTTGACCTTCTATTTTGAATGATAGCCTTGCTGGGTAGAGTAGTCTTGGGTTCAGATCCTTGTTTTTCATGACCTTGATTATTTCATGCCATTCCCTTCTGGCCTGTAGTGTTTCTATGGAGAAGTCAGCTGATAACCTTATGGGGGATCCTTTGTAGGTAACCTGTTGCTTAGCTCTTGCTGCCTTGAGGATTCTCTCTTTGTCTTTAATTTTTGGCATTTTAATTACTATGTGTCTTGGTGTGGGCCTGTTTGGGTTCTTCTTACTTGGGACTCTCTGTGCTTCTTGAACTTGAAAGCCTTCTTCCTTCACCAAATTAGGGAAATTTTCTGTCACTATTTCTTCAAATATATTCTCTAACCCTTTCTCATTTTCTTCTTCTTCGGCGACTCCTATGATGCGAATATTATTACGTTTCCAGTTGTCCCACAGTTCTCTTAAGCTGTCTTCCTGTTTTTTCATTGTTTTTTCCTTTTGGTTTTCTGATTGGTTGATTTTTTCTACCCTGTCTTCTAATTCACTGATCCGGTCCTCAGCTTCCTCTACTCTGCTGTTTAGTCCTTCCAATGTGTTCTTCATTTCTGCTATGTCATTCTTCATTTCTTCTTGCTGCTGCTTCATTTCTTCTTGCTGCTTCTTCATTTCCAATTGATTTATTTTCAATATTTCTATGTCTTTGCTCATGGTGTTGATGTCCTTACATATGCTGTTGAGCTTCCTCAAGATCATGGCTCTGAATTCTAGCTCTGTTAACTTGCTTAACTCCATTTCATTTATCTCATCTTCATTGGAGGTCTCTTGTTCTTTCGTTTGGTATCTGTTTCGTTGTTTTACCATTTTGGCTAGCTCAGTGGTTTTTGGAGCCTGTCAAATTTTCCCTGTGGATGTTGGTGTTCTGCTGTTTGTGGCTCCCTGTACTGGGTTTGGATGAGCGTGAGAGGACCCACGTTATACGCCACTGTCGTGTCTTACTTTTCTGGGTAGAGTTGCAAGCCCAGAAAAGGTTCAGTTAGCCTCTAGCTTTTTGCCTAGAGGCTATTAGTCCTGGTTACTTAAAGAGCCTTGGGTTCTCAGTTGAATGAAAACCTCCCTCAGGTGTTCAGCGTGAGAGGATTTCCCGAGGGTGGGGCAGATGCTGGTAGTTAATGAGCCTTGATTTGCATTTCAATGGCCCAACTGGGTGTGGCTGAATCTCCGAGGGAGGGGCTGCCGCCTCTCCCCAGAGCCCTGGGATGGAGTAAGTCGACCAGGCCACAGTCCCGCGTGGCTGAAACTCAGCAAAAGCTTTGAGCGCCCTCCAAATCCCGAGTGTCCCCACACAGTTCCAGTCCAGTCCGCCCTCCCTCCGCCGGAGTCCGAGGTGAGTGGCTGTGGCTGTTTTAGCGCTCTGTCCCGGCTCTGTGCTGTGGAGCCGGCTCGGGCTTCAACCCCGAGGGCGGAGCGCTGCTCACGGCTAAGGCCGCTGCTGTCTGTGGGCTCCCAGCCCCCCTCTCGCGCCTCCGCAATCCTACCAGGATCAAGTTAGTGTCCCTGGTTGTATGGTCCTCGCGAGCTGCTTTTCCGTTGCTTTTTCCCGACGATTTGACTTTATTTTAGTTGTATTTCCAGTTTGGTCCTGGGAGATGATCTGTGTAGCTTCCATTCACTCCGCTGCCATTTTGGAATCTCCTGATAGGAATCTTGAGCCAAAATTGGCATTCAAAGGAGTTTATGCATTTTACAGCAAGGGGTCTACCTCAGTATGCATTTCATATTTGTGACTGTCCTTATCTGAGAACAATGTTGGAAGTGGAGTCTTGGTGTGAATGGTGCATTCAGTCAGTTATGCTCTCCATAGTCAGAGATTTTAAAAGTGCATATTCATGACTGTCAAAGATCACCCCTTGCACCAAACAGATCTGTCTCTACACAGGTGTGGGAAACAGCTCCTCCACTGTTCCTGTAAACCTCTCTGTCTATAGGGAAATTTGGAAGAGGGAGGCTAGCAGCACTAACTACAGATCTTACAGCTGTAGTTGGTCTCAGGGAACAACTGACATTCAGCTTCTTTCTCTTCTGCTGTCCCTTCTAATCACTCTTCACTGTCAGCTGCAATGGTGGCAGGTCCAGGTGCCTCATCTGATGCTGTGACCTAAACCTTACCTTCTCAATGGTCTGAATTCTTGGTAATCCTTCTCAGACTGGGGTTGCTGCATGTGTCTTTGCAGAAGGAGTACTAGAAGGCTCCCGAGTGGTTTACTCAGGTTCCACACATATTCTTCTATGGCCACATTGTGTAAAAGTAGCCTTGCCTCCTCATGCTACTCAGGGTCAATCATTTAGGCCACTGTGAGGACTCCTCTTTTCACCTGCTGATCCGTAGACACGAGAAAGGCAAAATCTCTTGGCAGCAGACATAACTTATAGTTTAATAGGACCTTTGCTGTCAGCCTTTGACAAAAGTGTACCCCTTTGGCAGCCTGGAGCTCCAACCCTATAGAATCCAGATTTGCAGGAAAGGGCAGCACAATGCCATCCAGTGAGTCATTGGGAGTAATTGAGAGTGAAGTCCCTACTGCTTTCATCTTTTAGTTCCTAGAGCCATGAATTGCTGCTGATGGTGATACAGAATTGTATAGAGGTCTCCAATTGAATGAATATACTCTTTCCTGAGAGTGACACCCATACTTTCAGGGTGTTGCTTCTGAGCTGATGCTTCACCTGTGCCTTTAGAAGGTTGTTTTAGCATTATAGGAGACCAGCTGCTTTAGGATGGTATGGTATGTGATTGAACCAGCGGATCCCCACCCTCATACTTCCTTTGCTATGACTTAGGTCCCCTGGGCCAATTCTACACTGTGTTGAATTAATGCCTGTGGAACAGGCATTCCATATGCTTTTTGGGTAATGGGGTGGCTGAGGGTCTGCAGCAAGAAAAGCAAACCCATACCTGGGTCTATGCCTTTATGAGGATGACTATTGACCCTTCCAGATTGGAAGGTGCCCAGTGTAGTAGAGTTGCCACCATGTGGTCAGTTGATGATTTCCTTGAGGAATAATATCATGTTATGGGCTCACTGTTATTTTTCATTGCTAATAGATTGGCTCTTCAGAGGCAAAAATGACTAGATAGGCCTGGTTAAATGGGAGTCCATATCACTGAGTCTCTGTTTCTGCCACTGAGGCCTCTTTATTCATGTACCTAATTCAGGGTGGCTGATTATGAAGGCTAGCTAAAGTCAACTGACCAAGGCATTTTGGCTGTCAGTGCCTCTCTTGTGGTTAATACTTTTTTATAGGCAGTAAGATGTGATTTAAATATCTTCATGCTTTGCACTCACTCCCATATGTCCATCCACATGCCTTTACTGTAGACCTCTTTATCTATAATTACTCAATTATTATATTTCCATTCCTATGACCAGATGTTCTGGCCACCGACTCCTGCCTCAGAATCTATATACATGAGTATGAAGCTACTTCTTCATTTACGCAGTGTGAATGACCAGGTACACTGCTATACTCTACCCATGGAGAAAATTTTATTTTCCCACCCACACACTTCAGGAACCACTCCTGAGTGTGGATATAATTCATTTTTAGCTTATACCCATATATTGAGATGCATGCTATGAACTAGAGATATTTTCCCCTCTTCTTTAGCTGGTTGATTGGTACCTTCACAAAACCATAGATATGAAAACTAGACTCATGATGGGCAGTTCCAGATGCATGGTCCCTTGAAACCTCAAAATCAAGCATTCTGTTTCTTTTAAGGACCAGAAACATGGCAGGAACAGTTCCTCAAAGCACATGTACTTCTCCAGTGCATACCACATAGCCTTGCTGCAGAATCCTAGCAGCCTGTGTTGGGATTCTCCTGCTGAGGCTTTCTGTAAGCTCCATGTTCACCTTTTCCTACCACTGACACCTCCAACACTATAGGGTCTGCTGGATCATATGGGCAAGTGACAGGGCTGCCTGTATTGTGGCCTGGACTCCTGCAGATCCCTTACTGCTCTGTATTTCTCTCAAAACTAGCAGTTTTCCCTGTCACCAGGGGAGTGGTCTGGAGCAATAATTCTAGGCATGGAATATAAGTTACCTCCAGAATCCAAAGAGGTCAATCAGGTACTGTTCTCCTTTTGCAGTAGTAATAGATGCAGTGATTTTTCTTTAACTTTGTCATTAACTTTTAAGGGCATATTTAGGCAAGCTTTTCACCATTGGACCCACAAAAATATCACTAAAATGGCAAGTTCCTAAAACATTGTAGGGTTTATCTTCAACAATTGGGAGTGTGTGTGTGTGTGTGTGTGTGTGTGTGTGTATTTATTTTTTTTAAACACCGCCAGCTTCCTAGCTACCACTTGCACATTCTGCCTGAGCAGTGTGATATCTTTGATATAAATGGGTCAGTATAATGTTCTTCAGAATATCCAGTGGTCCAGATTTTGGATTTCTTCAGACTATATTAACAGAGAGTAAGAGAGTTAACAGAGCCCTGAGGAAAAAACTATAAGTATTCTTGTCTATCTTGTGAATTAAAACTCTTTCTGATTCTCCTCTTAAACAGAATTGAAAGCAATGCATTCAAGAGATCAATTGCATACCATGCACCTGAGGCCTTGCTAATCTGCTCTAGCATTAATACTTCATCTGGCATAGCCACCATAGCTGAGGTTATTACTTGGTTAAGCCTATGGCAGTCTACAATCATTCTGCAAGGACTAGACTTGCAAATTAAACAGAGGTGTAATAGAAAGCGCTACCCCTAAAACTTGTCTTTATTGGCGACACAAATTTCCCGCATTCGCCCCTATTGTCCCTGAGATGTATTACCAGCTTTTATTATCTTGACCTTTCATGTTGGATGGGGAGAGGGTGGAGAGTGGATAGTTTCAGAGATGTCTACTTGGCCTTTCTCACTGTGATAGCACTTATTCTACAGTGATGAGGTTCATCCAACTGCCCATTCTTTCAATTTCATTTATATACACTCAGACTAGGAAAATGACCCCAGGTGAGTCTGTGAATCCAGGGGGCCCACAATAAGTCAGAATGTAGCCAAGACTCTATTTTCTACCTGGCCTTTGTAAGCCCCATCCCAGGGGTAAATGATGATGCTTTAGGTCTTGGAGGTATTCATGTCACCTCAGACACTGTGTCTAATAATTATGAAGATGCCTGAGCATTGCCCTTCCGCTAGTGTTGAGTCACTGAAGTTAATGGTGAGAGGGCCTTTCGTGGAATGATCTGCAGGGATCACCATAATTCTATATGACCACAGTGATACAGGGTCCCTGCTACTTGGGATTTGGCTATTTCTTCAATCAATTGGTTCTAGAGCTGAAAAATTAGTTCAGGTCTGAAATCTGAGCAGGGCATCCTGCCTTTTTGTTGAGGAATCCACCTACTGGCTTCTCCGCCTCCATCATCGTGGTTTTTTTTGGTTGTAAATGTTAATTAAGCCACGTCCTTGTTGGCTGCCAGTTTATTTTTGGCCTTAGGAGCACCATGGTGTCGTAACCATTTCCATACTCCTGCAGTTTAAGCCTCCTTGTCTATAACTTCAGCCTTATCAGTAAGGAAATTATGGCCTCCTGACTTCTGGCAGTTATACATACAAACTTTCCTCTCTTCACTTGGGAGAAGATGGGAAGGAGAGATCATGACCATGGATATGAATGAGCTGAGCTCTGTGACTGCCCCTCCTAGTGTCATTCTGGTTTGCCAGGCACAGCCATAGTGAACTTATTGGTGGTTGTGGTGCCTTCTCACCACTTAAAAGGGTTTCAAACCCAAGTTCAACATTGTCGGGGGATGCGGCGTGGTTCCCCACACCAATAAGCAAAGCACCAGCTGGGTTTCGCACAATTCAACTCAATTCTGACACTGCCTACTTGAAGAAGCCAGGATGATGAGACTGAAAACTCCAGCTTTCTAATCACATGGTTGGTTCTTCTGGCAACCAGCTCCCATCCTTAGATGCTTTCTAAAAGCCACTTGATTCAGATACCAATAAACACCTTGATGCTCTAATTACTTGGGAAATTCCAAGGGTTTTGGGAGCTCTGTGCCAGAAACAGGGACCCAAAACACACAAATATATTATTTTTTATTATAAATAACAATATCATACCACTATATTACCATCAGTTTTGGTGATGGTGTGCCCTCTGAAGCTTCCCATGGAACATAATTTTTTAGTGGGTTTTCTTTATTCCCATAAGGTATATCTGCATGTCAACTTCCTTCTCTCATCTCCTTTATCATTTCTACCATCTGCTTGGGCAGATCAGGTGTTTATAGATGGAGAAAGACATATTTTCTCCATGCCTTTAAGAGCTACCCTCACAGAGATTTTGTCCCACACCCAGAATTCTTGCCAGGGTATTAAACCCTATATGTCACAAAAGTCCTCTCAAATAAGAAGACCCTTGCTTATCCAGTCTTATATTCGAGCCCCTCTTGATCAAGCACCCTCAAAATTCAATTCCAGGAGGTCTTCCCCTGACTCTTGTTGGTGGTGCTAGTTATTTTTTATAGCTCTGTTGGTGCATAATGTCTTTCCTTCCTTGTGAGGCCCAGCAATTCCTCAGCTGAATTATAGTGGGCTTCTTTAAAAACTTTTATTAGCATTTACTTTATGATGAATTTACTCTCGGGCCATACATTTTTGTTTTCTTTAGTTTCTTCTGGGATATCTTTTCCTTCTGTGCGAGCTTCTCTTCTGGCTCAGGAACAATGTGCTCTTTTTCAGTGAGGAGCATGTCAACATGGCAGGGACAGGCATGCATACGTTAAATTGCCCAGGAGCTCTGTAAATTCTGCACCCTACCTTGGGAGCTTTGTTTACTTGGATGTACACAGTGACCATATCTAAACCTTTAAGTTCAGCAATATTCTCTGCATTTTTAAGCATGTGCAGCAAAAATTCAACACTCTTTTTTGGCCACTGACCCTGTCTCCAGCCCCACCTTTTGACCTGGACACACCTACCAACTCCACCATTGAAACAAGCATTTTCAGAGGTCAATTCAGGCTGCTTTCAGGAAGAACTATATTGGGTTTTTAGTATAGTTATTAGCCTAGTAGCCAGAAGAGGAAGTGGGTGCATCTCCTGAGGAGGTACATTTTACCTTGCAGCTGATGTATTTCTGCAACATCTTTCAGCACAAGGGAGGTGTCAGCCTTTACTAGGGAGAAGTGGACCACTTCTGCAAACTCTTCGAGTCCAAAGGCATGTTTCAGGAGCCAACACACTTAGGAACATCTATCCAGATATCCTCATTTCTTATTTCAGGATCCAAGGTCTTAACAACCAGGTCTCTGATTTTAGAATGGAAGACTTGCCTTTGCTGAACATTTTAACATCCCTGGGGTTTTGTAATCTAAGTATTAGATCTTCTGTTTGCTGCTCAACTGTGTCTGCTACTCCACTGCATCTTTATAATCTTCCATATCTGACTCACACTTTTCGTCTTAACTGGTTGTTAACAGCTCTGTGTTTTGTTATTTCTCTGTAGTGTGTCATTACAATGTAGCAGTTGCCAATCAACTCTGCTATCTTTGTAGTCATTTTTTCTTTCATATTTTTCAAATGCATTAGTCCTGCAAGGACATTCTTCTTTCCAAAGATGTTTTCTCAGGTCACTTTTCATGACATTTTTAGCAGTTGAACATCCAAGACTTGTCCATGCCCCACGTATTATATCCTCTTTGCCTATTGTGTAAAGAGCGAGCCAGACCCAGGACCCCATCTTACCATTTATTTTCTCTAGACTGCTCCTGTCACCACTTGTGCTAGCTTGGGGTCCCCTGAGAAATGAAACTATGACAGGATTATATATGCAAAAGGCTTATTGAAGAAAGCAACTGTGAGAGAAAATGAGGAGAGTTGTCAGACTGTGATGCAGATATGACCCAGATAAAAGATAGAGGGAAGGAAGGTTAGATAGGAAAAGTCTTAGACTGTGGTGCAGTTTTAACAAAGTTTCTGCAATGCTGGTGGGGAGCCAGAGTCATCTGTCAATCCAAAGTTGCTCATCAAAGGAGTTTAACATGGTGCAAGAATGATCTGTCTTCGTATTTCTGCCTCACACAGTCATTAGCTGAGAGCGGCTTTGGCACAAATACGGTAGTAGATTCAAAACAGAACATCTGGGACCATCTCTCAGTTATGCACTCTAAAATTAGAGTTCTGCAAGGATCATTTTCAATATTTAGGGATTTCTTGGGATATTGGACTTTTAGTTCTAAGACCAGGAGAGTCCTGGGAAAACAGATAGTTGGTCATTCTAGCTGTCACCATCACATCACTGTTACCATTCAAATAAAATCTTAAACTCTTAGCCCTAAAAGCCACCTTTTTATAACAACAGATAAGCTGTGTGTTTTACACAAACAAATTCATCTTTCCAACTGATTTCTGACTCTTCTCAATTACTCCCTCATGTACCAATGGACAGCATGTTCCCTGTGCCACATCTCAGAGCTTCCTCCAAGGATGGCCTCCCAAATGCATGCAATCATCCCTTTTCTGGATTTTCACTATAATGTCTGCATAGTCATTGAGTTTACTTTCTAATTTGTAGTTAGTTCTGTATATTTTTTCATTACCTTTCTGAATTTCATTTTCCGAGAGAGCAGAATTCTAATCCTATTTATCTTTATACCTCCACTATAATTACAAAAGTCCCTTCAAAGTACCATGTACTCAACTAGAGCTTATTTTCAAATTGTCTGCCCATTGGATTGGCACTCAACAGTTCCACGGTGTATTATTGTTTATTATACTGTGAGTTTTCTTCTGTATTGTAATTTCTTTAAGGTTAGGCAAACGTATTTCTGGGGTCCTGCATCCCAAAGGCATATCTGTGTTTCAGGAACATTTTTAAAAATATTATCTACTCAAAAATAATTGTAGGGGATTTTTAAAGCAAATGTGTCTATATTTTGATATTATTTTGTATTTAAGTATAAGTTGCCTATAGTAGAATGTTCAGATACTAAGTGTGCCTTTCATTCACTTTTGATGAACGAATAACAAGATACGAAATATTTCTATCACTTTAGCAAGTTGTTTCTTGCTCCTACCCAGGTAATGCCTATCCTCAGAAGCAATCACTGATCTTTATTTTAATCACAAGTTAGTTTTATTATTCTAGAATTTTATGTAAATGGAATCACACAATATGTATTCTTTTGTATCTGACTTTCACTTCACACAATATTTTTGAGATCCCTCATATTGTTGCATGTGTTAGTAGTGTGTTCATTTTTATTTTAAATTTTAATCACAGCCTGTTTATCCATTCTTTCGTTGATGAATGACTGTGTATATTTCTAATCGTGGTTTTCATGAATAAAGCTTTAGACTTGCTTTTACACAGCTTTTTGTGGACATCGTTTTCATTGTTTAACTTTATGAGCTAATCATCAAATATTACACATTGAGGTAAAACAAAAGCAACAAAATCAAATGTGTATTGTAGAGTTTTATATGATAAAATTCTCTACCACCTGTGTCATTAGTAGTATTTTTAATGGCATGCACTCAATTTGAAGTCCAAAAGATGACAGTTTCACTCAATTGCTTTCTAGATTTCCTGGAACACTAGAGTTTCCTTTTGTAGATCCCTATGTACTTATCTACTAGTCTGTCACTGTTTGTCTTTTTAAGATCTAAGAGGCTTTAAGCTCAAGGTAATAGAACAGGAGGAAAAGATACACACATGCACACACATAGAAAACATATATGTAAAGAGAAAATTATGACATCTCTATTTTAATCATTGAAAACATTTCTAGTTAGCTACTTCGGAACAAATCTTTGTCTTTACCTACCCACTTATGATGTTCTATAACAGACTTTCTAAAACTATTTTATTTGTATTCTAACTAAATCAAAATTTCTTTTTTTATTGAATTTATTAGGGTGACATTGATTAATAAAATGATATACGTTTCAGGTATACAATTCAATAACAGTATCTGTATATTGTATTTTGTGTTCACCACCCCAAGTCAAGTCTCCTTTCACCACCATTTCCTAAGTCTTGTTTTTTTTCATCTCTCTGGGATATAGTATATTTTTTTAAATGTTTGAGACTACCTTTTTTTAAAAAAAAATAAATTATATCTCTCTTAATTTACCTAATAGTGCAAGCTGATAGGAGGAACTTTCTAATTTTTTCCACTTTATTATGGTTTTCTAATATAATCTTTCACCTGCCATCAGCATGAGCATGGTCTAATTGAGGTGAAAAATCACCCCTTGCCTAAGCTTCTTTAAGACTCTGTATTTTTAGTAAACCTGCTCCTAATTCTGCTGAGACAAAAAATATAATTATTTCTAATACGTACCCTTCAAAATCTAGTTCATATGAATACTTTCGTTGCTTCCAGGGTTTTTTTTTTTTTCTTGTTTGTTTTATACTATTTATTGACTGCAAAAATGGAAACTTGTGGTTTATATAGTCCCATTCAGGCAACATTTTGTTGAAATTGTCGAAGTTTCTTAGTTTTCTGCATGGGTAAGATATTGAGAGTGTCATCCAAGTAACTTATTTTAAAGCTTAGAGACTTTTGATATATTTTATTGTCATAAAAGCTTCTTAATATGATTAGGAATGATAATTAAAGTATGAAATTTTCAGTCTCATAGAGCATTTTTTAAACTTTTACCAAGAAAACTTTCAAATGTATATATAAAAAAGTAGAGAGAGGAGTATAATGAACCTTATACTCATCACCTATTTCAATTCAAGACCAGTATGTTTCATCAAATTCACGCAATTCTAAGATATATATAATTTCATTATTGAACTGTGCTAAACAATATGAGACAAATATTTTATTGTGTATAGCTTATCAAACATTGTTATAATTTTAAATATTCAAAATTTCAAAAATCACTTTGACTCATGAGCTTAAAATTTATGAAATCACATTTTGCTCATTTAACTTATAGTTTATAATGAAATTTATTATAAAATGATACAATAATTATTTCCTGCCACCTGATTTTAACATTTTTGCAAAGGAATATATAGTTTCATAAATAAGATACTCAATGCATATTTGTTCTTTAGTTAATTCAGTAATCAGCTAAAATATTACTACCTTATGAAATTATTTCTTATATTCTCAGAAAATTATTTTTTATCTTACCTTTGCTCTAAATAATACTCTGCTGGCTTTTAAGTCTTTTACCATTTTTTATTCTACTTGTATTATTGTTAATTGAATATCAATTACTCAGTTACATACATGGCAAGCTGGAGATAGACATTGTGAATACAGGATGAATGAAAACCAGTTTTAATCTACTGGGAAGAAAGATGCATACAAAGTGATCTGTGCAATACTCCACATTAAGCACAACTACAAAGATAAGCTCAGGTTATTATGAGAGCAATAAGGAGGATAATGACCTAGACTGGGATAGTCAAGAGGCTTCCTTGAGGAGGCATGCATGAATCTTAATGTTTGAATAGTAGTTTCCTGGTAAAGAAGTATAGAAGAAATGACATGAGAAACGACATAGAAATGAGAAATGATGTGATAGGCATATGTACAAGGGAGTGAGGGCAACTACAAACAGGGTCATCTGCAAAAGTGTGAGGTTACTTCTTCATTTCCAATTTGGATGCCTTTTATTTCTTTATCTACTGTGATTGCTGTGACTAAGACTTCCAATACTGTGTTGAATAGAAGTTGTAATAATGGTCATCCTTGTCCTGTTCCTGATCTTAGAGGAAAGGCTTTCAGCTTTGTACCATTAAGCACATATTAGCTGTGAATTTGTCACATGTAGCCTTTATTATGTTGAGGTATGTACTTTCTATACCCACCTTGTTGAAAGTTTGTATTGTAAAAGGTGTTGAATTTTGTCAAATGTTTTTTGTACATCTACTGAGTTGAGCATATGATTTTATCCTTCATTTTGTTAATGTGATATATCACATTATTGATTTACAGATATTAAAATATCCTTGTATCCTTGCAATAAATTCCACTTGGTCATTGTATATAATCCTCTTACTGTATTGTTGAATCTGGTTTGCTAATATTGTACTGAGAATTTTTGCAACTGTCCCTTAAGAATATAGGCGTAGTCCGGCCTGTGTGGCTCAGTGGTTGAGCGTCGACCCATGCACTAAGAGGTCGCCGGTCCAATTCCCATCAGGACACATGCCCAGGTTGTGAGCCTGATCCCCAGTGGGGGGCATGCAGGAGGCAGCCAGTCGATGTTCTTTCTCATCGATGTTTCTATCTCTCTCTCCCTCTCACTTCCTCTCTCTCTAAAATCAATAAAGAGAAAAAAAATATATATAGACATATATATAGTAAGGCCTTTGGTTTTGGTGTCAGAGTGATGTTGGTTTCATAGAATGAAATGAAAGCATTAATTCCTCTTTGATTTTTTAAAATAGTTTAAGAAGGCTAGGTATTAATTCTTCTTTAACTATTTGGTAGAATTCACCTGAGAACCAACTGGGCCTGGACTTTTATTTGTTGGGAGTTTAATATTACTATTTCAGTTTCATTGCTAGTTATTGGTCTGTTTAGGTTTCCTATTTCTTCTTGATTTAGTCTTGGAAGGTTATATGCTTTTAGAAATTTATGCATTTCTTCTAGATTGTCAAATTTGTTGGTATATAATTGTTCATAGTATTTTTCATGATTCTCTGTATTTCTGTGGTGTTGTTTGTAAATTCTCTTCTTTCATATATGATTTTATTTATTTGACTCTCTCTCTTTACTTGATGAGTCTGTCTAAAGGTTTGTCGATTTTGTTTATTTTTTCACATAACTAATTTAGTTTTATTGATCTTTTCTATTGCTTTTTAAATGTTTATTTTGTTTATTTTCAGTCTGATCTTTGAATACCTTTTTTGTTTACTTAGGTTTAGTTTGTTCTTCTTTTCCTAGTTCCTTTAGGAACACTGTTAGATTGTTTATTTGGAATGTTTTTATTTCTTGATGTGGGCCCGTATAGCTAAGAACTTTTCTCTTATAACTGCTTTTGCTGCATCCCATTTTCAGTTTGCTCAAGGTGGTTTTTCATTTTCTGTTTTATTTCTTCTTGATCCATGGGTTGTTTAGTAGCATGTTGTTTACTCTCCATATATTTGTTGCTCTTGTTGTTGGTGGTGGTTTTTTTATTTGTTTGTTTCAGTATTCTTCCTGTGGTTGATTTCTAGTTTTATGCCATTGTAGTTGGAAAAGATGCTTTATATGATTTTAATCTTCTTAATTTATTGAAGCTTGTTTTGTGGCCTAATATGTGATCTATCTTGGAGAATGTTCCATGTGCACTTGAAAAATGTGTACTCTTCAGTTTTTGGATTAAATGTTTTAAAATGTCTATTAAGATGATCTGATCTAATGTGACATATAAGGCATTATTTTCTTATTAATTTTCTGTCTACATGATCTGTCCATTGATGCAAGTGGGGTATTAAAACTGTTACTATTATTGTATTACTGTAACTTTCTCCCTGCATGTTCATTAATATTTGTGTTATATATTTAGGTGCTCCTTTGTTGGATGTTTAGATATTTATGACATGTAAAATTTTAACTTGCTGATGGCAAGAATGCATACAGTCATGCTTGATCATTGATTCACTGAGCTTTTGTAGCTGCACAGTCCAAACTATTGCACGAAATTCTGTGGAACTAACTAGGAAGAGAATATGGAGGCTTCCTTGAGTTTATTCCCAATATATATTGAGCAAAAACTGCAACTTTACTCTAAAATTATAGGTAAAGTATATGGCTTCTAAGTATTTATAAGAGGTTTGGGTGTTGATTCTCTGGAAAGATTGAAGGGGGCTTCTTGGTCATCTTATATCCCCTGAAATATACATGGCTCTCAATAAAAAATTATTAATTTACATAGTTTTTAAGTTTTAGCAGATTTTGTTTAAAAAAAAAAGAAACTTTATGGTGTTTATTTTCTGAAAGACAAAACAGAGCACAATTGTATGCTGATTTGTGACCACATTAGCTATGATTCAGTTATAATAAAGTAAAATTATATTATTTCAAGCTAGAAAACAATTATATTATAAGTTCATTAGTATGTATCTGTCACCTGCAAATTAAATGATAGGCATAGACATTCATGACTATTGAGGACAGAAATTTTTTTGATTCTTTGATAATGTTAATAATTACATTTTTATCCTGAAGAAAATGTTTATATTTTGACTTCCCATTAAGTACAATAAACATTAACAATTTCAAGTACATTTCAGAGCTAATTTTCCACATAACTTAACGTTAAGCTTAATTTTACCTTTCTGAAAATGCATGATTCTACTGTGCAGCCAAATCTTTCAGCTGTTAATATAACAAATTCATAGACAGGTGACTTTGAAATATATAGAAATGTCTGATTAATTATTTTCAAGATATTTTCTACACCTTTTATTATTTCCTTAGCTAACGTTAATTAAAATTAGATTTTTCTCCTTTTGCAAAGGAACTACCAAAATATTTTCTCTTTTATTTTAAATGTGTAAAGAAAATACTCTGTCAAGCTAAAACCATGATAAAACTTTAAAAACACATAAAATTACTAACGTATCAGTTTGTATAATCTTCATTTTAATATATCATAAACTTTGCATTTTTTATTTAACAATTAATACTTTATTATATTTATTTTGTAATAGGCATTAAGTGCTTTAACAAACATTGATTTATTTAATCCTCATGGCAATTCTATTATTGCCAATTTACATATTGGAAAACTGAAGAGAAATATTAAATAACTTGCTTTTGTCACTGAGCCATTGAATAGTAGAGCTGAGATTTTTAACTCAGAAAATCAGAATGCAGTATCTAAGCCTTCAGTTATTATGCTACATTTCTCTTCTCAGATAACTTCTTAAGTAAGTTATTTTTTTCACCAGGAGTGATAATGAAAAAAAAAAAAAAAAAAAAGCCAAACACATTTGCGGGGAAAGCCTCTGTTTTTAAGGTGTGTACTCCATCTCTGTCTGATTTACTAATTTGAAGCATCACGTAAAAACCAGACATTTGAGGAACACAGTTTCTGTCTTCTCCCTGTTCCAAAATAAAATACAGTGGCAGTATTTTCTGGAACAGGATGATGGTTTCCTGGAGAAATGTCTGAGTGGGTGTCCCCTGAAGATACATCTATTCAACATGCTGCCTCAGTTTTATAGCTTCGCTTTGGAGTTCAAAACAGAATAAATTAAAACAATTTCTCCTTGGAGCTGCTATCAGTCCTCTTCTAATCTGAAGAAGATGAGAGGGTGACAGCACATTTTTGTTCTCATATGTTACCTGAAAGTCAGAATTAGGCACATAAGGATTGTGAGAACTAACTTAATGAATATGTAAAACAGCACCATGCAATTGCTTTGAAGAGAAAAAGAACAATGAATGCTTAAGAAAATGTGATTTTTTTTTTTTTGTTACCCTGAGAGGAAAAAAGTTCAAAACTTGAAAATGGAATTGCTTTTATAAAAAGTATGCTTAATGCGAATTTCATTCAGAACACAAAAGCTAGACACGCATATGTTTCTTATTTGATAAAAGAGTAATTTAAAAGAGTATGTACATTATCCAAGGTTTCATAACATTGTGCCTTAAGGGGATTAGATATCTAAATCCTTTGAAGACTACAGATTTTATTTTATTTACTAACAAGGATGGAGTTCTTCATGATAGTTTTGCTCCAAGAAAATTGCCCATTAGCGTTTGTGTTGATTTGCCTTTCTCAAATTGAAAGAAACAAATGCAATTCATTAGCACTTTATTATTGAATCCCTTTTATATGGAATTTTGAGAACTTAGGTCTTTATTAACCTCCAAAATGTTTGAAGAAATGTTTTCAAAGTTGGCAAGGAATAGAAAGCCAGCTTAATTTATATCCATAACCAGGCATCTGATAAATTCAGAACTAGTTGTCATAGTAGTTTTTGCTCACCACTTTTCTGGAAATGATCTTATTGACCCTCCCTCCTGTTGTGAAGAAGAACATGTTTATTAAATCGGTTCTTTATCTGAACTAGATTTCCAAGAACCCTACTGTGCATCTCTCCTAATCCAAATGCTACCTAGTCTTCATGGATCAGCCAAAGTCTTATTTCTTTACTGAAGCCTTCTCTGATGACATTGGCTGACTTTGCTTCCCTCTCCATTTTTGTAAACTTCGTAGTCTGCTCCGGAGGTTTCAACTGGTGTGTCATGGCACAGAGTGTGCCAGAAATGGGGCAGGATTGGACAGTAGCAGCTGCACTAATACTGCTAAAACTTTCTTTTTAAATTTTTTTTCTTTATTAATTTAGAGAGAGAGGGAAAGGGAGAGGGAGAGAGAGATAGAAACATCAATGAGAGAGAACATCGATTGGCCACCTCCTGCATGCCCCCCACTGGGCATCTGGCCCACAACCTGGACATGTGTCCTGACCAGGAATCAAACCAGCGACCTCTTGGTGTATGAGTTGATGCTCAACCACTGAGCCACACCGGCCAGGCAAACCTTTCTTTTTTATTGTACAACCTACTAGTTTAAAAAGATTTCATTTAAAATGCATGCATTTATTATTTTATTAACAAATTATTTATTTATAAAGAATATATATTATTGCCTGGCCAGTGTGGCTCAGTGGTTGAGCATTGACCCATACACTAAAAGGTCGCTGGTTTGATTCTCAGTCAGGGCACATGTCCAGGTTGTGGGCCCAATCTCCAGTGGGGGGCATGCAGGAGGTGGCCAATTGATGTTCTCTTTCATCGATATTTCTGTCTCTCTCTCCCTCTCACTTCCTCTCTGTGTAAAATCAATAAAGAAAATAAATAAATAAAGAATATATATTATTACTATCTTAAATATTATGATTTAATACATTATAAAATATGCACCCAAAAATTGAATCTTAAAAATGAGGAACAAAAAAAGTAAAAAACATAATTTTTACTTTTATTTGCATTGCCTTGGATTTTCTTGTTTTTCCTAGCCATTCCCTACAGTGTGTGTGTATATTTAACTTTGATGTCACTTGTCTATAATATGTGACTTGATGTGTTAAATATATATATCAGCTTGTTCTAAAAATGTATTATATAGATTCCAAAAATGCAGAAAATGCAATGAGATGAGCAATTTAGATGGTGGAAATGAGTGCTAAGAGAAAAAAGTAAGGAAAACAAATAATGTGAATCAAGAGCTAAAATGCACATTGTAAGATTCCGCACTCTTGCTAGAAGTAGGCAATAAATTTATATGCCATTTAACTAATTTAGTTATTACAATTTAACTAATTACAGAGCAAAGAGAATACAATTTAACTGATAACCAGTGCAGAGAAATATGATCAATTTCAGGGCTCACAGTATCTATAGAGGTTAAAAAATAAAAATGTAAAAAAAAATCCCTAAGGCATAGGACACACCTGTAGTTCGATACAAGCCAGCTTACTGGGAGTGGAAATGCATCTGAGAAAAGTAACCTTGTGAGCTGCCTTGTATTTGGCTTGATTCTGACATAATTAAAGAATAATGGTTTCTCCATGGCCGGTTTGGCTCAGTGGTTAGAGAGTTGGCCTGCGGACCAGAGAGTCCCGGGTTTTGTTCCTGCTAAAGGCACATACCTCGGTTGCAGTTTGTCCCCGACCCCGGTTGGGGTCGTGTGGGTGGCAACCACTCGATGTGTCTCTCTCACATTGATGTTTCTCTCTCTTCCCCCCTCTCTCCCTCCCACTCTATCTGAAGATAAATGCAAAAAGTGTCCTCGGATGAGGATAAAAAAAAAAAAAAAAGAACAATGGTTTCTAATAGATCTGGGATCAGGATCAACTGAACAATTTTTTTTTTTTTCAAGTGAATGGCCTCCCCCAACAGGAGGAGAAAAAAAAAAATCCCCAAATCTGATATTCTGAAGACTATGTCATACTCTTTTCTCCCTTGTCATTCCTTAAAAATCTTTTTCTTAGTGAGCCATTAATATCAATGAGATTGTAATGGGGGTGAGGGTGGGATGGGGTGGGATGGGAGTAGTATTTTATAATAAAAATATTCACAAGATCTTAGACCCTGTTAAATAACAAGTGTTGTTCTTATCTGTACTACTGATGAGTAACTAGTCATTCTCAACTTGCACATGACCCCCAGACTAAGCAATTTAAAATCTCTGTCATGTGGCTGCACTTTGGTATATATTTTACACTTTACCGGGCAATTCTAATAGGCAAGCCATTTGAGAATTATTGAACTTCAAAAATATAAAGGCAGATCTATTTTGGAGTTTGGGGACATTGGTTAGAGAGGGTTTCTTTGTTGAATAATCAGAAAAGGGAGGGAATGATACAGTGAGAAGAGAGGATAGATATCAAGAGGATAGATATCATAGGAGCTGGGGATAGGTGGGAGGCCGAGGCACCATAGAAAGCTGCCACTTGAAAAATTACCCGTGGTAGGTGTGGCCAGAGTACCTTTCAGAATAAGGATATTTAATTTTTACTTTGAAGTTTTGATGTTATAATAAATCGCCCTATCCCATGTTTCCATAAATTCTGTGGCATTGTTTGTATTTCATGTTTGTATTTCATATATCAGTAGTTCTGCCTGTGAATATGGGTGAGAGAATAGGAAGTGGATTAGGGAAAAGGACTAAATTGGGTATCTGGGTGGAAATGGACAGCAACGGAATAAAATATTGCATTGAGATGCATGGTGATTGGAGAATGTAGGAGTGATATGAGAAAGTCTCTTCTTCCAAAAAATTAGAGAAGATGAGTTTTAAAAGAGCGAAAGATGGGGTTTGGATTAGAAGTAACTGTCACATCTGTCAAAGCATTAGAATAAAAATCAATTTGGAAACCATTACTTTGGCTAAGCGAAAGGAATTAATGAATTACAGGTCCTTAAGGCAGCCTTTGTAAGTACAGAAACAATTATATTTCTGGGTGTATCTGTTAAGGTTGCAACTGATAAATGACAATAAAAACCATGGAGAATGCTTATATTTATGACCTCAAAAGAAGAAAGGTGTGTGCAACCAGCTCATCTCTTAGGGGTATTTAATAATTAAAGTCTACTTAAAGGAGGTGGTTGTAGGAGTGGTAGGGGCAGGGACATTGTTCTTTCTAATCCCAACAATCAGAGTTAAAGTGAGGTTCTGTATAAACACAAATACCATAAATTTATAGGGACTGCATACAGTCAGACCTTATTTTATGTAACAACAAAAGCTAAAATAAAATAACAATAACAAAATCTTAACAACTTTCTCTTTGAGCTAACAGAGCACACTAATTTGACAGTAGTTGAATAGCCATGAATAAAATATCCGTTAGAACCTAGGCCTCAAATTTATCACACAATCGGAACACACTTCACATAGAATTTCCCATAAGCTAACACATGGCTTTGGGACTGAGCATAACTGCATTTTTTTTCCTTTATTGATTTTAGAGAGGGATGAAGTGAGAGGGAGAGAGAGACAGAAGCATCGATGAGAGAGAACATCAACTGGCCGCCTCCTGCATGCCCCACACTGGAGGTTTGGCCCACGACCCAGGCATGTGTCCTGACCAGGAATCGAACCAGCAACCTCTTGGTGCATGGGTCGATGCTCAACCACTGAGCCACACCAGCCGGATGCCTTTTAAAAAAAAAAAAAAAAAAAAAAAAAAAGAATGGGGTAGAGTATAATGGATCCAACAGGAAGGAAACAAAAAATGTGATAGATAAATTAAGCCATCAAAGTTGGTAAATTTTAGTACTCACCATTTGGAGCTGTCCTGAAGTAGTTCTGTGTGTTGGACTTTCTTAATGAGATATATGTAAGCGCTAAGAAAGTTTTACCAGGACCTATTACTAAAGATTTCTGTTTTCTGCAAAATTTGTATAATTTTCTTAGTTTATAAACCTGGGCAAAGTAAGTGTCCTAAGTGTCAAGCAATTTCTGAGCTTCCATGTCTTCATTGACCAAGTTATTATGTTAGGAACTAATCTATCCTCATTACCAGATCTAATGGCAAAAGTTAGTTCTTTCCAAAAGTATTTGTTTATGCCAGTTTTCTTAAAGGTAAAATAAAATTTATAATAATATTTCTGTCTAATGAATTGTGGGGGTAACTTCTAGTTTTTAGAGCCTCACCAACCATGCCAATAAATTTTTTGCTATTGATTAGTCTTTTTCACACTAGATGCTAGATCTATACAGCCACATTTAGACTTGGTGTAATAAAGCTGGTTTTAAATTAGCAGATATATATTGATAAAAGATAGGAAAAACCTTCTCCTTCAAGCACTAGTTACAAAATTAATTATATATATATTTTGACGTCTTCAGTTTATCTTACTCTTCTCATATCCCTTAGATTCCCTGTTAAATAATGTCAGCAGGTGAATGTGGCTGCACCAACGCAAAACAAAACTATCCCTCCCTCCACACAGCCCTCTCTCCCTTCCTGCCTTCCCTTCTTTCTCTTTCATTTTCTTTATAGCTCCTTTAATCCAATAGTCAATAATTCCCAAATTCCTTTTATCTTCATAATTTTTGTTTTAGCCACATAGCATTTGCCCTTATTTGCATAAAAATCGTAACAACAATGATAATAGGAGCCAGGGAAGTTTACACTCTTTTGATGTTTTTAGAGCTAAGTTTGGGTATAATTACTTTTACCAAAGTTGCGGTTGTTTTTGATATGTTTATTTCTCCTCCCAGAATCCCAGAAAAACTAATAGTCTAATGCTTGGCATTGTGTGATAAGTGCTATAAGATATAGAGCTTTAGAAATATATTACAGTATTTATAAAAGACCTATAAGAAAAGAAATCTCAGGATTTTTGCTTCTCAGACCTACCCAGAACTGGTCAAGAAAGAAAAAAAAAATACTAGTTATTGGGGAGGAAGCTAAAATAATAAACTCACTTTTACTGCTTAATGATAGTACATTCTAAAGCCATACTTTAGTTGAAGCCTGTCATTTGCCCCTTATCTGCCAAGGTGAACACTGTCAACCAAGGTGGATAGCATGTTGCAACAGTTCCTGGAAATAGAATCTTTAAAATTTTTGCCTGTACCAAAGCTACAGACATCTGTACTAGAAGGTCGTCATCTATACTAGAAGGTGTTCATAGCTGAATTGGCTAGATAGGAAGAGAATGGTGGAGTTCAACAATAGTTGTAGAAAGTCTATATTGTAGATTCTTAATTAGGAGAAAGTTGTTTGAGATAACATGAAAGGAAAGGAAGAAAGAGAGAGAGAGAAGGAAGGAAGGAAGGAAGGAAGGAAGGAAGGAAGGAAGGAAGGAAGGAAGGAAGGAAGGAAGGAAGGAAGGAAGAAAGGAAGAAAAGGAAGGAAGGAAGAAAGGAAGAAAGAAAGAAAGAAACTCTACCTACTGAAGCTATCCTGTGACTCAGCAATTCTACCTCTGAGTCTGTAGCCAACAGAAATGATAGTGTATGTCCCTTGAAGGACACAGACAAGAATGTTTATATCATTATTCAAAATAGCCAGAAATTAGACACAACCTGAATGTCCAAAATAGGTAAATAGTTTATGGTATTTTCATACCATGGAAAAGCAAAGTACATGCAATGAAAAAGCTGAATTTGAAAATCATAATACTGAATAAGAGAAGTTAGATCAAAGAATATATACTTAATGATACTAGTTATAGAAAATTCTATGCTGAAAGAAGTCAGGATAGAGGCTGTCCACTGAAGAACAGGGGGACTTCTGAGGGGGTATGGACACAAAGGGGCCCTTGGGCTGCTGATGGTGATCTATATCTTAATCTGGGTGGTGGTTACATGGCTATGTTCCCTAAAAAAGAATTAATCAAGCCCTGGCCATTTTGACTCAGCAGTTAGAGCTTCGGCCTACAAACCAAAGGGTAGAGGGGTTGATTTCCGGTCAAAGGCACACACCTGGGTTGCAGGTTCCATCCCAGGCCTGGTTGGGGTTGTGTGGAAGGCAACCAATCAATGTTTGCCTCTCTCTCTCTCTCCCTCCCTCCCTCCTTGCTTTCCACGCTCCCTAAGAAAATCAATGGAAAAATATCCTCAGGTGAAGGTTAACTAAAAAAAAAGTTAATCGACCTGTACACTGAAGATTGTACACTTAAATATGCATAAATTATAAATTATAAGGGTATAATAAAAAATTAGCAATTCGCCTCAGAGGGAAGTCTCTAGTGATATACCAAAAGCATGTATTTAAATCCAGTTTAACATACTTATCACTGGCTTGAGTAAAGATAGAAAATCTACTTATTAAATGTGTGGATATTACAAAAAGAATTCATTGAATAGCATATGATTTTTTAAAATGTCAGCAGTTAGAATCTCTGAACAAATTTAACAAGTTGGCATTTAATAGGATAAATATAAAGTTCTACAGTTAAAAAAAAGGTGACCAAGCTGTGTGGCTCAGTTAGTTGGAGTGTTATCCTATACACCAAAAAGGTTGTGGGATGATTCCTGGTCTGGGCACATACCTAGGTTGAGGGTTTGATCCCTGGTGAGGGCTTATTCAGGAGGCAGCTGATCAGTGTTTCTCTCTCACATTGATGTTTCTGTGTGTGTGTGTGTGTGTGTGTGTGTGTGTGTGTGTGTCTCACCTTCCCTTTCTTTCTCTCTAAAATCAATAAACATATCCTCGGGTGAGGATTTTTTTTTAATGTAGCTTAATAGAAGCATAGTAAACTAATACATTATATTTTATTTGGTTGTTTTTCATGTCTGCATGGTGCTTTCTAACACAGCATGTAAATTTAAATCAGGAGACATGATCTTGAATTTTCTAGGACCCAGCAGCCCAAGATAACTCAGAGTCCAGTGTGCTCACAACAGGTGATCAATAAGTGCTGGTTAATTAATCATAAGAAAATAGATACCTAAGGGTGAAAGTACTTAAAGAGACTTGTATTCCTTGTTTCCTATTTTCAGACACAATCAGCATAATTTAGCCTCTGTAGATGGTTATTGCTTCTACTCAACCCTAAAGTTTAACTTTTCTCAGTGTTGTAAAAGGCCTCTCCCTTGTTTTACAGACAAGTATGACATGTGGCTTTTCTTTTAATTCTGACTGCAATTACAATGCCCTAAATCTGGCCACCAATATCTGTACAGTTATCCTTGAAAATGGTTACCAGTTGTGCTGTTTGTTGTGTATCTGTGGAGCTAGTGTGACCGTGCTGACAAGGTTGGATCAATTGCAATTCCTACTTATGAACGATCTCACAGTCTATTTCTAAGAAGAAATGAAAAGATGCAACTTCAGCTCAATGTGGTGATGAAGGCTCGTGCAAGATGCAGCAGTGTGTGTGAGAAAGAATGCTTCTCGGTTATATGGATAAAAAGTTTGCAGGGGTGGCAAAGCTCTTTGAGAGTAACACAAAAGTAACGGTCACATGTAAAAACTAGTGTCCTTTTTCCTAATATTTATAAAGATTTTTGTAAAGTCGTCTTTGAACTCCTGCAAAACTTTTTGTCTGTACTACTTACATTCTGCTCATGCCATATTGTTGTGAACTGTTAGTCATTTTTATATGTGCACACCCTCTGTTGTTTAATGAGCTTATAAAGTTTCTTATGGTGAGAACTGGGTCTCCCTTGTATTGACTCCCAGTCAGTCTTTATGCAGCTCATCACATGTGTTCACTATTCACCAAATGTTTACTTGGAGCTTACTACATGCACTATTCTTTTTATTTTATTTTATTTTTTATTTATTTATTTATTTTAATTATTATTTTTTTTTTATCCTCACCTGAGGACATTTTTTTGTTGTTGTTCAGATAGAGTGGGAGGGAGAGAGAGGAAGAGAGAGAGAGAGAGAGAAACATCGACGTGAAAGGGACACATCGAGTGGCTGCCACACGCATGACCAACCAGGGCCGGGGACAAACTGCAACCGAGGTACATGCCCTTAGCGGGAATCGAACCCGGGACTCTCTGTACCGCAGGCCGACGCTCTAACCGCTGAGCAAAACCGGACAGGGCTATTTATTTATTTTATTAATTTATTTTTGTTACAGATGTTTCTCCTTTTTTCCCCATTGACACCCTCCTCCCTAACCCCCCACCCCGTCCCCAGGTTTGTTGTCCATGTCCATCAGTTATGCATACATGCGTATAAGTTCTGTGGTTTATCTCTTCCCTCCCCTCCCCTTCTTCTGAGGGTTGTCAGTCTGTACCCTACTTTCACATCTCTGGGTCTACCCTGTTCCCCAGACTGTTATGTTCATTATATTCCACAAATAAGTGAGATCATGTGATGTTTGTCTTTCTGTGCTTGGCTTGTTTCGCTTAGGATAACACTCTCCAGGTCCCTCCATGTCGTCTCAAAGGATAAGAGATCTTTTTTTCTTATAGCTGCATAGTACTCCATTGTGTATATGTACCACAGCTTTTTTATCCACTCATCAACTGATGGACACTTGGGCCATTTCCAGATCTTAGCTATTGTAAATAGTGCTGCTTTGAACACGGGGGTACATATATTCTTTCTGATTAGTGTTTCAGGTTTCTTAGTGTATATTCCTAGAAGTGGGATCACTGGGTCAAATGACAGTTCAATTTTTAATTTTTTGAGGTAACACCATAGTGTTTTCCACAGTGGCTGCACCAGTCTGCATTCCCACCAACAGTGTACTAGAGTCTCTTTTTCTCTACACCCTCTCCAACACTTGTTGTTTGATGATTTGTTGATGGTGGCCATTCTGACAGGTGTGAGGTGATACCTCATTGTTGTTTTAATTTGCATCTCTCTGATGATTAGTGATGTTGAGCGTTTCTTCATATGTCTCTTAGCCATTTGTATGTCCTGTTTGGAGAGGTGTCTATTTAGTTCCTCTGCCCATTTTTAAATTGGGTTATTTGTCTTCCTTTTGTTGAGTTGTATGAGCACTCTATATATTTTTGAAATTAACCTCTTATCTGTACGTGCACTATTCTTTCTGCCAGGAATAAAGCAGTGAACAAAATAAAGTCCTAGCCCTTAAAGAGATTATAGTCCTGCCCTGGCCAGTTTGGCTCAGCAGTTAGTGCTTCAGCCCAAGGACTAAAGGGTTGCAGGTTGGATTCCCATCAAGGGCAGGTACCTGAGTTGTAGGTTCAATCCCTGGGTCAGTTGGGGTCGTTCGGGAGGCAACCAATCAATGTGTCTGTCTCACATCGATGTTTCTCTCTCTCTCCCTCCCTCCCTTCTACTCTATCTAAAAATCAATGGAAAAATATCCTCTGGTGAAGATTAACAATAATAAAATATATTATAGCCTTGTGAGACAAGACAGACACTAAACAAACAAACAAAAAAAAACAATAAATATATAATTGTTTGCAGTAATAAATACTATACAATGGAGAAAAATAGATTTGGTAAGGAAGACAGAGAATAGCAAGGGAATAATTCTATGGAGTAGGCAGAGAAAAGTTCAGTAAGAAGGGGACTATTTAAGCTAAGAAAAAACTGTGCATATATCTGGGGCTGGGGGAACATTCCAGACACAAAGAAAAGTAATGTAAAGAACCTTAGACTGAACAGCATTTGGCTTGTTTCGGGAAGAGGAAAGTGTGTGTTATTAGAGATGGGTGAATGAGAGGAGAATGGAAGGATCAGGTGAGAGAGGGTGGAAGGATGTGGGTAGATCATGGATGGCATAGGAAGGAACTTTCCTTTCACCTTTGATGAGATGGGTAATATTAGAAAGTGAGTGGAGGGGAGATAAATGATCTTATCTATTTTTTAAAAGGGTAGCAGTGGACTCTAAGTGGAGAAAAGACTCATGAGGAAATGGGAGCTGAGACAGAGGTGGAAGCTGAGCAATGAGTTATATAGCAACTTGGACTACATTAGATAGCAGAGAGTGTGAGAGGTGGTTGGAAGATGGATATGATTTGAAAGAATAATAATAAAAAAAAAAGCCTAAATACTTGGTAATAGATTGAATATGAGAGTATTTGGTTATGGATTAGATGAGCAGTATGAGGAAAGTGATTAAGAGGAATATGAGGATTTTAGCCCATGAAACAAAGAATGGAGCTATCAGCCATCGTATCACCATAGCATGGGAAGTTGTCATTGGAAGACTACTAGGGAAGCCGGTTTCAGATAGAAATCCAGAATTTGCCTTTTGTATATCAAGATTGCCTTTACTATATACAAGTGGAGATACAAAGTAGGCTTTTGGATATATGGATCTAATGTTTGGACTTGGTTTCTAGTGATTAATATTTATGCAAAAATAATGCTTATTTATTTTATTAATTCACACTTTCAATAATGAAAACATATTCACTGATACTTTTACAAAATAGGAAAAATCAGATCTTAGCTATTGTAAATAGTGCTGCTATGAACATGGGGGTACATGTATTCTTTCTGGTTGGTGTTTCAGGCTTCTTAGGGTATATTCCTAGAAGTGGGATCACTGGGTCAAATGGCAATTCAATTTTTAATTTTTTGAGGTAAAACCATAGTGTTTTCCACAGTGGCTGCACCAGTCTGCATTCCCACCAGCAGTGTACTAGAGTCCCCTTTTCTCCACACCCTCGCCAACACTTGTTTGTTGATTTGTTGATGGCAGCCATTCTGACAGGTGTGAGGTGATACCTCATAGTTGTTTTAATTTGCATCTTTCTGATGATTAGTGATGTTGAGCATTTCTTCATATGTCTCTTAGCCATTTGTATGTCCTTTTTGGAGAGGTGTCTATTTAGTTCCTCTGCCCATTTTTTAATTGGGTTCTTTGTCTTCCTTTTGTTGAGTTGTATGAGCACTCTATATATTTTGGAGATTAACCCCTTATCTGATGTATCATTGGCAATTATGCTCTCCCATAGAGTGGGTTCCCTATCTGTTTTGATGGTTGTTTCTTTTGCTGTGCAGAAGCTTTTTAGTTTGATGTAGTCCCATGTGTTCATTATTCCCTTTGTTTCTGTTGCCTTAGGTGATGTATCAGTGAAGATTCTGCTGCGTATGATGTCCGAAATTTTGTACAGGGCTGGGGACGGGGTGGGGGGATGGGGAGGAGGGTTTCAATGGGGGAAAAAGGAGAAACATCTGTAACAAAAATAAATTATTAAAAAAATTTTTTTTCTTAGAATAATAACTAATGCTAATAGCTCTCCTGTATTGAGTATTTACTGTGATGTAGACACACGTTTTATGGAGTAAGATTTCAGGGCAAAAGGTATGAACATTATTATTGTTCTTAATGTATATTATTAAATTGATAGAGGCAGTATAAATTGATACTAAAAAAAAAGAAAAATCAAACAAGTTTTTGCCTTCTAGTTATATATTTGAAAATTGTATCTTTGTTCTGTTTCGAACAATTGTGTATTTGATTTAACCATTGTGGAGGACAGAGGGGTATTTGGAATCATTTCTCAAATAGGTAAACAAAAAAAATTGATTGCAATTCATTTGAAACAGAATCCCAAACTTATCGATAAATAGTTTATTATACTAATTGTTCTTTCTTTATTTCCCTAGTCCATCACTCTGCCAAAGGGAAATTATATTGGTCTTAAAGGATTTGTTCTTCAATTGGCCATATAGGTCATGATACAAACACTTACCTAGTTGGTGGCAAATTTATTATTTACTGATTTGTCCCCAGTGTGTTTCTGGTGGCTGTACTTAAAATCATTGGACTATAATTGCTCCCTTTATGCATATGCACATATATTTCATTTATAACCTTTAGACACATTTTTCATTCAAATATTAAAATACACTGTTATTTAAAGACTCCATGATAGCATAGAGCCATTCTTCAAGTATTTTAAAGACTATTTGTACAATGAGAATTTGAAAAATAATCTGAGGGGCTTGTAGTTGACATTTTCCAAACTAGTGTCTCAGAAGAAATAATTGGATGACCAGGCATTTTTAAGGCTTTATACGTTTTGAATGACCTTATTCATAAAACAACCTTGATATCGTAGTAGAAATGCCCTTATGTTTCTTCCTATTTTCTCTCCTTTGAGACTGTGTTGAATTGATTGTCTCCAGTACTATTCCTTTTATATTTAGAGGACTTGGACACTGGTATAGGTGTGAAAAGAAAAATTGTTATCTGAAATAACATGGTTTGATAACAAGATGGCAAATTCATAGGGGACAAGATAAGTATTTACTGAGTTAAAGTAAGTAAGAAAATGATGAAAAAACAATAAAGAATGGAATAGGTCATTTCCACATCTATTTCAAAAATATTAAAACACATTTGACTAGGTTCTTTCATATTGTTTTAATAACTTTCTTACTATTTGCATTAGTAAATCATCCTGAAGAACAATAATACATTATTGCCACACCCAAGATATTAACTTCCAAACACTGATGCACTGTGATCCTAATATGTACACTGATACTTTTTATAGTGTGTGCGTGTTTTTTTTTTTTCTTTATATCTCATCCATAGAAAATGATACGATCTACTGGACAGACATGGGCTTCAATAAAATCAGCCGAGCTAAAAGAGATCAAACTTGGAAAGAAGATATCATTACCAATGGCTTGGGAAGAGTGGAAGGGATAGCTGTTGACTGGATTGCTGGTATAACCCATGGCTTTTTCTGTGTTTGTGCCACACCTATTTTTAAGAGCTCAATCTACTTCATAAAAATTCTGAGTGACTCCTAACAATTTTTTTACTTTTAGCCACAGGGGTAAATAGTCTCTTTTACTTTTGGCTTCACTTTTTCTAATGCTTTGGAGCCTTTCAATACGTGTTTTTATGTGGAAGCAGATTATGTAGTGTTAACTTTGCTCGAGTCTCCCAAGAGCTCCACGAGGCAGGTAAACAGAAGTGTTAGTTCTCTTTTGCCTGAAGTTAAGTAGAAAGTTAAAATAGATTTCTTCTCCAGGTGAGAGAAGTTTCAACTTATTTTTAACATATAAATGTATCATTGGATGGTTTAAACTACAGATATGTGAGATTTAGGAGGTGTTTGCATATTAATTTATACTTTTCTGCTGAGAAAATGTACACATTAAAAATATAAGAATTAAACAATTTCTTGAGAGTTATATGAATGCTCAGAAAGTTAGTCATTAGCCATAACTAATTAATAGTTTTCTTTCTCACAACTATATCATAAACACATCTGTATTTCTCCTAGGTAACATATATTGGACAGATCATGGTTTCAACTTAATTGAAGTTGCAAGACTCAATGGCTCTTTCCGCTATGTAATTATTTCCCAAGGCCTGGATCAACCAAGATCTATAGCTGTGCACCCAGAGAAAGGGTAATTTTAAATTTCCATATATCTTTTGAGTTTTAAGTGAGTTTTCTTCCATTTCATTAAAAAAATAACCAGACTTCCACATTAATATTTATTTTCAGTTATAATGTCTGAAACAAAGCTCAAAAATATCTTACCTAAGCAGAAGAAAAAGTTCATTTCCCTTGGTCAAGTATATTTTTGTACATGTTTGATGGGGATACATTTCTTATTCCGTTCTCTCATATGTGTGTAAATCCAAATGAGTATACCAACATGTGTCTAGATTCTCAAGTTGAAGTTCTGCCCTAGAACTGTTTAAACAATAGGTACTGAATTACTGGCAGAGTGAATGAAATAACCATATTGTAGCCACCCTCATTCTTTACTCTTTTTAAAGCTTCAGTTTCCATTTATGCTGAGATTGCCAAATCAACATGTTCATCCTAACCGTTTTTGTTTTCTCCTTTAGCTCCAGTTAAGTATGTCTATAATCTTCTGACATTTCCATTTGGATATTTTATGGACACAAAAGTTGTACATATTGGAAATTACAGTGAATGCAACCTGCAAACAAGTTTTGCTGATTTTTTTCTTCTAAATATTATCAATCTACCACTCTCCATCTTCACAGCCTCCACCCTAATTAAATCTGTTCTTACCTTACAAATATATTACTGCAATTGATCTCCTAACCTCGTAAAAGACTAGACTGATTTTTTCCTTTCTTCTTTTAGTATAAATCTACTGAAAACCTTTCAAGGAATTCCCTTGGACGTTGTGCAAAGTCTAGAATTTCTGTTGCAATCCTTCTTAATTATGCTCTATATAAATGTTCAGTCTCAATCTCTCACTGCTGTCTCTTTGCTATCTCAATCAGTCTCTTTTGGACTTCTTACTTTTTCAAGTATTTTCAAATATATCACATACTCTTCCGCTCCCAGCCTTTGACCAGCCTCTTCCCATTACCTGCAATGTTTTTCTTCCTATTTTACCTTGCTAAATGTTGTTTATCCTTCCTTGGCTTTGCAAATAGATTAGATTGTTCTGTAATAGGACACCAAAACACCAAGTGCGTTCATTTTTATACATTCTGTGCAATAATATATGCTTATTTATTTATAGTTATTTGTTTAGTAGCTCTATTTTTCACTGAATTGGATAATGCCTTTACTCTCCACTATAACTCTATGAGGGAAGAGCCATGCATGGTTGGTTTATGCCCAGAGTTTAATGCATTGGCTGATAAAGAGTAAGTTGTTGACCGATAATTGTTTTCCTCTGAAATAGTAATATAGAAGTAGCCCTCTTATGAAACCTCATGTTACTCCTCACTACTGTGTCTCTTGCGTTGCTGGTATGACTTGATTTAGAGTATTATTTTTTAAGAGCAGATAGTTTATGATTGAATTGAATGCCTGTACCTTTTGGAGTGGGTAAAAAGTGAAGCCATGGTGGACACTGGTAGTAGATAAACCAGTGCAAGGAATGCCGATTTAGAATGAAGTCAATTTATGTGAAATATCAAGTCAACTCTCATAAAAATCTACAACCTTTTCCTATTTGTTATATGTTATATGAGCTTTTCCCAATATTATCCCTGCTGCAGTTTCTTGACAAATGCTATGAAAGTAAGTCATGACATTAAGACAGTGAAAAAGGAAACAAACAATGTTAATATAGGAGGGAGAAATGATGCTAACAAATTTGACAGACTTTAAGCTAAAACCATGATTTTAATACAAAAACTGAAAAAGCTGCACTGGTTAGGAATGCTCTTGGTTGTAAACAACATAACATTGAACTAAAGCGTGTTAAACCTAGGAGCTTCTCTTTCTACCTTTTTCAACTACCATTTATCTTTCCTAAGTTATATTTTGCCTTATGCTTGATGTTATGGCTGCATTAATACAGCATGCTTGATATGTAATCAGGAATATGTACACACTTAAAGAAGTATAGGGGGATAAGACAAAAAATATTTTCCTTGCTAAGCTGTATTGTTTTATTTGCAAAGAGAAAGATATTGGTGTTAATCCTGCTTCTTTTTTTTTAATTGAAAATAGGTTACCTGCCCTGTCTTAGATCAGTGAATAGCTAAAGGGAAGGAGATTATCTTGACATATTTAGACAAGTTATGTTTGCCATACCAAACAGTATACACTGGATATCTGAATACAACTGTTTATATTACTAAGGAAGATCTTGAGGGGATGGATTTTAAAGAGACAATATGAGGAAGAAGAAAACCAACTCTTTTAGTTGTTCTATTTCAGTAGTCATCTCAACTCACTCCCCTTTTTCAGTTATTTTTCTCTTTGACATTTTAATGTTGGAGTTAACCCAGGGCTCAGTCTTTGGTATTCTTCTCTTCTTGATTTAGTGGTCTCATCCCACTTAAATGTTAAAGATTCTAACATGCATATACCCAGACCAGACCTCACTCCTAAACTCTAGATTTTTATGTTCAGCTCCTTATGCAACATATTCATTTAGAAATCTGTGGCAGATTTTAATTCTCCAGATGATTACAACAATATTTAATTCCATATGCTCCTCTCACAATGGAAGTGAAATGCTTTTTCCATATGCTTGAATTTGGTTGGCCCGTGACTATTATGGAAGTGGTACTGTGTGATTTCTGATGCTATATCATAAAAGAAGATAAATCTTCTTGCTGGTTCTCTTGGGAGGCTCTTCACTCTTCTGTGAAGAAGCCAAGAAGCTCCATGAAGAGGCCACATGCAGTTATTCAAACCAACAACCAAGGTCTCAGTTGACAGCCAGCACTAACAGCAACATATGTTGAGTGAGTGGACCTTCAAATGATTCCAGTCCCCAGCCATATATAACCCTAGCTTTGTTGACTTCATTGACATGAAAAAGAGATGAGTTCACGCAGAGTTCTAACCAAATTGCAAGTTCATAAGCAAATAAATTAGTGTTGTTTTACGCCTCTAAATTTGGAATGGTTTGTTAAGGAATAATATATAACTAGAACAAGATCCATTAGAAATCTTAACCTTAACAGGTCTAAAATAAAATTGAATCTTTGTTCTATAATTATGACTTATCCATTGGTTGATGCCAGTTCTGTTATTTCAATTGCTAAGGTTAAAACATGTTTGGTGTTTCTCTTACACACTCTATATCAATATACCAGGAATTCTGTTACTTTTGGCTTCAAAATACATTTGTACTCTACCAACTTCTCACAGTTTTTACTGCTACCACCGTAGCCTGGGTTGTGATCACTCTTGTCAACACTTCTGAATTATAGGGCACTGTCTTCTACCATTGTAGCCCTACAGTCTGTCTTTCATGTGGTGACCTCTTGATTCTTTTGGAATTTAAGTAACTGTCACTTCTTTGCTCAAAATTAATCTGTGGGTCTCTTTTCACTCTGTTTAAAAGCTCACAACAAACCTACAGTGGTATTATTTTCTCCATTTAACAGAAAGAAAACTGAGTTAGCTGTTTTAAGTATATTACTCTGTCATCAAGTTGATAAGTGGAAGAGTAAGATTTGGCTAAACTTCAAATATTATATGTGTATATGTGTGTGCATGTTACATGTTACATATATTCATACATAGTGTTGTGTTAAGCATTATAGAAATTAATATAAAAATCAAGCATATAAGAAAACAGTTTTAATAATTTCAGAATAAAAGTATAATGAAAATTTAAAGGTTAGAATTATAAGTGAAGAGAGAATGAACAATAATAAGAAAAGGATGGAGAAAAATTAGGAGAGAAGGTTTCTAAAAACATTTGAATTGGGACTGACTTCCCCCTGTGCACCCTCTTGCCTACTAGATATGAGATTTAAGCTTAAGTTATATCAATCTAGTCTTTTTATGCCTGTAAATGAGTCTTACTTTCCAAGATGAGATTATTCTTTAACTAAAATTTTGCGCTTGCTTGAACTACAAGCTTAAACAGAAAACTCATTGTGCAAAGAAGCTACTACTACTAGTGCCTATGGATGCCTGCCACTACATATTGAGACTGGGATGGGTGGGTGTAATTTTGTTTAATTTTAAGAATAAAATGCATAATTCATTTAAATGTGTCCACATCACAAATGTAGACTCAAAAATAAAAATGTTCTCTTCCACCTGGCTGGTGTGGCTCAGTAGTTGAGCATCGACCCATGCAACAAGAAGTCACCGGTTAGATTTCCGTTCAGGGCACATGCCCAGGTTGTGGACCTGATCCCCAGTGTGGGGCGTACAGGAGGTGGCCGATCAATGTTCTTTCTCATCGATGTTTCCATCTCTCTCTCTCCCTCTCCCTTCCTCTCTCTCTAAAATCAGTAAAGAAAAAGAAATGTTATCTTCCAATGTGACAGTATTTAAAAATCTTCTTTTTATATTATAATTTGTAATCAAGCAATATATCATTGTAGCCTCAATAGAGAAAATTTGATCAATTGCTTGACTATGAATATTTATTCTAGTGGTAGAAATAAGTATAATTTGAATGTTTTGAAATCCCATAATGGGATTTGTTTCTAATAAAGCATTTCTTCTCGTCGTATTTGTAATAAGTCCCACACTCCATTTGTTTTGTAGAGAACCTCTGTGCCTGGCTAGTGTAGATTCATGCAGTCCAATTTAACAGTCCTCTTTCTATTACTTGTCAATCTGTGGTTTTCTTTTTTGTTTCTTATTTAAACCTAGTGTACACCCTCAAGTTGTTATTCTAGACCTTCTTTTCCTTACATATCTTTGATATCTCTATAGCCATGTTAGCATAACTATACATACTACTCCCTGTGATGATTGAGAACATCAGGCAAAGGAACCCACGTATACTTCACTGTTCATCAGTTTGTTCAATGGGCATTTACTGAGCACTGCGCACTGTGAACAAGTCATGTCAGCATATCCCCCCATTTCCTCCTCAGCCTGTAATTCTATGACTTTTGACAAAACAGGACTACTTACCCTGAGACAGACACTGGTGGGCACAGTGAAGTGTGATGGTATAAATAAGATATTGCTTCTTTTCACAATGAGTTTTCTGTTCAAACTTGCAGTTTAAACAACTCTAGAATCTGAAAGAATAGTCTCATCTTGTAATGTAAGGCTCATTTACAGGCATAAAAAGACTAGATCGATATAACTTAAGCTAAAATCTCATATTTAAATCTCATGTTAAAGTAATAATTTTCATAAGACCAATATAAAATTATATTGTTTTAAGAGAAAAGAGATAGCGTATAATTAGAGGAGGTAATAAAAGTGAGGGTAGTAGCTGCAGTAGTGCTGATTACTAGAGGGATTATGGAGGAAACTTGAAGGAGAAAATTTTCTGAGATGGGATGGAAATAGATTGGCCAAACAAAGGCCATTAGCAAGAGTCTAAATACATGATGTTTGTGTAGAAAAGAGTAGGTGATGCAGCTGGAAGACGAGTTGGGACCATAAAATAGGCAATAAGGTCTGCCATATTTTAACATATCTACCGTGGTGACACCATGTTCAGTTTATTTACCAGGTGACATCTGAAGTGCTTCTGGACCGTTACTCCTAAATCTTCCCTCTGGCCCCAAAAATCCACATAAGCAGAGCTCAGAAGTGTGATGAAAGTTTATGGAAGTTGTAGCATTCTTTAAATAGGGAATTTTTTGAAATGTTTATTCATTATTGCAGGGAGAGTTACAGAGGAGGGAGAGGGTTCTTTCTCTGCTCTCATGCCACGTAATGGAGATAAAAGCAAACATGTAAGGGGAAGACTAAAATAAATAGGCAAGAGCAGTAAGCAGAAAAATGTGTCACTTTCTTACTTCAGGTCCTCAGACCAGGAAGAGTCAGGTCAAAGTTGGAGAGAGAGAAGAAACATTTAAAATAAATGTGAGCTTTAGGTTCGAATTTAGAAAAATCTGGTCTTTTACGCTTTGAAATTCATCTCAACAATATGATTCTATCCTTTTAACTAAAATTGTCTTGGAAATACTGGATTCTTCCTGAGATAGTAAATTCTGAAGAAGAGGCATTGAAGAGACCATAAATGAAATCAGGAATTGAATAAAAACAAAGTCCCTTCCTACTATTCCAACAGAATTCTGACTCTGCAATAAACCGTAGTAGTGGAAGAGATTACCCAAGAAAGAGTACAGAAAAATACGTCTAAGAACAAAAATGAAGGATGTTTAAAGTTAGGGGATGAATTATTGGGGGGGGGGAATCAACAATAAGGGAAGAGAAAGAGAAAGGGAGGGAGAGAGGAAAAGAGGGTGGGGAGAGCCATTTCAACTCTGCAGAAAATTACTGCATCATAGAAATCAAGGGAAGAGAGTTTTTGGTAGAAGATTATGTCAGCAAAAAAGAGATTAGGAAGGATAAAAACAAAGAACAGAACATGCAATTGATGATTAGGATGCTATTGTTTATTGCTATCAATATTGGGAGATTGATAAAGGCAGAAGCCAAATATAAAGAATAAATAATAAAAGATAATTAGAAAAGTGGAGCTAGCATATATATTTAGACTATAGTTATTAAAACTTGGACAAGGAAGGGAAAGAGGAGAAAATAGAAGGTATGTTGAGAAGATAGGGTATGGAGAAAGTTTTTCTTAGTATGTGAGTCAGGGGGTACTGCAAATATTCATGGGCAGAAGGGAAGAAACTGGCAAGGAAGGAAAAGGGAGAAAACGCACACGAAAAGGAGACAAATTCCAGGGAGTGTAGGAGGGACCTTGGCAAGGACAAAGCAATAAGATGGACCAGGAATAATAGGGGACAGTAAATAGATAGGCAGGATTTGCATCCTACATCAGATATTCCAGAAACTGGAAACAGAGCATTTCCACTGATCATTAAGCTTAGGTTATGTCCTTGTTTATGTAAGATAGAGGCAAAAGAGAGATTTAGGTTCCTGGAACTGTTAAAGATGACGAACTATGAGCTGGGATAATCACAGGATCATTCACATGAGCCGTACGAGTCCCTACGTGTATCAGCAGTGGAGGGAGGAGATGGCAAGGTTGTCAACAAGTAGTAAAGCAATTAAATAAATTTGGTACTTAATTGTGATACCGTGATGAGGTGGTGCTACTGGAAAATGAAATGTGTGAGTTCATACTGCGAATGTTTTGAAATAAGTCAATATGACCTCAGAGACAGTTTTCTTTTTTCCTAAAACTTACTTCCCACTCTTATTCTGGAAGCAATAGCATCTGTTTCCTCTGGCAACTCAGCAATAACTATTATTTTCAAATCTATCATCTTTAACTTGTGCCTTTCAAGGAAGTCTTTCCCTTTGCTTTCAAATGAGCTCCAATTCCTCTTATTTGAAAAAACATAAAAACAAAACCCAAAAACTGACCAATGCCTTATTTCTCCACATGTTTACTTCCTAACTTCTTAGAATAGAGATCAGTACCTATTGTTTCTTCACTGAACTTCTGAAATAGGTTTTCAGCTTCTGTTCTTTGCAGACATTTCTAAATTTATCAGTTGCTAAAGCCAAAGGATTTTTTTTTGTCAGGTTTCACATCACTTGCCTTCTCCTTGACATTTTTAAATTAATTATCCACTCGATTTATTTTCTCTGTTACTTTCTCTACCTCTCGGTTTTCTAGTTCTGTCTGACCTCCTCCAAACATGTCCTCTAAGCATGTATATCTCCTCTGATCATTTTTCTCCTCATTCAAGGCTTTGAATGCCATTCCCTCTCTTGTGATATTTATCTTTTAAACTTATTTTCACGTTTTTATACTTTAATCGCTGTATTACATTTCTTTCCTAACCATGGCATCTCTTTTTCTTTTATTATGGTTCTTTTGTCCTGACAATATTGAAACTTACCTTAGATGTTCTGTAGTTGCTCATCACCTGTTTCCATTTGCCACCAAACTCTGTCTTCTCTTCTGCCCAGATGTCTTAGCTTTTATATGTGTCTACACTGAGACGATGTAGCAATATTTTAAATATGATTTACCTTTATACCTTCACTCCTTAAAAACATTTCATAAGTATTAAATAATTTGCATGGATAGATATTTTTCAGGATTCATAGTTAAGAATTGATAAATCTTTTAAAATATTAAGCTTATTTTCAGAAAATGTTTACTCCTGCTAGGAAATATTAGTGATATGTTTCTCCCTATACATTATACACATATATACTGACTTGAATTCAGTAGGGAGGAAAAAAGCTTAAAAATGACCAGTCTATATGTTTTTGAAACATTGATTTTCAGGTAATATTACATGGGCATTTAAATGTCAAAATTCATATCCTATGAATAAAGTATAATATTTTAATATTCTGTTTGAAGTTAAAATATGGCATGTGGTATTTCCAGAGGAAAAGTTGAACCATAATGAAATAAATTAACTAAATCCAAGATATAAATGTGCCTTGAAAAGTGACAGGAAGTCTGATTTTGAACAATGGAAACATGAGGTCTTTTAAAATGTAGCCAAATGCAAATAGGAAGCATATATGAATTTAGTTCAGCTTAAAAAATTAGTTTCTCTCCTCCATTGACTTTTTTTGGTAAGCCATCACTTTCTTTTAAAAAGCTGAAATGTAATGATTATATATATTATATAATGACTCTTTAGATTTTATTTATATATATATATATATATATATATATATATATATATATATATATAGTCATTTTCTACTTGTAACAACAGCAACATGATGTATAGGAAATGACAGTATGACACCGAAATCGTTGGATAACTTTCCATGGAATATGATCACTAGGTGAAGCATGAATACTCAGTAATTTTGTTTTCTTTTGAGGCACCAGGATGTACATTGCCTCTCTTAATTTAACTTATAGTTCTATTACTATAAATAAGTTGCTAAAAAGTATTTCTTTCCAATGCAAGGATTCAGCTTGACAATGGATCTTTGGGTTCAAGTATATATTGTCAAATGGTATTTGATTGATTATATATGTATACGCACATATACATGTATATGCTTTTAGAATATGCTCAACAATATGCAGAAGATCTTGACAGACAGTTTAATATCTGTTGAGCTAACAAGAGTATAATATAGTTTAACACTATTTTCTAGAGTTTATTTTGCATCTTATGTCATGGTAACACATACAAAAATGAAATGGAATTAGCCCGGTCGGTGTGGCTCAGTGTGAGCGTCGACCCATGCACCAGGAGGTCACCAGTTTGATTCCTGGTCAGGGTACATGCCCAGGTTGTGGGCCAGATCCCCAGTGGGGGGCATGCAGGAGGCAGCCAATTGATATTCTCTCTCATCGATGTTTCTATCTCTCTTTCCCTTTCCCTTCCTCTCTTTCTAAAAATCAATAAAGAAAAAAAAATTTTTTTAATGAAATGGAATTAAATTTGATTTAGAATAGAAATAATAGTGGAATCTGGGCGCTACTATATAGTATTAAAATAACATGCTGCTCAGGTAGCTTAGGAATACCACAATCATGCCCCAGATCATAGCCACTTCTCTCTGCACGTCTCTGAGCAAACATATAAAATTATGAAGACACATGAAAGAAAAGGGCCACACTATTTTCCCCTAGGAGTTTTATCAAAAATTTCACCACAGGCACCACCCTCCTTTCAAAGCTAGTTAAGTCTTACTCATCTAGTCTTTTCCAGTATGCTGCATCCTCTTTCCTCAGACATGAATCTTGGGTTTTATCTCTCCCTCTAAAAGGAGGGAAGGGGACAAAAAGTGACCAAGATGTCCTGGGCTATCACTGCAGCTGCATGGCTGGGTGCGGAGGAAGGCCAGAAAGGTTGTGCCTCCTCCCTTGGCCCAGGCCACTGAAGCCATGTTGAATGGAAACCAAAGCTAGCCACACACAAATATAACACCTTTCTCTAATTTCTCAAGGGATCTGGCCCATAAAAACTCAGTAAAAGGGAAAAAGAAGTATGAAAGATATCTTCCTTTATTTACCTATAGAAATTGCTTCAGTTTGTTTCAATGCAGAATATCCTGCATAAGTTATGAATGATATATGATAGGTTGGAGGTCATGAAAAATATTAAAAATTTCTGTATGATATTTTGAGTATTCTAAATAAGCTCACAGTCACTAGGAGTCTGGGCTTCTAGAGTCTGGGTGTTAAACATTTCATGGAAAACTTCATAGAGCATAGGAAACATTAAATATTCCATATTGAAAATAACAAAAATTAATAAAAGATAAACCATTCACTCAAAAAAACGATTTTAAACATATAAATAGTAAACTAATATATGTACATGTACATGTATATTTATGTATTTTTTAATATATTTTTATTGATATTTTAGAGAGAGAGCAATAGAAACTGATGTAAAAGAGAAACATCAATCGCTGCCTCCTGCACACCCCCTATTGGGGATCAAGGCCCCAACCCAGGCATGTGCCCTGACTGGGAATCGAACCAGGACCTCTCAGTCCATGGGACAATGCTCAATCCACTGAGCCACACCGGCCGGGCTATTTATATATTTCTTAAAACGGGAGAATAGGCAGTGAGGCAGGGCACAAATACATAAATAAAATAAGGAATTAAATATAATATAGGATGATAAGCCTAATGTGCTATGGGATTTCAGGTGCCAAAGAAATTTTTCTTTGTGAAGAATTTTTCTCTGTAGTTCTCCAATGTTGCCTGAGTAACACTACTTTTTTTTGTTGTTGTTTTATAAAAAATGTTTTATATAATTATTCTATATCATAAAATAGTGAATCAAGAAGGAATCTAACGTAAAACTTAAGAAAAACAAACAGGAGAATGAGAACTATAAAACCAATAACTTACAACTATGTTTAAGCTTGAACAGGAAGAGAAAACTCAGATGGCCTGTGTCTTTATTTTGGCTCAAAAGAAGAGTTCATTTCTGAAGTTGTCCATGGGAATGACAACTGCTCTTACCATAGCACCTCAACATTTTCAGTATAGAAGCCCCTAAGGTCATGACTTCCAGAGACTCACAACTGGCGAGTTTTAACCTTTTCTGTTAGCATTTCTTTCAGGTAATTCTTTATTTACCCATTTGCTCCTGTCATTAGACAGTGAGCTTCATGAGGGTCACTAGGTCCCATTTATTTCGTATCATCATCACTTAGCACATAATATTTGTTGAATGAGTACATGACTAAAATGAAAGAATATGTTTGAGAACCATCCACCAAAGCACCACCAATAACAACAAAGGAAAAGTACTATCTCTAGACTTTTTTTCTCTCTTTATTGACTATAGAGAGAGGAGGGAGAGAGAAATAGAAACATCAATGAGAGAGAACATCAATTGGCTGTCTCCTGCATGCCCCCGCTGGGGAACTGGCCCACAACCTGGGCATGTGCCCTGACCAGGAATCGAACCGGGACCTCTTGGTGCATGGGCTGACATTTAACCACTGAGCCACACTGGCTGGGCTGTCTCTAGACTCTTTAGCTGAGTATTCTGCTATCTGTGGTTGAGTTCTTTGTACATTATAGGTGCCTCTATGCAAACAGTAACACATTCAGGACTTGAAAGTGATTTGGGATTGGCGTGTAATATTTTCTCAAAACAAAACTGCACATAGAAGAAAAAGGAAATGTGAAGAAGCCCTCATAGAAATAGAGAAGGTTCTACATTATACTGTATTCTTCATTGGGGATGAAGGATTCAATATATGTATTTGTGAAATGAATTCAAACTTTTATAATATATTATTTTTCTTGTGCCCTAAAGATGGAGACATTGACATATTGACCTACAAGGTATTCAATTAGTATGAATTTTAAGTGAGTTTAGTGAAAATGCTAAGGCATTAAAAATTATAAGCAGTTTTTGTCAAAAAGCTGATGCTCACATATATTCTAGCTACTGTTGCTAATGTGTAGGGATTTTGTTTTGTTTTGTCGCTTGTCTTACTTTTATCAGATATAGAGTATTGACACGTGCTTGACCCCCAACCTAGCAGAGGACACAGTGACAGTTTTTTTTTTTTTTTTTTTTAATCCTTATCCAAGGATATTTTTCTATTTATCATCAGATAGAGTGAGAGGGAGGGAGAGAGACAGGGAGAGAGAGAAACATTGATGTGAGAGGGACACATTGACTGGTTGCCTCCCGCACGACCGACCAGGGCCGGGGATGAACCGGAATTGAACCCACGACTCACTGGTCCATGGGCGGACGCTCTAACCACTGAGCCAAACCGGCCAGGGCCACAGTGACTATCTTGATTGTCTTCTTCACCAGGCACCTGTCTATATAAGAGGATTACATGATCTTCATTTTTGTGCCACCATAGAAATTTTTAGTTATCTTAGGCTTTCTTAAACATATCTGATAAAGTATCCAAATTATGCTCTCTTAGAGAAGGAATAACAATGGGAAGAAAAGGCATGTTTATTTTAAAAATTGCAGTGCAGATCTATGCTCCAGGGAAATAGTTTAGCAGTCGACAAAGAGAATCTTAAATTCAAATAAAATAATTGATTCAAATTAGTTGGTTTTCACTGTTGTTTATATATCTAAAATATAAGAACCACATTTTTTATTAATTTTTTTGAGAGCGAGACATTGATTAGTTGTTCCACTTATTTATGCATTCATGGGTTGATTCTTGTATGTGCCCTGACCAGAGATCGAACCCACAACCTTGGCTTGTCGATACAATGCTCTCAGCAACTGAGTTGCTCGGCCAGGGCATTTTTTGACAATTTAGACTTATTCATCCTTCTCTTTCTTCCCTTACACTTTACCCTTCGCTCACCAAGGTCGGAGTTGTGTGTCCACGTAGCCTTGTTTCACAAAAATAGTTCATTTAAAATTATTCAAGGGCACTTATAATAGCTTGGATATATATTTTAAAACTTGAATCTAACAAATTATGACATAAAAAGTTAATTGTTTTCTTTATAAGTGTACCTGTGTGTAAACTTATTCTGACATCAGTATAATTGTCATATGATAAATTCAATAAACTTCTGGGGACCAGCAAGTGTATGGTAGGCCTCTGGGAGCAGTTCCACTCAACCAAATGCCGTCTTTTATCTATTATCCAAATGTAAATAATTAATTGTAAATTAACTCATGCTATAAATCCATTGCACATTTTTCTGCCAAGGTCTTCTGTGTCTAATAAAGACAATAGGGATATCCTTGTTATGATGGTTCCTGATAGTATTTCTTTAATCTTTCAAAGCACTTTTGATTGTTCCTTTCTAAATTTTGAGTTTTTAAATTCTATAATTATAAGCCTCTGTAAATAAGGAAATTTTCAGTTTGGGACACATTATTACTGAGAGAAAATTCAGTTATGTCACATAGTATTTGATTTTGACAATTTTGAGAATTTCTGGGTCTGAAATTACCTTGAGAAGTATTTTCAGGGCTAGATTTACCAAGCTAATACCCTAAGGGCAATTTTGTTGGCAATATCATATAATCCGACAAACTTGACTACAGCCAAATTTGAATTCGAATGGGGAAAACATAAATGTGTAATACCATCACAAATCTTAATTTCCGCGAGTCTCAAAAACCAGAGACAAGGATTTTCATTTCTTCCCATTGCCAAAGATCACACTTGATACAAAGACTCTGTGTTCATTAAAAATATCTCAAGTGCATCTATGCAAATTACTATCTAAATTATTCATTAGTTTCTCCCTGCAGTTTTATATGCTTAGAGAGTGTTCTTTCTCTAAATTTGGTTGATAATTCTCAAAGGTACTCAAAGTGTTAATTCTATTCAATTCTTTACTTTCAATTTCAGTTTATGAAGCAAATTATTTTTTGCCTGACATTTATAAAATGTTACCTAGTTTTGATAGGTGTACAAACTTTTAGTTTTATTAACTTAATACATTATTTAGCCATAAAAGTTATTTTGCAGTCAGATTTGGCTTCATATATTATCATAGTTGTTTTTTTTTCTTTATTGATTTGAGAGAGAGATGGAGAGGGAGAGAGAGATAGAAACATTGATGAGAGAGAACATCGATTGGCCGCCTCCTGCATGCCTCCCACTGGCGATCCAGCCCACAGCCTGGGCATGTGTCCTGACTGGGAATCAAACTGGTGACCTCTTGGTGCATGGGTCGGTGCTCATCCACTGAGCCACACCTGCCGGGCTATGATACTTTTTAAAAAATTCATCTTTACTGTTGAAAGTAGTATAGATGTACCCTCTTTTTTTCCCCATTGACCCCTTCCACCTCACTCCCTCCCCACCCCCCTCCTTCACTACACTCTTGTTTGTGTTTATTGGTTATACATATAGGCATATAAGTTCTTTGGTTAATCTCTTCCCACTCCCCCACCCTCCTTCCCTCTGAGATTCGTCAGTTTATCAAATCACTACTGAAAATATGAGTAAAATCTGTATTCAAGGTCATTTTATTTTGAATAATTTTTATCCCTAATTTTACTGCCATTCATCCAAGTCTTCTGCATGGATGTAACAAATTTTAAATGATAAGGAACTACTTGGGAGAAAAAGAAAGAGACTTGTTCCTCAATATTAATAGCTTTTTTCACATTTTGTTTTTTGTTTTTAAGTATAGAGATCATTGTTATACTCCTTACACCTAAAGAATAGAATTTGATGAAATATTTTAATACTGCTGGATTATGTTTGTATTTGGTGAGATACCATTTCATAGAGAGGACAGTACTGGCCTGGGTTAGTAAAGCCCTGGCATGGACCCTTACTGTCCCTGTGACTGGATCACTAACACCCTGAGCTGCAGTTTTTATAGCTTTGAGAATTAGAGTTAAGTATGTTGAATAGATGAATCAGCCTACTCACTCAAAATAATATTTTTGTTACTCATTTAGTTCATTTGAAAGCAGATTACTATGAAATAAAAGGTATATTATACACATTCCCATCCATATTTATAGTATGGGAAAGTAGATGACAAAAATTAGAATGAGTAAGTAATCACACATCTGTCCTGGCTTCTATATGCCTCTTTCACAGTATAACATACCCTGCCATTTTAAAATAATGACTGACTAGTCATTTTAAGATAATTATTAATGATAAAGTTTGTCCTTAGAATGTTAAGTGGAACAACACATTTTACCTCCCAGTTAAATAGTTTTTTTTTTTATTTTTTTTAAATAAAATGTTTCCCTTTAAAGTTTTAAAAATCTTAATTTAATACAAGTATAGATATTTTTATGCCTGCTTCATCCTAGATATAACCAATAAAATATTAGTTGGATTTCTTGCTATAAAGTTTTCCCTTTCTGATTTGTAGATTTTAAATATGAATGAAACTGTCTTCAAAATTTATATATTTGGGATTCTAGCCACATTTCTTTTTTTTTTTTTTGTCTGGTTATAAAAGTCCAACACATTTATTTTATACAGAATTTTCAGGGAAAAAAGTCAACTTCTAAAATAAATAAAAACAATATACACAAAGGGAATACATATATTCTTATACAGTTTGTGTCTTTTTCCATGGATAAATAATTACTCCATTGAGTGATTATGTAATATGAATGTAGACTTTTGCTTTTCCTATAAGCAATCTCATTTTCTCCTCTTACATATGATCTATCATATATATGTATTTAAATATACACAGAATACACTCCCATTTTTGCCTAAATCAATAATTGCCATATTTTCTCAATTTTAGTCATTGTTGTTATCTAAGAGTTGAATAAAAACTTCAGTTGACATAACTTCAAAAGAATTATCTTATTTATCTAAACATGAATTTCTGTATTGTAATATAAATACTGTATTTGTTGAGTGAATGAGAGAAAGAAAGCATCTGGTTTTCTACATTTTATTTTTTGACATGTTTTATTACAGCATGCTTTGGATTTTCTTTCTATATTTTATTTTCTTCCATATTACATTTTGCATTACAACATTGTTAACATAGGAATGTCTTCTTTTGTATAAATCTATGTTTTAAGATGGTTTCACAAGATAATTTCTAAAATTCAAATTTGTATAGTTACATTTAGCAGTGGATAGAACTGAAAATTATGATGCATTCATGTACACATTCATAAATTAAATATTTACCTACCACTACTTTTTATTTTTAAAAGTATTCTAGTTACCTAGTGCTATAGGTGTAATAGTGAATCAAAAAAAAAAAATCATTGTCCTTATTGAGCTAACAGTCTAGTGGGGGCAAAAATATTAATAAAAAGTAACACTGTAAAGAAAAGCAAGTTTAAATTTCCACTCTCATCCATGGTATGTAGCAGATTACATGGTGCAATAATCAGAGAGAATGAAGGTTTCTTGAAGGAAATTATGTTTGAGATATGAAAAAAAAAAGGAACAAATTAGTCTAACAGTTTGCAAAAGAGAATTTCAGATAAGGAATGGCATGTACTAAAGGAATTTTGGTAAGATTTTGAATTCATCCACACACATTCTGTGAATGGTTAAATATTTTCTATAATAAAAAAATTTTATTGCACCCAAACACACATGTATATTAATTTCTGGAATGTATTATTTTTGTTAGTATGAATGTTACTGCTGTTATTCATAGTATGTCTTTCTGTGTTTATCGGCATATTACTATAAATCAATAATTTAATTTCAGCTACTTGTTCTGGACTGAATGGGGACAGATGCCATGCATTGGAAAGGCTCGCTTAGATGGCTCGGAGAAGGTTGTCCTTGTAAGCATGGGAGTCACGTGGCCTAATGGCATCTCCATTGACTATGAGGTCTGTTGGATTTTCTTTCTTAAATATTTAGAGCACATTAACTGCCAGCTTGATTTAGTCCTCTTTTAGTGTTCTGTTATTTTCTTAATAAAATATCAAGCACATCTTGTAATGTTACTTTTCAATTGATCTTTAGGAAAATAAATTGTACTGGTGTGATGCTCGTACAGACAAAATAGAAAGAATCGACCTTGAGACTGGAGGGAGTCGTGAGATGGTACTGTCAGGGAGCAATGTGGATATGTTTTCAGTTGCAGTCTTTGGGGCTTACATCTACTGGTCTGACAGGTAATTTATTTTTTCATGAGTATTTGAGTCTCAAAATGTTATTTCAGTGCCCATTAGTTACTTTACCCTTGTAGGATTAGCCGTTCCTTATCAAGGTCATGAAAAAGATTTCACAAAACCATAAAATTTCCACAGGAAAGGCCAGCACTCTTTCTATTCTAGGCTCAACCGTTTCAGTTTAACAGACTAACAGTTGGTTTCTTTTCTTTCTGCTGGGTTATTGGGTATCTTGAGCTTAAATAACGGGCTTGATTTGAAACCAAGGGTGTTGATCATGTATGTTCATCTTCTTGGCAGAGCACATGCCAACGGGTCCATCAGAAGGGGCCACAAAAACGATGCCACAGAAACCATAACCATGAGAACGGGTCTTGGAGTCAACCTGAAGGAGGTTAAAATCTTTAACCGAGTAAGAGAGAAAGGTCAGCACTCTCACATAATAAATACATTTTATGTTATTTCTTTCTCTTATTTCTTTTTAACATTTATCAAACTTAGGTTAGGGGTTAATTTTTAATTGAGTCCAAAACCTCAAAACCTTTTTTTAAGGGGATCTAATTTCTTACAAAAGTTGTATAGTAACCTAATGAAAGAAATATATAATAGTCCATATATAGATACGTTTGCCTAGGACAGTACATTTATGTGGACAGACTATATGCCTGGTATGTCTTCAGTATAGTTTGGGCTAAGAAATACAGAAAAACTTGATAGACACACAAGGTCAATAAAAAAATACAAAGCACAATTGGGATGTTAAAAAGTAAAAAGCAGCCAAAATGTGTTCTTTTAAATTATATGTTAATCTATTACGTAATTATGTTTCCAGAAGTTTGCTATTACTGTGAAAGATGTACAAAGTCATCACTTTAAAGTGTGTATTTTGAAACTGATATGATGATTGGGATATTTTTTAAAAATAGCTCCCTTAAAATAATATTTGGTTTATTTTCATGAAAATAAATTACATTTAATTTTCTTGACATCAAAGGAAGTTATAATAATTTTGGAGATGATGATGATGGATTCATAGCAGAAAATTCATCTGATGGAGAGATCTTAATAATATATTACATCTTCACTCAAAGTTGGGCTAAAAAACTTATTCCCAGTATTCTTAGGACATTAGGCACATTGGTGCCATAAATTTCTTTGATACCTTACGTACTTCATAGATGCCGAGCATAAAGTACTGATGTTTTTGTGAATTCAGTTCACGTTTTGAGTGAATCTATTACTTATGCCAAAGATTACAGTACATATAACTTATTATATTCTCAGTCTTAAGTTTCAAAAAAGAGTTATACACTTAACTAGCTGATTCAGGGAAATTTTAAATGCGGTTGTTTGGATGGTGAGGGAAGCAGAAGGATGCCATCTTTGAAATAAGAAATCAAAGGTTAAAATTGTGTGATTAAAAAACTTTGCTTTATGATGTTTGATTTTTAACGACCAGTCTAAAAATTAAGAATAAAAATACGAGAATATTCAACATTATGTTTAAAAATATTTATATTAGAAAATTATGTTTGGAAAACAAAATAAAAAACATAAATATGTGTGTGTGTTATTCTATTTTCATCCTTAGGGACCAATGTTTGTGCCAAGGACAATGGTGGATGTCAGCAGCTTTGTCTTTACAGAGGAAATTCCCGGAGAACTTGTGCCTGTGCCCATGGATATTTGGCAGAGGATGGAGTTACTTGCCTGAGGCATGAAGGCTATCTGCTCTATTCAGGGAGAACGATATTAAAAAGTATACATCTTTCTGATGCAACGAATTTAAATTCACCAATAAGGCCATATGAGAATCCACATTATTTCAAGAATGTCATAGCCTTGGCTTTTGACTATAATCAAAAAAGAAGAGGTACCAACCGAATCTTTTACAGTGATGCACACTTTGGAAATATACAGCTTATTAAAGATAACTGGGAAGACAGACAAGTAATTGTTGAAAGTAAGTACAAGAACATATTTTTAAATGTTTTGATGGAAATAAGTATTGTTTGGATTAGTAATTTGGGTGGTAATTCCATGTAACAATTATATTTCTCTAAAGTTCATATTCAAGAATGAATGCAGCTACACTATACAACTACTCAAAAGTCAAAGAAGTAATTAACTGCTAGTATGTACAGCATATATATTATGATTATTAGCTTCTAATCATGGAACTTTCAATATATTCCTTCATAATATTTCTTATAAATAAGTGTTGAAATTAATAGAAAATAATTTTCAGTATAAAACTTACTAATTTTATTTCAGAGGGTAAAATTTTATCTTTAAGGATATCTGTTTAATTATATTCAGTGAATTCTGTTTTCTCAAAGAGATTTTTTGGTATATTTGTGTGTATGTGTGTGTGTGTGTGTGTGTGTGTGTGTGTGTGTATACATATAGTCTTAATGAGAAAATGTTGTTAAAGAAATAATTTAATATTTTAAAATATTTACTCAAGCATAACATTGTATGAATTATCCACATAATATAGAGAAACCTCTTTCCTGTTATCCAGCTTTTACAAGGACTATTTTCATATTCGGCATCTCTCTTTTTTCTATGTTTATGTGATATCTATATATTTCCCACTTTTCCAATTTCACTATACTGGGGGTCATTCATTTTTGTTACTTTTTAAACTGCAAAGCACTATATAAATTTATTGTAAAATATTCAAGTAATATGGACTTAAAAATGAAAATTCTGCCTCATCAGTGCAACATTAATTCTATTTACTTACTCTTAATTGATGGCTGTCTTGCCCCCAGAATTTTCTTTATGCATGTGTGTGTATATCATTTGTAATTACAAAAATAAAATGGTCCTATGTACATTCCTCACTGCTTTTTTCCACTTACAGTATATCTTGAAAAGCTTTCATTTCAATACATAAGGCTATATCTTATTTTTTCGAAAGCCTGTTCTAATTCTATACTAAGGATTAAGTAATTTACTTAACCATTTTCTTAATGATAAGCATTTAGGCTCTTTCTGGTGTCTCATCATTACCTACAATGTCACAATGAACATTTGCACATATAAGTATGTTTATTCACACATATGATGTTTTTTAGTATAGAATCCTAGGAATAAAATTGCAAAGTCAGTGTTAATTTTTTTTATAGCTGATCGAATCTCTTAAAAGACCATATCATTTTATGTTTTCATCAATTGTCTATGAAAGACATATGTTTCCATACTTTTGTCAACAATGATTTTGTAATTTTTATCTTATGACTAATACATTAAAAAGTCAATTTATATTAATATACATTTACCTGGTAACTAGTGAGCTCCAGCATCTAATTGTATGTTTATTCATATAAAAATAGATATTTTAGATCAAACTTTATACTGCATGTCTCATGCTATATCTGCCACTGTATATTTTGTTTTTTCAACATTTAATATCTTTGATTCTTTTTGCTTCTTCAGTTCCTATCTAGCCTTTCCAAATAAATTCAAGTGTATACTTTAGAAATATATTTACTTTACAAATATACATTCCTGATTTTTCTCTCTAGGTTACCATAATTATTGATAAGTTCAAACATACATATTGATTTGTATATTTTAGCACATACCATTTTAGCGTTTGTATATGTGTGTAAATGCACCTATATACTAATCACACAGTTGACATATTTCAGATGAATTGATTCTTTGGGAATATTTCTATGACGTTTACATCATAATACGTTTTGGTCCTCCATTTTCCTAGACTGATACAATTCAGGGTTGGAAATGCTCATATTATATCCATAATATATTTATTTATTTATTCATTTTCTGTGCTCCAAAATTTTTTTGTCAGGTACCCTGGGAGTAAAAGTAAATATAAATTCATAGATTTCAGAGGTCACAGTTGAAGAGGAAAACTGCAAATGAATAATATTTAAATTTAATAGAATTCACAGGATACCAAAGGCCTAGAGAATTAAAAAAGGAACCTGCCTAGTGAAGGTAGAGGAGTCGATTGAGCTGGATTGAGGAAATGTAGAGGATTAATAGGTGTCTGTCAGTTGATTAGAACAGGTGGAAGAGGAGAATAGAAGGAAGAATAATTCTAGACATGTGGTTCCCTAGGCATCCCCAATACATGTTCAAGACATCTAAGAGATCAAAACTTTTTTCATAATACTAGATACCTTTTTAAAACTGTGTTGACATCTGCCCTGATGATGCAGAAGCAATGGTGGCTGAATTGCTAGCACCTGAGCTCTAATCAAAGCAGTGACAGTGCCCAACCATAGTGACACAGTCAGTTTGAGCATCGTCCTGTGCATCCAAAAGGTTGGATTCCCGTTCATGGGTCAAGGCACATACCCAGGTTGCGGGTTCTATATCCAATCAGGGTGCATGCAGAGGGCAGCCAACGAATGTTTCTCTCTCCTCTCTCCTTCCTCTCTCAAAGCATGTCCTCAGGTAAAGATGAAAACAAACAAACAAAAACAGAAACTGTGGCACCAAACTGTACTAATAGCGATTGTAATTTCCACTGCCACTTAATAGCAGAAAAAAAGAGAGTTTCACTTAAGAACATCTTTGAAGAAAGAGTAAAATAAATCATTTCATTATATTCTAATCCATCAGTATACATCGTTTTAATGTCCTGTGTGATAAAATGCTCATAATGAACTCCTTCTGCATTGTGAAGTACAAATTCATGGTTAGTTTTACCTGAAGGATTATTTGAGTTCAAGCTTCTTTTAAGGAACACCATTTTTAACTTGAAAGAATGAGGAACAGGCAAATTATAGTTATTTAAACCTAGGTGTGTGACAGACAATTTCTAAAGAATGGGTAAAATGAATCTGTCACTACAAGAATAATGACCTACAGTGTTTGTTGCAAATATTAAAAATCAAGCTTTAAGGTAAAATTAAAATTGTGTAAGACTTGTATCCACCACAGTACACTTGATATCTTCCCAATACTTAAAGACTTTCTGATTAGATGAGTGGTAGTATTACTATGTGAGTTTTGGGGTATTGCATAATACAATGTGTCATCATTTGTAAGATATTCATAACTCAGGAAACAAATATTTTCCAAATGACATGATAAAATAATGTATGGGTAAATGATCCATTCAAAGTTCATGATAGATCAATGAATTTTAATGTAATAGAGTATGCAAAGTGCATCACTTTGTTTTCTGACATCACACTGAAGCTAACCTTTAAGTAACTACCACTTGTAATGTGTTGGTGTAGTATGAAAGAATGTCCTTTTTCCACTCTATAGCTGTGTGAAGCTGGATTTTCTTCATATATGTCAACTAAAATACCACAGTAGACAGGATGATGAAGTAGATGTGAGAATTAAGCTGTCTTCAAGTAATCCAGACTTTAAACAGATTTATACAATTATAAGAAAATGCTTTATTTTTTTAAATAAAGCTATTTATTTGCTATCATTTTTATTAATATGCAATCAATTCATTTTTTATTTTAAAATAAATTAATACATTTTAAAACCAAAATTTTCAGCTTAAATTTCTAATATGGTAAATAGCTGTAACATAACTCACATATACAACATATCTCTGGAGTCCTTGATAATTTAAAGAATTTACAAATACCTCAGATCAAAAAGATTGCAAACTACTCTTCTAGATTAAGGGCTTAAAATTATTTAGTATAGAGGCATGAAAAAGCACAAGGTAGACAAAGAGTTCCATATCATTTGGTATGATTAAAACATGGTATATAACATGATTTGGTTTTAGATGAAGCTGGCATCCTATGAAAGAGTTCAATATTGCAGAATTTGTTCTGCCAAGATAAGAAGTTTTATTGAGATATATTTTACATACTATACAATTCACCCATTAAAATTGTACAATTCAATAATTTTTGGTATATTACACTATTAGCTTTTATTTTTTAAGTTATTTTTATTGTTGACACTATTACAAATGTCCCCATTCCCCCCTACCCTTTACCCACCTTTACCCAGCCCCACTCCCCCTTCCCTGTGGCTGTCACCTCACTGTTGTCTACGTTCATGGGTTATGTATATATGTTCTTTGGCTAATCTCTTCACCTTCTTTCATCTGGTTCCCCCCACCCTCTCCCCTCTGACAGCTGTCAGTCTGTTCCATGTATCCATGCCTCTCGTTCTATTTTGTTCATCAGTTTATTTTGTCATTAGATTCCACATATAAGTGAGATCATATGGTATTTGGCTCTCTCTGACTGGCTTATTTCACTTAGCACAATTAGCTTTTAAAATTAGGTAAATATATATGTATGTTTATATATATAACATAACATTTGCCACATAATTATTTTTAATTGTATAATTTAGTGACATTAATTAATTACATTCACAATATTGTGCAACCATGACCACTGTCTATGTCCAAAACATTTTTAAATGAGTAAGAAATAATTAAAATGAAAACAACCAAAAGTCTTGGAAATGAAAAATATGAACATTAAAATAAAAATTAAAAGGAAATCCCAGTTGAGAGAAGAACGTTTATGCTAGACTAGTCAAAGTGAAAATGAACAAATGGGATTCAAATTAAGTAATGAGAAAATAACACACACATTAGAGAAAAAAGGTAACAGAACAAACATGAGAGCAGTTGTGAAACTTGGAGGTAGTAGATTCAACGTGCATATAGCTAGTAGATATTGACTAATGCCAAAAGGAGAGGGAGGGGAAGAAAAGTAACATTCAAAGAGATAATGGAGTTTACTAGAAATGAAGAAATAAATGGATTCTTGGACTGAAAATGCATTCTGAGTGTTAAGAAGATTAAATCAGCCATCAAAGTAAAACTTCAGACAATCATAAAAAAGGGAAAACCTTAAGATGCTACCAGAAGGAATAGAGAGATCACCCATAAAAGATGGACAAATGGATTTAAGCAGACTTCTCATCAGTAACATTAGTAATATTTCTGCATTGCTAAGGAAATATATAATTCTATAATTGACTAAATGATTAGTCAAAATGAAGGGAAATAAAAATTGTTTTAGACACAAATTCAACAGTAATACATTTACATAGTCTCACAAATAAAGACTTAAATAATTGCCTCAAACTTGACTGGAATCCACAGTTAGAAGTAAATTTTGTATTATATTATATATTGTGACAGTACATATGTTTCAGTTTTACAAAACAATATATTCTATAACAATTATTCTAATGTTTTGTTTTAGTCAATTGGAGCATAGTGTGTGTGTGTGTGTGTGTGTGTGTGTGTGTGTGTGTGTTTAAACAAACATTGCTTAAAATAAAGTCAAAGGTCCCTACATTCAAAAAGCAATTAAGTCATGTAGTTAAATAAAGCTACTCTTGAACTAGCAATAAAAACAAAGGGTGCACAAGACTTAATGGAGAAAATTATAAAATATTAGTGGACATAAAATAAATGACCTAAATAAAGAAAATATTTTCATTATGAGAAAACTTCATTTTCATACCTATGGGTATTTGCCACAAATTTTCTGTAAGTTTAATGCAATTCAAAATGCCAAAATGACTTTTTCGTGGACGTTCACATGCTGATACCAAAAGTCTCACGGAATAGCACAGTTCCAACAATGGTAAGGCAATTTTGAAGAAACATACACTTGCAGTGTCTCCTTGACAAATACTTAATTTATTAAAAAGCTGTAATAATTAAAATAATGTGATATTGCCAAAATAATATTAGAACAGAGCACAGAAGCACATCCATATGTACATATCTTGTAGGTAAATTTGTTATACATTACCAAGTTGATAATTCAAATCAATTAAATAATAATGAACTGCATTTAATAAATAAACGATGCTAGTACATTTTGTATGTAAGAGATATAACAAAATTATCTCTAGTTCATACTATTCTCAAAAATAAGTTCTAAGTACATTAAATGTAAATCTCATTTTTTAACATTAAAGAAATTATAGAAAATAATTTCTATTATTTATGAACTCAGAATAGTAAAATATTTCAAAAATTACACACAAAACATAATAAAGTGTAAGTTAGGTATAGTTTACCTTATTGAAATTAAAAGATTTTCAACAGAAAATATAAAGAATTTTAAAAGGCAAAACAAAGACTAGCAGAAGATATTTGTATTTCCTAAAAGCAAAACGTATTGCAACTAGATTTTATAATATACCACTACAAAGACTAATAAAAATATGGGTAAAAACTCTATTCCCAGAAAAGAAAACATAATCATAATAAGTATATTCAACCTCATCAATCATTAAAAAATTAGTAATCAAACAATGAGATGATATTTTCTATTTATAAATTTGATAATTTCTTAAAAGTGTGATAATGTGGAGAAACTAGAACATTCATATACTATTGTACAATTTTGTACAACCACTTTAGAGAGAGCCAATTTGCAATATTATGAAATGTGGTAAAAGTACATATTCTTTCATCCAGAAATTCCCACTTTTAGAGTGAACTTAGCTATTTTTACTTTTGAAAAATGGTATATTTTACTAGTTAAAAACAACAAAAATCTAGTGCTGTGTACAGGGTGTGGCAAAAACAGGTTTACAATTGTGAGTAGGCAAAACAGAGTTTATTCTTGTATTATTATTTATTTATTATTGCATTATTTTTAACCTACTTTTTGCCCCACTCTGCATGTACACAGGTACCTTAAATACAGCCTGATTAAAACAAAATAATTTCGCATAACAAACGTTGCAAAATGATATAATTTGATATGATATATAATGTTGAAAAATATGCTGAACAATATTATGTATTGTTTTTCAATAGAAATTTATGTGGTGATTTGTTTTTATTTTGTTAATCCTCATCTGAGGATATTTTTTCCATTGATTTTTAGAGTGAGTGGAAGGGAAACAGGGAGGGAAGGAGGAGAGAGAGAGAGAGAGAGAGACATTGATGTGAGAGAGACAATTGATTGCCTCCTGCACACACCCTGACTGGGGTCAGGGATTAAACCTGCAACCCAGGTATATGCCCTTGATCAGGAATTAAACCCGAATTCCTTCAGTGTGCAGGCAGATGCTCTAACCACTGAGCACCACTGGCCAGGATGTGGTGATATTTTTTAAACTTAGTAATACTTTTTTGATAGTTATATAATGGTTATGTGAGATGTGAGGAATTATCATTACATATGGAAGGAAATTACTATTTCTTTAAACTTAGCTCAAAATAAAATGTCTAAATAAAAAGTAAATTACATTTAAAAATTATACACAGCATCAACATTTTGCTTTCTCTGGGGCATAACAAGGAAAAATTTTATCGAGAGTATTATATAGTTCCAACCATACTTATTTTGGTTTTTAAAAATCTGAAACATTTATAGCAAAATTATAAAATTCATTAAATCATTATATTATTCCTTCTACTCTTCTATAAATCTAAAGCATTTCCGAAAGTAAATAAAGGTAATCACTTATAAATATTTAAAAAGATATTAATAATTTAATCGGTCAAATCTCATACATATGCATGTTCAGAATTTAAATTACATTAGCAACACATGTTGAGAGTCAGGGTGGTAGCCTCCTACCTTCCTCTCCTTTTCCTTGTTTATGGACAGTGACCTTTGTTGCATATCCAGCTTGATATTTTCAATAAATTACAATAAGATATAGTTCTCATATTTGTGTTAGAATCCAAAAACATACTTAATAGTTTCATAATACTTTCAGATATTTTTCAATAGTACTAGAGTTAGGGCCAATGTTTATTATAAAACTTCACTAAGAAACATATGGAGGGCTCTATAATTATTATAGTTGGTGAGTCTGATTAAGAATAGAGAGAAGGATAGAAAGGAGTCTTGTGAACTGAAGCATCTGTCATTGGATAGAACAATTATAGGGATGTTAGGTGGATTTGGGGCAGATAGTAATTCAGATATGAATTAATGTCCCAATATTGGATCACTGCCAAGTAAATTCTCAATAGGCGAGTCAGGGTGGAGATAATAAGATTACTAATCCCCAATCAGAGCCATATCTGTATTAAATGTCAGTTTAAAGTTAATTGCATATATATTTTTTAATCCCTAGTCTAGAAGTTGAGAGTTTAGTTTGTATCAATTAGCTTCATTTCATTATAAAGCATCCTAGAATTCAGTGTCTTAAAACAACAACTACTTATTTATCTTTCCGTTGTGTGGGTTGGCTAGGTGGTTTTTCTGCTCTGTGTCAGCTCCTCAGATCTCTAGCCAGCTGGCAGATCAGATGGTAGCTGGTTATCAAGGGTGGCCTCCCTTGTATGTCTGGCAGTAGGCAGCTGTGTTCTGAGTAAATGGACCTCAGATCTCTCATTATGCAACGGGCTAGCTTGGCATGGTCTCAGGGTTCCAAGAAAGAGCTGGCCCCAACATGAAAACATTTTACAAGCCGTTTTTACTAAGGTTTCATTGATCAAGGTGAGTCACACGGCCAAGTCCAAATTCAAGGAATGAAGGAAGAGATTCACATTGATGAGAGGGCTTGAAAAAGGGCTACACCCATACACAAAGAGGAGTTCCAGTTTCTGTAACCAACATAGTAGTAGAAGTGATTTTTAGCTTATCCCTTCAACCTCCTATGTAATACATTAAAATTTGACCTGGCTTTTGGAAATTCACTTTCTTTGTTGTTTTATTTGTTATATAATGTTTCTTAATAACCAGTAGTAAGCTAGGACAATAATATCTGGCTTTATCTGTGAACTATACATCAATTTATATTTGATGGTGAAGAAATAAAATGAGAGGAAATATCTAGTGGGGGAAGATATGACACAACTATGGATGGGTAGAGGACTTAATGGCACTGAATTGATTCTGTCACCATCAAGGGTATAAACTTTTTCAATTTGGCTCTAATAATGCTAAATTTTTCTAACAATTCCCTCATGATTAGCTGCTGTTAAGATAGTTTAATCATCTAACATTTTTATTCATCAATGTGACCGAAAAATGTGTTTTTTGTTGCTGTTGTTTTGTAGTTTTGACTTGAATATGGAAGTTATAAATGGCAACTAAGGAAAAAATCTGTGATGTAGTGTTAAAAGAGGCATTTTTCATAGGAAGTAATAAAAGAAAGTATACATATTAGAACCTTCTTTTCCTTTTGAGAGATTTATGGCATAGATTCAGCAGATGAAATCAGTGTACTGTGAATTATAAATAGGTCTTTGAGGGGCTGGATGATGAATTCAGAATTCTTGAGAAAACAGGAGAACACTTGTTGAAATAGGCAAGGACACAAGTGAATCCAAGTTTCCTTGTGAAAGATGGTTGTAACTAATGGTGGTGAAGTTGCCTGTTACTGTTTGACAGGGCAAGATATTTCAATTTCATATAACTGCTATAATGTGCTCAGCTTTTTTTTAGATTTCTAATGCAAGAATAAACAAAAATGTACAAGAAATCAAAATATATTATCTACATATTCCACTTGCTGTTCTGACCTATTCAGTGTTACATATAAAAATTCTAATGGTGGGGAAGAAGGCAGAGTGAGTAGGAGGGACGGAGGGAGAGACAGAGTGGGGGGAGAATGTTAAAAGAATTTATACTAAAACCATTATGTAATATGCTTCCTGGGCAGTTTTTTTTTTCCTTAATTGAGTTTTAATTAATAGCTTTAAAAGTGGCATAAGTAAAGATAAATAGATTATATTTCAAAAATGTTTATAGTTAGCCTTATTTACAACACCTACTATGACATAATATGTGGCTTAGATTGTCACTCTTGCAGAATAGCATTCTCAAAATACTTCATGTTATGTTCAAATTAATGTCAGCTGCTGCAAGCCTCATTAACTTTTTTAGATTTCTACAAAGTAAGATTTGCAGGATGCAGTTCGATGTTTACTGACATGTTGATAAATCTGAGTGTTAACGAACACACTATACGCCACTGTTCCTCTCCATTTCCTTCAGCAATTTAAACCCCATGGTCTTCCTTCTTTCTTTCTTTCCCTTTCACACAATCTTTCTTGATGAGAACAGCGTTATTATGTATGCCTTCATGCACTTATCAATCTCCTCACAATTTTCAATAACACTTTGACTCTATTGTGCTCTGTTTTCACTTCTCACTAAAGCTTGAACACAGCCTGGATCTCATCACTCCTTAGTGCTGCTCTACCTACAGTCCTTGAACTTGGTGTTTCTCCTTTGTAAACACAATCTGATTACATTGCATCTAGCATAATCTGTCAGCAGTCTGTTTTTTCTTTACTGGCATTATAATTTTCCTACATGTCTCACTTCATGCTCCAGTTAGTTCTCTGCTGACCATACCATTTTTTTTTTCTTTTTAACCAAACCTGGACCTAGAAATAAGCCATTTAATATTGTCCCCATCACTTTACTATATTATCAAATAAACCACCCTATGATTTCTGTTTGTGACTAGACAAGTGTGTTCCTGCAGAAGATTTCTCCCTGTACTCCTGGGCATATTTTCACTTTTAGAGAACTCACTCATTGTGATGATACATACTAGGACCTTTAGTATTGATTATTACTCTAAATTCAAACTTTATAATTAATCTCTTTTCTAATGGAACAGTGTGAAATCTCTATACATTTACTGAAAATGTCATTTAATATCCTCTATGTCAATTCTTGATGAATATACCAAAGTCATTTCCCCACCTGAAAATCAGAATCCCTCCTATTTTCATTGTTAGTAAAATCATAATTTCCTTCTCAGTCAGGATCTAACCTCAAAATTATTATTTAACTCCCTGTGTTCCTGTATCCCCTGAACCATTGATTCAACAGGTACTTTCCTTATACATGGCATCATTATAGGCCATATCTTCATTCCTTTATTACTGAATAATTGCCAATCTTCTACGTGCTTTTCTTTTTTCTGACTTGAGTTTCTAGAAGTTTCTATGTATTATGCACAATGATGTTTTCATTGAATTACTCCCTAAAACACTAATTGACTCAGCATTTCTGCATCTAAAATTTTAATTCATTTATGTCTCCAGATTTGGTGTGATCTCAATTTAGTTGATCCATCTCATAATAAATCTCTACAAACCTCTCTACCATGTAAAGCTACCCTTTCCTTTAGTCCAACTCACACCCTAATTGTCTTAAGAAAACACCATATTTTTGCCTAAAAGTCCACATCTTTACTTATGATGCTAACCTAGAATGGAAGAGATTTTATGGCCTTTTAACTGGTCTATATGTGGGGAAGTTAATAATTCAGGTCCAATTTTTTTCATACCAAAAAGGATGAGGGTTTTTTCTAGAACTGCAGCTCACAGTGATCTTCTTTTAAAAAACATTCAGGACTTATGTGTGTTTCACATCCTTATCACTTCCTTGGTTACTACTATATGCTTTTGTTTGCTTGTTTCATTTTTGTCTTTGTGATCTCTCCAAGGAAATGTCAGGTGCTTCTAGGCAGGCTCCATTGCATTTACTCTTCTATACCCTTTCTAATCTAGGGTAGACCTCTTCATTTACTAGAAAATAAAACTAACTAACTATATTGTGAATTTGCTGTGTGTTAACCATATAATTAGATTATTAGAAGTCTTGTTTTATAGCTTCATTTGCAGAGTAAAAGCAATTCTTTAACTTCTATTGTTAGCCTGGTTGGACTGATGTGATTCTTAGGGGGAGGAGTACAGTGACTCAAACTTCCATGAGAAAATATGAGAGTCGGCAGCACAGAAAACACTGGGTAACAGCAGGGATTCTCGAGCCAGGAGACCCAGCTGGGTCAACCCAGCCCCTCCCTCATTGCTCACCATTTCCAAGCTGTGTCCTTTGGCAAATTATTCACCTTTCCTTGCCTCAGATTCCTCTTTTAGGAACATGTTTTCATTCCTTTATTACTGAATAATTACTCATCTTCTACTTTCTTTCTTTTTTTGCCTTGAGTTTAGTATAAATCTCAGAGGGTTGATGAAGGCCAATGAGTTAATAAGTGTTTTTTAGAACAGTGCCTAGAATTTAGTAAGCACTCCATTAGCATAAACAATTATGAGTTTTTGCCTTCATTTTCCTTAATTGACTCATTTTCTTTAAAGCTACATCATTATGAATTAGTAGATTCTAGCAGCATGCAGAATGACCACTATAATGTATACGAACATTTTGAAGAACAAATGTGATTTTCCCCTCAAACTTTCAAATACTGTGAATAAAAAATAGTAGAGGATCCCTAAGTAGAGGGGCTTCTGTGGGTGAAGAGGGCTTAGGGCTACAGAATTCTTCAATCATCTCTCAGTGTTTATTGAACATGCACACTCAATTGTTATGTATTCTCGACACTAGGAGCTTTCTCTTGGGATTACATGGCAGAAGGTACTGGTGGTATATTAATAGAATATGCTTATATCAATAGCGAAAAAAAGTGTGGTTGGAGATGGAAAAAAAACAATAAGAAGTAATATAGTCAAGATGACAAAATTAAGTCCTATTGCTAGAAGCATTAACTTTCCAAATGTCTAAATACCCTCTGTCCTTCACCTTTTGCTCCTTTAGAACTGCCGATAGCTTGTTTAGTTGAGTGCCCACATGGAAACAAGACTAAATCAAAACTGAAAAAAATAAAAAAAAACAATATTGGTAAATATAAGTATGCATCAGATATACATGAATGTCTGTACTGTGTAATAAAGCACATTTTAATAAGTTCTGTTTGCTTTATCTCTTTTGGATCTTCAGTATAATGTTGCTTAGAAACCTATAAGAGTGATGGCTAAGAACAGAATTTATCATTAATCCATGAAAGTCAGAAAAGGCAAAACTTTTGTAGAGCATGAAGTTCTGTGTTTTTGCTGTAGTCACAACCCTGGGATTTGAATGGGCAGACATGACGAGATGAATTGGCGAGTGGGTCATCTGACGGTGACCTGCATGTTTGGTGTGACAGGGGTACCTGAGTCTGGGGTAGCTCCTGTCCGTGAAAGTGTCTGCCAGTTGCACCTATTAGTTAGGTGGATAATAAGAGAAAATTAGGTTAGTTTAGTCACCATTCAAAAGACATCCACAATAACCTTTCTACTCTGCTAGTGTTAGTAGAGAATAAACAGAATTCAGTGGGATGAACATTTGTTTCAGAAATAATAAAAATAAAATCATAATTTTCTAAGTAATTTTTCACCAGGATGGCATGAGCCATGTATTGTACTTAGAAGCCATAATCAATGATCGATTAAATACCTCTTCTATAGCACTAGACATTTATTTATAACCTATTTTGTAAACCCCATAACATTTTCCTCACTTTTTGATTTACCACCATTGCTATTATTAAAATATATTCACAATACAAGGGAGCAATTTGGAAAGCAGCAATATTTTAGGTTAATATTTGTATGTAACACCTTACATAACACAGTCTGTCATTCTGAGAAGGTATTAATGACAACTGGTTATTTAAATTCTAGGAATGGTCAAGCAATGCATAAGTTTTCTGCATACTCTGATGCAGGGCTTTCTTGCTGTATAATTTGCATATATGAACTACACCGATTCAGAGATAAGGGAAGATAAGTCTCTTATCTGAAATGTATAAATGAATTAAACCATTCCATTCAGATTAATTAAATATTCACTCTGCTAAACTATTGCAGTGTTTGAGTAGGCCATTCTCTCTCTTGCTTCTGGATAAGCATTAAATGTTCTGTTGCCTTACCTATACTTCACCTGGTTCATTTGTGCTCACACTTCACACTTCAGGTTTCAGTTTAGCTCTTCCTCAACACCCATGTGATACACTCACACACACACACACTCATCTCAAGCCAGAGATTAGCGTGTCTTCCACAGTTTCCACAAACAATTTGCAACTAGTTCTGCTATAATATTGTTATTTTTTAATAGAAATAGCACCTTGCATTTGTTGTATGAGAGGACACTGTGCCTTGTCCATCAACTCACCTCCACCCCAGGCTGTTGTCAGCCCTCAGGCACCGTGTGGACTGCTGTTGCAGGTGGCTTTTTGGCAGTCTGAACCCTGGCTGCAGAGCTGCTGGGACTTAGTAAGCAGTCAGGAAATATTCACCAAAGGAATGAATCATATGCTCTCTGAAAATCAAGGTTCTTGCCCTCATGGAATTTACAAGGTAGTAGGGAAAATTTTGTAACAGAAACAACTATAAGTTACTATGACACAAGGATGGTATGAGTGTAAGTGGGATTTTGCAGGCACCCAGAGTAAAACGAAATCTTTGCCAGCCAGGATGATTTCAAGGAGCTTCATGGAGAAGATGGTCAGAATTGCCATTTTTAACACCCTGATCAATAAGCATAAGGATAAATCAATTACTTTTGCTGATGCATTAGTATTAAAATTTTCTGATAATAATATTAAGATAACAAATATTTATCTTACTTTAAAATCATTTGGTGACAGATGGTTTCTTAAAATAGAAGAGATTTCAGAATATGGCTTAGCTTTATATCTACGTATGTCATTCTTGTTTCCACTGTGCACAAAATGTCTTGGACATAGCATAAGAAGTGAATCAGTACCACTGTTTATCTTAGTTGGTGAATACACAGTAAATGCTCCTTATTTCCTTATTATTGAGTTCCTTGCAATAGTGACTGGTTTGGTAGCAAAGCAAGAAATGAATTTTGTGTCTGGATTTGAATCATCTTAACAAAAGATGAGCTTTGCCTATACTTAATATTTTCTTATCTTAGAGGAGACAGAATTACAGTTGTCAAGTAATATAATACTTTTGCACAAGATAATGCTGCAGTCTGAAATTATCACCTCCTTATGGATTCTTGCCTTATTTAATTCAATTTCTCAAATACTCTTTTAGTACTGACCAGGATCAGAGTCTACTTAGTCTCATTTGAAACTAAATATTAAAGACTTTATCATTTCATAAGTAATAGTTTTATATTTTTACTTGCACTGATCTCTTTAGCAGAAGTACTTTACATTAGGTTTAGAAATATATAGCAATCATATTGATTCTTCATAGAAAATATTGAAGTGTTTTATTCCACTGAAAATATTTTTTATTATCATAAGCTGTTAGTCTTTTCTTTTTTTTAATTCTCACTGGAGGATATTATTCATTGATTTTTAGATAGAGTAGGAGAGGGGGAGGGGGGGAGAGAGAGAGAGAGAGAGATGAGAGAGATGATTGGTTGCCTCCCACACGACCCCTTCCGGAGCCAGAAATTGAATCTGCAACTGAGGTACGTGCCTTTAACCAGGAACCTAATCAGCGACTCTTCAGTCCTCAGGCTGATGCTCTCTCTAACTGTTGAGCCAAACCAGCCAGGGCACCATGAGTTGTTACTCTTGACTTTAGGTGTGAATAAATTAATAGATAATGTTTATTTATTGAATCTTTCTTTTACCTTTTATTTTACTTGTTCCCAAAATATTAGTTGTACATTTACTATATGCTTTGTGTTATGGGAATATGTGATTCAATATTTCCTCAACACTCTTTATTAGGAAAGTCAGAAATAAGGAAATTCATATTTAATAATACTAGCAAAAACTGTTAGCATTGAAAATATGAGCTATAAGCCAAATAAATATTTTTTGGTAACCATCATGAATAAGGTAATATTTTAATTTAATAATGCTAATATATATATATATATACTATAAATATAAATATATATATATATATATATGATATTTTATTGACTCCAAACTCTTCATATGTAATCAAACATGTTAACCCTTTTAAAAACAGCAAGTTGCTGGACAGTATATAGTATGAACCCATGCTAAACAAACAAACAAAATTCACTTGTGTTTACACATGGACAGAAATCCCTGGGACAACACAGGGAAATCTGGCCCCAGCACAGGGTGAACAAATAGGCAGACACCAGAGATGGGAGTTAGGTGTGGTGCAGTTGTTTTGGTAAATATTTTTCTCTCCAACACTGTCTTGAGTAGGCGGTTGCTGTTGCAATGCAGGGAAGCCGTCAGCAGGTCTAGAACTCTCAAGGGGCTATAGGTAACCAACATGGGGGGCACTGGGTGGTCTCTGATATATATACTTTTAGAGTCATGTTTTCTCATGATTTATGTCCTATGTAGCTGAGATATATATGTACAATAAACACTGCAAACCATTTCATTCAGCTCTGCCCTTTAATCAACAGTGGCTTATGCACTGTTGTGGGACTCTTAGTTTTTCTGTTAAGGAGAACAAATCATAGTTAAACATTTGAACATGACATCTAAATCTTTTGCCATAACAAAATCGTGTTTTGCTCATTTTGGTGATATAAAGTTTGGGGTCACATTCTTCACTTCTCATAATTATTATGTTCATTGACACCTAAAGATATCTGGTAAATTAGTGTTTTGTTAAGATTAAAACATGGATTTTTGAATAAATGAAACTTGGATTTAAGTACAGATTATGTTCATTGTTTTAATACATTCAGTCTGTATGAGCCTCAATTGAAAATTAAGGAAAGTATTAGCATCGACTAACAGTTTATTGAGGAATAATGAAAATCATGGCAGTGAAGTGCTTACTACAGTGTCTGGCCCAGACTATTCCAGTCAACAACCAGCAGCTTTGACTGTAAAGTTTAAGGAATCTTAAGCCAGCCTGAAGTAGCTACTGGAGACATTTTATTTTTGGTTTTTTTTATCCTCACCCGAGGACATTTTTCCATTTTTTTGTTCAGATAGAGTGAGAGGGAGGGAGAGAGAGGAAGAGAGAGAGAGAGAGAGAAACATCGATGTGAAAGGGACACATCGAGTGGCTGCCACCCGCACGACCAACCAGGGCCGGGGACAAATTGCAACCGAGGTACGTGCCCTTAGCGGGAACCGAACCCGGGTCTCTCTGGACCGCAGGCCGATGCTCTAGCGGCTGAGCCAAACCGCCCAGGGCTGGAGACATTTTATACGGCTGTTTTGACAAAGTCGCAATGCAGAAAGTTTGTTGACTTAATTTTTCTCTCCAAACACGAAATGTGCTAATTATTTTTTACTTCATTCTATACTTATTGGTAAAGAAAAATGAATATTGATGTATCAAAGCTCATCATTATTAGTTCATATTTTAAGAGGGAGAGGTTACCCTGGATTACCTGGTGGGCTCAATTTAACCACAGGAGTTCTTATATATCAGAGACAGAAAGATTAGAGTTACAGAGCAAAGATACAGGAGTGGATGAGAGGTTGGAGTGAGCACCTAGAAGATGGGAGAAGAGGACCAGGCATGTAGGTGGTGCCAAGAGGCTGTAAAAGGCAAAGAAACAGATTTATTTCTAGAGCCTCCAGAATTTATACCTCAGTTTTGGCCTAGTGATACCGATTTCGAACTTCTGACCTCTAGAACTATGAAGTAATAAATTCATATTGTTGTAAGTCACCAAATTTGTTACAATCAGAAAATAATTCACCAATTTATACACTTTTTACGGAGTCATATAATTCTAAAATACCTGTTAAAAACAGCAGACCTGTCCTATATCCCTTTATCATAGGCACTACTTTAAATTATTTTATTGATTTCTTTCTTAGTTTTCATATATAAATGATATTCTGTATTTCTGGTCCCTGTATCTGCAGCATTGCGCATTGTAGCTTGACTTCAGGAATCATCTATTGACTTTCTATTACATTTTCAATCGCCTAATTTTAATACTATATTATATCAATATTTTGTCTAGACACATATTCTACACAAAGGTAATCTTTAGGTAAACCTTTATCATTATCTTAAGGATTCTATTTGCCTTGCTTTTCTGTTGCACCTCTCTTATAGTTTTTGTGTCTCATGTCTTATTTTCTCAAGGATTACTTGAGGGAATAATCCTTGAGAAAATAAGTCTTTTATCTAAATTTCCTAAGAAAGGATGCACAACTAATAAAATTTTTGAGCACTTAAATATACAAAATGCCTTTAATCTATCCTCATATTTGATAGTTTGGCTGGCTATAGAATTTTAAGTTGCAAATAATTTTCTCTTATTATTTCGGGGTCTTCTAGCTTGAACTTTTGCTCTTTATAAGACTTTAAAATCTATTATAAAACCTCTTCCTCATCCCACCAGAATTTTGAGGAATCTTAGTCACCAATGTTCTAAAATTTCATGATGATAGTGGGATTATTTTTATCTGCTTTTGAGAGACTCAGTTGGTCCTTTCATTCTTTAACTTTGTTTATTTTTTCTTTTAATTTGATTTTTTAGCTCTTCCTATGATATTCTTCACTTCTGCTGTGATTTTCGCCCCCGTTTTTAGGTTTCTTAACTTTTTTTCTGAATATTCTTTTTACATTACTTTATTCTTATTTCATGGATGCAATAGCTCTCCTATCTCTCTGTGAGAATATAAACAATATTATTTTGGATTTTTGTCTCCATATATAAGTTCTGTTTATCTTAAGTTACTTTTATCTTTCTTATTTGAATTAGTCTCTTTATTTTCTGTTAAAGGTTTTTTTTCACATGTCTGAGGTTTTTTCCACTCATATTTAAGGGTTGGGTACTAAAGAGCTGATTAGAAGTTCTGCAGATATAGCAGGTAGGTGGGAGGTGGGGGGTGCTTGTCAAATATTAGTGATCTGGTGGAACCTTTTTGTCTTCAGTGAAATTCCAATGTCGGTATCTCTAGAGCTTTTCTCTTAAGCTAGTAAGTGTTTCCTGTTTAAATTCTTCTAGTCTCTGCCTGGAAGATATATATCTAGTTGTCATATTTAAAAGAGGTAATTAGAGAGAGAAGGGCTGTTTTCATATTCATATTTTACTCTCTAGAGAAACAATATAAAAATGTCTGTATCAGGAGCATTTTCAGAGCCTGGTCATGTGAAGTATGGAGATAACATTGGGATTTTACTCCCTCCTAAATAGACCTTTCACCATTACTTCTATTGTTAGTACAATGTTTATGTCCACTTTTACAAGTATCCATTACTATCAATTTATCAGGTTTGGGCAGTTGAGTTCCTTCACCTCTGTCTACCATTTAGAGTTATGAGGTTTGATAAATCACCAACTACTTGAGCACTTTATATCTACTTTCCTCCATTTATATCTTTTTATTTTCTTTATGCTAGGGCTTATTCTTTTAAATCCCTTTAATGACATTTGAGTGATATTTTAGTGTTCAAGAGGGAATGGATATATATATATATATATATATATATATATATATATATAATCAGTTTGCTACTTTTAAATTGGGTCCTTTTGAATATATTCAACATAAATTTAATCCTTATCATTTTTCTGATTCTATGTTATGCCTTATTCCATTTAAACATCTGCTCCTCAGAGGTTGGCATTACTAATCCCCTTGGGGAAACACTTTTAGGGAGGCTTCTCAAAGTCTATGACACTTGTCATTTTGAGCCCAGAATCAATTCCAGAGCCATTTTTTTAGAAACATTTAACAAACTATTCTTTATTTCTAAGATTAACTTAAGTTTTGATAATTAAAGTCCTCAAAAAGTTCAATACAGGCAAAATCTTCAAGTTTTCCGGTTGTTAACTTGTCCAAATCACAAAAACGATAGTAAATATACAAATTATTCGGTGTGTGACCATCACTGTGTATATGAGTGATATATTCTATAAGATATAGACAGTTTGAAACCATATGAACAGGTTTGAGACCAAACATGTCTTAATCTTTACACCACTTTTCCTAAACTCATTTAATAATATTGCAATCAAGGATAACGAATTAAAAGGGATACCATGCTATGTTAACAACAACAACAAAAACAAACACCTTTTTTATGTATTAAAAAAAGAGTCAGTGAGCCCTGGCTGATGTGGTTCAGTTGATTGGGCATTGTCTCACACACGAAGAGGTTGTCCCTTAGATTCCCGGTTAGGGCACCTGCCTGGGTTTCAGGCTGGATCCTTGGTAGGGGGTTGCAGGAGGCAGCCAACCAAGTTTCTCTCTCACATCAATGTTTCTCTCTCTCCCTCTCCCTTCCTCTCTCTCCCTCTCCTTCTCTAAAAATCAACTTTAAAAAATCTAAAAAAATTAAAAAGACTCAGTTAAAGTAACAATTATATGTGTGTTTTTATCCCCAGAAAGCCTCACAGGTAGTAGGTGCTTAATAATTGTTGGATGTTAGGTGAAAGTGAAAATAAAATCCTAGCACATGATTAGTTTCTTTTGCAACCTCCATTTAATTTCATCTTCCACTGCCATCTCTGTTTCCTTCCTTTTTATAAACTCTTCTAAGTTCTCATTACTTAATTCCAGAAATATTACAAAATCCTCCTAAGCTGTCTTCCCTCTACTTACTATCAATCCACCCTAACATAGCTGTATGATTTGTAGAGCTATAGACGTAATAAAATTTGATTATTTACATGATACTACCTTGTATAAAAACTAACACTTTGTGGTGTATAAAGCTATTGCTTTTATTGGCCCCTTTAAAATTTCTTAGATTCCTTTTATAAAAGACAGAGAGCAGGTATTAATATTTATGAATGCAAAAGCAAATTCTGAGACATTAACTTACCACTGCCATATCCATGCTTGTGAATGACAAACACTTGAATGAAGATATTCTGATACTCAGTTCTATTCTATATATGACACACTACAAACAATACCCTACTGAAGACTCTTAGAAACCCTGTGCCCCAAACCCTCAACCAAAGAAACACCTTTACCTGACCTTCTAAGCTCTTAACAGCAATCTAACATTCTATTCCCATTGCTCATTCCTTCCATTACCCAGTTGGTTTCACATCCATATCTTAAAATAAGGTTTTCAGTTCTAAATTTTTACTTTTCTTTTGTGAGAGGACTCGACTGGACAATCATCTTTATTATCACTCGTTGTATGATGTCAACCAGTTTCACAGACTCCTTTGTGGCACTCTCCATTTTGGCTTGTTCTTAGAAGCCACTTTGGTGTTGTTTCTAAAACATATGGTGTCCAGAAAAATGTCTTATATCAAATAAAGGGACATATTAAAAATTCTGAAATAGGTTTACAAGCAACTTAAACAAATATTTAAAGCTATATTTAGTTTAATTTGTAGAATACATTTGAAGTAAACTGTCTATGTGATATCAATATTAGAATATCAAATAGTTGAGATATAAAACTTTTTAAATATTAAAATGGACTGTGACTTTCTAAGGATCATAATATATAATTATATATTATTATACAAGTCATGGTACAAAAAAAAACCTATAATAAGTCTCTTTAACTAAATTTATTTTGATTTTTTTGCCTTAAAATTCAAGTATAATTTCAAAAATATAATAATTTCAAATAAGAAAAATAATAAAAAATAATATATAATAAATATATACATGTATTTGAACACAAATATTCTAATATTCCAGGCCATAAAAAGTCTGATTTTATGCTTCAGTTTTCATGTACATTGTTTAGGTCATTAAAAAAAACGTGTTGCCCTGGCCCATGTGGCTTAGTGGTTAGAGTGTGGGCTGGGGCACCGAAGGGTTTCATATTCCATTCCCGGTCAAGGGCACATACATTGCAGGTTCGATCCCTGGCCTGGTCAGGGGTCAGGGTGAGTTGGGGAGGCAACCAATCCATGTGCCTCTCTCACATCAATGTCTCTCTCTCTCTCTCTCTCTCTCTCTCTCTCTCTCTCTCTCTGTCTCTCTCTCTCTCCTCCCTCACTGCCTCCCTTCCATTCTCTCTAAAATATCAAAATAAAAAATATCCTGAGGTGAAGATTAACAACAACAACAAAAAAAACCTTTGAGTTGCTATTCTTTGTAATGCACTATCCTTCCTGATAAAAGAGACCAGGAAGTGAATTCAGCATAGTTCCTGCCTTTAAGACCAATGCCATTTTATATAATAGGAGAGAACAAGACAGATTCGTAAATAACTATAAAATAAGGCAGAATGTAATTAATATCCTAAGGGAGCTGCAAAGCATGTGCTCTGAGAGAATGGAAATCTCACTTTCAGCTCTGAGAGTCCAGCAAATCATAAAGTTAGAACTGAATTGCATGTGCCAAAGAGAGCACAAAGGTTTGTGTAACTGGAAGATGTATGTGCTACAGGGGAAAGGGAACACACAGATTCCGAAAGGTATTGAGACATAGGTTATGCAGTTTTCGAATGTTTCCAGTAGACCAAACAAAGATTCTATAGTCCATGCAGCAGAGGAATCATATGAAGAAGCAACTGAGCCCTGGTCGGTTTGGCTCAGTGGTTAAAGTGTCAGCCCGCGGACCAAAGAGTCACGGGTTCGATTCCGGCCAAGGGCATGTACCTTGGTTGTGATTCATCCCCAGCCCTGGTTGGGGTCGTGCGGGAGGCAACCAGTCAATGTGTCTCTCTCACGTTGATGTTTCTCTCTCTCCCACTCTATCTGAAGATAATGGAAAAATATCCTCGGGTGAGGATAAAAAGGAAGCAACTGAATTTTAAAATAAGACTCTAACAACACCATATGAGATATATGAGAGGAAACATTATTAGCAGTCATTGTAGCTTAAAGCCTTAGCAAACCACAGCTTACACTTAGGTATCAGTTCTCTTTAGGTGAACATCTGTTTTCTTCAGGGTAGATGAAGCCTAAATTGTCCAACGCCATTGCCTAATGTCTCAGGATGCATGCTATCTGAAGGGTATATGTGCACAGCTGAACCCAGATATATATTACATGGGTCAGAGGAATATATATATATATATATATATATATATATATATATATATATATATATATGATGTAGTTTTTAACTAAGTAGATTCACTACACTGCATTTTCTTCCTTTTTTAATATTTTTTCTTTATTGATTTTAGAGAGAGAAACATTGATGAGAGAGATTATCAATTGGCTGCCTCCCGCATGCCCCCCACTGAGGATTGGGCCCACAACCTGGGCATGTGCCCTGACTGGGAATTGAACCAGCGACCTCTTAGTGCATGGGTCGATGCTCAATCAGTGAGCCACACCAGCCGGGCAACACGGCATTTATTCAATTAATATTAATTGCTTGCCTGCTCTGTCTCAGGCACAGGGACAACAGCAAGCAAAGCAAGCGTTGTTCTGTCCTCATCAAGTGGGAAGCAGCTGTTATCTAGCATCACAGCATGCCAAAGCACGTTATTTTCTGGACTACCATTCCTATCTAATTCCTCATTTTAAACACACCATTGGCCTTAGAGTCCAAATTTCTGCTGAAATAAAATAATAAGCATGCTCTGTCTTGTGTACTTGAGCAAGGAACTTTAAAGAAATGTTTTGCCTTAACTCAAGGGAAAAAGAGTTGGAGGTTTGGTACGTCAGGGAACAGATTGCCAGCTTTATTAGAGACTTCGTTGCTGGCAGAGGGTAATTCTCCAATGGCAATTCATGAAGTTTCTTTTTAGTGTTTTTTTTCACTTCTGCATCTCAAACCAATTTTTTTGTTAAAATGCTCAGGAGATATTTTGTAGAATGACAGAAAAATTCAACTTTCTGGGAAAACTTCTTTAAGTTGTTCCAGTCTTAAAGACAACATTTTTCAGTAAAGTATATTATGAATTGTTTTCTGAAAACAATCCTTGTAAATGGTTTCTTTATGACATCAAGATGCATACCTGAATTTTACAGTTTCTGAACGTGAGGCTGTTATATAAATATTTTCCTCGCCATCTTTTTATTCAAGCAATAACAAAAATCATAATGAAATATTAGTTCTATCCTAAGTGACATTATTGATCCTTGAGATATTTCTATGCTCTCTTACTTTTTGGGTTATCACTAAACTAGATAAAGGATTTCAGTACTTGTCAAGAGTTAATGCATTCTTTCTTCACAGATCTCACATCAAAAATTGAGACTCTTCCCCACACACACGCCCCTATATTCTGGGATGCAATTATTTATGTGTGTGTGTGTGTGTGTGTGTGTGTGTGTATGTAAAATAAATGGATAATACTAAATGCTTTTACTCCATGGAAGTGGTCCTTTGGAATAAATTTAGTTTACCACTAGAGTGTAAAGCAGAATTCTTCAAGACTTAAGGAAAAATCTATGTGCACAAGATAAATAGATTACAAGCAAGCAGGATAGTAGAAAATTCATGGTTTCTGATAGGTTACCTAGAAAAAGGTTTTTTTCATTATTCTTTAGAAAAAGAACTCCTCCAGTGACTTTCTATGAGTGTCTGTTTTAGCATCCTGCTGTCTACATGTTATACTGTTTCCTTGTGTAGCTGGGAACTTGCCATCATGTATACACAACTTACATGTAAGGTGGTTTTCTCAGCAAGGGTAGTTTGTGGCCTTTAAATTGAAATATATTTTTGTTTAGTTTCCCATGAGACTCTGTAGGAGAGACATATTTCAAATATGCCGATTAAAGAAAATGAGCACAAGTAACCACTGAAGTATGCATGGCAAAAGGGGAAAACCATTAACTTATATTTATAAAAGTATTTAATTATTTATTAGAAGTTTTACTTGGAATAGTAATGTTGTCACAATTATAAATGTGGTTGCTTGCTTATTTCCTTAGAGTCTGGGTTGGTGGAAAACGATGCACCAGGTATAATTTGAATCCATTTTACAGTGTGAATTCTAAAATGATTTTACTTTAAAATAGGGTTTCTTCTAAAATTATTAATTATGAATGAATCTTTAGGAACCACATTTTCAAGTGTCAAGGGAGAAAGAAATATTTGACAACATAGTTCAACATTCTATGAATAAAAATAATGTTCAAATAAAGCATTTGCATTTCAACAATGTCAGATTATGTCACAGCATGACCTTCCCTTAGAATAATACATGTAAACAACCTTCCCTGTTATTCTCCTGTACAGCAATGGTAGTTAAAATCATTAAAATCATCAGATCCTGATTCCCAAGCTCTTTAATCTCTGGAGCAAAGATGCAAAGTATTGATTCTTATCAAACATTGGACTTGATATGGTTGTTTAAATCTAAAAGTGATTAGTTTTGAAGTTTGCATTTGCTCTATGGAAGTTATGGTGAAAAGAAACAACAACAACACATTGTTTCATTTGACTATATCAGGAAGATTAATCTTTCTAAAGAAAGGGCATTTCAGATATCAAAATTTAAAGTCCCTACACAGTGATATTATATTGTCTCATCAGGGAAATATATCACATAGCATTTTACAACTTAGCATGTAAAGATTCTGTAATATATTCTGGCTTAAACATAGGGATAAACAGCAGTAGTATGTTACTGGACAAACTATGGATTCCTTTGTCTCTTTCTCAATAGTGCATGCTTATGGTATGATAAAACCAGTTTATCTATATTTAAATAAGGTCCTAAAAAGAGAGGAATAGTTTTAGCCATTTGCATTATTATATATGATCAGGATAATGCTGTAAAATATGCAAAAGTGCTTTGCTATTTTCTTAAAACTAGGCATTATTTTATCTTTATTTTCTTTGGGGTTTTTTTCATCCTTTTCTTTCCTCTTTTTTTTTTTTAATTTGGAGAGAATAGTTAAAGAGGAAATCCCCTGAATGACTAATTATTTTCAACGTGTGGCTATTTTCTTCTACTAGATAGTATTCATTCTTGAGAAATTGGGGAATCTATTAATTTTCTTATTTTGGATGGGTGGCAAACTAGCCAATCTTACTTGCCAAAACAGAAGCTATTCAGTGTCTATTTTCAGACATCAAGAATAATTTTTAGTTCAAGAAAACTTCTCATGTTACCCATAGCCCCCTTTGTTAAGTGGCATACTGTTTGACAGTTCTGGTTATATGAGGTATGTTTGAACTTGGCACGAGTCACTGGAGTAGTGTAATATCTCTAAATGCCGTCATGGTGAATACTCAGTGATGGTGATGACCAGTATGTTTCCAACATGGTCTGCGTAAAATGCTCTGTAATTTACCCTAAAGTTTTTTGTGTTTTGTTTTGTTCTTTAATACCTTATTAGGAGCATTTTTTAATTTTCATCCAATTTCAGGAAGTAATATCAAAAGCACAAATTAATTCTTGGCTGATAACATACATTTTTTGCATATAGCATGGCATTTAACTTATCATTGAATTAAAATTAATATATTTTCTCTCATGTTCTGAAGTAGATACATGGTATTTTGCTTAAATTCGAAGTAAATCATATACATTTAACTCAATAGGTCATTATGAAAAATTGCTACCCTTTAACTTTTCTGTTATCAATACTTTTTTTACTTCAAAGCATTTGCAGACTCCTCACTGAAATAATTAGCCTTTGGCAATCTTCTCTCTAAATGTATAAAAATTTCTAACTTTCACAGGAATGGAGTTACCTCTGAGAACTAATATTTTAGACCTAAGGCTATGTTTCAGAAATTTTACCTGACACAGATACTCAATGCCAAAACAAATATAGTTTGCTATTGGGAATATTGTGAAATTTTTAGAATCTTTCTTATTTATTTCTACTTGTGCAAAAAAAAAAAAATGCATCCATTCCAATAAAAATGGCATTCTTTCACTGCTGAAATTCTATTTTTATTACTATCACAGGGGATAAGATGAATTCCAGGACTTTTGCCAACACCTCAAATTAACTCTGTCCTGTGTCATTTATAAAAATTTATCTTCATCCAATTCTATCCCATGTTAGTGTGATGTATTTGCTGGATTTCTTTTTCTTTATTTTTAATTTCCTTATATTATTGCCCTCTTTCATCACAAGAAGATCCATTTTGATAACAGATATGCATTCTTAAGTATTTTTCCTTAACTTATATGTAGCAACTTATATGTTATGTAAACACCTATGCTTATATAGTTATACAAATAAAAACTGTGGATAATTTTTTTCTTCCCTACTTATAATCTCTAATTTCTCTGTCAAGAAATAATCTTATAAATACCATCAAATGAACTAATATTTATTCCCTTTAATAGTCAAATAGTATTATATATTGTCAATGTACCATATTTTATTAATTCTCTTGTTGAATACTAATGACCTTACTTCCAGTTTTTGTTTGTTTGTTTGTTTATTTTCTATTCTAAATTGTACCAAAATAAACATTTTTATTATACTGCTTTATTCTGGCTAATAGAATTACATTCAAGTTTTTAACACAACATTAAGGAATAAATGATAAAAGAGAGAATTTGGATAATGACCTGGGTTACTTATGTGGACTGTTTTAACTAGGTATATATTTTAGAATGTATTTCTTATATATTTTTTAATGTTATATAACTTAGAATATTGAATTTTTATGTTATTACAACTTGGGACAATTTAAGTCTAAGAAATACCTTGGTGGTGTATCAAATGAGGCATGATATGCATTTGAAATATATATGAAATAAGGTGATATGATAAAACTTATTTCCAGTCTAAAACTTTAATAAATAGTGGGAAATTATCTGCAAGGAATTAGCTCAGAACTATCTAGGTTGCTCACTCATAGGATTTAATCCAGTGGACAGTTTTGTAAATGTATTAAAGTATTTATTTTCAGTATAGTTTCTTTTGTATTTTTAATTGAAATGTTTGACATATTTGTAGATATACATGAAGTTGTAAGACATAATACAGAGTTTCTATGAACTTTTTTTTTCTTTTTAAATTATATTTGACATTCAGTATTATTCTATATTAATTTCAGGTGTACAACATAGTGATCACACAATTATATATATTACAAAGTGATCATCCTCAATAATCCTACTACCCACCTGCCATCATACATAGTTATTACAATACCATTGACTATAAGACCTATGAAGTACTGTACATCCCATCACTGTTTTGTAACTACAGTGGTAACTGGGTTCTCGAACTTAATTCATTCAGGAAAGCTCTTTGAGAAAAGATTTGTTTGAAAATGGAACCATTTTTTTCCCCATTAGAAATAATTTAAATTGAATAAATTTGTTCCAGATCCCCAAATGATTCCCTGTTTCAACCTTTCTTATACACAGTACATGTCTAATGTACTGCTTAATCTATAAACAAACACTTCTTTTCTTGAATTCATCAAGCCACCCCCTACTGGCCCTAAACAGATCCCGTTCAGCACCCGGGCCAGGGTGTCTTTCAGGAGCTCAGCTGGCAGCATCTTCGCTTTTTCACTTATCACTTCCTCTGAAATGCTGTCACAGGCTAATTGCTTTTTGATTATCCAAATCAACAACAGTTTTTATACCTCTTCAATTGCCTGTGATCATTGTTTTTTTTCCACACCCTTAGTAATATTAGCACTCTTGGTGGCCTCTTTGTGTTTTAAAATTGTGCTAATTGTCCATTTCACCAGCAACAAAAGCAAAAAACAAACAAACAAACAAAAAACCACACAAAATATTTACAGCACATGCCCTGGCTGGTTCAGCTCAGCAGTGAGAGCATCAGCCCATGGACCAAAGAGTCAAGGGTTCGATTCCCTGGTCAGGGTCGTGCAGGAGGCAACCAATCAATGTGTCTCTCTCACAATGATGTTTCTCTCTATATATTTCTCGCTCTCTTCCTCCCTCCCTTCTGTTCTATCTAAAAAAATCAATGGAAAAATATCCTCAGGTGAGGATTAACAAAAAAACAAAACAAAACAAAATATTCACAGCACAATTTCCTGAGATGTTAACAATGCCAGGTTTAGTGATAAACTGATTCACATTCTCTCCTTTGTTTGTGGTCTAAGAGATGCTTTTTGACATGCTAATTTATCAGTATGAAAAGATTGTCAGGTAGAAAATTGAAGTTTTGTTCAAAGACCAAGACATTTTTCTGTGAACAACTTGGTTAGAAACCGAATTGTTTGAGATGGGAGACATTCGAGAACCGAGGTTGGACTATACCAATTTATACTTCCTTTTTTTTTCAGCATTGATGTGAGAGAGACACATTGACTGGCTGCCTCCTGCACAATCCCAACCAAGGTTGGGGACAAACTGCAACTGAGGTACATGCCCCTGACCGGAATCAAACCCGGGACTCTTTAGTCCGTGGGCTGATGCTCTAAGCACTGAGCCAAATTGGACAGGCAATTTGTACTTATTTAATTCCTTCACCTTTTTTTTTTTTTTTTTTTTTTTTTTTTGTAGAGAGATAGAAGAAGGGAGGAAGGGATGGAAGGAGAGAGAAACATTGATCTGAAAGAGACATATAGATTGGTTGCCTCCTGCACAACCCTGGCTGACCAGTGCCAGGGATAAATCCTGCAACCCTGGTATGTACCCTTGACTGGAATTGAACCCATGACCCTTTGGTCAATGCACTCTAACCGATGAGCCAAATGGGCCTGGGCCCTTCACCTTTTTTTAAATTGATTATTTTTTTTTTTTTAAAGAGAGAAAGAATGAGAGAAAGAGGAACAGCAACTTGTTGTTTTACTTATTTATGCATTCATTGGTTGATTCTTGTATGTGCCCTGACTGTGGATGGAACCCACAACCTTGACATATTGGGATGATGCTCTAACCAACTGAACTACCTGGCCAGGGCTCCTTTGTTTTTTCACCCAGCCCCCCCAAAACACCCTTCCATCTGGCAACCCTTAGTTTGTACTCTGTATCTATGAGCATGTGTCTGTTCTGTTTCATTGATTTTGTTCTTTAGATTCCACATGTAAGTGAAATCATGTGGTATTTGTCTTTGTCTGAATTATCGTACTTAGCACAATACCTTCTAGGTCCATCCATGTTGTCATAAGATGTAAGATTTCATTCTGATTTTTTGTCCTAGTAATATTCCATTTTATATATGTGCCACATCTTCTTTATCCAATTGTCTATTGATGAACACTTAGGTTGCTTCCATATCTTGGCTATTGTAAAGAAACTTCTAGAAGAAAACATAAAATCTCTGACAATGCTTTTAGTAATATTTTTTTATGATATATTACTTGGGAAAAGGAAACAAAAGAAAAAAATAAACAAATGGGACTACAGCAAACTAAATAGATTTTGCCCCCAAAATAAAACCATTAACAATATGAAAAGTCACCCTACTAAATGGGAGAATGTATTTAACAATAATATATCTGATAATGGATTAGTATCCAAAATGTATAAAGAAATCATATAACTCAACACTGAAAACCCAAATAATCCAATTTAAAAATTGGCACAAAACCTGATTAGACACTTTTGCAAAGAGACTATACAGATGGACAATAGGTATATGAAAAGGTGCTCAACATCACTAATCATCACAGAAATACAAAATCAAGCCACAGTGAGATATCACCTCACTTCTATTAGAATGACTATCATCAATACATCAACAAACAACAAATGTTGGGGAAGATATGGAGAAAAGGGAAGCCTTGTGCACTGTTGATGTGACTGCAAATTGGTGCAGCCACTATGGAAAATAGTATGGAGGTTCCTCAAAAAGTTAAAAATAGAACTACCTCACAACCCAGCGATTCCACTTCTGGGTATAAATAAATACAAAGCACTGATATAACAAGATAATAGGCACCCCTAAGTTCATTCCAGTGGACACATTTTTAACTAACTTCATCTCTCTACACTCATAGTCTTAAAATACTGATCATGTTAACTATATTTTTTATAGGCAAAGAGTACTCTAATTGCAACTCCTTTATAACAAAGTTGAGACATCTACTCTTCTATTTTTTTATTTCATACTTTCTAGTATGTTTGTTAATACCAGTCCATACCTAGTGACTGTAAAATTGAATTGCCAAAATAGGAAATGTTCAGATAGACACTTGAGAAGGTAACTAAATAGTTGATATTTATTCATCACTTAAAATTTATTAATAATGATTGCTACATGATTTTAATATTTTCTGTACAAGACTGTGCATTGATTGATTAAATTAACTTTGATTTATCATAATGAGGAGAGACAAGAAGCAATGAGTTTCATAGAAAGAGATTTAGGAGATAACAAAAACAGAAGGTGAGAAAACGTAAGTATGACATTATTAACAAATCAGGATTAGCAACTGGACCATTTATCTACTCATTTTAATGCAACTGAAATGAGAGAAAATAAATGAATAAAATGAAAAAATTCAGAAATGAAAGAAAAAGAGAAACAGTGATGAGAAATATCAACAAATTTGGAAAACTGAAAATGGAAATTTCAGTGAAAGCCCTAACAAATTAGAGGAAATTCCAATTAAATATGACTATAGTGAAAGGCAGGAATAGAAGTGAGCTCATTCACCCTGATGAACCTATGAGAATCTATGGACTTGGGGTCTCTGATTTTCCAGAAGTTAGGTAACAGAGCTGAAAACAACACATTTGAATTTTCCAAGTCTGTTCTGTCTAATTCATCTACACCTGATGTTGACCACAGGCTCAGGTAGAGGACAAGTGAATTTTCTCCAGAGAAACCAATTGGTCTCAGAGTTTAGAACTCAGATATTGCTGTTTGCCATCCTTATAGAAAAGGCCTGAGCACCTTGTGTGAAATACATACTTGACACAGAACTTCTAATCAGCTAATAATTTACACTTAAATGTAAGTAGACAGTCAAAGATCACTAGATATTTGAGGAATGTGTCAAATATAAAAGAGAGAAACCAAGACCAACCAACAGACAAAAAAATTAGCTACAGGAAATGAATAAGAAGAGAATGGTAGAAACCTTTTAAAATGTAACTAAGATATTTCTAGAAGATGCACGTAAAAAATTGACATAGTCATACAAAAAAATAAGCAAACAAAAAAGAGCATTTGGAAGTCAAATGTATAATAGCAATAAAAAATTTTCAATTGAACATTTGGAAAATGAGGTTTATTAAAATAAAATGCTTATAAAATTGAAGAAAAGAGACATATGTAAAAATCCGGAGAAAAATAAAATAGCTGTGATGCTTTAATGCATGAAGTCCAATATATTACAAAAAGTGATAAACTATATAAAATTTTGAGGTCTAAAGATCATGATTCTCCATATTGTAAAATCTCAGAGTGTTCAGCACTTGTGATGAAAACAGAACCAATCCTGCACATGAAGAAAAAGCTCATGAACTTACATAAAGAGAAAAAAATGATTACATGTTGAGGAACAAGAATCAGAATGAGTACTCCTCTCAAAAGCCGGAGAAAAAATGAATTTTAAATTAAATTTTTACACTGGACCAAATAATCAATTCATGCAAAGACATTTTAGACATACTTGATCACCAAAGAAGCTATAGAGAAGAATGTGCATTTATTAAAAGAAGGGAATGCAACAAAGAAGAGAGAGACATGGTCTTCAAGATGTAAGAGAATCTCATAAAACACACACAAATGACCAAAAGTTTGTCCCAACATAAAAATGTGTTCATCAGGCATCCTTCCCTGCTCCAGGTCAAAGGAAGAGTTCAGGGACTATTAAAGAGAGCACTTCAGAGAAAAAATGGTCTTGATAGATTGCATGGTGTGTGAGCATCTAGAATATAATTTTGTGTTTAACTGGTGTACAATTTATAAATAATTAAAGACAGGTACATAGAAAATGAAGTAAGTATAGAAAGAGACAGTTTATTTTTACTATAGGAAAATACAGGAAGGTAACATAATCACAGTACAATACTTGGCTCTGCAATGAACAATATAATTGACATTTAACATTGAAAGTATAAAAGTGTAGGTATGTAACCAAACAGAAATTGTCTAAAATTAATAAAAATCATTGAGGTACAACCACATTATTTATAAATATGAAGACTAACCCCAGAAGAAATTACTTTAAATGTTGAAAAAAAAAACTGACTTTGCAGAGTAGGAGTTTATTTTATTTTTTGCATGTTTTCAGGGAATGGTATGGGATTTATGAATGGTTGTTTTTTTGAGACTTCTAATAAGAAATAGTCTTTGAAAACCCTATTAGCATTTATCACATTGATAAATTAAACATTAGTTTACATAATGACTAATAATAGGATATGTATTTATTTTCCACAATTTTCTTGAAAACTGAAATAGAAATTATTAACAAATATGAAATATTGGACATTTTACATATTTAAAAGTTGACAAGAGACTGAAAATCAATTTGTTACAAAATTTTTTTTTTTACTCATTAACTTTTATTTCTTACCTTTTATTTTATATCTTCTCACTAGTTTCTTAACCTTGTTTTTTTGTTTTGTTTTTTTACTTGATCATGAATTTTTACATTTCATTGTTTTATGTTTCTCTGTGTTGTCTTCTCACTGAGATTTCAAATTTCTTCTTTTGTATCTTAGCCCATGTTAAAGGCAGTATTTACTCTGTATTTATTTCATTGATTATTCCCCATTTCTTTTTCTTTTTTAAAAAGATTTTTTATTGATTTTAGAGAGAGAGGAAGGGAGAGGGAGAGAGAGAAACATCAATGTGAGAGAGAACCATTCACTGGTTGCCTTCTGTAGGTACCCTGACCAAGAATCAAACTGTCAACCTTTCAGTGCTTGGATGACACCCAACCAACTGAGCCACACTGGCCAGGGCACTTCATTTCTTATGCGGCACATATCTATGTTAGAATATAAGTCCACTGAAGCTAGAACTTGTGGTTTTTGTATAATATAGCATTTCCTGAGTACTAGAGAAACTTGGCAACTGTTGAAAATTAACAAACCTCAATATACTTCAGAAACTAGTCTGGCTCCACATCACTAAAAACAGACCTTTAGTGGCTTCTCACTCCATTACCCATAATCGAGTAGAACCATTATTCAACAGAGAGCAACATGCTGAAAATGGATTAAAGTTGCAATGCTTATGTAAACAGGGTAGCATCATGCCATATATCTAAATCACTCAAACATAGATCTACTACTCATAAAGAATCTATTAGGTGACAGGTTTCTCGTGATATAAAGTGGGATCTTCTCGTCAAAACAAACCCATTATTCCAGCACATTTCATGCTCCCTGAAAACAGATTTATAACATATAAAGAGTCCTTTATTAAATAGATTTTCTGTTCACTAAAAAACAGATTTATAATTCAGGAACAACCCATTGCCTAACATGTTTTCAACTCACTGAAACAGATTTACTACTCAGAAACAACCCATTATCTAACATGTTTCCAGTTCACGGAAACCAGATTTATAACTCATACATAGCCTATTATCTAACAGAGTTCCAGCTCACTGAATATTGATTTAGAATTCATAATCAGCCCATTATCTGACAAGTTTTCAGCTCACTGAACAGATTTGCAAATCATAAACAACCTATTATCTACCGCATCTCCAGCTCACTGAAAGTAGATTTATAGTATATAAGCAATCCATTATCTCACACGTTCCAGTTCACTGAAGATTGATACTGGACTCATCAAGAACCCCAAAGAGCCAAGGTTCTACATTGGCTATGAAATAAATAAATAAACAAACAAATAAATAAATAGCCTTAATTTAATGTATTCATATTTAATGTATGTATCCATAGATATATCTTGAGATTTAATCTTTATTCTATTCAAACTTGAGATTGTATGTAAAAAAAAATCAGATGACCACATATTTTGTGTAGTTTTAAACATTTCTGTGTTTATTTATGAAAATTCAGAATATAAAATAATACTATTAAAATTATTATTTTTACAGATATCTTACATTTTTATAACCTTAACTTCTAAATATTATTCTATTTTTACTCTATTACAGTGTGTAGAAGCATTAAAACATTAGCATTTTAAAATTGTCAATATATTGTGTTCTATTTGAAATTGTTAAAAACAAATAAATTATACATCAAATAAATTTACTGGAAAGTTAATTTATTTTTATGTTATCATTGTGAAGCGACCATATTTTTATTCTATATATACAGAAACTAAATGTTTAAGTCTTTCCTTTCAATTTATTATTTTTTATTCTGTTTTTAGCAACTCAAATGTGTGAAACCACAATGAAAAATGTTTCATTTAAAATGCTGTGAGCTTAAATATAAAATACTAAATGTTGCATAATTTTAAATACATATTAACTTGTGAATGTATTATGTTACTTAAACTTTTATTATAAAAATTTTCAAATAGCAAAATGGTGAAGAGAAAAATACACGTAATCCCAAAGACTCATCCATTAATCAACTAGCATCAGCATATGGCCAATTTTGCTCCATCTATTGGACCTCCTCCTCCCCCATACTATCCTATTGGATTACTTTGAAACAAATTCCAGATAGCATATTATTTCATTATTAAATCATTCATCAGTAAGAAATGAAGACTTTTTGTTTTTAATATAATCAAAATAATATGATGTTAAAGTAAAATAATCCCTTAATATCCATAATTTTATATCAAGCTTACTGATTATCGCATATATGTATTTCTATAATTGGTTTGTCCAGGGAAAATTTGACATCAAATATGTTTACTGAGCAGTTAATTTATTTTTATGCTGTCATTGTGAAGATACTATATGTTTACTGTATACATAATTTTCTTTTTTCTCTATTCCCAATACTATCCTATATAGTTTACCCATATTTGTTGGATGGCAGAATTACTCAGCATATTATGTAAAATGTTATATATGAAATCATAGCATTTTCTTTTTTACATATAATTTTTTTTTTTACAATCTCCCGAGGATATGTTTATTGATTAGAGAGAGCGAGAAAGAGAAACATCAAAATATCAATTGGTTGCCTCCTGTACGCTCACTTACTGGGATTGAACCGACAACCTAAGTATGTGCCCTGACCAGGAATCGAACCCACAATCTTTTGGTATATGGAATGACACTCCAGCCAACTGAGCTACCCAGCCAGGGTGGTCTTAGCATTTTCAAGCAGGAGTGATTAGACCCTTTGCCTTGTCCTTAGAGATTAATGCTCTTATTTTCATGATTCTCATTCCCCCTAAACTAAGAAACTAAGTCTTGATACAGGTTTTTCATGGAAAACACAACACTCAGCACAGAGTGGTCCTCAGTAAATATTTGTTCAGATAATAAATGGACAAAATGAGGTAAGTAACAGGAAATTTTCCTGAGGTTTACGCTGGTCCCTTACGTATAATAACAAGGAAATCAGTGAGATTCTGTGCTTCTCTCACACTTTCTTCATCAATCGGGAAATTATAGTGATTCTCTGTATATGGTAAATTATGTTTCTACCAAGCTGCCCACTTCCCTGTATCATGGAATAATGTCCTCTTACTATAAAGTTTTAAAAAATTAAGTAAAATATTTTATATGCTTATTTTTTTCAAGATACATAATATCTTTCTTTAACCAAAGGGATGTATATGTATTTTCTGTGAAAAGACTGTATATTTATAAAATGTTAGAATCAGTGCCTATCAGCCATACTACATTTCACAGGATAAAATAAATTGCCATATATCAAACTTATAAAAGATTTTCAATTCAGAATATAAGAAGAACGAAAGAAAATATGCCCTGTTTCCTTTTAAACCGACCATTTTGTAATATATTACCTAAATTTATACTCATTTCTGAATGTATCATTGTCTATTTTTGTTTCTAATTAATCTCAATTTAGCTATCACAGGGCATGTAGTTTATAGTTTTCTTCAATGGTACATGCTTTGTGGCTTTGTTGGCAACATTGCTTTTTAAGTTTTAATTTTTCCCAGGTTTACTAAGGTATAATTGCAATATAATATTATGTAAGTTGATATGATACACATTTATATTATAAAATAATTACCATTATAACTTAGCTAACACCTACATGCCATCACATAATTATCACTTCATTTTGTTTTTGGTTTTTTTTTTTGTGGTGAAAACATTTAAAATCTACTCTCTTAGCAACTTTCAAGTACATAATACAGTATTATTAACTATAATCACCATGCTGTACATTAGATCCCTAGAACTTCTTCATCTTATGTGGAAGGTTATAACTTTTGACCAATCTCCCTGTGACCAATCTTTTGACTCATCTCCCTGTGTCCCCCACACCGAAGGTATTTTTAAAAATTTTTTCACCTTTATTGATTTTATTTTTATTTATTTATTTATTTTTGTTACAGATGTTTCTCCTTTTTCTCCCACTGACATCATCCTCCCCCACCCTCCCCGCCCCATCCCCAGCTTTGTTGTCCATGTCCACTGATTACGCGTACATGCATATAGGTTCTGTGGTTTATCTCTTCCCCCCACCGCCTCCTCTGGGGATTGTCAGTCTGTACCCTGCTTCCACGTCTCTGGGTCTACCCTGTTCTTCAGACTGTTATGTTCATTATATTCTACAAATAAGTGAGATCATATGATATTTGTCTTTCTCTGCTTGGCTTGTTTCACTTAGGATAATACTTTCCAGGTCCCTCCATATCATCTCAAAGGATAAGAGATCTTTCTTTCTTACAGCTCCATAGTACTCCATTGTATATATGTACCACAGCTTTTTTATCCATTCGTCTCCTGATGGACACTTGGGCTGTTTCCAGACCTTAGCTATTATAAATAGTGCTGCTATGAATATGGAGGTACATACATTCTTTCTGATTGATGTTTCAGGCTTCTTAGGGTATATTCCTAGGAGTGGGATCACTGGGTCAAATGGCAAGTAATTTTTAATTTTTTGAGGTAGCACCATAGTGTTTTCCATAGTGGCTGCACCAGTCTGCATTCCCACCAGCAGTGTACTAGAGTACCCGTTTTTCCACACCCTCACCAACACTTGTGGTTTGATGCTTTGTCGATGGTGGCCATTCTGACAGGTGTGAGATGATACCTCATTGTTGTTTTATTTTGCATCTCTCTGATGATTAGTGATGTTGAGCATTTCTTCATATGTCTCTTGGCCATTTGTATGTCCTGTTTGGAGAGGTGTCTATACAGCTCCTCTGCCCATTTTTTAATTGGGTTCTTTGTCTTCCTTTTGTTGAGTTATATAAGCACTCTATATATTTTGGAAATTAATCCCTTATCTGATATATCATTGGTAATTATGCTCTCCCATACAGTGGGTTCCCTTTCCATTTTGATGGTTGTTTCTTTTGCCATGCAGGAGCTTTTGAGTTTGATGTAGTCCCATGTGTTCATTTTTTCTGTTGTTTCTGTTACCTTAGGTGATGTATCAATGAAATTTCTGCTGTGTATGATGTCAAATTTTGTTGCCTACATTTTCTTCTAGGATTTTTATGGATTCACAAGTCACATTTAGGTCTTTTATCCATTTTGAGTTTATTCTTGTGTATGGTGTTAGTTGATGGTCTAGTTTCATTTTTTTGCATGTAGCTGTCCAATTTTCCCAACACCATTTATTAAAGAGGCTGTCTTTACTCCATTGCATGCTCTTGCCACCTTTGTTGAATATTAATTGAGCATAATGTTTTGGGTCAATTTCTGGGTTCTGTGTTTTATTCCATTGATCTATGTGGCTGTTCTTGTCCCAGTACCAGGCTATTTTGATTACAGTAGCTTTGTAGTATAACCTGATATCTAGTACTGTGATCCAACCTACTTTGTCCTTCTTTTTCAAGATTGCTGTGGCTATTCGGGGTCTTTTTTGGTTCCATATGAACTTTTGAAGTATTTGTTCTAGTTCTGTGAAGTATGTCATTGCTATTTTGATGGGGATTGCATTGAATTTATAGATTGCTTTGGGTAGTATGGACATTTTAATGATGTTAATTATTCCAATCCATGAACAAGGTATGTGCTTCCACTTTTTTATATCTTCCTCTATTTCTTTTTCTCAATGTCCTGTAGTTTTCTGCAAATAGGTCCTTTACCTCTTTGGTTAAGTTTATTCCTAGGTATCATAATTATTTTGCTGCAATGGTAAATGGGATTTTTTTTTAGTTTCTCTTTCTGTGAGTTCATCATTGGTGTATAAGAATGCTGTCAATATCTTGACGTTAACTTTGTATCCTGCTACTTTGCCAAATTCATTTACTAAGTCTAGTAGATTTTTGATGGAGTCTTTAGGGTTTTTTTATGTATAATATCATGTCATCTGCGAATAATGACAGTTTCACTTCCTCCTTTTCAGTTTGGATCCCTTTTATTTTTTTCTTCATGTATGATTGCTGTGGCTAAGACTTCCAGTACTATGTTAAATAAGAGTGGCAAAAGTGGGCATTCTTGTCTTGTTCCTGTTCTTAAGGGAAATGCTTTTAGTTTTTGTCCATTGAGTATGATGTTGGCTGTAGGACTTTCATATATGGCCATTATAATGTTGAGATATGATCCCTCTATTTCCAAATTGCTGAGCATTTTATCAGAAATGGGTGCTGGATTTTGTCAAATGCTTTTTCAGCATCTATTGATATGATCATATAGTTTTTATCTTTCATTTTGTTTATGTGGTGTATCACATTTATTGATTTGCAAATATTGTACCAGCCTTGCATCCCTGGGATGAATCCCACTTGGTCATGGTGAATAATTTTTTTGATGTATTGCTGGATCCTATTTGCTAGTATTTTGTTAAGGATTTTGGCATCTATGTTCATCAGGGATATTGGCCTGTAGTTTTCTTTCTTTGTAGTGTCTTTTTCTGGTTTGGGAATTATAATTATGCTAGTCTCATAAATCGAGTTTGGAAGTCTTCCTTCTTCTTGAATTTTTAGGAATAATTTGAGGAGAATGGGTGTTAGTTCTTCTTTGAATGCTCTGTAAAACTCCCCCGTGAAGCCATCCGGGCCTGGACTTTTGTTTGCTGGGAGAGTCTTGATTATATCTTCAATTTCCTTTGTTGTTATTGGTCTGTTCAAGTTTTCTATCTATTCCTGGTTCAGTTTTGGGAGACTATGTGTTTCTAGAAATTTGTCCATTTTGCTTAGATTGTCCAATTTGTTGCTGTATAATTGTTCATAATATTTGTTAACAATCCTTTGTATTTCTGTGGTGTCAGTTATTACTTCTCTTTCATTTCTGATTTTGTGTGTTTCAGTTCCCTCTCTTTGTTTCTTGGTGAGTCTAGCTAAGGGTCCATCAGTCTCGTTTATCTTTTCAAAATACCAGCTCTTTGTTTCATTGATCCTTTGAATTGTTTTTTTTTTTTTTTTTTTTTGGTCTCCATGTCTTTTATTTCTGCTCTGATCTTTACTATTTCCTTCCTTCTACATGCTCTGGGGTTTTCTTTTGGTTTGCTTTCTAGTTCTTTAAGTTGTGAGGTTAGGTAGTCAATTAGAAATTTTTCTTGTTTCTTGAGGTGGGCCGGTAGGGCTATGAACTTCCCTCTCAGAACTGCTTTCACTGCATCTCATAGATTCTGTGTTGTTTTGTGTTCATTTTCATTGGTTTCCAGGAAGTTTTAAATTTCTTCTTTGATCTCCTCAGTAACCCATTCATTGTTCAATAACATGCTATGTAGCCTCCATGTTTTCAAATGTCTTTGCATGTTCTCGTTGCAATTGATATCTAGTTTCATGTCTTTGTGATCTGAGAAAATGCTTGATATGATTTCAATCTTCTTGAACTTGTAGAGACTTAGTTTGTGCCCTAACATGTGGTCTATCTTTGAGAATGTCCCATGTACACTTGAGAAGAATGTGAATTCTGCAGTTTTTGGGTGTAATTCTCTGTAGATATCTTTTAAATCCATTTGATCTAGTGCTTCATTTAGAAGTGCTTCCTTGTTAATTTTTTGTCTAGAGGATCTATCCAGTGATGTCAGCGGGGTGTTGAAGTCCCCTGCTATGATTGTATTGCTGTTGATTTCTCCTTTGATGTCCTCCAGAAGATTTTAATATATTTTGGTGCTCCTATATTGGATGCATATATGTTTACCAAGGTTATATCTTCCTGTTGGATAGATCCTTTCAATATTATGTAGTGGCCTTCTTTGTCTCTAGTTATGGCCTTCATTTTGAAATCTAATTTATCAGATATGAGTATTGCTACCCCAGCTTTTTTTTCCTTTTTGTTTGCTTGGAAGATTTTTTTCCATCCCTTTACTTTCAGCCTAAGTGGTTCTTTTGTTGTGAGGTGGGTCTCTTGTAAACAACATATATGTGAGTCATGCTTTCTTATCCAGTCAGCTACTCTGTGTCTTTTTATCAGAGCATTCAAACCATTTACATTTAAGGTGATTATTGATATTTGTGTATTTATTGCCATTTTTGTTTATTGTGGTTCTATTTTTCTTCCTATTTCTTCTACTAATTACAGCAGTCCTTTTAACATTTCTTGCAGTGCTGGTTTGGTGCTAATATATTCCCTTAGCCTTTTTTTTTTTTTTGTCTGGGAAGCTCTTTATTTGACCTTCTATTTTGAATAATAGCCTTGCTGGATAGAGTAGTCTTGGATTCAGATCCTTGTTTTTCATGACCTTGATTACTTCATGCCATTCCCTTCTGGCCTGTAGTGTGTCTGTTGATAGCCTTATGAGGGTTCCTTTGTAGGTAACCTGTTGCTTATCTCTTGCTGCCTTTAGGATTCTCTCTTTGTCTTTAATTTTTGGCATTTTAATTACTATGTGTCTTGGTGTGGACCTGTTTGGGTTCTTCTTACTTGGGGCTCTCAGTGCTTCTTGAATTGAATGCCTTTTTTCTTCACCAAGTTAGGAAAGTTTTCTGTCACTATTTCTTCAGATATATTCTCTAACCCTTGCTCCTCTTTTTCTTCTTCGAGGACTCCTATGATGCGAATGTTATTACGTTTCCAGTTGTCCCACAGTTCTCTTAAGCTGTCTTCCTGTTTTTTAAATGTTTTTTCCTTTTGGTTTTCTAATTGGTTGATTTTTTCGACCCTGTCTTCTAATTCACTGATCTGGTCCTCAGCTTCCTCTACTCTGTTGATTAGTCCTTTCAATATGTTCTTTATTTCTGCTATGTCATTCTTCATTTCCACTTGGTTGGTTTTCAATGTTTCTGTATCTTTACTCATGGTGTTGATGTCCTTACTCATGCTGTTTAGCTTCCTCAAGATCATGGCTCTGAATTCTAGCTCTGTTAACTTGCTTAACTCCATTTCATTTATCTCATCTTCAGTAGAGGTTTCTTGTTCTTTCATTTGGGATTTGTTTCTTTGTTTCACCATTTTGGCTATCTCAGTAGGTTTTGGAGCCTGCCAAATTTTCCCTGTGGGTGTTGGTGTTCTGTTGTATGTGGCTCCCTCTACTGGGTTTGGATGAGCATGGGAGGGCCCACGTTAAACACCACTGTCAAGTCTTACTTTCCTGGGTAGATTTGCCAGCCCAGTAAAGGTTCAGTTATCCTCTAGCTTTTTGCCTGGAGGCTATTAGTCTCAGTTACTCAGGGCCTTGGTATGTAGCCCTTAGGTGTTCTGTGTAAGAGGATTTCCAGAGGGTGGGGCAGATGCTGGTTGTTATTGAGCCTCAATTTGCATTTCTTTGGCTCACCTGGATGGGGCTGAATCTCCAAGGGAGGGGCTGCTTCTTTTCCCCATAGCTCTGGGAAGGAGCAAGCTGGCCACTGTCCTTTGTGGCCACGATCAGCAAAAACTCTCAGTGCCCTCCAAATCCCAGGTGTCCCCCAGAGTTCCAGTCCAGTCTACCCTCCCTCTGCCGGAGCCCGATGTGAGTGGCTGTAGGCAATCTAATGCTCTGTCCTGGCCCTCTGTGCTGTGGAGCTGGCTTGGGATTTTAATCCCTAGGGCACTGCTCACAGCTAAGGCCGCTGCTGTCTGTGGGCTCCCAGCCCGCCACCCTCTCACTCCTCCACAGATCCTACCAGTGTCCCTGGTTATATGGCCCTTTCCAGCTGCTTTTCTGTTGCTTTTTTCTGACGATTTGTCTTTATTTTAGTTGTAATTCCCATTTGGTCCTGGGAGATCGTCTGTGTAGCTTCCATTCACTCTGCTGCCATTTTTTCTCTTCCCTTTATTGATTTTAGGGAGAGGAAGAGAGAGAGAGACAGATAAAAACATTGATGAGAGAGAATATCGACTGGCCACCTCCTGCGTGCCCCCCACTGGGGATCGGACCCACAACCTGGGCGTGTACCCTGACTGGAAATGGAACTGGTGACCTCTTGGTGCATGGGTTGATGCTCAACCACTGAGCCATACCAGCAAAATCAAAGATTATATAACTGTTTCTCTTTATTTTTCATACATTTTCTCCCTATAATTTTTTAAAATTAATGAAAATTCAAAAATTAAACCAGTAAGCTTTCTTTTTAATGAATCAAACAAACCATCCAAGGAGATTACACACAGTCACAAACAGAGCCACATTTTATGCAAGCAGAAAAATCAAAAGGCGTGCATGCAGGTATAACACTGGTTAAAAGCAGTAACTTCTAGCAAAGCAAGTATGAGAAAGGGGAAAGGAGAAGCAGAGATAATTTTCTTGTGCAAGAACACATTTAAATGATGTGTTGATAAAGCTAAATTTTTTAAAGAAAATTTTGCCATACCCTTGCCAGAAATATTTTTCTTTCTTCAGTGTTTTCTGAGCATAATCCATTTCATTAAAGAGAATGTACATTTTGATGTTTCCAGTCATTCACTGCAGATTGTAAAACAGGGTACTAAAACAGTGCCATAGTAATGTGCAATTACAACTGTGTTAGAATTAGTACATCTCTTTTATTTTATTATTTTAACTCATCTTTATTGTTGAATGTATTACAGATGTCCCTCCTTTTTTCCCCATTAACCCCCTCCTCCCTAATCCTACCCCCCTCCAGCTTTCCCCACACTATTGTCAGTGTCCATTGGTTGTGCATATATGCACAGAAATTCTTTGGTTTATCTCATCCCGCCCTCCCTCCCCCCTTCCCTTAATAAACAACAAGAAAAAGCGAAGTTTCTACATCTGAAGTTATATACTGTCACAAAGTCTGCCCAGGTGTTGTTACATCACAAGATCGGCTGGTAGATTTCCATTTTAAACCGTAGGTCTGTGCTTTTTGTGAGTGACAAGAACAATTCTAAAGTCACTGAGGAGTAGGTGAAAGGAAAAGTATGGTTAATTCTCTATTTGCGGTCTGACCCAGGTGACTCATGGCCCCAGAATTATAATATGGCATTTATTCAGTCCCCCATGTGCTAAGTGAGATATAAAACAAGTTAAACTTGTCCCTTTGGGAATTAAACTATAAAAGAGAGACATTTATATCTTGTTTATTCTCTTAATTGAGATATATCGAGTGCTTTTGTAAGTCAGTTACTTCTCCAGTCTCTCATGGAATACAGATAAATAAAACACCATCCCTGTCCTCTGGGAGCGTTTTCCTCCCCCTGGGAATTGCTGGTCTAGAAAGGCATTGCTCCTTTAAACAAATTTATGGATAAATGAAACAATAAAGTCATGCCCAAAGGACAGAATAATGTACTTGATTGGCGGGACTGGAGTGGAGATGACTGAGAAGTGGGGCTGTAGAAACATGAAGAGGAATTACCTCTCCTAAGACTAAGACTATAGGGTGAGAAAAACTATAAAAGCTTGTGAAGGCTTGACAGACTTTTTCTCCCCATCTAAGGTTAAGGTCAGAACAAACAGACATAAAAGCAGGAGTCAAACTCAGACCATGGAGGTCAGAATCAATCTCTCTCTCTCTTTCTCTCCCTCCCTCTCTGTCTCTCTCCATTTCTCTCTCTTATCTAATGAGACTACTTGGATAACATAGCTTTAAAACTCTTGCTCTTCTAAGCATGGTATTTTAATATTTGTTAATAGATTTATTAAAACAAGAATTTACTTCTTAGAGGTACGAAGTGAAAATTTACTGATAAAATGTTTATGTCTTGGACTGGCTTCAAAGTAACCCAGAGGTGCACAGAGAGTGGGAAAAGGGGGGTTTTATAGATGAAGCAAGATGGGCCACATGTTCATACCAGCTGAAATAGATAGATGGGTCCTTGAGGGTTCATCAGACTACTCTCTTTATTTCTGTGTTTCCTTGAAAATGTCCATAGGAAAAGTTATAAATATAATATATTCATAAGGTAATATATATTTGTAAAATATGCAATCTTTCTTATTTTTAATATTGCTATCTCCAGCTCTATTCTATGAATTTCCTAAGAGTAAGGGCTGTATCATTTAGTGTTTATCACATTGAATTAAAAGTACAACTTCATAATACTAAATCTAACACCATGATTACATAAAATATTTGAATACCAGTAAAACTGAGAAAAAGAGAACAAACCTTTTTTTATGTCTGCTCAGATGAGTTGAGAGTTATAAGAGGGTCTTTACTACTATGTCAAAGACTAAATGGTAAAGGCCAGTTTTCTCCTACTTTAGGGAAGTGATTATTTTTATAGATAGTATATAAAAAGTAAATATAACTCCAGGATTAAAAATATCTCATCAAAAGGGCCAGTAGGTATTCACAGATAAAATAAGTGAGCTGACCAGGTTTGATGTGTAAGTAACATTAGTGAGTTAGTTTTAATTGTACAAAATAAGTAACTTTTCTATGAACATTTAAAAAAATATAGCTTGGGTTATAGAGGTTTCTGGGGATTTTGTTTTTCTGAACATATATAAGAACCTAGAAAATTATTAGATCAGGATAAGTTAAAGTTTATTTACTGGAAATATAGAAGGTACAACAGATTATTACCATCAGGGTTAATGAATACAGAATTTGGAAACTACCGCTATATTTTTTAAATGTGGGAATAACTTAAATAAACCCTATTTTACTAGTGACTCGAAAAATTCTTAATTGAGCATCTATTGCATTTTGAGCATAACTCAAAGGGGGCTGGAATTATATTGTGAGATATGAGATAGTTGATGTGTATAATTCAATTGATTTAAGAACTTGTAAAAGTTTCTCTTATTTAATCTTGGACTACTCTGCCAATTTAGGAAACCTAGGGTAGAATTTATTTAATGATATCATATGACTGTACTTGCAGGTGTTTGGGAAAGAGCAATGCCCTGACAGTAGTAATCTATTAACAATTTGTGTGAACAACACAGACAGATGTTTCTTTATGATCGTAAAAGACCCTTTGCAATACGTTTCAGATGTCAAACAAATTCATTTTGCTCAACATTTCTTCTTATCTCTTATGAGTAAACATACTTTCCCTTAACCACATCACCAAAAGTGAAATAAACCTGGAAAATCCCATTGATAACTTCAGTCTATGTGATTGGAGAAAAACAATCTTCTGAATTAGTAATAAAAACCATCTGTTCTCACTTAGAGGAAAATGCATCAAACTGATGAAGAAAGAATAATATTCAGCATTTTGAAAAAGTGCAGAGAAACATTATAATGGAACCATTCATATTTAAACAAGATGTCAGCCCATTTATTTAGCTTGTCTAATCAATTTTCAAAGCTTAAGTGTTAGCAATCTTTAAATACCCGATAAAGAGCAAGGCCTTTTACTTTACATGCATATTAATTTTTATAACATATGTTAAGTATCAATATTTTTTAATTTCAGAAATTATTCCTCTTTAATGTCATAATTTGTTCACAATAGTAAACTATTTTTAATCACAATTGCTGAGTTTCCTCAGTTTTTTCCATCTTTTCAATCTGCTTATAATAGTAATCCAGGTTCCTTGAAGAAAATTGTTATAATCCAGAGAAGTATAAAAATATATATCAATCTGACCACCTAGAAATATCTACTGTTAACAGTTTATTCATTTCTTTTCAGTATCATTTTGAATTTTTACTTTTAGTTTTATCAAAGTTTTATATACTTGCAGTTTTAAAATCAAATAGTTCTATAAATTCTACAAAAATGCAATCAACTCTCCAGTGTTTCACAGTCCTCATTACCATTTCTCAGATGCAGTTAATTCAAACTCTTTTAGCTGTTTCTTGTCATATTTGTCCCCATATATTTATAAATGACACGTAATACATCGATTTCTTTATAATGCAGTTTATCTTTCACTTCCAAATATGAACAGAAAGGATGTGGCTTTCTTACATAGCTTGCAGACTTCCCAGCCTAATATCTATTTTCTACCTCATCCTTCCAATATGGTTATATGATATTTATATTTAATTCTATCATTACTTGTTACATTTATTATCATATACATTTCTATGATGGTTGAACCGTATACTATATTATATTTATATTTCCATTCATATGTAACTAGTCTCTATTGATTTTATAATCATCTCTTATTTCTCTTTCATTGTCTCTCTTTTACTATCACCAATGCACCATCATTTTCTCTTAACACATACATGAATCTCCTCTCACTAGTGTCCCTCAAAATATCCAAAGGAGTCATTTTTTGCAGCCTCATATTTCTCAAAATTGCCTATTTTCTATGTCTTTGCTTTATTGTTATATTTTCTAAGAGATTTTCTCAAATGTAACTTCCAATTTTCTATTGATTTTTAAACTTTTAGCTACCATATTTTAATTTCCTAAAGGTGTGTGTTTTTCCTAAAAATATATTTTGTTGTTTGTTTGTTTGTTTTGCCACTGAGCCTTTTCTGTTGGAGCTGGTCCTCAAATTTGGGGCTATTTAGCTCTCCACTGATAGCCACAGTGGGATAGCTCTGCTCAGGATGCTGCCTTTTCCTTAATTCTCTCTCTCTTTTTTTTTTTTTTCTGGTGTTTTCATCCTCAGCTATGACTGGTATTTCAAAATTCAGATTTTCCCTGGATTAGCTTCTCCACAGTATACATCTTGTGTTCTGTCAGCATATATCAAGGGCTCAGACTTTCGTCCAGTCTTCTGTTTTCAGAACCATCAGTACCCTGCTATCAGGGATACCTGCAGCCTCTAGTTCCTGGACATTGTCAGGGTCTGCTTTGACAAAAAAAGTATAGATGCTTAGCGTTCATCTTTCTCAAGTCTGAGAAGTTATCCATCCCTAGTATGTATATCACAATTCCCACTTCAAATTATTGTTGACATCTTTGTTGGAATTTCATTTGTCAGATCTGTGTATGTGTGTGTATGTGTTTTAATATATTTACTTTCATTTGTGTGGAATTTAGAAGAATGTTATAAATGTTGTAATTGATCATTCATGTTTAACTGGAAATATTTTCAGTTTGTTTCCCTACATGTTCATATACAGCTAGCACGTACTACCCACTCCGTATTTATGTTTCTACTAACATGAGACACTTACATATACAGCCAGTATGTTTATGCATAAATACCCATTCTATATACAAACTCATCTTTGTTTTGTTAAAAATGATCTCCCAGGTTTATTGTGAAAATTGCTATCTGGTTCATGCTTACATGTACAGTTACCTCAGAAATGACCAAATGATAAATGCTAACATTGCAGCACACATTCCCAGGCATTGATGCAATGCTTAATTTTGTTCATGTAATGGCGACATCGCCATTCATTATCTACCACACGTAATTGTAAGAGCATATCATTAAAATTTTAAATATAGCAGAGGTTTTCATTAATAAAATGGTAGTGTATATATTATTTATAGTGGAAATTAATAACACAAACTATTTCCCTGCAAGCACATTTTTAGAATCAGTTATTTTAATGGCACTTAATTTGTATGATGTATACAACTATTAATAAATAAATAAATAAATGTACATATAAGATGTTTATTCAAACCTTATATCAAATTGGGTAGACATTTCTGCATCCTAATATTGTTCCTACCATTTTATTTGCATATGCATAAGTCATTACACATCTTTCTAAAGCATGCCATGTATGGCTATATTACACTTTATCAAGTGAACGTACAACCATTTCTGTAACCATTACATAATAATTGGCATGCCAGATGTTTCCAATTTTCACAAGTACTATTCATGATCTTTCCTTAAAATGGATGATGAAATGATCAATTACTCTTTTGAGTGGATGCTAACAAAAGAAAAAAAAAATAAGTAACATCCAACATTTTTTTCTAACTTTATTCAATAACCTAAAGTTTTTAGACTTTGTTACTATCATTGAGGAATTTAAATCAAGAGTTTTGGTATCCATGTGATGTCTTTATTTTCAAGAATAGTGTTTGAGACTTCCAGCAAACTTGGTAACACAACCTTAGACAAATTTTTAAACATATTGTTATCTGTTTCAGTAATCTCCAAAATGGTTTTATCTATATTTCCTTTTATTATGTAGCGACTTAGGTGGATTTTTTTTTTTGACTGGCATGTGTCTTTGAATAAATATTTTAAAATAGTATTTGAACAATTTATTTATGTTCCTGTGTATGTGGTAATATTGCTAAGTTTCTTTTGTACATGAAAAGAAACCTGCCTCATTCTATTTTTTGTGGGTTTTTTAAATTGCTTTCTTCCAAATCTCTATTTTATAACACTCCACTTTTTTCCCTAAAATTTGGTGTTGTAAAGGTATGTAATGTTAGTGTCAATTTTATTTCTTTGTTTTATATATTTTTCTTTCCCACATGATCAAGGAACTCTCCAATTTTCAGTACACAGACTGTCTTACAAATTTAAAACAATTCCAAATCTGTCTGGAGATAGATCCCACAGGTTAAGGGCTTAGTCCCACAAGGGTGCCCCACTGCAGATGCCAGTCACAAATCCCTGTTGTTATTTGTACTTCTAACCAACTGGCTATAAATGAACGTTTCCCATGCCCCCTCTTCCAGTTTGATTAATTTGCTAGGGCAGCTCACAGAACTCAGAGAAACATTTACTTATATTTTCCAGTTTTCCATAATGAAGGTAATTATGAAGGATACAGTTGAACAATCAGAGGAAGGAGTACATAAGCTGGCATCTGGAAGGGTCTTAGTCCCCATGAAACTGGAGTTTGCCACCCTCCCACCACATGGATGCACTCACCAATCAGAGGCTCATCAAATCTCGTTTTAGAGTTTTCACTTTTTTTATTATTTTTAGACCATTTTTTTAGAACTTAAATCTGCAGCTCCTCTCCTCCCTTTTCCCCTCCCCCAGGTCAGTGGGAAGGTCTGAAAGTTCCAAACTTTTAATCACTTGAGTTTTATGGTTACCAGCCCCCTCCTAAGGCCCTACCTTAAGTCATCTCATTAGGATAAACTCACTGTGCTCAAAATTGCTCCTTATGAGTAACAAACACACTTTTATCACTCAGGAAATTCCAAGGACTTCAGATCTGTGTTAGAAATTGGGGGCAAACAATACATATATTCCTTATTATACCACAGTTTGTATAATATTTTATTTTTCTCTCCTGATGATCATATAAATACAGTGATTCAATATACAGATTTGCACTGACCAGTATTGATCAGTGGTTAGAGCATCAGCCCATGCACAGAAGGGTAAGGGTTTGATTCCTGGTCAAGGGCATGTACTTGGGTTGCAATTTCGATACTTGGCCCTGATTGAGGGTGTACGAGAGACAACCAATCCATGTGTCTTTCTCACATGGATGTTTCTCTCTCTGTGTCTCTCTCCCTCCCTCCATCTCTCTCCCTCCCTCTGTCTCTCTCCCTCCCTCCTCTCCACTCTCTTTAAAAATCAATGGAAAAATTATCCTCAGGTGAGGATATTTATATGTACATATACACATACATACAAATTGTTCAGAATCAGTCTAAGACTTGATGTCTGTCACAAATTTTTTCCTATACGTGTTTTAACTCTTCCTGTGCAATGTTTTCATTAGTTATGTAGACTCAAAATTGTATCTTTGATTACTGCCTTTATTTTAGTTTTTTAGTCATTTATAATTCAGTAAACCAAATAACTTATATGCATGTATGCATGTGTAACCAATGGACATAGACAACAATATTAGGGGAGTGGGGGAGTGAGATGGGGAGGAGGGTGTCTAGGGGGGGAAAGGAGAAACATCTGTAACAAAAATAAATTAATAAAAATTGAGAAAAAATAAATAAATAAAATCAAGGTTCAATCCCTCCACCCCTTTAAAAAATAATAATAATAATTCAGTAGAATCTAATTCTCCATATCTTCTCATTTTCACTCATTTCTTTATCTCTACAAATTCATCTGGCCACTGCCTCAATTTTTTTCTTTCTCATCAGTACTTTGGTGTTTAAAAATGCTAATTGTGTTCTTTACTGCATCAATTGTAGATTTTAATTTTGTCCTTGCATTATTGGATTTACTATAATCTCTCCTTATCTCAAACATCTTCCTTTTTATCTCGGTCCCTTGCTTTTTATTAAATTTATATTCCTTAGTCTTTCTGTTACCCTTTTACAGCATTTTTAATTTAATTTCTTTATTTTTTCATTCTATGAACTTTAGATATCAGGCAATTTTCTAACACGTTCTTCTGTGTTTATCCATATTCAGAAGCATATTATTTTCTTAAGACGTTAGAATGAAATTTATTTTTCTGAAGGAACTATATATTAGAATCATGTTATCTGTTTTCCAATTATGTTTGTATCCTAAAAGGCAAGCCTTTTATTTGCTAATAATTAGGGTATGTTTGCCTTTGTTTCTACTCAAATAACTTTCTCAAACCTTCAGCTCAAAGGCAGGGTAATATATGTCTCATGACCCATTCTCAGAGTTTGTGACTTCTTTATCTACATGTTCTAGAACATGTAGTGTTTTCTTCTCATCAAAATATTACATGTGGCTTTTTTTGGTTTGATAAAAACTCAATTTTTTTTCTTTCATTTCTTTCCTCTACACATTCATTGTCTAGGGTAATATATCTCCCAAGGTACAATTAACTTCTGCCAGTTTTCATCTCCTGAACTTACTGCCAGGCTATTCAGTTGCTTCCTGGGATGGTGGGGAAAAAAATATATATAAATATATATATATATATATATATATATATATATATATACACACACACACACACACACACACACACACACATACACACAAACATATACAAAATATATACAACATATACAAATATACAAGTTTGTTAACTATAGTAATGATGCTGTACATTATATCCTCTTGACTTATTTAGAGGAATAACATCCTCTAGTTATTATATAACTAGAAGTGTGTACCTTTTGATCACCTCCACCAATTTTGTCCACTCTCCACATAACCCCCTACAACCCTCAAAAGAAGAAATATTAAAAGCCATCCTTTGGGAAAGGGTGCTAAGGTACTCTCTCAGTAATTCATGACCAGTGTGCTTGCTGGTCATATGGACTTTCTGTTTCTGCAGAAGGGAATAGATAATGAGGTTGAGAAAACAATACATATTACCTTCTATCTTAACATATTTAATCTATTTTCCTTGGCTAAACATTCTTGTTATTGGTTGTGTTTCTTAATCCATTCCATTGGCCTTATAATTCCAGAACATCTTTCCTTAATGTTGGGAGCAAGTTTTCCAACATTGCTAGAATTTAGTGGTGATGTGAATTTTCACCTGGTATTTCCTACCTTTTTTTCAAGCCATTTTAGTAGGAGACACTGACTCAGGGAATCTCATCTGGACCCATTTAAATCAAGTTCCTGAAACTTTTATATATTTCAGAAATAAAATCTCTTTCCCTGGTTCTTTATTTCTATTTTGACCTAAAGAATATTTTTTTAATTAAATGCTGTAGTTTTATTGCCTCTAAATTTTAATACTATCAGGCTAGTCTTTAAAATAGTTTCCCTAAACACGTTTTCTTAGTGCCAGATGAATTGCCTTTGTCTCTTCTTCTGAAGTCTCTAATTAACCTCTGCCTTTCACATTAGGAAACAGAAAATTCGAAATAATATCTAGAAATAAAAGCCGAAAGGTCTTTGTTTGCCAATAGAATATTGTTTTGAGGAATCTTTTCCATTTGTTTTAAAGAAAATAGTCTCTCCTACAAAGTTAATTTTTTTTTTAGTGTAATATATATTTCCTTATCAGAGCACAGGAGAATCTAAAAGTACATTTTCTCAAAAGAGAGAAACATTTAAAAATAGTTTATTTACAAAAGCAAAATCAAAATGGGCTTCACCTATATAACTTTCATGAAAACCTATTAAATAAATTGAAAGATTTATCCTGAAGTTTATTTTTCTAATACAAAAATATAGTATGAACACATTAACTCATGTATACCTCCCATTTTGTCATCAAACTCATAACTATCCAGATGTATATTATACTTGTTAAAGGGAATACAAACAATTATAAAGCTGATGGCCAGATAAACACATGCAGCTCTTATTATTTTCCTTTTTGGTGAGATCTAATTTTATGGTTTACTATATTCAAAGGATCTGCAGAAGAAGAACCAATGTGACTCTGATACTAGAATTGCAAGCATCCAAACTATGTTGTTTTAAGTTAACTATTAATATAAAACATAACAAAAAGAAAACTTGCAAAAGCAAACTGGTCTAGCATTGGACTCCTCTTTTAACAAAGACCAGAAGCAATGTCCTGAGATTCCGAGAGAAAGGAAATTATATTTTCTAGATTTTTAAAATACCCATTTGGCCTCAACTGTTTCATTCAGTAGCATATGGACAGATGAAAACTTAGAATGTTTGAAAAAACACTTTAATATTTATTTCCTTGCAAGTGCTATTGGTGGGATATAATTTGCCACTACCCAAGTAAAGGATAGTTATGTTAAGGGTGAAGAATAGGGAGAACAGAATAGACAGGAATTGGTGGTCATTTGAAAGTGGTAAGTAGGAGGAGGGAGGGGATATTTTTATATAACTGATTTCTACCTTGAATTAAGAGGGGAAATTATGTTGAGATAGAGGACTCCAGAGAGAACAGGTTTTGAGAATGTTATCTTGAGTTTAGTGTTATATTTATTGAATCTGATGGACCTAGAAACTATCTATGCTGAATATATTTAAAAGAGAATTTGAATCTAATGAACAAAATAAACTGATGAACAAAATGGATCAAGAGACATGGAAGCAGGGAACAGATTGACAAATCTCAGCAAGAAGCTGGGAGGGAGGGTGGGAAGAGAAACCAAATAACTTATGTGCATATATGTATAACCAATGAACACAGACAATAGTATGGTGAAGGCATGGGGGGGTGGGTGCTGGGAGGAGGGGGTCAATGGGGAGAAAAGAGGGGGGGATATCTGTAATACTTTAAAAAATAAAGATAATTTTATTTTTTTAAAAGAGTTTGAAATATTGACCTAAAATTCAGAAGTGTGTTTGAGGTAAAAATGTCAAAGATATAATCTGATCAGTTCTACCCCCCAAATATATCTTGAGTCAGTCCATTTCTCCCATCCCATTGACAGTATCCTGTCTGGCTCACCATGTAATCTGTAGTCTGGAACACAACTGCAGACATTTCCAACTGCTGTCCCCAACTCTATAAATTGTGTTCCATAGTCCAAGTAATATGCTTCAAGAATGAGGTTGTCACTTCTCTGTTTAAAGGTTCTATGTAGCAATTAAAAATTTGTACTCCTTGCTACATCTTTAAAGACAGTAATCTGACTCCAGGAATATAAACCATTTCTATGTGATTTTTGAGACCTGAGGCCAAATGGCATTTATTCATTTCTTTAAGCTTTCTCACCTCAAACTTTGGCATATATAATTTTCTCTGCCTGGAAAGATCTTTTCCAATGGGTTATCCCTGAATCCAACCCAACTTTTTCCTTGTCAATTATTTTCTCATTCTTCCTAATTCAATTTAAACATTACCTCCAGAAAATGATCTGATCTTCCCAGCTCTTCTCACACTCTCCACCCTATTCCACAACTCAGCACCATGTCTATTTTCTTGATACTTGGCACAATGGGTATTTTCAAAAATTTTATTATCTGTTTGGATTCAACTTGTCCATTACATTATGTGGTTCACAAGAGCAGGAATCACATCTAACTTGTGTACAGCATATAGTTAGACAAAATTCCCATACTCCCCAACTGTCCAGGACCGTCCTGTTTTATACCTGTTTACCTGACATGATGGTTAATAATACTCTCTTCTGGTCTCACAAGAGTCTTAGTTTGGATGATGAATTACATGTCAGTTCATGATATTAGACAAATATTTGTTGAATAAATGAATATATAGGAGGCTGTAACACGTAGGTGTTAGAAAAAAATGCATAGATAAAAGAGAATTTGAAGTGCAGTCTTGAGGCTCACTGATAGTATAAAATAGAGTAGAAAATGTGTTTCAGGACTGCGAAAAGGTGTGGATGTTTGTGAGTATGTGTGGATGTTTGTATGAGTGTGTGACAATATTAACCCTCTAAGATTTTATTCAACCTTTAGATAGAGTGGTTCATAAAGGTCTCTAAAGTTAGAGTCTCTCGAAATGTTTTTTATTTCTATTTAAGTTGTCATTGGTAGCTAAATGTTGTGTTAAAATATTTTTTATTGTTATAAAGATTTTGTTTTGTCTAACCAAATTTTCTTCTCTTCCCTTACAACTAAGGTATGTTACTGTTATTCTACTAGTGGTAATGGTAGTTAGCAACAAAGAAGAAATTATATATTTAAAATATTTTATTTGATTGAAATCTACAATTAAAAAATATTTATCCAGCCTTTGCTGGTGTAGCTCAGTTGGTTGAGCATCGTCCCATGCACTGAAAGGTTGCTAAGTTCCATTTCCAGTCAAGGCACATGCCAGGGTTGCAGGCTGGATCCCAGGTAGGGGGCGTGCAGGAGGAGGCAGACAATCGATGTTTTGCACTCACATTGATGTTTCTCTCACTGTCCTTCTCCCTTCCTCTCTCTCTCTTTAAAAATCAATGAAAATATTTTTCACAAATATTTATCTTAGTAGACCTATTTTAAATAAAAGATTAATATAAAAACAATACTGGAATATTAATGAATGTCACTAAAGCTTTTTGTTCAGAATTATATCTTTTAACTACAAGCTCTTAAGGGTCTAAAATTCCACTTAAAATAGTTAGGTATTTAATGTGTGTTAGAAAATAGCTGGATTTCTTTTAGATATTTTACCTTTAAATATGTATCTTTTGCTGTATTCAATATTGTGAAGTGGTATTGCTTTAAAGCATTTTGAAATTTTATTCAGCTTTCACTCAGAAAAATATTGTGTCCATTGGTCATATAAATTTATCTGAATAGTCTTGAAAAATATATTAATTTTTCTAAAATATTGAAGATATTTAAACATTTAGATTTTAAATACTTTTAAAGGAAAGCATTTGAAGGCAAACTTTTACAAATAACTCGTAGTTTGTTAATGAATATGACGTGTTTTGATTTATAACCTCAGAATATTCACTCCATTTAAATGCAAAGAAAAACTAAAATTTTATTTTACTTCATTATAACTCATTTCCCATTAGTGTTCAAAATACCAGATTTTATTTCTCCAAAACAGAAGTTTTATTTACTGACTCCAATTATTAAAAATATCAAAAAATACCAAGAAGATAATATTTCAATCTATATATATTTTTGTTGTATATATCAACCCATGCATGTATACATACATATAGATATATGTATAGATATGTGTGTATTCTTCAAAAACATATATGCACATCTTTCACACACATATAGACATACACATATGTATGTGTGTGCTCATGCACAAACATTTATATTTATGTGTACATATATCCAGAAATTATGCTAAAACTTTAATTTGATTTCAAAATAAATAACATAGACATCTACATTAAGGAAAGTAAATTAAAGAAAAGCACTAGCTGCTTTTTCTTTCAGCATTAAAAACATGAATAGTTAATATTTGTTAACATTAAAAATTACTAATGTTATATGTGGATTGTATTTATAGAGAAAAAGGGTCTGGAATAGAGGATGCAGCTGGGTGTAAAAATACATGGACTTTGGCATCAGACATATCTGACTTAGTTATGGTGTTGCAACTTGTGTTATCTTAGAAAATTCACTTAACTCCATGACCTTCAGTTTCATCATCTCCTAAATTACTACCACATACTACAAGATATTATACTAACTGTAGCACATAGCTAAGCAATAGTAGGAACTCAGAATACAACTTCTGTCAGTGCACAAGATTGTTGTGATCAAATCCACCTGTCAAAATTTTAAAAGATATTCACAAAGCCAACTACATTCAGAGGAGGATTATTGGGATTATTTTATTAAAAAATTTTTTTCTTTATTGATTTTAGAGAGAGAAGGGAGAGGAGAGAGATAGAAACATTGATGAAAGAGAACATTGATTGGCCACCTCCTGTATGCTCCCAACTAGGGATTGGGCCCACAACCTGGGTATGTGCCCTGACTGGGAATCCAACTGGCGACCTCTTGGTGCATGGGTCAATGCTCAACCGCTGAGCCACACCAGCTGGGCGGGATTATTTTAAAGAGTTGTCTTGTGAGAACTAGCAGTATTTATCCTGGGAAAGAAAAAGGTTAATGCATGAGAGCTAGCTTCAGAACCCAAAGAGCTGACATTTGGGAATAGTGTTTTCTCTGTTGGTCTATCAGAGAGTATGGGATTATAAAAATTGAGCTTGAAGTCCTGCAGGTTTGATTCTAGTCAAGGGCATGTACCTAGGTTGCAAATTCAATCCCCAACCCAGTTGGAGTCATGTGGGAGGAAGCCAATTGATGTGTCTCTCTCACTTCGATGTTTCTCACTCTCTCTCTCTTCATCCCTCCCTTCCACTCTCTCTAAAAAAAAAAAAGCAAAAAATTGGGTAATTTTACCTAGCAGACTTGATGACAGATTGTGAGTCTATTCTAACTCTAATAATTATACAATTATAATAACATATAAGTTATACATTATGGGCACTGTGATGTGAGCAGGAAAAATAACAGCAAATTTCTCTAGTTTCAAGAATTAAGGCAAATGATTAATATCCTAAAAAGAATAAGGAAGTTTGAAATAAAGAATACTAAAAAAGGGTTAATGTGGGGAAAAAAAAAATCTTCCAAAGAGAAGGTGGAAGAAAGGGAGATTGAATATATAAAAGAAATTGAAAGTGAAAAGACAGGAAGTTAATGAACTTCATGTCTAATGGTAACTTCTGCCAAGTAGGAAGCTCATTATATACCCAAAATTACATTCTGCACTTTATTGCTAGTATGTCATTTAATATTTTCAACTACAATATGGTATAGACAATAATATATCATTGCCATATTGCATATGAGAAAACTGAAGATTGGAAGGGTTAAGTAATCACTTGAAGTCACACTTTCAGTAGAGCCAAGATTTAGACTCTGGGTTATTTGACATCTGAATTTGAACTTATAACTTTATGACCTATAGATTCTATAGCATACCAAATATTTTTTTCATTCTACCATTTTGACATTGACATTTTAACTTCTCAAATATATTGGCTCTATATTTATGGGTACCATCAATTTAATCAATAACTTGTCAAATGTAAAATTTTGAAAAAAATTTCTTAAACAAATTTCTATACAGTGCTCTTAAAACATTCACAATTATTTTTCACTTTAATTTCAATGAATTACATTAATTGGGATTTATTAATTTTTATGCAAATTACATAATAAAATATTCTTTAGTTAGATTTTTTAATTTTTGTATAATTAAATAGATTATGAATTGTGATAATATGCATTTTCAAACGTAGCAATTAATTCTAACAAGATCAATTCTCCCAAGTTACAAATTGCAGATCTTAATTTTATCCTGAAGTCATTATTTTTCTAGCAGTTTTAAATTTTACCATATACAGTTCTCATCAATGCCCATTTTATTTTGTTCTGTGTCTCTGATATCTAATTTTTTCAGGGTCAATTTTAATTATATTAATGTTATTAATAAGATGAAATTCTTCAATAAATTTTAATCTATTGTAAGGTTTACTGATTATATTTTCAGCTATTATCACTTTTATTTTGCATTGCTTATTTTTATTATGTCTAATATTTTCCTGATGATCCAAATTATCATTGTGTCAGAATGGTTAGATTTAAATACCCTGCTGATGTTTCTCTGTTTGTTATACAACACTGGGGTTATATTTGAAAACTTGAGGGAAAGAGAGAAGGAACAGCTACTCCAATAGGTGTGAGAAAGATTCCATTAGAGTATAAAGTTTGCTGGATACTGCTAAGAGAATAACTACACCTTTTTAAATGAGCATAGCACCTTACCCAATACATCCATACACATGTGGCCCTTTTCTTAGTATTAAGCATATTAAACAATGTTACAATGCCGATAATAGTCAGTGTTTTCATATAATGCTTTAGCTAACTTTTAAAAATGTACCGCCTTTCTCTGTACCTGATGCTTACACACCCTTCTCCAGTGCTGTTTCTATCTGGAAGAAAAAGTATTTCACTACTGCTCACAAACACATAATCTTAGCTACTACTTGGTGTCTCCTACTTGAATGTTTTCTGTTCCTCTCATTGTCCCTCTTAGACATCGACTGCTGGACTTGTGCTACTTGAGCCAATTTTTAAAAAATAACAGTTTTATTGATACATAATTCATATACCATAAAATTCACCCCTTGAAAGAATACAACTCAATGGTTTCTAGTATATTTACAGAGTTGCATAGCCTCCACAATCAATTTTAGAACATTTCATCACCTCAAAAAGATAGCCCTAACCCTTTGGCTGGCACTCTCCATTCTTCCCAAACTGCCCAGATGTGGCAACCCTACTTTTCTATATGTAAATTTGGCTATTATAACTAGTACATAGAAATGGAATCATGCAATTTATGGTCTTTTGTAACTGGCTTCCTTCATTTATCTTAATGTTTTCATATTTCCTCCATGTTGTAGTGTGTATCAGTATTTCACATCATTTTATTGCCGAATAATAATATATTATATATACATGTTGCATTTTTCTTTATTCATTACTTGATGAATATTTGGGTAGTGTCCACTTTTTAACTATTCTGAATAATGCAGTACTGAACATTTGTGTGCAAGTTTTTCTGTGGGCACACTTTTAATTAATTGTGAGATTAAAATTTTAAGAAATCAAGGGGCTAGTTTTCACTGGCATTCAATTCAAAAGGTGTGTTTTCTGAAATGAATCTAAGGTGAGAGAAATGAATGCATGCCTCATCACAGACAGCATTTCAGTTAAAACTTTCACAACATTCTGAAAGACAGATTTTATTTCTAATTTTGTAGACCAGTAACTTATTCCTGAATAAATTCATACACTTCATGATTATGACTGGAATTTGAAAGCAAGCCTTCTCCATGTCTAAGCTTATCCACAATATTTAAATCCAAGTATGGATTTGCAAGGGACTGATTCATTCATAAAGATATTATTTGTAAGGGACTGATTCATTCATAAATTATTATTTTCTCCAAAGGTAATTTGCTTGGATCCAATAACTTATTCCTATGACAATTAAAGACAAAGATTTCTAGGGTGCTAACAAAAGCATATTGGAAATGATTCACCCCAGTTTTTATCTGGTTAGAAATGAAATCAGGATTTGGCTTAAAGGGAAAATAGAGAGTGGATCAATGGAAAGGTCACAATGATACCAAATAACATTTGTTGGAAATAAATGTGCAGAAAAAGTGTAAATCTAGGAGGCAATTATGAGCAAGATTGTGTGTTTAACAGAAGAAATTCATTAATATTTCAGAGTTTTTTTTTTAATCAAGGCATTTATGTACTCAGATTAGTAAACAAACATGAAGACAGACAAAAATTACTTATACTGAGTGGTTGCTTTAGCATCTCTGTACATACTCCAACACCCATTTCTTTGTGGTGAAGAGCACAGGGTCATATGCCAGATCAGAGCAGTTTGTATAGTGCAGTCCTGTATTTGATCAAAATGACATGAGTGTTGCTATGAATTGGCCTTTTGAGAATAAAAAAAATAATGCAAAGCCATGATAATGGCTCCTATTTTCATAATTTTATAGCAACTTTGTCTATCAAAGTAAGGAGAAATTAGTAAAATGACAGGATCTTTGTGCATGTATATATAATCAATGTTCTCTTATGGAAATGGAAGTTATTGGCTGCTTCTATAACCAAGTGTGGATGCCCGTGCTCTGGCACTCAGTTCTGTGACTTGCCATCTTTTTAAGCTCAGATGCTTTTGAAATAAGTAATAGCAAAAGATCAAACATCTGGGGAATCAGCATGCAGAGAGAAAAAGAGCAAAGCTGCAAAGGGAATTTACAAATGTTACTAGAGGAACCGAAAGAAAGTTGCTGAGAATTCCAAAATCCAATGTACTCTACTAAATATTAGCTATCTGAAAAATGTCTACACACGGTTCTACCTAATATAACCTATTTGAAAAAAATATTTACAAACTGTTCAACATTATTTTAGACATAGATCTGCCATTTCCTACTTTTCTTTCTTATTTTCTCTGACACATAAGATAAAATCACTCGTGATTTTAGGATTCATACCCTCTGGATTTACTAGATTAGAAAAATGGAACACAATATTTTATGTTCTAATATGCTCAACATCTATGAACAGTGCACATTGAAAATGGTGATCATTTACATTTAGGTTTAATAAGTAGGTAACACAATCTTTTTTTTTAAATTTTTTATTAGTTCTTCATGCGACGATGGAACTCTGGGTTTACTGCAATATACACAAAATAGAAGCAGAATGTTTTGTTTTTTTGTTTTACCCAAATAGGAGGATTTCTAAGGCCTCACTAGGTTACCTTTGTTGACATCAGCCTGCCATTATATTATTAAAATTCACATTTTAATGGCAGTCATATAATTAATGTAAGAAATGCCAGCAATCAGATTACATTCTTGTTGTCATTTAAGCATTATATATTACAAGAATGAAAGTATTTTTCACACAACATGTTTATTCTGACCTTTATAACAGAATTTTTCCATGTCTTTCCTAGTGCTTTAGGAAGAGGCGGTGGTCAATGCATTGTTTTTGTTGATGGAGGAAGCCAGAGAGTCAACTTTCTGATATGGTCACCTTCTTTAACAGCACCTGCTAAGCAGAAAAAACATGTTTAGAGAGGAAAAAGTTTGTAAATTATAAGTACCTAAGGATAATACAAATATTAAGGAAATATTAAGGAAAAGTACCCATCCTGGATGTATGTACAGTTTTCTCTATTTCGGAGAAAACAGCATAGTTTTACTTATTTTATATTCAGATTTGTAAGATCTAGCTATGTTACAGGCTTTAATTAAGTCTGAAATTATATTTATTCTTTCTGCTAAATTGAGGTAGATAAAACTGTGTATGTGCATATTTAGTTACATAAAGTACTCAAAGTGCTCACAATCACCTTAAAACATTTTTACAGCAAAAATGGAATATAAAATAAAAATAGTTGTTTCATATATATATATTCTGGAACAATGTATATATATAAATTGTGTGCTAAATGGCACAAAAAGTAGATGTGCCCTGAATAGTCAGGAAATAGTTTTAGTTCATTCTCTATGTGAGATACCTGGGTGGGGGAGGGGGTGGCTTTTCTCACTTTCTGGTCTCACTGGGTTCTGATGGTTCAGGTTTCTCTTCTCCATTATAATCCATATGATCATCCCACACCCTGTCTTTCTTTATGTTGGGACCTAAACCTATCTTGGGACATTGATGTTAGATGCTCATGTAGGATGTTCAGATGGAGTTTATCAAAATTTCAGAACACACACTCTACTTCTTCTGGATGATGAGGGTAATTCTTGGGCAGCAATTCATACGAAGCGCTGGACAGAGGAAATAGCTCCTCAGTACAGACAACAAGAGATACTCATTTGAATGTCAAGGGAAGATCTGCAGGTTTAACCCTGACTTCAAGGAGCTTTTTGGTCTTGACAAGAAACGGCAAAGTTCATCAGTGGGGGAGATTCTCAGTGCTGACTCTCTTGTTCATCCAAATGGACAGACCCTCTCATCTCCAGCCTCAGAAACCTCTGTGAAGATCTAGGAACGTAAAAAAGGAGAACCATTTAGAACTGCCATAACTCAGAGTGTCACCTTGCATAAATTTAGAAATGCAGTAATAACTGTGCAAATGCTGAAATGGGAGAGCATCTTATTTCAAACGAGCCTATCACAATGATGCTCAAGAGCTGCGAATGCCATTTACATGAAGCAGCATAATTATTCATGCAAAGTGAGCCTGCGATTTGTACTGCAGCAGAAGGCCGAGAGAGATGCCTTAAGACCCTGCACTATCTCAAGAGTATTCTACAGTGGCCAAAAAAAAAAAAAAAAAAAAAGATTAGTTTTCTTTAATTAATAATCATTAAATTAAAAGCCATAATACTTTCCCAATGACATGCTGGACAATAATGAGAAATGGCCAAGAGATATCCCATTATATTTTACTGGGAAAAATATTTAGATTTTACATATCTGATGAAAATTTATATGTTAAATATTAAAAATAACTATATTTTATTTTTAAATATAAGTATATTATATATTATATATATATATAAACAATTTACACATGCCTGTGATGTATACCAGTTGTGTCAGTTCTCAAGCCTAATAGCCAGTTACAACTAAAAAGCTACCACTTATGTCATTGTAGCTAATGTGGCAGACAATCAGTTACTTCCATTCATTCATTTATCAAACATATCTGTATTTGGGAAAAAATATATATATCAGACATCTGCTACCTTTGAAATATAGTGCTAGGTACTAAGAATGTCATATTTCCCATCCTCAGAGAGTTTAATCTTTTCATACATCATCATGAGTCCTTCTCTGTTGCAGATACCACCCACTAAATCATCATTCATGGGGTTTAAACCCAGCATCACTGAATTACTTGACCTATCTATGCTTCATCATGCTTAAATTAGAGAAAATAATTTTTCCCACTCACATGCTGGTTTTGAAGATGAAGTAAGTTAGAACATGCCCCTCCAGAAATGCTAGCCCATGCTTATAACCCCTAGGCACATCACAGTGCTTATTACAAAATTAAAATGATTCCCTAACACATATCATGCCTCACCTTCTAATAAGAATTTTCTTGTATGTACATTAGAATATAATCCACAATAAAATTACAAAGTGACAGGGGAAAAAGCATACTGTAAATGAGGAATTCAAGAAGATCCTCTACTAGCTCTGAGATATTGCCATCACAATGTGTGACAAAATTTTTTAAGAGTTTTTAAAAATGAGCAACTCATGCTCTAATTGCATCACTCTCTGTGATGCAGCTGTCTTTCATTGCATTTATGACTTCTTGTCTTGAAAAATAATGCCAGATGCTGAGGCTTAGCTCATGCAAAATCGAGGATTAATTTCAGAAGTTTGGTGTTAGAGGACTTTTGTAATCCATATCTTCAGTATGGTCAAATAGTTCTGGATACCTGATCTATTTCTTTAGCTGGGTTTTTAAAGGGCCCCAGTGTAAAAAGTATTGCTGGAATTTAAGTTTTTAATTTTTTTTTAAATCTCTGTTGATATTAGAGATAGAGAGGAAGACAGAGGTAGAAACACCGATGAGAGACAACATCAATTAGCTGCCTCCTGCATGCTCCCCACTGGGGCTTGGGCCCACAACCTGGGCATGTGCCCTGACCAGAAATCAAACCGATGACCTCTTGGTACATGGGTCGATGCTCAACCACTGATCCACACCAGTCAGGCCTGGAATTTAAGCTTTTAATAAATTACCTACTGAACCATGCCATGCAACAGCTAAAGGGTGGAGGAAAGGCAGGGAAACTGTCTTCTTTCTGAGGCTGTAGCAGGCCCCAGTGTTCAGGAATGTCTGCAGCAGCAGCACCTGGGGCCAGATCCAGATTAGGTTCACATTGAGCCAGAGCACTGAAGTGATAGACAACACATTGAAGAAAGACTCTGAACCCTAAAATAACCTTTATGAAAAACTAGAAATGCTTTGGGACCAAAGATATAGCTTGAAAGTTATCTGACTTGTTAAACAGCTTATGTTGTCTTTTAATGTATACATATTAGATAGGTCCAAAGGAAAAAAAAATCGATAAACACAGTCAAACACAGAATCAGAAGTTACATGCTCCCCAAGGCCTCCTTTTGACATGGCTCATTAAAAGTAGACTTAAAGTTATTGAAATTACCATTTATGTGGACAGAAGCAGGAGCCGTGTAAAATCAACCATGAAGTCAAAGATTTCATCTCAGTCTGGGACTCTGATCCATCCTCTTTCATAACATCATTCCTTTGTATCTGTTGCTAGAACCTTGATGACATTCACTCCAAAATTAATTTCCTAAAACTCTGCCTGTGAGATGATCTGTGCTTACTCTAATATCCACTTTGTGTTTCTAAATTGTGTAAGAATTCTGTAACATTGTAGCTGTTTCTAAGAAACATAATAGAAAATTTTACTTTTTGATCCAAAGCCATTAATGTTTAATTCTCATTTTTTTCTCAAGACTTTGGTTCTGTTCATTACTTAGACCATTTCCAAGTGGCTTTAGATTTCAGCAAATAATATCACAGCCATGTTGAGTCTCTTCTACCAAATTAATAAAATATTATTCCTCCAAGATATTGAAGGGAAGTAGACTGTGTCTGTGACTAATGCATTTATTTGCCAGACTTCAAGGAAATTTAGCTTCTTAAACTGAATCTCATTAGATAATATTGCTAATTCAATGCATATATAATACTTTTTCCTAGTTACCTTGACTTTCTTTAGATAATTTTATGTACAAGACCATTGTTATACATGATAGAGGAGGATGTGATGTATTTTAAAAATAAATAAGCATAATATAATCACACACATACACACCATGGCTCCTAAAGAATAGTCATTAGGATTTATATTGTGACTTTATTACCAACACCATTATTTGAAGATAGAAAACATTAACACATCTATAATGAGTAATTAAATGCATGAATACCTTTTTATCTATAAATGAATGATATAATGGAAATCCTATTTTTATTTCCCATGGCGATCTTCAAATTATTTTGGCTATGCTTTATGCAGCACACAGAAACTTGTTTTTATGAATGCACTGGCTGATGAATATCTGCCAACCTGGAATTCATGTTTATTATTGAATTAACTGCATAATGCCTGACTTGCTACTATACATAATCTGCCAAAGGCATTGATTCTTCCATGCTAAGGGTGCAAGAAGCTTTATTCAAAAATCAATATTGATTTTTGCAGGTGCAATCTAGAGGAAATTTCTTGATTGTAAAAAACTATTTTTCAAAGAGGCTCACAAAGCTCCTAGTTTCATCTAATATATGGGCTGTGATAATCTTCGCTCAGCACCAGTTATTTTCAGAACATTGGCTGCCAGAGATAGTTGCTTCTAACAGGGGGTCTGCATCTATCTCAGTTTTGTTTAAAATACCTGTGAACTGGAGATTTATTTATGCTTTCAACACCCCTCAAATAAATAGCCAGGCTGGAAAAATAGTGTGGATTACTAAGAATGACCTAGAATAGATTCATGGAGAAGAGGATTGACCAAGATTTGTAAGATTTATGGTGCTCCACCTGTCATTTCATGAGCAAATACAGAGATGACTTTTAATATTACTAATCAGGTGTCTTAACTGTCTACTCTTAGATAGATGTGTATTTTCCAGACAACTAAAAGTATAAAACTCATCTTTCTTTACTTGTTTGCACCATACTCTTAATCATGACTAGTACTTGAACAACAAAGGTTTCATCTATTATAATAAAGATCATGGAATAGAATATAAAATGGAGAATATAAGACTCAGACCATAGATGGACAAATGTGCCACCTAGCCAATAGACACAGTGACTTCTGAGAATGTCTTTATAATAAAGTTCAATTATCTCAGCTCTAAAGTTATTACAACAAAAATTTAGGAAAATAATTGAAATTCTTATTTTTCTAAATTACATAAAAATAAAAGAGAGTAATAAATGAATGTAAATGATGATGATGATGATGATGATGATGATAATGTAATAAAGAATGTTTTTAACTCTGAGCCCAGTACACTGAAATTGCTAGTAAATGGCACTGCAGTTCCAAGCCAATGTCAATTGATAAATTCTTGATTTGTATATTGCAGGGGAGTGGGGTGCATGAACAAGCTTCAGAGTTCCGAAATAAGGTCTTGATTATGGGGTCCATACACTCCGTTTGCCTTGAGTTAGACCTGAAGACTTAATCCTTGTAGACATTTAGATCTCTCAAGGAGTGTGGCATAAATTCCCTTGGGGTTAAGAACACTTAAAGTTGTACCAGCATTGTATCTCTTCTTCACATTAATCAACATTTGTAATGGGTTTAAGTATAGGTAAATTCAGTAAGCTGAGAATTGCGTTGTTATATTTCCAATTAAGCTTTTAGAGTCATAAAGCTTTGGTTTATAAAGACTGTTTAGGAATATTTAGATATATAGAATGCTTTAGCCATGGAATGTGCCTAAATATGTGCTATTTCAAAACTAGAAACCAAAGATGCCAAGGTAGAAATTGACCAGAGCTTAAACATTAGTTCGGTGACATTGAGTCTAATGCCGTTTCCACCTTTTACGAAACATGTTCTAAGGCCATATTGTTAATATATCTGCATTGTCCTAGTGTGAAACCTTTTCATGTCTCATTTATCCATTTCTGATTTGTGAGGATTTGATTACCGATGCATTAAAATCAGAAGGGAAGCATTTTTTAAATACTTTCAAAGATATAGTTAGTAACTGATGATAGTTCAAGTGTAGGTAGTGGTTAACGTGTTCTTAGAATTAAGGTGCTCTTTTAAAATTGATTCTCTTTTAGGGGCATTATCAAATACAGAACTGATTAAGCAATCAAACTCTGTTCTAGTTTCAGAGCAAAATGTTAGCCATTCTGCTACTCATTCTTTTATTATACCTCATTATTGTCTCTTTAGATTCTTTCTTTCTGTTCCGACTGATTTCCTTCCTTATGGCCATCTAAGGAACATAGTGGAAGGGTAAAGAATTAATTAAAGTTCTAATGGCACAATTAGTAGTAAGTGTGAACTGTTAAAGCATTTCCTCAGATGTTTTATAGCTTGTGAGACATCATCTTCACCTCAGCCGATGAATACTGGCCACCTGTTATCTATTACCATAACATTATACAAGCAGACCGACAGAAAGCAATCTGGTCCCTAGTGATTGGACTACTGAAGCAATTGACAGGCAGTTGCCACAAAGGTAAACTGTGAAAGCTAAATGAGATGGTAAATAGAAACTCAGGCAGGTGTTTAATGGAGAAATACTATTGAACCTACCCAGAAGTTGTAAAAATAAATGTATTGTGTATGCATATTTTTTTGTTTCAGTGTTTGAAGACAGTAACTTTAAGATCAATATTCTATGGCCTACATTTATAACTCCTGTATGAGTTCAAAACTGGAGTCCAGAAGCTTATTGCACTTACTCAAGAAAGTGTGTTGTAAAAAAAAAAAGTTTGCTGGTGCTAAACCAGTCTTGGTTTAAAATGTAAATGTGGGTGGTGATGCTTTACACTAAATAGATGCTTTCGCTTAAACTTGATGAAGTAAATAAGCTTAGAGAGAAAATAAGTTAACTTGGAAGGGAAAGCATGAATTAGCAGATTTCATTGAACTAAGGCTATTTGTTGCTATAATGTCATACAAGATTTCTTCTCAGTGCTGAATAACTTGAATTTCTAATATGACTTCTTCAATTATTGATTTGTTGCTTATCTGTTCTCTAAGAAAGTCAGATGAAGATCAGCATGACAGTATTTATAGGCTACATCTCATCTGTAGGATGTAATCCATCTTTGTTAAGTTCAGTAAAAGTGATAGATGGCATTTGGCAGTGTAATGATGTGATCACTCTACCAGGGCCTCTTTAAATCATAAGCTGTTGCTTTCTGTTGTGTAGATATTTAATCAGTTATACACCCCATTACTGATTTAATTCAGAATGTCAGTGGCAGGTGAATAATGTATTTGTATATTAATACCATATTGTATTAATGCTCCCTTCATGTAGGTGTGCTATTCATTTGAAAATCATAAGCTGATGCTTCATGGGTAGAATACATTTAACTGAGATGTTAGGCATCTAACACCTTCAGTGTTTTAATTCAGTATGTCAGTGAAAAAATGTTTCTTTATATCTCTGTTTGTGCTTACTTGACTCAATGGATTGTTTACAACATCAGAACTTTCTGTGAGTGGTAAAAAATTATATTAATTTATTTCCTATTTATATACACTTTAATTGTCAAATTACAATGGGAGAGTGAAATTTTGAGAAAATAATATCAGAGTAACAAGTTTTAATATAGAAAATGCCCAAGGTTCATCAACATACCTATTTTTTTATTTTATTTTATTTTATGTTAATTTGAGAATGTAGGATGATTTTTTATATATATAAACCGGGTTCACAATAATCTAAACTATTTGTGAGGGATAAATAAATTGAATAATTGCTATTTATATTTCACACTTATTCTCTCAAAAGATTATTCATATCTTATAGAAATATTTATAATTTAAAAATGATTTTTGCTTAGGAAAACTTGGTGGCATCACTATCTTTTGAAAACTTTTATACTAAGTTTATAGAATCTCATGTTGATTCCAACTCTTTGAAACTTAGAATAAACATGCAATAAAAAACTTAAATATATGTTTCAGTGAAGTTTAATGATTCTACATAATTAAGTGAAGGGATTTTTTAAAAATTTATTAGCAGACTAATGCATGCTTTCTGTCAACATTACTTTAGTCTAGACATTTAAGCAGAGTGGATAATTGTATACCATTTCCTAAAAGAGATCTCCAAGCCTTCCAGCAGCTTCCTGTAGGAAGTAAGTAGCACAATTAAGCAGTTGTACATAAGCAGCGCTGGCTGACTGATAGCCTAGACCAATTTCGCCTCAATCCTTTGAGCATTAGAGTCTTCATCACCGCGTCCTTCTCTTAACCAAATCCATAGCTGTCATTTTTTATGACACCACAGTCAGATTGACTTGGGAGCGACAAATAGCCTTGCACTATTAATGGGACCAGCTACCTTCCTGTCAACCAGATTCATCATCTCAGAATACCACACCAATATTTTAAACATAACAGTGACTCTTAATCCTTAGAGTGAATATGCTGTGCTGACTGTTAGATTTTAAAAATCAAAATGGAAGAAAGAGGGAAAGTCAAAAAGGAAAAAGAAAAATATGCTTTCTTCTGATAGGTTTTAAAAGTATACTACATTTTTCTGATAGGCTTTAGACTTACACAAGAAATTATGATGTTTAAAAGTGTCTACATTGATGGTTTTAAACTTATACTGCATTTTTCTGATAGGTTTTAAACTTATACAAGAAATTTATGATGTTAAAAAATGCCTACATTTATGACATTTGAGTAGTTATTTGATCAATGTATCAATCCATCATATTTGCTTATTTGATACTTTTTTTCATAGCCTCATTCTTATTTTCACTTATTTTAAAGATTTAAATATATTCTTCATTTTCTCAGTGAAGCTTCTGTAATCTTTAAAGTGACAAAAATTGAATATTACTTTATTTTAGTTATAATGTTTTGAAAATCTCTGCATTGGCATAATAATGCCAGCATTTATTTCTCTAATACTTCTTTCTAACAAACCATAAACTTTACATAGAAATAATCTTATTTAACTTCATATGTTACATAGAGCAGTTAATGCCATTCTATAAATGAGACACAAGAAGATATCTTCCTGGTCATTCAGTCAGGAAATAACACTGATTGGATTAAAATTGGTTTTTGGTCTTTGCTCAGGACCTTGACAGCCCTGAGGTTCACATAGTTTTTAGTGCCACAGATTTTTAGGCATTCCATTCTTTTTTATATACATCGTTACCATTTCTGTGATTAATTAATTTCTTTCAAAAGAAAGAATACTATATATGTGGGTATGCATGTGTGTATGCATATATCCATATACATATATGTGTGCACATGCACACACTATTGAATTCTAAATCATTGTCAATAAAGCTTGCTGAGCTACAAAGACAATTCATGCTTCAATTATAGTAAAATATTCAGTTTTCAGATACTTGAGAAGTAATTTTTTGAAAATACAGGAATCAGAGAAGTGATTTATAGAAAGTACGAGAGTCAACAATTGGTCTTTTATGCCCATTTCCATCACAATGGCTATTTGGATGTCTTCAGATAACGCTTTCACAAAGAGAAAATAATAATTTCCTTACCCACATCACCATATATTTTTAAATTTTCATTTTGTTAAGATCTTTAAACTCCACTGCCCAATCCTAACTCAAAATTATAAGACTGCTATTTCAGCCCTGTGTGAGGGGACTATTTTCTCACCAGCTCACTACCTTCCAGTTGCTACCCTTTCCCCAGCTCTCCTGACCTCAGCTCATCAACAAAAAAAAACGTACCTTTACAAAATTGTTTTGGAAAATAACCGCTCTGGGCAGTAGAAGGGTTTTCTTTAGTTATATTTATTTCCTAAGTTATTCTGTCCTGAATATGAACAGATTTTCTGTTCTTTCTTGTTATTCTCTTTGTTTTTCTAACTTGTTCTGGCATGGCACAAAACAATAATCTTCTCTTTTTCTTCATCAAGGCCCATCTTTGTTTGTTCAAAAGACTTGACATTTTCATACATATTGCATCTTCATGTATGCAAATTTTTTAAAAATTAAAAAAAGTATTTATTTTTACATTTTGTACCATCTGTTTTTTTGAGAAATTTCATATTTTTGACTGTTAGTCCTAGATCTTTCTATGAAAACCTCCTTTCTATGGAACTCACATTTATTTATTTATTTATCTATCTATTTATTTATTTATTTATTTATTTATTTATGCCTCACCTTTTGAAACAAAATATCTTTATTTTTTAAAGCCCTTTGTCTCCAGTAATATATACAAACATGCAAATAAACTTTTGAACATAAATATTTTCATATCTCTTCTCCCATTTATTTTGTTATCATTGAATAGTAAACAATGATGATGCTGGTAAATATATTTTAAAGCTAACTCATATTTTCAAAATGAAAACGCAAACAAACTAGAAATATTTTTCTTAACACCAAAAGTGTTTTTAAAATGTTAAAAGGCAACAACTAGAATTTAGTTTAGCACACAGAATTTCCTAGGTCTCTAGTGCTCTTTTACTCTACCCTGCATAAATATGAATATTTGTTTTATTGTCATAGCTAAAGATCAAAACACAGTCCTCAATAATATAAAAATTCTTCCAACTTAAGAAAGATTTGGAGGGCCAGGTGGTTAATCAAGGAAATACAAATACATATCTGAGGAATGCTAGATTATTAAGGAGAGAACTTTTAAATTTTATCATAAAATAACCCTGGCCTGTGTGGCTTAGTTGGTTGGGCATTGTCCCATGAACCAAAAGGTCACTGGTTCGATTCCCACTTCAGGGCACATGCCCAAGTTGCAGATTCAGTTCCCAGTTGGAGTGTGTAGGGGAGACGATTGATGTCTCTCTCTCTCACATCAATCTGTCTCTCTGTCTCTCTGTCTCTCTCTCTCTCTCTCTCTCCCTCCCTTCTCTCCCTAAAATCAATGAATTTTTTTTAAATTTTATAAAAGACAATTATAATTATATTCTTGACAATATGTATGTTAACTATTACCATTTTATCATTTATTAAAATAGTGTTTTTCAATTACATATAATATTGTAATTGACAATATTATATTTTGTCAATTGACAATATTATAATATTGTAGTTGACATATAATATTATATTGTTTTCAGGTGCATAACATAATAATTAGATATTTATTTATTTTTCAAAGTGATCACGTCCATAAGTCTAGTACTCCTCTGACACCATACCGAGTTATGACGTTATTGACTTTATTCCCTATGCTGTGTTTTATATTCTCATGAGTGTTTTTTTAAATAGCAATTTGCACATATTAATCCTTTCCCCTATATTACCCACCCCCTTCCATCTGGCAATCATCAAAATGTTTTCTTTATCTATGAGTTTGTTTCTGTTTTGTTTGTTCATTCATTTTGTTTTTTATATTTCACATATATGTTAAATTATATGGTAGTTGTCTCTCTCTCTCTCTCTGACTTATTTCTCTTTGCATAATACTCTGTAGGTACATTCATATTGTCACAAATTGCAAGATTTTATTCTTTTTTATGGCTAAATAATATTTCATTATATGTATGTACCACACTTTCTTTATCCATTTGTCTATTGATTGACACTTCCATATTGAACATAGGTTGATTCCATATCTTGGGTATTGTAAATAATGCTGCAATAAACCTAGGAATGCATATGCTTTTCAAATGCATGGTTTGGGTGTTTTTAGATAAATACTCAGAAATAGAATTGTTGAGTCCTTTTTTTTGGTCTTTTTTTTTTTTTTTATCCTTACCCAAGGACATTCTTCCTTTTTTTTTTGTTCAGATAGAGTGGGAGGGAGAAAGAGGAAGAGAGAGAGAGAGAAACATCGATGTGAAAGGGACACATCGAGTGGCTGCCTCCGCACGACCAACCAGGGCTGGGGACAAATTGCAACCATTTTGGTCTTTTTTAAATAGTCTGTTTTAAAGTCTATTTTGTCTGATATAAGTGGGGCTATACCAGCATTTTTTGTTGTTTTCACTTGCATGAAATATATTTTTCCATTCCTGTACTTTCAGTCTGTGTGGGTCATTCTATTTAAAATGTGTCTCTTATAGGCAATATATATATGGGTCTTGTTCTCTTATCTGTTCAGCTACCCTATGTCTTTTGATTGGAGCATTTAATTCATTTACAATTGCGTATATAGTTATTTCCATTTTATTATTCATATTTTTGCTCTTTTCTTTTCTTTTTTTCTTCTTAAAGAATATCCTGTAACATTTCTTACAATACTGGTTAGTAGGGATGAATTCCTTTAGCTTTTTCTTTACCGGGAAGCTTTTCATCTCTCCTTTGATTCTAAATGATAGCCTTGCTAGGTAGAGTAATCTTGGTTATAAACCCTTGCTTTTCATCACTTTGAGTATTTCATGTCAATCCTTTCTGGTGTATAAAGTTTCTGTTGAAAAATCAGCTGACAGTCTTATGGGAGATCCATTGTAGGTAACTAACTGCTTGTTCTTGCTGCTTTTAATATTCTCTCTTGCCTTGGCTAGTTTGGCTTAGTGGTTAGAGTCTCAGCCCGTGGGTTTGATTCCTGGTCAAGGGCGTGTACCTCTATTGTGGGTTTGATTCCAGGTCCCGGTTGGGTCGTGCAGGAGGCAACCAATGTGTCTCTCTCACATCGATGTTTCTCTCTCTCTCTCCCTCCCTCCCACTCTATCTAAAAAAAAAAAAAATTCTCTCTTTGTTTTTAACCTTTTGATTTTAATTATGATGTGTCTTGGTGTGGGCCTTTTAGGGTTCATCGTGTTTGGGACTCTCTGTGTTTCCTAGGGTTGTATGTCTATCTCTTTCACCAGGTTAGGGAAGATTTCCATCATTATTTCCTCAAATAATTTTTAAATTCCTTGCTCTCTCTCTTCTCCTTCTGGTACCCTTATGATGCAAATGTTGGTATGCTTGATGTTGTCCCAGAGGTCCTTCAAACTGTGCTTATTTTTTGGGATTCTTTTTTCTTTTTCCTTTTCTGATTGAATGTTTTCTGCTTCCTTATCTTCCAAATATATGATTTGATCCTCTACTTTATTTCCTCTAATATAGTCTTAATTTCAATTATTACATTCTTCATTTCTGACTGGTTATTTTTTCTGTTTTCAATCTCCATTTTTATGTTTCCTATCTTTTTGTTCAAGTTCTCACTGAATTCATCTACTCTTCCTGTAAGTTTATTGAGCATCCTTATAGCCATGAACTCTGCATCTGGTAGATTACTTGTCTCCATTTTATTTAGTTTTTTTTCTGGAGTTTTGTTTTGTTCTTTCATTTAGGACATGTTTTGTTGTCTCCTCATTTTGGCTGACTCCCTATATTTGTTTCCGTGTGTTAGGTTCAGCTGCTACATCTCCCAGTTTTGGTAGAGTGTCCTTATGTAGTAGGTTTCCTGTGGGACACAGTGACATAGTTTCCCTGGTTACCAGAGCTGGGTGCTCCAGGTGTTTCCTTTCTCTGTGTTATGAGTACCCTCCTGTTATAGTTGAGTTTTGATTGTTACTGGCACTCCAATGGAAGGGACTGCCCCTCAGGCTGATTGGTAAAACTGATTGTAAAGACTGGCTGTGGAGGTAGGTAGGTGGTGCTCTGGTGTGGTCTGAAATTTCCACCAAATGTGTTGGCTCTGAGGCCTCTTGGAGGAGCTCTAGCTCATGTCAACGTCAGCCTCTTTCTGTGCTCTGCCCAAGGCCACCTGGTATGAGCTACAAAGTGATCTTTGGATGGTTGTCACTTGTGCTGGGCTTGGAGGTGCCTAGGAAATAGTAAGCTGTCAATCAAGGCTACTGTGACCTGTGCCAGGCTTGGGGCTTCTTAGAAAGAGGTATGGGGCATGCCATGGCCATCGTTTACCTATTGGGGTTTGTGAACTTTTGAGAGTTTTCAGGAAAGTCCACAGCACCAGCCAAGACAAGCTGTATGGAAAAGCCACTGGAAGCAGCTGGGGTGGGTCAGCAAGCTGGGTTTGGTAGGGTCTCAGGGAACCACCAGGGCAGGGCAGACAGTGTTAGTGAGGTTCATGGAGACTCAGACTTAGCCTACCCGTGCCAGCAGACTGGGTGGGGGCAGTTTTCAACAAAGGAGCAATGGTGTCTGCCTATAATTCTGTCTGGGAAAAAGCTGCCCCCTAGCCCTCCCCCTAAAGCTAGACAATTCATTTCCTCCTCATACGTCCCTGGCACTTTTCAAGCTACAGTCCCAGAGCTATAGCTCAGAGTCAGTGAATATCAGTGAGCAAATCTGTGTGTGGGCTCTTTAAGAGAATGCCTGGAGCCCTGGCCAGTTTGGCTCAGCGGTTAGAGCATCGGCCCACGGACCAGAGTTGGGGGTTTGATTCCGGTCAGGGGCACGTACCTTGGTTGCAGTTCATCCCTGGCCTTGGTCAGGGTCTCACGGGTGGCAACCAATCGATGTGTCTCTCTCACATTGATGTTTCTCATTCTCTCTCTCTTCCTTCCTCCCTCCCTCTCTTCCTCCCACTCTATCTGAAGATAAATGGAAGAATAACCTCGGGTGAGGATTAAAAAAAAAAAAGAGAGAATGCCTGGCACTTCAGCAGCCCTCCGTCTCACTCAAACACAATCCATGCTGGTTTTTACAGCCAGAAGTCAGGGGGACTTCTCTTCCCAGCACCGGAACCCTGTGCTAGGGAGCATGTTGTGAGGCTGGGACCACTCACTTCTCAGGAGAAACCTCTGCAACTGAAATATCCCTCCCATTTCTGAACCCCACATGTGGGTGTGGGGCCTGCCTTTCTGCCTCTGTCCTTCCTGTTTCAATGTAGCTTCTTCTGTACATCCTTAGTTATAGGAGTTCTTTTCGGCTAGTCTTCAGGTGTTTCTCCACGATGACTTTTCTGTAGCGTAGTTGTAATTGTGATGGGTCATGGGAGGAGAGCACAGCATTTACCTATGCCACCAACTTGACCAGAAGTCTTTCCTCCCAGCTTCTTTTTAACTGTTTGGTAAGGCAGTATACTGCAGATTATCTGAACATGTAGACTTATCTGAAATTTTATTTTTCCCTGCAGCACTTTAAGTTCATAGAAAAAACTTCATATCAGGGAAGAGAAAAGATCAGAAAGAAGATCTAGCATCAAATTCACATCTCACCACCAATGCTGTTAAAAATAGTCTTTGATTTACTGACTTCACTAGATCAAGTTGACAACCTGATTTTTCTTTCCATAATAGCTCTATTTATAACGAGATTTGTTGCTAAGCACCTTATTCCTAAGTTTCTATTTTGTCATTATTTCCTTTTACATGGAATGCAGGTATCTGTGCGGTATTCTTCAGAGGAGTGTACAACTGAAGATGCTCACATTCTGCCTTTCTGATCTGTGAGACTGAGAAAGGAAACAGGCAACACTTGTGCCGTCAGACCAAAATAACAGAACGATAACCAAGCAAATGTTTCAGTTCTTAGATTAAATAACGTAAACGCTTAAAATAGTGTTAAGCACATAGTAAGATCTCAGTAAATTAGATGTCTTATAAGCTTATATGTTATAGGCTTTCTGAGTTCCACTTCATTAAATTACAAGGTTAGAGATAGTACATGCATTTTCTCAATACACACTTTATAAATTTTAACTATTTATTATTATTTTAATGTGATAGATGGAAGGCAGTGTTGCTATTTTACTTAATTTTCACAGAGTAATTTATCAGGACAAATGGCATTCAAGACTGGTAATCACTGAACAAGGAAAGAAATCAAAGAAAATTACATAATATACATGAACCATTAGTATAAATGGAGGATAAAATTGTTGACTGTTTCATAAACGGTTGATGATAAAATTTTGGATCCTAAAAGTTTAATGTAGCTTGTTAAAATAATTTTCTGCCAAAAAATTGTTAAAGTAATAATCAGTTAGCAAATAAAATTGGCATCAATGTTATTACTTAATAATTTATACCCGAATCAAATGAAACATCTTAGAAAACCAGCATACATATTTTGAAGCCACATCAAATAAATCTTTAAATGGGTTGTAATGATATATCCTTAAATTTCACTTGTGCAGTTCCTGATATTGATTCCTTGAATGAATGTATAATTTAGAAACGGAATTTTGGAAATAAAGAATGACCTTTAAGGAATGGGTACTTTCAGATGAACAACTGTAGATAGAACAAAGGAGGGCATTTAAATCGACAGTGTGGGAGCATGAAAGAGTCTTATGATAATATTTAAAATTAGATATCCTGTGACTGATATCTTAAGGTCTAGTTCAGTAACATAATTTTTAAAAGTTTTATATATATGTATGTATATGTATATATATGTGTGTGTATATATATATACATATATATATAATTTTATATATATATATATAGTTATGAAATGCTCAAAAATTAATTTTTAAATTAAGTGTAGAGCAATTCAACGGGTGGTATTAGGGGAATATCTATTTATATATTCCCCTAATACATATATATTTGGTCATTTAAAGTCTGAATGGAGTTTGGTGACTCACCAGGACAGATCTAACTCCTTGACTCAAATAGACTGCTTCTAATTGTCTCTACCATATCAAGAGGCTTCCAAGGTCATTATAGCTGGGCAAAAGACAACATAAAGAACCTACCCTGCTTGTCTCTGCTTTAGCTTAAAAATGATACACATCTCTTCCACTTATTACCTCTTTGCCAGAATTAACCACTCAGTTACAAGTAGCTTAGGAACGGTGAGGACATAAAGATATTCCACGTGCAACATGTGGCCATGTTAGTATACGCAAGAAAAAGAGTTAAAATTGGGGAACATATTATAAGACATGAGAAAAATGTAATGAAGGGTAACACATTCTTAAGCATTTCTGTCCCAAACCATTGTTTACATTGTTTTCCTCCAAAAGGGTTTATATTTTGAATAGACTCATGTATCTGGATATGAAAGCATATTATTGACTTTTGATAATATAAAGGGAAAAAATTCCCCAAGGAAATGTTATTGTTAAACTTTTATCATTTAATTTTATGGTGAGCAATTTTAAAATAATAATTTGATTATTTTTAGTAAATGTCTTAGTAAAGAAGAAGCTTAAAAATCAGATATTCCCCTACCACCACCACCCATTGAATTGCTCTACACTTAATTCAAAAATTAATTTTTGAGCATTTCATTTGGAAACTCAACAAACCTGAGACACACTACTTATCATCACTAGGTCTCAGGGATACAAGAATTACTAAGACAATAGAGAACCTATTTTTGTATTCTAGGTGGTCATCCTCAGTAAGATAGGGCTTATGCAGATAACTAAGGGATTTCTGAAGAGGTTGCGACACGGCTTGGGAAATAGACATAAAACTAATTGGAATAGAGTTTGGTAAGTATGAAAATAGAAGTACAGGAAGGCATTATTGTATATGGGAAAGTGGATGGGATGAAAGAAGAACTCAGTATGAGGAGGCATTTTCAGAGGTATTTTTCTAAGAATATTTTTTTCAAGGTAAATGAAATTCTAGTGATTGAAGGAGTAGGAGAAGGACATTACGATGTTTACTTTGATAGCTAAGAGAAAAGCTTCATGCAAACAAATACACTTATAGCATCCTTTTAAATTTATCTACATGAATGGTAAAAGAACATGCTCTAACGGGGTAGGGAACTTTTTTTCTGCCAAAGGACATTTGGATATGTATAACATCATTCATGGGCCATACAAAATTATCAACTTAAAAATTAGCCTGCTATATTTGGTCAGGCTAATTTGGTGAGATATGTGATGTTAACTTTTATTGATTTCTCTAGCCTTATACAGCCTGTGGACCGGACATTTCCTACCCCTGCTTGAGTCCATATCCCTAGAAAGGTTTCTAGTAAAAAAAAAAAAACCTGAGTAAGAAGTGGATATTTTACAGGAGATTTTATGGAAAGGAGCCAAGGGTAAAGGTTATTGAATGCCATTCAGAAAATTCTCTTAACTGGACTAAAGAGGTCCATTTGTGTGCATGAGAGCCTAGTAAGATAGGAACAGGAGTTTGTAGCAAAGAAAGTAAGGGTTTATTTTCAGGAAATGGCCCATACCCTGAGGTAGGTGACTTAATGCTCAAAGGCCTGTCTCCCTGATGGCCTCCAGGGATGGGTTACTTAGGGAAAAATCATTAATCATGATGACTAAGGGATTTAGGGTCATGGTCTCTACTGATTGGTCAGTCTAGGGCAGGGGGTAGTTGATCAGTACATCTGGTCCTGATGTCAGACACAGCTGCTCCACCTGGTTTCACTGATTTCTGGGACCTGGAGCTGAAATACAGCCGAGGCCTAGATGTTATCTCTATCACCTCATGACTTTTTCTTCTTTTCTATCACACAGCACTGAAAAATCCATTTTATTTTCCTAAGCAATTCAGCTCTCATACTCTGGTCTTACTCTCAACAGAGTAAATAAAAAGCCTGAGATGCAGACAATCTATTTTCTTTTCAACATGCTCCTTAGGAAATGTCTTCAACTATTTCCATAAGTGGTTTATCTAGGTATTTAACTATAACAAATAGGTTTCTTTAGAAGAGTTAATAATACTACTAAAAAGAAAATAATTACTCCATCAAGTCAACAAGCAATTTTAAATCTCCTAAATTTTCTTCTGAAGGTAGAGTTAGAGAGCTGGACATGGAATCATAGATAAAGCATTTAGGTGCAAAGATGAACAAAATGAACAAAGTCAGAGACTAGTTAAAGGATATGGACACATTTTTGATAGGTAACATATATTGCAGTAGGGAAGAGAGGCCAGCATGACCTGAACTCAATCTCAATTTATGCAGCATTGATTGGGGGATTTTATTTTTTTGTTAATTTTTTAGAGGGGAAGGGAGAAATAGAAACATTGATGTGAGAGAAACATCTGCTGCCTCCTGTATGCCCCCTACTGGGGATCGAGCCTGCAACCTGGACATGTGCCCTGACCGGGAATCGAACCGGGACCTCTCAGTCCATGGGATGATGCTCAATCCAGTGAGCCACACCGGCCAGGCCTGGCTGGGAGATTTAAAGGCAGAATGAGGGACTAATGAGTGGCGTGAGCAGAGACTCAGTAGAGTAAAGGGAGTGAAAAATAACAGAATTGGTCAGTGTAAATGAGATTAGGCCCCCTGAGTCTGCTAGCTGACAATTATCAAAGTTAGGATTCCACCCTCCCACAGCCTGGGAGACAATGCCTCTGTCTTTCCTTATTATTGTACTTCAAAGGAATGAGTTTTAGGTCTTTAAGAAAGGCACTCTGGAGTTGTACAAGATTCATATACATCTCAAAGAGGAAGAGGAAGGATTCACAATTGTAAGTTTTTTTTGGAAAGTGCACTAAGAAAGGGTGATCTGGGACTGTCAACAGATTTGGCTGGAAAAAACAGCAATTCTTCTGGTAGCTTTGAGCTTTCACAAGCAGGTACTTTAAGAGGTCCAGGGTTATCCTGGGAAAGCAACCTTGAGTTGTTAGAAAATAGGTTAATGTTTAAGTTGTTAATATAGGGGAGGGAGGTGGATAAAATCACTGTATTGAGAGTCTGTGGTTTTTGTAGATCAAGGCTGAAGCATAGTAGAGAAGAGGGTTAGAGGAGCCTGGCTAGGAGAGAATCTTTGTCAGGTCTCATCATAATAGGACTTACAGTGGGAGTCATGAGCCACGTTCTATTCACTAAGAGCTTGGGGAACACTCATAATGGAAATAGGAGAAGGGAATAATGAAAGAACTATGGAGAGAGACAAGAATGTTTATAATAAAAACTAAGTAAAGAGAAAATTATGGGAAGACAAAAAACAAAACAAAAAAGAATGAGATATTTTGAAGAGTGATCTGTAAATCATGACCACGTAGCTGAGATTTGTCAGGAAGAGCAAAAGGCCAAGCTAGATGAATTTGGTCTACAAGTCTATCCCTTCCTCCACAAATTTTTTGTTTCTTAAAGAAAAGCACAAAAAATGAATTGAGAAATGATCTAACATTAAGGGAAGTTGTAGATTTCCCTGTTATAGGAAGACAAACATTCCTTAACAGGAGGGGGCAAGAAACAATGGAGATAGATGTTTAGATTTGGTGGGAGCTAATGGGTATGTTTCTGATGTATTTTAATATTAATAAGAAGTAGTCTGGCCCTGCCGGTGTGGCTCAGTGGTTGAGCGTTGACTCATGCACCAAGAAGGAGGTCGCCAGTTCGATTCCTGGTCAGGGCACATGCCCAGGTTGTGGGCCAAATTCCCAGTGGGGGGCATGCAGGAGGCAGCCAATCAATGTTCTCTCTCATTGATGTTTCTGTCACTCTCTCCCTCTCCCTTCCTCTCTCTCTAAAATCAATAAAGAAAAAAAAAAAGAAGTAGTCCTGAAATCTTGCCAATAATTTAATTGATTCCAGAATTTTCTTGTTTTCTATCTAACTTAGTGGGTTTTTTGTCAAAGAATAAAAAGCATCTGTTAAAAATAACAATGAAACATTTCATATTTTAAAAATATGAAACGAAAGGATTATAATAACAATAACATTGATCCCTTAAATTGATCCACTTTATGATGTAAATGAATTTATACTCTCTTAAGTTGTTAATGTCTTCATGTAATCTACAATATAATACTTAAACATTGGGATTCTTTCTCTTATTGTAAAATTACTCTCTTAATTAATCTGTTAATCTCATTACTTTTTTTTAAGATTCCTGACAACAAAAGCACTTAAGTCTAAAGGAAAATTATTATTTAAATTCATATTATTTAATAGAGCATTTTACCCTCTAATAACTATTGAAAAGCTATTACCTCAAAAACACATGTTACTTTATATCTTTGCTTAGTGGTTCTGAACTCTAAAAATGACTAAATCAGCTTTTCTTAAGCATACAATTTGTTATATATGAAATGCTTTTAAAAGGAAAAGGGACTTGGAATCTAAAAATCAAGATAACTTACTATTATCCCTTATTTTCTAAATAAAAACTAGTTTCCACTTATATTTATTTGTTCTATGTGTTGTAGTGATTTGGAAAAGATTTATTCATTTATAATTTTTTGCGTATAACCTAAAGACATAGATATTGGATCAAATTATTTACACATAATGTACAAAAGAGCAAATCCGACATCGGAATATGGAAGTTCACCTCTATGTGAGTCTCATGTTTAAGACCAATTGGCTGATATAATAGCTTCACAAACACAGTGCCTGGCAGAGCTGTGAAGGGTTGCCTGGGATAATACGTTCTCCGTTCCACTGTGCTCCGCAGAAATCTATCAGTAACTGGGAGTGAGGAAGCCAAAACAGATCATTTTGCTATGGATCAGAATGTCAGAAAGGATGACACTGATTCAATTCAGAGTGAAATCAAGGTCTAAGTAACAAACTAAAGTGTTAGTATAAAGAAAAAATGTTAGATGGAATACGGAACCAGACACGAGATAATAGTTGTAAAACATGAGAGAATACTGAAGGGGCAAGTGAGACTCTTGCTAACCTAAAAATAAAAGGTCAGAGTGGGAGGCAACATGTTTTTATCTGAGATCAAATAGCAAGCTGGGAAGCAGTGATTCAGACAGAACCCAACTAGTGTTCTCATTATGGGGGGAAGGCAAGGGGTTTTTATGAGAGAGGAAAGGGAAATAATTAACATGAATAGAAGAAAAATAGAAGAAAGGGATTTCTATTGATAGTATTAAGCTAAGTTATGCTTTAGCCATGCATGGCTGTTTACTGACTAAATACTGTCTATAATCATCCGTCCTTGTGATCAGAATGTCTGCTCTCCTGTTAGCTCTTCATAAACGGTTGTTTGGAAGACAGAGCTGCTCTGGACCAGTCCAGAGGTTATTTTCCCAAGTCAAACTTTCTAAAATTTCAAGGAGCAAGACATGCAAGGCCTTTCCTCTGAGATGGCGGCTGTGACTCCATTTGGAAATGGCTTCATTTATATTATTTTCCTCACCCTGAATCAGAAGCAAACACGGTGGTATAGAATAAAAACAGTGGCTATCATTAATGTTAGACCAGATATCTGAAGAAAGAAGGGCAGAGTTGAAACAAAGAAAAAAAAAAAAAGAGGAAGAGGAAAAGGAGAAAGAGGAGGAGTGAGGAAGGAAAGAAAAGATGAAAGGGAAGGAGAAGGAGGAAAAGAGAAAATGCCTGCATTAATAGATGGATACAATGCTCTGCTTGCTGTGAGAAGTCAGTATTGTAGTTGCTTTGGACTGGACTCAGTTTAGAGGCCCTAGTCCATCGAGGATGGGAGTCCTAAGGGCATCAGAAGCTGCCTGTATGTGTTCTGCTCAATTAATTTATGTGCCACGTTTGTTATTTAACTAACTATGCACAATTGACAAATATACAGGAAATACTTTTTTTTTTTTGAAGTTACTAATTTATCACCAGAGAACAGCTCATAAACTGGATATAATGCTTCATTTCTGTTAAGCACCCATGTAATACTTGTGCTATTTCTGAATTTCGAAAGCCTTCACTTCTAGGCCTCTCTCAAGACTGTTTTTGAAATTTCCCTCTTTTCTTCTGCTGCATAAAAAAAAAAAAAAAAGAAAGAAAGAAAGAAAAAAGAAAAAAATGCCCACATCAGCTCCTAGAGTGTCAGCCCTGGACGGGTCCTGGGTTCCATTTCCTGCCAAGGGGTCAAGGGCACTTACCCTGGTCAGGGGAGGCAACCAATCAAAGTGTCTCTCTCATTTCGATGTTTCTCCTTTTCTCTCTAAAAACAAATAAACAAACAAACAAAAAGCAGTGGAAAATATCCTTGGGTGAGGATTAACAACAACAAAATAAAATGCCCACATTTTATAGCCCATTAAAAATAACAGAATGTAATAATACATAAAGCATTGACAACATAATGAATTATCCTTTGGAGAGTTTTATTTACAAAAAAAAAAAAAAGTATTTAAACAAAGAACACCTGGAGTTGGCCTTAAACTAAGGGAAGCTGTACTGAATAAAGGACCTTGAGGAACTTGAAAGTACACCTGAGTTTTCGTTTGGACAAGGACTTCCCAATTTCTCTCATACTAAACAACTATCATCTACACAAGTGAGTTGTTATTGAGAGTGCTTTGTATTGTATGATTTAATTGAGGGACATGATGGATGTTATCCAGACACCTGGAAATAGGCAGAGGTATCTCTTTCTCTCCTGAAGGTTTACCTCACATTCTCACAAAGGAGCTGATGTTGGGTTCCAAGTCGCTTTTGAATTATATTACTCAAAGAAATACTGTACATGTTAGGTCCTCTAGCGTTTCCCTGGAGGAGGAATTATGATATAACTGAGGGTTTTGAAACCTTGGAATTCATGTTTCTCCTGGCAGCCCTGGACACACCAATGTTAGCTTAATCTTGATTGAGTCACTGTTTGTCTCCAGTTACTCCGGAAAGAATGACACAGCTATAATTACCCATATGCTCAATTTTTAACCGTGTATATTTCTTTGCTTCCCTTAGTGGTGATACATGATAGAGGGATTTGTTGAGACCTATCAGAGTCCATATAATTTTCAACTTAGTCTAGGATTCGGGCTAAAACTCAGATCTTTAATTTTTTTTAAACCTGAAACACACACACACACACACACACACACACACACACACAATGAAAGAAATTAAGAAAAAAAACAAAACAGAAAAACACTGTTAGTTAAAATTGCATCTATCTGTCCCAGTATCCCTTAGGACAGATTGTTCCTTTGTTAGGGAAAACCCAGTAAATAGGCCAGTTTTGTTAATCAATGTAAAGCAAAGACTCTGTCCTAACATGGAAATATTTGAGGTACTCTGGTTTCAGGGCATTAAACTCCTTTGGGATGATAGTAAACACTTATCTTTGTTAAAGATAAGTTCTGCCAGGCCAGTGTGGCTCAGTGGTTGACTCTTGACCCATGCACCATGAGGTCACCCTTTCAATTCCAGTCAGGGCACATGCCCAGGATGTGGGCCAGATCCCCAGTGGGGGACATGCAGGAGGCTGCCGATCTCATCGATGTTTCTATCTCTCTCTCCCTCTCCTTTCCTCTCTCTCTAAAATCAATAAAAAATAAATAAAGATAAGTTCTATGTCTGCAAACAAGTTTGCTTTTGGGAAACAAAGGTGTTTTACTAAGTAGGATAATGAAGACAAAAGAGAGTAGAGTTGTTACCCATTCAAACCCTTTGAATGAGTTGGGTATCCTCCTGTTAGAGGAGTGAGTTAGGGATCCACATTCTTTAAAGGTGGCTTCATTTCTATACGTTAGCCACCAAAGGAGTCAAATTCATGTGGGTAAGAGTCATGCAGTTATATAGATGCATTCATTCACGGGGACCCACAACCTTAGTAGCTACTTGGATTGACATCTTTTATCATTATATATCTAATTATAGTTATTTTTGTATATAGCAAAACTATTAATTTTGTTTTACTTATTTACTTATTGCTTGCCATCTTACTGAACTCTTAATAGTTTTCAGTGAATTATCTCTATTTAATTACATTTTTTTCCAGTAAAGTTGCTCCTTCTTTAAATTTTTAGACTATAATTCAATTTGTTTAGTTTTCAGTAAATTAGACTGGTGAAAAAGATGTTGAGCTCTTTAACAGTTAGTGGATTTAATAACATAAAGATTCAGAACAAAGTGTACAGGTAAAAGCTATTGCTGTGGTTTAGGTGTGTGATTAGAGTTGACACTAAATATTTGTCAGCGTGTACTAGGCCATCCCTGATCAGAATAGATATCAGATTGTTCAGATCGACCCTGGCCAATAACCTCTATTGGTGCATATTCTGGTATTTGATTTGTGAATGGCCTTAAATAATCTGAGGAAATAAAAATGAATACCTATATCTGAAAGTTATTTTATTTATTTATTTTTTAATCCTCACTGGAGGATATGCTTATTGATTTTAGAGTGAGAGGAAGGGAGCAAGAGAGAGAGAAACATCATTGTGACAGAAAACATGAATTGGTTGTCTTCCATACCTGCCGTGGCAGGGGATCAAACCTGCAACCTAGGTATGTGCCCTGACCAGGAAATGAACCTGCAACCCTTTGGTTATGGGACAACACTCTAACCTCTAACCAACTGAGCCACACTGGCCAGGGCCTAAAAGTTATTTTAAATAACCATTTAATTTTTTCATTAATGTGAAGAAAAATGATTCAAAGTCTTCAAACCAGAGAAGTGGTATTCTAATTTATAGTAAGCAATCTTCTTTGAAATCTATTGCAATCCATTCTTCAGTTCAGTAGTTAAAAAAGGGAAAATAATCCATTCAGTTAATCATTTATAAAGCATTTTAGTAAGGTAGACTCAAGATAAATTAGCAGATATTTAAATTTCCTCCAATATCTCTAAAAGGTCTGAGCCAGCGGGAGATCACATCCACAATGCAAGGCCAATGTAGAGCAAAATGACTTTATTGCAAGTGCCTGGGGGCAGGTGGGCTGAGCCCGAAAAAGGGGTCAGCCTCGAATGACAGTTGGGGTGTAGATTATATACTCTGCTTCTAGATTCCAGCAGTTCTTGCTGACTACTCTGCACAACCCATTGTTCACTTTGCCGTTGGAAGGGTCTGGTATCTGGTCCTGCATCTGCTGGGTGATTCATTGTCTTGTGCATAACCTGATAATCCTTATTCAACAGAAGGCTGAGCAAAGGTCATGCAAGCAATGCATTTTTCACAGTTTCCGCCTTTTGAAAGCTTTTGCCTTTACCCTTTAAAATGTCATTAACCTAAGTGAAATAAGCCAGTCAGAGAAAGACAAATATCACATGAGCTCACTTATTTGTGGAATATAATGATGAAAATACAGTGATAAACAAAATAGACCCAGAGACATAGAAGTAGAGCTCAGACTGACGAACTTCAGATGAGGGAGTGGAGGGGAGGGAAGAGATAAACCAAAGAGCTTATACATATAAGCATAACCAATGGACATAGACAACAATGCTGGGGGGGGGGCAGGAGGAGGGTGTCAATGGAGGAAAAAGGAGAAACATCTGTAACAAAAATAAATTAATTAAAAAATAAAAAAGTAAAAATAAATAAATAAAACATTAACCCTTTCCATCTCCACTGGCTTTTAATTAAACCATATCCAAATACCTTAAACCACCTTCATATTATATATATATATATATATATATATATATATATATATATATATATATATAGAGAGAGAGAGAGAGAGAGAGAGAGAGAGAGAGAGAGAGAGTCTCGTTTGGACCTCACAACAACCCTGTGTCTAGACTCATAATAGAAATATCAGTATTTAGCAAATTAGAACCTAAATTTTCCAATTTATTGATTTTTATTCTCATATTATTTTATATGTTTCCTTTAAGGCAGCTCCAGGCCTACTTTAGTAATTTATATAACATATAATCCATGCACTTAAAGTGCACAGTTCAGTGGTTTTTAGTGTACTGAGTTGTGTAACCATCACTTAGAGAATATTTTGATTACTACCCCACCCTCTCAAAAGAGCCCCATATCAATTAGTAGTCACTTCTTATTTTCCCCCATGCTCCCTAACCACTGGCAACCACTTACCTACTTTCTGTCTTTAAACATTTGCCTATTATGAACATTTCATGTAAAGGGAATTATAGATTAAATAGTCTTATGTCACTGGCTTCTTTCACTAAGTATAATAGTTTCAAGGCTCATCTATATTTTAGCCTATATCAAAACTTCATTATTTTTTATTGCTGGATAATACTCCGTTATATGGATGTAGAGTACCACCTTTTATTCAACCACTCCTCAGTTGATTGACATGTGGGCCAATTCTATTTTTTGCTATTATGAATAAAGATGCAATGAACATTTATATATATAACTGTATTTCTATTTCTCTTGGGTATAGACCTAGCAGTGGAATTACTGGGTCATATGATAATTATATGTTTAACATTTTGAAAACTGCCAGACTCTTCTCCAAAGCAGCTGTACCATTTTATGTTTCTACCAGCAATGTATGATGGTTCTAATTTCTCCACATCTTTGTCAAAACTTGTTATTATTTTTTCTTTATTTCAGTCATTCTATTGGATGTAAAATATGATTTTGACTTGCATTTCTGTTATGGTTAATGATATTAAGCATTTTTTATGGTCTTATCAGCCATTTGTATACCTTATTGGAGAAATAGCTATTCAATTCTTATGCTCATTTTTTCCTTGGGTTATTTGTTACTTTGTTATTGAGTTGTGAGAGTTCTATATATATTCCAGATATAAGTCTATCACCACATTAATGATTTAGAAATATGTTCTCCTATTATGTGGATTATTTTTTACTTTCTTGGTGGTCTCTTTTTAAACACAAAAGTTTTTAATTTCTATGAAGTCCTATTTATTTATTTATTTATTTATTTATTGTCATTTGTGCTTTGGTGTTATGACAAAGAACACGGTGCCTAACCCAAGACTATGAAGATTTAGTCCTGCATTTTATTCTAACAGTTTTATAATTTGTCTTCTACATTTGGGTCTAATATACATTTTATGTGTGTTTGTGTGTGTTTATGGTATGAGGAAAAAAACCAGCATTATTGTTTAGCAAGTGGATATATAGTTGTTGCAAGCGATTTGTTGAATAGATTAATTTTCCCCATTGAATTTTTATCGTACTCATGTCAAAAATCAATTTACCATAGACAGTATGGTTTATTTATTTCTGGGCTATCATTTCTCTTCCATCGATCTATATGTCTGTCCTTATGATACTACCACACTGTCTTTATTGCTGTAGTTTTGTAGTAAGTTTAATATCAAGATCTGTGAGTCATGTAACATTTTTTCCCTCAAGATTGTTTCAGCTGTTTTTGGTTTCTTGCATTTCCATATGAATTTTTAGATTAGTTTGTCAATTTCTAGAGAAAAGTCAGTTGGGATTTTGGTAATGATTACATTGAATCTATATTATCTGGTTTGAAACTATTGCCATCTTAACAATAGTAAGTCTTCTAATTCATGAACATTGGTTATCTTTCTATTTTTAAATCTTTAATTTTTTAATGACATTTTATAGTTTTCAATGTACACTTTTAAGATTACAATTTTTTTTTGCCAGAATTATTTCTAATTTTATTTCCCTGTCTTGTATTTTTTATTCTTTTAAATGCTATTATAAATGGAATTGCTTTCTGAATTTTAGTTTTGAATTGTTCATTGAAAGTGCATAGAAATACAACTGAATTTTCTATGTTGTTCTTTTATCCTGCAACCTAGCTGAAGATTTTATAATTCTAATAGTTTTCTTGTTAATTACTTAAGATTTTGTATATATAAGAACATGTCATCTGCCAATAGAGACTGTTTTACTTCTTTTCCGATGTGGATGATTTGTTTCTTTTTTCTTTTTTTGGCACAATTTTCTTGACTAAATCTTTAATACAATGTTGTATAGAAGGGTATGAGTGGGCATTCTTGTCTTTTTCCTGGTCTTATGGGGAAATCTCTCACTCATTCGCCACTGAGTATGATATAAGCCTTGGGTTTTTCATAGATCCCTTTTATGCATTTGAGGAAATTCTATTTCTAGTTTGTTGAGAATTTTTATGATGAAATTGGACATATCAAATAAACCTTTATTGAACCATGTAAAGTATAGGCTCATTGCAGTGAGGGAGAATAAACACAAAAAGAGCTCTAGTTTATCTGACCCCAGAAAGAAAGTAAGTTGTTAGAGGATTTTTAGGGAACCGTAGAGTTTAGGCAAAATTTAAGTAATGTTTTGTTAGGCTTAAAGTAAAGCACAGCCATGTGTACTCTTTGTAGAGTTCAACATCAGGTCTAGACTGTGAACTGGACCCAAGATCCTGTTTCTCTGGAAGCTATAAAAGTAAGATAAATGTGGAATATTTCATCCAGAAACTTCTTACTTTAAGCTCTGTACTGATCTTCAAACAGCAAGCTTTCTGATACTCTTGGGCTTTAGAAAATAAGTTAGTGCATGGGGATTAGTACACTTTCAACAAGGGAAACCCTTGTGCCACTTTACAATTCTAGCAAGTTCTTGAGGTAAATATTATTTTCTGTGAACTTTGTAATAGGATATATCCGTAACTGTTTTTCCAGCAGATGAATGTCAATGTTTTGTACATGGGGCTCCCTCCCAAGAACATCTTTACTGCCTTTTCCATTCCATAAGTTCTATCCTGCCTTTAGAACACCATACAGACAGAAGGAGATATTGTGCCTACTTCAGTGGTGATCTTTATGAACTCTTTTGAGTAGCTGTGAGAATAATGGTTGGTGTCGGTGGGTCAGACTAGTAGGATCAATTTTTCCACCCATTGCTGTGAAAACTAGAATTCAGCGAATTAGCTTTAGCAATGGTTCTGAGTTATTTGCCTGCCTTGTGTTTTTTGATGAGCTGACATCCTCTTTTTACTTCTATCAGAACACATTAGTACCTCATCCATATTTAGCCAAACCCATTACCTGATCAAAGGGGAGTGGTGGGAGGGAAGGGAACTCTTTTACTTTGAAAATGTATAACATGAGAAGGTGGTATTTTTACTAGCTATCTGTGGCACGTATGAAGCTGCTGAATTAGCGCTGTTAGAGTTGTTTTCTTAATTATATCTATTCTATATCCTTGAGATCCAAGAATGCTTTACTCTGAATTGATTTGCTCTGTTCAATATTTCAGGACTGGATGACCAAATAGATAGGTATTTTACTTTAATTTTCAATCTACATGATTATCTGCCAGGACTAGTAATTCGAAGTTCTTATTGTACCTGTGCAACAGATTCAGGAAACTTAATGCACACACACACATACACACACACACACACACACACACACACACACACACACCCCACATGACCCCACATTGTATTAAATCATTGTAAAATGGACATAAATATCTTGTGTTATCTCAAGTAAAATAATTATCATGATTTTTAAAATTTGACATAGGTTTTTAATTGGCATAGATTTGCTAATAACAAATACAGTTATAAGGAATGAATTATTTTTTTGAGAAAGGAATATATTACAGAAATATTTTTAAATGTAGCACCAGATTGTGATTAAGTTTACAGTCAGGTTGTCATCTATTACAAAAATAAAATAAAAGAGATTGTGCCTGGACAGTGAGCTGCATATGTACTCTAGTAACCCTGGAACTACGTCACCCAGAGAAAAGAAGCAACTGCTTCATGTTGGTTTCTTCCTGATTTGTAGGAAACAGTTTCCATGAAGATCTGTCAAAGTTAGTTAAAGGGGAAGATATAGAGTGAGGATGGATTAATGATTCTGATTTGCTTGGATTTTTTAAAAGCTATGCCATTTCTGCCCTGGCCGGTTTGGCTCAGCTGTTAGAGCGTCGGCCCGCGGTCCAGAGAGACCCGGGTTCAGTTCCCACTAAGGGCAGGTTGCAGTTTGTCCCCGTCCCCGGTTGAGGTCATGTGGGTGGCAACCACTGGATGTGTCTCTCTCACATCGATGTTTCTCTCTCTCTCTTCCTCCCTCTCTCCCTCCTGCTCTGTCTGAAGATAAATGCAAAAATGTCCTCGGGTGAGGATAAAAAAAAAAAAAAAGAAAAAAAAGAACACATTATGATTCAGATAAAAAGAGCTTAACAGGTTTTGTTATGATTATGTTTTATAATTTTTCTTCCATCGTCTCTGGCCTAAGTTTTCATACTAATCACCACATTATTTATTATAAATTGTTGTTGTTGACTGTGTGAGAGGAGGCTACTCATGGTAGATTACTGGTTATGCAATTTACCCAGAGCCAGACAGTTTAAAACTAATCAATCATTTGTTTGGTTTCAGCTTGGTGTAGATTGACCATAGTCCTAGGTGTTGTAAACCCATCTCTGAATAGTGGTGCTAAAGGAGATTGGCTTTTGGAAGCAGATGAATCTGTGTTAGAAATGTTGCTTTAACACTATCAGTTCTGTGAACATAGGTTTCAGTGTTTCCTTCTTAGGAAAAGAGAACAATTAAACCAACTTCAGAGTAGACATATACATAAAGTAAAGTGATGTATGCAAAGCAATTAACACAGTTTCTAGCAGAAAGACAGGGCTCAATAAATGGTAGCTATTAATCTTTATTAGTGGATTTTTCTCTATTGCGTGTAGAAAAAGAGAGTAATGACAAAAATTTAGTCTCATTAACTAAATCTAGTTCAAATGGCTTTAATCTTATTTTTCATTCCCACTAAATTCTGTTGACCACCAAACTAAATATTCACCCATTTTAAACCTGAAAGCAACCCTTTTCATTTACCTATTTTCAGAAGAGCTAAATAATTCCTTTCAGAGATTCCTTGAGAGAAAAACAACTGAAGGCCCTGCCTGTTAAATATTATATTTTTTAGTGTAACTGCCAAAGCTGTACACATTTTCCCCCAAATTTAACTTATTAAGAGTGATAACTCTGAGGAAAATCTATAACATGAAGGGAAAAGTATAATAATTTGTTTATGTACTCAAATACCTCTATGAAAAATATAACAGCTACCCTATGTCACCCTAGAGATTGGGAATGCAATTTTAAGAAATAATTACTGTTGCTTTTCACATTGTCATTTCTATGTATGGGAATTTGTGTACTACCATGTATCTTTCTCTAACATTTAAAGCATGCTTTAGCTGGCAATTAATTTTCTTTTCTTTTGTTTTGATATCATATTATTTGAATAGCATCAAATAACTTCCTGTATTAATTTATTAAAACATTCTCTACCATTGTTTAATAGTTGCAAGGGTGGCCTTAGATTTTGGCTTCTTGATACTATTTCAATTTTTGATGTTTGCTTTTTCTTGACATCTCCAGATATAATATCAAGAGAAAAGTCATTATGATAATACCTAAAGTGTGTCTCTGCCATATGATTTTCAAAAGTATCTCCAAATTGTTGCAACTGGATACTTTTTGAAAATTAATATTTAATATACAAAAATAAAAGTCTCCATTTTCCTAAATAAATGGTGATTATTTAACTTTTTTTTTTTATGAGAAGAAGACTCAGTCTTGAATAACATGTTTTTACAAAAACCATTCCCATGAGCAGTTCCCAGCTCAGTTTTGCTGTGTGTAATCAACCATCAATGATAAGCATCACACCTATTATGTTTTTATTTTGAAGAAGTTTTAAAGAAATGATTAATAAAATAACATATAGCTATACGTATGTATTTTAAATGCTTTTTCTGTCCGGAAGCTAAGTCTTTTGTAGATGAAAGTGTAAATGTGTTATTTGTTCCATCAGATGTGGGCTCTGTGGAAGGGCTTGCCTATCACAGAGCCTGGGATACACTGTACTGGACCAGCTCCACCACCTCATCCATCACCAGGCACACAGTGGACCAGACTCGGCCCGGAGCGTTTGACAGGGAGGCTGTCATAACCATGTCAGAGGACGACCATCCGCATGTGCTAGCTCTGGATGAATGCCAAAAGTAAGAAACAGTGCAGTTTTATTTCTGTATTATAAATATAAATCAAAGACTATCAAAGTTATGTTAATTTTTAAATGAATTAGCTTTAAAAATAAAGGTTTCCTTTGAAGTTCTCTTTTCCCAATTCATATAACTGGTTTTTATAAAAGCATCGTAAATAGGAATAATGAAAATCTGGACTCTAAATGTCAGCTACCACCTCCATGAGAAATCCAGTAAAAGCAAATCCAATAACAATAGGGAAAATAGAGACGATGTGCTTGAAAAGGCATATGAAGAAGACATTCGGGCATAGCTGATTGTAATTATAAATGTGAAAAAAAAAGACTATTAACATGGATTGAAAACTAAAAGGTGTTTCTGTAATTTAATTTAGTGATTTTAATAACTAGAGGTCGTTCTGATTAAATACAGAGGAAACAAATGACAACAGCAAATCTTGTGTGCAGCTGTATATTCAATAGTTGATACTAGACAGCAGTTTAAGTAGTCCACATGTGTTTGATAATATAATGTGCAGATGTTTATAATAATACTTATAAAGAATTCACAGCAAGAAAAAATGCTCAGGCTATAATATAGAACAAATATAAAACAAAACAGATTAGAAAAAAAAATCATGTTTTGGGTGGATGCCCTAAAACAAGCAACTATACAAAAACTGAAGTACAAAGCTTGGGTTAAGTAGAAAAAAAAATAGACACCTATGGAGTTCCATTCTCATACAATACGATAAGACATTTATTAACTACTAGAAAATCCTTTATCCTTAAATGAAACAAGTAAAGAAAAAGCAGACCAATCTGGCTTTCACTGAGCAGAAATAGAAGAGCTCCTTTTAGGTGTGGTGAAGAATAATTGAAGAATAAAGAATAATGACATTAAACACTGACCCTGACTACTTGAGAGAAGAAAGAACTACATAAATTACTCAGCGTGAGAGTAACTAAATCTGGACACTCTTACAGAGCTGGAAATAAGTTTAAACTTAATTCACTTAACTGAGTACCTCTGTCTTATAAATAAAGACTCTGAAGGTTAGAGATGAAGGTTGAGAGGAGGTTGACTTCTCACAGCTCTGGTGATTTAGTTCAGATGGACACAGGCCTTCAGATGCCTGAGCTATAATGCTACATTGCCTTTAAATGATTATGCATAGAAATGATATATGCAGTCTTGCTATAAATGTAAAATATTATTTCAAATACTTTTTCTTTGTCAGTATTTATTAAGCACATTTTTTCAAATATTTAAGCTGTGTACCTGTAAGCCTGCCGCCCTTCCTCCTACTTTCCCTTCATTCTTTCTTCCTTCCCTTTCTCCCTTCCTCCGTTTTTCCTCCCTTCCTCCCTCCGTCCTTTCTTCCTTCTTTCCTTCCTCACTCCCTCCTTCCTTCTTTCCTTCCTTCCATCTTCCATCCTGAGCAGTAACACCTGATCGTCTAATAAATTCTTAGGTATAGTCCTATAGATAAAAAGGGGGGGGGAGCTGTTTCAGTAAAAATAGGGCTTGGAGATGGGATCCCTGCCGCCTCTCCATTCTTCCAGTGCCCTCTAAGCCTGCCATATAATCCTAGGACTTCCTTGAAGAATAGTTTGACAAACACTGCTTTAAAGCATTCTATATGTTTAAAGATTGAGAGTAACCCCTGGAATTCCAGAAGCAACACTGTAATTTATAGAGCAGTCACACTGAGAAAGAGAGAAGAAAAAAAATGTATTAAAGAAACATAGGAGTTTAGTAATTGTACTTCTCTAAAATATATAAAAGGAGGATGCAGAATTTAAAAAGTAAACCTAGAAGGAGAGGGCAATTTTGATTTTCACCATTTGAAGAAAAGAAATAGGGGTAAGCATGATGTCTCAGATGACCATATCAGACCTGCTGAAAAATGATATTAATAAGTTGCAGTACATTTTCAGTTCATAGAAAATTTAAGATGACTGTTTTATACCTGGTTATAATAAATCCTCACTATGCATGAAACTGACTCAAGTTAATTAAATTACTATTTGAGAGAATACACAGAAAATTTTTTTTCTGAAATAATTTCCAGGTTTCATTTGAAAAAAAAAAAGGGAACATATGCATGTAAATATAATATACATATCACCCTTTATTACCTAGACTTCCTTGAGGATCATAGGATATGAGAAATAATTTTGCTTCTTTTTAAATAGTTTGACTTTACCATGTTTCTACTAATGTTTTTACTGTTAATGAAAATTTTAATTTACTTTTACAACTTTTATTTTAAATAGTTTAATGTTTTGGACAAACTGGAATGAACAGCATCCAAGTATTATGAGATCTACCCTTACTGGGAAGAATGCTCAAGTGGTGGTCAGTACAGATATACTCACTCCGAATGGACTCACCATTGACCACCGAGCAGAGAAACTGTATTTCTCAGATGGCAGCCTAGGAAAAATTGAAAGGTGTGAATATGATGGATCCCAGAGACATGTAAGTTGAGAATTTCTTGATTATAAACATAAACATGATACATTAGAAAAAAGATATGCTTTATTCTTGCCTACAATATGCATACAAATGTATTAATATTTCAAAATATGTTAATTATTGAACCAATCCAACTAAATAATAGATTCAGTGAAAAAATAATACTGTGGATAATCTTTTGAAAACTTTCTTCAAGTACATTTGCTAGCCTAGAGACAGTTTGACTCATATGAACTTTATTCTGGAGAAACAATAACTGATTTTTCCTAGTTATCAATTGAATTGTTAATTAATGGAATTGTTAGAGTGATTTGCATAAGCTTCATTTTTATGTATAATTTTTTTGAAATGTGAAATGAAGTTGATTAGTTACCTAGGCTAAAATAATATTAGAAAATATTGAAATGATCTTGTGTTTGGGTCCTCAAAGCAACCTAAGCTTTGAAAAGAGTGGGATTGTTTCATAGTCAGCCCCTTTCTCTGTCTTCTTTCTCTGGCTTCCCAACAAAACGTTAGTGGAAGGGTCTCTGAAGAACCCTTACAGCAGTTGTCAGGGTCTGTGGAATGGTAAAAGTCCAGTGCCCTCCCTTTATCCTGTGAGGACGGTAGCTCTTAGCCCCTGGAAGAACTCAAGCATTCAGGAGAGTAAGATCTGGGTAGTCACACCACAGGAGAAATCTACCCCAGTGCCCACCCCAGTGCATGCCTGATGCCTGAGCACAAAGTGATGCTGAGGCTCTCGCTCCTCCACTTTATTCCTTGAAGGGCCAGATGGTAAATATACGAATCTTTATGAGCCGTATTTTCTCTATTACAATGACAGTGCCTTATAGTGCCCAAGTACACTTAGAGAATATGTGGATGAATAGGTGTGGCCGTATTTCAGACATACAGTATATACAGAAACAGGCAACCAACCGATAGGCATAGTTTACTAACACCTAATCTACATCTTTAAGCACACTGTTTAATTCATTTCTATTATATAGGGACATACAAATATTTATCCCAGGGCAACTAAGTGTATGTATACATATATGTGTGTGTGTGTGTGTGTGTGTGTGTGTGTGTATAGATAAATAGGTGTGTGTGTGTGTGTGTGTGTGAGAGAGAGAGTTTTTGAAGGAAGAAGTGCATTCACTTACATTCTAGCGCAGGCATCCATAATTGTGGAGTGGCTACTGTGAGTAGCACTGACAGAGAACAGTTGTAAGCTTAAGGAACATTGAAATAATGGGGCTAAATCCTGGTGAGTTCAGTTGGTGCTAAAAACAATAACTCTGATCAAACAATTCTATCTAAATTCTTGGTTTTCCCTGGCTAGTTTGGCTCAGTGGTTAGAGAGTCAGTCCATGGACTAAAGGGTTGTAGGTTTGATTCCTGGTCAAGGGCACATTCTTGGTTTGCAGATTTGATCCCTATCCCTGGTTGGGGTCATGCGGGAGGCAACCAATCAATGTGTTTCTCTCACATCCATGTTTCTCTATCTCCCTCCCTCCCTCTACTCTATCTAAAAATCAGTGCAAAAATATCCTCAGGTGAGGATTAACATAAATAAATAAATTCTTGATTTGTCTTTTCTAATTAAAGATGACATGACCTTAGGAAAATTATGTAGTCTTTATAAATTATGGTTTTTCAATATGCAAATTATTGAGAAAAATGTCAGGGTTATTATGAGGATATAGTGTGAAAGTATGTGCCTCAGACTACAGAAGAAATTCCAGATGAAGCTACTGGATAATACTTTTGAAAAGACAATCAGGTAAATCATTCAAATGAGTGTGGTATCATTTTCTAGTATGTTTTGATAGAGGCAATGCTTCTAGAACTCCTCATAACAACCCTATATCCACTTTGTCTTAGTTTTTTTTGTACACCTGCTTTTCTTGCCCCCCCCTCCACTTGTTCTTATATATGGCTCCTCTAGATGGTTCAATAATCAGCTATCTCTAATATAACTTAAAAGATTTGTTTTGACATTAAAAAAATAAGCCTACTTATGATTCTAACTCATTTTCCATCCCTGTCCGAAGCAGGATACTTCTGGCTGGCTATAGTTAACAGTACTGTATTGTATATTTGAAGTTGCTAAGAAAGTATGTTTTAAAAGTTCTCACCACCATAGAAAACCTATGTGAGGTGCAGTATGTATACATTTTGCAGTATATACCCTTTAAATCACTATGCTGTACACTTTAAACTTATACAGTATTATATGTCAATTCTATTTTAATAAAGCTGGAATAAATTTCTGTCCTGTAGGGATGCAAATGGCAAGGAGAGAACATGACTTTAAAGGTTATTCACCCATTTTACCTCAAACTTAGAACTACATAATCCTTTACTTCTACTACTCCAATAAATCAGCTTTACCATCAAGAAAAAGAAATCCTGCCCTGGCCAGTGTGGCTCAGTTGGTTGGGCATCATCCCACGGAGTAGGGGATTGCTGGTTCGATTCCTGGTCAGGGCACATGCCTGGGTTGTGGCGAGATCCCAGGTGGAGGGCGTGCAGGGGGCAGCTGCTCAGTGTTCTGCTCTCACATCAGTGTTTCTTTCTCTCCCCCTCTCCTTTCCTCTCTCTAAAAAATCAACAAAACTATTTTTTTAAAAATGAAATTAAATGTTTATTAAAAAAGAAAAAGAAATCCACCCTGGCTGGTGTGGCCTAGTTGGTTGGGTGGCGTCTCCATGCACTGAAATATTGCAGGTTCGATTCCCAGTCAGGGCACATGGCTGGTTGTGGGCTTGATCCCCAGTAGAGTGCAGGAGGCAGCCAGTCGATGTTTCTCTCTTATCGATGTTTCTATCTCTATCTCCCTAAAAATCAATAAAAGTATTAAAAAAGTAAAAGAAATCTGGTTAGACCCTAAAATTGGGAAATTATTGTTAAGTTTATTGCATTCTTACATGCCTCTAGATTTCATTATTTTTATATTCATATGAATTCTAATTAAAAAGAAAGAAAATAGTTTTGTTAATAAAATGAGTAATGAATTCTTTAACGTTTTTTGCAAAATTTTATTTAAGGATTTTATTCACTGTTTTAAAGACTTTTTTCACTATTCTTTTCATTTTTTAAGACTTCTGAGAGATATCAACCTACCGATCATACTAGCAGTCACTGAATACGAATGGTTCTGTAGATACTATACTAAGCACCTTATAGTTTATTTTATTTTCATAGCATTCCATTGTGGTAGGCATTTTTTATGATAATTTCCATGCTACTGATGAAGAAAATGAGGTGCAGAGTTAGATGCTCAGGAGCACCTGACGCAGGTGCATGGCATACACAGGTTTCTGCCACTGGCGGTCTCCCTGAGAGCCAGCCCTTTGCACCATTTGCTGTCCTTGGAAGTGTTTTCATTTGGAAAATCACACCCAACTAAGTGTAGATGTATGGCCACTTCCACATGCCATGCAACCAACAATAAATATGTTTTCTTCTTGTCAGTCATCTGTCTTTAATATGTTATCATCTATATCCTTTGCACAAGTGAATATTTTAATTTACTATTGAATATGAACATATACCTAATACAATCTTAGGTTCTACTGATTTACTTAATAACGTATGTGGATTTGCTCCCTTACAAAGTAGGATCCACAGCTTGTCAGCACGCATCACATTATTTTGACACACATTTCAAGAACCTTAGTGACTGATGAAGAAGGAAACAACGTCTAGCTCCAAGTGACACACTGCCCCATTTATAGCTGTATTCTGATAAACACATAGGACTTACGCACATTCTTCTTAAAAGTGCTCCTTACGTATTCCTCTTTACTCTGCTAAGACAAGTTAATCATTTGGAGGTAGAGTCATCAACACTACTTTAAAGACAAAGATCAGCATTTAACTCCACCATTGTTGCAAGAACACTATTGCAGCCTTTTGTCAAAACTATTTAAGAGGTATTCCATAGATTCAGACACCATAACACCTCTTCTATAGCCCATGTTACCCAAGGATTTTCCTTTAGCTTTTAGTATTTCTTTCGCCTTCATATTCTGTTCCTATTGTTTAGGAATATGAGAAATTGTGCAATTAGAGAAAAGTAAATGTTTACTTCTTACGCAGATTGGGAGTTAATATTTATTAAATTTATGTAATCTAATTTTGTTAAAGATAAGATTACAAAATAAATGCTGTAATGGGGAGTTGGAAGTTTATTTAATCTTTTAAAATTGTACTTTTAGCCCTGGCCTGCTTGGCTCAGTGATTAGAGCAATGGCCCGCACACCAAAGGGTCGCAGGTTCAATTCCGGTTAAGGGCACCTGTACCTGGGTTGCAGGTTCCATCTCAGCCCTGGTTGGGGTGTATGCGGGAGGCAACTAATCCATGTGTCTCTCTCACATCGATGTTTCTCTCTCTCTCCTTCTCTTTCTCTCCATGTCCCTCCTTCCCTTCCATTCTCCCTAAAAAGCAATTGAAAAATATCTTCGTGTGAGGATTAACAACAACAACAAAATTATACTTTTAGTGGAATAATGAATTTAAATCTTACTTTGGGTATTAATTGCTTACATGAGCATCACCAAGTTTGGTAAAGTCCCTGTGCCCCAATCATCTGGCTTTTAATAAAGGTGAATCTAGATAGTTCGACTATAGAGACTTTAAAACTATAATACATTGAAGATTTCAAAGTTATATAGTCTCAAGTAGCTTCTGTTTCTGTGTTTGAAAAACAAAAATTCTCTACAATTCTGTTCTAATCCAATAGATACAGTTTTTACTTAATAAAGAGCACATTGAGTACCTTGGAAATTCTTCTATTTTAGTTAACAGCTAGGATAGGAAAAGATGTGCTATTTCACTATAGATAAAATCAAATCCTGACATAAGACTGTTTTCATTTGTGTCTTCTCTTTCTTTTAATACATGTGAGGTAGAACCATATTCAGAAAATTCAGCATTTTCCATTCATATACCTTAGTTTCATATAAATCATTATACCTTAGTATAATCCTTTCTTGCAAGATAGTGATTTTCAGGTCTAAGTAACAAATTCCATACTTGACGATGAATTGAACAATTTTTTTTTGCTTAATGTAATAAGTGGAAGTAGCCAGGTCTCCATGAATATTGGCTTGTGGGTGGATTTTTTCTTTTGTTTCTTTTCAAGTCTGTGCAACAAACTCTGTTGAGGTCCAAGGTGAATCTGGATATTAGCACAGTGAACTGGTAACACTGTTCAATATAGGTCCCATTTATTAAAATGCAGCCTATGCATAAATTTATGGTCTTGCAGAATAAGGACAGATTTGAGGATAACAGTAATTGTTTTTAATATAACCTTTGAATTCAAAAAGAAGATATCTTTTCTACTTCTCTGAACTCACAATTCTACTAATTTTTGCAAAATTATAGAACATTATTTGTGTTGAATATTACTATTATTTGTTTTTATACCTAATAAAGGACACTTTTTACCCTATCATTTTTGACAAATGATTTTTTTAATGACAACTTGATTATTTTCATTTCACTGGAGGTATTTGATGAGGCAACTTATTCTAGCTTTAAGCACTTTTTAAGACAAAATATATTTCCTTATGAATAATGTCTTTAGAGCTCAATTCAGGCTTCTGAATAAACAAACATATTAGTTTTTTTTTCTCACTCTGTCTCTGAGACAGTTTAAATATTTGGTAAAAATTGTCTTTTTTCAGGATAAACAGGACCTACTTTGATTGAGTTAATTTACTACATGCAATACTTTTGTACACAAAAGATATAATGCAAGTCTCTCATGAAATTAAAGAAACAATTTGAATCTCATTTTCCTATAGATATCACACGGATTTAAGAGTAGAGTTAGCCTTTATTTTAAAAAAGGGGGTGGCCCAGCCAGTGTGGCTCAGTGGTTGAGCATTGACCCATGCACCAAGAGGTTGCTGGTTCGATTCTTGGTCAGGGCACATGCCCAGGTTGTGGGCCTGATCCTCAGTGTGGGGCATGCAGGAGGCAGCCAATCAATGTTCTCTCTCATCGATGTTTCTGTCTCTCTCTCTCCCTCTCTAATATCAATAAAAAGAAAAGAAAAAAGAGGGTGTTCTCTATGTTTTTATTCCTTTTAATAATAGTATAGTCCAAGAAAATTGTTCAGTTAGATGATCCTCTTTACATAGATAGATGTGACCATTTTAATTTAAAATGCAAAGAAAGCACTGAAATATTTATTTATTTATTTTTGTGGGTGAAGTTATAACCCAATCCCCAGTAGTAATAAGACTCAACTTCTATGCTCTTCGATCTTATGTTCTCTGACTTTATCATGTTTGGTGTATCTCTGTGGGTTCCAAGTTATCTCACTGTTTTGCTAGGAGTCAGGATGCTGTGGTTGCTATGACACAGTCTCTTTATCAGTGCCATAAGTTTCCCCACTAACTTATGTCCTTTAGTCATGACTTTACAACTAGAACATATATTTTTTTCTGTATTCCATTTTTTAATTGATCTGAATTTCTGAATACTTATTATGTTATATTTTCAATTGCCTATATTAGTGGTCGATCAGTTGTTTCTATAATCTCTTACTAAGATAACCATAGAACTTTGAGACTGACAGTGCAACTGAGAAGCTAGGTCATTTCTTTTTATCTTTAGTAAAACACTAAAGATGCAATCTGACTTACGTTTAAAGATTTAAAAAGAAGATATTTCTCTTAGAAGAAAAAGATACCACGTATTCTGAAAATAAATATTCTGGAAATATAACAAATTACTATAGAAATCTCAAAAACTCTAAAAACTCTTCTGTTTTCTGATAACTATTGAAAAGTAGACCATTTTTTTCTAATATACTATCTATTCCGGACTTTGCCCTCCGCATTTTTGCCTTTTGAATTAACTTATATGTATAAAAGTATCACCAATATCAATCTTTAATTTGATTTCTGCCTGTTCGGTTGAGTTGAAGAGTTGGAAATCAAAGAATGCCTTTGGATCATATTTTTTCCTAAATCCTCACAGAAGCTACAACCCCTTATCTGAAAAATTCACATGTAGTGAGTTCAGTTAATTCTAATCTTTAGTTGATCTCTCTATTCAGGGCCCTTTCGTGTGTGTGTGTGTGTGTGTGTGTGTGTGTGTGTGTGTGTATTTCCTATTTTTCTCATTCCTCAATCCTATTTTATTCAGCTTGAGCAACCATACTGAAATAATTGATATATATCCATTTAATTAATATATATATGTATATATATATATATATAAATATATATTGATCAGTGACCCAACATAATGAATTTTATCTTTACATTTTGTAATGCACTTTATAAGACACTGTAAAAATGTGTAAAACTGTGGAAGTTTAAGAATAATATTTAGAAAGTAAAATGTATAGTCATGAAGGCTTAAAGATTCTATGAAAAATTTAAATATGATGAAATATAAGAAGAAATGTAAAACACTGTTCAACTTATAAAGTCAAAAGTACTGTGATAATGCAATATAAAAGAGTAACCAGAGAAATAATAATTACAGAAAGGAACAGTTTGTTTGTACAGCTGTGTATTTTGTAGTTTTTGAAGAAGCAGACAATAATAGAGAACAATTTTAGGAATAGAGAAATCTCTAGGGGAGTTGGCAGATTGGAAAGAAGCTAGACATCCCAAGCTAAAATATTTGAAAGTGTATCTTCTTTCATGAATAGGAAGCAGTTTATACTTAAGTTTATTGATAAAGTTTGGAGAGGTTCTTGTAAATGCAGGCATTGTGAACCCATAAACTCAGTACAGTGCTATTGCTCTCCCAAAGTGTGTTTGAAGAGTTTGTCTGCACTTAATGTACAGAGGAATTAAGCTGTATTTAAGCACATTTTGAACTCTGATTTGAATAAAGTCTGATAGGCTTAATTACTACATTACATCTTAAAGAATTTAATATGTTCATGTACATTATAAATCTTCCAAATGGAACACAAGTATGTAGCTTTGTTCTTATCAGAAAACCATTCTTTTTCTAAATAGTGTGCCACAGGCTTTTAAGTGTTTGTAGAGATCTGAAAAATACTGATATACTATGTACAAGTCACTTCGTTTATTATAGAAATATTGTAGAACCCATTACTAAGCAGCAGATCAGGGAAACAGAGCCTTTCAAACATCAAAAGAGAAAACAAAAAATGTGTTTTTAAAAATATTTTTTACCTTTTCTATTTTAGTTACTGCTAATTCGTAGCTTAACAAATCAATTTCTAGGTTTACTTTTTTTCTGTTAAACTCAGTTTGGTTTTAATTTTCTATTTTATCTTAAAATGAGGTCATAATAAAATAGAATCATACACAATTTTAATTTGACCTCTACTCATAAAAATATAATAAGTGTCTGGATTTTCTCTTTTTAAATACTACATTAACTTGTGTGGTGGCCCTAACTATAAATGTATTGAGGAAAGCATTCTTTGTTTAGAATATTTGTAGAATACTCTTGGGTGATCTACTTATTAGGGGGAAAAAATTGGACAATAATTTCATTCTATTTTATTTCTATTTGTTCTGTATCTGTCATTTCTGTTGTCCCAGTAGCAGAAACAATAACTAATGTTGACAGGGGCTAAGACAACCTGATTATAGCCTTTCTATCTGCAGTTACCCTGGGAGTGTTAATCATTTCTTGGAAGGAATCTGCTCCTGAGTGACACAAAGTTTCCAAAAGAGCTGTTGTTCATGTTCCTAGAGATTGAAATTGCTGATGTTTCTTACTTCTGATATTCTTTTAGAAACTTTGTCCAAAGTTTTTGTTTTTGTTTTTGTTTTCTTCAGAGTATATTCGCAGGCCGAAATACTAACTCTAAAACTTACCTTTAGAATGAGAAGGATGCAGGTTATCTGTCTCCTAGATAAATGTACTCTGGTGACAGGAATTTTTTTGAGTAACAATAGGAAAATAAGTTTGCTTGTTTGTTGGCTAGTCTTAATTATAAATAAGACCAACTACAAGGATATTTGATATTCTACTTTTAATGGGCTAGTTTCTCTCTACTTATGGAATGAGTTATTTCATTTCATAAATTAATCAAGAAATCTATGTATCTAATCTATCTATCCATCTATCTAATCTATATATGTCTGTGCTACTACTTTTTTGATAATATAGTTTTAATTATGATATAAAACCTACAGGGGCCTGAACTCTGAAACTTGCAAATAGGTTTTAATGTCCATAAAAGTGAATTTTTTGACAATGTAAATTTGAATTACTTGGCCAAGTCAAAGCCATATCCTATAACCAAATAAAAGGCATTGCGTTTTCAATTTTTTAAAAAAATATGAAACACTTGAATTTAACAATTTATTATTATTTTTTTATTTAAAAAGTAACATCAACACGAGCAGTCACTAAAAAGTTCATTGAATGGAATTGTTTTGCGCCAGTAACTAGAGCAATCCAATATTGCATCACAGATTAGGAAACTGAGGCCCAAAAAGACTACATTAATTTCTAATGTTCTATGTCTAATATCTAATGTCAATTATAGTTCCTTACTCTCTATTAGAGCCAATGTCCCTTTATTTATTTTTAAAAATTGCAACATCTTCATTCCTATTCTAGAATAAAATTTGTATCTATCTTTATAGGTTTTTAAAACTCAATTTAATGCCTAAGTTATAATATAAAAGAAATATATAAACTAAGTTATAATAAAAATTGGACATACTCCATGTGTAAATACACAAAAGTAAAGGAGAAAACATAAGGAATTAATCTAGAGTTTTCACTTATGCATAGAATCATCATGAATGCAACGGCTATGAAAGCAAACTCGTATCAGTTGTGCTCGAAAGTCAAATACTAACAGTAGTGCTGTCTTGGGTGATGTGATATTCAAAATTGGCAATAAGTCCTTGATAATATTCTAAACAAAATGAAGTAATTCCTCAATATATGTAGGTATTGCATTCCCTCAAAAATAAGAAGTGTATAGTAAATCTCTGTAAAACAATATTTTTGTGCATATATATATATGAATTAATTTCTAGATTGAGATAATTATAAAAAGGTTTCACATTTGTGACTGTCATGTAGGACATTTGAAACTTGGGCTGAGTCTCATACAGTTCATTATATATCTTCTCTGTGTATTGCAGAATTTCTAAATTCTTGGTTTCTGAACACTGAATTTCCTAGCCAACCCCTCTTAGCCACCCCCTACTCTGCAATCAAACAAAAACCACAAAAAATTTTCTAAGATTCAGAGAAAGGAGACTGCTTCCATGGAGCACCAGCCATGATGTGCCTTGATTTACTAGAGCCAAAAACATTGTAACACCATTCTTCCACCTAGGAAAATGAAGGTTGTGAAAATACGATGGTGGATTGTATTGTCTACATTTTATCATCTGTAACTATGATGTGTACATGTTATCACAGAGTGAATACAATTAAGTGCATGTACTATCAGGACCATGTCAAATGTAGGTGCCTAAGCGAGAGAAAATAAGACAGGAGTAAATGTAATCTGACATTGGCGTTAGATGAAATTGTTTCAATTTCTGACTCTGGAGACAAGAGATGTGTGATTTTCAGCAGCTAACTTAATATTTTTGTTTTAACTTTATTTTTATTGTTGACACTATTACAGATGTCCTCATTCCCCCCCTCCCTGTTCCCTTTGCCCACCTCCACCCAGGCCCTCCCCTCCTTCCTCTGGTCATCACAACACTGTTGTCTGTGTCTGTAGGTTATGGATCTATGTTCTTTTGCAGTTTCTGCATTTTGATTTAGGTTTAAAATTATTTTCCAACTCAAAATTTTTATTACTCTCTCATTGGCTATGTGGAACTCAATTAAAATAGCCTCTGGACCCATTTTTTTATGCATTAATATGCCCAATAGGATGATGCCATATCTTGGTTATTTTAATCACGTAGATGGTTTTAGCATCAGACTAGAACATTCTGCTTTTCAAGAAGCTGTATGATGTGGCAGAAATAAATAAGGTTCAGTTGTGGAGATGGACATAAAATTGAAACTCGGATTCTTGACATACATTTAATAAACGGGGGGAATTTTTTAAAAAAACTTTTCATTTCTTAGGTTTTCTTTTTTCTATAAAATAAGACTAATAGTTTCTGTCTCACAGTGGGTATTTTTAGGAGTTAAAGTAACTATTACATGCAACCTAGTATCTGGCAATGTTTAGGAATACATGTTAAATCTTATAAACCTGCCCTTAAATAAAGAAAATTTTAAAATAAACCAAATTAAAATTTTTGTAACTGCATTTACGACACACATATACTTTTGTATGAACGTGAATTATTTCAATTAGAATAAGTTAGAAAGTACCTCATTGTCTCTGCTATAAAGAAGCAGAATGTTATTTTTCATCTTTGTATCTTCAAAATCAAGTAGCCCACATTCCAGTGTTTTACTGAATTCAGCAAATATTTCCTGAAGCAATGAGTTTATGTAAATGAATGAATAAATTAAAAAAGAAATTATAAAATTGTTTCCCTGAATAAAATGAAAAACAAGTAAACAGCTTAAAAAAAAAAAAAAAAAAAGACCAAATCAAAGCTTAAGGATTTTGAAGGCCTCAGCCATTCAGGGTAACTTTGTGAAGTCTATATAACTGATATTACTATTTGGTAAGATAAGATTGTTATTGCAGTAGGGTTAATGGTGTTTATTTCTAACACAATCCCTTTGATTTAAATCCACATACATTTCAGTGATGGTTCAGCTTGGTTAGCTGTGTAAATTAAAGTATTACTGAAGCTGGTCCCTCAAAAGAGAAGTATTCCTCAAGAAGAATAGTGGTCAGTATCCAGGGCAACTAGTGTATTCACCCAGAAAATAACAGGTGTCCTTTCAGAATGTGATACTGATAGTGATGGATTGATTTAATATTTCTTGGAAGCTTTCAATTTTTTAGGCATCAGACAGAATTTTCAAAAGACCAGCAGCCACCTGTCCCACCAGCCTCATTGTTGAAATTCATATACGAAGGTGAAAAGAGCAGATAGGTAAGGAAAGCCATTCTGCACACATATGTGCACACACACACACACACACACACACACACACACAAATTAGCATATATCTTCCAAATTAATTTTGCTTGACAAGTTTCATATTTAAATTGAGGAAATTCTGAATTTCCTTACATGAATGTTTCTCTTCTTTGAATTCCTGATTAATTCTTTGTATGGTTCTATAGCTGATTTTAATGTATTTCTTATTAGTTTCACACGTACAAAAACCAACATGAATTTAAGTTTCAGATAATATCTAGAATTTTCTTTCTGTGATTGACTTTTGAAAACATTTGGAATGCCAGTAGATTGATTAAAATTAATTAGTTACTATTTCAACTGTTTACAAATGATTCAACTCGTTTACAATAAAAGATCCTGTACAATAAAACTATAAATAAATAACAAAAGCTTAAATTTATTCCTGAGCTTCCCAGAAGATAAGATATTAAGGACAACCCTTTATTTTTTATTTTATTTTATTTTATTTATTGATATTAGAAAGAGAGAGGAAGGGAAAGATAGAAACATCTCTATGTTTGTCCGCCTCCTGCATGACCCCCACTGGAGATTGGGTCCACAACCTGGGCATGTGCCCTGACCAGGAATCGAACTGGCGACCTCTTGGTGCATGGGTCGACGCTCAACCACTGAGCCACACCAGTGGGAGGGGACAACCTATTTATATTGTACTTTTATTTAGTTGGAGGGAACAAAACTGGTTAGCAGGATAACTAGATGTTTGTATGGCTCTGATACTTAAACAGCTAACGTAACGAGATATTTTATTTACATGAGGAGTTTTGAGAACATATAAAAGCTAATGAAAATAAAAATGCTAAAGAATTCCTACTAGTGCATACTAACAAATCATCAAAAGAAATGTGGTTAGGCTCTGGCCAGTTTGGCTCAGCAGTTAGAGCGTCAGCCCGCAGACCAATGAGTCGCAGGTTCAATTCTGGTCAAGAGCACGTCCCTTGGTTGTACAGTTGAACCTGGTCGTGTGGGAGGCAACTAGTCGATGTGTCTCCCTCACATCGATATTTCTCCCTCTCTCCCCCTCCCCCCCCCACTCTATCTGAACAAAAATGGAAAAATATCTTCGGGTGAGGATTAAAAAAAAAAAAAAGAAATGTGGTTAGCCATCAATTTATAAAATACAGTCGTCCCTCGTTTATCGCGGTTAATCCGTTGCAGACTCTAGTGGTTGCACCTGGCGTTGAAGGATTCCTGGGGTGCTCGAATACATAGGCCTACAGTCCATACGTACAGTAACTTTTATTTTAATTGTAATACAGGGGTGTATAATTGTCTCAGATATCCGAGCGCGTGCTGTATCATTTTCACTCTCTCGATCAACTTTTTAATGAATATATTTGAAAAAAACATTGTAGAGTGAAGCCACGAAAAGTCGAAGCGCGAAGTGGCGAGGGACAACTGTGTACTTAATAATTTTCCATTAGGTAATTAAAATATTAAAAGGACAAGTTGATATTTATAAATAAGTGAAGTTAGTAAGATACATGAGCTGAGTTATTGCATAATTATTAAAGGTCAAGAAAAAATACTAAAAAATGGAGGGAAATGTAAATAATGTTACCTAAAGGTATACATTGGAAGTAAAACTGAATAGTTACATTCATGAAGAGAAGACCTGTCAAAAACAAACAGCACTGAAGACTCAGGCTAATATTTCCAAAAGATTCAAACAGAATCATATGACCATTAACGTAGCAGCTGCAAATTTGTATAATCACTAGTTACCTGTTGACATGATCATTTCAGACATGGAAAACTAAGTATCCAGTTGTTTATTTCCAGGATGGAGCTGGAGCAGAGCACAGTGGGGGCACAGGAGCAAATCATGTCACCTGGTTCTATTGGCAAACTCAGAAAGCTGAGCCTACTCAAGTGACCAGACAGACCATCTACCCCTGGGGCTGCAGAATGGTGGGACATTAAAGGGCTTGTTAGTTGAATGAAGAATAAATGTCCCAGAATAATTTGCCTTGGGCAGGAAAAAAAGAACTTACTTGTTATTTTATCAATAATATATTTGAAGAGGTAGAAGGCTTTCTTAATACCAAACAAACATATGAATCTCCTGGGGAGTTTTTCGTGGGTTTTTTTTTTGTTTGTTTGTTTTTGCAATGCTGATGCCTGAGTCCCACCCAAGAACAATCTAAATCAGTGTTCCTGAATGAGGCATAGGTCTCAGTTTTAAAGCTCCCAGTTGATTTTTGCCCATAGTCAAAATTGGGATTTACCATTATAAGCTACTATAAAAATAAAAGAGAATTTACACAAGGCACAATCAAATATGTACTAAATGAGAATATATATATATTTGAACCAGTTTGTATCTCTCTCACCTGATTCAGAATTTGCAGGAGAGTTTGCGTAGGACTCATTAAAAAGTTGTCTTCATGTTGCCTGGCACATTTCCCCCACGTACAGGACTCTTATCATTGATATCAGGTGGTACACAGACACAGCATTAATTTAAAGTTAATGATGTAGTATGAAAAGTCATTCTATCCTTAATACTTTTTCAGTCCTCTGATTAATTTAGAAAGAAAGATTAAGTATACTACTAGTATATATTTAACAATCCTGTGACACTCCATTACTAAGGAAGGTGGGAGGGAAGGACGGTGGGAGGGTAGAGAAGGGCGCGGAAGAGGGAACTCAGACGACAATTTGGTGGGTAATAGTATTTTAATTATAATTTGACAGTATTGTTTTAGTTTCACTGTATATATTTTTAGAGTTACATTCTATTTCTTCAGATACTCGATTTTCCTTTATGTGTCAATTAAAAAAACAATTCAAAATAAATGACAGTAGAAGTTGCCTTCAGATAAGGACAAAAAAAAAAAAAGGAAAACATTAATCTCTGTCCAGATTTGTAAATAAAAAAGAAGAAGAAGAAGAAGAGAAAGAGAGACATTGAGACAAGAATTTATATTGTGATTTCTTATTAAGCATTCAGTCCCAGGAAGCAGTAGTAGCAGTGTGGGGGAAAAGGAGAATAGACTAAAGGAGGGCGAGAATGGACGCAGAAGCACGCTACAAAGCAGGCAGCTTCCTGGTACCAAGTGCAATGCGTTGCTTCCTCTCCCGAGATCTGCAAAGAGGCCACAGCAATTGCACTTTAGGACAGTTCAGAGGCGAATTACGCGAAGAGGAGACAAGTATTTCTGCTGGCTCATTTCTCTTGGTCAGAAATTTGATTCATGGGTCATTCACTTTCTGTCATCTTAGGGAGTTGTCGGAGGCTCCGGGCACAGGCCTGATACAAGGACACTGTGCCCACATGAATGTTCATCACATTAACTGTGGCAACAAAACAAAACACAAAAGCATTGGTCATGAGTTCTAGAGCCAGCTGTGGCAGAGGATACCTGAGGTGTTATGTAAGGAACCAGAAACAGTGACAAGCTGGGTTTATTCCGATGCTCCAAAAATTTACAAATTTTATAACAATATTTTGTGTATTTGAGCTGCTGCTTAAAAGTTTTTTTTCTTTTAATTTTTTTTCTTTATTGATTTTAGATAGAGAGTGAGAGGGAGAGAGAGATAGAAATATTGATGAGGGAGAACATCCATTGGCTGCCTCCTGCATGCCCCCCGCTGGGTATCTGGCCCACAACCTGGGCATGTGCCCTGACCAGGAATCAAACCTGCGACCTCTTGGTGCATGAGTCAACACTCAACCACTGAGCCACACCGGCTGGGCAAAAGGTTTTTAATAATAACTGCCATTTAGTGGGTAATCAACAATTTTAGTCTGCATTTGATACCATTATCACCAAAGCAGCAATTATTATTATTTCAATTTGCCAGTGAATCAGTTGAGGTGCTGAAAGATTAGAGAACTTGAGGTCAGAAATCAAACCATGTTCATAAAACACAAAGGCCCAAGTTCTTTCATCTGTAGTATGTCCTCTTGTCATACATGATCTTGACAAAAATGACTGTCCTTGTACAGTTGCTACCGTTTTCTCCAACAGTTTTGTCACCAGGAAGGCATTAACATTTTGTAAGTGTGTTGAGCTTATTTGGGGGTCGTGGCTGCATAACGAACCAGTGCTTCTCAGACTTCAGCATGCATTCAGCTAAGCTGGGGAGCATGCTAAAATGCAGATTCTGATTTAGGTCCGGTTTGGAACCAGATATTACTCCAAAAAGGTCCCCATACTTTTAGCACCAAGGGTGTAAATGTTATTACTACTAAATGTTTTACTGAATTATACATGCCTGTAAGACATAATACAAGTGGTAAGGCAGTCCTCAAACATTATGTGGCAGAATTCCTTGAAATATATTAAGAACTTTAAATCCTAGAATTTCTGGAGGGGGACATAGTGACATTGTTTTGGGGGTCAATCGGGGTGGCCATGGAGAAATGGAGAACAGAGTTTGGCAACAGATACCCCTATGTTATCAAATGGGCCCAGCTTTCTGAGACAAATTTAGTAAAGATGTAATTCTTACTTAGGTCAATACATATTTCTTGAATGAAAGGAAAAAAGGCAATTATCAATGATCACTATAGAATAAGTCATAATAAAATACTCCACCTGTTAAACTAGTGATATAAAATTCTTAAAGTTTGAAGACTCAAATATTAAAAAGTGATTTACTCAGGAATGACCCTATGCACTCCTTGGAATTACCACTGTTAAAGTATTAAAATAGAGAAACCACCAATTATGAAATACAAAATACATATAACTCTCTCAATTAGTATAGTTCAAATTTACTATTATTTTGCTTATCAGAAATAGAAGTAAAAAAAAATGCTCTAATAAGCAAACTAATCATCATTATAAAGGAGTCATATTTAAGACTTGTTTGCTTTCTAAATGTATGTTAACAAAAGTAGTAAATAAAAGGTTAGGACTTTTAATACTGTTACCTTGGTTTAAATGTCTAAAATCATTTAAAAAATTATGCAAAAGAAATGTTCAATTCCAACCAGATCCTCCCACTTTGTCTTCTTAAATCAAACTTAAATAAAGGAAGACGATAAAAGCAAGAATGCAAGTTTGTGTCTGTAACTCAGCCCCTGGAGGCCTCACCCTGCTGACATACTGCTGAAATAAATTACACAACCAGTGTGGTTCTTTTGATTTATTATTGCAATAGATCATGAGCATGATGACTGACATAGACATGTGTCCCATAAACAGCTGGGCTTCATGATGTTTTATTTCTCTTTCCTTCAAGTACTTAGTTTAGAAAGAAAGAAAGAAAGCAGCCCTCTGCTTAGACCCTTGAAGTAATAGCTTTCAAATGGTCCCAACACTCTTCTTGCTTCCAGTCCTCTCAAAGGACTGTTTAAAAAGATTAAAAAAAAACACACAAACTAATATGAATTAGGTTTTGTGAATTCAGGATACAGTTTTGTTGTTGTTGTTTTGCTGGTTTTTTTACTTGCATAAATACATGACAAACTTCATCTGCATTTCCTCATTCTTTCTCTGAGCTATTACGAGTTATAAAAATTGAATTCCAGACATTTAAAACCAAAGTAATTACCTAATTGGCTGTTACACTGCTACTTTAAAAAGGAAAGCATTTATTCTGTCATGAGTTCAATCATTTTTTAAGGGTTTATGCTGAGGTGTAAATGATCTCTTTTGGAAGCAAAAGAATCAGGTGAGTAAATATCATCATTGAAATACAATTGGAGTAAATGTCTAAAACTGAACTGGGCTAAACCACTGTCAGTACCCCCAGATATAGCCCACTTCTTGGGTCTATATTATAGTATGGGCCCAAGATATTATAATGCAAAATGGCACAAACAATACTCACGGGTGGTGCATTTGGGGTGTTAACACTTCCTCTGGGATTTTGGAGCAGGAAGTGATAAGGATTTATTTAGTGGAGAAAGGATAATCTTAGCAGCTGATCTTAGAATATAAATGGTGATAAATTGTTCTGAATGTTTGATCTCAAGAGTGACTGTATTCTGACAGTCTGGCATCTTTAGGTGGCATGGTTTTGTTTTATGAAACTACGCTCATGGCCTGGCCAGTGTGGCTTAGTGGTTGAGCGTCGACCCATGTACCAAGAGGTCGCTGGTTCGATTCCTGTTCAGGGCACATGCCCAGGTTGTGGGCCTGATCCCCAGTGGGGGGCATGCAGGGGTCTCTCTCTCCCACTTCCTTCCTCTCTCTAAAATCAATAAAGAAAAAAAATTTAAAAAAAGAAAAAAAGAAACTACACTCATGCAAATGTGAGTAACCAGCATCAGGAAATGGAACACTTCCTCCTCCTGAGAACAATGTTAGGTTGGCTTGCATGCTTTTTCATTTTCTTTCTCTGCCTCATATCTTCACAAAGAAAGCACAAGTTTTCCCAAAAAAGGTAGGTTTGGGAGTCAATGCATTTTCCGAAAAACTTGCAGTGCAATTGTTTTGGGGAGTAAAGTATTGAGTTAGGATTGTTCCTTAACATCTGAGCTAGAGCTATTAGCACAAATGCTCAAGTGACTACAAACATGGGTTCAGCGGCTTTTAAATCCTGACTCATGAGATGATGAAGCAGTTTCCTGGGTCATCTGCAGCATCAGAAGCGTGGGGACAGGGAGTTTGCACACACTGCTGGTTTAGCAGACAGACTGCGTTTCAAAGATCAAGAGTGCCAAGAATGGTTCATTCTTGTGATGTCTGCTCTCATGTCCCCTTCCTGCAATGCTGAACCTACTCTTTCATTCTTTTTACTCTTTTCTTTGGGGTATTTTTTTCTTTACTGTCTCCTTTTCTTTCTACTTGACATTCACACAGAATATGTAAAGTAACCAATTAGGACTATTTGGAACTAAACATAAGGTATACCTGAACAGGAGAAGTTATGGCATGCTTAACATAAGTGCAGTTAATCTATTGGAAAACATACCGTACATGAATCAAAAATACCAAATCACATAGACACACACAAACACGCATGTATTAATTTACTTAGTCATGTACATAGGGACTACTCACATCCGGGGGATTAGGAAGGTATTATAAGGCTTTATATGTATTTACAAGGAGTTAGCATTTAGTTTGGGTAATATAGCTGTTAGAGTTAGAAGGGTCTTAGGGATTATCCAGACAAGTTCCCTCATTTAAGAGATTCATAATTTGCTTATAGTTCAGAGCCAGTCTGGTCTCTGTTCCCCAGAATCTACATACTTAGTTTTGGACCTTTTTTCCTTAACAGGAGCAGCAATGTTCCGTGTTATGAAAACATCACAGGGCCAAATGTATCACTTGTCCATCCACAGCTGAGCATCAGGGCTAAGGTGAAACAGTGAAGGTTAAATTACAGAGGGTAACATTGTGATAATTTGCCAGAGTTATTTAGAGAAAGTTATATTTTATTTATGTACAAGCTACTTCATAATCATCTACAAATGTTGAATTTATTTCTTTATTATATATCTAATGCCTCAAAATATATTCCTTGAGAGATATTCTAATTTAATGAATTTTTTTCAATGACTTAAGTTCGGTGTTAGCATTTGGGTAATATTAAAGCCACCAGTTAGTTATCGAAACTCACTTAAAAGAAGAAATTGTTATTGTCTAACATGAATGCCAGAAGGTGATTTATGTACTGAATAGTTCAGAGCATGTCCTTGAACAATTGTAACTGCTTATTTTTTGTTATCTTTCTGGCAGCTTCCAAACTGTAATGCTTAATGATTCAACTTAAATGAACAAAAATGCATCCTCATGGAGAAGCATACCTGTCTGGTGCAAGGGAGCAGATTATATTGCCTTCATTTACACAGAAGTTATTCATAATTCATTGACACCCTCTCTTTACTAAGTTCTGTTGCTTTTTTTCCAAGCAAATGGAAAAAGTGTACCTTTGTACCGGTATTCACGCTATCCGTGCCATATTGAGTAGGCTGGTCAAAACGCTGCTGCCAGCTCATGGAATAGCCAAATAAGGCTTAAAAAATTAACCAAAGGGCAAGAGCACGTTGAGGATGTATAATAGTGTTACTTCAAACAGTGTGTCTCTGAATATTTATCTTTAATGTGAGTTTTATGAAATAGCTTAAAATTCAGGGCAAATGCCACTAAAGAAAAACAAATCATGACTCGTGGCAATGTTAAATGAGAGCAGAGCATGGCATTTTATAGAATATTTGAATGTTACTCCAGTCCTCCCTTATCTGCAGGTTTAGTTACCTGCAGTGAACCACAGCCTGAAAATATGAACTGAAGAATTCCAGAAATAAACAATCCATGTGATTTAAATGGTGTGCCATAATGAGTAGTGTGAGAAAATCTCATTCCGTCTTGCTTTGTCCCCGAATGTGAATCATCCCTTTGTCCAATCTGTCCACTCTGTATAAGCTCCCCGACTATTAGTCACTTAGGAGCCTTCTGATCAGATCGATTGTCACAGAATCACACTGCTTGTGTTCAAGTAGCTCTTATTGTATTGTTACAATTTACTATTTTATTATTATTGTTGTTAATTTCTTAGTGTGCCTATTTTATAAATTAAACTTTATAATATGTATGTATGTATAAAACAAACACATAGACTATATAAGATTTCGTACTATCCATAGTTTCAGGTGTCCAGTGGGGGTCTTGGAACCTATCTGCCTTCATCTAAGGAGGGACTGATGCATATTCTTTTAAAATCCTTAATTAAATCAATTACAGGACAGGAGATGAAAAGTGTCAGAATTTGAAATGTAGATAAAAGCACTGAATTTTAAAATAACTACAAAAATGATAATCATTCCCTTCATCACCACATTTTTCTTCTTTTCCATTATAAAAGATCTCATTTATAGGGCATAAGAGGCATTAGTAGTAAATCTATTTAAAATGTGCAACTTAATTATTTTTACTGTAATCTGTCCTTGTACTAAGTACTTGCAAGAGGGAATTTCTTAGACCCAAAGTCTTGAGTTGAAATGCCTGCTTGAAAAATCACAGGAGTAAAAACTTTTCAATGGGGTTATTATTTCAATGGTAGTTGACTAATAAGATGGCCCTCCAACAACACACTGACTTGGAAGCAGTTGATTTCATGTAGATTCTGTTGTCTTTTGTTTTCTTAGAGAAAACGTTGCCATGATTGAGAGAGATCTGCCTCTCATTCTCTACCCTTTCTAGAGTGATCTTCATCAAATCTAAAAATACCCAACTTGGAACAGAACAAGATCTCAGTACATTCTATAATTTTTATTTAGATATTTAAACAAATCTGACTCAATGATATTTTCCTTCAACTTATAAATTTTAGAGGATTTGTTTGTTGTTCTTGTTTTGCAAAACCTGAAATCCTCTGATTTCATGCAAAATACTCCATAACTTATTGGGTCCTAAACACTGACAAATAATTATCTTACTGATGACACTCAGAGTGATCATTATTTGTAACAAAGTTTCTTTATTTACTACTTGTTTTAAAGTGTGCAGAATTTCATTTGAAAATTTAGTTCTTTTAAAAGTAAATATATATGATATGATTGAAACAAAAAAAACTTGTAAGTAAACTTTTCCCATATAGTGAGGCATGTGGTAAATTGGCATCATTTCTTCATTTTTTGATATTACTGATATAAAAAAGTACATCCTTTCCAAGGGTAAGAGGAATCATTACTGCTTTTCTATAGATATAAAATAGAAGGTTCTTAAATTATTGTTTTTAAGTATTTTATTATTATATGGCTTAAATTAAGTTGTGGGTCACAGTGTAGGTCTTAAAATTTTAATTAAGAAAAAAGATCTATGAAACAATTTCCTTATGAGACATATTAATTGTATTACTACTGAAACATGACTAGGATCAAGGCGAGTATGCCCCTGAACTATCTGGAAGATCTTACAGTTCAAGTCCAGGTGATTTTTGAGAGTACCTTTGTTAAAGCTGCGGGCAGTGAGCCCTGGCCAGGTGGCTGAGTTGGTTGGAGCATGTATAGGAAGCCACTGATTGATGTTTTTCTCTCACATCAATGTTTTTCTCTATTCCCCTCTCTCTAAAAATCAATCAAAAACATATCCTCTGCCTGGATGGTGTGGCTTAGTTGGTTGAGCATCGTCCCATGAACCAAGAAGTCACTGGTTCAATTCTCAGTCAGGACACATGCCTGGGTTATGGGCTCGATCCCCAATGGGAGGCATGCAGGAGACAGCCAATGGACGTTTCTATCTCTCTCTCCCTCTCCTTTCTTCTCTCTCTAAAATCAATAAAAGCATATTTAAACAAGATATATCCTTGGGTGAAGATTAAAAATAAAGAGCTGGGGGCAATGAAACAAAGAAAGAACTTAGGACAGTAGAGGCAAGATCATAGCAACAGGAGTGACACTTTAGAAATGTGAGAAAGAGTTGAGCCTAGGTAAGGATGCCTTGGTCCTTTAGAAAGAAAGTCACAGAGCCCTGGCCGGTTTGGCTCAGAAGTTAGAGCATCAGCCCACGGACCAAAGAGTCCCGGGTTTGATTCCAGCCAAGGGCACATACCTTGGTTGCGGTTTGTCCCCGGCCCAGGTTGGGGTTGTGTGGGGGGCAACCATTCGATGTGTCTCTCTCACATTGATGTTTCTCTCTCTCTTCCTCTCACTCTGTCTGAAGATACATGTAAAAATATTTTAGGGTGAGGATTTAAAAAAAAAAGAAAGTCACAGAGGCAGAAAAAGTGAGCCAGCAAGACTGCGTAGGCTCAGGAAACAAGTTACAGAGGCAAAAGGAAGATCCTTGGAGACAGGTTCAGGGATGAGCGGCCACTGCCTACTGTTCCCCTGGATGTAAGTCTCATGGGAACACTTAGAGCTTAGGAGAAAGAAAACAAAGATATACACCTGAGTAAAGAAAGGAGAAAGGTACAGGCATGCTCAAGAAAGAAGAGTGTGCACTGGGTCCCATTTCTCAAAGGTTTTTATCTGTTTTCTAAAGGCAGAAATTTTAGGGGAGGATTCAGGGAGAGGATCTCATTGAAATATTTATCAACTGTCCAGATGTGTCCTTTAATATGATGATGCACCAACATGAGCATAAGAGGGGTCAAGGGTCATTCTCTGATTAGTTTCATCTTCAAAGAATGTCACCAAAGAGGGACCAGGACCTAAGCAGGTCAGTCCCAGCATGGTTTGGCATGTGTAAGCCACTTGGTCCTAAATGTCCTTGGTTAGGGAAGATAAGACCCTGTGATTTATTATCTGGCTATAAATTACTTAGCTGTTTATCTGTCTCAATTTCCCCATTCTATTTGCCAAGGATTTTTCCTATCTTCTTGCTATCCTGCCTCAATATCATTTAAGTTTGTGTATAAACAATCATGATTAACTATATATAGTCTACATACATTATATGTGTGTGTATGTGTGTGTGTATAGTCTGTGTACATATATATATAAAATGTACACAATGAAGAATTAGAAGAAAATGAGGGTACATTCCCCCTCCCTTTTTTTAAATCTTAGAACCTGGGATAAAAATAACCTATTTTCCTCTTGGTGCCTCAATTTTTTTCTCTAAAAAATGAAACCCCAAAATTCTAGAGTAATACTATCTTTTTATAATGCAGGTAAGTTACATCAGTGTCTCTTAAAATGTACAACAAGGTCTTTCAGGTAGAATATTTCTGAAACATGATTGGTTTTAAGTTAGGTTGAAAAGCTCAAGCTTGGATGCCTTTTATGCTGCAGCTCTGTTTCCATTTAAAATGCTTTCTCTGGCCCTAGCTGGTTAGTGTGGACCCTCAGACCAAAGAGTCGTGGGTTCAATTCTGCTCAAGGGCATGTATCTTGGTTGCAGTTCGGTCCTGGTCGGGGTCGTGTGGGAGGCAGCCAGTTGATGTGTCTCTCTCACATTGATGTTTCTCTCTCTCCCTCTCTCTCTCTCTCTCTCTCTCTCTCTCTCTCTCCTTTCTCTCTGTCTCTCTTGCACTCTATCTGAAGATAAATGGAAAAAAAAAGTATCTTTGGGTGAGGATTAAAAAACAAACAAACAAAAAAATGCTTCCTCTGCCCTCAGACAACATAGAGGACTCTCAGAGTCTATTTGTTGGCTTTCTTTCTTTTAATTTATGATTTAAGTATCTATATGGCAAGAAATGCCTGTGATTGTGCATATGTTTATGTTTTTACCTTAAAAATTTTTACTGTTTGAGGAAGAGTCATTGATGACTGGAATAAATAGATCTCAATGTTTGTGCTGTTGCAGCTGAGTATTTTAGAGGTGAGCAAGATCTCTAAGTACTGAAATAGCAAGCCGTTTTCTCTTTTTTTCTCCTACCATGGAATACAAATCATTATTCTGACTACATGAGTATTCATATTTTTAGTGCTTGCTCTTTGAAGTTTGTACACAGTGGTATTGAAAATACACTTGATAAATGTGTGCTGAAAAATTCTCCTTCACCATTTGGAAATATTTATATTATATATTTGATTAAAATGGTATAAAATGTTGATGAGAAACCTCTTGTAACAGTCTAGGATGCTGTTAAGGATTACTAGTTTGTTCCCAGATCAGTAAGAACATTTGGAGAAAAACATTGGTTTGGGCTCATTACAAATTGGTAAAATAGAAAATCTTAATTCATAAGAAATAAAGGAGAGTTTATGTTGTAATGTGATACTGTGTTCATCTTCTCAAAACTCCCATTATCCAAGTCCAATCATTCTTTAAAATTGCTTATTTGATGAATAAAATGCTTCTTTAAGGAATAGAGATGAGTTAACTCGATGTTACTGACCCTCTGACAAACGTGTTATTGATACAACATCCCAAACAGCTTTCTCTCTATTAGTTATTTAATCTACTCCTATTCCCTCCAAAACTTTATACTTTTATTAGCAATGAAGAACCATCAAAAGACAACTGATCATAGACTCTTGGCATTCCAATGTAATCCATTTATCTATCTCTTTTGATAAATTATGAATGAAGCGTGTACTTTACCATTTAAAAGACATTTGCCCTGGATCCAGGTATGACAAGTGGTCACAATAGCTTCAAAACTCCTCTGAATGTTTTATTTTGAACACAATTCCAGATATACCCAACAGAATATCAGTACTTTTAATATTACAACACGATTGAATGTCCTATAAAATGCTGGCATGATGAATCAATTTTCTCATAAGCTCTTTTTGATAAACATTTCATTTTCTGAGTAATACACTGTCCTGTAGGTTTAAATCAGTAAAGTGACAGGAGAGTGGTTGCAACATTAAGACACTAACCTGCTTCGCAAAGTTGAGCTGCATGTGTAGCTGCCAAGGTCGAGCCATGTAACTTTTAACTGTCAGAACAGTGCTCCTTTTCAGATTAGTTTTGCCTTCAAAATAAAATTTCATTGAAAAAAAATTTTAAATGATCGTGACAGGTAAAAAGAAAAAAGTATTTTTATAGCTTGAACTCTTTAAGCAATAGCTGAATAAAATAGAAAATATGAAGTTTTCTGTTGTGTAACCTTTTACTGTTAACATTCTCTAAGCCCACTTCCAACTATTTCCTTGATAATTATCTTTGGGGTTTTCATTAGTCTCCATCTGTTGTCTTATAGCTGTGTATGTGTGCGTGTGTGTGTGTGAGATACATACATTTAGTTATTTATTTATTCAATTATTTATGTGAGTATGAAATCATAGACATTTTCTTTACTTTGTTCTATGCATTATAACCTATTACTATTATTATTTGTTACTCAAAATGTTCCATAAATAGCCATTAAAAGGCCGTTTAAGTACACACCTGTGTCCGTTTGACATACCCCATTATTTTTTTTAACAAATCCTAACTTTATGGTCCTGCAAGATATCCAGCTTCATCTTTACTTTTGCTGCCCCAGAGTAGATAATACGTTTTTTTGCTGTTATAATTTGTATTTTATTTAATTTTTATTTCCAACTTCTTATTGCTAGTGTATAAAAATTCACTTGTTCTTTCTATTCTCGGAACTTACTCACTTATTAGTTCTGGTAACTTTATCTTTTGATTCCTTAGGATATTCTATATATATGAGCCTGGCATCTGTGTCTCTCTTTGAATTGAAATCCAGATAATGTCTATGTATTACAAATAACTGATGTGCCTCTTAAATCTCTGTAATGCAGAGTTTCTTTCTGTCTGTTATTTGGGAGACTTTGTAATTTTTCAATTGTAAAAAGCCAGGTCATTCCTCTGGCATATTCATTCTGGATTTATGTATTGCAGACCATGGCATTGTTTAACATCTATTGTCCTTGTATTACCTGGACATTGTAGTTACATCTATCAAAAACCATAAAATGTATTATTTTTAAGGTTCTCACCTATATTTTTAGTTCTTTAAGAACACAGATTTTGTTTTATGCATGACTTTTATGGAGATAGCATGGTGTAGTGGTTAAGGGCATTGATTATGGAACTGGAATCAATTAATGTTTTCACCACTTTCTCTTTTTTTATTTATTTTTATTTTTTCAATTTTTATTAATTTATTATTGTTACAGATGTTTCTCATTCTCCCCACACACACCCACTCCTCCCTATGCTGCCCCCCCAACCCCCTAGCATTGTTGTCTATGTCCATTGGTTATGCATATATGCATGTAAGTTCTTTGGTTCATCTCATCCACCACCCCACCACCCTACTCTGAGGTTTGTCAGTCTGAACTATACTCCTTTCTATGTCTCTGGGTCTGTTTCGTTCATCAGCCCACCTTGTTCATTATATTCCACAAATAAGTAAGATCATGTGGTATTTCTCTTTCTCTGATTGGCTTATTTCACTTACAAAATACTCTCGAGGTCCATCCATGTTGTCTCAAGGATAAGAGATCTTCCTTTCTTACAGCTGCATAGTATTCCATTGTATATATGTACCACAGCTTCTTTATCCACTCATCTATTGATGGACACTTGGGCTGTTTCCAGTTCTTAGCGATTGTAAATAGTGCTGCTATGAACCTAGGGGTACATATATTCTTTCTGATTGGTATTTCAGGCTTCTTAGGATATATTCCTAGAAGTGGGATCACTGGGTCAAATGGCAATTCAATTTTTAATTTTTTGAGGAAACACCACAGTGTTTTCCATAGTGGCTGCACCAGTCTGCATTCCCATCAGCAGTGTACCTAGAGTCCCCTTTTCTCCACATCCTCGCCAGCACTTATTGTTTGATGATTTGTTGATGGCAGCCATTCTGGCTGTTGTGAGATGATACCTCATTGTTGTTTTAATTTGCATCTCTCTGATGATTAGTGATGTTGAGCATTTCTTCATATGTCTCTTGGCCATGGTCATTTGTATGTCCTGTTTGGAGAGGTGTCTATTTAGGTCCTCTGCCCATTTTTTAATTGGGTTCTTTGTCTTCCTTTTGTTGAGTTGTATGAGCACTCTATATATTTTGGAAATTAACCCCTTATCTGATGTATCATTGGCAGTTATGCTCTCCCATACAGTGGGTTCCCTTTCCATTTTGATGGTTGTTTCTTTTGCTATGCAGAAGCTTTTCAGTTTGATGTAGTCCCATATGTTCATTTTTTTTCTTTGTTTCTGTTGCCTTAGGTGATGTATCAGTGAAAATTCTGCTGTGTATGATGTCTGAAATTTTGTTGCCTACATTTTCTTCTAAGATTTTTATGGATTCACGAGTCACATTTAAGTCTTTTATCCATTTTGAGTTTATTCTTGTGTGTGGTGTAAGTTGATGGCCTAGTTTCATTTTTTTTTTTTTTTTTTTGCACGTAGCTGTCCAATTTTCCCAGCACCATTTATTAAAGAGGCTGTCTTTACTCCATTGCATGTTCTTGGCACCTTTGTCGAATATTAATTGAGCATAAAGTTTTGGGTCAATTTCTGGGTTCTCTGTTCTATTCCATTGATCTATATATGCCTGTTCTTGTGCCAGTACCAGGCTGTTATGATTACAGTAGCTTTGCAGTATAACCTGTTATTCGGTATTGTGATCCCACCTACTTTGTTGTTCTTTTTCAAGATTGTTGTGGCTATTCGGGATCTTTTTTGGTTCCATATGAACTTTTGAAGTATTTGTTCTAGTTCTGTGAAATATGTCACTGGTATTTTGATGGGAATTGCATTGAACCTATAGATTGCTTTGGGTAGTATGGACATTTTAATGATGTTAATTCTTCTAATCCATGAACAATGTACGTGCTTCCACTTTTTTATATCTTCCTCTATTTCTTTTTTCAATGTCCTGTAGTTTTCTGCAAATAGCTCCTTTACTTCTTTGGTTACGTTCATTCCTAAGTATCTTAATATTTTGCTGCAATGGTAAATGGGATTGTTTTTTTAGTTTCTCTTTCTGTGAGTTCATCATTGGTGTATAAGAATGCCGTTGAATTCTTGACGGTAATTTTCTATCCTGCTATTTTGCCAAATTTATTTATTAAGTCTAGTAGATTTTGGATGGAGTCTTTAGGGTTTTCTATGTATAATATCATGTCATCTGCAAATAATGACAGTTTCACTTCCTCCTTTCCAATTTGGATCCCTTTTATTTTTTTCTTCATGTCTGATTGCTGTGGCTAAGACTTCCAGTACTATGTTAAATAAGTGATGAAAGTAGGCATCCCTGTCTCGTTCCTGTTCTTAAGGGAAATGCTTTTAGTTTTTGCCCACTGAATATGGTGTTGGCTGTAGGTCTTTCATATATGGCCTTTATTATGTTTAGATATGATCCCTCTATTTCCAAATTGCTGAGCATTTCTATCAGAAATGGGTGCTGGATTTTGTCGAATAATTTTTCAGCATCTATTGATATTATCATATGGTTTTTATCTTTCATTTTGTTTATGTGGTGTATCACATTTATTGATTTGCGAATATTGTACCAGCTTTGCATCCCTGGGATGAATCCCACTTGGTCAGGGTGAATAATTTTTTTGGTGTATTGCTGGATATGATTTGCTAGTATTTTGTTCAGGCTTCAATTTCCTTCATTGTTATTGGTCTGTTCAAGTTTTCTATCTCTTCCAGGTTCAGTTTTGGGAGACTATGTTTCTGGAAATTTGTCTATTTCACTTAGATTGTCTAATTTGTTGCTGTATAATTGTTTATAGTATTTTTTAACGATCCTTTGTTTTTCTGTAGTGTCAGTTGTTACTTCTACTCTTTCATTTCTGATTTTGTGTATTTTGGTTCTCTCTCTTTGTTTCTTGGTGAGTCTAGCTAAGGGTCCATCAATATTGTTTATAATTTTGAAAAACCAGCTCTTTGTTTCATTGATTCTTTGAATTGTTTTTTTTGTTGTTGTTGTTGTTGTTCTCTATGTCATTTATTTCTGCTCTGATCTTTACTATTTCCTTCCTTCTACTTGCTCTAGGGTTTTCTTTTTGTTTGCTTTCTAGTTCTTTAAGTTGTGATGTTAGATAGTGAATTAGGAATTTTTCTTGTTTCTTGAGGTGGGCCTGTAGTGCTATGAACTTCTTTCTCAGAACTGCTTTCGCTGCATCCCATAGATTTTGTGTTGTTGTATGTTCATTTTCATTCGTTTCTAGGAAGTGTTTAATTTCTTCCTTGATCTCCTTGGTAACACAGTCATTGATTAATAACATGCTATTTAGCCTCCATGTGTTCAAATGTCTTTGCATGTTCTTGTTGCAATTAATTTCTGGTTTCATGGCACTGTGATCTGAGAAGACGTTTGATAAAATTTCAATCTTCTTGAACTTATAGAGACTTAGTTGTGCCCTAACATGTGGTCTATCTTTGAGAATGTCCCATGTGCACTTGAGAAGAATGTGAATCCTGCAGTTTTGGGGTGTAATTCTCTGTAGATATCTATTAAATCCATTTGATCTAGTGCTTCATTTAGAGTCTCTGTTTCCTTGTTAATTTTTTGTTTAGAGGATCTATCCAGTAATGTCAGTGGGGTGTTGAAGTCCCCTGCTATGATTGTATTGCTGTTAATTTCTCCTTTGAAGCCTTCCAGAAGACCTTTAATATATTTTGGTGCTCTGATATTGGGTGCATATATGTTTACCAAGGTTATATCTTCCTGTTGGATAGATCCTTTCAATATTATGTAGTGACCTTCTTTGTCTCTAGTTATGGCCTTCATTTTGAAATCTTTTTAATGAGATATGAGTATTGCTACCCCAGATTTTTTTTTTCTTTCCGTTTGCTTGGAAGATTTTTTTCCATTCCTTCACTTTCAACCTATGTGAGTCTTTTGTTGTGAGGTTGGTCTCTTGTAAACAACATATATGTGAGTCATGCTTTCTTATCCAATTAGCTACTCCATGTCTTTTTGTCAGAGCATTCAATCTATTTACATTTAAGATGATTATTGATATGTACTTATTAATTGTCATTTTTGTTTAGTGTGGTTATATTTTTCTTCCTATTTCTTCTACTAATTACAGCAGTCTTTTTAACATTTCTTGCAGTGCTCGTTTGGTGCTAATATATTCCCTTAGCATTTTTTTTTTTTTTTTTTTGTCTGGGAAACTCTTTATTTGACCTTCTATTTTAAATGATAGCCCTGCTGGATAGAGTAGTCTTGAATTCAAATCCTTGTTTTTCATGACCTTGATTACTTCATGCCATTCCCTTCTTGCCTGTAGTGTTTCTGTTGAGAAGTCAGCTGATAGCCTTATGGGGGTTCCTTTGTAGGTAACCTGTTGCTTATCTCTTGCTGCCTTTAGGATTCTCTCTTTGTCTTTAATTTTTGGCATTTTAATTACTATGTGTCTTGGTGTGGGCCTGTTTGGGTTCTTCTTACTTGGGGCTCTCTGTGCTTCTTGAACTTGAATGCCTTCTTCCTTCACCAAGTTAGGGAAGTTTTCTGTCACTATTTCTTCAAATATATTCTCTAGCCCTTGCTCATTTTCTTCTTCAGGGACTCCTATGATGCGAATGTTGTTACGTTTCCAGTTGTCCTACAGTTCTCTTAAGCTGTCTTCCTGTTTTTTTCCTTTTGATTTTCTGATTGGTTGATTTTTTTCTACCCTGTTTTCTAATTCACTGATCTAGTCCTCAGCTTCCTCTATTCTGCTGGTTATTTCTTCCAATGTGTTCTTTATTTCTGCTATGTCATTCTTCAGTTCCACTTGGTTGGTTTTCAATGTTTCTATATCTTTACTCATGGTATTGATGTCCTTACTCATGCTGTTGAGCTTCCTCAAAATCATGGCTCTGAACTCTACCTCTGATAACTTGCTTAACTGCATTTCATTTATCTCATCTTTGATAGAGTTCTCTTGTTCTTTCATTTAGGATTTGTTTCTTTGTTTCACCATTTTGGCTATCTCAGTGGGTTTTGGTGCCTTCCAAATTTTTTCCTGTAGGTGTTGGTGTTCTGCTGTTTGTGGCTCCCTCTACTTGGTTTGAATGAGTATTGGAGGACCCACATTAAACACCACTGTCAAATCTTACTTTCTTGGGTTGATTTGGAAGCCCAGTAAAGGTTTAGTTATCCCCTAGCTTTTTGCTTGGTGGCTATTAGTCTCAGTTACTTGATGATCCTTGGGTTGTAGCCCTCAGTTGAATGAAAAACTCCTTCAGGTAGTCAGTGTGAGAGGATTTCCAGAGGGTGGGGCAGATGCTAGTTGTTAATGAGCCTCAATTTGCATTTTCTTTGGCTCACCTGGGTGGGGCTAAATCTCCAAGGGAGGGGCTGCTGCTTCTTCCCAGAGCTCCGGGAAGGAGCAAGATGGCCACCATCCTGTGTGGCCACAACTCAGCAAAAACTCTGAGTGCCCTCCAAATCCCGAGTGTCCCCACACAGTTCCAGTCCAGTCTGCCATCCCTCTGCTGAAGCCCAAGGTGAGTGGCTATAGCTAATTTAGTGCTCTGTTCCAGCCCTCTGCTCTGTGGAGCCTGCTTGGGATTTTAACCCTGAGAGAGCTGCTCACAGCTAAAACCTTTGCTGTCTGTGGACTCCCAGCCCACCCTCTCACACCTCTGCAGACCTAACAGGCTCAATTGAGTGTCCGTGGTTATATGGTCCTCTCCAGCTGCTTTTCTGTTGCGTTTTCCTGGTGATTTGTCTTTATTTTAGTTGTAATTCCAGTTTGGTCCTGGGAGATCAGCTGTGTAGATTCCATTCACTCTGACAACATTTTGGCATCTCACTTTCTTCTTTTTTTAAGAAAGAAAACATACGTATTAAAATTTAGTTCATGTACCAAACAAATCACCCACTTAGATTGTACAATAAAATGGCTTTTTGTATATTTATGGAGTTGTGAAGCCATCATCGCAATCAATTTTAGAGAATTTTCCCCACACCAAAAATTGACACTGTACTCCTTCTCCATCAATGCCCAGTCCCCGCGTCCCCCATTCCTAGGCAAACATGAATGTATTTGCTGTCTCTACAGATTTGTCTATTCAGAATAGTTCTTATAAATTGAATCATACACTATATGGTCCTTTGTGATTACATTATTTCATTTACATAGTGTTTTCAAGATTCATTAATATCATATCAGACATCAGTACTTCATTTTTTTTTTAATTTACAAAGAATATTCCATTGCATAGGCATACCACATTTCATTTATCTACTCACCAAGCATCAGATGATTGACATTTGGATTATTTCTACTCTTTGGCTGTTAAGAATAGTGCTACAATGAACATTCATGTACAAATTTTAGTATGGACATATGCTTTTATTTCTCTATACTAAAGAATGGACATGATGAATCATAGAAACTACATTTAACATTGGAGGAACTCTTAGATTGCTTTCCAATGTGGTTGCACCATTTCACTCTCTCACCACTGCACATCAGGGTTCTATTTCTCCACATCTTTGACAACACTTGTTTTTTTTGTCTTGTGTTCACAGTCATTCGAATATATATTAGGTAATATTTCACTGGGATTTTGATTTACCCTTTCCTAATGGCTAACTACTTCATTTTTTCATTTAACAAATATTGAGTGCCTAATATATGCCAGATACTCTGCTGTGCTTAGTATTTATCAGTGAACAAAATAGGTAAAGACTCCTACTCTCAGGGAACTTATGTACCAGGAGGAGAAGACAGATAATAAGCAGTTAAACCTATCAAGTGCAAAGTGGAGTAGCATAAAGGAACTGAGTGAGACAGAGCAGAGGTAGACGTGCTATAGTAGGGAACTCAAGAGAAGCCTCATTGGAAAAGTGATATTTGAGCACATTTTTTCAGAGGTGAGCTAGTTGGCCACAGGGAAAGTCCTCTAAGGCACAAAGAACAGCCTGTATGAAGACCTTATGCATGTGTTTGGTTATTTGAGATACAATCAGGAGACTATTGTGGCCAGAACAGAAGAGCAAATGAACAAGACTCATAGATGGCAATTCTAGGGAGTTAACAGGGGGTCAGGTCATATAGGGCACTATATATCATTTCAAGCACGTTGAAGGATTTTGAAGATTAGACACACTGATACATTCACATCTTCATGTAAGAAGGGTGTTTCTTTTACTCACTTTGTTTTTACTTTTGTACTATTTTTAAATTTTTGTTTTAAATTGCTACTTTAATAGTCTTTATTGAAAAAGATGAATTTTAAATTGGGAAAATTTCTAAAGCATGTTTCTAAATTTTAACAATTATACACAAGCAGACTGGACTGTGCAAGACATTTTGAAATTCTAAAACTAAACAGCATTTAAAAAAAATGTCTTATCACTCAGAAACTGATGACAGTGTTTGCTTCTAAGAAAAAGGATGTGAGGTTGGGAGTGGGAGGTGGGAAGGAGTATGTGCATAATTATTGTGATTGCTAAAAATAAGTTCAATTTATTTTGAATGTAAATTATACTCCAGTGAAGTTGATTGAAAAGATAACTATATGAATAGTAAGGAAGATGTGTATATGAAAATATATATAATTATGCAGCCAGATCCTATAGTAGTTTTTAAGTTTTTATTTTTTAAAATTTATGTTTTTTAATTTGGTTAAGAAAGAAGAATTTTAGGGTTACATTATAGTATATTGATAAAAATTCAAATATAGTTTAGTAACTCACCTTGCCTCCATTAAATATATGTTTTATAAATATTTCCATATTGAATTATTTATTTTTACATTTTTTCTTTATTGATTTTAGAGAGAGAGGAAGGGAGAGGGAGAGAGATAGAAACCTTGATGAGAGAGAACATCAGTTGGCTGCCTCCTGTGTGCCCCCCACTGGGGATCAGGCCCACAACCTGGGCATGAGCCCTGACTAGGAATCCAACCAATGACCTCTTGGTGCATGGGCTGAAGCTCAACCACCAAGCCACACTGCCTGGGCTATTTCCATATTTATTAAAGTAACCCTGGAATAGCCTATGACCACATGTATAAAATTTAATAAGTATATAGAAATAATATAATAATAATATTATATATCATATATTATATTATGATTTTATTATATATATTACAAAATTATATACATAAATAAAAACGTTTAAGTGAATATTTTGATTATAACTCTCAATAACAAGGATTTTGTCACTTCCTCAAAACACTGCTTAACAAAACAAATGAGGTGTGTTTTTGTTTTGTAGGTTTTGTCTAACAATCATGGGAAACCTTCTGAACAATGTAAACACCTCTCTCCTCACATATACAACAAACAAAAATCTTTGATTTCCAGAATTGTACATCTTGCCACTGTGCAATGTAAACTCCTTAGTTGAAGTCTTAATATTGAAGGCAATAGGAGTCGCAGGACAGCCAGCATCCGCATTGTGTGTCTTAACAAAAATCACTTTCTTAAATCTTACTTCCCAGTTAATAAATAAGCATAGTAACCTTTGCTTTTCCATTGATGTATGAGGAAAAATGAAGTGGAAGTCAAGGATTTTACCAAAGTAGAAATTAAGCATAAGTTTGATGATGTGATCATCTCAGAAGTTAAAAAAAGCATTCAATTTACAAATGGAAATCTCTTCTAAAAAAGGCTGGTAACTCCTCTCACACATTAGACAATCTTTTAGATGATTGCTCTGAAAGTTCTTTTCAAAATTTGTTGGGTACTAATGACATTGAGACATTTTATATTTGTTCTGCAAACTTGTTCAGGCAAATTAAATATAACTTTATATTATTTTTTCTTTATTTTTTTAAAATATGTTTTTATTGATTTTAGTGTGAGAGAAAGGGAGAGGGAGAGAGAGAAAGAAAGAAATATTTATGAGAGAGAAGCATCCAGCAGGTGCCTTCCACAAGCACTGAGGGATTGAGCCTGCAACTCAGGCATATGTCCTGGCTGGGAATCGAATGGGTGACCTCCGGGTACACAGGACGACACTCAACCAATTGAACCACACTGGCCAGGGCTATAGCTTTCTATTCTTAAATATTTCTTAGTTTTAAGTTGCTGATATATTACATAACTATTTTCTCCAAGGCTAAAGCAACTGCAGTTGTGACTTTGCAATCTGTAATGTTTTGTCATGCCATGGCAGGGGCCAAGTTGTCATTTCTCATAATGATCACTTACGATCTTGTCAGTGAGGCAATCAGCTGGGATGTTTGGGAAGCTTCCTGTTTGCTTGACTTTTAAATTGTGTGATTTTACATTTAGCATCTGGGTGTCGGAAATATGTTGTTTGGTTTATAAAACCGAATATTTTTGTATTCCTTGATTAGTTCCAGTACTTCCACCAATAAGGCGTCAGTGAAGTTCTGAAATGAGAAAGGCATGGGATTCGTGACTAAATTCCCAACACATAATTTCAAGTCTATGTGGCATCACCAATTTAATTGTCTGCCTGTCAGGACACATGTGAAATTAAGTGACTGTGTCAAGAAATGAATTTTCTAAATGAACATGAATTATTATTTGAAACATGAAGCTATTTATAGGTTCAAGGTGAAAGTGCCTCAAAATTATGCCATAATGGTGCATTAGTATATAACACAATACAGGGTAATTTATGATGACAAAGCTTTCTGCACTGTAAATAAAGATGCTGATTAGGCTTGCAAGGTGCAGTGCTTGTAATGATAAAAATGTTTTTACATGGAGACGAGAAAGTGCAATTTAGTGGATTTCCCTTTTCTGTTTCACATGGAACTCTAACCAGTGAAATGAGATGTCCTGGGGGCAGTTTGACTATTTAGTTGAACCTATGGCACCCTATAAAAGCCTTATGCATAATTGTTGACCGAGTTTAATGTTTGTTTATTCCCATGTCTCTGTGTCAGCAGAAGTAGAGAAGTAAACGACTGGGCTACAAAAGTCTCATAACTCAGAAGCACACGTGAACTGTGGGTGATGCTTGGCCCCTCCTTAGGCCTGGTTTGGAGAGCTAACTCAGGGTAGCCCCCGGCTCTCCACTGTCTGTGTGGATTCTGACAACTACTAGGGAATCTAAGGGGCATTAAAACTATACTTTTCGAGAGTAAGCAGCAAATACACACTTATTGTAACCTATTCAATTATCTGGTGGCACTGGACACAATGTAGGAGGGAAAATAGTATTTATTCTGCCCCCCGCCACCCTTCTACTTCAAAAATATCAACTTCCTTTGATATTTTTCTCCTCTTTTTCCCAACACATTACAATCAGAGTAGTAACCAGTAGGAGAGATGCCGTAGTGGGTGACCACCTTGGCTGGCTCCAGAAGTCCCACCAACTTACTTTTAAGGGAACACAAAAGCATACACTATGACACCAACCTGTAAAGACAAAAAGAAATGCATATTCTTATTCCAAAGTGATGAGTAATTATATTTGTGTGGTGAGATTATGTTCTTCTTATACTTCTCAATGTTTTATAATTCTTGTTCTTAATCAGCAGAATTGGCAGCACCCGGCGGCTAATTAGAAATGAAGAGTCTCAGGTTCTACTCCTGAGCCAGTGAATCAGAGTCTGAGTTTTCACAAAATCTCAAAGTGAATTACCTGCGTATTAGAGTTTGAGAAATATTGCTCCATAGAACAGAAATTGCTTATATACTAAATAAAAATGAAGTGATTATCTTGTTTTTGTTTTTTCAAGTTTTATTGAGAAATAATTGACATACATTTAAGACATACAGCAAGATGGTTTGATTTACATACAGGGTGGGGCAAAAGTAGGTTCACAGTTGTTTGCTTGGAAAATGATACAATAATTAATAAATAATATTATAAGAATAAACTCTGGGTTTTGAATACACACAATTGTAAACCTCCTTTTGCTTCACCCCCCCCCATATTCCAGAATGATTATCACAATAGGTTCAACTAACTTCCATCTTTTCATATAGACACAGTGAAAAGAAAACAATTAATGGAAAGAAAAATTTTTCTTTGTGATAACTCATAGGATTAACTCCAACAACTTTTCTATATATCCTACAACAGCATTAGTTGTAGTCATGATGTTCTCCAGTATACATGTAGTACTCATTTATCTACCTTATAACTGAAATTTTATACTTGTGATCACCTTTCAGTCCCCTCTTCCACAACCTCTGCCTCTGATGACTAAGTCATCTTTTTCTATGAGTTTGGGGTTTATTGTTTGTTTGTTTTAGATTCCACATGTAAATGAGATCATACAGTACTTGTCTTTCTCTGTTTAATTCCACTTAGCATAATGCCTTCAAGGTCCATCCATGCTGTCACAAATGGTAACATGTCATTGCTTTTTGTGGCTGAATAATATTTTATTATATATAATATATATGTATTTACCACAACTTTATTACCCATTCATCCATTGAGAGCTACAGGTCATTTCCATACTTGGTTGTTGTAAATAATGCTTATGAACATGGGAGTGCAGATATGTTTTCAAGTAAGTGTTTTACTTTTTTTGGATATATTCTCAGACATGAAATTGCTCGATTTTATGGCAGCTCTATATTTTTTTCTCTTTAAACAGAATTTAATTAAATCAATTCCAATGTATTTAGTTTCTAAATTATTTTTGAATTACAATTGACATACAATATTATATTAGCTTCAGGTATATAACATAGTGATTGGACATTTATATACCTTACAAAGTAATCAATCCGAAAAATCTAGTACCCATCTGACGCCATGCATAGTTATTACAATATTATTGACTATATTCCTTTTTCTGTAGTTTATATCCCCATTACTATATTTATAATTGGTACTTCTTAGTCCCTTTTACCATTTTTCTCATCTCCTCAACCCCCTTCCATCTGCCCACCATCAATTTATTCTCTGTATGTATGAGATGGTTTCTGTCTTGTTTGTTGATTTATGTGTTTTGTTTTTTAGATTCCACATGTAAATGGGATTATATGGTATTTGTCTTTCTCAGTCTGATTTATTTCATTTAGCAAAATACCCTCTGGGTTCATCCATGATATCAAACTACACTACAAGGTTGTGGTATTTTTCATAATTTGTGGCTTATCTTTTTATTGTTTTCCAGTGTCATTTGAAAAGTAAAATTTTTATATTTTGATTAACTTCAATTTGTCACACCTTTGGAATCATTATGCTAATAAATCTTAGCCTAACTGAAGGTTGTCAAGATCCCCCTCCTCCCTTTTTTTTTGATGTTTTATACTTTTAGATTTTATATTCAGGACTATAATCTGTTTTTAGTTTATTTTTTTATATGGATGGCAGTTCTTTTTTTTTTTTTTTTGCATATGCATGTTCAGTTGTTGAAGTAGCTTTTGTAGAAACAAATTATCCTTCTGTCAAAAATTAGTTATCCATGTACATGTGGGCCTGTTTGCGAACACTCTCTTCTGCATTACTGATGTATTTCTCTATTGTTCTCCAAAATCATGTTGTCTCAGTAGCTGTAAATTTGTAATGTCTTGAAATAAGGTAGGGTTAGTCTTATAACTTCTTTTTTGTCATTGTTTTTGCCATTCTAGGTCTTTCATTTTTCCACATAAATTTTGGATTAGCTTGTAAATTTCTGGAAAACATCTGCTAGATTTTTATTTGGATTAGATATAATTTATCAATTTAAGGAAAGATGACATCTTGATAATATTGAATCTTCCAAATCATAAATAGGGCATAACTTAATTTAGGTTTTTGTTAATTTCTCTTAACAATGTTTTTAGTTTTCAGGTGCTTGTAAATCTATATTTTCCGTATATATTACTAGATATCTGTTGATGCTATTGTAAAACTTTTATTTTAATGTTCAATTATTTGTTTTTAGTCTATAAAAATTCTTACAGCAGTCTTGCATGCTGCAACCTTACTAAATTTATTAGTTAGTTCAAGCCCTTTTGTTTTGACAGATTCTATTGGATTTTTTTTATGCAGAGGATTATGTCATCTGCAAATAAATATAATCTGACATTTTTCCCTCCCAAATCTGCATGTATTTACTTCAGCTTTCTTTTCTTTGTATACTGACTAGAAAGTCTAGGAAAATGTTGAGTAGATTAATAAGAATGATAATTTCTCTGTGGTTTCTAGTTTTATTTCTATTCTGAGTTTTTATTAGAAATGGATAGTAGATCCTATCAAATAATTTATCTGCCTTTGTTGAGATCTTCATATGAGTTTTCCTTTTTTGGCTGTTAAAATGGTAAATTACAGTGATAGACTTTTTAAATGCTAAATAAATCTGTAACCCTGGGATAAATCCCACTTCATCATTATGTGTTATTCATTGTATTGTTCTTAAATATCCATTTTTTTTAGTTTGAATAATTTTTCATTTCTTTGTTTTTTATTTTCTTGATTTCTCTTTTAATCTTTTTTTTTTTCCTCTTACTTTGGGTTTAACTTATTTTCTTAAAATGAAAGCTGAGGTAATTGATTTGAGGCTTTCTTAATCTCTTCTTGCATATTCACTCAGTTGTAAATAGAAATATACTAAAAATATTAAGTAAACAAATTGCGAAATATAAAGATAACTAAACATTTAAAATAAACTGTGAAGAATCTTATAATAGTATACCTAATAAAATGCATTTTGTCTGATTAAATCTAAGTAATCTTAATCCCTTATTTTTTTGAAGCAAAAATAGATATGGATCTAAAAATAAGTTTATCTTCATCTTAAAAACATCTTTTTAAATTTATTTCAGGTGATTGTCAAATCTGGGCCAGGGACATTCCTCAGCTTGGCTGTCTATGACAATTACATCTTCTGGTCAGACTGGGGAAGGAGAGCTATCCTGCGGTCCAACAAGTACACCGGAGGAGACACAAAAATTCTCCGCTCTGATATTCCGCATCAACCTATGGGAATCATAGCGGTTGCCAATGACACCAATAGCTGTAAGTTCCACTAGAAAGCAAATTTATTTCTGTGTTATATAATGTCTCAAAAGTTTCTCCATGTGCTTTTTTTTTTTTTTTTAACCACCATAATCAAATGTATTATTCCAATGGCACTAAAATAGCTGAAGGTGCTCATGGTGACATTACACTGGATTCCCTGCCTCCTAGCTGCTGTCCACACCGAAATGTCTATCTGTTTGTCTCTACGTATTTTAGTAATCTTAGCTGGATTTTGTTTTGTTGAAGTTCCTGGGGATAGTGTTCAGGATTTGACATTTCAAAATATTGAAATCATTCAAAAGATTTAAGATAAAACATCTGTGGTTTTTAATTTATCACTAGAGGAACAATTCATTTCTAATTATTTGTTTCTGGAATTCCATTATCTCTCACTTCTCATATATTTGAATATTCAAATCAAGTTAATTCCCTGAAAATAATACCTTGTGATAAGCAAGCTTTGCACCTGGACTTGAATCTTTGTAAAAATCACTGGACTGTCTACAAAATTGCTGTTTGTGGCATTGGGGTGTTCTGTAGTGGTACTAGTGCATTTGATGCTATGACATCTTTTATAAATGTGTTAGATGGTGTAGTGATCCCTGTTCCACAATTTTCTAATGTTCTTATCTTTTGAGATGTTTGGATGTTCAAAAGTCCTGAATCTTTTTTGTTTATGAGGTGTTGTTTTTTTTTAGAAATTGAGGCAGTCTAACAGTTTACTGTTAATCTATATCTAACATAGGATTTCAAAAAACATGTTACCAATACAGCTTCCTCATTGCAGGTGAACTTTCTCCGTGTGCTTTATTGAATGGAGGTTGTCATGACCTGTGCCTTTTAACTCCTAATGGGAGAGTGAATTGTTCCTGCAGGGGAGATCGAATATTGCTAGATGACAACAGATGTGTGAGTAAGTAAAGAGGTTCCAAATGTGATATGACATATTGCTCAAAACAGCACACATGGAAAATGTCATTTTTTTTACTATATTCATGAAGTTTTACTCGCCTCCAATATTAAAGGCCCCATTGGCTTATCTCTATATTCTAGGAAAAACTCAATTCAGCATTCTACTTTGTTATGTAGCAATATGTGATAGGTAATGTTAACCAAACAGTGACAAATGTCCCTGATTTGGAGTAGAAGATGTTAGGCCAGCTAGAAAAATACCTGTACACAACGATCATATGAAAACTTACAACTGAAAATTCAGTCAACAGCAAAATTAGTTAAAGCTGAAATAGACCAGTATAGAGGCTCGTAGCAAAACCACTTACAGTCGGACACGGTGTGTAAAGGAGAGAGAATGGCTCATGCATTATTTGTGATCATTTCCAACCTGTTAATTAAGAAAGTGACATTGCAGCCTTGCGTGATGTTTATACCTCCCAAAGGCATTAAAATCTTTAATTAGTACCATTACAGTATAGACTTATTAACAACTAAGTTTCAAAAACTGTTTCTAACATAAAGGTTCAAGTGTTCCAATGTTGCCACGAAAAAAATTAGCCAGTAACATAAAAAGGTTAATTTCTCTTTAGCATTAAGACATTCTGTGTTAAGATGAGCAAGAAGCATCTTATTGGAAATTGGTCAACTCACTCTCAGGATGTGTCAATATTTGACATTTTTCTCTCTTTATTCATATTCTCATCTCATATCTTTTCATCTTAGAAATTCAGCAGAGCTGGATGTGTCTGCATTATAAAAATAAGCTTCAGAGGATATGAGTATTTTCCGTCTTCATCTTCAATCTTTTGATTTTTACCAGGAGGAACACCTTTTACCTACTCCTTAATACAAGCACTTTGACATCATTTTGTTTACCTTAGAAATTACTGCACCTAATACAAGAACTTAAGCACATCTTCTCCCTTTGCAAACTGGCAACACAACCCCAAAGGACACTTCTTTAGCTAAAGAAGTAAAAGACTTTTATTTAAAACCATGCCAAAGCAAACGAGAGAGTGATGCAATTGGTCAGGGAACTTTAAATGAAGATAGACAATTTCAATAATTTGGGCCACAAATTTCCACATTTCTTCTTCCACTAACACTTCCCTGAATTGATTAGGCAATTGCTTAAACTCTCTCTCTCTCAGTTTTCCTTTGTGGTTTCAGCCGTAATGGTCTGGATCCGATGCCATCTGTAAACTTGGAATGTTAGCCATGCATTAGAATCACTCATGTTTCTTTCACAGGTCACTACAGGCCAGGAGTAAAGCAATGCCTTTGGTCAAAACAGCAAGGCTTATTTGTACACAGTGGATGTTTGTCCTTGCTGCAAACTAGACTAGATACATCTGTCTCTACTAAACCACCTGTTTCTCTCTGTTGATGAGAGAGCATGAGTCAGACAGAAAACTATCATTTTAAGCAAGCACAGTTGTATTCACATAAACCATAGAGTGATAGTGGATCCCGCAGGGTTGACACACCTTTACACAAGCATCCTGTATCCACTGGGCATTCATATTGAAATCCTGTGGTCCAGCAGAACGATTGGAAAGTAATTCTTGGCTGCTTCTTGTCAAATTCATCTTTGGGAAATGAGGATGTTTCTGGCATATCTATGTCTTCATCTGAATTAATTCACCCACAGCAGTTCATGAATGTTAATATCAGTGTTCAAGTGGTGAACGGCCATTTGTTAACCCCTAGCTGAGGGCAAAGGAAGGAAAATCATCTGTTGTCATAACATTTGACAGAAAGATCAGGCAATTCCATTTTATACAACATTGCTAATCTTATCAGCACCCATAACAGAATAAGAGTAGCAAGTTTAATTTGATAAAGCAATCACCTTGTAAAATAATTAGAAGACTACAGAACCAGATTTTTGTTTCTAGAAAGACAGAGAAAATATTCAATACTGTTTCATCAAACGAACATACCTAAGCATGAATTCTATTCATATAGTGTTTGTTTTTGTATATAAAAAAACATACTTATTGTGAATAATTTTTACCTCAAAGGCATAATTATTATAAAAGTAAAATATGGCATTTTCCATCATAACAGGTGGTGTTAGAAATTAGGTATTAGATAGAGCACATTTAAAATAGACTACATAAGCTGGGAATGTCAAAAGGCTCTCAGTAAGTGGCTGAATTTTGTTCAGTTCATGATCTAAGGTGGTTGTATATAGTAATGTCAACACCCTTCTTAACACTTGTTCCTTTAAAGTTAATAATATTTATAGATTTTTTAAATTGTTATTTTCTAAAATGGTATTCTACTTTATCTACTGACCAGTGAAGTTTAGACTACACCAAGAAAAAAAAAAGAAACTATGTTTGGAGGGTGTTGCTATTATTGAAAGAGTTCAATCAGAAGTCATAGGTAGGTAGATAGAAAGATAGATAGAAAGATAGATAGATAGATAGATAGATAGATAGATAGATAGATAGATAGATGGATAGATATTGTGTTTAGATTAGTTAAATTCTAAGAATAATAAAGAAATAAAACCCTGGAAACTTCAAAGAGTTTTAGTGGCTGTTCAATTGAATAATCCTGAAATAAATCTTAAAAAGAAATTGACAGAAAATTATAAAATTAAGCTGTGTCCTGTATTAGTAGAGATCAATAGATTCTAATTACTTCCAACATAATTAGTATAACTGGATTTCACTGTAAAATTATTCAGCAAGCAATGGAGTGAGTGAGCACAAACAAGCAAACAGCACATTCCAAGGATGACACCTAGCTGTAGAAAGGGTTTTTTTGTACTTTGTATGTTGGCCTCCAAAATTGGGAAAACCACATAAAAACTCAAACTTTTAATTCCTAGTACAAATCTTGAGATTAAGAAGTGGGGCAACATGGCAGTGGTCAGCTGGAGCCCATAAACATCTGGTGCACATGTTCATTGTCTAGCTTCATTGTCTAGCTCATCCCACAGAATTCTGTGCATTTCATGAGCAAGTGCTGGTCATATGTGGCAGGTCCGCTCCCTGGTGCCACCATGGATAGAGCAAGTAGCTGAGAAGGATACTTTGAGCAATTTCAGTACTTTTGAATGATAGAAGTTAGTTGGGGAGGAAGACCAATTTGAGGTGAGATTAAGTCAGATGAATCAACTCAAGCATTAAAAAAATGAGAACTGTATGTACTGGAACATTTCAGTGTACTGAAGAACATATAATAGTCCAATAAGAAAACACAAAAAACACTCTTAGTATGCACAGCAATCATTTAACTGGCTTTTCATAAAACATGTATGCTTAAGATAGACTGCTAACCAAATACATAAATATAGTCATCCACATTTAAGTACCTCCTTCTCTTCTACATGCATACAGTCACCAAATAATGAACAAAATACACAAATAAGCATAAAAGAAAAATAAAATCTGGCATCTTCCAAAAAATTTACAAAGTCAGGGAAAGAGAAACAACCAAAAAAGTGTGCCTTCTAACTTTTTAAATAGGGAAATGCTACAAATCATTGCCTTTTCCTTAATTCTATATTAAGATCAATTTTAGTTTATTTTTATAATTAAGATTAAGGGAAACAATTGTTATGGTATCAAAAAAAAATAGTTGCTATTACATAAAGTCCTTGAATTTTTCCTTTCAGCTAAAAATTCCTCCTGCAATATTTATTCAGAGTTTGAATGTGGAAATGGAGAATGTATTGACTACCAGCTCACCTGTGATGGCATTCCTCATTGTAAGGATAAATCTGATGAAAAACTCCTCTACTGTGGTAGGTGATTTATTCTTTCAGAGAGAAGTTTAAAAATTTTTTTAATAGTTTTTGGTTTGGTTGTCTCCGTTTGGTTTACATGTATGATTTTCCTAATGTCTCTGAAGCAATTGATTTGGCTTTGCCCTTGTTCAATTGTGGCACCTTATTTCCTATCCATTACCCATGATATTCATTAAAGAAGTTTCTCTGGATTTTCCATCATGAAGGGCAAATTTCAATATGGCTGGAGCCTGTCTTTTGAGCCGTCCTGTTTCTCATCTTTAGCAATAGGTTATAAGTTCACATTCCTAAAAGTGTAAGTCAGAACTATCAGTTATTGGTGAATATTGTAGTTCAAATTTGGAGCAAAAGTCTATCATCAGTCAATAGCATGTTGTTGATATCATAGTTTTGTCCATTTTATTTTTGCCTCCAGGACTGGCCCAGGGCTAGTGTCCTTGGGTATAAAGCCCTATTGCTTTAGCCATGGTCCCCTTCAAGTGTGGGGCTCCACCAGCTGTGCCTCTGTAGGTGACATGATTAATAATCAGACTTCTCCTCTCCCTTGGAAGTAGAACTTGGCTTTTTGACTCTAGTAAGCAATTGATATTTGCCTTTATTGCAACAATATTTTTCCTGGAAATGTTTATCTGTGCAATCATGAATAGTTATTATAGAATTGATTCAGATTATTTCTAAATTGATCTGGTTTATTTTTGTGCTAGAATATAATATTGGTATTGTGTGCTCTGTAAAATTTAGGAATCTCTATCTGGAATTGCTATATTTGGTTTCTACTTTTCTGCTTTCTTCTGTTATCTGGGTAATAATTATACCCAAATATTCAATGAAATGTTAAGACAAGAGGAAGATGGAGCTTATTAAATTCACAGCCAATTCTCTCACACTTCTCCATGGCAGAATAACACACTCTCAGTTAAAATGATAGTCAAATGGAATTTGTCCATGATTGATCTGTAACTAAAATCTTAGGGGATTTGCCTCAAATGACATATTTGCTTAAATGAACAGCTACATCCTACATACTATGAAAATATTAAAACGTATCAAATATAATAATAATCAGCTTACAAATTTGCCTTTATTATTTATTAGCCTGAGAATGCATTTTCATCTTCTTAGAAGCCAGATTCTATTTGTGTGAGCAGAAATTGGCAAGCCTTTTGTAAAGGGTCAGCTAGTAAATACTGTATTTTAGTTTTTGTGGGGCATATATGCTCTCTGTTATATATCTTCTATTAAAAAAATATATCTGCAATCCTTTAAAAATGTAAAAGTTATTCTTAGCTCCACAGTTACAAAAACAGGATCATGGACTTCATTGGCCTGTGGACTATATAGTTTGACAACCCCAGACATAGATTCCAAGCTTTGGAATCATACCTGAGGTTAAATCTTTGTTACCAAACCTCCTAGTGTGGGACGAGTGTGAGCATGTGTACTTCTTTACATTTTAGTTTCCCTCTACAAAACAAACTTAGCTCCAATGGTGGTTGAGAGCATTGAATAAACAAATGTATATAGTTATATATGCCCAATAGGAAGTCTGGCCCAAAATTATCATGCAGTAAATGGCAGCTATTATTATTGTAAGTGGTACCTTCTTCCCCAAATCAGAAAATGTCAGGAGACTCATTAAGATAAATAAAATTCAGAAGGCAGTTCTTTTTCTTCTTAGGAAATTCTGCTAGACAGTTTTAGATGATCTTTAAGAGAAATTTATGGATATTTAGGAGACTTGGATTCAGTGATTTAGGAATATATGCTTTGCTACTTTTTGTTTCTTGTTATAAAATCCTGCGGGATGCAAAGGAAATAGGAGATTGGAGTTCAGGTGTCTTTATTGCTTTAGAGGTAGAGATTTATCTCTTCAGAATATGTGATCTTTGTTTATTTCTCTGCTGACTGAAATGCCAGGAACAACAATGAGGGTATAATTTGAAGAGATCTTCAAGTATGAATCACTGAAGTTCAAATACTTCATCAAAGAGGCTCTTTCCTGAAGGAACTACCTGACAATGCATGAATATTCTAAGTCAGATCTTCAAAATGCTCAGCACTTGTTTCATAGACCCACAATCCAGTCACTATGAATGAGATCTCATCGATGATCTGCTTTCTGTAAGACTCTCAATTATGTGGTTCTGTTTTTACTTTTAAGAAAACAGAAGTTGTCGAAGAGGTTTCAAGCCCTGCTACAACCGTCGCTGTGTCCCTCACGGCAAGTTGTGTGACGGAGAGGATGACTGTGGGGATGGCTCTGATGAACTAGACTGCAAAGGTAATACATGTGGCAACAGCCTGTGGATATTATGATATTGATTGTTTCTTGAACTTTTCCTTAGAGTGCTATGGTGTCACCTACTTGGTGTGTCACACGTACTGACATTGATGGACCATGCTGTGGGGAGGGGATTATTAGAGTGCATTGCAAGTCATGACAGTCTTCTCTGTCTCTCATTTCTGTACCTTCACTCACTTTAAAATTCTTGTCATTTCTCACCTCTTCAGTTATGCCTCCCTATTTTGGGGCATTTCTACCAGAATGTGTAATACTGAATTTACTGCTCCAAAATGTTTCTCTTTATTTCTTAATTCTCTGTTTTACATATGAGCTCATCATTTTCTTAGTGACTGGACAGGGAACCTTGGTGTTATCCTTGTTTCCTCTTTCCACTGTATTTTATCGCCCACATGTCCAGTCATTAACAAATCTTCCAATTATCTGAAATATCTTCCCTTTCAACCTACTTCGAGCCTGGATTAACGGAGTAGCCCTGTAAATAGTCTCCCTGCCTCTACGACGTATGATGAATCCCGATGTTGTTAGCCATGCTAACACTTTTAACATTTTCTCACAGTGGCAACTGGGACAGGTCAAAAGCCAGACTACCTGTGATAGAGCCCCAGCCCCAACACTGACTGTGTTACTTTGGACAAGATACTTAAACAATCTGTGCCTCAGTCTTCCAAACTGTAAGAAGAGACAGTTAAATGACTCCATCAACATTAAATAAACTGAGAACAGAACTTGGCATAGAGCAAATGCTATGAAAGCATTTGCCTTTTTCTTTTTTTTAAATCACTGTCCCCATGAAGGAACACTGATGAAGTTTCAGCGTTCGCAGAATCAATGCCAAGTTTTTTTTAGTCTGAGATTTAAGGTCTCCGAATATCTGGACCCAACCAATCTTTCCAAACTAATTTCCCTTTAAAAACATTTCCATTCATTGAACATACATTATTGGGTAAAATTTATTAAGGACTAAGCCATAAAGTTAGTAAGTCGTGAGCCTGTCCTCAAGGAATTCAGACTCTAAGTGAAAGACAGTCATTGAAACAGATGAAGGTGTACATAAGGTGCTATGATTGTACATATCAGAACCCACAACCTTGGTGTGTGAGTACGATGCTCTTTCCAATGGAGCTACCCTGCCAGGGCCAAGAATTGCAGCATTTTAAAAGGTAGCATAAGTAGTCTTCTTGGGTAATAAATGTAGAGAAAGCCTGGGAAAGAATAGAGAAAAGTTGTGGAGTATTTTAATTTTAAAATTAAAAAATTAATTTTAAAATTAATTTTTTTTAAATTATTATATATTTTATAATTATTATATATATATATTTTTTAAGCTAGGAGTTTTAATTTATTTTTTCTTTATTGATTTTAAAGAGAGAGGAAGGGAGAAGGAGAGAGAGATATAAACATTGATGACATAGAACATCGATTGGCAGCTTCCTGCACACCCCCCACTGGGGATTGGGCCCACAACCTGGGCATATGTCCTGACTGGGAATCGAACCAGTGACCTCTTGGTGCATGGGTCGATGCTCAACCACTGAGCCACACCGGCCGGGCTGTTTTGTGGGCCTTTTGTTTGTGTGGGACGGGGTGAGATGGTAAGGGCAGTTCGCTTTCTGAGCTTGGGGTGCCTGTAGACATCCTGACAGAGCTGTTCCAAAGGCATGCAGATTGGTCCAGACCTGAAGCTCTGGCAGTAGACTTAGACAAGAGATATTGATCTGGGGCTCATTAAGGAGAGAAAGCTCAGAAGAGGCATGGAGTAGTTGTTCTAAGGGAATGCATCAGAATTGCCTGTTGAATTTAAACATTAAAGACATTAATATAAAAAGGAGACCTAGGCCTCAGGACTAATAAAAGGTCTTCATAAGAAATATTTTTTTTAAAGAAAGTAGTATCAGTTAGTATTGTACAGTGTTACAAAGAGGTCAAGAGGGCAGGCATAGACTGCAGTGCCCGTTGTAATGGCAAATTGGAGAAAATCTGTTATCTTGATGAGAGTCAATTCAATGGAATGGTAAGGAAAAGCCAGCTCACATTAGGTTGTGGCAGAAAATGTATGGGGAAGAAGTAAAAACAGTGAATATGGACTCTTTTTAAGAAAAGATGGATGGTAAAGGAGAACTCTGAAGTACATATGTAATAAGAAGGCTGTGCAATTTGAGAAAGCGGACAGACTGTGCAAGTTACTTGGATTCGGAAAAGGGTTGGACCGTTACTTTGTTATCTGAGACTGGACGACCTTGGCCAAACATTTGAGTCGTTTACCATCTAAGGTTAATACTGTAGTTTAGGAAGAGCCAAGTACATTTGCAAATTAAGTCAATTATCGTTCATATTACCCATAAAAGATACATTGTTGTAAACCACTGGGAGGAAGTGCAGGGAAATGGATACACACTTGGAAAAGGAGGACAGGGAAGGAGACTGGAAAATGGATCTGTTCTATCAGCTTTCTGCAAGCAGGAGAGGAGAATATAATAAAGTCATTAAGCTAGGATAAAGGTAAAATATCAAGCTAGAATGTGAAGAAATGGAACAATAAATACAAAAAGTAGATTTTGAAACAAAATTCATAAAAAGAATCATAAGAATTTAATAAGTGACTGTGGGTTTTCTTGGAAAATGATTTTTCTTTCAAAAGTGGTAAATAAATTAGTGTGCTTGGGTTCATGAAATATAGTCCCTAGTATGTGGTAGGTGTTTATTAAATTCTTTATGTGGCTGTTTGCAGCAGTAAATCTTCCAAAAATATATAGGTAAGTTTTATTTTGCCAAATGACATCAATACTAGCTGCCGAAGAATAATAAAAATAACTTGAAATGTGATTTTCCATTTTTTTAGTCTAAACTCTTGATTTCTGTATTTTAAATATCTCAGCGATGTACTTGGGCAGAGAGCTACTGCATTTGTGTGTTCCTGTCAAAACTTTTCTTTTGTGATAAGAACAGGAAAAAAAAATTATAACGATCTGATATCTTAAAAGACAACAACAGCAACAAATCTTATTCCTTGACATTCTTCCTATATAATGCAGGACATCTGAAACTAAAAATGCTCATGGAAACTCAAGCACTATTACCTAATAAAAATGAAAAGATTTAAGTAAATGTGCTAGCCTCTTTAAGATAAATAAATGAGTAGTTTTTTTAAATGATGCGTAACTTGTCATAGTTGCATCTTTCAGATGTGATTTCTCTCTCAATGTTACATTTGTTCACATGGTGTCCCTGTTGGGTACATTTCACACCATAGGGGGCAGACTTGCATGGGTCCCTTTTCCATAAGCCAGGTTGTCTTATAAAGCAGTGACTTAGATGTGTGTCCATCAAACATACGCATACTTATAGCACCTAAAAGATGATGAAGGAAAAGGAGCATGGAGGGGCTCAGGGAGAATGGAAAATAATTCTCTTTCCAAGCTCTGCCTTTCAGTGACTCCTGTTTCTGTCATCATTGAAACGTGGGATAGAGTGCTTTGCTGTATATATATGCATACATATGTACAAACCACCTATTATTTTTAATGTAAATAAAGTAAAATATAATAATTTAAATTAGCACAATAAAAAAACCCCAATATATCCAGGGAAATTTTGATAGGCAATTGAGAGAGGCTACAGTGGAATCATCTGTAAATTATTTGAAGTACTATTACATTTGTTTGCTTCGTTAATATGTTAATAACATTTTGTATTACTAATTTTTTCCATAAAGTAGAGACTTTATTCACAGAGTGGAGTGAATGTTATAAGGAATTATATTTGGTTTCTTCTCCTTCGGAAGAAAAGCAAAACCCCCAATTCTCGTAAATCTTTTATTACTGTTCCTTTACAGCTATTTTTTTCATGACTGAGAGCTTTGGAGATCAGGTTGTCTGGGGGGATCTGAGGAGCTATTTAGAAAGCCCATCATTCTGCATGCCTTTTCTGGTTGTGTGAGAGGTTGAGTGAATACATTTGGGGAGAGAAGAAGATAATTCTCCTTTCCTCCCTGTTGAGATGACTACGAATACTGCCCTTGGGAAGTATCTGAGCTTCCTTGGACCACTGAATACCTTCAGGGGGACGGGAGAGCTATGTAGTTCTAAGGATACCTAGAGGAGAGGAAACTAGTGTTTGTTTTTAAACAAATTCATAAAAAAAAACTTTGAAGATTTCACAAACAGCCAGTTAAAGGAAAAGGAGAAGCATTCCTGGAGAAGAAACCATCATTCCTTCTGGGTTTGCATACACTTAGAGCCACGAAATAAAATATGTGATTGGAAAATAAACAGAAGAGATATAACAGCAAATTTAATGCCTCCCCCTTGCGAGCTTCCCTTTGCCACAGGCTGGGTAGGAGTGCTGGAAGACAAAATACTCACTTAGGTTATTTATAAGAAGTATCCTAAGAACCAGAGAAAGACGGATTGATTTTATGTCTTTCCTATCTCATTAAATATTTTAACTGACATGGAGAAAAGAAAGTTGGTAAAATAAAACAAAAAATTAAGGCTGTTTGTGGGGAAAAGAATGGTTTTACTTTCTCTCTTGCTACTACTTTTGATCCAAAGCCCCCGTTAGATCTCCTTTGTAACATCTCATTGCTATTCTGGAGCGGCGGTGGCCTGTTCACTCACATTTTCTGGGCTTGCTTTTTCTTTTGGACTATCTGGAGGGAGAAGTCTAATATTTTTCACTTGGCTCATCTTTAGTTGGACTATATTCTTGTTTTTCCTTTTTCTATTTGTTTTTCAGGACTTTTAGCCTGAGGAAAAATTTTCAGAAAGCTTTCATATTCATTGGACAAATTAGTGATTCCAGCATCTCCGTCCCTCAAAATTCACCCGAAGGGTGAAACAAATTTCAATGCCAAAACAACCTGAAACAGGAATATAGTTGAGGAAACAGAGAGGAAGGGGAGAAGAAGAGACACTTGCTTATTTGTTTAATAAAGTTTCTGCAATTCCCCTGGATTTTTTCCATCGCAGGAATTGCCTTCCTTGCCTGCAAAGGCTGGATATGTTAACCCCACAACTACTTTGCCCCTGTTACTTATGAAATTCTGCAACCAGTTAACTTGTCTAATTCCATTGCCACTTATCACCCCATTTAACTCTGGTGGTTTCCACCCAGCCTGTGTGGCTCAGTGGTTGAGCATCCACCCATGTACCAAGAGGTCACTGGTTTGATTCCCGGTTAGGGCACATGCCCAGGTTGTGGGCCAGATACCCAGCGGGGGGGCAATTGATGTTCTCTCTCATCAATGTTTCTATCTCTCTCTTCCTCTCCCTTCTACTCTCTCTAAAAATCAATAAAGAAAAAAATTTTAACTCTGGTGGTTTCCAAACTCTACACCAAGTCACCGACTTTGCAGGGACAGGATCAGAGGTAAAAGAATTTTTGTTTCTGTTTGCACATTTCACACACTCCTAGGCCTCCTCACCAAGATTCAGAGCTTATTTTGGATTGGGAAAAGGGGAGAAAAATAACTCCTGCAGAAATTCTACCCTCTACTCAGTTCTCCTGACCCCCTACCCTATCTATTTTTCTGTGCTTGTCTTTTAAATATTATTTCCTGACCAATCGTCTCAACTGCAAAGTTGTAGTTTCTTTTCATCTAGTCAGGGTCCCTCTCCTTGTTTTGTTCGTCTTCCCAGAATTCCATCCAGGGCTGTGTTCTATTTGCTCCACAGTCCCTCTTCGTAAAAGTCCTTCTTTGCTCTTACTTCCACCTGAGAGCCCACAACACTATTTCTGAAACTCCATTACTGTGATCATGAGTCATAATTTGCCTCTTCACTCTGTCTGCCGCCAGACTCACTCAGATTGATTCCCTGTCACATACACAGCAGACTGTCTGTGGAAGCGCGGAGGGGGATGGAAATGCCCAAATGGGCTGTGATTGTCTCTATTGGGATCTTTCTGGCATCCTAAACTCTAACTGCAGGTGTAAGATAGAACTTTAAGTGTACTATGAGATAAATCTTTGTAGACTTGTCTAGGAATATTACCACTATCTCGAATAATGTTTCACAGGGAAATGATTTCTGTCTTCAAAATAAAGGGATTGTAAAGAATTTGTGGGAACACAACCTCTTAATAGTAGACTGCAAATAGCAGAGTCAGAAACAAAATGTAAATGCTTGTCATTATGATTTTCTATGTTATCTATTCCATTTACTGTGTCCATTGAAAAAAAAATATTAAATGTGAAACATTATAGAAAGGAATATGGGGAAAAAAAGAGAAAGGAATATAGAGGAAATCTTGCGTTTTGGACATTAAAGACAAATATCTACTTGTTTCCTGTTTGGAGTGGTATATTTATCTACTCATAATAGCATTGTTTGTTTCACATGATAAGATGTTACTTTTTATAAAGAAAACAGTGAAGCAATTATAATTGCAAATTGTAAATAAAACATTTATTCTAATCATCATTGTAACACAAATAATGATAGAATTGCAAGACAATTAAATATAATAAGAGCAATGCATTATGAAATACAAATGACACACAATCTCTGGAGTAAAATTTGCGTATTTTAAGATAGCATTTTAACCATTTACAATGGATATAATTTCGATTTATAACTAAATAGGCTTTTAAAAATATCAACACTAGTAAAAGTAGCATAATCAAAGAGCCCTTCAGGTTGTACATTAACATAACCAACCTGTGGAAATTTAAATTCGGAATAAAAATCTCACCCAAGTCATTCAAACACACATAGCATGCCGTGCACCTGTTCACATCACATTGCCGGAAACCATTACATGGTAATGAATGTGTAAGCGAAGTAGAAAGGAATGTGTGACTAAGAATAAGCCATTCTGTACAAAGTATATATGATGACAGTAGCACATTGAAACCGATTTTTACCTGAGCCTAGCAGGGATTTGGAGAGCCATACTTTCCAAAAATAGAGACAAGTAATATTGCATTTACATTTCTTGGCAAGAGGCATCCCTATTTCCTATACCAAATGGTAGTGATATGGCCCTGAAAAGGAGTATAACAGCATGGATGACTTTCTAGAAAGACCGAGTGTCTTCAGTACTGAAGCAGATGCTCAGTGGTTTCTCCCTCTCAGACTCTATCTCTCTCTGTCTGCCTCCCTTTATGGTAGCAGGGATGCTCCATTTCTTAGCAGCCAGATTGGGATTTCCCTGTACACTCTCAGGCATTTGCTTAGCATCATCATTTTGTACTTCTGAAGTTAGAGGAAGGGAGAATTTTCAGCAACATTCAAATTTTTTTTTTTTTTGAAGGTTGGTCTAGTCCTCGGCTGGTAATACTGTGACAAACAAAGCACAGTTCCTATTTTCATGAAGTTTAGAAATGAGTGAGGGAGCAGATACATAAACAGGCAGTAGCAGTGTAGTTTTCTCAGTACCACAGCAGAAGAAGGAATTGTGTGACCATGGAAGACCAATGAGGCATCTAACCCAAGCTTGGGGATGGGGGCCAAGGGTCCAGTTTGCCTTCTCAGAGTTAAAAGAGCAAAACCAAACAAAATGACATGAATTTAAACAGTCAACATGTTACAGCAAGGAGTCATTTTCTGTTTGATCAATCAATTAATTTATTTACCCGTTTTTCTAGTCTCAACCTGTGCAGCTGCTGAGTTCCGCTGTGCAGATGGGATGTGCATTCCGAGATCAGCACGCTGCAACCAGAACAGCGACTGTGCAGATGCTTCGGACGAAAAGAACTGCAGTAAGACATCCACTCCTTCTCTGTTGTCCCTGCCTGGGCACTGGCATGACATTGAACCCTGTCCTCCTTTTCACCGACCCTCCTCCAGGACGGATATGTAATTAATATGTTTTGTAGAATAATTGCATATTTACTTTTTCAATTAGGCTACCTTTTTTTTTTTTTTTTTGGTCTCTATGACCTCCTACACACAAGGTGGATAATTCTTGCCCCTGAGGTATTGTTCATTTTTCTGTTTACCTGCTTTTAGATAATACAGACTGTACACACTTCTATAAACTTGGAGTGAAAGCCACAGGGTTCATAAGATGCAATTCTACGTCACTGTGTGTTCTGCCCACCTGGGTATGCGATGGGTCTAACGACTGTGGAGACTATTCAGATGAATTAAAATGTCCAGGTAATTCTAGAAAATAAAACAAAATTATAACAGGCTTTGCTTTGAGGATTTAGAGGCTGGTTGTGTAGACTAAACTTATTAATTTTCATTATTAGTATTTAATGTTAAGAATAAAATTTAAACATTCTAAACATGCCACTTGATCTTTTGTAATGAATTGTAAAATGATACTCAAGAAATCTGTTCTGTATTTGGATCAATTTCCTCTTTTAGTTCACCATTAATCCTTTTAAAGTTAGTGATTAAACTTAAAATGTGTAATCTATAGTTTCTGTAGTATTATATACTGAGAAAAAACTATATTTTATAGACTAAAGAGAAGGAGACTGTATTACTCAGCACTGGCTCTACTCAGTGTTATTATACAGTTTGCATTGACATGTCAGACTGTTCAATGCAGTTTACACAATCTCTTTGCATAGCAGTATAAATCGTCATTGTCATCACTGGGTCAAGTTTAGACAGGTATGTTTAATCTGACTATTAACCATGTTTACCTACGTAAGCTCTGAAAAGTGTCATCTGCATCTTTCATGGGAAGGTCAAAGGTCTGTTTCTTTGGAATTGTTTGAAGAAACAAATTGCAAAAATATAATAATACAGGAAAGAAGGGTGTTAAATGTCTATAACTGGAAGTAGATATGCTATATAGGAAACTATTAGATATGTTCTCATGTGCCTGTTTCCCTCTCCTTACCCTACGGCCATACTCATTTTTTCTATGTTTTGTTGACATTTAATAATTTTTAAAATAATTTAAGAAATTATATTTGTGGACACTCTGCATACCACTGTACACACACACACACACACACACACACATGCATACAATCTACTACAAGGATTGATACTCTGAATAAATAGTTTATAATCTACCACTTAATTGGGCAATAGCAGAATCTTATTTTTTTTCTCAACATATGTAACATTCTGTGACTTACCACAACTCTTTAACTTTTTTTTTTCACTTTCCTTTAATTATATAAGACATTTAAAAAGAAAACTATAGAAACATTTGTTCAGGTTTATGGAATCTGGGTGTCTAGATTATTTTTTTAAATTAATCCCCCCTTTTCCCTTTTTATTGAATTTGACACTGGTTCACAAAATTCTATAGGTTTCAGGGGCACAATTCTACAATACCTCATCTGTACACTGTATTGTGTGTTCACCACCCCAGTCAAGTCTCCATCCATCACCATTGGTCCTCCATGCCCTCCTCTACCTCCCCCTTCCACCCAGCAATCACCACACTATTGTCCATGTCCATGAGTTTTTTCTCTTTTTTTCTTTTTTGCTCAATCCCTTCTTCCCCCATTCAGCGCCCCCATCTCCAATAGCTGTCAGCCTGCTCTCTATCTATGAGTCTATCTCTGTTTTGCTTGTTGGTTCATTTTGTTCATTAGATTCCACATATAAGTGAAATGATACTTGTCTTTCTCTGACTGGCTTATTTCACTTAGCATACTGCTTTCCAGGTCCATCAATGCTATTGCAAAGGGTAGGATTTCCTTCTTTTTTACGGCATAGTACTATTCCATTATGTGTGTGTGTGTGTGTGTGTGTGTGTGTGTGTGTGTGTGTGTGTGTTTTATCCACTCATCAACTGATGGACAGTTGGGCTGCTTCCAAATCCTGACTTGTAAATAATGCTGTAATGAACACATGGGTGCCCATATTCTTTCGAATTAGTATTCCAGGTTTCCTTGGATAAGTTCCAGAAGTGAAATCACTGGGTCGTGGGCAGTTTCATTTCTAATTTTTTCAGGTTACTCCATACTACTTTACACAGTGGCTGCACCAATCTACATTCCTACCAACAGTGCTTGAGGGTTCCCTGTTCTCCACATCCTTGCCAGCACTTGCTCTCTGTTGATTTATTGATGATAGGCATTCTAACAGATGTGAGGTGATATCTCATTGTGGTTTGAACGTGCATTTCCCTTTTCACATGCCTATTGTTTATCTATATGTCCACTTTGTAGAAGTCTATTTGGGTCCTTTTTTAATTGGATTTTTTTTTTTTTTTTTTTTTTTTTATTGTTGAATTGTGTAAGTTCTTTATAAATTTTGGAAATTTACTCATCAGATGTATCATTGGCGAATATGTTCTCCCATTCAGTGGGTTGTCTTTTCATTTTGTTGATGGTTTCCTTTGCTGTGCAGAACTTTTTTAGTTTGATGTAGTTCCATTGGTGTATTTTTTATTTTGTTTCCTTTGCCCTAGGAGGTCTATAAAGAAAAATAGTGCTACCAGAAATGTCCGAGATTTTACTGCCTATATTTTCTTCTAGGATTTTTATGGTTTTGAGTGTAATATTTAATCCTTTAATCCATTTTTGAGTTTGTTCTTGTGTATGGTGTGAGAAGGTAGTCTAGTTTCATTTTCTTGCATGTATCTGTCCAATATTCCCAACACTATTTATTGAATAGACTATCTTTATCCCATTGTATGTTTTCGCCTCCTTTGTCAAATATTAATTGACTATAAAGGTGTGTGTTTATATCTGGGCTTTCTAGTCTGTTCCATTGATCTATATGTCTGTTTATATGCCAGTACCATGATGTTTTGTTTACTATGGCCTTGTAGTATAGTTTGATATCAGTATTGTGATTTCTCTAATTTTGTTCTTCTTTCTCTGTTGCTATTCAGGGTTTTTTATGGTTCCATTTACATTTTTAGAGTGTTTGTTCTAGATCTGTGAAATATGCCATTGTTTTTTAGTAGGCATTGCATTGAACCTATAGATTGCTTTGTGTAATATGGACATTTTAGTGATGTAGTTCCTCCTATCCATGAACATAGTGTATGCTTCCACTTATTTGTATCTTTGCTTCGAAAAGAATAAAATACCTAGGAGTTATTTTAACCAAGGATATAAAAGACCTGTATTCATGTATCTGCATTCTCAATTCAATGTTTTTTCTATAATAAGTCTTTACTTTATTACAGTTAACTTTTAAAATTAACTAGAAGGCAATATATAATAGAACTTTATATATATATATATATATATATATATATATATATCCACAAGAAGGTGTGTATATATATATATATATATACATACACACACACCTTCTTGTGGTTTTTACATATTTCTAATATTAATAAATTAGTTTTAAAGTTAACTTTCAACACTAATAGAGAATTGTGATTATATTGGGTAAGAAGGATAAGGATGCTCCTGTAGACTTATGGGGCAGGTGAACGGAGAGACTGGAGTCCAATAGTTGGTCTATCTGAATACCTCAGGTTATATCTAAGCAGTATCCTCAGAAAAAGTAAAATATAAAGCACACTTGACACTAGTTAGTTAAATTGTGAATTCCCTAAAAAATGTATTTTCATCTTTAATGAGATCTACAAAGTTGACATTTAAAAAAATAAAATGGGAGTAATTTTTGTAATTGTAAAATAGTCACCATGGATCACTGTAGAGTGATTGGCATATATACTCTAAAGTTTCTCTTCTGGTCGGCTATGAGCTTCTCAGTCTAAGACCGTAAACCTGAAAGTAGAAGGAGACTGATGACATCCAGTAAAGAAAAATACTTGTATTTTGTATGCACTCTTAGAGGTTAAAATAATAATAGTACTTCACAACCTAAAAAATATATATATAACTTAGAAGATAATTTTACATACAAATACTTCTCATGATATTTCTGCAAGGTATAACAATTTTAGAGATTGTATTGTAACTTGTTCTCTTCCTTAAAATAGAGAATATTTATTTAAATCTTGTCAAAGCTTACTCAAATTATAGGACAGTCATAATACCAAGTCCATACTTTCTAAGCAAAGATCTACTGTTTTTAAAATATTATTTCTTTTTTAGGAGCAGGGAATTAAGAATATTTTCCACCTAAAATGATTCTTTGGCCTCAAGCTCACTCACTTTATACTCATTTCAGTTATTTTATTTTACATTTTTATTATTAAAACTCCACATTATTTGGATAGAACCAGTTTTTTTCATTAGTATCATCTTTCTGGATTAGATTTGATTATTATATCTTCCTAGTTGCCTGTGGTCTTTGGCAGTTTTTTTTAGTTTTTTTTTGTTTTGATTTTGGTTTTGATGACCTTGACCTTCTTGAAGAGAACATCTCAGTTCTGTTCTAAGTTTTCTAATTATGTATCCTTTCCAGTTCAAGGATTATTACTGTTTTGCTGTCCCCCTATATTTCGGAAGTCTAAGATTAATGAAATGTTTTGACATTACATTCTATATTTTGTCACAGTGCAAAACAAACACAAATGTGGAGAAAATTATTTTGGTTGTCCTAGTGGAAGGTGCATTTTGAATACCTGGATGTGTGATGGTCAGAAAGATTGTGAAGATGGACTTGATGAATTACTCTGTGGTGAGGCTTTAATTTTATAAATTATTTTATACACTGATGTTCTTTTATATAGACATTTTATACAAAATATTTCTAATTGATTTGACATCAATGTTTATTAAATACTACAAAATGGTATAAATTAAAACAGAACATAAAAACTTAAAGCAAGGAATTACTATCACCTATGCTAGTCTTTCCTTTTAACCTTTTCTGTTTTCCTTAGTTATCTCCATCAGTTTAAATGACATACATTTATTTTCTGACTTATTACCTTTAGATATTAATATATTTATTTTATGATACGAAAAATGAGTATTTAGCTCACACTATTAGTTATACTCTTCCTACCTATAATAGACTATTTATTCTCCTAAATGTTTCTATTAATTGCATGGATAGCTTTAAATAGAATGCTTAAACCTGGATTTTATCCTTCGCCACCTACCTCTTAATTTCTGTGTGTGTACATTTCATTTCACTTGGCAAGGTAAGAAAGCATTTTTAAAAGTTATTTTATAAAATATATGGCTTTGTGATTTCCAGGCCAAAGAAATTTCCTGTAGGGAAACAAGCATATGTTTACCATTTTAATTTAACACAAAGTACATACACTGGTGAACAGAGTAGAAAGAAGATTAAAAGTGGATCCTCTATAAAATGTCAAGTTCCCCTAAAAGTAAATGTCACCATGAACTATAAAGGTACATTTTATTTGATTAAGATGCTATATATCTTTACATCAGAGCCAGATTCTGACCAAGATTAACAGACAGCTTAGAAGTAGTTTATGGAGATTCAGAATTTCTGAGAGGAAGCAATTATATGGTTGCATCTTATTTAATTTTACTTTTTTCCAGACTGTGGTTTTTCTAAACATCTCTCTTTTCACAGGTCATTTAGCTAAATATTTTAAATAAGACACAAACTTAAATATATGTACTCACTCCCCACCCAAGGACATGTTTTATTGATTTGAGAGAGTGAGAGAGAGAGAAACATCAGTTGGTTGCCTCCCATATGTGCCCCACTGAGGATCGAACTCAAAACCTCTTGGTGTACAGGATGACGCTCCAATCAACTGAGCCACCAGGCCAGGGAAAGGTGCAAACTTTAAAAAATATTTTATGGCATCAAAATATAAACTTTTATTTTTACAGTAATTTATATTTTGAATGCTTTGATTTGGAAGGGTTTTATTTATGGATCTTTCATGGTGATAAATATGCTGAGTGGAGGAACAGGCTGAGGGTGGAGGAGAGCAATCACGAACCCGACTTTGAAATAAAGTGAGTATACTATTACAAATATATAATTTGGTAATAACATTCCAGCCACCCTGCCCATGAATTTGGATGTTATTTGTCAGACTTAAGTTTTCTCAAGGGAGAGAAACAAAAGCATCAAAGTGGTCAGTATGTATAGGTATGAAATGGATGGGTTGTCATCAAGCTGAAACCCCTCAGGCACCTGATTTTTAAAACCAAAAATATATGCAAGTGTGTCTACCATCTTGTGATCTTGCCTAGGATGTGAATTTTTCTCCAGTTGTTCAAAAATATATTAAAAATTATAAAGAATAACTAGATCACACCTGGAATATTAATTTTATATCTGTCCACCACATGTTTTAAAATGACAATCTGAAATAGGAGAGTACCATCATAATGACTAGCTCCAAGTCAAACCCTGTGAGAATTATGTTGAAGGAGCAATGTTGTATAACCTGGGAACACAGAGGGAATATGCAGGCCCTTGTCAAAATATTACAGAGCTGTCACAGAGAAGAGGAATTTAGCTTGCTTTATTATAGGATTGTTGCTGTTAGTCAAGTCTAAGGAAGAACATTCTCACTCTCAGATCTATCCTAAGATGGTCTCAAAGATTTTTTTTTTCTTTTGCACTTAAAAACAGACATTCTTGCCCTGGCTGGTTTGGCTCAGCAGTTAGAGCGTCGGCCTTCGGACCAAAGAGTCACAGGTTCAATTCCGGTCAAGGGCACGCATCTGGGTTGCAGTTCGTCCTTGGTTCCTGGTCAGGTCCAGAGGGAGGCAACCAGTTGATGTGTCTCTCTCACATCGATATTTCTCTCTGTCTCTCCCTCCCTCCCTCCCACTTTATCGAAAGATAAATAGAAAAATATCCTCAGGTGAGGATTAAAAAAAAAAAAAAGACATTCTTGTTTGTTTTCTAGATTCTTCTTGTTCTTGGAACCAATTTGCTTGTTCTGCACAAAAATGTATATCCAAGCACTGGATCTGTGATGGAGAGGATGATTGCGGAGATGGGCTAGATGAAAGTGACAGCATCTGTGGTGAGCTGTTTTCTCTGTGGTTCGCATTCAGTTTTTAGGGCCATGATACATAGGCTCTATCAGTTCAGAGTACATGTACAACTTGGTTTTCTGCTTACCTTAACATTAAATTTGTATATACATTTCTGTGTTTTTATTATTTTTATTCAATGTTTAGGTTCATTTTTTCTGAAGATTGACACAAGGAACATAATTGTAAATTTCATTTCTTGTCTTCAGTGTTATTGTGGAATAGGTCTCAATAACTGGAATTATTTGGATCATATCATCAAATATTTCTTAAAGCTCTTAATTATATTGTTAACTTGCCCTCCCCCCGAAAGTGTTATACCGATTTATACTGCACGAAATACACGTGTGTGTGCGTGTGTGTGTGTGTGTGTGTGTGTGCATATAGTGGTCATTGTTATTGAATTGTTCACAATGGGAATTAAAGAATGAGGCTATGGTATATTATTTTAAAATGTACTTTAAAAACGCACAATACATCTGCCATACTTTCAACATGAACTGTAGAAAGCACACAATACAGTGTCCAGAGGGGTGCTGCAGAACTGTACACCTGGAGCCTGCATAATTCTTTTAACTGTGTCACCTCAAAAAAACTCAATAAAAAGGAAAAAATAAAATATAACTTTCTATTGCTTCATAAGACATAAAATAAAATGCAGCTTTGTATAATTAGAGGTATAGTTTTAACGTCTATATTTAACTAGTGTATGTCAACTGCACAGCAAGTATCATTGCTTTTAAGTAATCACAAACATTTAACAAATAATTTATATGGAATTAACTGAATTTCTTAAAGGGCAAAAGAAGGAATATAATTTCTATAAGTTTATTATACTTGACCAGTTATAATTTACTTGTCTATCTGTCTGTCTGATCTGTTTCTATATGTGTGCTTGTTTCTATAGACATCTATTCTTTACTCATTATAAAAGCTGTATTTCATAGCTCTTTCATCCTCATTTTAGAGAGAAAAAGACCTGAGCCATAGAATAAGATGCATAAATAGAGTTAAATATACTTAACACCTTATTAAATGTCAGGAGTCTGGCCCACTCTTTAGGTTACTACCGTGGAGTCAGATAGATAAGATTTTATAATGTTCAAGCTAAATTGAAGTTCTCTGGAAATAACATAAAATTGGAGCTATCCTTTGAAAGCAGATAATTTATTTTCTTTTATTTAAGCTAACCAAAATCTACTTTATATTTATACAGCTGAAACAATTTAGCTATACAACAGATGAAGGTAAACATAAAAAGATCACTATCACGAGCTCTGAAAGGAAAAAGAAATCAGTAATCAATTAGATGCTGCGCATTGTCTTAACTACTTTGTTTCTATTTGCTATTAAATCTTTCTTCAATTTTAACAAAAAGATTAGCTCCTTACAATGGTTTGAGCATGCATCCAGTCTTTAAAATAATATTGCCGTGGACTCTTTGTGTAACCCTACATTAAATGGCTCCATTGATATCTCTACCCTTTCTGAAAGGACACAGCATAACAAAATGAATAAAGACCCTGAAGTCATACAGAGTTAAATTTTCCCACATCTGTATTTTCCAGCTCTGTGATCACTCAGTGAATTGGAGAAGACAGAGCTAGAACGAGAATTCAGGTTTCTGAAATACTTACTAAATAAGGTAGTAACTCCTACCAATCAAACATTGCATCTGAGTGGGTGCATAGGATGGATCTGGTGGAACACTTGTCTTCCTTCTCCCTTGAGAGTCATATCCCTGGTGAAGTCAGTGTGTCTTCAGATGGCAATGGTAACTGTGGAATAAAGCCATGAGTTTTTCCTTTGGTCCATTTTCTTTCCAATGGACTATGACGTTTTGGCACGCTCTTAATACAAAATCTGTTGAACAGTATCAAGGGAGCCAGAAAATTAGCTGCAAAGAGTATTATGCCATTTCATAGTTTCAGGTATCTTAGTAATTATGTAGTCATAGCCTACATTTTACAGACAGTGAAATACAGACATTGGTTTTCTCCAAGGTCAGGCAGAATTAAATTTCTCGACAGCCAAATCAGTGTTCCATCCATTATGCCTACCTTGAGAATAAATTAGGGTGATAATAAAAACATAGATGAGAAGCAGGAAAAAATGCATTTTTAAATCTCAAGCTTAATGACAAAAATATTATGAAAATTAGAGCACGAATGGAGACTATAATAGTGAAAGTGACACTATGTTCTTATGGCAAGCTTGAAAAGATAGATAAGAAGAAATAATATAAAAATACTTTCTGTAGGAAGAAAATTTTATTATCGAAGATACTAAAGACATAATAGGTAGCAGGTAAATTCATTTTTAAATGAAAGCAACATTTATTTAATAGATTTTTTATGATTTTCTCCAGTAATAGATATTATATTAAACTTCATTCTATTAACACTTATCCTCAGTCGAATGAGCAAATCTGAATTATCTGGGGGATTTTGCAGCATTCATTTGCCATCCTGTCCCACAAACTAGAGTATATGTCAGGAGGAGGCATGTTTATGTTGGAAAGATCACTAGGGGTTTCTGTTTTGTCACCCCACTATCCCCCTCCTATTACAAACATTGCATTGAAAGCATTTTCTGCTCAAAACAATTCTGTGGCTGAAAAAATAGTGATAATCTGATTAAAGCCTTTTGGATGTTGCTTGAAATGTTTGGAAACAACTATCTTAAATCAATCTAGTCAGTCATTTTCTTCCTGGAGATATTAACATTTTCTGAATAATTCTAACACTATGATTTTTTTAAAAATCTTTTCTGTGGCACCTTTTGGTCACAGGAAAGTGAAATGAAAGAAAAGTTAGATTTGAGGGTCCAATTACTAATTGACTCGACACATTTTTTAAAATATAAATAACAAACAAACCATTCAATATGTATAACTATACTTCAGGCTAAGGAAACATCATGAGAAAGAATCACTTCCTAATTTTATATGATTACCCTATTCCCATATAAGGAGAAATGAAGAGAAAGCACCTAGGACCCTTTCAATGTACAAGTCAAGAAGCATTTATTTTTTTGCAGTGTACAGTTTAGAAGCAACGTCATTCAACTAAAGGGACATTAAATTGATAAAGCAGAGATAAATAAATTCTGTTTATTAAGTGTGTAAAATCAAAGGGAATATGCAAACATTTATTCTTTTCAACAACACAAGGTGGGAATTGAGAATAATGACATCAGTGGTTAAGACAAGGTGTTTAGGAGTCAAAAGGGCAAAAAGGTTTTGGTCTCCCAGCTCTGCATGTGGTACCCTGTGTAACTTGCGACATTCTGCAAACATTTCAACTTCCTTTTCTTTAAGATTAGATTAATAACAGTTCTATTATTTGGGGTTATTACAAATATTAAATGAATTAATATGTTAAATGCATAGCATATATTAAGCAATAAATGCTTTTACTATTATTATCCTGATATGTTCATTTCTCTTAAAAATGTATTTCAGTTTATTCACAATTCTATGACATTTCTAAGCCTTGCTACATTTTACAAAGAGAAGATATCATTTAGTTTCTGCATGTAGCTTTAAGAAATATAAGTTTGAAATGAAGAAGGAATGCATTCTGAGAGGAAAATGTGTAGCTATCTAGAAGGGAAGAATAATATTTGATGATTCCAAATAAGCACAGCCTTCCTTGTCAGCAACATCCTTCTGCATCCCTTCTTTCTTATGGGAGATGTAAATGATAGACCTTTGTCAGCAGACGTGCAGAGACCTTAATGGCATTTTCCCTTCGGGTTTCAGGTGCCATCACCTGTGCAGCCGACATGTTCAGGTGCCAGGGCTCCCACGCCTGCGTGCCCCGACACTGGCTGTGTGATGGGGACAGGGACTGCCCGAACGGGAGCGACGAGCTCTCCACGGCAGGCTGCGGTAAGAGGCTCGGGCTGGGAGACCGAAAGGGGTGGCACCATCCTCAGGCGGGCTTTCCTACTGCTCATATATCACATTTCTCCACTTTCTCCACCCCTGGGCTCACAGGGAGTGTCAGAATTAATCTGGTGGGATGCTGCATCACAGCAGTTCAGCAACCCTCCTGTTCGGAACCTTTCAAACCTGCACAGTGGGATTAGCCACTTTAAAACCGTTTGATGAATGCAGATTCATCATTTCACTTCTGAGATAATGTGACTCCCTGATATGTGTGTGAGGGCTGTAGGTCTGTTGCTTTCTTTTTAGCATCTTCTACCCAGTCCCTATCCCCCACTGTGACAACTTTTAGATTGCTTATTTCAGATACTCTGTAAACGGCTTCTGTGATCCTAAATAACTACTGATCAGAAGGTCAGTGAACACCTTTTAGCCCTAAGGACAGGGTATTAACCCTTAGGTCAGGTACATATAGTATGGATGTCACTGAATGGAGCTTGGGAGCAGAGGGACACTACTGGAGGTCAGACAGTTTACTAAGTTTCTGACTCTAGGTCACCTCAGGAAATTTACAGGGAATTACTGAATAGCGAAAATTTAGATACATTCCTTTGCATGATCAGGAAAATGAAGAGACTGAGTATTTGAATGTAGTTTCCAAGGTCACATAGAGAATCTGCTGTACTGAGGAACTGATCAGAAACATCGCTGTGCGCTCTGCTCATTAAAGTGAGTTCTGCCAATCATCATTCAATGCCCTGTCTTCAGGTCTTGAAACAGTACTTGAAGCCATAATGGAAGTGTGTGTGTGTGTGTGTGTGTGTGTGTGTGTGTGTGTGTGTGTGGTATGTGTATAAAGGGGCAGTTAAAGCAGAGAGGAAAAGAAACTTTTGAGCAGGCCTACTGCTCAACAGTTCATTTTGATCTTGAAACTGATGTGTGTGTCTATAAAGGTCAATGGGGCCACTGAGGGCTACATAATAAAGGATTATGCACCAATCCAGGGATCCAGATGGTCCCAGTATAATGTTGCTATTGTAACAGTTAACACTCTGGGAGGCACAGTAACACTTCTGGGCCACATGGGTGCTATTAAGTAAATTATTTTAAAATACAACAAATTGTACTCAAGTGATCTCAATGCCAAATAAGCCTCTGTTGCTTAGTGTTTTAAGAGAACAATTCATGTGTTAGAATTGGCATAATTCACTTGAGTCATATAAGCTGTTGCACAGTGCTTCAAAGTTACAGGAATTATTAGTAACTGAGTTTTACTTTGATTATAATGGGCAATTATTAATGCTGGTTCTATGTGGTTTTTATATTTTTGTTTTTTTAAATAAATTTGTTGAAAATACATCATACTTGATTAAATTAATATATGTATATGTTTTTGTTTTGTCCATTCATGTCTCTATTTCAGTCATTATTGAGTTGAAAGCAGAGATTGTATTTCTTCATGGAGTTTGGGGCAGTCTGGGGTAGGGAGTTGATAGGCATGTAAGAGAATAATTATTATAATTCCTCAAGTGTGAGAATGATAAAAGAGACTAGGAAATATTATCACAAAGAAATATTATATGAAAAGCCTAGAAATCTCATGGAAGGACTTCAAGAAAAAGTAAAAACATTTTCTGAGTCATAAAGGACAAAGAGAAGAGAGAGGTGTTCCAGGTACAGAAAGGTACCTATTAAGACATGAAAGGGAGAGACTGCATGGTATCTACATTTTTTCAAGTGTCCATTATATGTCCGTTATTTGGGTAGGTGCTTTTATTTACATTATTGAATTCCCACAATATCTCAGCGAAGTGTTTTGGGGGATCTTCCAAAAATAATTGTTAGATAGAAATTTAAAGAGCATCTAGGAATTTGAGTGCCTAAAAAGAACTGATCTGCTTCATAAAACTTGCAAGAAATTTATCAGATAGATTTTATCATTTTCATTAAATGCTTAAAGAAACAGATGCACAAAGAAATTAAATAGCTTCTTCCAAATACAAGTTATAAGAGGCTGAGTGACTTTTCGCAAAGCCTTCCTCTTTCCTGTATATGATAATGACATAGTCTTCTTTTACTTTAAAAAAATTGAGATATAATTGACATATAACATTGTGTCAGTTTCAGATGTATAACATTATTTGATATATGTATATACTGTGAAATGATAACAACAGTAAAGTAATTAACATTCATTATGTAGTAGATTCTTGACATTTGAAACATCTCAAACCTTGAGTCTTACCATAGCATTTATCCTTTAAATGTAAGAAAAGGTAATTTAAGAGTATTTATATGATTCCTTCAAACCTCTATGATTCTATGCACATGATATTAAAATTTATTTCCTCTGCACAAGTTACCATCTTTTGAACATCAGCTGAAGTTTTATAGCCCATTTTGATCAACTGTTTTTTCCCCACTGGTAAGGGCCCTTGTTAGATAGAGCACAGCTTTCGTGGATCAGTATTCTGAAAGGATCGATATTCTGTTTCATGGATCAATATTTCTAGTTTAATGTGATACTTATGGTCTGGTTCATCACAACATAGATTTTAACCTATTTCAACACCCAACTCTTGAAGTCACCTAAATATTTTCTTTTCTTCTTAAAATAGTAACTTCCTCAGCCCCTTTGACTTTTCTTTGTTCACTTTCATCATGAGCATTAACAGTTGGTGGTCTTTTCAAATTCATTTTTCACAGATGAAGCAAGATTTGTGTCCTTTTACTGGCATTAGTACAAGTATGAGGAGAGAAAAACCCAGCTACATTTTACACTTGATTAACATTTTTTTAATCACATATTAACATTTGAATTCCTCCTTCAGCAAACTTATAAATTACTAAAAGGCCTGAACTTTGGGGTTCACTCTAGAACTGTTGAATGTGTTAATATTAAAACTTTGAATTGCATATATATCTATATTAATATATTTATATATATTAATAAATGTGTGTTAATATACTATTAATTTATCTATAGTAATAAATGTATATTAATATACTATTAATTTATCTGATATAGTATTATGTAAAGTTTTTTTTCTAAATTACTATGAATTATTGAGTGTAACAGCACACATTCCCCAAACTTCTAAGGTTGAGGAAGACAAAGTAGATACTCATCTAACTTTATTTTTTTGTCATGTCTTTCTTAGCTCCCAATAACACATGTGATGAAAATGCTTTCATGTGCCATAATAAAGCATGCATTCCCAAGCAATTTGTCTGTGACCATGATGATGACTGTGGGGATGGCTCTGATGAGTCTCTGCAGTGTGGTAAGTATATCTACACTTCTCCCAGACAACAGTCTCAGGCTAAATATTAGTCTTTTAAAATGACTCAAGGAATATATAAATAAATAACAAAAACAAAGATCACATTTATTAACATTACTGAAGACATTTAAATTCAGTAATATGCAGACACAGCACAGATAACCTCTTTAAGCTCCACAATAGTTACACATTTATTTGGAAAATTATACCTACTTGTGATGTATTTTTATCGGGGCCACATCCAGAAAAATGTTTATAAAAACATATTTGGTTTTAAGTATTTGGAAATACTTAAAGATAATATATTGTTATCTAGCTAGTTCAATCTCATTGCCAAATCAAATATCTGAGTGTGAGGGGAAAAAAAGGAAATTCACAATTGCCAAAGTAACTGGAGACTAAGCATGTTCTTTTTTCCTTGTCTTATTTACACAGGCACTTATTTGTTAAAATGTAATACTATTATGAAATTTATCTTTTCACACCTATATAATGTTTATTCAAATACATACATAATTTTTTAGGTAAAAATCAGTGTATTAAAAAGTCCTGGTTGAAGTTGAAACCTTATGGAAACCTACTATTTTTGTAATATTTAAATATGTACAAGAATACATCTAAAACGAGAATCCGTGAAGTCCACATATATCCATGAAAGGCAGAGATTCAGTGCCTGCCTTTGTCCTGCCTCTGCATTGTCTACAGTCATGGTCTATGATATGAATCTCTTTGAAATCAGTGGATATCAGTTTTTATGATCATTTCACCTTTAAGTCATGGATTCATGTGATATTTTAAAAGTTTCATCATAACTCAAGATTTAAATCTGAAGTAGAGTTATGTCTGATTGAATAGCTTTCCTCTGCTAGACACTATATTTGGTTGATATGGAGATGAATGTGAGACAGGGGTCCCACTGGAAAATTTACCAAAAAAGTCAGAAATGCAATATAGTATAATTACATAAATTGTCAGGGAGGAATAAGTATCACCATACATGAAATCAGAGCTAAGAAAATGATTTTTGAAGCACTAAAGAAGCAGTGAGTGTTAATCAGAAGAGACCTATTGAGATGCTGGAGAGCATGACCTAGTGATTAAGAGCAAGGGCCTGAAGCCACACAGCCTAGGTCCGCATTCTGGCTCTGCCACTTACCAGCTGTGTGATCTTGGAAAAGTTATTTCACCTCCCAGTATCTCAATTTCCTATGTTATAAGCTATTATAGCATAGCTTAACACTATGGTCTGATTAGAAAATTAAATGAGTTAATATTTATAAAGTGCTAAGAGTCGTTTCGGAAACACAGGAAATTCTGTGTATGTTTACAAAGACCTACAAATTGAAATCATTGAGGAATAGCAATTATTCTTTTCTGACGTCAGTGGAAGCCAGAAAATTAAGTTGAAACTAGATTGTAAAATTCTGAAATACAATGTTAAATAATTTGTATTTAATTATTTTTGACTCTCAGTGGTCAGAACACATTTTGAAACAGAGAAATGTCTCAGACAAATGTATGTTTTAGGACCATCTTTTTCAGCAGAGTGGATAAAATACTGCCATGGGAAAGAGGAATGATAAGAAGAAGAAGATAAACTGGTTAGGAGGTTATTGCAATAGTTCTGATGTTCAACAGTGTGGTTCTGAGCCAGGGCAGAAATGGTGGGATGGAAAGTACAGAGGGGGGCAGAATTCATTTACAGTCAGATGCAGAGGATACAAAAGAATTTCTATCTTGATGACTTGGTATTACTGTTAATTAGCTCTGAAACACAGGAGTTCAAAGGCCAGTTTTGTGGGTGCAGAAGAAAGATAAAACAAGATATTAATTTTTAATATTTTAAAAATGAACTGTTAATCAGACAATCACATGGAGCTATTTAGTGAGTGAGTGAAAATTTGCTTCTAAAGACCAAAAGAATGATCAAGACAAATGATATTAATTTGGTGACCATCAGTATAAAGGTGACATTCAAATATGATCAAGAATGGGAACACTCAACACTATAGAAAGGAGGAGGGATGTTAGGGTTTGGCTGGTGACATGGGCTTGAGAAAGAATTCACAACAGAGTGAAGAGAGAAAAGGGAGAACTTTATTTTACGTTCCCCATAGTAGGAAAAGGACCCATGCATTGACTGGCAACACAAGGGCAGGGAAGAGAGAGAAAGTGGCTCTTTACTGGGGGCTTTAGGAAGTAAATAGCAATTGGGGCAGGGAGGGGATTGTGTTGAAGTTGAACAGATGCCAGGTGTTGCCTTGAAAAGTTACAGTTTGTTTGCTTTCCAGGAGACAGTCTGGCAGATGTACCAAGGAGGTGTCTTATTAGAATTTTTCCCATGCCTGTGAAATAAGCTTAGGACAAAAGCTATATAAAGAGTTCAAAAGAGAGAGAGACCTGTCTAAAGGATGCATGTGGGGGGAGCTGGGGAGGGGAGGCGAGGTGGAGGAATTCTTGCTAACCAGCCTGAAGATGTTAAAATAACAGGGAGGAGGGAGTGAAAGAGCGTAGCCTTGAGTGTCTTATCTGGTCCTGTTGTTCTCTTTGAACAGAGGAGCTGCTTGAGTCACAAGAGCCAACAGTCTCATGGTTTAATTACCAGGTGCTTCTCATAAATTATGCAAAAGCCATAACTAGGAAAAGAGAGGCCTGCTTTCTGTCCTTACAAAGGAGATAACAATAGACTGAAAATTGAAGTTAGAGCTTCACCTACAACATTTTGGGGTGGAACAGTAGATCACTTCATACAGAAATAGGAAATACTGGGACAGTGATAACAAAGTTAGAGAGAAGCCTAGATTTCCAAGGTAGTGTGGTCAACAACATCAAAGGCGACCGGAAAACGAAGCAGGTAGGAGTCCGAGACACCTTTGCATTGGGCTCTTGTCACTTGGTATCTGAGGAATTCTGGAATGTAGGTGTTGCAGGAATGAGATGTTAAGGAATCAAAGATGAACTGGAGGTAAGTAAGGGAAAGGGAAATTGGATAGTGTAAGAAAGAGGAATGTGTTGTTAAGAGTTATGCCAATGGAGCTATACTGTTTCGGGGCTAGGAGGGACTTGAATGTATGTAGTGACAAAAAGGAGGAACTAGTGAAGAGGGAGGGGAAGGGAAGAAACATTAAGGAAATTGGGGATGTTTTATTTTATTTTATTTTATTTATTTATTTATTTTTGGTACGTGCCCCTAGCAGGAACCGAACCCGGGACTCTCTGGTCCACAGGCCGATGCTCTGACTGCTGAGCCAAACTGGCCAGGGCAAAATTGGGGATATTTTAGAATTACCTAGTTTTGCCATTCAAAGTGGTAAACATCTCAATTAAGTAATCATTGTTAATTTAGCTTTTTATTATAATTGTTTACTTTTAAACCATAAAAATCTTACTCCCTCTCTCCAAAAAATAGAATATTTGCTTAGATTTACCAGGAAGTTTCTAATAGAAATGACAGGTTTTATTATTAACAGAATTAGGTAAAACGTCTAATTTAAAACTTCATAACATTCATAATCATAGGAATTTTACTTACAATCAGGAATAGATATGAACGTTAATAATTGACGGGTTGATCCTGTGATTTGAATAAAGCTTTTCAATGCCTCTAAGAATCAATATATAGGATACTTACAACAGTTTATATGCTTATTGCTCTATAATGACTTTTAATTTTTCTTATTTTAACAATTTATTTACACTTTGAATGCTGATTCCTGAACATAAACATGACATTATAGCTTCTGAGAATTATCATTATAACTCAGAATCAGTTCATCCATATGTTCTAGTACTAAACCTAATCAAGCTTGGTCTTAAAAATAATTCCAATAGCTTTCATTTTGTGTTTCAGTCTAAGGGAACTCTTTAGGAGATAGATAATAGGTGAACAGAGTTGGTACACTGGAGTGTTGCATTCGTGTTTTCGCACCTGGTAACAGTAACAGTGCCTTGTTTCCAACTTTATTTTCTGGACTTTTACTCTACTTCCCAAACACAAATATTTCTTGCAAGTATGACCAGTGTCCCAGAGAGAAATGAGAAACACTTCCCATAGGAGGCATTGGTAGCACACATTGTTAATTAGGTATAGTGTAGATTGGAGGGTGCAGTTCTAATGAATATTTATTACATAAATCATATAAATTAGAATGTTTATTTCTTTGTCTCTAGAATACCGGCAGTGTAATGCAGAAGAATTCAGTTGCGCTGATGGACGATGTCTCTTAAATACGCAATGGCAGTGCGATGGAGACTTTGACTGCCCTGACCATTCTGATGAAGCACCTTTAAACTCGAAGTGCAAAAGTGCAGGTACAAAAAATATATGAAACTATGTTTATTCTAAAACTTATCTTTTTTTCAATGCCAAAACTATGACTCTGATTTTTAGTTTAGTATGGTAGTCAATGAAAGGAAATGCAACTAAGCATTGATGTTTCTAGTGATACTATGCAGGACCCTAGTAATGTAGTTAAGCTAGTTTTAGAAATTTAATATGTACCAAAAACATGAAGATTTCAGGCAATGAACCTGATGAATCCATCACCCTGCCCCCTTCAAAAATATTAATTTTTTTCTTAATACATTATTTTATATGAATAAAATCTCCCTGTCTAAACTTATTCAAAAATTCAAACATAGAAGAAATTGAGATTTACTGAGAGAAAGTCTGTATTATTCATACTTAGGCAAATAAAATAAATCACATATCATCTAAACAGAAATATATACATAGCCAAACCTGGTCTATTTATTACTTCACTATTCTGTACTAAATACATAGTCATATATTTTAAAATAAAAACCCCATTACTTTTTTTCTCATGCAGTTTGCATGTTAATAGGCTTTCTTTTATCATGTTAAATAATGAGCAATGTTCAAGTCATCAGAATAAGAGTAGCTGCAAAACCAAGACTTCTTTGAATAGCCATATTTGGAACAACTATTATTCACTAAAAATGTCTTTTTTATGCCCTGATTTAAAAATGTCAATGTTATATTTCCAAGATGAAAAAAAAAAAAAAAGTTAGGGATATCTATTCTACATTCTTAATTTTTGGTGACATTTAATTTTTCAGAGAATTATGGCTTGAGGGAAATGTCAAACTATCATTACACTTTGAACTCATTTGTCACAATATAAATGAAGACAGAAATACTCCATTAATTTTACTATAGATAACTTATTTTTTAAAAATTTAAATTGATTTTTAGAGAGAGAAGAAGGGAGAGAGAGAGAAACATCGATGTAAAAGCGAAACATTGATTGGCTCCCTCCTATACACCCCCTACCTGGGATTAAGCTTGAAATCTGGCATGTGCCCTGACTAAGAATCAAACCAGCAACCTTTTGGTGCATAGGATGATGCCCAACCACCGAAGCCACACTGGCCAGAGCTACAGATGCTTGTTTTGATTTTTAATTTTCATAATAAATCAAAATAAAGAGTGTGTTGAGCAAAAGTGCATTTTGCTTTTGATTTTCTATATTTTGTATATAAAATATTTTACTGAATATAAAGCATTTTATATGTACATATATTTACTATAATTTCAGAAAGATAAGTTATCATATTTGTGAATGTTTTCAACAATTGTAATATGAAAACATTGGCATGCCCTTTATATTCCATTCATTTTATTTTCTTTTTCCAGAACAGTCATGCAACAGTTCATTTTTTATGTGCAAAAATGGCAGGTGCATTCCCAGTGGAGGTCTTTGTGACAATAAGGATGACTGTGGAGATGGTTCAGATGAGAAAAACTGCCATCTAAATGAATGTTTGAGTAAGAAAGTCAGTGGATGTTCTCAGGATTGCCAGGACCTTCCAGTCGGTTACAAGGTAGGCACTCATCAAAAATAGCAAATCATTGGATACATTAGAATTTAATTAGGCAAAGAAGAAAAAACAAAAAGACCCATGGATACAGATAGCAGTATGGTGATTGCCAGAGGGAAGCAGAGGGAAGGGGGCATTGGGGGAGGCAGAAGAAGGCAAAGGGGGGCTACATGGTAATAGAAGGGGACCTGAGTTGGAGTGGCAGACACGTGATACGATATATAGATGATGTGTTGTAGAACGGTATGCATGAAACCTGTATAATTTTATTAACCAATGTGATCCCAATAAATGCAATAAAAATAATTTGGAGTAATACAAACTAATCCAATATAGCTGTAAAACATAAAAGGCATCAAAATATGTTAGGCAAAATTATTTAAATGGAGAGTTTCTATTTATGGAAACCATAATAATAATGTGGTGTAAAATATACTCAGGAAGACAAAAAAAAATCAAAATATTTTTCAGTATGTGCTGAACATAAAGAAAAACATAAGAAAGGGAAGAGCAGTGTTTAGGGAGATTTCTGCTATGTTAGTAGCTGCATTAGATATGTATGTGACTCTCAAGTTCCCACTTCTTCCCTCAGCCTCTCTCCCATACATATTTGAAGTTAAATGGGCTAATCATTTATTTACAATGCTGGAGAATACAAAATTTTTCATAAGAATAGAAAAAAACAAAAACAAAAAACAGAACACATGAAATATTAGGACTAAGTACAAGTACATTAAAGACATAAATCATGCCTGATATCCTAATTGCTTTTTGTTTGCACCATTTTCCTGAATAAAGTGTTTCACTGACAACACTGATTGACAGAAATAGCTTTTGAAAGCATCTGCTTCCTTTATGTTGGAATGGAGGATGCAAACAAACAAACTATTAAAATTAAAGTTGTGTATTAGGTAAATTGATTGTGTAAGTGTGGGAAAAATCTCAGGAAGAACAATTCATTTGAAATAGTATTTTTTACTGAGCACTAGCTCTGTACGAATTGCAATAGGACATGGCTTTTATTAAACACAGAGGGAGTCTAATGCCAGTTAGGACCATTGCAAAGGTTAGATTTTGTTCTACTGAGTGTTGCACTGATCAGAACACCCCTGGGGTACTGTGCACATTTTTGGACATGGCGTTTTAAAAAGAACCTTAACAAATTGTAGTGGATACAAATTTGTACATCAAGAAGCATAAGGGGTCTGGAACACACGTTTTTGGAAATTTTGCTTGGGGCAAAGATGGCTTATTAGCTGTATTCAAATAGATGAAGTACTGGAATAGGGAGCATATTTAGTCTTTGTTTCAAAGATGAGATTTAGGAGTTAGGAGGCAGAGTCTGCTCATTATGAAGAAGATTGTTCTAAGATTAGAACTCTTTACATTGGAATGAGCTGCCTCATTTCTCACCACTAACAGTGTTTCAGTTGGGGCTAAATGTCTTCCTGTAAATGATGCTAGAGAAAATTGTGTGTATTGTAAAGGTGGGTCATGTTCCCTATCAGCCTTAATATTCTATGACAAGCCAGGTCTGTCTAATGGTAAATTAAGCCAAGTGATCACTTTGCCATATTTAATCTCTGAATTTCTAGTGTTCTGATTAATGTAACTACATTGGTCAGGATTTTACTATATATAATGATCTAAAAACTATGATAATTAGCCCTGGCCAGGTGGCTTAGTTGGTTGAAGCATTGTCCCATACGCCAAAAGGCTGTGGGTTCTATTCTTGGTCAGGGTATATACAGGAGGCAATCGATCATTAATGTTTCCCTCTCTCCCTTCCTCTCTTTCTAAGATCAATAAGCATGTCCTCAGAGGAGGATGAAAGAAAAAAAAAACTACAATAATTATTTTTCCCTGTGTAAAAATAGAGATAAAAATGAAATAGTAAGAAAGTTACATTTATAAATAAAGATTTTTTGACCCAATACTGAATTGACAAAGTTGGTTAAATTTATAGACTTAAAACACACATGCACTCACTCACAAATACTATACTATAAGTAAAAGGAAAACAAGACAGAGTCAAGATAGCTCTTAATAAGATGAGCATGTATCAAATAATTAATTTTGTCAGTAAATATTTGAAATTCAATGAAGCAGAAACATATACCATTTACTTATGTACAATTAATATAGAAATGTTTCATGAAAAAGCAGAGGATATGTCATAGAATTATAATAGGTAACTACTTAAAATATTATAATGGGTTATTAATAATTCTTTAGTTCTGTCTATATAATATATACTATAAGTCTGTATATCTATAATAAATATATATATATATCATAGAATACATCTATCTGTCTATCTAAAATTTAAATTTCAAAGTAGAATTATTTGTGTTTATCTTGTGTGCATTTATACTTTGTCATAACAATCTTGGCAGTAAAACCTAAAAATTATAGAGTATCCAATGATCACATTTTGATATAACATTCAAAATGAGGTTTAATGTTTTTTAAATGCCTACGTGTAAGAAGTACTTTGTGCCCAGAAATACTGTATTTGGAAAACTACTTTTGGTAGCAGTAAATATCATCCAGAAAAACAAGTTAAATCATTCTATTTTAATTACTTTATAAGACTCTTTACACAAAAATATTTGTTTATTGATACCTTTAAAATATCAGTATTTTTATTTTGACTTCTCTAAAAATGAAGTGAGAATTCTAGTTAAAACAGGCACTGTGTTTAATCATTCAAAAACTCTTTGATGTGATACCTGACACAGTAGCTGTGAATAATGTTCCTGAATATATACACATGTCAAGACTAATGAATAAAATAAAACATCTATTGTGGAAAACAGACCAGTATAAAAATTTAAGGAGCTAAGATTAGAATCATAAATAAGAGATTTAGCCTGGCCGTTGTGTCTCAGTGGATTGAGCATAGTCCCATGGAATGAGAGGTCCGGGTTCAATTCCTGGTCAGGGCACATGCCTGGGTTGTGGGCTCGATCCCCAGTAAGGGGCATTCAAGAGGCAGCCGATCAATGTTTCTCTCCTCACATCGATGTTTCTCTCTCTACCTTCCTCTCTCTCTAAAAGGAATCAATAAAAATAAAAATAAATACTATAAATAAATAAATAAATAAATAAATAAATAAATAAGAGATTTAAACAAAGGTTCAAAGCAAATATTTTACATATATATTTACTGGTAGGAAATGTAATAAAAAGCCTTATGTACAACAAAATGCTTATCTATTTGGGAGAAAAAATGTCAGATGGTGGTTTCTCTTTCCCTGGAGATGGGGAAAACTATTCAATAACTTATTTCTCAATACATTATCAGCAAAACATGTCAAGAAATCCTCCAAATTCTGCAATAAAATGAAAATTACTTATGAAAGCAAAAATTAGACCTTATGGACTGAGAATAGTTTACATGTTTGCTGTAAAAAACATACAATGTATCTATTCAAAAGGGAGTAATAACATTCACTAAAGCAAGAATCTTATTTTGAGGGCAGGGAACATTTACCATGTTAAAATAAATGTACTTCTTGGAGAGAAGGAAGTTTTCATGTGTACATTAGAAATAAAATAATCAATATTTGTCAAATATCACTTTAAAAACTGCACAAAAATGTTCCTGAAAGTAATAAAAAAAAGTTTGGGTAGCTATGTTTCTTTCTTCTAGCTATACAATCCTATGTGAAAATTATTACAAAGCAGGACATTTTGAAATAGTTCTTGATGAGGAGAAAAATTAAAATGACATGGAGTATATATAAATCTCACTTTTATAAAAATTATCTTTTTAAATGAAGATGAGAAAATTTTAAACTGTTATGAATCTCTCATCTTTTATTTTTGAATATGTAAATGATTATTATTTTCTTTCATTCAGTTTATGTAACTTAAGCTAGTAGAATTTTCCATAGATGTTTATTAATTATTTGAGAACAGCAAAAATGTTTTGGTTATAACAAGGTTACTGGATTGGGGAGTAAATTATTTTTTTAAATGTGCTTATTTAATGAACAATTAAAAAGAAACCTTACTGTAAGCCTTAAACATCCCAATTTCATTTGTTTATATAAATGTATCTTACATTCAGCAGCTTTTACCAATTTTACCTTCAGGAAATAAAAAAATGTGTTTTTATCCATACCATCTATTTGATATAGTAGTTCTATAATCCTGACATTAGCCATTTAAAGTGATTTTTGGAAGTTCTGTAAAAATTGGGATACTGCCCAGCCGATGTGGCTCAGTGGTTGAGCATCAACCCATGCACCAAGAGGTCGCTGGTTTGATTCCTGTCAGGGCACATGCCCAGGCTCTGGGCCCGATCCCCAGTGGGGGGCATGCAGGAGGTAGCCAATTGATGTTCTCTCTCATCGATGTTTCTATCTCTCTCTCCCTCTCCCTTCCTTTCTCTCTCTAAAAAATCAATAAAGAAAAAAAAATAAAATATATAAATAAATAAAATTGGGATACTGTTTTTTTTTCATACTCTTTGAGAGGGATTCAACACATTGTATAAAGTTTCTTTCAGTTTGTCCTAAAGTGCCAATTGAATTCAGCACTGCCCTGTGTCTGCCTGTGGGTCTTCTGGCCTCTTGACCACATGACCCCATGATCTAATTTCCAGTTCTTTGCAGTGACATCTTCTTGTATCCTGTCAGTTTCTCACTTTCCTTTTTAAAATATTGTTGTTATTTTTTTTAATTGTGGAAATATATGTGACATCAAATTTACCATTTTAACCATTTTTAGGTGTACACGTTAGTAGCATTAAGCATCTTATTTTGTTTGCCATGGCAAAGCCACATCCCCTTACCTTCCTACCTCAGGTAGTAAGTTGAGTTTTGTTAAGAAAAATAATATTGTCACAGCCTCAACTCTGCTCCTGGCTTTACCTAGGCAACTTCACCTTTGTGCCTCTAGGTTTCTGCTCAGTTAACTAAGGAAAGTAGTACCTACCTCATAGGTTTCTATAAGGCTCTAATGAAATAACGTGGCAATGATGTTAGTAAGCAAAGCCCCACATAAGGATGGATTCTTATGATTGTTAAAGTCTTCTAAAGAGACAATACAACAAAGTAGAGTAAGAATACAAGTTGACAGTTTAGCTCTGTGTCCTTTGCATTCTCCAGCCACATAGCTGTGGTGGCATCAGTTAACTTTGTCATCTTCCCCGCCTCAGGTGATCAAATGAAGGTATTTCAGAGTTTTTTTTAAAACTTGAATTTTACTTAATGTTTCTAATTCCTATTAAAGTTTAATTGCTGGGTGATAGTAAGACTTGATATTGGTTGAATCATGCTACAGAGATATTCAACAGGAAAAGAGAGTGATAATGACAAGAATTGGTTATTGGTTTTTGTTCTGCAGTGCAAATGCTGGCCTGGATTCCAGCTGAAGGGTGATGGTAAAACATGTGTGGACATTGATGAATGCTCCTCGGGCTTTCCATGCAGCCAGCAGTGTGTCAACACGTATGGGACCTACAAGTGCCTCTGCACGGATGGGTATGAAATACAGCCTGATAACCCGAATGGCTGCAAGTCACTTTCAGGTATCGAACAGAACTTGTCCACTGATCCAACCTCTGCTACCCTGAATTTTATAGCTATTTCATTGAATTCATTCCTTTTTGCAATTCCTTAGAAATCAAAATTCTTCCCTACTTACCTTGATATGGGAATTTGTCCGTCTGATTTTGTGAGTTGTTCACAAACTTCTCTGTGTGTAATGGTATTGCACTATGGTCTTGTGACCTAGTAAGTGTTTGTTTTGCTTTGTTTATATTTTGAGAGTGCTCACAAGTAACAAGAACTGTCTCTAGCATTGCCTCCTGCTGAATCACAGGTTCTTAGGCCAGACTTGGCCTAGACTATCAAAAGCCTATTGTGACACTGTTCTAATGGTGTCTCCTTCTCCCCTACACCACACACACTGATATAGGTATGCCAAGGAGAACAACAGGTCAATAATAATAACAGGAATAGTGATGACAACAACAGCAAATCAGCTATACAAGATAATTTGAATTCCTCGTCATTCAGCAAATATCATTAAACTTCTGTTTGTTCCAAATAGTGTGATTGTTTGTAAATTAGAAAATTCAATAAAACATGACCCATGACTTAAAAATATATTGTAATTAATTAGGGGAGATGATCACGTATGTTAAAATGATACAAAGCAATATATAATAATGATTATTAAAATGGACAATAAATGGTACAGATGGTGTCTCTATCATCCTTACTTTGCTTTGGAGTATAATGAATCAAATAATACTGCTGGTTTCTTTTAAATATGTAAGTGACATCATTTAAACCATTAGATGTTTTCTCATCTACTTTCAGGGACAGAAATTTAAAAATTAGTTTTTTAACTGGTTAAAACTTCGCACATTATTAAAAAAAACTGCTTTAAATTTTTATTTCACTTTTACTTATTTTTGGAATATTTATTCCTGAACCAATTTGTGTACTATTTGGAACACATTGTTTTATTTACCAACATACATGCTAATAGCTCACCAGTTCACTACATCACACATTTAGTGACATAAATGAAGATGAAGATGTGACATAAATTTAAGATGAAGACATAAAATCTCCAAATCAGTCAGTTTCTATTACTATAAACTTTTCATAAAAGACTGTGTAAAGGAGACAAATGCTAATGATTACACTTTTCATCTTGTTATATCATATATCCAGGCTGTATTTGTTTTCCATTAACAATCATAATTAGAAACAAATAATAGTTTTGATCCAAAAAGTAAGTGTTCCTGAAGCATAAATATTTTGCTAAAAAAGGCTAGATATTTTTTCAAAAGTATTGAGATATAACTGACATATAACATTGTGTAATTTTTAAATATACAATGTGTTGATACATATTACAATATGGTTATTAACATAATGTTAGTTAAGACCATCACTTCACATTTCTTTTTGTGGTGAGAACATTTAAGATTTACTCTCTTAGTAACTTTCAAGTATATATTACAATATTGTTTTCTCTAATCACAGTGCTATGCATTAGATCTCCAGAACTTATTCATCTTCTAACTGGAAATTTGTACTCTTTTATCAACATCTCCCCATTTCCCTCACCCTTAGACACTGGTAACCAGCATTCTACTCTCTGTTTCTATGAGGATTTTTTTTTTTTAGATTCCATGTATAAGTAATATCAAGGTATCTGTCTTTCTTTGTCTAATGTATTTCACTTAACATCCTGTCTTCAAGGACCATCTGTGTTGTCACAAAATTTCAAGATTTTGTTCTTTCTCTTGGCTGAGTAATATTACATTGCATGTACATGTATATACCAAATATTTATTATCCATTCATCCATTGACATACACTTAGGTTGTTTCTAAATCTTTGCTTTTGTCTATAATGCTGCAGTAACCAGAGAGTACAGATATATCTTTGATACCTTGTTTTTGTTTCTTTTGGGTATGTACCAAGAAGTGAGATTGCTGGATCCTATGGTAGTTCTATTTTTAGCTTTATGAGGAACCTCCATACTGTTTTCCACAATGACTATACCAATTTCTATTTCTGCCAGCAATGCACGAGTGCTCACTTTTCTCCCCATCCTTGCCAGCCCTGAAGTCTCTGGTCTTTTGATGATAGCTCTTCTAACATTGTGGCTTTGATTTGCATTTCCCTAATGATTATTGCTTTTGTGTGTCTTTTCATGTACCTGTTGGCCATTTGTATATCTTCTTTGAAAAAATGTATATTCATTTCTTCTGTCTTTTTATAGATTTTTTTTTTTTTTTTTTTTTTGGTAATTGAGTTTTAGAAGTTCTTTATATGTTTTGGATATTAACCCCTTACAAAACATAATTTGCAAATATTTTCTCTCATTCTATAGGTTGCTTTTTATTACATTGATTATTTCTCTTGCTATGCAGACACTTTTTGGTTTGATCTAGTCCTACTTATTTAATTTTGGCTTTATTCTTTATGCTTTTTGTGTCATACCCAAATAATTGTTGCTAAGACCTATGTTAAGGAGTTTATTTCCTATGTTTTCTCTGAGGAGTTTTATGGCTTAAAGTCCTACATTTAAGTTGGAAAGAGTAGAATTGCTTAAGCATTGGCGTAGAACATGACTGATTAATTTTATATTTACAAACGTAGAACTATATTGACAGGGATGACAAGGCGTCTTCACCTTGAGAGCCGACTCTGCTGAGTAGGGTTGTGAGTCTCCGTTCAGCCTCAATAGAAAGACTGGGCTGACTGGTGAGGGCACTGCCCCCACTGACGGAAGGGGGTGTCCATTATGTGCGACCCATGTTTCTAACCCCTGACATAGAGTGTGCTATGAGATACATGATAAAAGGAGGAAAGTAAAAATTCGAACATAAATTAAACAGGACAAAAAGTCTATAACTATTAGTGCTATACAATAAAATTCACATTAGGTTATATAAATTGACTACCATTTCATTGTTTTTTCTCATTTCTGCAGACATTAAATGTACTTACCCAGGAACTAAGTATATGAATACATCATAGAAATAAAGGTGTTTAAAAAGAGTTTGAACAAAATTTTTATTGAATTGAGGTAGGATTATAACAATCAAGAATGTGATCAAATTGACTTTAAATTATTCAGACACAAAGTCAAATAAGTATACTATACAAAACTTTATAAATACATTTTATTTAAGAAACCAATTTGTTTCCAAATAAATTCTGAGGAGAAAACCAATCTAAAGGTTTAGAGAATCTTCATATATATGGTCAGATTCTTATTATTATCTTTCCTAGTTTCTAGAACAAATGAGATACTAAAACATATCGCACAAACAGTAAGAAGGAAATAAAGACTATTAAAGGATTTAAAAAATCAGAATCATGAGGAAAGGTAAAGTTAATAGATATACACTATAGATATTGTACATCAGGAATTATTTAAGAGAAGTCCCTAGCAGGTGAAAAAATGTATATGTAGGCAATGATACTCTTGATTTTCACCGAAGTTATCCTGAGAATATATGAATGGTTATTTGTATGGTAGGTTTCTAAGATAGGGGTAGCTTACCCTTTAAAAAAATTCATCTAAAAATCAGATTATAAAAGCAGGTATTTCTACTAATTTCAAATAAATTAGATAATTTAATATTCAAGGAAATTGAGGGAAAGAGAATGTTAGCATTTAGAATTATCTTGATTTTCTGTTCTGTCTGGGTATCTGCTGCTTTTTCATCTTATTATCAACTGAAATGCTTAGGATGAAATTTTTAACCATTAATCTACTAGAGGGCACTGCATTTGAATTTATATTGCTTCAGAAACAAAATAGAAGCTAAGAAGAGTTAAAACCACGCATCCAAAAAGTCTGATATGTTGTTTGTTTTTTTTTGTCTTGGTATTTAGATGAAGAACCTTTTCTAATTCTTGCTGATCATCATGAGATAAGAAAAATTAGCACTGATGGCTCCAACTACACTCTTTTAAAACAGGTATGGCATCCCATGATGATTTCATAATATTCATTATGGGTTCTGCAGATATGCATTAGAGCCACAAAAATACCTTCCAACTGGAATTTCTGAAGCACCATCATACATACGTGCTTATCTGTATATGAGATTACCATACATTTTATTTTGTTTGAATTGTCCAGGTGATGCTCTGAATTTGTCACATCACACCATATCAAAGAAAGTAAAAGATGCAAAGTATAATTGATGTAAGTGAATACCTGTCTCAAGAATAGTTAGAGTAGAGGAAGCAAAAACTTATCTTTTAAAGCATTTTGTGCATTACCCAAATACATTTTTTCCCTGCCTTGGGGTTTAAAAATAAGTATTTTTTTTGTAGAATTCAAATTTCTGTTTATAAAACCAGAAAATAAAACACGTTCGCTGATTCCTAGCTTTTAAAATGTGGTAAAAGCAAGAGAGCAAAAGTGTGATTGTCACTTAGTTAAAAGGTTGCGAGGCACACAGTTTTTCTTACTCTCTTCATCGCTCAACCTATCCCAAGAGCCAAGAGACTCTGCATTTCTGTTTTGACGTTTGAATTCTATTGTCAGAGTTTGTTTATTCATGTTATTTGATATGAAAATATATAATTTCCATTTTGTGACAAGATAGCTGTAACTTGCTCATGTTAACTATTTTTTTTCCTCCCAATCTGTGCAGGAAATAGCATAAAATGAAATGATTAACACTAGACTGACTACTACACGGACTAGAGAAATCACATACAGTTAGTTATAGCATATTTTTAGTTGTCAGGAGAAACAGCTTCTTTGGAATTATTTAGTTTGCATCTGTTGTGCTATAAAGTTCTCTTTGCCCCAAACTGTATAATAATGACATGCATATGTGAAAGCACTGTCTAGAATAAACGTGCCAAAAATAAGGATATTTCTTATTCTTATAGCATATTTATGCCAGCATTGGTATAGGCTAAGAAAGCCATTCCTGGGGAAATGTTTCAGCAATGCAGAAAATACTTAATTAGAATTACTACTACTATGTTCTCCACAGCACTGATGGATCCCTCCACTACTGTTGTTCGAGTTTCATTTTGCTTAAGGATTTAGTCTTATTTTAAGTGTAAACTTTCATTAGCAACTGTGATATTGACTCTTCGTGACAGAGTTGGGTTTTCCAGATTTTCTCTAAGTCACAGATTGAAAATAAAATTTTCTCAAGAAAGTCCAGATTTCTAGCTACTCATAAAAAAAAAAAAAATGGTGTATCATTGCTGGGCTCACATACCTGAATGCCGGCCAGACTATTATCTCTTTAAGAGATGAACATCCCTAGGAAAATGGTTCAAGTGTATATAACTTTTAAAATGGAAAAGTTTTTTGCTGGCCAAATGATTTTATATATTATTTAACTTAATTCTTTTTATTTCTGTGCAGCCTACTTTGTTTTTCTCAACTAATATTTATTTGAACAAAATAAAATTTTCTCTTTAACATGAGAATTAAAGATGTAAACATGTCAATAATATCTAAATTTATACTGTATGTTTGCAACACACTTTCATGCACCTAAATTTATCTCTACAGTAACCCTTCTAAGTAGGCAGGGCAGATACTATCAGGGTGAAAAGTCAGGCAAGTTGGCTTATGTCACCCTGGGGTCTCAGCAGAAGACAGGCAGGAGCGAGAAAAACGCTATAGTGGGAGGAGCTGGGGTTAGGAGAACCACCGTGTTATAGGGCAGCCTCCTGGAGGTAAAGCCATGGCACCTTGCAGCCTGTCTGTAAGCTCATAGCAAAGTTACAGGATATTGAACATTGTCTTTCTCTTGGAGTAAATCTCCACGCCCTCATTATACCTTCTAAGTGTACCAGTCATTCATTTCCTTGCATGGTCTCTGGAAAAGGGATATGTTTATTTTATCTTTACTGTATTATCTATTATTTTTGTGCGTGTGTGTTGAGTTTTTTTTTTTTTTTTTTTTTTGCCTTTCAAGAGTTGTTTTAATTAATTTATTTTTAAGTTAAATTTAGTGGGGTGACATTAGTTAATAAAATGTATAGGTTTCAAGTCTATAATTCTATGATACATCATCTGTATATTGCATTATGTGCTCACCACCCAAAGTCCAGTCCCCTTCTGTCACCGTGTATTTGACCCCCTTTACTCCACTTCTGCCCCCCTTCCCTCCGGTAACCGCCGTACAGTTGTCTGTGTCTATGAGTTTTTGTTTGTTCATTTGTTGCTTTCAGTTTTATATCCCACATATAAGTGAAATCATACGTTTTTTTTTTTGGTCCATCCATGTTGTCACGTTCGTGTGTTTTAGCATTTCTTTGTTTTAGACTGTGCTATCTTAGAAAGCTCTCTTTTTAGGATACTTTATTTATAAGCTCAGCTGAACCACCAATTTAACTAAAATACCAAGACTTCATGGAAGAACCACAGCAGTTTCAGTGGCACTCCTTGCCTCCTTTCCAACCCTGTGGCTCAGGACATTTCTATCGATATCGCTTTTGTTGTCTTTTATGGCTAATATGTTATCAGAGATTGTTCTTAATGGAACAAAATGATTTTTTCCTCTATGCATGACTTAAATCTATGTCATATAACCAAACCATTTTAATGCACACTTTCACATAGCACTTTTTCTCTGGTGGTATAATTTTAGACTATTGCCGATCACTAGTACCTAAGTGGGGATCAATTTTAGATAGTTTTTTTTATGAAAATAAAAAGGGAGTGAGGAAGATAAGGAGGCTCATGAGGACTCTGAACACTGGTGCTTTTGGAAAGCATTTGTTAATGGTGACCACTGAGTAAGGACTCAGAGACCCCAACACCAAAGGTAAGTCTTACCTCCAGTTTTGATGGCGGCCTGTTTGAAATATACCATTTCTGTCAGGGAGCATGTGTTTAGCCGTAACTTTGTCATAGCATTGTAGACATACTCAAGAAGTTCTAGGCAGTAGAAAACTATTTCCCCCCTCAGGCGTTCTGACTACACATGCAGAGTGAGGTAGAAAACAACAGTATCTCTGCACATTTTCTATCAGTCAAAAGAAATGGAAAGACAACACCACCCTTGCCTTAATCATTTGGGAATGTTCTGTGTAGATGTTAAGGAAGAATGATTTATCCTACAGTCTTGAGTTTCATTTCCCATTATCATCAGTAACAATCTCAAGAAACTTTGTAGCATAAAATTATAACAACTGGTAGAATTGTTTTCACCTATGTAGTCTAAAACACAGTTATAGCTAGGCCAGCTATAACTTAAATTCATACACTACATTTAGAAAATGTACTTTAGCAACATGGATTATAGAAATGAAAATTAATCAAGTAGCTTTCCAATATGTTATGCAATTCAATTCTAACAGTACCTTTTATTCCAGTAAAATTGTACAGAGAAACAAAACACAATTTTCCTAAATTAATCATCTTAAACCAAAGGATACAAATATTCAACTGCAGAAATGAAAGAAGCAAATAGGGTTTTTTGTTTGTTTGTTTTTTTCTATCCTCACCCGAGGACATTTTTTCATTTTTTGTTTAGATAGAGTGGGAGGGAGAGAGAGAGAGAAACATCGACGTGAAAGGGACACATCGAGTGGCTGCCACCCGCACGACCAACCAGGGCCAGGGACAAACCACAACCGAGGCACATGCCCTTAGCGGGAACCAAACCCCGGTTTCTCTGGACCGCAGGCCGACGCTCTAACCACTGAGCAAAACCGGCCAGGGCACAAATAGGGTTTTGATGAAACCAATTTTCAGCTCTGAAACCACTGGGATTATGCTAGTTTTTAGACATTATTTTGACCATCCCCATGGCTGTTTTTTTTTGTTTTGTTTTGTTTTGTTTTGTTTTGTTTTGTTTTGTTTTGGTACGTGCCCCTAGTGGGAACCAAACCCGGGACTCTCTGGTCCGCAGGCTGATGCTACAACCGCTGAGCCAGACTGTCCAGGGCCCCCATGGCTGTTTTAATGTTTATTGCATATAATTCTACAAAGAGATCATTGCGCTGTTTTCTGTGCTGCTGAATGATAAAGCTGTAGAACAATGACCGGTTTGGCTGGATAGATATGTCAGAATTCAGAGCTTCAATTTCTCCGTGTTTACAGCTTTCATTTATTATAGTGGATTTACTAAATTTGGAATTGTATTCTTATTATATACATTGATTATATACTTTGACTATTGTAAAGAAAGAATAATTTTGCTCTGACTGGTGACTGTGGCTAAATTTTTGCTAAAGTTAGAGACAAGTTTCTCTCTACCTTTTCTCTATAAATCTCTAATTTATCCATCTCTATCTGAATTACAAGCCTATCATGGAACCTTAACCCATTTACTTTATTTATCTGCTGAAAAAATCATTTGAATGTAAAGAATATGGTAGACTACTACTGTAATGACTTTATTAAACCCTCCACAGTCCTTGGAATATATTTAATCAATATTTTAGAACATTTATTGATTCTACAGAGTAACTTTCTAGATGTGTACACCTAAGTACTTTTAGTTATGGAGCCCTCCAGTGTTTAGCTTGTGAATAAATATTTAGTGAATCTTTTCAATCTGTGACTGAATATTAGTTGAATTTTTTTTTAGCATTTATAATCATTATTTTGATTAGTAATGTTGTCAGTAAGAAGTATACCTGCATTTATTTATCTGGGCCAAGTGCAGAATTTACACTGGGTCCTGTTGACTTCCTCGTGTCTCTTGTTTGTGACCAATGGCATGCAGTCTGTGGGGTTGGAATATTTCAGGTTAACTTTATAATCCGGAGCTGAAGAAAAAGAGACTGCTCATGTTAAGTGAAATAAAATCATACAATTTCAACCTATTATTTTAACACCATCACTACTAGGATACAGCCCTGCTGAGAGAAGGACAAAATCAGTCTTTGCCAAAACCTTCTCTAAATTGCTTTTATACATTGACTATCCTTAGTCTTGGAGATAGTTGGAAAGAAATAAAATCCAAACAACAATAATTTAGCCTTGGCCTGTTTCTCATAAAACACTAAATAAATCTTATGCAGTGTTATTCTTATCATTGAATTCTAAGTTTTGAGATTACATATGGAAACTGAATTCACATGTGGTAAATACCATCCTTCTTATCCCTCCTCCCCAAACCAAACCAAAGCAAACAAAAGATTTTATCTTCCTGAACATATTAATCCTTAACTGTAGAACTAAAACTACTAATAAATGACTCCTAAAACAATTTGAGACTTAAATACAACTTTAGAGTACATACTGATACAAGCAATCTTATATAAGATATAAAGATATAGTAAAGGTCTCTTAGGGCTTTGCCAAGTGTCTACTACATCAAATTATTTTTTGATCTACAAGAATTTATATATTAATAAACTATTCAAGTCTTAAAATGAATTAGCACAGTTGAAATTCGGATCCAAGTTTTAGTAGTCCGTTGAAGTAGCAAATTTATAAGCCCTAACAATAGATCAGAATTAAACGAATCCCTAAATAATCATTTCAGGAATCCAACATCTAAGAAGATTCCCAGATGCTGATGTACAGTCCTCAAACAAAATCAGACAGCAGAACTGCTGAACCGAACAGCTGTAGCACCCAGAAACCCATCCGCTGAATTCCTGTTTGGTTTTGTTACCTGTTAAGGATTGCATAACTATGAGTCTGAAGTGAAGCTTTTGCTCACAATTCCACATGTGGGATAAAAATATGTTGACTCTCCAGTGCCTCTTTGGTGAAATACCCTCCTAAGGTTATAACTTTTCAATTCTAACATACCACTGTATTGCATAAGGGGCCACTGGAAGCATGAAGAAAAAAAAAAAAAAAAAAAAGCTTATATATCTAGTTGAGACAAAAGCTTTTAGAAATAATAAAATTTCTAAATTGTCTCTTCATACTTTAATCAGATGGCTATCCAGGATCATCATAAATCATCAGTGATCTTCTGTTTTTCCAATTTAGATGTATGCTTTTTTCTGGTTACTCTACAGAAGAGATAATAATAACATCAAATTTATATTCAATATTAACCTATAGTGAGAGTCTTTCACTCTGTCACCCCAAAAGCAATGTGTTTCCCCCCCCTTAATGGCTATTTACTTAAATCATTATCTATGAACATTCTGAAATTGATGTGACCTTCTTGGGAAGTGTTTTCAAATAACTTATGCAATAAACTTAAATGTATGATGTAGGGAAAATGTAAACATATGATGCTTTTTAAAAGATTTGATCACAAATGCTCTTCATTATAAGAGCTATAAGTATGTAGGTACAAAGGGAGATAGAGACTCATAAAATCCTAACACATTTAAAAATAAGTTCTATTTAACTATTATAAAAACATTCTTTTTTTCTTATTTTTAGGGATTAAACAATGTTATTGCTATAGACTTTGATTACAGAGAAGAATTCATATACTGGATTGATTCCAGCCGACCTAATGGCAGCCGTATAAATAGAATGTGTTTGAATGGAAGTGAAATTAAGGTAACTACATATTATAACAATGGGATTATTGGATATTTTATTAGTGTGTTTGAATTAAACAGAAAATGTTATTTGATGGTAATGGTACAACTCATAAAATGTATTAGGTTGGTTTGCATTTCACATTTTATAATGTAAATTTAATGCATTGTTTAAATATGAACTATGAGCCTTTTTATTCTATGTTTCATTAAAATGCTATTGAAATAAGGTGAAAATCAAATTGAGTAAATAACATTTGGATCCTATTCACATCCCTAGAAAATGTGATGGATGCTTTCAGCTTGAATGATTAGTACCTCAGATTCAATTGTGTCGATATATATAAAAGAAAAAGTTGAGTCTGAGTATTTGTAATTTAAAAAATTATAAATTATAGATTAAAATTATAGCACTAATAAAATTAACCTACTATAGATGAAATAATTGAATGCATCTGTATAAAATCATGAATGTTCTGATTAGAGAGCATCATAATTAAATACATCACCTTCTAGATATGAGATACTTTGGCACCATTTCTGTATTATCTTCAGTTTTAAAATAAAATTATCTGCAATGTCTATGTACAGTAAAATTAATTATAAAGAAGTTTAAATTCAAGTAGTTAAAACCTATTAATTACTTAAAGTTTTTTTACTATTGATTATTGCATACAGATGATCTGTTGGAAGCAATCAATTTTGAAAATATTAATTGTCTTGAGATGTGTATATACAATGCCAAAACCACCAGTAGTTTGGGTGCTAGTGATTAAGAACAATTGTCTGTAGTGATGGTTTATGCAATAAAATATCAGTATATGATATAGAAAAAAGAAGCATATAATTTCTTTTTTGTTTTATAATTTAATTATTTGGAAAATTATATAAAACTGTGAAAGTTATAGTACTCAAACTTGATCATGTATTTTTAACAAGATGTTTAAAATTTTTGGTTATCTTTATATTTTTTGACGATGCTTTAATATTTTTAAAGGACATTAATTCTCTACTGCCTTGCCGATACTGTCTCATTACTACTTTAAATTATGTCATAACATAGGGTTACAAAGTGTATCTTTCTTTCTTTGGGATTAATAATTCACTGATTTTCATTAAAATTGTCAGATATGACAATTTTTCAAATTGGAATTTGAGAGAAAGAAGAAAAAATGTCATGCAATTCAGTATAGTGGATTGATATTATTAATTGCTGAAAATATTAATGTTGTCACTTACTATTTATGGTTATTGGGAAAGAATAACTTTAAAAAATCAGTAGTGTGTTTTAGTTGTCTCTGAGTATATTGCTACTGGTTTCTAGGAAGACCCAAGTTCCAATTGCTTCTTTCAGGCAATCCTCAAAGCACCGAGAACTCAGAAATAGTGGTCGTATAGATCAAGAATTTTGGATTATTTTGTATGTGTCTTATTTGTACATAAAAGCCTAAATCCTCATTTTATTTGATATTGACAAGGGTTAGAATTGAGCACAATGGTTATATGAGAGTATTTTTACCTCCCTTTGGTTACATTAGGTTCTCCCTTGTATTTTTCCCCTCTCTTGTAGTAGATTGTTCAAATAGGGCAACAGTAGTTGGGGGAGTGGTATATGCTATTGCTATCTCTTCTAGAGCCTTTTAAAGATAAATTCCAATAATTATTTGTGTGTGTGTGTGTGTGTGTGTGTGTGTGTGTATGTGATTGCCCCAAATTTTAAGAGGACAGGACAAGTAAACTAAAATGAAAATGTGATCAATAATTATGCAGCTCTCCAACAGCTGTTTTTAAATTTGAGTGTTTCTTTTTTAAAACCATATGTAATTTCTGGGGGCCTGATTACATACTAGGTAGTTTCTCTCAAATGAGTAATTTTATTAGGGTAAATTGTTCTGTTTTATGCTTATCTAAGTTTTGTTTCTAGTGTTTAATAGAGTTCTATTATCCCTGTAAAAATCAAGAAGCAATGCTTAGTTCTTATTCTAGGCATTTACACTGTTAACTTTTAAATTCTTATTTTGTTAGGTAGTGCATAACACAGCTGTCCCCAATGCACTTGCTGTTGATTGGATTGGAAAAAACCTCTATTGGTCTGACACAGAAAAAAGGATCATTGAAGTATCCAAAGTCAATGGCTTATACCCTACTATACTCGTTAGCAAAAGGCTGAAGTTTCCCAGGGACCTGTCTTTAGATCCTCGAGCTGGGTTTGTAACATTGAAAATATTAAATTAAGAATTAAGAATGTGGATTATATTTAATGTGGTAAATCCTGTTCTTCATGTTTTAACACGGGAAACCAATGTAAAGTGTGAATGTGTAGAAACTTTTATTGAGAAATCAAGAATAGAAATATGACTTTCACAGTGAAATAAAAAAATTAAATGATGGGATGGTACAGCATGTATATTTTAATGTTTTAAACAAAAGTCTAACTAATCAATTAATATATTGTGGAAACGGATATAACTTACAGATTGATTTTAATACCTTTAGATCTTAGAGGAAAAGCAGATGAAGAACGAACTCTTGGATCGCATTTTGCATGTATGTGGTAGTCACAAGTATGGCTAATATCATTTCTGTACCACTGTAGTGCAAGGGACTTAGTAGTATCCATAGGTAATAAATAACAAGGTGAATTATACATACATTCAAAAGAAATAGCACAGCGGGAATATTGGGAAAGATTCATATCGGAGCAGGGCTTCATTTGCATTTCTTTGTGAGAATGGAGAACAAGTCATCACAAGGGTCAAGGATAGTAGCCTGCAGATTTCAGATGAGGGATGAACACACATTAAGGTGTCAAAGCTTTCTGCTGTATGTTTGCTAAAGTTCTATAGGTTATGACTGTTTACTTTCAATTATGTTGTCTTAGTAAGTAGAGAAGGCATATCTTTCCATTGTTCTTTGCACTATGATTTAGAGTGATTACATACTCCAAAATGATCTCTGTAGAAGTTCAACCTACACACCATGCTTGTTAAAATAACAAATTTAGAGGAACTATTGATATTTTAAAATAGGACACTATGGTGCTCTAAATTTTCTGCTGTCTGAATTAATTTCATATATGTTTCTCCAAATCAGTACTTTTATCATACCATATGCAACAATTAGATTTTGCTTCTTGCTAGTATATTGACTATGTTTTTTGGCCCCTATGTTTATTATTGCTAGAATAATCATGCCATAGTATATTTTGCAGCTTAATTTTAAACATTAATTTGGGTAAAAGCAGTACCTAATAGAGACGTTTTATACTATAAATATTATTGATTCCAAAGGTTATGTGCAAGTGTTAACTTTTCACTAAATAATTATGTAACCATTTTGTTACTTTTTAAAATATTTCTTTACCATAGCAACCGAAGTTTCAAAACAGTGTCAATTCTATTTTAACTGAAACAGTCATAAGCCAGTCTGTTTGCACATGATTTTCAAGCTATAATGTCCAGATGTACTAAATTTGCTTACCATCATCTTTCATTCATAATAATGTAAATGATTTAATTCCTTTTGTATATTATCAGAAGATATTTATTTTATTGTATCCAAACCATTGTCCTTTTCTTCAAAGTCAATATGCTTGGCTTAACTTCTCATTTTGTACTATTCAAGATGCTTCATTTTCTGAATGAAAAAAGCATTACCTGTTGATAATAATAGTCTTATGGGATTTCCTAGTTATAAAGCAAAAACTGTATTCTAGACTAGTGAACAGAGCTGAATCCAGTTTTCAGTTTTATTTCTCCCAGATTCCAATTATTACCTCATAAACTGAAAGCAGCCATAAGTCATCATCAACATAAACCCAATCATCAAAAGCATCAATTAAAAAAGTGAAGTACTAAATTATTGTAGATGTTATGAAAGTCTCCCTTGATTTCCTTTTTTGATAATATTTGGATTATGGTATGGATATGCCATATTATAAACAAAGAAACAGATAAAGATGGGAATTTTTATGAAAGAGTGAATGCTACCTATTCTAACAGATAAAATTTAATGACAGCTTTTTGCCCATATGCTGTTTTTCTAGCTCCCCCCAGTGAGACAACAGGGCAACCTGGATTTTAGCTTTTATGAGATGAGCTTCAGGGTGAAATTACCATAACTGTCTCAAATATTGTGCAATCCTGCTTCAAAAATGGCAGCGGAAATTATAATTCAATAAAAAGTACAATTGATTGTTTCTACATCAGATTACCATTGATATTTGCATATGCTTTGAATATGCCAATAGTACTGACCTCTGTTCCTTGAGAAGTAAGATTTCTGTTCTGATATTCAGTGAGGGATCAGGCAAGGCTTTGTAGGGGAGGATAAAGATCCTTGGACTAGTGTAATGAAGCACTAAGCATCTAGAAGTGGCTTGATAGTCTTTTTTATCTTTTAATAATAGTATGTCAATTGTCATATCAATTTGGATATGTTGTCTACTAAGAGTGGAAAAGAAGATACATACAAGTAGACACAGAGATCCTATTCCTTGTTGTTACATTGAAATTCAGCTGAAATTCAATTATTCTAATCATTTTGTTATCTGGTTTGCTCTGGGAATCAAGTTCTAATAAATCTGGGATAATAAAAACTATTTAGATTCAATTTTTATAAAAGTCATTAATGCAGTACATAGATATACATTTTAAAGTAGAATAGAAAATATAATTAATGTTAACACTTTGCTGAACATAATTATGTCATTTAAGATGGTTAAGATTGCAAGTCAGGTTATCATAATAACAAAATACTATCATAATAGACATTAAAGTGAATGTGTGATAGTCCTAGTCAGCAGAAAGTAAATTTATCGACTCATTCATTTATTCAACTCACATTTCTTTGGCATTTAGTGTACATCTGGCATTGTTCTAGGTAGGAGCATGAAGATAAAAGGCACAGTCCCTGTCTTCAGTTATTTCACTGTGTAATGGGTAGGCAGAGGAGTAAATAATTAGTATACAAGGCAATAACTCATAAGGTAAAGAAAACAGAAAATGTTAATACCTCAACTGGGATCATAGAAAGCTGCGTAGACAAGTTGGGTAGAGTAAGAATTAGCCAGGTAATGAGGTGCACTTCAGAGCAGGAGGTATTTCAGGCAAAGACACACACAGGAGCATGGCCCAGTGGGAGGAACTCGTGTGGTTGGAACAAAATCATTACAAGTAATTGTGGAACTTTTATACCAGTTCATTTTATAGAGTAAGAAAGAGCTAAGAATACATCAAAACAAAACACAATAGCAACAAAAAAGAAAAAAAAAACAAAAAACAAAACAAGCAAGCCTTCCAAAGCTTCTGGCTTAGGCAAACAGAGAAATAGAAAAATAATTTCCTTAGACTATAAGGAATACAGAAAAGGGGGCAGATATAGGAGAGAAAAATGGTGAGTGTGTAGACCTATTGAGATTGGGAGTTCTGATATAATAATAATGATGATAAAGATAACTACCACTTCTTTAGCATTTTATGAATTAGAAAACTGTCTCTCAATTTTGCACTCTGTGTGCTTGTATTGTTTATGCAGAGTCTCTGGGAAAGATGATTATTTTTACTGTTTTCCTGAGAGTACAGATTAGAACATCCAACCTCAAAATGAACAGTGACTTTCTCAGTATCATTTAGGTAGTAAGATATTGAAGTGAGGCTATAACCCATTTTTTAAGCTTTGGTTATATATTTTCTCTGTTATATGACATTAGAGTTTCCAGTAACAAAATGATCTTGGATCATGAGCATGTTTTTTCAAGAGGCATCCAAACAAGAGATAAGAAAAAAAAAGAAAAATATGCTATACTATTTTTTTTCCATTTTAACAATTAGCCTTTTAACAAAATTTTAAATATAGATGATATGAATTTTCTGGAAATAAAGAAAACTGCCTAAATCAGTACAATCACACTTTATTTTTAAAGTATATTTTTATCTATTTTTCTTTCCTAATAGTCTTTCTTCCTAGAATGCCCTTCTGATTTTTCTCCAGTTAGAATAACCTTCTGTTTTCCAATAAGAGCGAAACATCCTCCAGTTGAGCCTAAGTAGACACTATATATTGAACACATCACATTACACAACTGTTTTGTTTATTTTTAACTATTTGTTCATGTTTATTGATGTATAATTGGCATATACTATATTCGTTTCAGGTGTATATATGACTATTATTGGTGTATATGTCTACGTATCTACAAAGAGTTCCTTGAGCTTAACTGCCATGGTTTAATTTTAATTTGCATCTAACCCAGAGATTGTTAAATTCACTGTTGAAGAAAATAATAAATCGGCAATTGGACATATGCAACACACAGGGTTATAGCTACAGGGACCTTGTACCTGCATTTAGGCACAAACCACTATATTGGTATGTAAATAACCCCCATGTTTCCCAAAAAAAGTACCATAAGGGAACTTTTGTTGCGAGGAAATGGAAAGCATACCAGGAATGAAAATTGTTTCAGATTTCTGTGGGGAACACAGAAATATTTTATTAAACGAAACAGTGACATAAAAAAAAATTTTTTCCCTACCAATTTTTAAACCTCTATTTTCATATTTAGGCAAAAACACACAGGGAATGAATATCAAGCATTAATTTTATAATTCAAAATGAGAAAAAATGTAGCTGGAAGAAACTATTCTGAATTTATTCCCAAATTCTGAAAGAAAGTAAACACTGAGAGAAGACTTCTATTTAATTTATTTTAAAGAAATATAATGTATTATATTGAACTATAAAAGACATCATCAGGAATCGCAGAAGCCTGTTGTTATGGTTACAAGCAGACATTCTTTTGTATATTTACTCTTGGTAATAATTTACAGAATAGGTATTATTTGGGGCTCAGATTTTTCAGATATAACTTAGGTAAACATCACATAGTATTTGGGTGAAATTTAGAACTCTCCTTTTGATATTTTCACTAAAGTTTTCATTTTCAGTATTAATTATTTACAATACATTTTTTACTTAAGTAATTTTTAAGGGGTTGCATTTCGGATGTTAAAATCACCAGCATGTCTGGTACAGATTTATTGAGAAACTTGAAACAAACATATATTAATGAGGTTTAACTATAGAAAAGAAAATGAAATTTAGCTCTCAGAAGTTAGCTACCCATCAGGAGAGAGACGCAATAAATCCTGTGTTTATGAAGGCTCATTCATACCTGAGTACATTTCAACTATACTTTTCTTGAGTACATGAGAATGTTTTCATAATATTCTTTTGGTTGATGAGTACTTAAGTAGACTAATAATGTGATAACACATGTAAAACTCAGGCAAATCATGTAATAATATACTCATAATCCAGACGTAGCAGGTAACCTATTAGGTATATATTATTAAACCAAATATATATTAATGCATATAGTGCATATCTAATGCAGATAAAGTAATAATAGCTAATTTTTGCTGAACACTTAGTACATGCTTATCAGTGTGCCAAGTCTATTCCCTATATTCTCTCATTTGATCTCATTTAATCTTCACAGTGAACCTTATGAGGAGACACTGTTATTATCTCTTTTCAACATATGAATAAGTCCAAGCTCAGGGAGCCTAATTAACGTGTCCAGGTTCACATAACTAGTAATGGGAAATCTGGAATTTAAACCAAAGTATTTGTGTCTAATGCTTGTTTGCTTAAGATTCTACATAGTGCTACTTAGGAAAAAGAGAAAAAAAGCTAGTTTATAAATCCAGAGAGCTGAGTCCTATTCCAACTGTATGACTATCATAGTTGACTAGGACAAAACACACATTCTTTTATGGCCTCAGTTTAGTAGTAAAATGAAGGCTTTAGGCTGTTGATCTTCAAGACTTGTTGCAGCATTACAATCTTTAATTAAGGTAAACTTTGTTCTAGAACATGAAAGATATAAATATTATTGCTATTAAGGAATTCGTAAAAGAGTTGTGAAGATAAGATTTATATTCAAAAACTCTTAGTGAGCACAAAATTTCTCTCATGCCTTTTCTATCTAGGTAAAATTATCACTCCCTCTTTTGTGTCTCCATAGTAAAATAGTTTTATCACAATATGCTTTAATTTTTTTTCATTTGTTTTGCATCCACTTCTATTTTAGTCACTGGGAGATATTTGAAGGCAAAAATTATATCTGTTTACCTCTGTGTTCCCATACTAAGCACTATCTGTTATATAATATAGCCTCAATGAATTATTGTTTCAAGTTATGGTTCTCAATGGCTTTGGAGCTTATCAGAGATGTTCCACCAACTGACTCATTGAGTTAGGTTCTTTGGTTGTGAGGCCTGACAACCCATGTCAGAACTGTTTTGTGGGTTCTTATGTGCATGATACATGTGTTGTTCAATTACACACATGATAAAAAAAAAAAAATTCCCTAGATCAGAAAGGGCTACAGCACAGGTTCCTAAAGTGTGTTTTCTGTCAAGTGCTCTAAGAAAATCAATGCTGTCACCCAAAGCTATGTGATAAAAAGGGTATCTCCCAGCTGCCTCTTAGATGATCACGGCGTTTTGGAGCATATAGAGGGCTCTGAAAAGCCTACAATAAAATAGATAATGCTTACTTTCTTTAACAAAGCGTTCCTCAAATATATTTAATCTTGCAACTTACCTTGAAATACGTGAACTAACATGAATCAGGGAAGAATTTGAGGAGACCAGAAGGAGCAATGTGAATTAAGTCTGAATGAAAATACCTATATAATTGAACAGGCAGGACCAAGGCAAATGATAAGATAAAAGCGTATAAGTGAAAATGAGGGACTTTAACTAAATGCTCCAACTAGAGCTAACTTCACACATTTTAATAGTGAGAGGAATTTGAAGAAATATATTGTGTCAAATGAAGGAGGGCTTGAATTTAAAGGAAGGGATTACAGGCCTGAAACCCTTACTGATCCTGCTGACAGTGATGTAACCAGATGTTGGACTCCATGAAATACGCTCTTCCTCTTCTTAAAATCTTGGTTCAAAATGAGTAGCCAGTTGAAAAATTTCAGAATACAAATGAAATTTTAGAATTACTATTATATGGAGGACAAACAATTTGTAATTTATAGTTTACTTAATGACTTTAAAAACATTATTATTCACATCCAGGAATGTTCTGATTTATTTCAATGAGTTGAACAATCTTTTGATTTTTACTTCTTTTTTATTCAGTTTTTTTATTCATCTGCCATTATCTCTAGTATAGACAGCAAGGAGCTCCTCCATAAATGTACTTGAAAAGAACAGATTGTGTGTTTTTCTAGATATATTTTAGTGACATATGTTGGCTGTTCAAAATAAAAATATACTAAAATTAAGTCAAGATTTAAAGAAATAGAACTCTTTCATTTCTGAAAAGCTTCTCATGTATTATTACTTGACGATTTGAGATTTTCAAAATATTTTCAGAATAATTAATACACAGAAACCTTGGGTAGGAATTCTAGTATTGCCCTATGCAAGGTTGACTGAGGTATTTCCAAACTCAGGTTTGCTTTCAACTTTTGACTCTGAGGGCTCTTTTTGCATCTCTACTCACAAAAGTCTACCTTTCTTTAGTTTTATCAAAGATGTATTTCCCATTTTTATGCCCTGCTTAAATAAGACTCAATGATATTTTAGTTAGCAAAGGAACATTTTTATTATCTTTATAATCCACTATCCCCTGCCTTTATGCATACACCCCCAAAATAATTAATACAAAAATGCACATCTTAAAAAATGATTATTTAGCCCAGCTGGTGTGGCTCAGTGGTTAAGCATCTACCCATGCACCAAGAGGTCACTGGTTTGATTCCTGGTCAGGGCACATGCCCAGGTTGTGGGAACAATCCACAGTTGGGGATATGCAGGAGGTGGCCAATCGATGTTCTCTCTCATCTATATTTCCATCTCTCTCTCCCTCTCCCTTCTTCCTTCTTATCTCTCTAAAAATCAACAAAGAGAAAAAAAATAAAAATAAAAAATAAGTATTTATGTTATTCCTGTATTTGATAATTTTTCCCCCTGAAAACATTTTTTTTTCAAGTGTGTGGTCAAAATATCTGACCACAATTATTGCTGTCAAAATTTATGAGAAATATTTTAAATTTAAACTGAATATTCTAGTTTTAACCATATAGAATAATTTCATGCCAAATTACTTTAATTATACATCTTCTAAATATGAATAATCAATGACCAAGACTTCTATATATACTAAAAAGAAAAGATGAGGTATGGGGAAACTAATTTGGTAAATAGATTTTAATATTAGAGTTGGAATGTGAAAAGTCCATTAAAGATCCTATATCTAGCTCCAATATTGAATAATAAAGATAGGAAATATTCAAAAAGGTAAAGTGACTTTTCCTACTATGATAAAAAATAAATGGTTTAATTAAGTGGAGAGACATTTCTAAGTAATCTCTGTACATCTACACACATAGATAATATACATACTTGTAGATTATGGGGAACAATATTTATGTTTAGCTCAATTAGTTTTAGTACCAATATTACTTTCTTCATTTTACTATTTATTGTCCACTGTCCAGGATATTCTACTCCAGAATTTCCAATAATATACTTTAAATCAGTGCTGTCTAATAGAACTTTCTGTGAGGATGTAAGTGTTCTACATCTGTCTATTGGCTGTGGAGCCATCAGACAGACACGTGGTTATTAAGCACTTGGAATGTGGCTAGTGTGACTAAGGAACAAGGCAATCCACTTAACCTTATATGTCCTTAATTCATTTACATTTGAAGAGTCACAGTTAGCTAGTGGCTAACACAATGAACAACTGCAAGTTCAAGAAAATATGATACACTCCTCTATAATTCATTTAGAATTTTTCATAAATGACAAACCAAAAGAAACTCATATATCTGGAAAATTTTATTCTCCAGCATTATAGGTGCATTTAGAAAGTTTACATCTGTTAACATTATACATTATCTATGAGTTTGTATACTAAAGAAAATATGTTTAAAATTATATGGACATTTAAAAAGATGCTATGTTACTAAAAATGGATGAGAAAAGTTTGCATTGAAGTATGCTTCTTAGAAGCTACAATTCAGAGAAATACCAAAAATTAATTTGGGAATAGCTGAGCAAAGAAGTAAAATATTGTGTGAGGTTTTACTTCTTAAGTGTATGTAACAAAGTGGCTATTGCTTTTTCTTTCCTAGGTATTTGTATTGGATTGACTGCTGTGAGTATCCTCACATTGGCCGTGTTGGAATGGATGGAACCAATCAGAGTGTTGTCATAGAAACCAAGATTTCTAGACCTGTGGCACTAACTATAGATTATGTCAACCATAGACTCTACTGGGCTGATGAAAATCACATTGAATTTAGCAACATGGATGGATCTCATAGACATAAAGGTTGGTCCAGTAGCACAAATGATTCAGTATTTTATCACTGCATAAAATGTTTATTTAGAAAAAATATATATATAGTATATATATTCATAATATACTCGTTCATCAAATACATTTCTTAATTTAATGTTAATTATTATAATTCTTTATGATAATATTGGTAAATAAGAAATTAGATATATTTATTTAAAACTTCTATAATCATGCATAAAATCATTTTGACACTAGGCTTCCCCTAATTGTAATTTTCTAAATACTTTTTATAGAGAATGGACAATATTTTTATAAATTAATATAAACATGTATTCAAATTGAATTGAAACAGAATAATATATCTTGTAAACGTAAGGCTATTATTACAATCTGGTAGGATTGAGTTTTCTTAAAACACAAAGTATAGTTCTTTAAAAGTTATCAGTTGTATTAAAAATATGATTAATTTTATTGTTATCTAATCAACAACGGCAACAAAAACTAACATGGAAACAGTTTTCCAATTGGAGTAACATTCAGGAATGTTCAGAATTTGAATATGAATGAATATAAAATTCTGCAGATACTTCATTTTTCTATAGTTTATAATGCAGAGTAGATTAAACAGCTCTAAGTATTAAAACAATTGAATGAAGCAATTGGATGTGAGGGAGGTAACACTGGAATTAGAGATGAGGGAGAAGTCAGAGGAAAAGTGGCTGAGGATGAGAGAGCTCAGAGGAGAGTGGGGAACGACAGTAAAGAAGAATGGGTATAGAGAAGGATAGGATGGATGTGACAGAAACCACAAACTGTGGTTTCACACTCAAAATATGCAGGTGTCGCCCTGGCCAGTTTGGCTCAGCGGTTAGAGCGTCGGCCTGCGGTCCAGAGAGACCCGGGTTCGGTTCCCGCTAAGGGCATGTACTTCGGTTGCAGTTTGTCCCCGGCCCTGGTTGGTCGTGAGGGTAGTAGCCACTCGATGTGTCACTTTCACATCGATGTTTCTCTCTCTCTCTCTTCCTCTCTCTCCCTCCCACTCTATCTGAACAAAAAGTGAAAAAAAATGTCCTCGGGTGAGGATAAAAAAAAAAAAAAATGCAGGTGTCTTTTTAAGGATTAGATTTTTCCCTACATAAAAAAGAGAAACCAAATTTTATTGATCTTTAATGACCTATTGTCACCTTTGCTAGTAGGAGTTTTCATTTTCTAATATCCTGTGGAGTACAACTTTCACAGAGAGGCCCCAACGAAAGCCTACACATTAGTGGGGTTTAGCTTATCAGATTGTTTTCTTCTCTGCAGTAAGCTTAGATCAAAACCTCTGGAGGAGGGGAAGAGGAGTGAGGCCCTGCAAATGTATGGTGTCCTGAGAAGGATGGGACCGCTGAATTAATTAATTAATACATTAATTAATACATTAATTAATTAATAAAGCATACTAAAGCCACACCATTTCATAATTTTGCCCAAGTCCCTCTCAGCCTGTTTTTCAACAAAGACATTAGATATCCTTCTAACTAAAAATGCTGACAGCTTTTAGATGTTCTTTTTTGTATGACAAGTGTAATTGAATGAGTCACACATTGAGGTGTCGGCATGCCAATTATAGATATAAAGAAACTCATCAGAATGCAATTTGAGTGAGGAATGATTTAAAGATCACTTTAGGATTTTAATTACAGCAAAAGTAATGTTGACAAGTGAAATCACACTAGTGTGTTCAGCAGTTCTATCTCCTCGAAAGAATCGGTAATGTAATGTTTTGCAACATTCTTAGATGATATTATTGAAAGTTTTATTGTGGCAATCAGTATTTTCCCCACGTAACCATGAACCTGTCTATTATTTTTAATATCTTTATACAGTACTAGGTTGTTGTGACTGTATTACTTTGTGATAAAAATTTACTTTACAATGCAATGTAAACAATTTCTGGCCAGATAATACAGCAGCAAGTATTTGCCTGTGTTCATTTAAACCTTAGTGTTTGAGTAACAAAAACTGTAGTTAATAATGTTGTCTATTAGAAACTGTTAATTGCGTCCCCTACACATTATTTAAAAATTATGTCAGATATGTAGGTGACTACTGCTTTGAAAACTTAATGCAAAATTAAATGCATGTAAATGAAGTGTTACATAATTATAGTACTAGTGGTGACTTTGGGTAGAGGGACATATATAGCTGGAGAACATTGTACCAAATCTATTAAAAGTGAAATATTTATCTGACAGATATGCAGGTATGATGTTAACATTTTGAAAATACCTTGAGGCTTAAAGATGGGGGGACAGGGAAGAGAAGGGAGAGTTGCTGCCTTCAGAAATGGATTCTCCTACAGGTTTTTCTGAGGAAGACTAATGAAAAATTCATTAAGTGTTCTATCAGGCATCTGCCAATATCTGAATGCAATAGCCAATAATTACCTGGTAGTTACTAATGAACTACTAATTGTAGACAGCCTGAATTGTGCGAACTCCACATCTAATGAAAAACAGCCATTTATTTGTCATGTTTGTAAAGAGAAATAGGATTTTTCTGCTCCTTTACCCCATAAAGACATAGAGAATGCTGCTGTGTTCTCTGTGTGTATTGGAGGTGGAAAATAAAATGTATCAATAATAACTTGTTCATTAGTTTGGTCACTGACTTCCTTTTTCTTTTAACTAGACTAGTATTATTGTTCTCATTTATTCTCTATGTTAAAACTGGAGCCAGAATTCATCAAAAAAGTGGGATATGTCAATCCTGACAAAGTAATTTGAGAATATGGAGGATATATGAGAAATTTCAGAATTACAGTCTCTTTTCATAAGTCAAATTTTAATAAGGGAGAAAAATTAAACTGTGACTTGCACTTTACAATTCAGAAAATTCCCTCCCAAATATTTTCTGATTTAAACTATGCATTGATTGCATACATGAAGCATTATTTTATTACTTGTCCAGCCCAAGAATGTCTAGATGTTCTGAATTCTGTTCCTTAAACAATAGATCAGGTTACCTTTGAGGTACATGGGACTTGCAATTTGTTGAGAATTCCTTCATCTTTTCTTGCTACCTCCTCTATCCCTCTTTCCTGCCTAGTCCAAACAATACATTGCAAATTTTTTTAAATAAATAAAATAAAAACATTAGTTAATTTGCTAATATAGGAACATGAATGTACATTCTTAGTGACATGAACCTCTCCTGAATGCCTGTGCATATCATTTGACTGGTTTTTACTCAAATGATTCTATAATAATATAAAATATAATAATGATAATTTAATATAGTACTATAGACTATTATGCATGCTACTAGATAACTGAATCAGTTTAAATCAAATTTTCATTGGTTTACTGTTTTAATTTTTTCTGATTTCCTCTCATAGATCTACCCATTCATTCATTCGTTCACTCATTCACTTATTTATTCAACAAACATTTATTGATGTTTGTTTCTGTGCTACAAGTTATGCTAGGTCCTGGAGTTACACAGATGAATAGGTCCCTGTCTTGAAAGCACTTCAATTTAACGGAAGAAAAAATCCTAGGTAAAGATGTGAATTAGATTGGGGTTAGAGGTATATGCAAAATATTGTAAAAATGCAGGTAGCAGTAGGTGAGCCTTTGCTGAACTGGGGTCCTCTGAGAAGTCTGAGAGACATAATACAAGCTCTCCATTTGGGGAAATGTGGGAAGGATTCTTCACACAGAGGGAATAGCACGTATAAAGATGTACTTGAGTCTTGAAACAGCATGGGGTTTACACAATTTGACTATGATAGGAGGTCCTATAAGAGCGAGATAATGAAACTAGATGAACCAGGGCAAGTTGGGCCTGGATTGTGACAGGGTTTGTATGCTAAGTAATTTGGAATTTATCCTTTAGGTCATAGGGAGCCATTGATGGTGGTTAGTTGATAAAGTGCTATTATTAGATTTGACAACGGCATGGAAAATGAAAGACCCTGAAAGGGCAACCAATTTAGAGGCTGTTAAAATATTTCAGGAGAAAATACTCGAAGTGATTATAGCTGTGGGAATGGAGATAAAAGTTATTTAGCAGAATAAACAGGAGAGATCTGTAAACTTGAAATAGCAGAATAATTGGTGGTCGAGTTGCAAATATTAAATGAAAGATATTATTATCCACTTAGAGAGGGGAAAAGAACTGATTTGATGACTTATTAATTTCACATATATCTGTACATTTTTTAAGTAATTAAAAAATACTAATACTAAGCATATATTAGAGATTCTTTTCTGTTTTGATGAGAGGTACATTAATTTTAACAAAAGGGTCAGCATAAAAGGAATTCTAAAGATATTGAAATACATTCTATTGTATCTATTCCTAACGAGCATTTCAGAACACCTGAGCGTTTATCCAGAAGAGAGATTGCACATGAGTGAATCTGCCCTCTTCTACTTTCTCTTCAGCTGTAAATATGTCCAATGCGACTTGGAAATTTCAGAGTGTTATTCAGATTGAAATGTTTAGTTTTTAAACTGATATATATCTTTATTAAAAACACACAGAATGACCCTAAATAATAATATTCCTGTACGTCTGCATATTTGGGACTGGTTTCTTACCTCTCCCAAACCACAACCCTTCTCATAGGATTTAGGCTTTGACTTTTCATAGGAATTTATAAACCTTTGCTGGAGTACAGATTTTTAAGTGAAAGGATATTTTTAGACTGGAGAAAGCAAACCCTTAGGATCCTAAAGAAAACTTGGGGAGCCTGAGGATGAGGGGTGGGTTGGGGTAGGATCTGTTGCTCAATAGGTTTTTCACCCTGAAAAGGGTACGTAACTTCCAGGGACTCATTGCCTCATCTAGAAAAATAAGGGTGTTGGAAAAGAAGACATCACAGAATTCTAGGATGAAAATTCTGAGTTAGGTGGATCTCACAACCCTTTCAGAACCTTTGCCAAATCCAAAAGTTTTAATTTCAGGTTTATCTTCAATTTAAACCTGAGACAGGTTGGAAATATGTAATAATCAAATGCTTGCTCACTCAGCCTTGATGAAAAATCACAAATTGCCAACCCAATACTTATTTCTCTGAGTATTATTGCAAGAGCTATTAACATCTTTTACTATTGAACATTTGTGAACTGATCAAATCAACGAGAGGAGAAAACCTATTTTCTTGAACATTACATTGTATTAGATGCTTTTTCTTAGTCTACTACTGAGGATCCAAGAACTGAAACCATCCTCTTACAAACTATTACTTTTATTAGAAGCCTACTGTGTTTAAGAAAACTTGCTTGATGCAATACATGTTCTTTTAGTCATTCCATCAGGAAATACTATGCTATAAGTACCATTAAAGTGATTTTGCAGCAAGGAAATAGGTTTAAAGAGATTAAGTAATTTCTCCAAAGTCAAATAGCTGGTAATCAGGAGAGTCAGAATTTGAACCAATGAAGATCTAATTGATTCCAAAGCCTACTTTCCATTCCTCATACAGCTTCCTTGCTTTTGACTAGATAATGAATATTTTTGCCTACTTGTTATAGTTTCTAATATCACCAGTTACAGCATAAATGCACACTTATTCAAATAAAGGTATATTCATACTTGAATTTCTTCAGATTGATTTAAGTAGTGGACCATAGATGAATTCCAAGATATAGAGAAACAAACAAAAACATAAGCCACTGTAACATACTATAAAAGAAAGCATCTCATTAAATACAAATATATTTTGTGTTTGTTTGAGGGACTGAAGAAACCAATAATGATGCTTAAAAATAGACACCCAGCTTCAGTGGGACAATCGAATGTTACAGTTTGCTTTCCAAATTAACTGCATATCCAGCTCATACACAACTTTCAATCTTATTTAAAGATTCATGTCACAGAATTTCTGAAATTTGGCCATCATAGAGATTTTTTGTCATTGATTTTGTGCATTTCAAAAAATATTGCCTTCTCTAAACTGAATGTCTATATAACAGGTTACAAATATCTCTTGAGAGAAATTTCAGCAATAACTTTACATATCTACCTTAACTTAGAGATTCTATCTTCCAATTAATGAAAGAAAATTAAATAACAGAAAATTCTATTTAGGCCACCATTTCATTCTGTTTGCTTGTATCAAAGCCCATAAATTCAGATTTAGTTTTCCCCACTTTCTGTTAGTTGTGCCATTGAACTTGAGATATCTTTTAAATGTAGTTAGTTTCTTCAAAAAATACTGAAAATACTATGGGGATAGAAAAAAAAAAAGGGTGAGCTAAGAAAAAGGCATCTTTGATCTTAAGCTTTAAAATCTGTTTTGTTGCAGTAATTTTTTTTCCAGAATACTCTATCACCAAATGATTTAACTGTGTGTTAAACCAGCTAGTCTTGTACATGTTTTATCCAGCATTCTTGAAAAAAAAAAATACAGTCATAACTTCTAATTTCTTTGAAGAGTAATGGTTGTGTGTGATTCTGATCTATAGTTTGTCACTGAACTGTCTTTTGCTCTGTGGACAAATTGTTTAACATTTGATGCCATTATGTTGACTATGGCCCTTTACTTGTAACTCTACCCCTAAACCTGAAGATCCTCATACTGAAGTATCAGTGTTGTACTACAACTCTATTGTTTGTTTATTGTTCTAAGAAACCAGTGTGTGTTGTGAGGGGGCAGTTCTGTGTTTGGATTTAAAAATCCAAATCATAACTCTTGCAGTCATTGTCTAAATTATGTTGGAAAAGGAATTCAGATCTCAGTATGCTACTGATGAAATAGCATAAAATGTATTGAAAGGGTTTTGTTCTGAGTAGGGGGGAAAAACACTTAAAAAGACAATGGGAGTGTTTTGTAGTCACATATCCTGAAACTAATGGTTATTGTATTTGATTAGAAAATTTAAATGTCTACTGAGGCCCACCAAAATAAAGTGGAGGGAATCTAATAAATGCCACCCTCTAATTTTACAATATTCTAGAGTATTGCTTTCTTGGTTGGATATTTCATTTTAGTACTTTTCAAAAAATGTTTCTCTATCATTCAGAGTCCATTACAAACAGTAGACTTCACAGGCTATTTTATGCCAATGGTGTTGATTTGCTGCTGTTTACAATACAATAAAAGTTAATGGAAGGGAGCAAAATACAATTCCATTTCTATAGAAATGTTTCTGAACCAGTAAAATAAATTGAAATTAACTGCCATTTCTAAAAAGTCTTAGAATTTCAGTGTCAATCATGTCTTTTAGCTTTGTCCCTTGAATAAGACATGCTCCATTAAACTGTGTACATGTTTAAATATATCATTATTTTGCAAATGTCATATGTGTTCCATATACTATTTTCAAACAGCGAACTTTTAGGTATTACCCTAGTATGAGTTTCAGCCACTTTCAACAACCTCATCTGTCCCAAATATGACATACGGGCTTGGTAGATTTGTCTTTGGTCCAGGTTCCTCTCTGATTTAAGCTTTGCTCAGTGTTTGATCCATAGATTGGGACTTCTATCAATCAGTAATTTTCTAACATATCATAAAGGAGTTGGTTGAGGCTGGAACCGGGGTGGAAGAGGACTAGTCTACTTAGTCCCTCGCTTATCCTTACTTATTCCTAGTACTACCTAGAACGCATTTGAAAATGCTTGTAACGTGTTGCACTCTTCTCTGTTTTATTTATAATTGTGAAATGTGGGAAAACAATATACTAAATTCATATAAATGACTCTACTTGATATCTTCCACAAAGGCAAAGCGCTGTGCAGACGCTTCAGCTTTTGTTACGACTGTCCGACCAACACTTTCCTAATGCATATGTATGTGGAATAGCATAACTCTTATATTCAGTATTGATGGTCAGTTGTGAAAACACATTTCCAAGGGCCTATGAAAGGCTGTATCACCAGCAGAAAACCCTGAAAGTTTTAAAGCAACAGAAGTATTTCTTTACCAAGTACATGAAGCAAGGTTGTCTTGTTTATTTCAAGGACTGGAGAACAGTGTCATCATGGAGAGAAGATACTTATAGGCACAATCTAGTTTTCAAAATAAGTGTACTAAAAAGTCTGATTTATAAATCCTCACATTCATTAACAGGAATATTCTTTTTAGATTTTAAATATTAAAATGACCATATTTGAATTTTATTATGAATAATTTAAAACTATATAGGTGAGAGAGTGGAAGGGATCGAATTGTATTAAACCATATATTCCCAATCTATACCAAGAGAACACATTATTTGATGTGACTAGATGGACAAAGGAAGGAAGAAACACTAGAAAAGGATGGATAAGAGTACCTTCAGCCACTTAATAATGGCTTTAATCTAAAGAAGAATCCTAAATAATGTATATATTTTGTCTTCACTCATTGCATTCATTTAAAAAGTTATTTTTAATACATGTAAGTGTCCCAGTGTGAATTACTGCATTAAGGAGGGAAACATGACTATTGTTTGGACATTTCATCAGTGTGTATATTCGAAAGGCAGCCTCATTTAATAGACTCCCAGGTAGGATCAGCTCAGATGTGCTGTGCATTGTGCCATTTGCTGAATGAAGAACTTTATTTTTCCTCCTCTTCAAAGTCTCATTAGTGGATGTTTTGAAAGATCATGAAATTTTTCCTGGAAAATATAAAATTTAAACATCTTATAATAATATTTGGAAATGTTGCCTATCCTTAGTGCTCCTGCTATTTCTTAATGCTTTTATTCATTTTGAGAAAGAAGTTTGGATCCAGTGGCTTGAAAATTTATTTGCAGTACTGTTACCATTAAGTGGGGTTGCATTAAAGAGTAGAAAGGAGCCCTGGCCGGTTTGGCTCAGCAGTTAGAGCATCAGCCGGGGGACCAATGAGTCTTGGATTTGATTCTAGCCAAGGCACGTACCTCAGTTGTGATTCGTCCCTGGCCCTGATCGGGGTCGTGCAGGAGGAAACCACTGGATGTGTCCCTCTCACATCGATGTTTCTCTCTCTCCCTTTCTCTCCCTCTCTCTCCCTCCCACTCTATCTGAAAAATATCCTCGGGTGAGGATTAAAAAAAAAAAAGAGTAGAAAGGAAAAATGCTCTTGGAGGCATATGTTTAAATGAAACATTTTGTAGCCTGTTGTAGATGGTTCAGAGGAAATAATTATTTTTTTAAAAGATTCTGCAAATAATAACACTGAAGGGGATTCATAGTTCCTGACAAAGAAAACATTCTGTTGGCCCTAAGTGTATGTAAAGCACACTCTTTTCTGATGGAGCGCATGTCACTGAAGCTACCGGCTGAGTGGTCCTGCTCTGAAATCAGTACACTGCGGCTGCTCTCCTGTTACTCTTCGTGAACTAGGAACATTTTCCACCCACCCACTGACCATGTCATGAATCTTCCCCTTTCCTTGGCAGGTTAAACCGATTTCTTCCATCATCTAATTTTAGCATCTTTTACCAGCCTACACTGTTTTTGTTTAATCTCCCCTCATTTTTTCAGTGCTGATTGGTTTTCTTTGTTTCATTACTCCTTTTTGTGTTCATGCTCTACTATTTAACTCATGTTCCAGCTTCTCTACATATCTTATTGGATATTGTCCTTCTGGAAAGGGAAAATGGTAAATATCAGGGTCTCTCGGAATAGAGGATTTCTGAACATCCTGATCCCTTTCCCAAAAGACCTGTTTTAGTCAGGCTGTGTAGTTTGCACCATATTGCCTAGGAAATGGGTTCCATGGATGGTTTGTGACCAGAGAAGAAATATGTGAGGTAAAAAAGATATATATTTGAAATCTTAACTGGAGGCAGTTCTAGCTATCCTATCTTTGACTCTTTCCCATGTTCTTCCACCCCCCAAAAAAATAAGTAAATGGAAAAAATATCCTCCAGTGAGGATTAACAAACAACAAAAAAAGGGGGGGTGTCCTTGAAATATACTTTAAAAAGAGATGATAAGATGTAATGTTTTATTTGATATGCTTGTTAGTTTTACTTTACATTTTTAGGAGATTAAATTTCCAATCCTAGTAGGTCATACAGTGAGGATAGGTTGACCTTAAGGATCATTGGATCAGGCAACTATTTATTTCCAAAAAATATATATATTCTTTTTATTTTTTAATCCTCACCCAAGGATATTTTTCCATTTATCTTCAGACAGAGTGGGAGGGAAAGAGAGGGAGAGAAAGGGAGAGAGAGAAACATGGACAAAAGAGGGACACATCGACTAGTTGCCTCCTGCATGACCCCGACCAGGGCCGGGGACAAACCACAACTGAGGTATGTGCCCTTGATTGGAATCAAACCTGCGACTCATTGGTCCGTAGGCCAACTGCTGAACCAAAGCGGCCAGGACTATATACATTCTTTATAATTTAAAAAAATCACTATTCAAGTTACTCTGTAATTATTGAATTTTGTACATGCATTCTATGAACTTTGTTTTGCTTTTGAAAATATTGGGTAAGCCTTTAGAGTTCATTTGAATAATTAATTATAGGGTTGCTGCATATATCATGATATTTTAAAATAACACTAGATCTTTAGAATAAATCTTCAAGGAGAATAAGAAAAAAAATGAGCATCAGTAGTAAAATTTCTAACTGAGTACTAACCATAGGGCGAAACCATGTTGAATGTGCCATTACTCCGAAGTTATATCATACACATAATAACAACTATGAAATTTTTAACACTACAAAAATGAGTACTGGGCTATTGGTACATTTTCTTTTTTATCCTCACCTGAGGATATGTTTATTGACTTTTTAGAGAGAGAAGAAGGGGGGGGAGAGAGAGAAAGAGAGAAACACCCATGTGAGAGCAAGACATCATTGTGAGAGTGATAGGTTGCCTCCTGTTTGTGCCCCAACCCAGGAATCAAACCCAAACGCTTGTGGTGTATGGGACTACACTCAAACCAACTGAGCCACCTGGCCAGGGCTGTTGGTGCTTTTTGTTCTTAAACATTTAAGCTAAATTAGTCAGCCCTGACCAGTTTGGTTCAGCAGTTAGAGCACTGGCCTGCATACTGCAGGGTTATGGGTTCGATTCCCAGTCAAGAGCATGTACCTGGGTTGCAGGTTTGATCCCTGGCCGTGGTCAGGATCCTGGGGCCATGAGGGAGGCAACCAATTGCTGTGTCTCTCTCACATCAATGTTTCTCTCTCTCTCTCTCCCTCCCTCCCTTCCACTCTATCTAAAAATCAATGGAAATATATCCTTGGGTGAGGATTAACAAAATAATAATAATAAGAGAAATTAGTCTGAAATATAAAATTAAAATAGTTTATTCAGGAATATACTTGTTTACAAGATAAATACTATCAAAAAGAGAAAAGATTATTGTAATCAAGCATCTCTGGTGCGAAGCAGCAGTGAGGCCGACATGTACTCTGCACGTCTCCCTTTTCTCCTCATGACAATTAATAGGGACCTTAGTGGAATAGCATCCAGCTTGACTAAAAGGGAAAATCTCCACAAAGGAGGTTTTCTTTGATTTACATTTTGGCAAATATCGACTCCTTTCTTCTGATAGATATAGCCTACGGGAGCCTCGTGCTTGAGTGGAATGCTGGAAACAGGACAAGAAGGGATGCTGTTATACAGAATAGAAGCCTACCTCCAGAAAGGAGCTTTAAAATAGACTTTCAACATATACTGAGCACCTGTTAGACAGCAGCCCACGCAGTGGTTCTGTTTCTTCTGTGTGTGTGTATGTGTCTACTGAATACATATAAATGAAAGGTTTCTTAAGTTTTTTTCACAATTCTTTTTTTTTTTTATTAAGCAAAGACAATCTCATGTACCATAGTGGTCATATTATTTTTCTTTTAAAAAAGAGAGCCATTATCATTTTGAGAAAACATTGACTACTTTTTTCATAAATTCATTATCTCATTGTCAGTATGTTAGTTAAATGTTCTTCTCAAGCCACCACATTTCATGTATGTATCTTGTCAGTTCTATTAATTGCCAAATTCCATTGCAAGACATCTCTCTTGTTACTCTTTTATTTATATATATATGTATATATAACTTATACTTACGTATATTATATATGTATGTATTATGTATATAATATTTGTTACAGATATGTTACATATACATACCTAGCACAGGCATACATATAATACATGTATATCAGTAAGGTAGAAATATGTAAATAAGTAAAAAGACAACCAAAAATAAACAATTGTATTTTTCTCATTCTGAATCAGGAAAGTTCCTTGTACCAAAACATGTAATTCTTTAGCTCCGAACATCTCATTTACTCTCAATGTGAGTTGAATTCCTCATATGTTGATGGAAAAACAAACACAGAATCATATATTTATACTTATCATTTAGCAGTTAGTATATAGTAATTTTTTTCACAGCAGCTTAAGCAGATAGGCAATTACTCTTGTGAAGAGATTTAGGTCCTAAAGAGGAAATGGAATTATATACTGCCAAGTTATGAGCTGAACCCCTAAAAAATGTAATATGTAAAGATTTTTGTTTGTTTTGTTTGTTTAATTTTTGTTGGCATTTATTGTGGTATTAAGGGAACTTGTCACCATCTCTTAGAGAGTAGTTTGAGGAGCCAGTATAACATTAAATATATGAGACTAGATTTCTTCTTGTTAACATAAGTTGGTGTTTTTACTTTTTTTTCTCGAAGGAATACTTTAGTGGTTGTGTTTGATGCTGTTTGGGAAACAAGTATGTCTGCCAAATAAGCAGGCCTGGCATGGGTTATAAAGCTACTACTGATAGTCCTATTCTTTATTGCTAATATCAAACAAGGAATGAAATCAAACAGATGGTCACTTTTGGCAAAGGGACTAATTTTCTTTAGTTGCGCCTGACTTTACTACATGCTCTGCACATTCACCTGTCATCCTTCCTCTGAAATAAGAATTGAATTTCCAAACTCCATAAATTAATATCAATGATTTGATAACAGAGCATTTCTGGTGGGTGATCATTACAAGCTTAGAGGTAGCAAACTTGCCCAATGCTTAAATTGTCCCATGTCTAAAAATTATACCCAGTGTAATTGCAATCAAGTAAGTAAATAGAATGATGTTTACATGGAGCTTGTGGAAGTGGTCCCATTGCTTTAAACGCTTGTATTTGTTTGCTAAGGCTACCATAACAAGGTACCATGAACTGGGTAGCTTACACATCACAAATGTATCTTCTCACAGTTCTGGAGGCTGGAGTCCAAGGTGAAGGTGTTGGCAGGTTTGTTTTCTGCTGAGGCCTCTCCTTGGCTTGCAGATGGCTGCTGTCTTCTTGCTGTGTCCTCACATGGCCTTTCCTCTGTATGTGCACACCCCTGGAGTCTCCCTCTTACAAGGATACCAGTCATAGTGCAATAGGACTTCACTCTTAGGACCTCATTTAACCTAAGTTACTTCTTTAAAAGCCCTGTCTCCAAATGTAGCCATGTTGAAGGATCGGGCTTCAAAGTATGCATTTTGTGGGGACACAATTCAGCCTGTAACCACAATTTACCCAACTTGGTGGCTCTCTTAAAGGAAATGCTAGTAGGTGACGTGGCAAAGAACTCAGCAGCCAGAGAATCTGATTTAGATCCAAGTACCAGTATCTTCATTTACTAATAATCCCCCGGCCCTTTGTCAAGTTACTTAAGTTGTTCCAGATCTTAGCTTTCTCATCTGCAAAGTGAAGTCTACTGTTGCACAATAGAGTTGTTGTATTAAATAAAATGAGGTGTTGCCCTGGCCGGTTTGGCTCAGCGGTTAGAACATCGGCCCATGGACCAGAGAGTCCCGTTTCAGTTCCCACTAAGGGCACGTACCTCGGTTGCAGTTTGTTTCTGGCCCCGGTTGGGGTCCTGTGGGTGACAGCCACTTGATGTGTCTCTCTCACATTGATATTTCTCTCTCTCTCTTCCTCCCTCTCTCCTGCCCACTCTGTCTGAAGATAAATGCAAAAATGTCCTCGAGTGAGGATAAAAAAAATAAAAATAAATAATAAATAAATACATACATACATACATAAATAAAATGAGGTGTATAAAGTGGATATCCTACTGCAGGGTTTCTCAGCCTCAGAGCTATATAGATACCTGGGCCTGATTATTTTTTGTTGTGGGATTGGAATTGCCTCTCCCATTATTGAGAACCACTGTCCTACTTCCTGGCACCCAGTGCTTATTAAATGTCAGCTGTATTTACTTACTGAATGGTGAAAAGACTATACTACTTTTGAATTGAATCTCTGATGAACTGAGAATTTTTAAAAGAATGATTAACTTTTTGGATCCATATTTAATGTAGTGATGAAACTACTTGTTTGCATCAAAGGTCATTTGAATTGAATGTTTCTGAGACTTTCAACTTTTTCTGGAAATTTTTATTTTATTTTGAAAATTTCCAAACATACACATAAGTTGAAAGATTGTTATAACGATCACCCATCACCAAGATTCACCCAAGTGTTCACATTTTGCCACATTTGTTTTGTCTTCCTGAAAGAATTTATACAGCCAAAGGGGGAAAGTGGGAATAGTTTGTGCACATAACTTAGACATGATTTATTCTGGTAATGTCCTTCCCTTCATCTTTCTGTCCAATCCCACTTATCATTTTAGTGATGGAATCCATGTGTATAGAGGTACACAGATAATTTAATCTGGGTGGTAATATCATGTGTGCACATCTGGATTTTCATCGATATTTACATCTTTTATATGCATAGTATCTGTCCTGAGATGGATTTCTGGCCAGCCCCTACATATTGATAATAATTAATAGCTTAAATTGTCACTTATTTGGAGGAGTCTCATTTTATTTATTTTATTTCTGTTTTTTCTGAGTCATAGTAAATTTTTTATTACATTTAGCCCATCAGAATAAAAATAACAAATCAGTAGATTAAAAAATTTTAATTCTAGATAACAATATAATTTAATCCAGCATTTTAAAAATAAGGTTGTAAATTACCCTATACTGAATTATGTTATAAATTTTGATAGTTTTCAATTGCTACTGAATGAGGAATATGTCAAACATACTCATTAAAATCTAATTTATAAAAAAGTACATATAACTTGACTTACAGTATCATTTTTCATTAATAAACATTTTCTCAGAGTTTCTAAAATTGGATCTGAAAATTAATACAGATAAAGATATTGGAATGTTTATGCAAATTGGGGAATTTTCTTTCTTTTTATTGTTTAACCTCAAATCACCAAACAAATTTATTACATCTTATTTACCTGATACGACGCTGGAATCTCTTGAAAGAAATTTTCATATCTGTGATGCTTAATCTGCTGTTTACATTTAAACCCAGCCCTATAATGAAGGTATAATTATAAAACAAATTTTAACCTGCAATAATAAACACTTTTATGGCTGTTAAATCTGTACATTGTTATCTGTCACACTTATTTTTCTCCATTTCTATCCCATCTCATTTTGCAAGTAAAAATACTCATAAAATCTCAGTGACTAGAATGGTTTATACTAGTCTTATAGTCACTCTCCCTGTAGGTAGATAGAAATTTCATCCTGGATATATAATTTAGTCAATTTAAAAGTAGGGAAAAAGCAGTACAATGACCTGTAGATTTAAGGATTGAAGTTAGGATCAGCTGGATATATTTATATATATATACATATATATAGTTTTAAAATGTTGGATGTTACTGGTTTCTGGTGAAGCAGCCATTATTTGTGAGCATGATTGCATTCATTTGCTTCCCCGTGGTTGAACCAAGCTAACTCAGAGCAAAGCAAACTGCTGTGCCAAACCCTGCATTCTCTTAACGGGTGATAAAAAACCTTGCCAGCCTGACAGGCTGTCAGCAATTACTCACATGAAGTTCTGTAGTGGTTGTATCTGTCAGCCCATGTAGTATTGAATATTTTAACTGGCAGTCTTCCAAGACTGAACATTAATCTTACCATCTCCTATTACAGTCCCTAATCAAGATATTCCAGGGGTGATTGCACTAACATTGTTTGAAGACTACATCTACTGGACTGATGGGAAAACCAAGTCACTCAGCCGTGTCCATAAAACCTCGGGAGCAGACAGACTCTCACTGATTAACTCATGGCATGCCATCACAGATATCCAGGTGTATCATTCTTATAGACAACCTGATGGTAATTATTCTTTCCATGATTTCCATAAATGCATCAACATCTTTTAGCGACATTCCATTTTTGTTTCCTCCAAGGTTAAGTGTAAATTTATTTTTGAGAAATATTGTGAGATTTTATGATTTAGCATAATTTTATAGAATGAATTCAGTTGATATAAAGCACTGCTGTTAAGGGATATGATTGGAAGCTCAATAATAGTACAAACAGTTATGTATTTGTTGAATTGTATTTAGCAGAAATGACAGTCATACATGTAGTTGGAGAAGTAGAGACTGTATTCTTAAAATAATTTACTTATAAAATAGTTATAGGATCCTCAGTTTCTGGAATGCTGAGTAAAAGGAATTATATTTAAGCAGCTCTAGGGTTGTAAAAATGAGAAATATATGAAATGTTCTTAAGTATATGTCTAGTGGGACTTCTATCAGTTGTTATGAAATAAAGTATTGATTATGTTGCTTAAAACAAAAAATTGACCTAGAAAACAAAGCGACTACACTATTACTTGTAGATCATTGTTTCATTTTTTTTTATTTTACATTAATATTTCTAAACATATGTATGTCCTCATCCAAAATGCTTCTAGTCTCTGTTTTGTTTTTTCTCTGATGGACAATTATTTTTTTCAACTAAAATGCTTGTTTTATGGACATTCATCCTTAAAATTATTTAGTGGTATAATGAATGCAATTAGACAATGAGTAAAATTTGTAACAAAATAAAATTATGTTTATAACCACTGTGTTTTTCTTTACAAAGTTCTATTCAATTTCAAATTATGAAGCCTAAATATCCAATATCAAGTATTATATTATATTATTGGTCTTGATTAGCCTGTTTTCTTGTTGTTGTTTCTTTCTCATTTGTAGTCTCCAAACATCTCTGCATGGTAAATAATGGAGGTTGCAGTCATCTCTGCCTTTTAGCCCCTGGAAGGACTCATACCTGTGCATGTCCCACCAACTTCTACCTTGCAACTGATAACAGGACTTGCCTATCCAACTGCACAGCCAGTCAGGTGAGTGGAGGTCTTTAAATAAATCCATGGGATGTATGGGCAAGCTGTTTTACAGGCTTTACCTGAATATTGTTTATTTGTTTAAACACTTTTCAAAACATCAGTATTTTTGGTTTGTATAACATTGGCTGATCATTCCATGCATCATAGATAGAGTTACAGGGTAAGGGAAAAGCAATTACAATAAGATGTTTGAAATCATGAGTGGGCTTAGCAAAATCATAAGAGGAGATATGATGTATTTAAGGAAGGCAAGGTCACTGAGGCATAGGGTTAAGGCTAAGATATATACAGCTTAAACAACACTCTTAGATAATGTGCTCTGTATCACCTTCTCCCATTTCTAAGAGGATGTGATATGGAATGACGAATTGTGTGGAAGGGAATTTCTAGATTTTTCAAATTAAAAAATTATATGATCTAAATAATTTTTTCAGAAACCTCTTTTCTTCAAATGTAGTTATATGCAATGAACGTATCCCAAATTTTAAATTTTCTACTTAATGGTAGTTGCATGGATACGCTTTTTTTATTGTGTTTCTATTGATTTTTTTTTAGAGAGAGAAAGGGAGAGGGAGAGAGAGAGAAACATCTGTTGCTGCTTTCTGCATTCACCCTGTTGGGGATTGAGCCCACATCCTGGGCATGTGCCCTGAGGGGGAGTCCCACCAGTGACTTCTCGGTGCATGGTGACACTATAAAATTTGGTTTTGTTATATTTGAGTCAGTATCCTGCTTCACTTAAAATTCTCAAAGAAAATACGTAATTTGTTTTTTAAAATGACTAAATTAATTATTGAAATTCTGTGTTTTGAATTGGCTGGTTTCCAGTTTTAGCAGGGACATCGTGGAGGAGACTGAATTTCTCTTAGTGGGTGCTTGTTTTTGAAACAGAGAAGCAAATACTAGCTCAACCTGCCTCTCAAGCTGTGATTGTGAGCATCATACATTAAAGAACTGTACAGATGAAAAAAGAGTGACCCTCTTCCAGGGAGGCAGTGTGTGCAGTGGTTAAAGGCACAGACTCTGCAACCAGCCTTCTTGTGAATGTAACCCTGACTCTGCTTTAAATTGGCAGGATTACCTTGGGTTTGTTACTTAACTTCTTGGTGCCTCAGTCTTCAGGTCTTTTAAATAGGAATGATAATATTTGCAGGCCATTGTTATGAAAGACTGAGTTGGAGAAGTTCCCAGTGCATAGTAAGTGTTATCATCTTTGCCCTCCAGAGCACCTGGAATATATATTAAGAGTATGTGTACCATCGTGTGAACCACTGCCGGGAGGTTCCCATGTCTAGTCAAGGCATAGGTTTACCGTCTCTTCTTCTTTACAAAATGTGTTGTTTTAATTATAATTTCCTAAGTGTGTATGTAAACAAATTACATTATTTTTAGAGAACTGGAAATGTAGGTCACAATGAGAGGTACATTAAGCAACTTAACTATTTCTAGAGATAAAATTTAAGGAAGAAATCATATCATTTAAAAAATTGTAAAATATGATTCTTGTTAATACTATTTAGTTGAGACATATTTCCAGGGTATTCTGAAGTAACCTCTGGTCCCTGGCTCTGGAGTGGTACACAAGTCACTCTGTTGAGGTCCAACACTGAAGCCTTAGGTGACTTGGTAGAGATGATGCCTGCCTATGCCACTTCCACTGTGATGAGCCTCAATAGCCAACAGGAAGTAAAGCCAAAGAATGCTGGACAAACAGATGAACATCTCAAACAGGAAAGTGTAGGTAGTAAAACCTCAGCCTTGCTGCAGTCGTAAAAGGAATAAAATATTTCAAATTATTATATAAGAAAACCTATAATTATGATAATTCAATATCCAAAACTCCAATCAATTAAATGGACATCTAAATCAATGTACAAAAGTATTTTTCATATAATTAAATTATTTCCCTATTTGTTTATCAATAAGGAAACCACTAAAGTATTTATAATTTTTCAAATACCCTCAATAATGTTTTGCATGAATTTTTAGAACATTCAACAATAGAAAGAGAGAACAACAACAGAAATGTAGTAGATCAGATATCTGTGTTTAACAGTACTTCCTGGGGGGAAAAAAAGCATTGTCATTTGATTTGTTTCATCTTTAAGAAAAAAGTTAATGAACAACAGGTAAGACAATCCACTAGTGGTTATCCCTATAAGTCCTGTGGCTTATGTAGCCATTTGTCTCTGATTATTTTCTGATTTAATGGGAGTAAAACAAACAAACAAACAAAAAAACTACTGTACACTGCTTGAGGAAAAGTCAATTTATAGAAACATAAATTTTAGTGATGTGACATTAAAATGAAGCAAATAATCTAGGTATTTCAGAATCATACCATTAAGCTTCCTGTTACAAATGTTGCAATATGAATTTATCTTACTAGGAAATTTTGATTTGTTATCATCTAATGATTGGAACCAATAATATACCCCCCAAATAATATTGTGTTTGGAAATAATAAAATAAGTAAATCACACCAATAAGAATTCTGTTAAGATTAAAAGTGAACATATGAAAATGTGTATAAAAATCAAAATTAAACCAATTTTTGTAGCACTAACAACTTCAAATATTAAATTTAAATCATTTAAATTAGAAAATAAAAATAATTTTAAATGGCTTTATCTATCTTTAAGTGGAGACTTTTTCTGTTTTAACTGAACTTCACTATATATGGGATTTGCATTTTATTCCTGTATCCCTTTTAGTAGACATATATTTAGTAGTTTCTTTATAACTTTTTCTTATAGGTGATAATTGCAGTCTTCTATTTATTTTATAAAGATATTAATCTTGGAGAACATTTACCATGAAGGATGTTTTATACTTGCATTTAGTATTAAACTTTTGGAAATTATTGTATTTAAGTATGAAACAAATTAAGCCATGAAGCTGAGACACAAAATAGAAGAGATCTTCCACTGAGAGTAGTGAATAAAATGTTGACTAGCATAACATGTAGCATAGGTATATTTTATCTCAGCTTTCTCTTAACTCAAAACATTTTATATTCTTATTAAAAATAAAATTGTGCCCTGGCCAGTTTGGCTCGGCAATTAGAGTGTCGGTCCACAGACCAAGGGGTTTTGGATTCAATTCCCAGTCAAGGGCATGTACCTGGGTTGCAGGTTTGATCCCTAGCCACAGTCAGGGTCATGCGGGAGGCAACCAATCTATGTGTCTCTCTCCCACTGCTGTTTCTCTCTTTCCTCCTCCCACTCTATCTAAAAGTCAATAGGAAAAGATCCTCAGGTGAGGATTAACACACACAAAAATTAATAATAAATAAATACATAAATAAATAAAATAAACAAAATTGCATGCAAAACCATAGTATATGTAATTGCAAAAGATGGTGTTTATTTAAATCTGGAATATTTAGTGAATTTTAAAAAATGTGTTTTAGATATTTGTTCAAATCTTGATTGGGAAGACTGAATATACTCAGGAGAACTGAAATTGTCTTACTAATGTAGTTTGATATATTGTAATGACTGGAAATGTTTAATGTTCAGTGCATTTGCTTTCAGACTTAACCTTATATCCCTCAGATAATCACTATCCATAAAAGCAGTATTTTCCCTCTGATAATTTATGAAAACCACAACAGACACGACCAGAGTCAAATCAAACAGAAAAATTGGTTGAACAGTCAGATCGTCCCTTGAAATAACAGTGCTCTGTTGCCCTCCTGTATTGTCACTGAAAATAATAATAAAAAAATAATCTACTCTCTTATTAAAAAAAAAAAAAAGTAAATATACTCTGAATCAACTCCATGATATCCAGACATTTTCAGCAAAGATTAACTTCCAATTCTCTCTTACTTGAAGAAAGTAACAGTATTTTAAGTGAATAAAATTTTTAGTTTTCTAATCCATTTTCATTAGAGAAAATTGAAGCTAGGCTATCTTTTTCTATGTTACAAATGTGTCTGGCATATAACATGCTATGATAAGTGCTACCTTGCTTTTAGTAACTCATGTGGGAATCATAATAGAAACACTTCAAAAAGAAAATTAATAAATTCTAGGAGAATAACTAATATTTTCAATTCAAGATAAATGTTTGATATATTTCACTGAATTTTTATTAAAATACAGGAAAAAAATTATAAGGCTGCAATAAATAGTCTAAACTTTATCTATTGATTGTTTTAATAATTTAAAGTGAATTTTTTGATAACTATTTCAGATAAATTTGCTCTCTGTATGGAAAGTATAATTTTCTTTCATTTCTTTTATCAAGTCAGGTTAAGCCTAGAACTGAATGTTGCTAAGAAAGGGATTAGTTTGTGGTTGAGATCAGTAAGGAATAAACTGACCAATTTCTTGATCTCTGGGTACATTTGGCCAATAGTAAAGGGAGCAATAATTCTGTACTCTGCTTCAGGAGATGAATTTCAGTTCACATAACCTTCCTTACAATATTAATCTAAAAAATTTCACTAGCAACAAGTTATCTTTATACCAAATGTACTACATTTTCAACTAATTTATTGTTAGTCTTCATTTTATAGTTCATTTTAAAAAGGAGTTAAAATTTTCCATTTTTATAAGAAGTAGAATTATTATCTTTGTTATTACTATTTCTTTAACTTTTAAATGGAAAATGCAATACACCAAATAAAAACGTCAATAAATATATTACTGAATAGTGTTTTGAATAATCTTAGAACAAGATATTTTTTAAAGATTATTTTATTTTTATTTATGTTTTTGTTAATCCTCACCAGAGGATATTTTTCCATTGATTTTTAGAGGAGAGAGAGAGAGAGAGAGAGCAACATCGATGTAAGAGAAACACACAGATTGGTTGCCTCCCACATGACCCCAACCAGGCCGGGAATCAAACCCGAAAACCTTGGGTCTGTGGGCCAACAATCTTAACCGCTGAGCCAAACCAGCTAGGGCAGAACAACTTTCATTACAGCAGTTTCCTTGTTTCTATATGTAAAAATATATCAGCAAAAAAACTATTGCAGCCTTATTTTTTTGTTGTTTTTAGTTATCAAAATCTCTCTTGTATTCTAAAAGTTCATATGTATTTATTAAGAATTCTAAAATTTGAAAATAACTGTATCAATTTCAACCGCTTTAAACAAATATTCTTACAGTAGCCAAGATTTGGAAGCAGCCCAAGTGCCCATCAGCAGATGAGTGCATAAAAAAGCTGTGGTACATTTACACATTGGTTTACTACCTAGGTATAAAAAAGGACATCTTACGTTTCGCAACAGCATGGACTGACCTGAATATTATTCTGCTAGGTAAAATAAGCCAGTCAGAGAAAGACAAGTACCATATGATTTCACTTATATGTGGAATCTAATGAACAACGTAAACTAGCAAATTGGAGACAGACTCCACTTTGGATACAGAGAACAGACTAACAGCTGTCGGGGGACGGGGGGTCTGGATGAAACGGGTAGGGGTGGGGGGAGGTAGAAGAGGGTAAAGGGGGGATTAATGGTGATGGAAGGGGACTGTCTTGGGTGGTAAATATACAATACAATATACAGATGATGTAGTGTAGAATTGTATACCTGAACCCTGTGTAATTTTATTAACCAATGTCACCCCACTAAATTCAATTTAAAAAAACTAAATTAAATTAAAATTTTAAAAGTTTGTGGAATTATCACAATAATTAATTATAAAAATATGTAGAATAGATATTTATTATGACTAAAGCCAGCAAATTCCATGGAATCACAGCATGAGGGAGCTGGAAAGGATTCTTCAGATTATCTTCACCTCCTCATTTGTTGGCTAAAGAACAAACTGAAAGATGTGAATTGAATTGTCCAAGATTCCTAAGAAAATACAATGCAATTAAGTTCATTTAAATTAACTAAATTAATTCAACTAGATACCTCTTCCTGATATTCCTAATAATTTTTAGCCCTATTCAGTATTTAGCAAACTTTTTCTATAAAGGGCCAGATAATAAACATTTCAGGCTTTGCTGGCCACATGCTCTCTGTAGTACTACTCAATGCTGTTTGCTGCAAAAACCCATAGGCAGTATGTAAACGGCACCTCCTCTGTGCTCAGGCAATCCAGAAGGTATTCCTGGACAATGTGCTTACTTAGCAGATTATTCTGATGCTGATTGTTCTGTATTAATTCCCCATCCTGAATTATCTAAACCTACCATAGTCCACATTTGCAGCAAGAGATTAAGCCAGGCTGCTCTGCCCTGGGGAGTTTTTAAATACTCATTATATGCAGTAAGGTTTTAACTTTTCTTTCTTTCTTTTTTTAAAAGTTTCGTTGCAAAACTGATAAATGTATCCCTTTCTGGTGGAAATGTGACACCGTGGATGACTGTGGCGATGGGTCTGACGAACCTGATGACTGTCGTGAGTACATTGGCGAATGTAGGACTCAGCATTTAGAGCTCCTTATATCCCTGACGTGAAAACTTGAAGCTAGATCTGATACTTTCTGATACTTTTTCAAAATTATAATAGAAAGGTTTTATATGTCTATATTTAAAAATAAAACAAAAATGTGTTGCAATGTCTTGGGTATATATCTGTAGCTATTGCATTTAGAGTGACAGCATCAACAATTTGTTAGCTTTTCCTAACTTCCATTTTTACTTATTGAATAACTACATTGCTTTATGTAGTGATCAGAAGAGTAACAATCAGCATGATTTTGACTTAATATATCACCAATTTGGAGGCAAAAATGGGCAAGTTTTCAGAATGTCACTCAATGACTGAAATCTTACCATTAAGGGGTACAATTTTTCCACTTTTCTGTCAGTATTAAAATACTGAAAATTTATAAAAAGTCAGATTTTTCCAATATAACTCATTAGTTTGCAGTTAGGCAATTTAGTATGCTCTTAGTAGTTGCCTTGAAGTGACTAGCAATTACGTATGTCTTGACATCTGACTGTGATTGGCATGGTTAGGTGCTACTTTTTTTAAAAAACTATCTTTGGTAACTTTGTAATGAACAATCAGCCAACTTTTCCTTTATAGCCTTTACAGTTCACTCCATAGGTCATTCCAATACTGTCTTGTCAAGTCGAAGATGCCTGTAGTCAATCATGATAATTCCCTCCACATCCCAGTGGATGGTTAGCATGATTTGGCCTTGACATTTACGTTCAAGATTCTTCTTAGGCTTACACGAAAGGAGAGTGTACTGTCATAGTGAAAGCTGGCTACTTCCTTCTGTAGACTTGCCACCACATAATTACAAGGCTGTTTCAAACTTAGACTCACTAGATAGTTACTTAGACAAGCTGTGTTCCTTCGCTCATATGAAGTTCTTTCACATAGTTCCTTTATGTGTTTGGAAGCAGCAAGGAATATATTCAATAAGAAGGAAAAATGTTATGAAAGCCATCACTCTTCTAACATTCTTTTTATGATTCTGAAAGATTATTTACTCTTTGATTTATTAATATTGTTTTTGTTTTTATTATGAGAGATAATATATAAAATTATTTTCTGAATGAGATAGATATACTATTATGCCTGAGTTATTCTTTTACAAGTTATTGAATTAAAAGGAATATCAAAGTGATAAAAAAATTATATTGAGTACCAATTGAGATTTACTCATTTAAAGAAAGTCATTAATTTCCCCACAATAAGGTAAACTTCCTCATGATATACTAAATGAAATAAATGCAATTTATTTTTGTAACTTACAGAAACAAACATGCATAAATGTGTTAATTTAGCCCTCATGTGAACATGGCCTTTTCTGCCCAGATTTCCCAAAGTTTCCTCTGGGAAATATCATCATAATGACCCACAGAGAAAGTCATTAACACCCAGTGCTTTCCCTTCTAGTATATTTTCATTTCCTGAACACTAATTTTAATCTAGACAGAAATTTCATGCTATAATCATATTAATATAAAAATTAACTACAAATTTAATATAGTGATTTTTTTCACATTTACCCACTTATAGAATATACGGTAAGCAAACAAAACTTTAATGTCTTTTGATGGGAACCAAAGAGACATCTTTTATCGAAGAGCCTCTCTATGATCCTTATCTTGGTTAAATACCAACAGTACAGGTTTTTATTGGTAGCATTATCTTTGTGATCTTTTAATAAATGATCTCTTACTTGGAATTGATGGGTTAACAACGTTGGACATCTATAGGCATGACTTCATTTTGAGAGTCATGGTGAAGTGGAAGATTGTGTACATGAGTCTGTGGAGTGTTTAGTATACATTTTTGAGTAGCTATATCATCAAAATTTGTGGCTACTAAGAGATACTGACAATACCTATAATTGCACCTTAAAAGGCACGAAAGATTTTGATCCCAGTTTCACATACTTGCAAACTTACATAATATTTTTTACATAAATATAGATAAGAGACATGCATCAATAATTCTCTGGCATCATGAGTTTGTAATTATATTTCCTGTGATATTCTAATTCACCAAGGATCATTCTAGAGACAAATCTGAAAGTCAGATAGTCTTCCCAGTTTTTTCCCAGACGTGGAAGGAAGAATTTACCTCATCCTTATGGGAAGATTGTTTTGGTAGCAAAGGAATATTACAGGAAACTTTACAGGAAGTAATAGAAAATAGAGGAAATGAACATGTTTAGAGCATGAGAAATTAGTATAGCACAGTTTAAACATTTAGTGTCATTAATTAATACATGTTATAGATTGGAGGTAAATGACTTAACATTTTAGAACTCACCTCTAGGGAAGTCCGCATGCATTTAGAGTTATTTTTTAAATGTTAAGGAAATCTTTAATTAATGTTGTAATTATAAAACATAAGTTATTTCCCAAAGAAAGTTTAAAATATAATTTATAAACATTTGTGTGACTAGTTTGAATGAATAAATCATTATTAGTTTCTATTAATTTCAAAGTGATTACTAACATACATTATGAGCATTAGTCAAAAGATGCATGTTTATTGCCAGTGGCATAGTTGTGAGAAGACTTCAGAGTCAGATCTGGATTTAAATTCTGGGTCTGAAACTTGTATGTCCATGAGATTTAATTTCCTCATTTATAAAAGTGGCTACGGTGTTGTTGGGTTGAGAAGGTTATGATGAGATTCAAGTAGTAACTGTGTGTGAAAGGGCCACACCCAGTGCCTGATACTTAGTAGATACTCAATAAATCCTATTTTATTGTTATTCTGTATGCAAACTAAAAAATATAGCTGATAAAATGAACTATTACCTGGGATTTATTTACTATAATAAAATATGTATGGTACATAAAAATCTTTATTATTTATAAGATGTTGCCCTTTTATATTAATGGAATTACAGAAATTAATATAAATCTGATTTAAAATGTGATACTTATAGGAGGCATTGGCTTTAAGTAGCTCTGAGGAGTATGTTTTGAGGGAAGATGTTCCCCTCACACATGACAGATAGCCAAGTGATCAAAGAGAAATTACTTTGAACTAAACAAACTGATGAACAAAATTGACCCAGAGACATAGAGGTAGGGTACAGACTGACAAACCTCAGAAGAGGGGGTGTTGGGGGGGAGGAGATAAACCACAGAACTTATATGCATGGATGCATAACCAATGGACATAGACAACAAAGCTGGGGATGGGGTGGAGGGATGGGGAGGAGGGTGTCAATGGGGGAAAAAGGGGAAACATCTGTAACAAAAACCAATTAAAAGAAATAATTTTAAAAAATAATAATAAAAAATAAAATGATATTGCAATAACTATTTTTATACAATAAAGTCTATTCTGCCACTTAACTTCGCTATCATTTCGTTGAAGTGAGAAGACATTTATATGTTTTTAAATCTTTATCTTTATATTTATATTGTTCATTGTTTTTCTTAATATTGGTTTATGAGGCCATCTGAGTTGCTCATAGCTAAACTGTGCATCTGAATCCATGGCTATCTAGATGGGAGACGTTCCCATTGTGCTCTGGGATATGTTTAATGCAATAATGTTAGAAACATTTTGAATGTCAGAAAAGCTCTGTTGAAGAAATCACAACCTAAGATTATCATTCCATGATACCTGTATGCTTCCTCCTCTAGCTGAATTTAAATGTCAGCCAGGCCGATTTCAATGTGGAACAGGGCTCTGTGCTCTGCCTGCTTTCATCTGCGATGGAGAGAATGACTGCGGGGACAATTCTGATGAACTCAACTGTGGTGGGTGATTCACTTTTTAACTAAGGAACATAAATCGAATTCTTAACTGATTATGTCCACACCGATTTCAATGCAGACACGGTTTTTGTGGCAAATAATGTCACTCTTTTTATCTTTTAGATACACATGTGTGCCTCTCGGGTCAGTTCAAGTGCACCAAGAATCAGAAATGTATCCCAGTAAACCTCAGATGTAACGGGCAAGATGACTGTGGGGATGAGGAAGATGAAAGGGATTGTCGTAAGTCACCTGAAAATGCTCTGCCTTGTCTTCCTTCTGACTTCCAGCTGAATGGGTCTGCACACTATTTCTGTGCACTTTAAATTCGTACAGTACAGAAAAATGTAACAGCAGTTATGCTAATTAATTTCAAATAGCTGTTTATTGGGATGGATTATTAAGAAGTTCTATGTGAAGAATAGAGAGAAAATGAAAACATGGATATTTTGATAAACATGAAACAAAATTCATGCATTCACATCATTCTTAAGAGCAGCAGCCAAAACAACATTATAGATGATCATGGAATTTTTTCATAAATTAATTTTTTTTTGCTCATAGTAAGTAGGTATATGTCATGTTCTTCTATTAATTAGTTACTTGAAATTAATGCCATATGAATTAGAGATTGTCCCCCACACACAAAATACATTTAAATTTGTGATGAGAAACAAAGTCTAGGCAAAATAACAATAAAATTATTTGTTAAAAACTATAAGTAATACCCTGTATCATCATGTACCTTAACAAGCTACTTCAGAGAACAATAGTAAAACATTTTATATTTTGTTCACCTCTTATTTCCAACTCCAAACAAAATTGAGATTACTTTAAGTGGAAGGGAAAACAATTCACATACATGCGCATAGGCAGGCAAGCTGGTACAGGAACACACACACACACACACACACACACACACACCCCACACTCACAGGCTCTCAAGGATAGAGCACCTGTCAAGTTTCAGAATTTCACCAAATATGCTGTCAACATTTCTGCCTTTCTGAAGTTTTATTTTATTCCTCTAAAATTTTATCAGTAAATAATGTGCAGTCATCCAGCAACTTGATTAAGATGATGCATTCAGAGTAAAGTAGTACCAGTTCTTTATGCTTAGCCATTCTGGAAGCTGATCATTAAACTGACTAGGATTTGTGATGGAGTTTACAGTCTAAGTCAGATGTTCAGCTCTTCCCTCAAAGGCTCCATACAACTAGAGACTTTGGTAAATTTTATGCTTTTCATCATTGAGTAATATTTTCCAATATTAGTATTTTTTCATTTATAGAAGTACATATGTATACAGTTTTAAATTTATCTTTCTGGAAAATATTCTGAAAGGCTCTTAATTCTTTGTTTATAAAATTAGTTTTAAAATCTAATCTAGGTGGAACTGTTTTACAAACTGATTTTTATCAAATGCATCCTTGGAGAAATATGTTTTTATTTATTTCCACTGAAAGAATATTAGGAATACATTACAATTAAAAGATAAAACTCATCACCTTCATAGCATTATCAATTAAAAGATGGTACATTTTCAACTATCTTAAACATTTGTTTATCTAATTGCTTTTTATATAAAGTATCCTTGGCCAAAGCTGCATTTTAATAGGTACTTTTCTTCTTAAGCTGAAAACAGCTGTTCTCCAGACTATTTCCAGTGTAGAACTACCAAGCATTGCATTTCCAAGTTGTGGGTCTGTGATGAGGACCCGGACTGTGCAGATGCATCGGACGAGGCCAACTGCGGTGAGTGTTTGTGACTGTGGATCTTACCTATTGTGCTTGTGTCCTCCTCCTGAGATGGCCATAGTGAAGTGAATTTGAGTTTCCTTCAGTTCCGAGGAAACTGAAGTCTTATGTGAGAAACTGTGTCTCTGTGTTCACAGAGTCAACAACCTCAGCTTAGCTATTTCATAAAAAGCATGGAGGGGGTAAGGCAGAAGAGTAAGTATTGCTTAGTATAAGTCAAAACTGTTTCTAAAAAGATAGATAAAAACTGTCACCTTCTTACATTAGAGTATGTACAAGATACTAGCATTTAATAAATTGAAACAATGAAACACTATTTTCACATTGTTCTAGACTTCATTTTTCTGCTTATATTCATATGATTTTCCATTCAATGATTAGTCATTCTTAAACATTGTCAAAAAAGGAAAAAATAATGAAAGGATTTGTTCTGTTTTAGTAGATAACAGCAATCACTTGTAAGCACGTGTTTCTAAAACAATATTTTCACTTCAAATCATTTATTTTATTTACAGTAATTATTCCTTAATTAATATTGCAGAAATGGAGAGCATATTCATTTTGTACAATGTATTTTATCCTATCTTAAAAATGTCAACAGTGAGACAGAGTGAAGAATAGTTGTCATGTGTAATTTATTTTATGAACATTTATTAAACATTATTTGAGGCTATTTTGTAAGTGTATACACCAAATTTGATATTGTTGGGGAAATAAAAAAATAATCTAATTATTGATTACAAAGGCAAAGTTTGCATAAATTGAAGGTAGGACTTTCAGGCTTCATAGACAAAATCGTGTGAAATACATTTGCTAGATTTTGCACTGCTCTTAGTACTTCTGGGAGAAGCAAAAATCATAAAAAGCATTAGGTTCTCTGAAATTCCATTTCTGTTGACCAACACTTACGAGCTACACGTGTAATCACTGGCAATAATGTCTTTGTTTTGCACTAATACTGTCTTCCATGTAACTGTGTCTTTAGGACATGCAACCAGTATACCTTATCACAGTATCATGAAACCACTTAACCATAAAATCAATTCACAAGGCCTCAAACTATATTCATCACCGATTTGTCCATCACAATTATTAATGACTTTTGACAACTAGTTTATATTACTGAGTAGTTTGCTCATTTTTTGTTTGTTTATTTGTTTGTTGTCAATCCTCACCCAAGGATATTTTTCCATTGACTTTGTAGAGAGAGTGGAAGGGAGGGAGGGAGAGAGAGAGAGAGAAACATGGATGTGACAGAGATACATCAACTGGTTGCCTCCCACACGACCCCGACCAGAGCGGGTATTGAACCTGCAACCCAAGTACATGCCCTTGACCAAGAATTAAACCCTCGACCCTTCAGTCTGAGGGCCAATGCTCTAACTGCTGAGCCAAACTGGCCAGGGCTTGTTTTTTCTGTGTTTTTTGTTTTTATTGTTGTTATTTTTGTTGTTTTAATCAAAGCAAAGTGGAATGACTTATATTAACTATCTGCATAATTTCTTGTCTGGAATGTTATATCTATATTTTCTTCTTCGTCTTCCTTACTTTGATGTGATTTAACTGTTTAGTACATTGCATTGTGCAAACTGATAATGATTAATCATCATAACATTAATGCCTAATATTTATTTGGTGTTTACTGTAGGACTCGGGAACTGTTAAAGGCTTTACAGCGATTACCTCACTGAACCTCTTTATTTTTGCTATTTTATCAATAAGGAAAATGAGGCCCATTGAGGGTATGGGATTTGCCCAAACACCCACAGCTAGCAAGTGGTGGAAGTGAGACTTGAATCCAGGGTTGCTAAGACATCAAAGCATCTGGTTTGTGAATATAGCTTGAACCCACTTCATTCTTTGTATAGAAATAGGAACATATGTAACTGTTTTCTGTTATAAAGTTATATATATATGGAAATTATTCCACAATGATGTTAACAGAATTAGCAAAAATATATGGCATTTCTAAACTTATTTAAGACAGAAGAAAGGGGAAACAATTGGCCTCTTGGCCCTTCAAATATGAGGATAGAAAAATGCTATACTAAAATACAATGTAGAAGTTTCTTTCAATTCAATGAGCACCTCCCCCCGTAATGTTTTATAATGGGGCTAAAACAAATTAAATGGTTACCACTCCCTCCTAATTTGCTTCTGTCAGTTCTAAAGGTCTAGCATTGTAGTTTTGTTCTACTTTGACATATTCTAAATGAAATGCTTTGTTTTATTTTGCTTTTCATTATGTAAATAAAACCAATGTAGGAGAGAGAGGGAGAGAGAGAGAGAGAGAATGGAATAGCCTAACAAAATAGAACATATAACATAACACACACAAAATACACATGTAGTGTAGGGAATTAAAATAGTAAAATACCAATAATGTATAAATATTTTTAAATTATTTAATTTTTAAATTATCTTGAATACCATATTTATTGAATTCAGCCCAGTATAATTTTTGAGATCTTATGATTACTTGCAAATTTAACAGCTAATTCAATATGTGTAAATATTGTACGCTAATCTAGAATTTAAGGAGGCCTTGAAACCATTTAAATGGATGTAGGTTAAATACAGTTAAAGAGTCTTAGTCTAATAAACTAGTCTTGGTGAAACTTTGAATTTAAATTTTAAAAGTAAAATTGACTACACAGTTTTCCCATTTTATTACACGTAGTTTTGAGATAGCTAAATGTATCCATAAAAGCTACATTGAGACATTCGGATATAAATTCGTAAATATTTTTAAAACGTTTAAGCTCTATTTATGTGTAAGTAAAAATTAAAGTTGATATTATCCTCACAATCATGGCAATATGGTCACAACTTAATTTTGTGAGTTAACAGTTATAAAATAACTTATTTTTCCTGAAGGTGTTTAGACTTTCTTCATTTTATGCCCAAAGTAAAACAATCTGTTTATAATGTAGATAGACATACTTTTATTAGACTGTTGATGACTACTCTTGGAGGGCTGTTTAACTATTTATGGCAATATTGGGCAAACATCACACTTGAATGCCTGAGCAAAGAAAGTAGAAGATCCCAATTGTAGCAGCTCCAGGATTTTCATTCAGAATCTCACCTTCAAACTTTCTTCACCTTCTGCCCTTCATTTAGAGATGGAATGAAACCTGGGGATTTGACGGGTGTGTATTAGATCCAGGCTTCTGCTTTGTAAACACTGTTGGATGTTTCCTACAACTGGACACTTATAGTAACAGAACATGTCTGATAATTATATTCTTTCTCCCTGGTTTATGCTTAGACTCTCAGTTCCCAGATCCCAGTGAAACATTCTTTTATTTTTTTTTTTTAATTTTTTTTCTTTATTGATTTTGAGAGAGGAAGGGAGAGGAAGAGAGAGATAGAAACATTATGAAAGAGAGCATCGATTGGCCACCTCCTGCATGCCCACCACTGGGGATTTGGCCCACAACCGGGGCATGTGCCCTGACCAGGAATCGAACCAGCGACCTCTTGGTGCATGGGTCAGTGTTCAACCACTGAGCCACATCGGCCGGACCAATGAAACATCCTTCTGTCAGTTGTTCTGGCTGGGATTTCCTGGTCAGCTCTGCACTCACTCCCCAGCTCTCTAGAATCCACTAGCTGTTGGTTCTGCCAGGTCACTCCTCCCTGTGGTGTATTCCCTGCTCTCTTCTCCTACATCCCTTCACCTTATCTGGACTTCTGTCTGAGTCATTTAAGAGAGTTGCTCCGAAGTTGGTTCAGCATCCTTTGCTGCTTCTGAGCAGTTGTCATGTATAAACTGCTGCTTGGCTGATTAATTTTAATAAATGTGTTAGCAATAATCACACTAGCTAGAGCTTGTGAGAGGGCCTTGAGTTTCCTACAGTAGCTTTGTACTTTCCACAGCCTGATTTTTTCAATATGATACTGAACATGTTCAAGCCAAAAGATAGAATTGAAAGTGTGTTTGTATTCTCCCTTAATGTCTGCCGAGGAAATTTGAATCAAACTACTCAATCTATAAGAATATAAGAAACATTTTCTTTAATCAAAGAAAGTGCATGTTAAATTATAAAATATTTAAAACATACAGACTTGAACAGAAAGTTATACAGTAAGCACCATGTACCATTTTTAATAGATTTTGACATCTGGCCTAAGAGATCTCTTTTAAACATCCAAATCCCTGCAATAATAACTAAATCCTATCCTCCTTTCCTTCCTCCACCTGTCCTGAAGCCTGAAGTGATTATGTCATTCACATGTGCTTTAAAAAAAAAAAAAACTTTTACTATATTAGTATGCACTTAATAATATGTACCTAATAGTTTATAGTATTTAAAAAAATTTTTCTTTATTGATTTTAGAGAGGGAGGAAGGGAGAAGGAGAGAGAGATAGAAACATCGATGGGAGAGAACATCTATTGGCCACCTCCTGCATGCCCCCCACTGGGGATCTGGCCCACAACCTGGGCATGTGCCCTGATCGAGGATTGAACAGGTGACCTCTTGGTGCATGGGTTGATGCTCAACCACTGAGCCACACCGGCTAGGCTATAGTATTTTTAATGTTTACATAAATAATGTTATGTTTTCTATAGTAAGTTGAAGCTTAACATTTTCTGGTATTCCAGTGTATTAATGTGAATAACACATTTCCATACTAAAGGTTATTTGTACATGTTACAATTGTTACACATTCATTGGCAAATAACGCACAAAATAGTTTATAAAATCTGTTCTGTAGACAGAGTCTCAGTTCTCTATTTGTCACCTTGCCTGAACGTTCATTCAAAGCAGATGTGACAACATTCAGAGGCAGGATTCTGTCAGTCTTACAGTCAGTGTCTGGCCAAGTCATACTTAGGACCTAGAATGGGCCTGGAGAGGAAAGCTTTAGTACTGATCACTATACATATAGTAAAATAATTCATATTTTAATGTACTTACATGTGAACTTAGCTATTTTCAAAAAGTTTATTAACTTACACTTAGAATAACATTTAGCAAATGTTAGTTCCATGATTTCAGGATGATTCATGGGGGAAATTTTCTGTGCTCCTATAGGCAGGAAGGATGGTGCACTGAATTCTGTATATTGGAAAACAGTGCATATTTACATTTTTCAGTGAAGACATTTTGTAACATATGACATCATCATATCTGTCTTAGATATTTGGAAGGATGGGGTTATAAACCTTTATGTTGACAGGTGGGAAGGCGAACCGGCCTTCTATCTGCACACTCTCTGGGAATGTGATGCTCTATGCTACCGGACTGGTCTGATCTGCATCTGCCTATAATCTGTGCTGTGGAATGCAGGTGTCACCACTCATTGCTTGAGTGTAGGCCATTCTCATCAATATCGTTTTTGTATGTGTGAGTATATCTATATGTGTTTGTGTGAGTGTGAGTGCGTGTATATACATATGAGAGAGAAATAGAGAAAGGGCCTCTTTGACACTGAAATATTTTGGTTCCAATAAAGCCCTTGAAGGAGATTCTATCCATAGAAATGGGGTAAGGAAATTGTCTTCTAGCTTTTCTACAAAGAAATGAATGGCCTACATGTGAATCATTAAGCAGTATAAGTGGAACACATTTAATCTTTTTTTTCAACTGTCTTCAGTAACTTTCATTCATTGACTGTCTCTCTACCAAAAGAATGTACATTATTTGCTGATGTTATTTTATTTTTTTCTCAGTCTTAATAATAGAGAAAGCTGAGGTTTAAATTTTGTTGCACAAACTGAAAGGAAGCCCACACACTGAGTCAGGAGGCATGTAACCCATTCCAAACAGGACTGATTTGTAGGAAAAGCCATAGGAATAAATAGCTTTTTCCCAGTGAGGTTTATAGTTGAGTTTGTCAAGAAGGGAAACCACATATTTGTTTTAATAAGAACTGGGGTTGGTGTAGTTGATATGTTTTTAAATAAATTGAATCAGAAATGTAATATTCTGTGACATTTTTGTTTGAAAAACTTTATACTCGTCATACTGTATATCCTTCATCCTTCCTCAACTATATTTGATTCTCTAGAAACATAAAGTAAAATAACAAACACATATACACACACACATGTACTCACCACACAAGCAAAAACTAGTTGTAAATTGATAGCAGTATGTGAGAAGAATAAGTGTTACGTACTGTATAAAAACAATAAGTAAGAAATGTAGAACTTTCACATGTTTCCTTCTTTAACCTACCTTTAGAACAAAAATATTCATGTTTGTTTTAGTTTATAAGTTTCTGTTTACATATCATTTAGGTTGGCTGTTTCCTTAGATAATATTCTACCATTTACATTGTCAGGGATTATTCTATGTTGCTTAGTACTATGTTTGTATGATTATGCTGTATATTAGTAAATGAAAACAAGTAGAATGAAAGATTGTAATGCTTTTTTTTTTCAACACCAATACCTGGTAATGCATCTGTGCATAGAAAATATTGTTGTTTATCCTTCTAAGAAAAGTTAGATTTGTGCTTATTAGTAAAAATAAGTTTGAGGATCCAAGTGGTATCAGATTTTGCTTATGAAAAGACTATCCATTATTAGCCATTAACATTTCAGGACATTATATAGTAATGAGAATAAAAGACCTATTATAGAATTGTAACTGTACCATTAATTAGCTTTATGATCTGTATATAGTGTACTGATGTCATATAGATGATGATTCTGCTAGACATAGTTATGCTCCAATCAGTTTAGATTCAAAGTTTAGAATGCAGGGTGTGTGGGCTAGATTTTTCGTGCCATTAGACCACTGTTCATATATGGTTCCTTGTTCAGGATTCATTAAAAAAAATCATAAAAAAATATGAACAGAAATTCTTCATGAGGAGATTTCCTTTGACCTAAAGAAGTGGCTTGAAAATATTATGTAAGGGCTAGAGAACTAAAGTAGACAGCAGAGGTACCCTATGGACCACTTTATCCATATGATTTCAGCACTTCCTGACATAGTTCTATGTTATGACAGAGACAAAACCTCCAGTATATAAATGTTTCCCTTTTGACATAGTTAGTGGAATTTGACTGATATTTGAGAAAATTCAGAAGAAATAGAAATGATATTTATTGAAGTTCAAGTAAATCTGACATGTTTTCAAAATTATATATATATATTTTTTTTTAATTTTTTTTTTTTTTTTTATCCTCACCCAAGGACATTTTTCCATTTTTTGTTCAGATAGAGTGGGAGGGAGAGAGAGGGAGAAACATTGACATGAAAGGGACACATCGAGTGGCTGCCACCCGCACGACCAACCAGGGCCAGGGACAAACTGCAACTGAGGTATGTGCCCTTAGCAGGAACCGAACCTGGGTCTCTCTGGACCTCAGGCCGACACTCTAACCACCGAGCCAAACCGGCCAGGGCCAAAATTATATTTTGATTAATAATATTTGTTAATTTGTATATATTATTCTAATTTAAGCTCATATATTAATATTTAACCTTAAACCAATAAAAAGTTGCAGAACATGTGTATATCTACAATAGTATTTTATTTTATTTTAAAATATATTTTTATTGATTTTTTTTTTAGAGAGAGTGGAAGAGAGAGAGAAACATCTGTGAGAGAGAGAAACATTGATCAGCTGCCCCTGAATGCCCCCTACCAAGGATTGAGCCCACAACCCAGGCATGTGCCCTGACTGGGAATCGAATTGGGACCTCTCAGTCCATGGGATGATGCTCAATCCACTGAGCCACATTGCCAGGCTACAATAGTATTTTAGTAGCCATTTTGTTGTACGTGCTAATATTAATTTGTTTTAGTTTTAGTTAATTTTATAATTTGTTTAGTTATTAAAATCAATTCTTTAGAAATTGAGTGTGTTAACAATAGAAATTAAATACTGAATGGCAGAATCAATAAAAAATCCATAGCAGAATGCTATTATTTTTTAATATTATAAAATATTTACCATAACATTTTCATTTATTAAGCTATTGAAAGAGTAACATCTAACTTGTTTCAACTTGTGGACATTTCTAAAGTCTCAGTCTAACTTATTCTGTCACCATAAACTGACCTAGTAGCATATATGGCTTTGACCCCCATTCTGAATATTTTATTAGATTACACTTTTAAATCAAATATGGAGTCTGTTTACATTCTAGTATTCTTTGTAATGAGCTTCTAAATCCTAAAAGTAAAACATACTTAGAGAATTCAATATATTACTTAATTGCAATGAATCATGGTGTTACTACATAAGAACCATACAGCTATGGCAGTTAACAGTTATAACTGTGTATCAGGAAGTTAGATTCCTCATTTAGATATTTTTATCTATTTCTTGAAATTCTCCACAGATGATGGGATGTAATATTACTTTATAAATACCCATCCTAGCAGTGCTCTGGATGAGCTTAGAGTTCTTCGAATTAGCATACACCTACTCCCAGGACGATCACTGCTTCACGACGAGAATCCTTTGGAACAACTGCTCAGATCTTCAGTTTGGTCCTTACAGAGTTTAAAACCTCAAGATTATTGATATACAAACAAGCATTAAGCCTGGCCAGTGTGGCTCAGTGGTTGAGTGTCAACCCATGCACCAAGAAGTTGCTCGTTCAATTCCCAGTCAAGGCACATGCCCAGGTTGTGGGTCAGATCCCCAGTGGGGGAAATGCAGGAGGCAGCCAGTTAATGTTCTCTCTCATTGATCTTTGTATCTCTCTCTCCCTCTCCCTTCCTCTCTCTCTAAAAAAAAAAGCAAAACAAACAAACAAACAAAAAAAACAGGCATTGAGCAGTAAAAATCTCATTAAATATTAGGAAACCTACCTCTAGTAATCATAAAACATTTTATGAACTTAGTAATCTAACAAGTAAGTTAGCTTCTTTGAATTAAGAGCATACCATTGTGTGGGAGAGGAAAAAAAAATTGAGAATCACTCACTTAAATACACATTTTTTTCTCAAGATTCACCATGTTCATTTTGTAAGATCTGAATTAAAGTAATTACAGCTCAGTTTTTGAAAATATTTCTTAAAATTAGTACTGGGAATATATAATTTAAAAGCCTCAGATTGCCAAGAGGTATTACCAATTAGGAACTGGTATTACCAAAGGGGAATTTGAAAATCGTGTATAGTGTTGAACTTCAAGGTCTCCTATCTGTACCTCCTGTTCAAAGAATAGGCACCAGGCTTTTAAAAATCCCTTGGCACACTCAATTCATCCTACAACATCCTCTGGGCCCAGTTTGTATTATTTGTTTCGTTTTTAATATTTACTTATGTAATGAAGCTTGGTTTTTATATCTTTATAATATTTATTTATTTATTTTAAAATTAATGAACACCTACCGAAAACATTAAGTAAGCTATTATATTAGTGACTCAGGGAATTCAAAGAAGTCTAATAATAGGGATAATTAATAGTTTTGAAAGTTTACTATGTGTTAGGCATTGTCTTAATGATGATGTGAATTATGTCATTTAATCTTCACAACAATCCTATGAGAGACATATTAGTATTATTCCTATTTTAAAGGTGAGGATATGACAACTCAGACAGTGTAAGTAATTTTCCAAGAGTTACCCAGGTGGAAGTGGGTGAGAAGATATTTGAATCCATAGGATTTGTCTCCAGATCCATATACTTAACTATTACCCAACAGGGCTTCCTTGACCTATGCTAAATTTGCAATAAGGCAAGGAATTAAGTCACAGTTTCAAATTATCCCAAATAAATTGGAATGGGTAAATGCCACCAGAAAGAAATGCATACTTAAAAAGTTTTTTTTAAATAACCTGTTGTCACTCATTGAGTGAGTGGGAAGAAGAGTGGCAATAAAGGAATGCTTTGTCTATAGACAATTTTAGGCACTAATAAGACAAAAATTAGTCTGCTTTTGTTATCAGAATTTTTCAGTGGCAATTCTAAATATAGTCAGTGAAAAAAGCTCTTCTCTGCAAAGACAGACCACTGATCATAACCCCAAATTTAATGGTTTGCTATAAAGGTAATAGTAAACTAAGTACAATGAAAACAATGGCGCTACCTTCTAGTTGGACACAATTCTGGGTTGACAATGGCCTATCAAAATCCAGCTCTCTCTGTTAAAGAAAGAGATTAGTGAGTGTCAGAGAAGCCCTATTTTTCATGACTGAACTTTTCATAATAAAGCAACTAGGAAGAATGAAAGAAAATTGAACAGGGCATAACTTGTTTACAAGCCATTCAATACTAACTAACACCATGTTCATACACTAAACTGGTGCAAGATCCCTAGCTTACCACCTATGTCATTCAGGCCACACATTTGAAAACATTGTCCTCCTTTTGAATAAATGAATGAATAAACATAACTATAGTTTTATTTTTTAGATTATGCAATTTCTCCTTTTTGAAGCTTTTTTGGTGATTATATATGTGTATGTGTGTATACAGACACACACATTTGCTGTAGGTTCTTCATTACCAGGAGTGTTTTCCAGGAATGAAGCCATTCCTAAGATTCAAATTCTACACATTATACAAGACATTTGAGAAACTATAATAGTGCTTTTTAAAAGGGTGTCTGCATTGTTTTGTTATTCAAAAGTTCCTCCCAGTATAAATAAAGAATAAATAAGACTGAAGATATATTAGTAGAGAAAATCAATTCTAGAATTATTGTGATCAATTTTTCTTATTTTGTTTTGATTATTAAATAGATTAAAATACAAGTGCCTATTGAGAAGAAACTATTTGATCATGCTAATACTATTTACTCTTATTATGCTGTCAAAGATTTGACTCTTCAGAATGAAGGTTATGAACATTATGTTTTATTCCAATATTTTGAAAACTTTAATAGTAAGAAAGCATTCTTTTTTTTTTTTTTTTTTTTTTTTTTATTTCATGAAACTTGGTCATTGTCCACTGGGCGTGAATTGTCCAGATTCTTTTTTGAAGATACAGTTAAGTCTTGACACTAAATGCTGTATTTGTTGGGCACTGGAACAAATGCAAGAAGTGAACATGCTAAAATCTCTAATTTAGAACAATTAAACTAAAGTAATTACATGTGACTCTATTGACTAAAGGTATGACTATCCAGGAGCAACCAGTGTGGTTTGAGGGGGTAGCAACGCTAATCTTAAATTCCAGAGCTTTTATTATGTAAATTGATTTTCATAGCTGGAATTTACTACTTCTTGATAGTGCAAAATTACCCATCTACTTGGTTTCATTTTTTGGCTCAATGCTCTAATTTAGTAATTTTTAACATCTTACTGACAGATGGAAAGTGTTTATTAATCATGTTGCTTAATTAACACCAAATGCATTTCTAATCACAAAAAAATGATGGTGCTGAGAATGTCAAGTCCACTCAGTTCCATGTAGAGTGCATAGACGGCTATACTGTTCATGGTATCTGATGGAAAGGGTTATTAGAGGTCATCTCGTTAAAGTAGGGCCACACTTGTCATTCGTCATCTATACAAACAAATAAACAAACACAAAACCTACCCTTTTATAGCTAAAGTCCTCATAATATAAATGAAACCTGCTGTTTTAAAATCCTTTCTAATAGAAATCTTGAAAAACTTAACACTATCCTTTGTGTAAAATCGCTTTCTTTAAAGATTTTCAAATTAAATTTTTTACATTCTTCTTTAGGCCAAATAATTTCATTTTGTTTAATCTCTCTCCATGGGTTCTATTTCCCATTCTGTTAATCAGTTGTATATGTCTCCCCGGAAACCTTCCCACTTTCTATGCATTGGTTATGATCTGTGGAACAGAATGCAGTCAGATAATGTGCTGTCTTCCGTTCCATTCCTGTAAAGCTCCTTTTGTGTTCTAAATATCGTGTTTATTAAAAGCAAACAAAACCAGTGTTCACAATGTTGATCTATGGTCAATTTCCTTAACCCCCAATTTGAGAGATTTCATGTACATTCTACCAGATTTTCAATGTCAACTATTAATGAACTGTTTTCATGCTTTTTTAAAGGTTCTAATGAAGTCTACTGTCTCCCTTGCCAAATTATAAATTCCAAGAGGGCTAAATTCATGTTTCTTCTTGGTCCTAATATATATCCAGTACTTATTAGTACAGAATCTGAAACAAATAAATATTTGAGAAATTAGTGAAGAAGGGAAATAAAAAATGCAGACATGATTTGGTTCAGTCAAATATAAGGCATTTCCCCCTTAAACCTGGATTTTGGGACTCTAGCTTCCTTTCTTTGAATTTATATATATTTTATTTCATTTTTGTGTAAGTATTGCTTTTCCTCCTTATCAGTTCAATACTTTAGTCTTGATTAGTGTGCAAAACTGACTTTAATTGTAAGGAGGTTTCAATATGCAGAACTACTAACGTGTTCTGTAGATCTTGGACAATGGGGTGTGCCTCTCACCTGTGGGAAGGCAGGGACATCAAGCAGCTCCGCGGAAAGAGCCCACAAACTCTGAAGTTACTAGGAACACAGCTCCATTCTGGACTCCAACAATTATTAATTGGGTAAATTTCTTCAGGTCTTGAATAGTTCCTTAATTGTGAACAGACATAATAATTTTGTCCTTAGAAAATTGATGAGGGGATTAAGAGAAATAACAATATGTAAGTGTCTAGTAGGTATATAACTACACAGTAGGCCCTCCAAAGCATTTTTTGTTTCTTTGTCCAGCACTTTTTGCTAAACTCACATGGGCTAAAACACATAATCACACATTCTGTAATGGAGACAGAAAAAAACAAATAAAAATTTTAAATAAATACCACAACATTTTATGACACCAAAATAAATAGAGTTACAAAGAGTTTGTGACTTAAGAGTAATAAACACTGAAGAGCATGGACCAGTGTGAATCTTCAGGCAATTAATATATTGTTTCACGTAATCTTAGAATGGCAATTCTGTGTGTGCACTACACTCTGGGAGTCCTGTTTGTTTAACAGCTTCATGGAAGTAAAATTGGCATACAATAAGCTGAATATATTTAAAATGAGAAATTTTAGGTGCATGTACCACAATCAAGATAATGGAAATATTTACATATTTATCAACCCTAAAAACTTACTGTTCTGCTTTGCAATACCTCTCTTTGCCACCATGTCTTGTATCCCTGCCTCCTCATACCACCACCACCTGCTTTCAGTCACAATAAATTAGTGTGCATTTAGATAAAACTGGAGTCGCACAGTATGTATTCACTTTGGTTTATTTCACTCAACGTGGTGCTAGAAGAGGAAGCCTCTACCCTTGATTCTACCCTTAGATTCTTCAAGCTACCAAATACACTGCAAATACATCCCTTTCCCCCTTAAGTTTGCCAGGATTGTTTTCTTAATTCAAAGAGCCCCATGCCTAATATACAATCATAGTATATCTCCCTGTCAGTCTCCCAAACACCCACTCCTTGAAATGCTCTTTTTTGGCATTCAGAGCAGTTTTTTGTGTGTTTTTTTTGTTTGTTTGTTTGTTTTCCCTAGGACTAACTGTTCTCTGCTGAGGCAATATCACTCTCCATACTCTATCCAGTGTCCTGTGCATTATAAATCGTTCAGTCTGACGAGTGGGAACAGGCACTGTTTCAGGTCCTGTGTTAACCACAGACACCATCCCTTATAATCCTTTTGGGTGGTTCTTTTGCTGATATCTGGACGTTTCTTTATATGTATACACTGAGTGATTGATTCTTTGCTGAATACGCAAGGAAGACCCTCTGCAAATCTCTGGGGTTCATATTCTGTGCAACCTTCTCTTCTCCATTCCTGTGCTGAAAACCATGATGGTCTCTCTGGACTCTCAGTTCAGTCTTGTTAACTCATGGAATCCACTATATTTTGCCTAACTTTCCTTCTTTCACATTACAGCCTGGAAACTCTTTCAATACAGTAACACCTGGCAAGGTTAGGGCTCCCCTAAATTGTTCCTGTCTTTCAGAAATCACTGTCCTTTGTTGCTGGGTGTTTAGTGTCTTGATAACCATTGTTTCATGTTTGTTTGTTTGTTGATTGATTGTTTTTTCAGGTGGGAGGGTAAATTGGTACCTGTTACTTCAATCATTTTTTTTTTTTAGGGTCAATCTCTTTGATAAGCCTTCAGTGTTTAACTTTATTTGCCCTCCCATGACATTTCAGCCTGAATGTCTCCGCCATTGAATCATAATCTATTCTTTTGATCAGATTTTATTTCTCCAGGTCTTAACCACCTTGATAAGGCTTCATTCAAGTACTACCATTTCTATGGAGACGTTGGCATTTGTGTCAATTTTGGAAGAACACAGATACATTTAATTTAGTTCTAAACAGGGACAGAATTCTCTACGTACTGTGACTTTATTCCAGTAGAATCTTAAGTGTATTGGGCCTCTTTAGATCTATGGGAAGGAGTGCCCACTTTGTTCATGAGCTATAGGTGCTTGGCGATCAGGTAATGTAAGTTCTTGTAGTCCTTTTTGGAGTCACATACATGCAGGTAGGCAATTCTTTCAAACTATTTAGAGGGGAAAGTATATATAAGGAGCGGAATATAACACTCCCTGTAGGTTCTTTAGGGTTATAACTTTTTTAGAAATGTGACCCTGTATTCAGGCTAAATTATAAAACTTGAAGGTGAGACTACATCACCAGTAACTTAGGCACTTTCTCCTTCTTTCACAGTATTTTTGAAGGTGGCTACCCTACACTCTTTCCCCACCCTCTCATATTGAGAGCCCAGAATGTCTCCCTGAGTAGCAGTAAAGTGAAATAACTTTGGGTTGTTAAACGTGTATATTTTATATTTATTTGGTCCACAGGCAGGGTTAGGTTGGGATGGGTTATTTCAAAATCTGGACATTTGTCTACATAATGAAGAAACTAAGAATGGTGGTTCTCTAGCATTCAGAGTCCTGCTGCAAATGCATTGGAGTCCATGGGTTATTCACAGCCAGTGAATCAGGGTCCATGGTGAAAGGCCACCAGCCCAACCTATAATGGGGCGAATAAGTTATCCTCTCAGTGCAGCCATTGCTTCAACCCTTTAGAGACTAGAGGAGAGTGTGATGAAACCCAGGAGAGTTATCAGTGGGTGGGGCCAGAATCTGGGAGAAGGTGGGTATAGGCCAGATCTCAGCTCTGTTCGGGACCGAGGCCAGGCTTCAAGGGAGAAAGCAGAGAAACTGTGCTAAGTGCCAAACAGAAACAGTACCCGTCCCTTCTCCGCAGAGGCATTACCTCACTCAGGGCACATCTTCATTAGATATGCCACTGCTACATGGAGTTGGCTTTCTGAAAATATTAATTATTTAGATAATTTGAACAGATCAGATCAGAACCATAAGGATAATATTATTTTCTTTTATTTTGTTCTTATTATGTAAGGCTCTGGGCCAGGATTTGAGTTGTGGCAATAAAAGAAAAAGCTGAAACTAAATCGATGTCATTTAATTATCTATAGGGAAAAAAGCCAAATATTCCAAGTCTTAAATGCAGAAGTAGTACAGGTTTCTACAGTTAATAATAAAAGAAAGATGGGTATTGGGGAGTACTTCAGGAAAAACATGAGCTATCTTTTTAAGGTATAAAAAAAACTCACTAGACTTTAAATCCCATTGGAAATGCGATTCTCTTTTAACAATAAACAGATGACAGCACTGCAGACTTCCTGAAAAGGACCAACTGAATTACACGCCCAGATCTGCTGCAGAGGTGGGGATGATATTCTGCTCAATGTGGAACAGAGAGTTCTGAACTCTACAGTGTAGCTAGTAAGGTCCCCGGCACGTGAATGTCTGCCAAGTAAATACAGATAGTTTTAAGAAATGCCTTTTTTCCTTCACAAACATGTCTTAACGGTCTATGTCATTTCATTTCAAAATGGTGAGTGCTTTCTTGTTTAGATGCTTTCAGTTTGGAATGAAAAGTAGTACCTTTGGCTCTCTGGCCACCTGTTCAACCTAATGCCTTGCTAGGTGAGCGCTGCATTTCAGCCACAGCAGAAGTTCACAGTGATAGATTTCCTGTGGAAACCTCAGCTCAGATCTGTCTCTAAAGGGATTTTCTCTCAAGTAAACATTCTTAAACATTGGCAGAGAAAGGAAAACCAATGTTAATACCTCTGGAGTGCAGAAGAAATTTAAGACTGAGGATAAAGGATTAAGATGGCTTTCCTTCCCCCCTCCCCTTAGGCCTCTAGACATAATCTTGAGGATGCCAACTCAATATTTGAGGTCTAATAGGATGGAATGTGTGTTAGTGTTTGTGTGTGTAAGTGTGTCACATTTATCTTTCTCAACAGCTAAAATGATGCAACCAATTTGCCATTATTATACCTTCTGCCAATAATACCTTTATGGTTTCTTTAAATTAAAAAAAAAAAAACATTTTTATGATAGTATTTATCAGTTTACAGGGTGTATTTTAAAATTTCATATTTCCCAATATTCTATGAAATGTTTGTACTTTTTTATGATATAAGCAAACATGTTTTCAAGACTGTACATATCCTGCCAATGTTCTACATCATAAACATACTTTAGAAATACTTTTGGAAAATGAACTACTTAATTAAATTTATTCACATGAATAAATATGTAGATACCACACTAGAAGTATGATAGAACAGCAAAGTTTTGGCCTCGTGATTTACTGGCTATGATATAATATTAAATGTATAAACTTTTATAAGCTTAATTTTCTTAGATGTATAATAAACAATTATTATTATAAAGTTATTAAGAGGATTAAGTTATATTACATTTTCAAATTTATTTAGATTATATCTGACACAGAATAGGTTGTCACTAATGAAAATTTTTCTCCTCCTCCTGAAAAATTATTTTCTCTGATACTGAGTTAATACAGTACTCATTCTAACTTAGGAACAGGGGGAGAAATACTGTTTAGATCTAGTAATTTGGATTAAATTTTATATATTTACGCATCTGGATACTATTTTTCACAATATACTATACCTTGTTCAGTTACACTTTTGGCAGTATCCAAAGAAAGGTTTCTACATAAAGCCATTTTAAGTCCATTTTAAGTCTAGAACATTGTGAAATGATTCAGAAGTCAGCTATAACCAAATCAATTAGACTTGTAAAGTGAAGAGACCATTGCAAAACTTTATTTTTGAGTTAAATTATGCAAAGAATTTCCTGTGAAGGTCATTCCTGGAGAAGACAGAACCCTCCCTTGTAGAAGAGTTAATGATGTGTTTGCCTTGTTTGGGGTCTATTCTTCTTTTATTTTTTCATCAGACTTTGGCGCTTGGTGAAAGGGTCATATTGAAGGAAGGTTTTAGCTAAAGGTGTGGGCTAAAGGAGGATGAGGGTTTGATTATTAAAAATAATGAAGGGTAGCCCTAGCCGGTTTGACTCAGCAGTTAGAGCATCAGCCTGCGGTCCAGAGAGACCCGGGTTTGGTTCCCGCTAGGGGTGCGTACCTTGGTTGCAGTTTGTCCCCGGCCCTGGCCGGGTTGTGCGGGAGGCAGCCACTGGATGTGTCCCTTTCACGTAGATCTCTCTCTCTCTCTCTCTCTCTCTCTCTTTCTCTCTCTCTCTCTCTCTCTCTCTCTCTCTCTCTCTCTCTCTCTCTCTCTCTCTCTCTTCCTCTCTCTCCCTCCCACTCTGTCTGAACAAAAAAAAAAGGAAAAATGTCCTCGGGTGAGGATAAAAAAATAAAAATAATGAAGGGTAACCAAAACCAGCAACAGAGATTTGTGAGATTCTGGTACCTGAGAATTTTTCTTAAATGCATTCCTATTGTACCTCCAGGCTCCTTACCTACTCTCAGGTTTGTTCATTCATTATTTGAATTCGGAACATATTGTCTTAAGTACCTTTTGGCATATATCCCTGACGATTATCGAAAATGAAATAAAAGCAGAAACTGGGATAAAATAGAGGATGATATAATTAAATTTAACTGCAGCCCTAAGGTATGTCAATCACTTCCCTGTAATATTCAGGGAAAACTTTAAATGAGGTGGTATTGATATTGTTATTATGGTTGTTATTATTATTTCCATTTGATAGATGAGGAAACAAAGAGTCAGAAAGTTAAGGTCAATCAATACCCAAGCTAATTACTCTGTAAGCACGGATTTAAACACATCAGTCCAGCTGCAGGGAAAATTAGATCTCCACATTCTCACTTAATCTGTACCTAATCCCAGTTTTGTTTTGTCATTAACCAGCACTGTGACTTGGAGAAGTCACATAAGGTCTCTGAGGCTGTTTTCACACCTTATAATTAGGGGCCTGGGTAAGATAATTTTCTTCCCAGACAATAATTTTATCATCTGTAGATAGCAAAGATGTGAATATAGCTCATATAATAATGCCAATGGAGTATATATTTGCTTTCAAAATTTGTCATATAAATTGTTTCCATTTTCTTCATGATCCTCTTCAATCCAGTTAGTTTCAATACCTAAAAGAAAATAAATTATCGAATGCAAAGAGTGCTTATGTACTTCAGAAAGGTTTCAGTTTACTGTTAACTAAAACTATTTCAAATAAACAGTTTCTATTAAAAATAAATGTAATAAATAGTTTCTCATATTGATATAGAAATCCTGTAGAAAATTCATTTCTTTATTGTATCTAGATAGTTTCCATCAATATACAAGAATGAACATTTGTGCAAATCTCTGCAGTACAACAAAAGCTAGTTCATTATTGTTGAGTTAGCCATTCTATTCTTTAGCACTGGAAAAGGAGAAAACCTGAGAGTCTGTATGCGCTTTCAACCCCAACAGATTTTACTATGCAATACAGATTTATACAGCGATGAATAAATTGTATTAATTCGTATACTTACAAAGCTCAGCGTTTTTCATCAACTGTTTGAGTATTCATCAGTTTGAATAGAATAAGATAAATTTTTCCTTACTTTGTCCGGCAAATTTAATTCCAGTTTATCTCTCCCTTCTTCTTCTTTCCTCCCCATCCCTGTCCTCTCTTTCATCTCACCATTTTTATTCTTTCCTCTTAGCATTACTTTTCTCTTTCTTTTCTCCTTATTTTCTCCCCAACTCCAAGAAGACTTAACACAGCAAATGTAGTGTGAATTCCAGGTTTGTTTGTTTTTCCTTACTTCAAACATGTTACCTAGATAACTGAATTTGGAATTTCTTCAACCTTCATTTGGAATCCATATGTTTGTTCCCTTTAACAAAAGAAATTTGTTAGTCTAATATTGAGAGGTGGGGGGAAGAAAAGCAAAGAATTACTGTGATTATGTAATTATGTAATTCTGTTACCTTTCCTGTTTTGGTGACAATTTTGATGACTTTTTTTTTTTTAAATCCATTTTTTGGTTGGATGTTTACATCACATAAGTCTGCTCTTAATGTGCAATAAAGAGTAATTATTACACTTCAAATTCTTTCCAAAAATCAGAAGCTTGATCTGTATAATATCCAATCATGATCAACAAAACAATTTGAGAAATTATATCTAGGTCTTTCTTGATCTTTGCTTTAGTAATTTGTCATCAATTTATTTGAGAGGTATTATACAAAATATAATATCAATTTATAAAAATAAACTAATTATTACTTCTCTATAGGAATGACATTGGGATTATTATTTTAAAAGGACCCTCAGAATCATTTTCTTTCCTGTATCAGCAAAAAAACAAAACAAACAAACAAACAAAAAACTGTTCTGTTTGGTGGGGAAAGGGCTATTACATTTAATCTCCTGAACATCATACATCTTATTTCCTTTTGTGTCTATGAAGGTTTATCCTCTATCTATCAAACCCTCACTCCAGAGTGTCGGTAATGCTTGCCTCATAATTACGTCATCTCACATTTTAGTTATTCCTCTCAGATTTGTGCTATCTGTAAGTTTGACAACAATGTGTTTTATAGTCCTCTGTAGTTTCTTAATAGAATTAAGAGGGGGCATATTATCAGAATAGTCCCTGGAGGTTGCATCAAATATTTTTCTTTGTGTCTAGTTTTTCAGCAGCTTAGAATTAATTTTGAAACTATTATTCAAAATCAATTTATTTACCATCTATTCAAAGATGTAACATAATTTTGGTTTGAAGATGCTTCATGCCCATAATGTTGTATTGAGATATCATAGCGAGTACGATTCATTTTGTTGTCTCACCCATTGTCCTCTATAACATTTGATTTTCTATTTCTCCTAAGCACATCTTTTCTTCCACATTTCTTCTTAAGGCAATCTAGACCAACGTGTAAGTTTCATGTTTAGCATATTCTTTGTAAACTTTGAGATATATGTATACATATTCATCGTTGAGGATCCATCTTTGAGCTCTCTGATTTATTTTTCCTTAAATTTCTTATACAGAGAAACATTTCAGTGCCCTGGAAAGAAAAGTTTTAGGTTGTGGACCTGGAACACATAATATTATACAGACCCTGTGTATCCACAATTGTGTCTTAAGTATTAAGTATAAAATAATTAAGTAAAACCACAAGTACTATCAGTAGGATGTCTCTAATTCATGTGTGTGTGTATGAGTGTGTGTTTGAATGTATTTACCCTTGAAATATTTGGAAAAAACTATCCTAAAGCAATGATTCCTGATGTATTGCAATTATGCAGCATGTAAACAAGAGATGATTTTATATTGTGCATAGAATTAATATGTATTTCAAAAATGTATTTCAAACATTTAAAATATGTATGTAAAACAACATATCAGATCACAATATCAAGAAATCTCATAGCTCACAATGAAGCTAAATTATCAAAAGTTAAGCAATTTAAATAAAAATATTAAGTAAGTACAAGTAGAGGTGACACTAAAAAATAACATATCTATGAAGGTGGTATATGGATGAGTGAAGGGAGGCCAAAGGACACACCTGTTCAGTGGGTTCCTCTCGCTTCCCCTTCTGCTCCGTAGCTCTTCCTAGTCAGGGGGTCAACCTGGTTCTGTAATAAGATTGTAAGCAACCTTCACTGTTGGTATTCATTTGATTAATTTATGATATATCCTATATATCATGGGATATATGTTTTAAAATGTCATTTTCTCTCTCTCTCTCTTAGACCCAATAAAAAACAATATGAGGGGGGATTCTGTTTCTTCATTGTTTATTGTCACACATTTGGAACTTGAAGAAATTTTTAGTGGATAAAATAATGCAGATTTAATGATGATTTATATCATCCATTGAAATACTTTGCTTTTTGCATGTTTTAATAGTTGTATTAAAATGTGGATTTTATTGGCACCTTTATTAGAATCCTCTTATGAAATTTAGCTCAAGTTTTTTTTTTGTTTGTTTTTTGTTTTTTTGCATTTCGTTCGTAATCTGCTGTCTCTCTGAAAAATATGATTCTACAGCAGAGGCAGTGTTTCTATAGGAGGCAAGCAAGCCCATTACAAGGTGAATGAAGACATCTGGCAGGGAAGTGCACTATTAAGGTTTGTAAAGACAGTTGGGAGTGCAGCCAAGCAAACAATCATGTACTGTAAGCAGAATCTTAAAAAGAAAAAGAAAAAATCAATACCTTGCTTACTAGGCAGCCAATAAGGAAATGATAAGATAAAGGTTAATGTGATCATTTATTGATAGTTTAGCACCTAGTTGAACTCTAAGTCAAGTAAGAGGCATGTTCTGTGTTGAGAGTGAGACTATATATATGGACTTTCTTTGTTTCTCTCAACATGTAAAGATTATGGGAGAAAAAGTGTAGCTTAGAAATAATAAATCTTGTCACTGAAAGCTTTGCAATATTGTTCATATTTATCTCTGAGTGTAAATTATACTCACTACATGAATATAGTTTCTTTTCCTCTCGTGTAGACCAGTTGTAGCTTCATGTTTTTTTGGTAAAAGCAAAACTATGTTTTTCTTGACTTAACCTTTGACATAACTGTTGACACACGTTCAGTTTTAGTCATCTCTTAGAGTCCATAAATTGAGATCTTAGTGTACAATGGCAAAAGAAAGAAGCACTTTGTTTTGGGGAATTATTTGTGTTCCAGTTTCAGAATGGGTTATTGTGCAGATATTGGAGTCAGCCGACATGAATTCAAGTCCTGATTCCACAGTTTAAGAGTTGTGGGCATTGGGATAAGTCATTTCCTATAACCTGAGCTTTAGTATTCTCAGCTGTTCAATACACTTTTGTTATAAAGTTGCTAAGAGGATTACATAAATCAGGCTTAGCTTTGAACCTAGCACAGAAAAAAACACACACATACACAATAATATTAATTGTTATTATTGTTTTTTTAATTTAATTTAATTGTTGACAGTATTACTTATGTTGTTTTTAAACTAAAATATAAAATTCAATCTGTAACACAAAAATATTAATACTAATTCTAAAAGACTGCTCATAACAATATTTATTTAGGACTCTATTCAGAGAACTAACATTTACTATATCAACTACAATGAAACAAAAAAATGCTAATGTTATAAAAAAATAAAATATAATTCTATTTGAAATGATAGATCTATTTGTTATTTCTAGTCAATAAATCAAATCATTGATCTCTAGTCAAAACTGGTCACTAGATGCATTTCATTTTGTATAATAGACTGAATATTTTGTTCAAAGTTAAATTTGGTTTGTTACTACCTAAGTATACTTTATCAGTGTATGCCATCCTGCTCGCTTTGTAAGCATAAACACAAAAGCTGAGAACAAGGTCGTTACCCAGAATTTATAGGCCAAAGAATCCACCATGGCAGTTGCAGTTCTGGGTTTCTGTATTGCTGCAGTCAATTTAGTAATCCTTCAAATCTCCATCTTCATTTGGGCATACACCCAAATAAGTAAGTACGTGAAATCCATTAGTCAGAAAAGGAAGAGGATAAATATATATGCTCTCCACTGAGGAGGAGAGATAGCAAGAGAAGTTCTGCACAAAGTCTTGCGTGCCCCTCCTCACCAATGCACGGTCTTCATGACCTCTCCCTACTCATGCTTCCTGGACTTCAGCCATCCTTAGCACCTTGCTGTTCCTTAGACACTCCAAGCCTGCTAGTGTCTCTCCTAGGTCATGTTTCTCCCTGGGATGCCCTTTCTCCCAGATAATGGCATGACCCAATCCTTTTCTCTTTGTCAGTTCTCAAGGTCACTCTTTTAATATAGCATTTTCACATTAGATAATTTAAAATTCTCCCTCTGCTCACATCCCTATCCCCTTCTTTTCTTTATTTTTTACTGGAGCACTTCATGCCCTCGAATAAGTTATTCTTATTCTTATTTATTCTCGCTAGTTTTCCTAATCCCCACTTGGACATTAGCATGTCTGTTTTGTTCATTGGTGTAAATCTTATAAGCTCAAGACAGTGCCTAGTACATGATAGACCTTATGCATGTTCTTAGAATAAATGATTGCATAAATCCTTTCTTAAATTGGATGTTGCCAGAATCAGAACAAACATTCACAAGGATATGACTACAAGTAGTTTACTGGGGAGATGAAGCTAGAAACCACTAGTGGGGTGGTGAGGATGTTAACCCCAGAAGGAAAAGAACAGAGGATGCATTAATGTGCAGATTGCTGCAGGAAAGGGATTAGGATGGTAGACATCATACTTCAGATCCATATGCCAGATCAAAACTTCTTCACTTGGGGTTTCAAGAATCTAGGGCATCCCTCCATACCCTTAATATAGACAGTACCCTTAACAGCTCAATGTGCTGTCCACTTTGGCTCCCACCATACATTTTGAATAAAGCCTTTGTATTCAGCTGCTATTAGATATAACTATGCATTAAATTTATTTTAAAGAAAAAAATTTAAAAAGAGAATCTTGAATACTTTTTTTAAGTGTGTGAGAGACACAAGGACATCCTATCGTGAATTCATATAATTAGAATATGGTCTAAAACTTACAACTATCAGTCACCATCATCTAACAGAACTATTTCCATTTCCTCTTGTTAGCCTCTATTAATAACTTCTTTACAGCCTTTCATTGGTATCCTTAAAAATAGAGCCTATGCTATTATCCCGACTTTCTATAATCTTCTCTGTTGAAGTGATTTTTGTGTAAAAAAATAAAAGATGAGTTGATAATGGAGAATTTAGGTTAGCAGACAATGGTGTTGCTTAAACATGCTTTTCTTTCATACACGCTGTCCTCCATAGAAGAAGCAACATTTCCTCTAGGCTCTGTTAACAATATTAACTATAAATTCTCTAAGGTGTTCGGATGCAGAGAAGAAAATAAAAGAAACCTGCATTCTAGAGGCACACTAAATATTCTTACCTATGATGGACAACAAAGAGATAATTAATGCTTTATATGTTATCAAATAAAATTTTAAATGTTTCAGGGTAAAAGAGATATAAGAAAAATAAATATACCATTAAATACCAATAATACAAAAGAAAATACTAGCAATACTACAAAGTTAAAAATGTTTCTGTTTTAGTGCAATTGAATTTATACACAAAAAAAGTTTATTTTAGAGAAAATTTGACAATATCAGAATCCTCAAAAACTAAGGTCATATTGAGTAAGTGATTAAGTAATGTGTTTTTCTGTATATAAAAATGTATGTATGTATACATACACACATATGTGTATACATATATGCATACTTATGTGTATATGCACATATATATAAATATATACATATCTACTTGTGTGTATGTATATGTGTGTGTGTATATATATATAGGCCTTAATTTTTCAAAGTATTAAGGTGCTAAATTTTATTTGTTTATTTATTTATGTTTAATTTTTATTAGTTGATTTGAAAGAAAGGAAGGGAGAAAGGAAAAGAGAGAGAGAGGAAGAGAGAGAGCAAGAAACATCGATTTATTGTTCCACTTATGTATGCACTCATTGGTTGATTCTTATATGTGCCCTGACTGGGAATGAAACCGACAACCTTGGTGTATCAGGTGACACTCCAACCTATTAAGCTACCAAGCCAGGGCTAAGGTACTAAATTTTAGATAAAATCTAAACAACAAAATAAAAGGATAAAGAAGAAAAATGGTAAGTGTTGGAACGATTTGCTATTCAATTTATTAACACATTTTTTACTTCAACATTCTACCTGAATTTATTATGTATTTTCAAAGCATATTGGGTAGATAAATTATTTAGAGCAGTAGCTCAAAAACAGATTTTTTTCTTTAAAAACTATGATTCTGCCCCTAATGTCCCCATATACACACAAAAATAGCACACCAAAGATACTCCATTTATTATCATATATACAGTTAGAATTATATTTCTACAGAGATGTCTAGCAGCAAAAATAAGAGTAATGTGAGAAAACTATTTTTTAAGTTTTGGAACCTATTTCTCCAAGATTTCAAATAGACACAGTTTAAAATACGATGACAAACATAACAATATAACTGCATATAAATCCTTCTCCTTAGGAGAATCTATCCCACTGCTAGCACGTTCTGTCTCACACTCTTACTAAAGCAATGTACAAATGTGATGAATATCACTACAAAAAGCTCTTTTGAAACAGATATCGACACTTAACTGTAGAAGAAAGCATTTTTATTGCAAATATTAATTATCTTCCTATTCAAGTTGGAAAAAAATATCAAAACCTTGAAAATCAAACTCTAGAGGACTGTTTTGCTAAACGAAGGTATGTCTACAAATGAAATATTATGCAGCCATAAAAATTATTTATATAAGAATTTTAATGACCTATGAAAATTATTTTCTCATATTTTTTTAGTAAAATAAACAGTGTACAAAATTTTGTTTATTTATTTTCATAGAAAAACATAATGAAGTTTATCTCCATGTTGTGTAGCTATGAACTATTTGTTTCGATTTTTCTATATATACATTGTTTTAAATTTCAAAAAAAGAGTATATGTTACTTATGTAAATTTTAAAAATTTATAAAATGCTATTTTCCAAGAAATACAATAATATTAGGCTAAAATAATTTTATAGACTTTATAATTAAAAATATATGCCGATAATAAAAGTACAGCACATTTTTGGTTTAAAATACCCCAGGGATCTTGAAACCTTCCATAATTTTCTATGGCGAATGTGATTCCCCACAGCATTTGGGTGTCCTATATGACTCTAATACTTATGTGTGCCCTGAACAAGTTACCGATATTTGGTCTTTGTGTGTAAAATTAATAGAATGTCTGACAAAGCTCTAGTAAAATCATTATTCACTTAAAACAACGAGATAATAAATACAGAAGACTTAAAATACTTCCTGCAATATAGAAGTTTTAAATAAATATCACTTTCTTCCTCTTAAATTCATATAGCTTGTTGATGATAAAACTGGTATTGGAATCCACTTCTTTTAAATTTATTATTTATTAATTTTTATTTCTTAAATGGTTATCTATTTATTATTATTACTGTATAAGTAACTAGTTAATAATTAATAATGTTAATTATCATGAGTTACTCTTTATTAATCTTATGTTTAGTTCTATGTTACATGAATTACACATCAACTTTTAGGCTTCAAGAAACTGAAGATAAATGATTACCCTTGTCTATACATGAGTAAAAACCAGATTTAGGATTCAAATCATGTTCTGACTTTAGTGCTCAGGTTTTTTTTCATAATACCTCACTTCTTCCCACCAAATCAGAGTCTGATGTTGTCCATCCAAAACTGTATAGTGAGTTGAGCAATTGTCTAGTGACTCTGACCTATAGGATCGGACCAACGAGACAAATGTAAGCAACTATGTGCAAAGACATTTCGGTAGGCTTACTTTTTAATTGCCTCAAAAGAAAAAAATCAACATTTGGAAAAATTCAGAAAGCGGCCTGTTTTGTTTTTCTCTAAGCTGTGCAGGAGACTATAAGTGGAATTGCTAGACCACGACTACCAGGATCTGTAATTGGGGTTTAAGAAAGAAGGGATACCTTACCTATACCTCTTGTTAGGGAGATTTGGGTTCTTCTCATGTGTGCTTCACAGACAGCACCCAGTCTGTCAAGACTACAGGCTGTGTTCCACAGCACTAGTCATTATGGAAATGCAAGTTAAATCACAATGAGATAGCATCTCAATCCTGTTAGAATGGCCATCATCAAAAAGATGATAACAAATGCTGATAAAGATGTGGAGAAAGAGAAGCCTTGTGCACTGTTGGTGGGAATGTAAATTGGTACAGCCAGGTTGAAAAAAAGTCTGCAGTATCCTCAAAAAATTAAAAATTGAATGAGTGTCCCATGACTGAGTGTCCCATGACTGATGAAGGCATAAAGAAGGCATGGTATGTACACAATATAATAGAGTAAGTACTTACTTAACATCATCAATAGGTTATTTGAACTGCAGCAAAAAATATATATAATGAAACCAATTTACACAGGCTAATTGATATACACAAGAGTTAAGTTATCATGAAATGACATTGAATAAAACATAACCTGAGGACCTGCTGTATTATTCAACCATAAAAAAGAAAAAAGAAAAAAAAGAAATCCTACCATTTGTGAGACACGGATGGACCTTAGGGCAGTATGATAGGTAAAATAGGTCAGACAAAGATAAATTCTGTATGATATCACTTATATGTGGAATCTTAAAAACAAACAAACAAAAAAACCCAACAGACAAGCAAAAAAAACCCCTCAAACTCATAGGAAAAAAAAACAAACTTATGGTTACTAGAGGCAGAAGGTGGGCAAAAGGGAAATTAGAGGAAAGTGGTCAAAAGTTATAAACGTTCAGTTATAATAAAAATAAATACTAGTAATGTACATCATGATGGCTATAGATAACACTGCTGTGTGATATATAGAAAGTTTGTTGACAGAGTCAATCCTAAGAGTTCTCATCACAAGGACATTTTTTCCTTTTTTATTTTTATTATATCTATATAAGAAGATGTATGTTAGCTAAACCTATTGTGGTAATTATTTAACAATATATGTAAATCAAACCATCAAGCTGTGCACCTTAAATTTAGACAGTGACGTATGTCCATTATTTCTCAATAAACCTAGAAATATGACAGGCTGTTGAAAAGAGAATTATGAAAGGAAACAGGAATTTGGCAGATGATGTACCGAGTCCATTGGCAAAAGATGAGATAATAACTACTTTCCCCCACGTCACACGTTTAAAGCTACAATACAAATTTTTTTAAAAATCACAAATTGTCATCAAGTGCAATAGATGGCATTACAGGCTGTAATATGACCCTTTCAGAAACTGCATAATACAAGTTCAAAAAAATTCCCACTGAAAATTACATTACATTGGCATGCGGTTTTTAAAAATGTAATTATTGGAGTGTCTAGAGAGCTAGCTTATTATAGATTCACCTCTTTATAAAGAAAATATGTCATTGGTAATTTGTTTTACTTTATGAACCTTTCTCTTCTCTACCTGGAAGAAAAATGTGAAAGTTAAAAAAAAATAATAAAAATACAAACGCAAAACAGAAATAGCAGGATTCCACTGGGACAAGCTGCAAGTTAGCATTGTCATTTTCAGCTGCTGGTTCATCCACATCTTCTCCCCACTTCCCCTAGAAGAATAGGTTGTCCGTGTAAGTGCTCATTGAGGAATATTACCGTGATTGGTGAGAAGTAACATGAAATTCATTTTCAGATCCACCAAACACTTTGCAATGCAAAGCAACCTGCAGCTTTCCAGATAATCAATATCACTAGAAGCTGTAATGACATTTATCATGTAGAGAATATGCTAAAAAAAAAAAAAATGTGTTTAGGCTATCTCCCATCTTCATGGAAGCCTGGGTTTGCAAATCACTTTTAAATAGAGACTGACTCTGGTTTTCTTGTGAAAAGAGATTTATATTTCCCAGGTAATTATAAAGCAATGAAATGGCCTAGGTATTATGTAAATCAGCATATACAGATAAGAACATTAATATTAGAAGTCTGTAAGATTTTTTAAAGCAAAACAAATAGTGTGGTGTTTGCATTAGTTAGAACTCATGCTTGTCAGTGACAGAAAATCAACACAAACTAGTAGGAAAATAAACTTTCTGCCTCAGTTCCAAGTAGTGGATGGAGTTGACATCAGACACAATTTGGACTCAAGTATTCAAACAGAGTCATAAGTGGCCCATATCCATTTTCTCCATTTCTAAGCTCTCCCTTACTTTATCGGTGTCTTCTGAAAGGGGTGCTTTCTATGTATTTTTAAAAATGACCTAAGGCAACTTGAGGTTATAATACTTGCAATCTCTAAAGGAAAGAAATACTCTCTTTCAATAGCCATGGATATCATCTCAGTGGCATTAATTAGCCTTGTTCGTTTATTAATAGAGACTCATAAATTGCCTATCCCCCATAACCATTTTTACTTCCTCCTTAGAAACAGAATCCTAAACCTTAGGTGGATAGATTGCTATACAGAATTGAAACTGAAAAGTTGGCATTCGTGCTGCCCGGCATGACCAGAAACAATAAGTGGAGACCAGGACTGAATCTTCATGGGCACTTTATTCAGATGGGGAGATGGCAGGTTGTGTGCCCTAAAAAGACCATCTTACCTCTCATCTCAAGCCGACCCAACCCTTTTTATAAGGAGAAGAAAAGTGTTAGGAAAAGGGTTTGGAATTCAGGGGAAAATGTTGATCAGATAAAAGCTGCAGTCCGGTGATTTTCAGAGCACCCCTTCATCTGCTGACCTGTGATTCTTTATCTGCATCCTGGCTGGCAGACGTTTTCTCCCTGGAGCACAATGGCTCATGTACTGTCTTGGTCGCTTACAGTCCTCCTGGGGACACAAAGGTCAAATTGCTTATGGGTCACCTGAAGTTAAGGCAGGTCCGATCATACATTCCAGTCCCTGGAACAATAACTTTCTATATACATTAATTACCAAGCCTATTAACTATATATATAAAGCTAAACATTTTTAACTTCTTGAGTTCCCCATCAGAGTACTTTTCCCATCACATTTTCCAGCTCTCCTTTCAGCTAGGTGTCACCATGTGACTAAGTTCTGACCTTTGAAATGTAAGCAGACACGTACTGTGGGACTTCCAGAAAGAGGTTAAAGGGAGTTCCCTCAAGGTAAAGGGTTTCTTCTTCGGGTGTTCTGCCCTTTCTCCTTTCACATGCAAGGTGATGACTCAAGTGCTAGCTGTCACCTTGCACCATGAGGTGGCAAAAAACAATGGAAGCCATTAGTCGGAATGGTACAGCAGAATGATAAAAATCTGGGTTCCTGGGAACATTGCCTCACCACAATACAATCCCTGTACTGCCCTACTCCATACATTTACTGTTAAATAAGAATAATCATTTATCAGGTTTAAGCTGCAAATTTTTTTAACATGATTATCATGGACCAATGGTGATGTAGGAAAAGAGGCCCCCCTGGGTCATGTGGTCCTCCCGTGTGACAGAGGAGATAGTGATCCAAGATAACAGCTTCACCAGGTGTGGAAATAGTAGTTTCAAAAGAAAAAAGCCAATAACAATATTACAATGTATTTACAATGTTTATGTCAGCCGAAAAGTATGTACCAGTAAATTCTACCTGCTATAGAAAATAAGAAAGATGGTATGTTCCCTTGTATTATCACTGTTGAGAAATTCATAACCAGTCAGGAGCTTTAGGGTATTTGCAAAGCTGCACATATAGCTATTCATGTCTATATGATGCCTACAGAGATATCAGAGACATTGAGGGGAATTCAGAATGAGGGATCAGAATTAAATGAGATTAAAGAAAAGAATGACTTTACATAAAGAGGTTATGCTGTGATCGTTAACAGATGGTTATCCTCCCCCCACCCCAAAGAGAAGACAACAACATTTTCTACAAAAGAAGGTACTCCAGTTCTAACCCCATATTTCTGACTTCAAGATGTTATCATTTGGATGCAAGGAAATAAGGGGCTGCCATGATGGAGGTGCAGCTTCGTTGTCCTCATAGTTCTCTTTGCCTCCATGTTTCTGTGACTATATTTACTTTTATTGAATCAGAATTGTTGCATGTTACCCAATTGTTTGTAATTGTATTTCCTGAACTGGAAGATAGAAAATGGTGGTTACAAAAAGAACATTAGCAAGAACAAAACACCCCTATTTCCAACATTTCCTAAACTCCAAGCTAAAACCTTCTTCCTAAGTTTGCTTTAAAGTGATTTTGTGAATTATAGTTTCAAATTGATAGCCAACTGAGTTCTATGACCACAAGATGTCAATTTTCCAAGCCATTTTCTTCTGATCAGTGTTTCGATAAAACACATGGCAAATTTACAAGTGGTATTTCATTTTCTTAAACAATAACCAAAACATTAATTGGGAAACAGTACATGATTTCAATTTGGTGGGATATTTCTTGATTTATTGAAATATTAATTTTTTGAATATTGTGTAAACAAAAACTTCTCTCTATATATATATATACACACACAATAGGCATCATTTTATATGTTCATTGAAGAATTGAACATTTTCCCTAAAAATATGTGTATATTTTGAACTTCTGCATCAGAGCTAATCAGAAAAACAGAAATCTGTTATATATAAAAGGCCTACATGTAACATATTTTACCTATTAAGCATTACTGGAAACATGTTAGTGGTATACATTGACATAGGATGTCCTCAGGAGAAAAAAAAAATCTATATAGAAAGCCTAAAAGTATCATTTAATTCACATATTAAATAAAACCTTTGGCACCACCAAAGAGAATGGAATTTTAGACAACAGAAGAATACAAACACTGTTAATATTCTATAATCTGGACCACATCCATTGCAGTCAGAATCTATAAGAAAATACTTGTGTGGCCTCCTGGTGCTCACCAAAGGCCATGTTCTTACTCTCACTGCACAGACAGAGGAGGCAGAGTAAACCATCCGTATACACCTCAGCCCGGGCCCTTTGCCTAGTTCGTATTGTGAATGGGGGGACATGGGGGGAAAAATGAAAATACTTGTTTATTGTATTTTTAGAATGCCACCTTCAACTTTCAAATGTACATATTTTGGGGGGAACAAGGCCAAATGTGCCTTTGTGTCTAGGAGACATTAGATAATAGGAGATGAGAAAAAATGCATTTTATGTCTTAGGAAATCCAATACTCTCATTACTATTTAAATCACCATCTCTGAAATAGAACACAGGTAATTGCATATGTGCAAACAGACTACAGATGTCTTTGACAGAATGAATATATGGTAGCTTCAAATGCCAAATAAAGAAATCTCTGGATCTGTCTATTTATCTATCTATCTATCTATCTATCTATCTATCTATCTATCTATCTATCTATCATCTATCTATCTATCATCTATCTGTCTATCTGTCTATCTATCTATCTATCTATCTATCTATCTATCTATCTATCTATCTATCTATGTGGTTATTGCTTATAGTTAGTTTGAGGCCCAACTAAGGTTATTTTTTAACAGGGAATTTTCTTTCAGACTACCCTTCTTTTCTGATACCTGAGCATTCAGGGACTGAATGAATATTACTTCGTCATAGTATAATTGTCGGAGTTATTGTCTCCTACAATTCTAATTGTAAAATCATTTTAATTAAAATATAATTATAATTAAAATTAAAATTATATGTCCAGATCTTAAATGTTCACTTCAATGTCTTTTGACAATTTTACATGGTATACAACAAATTCCTAATAAAAGATCCAGAACATTTCCATCCTCCAGAAAATGACCCACCGTTTTTCCCTTAACACTTCCTTTCACAACTACTAACTCTTTTCTATAACCATATACTATTTTTGCTTGTATTTGGATATCAAATATATAGATTAATATAGCATGTACTCTTTTGCTTGTAAATTTTTGTTTGCATAAAACTTTAAGATATTTCCAAGTTGTGTGTTAAAAATTTATTATATTTTTATACGTGAATAGTTTGCAAGTATATGGATATATTCTAACTTGGATTATTTTAGAAGTGGGTTATTATGAATAAAGCTGCTATAACCATTTATGTACAAATTTATTTTGTGAATATTTGTTTTCATTTTTCTTGGATTAATACCTAGGTGTAAAACTGCTGAGTGACAGGATAGATAGATTTACCTTTATAAGAACCAGAATAGGGAGTTCCAGGTCCTCTATGTTCTCTTGGAAATTTAGTGTGGCCTGTTTGACTTGAACAATTCTAGCAGTCATGTTCTGGTGTCTCATCATGGTTCAAACTTGCATTACCTTGATGATTCGTAATTTTGAAAACCTTTATTTGCCATTCAAATATCTTCTTTTGTATTTTTTCAAGTCTTTTGCTTTCTAGGAATTTTTATCTATTCTGGATCTAAGTACTTTCCCAGATATATATATTGAAAATATTTTTTAAAAAGTATGTTGCTTGCCTATTCATTTTCTTGGAGATATTTTTAAAGAATAAAACATTTTAATTTTGCTTAAGTCAAATTTATCAATATTTCTTTATTTTAATTTTTTTGTGTGTTTGCTTACTCCAAGATTATGAATTTTTTTTATAATTTGGAAGCTTCATATTACATTTATTATCATCTCAGATTACTTTTTGTATATAGAGTAATAGAGTATGATGGGTTAAGACTTATTTTTTCCATATGGCTAGCCACTTGTTTTAGCAATATTTGCTAAAAAGTACATTTCCTTTCTGCATTAAACTGACTTGAGACCTTTTTGAAAATCATTTTACCATACATGTATGCCTATATTTCTGCTTTCATTTTGTTTAACATTACACTCTTGTGATTACTGGAGCTTTATAGTAACTCTTAAAATCAGGTACTTGTAAATTCTCCAACTTTGTTCTTTTTCAGTATTCGTTGATTATGCCAGATACTTTTCATTTCAACACAATTTCAGAATAATCTGTTTCTTCAAAAATAACTTGCTGGAATTTTGATAGGGTTCACATTAATTCTATTTTAATTGAGAAAATTTTAACAATTCACAGTTTTCCAGTCTATGTGCATGATTTATCACTACATTTTCTGAGGCATTATTCAATTTCTCTCAGCAATGTTTTATAGTTTTCAGTATGAAAGTCTTATGCAAATTTTACTAATATAATTCATAAGTATTAGTCATTTTACTAATACCATTGTAAAAGTTTTTAAGTTTTATTTTTGATATTGCTAATATATAAAAATATAATTAAACATGTATACTGAACTTGAATCCTATGGCCTTCCCAAATTCACATTTACTTCCAGCAATTTGTCAACTCCTTTGAATTCCTTTTGGTATAAAGAGAAACTGGAGTCTCTTTTACCCCAGCTCCCAGTCCACGTCCCCAGTTCTTGCTCCTAAAAGCATCACTATCACCAGATTCTTTTCTGTCTTTTTGAAAATGTCCCATCCACATATATACAAGCCCCCAAAAGTATTGCAGCATATACTACGTACAGTTTTACACTTTGCTGGTCCCTTACCGCACCTCTCTGGGAGCATCACATTTTTATCAGTATCTACAAACAATGTGAAAGCATAATGAACAAAGAAAGCTAGTTTTCAAATACAGTCATATGTCACATGATATTTTAATCAAGGGCAGACTGCATATACAGTGGTTAGTCCAATAATATTATAATTGTGCTGAAAAATTCCTATCACCTAGTGACATCATAACCTCATAATGTCATAGTCCAACACACTACTCAGGTGTTTGTAGTGAGGCTGGTGTAAACTAATGTACTGCCCTGCCCATGTATGAAAGTATAGCACATACAATTACGTGCAGCATATAGTACTTGATAATGGTGATAAACAACTCTATTACTGGTTTATGTATTTGTCATATTTTACTTTTAATCATTATTTTAAAGTGTACTCTTTCCACCTATGAAAACAAAAAGTTTGTTGTAAAACAGTGTGCCATGTTATGCCAGCAGCAGCCTCATACATCTCCTGTTTATCACATCTTAAAAAAAATTTTTTTTAATTGGAGAGAGAGAGGAATGGAGAGGGAGAGAGAGAGAGAAATATTGACCTGAAAGAGATTGGCTGCCTCCTGCACGCCCCCTACTGGGGATTAAGCCCACAACTGAGGTATGTGCCCTGATCGGAAATCGAACCAGCAACCTTTTGGTGCATGGGATGACACTCGACCAACTGAGCCACATCGACCAGGGCTTACCACATCTCTTAACTGCATCACTTTCTCTTGGGCTTGATTTTATGTTGTGTAGTTTAGTACAGGAACATGCTGTACAGGCTGTAATGTAGGAGCCATAGGCTCTATTGTGTAGCCTAGGTGTGCAGCAGGCTTTAGCATCTAGGTTTATGGAAGCGCACTCTATGATTGCACAATGACAAAATTAGCTAATAGCGATTCTCAGAACGTATCCCCACCATTAAATGGTGCATGACTGTGCTATATTTGAGTTCTCTATATTTATAACACCAAAAATGAAATGATGCAGTTTCCAATGCTATTTAACAATATGAATTAATAGAAAACTCTGCATATTATGAGTAGTTTATATTAATTACACTGGAGTATTATACTGTGGGGTTACATATGTTCTGTTCTGCAGTTAGTTTTATAGGCGAATGGTTTTCATTAGAATTACCAAGCTAGATTTAGTACAAATACTGATGTCTGGGCTCCACCCCAGAGAGTCTGATTTTATTGATGTGACATATGGATTGGCAAGGGATTTTTAAAATTCCCCAGGTGGTTTTAATATGGAGCCAATTGGAGAACTACTATTTTAGACCCTACTCATACATTTTCTTATAAAAATTATATATATATGTATTCAAAAAAATTTTTAAATACAGAAAATGTCTATATAGTTTGTATTTGCAATTTTAATAAGTAACATTATGGATCCAAAAATTAATAATTGGGAAACATAAAATTTGAATAACCTTACATAAGACAATTAACCTTTCTATGTTAACGTTTCTAAATGTCCCAAACGAACATCTTAGAAGTGACTGTAACTTGTTTTTGTTAAGAAATAAGTGCAAATCTCTTTCAAACATAAAATATGATGCAAATATTTAAACAGAAAAAAATCCAAATATGATTTAGGGGGGAATACTAAAAACATGGATTATATTTATACCCAGTACCAATTGTTAACCTTTGGAGTCATGGGGAATTGCTTGGGGCCAATGTTGCACTACTAGGTCACATAATCTGTCTTATGCAGTTTGATTTTCCTTACATTATATATTCTAAAACAATATTTAAAAATAATTCCAGCAGCCTTGGCCAGTGTGGCTCAGTTGGTTCAGTGTTGTCCCATGCACCAAAAGGCTGATGGTTAGAATCCCAGTCAGGGCACATGCCTGGGTTGTGGCCTCAGTCCCCAGCAGGGGGTGTGCAGGAAGCAGCTGATCAATTTTTCTCTCTCACATCAATGTTTCTCCCTCCCTGTCCCTTTCTCCCCCTCCAAAATCAATAAAAACATATTTAAAAAATAATAATTCAAGCAACACATAACAAAAAATACATAAACAAATTTAGAGTATTAAAATCAGAGGAGTTGGTTTTAATTACTAAAATGAAATAACCATTTAAATAGTTTAGTACCAAATCCCATATTTTTAATGGCCATTGTTTAAATTCCAACCATCCTAACACATTTCTTGATTGTCTAAGTTAGGTATAAAAGGAAAAAAGTATATATTACAAAACAGAGCACTCAACACAATGACACACATTGTATTCTAGCTAATCATTAGCAGGTAGGCAGGCGTAAAGGAAGAAAGGAAAATGGAGGGAAATATGGAGGTATCTATCTATTGATCGATCGATTGATCTATTATCTATCTATTTAGTTGAAAAATGCATTTGAAATCCATCATGAGAATTTCTATAGAAATGTAAAATGTTTCTGAAGTGGGATCTGGATATAAGTTCCTTCTTTGCCATTTAATAGCTTTGTAAGATTGGAGAAGTAATTTGAACTCTGAGACTTATTTTCTCATGTATTTAAATACATGTAATAATCCTTCTTAGGGATGTTATGAAAATTGAATATGATCATGTTTATGAAAAAGCTTAGCTAAGAGGTAGACTGAGTTCTCAATAGATGTCCATTATTTAATTTTCATAATTATACCTAAATCACTTTTGCTTTTATAATCCTATTTGAATCTGAATTTTATAAGATGCATTTTGAAGTAAAGTATAGCAACAATTACCAGAGAGCTGATCTTCTCCTTTAGTTAATTTATTTCACTAGTCTAAATTGTTAAACAGTCCACTTTTCTTCTCTAATATGGCTGAGAACAAGGAGTGTATCTAAGTATATGAAAGGGAAATAAGTGTGTCCTGAATTGTATATGGGCATGTATAATTGTATTATTTTTATGTTATTGAATTTATATCATCTTGTTGCTTTAGACCTTTGCTACTCAGTGTGTTTCATTGACCAAGACAATCTTATCACTAGAGAGCTTGTTAGAAATCCAGATATACTCAATCACAATCTATTTTAGCAAAATTCCCAAGTGATTTATAAACACATGAAAGTTTAAGAAGCACTGTTTTAGACTATATACAATTAGATATCACTCAAAGAAATTTTTAAAAATATATGACCTAAACATTAAATACATTCTTATTATATGCATTCTGAAATTGACTCATGTGGACATAGATTTGTTATAAAAAGCACTAAATCAGGAATAATATCATGCTTTTTTAAAAAAATATATTGACTGTGCCATATAATGGTAATAAAAATTCATCAAGTTCATAAACTTCTAAGTCTCTGTTTTGTCATTTGTAAAGTGAAGAGCTAGTTAATACCTCTCCTGGTACTCATCAAGAATGGTTAGAGGTTCCAGTGAGATGGTGCTTTATTAATTGTCTAGGTCTGTGTACGTCATGCACTATAATGATTTATGGATTTAGAGCAGCTGACTACAGGTAGGTTATGAATGAGAGCTCCTTAGGGAGAAAGACAAGATGACAACCTCAGAGTTTGATTGATAACTATATCTTTTTGCTGCTTTATAGCATAAATAGAAGGTGGCTTATGAAGGGAGTGTTCTAAAGAGAAGGGAAGTTAGGATCATTTCGATGTTGTTGTTGTTTCTTATTAATGATGATTTGTGTTGAGTTTGCATGGGTGGTCCAAACAATTGCTTTATAATTAGCTTGTGATGAAAACATGGCCTATAACAACATAAAACAAGACAGAAAGATGAATTTTATTCAGTACGTGCCTTCAGTTTTCCTAGGGAATGCTTCTCGGTAATTTAATTAAGGTCTGAGGAAATGCCACATGCCCTGGAATTGGCCTGGCAGTGAGGAGATTATGAGGGAGGCTTTTCATGGAAGTCAACAATGAAACCTCTGGTTCTTTCTATTACAGATAAAAAGACATGTGGACCTCATGAATTCCAGTGTAAAAACAACAACTGTATTCCAGATCACTGGCGGTGTGATAGCCAGAATGACTGCAGTGATAATTCAGATGAAGAAAACTGTAGTAAGTAACACTTTCTTGAGAATATTGAGAGCTGACAGCCTATTCAACATGTAAGATAGCAATTTTTAGTTCAGTTAAGGTATGAATATGAAACTATCTGTCCTGAAGCTCACATTTTTATACATGTATTCACATTTGGACAAGAATATTCAGACTAAATTGACCTGAATCTCAAATGGTAAAATTATTGAAATGGTCATCCTGGGAGTTATTTTCTTATAGTTATCAGAATTGGTATGAAAGTATCATGAGGTTTAATGCAACCCATTAGTATGCAATGAAGGAAGCCCTTGATGGAAGCTCATACAAAGAGCTGAATGATACGGAGGCAGCACAAAACATATCATTCTTTAACGGATGGTATTCATTTCATTTCAGTCTCAAATTCTTTTACACTACAAATTCACCCATGAGCTTCTTTCAGTGAAATATCATTTATTCTCTCTGGAGTGGTGAACACCATATTTATTCAGGATGCTTTCCTCTGAAAATAGTATAACACTATTATCATTATCTGCCTCCTACATTTTTCAGTAATAAATTTAAAAAATAATAATTATCCAACAAATTTATTTTCTAAAATGTATGGGAGTATGTAAAATGGTGACAGTATTTCTATATTCTAGCATTAATTTCTGAATATATTTCTTACTGGTACTTTCTTACACTGCCATTTAACAAAGAAAGCTATATAATCATGTTTATAAGATAAAAAAATCAAATTCCGTTTATTAAATATTTATATTCTGCTACTTCTAAAAAGGATTTGATGATAACAATAATGTCTACTTTTATAAACTGGACTAAGAGCATTCATTTCCCAAGACACAGGAAACAAACTAGGAATTCTTAGATTAAAGCAAAATATTTTATCATATAAGAGCATACAGTTAGTAGAGTCACAGCCAAAATAAACCAGTAAGATACTCAGTTTGTAAAATATCAACTAATCTTTTGAATAACTTTCAAAACAATCTGACCAGTGTTTGAGTATCAGGTACATTAAATATGTAATCTCAGGATCATTATTATCATGGATACTCTGAATACAGAAATCTTTATTGCTCCCCCTTCACACAGACATCTCCCAACTGATTGTACTCTTTAGAAAAGTAATGATCATTACAGAGAGTCATTAGAGTGTTCTAGATTCCTTTAATCAGTAATTTAAATTAAAAAAAAAGTTTGAATGGCAAGTTCTCAGATTCTGTCCAGTGAAATAAAAATCTAATGGGGCGAAGTTGGTTGAAAAAGAAGAGTAAATACAGGAAGTATTATGTATATACTTTCTATTTAATTCATATTTATTTCAGAGCTTAAATATACAGATGAGTACTTAGCTTAGTTTGAGATACATTCAGTGTTAATTATCTATCAGATACCTGAAAGGAATTGCCTTATGACTGAAAGATATTGAGAGCAAGAGAGGGAAGACAAGAAGGCAATACTGGAGATTTACATCTTGGAAAACTTCTATTCAAGTGGTAGTTGAAATTGTGTGAGATGCTAGGTTACTGCTATAATAAGAAAAGAAGAATGAAGGGTATAGATTGATAGCCTGGTTCTGAGTCTACTGGGGCTTCCTATGTGTCTGAGTACCATTTTGATGACATCAAAAAGTCAGCCCAAAGAACTTATATGCATATATGTGCAATCAATGGACACAGACATTGGGTTAGGGAAAGCTGGAGGGGAGTTGGAGAAGGGAGGAGGGGGTCAATGGGGGGAAAATGGGGACATCTCTAATATTTTCAACAACAATAACAAAAAATCAGCCTTTGATGCAAGAAAACAAAGAGAAGGAACACTGCCTTTCACTTGTCACTATGAGAATTTCATGGTAAATCATGTGGCCACAGCCACCAAACCCTTAAGAAAAAGTAAGGGAAGCAGCTATAATATAAAGCACTGCAATATAAAATACCCAGTTATCTGTGACTCTCTTTTAGTTGCTTTCCATTTTGTGCTTGTGGCCTAAGACAAGCAATATTGATGAAATTTCAGAGAGATGATAGTGAACAAGAATGAAGCATAGTGGAGTTGTGACATGGAAGAAAAGAAAGCACACACAGGACAAATATCTGAGTTGGGAACGTATTAAATATGTAAGAATATGCAATAGGAGGATGAAGGGATCTAGATAAAAAGTGGTGTTTGAAGATACCATCTGGGATAGGCCTGAAGAAATGAGAAGGTTTAAACACTGAAAATTCCAGCCGTTCTACATAGACGGAAGCCGAGTCTATGATAAATGAGAAAATAATACAATATATCTATAGAAAGCACCAAGAGATTTGTCATATCGGAGTTAGACTTAGAAAACATACTTTTGCTGTATTAAAATGCTATGGAGATATTTCCAATTTCTTGTTATCCACCGAAAATATTGTAATTCTGTATGTATAATTACAATAAAGCTGTTATAATTATATACATATAATTATCATATATTATAATTAATTGCTATATATTTAATTATGACTATATATTATATCACACAATTATGTATGTAATTATAATATATAGAAATGACAGCAATATATGCAAAAGAGCAGTGGTATGTTATCATCTTTTATAAATATTATTAGTCAACAGTATTCATTTTGTTTCACATTTGGTAGTTATTGTAAACTAATATTAAATAGGGAAAGATACTTAACAAAGATAGTAAATCAGCCTTATAGTTCAAAAACAACAGCAATGTGTGTGTGTGTGTGTGTGTGTGTGTGTGTGTGTGTGTTACTTAATGACATTCTATCACCCAACACTTACTTGCATTGCATTGCCTCATTTATTTATCATATTTATCTTAAATTTCTATTTAAGTATCTAGAGATGGTCAAGAGAGTAGGGCTGTGTCCCACAGCCTAGTACAGTGCCTGACACATATTTATACTATTAGTAATGTATTTTCATTTTACTTTAAAAATTTTTTTTATTAATTTATTTTTGTTACAGATGTTTCACCTTTTTCCCCCATTGACACCCTCCTCCAAAACCCACCCCCGCCCTGTCCCCATCTTTGTTGTCTATGTCCATCGGTTATGCATACATGCATATAAGTTCTGTGGTTTATCTCTTCCCTCCCCCCACACTCCCTCTTCTGAGGATTGTCAGTCTGTACCCTACTTCTATGATTCTGGGTCTATTTTGTTCATCAGTTTGTTTAGTTCATTATATTCTAGAAATAAGTGAGATCATGTGATATTTGTCTTTCTCTGCTTGGCTTCTTTCGCTTAGGATAATACTTTCCAGGTACCTCCATGTCATCTCAAAGGATAAGAGATCTTTCTTTCTTACAGCTGCATAGTACTCCATTGTGTACATGTACCACAGCTTTTTTATCCACTCGTCTACTGACAGACACTTGGGCTGTTTCCAGACCTTAGCTATTGTAAATAGTGCTGCTAAGAACATAGGGGTACATATATTTTTTCTGATTGGTGTTTCAGGCTTCTTAGTGTATATTCCTAGAAGTGGGATCACTGGGTCAAATGGCAGTTCAATTTTTAATTTTTTGAGGTAACACCATAGTGTTTTCCATAGTGGCTGCACCAGTCTGCATTCCCACCAGCAGTGTACTAGGGTTCCCTTTCTTCCACACTCTTGACAGCACTTGTTGTTTGATGATTTGTTGATGGCGGCCATTCTGACAGGTGTGAAGTAATACCTCATTGTTGCTTTAATTTGCATCTCTCTGATGATTAGTGACGTTGAGCATTTTTTCATAAGTCTCTTGGCCATTTGTATGTCCTGTTTGGAGAGGTGTCTCTTTAGTTCCTCTGCCCATTTTTTGATTGGGTTCTTTGTCTTGCTTTTGTTGAGTTGTGTGAGTACTCTATATATTTTGGAAATTAACCCCTTATCTGATGCATCATTGGCAATTATGCTCTCCCAGAAAGTGGGTTCCCTTTCCATTTTGATGGTTGTTTCTTTTGCTGTGCAAAAGCTTTTTAATTTGATGTAGTCCCATGTGTTCATTTTTTTTCCCTTAGTTCCTCTTGCCTTAGGTGTTGTATCAGTTGAAATTCTGCTGCGTATGATGTCTGAAATTTTGTTGCCTGCATTTTTTTCTAGGATTTTTATGGATTCACGAGTCACATTTAAGTCTTTTATCCATTTTGAGTTTATTCTTGTGTGTAGTGTAAGTTGGTAGTCTAGCTTCATTTTTTTGCATGTAGCTGTCCAATTTTCCCAACACCATTTATTGAAGAGGCTGTCTTGACTCCACTGTATGCTCTTGCCACCTTTGTCAAATATTAATGGAGCATATTGTCTTGGGTCAATTTCTGGGTTCTCTGTTCTGTTCCATTGATCTACATGCCTGTTCCGGGACTGGGCTTTGTTTGCTGGGAGTTTCTTAATTACATCTTCAATTTCCTTTGTTGTTATTGGTCTGTTCAAGTTTTCTGTCTCTTCCCAGTTCAGTTTTCTGAGACTGTGTGTTTCTAGAAATTTGTCCATTTCTCCTAGATTGTCCAATTTGTTGGCGTATAATTGTTCATAGTATGTTTTGATGATTCTTTGTATTTTTGTGATGTCAGTTGTTACTTCTCCTCCTTCATTTCTGATTTTGTTTATTTGGGTCCTCTCTTTTTGTTTCTTGGTGAGTCTGGCTAAAGGTCCATCAATCTTCTTTACCTTTTTAAATAACCAGCTTTTTGTTTCATTGATCTTTTGAACTGTTTTTTTAGTCTCTATGTCATTTATTTCTGCTCTGATCTTTACTATTTCCTTCCTTCTACTTGCTCTGGGCTTTTCTTTTTGTATGCTTTCTAGTTCTTTAAGTTGTAGGGTTAAAGAGTCAATTAGGATTTGTTCTTGTTTCTTGAGGTAGGCCTGTAGTGCTATGAACTTCCCTCTCAGGACTGCTTTCACTGTGTTCCATAGATTTTTTGTTGTTGTGTGTTCGTTTTCATTGGTTTCCAGGAAGTTTTTTATTTCTTCCTTATCTCATTGGTAACCCATTCATTATTTAATAACATGCTATTTAGCCTCCAAGTGTTTGAATGTTTTTGTGTGTTTTTGTTTTAATTGAGTTCTAGTTTCATGCCATTGTAATCCGAGAAGTAGCTTGATATGATTTCAATCTTTTTGAATTTGTAGAGACTTACTTTGTGTCCTAACATGTGGTCTATCTTTGAGAATGTCCCATGTGCATTTGAGAAGAATGTATATTCTGCAGCTTTGGGGTGAAATGTTCTGTAAATATTAATTAAGTCCAAGTGATCTAGGTCATCATTTAAGGACTCTATGTCCTTGTTAAGTTTTTGTCTGGAAGATCTATCCAGTGGTGTCAGTGGGGTGTTAAAGTCACCCACTGTGGTTGTATTACTATTGATTTCTCCGTTGAAGTCCTCCAGAAGTTTTTTAATATATTTTGGTGCTCCCATATTTGGTGCATATATGTTTACCAGGGTTATATCTTCTTGTTGGATTGATCCTCTTAATATTATGTAGTGACCTTCTTTGTCTCTTATTATGGCCCTGGTTTTGAAGTCTGTCTTGTCAGATATGAGTATTGCTACACCAGCTTTTTTTTTCATTACCATTTGCTTGGAAAATTTTTTTCCATCTCTTCCCTTTCATCCTGTGTGAGTCTTTTGTTGTGAGGTGGGTCTCTTGTAGACAGCATATATGTGGGTTGTGTTTTCTTATCCAATCAGCTACTCTGTGTCTTTTGATTAGAGCATTTAAGCCATTTACATTTAAGGTTATTATTGATAGATGGTTATTAGTTGCCATTTTTATTTTATGCCTGTGTTCCTCTTTCTCTCTCTGTTTCTTCTTTTTCTTACAACAGTCCCTTCAGCATTTCTTGCAGTGCTGGTTTGGTGATAGTAAATTCCTTTAGCTTTTTTTTTTTTTTATCAGTGAAGCTCTTTATTTCTCCTTCAATTTTGAATGATAGCCTTGCTGAATAGAGTAGCCTTGGATTCAGACCCTTGCCTTGCATAACTTTGTACACTTAGTGCCACTCCCTTCTGGCCTGCAGTGTTTCTATTGAGAAATCAGCTGTCAGTCTAATGGGAGCTCCCCTGTAGGTAACTTTCTGTCTCTCTCTTGCTTCCTTTAAGATTCTTTCTTTGTCTTTAATGTTTGCCATTTTTACTATGATGTGTCTAGCTGTGGGTCTTTTGGGGTTCATCTTGCTTGGGACTCTCTGTGTTTCCTAGACTTGTGTGACTTTTTCCTCACCAGTTTTGGGAAGTTTTCTGTCATTATTTCTTCAAACAGGTTCTCTATTCCTTTCTCTGATTCTTCTCCTTCCAGTACACCTATAATGCAAATGTTGTTATGTTTTGTATTGTCCCACAGCTCCCTTAAACTCTCCTCCTGCTTTTTAATTTTTTTCCCCATTTGTTGCTCTATTTGGGTGTTTTTTTCTACCTTGTCTTCTAAGTTGCTGATTCGGTCTTCAGCTTCTTCTAATCTACTATTGAGTCCTTCTAAGGTATTTTTCATAACAGCTATGTCATTCTTTATTTCCTCTTGATTTTTATGCATAGCTTCTACCTCTTTTTTTAAGCTGAGGTAGTTTCCAGTGAGCTCTTCATAATTCTTATTAAGTTGCTTGTAGTTCTCACCAAATTGTTTGAGTACCCTTATAATCATTGCTTTGAATTCTTTATCTGACAAGTTGCTTTCTTCTAGTTCCTGTAGTTCCTTTTCTGGTGATTCATCTCTTTTTTTCATTTGAGTGTTGTTTCTTTGTCTCACCATTTTAGCAATCTGGTAGTTCTAAGCCTGGTGAGGGATGTTGGAGTGTGTAGGCAGGTCGATGTGTATCAACTAAGGCTGCTGTGACTCCCAGCCTGTTTTGGTGTATGGCACCTCTTGCCTGCTGTGGGTCCTGGAGGATTGACTCCTGGCATCTGGTATTGGTCTGTCATGCAGGTCTCAGCTCCCTGAGACTTGCTGCTGCTTGGGCTGGGGCTCTGCTCTTGATCAGCTTCTACCGATGCTGCTAGGGATGGGTCTCAGCTGCCAATATGTGCTGCTGCTGCCTGGGGTGCGTGGGTCCAGCTGGTGCACTGCTGGGGTGCGTGTGTCCCACTGGTATGTTTCTGGGGTTCATGGGGTTCTGCTAATACCCAGTTGGGGTGCATGGGTTCCACTGGCACGCTGCTGGGGTTCGTGGGTCCCTCTGATATGCTTCTGGGGTGCATGGGTCCAGCTGGTGTACTTCTAGGTTTCATGGGTGCCATTGGTATGCTGCTGGGGTTTGTGGGTTCCACTGGTGCGCTTCTGGGGTTCACAGGTCCCGTTGGTATGCTTCTGAGGTTTGTGGGTTCCACTGGTGCTCTGCTGGGGTGCATGGGTCCCGCTGGTGTGCTGTTGGGGTACCCTGTTGCCTGGTGGGGCTCAGCTCCTGATCAGTCGCTGCTGGGGGTGAGTGTAAGCTCCTGGTTCTCATTGCTACTGCTGTTGCCAGGGGGTGCTCTCAGGTCCCAATCCTTTACTGCTGTTGGGGACTGGGGATTCTCCACACCTGGGACTTTGTTGCTGCTGGGGGGAGGGGCTCCACTACAGCTCTGTTGCTGCAGTTGTCAGGGGGCAGGTCTCAGCTGCCTGAGCCCTGCTGCTTGGTCTGGGGCAGTGCTCCTGATCAGCCTTTGCTGATGTTGCTGGGGATGTGTTTCAGCTGCCAATCTGAGCTGCTAATGCCTCTTGGGGGTGGGGCTCTACTCCTGCCCAGTCACTGTTGTTGTTGGGGGAGGTGCTGGGCTCCCAAGCTGGTGCTAGTGCCGCTTTGAGCCTGGGCAAGCCGCCCTGCTGTTGGGGGTGGGGCTCTGGCTCCTGGCCAGTTTTGGCTACTGCAACAGGCACCTTGATAGTGCTGCTACTGTGCACTGACCGTGTTGACACAGCTGAGTTCACTGGACCCATGGTGCAAGGCACTCTGGTGGACTCCGGTCGCTGGGCCCTAGCCACTCCCTGTTTCCTCCTCCCAGGGAAGACCCGAGATCTTCCAAAATGGCGGTGCCTTCTGGCCACGCAGGGGAAAGTTTGCTGATGTGCCACTTACCGTGGTAGCCAGCTGCTTTCCATCCACAGCACAGGAACCTTCTGTCCCCTGTCTCTGCACTGCTCAAGGTTGGTCATCCACACTCACATTCTCTCACACTCTCACACACTCACCCTCGCTCTGGTCCTGCCCACCATCATCTTTTTTTCTTCATTTTATTTTTATGCATAATATTTTATTTATGCATTTGATATCTGTGCAGGTGTCTCTGCCCTTATCTTTGTATTTGTCTCTGTGTTCTTACTGAACCACATTAATTCCTAAGGGATAAGGCCTTGTATCTGTTTAACTCCGTTTGTATACTCTTAGCAGAGCATACACATTAAATGGACATCTGACACATTTCAATAATGTAAACAGAAGAGAAAACAATCAAATAAAAGTCAACAAGAGACTAAGGAAAAAGCAGGTGGAAATACATACAAAAATTCTTATTTTACAATTATGTGTAATAATCCTTTTGTTTTAATGACTGTGTTATTGATTTTTAGCCCCACAAAAAATCATCACTACTAATTTCCAATCAACCCAAATAAGATTAAAAGGCTTTTTTTTTTTTTTTGACATGAAAAGAACATCAGTAATATGGCCTATATCATTTCTCTTCTCGTTTTTCCTTACTGATCATTAGTTTTTAGTTCAAGAGCCAAAAATATTTGTTATCTTGACTTTACATATTTATTTTTATTAGTTGTTGCAATTTCCCCCTTTTTTTAAAGTAAGAAAATCAATATAATCTCTTGTGTGAACTTAAAGACATAGATTTTACAAATTAGTAATGTATTTTTAGTCGCTTTTGGACTTCTTTATGAATCTGATTTAATGAATTTACTTTTAAAAACTGTGTTGGAAACACTCCAGGCATAGATGTGAGAAGAGTTTAAATAGTAGTGAAGCTATTAACTGCCAACTATGTTTAAATTTAACATTCTTTCTACTTTTTATATTTATGTGGGATAGACTATTGTTATTTCAGCAAGGACGCCTCGCTTCAGCAATTATTTCTGCTCTTAAAAACAAGAAAATGTTATTGTTATTGAAATTATTTCATGATCTTTATCAAAGTTTTGGAAATACTTGAAAAATCACAACAGCCATACTATTTTTATCAACAACAAATATAAGATATATGACATGTATCTCTTCTATGTAATTGATGTATAAAAAGTTATTCATACCTTTGCATTATTACGAACCAAGCATTCAATAGATTTAAAAATGCCAAATAATTTGATCAACTAGATTAAGGTTTATGTATAGAGAAAAGCTGTCTGCCTTATTTGAATTTCTAGTGCTTTCACACTGAATTTATATCAGAAGATTATTTGTATAGCATTGTCAGTTACACTAATTGTGTTCTAAGAATTCTCCTCAGATGCTTACACCCACATTCCTATAATTTTTCACTTACCACCAAGGGTTCATAATATACTCAGTAGAGAAATTGGACTCTGTAAACCTTTCTGCTCTGCCACTAACAATATGGCTTTGAAAGTCACTTTTATTTTGTGAACTTAAGTTTCTTTAATTTTGTGCAAGATGGCTTTCAAAGCTATGTTTAATTCTGAGGCTGTATGGTTTTGCATTCTTAGTATTAAAGGGTGTGACTAGTTCATATGAAAGAGGGTAAAAAGGCTTCCTATGGAGGAATAATAAGAGAAAAATGGTTCTCTTTTATTAAGTGAAACAGACATTGTTGGTCATGTGCCTTGGACAAGTAACTTGAATTCTCAGGGATTTAATGTTAATCTCTGTAATATGTATGCAATTATTACTTCCTCAGTAGCATAGGAGGTGATAATATGACCTAGTAAAGAAGTATAGGCCCTGGTACCAGGTCATCTAGATTTACATTCAATAATAGCTCTTCTGCGAACTGGATGATTTGGAGTTAGTTCCTTATTCTCTCTGTGCCTCAGTTTACTCATCAAAAAAGGCTCCAGTTATAACACTGCCTTATAAAGTAGTTAAGATGGATGAGTTAATTCAAGTACTTTGCATTAACTTTACCCAGTGCCTAACAACAAATAAGCAATCAGTAGCTGGTAGTAATTATTATTGCTATAATCGGTAATATTAGTGTTAATAAAGTTGCTTTTCAAGATTCAAACATAATATATGTAAACATAAGGTAAAGACAAAAAAGAAAAGAAGGAAAGTGCTGGTGTTATGCTCAAAAAGGAGTATTGAGATATGAAGGGGATCCTCCAGTTTGTGGCTTTTTTCCATTCTATGAAATAGCAGCTTTATTATATATTATATTTTATTATATTTATTATATATTTTGTTGATATAATATATTGTACATATTATATATTTTAATGTATTGTATTTATCATATTTTATTATATTTATTCTATATTATTATTATATATTAAAAATTAAGTATATTTATTATATAGCCTGAAGTTCACATTTTAAAATAAAGTCCCAGAGAAGAACAAAATGGCTCTGATACATATTCCACTTGCCACAGTTCTCCCGGTGTTCTCAGCAAGGATCTTTATGTAGAAATGTAGGAGCCTTAATGATACCAAACATTCAAGATGTTAATCTATAGCTAGAAACCGAGTGTTGTGTAGAGCAATGTTCAAATGCAGGCTAAGTTAATCACTATCTTTATGTAGGAAATTAGGCTTCATATGGATGTTCCTTAAAAGTAATTTCAGTTACCTATTCCTCCGTCCCCCGAATCAGATCATTATTGTGTGTAAGACAGCTGTAAATACAGTTAATGAGTAGAGAGAACGTCTTTCATCACGCCAGATACCAGTTCTGCTTAGAGAACAAAAACTAAACAAGCCATGATTCCCAGCAATCATGGAGATTACTTGCAGGGACCAACTTCTGAAATCCTACTTTATTGGCCAGATGAAATACATTCCACACTTGGCACTTAAGCCAAACAGCAAGTCATACTCTTTGGCTTGTGTTCGTTGTGGAATATGGTAAATCATAGTTAAATCAACAACTGGAAAATTACCCCAAATGACAGGTAAATTGTATAGAGTATAAGCAAACAAATGTATAAACAAATAGGCAGTTTTCAAAAACAGCTGCCTTCTGCCTCTTCAACCTGTATCCACCAGTCATATCCAGTAATACCCCCATGTACCCTTCTTGTTATATGAACTCTGCTGTTTCTGGGGACAAAATGGAAGAATTAGAAAGTCATGGTAATACATAGTAAAAAGTCATGGACCAAAGACTAGACTCACTCTGTAGCCCCATGAGTAAATAGCATCACAGAAGGTCTTACTTAGAGTAAATTTATAAAATGACAGAATTCCAACAACTGGAAAATATTACTGTTCTATTATAATATGTAGATAGTATGCCTTTTATTTTACTTTGCTGCTGTATTTTTATTAAACAATCGGCTATTTATCTTCTGTCTTTTCTTCAATTTGTTTCTCTAATGCCACTTTCTATGCATGGATTTAAAAATGAATTTGAAAGATCATTATATTATGCACTATAGATGCTTCATGAAACATTTTTCCTAAACAAGTTATTAGTTCTGCGTGGCTAACCCCTTTTTTTATTAATGTTACCTCATGTTGTATGTTATATAAATTTTAAAATGCAGTTGCATGCAATAGAATAACACCATGCTATTTTTTCTGTCCCCAGAGCCACAGACCTGTACATTGAAAGATTTCCTTTGTGCCAATGGGGACTGCGTTTCCTCAAGGTTTTGGTGTGATGGGGATTTTGACTGTGCAGATGGCTCGGATGAGGTAGGCAACTTCGAAACATCAAACGGAAACTAAAGCAGTTTTTTAGAACCACATTTATGATTATTATTGTTTAATCTAATGACTGTGACAAGGACAGCTCTGAAATGCACTTTGCCCCTGACAGTCTGAGATAAGTATATCTAAGCTCAGCGCTGCATGCACCCAGCACAGGGAATCGTTTTTGTACTGCTATTGACAGTTAATTTTACAGTCTGTTTTACCTCAAGTGGTGAATGGCTGGGTTGGGAATGGGATGTTTGGAAACCTTATTCCCTATAGCTGCTGCCCTGGCCATCCGTGAATATGTTCATAAATTTGCAGCAGTATTTATAGGCAGGAGTAATATTTTATGCATTTTAAACAGTTTCTTTTCCCCAGTCTCCTTCTTCAATAGATATAGTCGCAAAGACGTCGATATGGGTCATCAATTTTCATGAAACCACAGGTTCAGCTTTGCTTAGATGAAGAATCACAATCCATTTATAATAAGGCCTAGGTACACACAGCTAGAGTGAAAAAGGAGAGAATTCCTCTGGATAATTCCGGAAACTTAGATTGTGCTAACATTTACGATTCTTCACGCAATTCATTATTCAGAAATCTCTGTATTTGTATTTCATCTATTAATTACTTCACGATGCTTTAAAATTAATACATGGCGTGTGATTATATTTTTTCTCAATCAAATTGAAAATGACCCAAAGCCCTCACTTTTAAATACCAGGGAGAAATTTAGTAATAGTCATTTCTCATGATTTTCTGTTAATGATTTTCTGTGTTCATATCAGCAACACAGCAGCTCGTCAATCAAAGCTTGTCAGAGTTGAAGGGAAATGTGGTCTTTGGTCCCTAGTGGCCACCACGGCTCCTTCTGGGAACAAGCGCTCCCTGGAGCTCCCTGCTGTGGTTGACAAGCATGCACTTACCCCTCGTGAAGGACCTCCCCCTGGCTGTAGGCTTGGCCAGACACCATCTTCCATGGGCTCTGGAGGTTTCTGTATTTCACATCCAACTTTCAGAAGTATCCACGGAGTTCCTGACTGTCTGGGAGAAACCGCAGGTCTTCACTGTTTATAAAACCCACAGGAACTGTTTTGTCTCGGGTCTTCAGGCATTCTTATCAGGATCACACTGTTCTGTATTATCTCACTACCGTGAAAAATCCCTGTAATCGCATGCAGGTGCCTGGATTTGGGGAACAAATGGCTGCAACTTCTTACCTGAAGACCAGAAAACTTAAACTTCAAGGTGGCAAAGGTTTCTTAGGAGAAGTTGAAATATACCATTTCTATTCATGGGCTATTTAATAAAATAAGTAAAAATAAATTTAAAAAAAAATCTACATAGGAGTTAAATTCTTACATTGTCCAGCTAGTATCTATTTACTCAAAAAGTATATTGAACTTTCCCCAATCAGGAAAACACATTTCACATAAACTCATTTATACCATGAAAATGTTTTGTTTTCTTTAAAGAAATACATGTTCCACAAGCCCTGTTTAATCTGTGAAACATCAAGAGGAGATAACATACTGCTTAAGGTTTATGATTTTATCTTGCCTGTCATTCAGTAGATGTCCAAGGTACATGTACAGAGCCAAACACTTCTTTTTCAAAATTCTGATTCATGTTAAAGTAGATATCCTTATTCACATATTTCTCTTATACCATAAGTTCATGGACATAGTTCTCTGATGGCTGAACATGTCTCCTTTGGCCGGATAGTTTTATGATAGTGCCTCAAGGTGGTCTTTCTCTACATGTACAGACATCAAGCCCAGTGTTTTTGTAATGAGGTGGCTAACTCTTTAGGCAATTGATTACTATATTACTTTTAAAGTCTAAAGTGACAGTTTGTGTTGACAAAATATAAGCAAACAAAAAGATGAACCTAACAAATGGTTAGAAAGCAGAATTACACAAAGGGTAATTTCATATCAAGAACAAAGGAGAAAACATGAGGATAAGTTTGTATGAATGTGAACTGACAGTATAATTTGTTAAAATCTAGCCAAACAATAAAAAAGAAACTGAAAACTTGAATCAACATAATTGTGTATTGGCTTAGTGGCCTACACAGAGAAGAATTTTTAAAATACAATAGTTTTTACAATATAATAGTTGCCTCTTCATCCAGTACAATATATTGTAACAACAAAAGGAAATGCAAAGGAACCTTAACCTGTATTTATAGACTTGTTTGTAATAATAGTATTGATTTTGCTAATCTGAAACTCATATGCATTGAGAGTAAGATAGTGCAAATGCTTAATCATGTTAATATTATTAGCACTCAAATTTTTAAGCAAAAGAAGGGAGATATATAATGGAGAAACAAAGAGTGTAAATTAAAGTCCTGTAATATTAAATTCAAAAGTATCGGTATGAGATCTTGATCTTTCTCTTTTTAAAATGTACAGATCTTAGCTCTGCCAAAGAAAAATTGTAAAACGAATGACATCTCTGCATTAAAGAGTATCTCCAGCATTCACACAGTGACATCAAAAGACTGTTTCCCAATGGAAGAGAAAAACAGTCCTTTGAGAAATGTCTAATTCCAGCTCCTAGAAAGGAAATTGGCAAAATGAGTCACTAACATCTTGTCAAGCCAGACAAGACTATTAGGACAATATCCAGAGCACACAGGAGCAAACTTGAAGAGGTTTCCAGTGATGACAGGAACAATTTGGGCATCATAAAGAAAAATGACTGCAATGGATTGAAATACAATAAATGTATAGAAATACATACATTCATAATAATGCTTAGAAAAATAAAAAGCTTATTCTTCACTGTGGAGGTTGTTAAGATGTCAACATTCTTAGTATTCAATCAGCCAAATTTAGAATGTGAGACATTTTATAGAACAAATGACCGGGTTTCTTCAAGTAGTAAATGACATTAAAAAACTAGGAGAATGGGAAATAGTGCCACATTAAAAGAAACTCAAAGCAAATTCAATATGCAGACCTCTTTTAGATCCTTATTTTACCAAGCAACAATTTATATAGTTAAGAAAATGAGGAAATTTGGGGTGTTATTGAGAATAACTTAATATTATGGATTTTTTGCTAATTTTGTGATATTGTTCATTTTCTGATACTGTTGTTATGTTGAAGTAGTTCAGAATGTAAATAAGTGGGAAGAGGATGTATAAAGCATCAACTATTGATAACAGTTAAACATGTATGATGGACACATGGGGCTCATCATTTCAGTCTCTCTGCTTTCTGTGTATCTTTAAATGTCTAAAACAATTAAGTACACTACACATACACACACACATACACACCAGTTACAATTTATTGTAGAGCAAAATCTAAAAGTGTCACCTTCTGTTCTGTCCATACAGATACTAACCAGTGCCATTGGTTAGTTAGTTATTTTACTTAAATTAGTCTTGTTGCTGAGATGACCATTCATTACTCCTACAAATACATACTGAACAGTTATAATCATAGCGTGGTAATAGATACTTTGTCCCAGACAGACACGATCCCTATCCATACAGTCAGACATGACTCCTGTCCCTGTGCAGCTGAATTATGTGAGAGTTTAATTTATATTTCTTGTTTTCTGAATTTGCTACTTCATTCACTTATTCATTTATTCACTCATCAGTCTTTATTGAATGCCAGCTATGTCCCAGGCACAGCACTGAGCATGGGGAGTATAGAAATGAATAAAGCATATGAAATCCCTTTCTCAAGACTATTTCGCCAACATCTTTGACACCATTCACTGTTACATAGCTTACCCCTCAGATACAGAGCATTTCTAATTCTCCTTACACGTTAAAGCCTTTCCTTAGGTAGTTCCACTTCTGTTTAAACTGTCGCTGTGAAGCCTTTCTTAAAAACCTTAAGCAGGTGTATGTTTGAAACCATATGCATTTATGTATTTATTTATTTATCCTCACCTGAGGATATTTTTCTATTTATCTTCAGGTAGAGAGAGAGTGAGAGAAAGGGAGAGAGAGAGAAACATCAATGTGAGAGGGACACATTGACTGGTTGCCTCCTGCATGACCCCGACCAGGGCTGGGGATGAACCGCAACCCAAGTATGTGCCCTTGGCTGGAATCGAACCCGGGACCCATTGGTCTATGGGCCAATGTTCTACCGCTGAGCCAAACCGGCCAGGGCCATATGCATTTATTTTGACAGTTAATATATTTTATTTCAATTGCTGGTTTAGGTGCTGGTCTTTCCTATTATTCAATGAGTGTATCAAGTACAGGGAGTAAATCTTATTTTTCTTTGTATTCTTATTTAAGAAACACTCTGGCAAAGAGTAAACTCTCAATACTTGGGAAAATAAGGGAAATAGAAAGAAAGGAAAGAAGAAAACAAATTATACAGAAGGCAGTCTATTAAACTACTATCAACAAGGAGAAAATTGTAGGAATTCAGAAAGTAAACTTTTCATCCTTACAAGAGGATAAAACTAAGAAGAACCAGGGAGTAATAGATCAAGATGTTTTATCCACTGGGAGTTTCACAGGCTATGAGAATATTGCACCTTTTGTGGAAGGAGCAGACAAGTATATTTTGGTAAGAAGAGAAATCCCTTAAAAATGAAAATACAATATCCCAGCGAGACATTTCATTGTAACATCCCATTTCGATCAGATGGAAGACCCCAAGGAAGGTAAATTTCTAGTGGATCCCTTTCATCGATTGCATATAAAGAATTGAAATATTCCCAAAGGTATATCTACTATCTGGTTTGACTTACAAATAAAATCTATATGTGAGCTAGCAGAAATGACAATTGTGACAGTTCATTGCACAGTTAACTTTACAAACAATCGTTGGGAGAGAGGATTATGAACAGCAAGCCAAACTGAAAAAGGACAGGTATTGGGGAAAAGAGATGGGAAGAAGAGTACTAGGGAAGGTTTGCCAATGCAAAACAGATTTGCTTTAAGTTTCTTGTTTGTTTCACATGCCACCCTCCCACCCCACTCCCAATGAACTGGATGTACTTCTTAAAAATAATTGTTTAAATTCCTCCCCACTACAACCTTTATTTTATCTTAAAATTATTAAAATCACATTACCCCATACCTGTTTATTGAATAATGAGCCACTCCAAGCAATTTAATTAGTATGATGGAGCCACAGCATTTTTTTTTTCTCTGTTTTGTTATCACACACAGAGACAAATGAAAGTAGAAATCTGTTATAATTATGTTATGTAGCACTGGGCTTACACATGACCATCTGAGCTTCTTTTATGTGACAGACTTGGTTTCTATACTTCACGGTTTCTATGCATAAGGGTTTAGTTGTCTTTGGATTACATGTGTTTAATCATTTAATTTTAATTACTTCTGTGTTGTTTTTTACAGAGAAATTGTGAAACGAGTTGCTCCAGAGATCAGTTCCGGTGTTCCAATGGTCAGTGTATCTCAGCAAAATGGACATGTGATGGTCATGAAGACTGTAAATATGGGGACGATGAGAAGAACTGTGAGCCAGGTAAAATGATGCCGGTGATATTAAATTTGGCTAATATTTCAACTTGATAGAATTTAAATTTGAACAATGATATTCAGAAAACAGTGGAAAATTCATGCACAAATTTCTGTCTTCTAGAAATAATCTGAAATATCTGTATATAGATTCATTGGTGTGTCCTTCATATATTTTGAAAATATTTCAGCAGGTAAGATAGTTAACTATGTTCGAGATCTAAGCATTACTCCCCAAAATTTGATTTTCTGGTTTCTGTACCTTTCCACACCATTTGGGATTGTTTTTCAAGATCACAAAATGGAATATGTTGAAACTGTAAGTACAATAAAAATCAGGTTTTCAATTATGGAAATTAAGATTATGAAACAGAATATGGTAATTTCAACATGATACCAACTGAGAAAAAGCATAAGTATTATTTCTATTTGCATCTTGGTCCAAAATAAAATTAGGGAGCAAAACCAGTGTGTAGGAAAAATACACCCAATGTATGCCTTTCAATTTCTTAAATATGGCTCTATAAATATGCCTATCAAAACTTAATTTGTATACTGAGCTATCTTAAAAACGTTACCTTGTAGAAAGAAGTTACCAGGGAAAGTATACTATAATCTGTGTATGACCACGAAAGCATTACTTGGAGAGACTAGGTAGGAGTAGCAGATTTGAAACACACATTACTGTGTCCCAGTACCAAACCCATGGTCCAGAGCTCTAACTCATCATACCGTTTTTCTTACTGAACCCAGACACATTCTCAGACATCTTATTAGTGCAAATCCTTAAGCAAACACTGTCAATTAAAATAAATTAAAACATAAGGAGAAAGATTTTTAGCATTGCTGGAATATGCAATTCAGACCACAAAGTCATTGTGTAAGTACATTTGTCTACCTGTGTCTAATATAAGGGCAAGAACCCTAGAGGTTTGAATGCAAGCAAACAAAGCCATAGACTAAGGTGGCTGTCATAATTCCAGTGTCAATCAATTAGATTGAGTATTGGTGATAACTTGTTTATCTACTTGTTATTTTTATTTTCTGTATTATAAAGAAATACTTCAGATTCTATAGACTCTGTTAAGTATACATATATTTGTGTTGAAAACCCTAAAACAAAAATACTTCTTACCAGTTATGCAAATATGTCAACATAATCAGATATATATCACAATGTCATGCCAAAATTTCCACTTTTAGCTTTATACATTGTATATATGTATTAACATTTCCAAGGACCACTAAATCCTATTGCAGTTTTGAAAATAATGTAAGGCTATATCTTTTCAATAATTGAATTTAAAATTATAAAAATTTATTTAGCTCTTCTCTTCAAAATCAAAGGGATGGACAATGTAGAGTGTTTATTTCCGTCTTTAGTGAGTTGAATACTTACTGAACAGGCTATCATATTAGTGAAGTATTTTTAATACAATGCTGCAATATTGTAAAGCACATTTAAATGAATATTTAATATCAAATGTTGAATATAGTTTAAATAAAATGAGCTATTTTTATTACCATCTATGAATTTTTATATGCTTATGTATGTTTCTTTCCATGAAGCCAGTCATTCTTTTTACTGAATCTAAATCTCAACTTTATAATTATATTCAGCTTCTCCTACTTGTTCGTCAAGTGAGTATATATGTGCCAGCGGAGGATGTATTTCAGCATCTTTGAAATGTAATGGAGAATATGATTGTGCTGATGGTTCAGATGAGGTAAAAATCTATCATTTGATTAAAATCTCTAAATTACATGAATTAGATTTAGGAAAGCAAATGTAATAAAAATAGAGGAAAGAGACAGAATCTTGATTCTTATCTGAGCGAAAATGCTAGGACAAGTACATTGACTACAGTAATTTCAACAAATACCTAATTTTAATGTTGTCCATATACTAAACCCACTGTCATTTGTAAAGGTTATATTCATTAAATCCAAATAAAAAATCCCACAGTGTAATCAATCTCCAGTATTGTCAGCTGCATGTTTCTTTTGCCTGTGACTGTGTATGATCATTAATAAAAACGACAGTGCCCATTTGTATTGGAACAGACGGACTGTGTGACTGAATGTAAGGAAGATCAGTTTCGATGCAGAAACAAAGCCCACTGTGTTCCAATTAGATGGCTGTGTGATGGAGTTCATGACTGTGTGGATGGCAGTGATGAAGAGAATTGTGACAGAGGTAAGGTATTTGTGTGTGTGTGTGTGTGTGTGTGTGCGCGCTCGCCATCAGTAAGAGAATAGCAGTTAAGATGCTGTAAACAATATATAGTGTGTCAGAGGCAGAAGATCAGATCAATTAAATGCTGTTTACGCTTTCTAGTTTCATTACATAATAACCTGTTCTAAATAAGCAAAATCGGGATCATTTTCAGAGTATAATGTCACTCATTGTACAGCAAAGGCAACCAAAATTCAAGTCTTTATTGAGTACCTACCACGAGCACATTATTGGACTGGGTGCTGGGTCTGGGATAGAGATGCTAGATGAACACAGGGAACATCGCCACTAGAGGCTTTATTACAAAAGTATTGTCAGAGTACATTTGTCTACCACATCGCTTGCCTGATTCTGAATAAACAAAAACAACATATTGCTACATTACTCTAGTGCACGTACTGATATGCTAGATCATGTATAGGTTATAGTTGTACCCTAGATTCCTTTCTTGCCATGTGGTTGTCCGTCTGGAAGACAACTGTGAGTTTTGTAGTATTATTTTCCATCTACGCAAAGATATTTCCTGACGGATAACAGCTTTTAGTTTTTGTAAGTCACCACAATAAAATCAGCGATTGTTACTACTCTAAAGTTGAAATGAAAACAGAGAACTTGTGTGGTGAAGCTTAAAATGACCATACATTGCATAATTCTTGTTATTTTTATAATGTTAAATATACTATTAAATAAAGATTTCTTTTAACCTGCTCACAAAAATCTCTCAATGAACTTTACATTTCAGAATAGTTGGAACGTCATCAACAGAGATGATACCAGATATATAGATTGCAAGGCATTTGAACGGACGCTCAGGGTTTGTCCAGTATAAGTGTATCTAAAATATTTACTTCTATAAATATCTATTCACATGAGGAAAAATATCTTCTACTTTCTCTAATATTAGATCAAATTTTTATGATTTGCTAATATCTCCATCCCAGAACCTGATCAAGTATTATATTCAGCAGAAGAAAGGCTAGTTCTCATTTTGAATCTGTAATGCATTACAGAAAGCCATAAAAGGTTAAACTTCCAAAATAATTGTTTCTGCTTTTTAATGTCTCACACTCATTTTCTGTAACTGGTCATTCTAGAGACAGAAAGCTTTGTGGACAGTCTGGCACCCAGATCTTACGCAGTCTTTTTTGTAAAGACTTTGGAACAAACGTTGTTACTTATCTTTCTTCTGTTTTCTAACAAGTAAGGTCCATCTTGTCAACTTCAATCACTGTCTTCATTGTATTTCTTATTCCCATTGCTTCCTGCCCAGGCTCATGTAATCCTGCCTAACTGGTCTCCCACACACCCTACTCACTGCTACCAGGGTCATCTCATTTACCTATAACTCGGATTACATCAGTCTTGACTCAGTCTTCTTCCTATCTGGTTACATACAAATAACCCAAGCTGGCAGTCAGAATTACGTGACAGGGACCCCATTCTATTTTCCCTGTCTTATGCTCTACTACTCCTTTTTCCATGTAATATATCCTAGCCTAAGTGGAAATAGTCAATATTTCCAAACTGGAAATATTCTAGCAACATCCCACATGCTTTTCAATATCTTTGCTGGTTCTTCTGCTATTTTTGCCATCTTAATACCTTTGCCAATAAAAGTTATATCTGTCTTTTCAAGTCCATTTCAATGACTACTGTCTTCAAACCAATTACAATCCTTTTTGGAGGTTCTCCAGCCACTCTTCGATCACATCCCTGTTATCACAGTCTTCCTTCTAATATAATTATGTCTGTATTATTTGACTGTTTCCCCTGTTGAAATGTGAGTTTCTTGATGTCAGCAATTACATATGCAAATGGAACAAGGAAATACATTTCAAGCCTTGATATCATCATGTGCAAAGTCACAGGTGAGGCATAGTTTAGCTGTTTAGGAACCACAAGTAATGGAAGATTCATACTATAGAACCTGATTTTAATATTAAGTGTAATGAAAAGTTTTCCAAAGCTTTTGAGGAATCTTCAAGTATTTCTTTTTTTTTTTTTTTTAACTAAAAGGTGATAATATTTGTACTATACAATAGCACAGATAATTTACTGAAATAGGAATCAGGAGATCTAGTTTCTTTTCTTATCTCCATGAATCTTTCTGTGCTCATTTTATCATGGTATCAAACCCAACCACAGTGAAATGTCTCCGAGAACTGTAGGAATATCTGAGTGAGTGTGTGGAGCGGGGAGAAGGATGGTCCACTTTTCTCAGGGTTTATCTATTTTTTAAATATTGAATTTCATAAAAACAGTTTGAACAAAGGAACCCAGGTTAAAAAGTCAAACATTCCAGTAAAAATAATTGAACATTATAGTATTTGAAATCTAAGGTATCTTTCATTTTTTTAAATTATTCTACTAAATGTTTGAGCTTACTGAATTAAAGAATTGAGAGTCTTTAATTCAATCATTTAGAAATATGCCAAAATTTCCCTCCGCTCCCTACTCATGCCTTTAACTTTTTTTGAGTTTTGTTTTGTTTTGTTTGTCACTAGGTAATTAAATTCCAATGAAGTATCTTGGTGGATAAAGTATTTGATTCTGTATGGAGGTACCTTAAGGCATGACCAAGTTCAGATTTCTAGTGTTTAATTTACTTTCAGGAAGTGGTTTAGATATTGGGTAAATGTACATCATGGCTGAGGAAATGGAAGGTCAGGATAAACACCTCTGCTGTTAAATCAACTTCCATTCATCTCAAATCCAGACTTACGGGCTAACAGAGGCTAAGTGTTGGGGGCTGCATAAGCATGGAACATTCTTCCAAGGGAATTCGTTTTACTGGTTTACTTGGGGAAAAAAACAAAACTAAAACCCACAATACTATGGAATTAGAAACAACATTTACATTTTCAAAGGTAAAACATGTTGCCTCAAGGAAACTTGGTGTTTGCTTTGGCCTGAGCTCCCGAACTTGACTCCTTATAGCAATTTTGTTGGAAAAGATTGAGAGTTATTCTCTTTAGTAATCATCAGCTTAAAGATGTGTAAGCTACTTATGTAAATTATGAAATATTATCATATATTAAAGTTTCTGTCAACCCAAATTAAGATGAGAATTCTAGGTGCTCATTTTCTGTAGTGATGCACTTGTCCAGATTTTTATGAACCCACCAAGGGCTCACTTATATTTAGACATAAGCTGTTGTTAATTAATATATTCTTTCTGTTTTCTAATAACCTCCTGTTGAACAGATCAAGAACATGACTAGGAAACTAAGGTTTTAATTCATCTAATCTCTTATAAATTAGACCTTTTTCATTGTCTGTTATGTTCTTTATGCTATTTCAAAATAAGCATTTTAAGTTAGAGTCAGGATGTCATGGTAGCCACCGTGGTGTGTTTTTGAAATGCAAATTTTTTATAGTACAATAGGAAGCCTTTAGTAGGTTATCACAAAACCTTTGCCTTTCTGTTACAATTATGATTTCTTTTTTTAAAAATATTTTTATTAATTTGTTTTTGTTACAGATGTTTCTCCTTTTTCCCCCATTGACACCCTCCTCCCCATCCCCCCACCCCCTCCCAGCTTTGTTGTCTGTGTCCATTGGTTATGTATACATGCATATAAGTTCTGTATGATTTCATTTTTAATGTCTCTCTTTAACAAAACAGTAGCACATCCAACATTCTCATGGGGAAAATTGCAGTGTTATCTAATGTGATACTTTAGTGAACTCATATTTTCCTTTCAACAATACTGATGTGCTACAAATAGAGTTTTGTAAAATAATCTGAGGATGTCAAGTTCACAAATTTTGTTTCAATTTAATTCATTGTAAATTGAAACATCCAAAGAGATTTAATCACTAGAATCTTTATTCTGAAAAAATACAGCTCTTTTTTATATTCTATGAATTTTGACATTGCATTAAGCCAACATTCATATCTTAAGTTTTACTTAGAACTAAAGACTACAATTTATCTTTTTTATTGTTTTCAGAAAGAGAACTGATTAATGGTAATATATTTTATTGCATGGGTTTTAGTATTTTAGATTATTATTAGACTTAGGACATTTTGGAGCTAAAAATTGCAAAAGTTTGAAAGAAAGGGGTACCACAATGCCAGAGGCTGTACTGTCAGAAGTCTCCCATGGTTGTATTCACCTGGTGTTCTCAACAAGCACCTGCCTTCATCTGCATCTTAGAGTTTGTTAGTCCTTAAAAATGCCAATGTAAGCTACACAAGTTCTGTTAAGATTTTTTTCCCCAGAAAATCTTACAACTGTTCTGATTCATATTACTATAAATTCTTGTTCTCAACTTCAACTATCACTCAACATTCTAAGCAATGTACCTATATTTCTTTAATCATCTCTCTCTACCATTATTCATATCATATTTTTTGTAAGTTGGCTTTATTTCTCACCTTCTACTTCATAGCAATAATAAATTATGAACTTCTTTAAACACCTGACCACCAAATTAGCAAAGCTGCCTGTAGCTGTGCCTAGCCCTTCCTCCTCCCTTCCTATTAAAATGGAAGACTTCTCTCACCTCCAGTCTGTGATTAACCTTTTCATTTTGCTGTAGATCTTAAATTCTTCACACTTTCTAGATTCTCAAGGAACTCATTATATCACTTACCTTTTCCCTGTACCCTGAACCTTACCTTGTTTGTGAATTTTCCTCAGAATCATGTAAATTTGCTCAGATAACTGTTTTTCTTCATGCAAGCAACGAGGATCTTTGAAGAACCCAACTTTTCTCCTTTCTTCCTCCCCTTTCAGGCCAATCTTCTCGAAAGAGATGGCTCCATTAACTACCACTTCTTTATCTGATAATAACCAATACAAACATTTCACTAAACCCACAACCACTTCACTAAACCCACTCTCTTAGCATTATTTAAATGTGCCTACATTTAAAACACATTTTAGGTACTTCTCCAACCACTCTGGCTACATCTATTCTTTTGTGTCCATCCAGTCTTTAAATCATGATTATCATTTTTTTACTTTCTAAATTTCAAATAATAACCATATTTGATCATTCCCAGCTATACACTTTTCAGCTCACAAACCTCTTATGTTTTAGACACATTTATCCCCTAAACCTGCTAAATATCATCACATGGTTGTCTCACCAGTACCTTAAAAGTCTTGCCATTATTTCTATTAAACGCTCTCCTCCTGGTGTATTCCTTTATTTATTAAATAACACCAGCATTCGCCAAATTGTGCAAGTAAACCTAAAATTGAGTACTATGACTATTCACTTTCCTTCACCACTCTGCACCTATTCAGTCATCAGATCCTGAGGATTCTACCTCTTGAAGAGCTCTCAAATGTAGCTACTCTAAGTCAAGTTACCATCAGTTCTTTTCTGGGTTACTGCGACCCCTCTTCAAAATTATTTTCTCCCGTCTTGGCTTTAACCCTCACTATCTTGGTTTCCAAGTTTCCACACTGTAGCTAGATTTTATTGAATTTCATTCTAAAATACAAATCTGATTCTGTCATTTACTCACTTAAATCTTTGCTACCTGAAGTGAATTATTAGAGATTAGTGTAAAAGTCAAAACTCAGAACAAGAGCTATTTGACCCTCACTAGCCTAAGCTCATCATTCACTCCAAAGAGCATCCACGGGTTGAGCAAAGCTTCTTCCTAGGTATTTCCTAGGCTTGCAAGGATGGGCACTATTACTCCCCAGCTCCATGTTTAAATGAACATTTCCTTTTAAAATATGTTAATACTTTCAGTAATCAAATATAGCCAATGTATAAGCCATTCATGAGGTTTAAATAGGTAAATAAATTCTCTGAGAGAAATATTATTAATCTTAATTCTAAATTCCCATCAAGCATCTTTGTGTTGTTTCTCCATGTACAGCTTGCAAATATGACCTTGTAAATCACTTTAACCACACCTCTTTTGTAACATATGAAGACACTGAGTCCCAGAGAGATTAATAGACTTGTCCAAAGCAAAACAAAGCAAGTTCCTAACTCCCCAACCATTACAGTTCCAATATATATTGCTACATACATAGACATATAACTAAAATTTACTAGTACTTTGGGCCCTTTGTATGTGGTAAATGTACCTACTTTTAAGTTAGAATATCCCTGTAGTCTCAATGCTTTCTATTTAATTACAAAAAGGAAAATATGTAAACATTTGAAAATAAAACAATAGGGTACTTTATTGTACAATTATTATAAGGATAACTCTAATATTTCATCACATTACTAATTTTTTATTTCTACTATATTATTTTTCTGTGACTATAAAACTTTTTTTACCAGTAAATCTGTTTTCAGTGATTCAGTTTGTCCATTTCTAGATACAGCTGAATTATCTAATTTTTGTGTGACTTTTCTATCCAGAATAATGCAGGTTTTATTAATGAAAATTAATACCATTTAAAATATGTTTTCTTACACTCAGCAACATAAAAATATCTGAAAAGGAATATAATTTAGATTTGAGAAAACTTTCTTTTACCATCTTATTAGTATGTTTTAAAGAAATATGATATACATGGGGGTGATACCAGCTTATTTTGAAACCATGAATACTTTTTTAAAAAAGTTTGGACACTTAGTATTATATAGAAAAAAATAAAGAACTAAGAAACTGAAATCTGTACTAAGAATTAGAGGGATATGTGTCACTGGCTTTAATTGTGCTATATCTCTATGTCTTCTTCTATTTTTTTTTTAATAAAGGAGGAAATATATGTAGAGCAGATGAGTTCCTTTGCAATAATTCCCTTTGCAAACTCCATTTCTGGGTGTGTGATGGAGAGGACGACTGTGGAGACAACTCTGATGAAGCCCCTGACATGTGTGGTATGGCCTTTCACGCGGTTCTAGATGACTCTCTCATCTCCCGATCTGATGCACTGATGTGAATTAGGGAAGTGGTGAAACCCTGCTGTCCTGGGGTTAGGTAGATAAAGTATAACCACAGATACAGCTTTTTTTCAGGTAACAAGAGATTACCCTGTTCAAAGTTTATGACTTTATAGAGAGCCCTCCTAAATCTGAACTTTCACATGTCAACACAGTTCAAAAGACAGATTATAGAATGTCTGAGAGGATTTAGAGTAGTTGACCTTTTGAATTGAATGAGGTTCATAGAAGGGCTTTGGCTTCCTATCAAATTGGTACTTTAGTCTAAAACATTTTTTTTTTTTTTTGCGACAGATAAGTACATGGAAAAAAATGTGAATAATAAAATTACTTAGTTTCACATATCACCCTCTGTTGAGGCTGAGAATGTTGAGAGAAAGGAGATCTATATCTATAAGTATATCTCTATCTATATTTATATATATGAGAGGATATCTATGAGGATATAAAGATATCTCCATATAGATATAGAATACAAAGATTATGCAGATAAATAAAATAAGAACTATTTAATAATCTAAAAAATCTTTAAAAATGTTAGTGATTCTTCACATTCAGGTTACTCTTGACTGCTGTTTGTCAGAAGAGTGCGTATACAACCTGAAACTACCAGTGTACAATTTCAGATCTTTAACATAAAGGTTTTATTATATTTGGAAAACATTTCTGGCCCTTCTTTTCATACTTTGCATCTAAGTTCAGCAAGGGAGGTAATTTCATCTCTAATTTAAAGAAACTACTACTTCAGATATACTTTAATAGCACATTAGGCAAGTTAAAGAATACATAGCATGAGTGTATGTACTTAAATCCTTTGTTCATCAAGTTAGACCAGTATTTTTTGACAAATAATGACATTAATGACTAAGGTTACAGTTGAATACAAAATCCAAAATAAGCAGGCAACATTATTTTTTAAAGGATTTAAAACTTGGAGAGTGTTCTCTGTAGATACACTTGATGAGAGATATAGTTAATTTCCATTTCATTTTTTACATAATCTTACAGAGTGGGCTCTATCAAATCACTGGGAATTACAGTATTTCTAAATCATAATACATGAAAAAAAATGAGTTTACCTACCAAAATCAAGCCAGAACCTATCATGTTTTTAGTTTTATTTTATTTTTTTTCCTTTTATTCTCTATTTCACTAGTACAAAAATAATGAGTGGGGAAAAAAAAATGTCTGGTAACTAAATAACCATGGGGAGCTAAAAAGTCACACCCCCTAGGACCATTCCAGGGCCAGGAAATGCTTCTCAATGACAGGCCACACAGCTGCTGGAAAACTTGTAAAATACATCTAGCTTGATCCTCTGAGTGTGTTGCATTCACTTAGTCATTGGTATCAACATTGAGTCAAACTGCTATGTGCTGGAGACTGTGCTAAGAAATTGGGATTTAAAAACATGGACAGCACATGGTTCTTTTTTACCAGAAGATATTATTCTGGTTAGATAAATAATATTTTCCATACATTATATTTCAGGCAATGTTAGAATAAAGTAAAAGATATAGGCAAGGCAGCAAGAATAAGATGAACTCTGCCTACAGGGGAATTCAGAAAGCTACAGTTTTGAAGGATCGCTACTAAAAGACAGCACCGGCATAGTGAACAGCATGGAGAAAAGTTATTTATTCATTAAATACGTATTTGTTAAGCTAGAGACTGTGATTATTTTGGGTGATAAAACGATGAGAGAAATAGACCTGGACCCTGACTTCACACGGCTGGGAATCTAGTGGCAGAGAGATGTTGATGATCAGGTACAAACTATGATCCAAGTGCTGAAGGAAAAGTATAGTAAATTATGAAATATAGCACAGAGGAATTTTATTCAATCTTGAGTTTTCAGAAATAACACTTGAGTATGAGTCTGAGAGATTTACAGCTGCTGAGTAGGTGAAAGGGATGGGGTGAGGTGGATGACACAGTGCTGTAAGCAAAGGAAGCAAGATGTAGAAAGGCCCTGAGGCAGAGCAAACCAGAGCTCACTAGAGGAACTGAAAGATCTGTGTACCTGGGGAGCACAGAGCAAGGGAGATATTGGTTTTGGATAAAACTGAAGAGACAGGACAGATACGTGAAACCTTGTGAGTCTTGGTAGGGATTTTTAGATTTGTCCTAAAAGCAACTAAAAATACTAAAGATTTTAAGCAGAAGAGACATATGGTCATATTTATATTTTTACAAATATCGGATAGAAAAATCAAGGCTAGTTAAGACAAGTACAGTACTGTAAGAAAGTTGCTGTTAGCTTGAATTCAATGACAGCACATGATAGCCAAGTATACACAGATCAGAAGGCTATTTAAAAGGAAAAATAAATTGGATTAAATCATGGATTGGATATAGAGGGCGTGGAGGAGGAAGTTGCCAAGTATAATTTATAGGGTGTTTTTGCTTGCATGTTTGAATGCCTGGGGAACATAGGAAGAGGAATAGTTTTACATGTAAGATTAAAAGCCTAGTTTGAGATGCATTTGAGGAACCACTTAAGGAGAGATTACAAGTTGGTGCTAGCTGTTTGGTTCTAGAACTTAAAGCGCTGGTCTTGAGAATTGGCATAAAATGTGGTAATATGAAATCTGTGAGATTTAGGCTAGGAAGGAGTAAAACATCAGAAAAGATGGGGATTAGAAAAGAATGTCGAGGGATACCAAACATCTAAATAAATATGAGCAGCCAGAAAAAACTCAGGTGACTGACCACAAAAGGATTAGGAAAAAAAGAAAATAGTGTAGCAAAAGAAATACCAAGGTAACAAAATGTCTCCAGAAAGGTGGAATGGTTCCTGAAGAGTCAGGAAAAAGGAGTTGTAGAACATGTGACAAAATTAGTTTTGGATAGGAGTCAAGACCCCTTCTCTGTTATTAAAAAATGTTGAAATGAGTTGAATGCATTGATAGACTCTGTGTAGATGTGCAATCATTTAATAAGGTGTTAACACATTCTCCAACTCTTTATTTCTACTTTTTTTATGTGTGCAGTAAGAAGCATATTCATATATAGAATGTTTTTGAATCATTAGAGCAACGTGTAAGAGAATGACATGGCTAGATATATGTATAGGATTTTCAAGTAGTATTCAGGGCCCATCTGGCACTGATACATACTCATATCTGTAGTATCAGTTAGCTTTGTGATATGATCATCTGCAACATCCCTGAACTTCCCAGATGCAGATATTGGGATAGCAGATGGTTTATTCATCTAAGGTGGTGGTTTTTTAGATAACTAGGATGAAAAAGAGAAACGGGCCAGAAAATTCAGATTATTTGAACAAAAGTGAGTTTCTAAATGAGTGCTTGGAAGAGTGTCCAACGTATAATAGATTACCAATAAATACAGGGAGTCCCCCCAAAAATGTATACACAGCTTTGAATAAATATAAAGCCAGTGTTTATTAAAATACACTTTATTTTTAAAATGCAATAGAATCTACATACACCCTATATACATTTTTGAGGACATCTTGTATTTATCAAGTGAGTATATTAAGAGATGAAACATGTAAGCTAATGTCAACAGAGAGGGAAGTAAAGGCAAAAGAAGGCATTGGAAATAGGGACAAGGTAGATGTATCAATATGCTAAGGCTGAGGTTCCAGCTTGTGGTTTTAGCTAAGGCTAAAGAAGTGTCTTAATGAGACTGGTTGAATTAAAAAATTGGAAAAGTAGGAGAATGTTATCAGAATTTGGAGTATTCAAATTAGTGGTTTTGTAAATGAAGTAATTGGAGAAAATAGCAAACCCAACTACACCCGTATGTAATAGTGTTCCTATCTGCAAGCAACAGAATTGTCATTGGCTGAATTTAATACAAAAATGTTGTTGAAACCCACCAGGGGAGTTGGTGGCCTAGATAGATTAGAGGAAAATTACATTTGGTATGATAAACTTTGAGAGCTAAGAGGCCCACTTATTGGTTGGTTTGCTCATTTGATATTGAAATAATCTAGGATGATGGAATGAATTTGGATAAAGAGAAATAACCATGAGGGTAGGTGCTACAATCTTCAGTGTATTCAGGAGGGAGTGATGTTTATGAAGTTGATGAGAAAATAGTAATAAGAAAGAGGTATAATCAAATGCTTGACCCTCAACATAGCAGTTGTTGGTTTTAGTTTATGTGAAGATATGACAACAAAGTTCTGGAAGTTGTAGTAGAAAACTAGGATATCTTCAAACACGAGATAATATGAGATTTGAGCAATTAAAGAGATATTCCTAAAAGTCTTAGAGTCACAAACAGATTGCAATTACAACAAGGAGGTCCGTAAATAAGAGTATGGCATATTTAAGGAGCTAATAAAGTAGCATTGCCAGAAGATTAAGAATGACAAGTGATGAGTCTGTAGGAGGGGCATGGACAGACAAGGTAATGATAAGTCTATTGTGCCATGTAAATTATCTCAAATTTTATTCTGAAAGCGATGGATAACGAGATTAATGTGTTGGATTGTTCTGGTGGTTTTTGGAGAATCTTAGGTTGAGCAGTAAAACTGAGCTACTGTGATTGTAAATGGTATACATGAGAGGAGAGAGCAAGTTTGGGGACAATATTATCTGAACTTGTTGACTAACCACAGGTGAAGGTCAATGAGAGGAATGTATTTAGAATAATCCCAGACATGTAGCTATGATAGGCTACTAACAGAACTATGGAAATAACACAAATCTTATGTTTGGGGAGATGGGAATTGAGGAAAGATAATAAGGGATTGAGTTTTGAACTTGTTGAATTTAAAATTCCTGTGGGAATGTTCTATAATTAATTGTGAGATGTGATCATTAGATAGCAAGTTGAAAGTCTGGAGGGTATAGAGTCAAGTAAATCCATGAGAGTGTCTTAGCAGAGAATTCAAGAGTGAGAACATGAGGGGACCAAGGAGAGAACCCTGTAGTATTCTAACTCTGAGAATGAAGAGTCATTATAAATGTTTCCTATCTAATGGATGGAAGTCTTTATATATATATATATATATATATATATATATATATATATATATATATATATATATGGATAGATAGATAGATATAGATATAGATAAAATATGTTTTTATTGATATTTTAGAGAGAGGGGAAAGGAGAAAGAGATAGAAACATTGATGTGAGAAACATCGATCGCTGCCTCCTGAACACCCCCTACTGGGGATCAAGCCCACAACTCGGACATGTGCCCTAACTTGGAATCAAACCAGGACCTCTCAATCCATGGGACATGATGCTCAATCCACTGAGCCACACCAGCCGGGCAAGGTGGAAGTCTTTTGATGAGATAGTGATAGAAAGGAAAATAATAGAATTTCCTGGCTTACATTGGTATCTCTTTAAGTCTCTCTCTTTCTCTCTCTCATACACACACACACATACCCCCCGCACACACATACACATTTAAAATGAACAAACTAATATCAACTTATGTGCCTCAAATACATAGCTACACATTTGTTTAGAGAGACACAGAGTAAGAAACCCAGCTATAGTATTGTTTAGATATTTTTTGCACTGAATGGCCTATTTTCAGTTTGGGGCCTGTAGCATATGCTTGCTGAAGCTCCATTTGGTGTGAAATTGCTCTTTCAGATAACTGAGTGTCCTGCCATGTTGTATAAACTGAAGGCATAAATTAATTTGGTACACCAAGTGAAGGAGGCTAAGATAAGGCATCTGGAAATAAGACCATGAAATTTGGCTCTTTTTCTTATTTCATTCAACATTTCAGCTGTGCACTCTTCTCTGAAGTTAATATAAATAACTAAGATCATAAGCTTCTATTATCACACATTTTTCTAGTATCTACATGTAGGCAATTTCCAGAACAAAAGATATTCAGGAAAGCTACATTATGGATTTGAAAAGAAAGAAAAAAAGAGAGAAAGACTAAAGAAGAATGGTCCTTCATAAGTCAGTGTACCCAAAGGAGCTGCTTTGTATTTTCTTTTCTTTTTTCAGTCAAATTTCTTTGCCCACCAACAAGACCTCACAGATGCAGAAATAACAGAATATGCCTGCAGCCTGAACAAATGTGCAATGGGATTGATGACTGTGGGGACAGCTCGGATGAAGACCAGTGTGGTGGTAAATCCACTTAATGTGAAATAATTGAGTCGGTGACAGCTATAAGATACTATAATGATTTTAGAGCTCAGAAATTTAAAGAGATATTTCATGTGTATGTCTCAGGGTAGTTTGTTAGGCACTTGATTTTCTGACAAAATGTGAAAATAATCCGCTAACATTTTCTTTGCATAGTAGAGCTGTGCAACTTAATCCAAGATCTCTGCTAGTCCATAGATCTCTTTACAGGCACTTTTTAAAAGGAGAAACAACATAGTGGTTTAAAAATGTTCTGTTAAATAGCTCATTGGGTTGGAGTGGGCTTATATAGAGAGTACGTATGTGTACCCAACCCCTTCTTCACAATTCTGAAATGAAAAGAACTCTTAAATCAAAGGCTTTATTAAAGTATGTGGCAAAATTGGTGACAAACACCAACTTGAACTGATCTGAGGCAGTTTATATTACTTAAAAAAATCCCACTTAGGGTTATATTTACACATTTTCCTGTGGCAGTAAGGTGGCACTTACTGTAAGGTAAATACACTCTTATTTTATAAAAATCAAAAACATTTCAGCATTTTTAAAATTTGGCCCCAAGAACTTTAAAGAAATGATTGTGGATCCGTGTTTTTTATAGCACTTAGTAAAATCTTGGACTTGTTATATGCTCAATAAATTTGTTTTGATTTGATGAAACACTATTTTTTTAATGACTCTGTAGGTAAGCTTACATATAAAGCAAGACCTTGCAAAAAAGATGAGTTTGCTTGCAGTAATAAAAAGTGTATACCCATGGACCTCCAGTGTGATCAACTTGATGACTGTGGAGATGGTTCGGATGAACAAGGCTGCAGAATACGTGAGTTTGTTTTCAGTTAAAGTACAATGACACACAGGTCCCATTTTTGCTTCATTGTAATCAATTTTTTTACTACTGTGAGAAAAAAATTGCTCTTCAAAATCTGGTTAAGTAATACCAGTTTTTAAATTTTTCCCAAAGCAAACTTGAACATCACTGAAATTAATGTCAGAAAGTGTGAGGTGGGCAAGGGTGATTTTGCTATGAGTAACCCTGTTAGAGCTAAAGCTGAGAACTTAATATCCAAATGCATACTGTGATGTCAGCAATGAAATCTATATCACTTAATATTTTGTGTATAAAATATAATTTTAATATTTTTGAATTTTATAAACATTAAGATTTGTTAAATGATGATTAAGGTTTTAATAATTTTCAATGTTTTAAATTTTAAACTATTGCCAAATCGTTCTTAAAGAAATCATTATTTTACACAGAGTGCTATGGTACTTGAGTTGTTAGACCTTGACTGTTAAGCATTGTGTTTAGATGATGTTTGATCTTTGACTTTTTATATTCAGAAAATAGTTGAACTTATGACCCTAACTAAAGTAAGGTTACTTGTAAAATACATAAAATACTACCTACTTTTGAGTCTTTTATTTATTTATTTTTCTTATTTATGTATCTAAGTTGTTTCTCACTGGTTGATGAAGCGATCAGTGCACATCAGGATAAGATCACATATATCATCTTGTCCATAGTATAATTCCACTCGTGCATTTTAATTAATTGTGAACATTCAAGAGTTAGTGGCAATTAATAATGGTTACGATTCTGATACTTAAAGTTCTTGTATTTCTCAATAACTTGATTTGTTTAGGTAAAATTGAGATGATTTAATATTACCCCTATAATATTTTCTCCTCATTTAATTGCATTCTAAAATATTTTCCTGAATGGGAGATGAAGCAATGAAATTATAATCAGTATGCCAGGAATTACATATAACTCAAAGTTCGTCCTAACCTGTGTTGCAGTCCTTGACTATTGGAACATGTTACACACTCCATCCTCATATGTGTATCTAGGCTATAAAAGTGTAAGAACTGCCGATTGTACTTACCTGCTCAGGTAACATGGTAGTACATTGTGTTGCTGAATAGAATTTAGCTTAACAACAAATGGCTACATCTCTAGGTAGTTTCTAGGAGATGCTTTGGTTCTTAGAGAAGGCTCAGTACTCATACATCATAATGTTGTAAAGAGAGCTTGTCATTAGAATCATTGATTCTTGACTTCCTTTTAGAAAGCAGTGTAGCTTGATAACAGCTATAAATATCAGCTGGAAGCAGTTTGGTCTAAACGATATTCAACGTAAATGAGTTCAGTTTCTATCTGCTTCTATACCTTTATAAGAAAAGAAGGCTTTTATGGAGAGAAGACCATAATTTTATTAATTCAAAAAGAGTCATCTATGGTAAAATACATATAATTTTAAATTAAGAACGAAAGTAAACTCCTGCTTCAGGAGTTAGAATTATAATAGTTTTGATCATATCTTTAAATCCCAGATCCCAGTGAATATACCTGTGAAGATAATGTGAATCCCTGTGGAGATGATGCATATTGTAATCAAATAAAAACATCTGTTTTCTGTCGCTGTAAGCCTGGATTTCAGAGAAACATGAAAAACAGACAGTGTGAAGGTATAGTACATTTCCTCAACAGCTTGCTCTTAAATCTTTAGGTTATAAAAGTCTCTCAAAGCTGCTAAATTGTGAGATGACAAGGGGATTGATTTTATCAAAATGATGTGTATCGATGGGTTACCGGTTTACTTATGAGAGTGAAAGCCCCTGGGGTCAAGAGCCTGTTTGTACCGCTACGCCAACCATCACTGCGGCTACAGAGCCTTTTCTGTAGCTGATTCAGAACTCCTGGAATTTCAATAGTATTGTTACAATTCTGTTTTGAAATGCAAGTAATGAAATTGCTGGTTCAGGAACCGCTGGAGAATTAGAGGCACTTCATGAAAGAGCATGTTTGTGATGACCCATTTCTCTTGAGTTGTAGCATTTGTAATAATGCAATGGGCAATTCACTTTTAAAGCATTGTGGGCTTTTGTCCTAACACCATGTCTTAAACAGTGCTTTGTATTGCCAAGATCTGTCTTTTAAAATTCAAAGACAGGATCTAAATAAATCTCTGCCAGCTTACTTGAGATCATTTTAAATACTGAGCATGTAGGATAGGCAGAATCTCATAGTAAGTTATATGTAAATATAATTTAAATCAGGGCTTTAACTATAGAGTTGTGAAATAACCATGTGCACTTTCTACAAGTTTCTTCATTAAAATTGATATTATTGTGATTAGAGCCACATTTCAATCATCTGTCTGGCTTATCCAAGACACATTCAAGTCTTAAAATGCTTTCACCTACCAGCTTGCTATACTACTGTCTCTTTATGTTATTTTTGGGTTAGAAAAAGCGGTGGGGGATTGCAAAATGTCAATCAAAATGGAATTATTTAAATAAATTTATTATACTCAGCCAAAATGGAAACAAGTATATTCATGTCATATTTATGTACATTTTGAGTTATATGCTTGTTTGGATTATTCATGATATTTTATTTCTCCATTAACATGGAACACTGAAAACTGGCAACCTGCTTTTTAAAAATTTTAATAAGAAAGCAAATTATTTCTCAAGACTAGAATATTTCTTGCTTCCTAGAAACTATCAATTGTATATAAGCACACACATACTACACTTACTACACACACAAAGTCTCTTCAAGATTTTAATTTCAAACAACATTAATTAGCTCATATTTATTTGTGAATAGTGGGCTCTGTATCCTATATAAACACAAATTTAGAAATCTTATTTTCAAAATTTTCTTTATTTTTAGTTGTCTTTCACAGCAAATATAACCTGCACGTTACAGTCTGGTTTAAATTGCTATGAATCCACTGAAACTTTTGTTGGGCAAATGAGTAACTCTTGAACTCCAACAAAAGTTTCATCTTTATTTAATAAATGAACATTTAACATAGGAAAAGCAGCTTTGACTTGGTGTGAAGGAAGGAATCGACATTACCTTGGTTTTTAATCAAAATAACTTAAATGAGTGCTCTTCTTTTATATAGCTCCAAAAAAATAACTTAAGAAAGTATTTCATGTCAAAGCTAAAACTCTTCAACGATAATGTCTGAAGGAAAGCAATGATGGGAATAGCAGAACAGTAGGAAGATTCTAGGTATCGGCCACCTGTGGGATTCCTCTGTCTGCTTCCGAAGCTCGTTAAATAGACGTTATTGTAGAGATGAGGAGAAATGCTGATGGCGGCCATCACAGGGCCATGTGAGGGAACAGAGGTTTTATTAAATCAAGCACATTTTTGCTTATTGTATTTCCTATGATAGGGACAGAGTATCAAATATCTTACTGTTTAAAATTACAGGTGCCAAACAAATAAAAAATATTTGTCATCATTGTCTTTGGTGATTAAATGCTGATAGCATGTATTTTACTCAATCCCTGGTGTAGTATTCATTAAAATAAGTAAATATATTTTTCTTTATCTCGCTACCCTACATTTCAAACATAGAAATGCATTGTCATGACAGTGCTTAAGTTCTCCTCCGGCAACGCATCACAATAGAGACAACAGAATCAGAGAGTCCAGGTGTCAGACTTGACACTGTCATTTACAGGTGTCACCAGGAAAGTCCTTATCTCTATGGTGAGCCTTTGGGACACTGTTGGGTACTCAACAAAAGAGAATTATTACTGTGATGATACTTAAGTTCTTTAATTCAAGGGAAGGACTTATATCACAGATTTATTACATAATTAGGGCAACTATAAGTGATATAAGGGGCCAAGAAATTATGCTGATTGAAAGCAACAGAAGAGCTCTGGCTGGATTGGCTCAAGAGTTAGAGCATCAGTCCTCAGACCCAAGGGTCATGGGTTCGATTCCTAGTCAAGGGCACATACCTGGGTTGCAGGTTCAATCTCCGGCCCTGGTCAGGATAGTGCAGGAGACAATCAATTGATATGTTTCTCTCACATCGATGTTTCTCCCTCTCACTCCCCATCCCTCCCTTCTTCCACTCTATCGAAAAATCAATGCAAAAATGTCCTCAGGTGAGGATTTAAAAAAAGAAGAAGAAGAGAAGGAAAAGAGAAAGTAGATAATTCACCAGAATCACCTGGTCAAGCCATTAAAATCAGAGGCAGGTGCTGAACCACAGAATATTGCTGTGATTGATTTATTACTTATGATTTCTATATATTTATTTTTATGGGCATCCAGTGTTTACTTGTTTATTTTGCATAGCCCTTCTTGTTACATAATCACTTCATATATATGAAACCAGAACTGTATTAGAGATATATTCAGATCTTCATTCTCTGTCAGGCATTATGCAAAATGTTGGCAATAAAAAAATGAATAAATCATAATTTATGCTCTGAAGAGACTGAGAGTCAAGTAGAGTATATAAATATATAACAACATATCTGAAATATAGTGTGGGCAATGCTGTAAGAGAAAAATATCCAAACAGCACAACACTGAAACTATGGGATGGATGGTCAGTACTATACATTGATGGAGACAGAGGGAGGCCTCACATCAGGTGGATATTGAGAAATGACTAGAAATCCTTTGCATAGAAGTAGGAAAGGACATTCTAGGACAACAACAACAAAAAAAACAACAGTACAGCCAGGCTTGTGTGGCTCAGTGGTTGAGCAACAACCCATGAACCAAGGGATCGCCAGTTCGATTCCCAGTCAGGGCACATGTCCAGTCCCCAGTGAGGGGCATGTAGGAGGCGGCCAATTCATGTTTCCATCTCTCTCTCCCTCTCCCTTCCTCTCTCTCTAAAATTAATAAAGAAAGAAAAAAAAGAACAGTACAAAGTATGGAGTTAGGTAATCAGAAACAGGCTTACAAGAAAACCTCAAGATCTATTTATATGAGTAAATGCAAACAATAGGGGAGTTTTAAATGTATATTTCAATGTTTTAAGTGGATTAAAAGCCATGTACAAACAACTGATAAATTATTATAGTGAAACTATTGTGAAAAAACATCATGGCCTAAAAATATTACACAAGTCTCAGAAAAGGGTTTGAAAGGACAATAAAAGAAATAGAAATAAGAAAAAATAAATTTGTTATTTTGAAATGTAGAAGAACGGAAGTGATAATTGGGGGTATGATGATGCTATTTTGAGCTCTTCTTTTCAGACATTAATGAATGTTTGGTCTTTGGCACTTGTTCCCACAAATGTATAAATATGGAAGGATCGTATAAGTGTGTATGTGACCAGAATTTTCAAGAAGGAAACAGCACCTGCATAGCAAAAGGTGAGGTTACAATGATTATTTCAAATGCTAGCATAATTTTGCTACAAATATCTTATGGGGAAATAAAGGTTCATGTTGTATTTTAGCAATAGCTTCATGCCTGATCATATAAAATAAGTCCCTTTTTAATACTGATTAATTTGGCCAGTTGATTTATTATTCTTAATTAATTTAACTTTGGATGGTTTATAGACATAACAAATACATGGTTACTGTTAAAATCACTTTTGTGTTTTAATCGATTTGTCAGAAGGCGTAAAAGTTTAAAAGCAAATGTAACAAAATAAGAAAGTATCTTTCTTTTTGGTCTACTCTCAGAGTATTGAGAAATTATTACACCTTTGGGGTAAAAATAATAGGTTAAAGGTTAGCTGTATGGGGACAATGGAATTTTGAGTAAGAATTTACAAGGTTTTACAATAAAATTGTGCTTTCAGATTCAGATTGCTTCCACTTAATAATATCATTTAAAAAAAATTAAATGACAGTTATGGATCTGTTTGCTTTTTTAGGTATGAAGTTTAATGCTCATATGCTTTTATTAAATAATATTGTAACTTAAATATTGTTAGCTACAGGGTGTGATTGGACAGTGTTAATAAGGTAGTTATTACAAGAGAAAGACAATGTGATGTAGTGGATCAAGGATGAGCTGTGGAGTTATATGTACTTTGCTGACTGTGTGGCCTGTTTGACTCTGAACCTCAGTTCCTCCCCTGTAAAATGGGAATACTAATACTTACTTTCCATTGTTGTTGTAAGAAGAGTAGAAAAATTGTGACGGGCTTAACACAGTGCCTGCCACATAGTATGCTTTCACCAAGTGAGAGCAGCTAAACCTATAGAGTTAAACTATGCCACATGTATAATTACTTTGTAAATTTGTAGATACTGTATATGCCATTTAATCTTACTTTATGGTTTAATGAGTACTTTAATTAACATTTCCAGGGTTTACATGAGGGTTTTACTTGTCTCAGGATATACATGACAATAGTATAGTATTATAAGTATTAAAACTTCAGGCTGGAAAGTTCCACATAGCAGGAGTCTAGGTAATACTGAGATGATGTCACTTAAATGTAGTAAATACTGATATCTTTGTATAATAAAAATAAAAAATAGTTAATATACAAGAATATTGAAAGAAGAAGATTCTTCATGTTTTGATTATCATTTCTTAGCCTAAGGAAACAATCACTCAGGTGCATAAACTAAGTGCTTAAATGTTTAAAGTTTAATGAGTATACAGTATAGCATCTGAATATTTAAAAAGCATTAGAACATAATATATTGTGATGTACCAAAAGAAATTCCTCTTTATACAAATAATAACTATTACAAATACCTAATCTATAGCCATAAGGTAAGTTTTGCCCTAGGAAAACCTACATTAATAATTCTTAGAAATATTCTATTAAACACAAGTCGTGAAGAATAAAAAGCAGTATAAAGTTGGTTGGTTTTATTGAGTAAGAAACTGTTTTAAAAGTAACAATTCAAGATAATTTAATAGTACAATAATTGCTTTTACATTAGTTGAAATTTACTTTATTTTTGTATTTTATTATAATAATCTCCAGGCTCTGAAGATCAAGTTCTCTACATTGCTAATGACACTGATATCCTGGGTTTTATATATCCATTCAACTACAGTGGCGATCATCAACAAATTTCTCATGTTGAACATAATTCAAGGATAACAGGGATGGATGTATATTATCAAAGAGATATGATTATTTGGAGTACTCAGTTTAATCCAGGCGGGATTTTCTACAAAAGGATCCATGACAGAGAAAAAAGGCAAGCAAACAGTGGCTTGATTGTAAGTAAACAACATTGAATATTTGAAAGCTCATACCTTCTCACCTCCGTGTTAATCTATCAATCACAATATCTGATTATAGGAGGTAATTAATATATTCTATGATTCCTCCCAAGATTTTCCCTATATAGAAATAAAATATTTCTCTACTCATTTATTCTCATACAAATTTATTCTACATACAAATTTATTTTAATTGTATGATATAATGCTTTTCTTTTAATGCATTTGATTAGTTATATAAGGATGGTAACAGATAATACCAAACAATTCTATAAAATTTTATATTTTATAGTGTTTATCAATGTATTATGAACATGAGGTGTTTTTCATCTTGAGATGAGATTAGAACCATCACTTTATTTTTATTAGAAAATAAACTGTCAAAATATGCAGGGAAAATCATTTGATTATTAACACTATGAGAAATATATTTGTATTCTAGGGCAAGAGATCAACTCCATGGTGTAAGCATTTCTTCTGACTTTTGAAAACTCTATTTCAGGAAACCTCCAAAACAGAGTAATATAGCTTGCTTGAAATGATGGACATGTTGATTATCATGGTTATTCCTCCTGAGGAAAATAAACTAGAACATTTGTTTAGATTTTTGGTTGTAGACTATCTTCTTTTTGTTTTAAGACATGTCAGTTTATTGTTGTTGGTTTTTATATTTTGAAGTAACTTGGAGAAAAATGACAGATAAATACTTATTTTTATGGGGCTTGGCCAATTGTCATACAACCAAAAGGTAAAGTGCTATCTCAGTAGGATATAACTGAACCTTTGTATTTCAAAAGAATCAGAAGTACCTATCTGGAAGACCTCACTACCTTTCGCAGTGGTATCTACCATAGATTTGAACTACATAAATACCATGTGATAGAACTCTGAAATGTGTTTTTATCCATTGTAGATAGCAATAAACTGGTTTTAAAAGAAGCAGTAGTAGCTGTAGAACTAAGGTGAGATTAACTGTGACTGAAAATATATATATATATCAGAGTTGTTTCTGCAATTCTTCTTTCCCAAAACACAATGGTGTACTATAGCTTTAGTTCCATTAAGAACATTTCTCAGACAGAACCAAGAAGTTAGGTAGATCACTCTTCCCTCCATCACTCACATATTATCTACTTCCCCTTTAAGATCAAAATGAAGACTAAGAGTCTTGGCTAGCTGTAGTTTATTTTTATCTCTAAAACAAAAGTGTGCTTTGCAAAAACATTGCTCCTATGGTACCATGTTATCTGTTATTAATGAAGTGATAAAGGGTCTATACCATGGAGCTACACTGACTGGGTTTTAATTTTGTTTCTATTGCTGACTAGCCTTTCAGTTTCTCTATACTCTATTTCATAAAGTTTAGTGAGGAATACGTATTATATGTTTATTATTGTTAACAGTCTTTGGTGGATAGAAAGTACTATCTAGATGCTTGACATTAAAAGGATGATGATGATGATGGTGATCATGATGTTTTTGATGACAATAATTGGCAAAGTGTTCTCTATGACATATTATCATATTAAAATTATTCATAATTTACTCTTGTCTGAATTCTGTAGTTGTGAAAAATACATCTATAATCAATTTTAATATGAATTTTCAACACAAGTTATTTGATAATTATTTTGGTTTTGGACTTGGAGAGATTGATGATAGAGAATCAGTGTCCTCTAGTGAACAGAGTTTATTATAGGTAGAGACCAAATTTGTTTACTGTTTAGTAACTAAGTTTTTATTTTTACACACACAAATATAAATTTTTACACACAAAAATTTTTACACACAAAATTTTACACACAAAAATATAAATGTATATATTTTATTGACATATTGTATACTTATTTACATGAATATATTTTACATATTTTAATCTTTAATTTAATATTGTGGTATAGAAACTTTTGTAGCCATTGACAAAGCTATTGGTTAGCCTTTTTCCAAAAGGATATGAAACTTTAGTTTTTTAATGGTAGTGATTATTTGTGTTGTATCATCTAGACTTTCTGTTTGTTTTTTCTCTCTCTTCTTAGACCTACACATGACTAACAGTATTCCTAAGAATAAAATCAGGTAACAGTAGAGTACATTTTCTAGGAGCCCATTAGAGTGAACTTAAATGTCATGACTATAAGCCCTAAGTTTTAGCACCATGTTCTAAGCCATTAAGCATTTCATAGAAATTTCAACCTATGCAGTATTTTTAAAACAATACTTAAGGCTACATTAATGAGGGCAGTTGTTTAACTTTTCTTCCTAAATCTTTTTGCAATTCTTATATCTCAATATTATAAATATGGAATTAAACCATACTTACCACCTTAATTTAATTAGCAATGTGCATTCTAGAGTCACTAAATGACTTACCTATGACCATGCAACTATAATGTGACAAATTTAGAATTTACCTTGAGAGTCTTGTTACATCTTTGAGTCTCAACTTACTCATCTGACAAATAACTATAGCATTGGAGTAGACAATTTCTAAAGTCCCTCCCAGAAAGTAAATATATACAATTACCAAAAGAGGTGTGACATAGTTATGTCTAATAAGTGATCACCTAGACAATTTGTATTTGTTCCTCTAAAATCTATCTTGTGTATAAATAATTGATTTCTACGCTTACAAATTACTCTGCCATATATTATATTTGCTCTTTCACGGTCACCAGCTAGCCATCCATTAGTTTAATGACCATGTGATCTATTTCACCTAAGTTTTGACACACATATTAAATGATACTGACCTGAGAATTTCCCACCCTTGGAAAAGAAAACTAAAGATTTTTTCCTAAACTGAATATGGAACATTGATTGATTTTTCTTAAGTGAAAGAAAAAAAAAAGAAAACACACAAATCAAACTGTGCATTCTTCACTTATAATCCCATTATTAATTAGCCAAATTAGAGGAGTTAGCCATGTGATAGCAGAAGGTCTTGAAAGCATAGTCACAGATAGTGAAAATATTGGAATATTTCCATCCATGTAAAGGATAGTAAGTATCTTATATCAGATATCAGAGGAAGATTGCTCAAACAAATGTTTGCTGAAGTCCATTCCAAAGAAAGGTAATATTTAATATGATTTTTTTTTGGAAGTCATGACGGGAATACTCTTCTGTAATCTCTGAAAATGTTTGCAATACTAATTATAATTACAAATTTAAATTTCAAATGCAGCCTGTTATTTATATATAGAAATGCGTATGCTTTTATAATCCCCAGGGCTATATGAAATGGATGAATTTTTTTTCTTTAAGAAAATTAAATAATTCAAAACTTAAAGGACTAAGATGATTCAATCTATATGTAAAACATAATGAGATTTTTAAATTTGAATTTTAGTAGTAGGAACAGAATATGATAACTATGCAATAATTGAACATACTTTCTGGCGATTTATCATTCTTAGAATGAAATGCTGTGCAGCAAAGTACATGATGACAAGCACCATAAAGTAGGTCAATGCTTGTAAAAATGCAAATGACGGAAAATACAGATTAGATTTTTACCATTAAAGAACTAAATATTCCTGAGCAAAACAAATGGTTCATCTGATCTACCTGATTTTGTGAAGTGAATATGAGATACTATTTTTGGCATATTCTCTATTATTCAAAAGAGAATGTTCAGAATGAACATGCTTATAATTTTATCTATTAACAATCTTATCTTTTCTTCAAAAAGTTGATTTTGTTTTCCTAAAAACATTTTAACAAAATATCCAATTAAGTTATCTTTATCAGGTTTCAATTTTTAATTGGAGTCCTAGCTAAAAACCTCACACCCAATATATGGGTCTGGGTGTATATTACAAACACACACACACACACACACACACACACACACACGAGTGTGTAGATGTGCATATGTACCCACACTTAAGCATGTGTGTGTGTGTGTGTGTGTGTGTGTGTGTGTGTGTGTGTGTGTGTAGCAAAATCTTCAAAGTCTTATTTTAAGACATTTAGGTACTGGTAAAAATTGATAGTTTCTTTTATCATTATTATTTATTATTATAAATTAATTGTAGCCATTATAATTCTAAATTGAAACGGTCTATACTTGCATAGCAAGAATACTTTTAAAACCATCTGAGTTTATTCAAACCAGTCCACAACTATAATCATTTGTTATGATTACTTTGGAATAAATCTAAAACTATCAGATCATTATATTATTGCCATTTGGTAGTGTTGATGGCATAAGACAGGCATTCAACGATCCATGCTGATTAAAGTTAAATTGTTCTGTAACAGTTATGTCAATATTCAAAATTTTACTGAGCATAACTTTTATACAGCTATATAAGACATATGATTCTAAAATTAATAATCCTGAAGAAATTGTTGATCAGACTATGTAGCATTTTAAGGAGAACCAGTAAAGTTTTATTCATTCATTTCCAAAGTTTTATTTAAAGATTTCTGTTTATTAGGTTTGGTAATGGGTTTTTGAGATACAATAATGATAAGAGTCTTTTTCTCATGAAGTTTAGATTCTGGGGAACAAAGACAATGTTAAGTACATTCATAAATAAATAAATACTAAAAAATGATCATTTTAAAAAGCATACTGGGGGAAATAAATAATAAACTAAGAAAGAAGCACTCAGATATTGTAAGTATTCTTTAGATAGGATGATCAGTAAAAGCTCATTTGAAGAGAGGAGATTTGAGATAGGCCAAAGAGGAAGTAATGACATGTTATTTATATGTAAGACAACTAATTAGTTATTTATGTAGAAAATGGATTTTGGTGGGGGAAAAGTTTGAATAGACATAGACCACTTAAGAGTATTGTGTTCCAAGTTAGAAATAGTGGTAGGTTACACTACTGTAGTCTCAATGGAAATGAAGGTAGTGTATGGAAATTTAACTAAAAATGTTTGCGAAGAGAATGAATGTAGAAAATGAGACTAGGAAGGACTCAAGACATATACCTAGATTTCTCAATTCTACAACTTGAGGGATCCGGAGGGTGATAAGCTTTGGGTTCAGTTTTAGTTTGTTAAATCTGAGATGGCTATACGAGATTCAAGTGCAATGCCAAGTAGTCAGTGGGGTATTCAAGGCTTGGTCTTAGATCTGGACTAGAAATAGAAGAGGAGCTGAGAGATCTAAAACTCTGAAGCTAGGTTAGACTACCTGGGAGGGAGCACAGGGGAAGTAAAGAAGGAATGGAACCAAGCTCTTAGACCAGATTAAAATGATGACAAGTGTGGCCAGTGCATTAGGAGAAAACAAGAGAATGTAGAATCACAGAAACTAAAAGAGGTCAGTATTTTGAGAAAGAGTTTGAGAATTAGGACAAAGAAGTGTTCAATAAATTTAGTCAGTAAACATCTTGACAAATGCTTATAGTAATCAAGGAAACGGAGCTGAGAGAACACAGTGTTCCATATCAGTGGTTCTCAACTGGAGATTCCCTCCCACCCAGGGGACATCTGGTAATGCCTGGAGATATGTCTGATTGTCACCACTGGGAAGTGCTGCTGGCATCCAGTGAGGAGAGGCCAGGATGGTGCTGAACACCTTACAATGCATAAGCTGGACCCTCACAACAAGGATTTATCTTGACCAAAATGTTGATAGTGTTAGAGTTGAGAACCCTTTCCCTACACAGTAAAAATGTTAGTCCCTCTAGTCAAGCTTTAAGTAGATCTTTTTGTTTGTTTCACCATGTTATGCAATAATAACCCTGAAATACAAAATTGTTCTAAAATCAATCACTGATATATTCTTTAATTACTCTCTTGATTTTCCTCTTACCTTCTCAGTCTCTTTTGCAAGATTTTTTCTCCTTCCCCCTTAATAATGAAATGCCCCCCTGGCCCAGATGTTGATCATCTTATTTCTATCTTTCCTCACTTCCATGTAGAGATTATATAGGTTCATGATTTGGTAAATATCCATATGCTAACAGTTACCTAGTAGATAGTAGGCTTTGTCTAATTGCTTACTTTGCTTTTTCTTTTGGATGTTTAAAAAAACCCCAAAGTAGCACATCAAAACATAAAATTCACATATGATCCACAAAATCTGCTTTCCTAATCTCATTTAATGGCAACTCCATTTTCCAGATGCTCAAAGTAAAAGTCGTGGAACCATCATCGACCCCTTTCCTCTCATAACTTCCAGTTCAGACAATACTATTTAATCTACCTTTAAGGTGTATGCAGGAGCTGACTGCCTGACAGCATGACTGAAAGGACATAATTTCTAACCATCAGCAACTTTCTTCTCAATTAGTGCAAAAGCCCCCTAACTGATCTTCTTGCTCCCCTTCTTACAACATAGTAGCCAGGATGCCCTTTCTAAAACATAATTCAGATCACATCATATCTTTGATCAAAAATATCCAGTGGTTCCTCACTGCAAAAGACAAATTTCTCATAATGTTTTATAAGGGTTTAAAAATTCTAGTCTCGTTTTTTTTTCTTTTTTTTTTTCTGACTTCATCATATACTGCTTTCCCTTTTACTCACTCATCTCCAGGGAAGCATTGCTATTTGTAAAGCTCATTACCACCTACTAATATAAGGCCTTTCCTGAAATGTTCTCTTGGCATAAAATATTTTTCATCCAGATATCCTACATGACTCAATTCCTGAACTCCTTCAAGTTTTTGCTCAAATGTCATCTTCTGAATCATAACTTATTGAAAATTGCAATCTATTGCCCCACTCCTATCCCAGGATCCTCACTGACCTGCCATATAATTTACTCATCTATTATATTTACAATCTGTTGTCTACTTCATGTTGCTGTAAATAAATTCCCAGCAGCAGGTATTTTTGCTGTTTTGGCCTCTATTGTAATCCTAACATCTAGAATACAGTGTGCCATAAAGTAGGTACATAGATTTTTAAATTAGAAGCAATAAATTAATTGAAAATCTTTTGTATACAGAGCAATAAGATAGCAAAATTGAAAGTTATCTTTTACAAGTTATTCTTCTCTTCCTTGATAATTCAATTAATTGCAAGTTTAAATACTTTTAGCTTTAGCTATATGGCATTTTTTCCACTTCTGTCTCACAAAAACCTAGATTAAGCTTCCACATTCTTCCTTCCGGAGTCCATCGTGTAAGCCTCCTGTGACTTTCCTGTATCTACTTTTGGTCCCAGTTCCCATCCATTCTCCAAACCATAGCCAAAATAATCTCAGACCTTAATCTAATCACTATATCTCCCTACTTAAATCTTTTTCATGCATTTCCCTTGGGAAATCATTGGTTTACAAGCCTCTCCATGACAATCAGCCTCATCTTCCATCACACTCTTCCCATATCCTCATACTCCTGCAAATCTACCCATATACACCCACAGACACACTTTTTCTAGCCATAAATAAACCATAGTTTATTTCCAAGAATACAGCTTCACTTCAGAATCTTCATAAATGGTATTTCCTCTGCCTCCTTTAATTATCCTATGAGCCAAAGCTGCTTTACTAAGAGGCACTACTTTCATTATGATTGTCTTCATTGAGATTGTCTTCATTGAGATCTCAGCCTACCAGGATATGTTCAGGTCTTCCAAAGGCCTAATTGAACTTTACTGTTTGGAGGACAGGGTCACAGAAAGATCGACCATTATCTGAAGAATGTCAATTTTATGCTCAGAAAGTAACCTATGAGGTGAACTCATTACTATTCCACGTTCTGTTTAGACTTGGAAATTAGATTATTAGTTTGGGAGTAAAAAGAGAGTATGAAGCAAATTTTAATGAAGCTGGCAAGAAAATTATATATAAAATTCAGCATTATGTACACACACATAATTCACAAACCTAACAAATTTGATGGATGAGAGACATTGAATTATAAAAGCCCTATAATTATAAAATTATATGTGTTCATAATACAGATACATATACATACACATATATAGGCCTGCTACACAAACTGAGTATTCCTGTTTGTCCACAAGATGCTTACCCAATGATTCGGGAAACACAATATCAACATTTGCTTCTTTGACTGTTTTTTTCAATTGCATATTGTGTCTTAACCCCCTTTCTTATAGATGCATGATTTATCCATTAAAGTCAACTTCTTTTGACTCTTTAAGGCATGGCCTTCAAGTCAGCTATATAGGTAAGATAAACGTGTGAAACAGATTGCACATAGACTAGGCACCCAGGTGAGGGGCAAGCCGAACACGTGTCCCACTACACCAGGGGGCAGCAGCTGATTGACTGCTATGCTTGAATGCCAACTTTCTTTTGATACACTGTTTTATATATCATTACATTTTACAAAAATATAAATGTTTAAATTTTTTAAATGATACAGCTTTAATTTCAAAGTCAGAATCTAAAGTGTGTGTTTTTTTTAACTTTAAGCTAAATTTAGTCATCCACCTATCATTTTACAATCTCTGTTTTCAGATACCTCTGCAGTACATCTCAAGTGTTATGCTTATTTAAACTGTAAATGTCAGAAGGCAACTTGATTCTTAGTTCCAGGTCACTCAACATGGAGATGATATCAAAATTACCACCTTAAATACCAACACATTTTTAACCTACTAATGCATGACAATTCATAATTAGCATTAGATACACTCTTAAGGCTATCTAAAATGCAGACTTACATAGAATGGACAATATTTTAATTGTTACATAATTTAGTATTTAGACACTAAAAACTTTTTAGATAATCTAATTCAAAGCCTTCATTTTATACACTGAATAATTTATAGAGAAACTACAAATAGGTCTTAAACCCAATTCCTAACTTCAAATTCAGTGTGCTTTTTAATCTTCCATGATATTTTTTTGTTTACCTAATAGTGTGAATGAAAGTTTTAAACGCCAGTTTTTATTTTTATGGAGTGAGGGTGGGAAATCATAAGAAATAAGTTAATAGAACACTGAACATGCTAAAAAAAATAATAAAATCACATAGAAAATATTGACTCACTAATCTAAAGGCAAATTTGGTGTTTTTTGACCTTTTTTTTTGAGAATTACGTACATTTATTTAGTTTTTTTTTTCCCTTAGAAAGAGTTTGTTCCATGATAACATGGTCCTATTACAGATAAATACAGCTTTAAAATTACTCAGTTGAAAAAATCTCTTCTTCAAGAGAAATTGTAGATAGAAGCCAGGGATTTCATCCCTGAAGTGGTTTTGGACCTCTGACACATTTTAGCTCTAAATATAACCTTTTATTGATTCCTGTTTTGTGGACCAAAAATATAAATAGTGTGACATACACCACACACACACACACACACACACACACACACACACACACACGGTTTTTAGAGTGTTTTAATAGCATTATATTAGGAGACAATTAACTTTAGTAAAATTAACTGAATTTTCTTTTCTTAGATTTACACAAAGATGAAGAAAATCACAAACAAATAAAATATGTGACTACCTCAATCTATCCTGTGTTGATTATATTTTCTTAAAGTATTTTGCTAACTATAAGAATTTTGTTAAAAAGAAGATAATATTTCCATGGCTCAGATGCTTAAAATCCTCTTTCATAGTTTTTTCTCTTTCCTTGATTAAAAAACAAGTCTCCAGTGACTTATATCTTCAGTTTACTGAAGCTGCAGTTATGACAGATGTCTTACAGTCCACAGCTATAAAGGATTCATTGTTGAAAGTAGTAACCTCTAATTTTGTTACAGTTGAGCTACCATTTTCTTCTGTAAAATTTAAGTGTTTCATTCATTTGACTAATATATCTCTACAAAAAAAAAATGCCTCAGGCCTCAAAACTTTGGCTGTGTATTTGGAGGGCTTATTAGGAAAGAAATCATCTGTCTGGAGAAAGAAGTCAAAATGTGTCTTCTACTTTTGCAACAATCTGAGCAATGCCTTTTGTTGTCAAGGCAACCACATGTCTGTAGTCCCTTAAACAGGACATATTTCATTAATACTCTTGTTCCTTGGTCTATCTGTCTAATGAGCTAGCCAAAGGGGCAAATGAGAGTTTTATATTTTCTTTTTAATTTTATGTGTCTGTTTTGTTTTACTTTCAGCCTCTTTGGAGGCAAATGACTTAGCTATCATTTTAGCTTTCTTGTTTCTGTTTTCCTATGTCGGCCCCATTCTACTCCTAAAACCTGTTTACTTTTCCTGTATTTTCCACTTTTTGTGTTTACCTGATTGGTTTTCAACCACTTCATAAATTGTTCATTATATCAAGATCCAGCAGGAATTTCTGCCTTCCATTATCCAGTCAATACCAGTCTGAGTTACTTATAAATGGCTTATGGTATTCAAAATCTTGGTCTAACTGAGCAATAAAAAGGAATTACTTCATTATAATGGGACTCACTATAAACGGTGATTTCCTAATTTGGCCATAGTTTCCTTGACAATATGATCATCCTCTTGCTGTCTCCTTGCTGTTCTTTCTTCTTATGTTCAGTCCTGCTCTTGAGTGTTGAAAATCATCATGCATTCAGTATGTTTGAGTCACCGAGCATGAACACCTGCCAACTTCTCGCCCTGCTGCCTTTATTCTACGAGAATCATCTTGTCACTGATGATTCATGACTTTAGGTTGAATTTATTAGGTGTGACCATCCTTTATTCTAATTACTTATTTGATATTGAAATGATGTTAGGAATTCCTTGATCAAGATACCAGAGAATAAATGTGTAGGTTTAAATGAGTTTGTAACTCATTAGTATCCCTTGTAATTAGCATTGAAACATCAGATTTTTTTTTCTTTCTCTAAGCAGTATTCTTTACCCTAGCAGTGTGATTTAAATTTGATTTATTCTTCTATAATTCATTAGTAGAATCTTCACCTGAAAAAGTATCGCTAAATCAAACTTCTGAATGCTCTATTAACATTGGGAATTTGGGTTCTTAATTGTCAGCTGTCCAGGTATAGCAGTATAGAATGGGAAGATAATCAGACTTTTTGAGCATGAGTAAAATAAAATGAAAATCCTACATTAAAAAGACTGTGGAACTTTTTATTAAGTATGTCCTATTTTATCCATGATACCATTAAGGTATAAAGCCATGTGTATATTTACACCTAAAGGCACATGGAGGACCTGGAGAGTATTAATATTATGCTGAGCGAAACAAGCCAGTCAGAGAAAGACAAGTATCACATGATCTCACTTATTTGTGGAATATAATGAACAAAATAAACTGATGAACAAAATAGACCCAGAGCCATAGAAGTGGGGATCAGACTGACAAACCTCAGAGGAGGGGTTGCGGGGGAAGAGATAAATCAAAGAACTTACATGCATATATGCACAACCAGTGGACCCAGACAACGATACTGTGAAGGGTGAGGTGGTGGTGCGGGAGCGGGGAGAAGGGTGTCAATGAGGGGAAAAGGAGAAACATCTGTAACAAAAATAGTTAATTAATAAAAAATAATAAATTAAAAGTAAAGGGAAAATAGATATTTATCTATGCTCATGCTAGACAACAAATATTATATTTTTCTGCATACTAAAGGTTTGTTCTATTAGAGTTAGAAAATAATAAATATACTCCAACAGACTCTAAATAGGTTATAATGGTTATTTTTTCCATTGTCTCTCATATTTATAAATATTATGACTCACACTGACATGTGACATGTCCATGTCATTTCTTGATATAATAAATTTTAAGTGCCTCCAAACCAGGAAAAAAATAAAGACAGAAAGAAAGAAACAGTACATTTAAATGATACTGGAACACATGAAAATAATTTTGTGATTTGGCTGAGAGAAATATTTATATCTTCATCTATGTATATTATTTATATGTTATTTCTAGAGTATGACCGCAGTGTTTTTTATTTAACCTCAGTTAACTATGAGATATTACTGGGTAGATGGATAGTATTGATTATTAGAGTTCAGAAGTAGAATACCGTAAAATTTCATAATTTCAGGTTTTACATCAACAGGTGAAAAGTTATTAGAAATTGTTAGGGTTCTAAGTTTAGGTCAAGCCATATTTTTTTCCTTGAGATCCCAGTAATCACACAGCAAATAGAAACTTGCAATTCATGTTCCTTGGTATCTTGTGGTTTTGTTTGTTCATTTGTTTTTTGAGAAGATTAGTTTCTTTTGTTTTAATCCAAGTCTACTTCTTAACAAACATATTCACTAGCAAACCACATGAGAAACATTCATGTGTCAAAACCCCGTATTTTCACTGGTTGCCAGGTCCTAATTATGTTCTTATACATTGCCTACATGTCCAGTTATAATCACCTTCAAATAATTATTTCCATTCTTGATATAATGCCCCTGAAAATCTTCTCTCACTTTTGGTTATGCACAATAAATCTGGCCATGTAAAATTAATTACTACACTAGTTCCTACTCAAAGTGATCAAGTTAATTGAAGGGCACAGAGCATATATTATTTCCCTTGCTGTCTATTCCCAATGACTTCTTGTACCTTTGTCTCACAATAATTCAGCAATACAATATGAAGCAGGAAATCCAAGCCAACAGATTTAATATAAATGACAGAGATTGTAACTCTCTTCAAAAGATATTTAAATGCAGTATTTCTCTAAGTGTGTCTATCTGTAATAACATTTTCCCCCATTTTTAAATCACATTATATGTGGTGAGGATACAAGGCAACTGGAACTTCTTTAAATTCATAAAAAGAATGTATATGGGTAAACACTTTGAAAAATATTCCTAACAGTATCTATTCAGGCTGAACATATGTATCTATTAGACTCAATACTTCCATTTCTTGCTAGATACTCAATAGAAATGAGTGTTTGTGTCCACCAAAAGACATGTATAAGAATAATATTCATGACTTTAGTTATAACAGCCTAAAACTGTGAACAAGCCAGTTGGACATCATTAGTAAAATGGTAAACAAATTGTGGTATATTCATAAAAATAAATAAAATAGTATCAATAAGCAGCATGAACAACAACAATATGGATGAATTTCACAGACACAATATTGAGTAAAGAAGTCATGAATAGAAGATTATGATTGCATTTATATGGATTTGTTTAAGCTCATCTATGGTTTTAGACATCAGAGTTATTGTTACTCTCAGAAGAATACTGACTGGGAGACATCACAGGCTAACCTTATACAATTCTGGAAATATTCTACCAGAGTGGTGGATAAACAGGGTCAATGATATTGGTACAACTCCAGTGAATTGTACACCTAAGGACTGTGAAATTGTACATCTATAAATATTAGGACTAGTTATCAGGTATATTTAAAATCAGTGTAACAATTAACACCTGACTTTGTTATTGTGATTTTCATACACCAATGTATAGTACAGAAAAATTGTTGTTGAAAATACTGTGGTTTGTCATTTTGTTTGCTTGTAGTGTCCTGAATTTAAAAGGCCCAGGGACATTGCAGTTGACTGGATAGCAGGAAATATTTACTGGACTGATCATTCTAGAATGCACTGGTTCAGTTACTACACCACTCACTGGACCAGTCTGAGGTACTCTATCAACGTAGGGCAGCTGAATGGCCCCAACTGCACCAGACTCTTAACAAATATGGCTGGAGAACCCTATGCTATTGCTGTAAATCCTAAGAGAGGGTAAGCTGATGACTGGGTTATTCATATTTCCTGACATGAGTATTGTTCCACTGTGCTCTGCAGTTCTATTTCTGTAATGAGTGTTCAACACACAATAGATTCACAAACCTTCTGGAAAACCCTCTACTTCTCTTGTACAAAAGCATGTCCATATTATTTTTATACTAAATTGAAGAGCAAATATTTGTTTTTTTCTGAAAGTTTGCAAAATTATACATTCGGGGTGTGTGTGTGTGTGTGTGTGTATGATGTATGAATTTCAGAACAATGAAACAAATGTGATAAACACATAACCACAATGGTGAATCTAATGCTGAATTTTTGTAACATTAAACATAATGTTAAACATATTAAGTGTAGAGTATTAGTGGTTTTAGCTACTTGTGACAATAAAAGATGAAGGCATATTATGTATAAACAAATTTAAAACAACAATTTACTTTCTTTTGTTTGAATTTTTTCTTTCTTTACTCTTTTTCATTTATAAGCCGTGAACAAAAAGTAGGTCGAGAAATGTTAAATAAAACTCCTTATCATCCATAAAGTGGATCATTGGATGCTGAGTAAAAATAAACAAATGCTATTTACTTAGCAGAATTATACAGTGTGATGTCTTCTAAACCAAGAATGATTTCTGTCTGAGAAAGTAGATACTTTATCAAAAATAAATAAATAAAGCATTTTGATGCAGTATCCATGATAAAATGAATATTCTGTTTTAATAAGAGGATAGTTTTTTAAGTGTTAGAAATACTTTCTTCTAAAATATTAATGCATTTTTCAAAATTGAACTTTTAATATCAAATAATAAAGTGCATATTATTAAAGAGTGGCTCTCCAATGATAGAGCACAATTAGACTATTCTAAATATGGATTCCTGGGGCCCTCTATTGGAGGTTCCCATTCTGTAGCTTTAAAGTTGGTCTAGAAATCTGCTTTTTCGGGGACTCTGGGGTGATTCTGGTGCTCATGATCTGAAGAAACACTGTGATGGCAGTAGAGGTGGTTTATATAAGCCCCATCACCGGGCTAACCCACTTGACCTCTCTTTTCCAGGATGATGTATTGGACTGTGGTGGGGGACCACTCCCACATAGAAGAAGCAGCCATGGACGGTACTCTGAGAAGGATTTTAGTACAAAAGAATTTACAGAGACCCACAGGTATGATGTGTTTCTGACACAGTCTAAAATTGTAGCAGTACGCTAAGCATATTAGTGTTACAATTCTTTAGTTTTGTTGGCAATATAATCATTTTTACAAGCAAATAAAGTAATTTATAGTATGACATTATGAAAACCATTAACATTTCATGTTGTATTTTTCCAACTTGAAAGTCAGATTCTTATCATACTGCCAGCGATATTATGGGGATATTATTTGAAAATTGCCTAAGTTTTAAGGCCGTTAGTAGGATTTCATGTGCATGACAATTTGGCAGTTTATAGCAATGTATTAGGGTATTTTTGCAGATAAATGTTCATGATGTTGGGGCAGATGGTAATCTTACTAGAGGATGAGAAACTAAATGGACAAAGAGCTGGGAAAACATAGATACTTTTTGTGAAAGACATGTTTGATGATGCCTTGCTTGTTGATTCTCAGCTTTCAATCTGGCTGTACTCTGCCTCCCAGCCATGCCGTCTGCACAACCACTCCACGCTCTTCGTGTCCCCAGGACTGCTCAGAAGCTCAGGCTGTGTGTGTGTGTGTGTGTGTGTGTGTGTGTGTGTGTGTGTGTGTCCCCGTTTTCTCTCTCAGTCCATTTTTCTCCCAGCCTTCCATCTAGAATGCCTTTCTGACCTTTGTGTATTCAGCTGTATCTTACCCATCCTGTAAGGTCCAACTTTACCACTTCTTCCTCAACAAAACATCCAGACCACTGGGGTCTCGGGGATCTTGTGCCACCCACCGGCCTGCTGCCTCCCCATCAAAAGGATAGAATACGTTTTCTATAGCGTATATTATTTAACAGCAATGCTTTGTAATAATAGCCTTTGTAGTTGAAAATTTATATTTGGCACTTATATTCTTATTAACTTTTAATGTGCCTTATGCCTTTTCCTCCAACTAGATTGTTTTTACTCTTTATGGGAATGAGCAGTCTTTGGGATTTAGTTCATTTATGTAAGTGTGTCTCCATTCAGTGATTTAACAAATACTAATTGAACACCCACCTGGTGCCAGAAATTGTTCCAGATGCTGAAGAAATAAGTTTCTACCCTTGTGGAAAGAGTCCGACTCCCATGAAACTTAGCTTTCTGTAGGGAAGAGAATATATATTATGCATCATGTCAGATCGTTATAAATGCTATATAGAAAAAAAAACATACTAAGGGATGGGCAGTAATGGGGAATACCATTTTAGTTATGATTATCTAGAGAAAGAAAGGTAATATTTGAAAATATAACTGAATAAAAAAGATAGCAAGTCATGTGAATATGTGAGGAGCTTTTCAAGTGGAGGGAACAGCAAGTTCTGAGTTAGGAATGAGCTTAGCGTGTATCAAAAAATAGCAAGAATGTTCGTATGTTTATAAGCATATGAGAGTGGCAGAGATAGGGTGACCCGCTGGCCAGGGCAGATCATCTAGAGCCTAGAACACACTGATAAGCCCTGTATTCTATTCCCGCTTAAAGGGAAGCCATTGGAGAGGACTGGGAAGGAGAGTGGAATATCTGCCCAGACATGATTTTCATTGTTTAAAGATCCGTGTAGTTTTTTTCTTAACTTATTATTTTTCACTAATTCTAGACATATAAAAAAGTTGCAAAATTACTTCCAAAGTTCTCTGATGTTAACGTTCTATATAATCATAGTATATGTGACATTTTCACTGTAAAGAATGATGCGGCAGCGGTTTATAGAAGGGCACAGAGGAGGGTGCTTTGAAGGGAGCCTGAGACAGGAATTCTTGAAAAAGGTTATTTATGAAGGGAGTGGGATTCAGAAGAAACCTGTAAAAGGTGGAGAAAGGGAAAGAGCCCAGAAAGACTGTACCTCGGGTAAAGTCCCGTCTCAGCTTGAGCCACAGGAGATGTGCTTTGGAGCATAAATTCCATGACAGGCAAGGGGATCATCTTTTTGCATTTCCCATAGTCATCACTTGGCCTTTGGGCCCTGGCTTCCCAGGCAGGCTGCTGCAGGCGGTTGAGCACAACTCCCTGCAGAAAGGGGGCAAGTGTGAGTCCTTAGCTGCTGAAGCAGCAACTGGGAAATAGTCACCCTGCCTAGTAAAGGAAATCTGGGCTGGGTCCCACAGTGTCTCCCACAGTGGGCTGAATGAAGGTGCATGTATTGGACATCTTCCATGTGCTCACCATTCTGCTCAGCACTAAGGGTGATTTAATGATCAACACAGCACAGTCCCTTTTCTCACGGAGTTACACTGGAAAAGAAAAAGAAAAAACCTGAAGCATGAACAGAAGTAACTACAGTTTGGGCAAAATGTGAGAATTGTTGCATACCTTTATGGAAGTTCAGAGTCAAGAAAGATTATCTCCGGTATGAAAAAAACAAACTATGCGAAAGTTGTCTCTTGAAATAACGCTTGAAGAATGGGTAGACATGTGAACAGTGGGCAGATAATCCATCACGACACAGTGTATATAAAGGTTATCTTTGGAGTCAGATACAAAAAACATTCTGTTTTTTAATTCCAGAGGATCACTTATTAGCTGTGAGATCTCAAAAAGTGAACTTATTACCTTCAGTGTTTGATTTTATCATTAACAAACCAAGGGGTAATAATAACTAATTTAAAATATCGCTGACTGTGTTCCATGACATAACACTCTGAACCAGGGGCTGCGACGTGGAACTTGTGGCATGTTCCACGACGGCAGGAGTCGTGGTGCACCTGGAGGGGGGCAGCGTAGGAAATGTGCCATGAGCTGGGAATAGAAGACTTTAAATGCTGAGGTATTAAGATATGTTTTTTTAGTCAATAATGAACCACTGTACAATTTTGATTCAAAGTGTGATGTGAATAATGTAGGTCTCCAGGCATGTTGCAGGGGTAGCACTGTGCTAGTGGAATGAATAGATACAGAGACTGAAAGACCAGTGAACAACCCATTGAATTGTCCCATTGAGAGTGGAGAATAGCATAACTGGAACAGAAACTGAGATAAAAACCAGAGGGTGTACATGGGAGTAGTAGAATTTATCGAATGCATGTGACAATAGAGGAAGAGATAGGAAATATCTCCGATACATTTAAGTTATTCATACAAGCATCTTCTTGTATTCTTCCTTTATTCATCTCTCCTATCATTCAAAACATATTATTGCTCACTAGATGCCAGGCACTATTCGTCATCTGAACTACGGATCCCTGGACTCATGGGCATTGTAGTCTAATATGCCGTGACTCTAAAAATAAAACCAAAAGTGTGTGTGTGAGCGCACACATGCACGTGTGTGTAAAGGGCTCTGATAGAGAAGAGTGGGTGCTGAAGACATGTCATTTTGACAATAGTGGGAGGAAAGCTTTTTGAGGATAATTGATTGTTAAGAATAATTGCTAAGTGATGTGCAGAGATAAGTTGTAAAATGATGCTACAAAACAAAATAAAGAACAGGTCAGAAGGCGCTGAGGTAGGAAATGGAATTGAAGGAAAGCCAAAGAGCATCATCAACAAATTGAAAAGTGGCATGAGACAAGGCTCAGAGAGGTGCATTGGGCTAGCCCATGCAGGGTCTTGGAGACCGTGGAAAGTACCACTGACTCATGTTAAGCTGGTAACAGGATCTGCTCAGACATCCAAAAGGACATGTCAAGAAGGTAGTTGGTGTGAGACTCTCTACTCCCTTGCTAGTGGACATATATGAGTCTTCTTCTCAGCAACTGTGTTCTGAAACTTCTGCCCAACTTATAGGAGTAGTCTCTTGGAAGCCATTTACTTACTGTTTCAAATAATAGTTATCATATGCCTGGCATATGTCAGGCATGATTCTAAGCACTTGGAACATAGGAGTGAACACACAGTTATCCTAGTACTTACATGCTAGTAGAGTGCAAGGGCTGAGATACCGACAGTAAAAAATATAATATTAAAAAGTCAAATAATAAGTAAATTGTGAGGTATTTGGTGCTTTGAGAAAGGAATGAAAGTAGAGTAGTAAGAAGACCAGGAATGGGGCGGGGGTTAGTTTGCAGTATAACATTTTTAAGTCATTAGAGTGGAAATTTGAGGAGACACTTGAGCCCAGATTGTGTGATGCTGTCACTCAGCCACAGGCAGATGTTGAGGTGTTGGTGCAACCCAAGCTGAGCCAGTCAGATGGCAATATCTCACAGATAACTGCACATTTAGTTCTGGAGATCAAAGCAGAAGTAGAAATTTAGTTTGGAGAATTAGCAACAGAAAACTGATACTTAAAGAGGCTGGAGTTTTTACGATGGACAAGGGAGGGTAAAACAAGCAGGCTTCTTAGGGTAGAATTTTGTGAGATGCTCATATTTAGAAGAGTAAAGATCAAAACTGAGGTCTGCAAAGTGTCTGAGCAATAGAAGAGAAGCAACAGGATTCCGTGTCATCGCAGCTGAAGGCAGAGTTTCAATAGGAAGGTGGTATACACATTGAACCTAGCACAGGGCCTTACATACAGGACATAAGGAGTAGTAGAAAGAGCATATCCTTCCGTTTATATGGCCGCTAAATTGAGCAACCTGCATACACTTTTGAGTGTCAATTTTCTCATCTGTAAAACGTATTGACAACATTTACCTTACCTGTAATTAGTGTGCTTAAAAATGATTATGTATTCAATTGCCTGGCCGGTGTGACTCAGTGGATTGAGCATCATCCCACGGACTGAGAGGTTCTGGTTCGATTCCCAATCAGGGCACATGATGGGGTTGCGGGCTGGATCCCCAGTAGGGGGTGGGCAGGAGGCAGTCCGCTGATGTTTCTCACTTCATCTCTCTCTAAAAAATCTATGGAAACATATTTCAAAAAATAATAATAATTATGTATTGAATGAATGAAGAGATGAATACCTACAATTTATAACATTTTAACCCATATGATTGTAAGGATTATTTTAACAAATGACACACTTGTTTGTTTGTTTTTACTAGAAACTATATTAAGGACAAGAACCCTAATCTATCTTCTGCTGCAATCAGTTGTGAGGTGGTTGGGTGGGGAATATGCTCTATGAGAATGGGAATGTGATCTGTTTCATCCTACGCTCCATGCCTAGTACTTGGCAAAGTAGATTGCTAGGACGGTGCTTTGTGAATATAAATTTTGTTAATGAATGTTGTGTCAGCTAAGGACACATTCCAGTTTTCCCTCCAGTAGAAGAGTATGCAAGATTACATAAATTTGATTTAAGGACCATATTATTTGATTTATAGAAGCTTATTCATGTTGCTTTTAGCTCCCCCAAATTGTGGCAGTTTTTGAGAGAATAAAGAATTACACATTGGCCCTTGGACTAGTCTCAAATTTTTTTATTCATTCAGCGTATTTTTTGTCCTTGGCCAACCAAAGGTCTCTAATTAAATAAAATGGATAAAACTTATGGACTATTTTGGAATTTGTTGATGCATTTATTTTACTAACATTCATAAATAAATATGTGTATGCATATATATACATGGAGAGATCATTTTAATGTAGTTTGGAATCTGAGACTCCGAGTAGGCAGCCTTTCTTAAACTTTAACAATTTTTGAAAATAAATTTGATATAGTGGTAAGTATCTTTAATTTTTTGGACCTTTCTTTTCATCTCTTAAATCAAGAATATGGTAGTGTACATTTACTAGTTATTACTATCTTAAAAATCTTGGCTTTTCTTTAACACAAAATGTATATAATCTTTTTCTCTATTTCTGAAAACACACCAATTATAATGTGTTGCTCTCTCAAAATATTCTCTGTTAAATATTACATTGGTACTATGGTAATTTCTCTAAGATTTTTTAAAATTTATTTTTTCCATCACCATTGATTCCCTCTATGCCCTCTTCCACCTCCACCCCCCCACCACAATCCCCACACTGTTGTCCATGTCCATGAGTTATCTCTCTCTCTCTCTCTCTTTTTTTTTTTCGTGTTAGCTCAGTCCCCCCCACCACCCTACCCCCATCCCCACACCAGAGCTGTCTGCCTGCTCTCTATCTTATGAGTTTGTCTCTAGTTTGCTTGGTAGTTCAGTTTGTTCATTATATTACATATTTTAGTGAAATCATATGATACTTGTCTTTCTGATAAGATTTAACTTTTTCCTTTTTTTTTTTTTTTTTCTTTTAAGACATTGGTAAAAATAGGGAAACTAGTGGGAGGATAACCTTTGAAAATTTCAGAGTTCAACCAAAGTGAAATTTAAAAATTCTTAACACGCAATAGTAGTCTTTGTATCGTAGTAGTCTCTGGGGGGAGATGTTAAGTAAATGACTACATAATTAAGGTATTTATCGTGCATTCCTAAAACTTAGTGAGCCTGTATCTTTATCTTCTACAAACCCTCCAAACTGTGATTGCATTATGCTTTTTTAGAACAAGTATGGCATTTTATTTTAAATTTTATGTATTTATACTGACTTGATTTCACATATTCATCATCCTCATTTTAGATAACAACGATTTTCTTTTAAATTGATTTCCCCACTGTTTTATTATTGGTTCTTTATGACAAAAAGGAGATGTGCTGTTTTAAAGACAGAAATGCACTAGTTTTTTCGTATAAACTCGACTCTCATCTCTATAACAAGAAAAGTTAATTTCTTTATTAAGTTTTTAATTTAAAAGACTATTCTTTTATTAAAGGTTTAAGAAAAATAAAAATCATTGATTTGTAGAATTTTTGGAATGTAAATCTCACCCATCTAAAAGCTTTATCATATACTTTTTTATCTAGATGTATTTTCATTTGATTATAAAGTATGTGACCAGAACTGATAAAGATGGATATGTTTTAGACAAGCCTATATTAATAATGCAATATATGACCTTTTGAGAACTTTTTACTGCTGATGAATCTGAAAAAACAATATTGGTAATTAAGTTGTATTATACACCATTGTTTTTGTTTTCTTACAATTAAAAATTTTATATTTTTAAATGTAAAGACCAATTTTGTTGGGCACAGATTTTATTTTACCTACTTCTTTGTTGTATTACATAGGTAAAAGAGAAGGAAAAGTGTTTTTATTCCTTCTTAGACAACTATTTTGAAAAATAATGGCAGCAGCAGGAAATGGGATCTTTTTATGGTTCATGTTACTCATAATTATACATGAAAAAGCAAAGACATAACTCCCAATATGACTCCAAATAGCAAGTTAATCATCAAGCAGATACTAGTAAAACATGGGCCACTTGTTTTAATTATGAAGTTATTGCTAGAGGCTGATTGAGCATATAGTGTCCTTATGTCATGCTTGAGGAGCAATATTTATATTTAGTTTGATCACATGAGGGCTCGATGTACCTACTTAATTGAAGAATTATTTCAAAATGATGTTCCATGATTTTTAAATTTATTCTGATTGTTAAATGTTGGGCCATCTACACAGGAATACAATTAGGACAAATTCAAAGATGCCTTTCCTTTAGCTGCCTTGCCATTGAGGTATAGCTCCATTGTTTATTGAATGTTCTGATTAACATTCAGATGCCAAAGGTGTTTTACTTGCATTGTATTGTCGAAGTATGTACTACCTCATATCTAAAGACTAGCTATGTCACAAAAGTTAAATATCTACAGCAATGAAGATTTATTATAGAATCCATGTGTCATAGATCTTACTCTTCTGTATTGAAGAAGGACCATTACTTAAAATATTCTGTGTTGATAATATTTTTGCAAGAAGATAATGGCCAGACTTTGATCACATAATAAAATAAAACAAAAATGATTATAGAAAAAATTAGAGAGAAAAATTTAAGCACAACTAGAACCTTAAGGAAGTTACCATTCATTCTTCTCCTCTATAAGCATCAACCTATAGTCTATTTAAACTTCAGCATGTACACAGATGTCTCACCTCACCATAGGCCAACTCCAGATGGGTGAAAATATCTTACAGTTAAGCTCATAAACCATTTATACACCGAGAAATGCACCTCATGAAGAAATTGGAAATATAATTATACTGAATTATTATTTTTTAAAGGTTGTATAAGTTATTAACTGATGAGTTAATTATGTGTATACTACAAAGATAAAAACTAAAATATCAAGGAAAAGTGTTTTAGAAAATAGCCATAACAAAGAAATCAGTTAAATGTGTAAAGGAAAGATACTTAGGGTAGCTTTTCCTATGTGAAATAAGATTTTTGCTACACCTTATTAAATAAATTCTATATAATCTATACACATGTATTCCAGATAAGAATTGAGTTATTTCATTTGTTTTCTAATTTGTACAGTACAATGATATAGATTATGTAATTTCTGTGATGCTTAAAGACAAACATCAATCATAATTATACATTAAAAAGCAAAAGTTTAATTTTAAACAATATCAAACTTCTTTCTGTTATTTGTGTGTCGATTGTGCAGGTCTGGCTGTGGATCATTTCAGTGGACGGATATACTGGGCTGACCTCGAGCTGTCCCTTATTGGCAGTGTTCTGTACGATGGCTCTGACTCAGTGGTCTCTGTCAGCGGCAGACAAGGTGTGTGAAATGCTTTGTTATTTATTTAAATTATTATTGAGAGAATTGAATAATAGCATGTAAATATAAGTATGAAAGCTTTATATTTTGGGCTTCCTCAACTTCTTTTTTCTTTTAACTTGTAACTCTTACTGTTGATTACAATTTCCATTCCTGCTAGAATAACAAAGGTGTCAGGCCAAGATAACTTCTTGACTCTCCGACAAACATGGCCCATGACGACTAGATTCAGAAAATACTAGATTCAGAAAATACCCACTGTGTTGCTTCTGAGGATATTCTGTTCTAAGCAGAACACACAAAGTAGTCAAGATTAGTGTCTATGAAAACATTTTTATTTCATATTGCAGTGGTAAGCAGGAAAGAAGTTACTGTATATATTAAAATACGATAGTAAAATTATTATTATCATTGTTATTATAGGTAATTGACAGGTATAGTTTTAGACAAGGGAAAAGCAGTGTGTGAAGATGACAACGGACCTCTAGCATCAGTGACTTCAGAATCTGCTTGTGCTCTTCCTCTCTCATCTCCGCCTCCGTGCCCGCCTGCTATTTTTCGCTCTCACTTTCCGGCCCCCTTCTGTGCCCACGCTTTCCTAGCCTGGCAACCTCAGTTCTTTCTGTCAATCTAATTTATTTCCCTTCTGGGTCCCGCCCACTTTTTTTTTTTTTTTTTTTTTTACCACAACCCCTTCCTTTACCACACATTGCTCATAATATGTACATGAAGTTTTTATATTTACATATTATATTTAATGAACATAGTTTTGGTTCCCTTTTTTTAAAAAAAACAAAAGCAGAGATGTTGAAAGAAAAATAATTAAATTGAACTTTCATTGTGCCTTTTCCTAAAGTCAAAATTTTTTGTATGGTGACCATGGATGGAAAAAAGATATTCCACATTCTGTAATTGATTAAAAAAAGTTAACCTGTTTCAGCTTAAGCATATATTTTACTATTTCAAAAAACAATGAAGGCCTGGCTGGTGTGGCGCAGTGGACTGAGCGTCATCCCATGGACTGAGAGGTCCTGGTCTGATTCCTGGTCAGAGCACATGCCAGGGTTGGGGGCTCAATCCGCAGTAGGGGGCGTGCAGGAGGCAGCCGATCGATGGTTCTCTCTCACATCAATGTTTCCATCTCTTTCTCCCTTCCTTTGTCTCTTAAAAAAATCAATAAAAACATATTTTTAAGAAAAAAACATTGAAGAAAAATATATGTTTAAAACACATTTTATGTTCTACAAACTCTAGATAATAGGTAAAAATACAGGATGGGCAGAAGTAGGTTTACAGTTGTGAATAAATGAAACAGAACTTATTCTTTTATTATTTATTAATTATTTTATTATTTTCCATACAAATAATTGTAAACCTATTTTTGCCTCGCCCTGTATAAATGTTGTCATGTTACTTGCTTTCAATTTCAGTACCAAATGTTTAATTATTCTTTTTGTAAAATTTCTTAAAATAAGTCATTTGTAAAAATGGGAAAAATGATGGTCTCTATTATTCTTAACCAAATTAGTCAAATGTGTGATTACCATTCGCCAGTTTGTTTTGTGTGGGTTTGTTTGTTTGTTTATCCCATTTGCAAAACAGACAATAGAAACTCTGTAAAATCAACCCAGAATTGCTTGACAAATTTGTCATTCAGGTAACCTATTTTGATCATTAATTTGATCCAGAACACAATTTGAGAATTTTATGAACTGCCCGTTTTTGTAGAAAGGATAAGATTGGCCTATAGGCTTTTCTTTTGGCAGAAAATTGTAAAGCAGATAAAATTACACTGCATGTAATAAGCCCCCAGCAAATGCTTTGTGGTGGAGAAGATGATTAAAGTGATGATGAAAATGGTTTTTATGTTCTGGGTGACATATTTAGTATCTCACATATTCCCAAGGCAAAGAAATTAATTCTAATAACTTTACAGGTAATGTTAAAAATATTTTAATTCTAAAACTCTTTTCCTAAAGAAGAGTAATAAGGTGTTCTATAACATTTTGGATAAACTTAGTTTTCTTAAGTCTGAGAATTTACATTGCAACTTTTATAACCCCGCCTTCTAAAAATTCTAGGCTTGCTACATCCACATCGGATTGATGTCTTTGAAGATTATATATATGGAGCAGGACCTAAAAATGGTGTATTTCGAGTACAGAAATTTGGCCGTGGTTCAGTGGAGTACCTAGCTTTAGATGTTAGTAAAACAAAAAGTGTTTTAATATCTCATCACAATAAGCAACTAGACTGTAAGTATATTTTACACAGTTGCCTATATTGGCAAATTTTCTTCCTTATGACTCTCAATAGAAAGTATTTTTTAAACTGTCTTAATTATTTCAATGTCCTAATTCCAGTAAATTAAGTAATTTTAATTTTGAAATCACTAGACTTTAAGTTACCAAAATCAAGATTTAAATATTACAAGTTTTTATTTCTGTCATCACAAATATGAAAATTTTAGTACTTGCTGTGTTTTCTTGGAATTAGAATTGACATTGTTCTTTTAAAAAATGTCTCTGATTCTGTTTATCTAAAATTCTTACTTAAACCTTGTGAATCTATCAACAAGTAAGGAAATTCATCATTAGTCAGTTTGGCTTTTCTTACTGATAACCAAGTAACGATTATATCATTGACATACCATCCTTAATATCTGAGGAGAACTGTTCTTGAGGGTTGTGTTTTTTCTGATTGTTTATGATTTTTATTGTTACTTTTACTCCTAGAAGGAATTGGTAAATAAGTGACATTATTTTCTTGAAAGGTATATTTTAAACACAACTATTAAACATATTGACGGCCAAAGTAAAAATGTGTCTGAAATTCCAATGATCTGTCTCTATGTATGAGTTCATCCTTCAAGAAATTGTTTAAGATTTATTTATAATTAATCCTTATGGCAAATAGAAAGGGATTTAATCACATTTGGTGCAATGATCTGGAAAGGTGACAATTGGTGTTTATCCAAACCAGTGTTGGAAACATTAAAACAACATATAACCCCCTAAAAATTCCTAAATTCTATCTCAGGTTTAGCCGCACTTTACCAATTATCTGACATGTATGGTTCCAAGGTTAGTAATATCTCTTCGCCTATGGAGGTGACTAGTAAGATTGAGATGAGATACTTCCAGCAGAAATTTGATGTGATTTATTATCAGAGTTGTTAATTCATCATTTCACCTTATTGAATTTCATGTTTTTGAAACCTATTGTATTTATAATTATACATTTCTTTGCTATCTTTTGTTTTGTTTTAATCAGTACCCAATCCATGCTTGGATTTAGTATGTGAATTCCTCTGTTTGCTGAATCCTTCTGGGGCCACCTGTGTGTGCCCAGAAGGGAAATATTTGATTAATGGCACCTGCAACGATGACAGCCTATTAGGTAGGTAAACTTCATTATATCTGTAAATAATGAACTCATCTGTACAATAAATTTTTATAATTCTTGACACTGAGCAGAATTAGCTACTTAATCATCAGTTTATTTGCCTTAATATTATTGCTTCTTGAATGCCTGCATAAACTGTTCTTCTGATAACTTTAGGTTAATTCATTTTACATTTATTCATAAAGCTGCATTGAGCACTTACTATGCATTTAAGAGTAGGTTAAGTGCCCAGCCGGTGTGGCTCAGTGGTTGAGCATCAACCCATGCACCAAGAGGTCGCCGATTTGATTCCTGGTCAGGGCACATGCTCAGGTATGGACCAGATCCCCAGTGGGGGGCATGCAGGAGGCGTCCGATTGATGTTCTCTCTCATCTTTGTTTCTATCTCTCTCTCCCTCTTCCTTCTTCTCTAAAATTAATAAATAATAAAAGTGGAAAAAAAAGAGTAGGTTAAGAACTCTGAGGTTACACACAAAATCAAAATATATTTTTATATAGCTCATGTATCAGTGACGATAATATTTCTGAACATGCCATTTTGCCATTAGTTTAGACTCAACCTCAAAATTCCTGTATTCATTCAACAAGTTTATATTGAACAACATCTGTGTGCCAATGCTAATTTAGAAACTTAGTTTCTTCCATGTAAAATTTGATTAACAATAAATATTACCACTACTGCTAATAAATGTTTTGAGGGCTTATGAACAGAGCATAACACTAATTTAGAAACCAAGGACTAATTCAGAAATAAAACCTCCAAGATATATTCACTCATGAACTTGATAATTTAGAAGCTAGAGGTTGAAACAAACACTAAAATAAATTGAAATATCATTTCAGATGCTGATAAGTATTAAAGAGCAAATGCACACACACACACACACAAAACCCCACAAATAGTGTGATCCCTTATATTTAAGACATTAGCCATATTGGAAAATAAAATTACTATTAAGAAAATCAGCACTAAATTTTATATCACAGACAAAAACACATGCCTCCAAATCCCTTGAAGATCAAAGCAAACATTATCCAGTAAATACACACTTAGGATCTTTACAAAGCAAGGTTTCCTGCCTGCTGTTTTTCCTTCTGTTAGAATGAACAACTCACATGAACACTGTATCTTTACTCTCACTCAGCATCTTCACCCCCATATCATTTCTCATTGTTCTCTGCTGGGGTTACATGCAATCGGAAGATTGTTGCCTTTCCAAGACACTAAATGTCTAAAACTATCATAACAATTTTAAGATAGTTGAATTCCTTAAGCAATGGCTATGCAAAGCTGAAGAAGTTACAAAGATGAAATGATGAGTAACATAAACACTAATAAATAGATATTTATATGGCTAGTAATACAAGCCACAAGAGAGGCAGAGTGAACATTTTCATGAAGATTCAGATGATTATTCAATTAGAGAATTAATTACAATTTTCTATAGAATCTGACCTTAGAACAAGATCTTAAAGACAAACTGGATTTAGATTAAATGGGAATGAGGGAACAGAGCGTTGAAACAGAAAATATTATTTGAAAAGGTGTAAAACCATGACATGCAAAGAAAATAATGAGTCGTTTACTCCAGTTGGTGTGTAGGATATGTGACGTGCTGTGTAGGTAGCAAGATTGGGGCGTTCTTAAGAGAGTTAAATGTGAATCATGGTTAGTATTTTGGAGGGGTACTTTACAGACAGTTCTTGAAAAGGGATGCTTTCACTGATGTTAGGATGCAACCTTTTCCTTTACCCCATATCTTTCCAACCAGAGTAACTGTGATCTCAATTGTGATGGTAGAATAAGAGAATTAAATGAACATTTCAACCATTACCAGGTACATTTTTCACTTGCTCCTCTGACATGCTCATATAGCTGAACTGTGTATGGCCACATATTCTACTTAACTTCTCCAACACAGATTCTTGGAAATGTCAACAATTTATGAAGTGATCCCCCTGATAATTTTAGTACCAAACTGGCTCCATACATAGTTATTAAAATATTATTGACTACATTCCCTATGCTGTACTTTACATCCCCATGACTATTCTGTAACTACCAATTTGTACTTCTTAATACCTTCACCTGTTTTACCCAGCCCCCATACCCACTCTTGTCTGGCAACAATCAGTTGTTCTCTGTATCTATGAGCCTGTATCTGTTTCAGTTGTACCTGGAACTAATATAAAATAATATTGAACGTCAACTGTAATTGAAATACTTTAAAAAATGGCATGCATGTAACCAACATGGAGAGGGGCATGAGCCATCAGAATGTGAGAATACTACATTTAAAATAAAATACATATCTTTTGTATTATCCTAAAAAAAAAAAAAAAAAAAAAAAAGAAGAAGAAGAAAAGAAAATGTCATCAAATTCTTGGAGAAGACATACGACATTTTTACCAGTTCCACACACCCCCATTACTAGCTGTGTATCATATGTACTCATACTGCTGTCTGGGTGGGAGAGACCCCTGTGAGAGAGATTAGGATTCTAAGCCCACTACTGATGTTACCCCAGTGACTTTTACGTTGGCTCAGATATTATGTGTTTTTTTATGATCATGTTGCAGACAATTTTTGTTGTTTTTCCTTTATAGCTGGACATTACTGTCTCTTTTATATAAAATCCTCCTTACTTCCATTTGATTGGTGAAAATTATTTATCCAGTCATCCAAACTCAAATGCACAGGAAGAACTTGGCCTGGGGTTGGGCTGACAGGAGCTCTGGATTAGGATTAGGGATCTATCTGTCTCTTAACCAAACTGACCCTGTTTTCCCTCAGTCTCGTTTTCTTCTGTATAAAAGTGCATTAACCATAAATACTACTACTACTGGTAACCATAATAAATATTTTGAAGATTTATGAGCAAATCATAATGTAAGTATGTTATATGTATATTATTTCATTTAATAATCACAAAATCCCAACAATACTATGCTCTTAATACCCCTATTTTTACTGATAAGAACATTGAAGCATGGAGAGGCTCAATTGAATATCTAACATTACTTAATAATATGGAAGCTGGGTGAACCTAGGCATTCCACATGCCAACCATCACACAATATACCCCAGTGCCTCCATACCACCCGCGTCACCCATGTCCAGTCATGATAAATAACACCCATAAAGTGCTAGCACGATGCCTCGCAGAAAGCAGACACAAAGTGCTCTCAGATGCATCTGTCATGAAGTAGGTAAGGAAATGAAGCAAGTTGTGTAGTTTTGTGTTTGAAATGAGAAAGCATGTTTAATACACACTTATCCAAGATCTAAAACTTTTTTTAGAGAGTTCAGCTTTACCATTTCAACCCTGATTGAAAGGCATGATTACAGAAACCTTCTCAAAATTCATCTTGTACCTTAAAAGAAAAATGTTATGTTTCCCATAAACAGAGTCTTGAAAAAAATATTCCTATTGTTCTCTGCACATATTAGCCTTGGTAACAGACAGCTTGGACCACTTCAATTAGGCATATAAATAAGTGGATTTCAGAATTATTGATTGGTATAGATAAATGCCAATTAATTTTTTTCTGACATTAACATTTGATATATCCAAATGTTTAGCTCTTTATAATTACTTGCTTTTCTCTAGCTACTATTGTTAAATGAGGAGCATGCTGAATATTTTTAATCTGCATGTACAAAATTTGAAATTCTAATGTTACTGATTCTTGGGGAAGTATTCACCTGCTTTTTCCTATAGTTGATTAGAATTACTGGAGCTTGGTTTCTGGGGGTGATTTAGTTATTGACAAAAGCAGCCTTATTTTCATTATAAAATGATTACAGTTAGGATTTGAAAGAATGTAACTCCACTTACATTTCATCAGACAGTGTTATATTTTTAAATTTCTGGTACCTAATAAGATACATTATAGCAATGCACATGCCTTAACATGTAGAGATTTTGCATACCTATGTGGTTTATATCGAACATGTACAGGTGAAAATAATCCCTCCTATAATCCTAATTGTGATCATAATGCCCTAAATATTCATCGTCACTGTTCACATTTGCAACTCCAATTAGGATATGTCATGCTGAATGAACTGGAAATGTTCTGGTGAATTTTAAATGAAGCAAGCATATTTCTTCTCTCGATCTTTCTTGAGAATCTGACCTCTATATTTAACTCTTTACTGGAGATTGCCATTTGCATTTACATAGTTGTTTCCAATTCAGTATGTCCAAAGCTAAATCACCACTTCAATCCCTATTGCCCTTGTGTCAAAAACTGAAAGTCATCCTTAATTTTTTTTTGCCCTCTTTATACATGTCCAATGTGATTTTTACCTTCCAGGTACCTTTAGTGTATCCACATGTATCCATCCCACATTACTGTATTTGGGCCATCATGTGATGTAGTCTGCATAATTTAAACAGAGTCCTAACAGTCTTACTACTGTCAGTTTAGCCCCAGCCATTGCTTTTGGGGCAAAGTCCAAAATCCAAGGATCTCCTATGACTCTGCTTATCTCTTCAAACTCACTTTTTTCTTCCTATTCCTTCCTTCATACTCTCTAATCCAGGTTCAGTCACAGTGACTTCCATTCAGTACCTCCTATGTTCACCTTCTGGCATTCATAGATATTCTTCCATGTGAATGTAGGAAGGTACATTCTTAGTGTACCTTATGGGCACTCAGTAAATAATGCTGGTAGTACATGGTAATTTACAAAGTAAATGACTTCATTTCCTGTTGAAATTTAACAAAACACCTTTAGACCCAGATCTCAACTCGTCATTCCTTTACTATTCTGGATGTGGTAGGTATGGGCTGTAAGTCAGGTTCTCTTTTGGGTGTATGTGTATATGGTGTATACTTGTATACTTCATATTTACAAAGTTTTATGATTTAACTTTTTCTTTTAAACGTCTTATTTAATTTGATATTTATAAAACATCTATAAGTTATGATGTACATTTGTCAATAAGACTATTTTAAAGTAAATGAGGCTCAGATAGGTTAACTTGCATGTCTAATAAGTGGCAGAATGAGGACCTAAACACACGTCTCATTACATCAATGGTCATTTCCTTTATACTATGCATATGCAGTGCTTCATGAGAGAGCCCTTCATCTTACAAATGCAAACTTTAGTAATGCCAACATAGCAAAGTATTAGAAAATTTCCCTTGCAATTAAGCAAGTCTCAGAATTGTCTAGTACTGCTGACAGACTCTACGACAGTGGATATGATACTTATCATTTGAAGTCACTGAGGCTCTTTAAGATGCTCTTGTGATTATTGCAGTGATATATATTCAAGTGTCTTCTATGTATGGGCCTCAGTATCTTAAAGAAGGAATATAGGCTATTTTGATTTTACCTTATTTTGCTATAAAATAGACAGGACTTTATTAGAAGGCATATTCTAAAATAAAATGCTTCTTACAATATTCTCAATCATTTTTGTTTTATTGGACATTGTGTCTTGCTTTAAGTAAAGCAGTATTTCTAATGGAGCAAGGTTATGTGAACACACATTGATAAATGACCCGGAAGATGATACCAAGCCCATCTTTATTATTATTATTATTATTATTTTATTTTTATCCTTATCCGAGGACATTTTTTCCATTTTTGTTCAGACAGAGTGGGAGGGAGACAGAGGAGAGAGAGAGAGAAACATCAACATGAAAGGGACACATCAAGTGGCTGTCTCCCGCACGACCCCAAACAGGGCAGGGGTCGAATCGCAACTGAGGTAAGTGCCCTTGACTGGAATGGAACACAGGACTCATTGGTCCGCGGGCCATGCTCTAACTGCTGAGCCAAACCAACCAGGGCCTCATCTTTATTATTAATCAAACATCATATATTTTTTTCCTATTTATTTTTTATTAATTTATTTTTGTTACAGATGTTTCTCCTTTTCAGAATCAAACATCATATTTTTAAAAATAATTTTGCCATTCTAAGGAATGACCATCTTTTCTTATTCTCAGACAAACTATATAGAATAGACAGATTGTGTTTAATCATTTTACGTGTGGAAATTTTACATGTGGAAGTGTTTCTGACACTGTTCTATCATCATCTTATACCAAATATAAGTGACTTTTAGTTTTGAATGTTTATATATGGTTAATAAATATGTACATCAAAGAATATATTTTTATTTAAAAATTTCCCAATATGATAATTATGCCTGTGTGTGTGTGTGTGTGTGTGTGTGTATATATATATATATATATATATATAATGTAATATATGCTATTTATTATATATTCAATATAATATATTTATACTACATTTAAAGATATATGTATGTATGTATGTGTGTATTTATGTATGTGTTTGTGTATATATATAATATATATATATAATATAATCTTAGATATTTCAGTTTGGTTTGATATTAAACACTTCCAAAAAATGGGCCATGATTGCCCATATTATAAAAAAATACTTGTTAGTTGAAAAATATTTTATTTTTAGAAAGTTTCAGTTGGTTTTATTGTTTACTGTTTTAACAAATATAAGAAATAGCTAGTAATGTTTTAAGTCTATAGAAAAATAAAAGTTAATTCAAGATTTGTATTCACCATTCAACAATGGTTAAATCTATTTCTCTGTTTGCAGATAATTTTATTTCTCCTTTTATATTAGGAATACTTATTTTTGGAATTTTTAATAAAAGTAAATCCTAGTATTTATTTTTTTTTATTTATTTAAACTAGTCTTATTCTACCATCCACTAAATGGCATGCTAATTCATACATTTCTTTTTATAACCAGATGATTCATGCAAATTGACTTGTGAAAATGGAGGAAGATGCATTTTAAATGAGAAGAGTGATTTGAGGTGTCACTGTTGGCCTAGTTATTCGGGAGATAGATGTGAAGTGAACCACTGTAGCAACTACTGTCAAAATGGAGGAACTTGTATACCATCAGCTCTGGGTAAATATTTGAGTTTCACTATATATTCAAATCACTTGCAATTTTCCTTATACATGAACAATATAAAGAAAAAATGTTACAAATATAATTTCTGGTACCTTAATAAAGAATACATTGACATAAGTTAAATTTAATAATTAATTTAACATAATCAATAGCATTTGTTCTATTTAGTATAACAACGTTCAAGCCATCTAACTGAACAATAGCAATGACATAATCACATGTTGAGAGAGTGCCATGTGCCAGAGTGAAGTGCTTATGGATTCTGACTCAGGCTTAGATTGATTAAGTGAAATGAGTTTTACAAGCCTGATATGTTTGCTTCGACTCGATTTTCTGTTTGTTTGTTTTTAAATTGAATAGTTTGCCTTATGCTAAAAATCATTTGATATTGAAAATTAGGTTCATTTTAAATGTAAATATATTGGTTCAAATATATTTTACTATTTGAAAGAATGCTTCTTCTAAATATCATTATAATATAATGCCATTTACTGGGACAGCGTGGTAGTACACATAGTTTGCAAGTGGCTCATCTAAAAACTATTCATTACATACATGCACTCATTGAATAACACAGTGTTGAAGTCCACTTGCAAGTGACTACTTAAGAACCTTAATGCTGACCCTATGCTAACTTCATACCAAACACTAATTTCAAGTCTCCCCAGTAACTGTACTGCAAACTTAACTTTAATACGGAACTCAAACCAAACCTTACATCTAAACAGTCATTGTATAAATGCTACCCCTCACATTAACCAAAATATTCATCCAAATCTTAAAAAAATACATATTAATTAATGTGAATGTATGATATCAGTACATCTGACAGCATGGGAGTTCCCATTTGAAATCATAAGTACTCTGTTGGCAGGTAGTGTATAATATGTTTTGACAATATCAGGTTAACCTGGACGGTATGGCTCAGTGGTTGAGCATCGACCCATGCACCAAGAGGTCACTGGTTCAATTCTCGGTCAGGACACATGCCCAGGTTGTGAGCCCGATCCCCAGTTGGGGACATGCAGGAGGCAGCCGATCAATGTTCTCTCTCATCGATGTTTCTATCTCTCTCTCCCTCTCCCTTCCTCTCTCTCTAAAATCAATAAAGAAAAAAATACTTTGTTAAACAAAAAAGAAAATATCAGGTTATTACATGTTAGGATATATTTGAGATTCTTATTAATTTACGCAATAGCTATGTTTGCACAAAGTGTTTTCTAAAACACACAAGTGAACATTGAAACATATTTTCACTAACTTCTATTAAATTGAAGGTATGTTTAAATGGAAATAAATTAACCCCAAAGCATAATCAAAATACAATTTGCAGATCACAATATTATGTGCAGAGGACATCATGCAACTACTGGAGTGCAATCTATGCACATTTAATTCTACTACATGAATGCAAATTTATTTAGTCAAATGGAAAATCAATCTGTATCATCTTTACATCCCCTACATGGTTAATTTCTGTCTTACTGGGTGTTATCACTGCCTCTATTTCTTATGCTATTCTTTCAACTATTTAACATAATGCTAACTGAAAGACTCACATTAAGAAACATTTTCAATGGAGTTCAGAGGAACCAAGCTGTTTCTGATTTGCATTCTAATAGTAAAAGTATTACTATTTCTTTAAGTTCGATAGTTTTATGTCTATAAATATTTTTGACATGGGATTAATTGATAATTAAGCTATTCTAACTGCTTAATTGAATTCTGAAAAATAATATTCAGCAGGTTGGTTGAAATAAAAAGGCACTAGGATTCTTACTAGATAGTTTCATTCTGCCTAAGGGAAGTTAATCCATGCAGTAGTGTATATTCTATTTCTTTAGGACAAATTGTAATACTTGGACCTTCAATGAATATGCAAATAAAAATCCAATAAATGTGCTCTGAAAGGCTATGGCCTGTAATTTCATTTTAGTAACACAGATACCATTTCCTTCAGAAAAGAAGCTTTTCTTGTGCAGATGAGTTTTTAGGGATTTGATTATTTAATTGTTAACTTAATTTTCTTATTATAATAATAAAATCATTGGGTTACAATTGTTAGCTTTTAAAGGGCACCAGAATGTTATTGGTGATTAGACAGTCCTCAGTTCAGCAACCTCAGTACTAGAGTTCTGGCTAAGACAGAATTCAGAGACAAGACTCAAATACAAGCAGAAGTTTATTTTGAAAGTCACAGAGGTAGAAGAAGTAAGCCCTGGAATAAGTGAGCCAGCTGGGCTGCTTAGGCTCAGGAAACAAGTTACAAAGTCAAAAGAAGGGTCCTTGGAGCTTAGGAAAAGAAAGGCAGAGAGAATGTATCTGGAGGAAGGACAGCGGAAAGATGCAGCCATGCTCCAGAGAGAGAAGCATGCTCTGGGGAAAGACAAGGGTGGGTAAAGGCATGGGCATGCTCAAGAGAGAGTGTGTATGCATGCTAAGTCCTTCATCCTGAGGGCTTTTGTCTGCTCTCTAAAGTCAGGGATCTTAGAGGAGGTCCTAAAGGAGGGTCTCAATGGAATACGTATCAGTTCTCCAGGTGTGTCCTTTCAGGGTCATTGGTCGGCACCAGGGAAAGGGGTCACTAGTCACTGCAGCTGATCCTGATGTCAGCAATAGTGTTGCCTTCCTGGCCTTGCTGCTTTTCTGGGCCTGGAGCTGAAACACAACTAAGGCCTAGATGTTATCTCTAGTTTGACCAAAACTTGGTCTCTGTGGTCAACAGAACCCAAGGCTTTATTCCAAAGATTATTTAATAAGAGTCAAAACTTCATTGTTTTCAGGGCTTATTGCTTAAGGGAGTGGTCATGCAAGGCCTTGTGTGGGAGTCATATGAGGCTATTCTCTGACCCCCTTGTTCCTCCTCTAATAGGGTCTACCACATGACCATCGATATGAAAGGTCAGGGGGTCTAAACCTCATGACCAGTGATATGCCAGGGGAGGACAGGTCACCCTAGGAGTGAGGACCTTGTTTTCCCAGTTTTACCCATTGCTAGGCACCTAGGGCTTACCTGGTACCTGGCCTGTAGTTCCTCCTCTTCTCATGCCTGTCTAACTACCTATTACACCACCAGATGGCTTTCTTATATTTATTCATGGAAATATTTAAGCCAACTAAAGAGTTTGTCATTCCAGTCTATGGCCACTATTCAATCTGCAACAGAACAACAGGAACACATCTCTATGAAACATTTTTGCTGTCCTATTAACGTATCCTGAACTATATATGGATACAGCACAACTTTTAATGTCGTTTTCAAATCATTTGTCCAGACTTTGCTGCATTCTTAAAATCTATATCAATTTTATCTATACATCTGGATTATTAGATTTTGATTTACATAGAAAATATGTTCACACAAAATTATATTTCAAATTAGTAATATAGATAAGTCATCATATGAATTCAAACTGATTTGTGTTAATATAGTTTATTGTTTTATATCTAATAGTAATAATAACAACATCCAATTAAGTCATTTACAAAGCATTTTCACTTGTAAAAATGTGGTTTTATAAAACATTCTCTGGTATGATAGAGTGTAGAACCTCATTATCTCCACACAAATGTTAATTTGTTAAACAAATCCCATTGGGCAATTCATGGATTTATTCATTGTTGGTTTACTTATAGTTAAGCCTTTTGGCAAATTCCTACATGGACACTATATAACTAGGGTTTTGGGCAGTCTTAATTAAAATTTATAAGTTTATGACAGTTGTGTAAGACTATAATATTTAAACAAAGAAATGTCAGCAGTTAATTAAAATCATACATCTGAGAGGCATAATTAAAATTTTGCATGTAGGAATGAGTTTTTCCCTCATTCCTTAAGATTTTTAAATAAAGAAAACTAAAAATAAAATATGAATGTAATCTGTATTCATATAGGAAAATACAAAATTAATGAGGTTACTATTGATTGTATCAACAAGGGTCCATGTAGTTAATTTTTATGACCTGCTCATAGAAGGATAGATTGAAGATAAAGTTTGCCTTGGGCAACATTTTGGAAATGAGAATAAAGCATTGAAATATTAAGTTATTCGATTAAAAAAATAGAAAATAATTTGTGAATTTTTTTTATTATTGATAGCATTTTGGATATTTATGTAATTAACTATATTTACAATTAATCTTTACTTTTATGAATATGTATTCTTTAAGGTATATTCATACTGTTTGAAATCTTTCTTAGTCTTGTAGGTCTGTTATTTCGACATTTAATATTTATGTCAAAATAATTCAGGTTTTCTACACAGTTGATTTAGAGAAATGTAGAGGAGGGTTTGTAAATTTGGGACAACATAACAAAATAGTCCCACTCATAAAGTTTAGAGTTATACAAAAGGGAGGGAAATGATAATTTGGGAAGTTTGGCAATATATAAAAGCAGAACTGGCTAGGTGAAGAATGGACAGTGCAATATTTGTAGTACGCAATACATTTGTATTCAGTTATTTCAATGAATACAAGAAAAAAGCAGAGCTCTCATTGTAGCTCTCTCGTCACTTCATCTGTGGATATTCTGTGGAAGGTTATGTTCCCAGAAATGAAGCAGGAAAAATAAAATGTTGAGGAAAGAAAATAAATCATTATTCTCCTCACTGCAGTGGGAAGGGTCTTTATAATGATAGGTGAGTAGATGCAGAGAATTTTCCTTCCCATTCATTCAGGATTGTTATGTCCGGGCCACTGTTCTAAATGTGATGGTAGCATATATGACTGCCATCAAATATGAGTGCCCCAAAAATGTATGCCAAAAGGCAAGTTAAGCTAGAAACCTTTGGACACCCTCAAAACATCATGGAACTGATGTGTCTCAAGTCACATATGTACCTAGAATGTAAAGTACACAGTCACCTAATTAACATATTTTGACAAGGGTGGACATATGTTTAAATGGCCCTTCTTTGCTTTTCCTTCACTTTTTATTACATCAGGGCTGGTTTTAATTTAAATTGAGCTTGGTGTCCTAGCTCTATGAACATTGATATTAATTATGTTTAGAAAGTGCTAAAAGCTGAGTAGTCCTACTTGCTTTATGAGAATCCAAGAAAATATTCAGTTTAAAATATAAAATTGCAAATATAAAGGAGTACATGGCAAAGGAAACAATTAACAAAACAAAAAAGACAGCCTATTGAATGGAAGAAGATATTTGCCAGTGATACATCCAATAAGAAGTTAATATCTAACATTTATTATAAAACTCATACAACTGGACTTCCGATCAAGATGGCGGCAGAGGTAAATGCGGTATCGCCTCTGCTCACAACCACATCAAAATTACGACCAAACTACAGAACAAACATCCTTCAGAACTGCCTTCAATAAAGCTGAATAGAAGTCCTACAAGGACGAAATTAAAGAAGAAGCCACACCAAGACTGGTAGGAGGGGCAGAGGCACGGACAGGCTGGTCCCACATCCATGTGTGGCAGATAAAAATCAGGAGGACACCTCGGCTGTGAAGGTCCTCCCTGAGGAGTGAGGGGTCCTCGTCCCACACCAGGCACCCAGCTCAGGGTTCCAGTGCCGGGAAAAGAAGTCCCCATAACTTCTGGCTGTAAAACCAGCGGGAACTGAGGCTGAGGGAGGCTGAGGCTGCGGGAGCCCCCGGCAGCTCCTCTTAAAGGGCGCAAGCACAGACTTACTTAGACTCCCTCCCTCCAGGCTCCAGTGTGGGGGAGGCAGCTCGAAAGGCACTAGAGACATATGGGGAAGAACTGAGTTGTTTGGCATTGGGGTGAGAGCTGGAGAGGCAGCTTTTTCCTGGACAGACTTGCTGGTGGAAGCCCTTGTTCCTTTGGTGAGCCCTTCCCTCAGAGGGCAAGCAGATGAGTGCCATATCTGGGACTCCAGCAACCTGGCTCACACTGTTTGCCCCACCCTGATGATTCCCTGAGGCCCTGCCCCACCCAACCTTCAGGCCCACCCAAGCTGTTTCCAAAGGCTTTATCATAGGATTGGCCTGTCTTGGCTCCTGCTTCAGATTTTCCTAAAATCTCTTAACCAAGCAGCACCTGGCCACAGTGAGCCCCATACCTCTTGTTAAGTGGCCCCAGGCCTGGCACAAAAAGCAGCCAGCCTTGGTTCACAGCTTGGCTTTGCCTGGGCACCTTCAAGACCAGTACAAGAAGCAGCCACTGGCAGATCGCTTTGTAGCTTATGCCTGGTGGCCCTGGATAGAACACAGACATGGGCTGACCTTGCCCCAGAGCCAGCATACCCACTGGACAGCTTCAGACCACATCAAAGCACCACCACTCAACCACCACCACAAATGACAAATTAGTGGACTCAATGGGTACCAGAGCCCTGCTGAAGTAAGTCTTGCTCAGTGTGGTGGGCCCCTGCACAGCTGATCCTCCAAAGTAGTAGGAGATCAGTGGTTAGTGGGCACAGCCAGTCCTTGCAGCTGATCAGCCTGAGTAAAACCCTCACGTTGACATGCTGACAGCAATCAAGACTCAATTACAACAGAACAGTGTAAAGTCCACATGAAGGGTGCACCTTGAGAGCCCAGCTGGGTGATCAGGTAGGCTGTGCCACTGGACCCTACAGGATACCTACTACAACAGGCCACCCTAGGAAGTCTAACAGACATAGCAACTCTACCTAATACATAGAAACAAACACAGGGAGGCAGCCAAAATGAGGAGACAAAGAAACAGGTCCCAAATGAAAGAACAGAACAAAACTCCAGGAAAAGAACTAAGCGAAATGGAGATAAGCAATGTAACAGATGCAGAGTTCAAAACACTGCTTATAATGATGCTCAATGAACTTAGTGAGAACTTCAGTGAACTTAATGAGGGCCTCAAGAGCATAAAAAAGGACCAGTCAGAAATGAAGGAGGCACTAACTGAAATAAAGAGTAATGTACAGAGATTCAATAATAAAGTAGGTAAAGCCAAGAAGCAAACCATCGATTTGGAATATAAGGAAGCAAAAGACACCCAATCAGAACAGCAAAAAGAAAAAAGAATCCCAAAAAATGAGGATAGTGTAAGGAGCCTCTGGGACAACTTCAAGCATACCAAGATTCGCATCATGGGAGTGCCAGAAGGAGAAGAGAGAGGGCAAGAAATTGAAAACCTATTTGAAAAAATAATGACAGAAAAGCTCCCTAACTTGGTGAAGGAAACAGACATACAATTCCAGGAAGCATAAAGAGTCCCAAACAAGATGAACCCTAAGAAGCCCACACCAAGACATATCATCATCAAAGTGCAAAAAGTTAAAGACAAAAAGAGAATCTTAAAAGCAGCAAGAGAAAACAGTTAGTTACTTACAAGGGAGCTCCCATAAGTCTGTCAGCAGATTTCTCAAAAGAAACTTTGCAGGCCAGGAGGGAGTGGCAAGAAATATTTAAAGTGATGAAAAGCAAGGCCCTACATCCAAGATTACTATATCCTGCAAAGCTGTCATTTAGAATTGATGGCCATTTAAAGAGTTTCCCAGACAAGGAAAAGCTAAAGGAGTTCATCACCACCAAACCAGTAATTTGTGAAATGTTGACAGGTCTTCTTGAAGAAGAGGATAAAAAAATATGAACAATAAAATGGAAATAAATACATTTCTATCAACAATTGAATCTAGAAACAAAAGGGGCAAGCAGAACAGAAACAGACTCAGATACAGAGAACTTTTTGTTTGTTGCCAGATGGGTGGGGAGTTGGGTGAAAATGATGAAGGGATTAGGAAGTACAAATCGGTTGTTAAACTGATGAACCCCAAAGGGAAGGGGGGAGGTGGGGCAGGAAGAGAGAAACCAAAGAACTTATATGCATATATGAATAACCAATAGTCACAGAAAATAGTGTGGGGAAAAGCAGGAGGTGGGGCGGGACTGGGTAGGAGGGGGTCAAGGAGGAAAAAAGAAGAACATCTGTAATACATTCAACAATAAAGATAAGTTTAAAAAATAAAAAATAAAAATCAATAAATACAAATAAAAAAGAAATTTAAATATTAGAGAAAAAAAATATATATATATAATCATACAACTGAACATCAAAAACCAAACCAAACAAAACAAAAAACAATTTAAAAATGGCCAGAGAACCTGAATAGATATTCTTCTAAGATGAAATACAGATGGCCAATAGACATATGAAAAGATGCTCAACCTCACTAATCATCAGAGAAATGCAAATTAAAACCACAATGATATATTACTTCACCTGTAAGAATAACTAACATCAATAAATCAACAAACAAATATTGGTGAGGATGAGGAGAAAAGGGAGCCCTTGTGCACTGCTGGAGGGAATACAGACAGATTGGTGCAGCCACTTTTGAAAACAGTACGGTGTTTCCTCAAAAAATTAAAACACCAAAAAGTCATGGATTTTATTCCTGGTCTGGGCACATACCCAGGTTGCAGGTTCGATACCGGTTGGGGTGCGAATGGGAGGCAACCCATCAACGTTTCTCTGTCATATCACTCTTTCTCTCTCTCTCTTACTCTCTCTGCCTTCCTCTCTCTCTCAAAAATCAACAAAAACATATCCTCAGATGAGATTAAAAAAAGAAAAAAAAAAGTGGTAGTACATATGTACAGTGGAATAATACTCAGTCATAAAAAAAATAAAATCTTACCATTTGCAGCTGCATGGATGGATCTAGAGGGCATTATGCTAAGTGTAATAAGTCAGACAGAGAAAGACATATACCATATGATTTCACTTATATGCTGAATCTAAAGAAAAAATAAACAAACAAAACAGAAACAGACTCATAGATACAGAAAATAAACTGATGGTTGCCAGAGGGGAAGGAGGTTGAGGGGCTGAGTGAAAAAGTTAAAAGGATTAAGAAGTACAAATTGTTAGTCACAAAACAGTCACAGGGATGCAAAGTACAGCATAGGGAATATAGTTAATAATATTGTAATAACTATGTGTGGTGCCAGGTGGGTACTTGAAATATCGGGAGATCACTTTTATAATCGCATTTATATGATTGTTTATCCACTATGCTGTACACCTGAAACTAATAGAAACTAATACTGAATGTCAATCGTAATTGAAAATAAAATTTTGTTTAACCAAATAACAAAGGAATATATACCTATGACAAATGAAGTAGAAAAAACAACAACAAGGAGTATAATGAGCTAATAGCAGAAAATTATTCTTGTGTATACAGGCACACAGACATATAAAAAAGAAATACTCAGTGAGAGCTTTATAAAATTTTAATGTCTTTTAACTTAATAATGTCACTTTAAAGATATATCTCAAGGATATAATATTTAGATGTAAAAATGTTCAATATAGTATTATTTATTATATACATTGGAGATAAAAATGAATTCAAATAGTTAATATATAAAATATAGCATATATGAAAAGTGAATGTTCTAGGATGATAAAGTCATGCATGCCCCTGAGAACAATGTCTATGAGAAGCTTTTTCTATCTTGGGGAACGGGGGAGGAGTTGAACCTACTGAGCAGCCAGAGAAACACAACAAGGAGTCAAAATGATGGTCTGTAGTAAGAAAAGTGAGCCCATAGTCAGAAAATTGGGACAGAAGCATTCAGATAGATAGATAATTATTGAAGCCATGAGGTTGAATAATATCACTAGAAAGAGTTCATAAGAACAGTAAGAACATTTTTGAGAGACAGAAAGAGTATATATAAAGACAGTAGGTAAAAATAAATAATAAATATAACAGCAATAAACAAAAGAAGGGAAATCAACAATATTTGTGTCTTATAGACCAAGTGAGTAAAATTTTCCAGAATAGACATTAATAAGTGTAAAATTATGGAGAAATTTTTAGTACAATAATATTTTAGAAGAAATTATTGAATTTAGGGATTAGAATAAGCTGTGCAATGGTACATAAATATACAGTAAAAACAATAGCACACGTTAATTTCTTCATTTCTAAACCTTTCTTACCACCAGGGAATCAGAGTTAATTTACTTGAGCAATACATACATATTGAAAAAACCTGACTTCTCTACTGAGAAAACAAAGAGAAGTAATGGATTCAGACACATTATTTTGTATATTAAAAAAAAATTAAAACTGTAAATCCAGTGAGGGATTGGCATGTGACACTGTGACCAACGATTTTGCTATCATATATTGGTAGAATTGGAAGCAGCGAGTATAGATTCCTTTTGAAAAAGTTCAAGATGTACCAAAATTTGAAGTTAAACAAGTAGATGTACATGACAAGTGTTAGGTTTGCTTGTTTGTTTATGTGTGTACTGTATTGTGTGTTCTTTTTTTTTTTTTTTTAATCCTCTCCCGAGGATATTTTTCTATTAATCTTCAGATAAGTGGGAGGGAGAGAGAGAGAGAAACATCAACACGAGAGGGACACATCCACTGGTGGCCTCCCGTATGACCCCGACTGGAATCGAACCCACGACTCATTGGTCCTCAGGCCAACACTTTTTCATGAGTAGGATTAAGCATCTCTAGAAGGTAAAGAAGAGAGAAGGACCCATCCTTCAAAGTTGGACAAGTTGCAATGTGAGAGTCAAATTAATGGAGAATTTCCCCTCTATCCCGTCACTGCCATGCAAACAAATTTAAATTTAATTTTATCTTTAAAAAATAATGGATATAAAATGTGGAGCTTAAGAACATTTTCAGAATGATTTTCCTAGACTGTTACAGTGCCTTTGTAGACAGAGTAAGACATGCCTATAAATGGTGAATGTCACTCAGGAGAAATAAGAATAATCAGAACTAAAATGTAATACTTTCTGTGTGCCTAGCACAGTTAGAAATGCTTTGCATGTATTATCTTTTATTCTATGTAATTCTACACAATAACCCATGAGGTAGATACTGTTCCTACACCCTTTATATACACAAGGAAATAAGCAGAGAGGTGATATTTCCCCTGGTCTCACATCCAGTAATTGGCACAAATAGTTTATAAATCCGGACAGTCAGACAACCAACACTCTTAAGGTCTGAGCTAAGTGCTGTAGAAGCTAGAATGATTAGAGCCAGCAAGCTGTTCCTCCCCCTGCTTCCTCAGGTCAATCGATGCCCCTCCTGATTGCACTACCCTTGTAGGCTGTCAATGCTCCAGCTCCCTGGACGCATGGTTGCTATACCTTAGTCATTGTAACACTGCTGTTTCCTTTTGAAATGTCAAAATCAAATTCAGCTACCTGAAAAATCCTTATAAATGAATCCAATGCCACTTGTTAGGGTGTACCCAGAGAGAGTCTTGAGAAAAAATCAGATGGAGCCCATTATAAAATTCTGCAACAGCCCTGGCTGGTTTGGCTCAGCAGTTAGAGCATTGGTCCGCGGATCAGAGAGTCCCGGGTTCAGTGTCCGCTAAGTGCACGTACCTGGTTGCAGTTTGTCCCTGGCCCCGGTTGGGGTCATGTGGGTGGCAACCACTCGATGTGTCTCTCTCACATTGGTATTTCTCTCTCTCTCTCCCTCCTGCTCTATCTGAAGATAAATGCCAAAAAAAAAAAAAAAAATGTCCTCGGGTAAGGATAAAAAAATAAATAAATTTAATTCTGCAACAGATGGTCCATTTCTTATCAGCAAACAAAAGATCTGTTGTACCACCATCACCCAGTTTCTTTGAAGTTGGATAATATTCCCCTAAATATGAAGATATTTCTACTCGTCAAAAATAAGTCATCTCTTCAAAGGAAGAGAAAAAGGAGGTTTTTAAAAGCAATTCAGCCAGAATCTAAAGGGTGCAAAGCAGATGCCAGCTGGGGAACAACCTGGTCCCTGTGCTCTCGTTTCCACACAGCTGTGTGTCTCTGAGCGACTGACACAGAGGTATTTTCAAGTGCCTTAGCAGCGGGTTGTGTTTGTTTCTTTTACATGTCTATCATTTTACTTTTCTCACTCCTAATTTTTTAAAAAAGAAGGAAAAACAAACCTGGAAAGTAATGTAGAGAAGCTTCAATCTGCAGTGTTTCAGGTGTACCTCTCTGTGGCGCTTGCTCTGAGGCAGCTGGGTTTCATCTGCATTTTCTGTACCGTGAGTTTCACATTCAGCTCCAGTTCATTTGTGTTCCTGCTTGTATCTTTCATGTCTCCGTATGTCATTCACCGGTCCTTGTAGATGAGGAGGAACGCCTTCTTTTGTTCAGGGTTTTCGTTTTCCTTGGAAATTATGTTCCAACAACTATGTATTTTCTTTATCTTCCTACCACCATTTATTCTATTGTGTGTGCCTTTGTTTTTCACCTATTTGTGTTCAAGTTAAGATACTTTCTCAGTATGCAATCAACAACTAGAAAATTCACTACCGTTATAAGAAAAAAATCTTTAAAAGTTTTAAAGCCATTTTCTGGTCATGGAGAATATGAAGTTAATCAGCTTTTAATATATATAAACTGCACCTTGTTTATCAACCTGGCCAAGAAACTAATATCATTTATAAATAAATTTTAAAGCAGTGCTACTCAACATAAAAATGTGTATCATTTTCTTCAATGAGAAGCAATAATTTCTAGCATGTTTAAGCGTGTGGAGCCCTTTCAAAGTAAAATAAATAAATAAATTGTGAAACTTCAATTTATTCATTCTTTTGGAAATGCAGGTAGGTTTTATTTGGAGACATTTTATTCACTTATGTTTTTTCAAAAATAAATAATAAAGTAGAAATGTAGAATTGTCCTTCAGAGGTAGAATCTACGGCAGTAGAGAAAACATATCACTTTCGCACCTCAAGCCTTAACCGTTACACTCATGCATTTTTCTGACCATTCTAACTATGCTTCATGTCTACATAGGTGAGAGGAAATGGTTGAATATTCTCTGATGTTAGCAACTGGGTGTCATTTCCTGAGTTCTAGTTCATTGAGATGTATAACTGAATTTCTTTCCTGTGCTATTTGATGTTATTACTTTATATTTGTACAATCTCTAAACCTCATTCTTTCCCTCTGCAAATGATCGCCATTAATTTTGTTTTGTTTTTGTTCACCATTTCTACAGAGCTAGTTCTGTACTCAATTTTCTGCTCCGTTCTTGACAGTCTGGGCATTTAGAGAGACTCATTCCTGATATAACAGTTAACTGTTATGTTCAAAACACCTTAAAGGATCGTTCAGCTTTCATTGTGATGTTAGTTCCCACAGAGCATATAAAGAAAAATATCTAAAGATAATCCGTCAGATTTGCTATTGTGTGCTGTTAACATTAGACTTCTAAATCATCTTACTAGACTACAAGTGACAGTCCTTACCATGAAGAAAAATAGTGAAGTGAAATAAAATAAGACTTGTAAGTGCTTATATATAAATGCAGTATGTGTATTTAAATCGAATAAGACAACATTCATAAATATTCTTATAGATGACATGTCCACTTTAAATTTATTAAAATCTTTTATAATAAGTCTAAGCTCTACTTTGTGTAGATTTAGCAGTGGTTGGTACATGATTAAACACTGGGGAGTATAATTTTCTCTATTTTATATTTTAATGGCCAATCCAATCTGCATTACCCTATGAGTAAAGCAAAAATTATTGAAAAAGCAAAATGGGCAAGGAAAGAGAAATACAGAGAATAATGTAGGCACTTTAAAGAATAAAATACTTCTGTGTAAGTACAATATGTATAAAATGAGCTCAGCTAATTTTACCAGATGTGAACCTGAGTTATCATCGAATCCAGGCATCATTGGAACATTGGGAAACTAAGACCCAAAGAGGTCACACTCCTGCCTAAAGTCACATATTAAGTAATAGACCAACTTTGACCAGAACTTTGGCTTCTAATTGTAGTGAGGACTCCATGAAAATAAACCATTTTAGTTCAGTAATTTCCTTTTTATTACCTTTTTCCAATAGGGAGACCCACCTGCCGCTGTGCTCTGGGGTTCACTGGACCAAACTGTGGTAAGACAGTCTGTGAGGATTTTTGTCAAAATGAAGGGACCTGCAGTGTGACTGCTGGGAACCAGCCTTACTGCCACTGCCAGCCGGAACACACGGGGGACAGATGTCAGGACTGTAAGTGAAAGCATCACCCGCAAGTCAGTCCGACAGCAAGCTTTAATGTTTACATTAAGAAGTTTTCTTATTGCCTATATGTATGTTCCCTAGATTATCTCATTTCCAGCCACCCAGTTTTTCAGTTGCACCCCTATGTTACTCCAACTCCAACAATTCTTCACATTGTTCTTTATTCCTCTCTTAAAGATTCTATGTTTCTTCCTTCTCTAGCTTAGATCCCATGGTCTATCATTGTAATCATTCCATTGTATACACCTCCAATCCCTTGTTCCCTCCTCCCTTCTATTATTCTTTCTTGGAAAAACATAACCATGGTTAAGTTCAATGTTCCATCTGTCCTGAACTGGTGCCCCACTGCTAAATGCAATTGAAGAAAAATACACAATCATATAGACTGGACTCCCTTGAGTTTTTATCACTAATCTCAAAGGGCACTTACTGTGGCATCGACTGTACTTCACTAGTCAATTAACTCACCTAAATGTCAATGTCCAATTTTCTCCTTTCTCCTCAAACCTCCAGTACCTGCTCCCCATCTTTATTCTCAGCTGAAGAAAGCTATCTAAAGAGAACTGCCACCAGCCCAGCAGGTGTAGCTCACTGGTTGAACATTGACCCATGCACCAGGAGGTCACCAGTTCGACTCCTGTTCAGGGCACATGCCTGAGATGTGGGCCTGATCGCTGGTGGGGGACATGCAGGAGGTAGCCAGTCAACGTTCTCTCTCATCAATGTTTCTATCTCTCTCTCTCTTCTTTCCTCTCTCTCTAAAATCAATAAAGAAACAATATCTTTAAAAATTTTTAAAAAGAGAGAGAGAACTGCCACCAGTTCCTGCCTCCACACCCCTCAACCTACTGTATCCTACACCCATGCACTGTCTTCCTTCTCATGACTAGGAGCTCCATGCTATGTCTAATGGATGCTATTCATTCATACACTATTTACCTTTAGCTACTCATGGACATATCTCTTACAACTGTCCCTGCTTTCTCCTGCTTTATCAATACTTTCCCTTCTACCTAATTTTTTCTTTAAAACTTACCTTGTGCCCACATTCCTTTCTAGCTATAACTTTATTAACTTACTCAGTGGCATTGCTCTAAAGAGTTATTACATTCTTCAATTCCTCCTTCTGTTTTTCCTTTGACTACATCTCTGTCAGGTTTTTATCTTCACTATTCTACTGAAATATCTTTTATCAAAATCAAGTTAATTAATTTCTTTTAATGTTATTCATGTTTTATACCCAATGGTCATTTTTCATGTTGCTTGCCCAACTTACCTATTAAATGATATGCATCACAGGCCATCAGAGTTTAGTCAGCAAATACAATCTATATGTACGCATGTAACCCCACTCACATGGTGCTCAGTGCTCATGGCTCTCTCATCCCTCTCCTCTCAACCTAGCACAGTATTTCAACACAACTTCCATGTACTAATTCATAGTTGTTCCCTTCCTTCCTTCTTTCCTTCTTTCCTTCTTTCCTTCTTTCCTTCTTTCCTTCCTTCTTTCCTTCCTTCCTTCCTTCCTTCCTTCCTTCCTTCCTTCCTTCCTTCCTTCCTTCCTTCCTTCCTTCCTTCCTTCCTTCCTTGCTTTCTTTTTGTTAATCCTCACCTGAGGATATTTTTCCATTGATTTTAATATTTTATTTTATTTCTTTATTTATTTTTAGAGAGAGAGGAAGGGAGAGGGAGAGAGAGATAGAAACATCAATGAGAGAGAACATTGATTGGCCACCTCCTCCATGCCCCCTACTGAGGGTTTGGCCCACAACCTGGGCATGTGCCCTGACCGGGGAATTGAACCAGCAACCTCTTGGTGTATGGGTCGACACTCAACCACTGAGCCACACTGGCTGGGCTCCACTGTTTTTAGATAGAGTGGAAAGGAGGGAGGGAGAGAGAGAGAGAGAAGCATCAATGTGAGAGAGATGCATTGATAGGTTGCCTCCAGCACAACCCCGACCAGGGTGGGGATCAAACCTGCAACCCAGGTACACGCCCTTGACCAGGAATAGAACCCTCTACCCTTTAGTACTTGGGCCAATGCTCTAACCACTGAGCAAAACTGGTGAGGGTACGTTTTCTTTTTTGCTCCATCATTCTTACAACTCTGAATGGGGTCAGTACCAACTATTATCCCACATAATGCAAATGGTCATTAATATGCAAATTATTTTTACAGCCTCTTCTTTATTCTAGTAAAACCACACTGATCATGTTTGTTTATATGTCAACTTCTTTGGTATTGTGACTTTCTCATACTATCCTCTTCCTCTGAAATGCACTTTCTTTGGATTCCTCCTCACCTTCATCCCTCCATGCCAAATCCTATCTGTCTTTTCCCAGTTTAAACACCATTTCCTTTTAGAAGTTGTGACATTTACCCTCAGTTTGAATTAATCTCTTTTTCTTCCAATGTTCAAGTCACTGATTCTTTATCTCTTTCTGGCTCTATTCACTTTTACCTAGTATTATTGTGATTTATGTGAATTCTTCTTACTTGTCTTGGATGACCTCTTTGAGACTACCCTCAACAGTGGCATTTGTCAAATAAACAAATGAAAAAATAAGTACTCATAGATAAATGAGAGATGTTTGGAGATAAGATAATGAAAGAACAATCAATTTAATGTACAAAAGCAATATTTAATCAGGATACAGCATCCTTGATTTTTTTTAAAATAAGTTTAAAAAATACTAAGTGGCCATCATTAGAGCAATTTGAATTCTTTAAAAAAAATTGAGCAGCTTATATTTTAATTGGCAACTTAATAGAATTACAGTCTGAAGTAGCTTAATGCATTATAAAAGCCTACATTATAATTTTATTATCACTATCAGCAGTCATAGCACTTCCCACCTTTCACTGCAAAGCACTTATTAAAATTAACCAATTAATCCTTAGACAGAGGTTAAATAACTTGCTCAAGGTCCCAAAGTAGTGATATTATAGTCAGAATGGGGCCCCAGGAGTTGTTGATCAAGATGTCGACAAACATTCTTGCAGTCTGGTGATGCCCGTTCTTTGCAAGCAAAATAAGTCTGTGGACAGTGTCATTAAAATGATAAAGCCAACAGCTGACAAAAGCATAATAAATTGAGGATCTATTAGATGTGAGCTGGCAAGGTTCAATGGACCTGGTGTTCTGTCAAAATTGTATCTTACATCTACAAAACCTCTCTCTAAAGGAAGGAATGACAGAATGGTTCATTACAGTGCCTAATTAAAGGTCGATTAGTGGGAGGGAAAACATCAGTTCTTAGTTGTGCTGAGTAAAAACATTTCACAACCCTAATGGCGATATAAAATCTGGAGGTCTGAAATGCAAATTAATTTTCACAGCAGCTCCCAGGGAGGAGAGACAGAGATAAAGAATGGTAAAAGTAAAATGAAGTATTCTTTAAGGTGTTCAAGAGCAAATACAGCTCCATTTCATGCTATTAAGGATTCTTAGTACAAAGAAAAAAAATAAGCTTGGCATTTCACATTTAAATCTGGAAGTTAACCATGAGGTCAACAATATCTAGAGTTATTTGTAATTAAATAGTGATGACATTAGGGCAACAGGGACAATGAGGACCAACTCAATCTGTGTCTGAGAGCCAGGTATTCAAATCAAATGGCAATCTGTTCTGTCACTGATATTTTCAAAGTCCTCTGGTGATCTGCTTGGGGAACCATTGTGCTTTCAATTAGAACTCAGGTCCATAGACCTGTGTGGCTTACTCCCACTGGTGCCAATAAGTGCAGAGAGGAAGTGGAATCTCAAGTTTATAAAATTAGGACTACCTGACAGTAATCCAAACATAGTTTTTGTTACTGGTATTAGAACCATAGTCTATCAAGTAGCTTTTAAAAGTTATGAAATATGGATGTGAGCCTATCATAGGTGATGATGTGACGGGCTATTTTTAACCACTTGCCTTCCAGAGCAATTTTATTGCCTTAGTCAGCCAGTCAGTAAACATACTTTGGTGTTTACACTAAGCCTGCCACTATGTTAGACACCAAGGAAGCAGTAGTGTCAGAGACAGTTCCTGCCCTCAAAAGGCTTGCAGTCTAATGCACGATTCTGAAAATGAAGCAAGTTATCATGTGACAGCTTAATTAAACACAGAGAATACCAGTACCCAGGAAAAAACATAGAATTCAGCCTATTGGAAAGACTTCTTGAAGGAAGTGAAATCCAAGCTGAGACCAGAAGTAGAAGCTAACCAGATGAAAAGGGGAAAGATTGAATGGAAGAGCATCTGCAAAGACCCAGAAGGGAAATCTTTTAAAATTCATCTTTTCTGTTTCCATTAAATTTTTCCAGGGGAGGTTTGGCAAGGGAAACAACTGAACATGCATAATGTATTGGTAACAGAGATATGTGCTGTTGTATTTATCTTGTTGTAACGTGTCAGCGAGAGAACCAGAGACGCACAGCTGAATTGTAAAGGAGCACTTCATTACGCCAGCGGGCTGGGGGGATACAGCTTCCCCAGATCCTCAGCCCCATTCTTCTTGCTCATCTGATTTTAAAGACAGAAGTCCCCTCCTCCTTTTTGCCCCCCCTTCAGGGGACCGGTACAATAGTGTGAGTGACAGCGATTACAGAAGTCAAAATTAGCATTATTCATCAGCGTACAAGTACCTGCAAATACCGATACTCGGAAACTGCAAATGCCTCCCAACACGTGGGGCAACTATAATCTTATGCAAAATTCCTTTACTTCTAGGAGTAATTAACCTATTATTGGAAGAATATCAAGGAAGTTCTATTGATGATAAAAAATGGAGTCATTTAGTTGCCTTAGCCAAGGGGCCTCGATCAATCTGATATATGATGTTTTAACAGATGCTCATACAACCCTGTGATATAAGTATGATTAGTCCAACTTTACAAGTGCCAAAAAGTAAGATTCAGCCATTCTCCCTATCTGCCGTGTTAGAGAATATAGGAGTCATAATTTGTAGCCTTGTGGGTCTGAATCCAAAAGTAGGTTTCTGCTCCATTTTTTTAGAGTCATTAGGAGAATGCTCAAAGCACGGGTGGCATCCTGGCTCAACCTGGTCATTGCAAGTTTCTACCCCACTGAAAACAATCATTAATAAGAATTTTAATCTTGAGCTAATTAAGCCTATGTTAGGCCCAAGCAGAAGAGACCAAATGACTTTAATAATGACAGGAAAATAGAATGAATCTTTTCAGTGCTACTGTTACTATGAAGGCCAATTAGAAATAAGTTAAAACCCCAAGAAAAGATCCTGACATAAAAGTTAAATGATTACTCAGGACTAGCTCTTTCTTATGTATTCAAGATTCTTAGAACATCCACACTTAGAGTGACACAGCATTTGGAGCCCTGGCTACTGAGTGTCTCCAGTTCTTTTTCTCTTGGTGAGAAGGACTGCCCTCATGAAGGCTCTCGTCATCTCTTGCCTGAATCACTACAACACACAGTTCCTTATGTGCTCTTTCTTCCAACCTTGGAAACAACTTATCCGTTGTCTCCAAAATGTACCCCCCTTTAATTGTTCATAGCTCTTTTTCTTTATATATGGAATTCTTCATGTCTTCTAATGCCCTTACTTTGTCTTCTTAAATCCCCTTTACTCTAGGATATGTACTTTTACACTGTATTAATATCATCATTCATGTTCTTAACTCTCTACTCATGAAACAAGTCATGGTGTTTTGCATATCTCATCAATCCTGGGAGTTAACTCAGTGCCTGGATTTAGTAGATAGTATTAAGTATGTGAGAGATTGTAAACAAAGCAGAAGGATCCTGTTTTCAGCCTGCCAGGTCCAGGTTTTTTCTGTACTCTCATAAGATCTCCCTCAAAAAGTAGTGCTAGAGTTCTAGGCCATCTTTACTGAACAGCTCATTGAGATCCACACTCCATGAAAAATTTTGTGCTTGTGTTTTCAGTTTGGAAAAAAAAAATAGTGTAAAAATAGAATTGGGTTTGAATTAATGCATGTGAAGAAAAATAAATACATTCATGTGACCGTAATATAGAATAGTGACCTAAGGGTAAGATAATGTAATAATTTTATCATTTTATTCTAAATGGTTGAGAAAAAATTTTCATAATTGTGAAAATATTGTTGAAGATAATTTGACCCAGTAGTAAAAATAGATTTTTATTGTTACCTTCCTTTAAAGGAAATGTAAAAATAATAATGAGGTAAAAGATTTAGGCAAATTGTGCTTATTTAAAATAGAATTTATTGGAAATTTTAATAAATCTCTCAGATAGTTTGTCATATGTGATTAAAGTACATATATTAAGTATTACATTAATTTATTCAATTGAATATAAATATATATATATCAATCACATGGATATAATTTATTATTCTAGGTATTCGTGGTTACAGCAATATAAAAGCTCTTTGAAGACAGTTACCTACATAATTTTTGGTGCATAAAAAAAAAACAAATGGCATGTCTTTTCCAATTAAAAGTCAGACAAAGCTGCAACGTAGAGATGAATAATGAGAAAACACCTGTCAAAGATTAGAAATGAACTTTATTCTATTCTATTTAGAAGTGTAACATTATTTTTCATGCAATTAAGTTTCAAATTCCAGTGACATGTTTATAAAGTTAACTATGAATGAACTTTTATTTCTGTCATGTGACTTATACTTGGAATTTTAGTAATTATGTTCAGTAATTTCAGTAACTATTATTGAAAAAATAACTTTCAAGAAAGTTTTATTAATCTTGCTGACATCATAGCAGCAACTTTTTTAAAAATTCCAGTTTAACTTGATTTTGAGATAACCCACCCTCAAAATACTCCTGAAACAGTGCTTCAGTGTAAATTATGACAAGGTTAGATGGTACGATCTTCTACTTGATGCCAACAGGTATTTAGCCTGCTTTTTGCAACTTAGAGAAGAGCAATTATACAAAGTAATTTGAAAGACAAAGAAAGAGAGCTTGAAAACTGTTTAATTGAAGGCAGAAAATAACCTGTTATACAAGTCGTGGTTAGTAAAGAGGGATTTGTATGAAAATAAACTGAACAGGCCCAGTTGGAAGCCCTTAGCAAAAACAAATAAATAAATAAAAAGCAAGGCTTTGCATGAATAGAAGCCATCCATGATTGTAATTCTGCTGTGCTTGATGTTAAGTAAATTAAATGGGTTTATAAATAATTATCTACAAAGAGAATTGGGTATTTGAAAACAATATAGTACATAAATTATGCAAAGACAGACACACAGATTGAACAAAAATATTTACTGGAGGCTTACCTCAAACCAAGCAAATTGTTTCTACTCAAATGCATCTGCCAACATAATTTTTAAAAAAGAAATAATTTAAATGTAAATTTAGGAGTAACTGTAAAACACACTTCTTTATTCAGATTTGGAATGTCAGCTGACATGTTTTGAGAAAATGCCATCAGTCAGGAATCTTTAAATGGAAGAAAAGAAAATGAGATTCCTATGTTATAGTTAATATGATAACTGGTCAAACTGGATTCCAGATTTGCAGAAGAAATGTTGGGTTTTAGAGGTGATGATATGGAATTAAACGTTCTTTCAAAATCATTTAGAATTTTATAAAGGAGAAATTTGTAGACTAACAAATAGTATTCTACAACTTTGGATTTCCAAATTATTTTCATATCACAGGTGAAACTCAATTACATGATTTAAAAAATAATAATAATAAAAATTATTACAATGATATGCTTTTTGGAGTTGGAAGTTTCAAGTGAGATAACCTATAAGAAAGGTCCTTTGTAAATTTCAAAATAAAATGCAAATACTTTTATATTTTTATTTTAATAGATATTTTGACTACCTATCATTTATAATATGTATTATAATATATAATTTAGGTAATATTTAACTTGGACAATAAAAATGCACTTAGTAATTTTATAGCATTCATGGATATAGTCTGAGATGCTTTTTAAAAATAATCTCTGAAGTGATCTATGAATTTCAAATGGAATTCTATATTGAGTCTGAAAGTAATCAGATCAAGCCACAAAAGAAAATAGTTTCTTGACTAGGTTTAATTCCACACACAGGTTAGGCTTTGACTACGAAGTCAAACCTATTAGAAGTTAAAAAGTTTAGTCTAATGCAATGTAATGCCCCATTTCTGGGACTTTAGCAGGTCACATCTTTTATTCACATGATTGTCTGGAGTGCCTGGTAGTTGGTTCATTGATCCAGCAGCTGAGTGTCTATTGCATGCGGGCACCGGATGTCCAAGGGCTCTTTTATCCAGACTCGACAGCATCCCTCTTCACCTCCCTTCTGATTTCCATCTTCTCGCTCCTGCTTTCCTCTCCCCATCTGAACACACACAGACACACACTGGCGAACTTCAGGGTGTTTCAGGAGTGGGTCAAATTAGCCTAGATGATCTCACAATTATATAAATGTATAACTGCCTTTGGGATTTTAAAACTAAAACACCAGCCTGACTCCTCTGCCTTCTGAAGTGCCCTGCTTTACAAAGGGCAGTGCTCAGTCATTAATTCAACAAATATCAATGCAGCATGTCCAGCCACTGTGGCTTGGAATTTAGTCATGAATAAAACAAAACTGCTCTCATGGTACCTTTTAGTATTTATAAATAATGCACAAACGCGTTAGATGTCAGGTGGTGAGAAATGAGATGATGGTAAGTTAAGAACCGAACTGCTGTTTGGATGGAGAGAAGGGTCAGGGGATACAGAAACAAAAACACATCAGTTACCACATCAGAAGTCTTTGCTACAGAATCTTTTTGTACCTAGTGTGAATAAAAGAATAATGACTTGACCTCATCACCTTAAGGTTAAAACACTTTATAAGAATTTTTTAAAAAGAAAATTATCTTTTTAAATAAAAAATATCTTGGGTTAAAATATTTTATTTATCAATTATAGCAATTTAATGCATACTTCTAGTCATAGTGAAGGTTAAATGCTGCTAACAAATAATAAGACTAAAGTGATTCTCTGTAACCTTTGGATTATTGGGGGGGGGAAGTCTTGGTAAAGTGGAAAGCTTATTTTTATAGATCAGTAATCTATCTTATCTATATACATCTAACTAAATGGAAACTTGTACATTTGACCAGTTTACTTCATTTTATTCTGTCAGTTGACCTTTCAAGGTGACTGTCTCAGTGTTTTAGTGAACTCCCATTAAATAGTAATTACTTCTATATAATCTGCTATTTTTCTTCTTGCTATTACACCAGTGTAGAAGCTTCTCTCAATATATCAGTAGATCAACACAAATACTTATATATTATGTATTTTGCAAGGTAACATATTGAAGAAAGACTAGAAGTAAGGTGTATCATTACTTTCACGTTTAGATTTGGAGTAATTTGGAAGAATGAAGAAAGTAAGGATAGAAGGATGGAGAGAGAGAGAGAGAGAAATTATGTGCATAGGATCTACATGAATTTCTCTAGGATGGCCTCATAGTCTCCTAGTATAATGAACTGGTTTTCTGAATTTTATATTTTTCTTCTACCTGAATACTCAGAGATGGCACTGTTTGCTAGGAATCAATTTTATTTCTTTAAATTTTTCAGTTTTCTCTGTAGAAATATTTGAGATATATTTCTATTTTTAGTAACAAATTAAAAAATGTTAATTTTCTTAGACATGTTTTCCTGATGAAAATTTATCAGCTCTAATCAGAGTTTTGCACACATTTATTTCCCTAGTGAATATTTAATTAGCACCTGGATTAAATACTTCCCTACTTTATTAAACTCGGTTCTGAAATGGGAAGATATATTTAGGACTATGCAATAAGTTTAATTATTAAAATACCTTAAGTTGTATAAAACACTTGAGGAATGTAAATAAGAATAAATTCTCATATTTCTTAAATGTTTTTCTGTTTCCTTATATAATCCTTCAAGGACAATAATCGTAAAATTCTAGGCAAATTCATATAAATTGCTATATTTCTTTACCCTCTTACATCAAGCTAGATGAAAAACAGACTCTAGAGAAGGAATCACCACACTCTTATTAACATATTTAAGAATCTTAGAACTCTTCCAGAAAACTTTCCAAATAGATGTCAGTGAATGGTGAACCTTCCGGCATGATTTACTTTGTGGTGTGTTGCCTGTTAACATGGTCTCATTGGTCTGGAGAGACCCAGAGCTGATTCTGTCGAATAATGAGCAGATCACATGAATGGTTAGGCACTCCCTTCAGGAAAGAGAATCCAGTGCTGTAACCAATTATCAGTGGCTGAAGAGACAAATATTCAACTTGGCTTGGATTGGGAGGCCGAGAACGACGTGAAATGTGGGTGAGGGGTGGAGTCCGGCTTGAGTTCCTGTGCTCTGCACTGCAGGTCGTGGTGGCATCAGGTGGGCTCCCCGGGCCTGGTGCTCTCGCTGCTGCAGGACCCTTTGACATTCAGACTGTGGTGAGGCCCTCAGAAGTCTGTGCTGTTGAGGGCACATCTGTTTTCGATACACATACAGGAAAGAGAACACCAAGGAGATTCAAAATTATTTTCTAGATGTTTTCCTAAACAAATGTACAAATTATCAAAAAAGAAAAATAAAAGTTTATTTTCTACAGTTAGGTTTACTTGGGTTTGAATTTCAGATCTTTCACTTATTCTTGTGTGATCTTTGGCAAGTTGCTTAATCTCTCTGTGCCTTCATCTAGTCATCTGTAACATGAGGCTAATGACATATAATGCATTAGATGATGACAAACACATTTGTCTGGAATATCATAATCAGCATTTCTATCATTTTACTCAAATCGGGCTTCGGTTTGCCATGACGATAAAGGGCATTATGGAGACTGGGTGAGTGAAGAGGGAGTCCAGGCATCGTCTTAAGCAGCTTAGTATCATGGCCTCTGTTCAAAGATGACCAAAGTGTGTCCTGGAGAAATTAGTCAAGTCATTCACATGAGATCGCATCATTAGCCAGAACGAGGACTGAATTTAACCTCCAAATCCCTCACACTCTGACCAAGGTTTTTTTTTTGTGTGTGTGTTTTTTTTCCTTTTTCCTATTATCTCACCCTGGTATAAGTATTCATCGAAAGTTTATAAAATACTACTGCTGGCTGACCTGGAAATTCTTCTACACTTCACACACACATGAAAGCAGCCGTAAGCCTCCCTGCAGGAAGGGTATTAGCAGAACTCATAGACGTGTCGCTCCTGGCACACAGCTACGCAGCGGTGCAGCCTGCAGTGGGAACTGCACTGAAACGAGTTTGGTTCCAGACTGTCTGGGGATATGCACTGTGCACTTCACCTAGTCCTCTTTGGGAAAGCAATCTGGTTCTATTTTTAATTTACTTGTGTTTGTGGAGTGTGTACAGTCCTACGTTATCAAGTTGCTTGTTTAAATTGTTAATCTTAAAGCCAATTTACAGAACTTACTTTTTTTTTAAGGCCAGGTCAAAATTCACTGAAGTAGAACAACTGATGTGCACACATGTCATTGTAGAATTTAGTCTCCCCTGTATAACCATTCTGTATTACCAGTTAAAGAGCCTCCAGGTTCCCCGTTATTCTTTTTTCTTTTTTTAATTTTTTTAAAAAAATGTTTTCTTTATTTATTTTAGAGAGAGAGGAAGGGAAAGAGAGAGAGTGAGATAGAAACATTGATGAGAGAGAACATCGATTGGCCGCCTCCTGCATGCCCCTCACTGGGGATCAGGCCCACAACCTGGGTGTGTGCCCTGAATGGGAATCAAACCAGCAACCTCTTGATGCATGGGTCAATGCTCAACCACTGAGCCACACTGGCTGGGCTCCCCATTATTCTTATGAGAATCTTTAGCTCTTGTTTAGGTGGTATTATTTTAGTTTGGTTTTCTTCTCTTTAAATAAATTTCACACTTCACTAACTATTACAATGTGAATGACCCAGTTGCAAATATAAGTTAATAACTAAAAAGTCTTAGCGATTACTTTTCAATAGAAAGAAATATTGGGAAAGATGTTAAATGCAGCCAGAGATTTTATAGACATCTGGCTTCCCATGAATATTCATAAATCTGTGTGTATACTCATACATGCATGTATTTTTATGCAATCCATTAAGATGCAGTCTATTAACACACTGTTAAAAGATTAAAGAAAGAAGTATGCCCTTGCATGTCTGGTTGCTTGAAAAGGAATTGATAGAAAAAAAGAGAAACTGAAAGAGAGACAGAGTAGAGTGATAATCTCCCTTGAAAAGTGCTTAATTTCTGTTCCAGAAAATTGCCATTGACTTATTCTCCAGTTACTATCTACCTAATTACCATGTGAATACTCTGTAATTATATATCCATTGTTGTCTTTTAGATTACATGATTGTGTTTGTTGCTACTATGTATGCAGTTTTTAGTGTAATTATCCTATAGAGGTTATAACAATTTTTATATTGTGACTATAAAGTGCTATTATATAATTTAATGGTAATCTCTACTTTTTAGGACAGATTAATTACATTTCATTATGTCTCCTTTTTGTCATGTGTAGACAATCTCAATTGTTATGCTATTCAGGGCAGTACGATGCTCAAAATTTATGAGGTGGAATGTTCCAAAAGAAGGAAGATTTTCTTGGGAGTAATATATGTAGGCTCTTGCCACAGTGGACGTTATTCAGATCAATTTTGGTTTCTTTTTTTTTTTTTCTTGTCTTAACCTTTCATTTGGGAAATCTGCTCTCTGAGTGCTAATGTCCTGTCTTGTATTTTTGGACTCTCCCCATAGCTCTCAGTATACAATTTAAGCACATGCATATCCCCAGCAAATAATCCATTGTGAATCCAACATTTCCATGTTATTCTCATGGTTAAATTACTCGTGTTGTTCAAAATGAGAATCAACCATGTTCTTCCACCAGCTTTCCTTTCTATAAATTTAGACTTTTCCTGCTGAACACTTACTGGCCAGTCTGGCTAGGCTCTTTTATCTTCAGTCTTCAATTCCTCTCTTCTATCTTCAGTCCCTTCCCCATTCCATCCCCTCCAACAAAAAGTCTCCTATCACCTATTATTTTCTTCTATTTTCCTTTATTCTGCAACTCTTTTTACTCTTTTTCAGTTCTAATAACTATTCAGTGAATTTTAAAATTTGAAGAAATGAAAGATGGTTCTGTGGGGGGATGGGTGTGTGTATATGCACACATGTGTGTGTATGTGTGTCAGGAAAAAGAAGACAGTCCTTTGCAGCAAACCCCAGTGTTAACCAACCACCAACATCACCAGCTCTTTTCTTTGGCAGGGATTACATTTTTATATAGATTAGTCTACTGCTTCATAATCAGTAGGAGTTTACTTGATCAAAGCTGAAATATGATCAAAAGCAGAGGCTGTATAACTTCTGCAGAGGAAAGTTCATACAAACAGTTGATAGTCATAGTGATAACGTTTTCAGGGCTCTCGGATAAGAAAAGTGTTCTTGCAGTGACTGCTAAACTTCGCTATTCATTTTAGAGTTTATTAGGTCGGGGCAGAATCCTTACAGCCAAAACACACAATTACATATGAAAGGAGACTTCTCATATACTATTTATCTTCATAATCTGCTAGATTTCTGTAGGATTGAGAAGTGTTAATAGAAGTATTCCTTTTATGAGATAAATAGCCAAAGAGAAACTTAGAATTTAAATATGAGTGTGTAGTATTTAAGAGGTAGATGTGACACTGATGAAAATATTGCATATATTATACGTTTTACATAGGTACTTGTAATTCAAAGTGGATTAGAGCTGAGAAGAAAATGAGAGAGAATTTAGGTTGTCTTCCTGCAACTTATTGTGCATTGCTGTCATGATATTGAGACAATTACAGAGAACATGGACTTTGATTCTATCATCCAATTTAAAAATATCACCATCTGAGGTTTCAAATCTTTCCAGGACTTCCACATAGTATGTGTCATGATTAAACTTGGAATAACAGAGAGTACTTCCATCATTTTGCCTTTAAGTTACAATTGTCTAATGCTTGTGTGGTAGTTTAAATATCAGATGCTGAAATCCCCTATTCAGTAAGATCTACTTTTTCCTGTGTTCAGGAATCTTGGAGTTGATTGAGTAAACAGAGAAGCCATTAAGGAAGGAAAGAAAGAAGAAGACAGGAAAGAAGGGAGAGAGGGAGGGAGAGAAGGAGGGAGGTATAGAATGTAGTACATTCAAAGTGTTGGGTGTTGAATTCTAACAGTGGTGCAGAAAAAAATCCAGCCAAGCTTCTATAAGCTCTACATCTCAAACCTAACAGGGGGAGATAGACAATATTCGTAGAACGATGCTGGGAAGTGGCTCTGGCAGGACTGGAATACAGTGAGCAACTCTGTCCCTGAGCTTCAACCTAGCAGAGAGTATTACGCATGTAAGCTGAGAGAAATGAAATGAAATGTCTTCCACTTGAATATCAATATAGAAAAGGTTCTGAGCCTCCAATGATATTTGCCTTTTTTTTTTTTTAAGGGAAAAATGGCATGGCTTAGCAGCATGCAATTTAGAATTATTTATTAAAGTGTAAATTCTAATATCTGCTTATTTCACCATTTTATCTCAAGCAAACATTTCTTTACCATGCATTGGATTCCATTTTTATGCCATGAGTCCAACCAACTACATTGAATTATGTGCATCTGACATGCTATGAAAAAATATTGAAAGCATTAAAGGGTGGAGAATTGCCTTTAAAGCATAAATAGTAGACCATGAATTTCTCTTTAAATTGTGTCTGTAAAGAGAAAAACTGTTACGTTGAGTTAGAAAATTAACCAGAATTTCTAAAATATTCTAGTTGTAGCTTATATGACATTGGGTTAAAAAAAATTTTCTATTAAAGCATACTATTGAAGAGTTTTAAATCGCAAGTATCACACCATTAAATTATCACCAGGTTTGCACAACAATGTAACCGACATTCAGCTCAAGACTAAACATTATTGGTACCCCAGATGTTCCCTGCTGTTCATCACTCGTCCTTTCTTCTTCCCAATTTATCTCCTTTTGATTTCTAAAACCATAAGTTAGTTTGCCTCTTGAAATTTATATAAATAAAAAGCAGTTTTTTTGTGTGTACATGTTCTTTTCTCTCTCAATATTATTTTTGTGTTTTTCACCTATGTTACATTTTTCATCTATTATCTATCTATCAATCATCTATCTATCTATCTTTATATTCCATTGTATGAGTGAACTACAGTGTATCCATCCTTCTTGGGATGAACATTTGGATTATTTTCAGTTTTTGGCTATTTCTAAACAGATTTCTGTGCACATTATGTACAAGTTTTTGACATGTATACTTTTCTGTTGGCTGTGTACTAAGTGTAGAAATGCTAGGTCATAAGGTGTGGGCATGTTCAAATTTAGTAAATACTGCCAATTGTTTTCCACATTTAGTTGAACTGATTTTTACCCCCACTAGCAATATATCAGAGTTTCTGCTCTTTGTGGTCAATTTGGTGGGTGTGCAATGGTGGTTTTTTGGGTTTTTTTGAGGTGTTAATTTTTCTTTCCTTTATTACTTGAGTTGTGTATATTCTCACATCTTTTTAAGCTTACTCTAAAACAGGTTTAATTTATGCATTAAAATTACTTATAATTCATAAATTGTAGATAAGTTTTTAACTTCGACCTTTAGCACTCTAGGTAAGTGCAAACGATCCCTTGCTACAGTGTGGTATAGGGCAATCATCAACTCTCAGAGTGTTCCTCGGCTCTTTTCAGCAAAGTGGTTATAAAAACAGAGATTCAATGGTTTTAGATTTAAAAATACATTTAATAAGGCTCACAAAGTTAGTCAACAAATCATCTATTTCAGTCAAATTCAAATCATTTACAACTATTAGAGAATGTAGTTCCTCTACTAATCAGTAATCTTATGTCCAGATTGTCATTTCTTACACTCTCTGGTTTCCAAATTCTCATTCACCAATCAGCCCCATGGAAATTACCTGGGCTCCATTTCAGATTTATAATTGGAATCTAGGGGTGGGGGTGGTGGGAGACAGGGAAAAGTGTTGGAATTTGCATTTGCAAGTAAGTCCCCTACATGATTCTGATGAAATGCCACCATGGAGCCCTCTGAATAAGCACATGATGTGAAGGCTTGGATACTGCATCAGACAACTTCTACGTTCCACTAGAAAGCTGAACCAGGACCAAAGAATGAAATTTAAAGCAACTAGAGGGGGATATTGAAAGAGTTCCTTCTAAATAAGAGTTATCTAGCAATCTGACTAATGAAAGTTCTTTAGAGATTTCTGCATTGGATGAAAGATGGCACTAGATGATCATATAAGTTGTTGCTAATACATTCTTCATAAATAAAAACAGAATGTGTGTTGTGTACAGATACTAACCTAGACTTAACTTTTAGATTTTGAGATCTTTAACTTTTGAATGTGTTACTTTTCTTAAGTATAGCAAAACCCATATTAATAGACTCAAGCACTGAATACCAATGTGAGTACTTGGCATAATGCAACAGAAAGTATGAGATTGTGTGAAATAAATTTCCATAAATATGAAGCAAGTCTGTCAATAAATTTAATTTATGTCTGATTTAATACTGGGCTAAGTAAATATACAAACATGAGAATAATAAATTATGTTTTAATTTGCCCATTCCACTATCATTGTCTTGCAGCAGGTTAAAGTTTATAAATTGTGATTGTTATCTCAGCTAATCTCATTTAACCTTGCTTCACAGTTAGATAGGTAAAAGGAAATTGCAGCTTCTAAATCCAAAGTCTGGGATCAATTTAATTATTTATTTTGCTTAAGATTATTTGTATTGCGAATTTCAACCTTTCAAATGTGGTAAATGATACTATATTCATAAATAAACATATGTGTAGATGTCTGCTTTTCAAAAGACTGACACTAAATGTCTAATTACAGAATTAGTGTAGTTATTATATTAAATGGTCTTTGTTTTTATTGCTCATGTTCAAGAGGCATTATGAAGGAGGTATAGAACTATGCAATTGAGGAAGTCTTCCTGTGCAGTTGAGAAGATTGTCTGTAATACTCAGTAAGAAACCTCTTTCAAAACAAAGGGCTCAGACTACAGGGAGGTTTTCCCTTGACTGATGGGGAGGTTAGGCACTCATCTAGGAGGGGACAATAGTTTAGACTTATGTTATCACTTCCCTCCCATGATGGATCAGTGAGTTTCGTAGTCTACTTTTCCCTTGGAGCTTCGTCAGAGGCACGCCTCTTGGCTGCTCACCTGCCCAGGTGTTTGGAAATACTTGGACCTGTTCTGGCACATGTAGAGGGAGGCTTCTTTCCATCACTCGCAGGCCTGGTGCAGAGGTAGGAGTCCCCTACTTAGCATACACCACCCTGTTCTCTAGGTGAAAAGAGGTACATCTGAAGTGATCGTGAACATTTCTACTCACTTCAGAATAATGGTAATATTATTCACTAGAATGAAAGCTAAGGGACCTTGTTGATTTAAACTTTAAAACTCAGAAACTAAAGAATTTGTCAGTTTGCATTATATCAATATAACCCATTTCCTCTTAGTCAGATGAAATGATGCCCATTTCAGGCAAAAAGAGGAATCAAATCAATAACATTATTAGAGAATTCTAGTTACATGTAATTGCAAGCCGCTTTTGTAAATTAATCCACCTATTGATTGACCATCTTTAAATGTTGATTGAAATGGAACCATTGATTGTGATTGAAGAAAAATATCTTGTAACATAATTTTATTTTTCTGTTGTACATTCTTCCTAGATGTGTGTCACCACTACTGTGTGAATTCTGAATCCTGTACCATCGGGGATGATGGGAGTGTTGACTGTGTCTGCCCAACACGCTACGAGGGACCAAAATGTGAGGTTGATAAATGTATAAGGTGCCACGGGGGCCACTGCATTATAAGTAAAGACAGCGACGATATATCTTGCAAGTAAGTGGACATCAGCTTAATTTATAAAAGCATTTGAACCCAAAGGGTTTAGCAGTCCAGCAAAAAAACTGTAAAAACAATGTTAATTATTTGTATTCTAAAATATGGTGACTATTGCATCCCTTTTTGGGGGCTGGAGATAAAGTTCAGTTTACTTAAATTAAATCCAAACTTATTCAACACCTATTATGTACATCTGGGGAACATGGAAGTCCATCCATCATGTAATGATATGGTCAGAGCATCCCCTATATAGAATATATCTTATGGTAAGCAAGAAATAGTGAAATACGACATACCTTCAGAATGCTATATGTGATATTCCTAAATTAGAATAGCTCAGGCTTTTCATTGTTTCATTATTATTATTGACATTGAATATTTACTTTTCTGTTGTTACAAAATGATCCTTTGGGGGAGAAGCAAAGGACCGGTCTAAAGGAAACACTTTCAGTTTTTTAAAATTTGATTTTGAACATTATGGTTAAAAACAAGGAAAAGGGATAATGTTTCCTAAAAAGTAACTGAAACAAAACTGTCCGAGTTACACTTTGGTTACATTGTCTTTTTGCCCTTTGGCTTCAAGGTCAAGTGAATGGAAAACAGATCACCACAGTTAAAGGGTAATGCCATTCAGTTTCTATCATGAAACAAGTTTATGCCACTGAGGTTAGAGATCAATCCTCACTCCAAACTTCTCTCAACGACCTTTTAAAAGAAGGACTTATAAAGGACTGGACTCTATCACTTGCCTTGCTTAGGAGCGTAATAAATGGTAATAGGAGACAGAACAGCTTCCGTGAGGTGTTCGTGGCACAGCTTCCGCGGCGACAGCTGTGCGCGCCGAGCGTGCCAGTCCTGAGTTATGCGGCTCCTCCGAACAAGGCCCAATAAAATTTTATTACATACAGCATCAACATTTTTTTTCTTTTTTATTTACTCTCACTTTAGAATTTCCTCTAAATATGATTTGTGTTATCATCATGAACGGCATTTACTCAAACCCTGTAATTGGTTCATTTGAAAGTACCTTGTTTTTTTTCAGTAATTGAAAATATGACTAATTACAAATATGTGCCTTTGAGGAGTACATAAAAGCAAAATGCATTTTCATATAAACTGCCAAAATCGTGTTTCCTTATGAAGCTCGTCAGTTCTTTGTGACGGCAGAACTTGATTTCAATTAGTGGGCACAGTGTGTCTTCATGCCCAGGTACCATCTCAGGAATGTGCTGTGGAACGTCCCTTACAACCCGTTTCATTGGCACACGGGTCATGCACCGTCACCTCGGGCTGTGAGCCAGTCTCCCACTTCGCTGACCTTAGAAAATCTCAGGCAGAGACACACGTTCTGTTTCTGTTACGTGGGGAAGTTTCATGTGAGGAAGGGAGGGCGGGACTAGGGCATCAGCTGCCAGCTGTACAGAGGAAACTGGCTTTGCCAACCTAAAAACACCAGAACCGTATAACCCAAGTAGGCTATCGAGGTTCAACATTATAGTTCTTGACTCTTAAAAGACCTTTTTGGGAAATATATGTAAAAATAGATAAATAGTAGTTGCTAACAATGAGTAGATAGTGGAAGTTTAAAAATTCGAGTATAATACTTGATGTATCAGCTAGGCTATAAAACATACAATACAAACTGGACTCTGGGTATTCTGACACCTATTAGACAAGTTTCTTTTCATTTCTAGGATAGATTTCATCTTAGCAGTAAATGATGTTTGCAGAGATATTGGAATTTGTTTCATAGGTTAAGACCTGATACTAAAACAAAATCACAACTGAGTTAAAGTAAATCTTTTACATAGGAAAATTCAAGCTGCTATGGATACTTGTGATTCCAAATCGGTGTGTTTCTAATGCGTAACCTATGAGCTGTCAACTAGAATAGATACTCTGTCAAGTATAATGACATGGAGCTAATTGAACAGTTCTTTTTTTTTTTTCCTCTTCTGGAAATCTAAATAAATATTGATGAAGAAAGAGTTTATCATAATTTTGAGTAGCCTAAATGATACCTTTCTGATGTTGATTATTATGGAATTCTTTTCATGTACTGGACAACTATTAATTAACTTTTGGGAAATGATACATCACAAACTCTGCGTGTGTGTGTGTGTTTGTGTGTGTGTGCATGCGCATGTGTGTGTGAGTGTGTGTGTGTCGCATGTATTTCTAATAAACAAAATTATGATGAAAACTTGCATTAAAATATGAACTGTACCCTGATACATAATAATGACTTGGATAATTTGTATTACTCGTGAAAGCAGAAGTTTAAGAACTATTAATAAATATGTGTTTCCCTTTTATTTATTTATTTATTTATTTTTATCCTCACCTGAGGACATTTTTTCATTTTTTTTTTGTTCAGATAGAGTGGGAGGGAGAGAGAGGAAGAGAGAGAGAGAGAAACATCGACGTTAAAGGGACACATCGAGTGGCTGCCACCCGCACGCCCAACAAGACCGGGGACAAACTGCAACCGAAGTACATGCCCTTAGCGGGAACCGAACCCAGATCTCTCTGGACCGCAGGCCGACGCTCTAACCGCTGAGCCAAACCGGCCAGGGCTATGTGTTTCCCTTTTAAAAGCTGATATTTGGTGTATAGTTCTTTCTTGTGGGAAATCTTTTAATATATAATGAGCTAATTTTTCTTTGATTTTGTACCTCTCACAGAACAAGAAACTACTTTTCTACTCTTTGATTTTTAAAGAGACCTAGGCATAGAGGGCAAGGAAAAGTCTCCCGGTCCACTTAACGTATCAGACACCTATTGCCACCAAATGCCTACTTGGCTCCAGTAGCATTTGCATTTGGATGTGATCTCTGTTAAATCTTAGAAACTTTAAACCACTCCCTCTCCCCCCATGTTTGGTTCCAGTTTCACATATCTCCATTTCACATCTAGTACACAGTTCACTTGTTTCTTCTGTTCATCTTAAAAAGAAATGTGATTTTAAAATGCAGGTCCTTGCCCTGGCTGGTTTGGCTCAATGGTTAGAGCATGGGCCCGTGGACTAGAGAGTCCTGGGTTCGGTTCCCACTAAGGGCATGTACCTTGATTGCAGTTTGTCCCTGGCCCCGGTTGGGGCTGTGTGGGTGGCAACCAGTTGATGTGTCTCTCTCACATCAATGTTTCTCTCGCTCTCTTCCTCCCTCTTTCCCTCCTGCTCTATCTGAAGATAAATGCAAAAGTGTCCTCGGGTGAGGATAAAAAATAAAAAATAAATAAAATTCAGGTCCTTAAAAATATCTTTAAATTAAACACCTGGAAAAGTTATAAGCAGTTTAGTTCATTTCTAGCAGCCCCATTACCGACATGAGGACAAGTAAATATGCACAAAAGAAATGAACTACAAGATCGCCAACCTATCATAGCAATCTCCCTTGGATGGATGTCCTGTAATAGATATTCATTATGGAAAGGATCAAAGTGATCAATCAATGATGTTTCAGACTGATTTCTTTGTCAAGGTTATGTCCAGATTTACTATGATACCCATTGATTGCTTCATAGCACCTAGTACTAACATGATCTCACAATCAAAATATTGGCAGGATCTGTTGTAATTCTTATACGGTCCAAGGCTTGTATGCTTCTATTACCATACTTCTTATAGAAGAGGTCCCTTGATAATTTGCAATGTAAATGTATTTTTCGTTGTTTCCCCAACATTTTTTTAATATAATTTTATTTTTTTTTTTCATTTACTCACTCTGTGTCCTCTTCCACTTCCACCCGTCCCCTCCCACCCCCGCAATCGCCACACTGTTGTCCACATCCATGAGTTCTCTCTGGGTGGAGAGGGGAAAGAGTGCAGGGATTGAGGGGGGGGGGAATTAGAGATCCCTAACATTTTTTTTTATTTTTAAGGTCCAATCTAGTAGTATTTATTTATTTATTTTAAAATATAACATGGTAAATAAGAAATTTGTTTTTTTCCTGTTATTGTTATGCTTGGTTTTCCTCTGTGGCAATAGGCATCATTTATTCTTACCTCAGGCATGGAAATATTCTGCATATTGCAACCATTTCCATAAGTATTCCATGTAAGCCTACCTCATTACTTTGTTACTATATTGCATATTGTTCCTAGGACAGTAGTTTATTTTTGCAATGAACTGCTCCATGGAGTTTTTGTTGTTGTTGTTGTCATTAGAATAAAAAGTTTGACACTAATTACAGTACATATGCAAAGAGATGCAGTGGGATACATGTGACTACAGGATAATCCTATACTGCCTCACAAAATATGAAAACTAAAACTCGTAACAATTCTTTGGACCAGATTTTGAGGTTAGAAGGAATAGCTGAGGCGTTTGCCTCCAGAGTGTATGATCATGTGGTTTATAATTCACACTGATCTCACCAAATTCTACTTATATGAAAAGGAATAAGATATTGATGCTAATGTCTCCCTGAAGATATAGATATAATATCTATAGATATTATAAGATAGATATAATATCTATCTAATAAGTGATAGATATTAGAGTATGTTTTTGACACATAGATCTAGCTAAATTAAATTTTTTAAAAAACTTGTTTTCCCTTTATTGGTTTTATTTATTTATTTTTTTAATTTATTTTATTTTATTTTTTTTTATTTTATTTTTTTATTTTTTATTTTTTTTTATTAATTTACTTATGTTACAGATGATTCTCCTTTTTTCCCCCATTGACACCCCCCTCCCCCTCCCTCCCTGTCCCGTCCCCGTTTTGTTGTCCATGTCCATTGGTTATGAGTACATGCGTACAAGTTCTGTGTTCATCGCTCCCCTCCCCCACCCCCTCTTCTGGCAGATGTCAGCCTGTACCCCACTTCCACATCTCCGGGACTACCCTGCTCCTCACACTGTTATGTTCATTATACTCCAGAAATAAGTGAGATCATATGATGTTTGTCTTTCTCTGCTTGGCTTGTTTCACTTAGGATAATAGTTTCCAGGTCCTCCCATGTCGACGCAAAGGATAAGAGATCGTTCTTTCTTAAAGCTGCATAGTACTCCATTGTGTATATGTACCAGAGCTTTTTTATCCATTCGTCTACTGATGGACATTTGGGCTGTTTCCAGATCTTAGCTATTGTAAATAGCGCTGCTATGAACATGGGGGTACATGTATTCTTTCTGATTGGTGTTTCAGGCTTCTTCGGGTATATTCCTAGGAGTGGGATCACTGGGTCAAATGGTAATTCAATTTTTAATTTTTTGAGGTAACACCATAGTGTTTTCCATAGTGGCTGCACCAGTCTGCACTCCCACCAGCAGTGTACTAGAGTCCCCTTTTCTCCACACCCTCGCCAACACTTGTTGTTTGATGCTTTGTTGATGGCGGCTATTCTGACAGGTGTGAGGTGATACCTCATTGTTGTTTTAATTTGCATCTCTCTGATGATTAGTGAAGTTGAGCATTTCTTCATATGTCTCTTGGCCGTTTGTATGTCCTGTTTGGAGAGGTATCTATTTAGTTCCTCTGCCCATTTTTTAATTGGGTTCTTTGTCTTCCTTTTGTTGAGATGTATGAGCACTCTATAAATTTTGGAAATTAGTCCCTTATCTGATATATCATAGGCAATTATGCTCTCCCATACAGTAGGTTGCCTTTCCACTTTGATGGTTGTTTCTTTTGCTGTGCAGAAGCTTTTGAGTTTGATGTAGTACCATGTGTTCATTTTTCCCTTTGTTTCTGTTGCCTTAGGTGATGTATCAGTGAAGATTCTGCTGCATATGATGTCCGAAATTTTGTTGCTTACATTTTCTTCTAGCATTTTTATGGATTCACGAGTCACATTTAAGTCTTTTATCCATTTTGAGTTTATTCTTGTGTATGGTGTAAGTTGATGATCTAGTTTCATTTTTTTGCATGTAGCTGTCCAATTTTCCCAACACCATTTATTGAAGAGGCTGTCTTTGCTCCATTGTATGCTCTTACCACCTTTGTCAAATATTAATTGAGCATAATGTCTTGGGTCAATTTCCGGATTCTCTGTTCTGTTCCACTGGTCTATGTGCCTGTTCTTGTGCCAGTACCAGGCTGTTTTGATTACAGTAGCTTTGTAGTATAACCTGATGTCCGGTATTGTGATCCCTCCTACTTTGTCCTTCTTTTTCAAGATTGCTGTAGCTATTCGGGGTCTTTTTTGGTTCCATATGAACTTCTGAAGTATTTGTTCTAGTTCTGTGAAATATGTCGTTGGTATTTTGATGGGGATTGCATTAAATCTGTAGATTGCTTTGGGTAGTATGGACATTTTAATGATGTTAATTCTTCCAATCCATGAACAAGGTATGTGCTTCCACTTTTTTATATCTTCCTCTATTTCTTTTTTCAATGTCTTGTAGTTTTCTGCAAATAGGTCCTTTACTTCTTTGGTTAAGTTTATTCCTAGGTATCTTAATTTCTTTGCCGCGATGGTAAATGGGATTTTTTTTTAGTTTCTCTTTCTGTGAGTTCATCATTGGTGTATAAGAATGCCGTCGATTTCTTGACGTTAATTTTGTATCCTGCTACTTTGCCAAATTCATTTATTAAGTCTAGTAGATTTTTGATGGAGTCTTTAGGGTTTTCTATGTATAATATCATGTCATCTGCGAATAATGACAGTTTCACTTCCTCCTTTCCAATTTGGATCCCTTTTATTTTTTCTTCACGTCTGATTGCTGTGGCTAAGACTTCCAGTACTATGTTAAATAAGAGTGTTGAAAGTGGGCATCCTTGTCTTGTTCCTGTTCTTAAGGGAAATGCTTTTAGTTTTTGTCCATTGAGTATGATGTTGGCTGTAGGTCTTTCATATATGGCCTTTATAATGTTGAGATATGATCCCTCTATTCCCAAACTGTTGAGCGTTTTTATCAGAAATGGGTGCTGGATTTTGTCAAATGCTTTTTCAGCATCTATTGATATGATCATGTGGTTTTTATCTTTCATTTTGTTTATGTGATGTATCACATTTATTGATTTGCGTATGTTGTACCAGCCTTGCATCCCTGGGATGAATCCCACTTGGTCATGGTGAATAATTTTCTTGATGTATTGCTGGATCCGATTTGCTAGTATTTTGTTCAGGATTTTGGCATCTATATTCATCAGGGATATTGGCCTGTAGTTTTCTTTCTTTGTAGTGTCTTTTTCTGGTTTTGGGATGAGAATTATGCTGGCCTCATAAAACGAGTTTGGAAGTCTTCCTTCTTCTTGAATTTTTTGGAATAATTTGAGGAGAATGGGTGTCAGTTCTTCTTTGAATGTTCGGTAAAACTCCCCCGTGAAGCCGTCAGGGCCTGGGCTTTTGTTTGCTGGGAGAGTCTTGATTACATCTTCAATTTCCTTCGTTGTTATTGGCCTGTTCAAGTTTTCTATGTCTTTCCGATTCAGTTTTGGGAGACTATGTGTTTCTAGAAATGTGTCCATTTCGCTTAGATTGTCGAATTTGTTGCCATACAAATGTTCATAGTATTTGCTAATGATCCTTTGTATTTCTGTGGTGTCAGTTGTTACTTCTCCTCTTTCATTTCTGATTTTGTGTATTTGGGTTCTCTCTCTTTGTTTCTTGGTGAGTCTAGCTAAGGGTCCATCAATCTTGTTTATCTTTTCAAAAAACCAGCTCTTTGTTTTATTGATCCTTTGAATTGTTTTTTTGGTCTCCATGTCATTTATTTCTGCTCTGATCTTTATTATTTCCTTCCTTCTACTTGCTCTAGGGTTTTCTTTTTGTTTGCTTTCCAGTTCTTTAAGTTGTGAGGTTAGGTAGTCAATTAGAAATTTTTCTTCTTTCTTAAGGTGGGCCTGTAGTGCTATGAACTTCCCTCTCAGAACTGCTTTCGCAGTATCCCATAGGTTTTGCGTTGTTGTGTGTTCATTTTCATTGGTTTCCAGAAATTTTTTAAATTCTTCCTTGATCTCCATGGTAACCCATTCATTGTTCAGTAACATGCTATTTAGCCTCCATGTGTTCATATGTTTTTGCATGTTCTTGTTGCAATTGATTTCTAGTTTCATGCCATTGTGGTCTGACCCTTTATTGGTTTTAGAGAGAGAGGGAGGGAGAGGGAGAGTGAGATAGAAACATCGATGAGAGAGAACATCAATTGGCTGCCTCCTGCATGCTCCCCACTGGGTATCAGGCCCACAACTTGGGCATGTGTCCTCTTGGGGAATCGAACCGGAGACCTCTTGGTGCATGTGTTGACGCTCAAACACTGAGCACCAGCCGGACTAAATTTAATTTTTATATTAAGCAAATGGATTGAAAATTTGAAAATTACCAAAAGAAAAATTTTGTCATTGTTTTGTTTAAAAAATATTTGCCTTTAACAAGTCTGCCTTTCTGAAAACTTACGTTTAGCCAGCCACTGCACTGTTCTTCTGTGATGAATATTATCATCTGCAGAGAGTTTGTATCAGCTTTAAACAATAATGATGCCAGTAACGCTGAGATTTCTTTTCCTTTGTTGCTACAGCTGCACTAATGGGAAGATTGCCTCTAGCTGTCAGTTATGTGATGGCTACTGTTACAATGGGGGCACATGCCAGCTGGACCCTGAGACAAATGTACCTGTGTGTCTGTGAGTATTTTACAATGTTGTGGGCTTTCAATAGTATGACTTTGTATGTATATGGAATCCCCACTCTATTGTTCTCCTTTCCTGGGGAGTAATGTGTTTTAAATAAATATCTCATGGCCATCTTTGATCAGGTATTGTCCCTCATTGGCTCATGTGCTACAGAATCTCCTCCTTCATCAATTTGCTAGTGATTTCATAAGGAGAACTCATTTAAATCTTAGCATCATACCCATTTCAGACATTATCGATTTTTGAACTTGGAAGTGTTGGGGAAAATTGTTCTAATTTTATTTGACCTTATTCAGATATGTGAAACCCAGACATAATCATCTTTACGAATACTTTGGTACTTAAGGCCATTCTTTTCAAAAGAATTCAAGGTATAGTTTCAAGTATATAATGCTATTTGATGTTTGTATCAGGTTTAAGAGTGTTGTATTATGCAAACTTATTAAGCTTTGCTCTTTGGGAGTCCATTAACTCAAATCTGGGTTCCTAAATGTTTAGAAAGTACTGGCGATTCTCTGCTTTGAGAAAATCTGGAATTTAATATTTTCTCCTCCCAAATATCTAATTGTCCAGAATGGACAACTTGAAATAAAACTATTCAACTTATGTGTTCTCTATTTTGAATTTTCTTTTATCACTGCTTCACCGGAAATATGATGCCCACATATGGTCCATGTCTATGTTCTGTACTCACCAGAGTAGCATGCGATGAGTGTGTATGAGAGAAGTGAGCATATCCGAGAACAATTTTATTCACATATTCTTATCTCTGTATGAAATAAATTTGAAACATTGGCAAAAAATACAAAGTCAAATGCTTTATTTGGCTGTATTTTACTGAAATTCTGCAGATGCTCTGTGGGGTTTAAAAGTCAGCGCTGTGACCAGAAAGAGAACCCTTGTGATCACTACTGTCAGAATGAGGGGATTTGCACTTTAACTGCGTTTAATGAGCCGAGATGCAAGTAGGTTTAACCTTCCACTTACCACTCCACTTTGTGTGACATCATTTCAGGCCACAGTTCATTGGCTTAAATCATGAACATCCACATGCATTTCACAGTGTATACTTAATTCAGGGCTCATCTGTGTTGCACACACTTAACCTTTGCTTCGCTCACCGACAGTTGTATGCACCATAGGGAGAAAGTCTAGAAATGTAACAGAGGGAATGAAAAAGCTCATGAAACTTTCTAATGAAAATATTTTAATTAGACTAGTGCTTTTAATTAGAGAAGTCTAGAAGCAGGGGTTTGTAGACTCTATTACTATATATTATATTTGGAATGATAGTTTTTATTTAGTAACTGACTTTCACTTCAAGATGAAATAATACATTATTTTGTTTCCCAAAATTTTACTGGAAATGGTCTTACCTTAATAAGACTCCTTTACAGGAAAAAAAAAAAAATGTACAAGCTAACAATTCCAGGAATTTTATGTCTGAATAGTTGAAATCAGTCTTTCTCAATTCAGTTTGTCCATAACAAACTCATTTCCTCTGAGAAATTTCAGGGACCGTCTTTGGGGAAACTATCAACATTCATTATAGTGCAAGTTATTTTTTAATCTTTTATTTGAGTTTTAGAGATGGATCATATTTGCCATAATCCTTAATATCCAATGTTGTAAAAAGAAACCCAGATAGGCACCCCGAAAATAGCCCTGTGGCAGTGTCTCTAAGTACTTAATAGTGGTTTTAAAGCACAATTGTATTAAAATTCAGATATTTCATTACCAAAACTCTGCAGTTTTATTCATAATGATCTACTTTTTATTCAAGAAAATGTGATTCTTTATACAATAGTTGCAAAAATATGGGAAGTGATTCAAATAATCGCATAGGAAAAATTGATATTCTTTTTTTCTGGAATATATCTGAGTATGTTAAACCAGTGTTTTTACATAAATTACATCCATAAATACCACTTTAAATTTTAGTCTATAAAATGTATATAAAATATTTCAAGGAATTGGTTAATTTCTCAGTTCATACTCAGGTTTAGTACCTTGTGCAATTGAAGACAGAGATGCCCCTTTGCCCTGCCACCACCCTAAATTCCTCTAGTTTTTCAACAAGTATTTATAAGATCCTGAATGTGTGCTACATCCTAGACAAGTGGAGATGAATGAAATTAAACCCTCAACATTGAGGGAGTCACTGATTAGAGGGGTTAGACATTTATAAGCAACTAATTAACCCATAATAATGTAGGTGTGAACACAGGAGGAAAAGGCAGTGGAATCTTAACAGAGCAACTGATTCATTCAAAATGGGAAATGGGAACATGGGAGACTTTACAGGAAAGGCAACATTTGTTGTTCAGGTGATTGATGTAGTTCAGTGAGGTCGGGAAGAACATTCTGAAAAGAGAGGATAACATAAGCAAAGACACGGAGATGAGACTTAATGGCCTCTCTGGGGAGCTAGGCCTGGTTTAGCTAGAATTAAGGGTGACTGTGAAGTTGGCAGGGTGAGGCGAGGGAGGTGATACAACTAGAAAGATAAGCTGGAATCCAATTTATGCCAAAATTAAGGTATTCTGTAGGACTCTGAAAAGAATGAGTAACCAGAGAGATCTGAGGCAGAGGCTGGAGCTGAAGGAGTTTGGTTGTGAAGGTGACCCTTGTTGGCATGCCGAGGAAAGCCCCAGAGATCAGCTGCTGCGACCACATATCAGAAGGTTTGGCAACACTTCAGGTGAAAAGTGATGAGGGCCTGAACCTTGGAAGTGCAACTAGAAGGAAGAATAGAAGGGACAATAGATTCATGAATGTTTCAGAGGTAGTAAATCCAGGGTGATCCTTGGCCAAACATTGATGTAGGTACTTTCATTGCTTCATTTTTAGGACAATGGCAATGCCTGCTCTGGGATCCAGTCATCTTTTATCCTGTCCTCTCTCGTTCACCCTGCCTTCTCCCCACAAATAGGTCTCAGGACCCTGGCCTGTTCAGAGAATGCCCATGTCACCAGAATATATCTCTCATGGGCAGAGTGGCCCACAATAATGTTCTCTTTCACTTTTTACTTTTATCAAGTTTCATCAGGTGCACCTGACCTTTTAAGGTGATAGTCAGCCTATTTGATAAACACAGCCAGTAAAATAGGTCAGCTGGAGGGGTTTGGAGCAAACACCTCTTACTTTTGTATATCTTTGCCTACATCTCTATCTGCACTTGGCTTTATGAAAGTTTTGTCTGTGCTTTGGTTTTATATGCCCTAAAATTTAGTTTGATAGCAGGACTAAAGCTTACTGAGTTCCTCAAATCAACGTAAAGCATAAAAAAGATCATTACACTCTGTCATCATTTACTCATTAATTCATTCACCAAATATTTATTGGTAACCTGTGATGTGTGAGACCCTGTGTAAGTTTGAAAGAATAATGATTAACAGTTAAACTGGCTTAGCGAAGACTTTGTGACAGCACTGTGTTAAGCACTTTGCACATTTTATGTATAAAGTTAGAATATTATGTAATTGTTCCTATCATTATCTAATTGTTATCCCCATTTCATTGATAATAACACTGAGGTTACACACTAGGAAGTGGTAGATGCCTGAGACTCCTGCTTGATTCCAAAGTCATGCCCAGGTTATAACTCTTAGGCTGCATTGCCTTCTTTATTCTGTATTGATCCTGAAGTGGTTTTTACTTTTGAAGAACTCAGTATTCATTTTGGTTAGATAAATGGATTTTTTAAAAATTGAAATACCATTTGACAATTTTTCTAATAGATACATAACCAAAGTGTTATGGGAAAACAACTGAGTAGAGATCAATTGATGATTACTAGTAAGAGAGAAAAAGGCTTAACAGATGAATTTCCACAGTATTTTTTTTTAAATGTGTAGTAGTTTTATAGTGGGTAATTACTGAACACATTTCTCGAAAGAGGACTAGTACAGTCAGAGAATAGACCCGAAAGGAAAAGGTGAAGATTGAGAACAGAACACAGACTGTGTGGTGTAATGGAAGAAGAGGAGACACGATGTAATGAGGATGAAAGAGATATGAAGGGCCAGTTTGTGAGGTATATTTAACGCCGTGACACGAGAGTGGGGTTATGGAAAAAGAGTAGAAGATTAAGGATGGAATCCTAGGAAATACCAACATTTGATACTGTGCTAAGGAGAAATCAACAAAAGCAAATGAGAAGAACTAGCATTTGGAGGGTACTATCAAAGAGTAGATTCCTCTACGTCCAAGGAGTAGAGAGTGTCAAAGAATCAACTCCAGACAATAAAGAGAATAACAATTATAAATGGCTTATTGGATTTTGCAATCAGATGGCCATTATGGGAGATGTCTTGAAAGCCCTATATGACAAAAACCAGACTATAAGTGGTTAAATGAAAAGTAAGGAAATAGAGAAGACTGTAGATTTGTTTCTGAATGTTTGGCTATGGATTAAATGCAGGAAAAACAATGGTAGCTTCAAGGAAAAGTGAGATCTGGGGGGAAATATTTTCATAACAAGAAAAACAGGTATTCAAGAAGACTGTTCTTTCACTATTTATTAAAGGACCACTGTTAAAGGACTATAAAGGTTGTAGAAATGGTTCAGATACAGATTTTGTATTTATGTTTTTAGAGTTGAAATTTCAAGAATGTGAAAATTTTTCTAGCTTTACCTAAGATATTTCGAATTCATCTGGTATTAAAATATAAATAGGTAAAAATAAAATTTCATATGAAGTGTCTATGATCATGTACGATATTTAAAAAAATCATTTATCTAAGAGAATACCAAGCCCTCAGAATATCTTTCTCATGAGTGACTCTCCTCATAACAGTAGAGTTTTGGAAAGAGATTTGATCCTCAGATTTCAATTGGTAATGGTCATACATCTTCAGTGAAAAGCTAGTATGTCCTATTGTATCTGAAACCTTTACAGGACACAGAAATTTCTTTAAGAGATATGATATAGTCTTTGATTTAGTTTTGTTGTTCGCAAATTTTTCTTTTCTTCATAAAGTATAAAACTATTTATATTGTGTAGGACTTGAACACATTTGGATAGTTCATAAAGTATTCAGATCTATGAAAGTGATAGTTTTTCTTTTCATGTAGAGATTTTATGACTGTATCCTTCAAATTAAGGAATAGGTTTGTTCTTTGAAAGCCTTCACTTTTGTATCTTGGAGACCATGTCCACTTCTGTGTGTGGAACAAAAAGAAAACTCCAAAGAAAAGCCTGGGGGAGAAATCTAGGTTTTTATTTTTTCATGTTTATTTGGAGAGAGTTTTGACATTTATTAAGGTAGATATATTGAATAATGTTAAAAGTAAATTTTTCAAAGTCTAATATGTGTTATTTGGCAATATTTATATTGTTCAATAGTTTCTGTTGTGAGGCATAGAAATTATTAATACTGTGAAGTACTGTTGAACTCAATAGCAAGTTAACTGTGTCTTCCTACTTCTAAGATTTCTCCTTAGGGTCATACTTTCATTTACATTGGATTTAAGTTTCTTTTAAGTATAGAACTACCTTAACAGCATTATCTCCCAGAAGTATTCACAGTATTTCACCCTCCAGTAATGGATATTTGTCTCCACCCTGTGTCTCCTAACACTATTACCATGCTTACACAGAGCCTTGCCACATAACCACGGGACCATTCCACAGTTAGGTGTCTTTGATCAAGGAGTTCACTGAACCCAAATGCCTCTAACTTTTTTTTATTTGACTCTTATTATCCCACTAGTCTCAACTCAGGGATTATTATCTCTTTGTATGTGGCATGTGGCAAGTGAATAGTAAATATTAATTGACTTGAACTTAAGTTTTTCAAAAGAGAATAATCAGATTTTTGTGAGAAAATATATTTTATAATATATAATATATATAATATATATATATACTTACATATTATTTTATATGTTATGGGAGTTGGCTCATACAATTATGGAGGCCAAAAATTCCATCCATCTACTGTCTGCAAGCTGGAGAATTCAGTTCAAATCTGACAACTTGAGAACTAAGGGAACTGGTAGTGTAAGTCTGAGTCCAGTGGCCCCAAACTCAGCTGTGTTTAGGTATGAGGCAGGGGAAGATAGGTCTCAGCTCAAGCTGAACAAGCGAATGTGCCCTTCCCCTGCCTTTGTCCTCTGTTCAGACCCTCATTGGATTGCATGATATCTACCCTCAGGGTGAAGGTGCTCTTTGCTCAGCCTACAGGTGCAAATGCTGATCTCTTCCAGAGACACGTTTTACAGACACACCCAAAATTAATGCTTTACCAGCTATCTGCGCATCCCTTAACCCAGTCAAATTTACTTAGACACACACATACTAATAAACTTCTGGGGCATAAATCACTAGTGCTTAAGGACTCACAGAAGAATATAACAGAAGACAATGGGGGAATCTAGCATTCCTCCCTGTAGAACTTTGCTTCTGTTGTCTGGTTTTTGAATGAAGATTCAAATCCGGATTCTGCTCACATGGGTGTCCTAAATTGACAGTACCAGAGGGATTCATTTATTGGCTGGTATCATCACATCAAAGTGAGTGAGACAGATAGAAGGAAGTTCTATTGATTCTACAAGATACAGTATGTGGAAACGGCATGGGTTTCAGACTCATGTTTCCTGGATTCTTATACTCACTCCTCTAATTATTTTGGTGTAGCCTATTGGTCTCTCTAAACCTTAGATGTTTCTTCTTTCATAAGATGATTCTAATATGTACAAATAAAATTTTCCATAGTAAAGAAATGTTATATGAGCACACATAAGATTAGTTTGGCTTGCCAGTGTGGCTCAGTGGTTGAGTGTTGACCCATGCACCAAGAGGTTGCCGGTTTGATCCCTGGTCAGGGCACATGCCTGGGTTGTGGGCTCCATCCCCACTGAGGGGTGTGCAGGAGGCAGCCAGTCAATGTTGATGTTTCTGTCTCTCTCGCCCTTTACCTTCCTCTCTCTCTAAAATCAATAAAAACACATTAAAAAATAAAAATAAAAGATTAGTCTGAAAACCTATGTTTAGAGCTAGCCACCACGTCCTTTATTTCTGCATAGATTTTTCTAAACCCTAACTATGGCTCCAGACTTTCAACTAGCATTTACTTTTCAATCTTGATGGTATAAAACTTTGCATATGGTTGCTTGCTGTATCTTAGGTAACTTGCTGAAGTTCTCTTGGATATCCTAGACACTAGCTCCTGTCTTTGGCAAGCAGATCTTGGCTGAAATTCTTGCATTGTAGTTAGAGTAGCAAAGATTTGAAAACTCCATATTTGTTTTTGTACACTGAATTTTTTATATGACTTTTCTTCAGAATACATTTTTTTTTTTTTTGAGAAACCACTCAGGGTTCTCTACTATCCTAAAGTCAACTAAGTCAACAATTTAGTTGGACAAGCTTTGGTAGGGAATGATCTAAAGCATTCCTTCTGAGACTAGAATAAAATAACTCCTCAATGCCAGTATTAAATACATTTTCCTCAAGGTATTATTGTTTTAGGCTATCGATACTTATTTTAGAAATAAAAAATTAGTAATTCTGATCATTTTTCAAATACCCACATTTCTTAGTAATAGTCACTGTTAAATATTTGGTTTCTATGCATTCAGTTTCTTTATGCAAATATACATTTGCAGAGTACTCTACACTAAAATAAGCTCATATGATAAACACTTTTTTATGTTTATTTACTTTGTAATACATTATAAACATCACTCCATGTCAATGTATAGCTTTTGTTTTTAATGGTTGCCCATTGTTCCATTGTTTGTATTTTCCTTGCTTTATTTAATTAACCGTATATCATTCAATAATGAGGCATGTGTTTTCTGTTTTTTTTTCTTTTGTAAACGATTTTTCCCCAAAGATTAAAACTTATTTATGTAAATATCTTTGTACTTTTCGCATTAGTTTTCTAGGATTAACACCCAGAAGTAGTAATATTGTGTCCAAGAATAGAGACCTTATGAATCAAACTAGTTATGATTTGGGGCAAGTTAATTATCTCTTTGTGTCACATTTTCTTTGTCTGTAAAGTAATGAGTTTGAGATAACTATTCACTAAAGGCACAATGTATTGATATCTGCATCCCAATTAAATTTTTGTTTGGAAACTGCTTTAGATTCACAACCCCAAATACACATTTGCCCCAAACCCTCTATGAAGACACTGAGAAAAAAAAGATTCCCATTAGCCACAAAATTAAGACTAACAGAAAATCTGGTGTTAACACTATGCAGTAACTAAGGAGCTAACATGAAATTCTTGGCTGACAAATATTTATGTTTCATTTTTATCTGTGCTTTTATGATTTATTTGCCTGAAACTTCAAAATAATATACCAGGGTATATCTAGGCATGCAAGCAGCCTAGTTATGCCTATCTTCAGGAAAGATAATAAACCTTTCAACCTATTTCTTATTATAACCTCTTTTAATATGTCCACATTCTGTAAGAATTAGAATTCCAGATGTCTGTCCCTTGATTTGTTCATACTTTGCTCTTTTAGATAACAAAAATACTGCTGATATTCTCATATTTATTCACCAAAAAATATTTATTGAACATCTACTATATACCAGACAACATTCTAGGCACTGAAGAAATCAGTGAACAAAACAGACACAAATATTTGACTTGTGTAGCTTAAAGTTGTTTTTTTTTTCATCCTCACCCGAGGACTTTTTGTTTTTTTGTTTTAGTTTTTTGCATTTATCTTCAGATAGAGCGGGAGGGAGAGAGGTGGGAAGAGAGAGAGAAACATCGACATGAGAGAGACACATCGAGTGGTTGCCACTCACACGACCCCAACCAGAGCTGGGGACAAACTGCAACTGAGGTATGTGCCCTTAGTGGGAACCGAACCCGGGACCCTCTGGTCCGCAGGCCTGATGCTCTAACCACTGAGCCAAACCGACCAGGGCTTAAAGTTTAATGATATCTGTTATTGGTAGAATTTGAGTAATACTTTTTAAAAATAGTTTTCTGTGTAATTCATATTCTCTTTTAAAGAGAGAAGAAAAAAGCAAGTTTTTAAGGTCATTTGAATCATCTGAAAAGGGAGAACCAAAAAAATCTAACTTTGGTATTACAGTGCTTCTGAAATCATATCAATTTAAGCACTTACTGCTTTGCAAATGGCAATATGGCAAAATTCCAAGACATTTCTTATAGTATCTATTATTGCTTCTAGCCCATCACAAGAACAATCCTTAAGTGGTCAAAATCAAGAGAGCATTGTTTGTTTTTATGTTTTATTTATTTTAATATAACATTTTTTTCTTTATTGTTTTTTTTTTTTTAAGAGAGGGGCAGGGAGAGGGAGAGGTAGAAACATTGATGAAAGATAACATCAGTTGGCCACCTCCTGCATGCCCCTCCATGGGGATTGGGCCCACATCCTGGGCATGTGCCCTGACCAGGAACCAAACTGGCGACCTCTTGGTGCATGGATCAATGCTCAACCATTGAGCCACACTGGCCGGGCACATGTTTTACTTCTTAATTTCAAGCAAAAGCTAAAAATAACTTCTGTAATTTCCCCCAATCTATTATTTTTCTTTTTGTTTTGATTAGATTTTATGGGAATCTGTCTTTTGTTTATTTGGGGGAGGAAATGGTTTTCTACAAAATTATTTCTATTCTCTAATCATCCCTGTGCTGTATGCATGTTTATATTTTTCATACTACTGTATTATATTTCATATTTTATGGTTGGAATTGACCTCACATCTGTGTGTGGCCTTTGGACATGAAACATATTTTTGTGCAATTGGCCTGGGAATGCTGACTGTCTTACTCCTTTAAACTAATATGTCTGTTTGAAAAAGTCAGTCTTAAAATGAATCCCAATGTGCAATGTAAAAAAGGACAAAGATTTTGTTTGTTTATTTTTCAATTTAAAAAATGGCTCTTTAAAAGTTGTTTGTTGGTAAACAGGGCACAAAGATGAGCCAAGTGACAGAGGACATTGTATCTTGGGATGACAGTCTGTTTGTTTGTTTAGTTTTTATTCTTTTCGCCTCTTTTCTCATCTTAATGTAGAAATGCTAATAGGATCTACTTTCTAAGATTGTTTTGAGGATGAAGAATTATAACATAAGTACAGAACATAGAGTATTGTCTTCAACATGGTAAACATTAAAAAAAATAAACGTAACATCGTAAAGTCCTTGTAGTAGACCAAATAAAAATGCTAAGAATCTGGTATAATTTGGTGTCTGGGAATTTGAAGAAGAAAAATATAGTGTGGATTTTTAAAGTGTTTGTTAATAAAAATAAGATAAAACATGGTATAAGTAAAAGATTAGTAGTACAATGATAGTGATAGTCATGGCGACTGGGACGAGAGCTACAATAAGCCCAGCTCTATTCCTGTGAGGGATAACACAGAAGGAAAGGGCTGCATTACCCCGGAAAACACAGAGGAATTTGCCCTTTAAACATTTCCAAAGCAGATTTTTTTAATGCAGAAGGATGCAAGGTGAATATATAAGTACCAAAGGGACATTTATTAAGAGAGGGATCTGGATTAGGCATTTTGTTATTTTCCTTGGTTTTGTGATCGTTCCAATCTAATTATTTTATTAAAAGTTCAGCATTATTTTCTAAGTCCTTGGGGTGAGAAACACATGAGGAAATGTACAGGTACTAACTACAGAAGCCTTTGTCAGAGCTCTTGGGGAGATAATGGGTTCTGTTTCTGTCACAAGTTTTTAAAAGGTAGGAATTATTCTCCTATATTAAAACAGCTAATTAAGACCATGGCTTCTCACAATATTGGTCTTGCAGAACGGAAATGGGGCAGTTTGCTTTCCTCTGGTCCTGCTGCTAGGCTGAGCGGTGCTCCTGCATGTGGACCAGCGACCTTGTCGCCCCACAGAGAATATTTACAAAGAGCCCAAGGAAGTGTCCTGAATGATTTTAAACAGATCACAACTTTCCAGCGGGGGTGTTGAGCAATTCAACTTTAGCAGCCTGTTGTCCACATTTCAAGAGTCAGGTCATTGCATGTCCCTTATTTGTTTTCTGCCCCTTGACACATTTTCAAAGCACAAAATATGAAATGTGCATCTCTTTTGGAGCAGTAAAGGCCAAGAAAAGCTGTCACATCAATAACTGTCCTTTATGATCCCAAGTAACAAGTTGTAGCTTGTTCTAGCTTTCACCATGCTAGTCATGCCATGGGGGAAAAAATCAAACTACAGATACAACATTTTCCTGCACAAGTTTTAAGTCCGGTTTGTGTTTTGGAAGTACAAGTGACACTGGGTAACAGAGAACAGTTATCACATAATTATATTTTGGGTGGCTGTTGTGAAGCTTTGATATATTCACATTATTTTGCCTTGATTTTGGGACATGTTCTTGACCTTTAAGCAGTAAATTAGAATAACCAAAGAAACCAAACACACTACAAATACATATTATTTTCATTTGTGTAATTGTTACTTCTTTAACAATTTAAATTGTTTTCTTTCTATTAAACTACTTTCTCATATTTTTAAAATTAAATTTATTGGGGTGACATTGCATTATAGGGTCATATATGTTTCAAGTGTACATTTCTATGATACACGATCTGTATATTGCATTGTGTTTATTGACCACCCAGAGTCAAATCTTCTCCCCTCACCATATATTTGGCCCCCTTTACCTTTTACTGCCCCCTCACCCCCTTCCCTCTGGTAACCACCATGCTATTGTCTGTGTCTATGAGTTTCAGTTTTATATCCCACATATGAGTGAAATCATATGGTTCTTAGCTTTTTTCGTACTGACTTATTTCGCTTAACATAATATTTGCAAGATCTATCCATGTTGTTGGAAATGGCAGTATTTCATCTTTTCTTGTGGCTGAGTGGCATTCCATTGTATACATGTACCATATCTTCTTTATCCAACCCCCTATTGAAGGACACTTTGGCTGTTTCCATGTCTTGATCACTGTAAATAATGCTGCAATGAACGTGTGGATGCATATATCTTTGCAAAAAAATATTTTTAAGTTTTTCAGATAGATACCCAGAATAAGGGTTGCTAAGTCATATGGTAAATCTATTCTCTAATTATTTGAGGAAACACCATACTGTTTTCTACTGTGGCTGTACCAGTCTACATTCTCATCAGCAGGGAATGAGGGTTCCTTTTCTCCGCAACCTCTCTAATACTCATTATTACCTGTCTTGTTGATAACAGCCATTCTAACAGGTGTGAGGTGGTATCTCATTGTTGTTTTGATTTGCATTTCCCTAATAGCTAGTGAAGTGGAACATTGTTTCACATATCTGTTGGCAGTTTGTATGTCTTCTTCGATGAGGTGTCTGTTCAGGTTCTCTGACCATTTTTTAATTGGATTGTTTGTTTGTTTGGTGTTGAGTTGTATGAGTTCTTTATATATTTTAGATATTAACCTTTATTGAAGCTGTGGTTTACAAATATGTCCCATTTGGTTGGTTGCCTTTTTAGTTTGTTGTTGGTTTCTTTTGCCATTCAGAAGCTTTTTAGTTTGATATAGTTCCATTCATTTATTTTTTACTTTACTTCCCTTAGCTTTGGGGTCAAATTCATAAAATTCTCTACGGTCATGGTCCATAATTTTAGTATCTATATTTTTTTCTATGTGCTCTATTGTTTCAGATCATATATTTAGGTTTTTGATCTATTTTGAAATAATTTTTGTACACAGGGACAAGTTATAATCTAGTTTCATACTTTTGCACGTGGCTTTCCAATTCTCCCAGCACTGTTTGTTGAAGAGGCTTTCTTTTCTCCACTGTGGTTTTGGCTCTTTTGTCAAAAATTATCTGCCCATATACCTGTAGTTTCATTTCTGGATTCTTAGTTCTGTTCCATTGCTCTGTGAGTCTGTTTTTCTGCCAATACCATGCTATTTTGATGATCATAGCTCTGTAGTATTATTTGAAGTCAGGTAGTGTGGCACCTCCAGCTTTGTTCTTTTTTCTGAGGATTGCTCTGGCTATTTAGGGTCTTTTGTGGTTCTATACAAATTTGACAATTTGGGGCTCTATTTCTTTAAAAGATGACATTGGGATTTTGATGGGGATTGCATTAAATTGGTATATTGCTTTGGGTAATGTGGCCATTTTGACTATGTTGGTTCTTCCAATCCATGAACATGGAATATTTTTTCATTTCATTGTGTCTTTTTTAATCTCTTTTAATAATGCTTTGTCATTTTCAGTATATAGGTTCTTCACATCCTTTGTTAGGTTTATACCTAGATTTTATTCTTTTAGTTACAATTGCAAGATGATTTTTTAAATTTCCTTTCCTGAAGATTCATTGTTAGTATATAGGAAAATGGTGGAATTTTGTACATTGATATTGTATCCTACAAGTTTACTGTATTTGTTTATTGTTTCTGATAGTTTTTTGGAGGAGTCTTGAGAGTGTTCTATATACAGAATCATATGTGACACTTTACTTCTTTCTTCCCAATTTGGATGCCTTTTATTTCTTTCTCTTGCCTGATTGCTCTGGCTAGGACTTCCAGAACTATGTTAAACAAGAATTGTGAGAGTGGGCATCCTTGTTTTGTTCCTGATTTTAGAGGAAAAGCTTTCTTTTTTTTAGCATTGAGTATGATATTGTCTGAGGGTCATATATGCCCTTTATTATGTTGAGGTACTTTCCTTCTACACCCATTTTATTGAGTGTTTTTATCATAAATGGATGTCGTATCTTATCAAATGCTTTTTCTGCATGTATTAATAAGATTATATTATCTTTATCCTTTGTTTTGTTAATGTGATATATTACATTGATCAATTTGCATATATTGAACCATCCTTGTGCCCTTGGAAATGAACACCACTTGAGCACAGTGTATTATTATTGTTTTTTTTTTTTTTTCCTTTATTGATTATAGAGAGAGAGGAAGGAAGAGGGAGAGAGAGATAGAAACATTGATGAGAGAAAACATCGATTGGCCGCCTCCTGCATGCCCCACACTGGGGATCAGGCCCACAACCTGGACATGTGTCTTGACCAGGAATCGAACTGGAGACCTCTTGGTGCATGGTCAATGCTCAACCACTGAGCCACACCGGCCGGACTATTACTTTTTTAATGTATTATTGTATTTGATTTGCTAGTATTTTGTTTAGGATTTTTGAATATGTATTCACCAGAGACATTGGTCTATAGTTTCCTTTTCTAGTGTTATCCTTGCGAGGTTTTGGTGCCAGGATTATGTTGGCCTCATAAAATGTGTTAGGAAGTATTGCCTCTTCTTCAGTTTTTGGAAGAGCTTGAGAAGAATAGGTATCAAATATTCTTTGAATGTTTGTAGAATTAACTCATAAAGTCATCTGGTCCTGGACTTATATTTTTGGGGAGGTTTTTGATAGTTGTTTCAATTTTCTGTGTTTATTGGTCTGTTTAGCTTTTCCATTTCTTCATGATTCAGTCTAGGAAGGTTATATATTACACATTCTTCTCCAATGCACATGGAACATTCTCAAAGATAGACCATATGTTTGTTGGGTCACAAAATTAGCCTCAAAAATTCAAGGAGATTTAAATTACCCAAGAATATTCTCTGACCACAATGCTTTGACATTAGAAATCAACTGTAAAAAGGAAGTAAAGAAACCCACAAATATGTAGAGATTAAACAACATACTACTAAAAAATGACTGAGTCAATGAAAAAAATAAAAGGTGAGATCAAAAGATATATAGAGAAAAATGAGAATGAGAATGTGATATCAAAACTTCTGGGATGCAGCAAAAGCAGTAATAAGAGGGAAGTTTATATCATTACAGGCCTATATGAACAAACAAGAGAAATTCCAAGTAAACAACCTAACATCACATCTTGAAGAACTAGAAAAAGAAGAACAAAAGCAACCCAAAGTCAGAAGAAAGGAAATAGTAAAAGTCAGAGCAGAATTTAATGAAATAGAGAACAAAAAGACTATACAAAAAATTAACACAACTAAGGTATTATTTTTATAGCATTTTTTACTTATTGATGGCATTTGTCTCTATTTAGTAAGTCAATTTTTAGACCATTGTCTATATAAGTCTTATCACCTTGAGCAAGAAAAGTAATCTTACACTTAGATTAGAAAAGAAATGTGCATTACTGGGCATCTTTATAATAAGGCTTCTGATGTTTGCCTGCAACATGTTCCTATACATGTTAAACAAATCTAGTGAGTGTTCTATGACTAATTAACATTTATGCAGAATAGACAAATCTGTTAATGCCAACTGAGGCTTGTCTTTAGCAAACCATTCTCATTCTCATTTACTCTTTTTTATTTTTTGTTTTGTTCTTAAACAATTAAATTTTTCAGAAATCATTTGAAAGTGCAGGTCCTAGCTTTTGAAGAAGGCTGAATGGTAGTAATTAATTGAGAGGTTGATAGTGATACTAATACAAGTTCCCTTTATAAATTATGTGTTAGGTTCTGGAAAGCTTTGGTGTTACCTTTTGGTGGATATGTAATAATCTTCTAACTAGAACAAAGGCTATGATGAAATGTTATTGGTGCAATAACCTGGTTATTATTTAACAGGAAGGAGTAAAAGGAAAAATAGCTAATTTAACATTCAGGTCTATTCCCCACTGGTTGCTGGAAGGAGGTACTGAACAAAGGCAGTTTAGATGCATGCCCAGTAAGGTCTGAGTGAACTGGGAGATGCCTGTCTCTCTTGGGAGATGTCTACCTGTCACACCTGGGAGCGAGTCAGTGGCAAAAATAGGTATGGCCATGGCAATTGCAAGCAACCTGAATAGTTAATCTCCTAGACAAAGGAAAGCTGCCTTTCCAGCTCTCTCTTGCTGCTCAAGCCAGACTCTTGGCTTACGGGGCTCCCATGCCCTGCACCTGCCATGTGGCCCACAGCCATGTGGGATCCATACAACAGTAATGGACTGAATCTGGACTAATCCTAATCTGGACACAGCCGCATCATGGAACGGACACTCTGGATTTTGGCCTTATTTCTAGCCTTACTGAATCCATAACTGTTCCCTCTTCCAGGACTGGAATAAGGGACATGGGACTTTACAACCCCAGAAATGTAACTCCACACCAATAAAAACTACCCATTCTCCTGTGTGTCTTGGAAAATTCATTTCCTAAAGATATCATAAGAATCTCCTGCCCACAAGTATTAGAGGCATCTGGCCCCCTCCACCCTTGGCAGCAGAAATACCAGAAAGGAGATGGCCATTTATATATCAGAATAATTTTTTGATGAAAGTGGCTAGCAGCAATATATCAGCATATAAGCACTACAACTGAAAGTAAACTTAAGATCTTTAGAGAATTAGAATTATATTGTATGTTTATAAAGACATTTGCTTGCTCAAAACCTTGTAATAACACTTTCTGGTATTGCTACCATTTACCCCAATTTGTATAAGGTGCATATACCTTGAAAAATACTTAATAACTGCAGCTGGATATGCCAGACATCCCCATCATAATATGTTTTAGATTTCACCACCCTGCACCACAGAAGCCCTAAGAATTAGGAAAGGCTTTAGAATTCTTTATTGTTTACTCCCATTTTGTGCTAAAACATAAAATATGTAGGTAGCAAAGCAGTTACTCGTCTGATTGGCACTAAGCATGGAGATTTTCAGCACCCCCTCCCACCATGGTTCAGTGTGTTTTTAAGCCAACTTTGGAATTGGCCTTTTCATCCTGGCATGTAGAGAGAGCTTTGTACTGGCATTGCAGCATACATTCAGTGTTTCTTCCCACCTCTAACTATGAAATCATAACCACTGTTTCTAGTGTAATAGCCTACTTTTATGTCTTCAATTACATCCACCAGATTACTTAATACTAATTTTATGATTGTTCCTTTCCCCTTTCAGTTGATGCATGTAATGTATTCAGTTAAGTAGGAATTTTCTACTCACTCTAAAAAACATTTATGCCTTTCAGATCTGCTTTCAATAAAATTTCCTGGAGAATATCTAGATGGTAAAAGTTTTCCATTACTAGAGATTTCATGTTTTATATTTATTCAGTCATCATTTCACACGTCAGTGGCCATTTCTGCTCAAGTGGCCTGCACAGAGTTTTATGTTTAAACATTTCTAACTAAATCACCCAATTTTAACAAATTTCCTTTTATGGATAATTTCTTGGCAAACTAGATTGCATCTTTTCTTTTATACTTCTCCTTACCTCTTAAAATAAATTACTTTAAACAATCCATTTTATTAATTTTATTTCATTCATGGCCACCATTTCAATTGAAATTTCTCATTAATTTTTACTTTCCCTAAAGTAATTGTTGGTCAGAGTTAATTGAACATCTCTCTCTTTTTTTTAATTTCACCACATTAACATTTTTCTCAAAAATCAAAAACTCTTTCTGACCAAACTCTCTTAATATTACAATAAGATTAGTTTTGTCTTATTAATATTATCGGTAATAGATAACAAAATGATTTAATGTAATATTTTTTAAATCAGGCATGATGTTATTATAGAGTTGAATCCAGTGTATTTATGACAACAAACACAAATTTAAGTTATTATCTTAAGTTTTTTCTTTTTCTTTTTTTTTTAAGAAAACAAAGCAAGGTTATGCCTAATCATTGCCATGTAACAAGTAACAGTGTAACTTGGATAGAGAATAGTACTGAATAAATAGAAGTTTTAGTACAATGCTGTATATAAAAATACCAAATGAAATATCGAGTACATTGTTGTGGGAGTTCAAAATTGTATTGAACAATGACGGATTTGGAACCAACACAAACATGTACAGTTGATATCAAGAAGAATATTAACATCCTTAGATGACTTGCTTCTGTCATTGCTGGAGACAGAATACTACGCATTACTGACCATAGATCTGAGCCAATGTGGTAATTCTTACAACTTTACTACTTTAAAAAAAAATGTATTTACTTTCTTTTTTCAGAGAATATTTTGACTTTCTTATTAAAAGAAAGGTACTCTCCGCGGCATGAGAGAGTAAGAAAAATAACTTCTTCCTACTCCTGTATTGAATTAGAAGGACATGGCATTGCCGCAGACAATGAGGATAAAATAATAACCTTATTTTATTTCTACCACTTATAAGCTGTGCCTTTTCGGGAAAACCATTTGAATATGCATTTCTGCATTTCACATGATGAATAATTACAACTCATATGTTATTACAAAAGTTGAATAAGAGTATTTTTCTTATGAAAATACCTATCATGGGATCTGGCACAAAATTCAGCACATGCAAATTGAACTGTATGCAAAATTTCCATCCAAGTTAGGTCTAGGAAATTTTTGAGGCATGTTAAAAAAATTGTGAATTATTATATATGGAATAATTTTTATCTCAAAAGGTGGAACAATAGCAGATGAAATCGTGTTTTAAAGTAAAATTAATAAACAGATGAATAAATATCCAAATATCTATTTAGAATTCAATGACTGTTATATTTTTATTTTTGCATTTTACAATACGACTATCTGCCTGGAGAGAGAGGGCAAGAAAGGTGCTGGGGACTACCTCGAGTACAGATTTTCAAAATTAGGTCTTTTGCACAAAAAGTACTCATGACTCAACCCCAAAAGAGTAAAATTTTCAGAATTAATCAGAAAAAAAATATTTTGCAAGTGACTTTCAATTTTCTAATTTTCTTCATCTAGTATATGAATATGCTACTATATAAATCTAATGCACAAAAAAAAAATCATATTTTTATTTTTACTGAATGAGATTTTTGGAGCATCAAAATTTGCAGTACTATGCATAAGTTTTCTAAGGATTCTTTCATTCCTGTATGCCACCTTTTTCCCTCTGTGTAGAAAGGAAAGGGTATATTAAAGATTTTTCTTCCAAATGTCTTCATCATCATGGTTAATAAGGGCAGCCTAGCACATATATATAAGAGGAGAAATTCACTTTCAATGTACTTTCAGGTTCATTTTTGAATTTTACTTTGGTTAGAAGAGTTTCCTGACCTTTACATTTGATGAAACGAGGGACCAAATATTAATCTCATTATTTTATTTTGAAGTCTTCCTAAAGCAAGTGACTCTAGACCACATTTCTGCAAAATGACATGTGTGTGTATCCAAGTAAGTTGATCATCACTACATTGAAAGACAATACCTAAGATTTTAATACATCTTCAGTATTTTATATCTGATTTCAGTTCTTGTACCAATCACTCTTTCAGAGCTATCATTATTTCAGACAGTTTAATTATATGTCTTATATTTTCTGCAGTTAAATGTAAAAATTCTTTCTTTGTGAAGATTGTGTTTTGTTATATATGCCAAACGTATTTTGGTTTTCTAAAAATGTTTATTGTGCTTCCTAGTATTAGGCGTTGCACAATTGCCTTTACACAGATATTTCCCTTTGCTACAGAAAGTTACAATTGACACATAATAATATAACTCTACAATAATTTCACAAACTGGTAAAGGACATAATAAATGAACTAACAATGCATTTCATATAGTAACATTCAGATGAGGATTAGTTACCTAAAATAAAAACCCACTCAGTTTTTTAGGTAGTATGTAAGGAATATCTACTCGATGTTACTGTTTTGAACAATCATGCTGGGTATGCATATCATTATTACCATCCTAAAAAATAAAAAAAAAAGATTGAATAATATTTGCTATAAGAACAATGTCTGTGGAAATACAAAAAGAACTTACCTCAAATATTTCTTGAAATGTGATTTGTGAATTGCTTGCATCACAGTCACTTGGTTAAAATGAATATTTCTGGCCACAACTCCAACCTGCTAAATGAAAATGTCTGGTATATGGGATTTCAGAATTTGAAATTTAACAATTTTTTTCAGTTTGTTAATTATTAGTCTAATCTAGAACATAAAGGAAATGTCATAAAAATATAACTAAGACTATTTTATGCATATAGCTATAATGGAGTGGAAGAATATATTTAAGAAAACAAGGTAACAGTACGTGATCTTCCTTTTTAATGGCCTAGGAGAGAAGGGAAAATGTCAAAAAGAATGTTAAGTCAATAATGCTTGCCCTGGCTGGTGTGGCTCAGTTGGTTGAGCGTCTTCCCATGTACCAAAAGTTTTAGGGGCTGATTACTGGTCAATGCACATATTCAGGTTATGGGTTCAATTTTTCTCTCCCAAATCAATGTTTCTCTCTCTCCCTTTTCCCTTCCTCTCTTTTCAAAACCAATAAAAATATATATTTTTAAAAATCAATAACACTTTACCAGGTACTATTGACTTCAAGAAATCACCAGGAGCAATATCTTCATTTGATGATCTGAAGAAAGAGGATAAACAATAATTTAACTAAATAAGAATAAGAATCTATTTAACTATGTTTCCATGATCCAACAATAGTTAAAACTCATGGAAGTGTTTAAAAATTTAAATAATTTAGATGATCAAAAATATGGTGATCAACACATAACAAGAAGCTAATTTTCATTGTCCTAAGGTTTAGGGCAGTGGAACAGCTGTAGAATAAGTTTAAAGGAATAATATACAGGTGTTTATGAAGAAGAGAAAAAAATGGTTTCCTGGGAGGACCATGCAGGACTAATTTGAAAATAATTGTCTGAGGATGAATAGCAGGTATAGTACAGATTAAAGATGTCCAGGGTGTGGACTATGGATTTTGCTTGAGGAATAATGAAAAATGCCCAAGATATTGTAGTCAGCATGATTATGCAAATAATTCAGTGGGGAATTGGACGGGAAATTTTGATGATCCACGCACATTCCAATACTTAAATGCTCTGCTATTAATGGCTTTGATCATTGTAGTCTACTCAGAGTGTGAAGATTTATGCATTTCTATAAAAATGGTAAAAACACTTAAACTTAAATCATCCATTGGAAGAAGAACTTGTGGAGCAGCAAATACCTTAAGTAGTAATTTTGTAAGGTAGGCAACAAGAATAATGGTATCTATGTGATTTAATATCTAAAAAGAGTATTTTTAAGACTGGAACAAATATAGAACAGTGGAATGTATCTTATTTTATCTTTGGCCATAAAGCATAATTTAATAGGAATATAGGGAACACTACAAGGGGATCATCAGCTGATTAAAATGTATAACTGTAAAAATTAATGATTTCTTCAGCACAGTCTTTGAGAGTTATTTCCAATATGTCATGAGTAAAATATTTCCTGAAGATTAGGAATTTAAATGGGCCTCCATTTGAAAGAGAAGAGCATTATGAGAACTAACAAGTTATTTCTTTTATCTGTTATGAATACTGGGTTGAAAGCTATGGATAAAATAGGAAATTAATCAACACTATTAACAAATACCACCTGCCCTACTTAAATGATTCCAGAGTTTGGAGTAAGAATTACACTATCCTTATCTTTTTTGTTTAAAAAATCTCTCTCTGCTCTTTTGAAGTTCCAAAGGCATATGTTTTATAACTTCCTCAAGTACATAAAATACATGATACCTATATCAGAACAGAATCTGGTCAATTAGCATCTAATCTTCCAATTCCTGAGCACTTTCATTTTCTGACTTCCAAGCATCTCAGTGTAATGATGAACCCCAGGAGTTCTTTTCTCTAGTAACATAAAGTTTATCTCAGGTCATTCCTCTTACTAAACATCAACCCTGATTTTGTTTTTTTAAATCAAAGAAGGTAATGTGAAGAGCAAATTTTGATATTTTAATCAGTAATTCAATATAATTGCTAAAAAATAGTCTTGTACACATCAGCAATATAATAAAATTACTAAAGCAGTTGGCATGATTCCTTTCATTGGAGCATGTGAAACATTCTCAGTAGTTTGTTAGGAAGATCTGACAAATCTAAAGCTATCTAAAACAAAAAGAATTTTTCAGTGATCAGAATTCGCTCTACAACATATTTGCAGAGTCTTACTAAACATCTTATTGTAAATTATCTGTGGACTGTGTCAAGAATAAAAACTGTGAAGAACTGGAACAAATTTCTAGATCATTCATTTGCAAAACCACAAATGTGGAAGAAAAGAAATTACTTTTAAAAAAAGCAATAGTTTTTTTGAGTGTCCACTTTATTATAATTATTTAAATAATGTGCTCATTCTATTACCTCACTTTAGTGATATGGAAAGAGTCATAGGCTTGGCCTTAAAATTTATTTATCTACTTTAATGATTTACTTATAGTATGGTATATAATAAATGTGATGTGTAGAAAAAATATATATATAAGCTTTTTATAAAAATTTGAACAATAAGTTAGGATAATGTGTGTGATAGACTAATCAAAATATAATGCTGTTAACTTTCATTTAAATCATGCTCCATACTCATAGTTTTATAATATCATTAATCAAATAACTATATTTTAATAGTATTAATATTGTTAATTATGCTGAAGTTAATATATGTGTTTATGAAACAAATGTTTATTGTCATGATTTGAGTGTGTCAGCAATAATGATTTTATGACATGTTGCCCTTGTATAGAGCGGCCAATGCTGTCTTCACGAGTATCCCAAATAATGCACATGCCATCACAGAAGCCTAGTTCTAAAAATAGTTCCAGCTGTCTAAATCAGCTATGACAAAATTGGCAGAGACCTTGAAATTGTAGTTATTTAGATTGGCCAAAATGTCCAGAAAATATACTTGGAATTGTCTGGAAGCTGCTTTTTTATTGTGTACAATAATCGTTGATATGGAGGTTTTTGATAGTCATTGTAAATAAGAACTGAAGCCAATTAAGTGGTTATTTCCTCTGATAAATGCAGAGACTTTCTGTACATCTCTGTCAACAAGCAATGCTCAAAATAACTAAAAGCATCCCAGCAGTTATTTGATACAACCAGCTAATTATATGGCTGTGATTTATGTTTAAATAATGGATTTTAATCCTATCTATTATTTTAATCCTCTGCTAGACTTCTCTTCATGGTACCAGGATGCCTAGATAAGGAAGACAGCTCTTCCCAATAAAAACATGGGCACATTCTTTTGATTCCATAGTAAAAGAAGCATGATTTCAAATGGGAAAACACACTCTTTTCCTATCTCTGGTTCAGAGAGTAAACATTCTGTGGCTTCAACTATGAGCCATGACCATTTGCTGGTTGGTAGCTAGTTCCATTTTGGACTCAGAACAACCAGAATTTTTTTTTTCAATCACAGAAGCTTAATAAAGGAGGATTGGCTTGACAGGCAAACTCCATTTTTATATTGGCTACTTATAACTTTCAGTACTTCTCAAATTAATTCCCAATTCTTAAGATTTCCATTTTTTTCTATAAAATATGCCAATTTTTAGGTTATCACAGAATAAAGAAAAATGACTATAAAACTAAACTTTAAAAAGTATTTAAACTAGTGAAGTCCAACTGAAGTTACCTTCAGCATACTGACAATATACAGGAAATTAGCAGGTATCTCTGCCTAATATTCATTAACCTATGATGGCTGCCTCCTCCATTTCATTTGGTTGAAGTTACTACACTAGCAGACTTGTAGGTTGTTATTCATTGATTTTTTTTTTCTTTAATATTTCTAGATGCTCCACCAATTGGTCAGGCACACAGTGTGAGAGGCCAGCCCCAAAGAGCAGCAAGTCTGATCATATCAGCACAAGTAAGTTCCTCAGATTCATATCTTGGGTGTTTTATTATAGAAATCTTTATTTTATTATTATTATTTTTTAATGCCAGTGTTAAGGGAGTAGAGTCTGGAAAAATCTCCTTTATGAAAGTTTGCAAGAGATCCCCTGCAATCCTGATGTTTTTTGGAAGATGAAGCTCTGAGCTCTCACCCCATGACAGGATCCAGCATTATGTTCTCCTTCAGGCAGGGAGAGTTCCTCTCGAACTTGGCACTTTTTTTAATGCACATTTGAAAATCTAGCCTAAGCTTTTCTTAGCAAATGTACTTCAGCTACAAAGGCTGCCTGTATCACAATGGACATGAAAATGCTCAAGGAAGAAACATAATTTCATGTTGTAATTAGAGCAAACTGTATTTTCTTAAAATGCTTTCTAATGTATTGTGGAAAAACAGACTCTATTGGTTAGTCTCAAAGAGAAGTATATTAACAAACAATTCTTAATAAGAACTATAGTTGGCTTATTGCTTGTCTTTAAAATGCTGGTTTAGAAGTGTATTAAAATGTAGCATACCTTTTACAACTCTTTTTTGTGTCACTCTGGTCTTAAGACTGGTGTCTGATATGGAAGTCCATCTACATCATCACTGTGCATCTGTTTTCCAACAACTTTAATGACTTTATAAATATTTTCAAAATAAAAGTATGAAATAAAGTTTCTCAGTTCACACATATAGGTATTAATTTGACCATGAGTAGAAAGCTTTTGAAAAATCTATAATATCCATCAGTTGAGTAAATACATGCTTGATAAGGAAAAATAACATCACTGATTGACAAATGCTTATGTTAGCAATTTTTCTCTAGTCCTTTACTGCTGATGAGAATGCTCTCATGAAAACAATAAAAAAATTTACTCTGGAGTTTGTGAAAAAGGAAAGACACTATCAAAGTAAAAAGTATACAGATTTTGATACCTTAGAGCAGGATTCAAGGAACATTGTTCAAAGACAGTATTTAGAGATTAATTTGGGCTAAAAAGCATGAACATCTTTGAAAAATGGCACGTAGGTCTAGAATAAATAGCCTAGGCATGAATATTTGAATCTGGAGAGATGAGGTAACTGATCTTTGGTCATGAAGCATTTTGGGTTCACCCTAGAATTTGTGTGTTGTCCTTGAATGGGGAAGGGAGAAGACATTAAGAAAACTATAGGCACAAAATTGTAGGAATAGAACACTAGGATTTGGGAAATTGCTTTGTAAAAGGTAGTGTAGGTGGCAAAATACACCTTGCCTAATTTGCTATTGCAAAGGATATGGAAAGAAAAAATGAATCCTCCTCTCTCTTCCCAGGATCTGGGGCTCATACTAGTGTTACTAAAACAATGCTGGGGGCATACAAATTGACAAATGACTCTGTGACCTAGTTGCAAAACTCAACCATTATTAAGAGCATTTTTAAATAAAAAATGCATTTTAAATTACCAATCTGTAGAACACACTGGATTTATAAGTTGAAAATTATGAAGACAAGGTACTTCAGCATTTCATTCATGGTAATTCCTCAATTATCTAAGATAAATGAGATACATAGCCTTTTAAAGTAAATATAGATAGATAGATAGATAGATAGATAGATAGATAGATAGATAGATAGATAGATAGATAAAACTCTCTGAAAAGAAAGAAAGAGAATATAATGTCAACTTAATTTTCAATTTTTATATAAAGTCCACCCAAACGGGAAAGTTTGGTTTTTGGAAAATGGTACGGAGGAGGAGTATGCCAGATGTTTTTTTTTTGTTGTTTTTTTTTGTTTGTTTGTTTTTTTGTTTTTATTGGAGGAGTGGTGTCTCCAACTGTTTGCATGGGCAACCAGCTCCCTATGGCTCTAATTACATGCAACAGTTCTAAAACAGGGGACATAAAATAGATCCAGGAGTTGCAAGAAATTGTAACCCTTTTCCAAAGATTCTCATTCTCTTCCTTCCTTCACTAAATAAAGTCATTAAGTGTAATGGAAATATCAATGCACATTGAAAGGGCTATTTGCTATGTAAATGTGGTATTATCTCAGATATATGTAAAGTTGACCAAATAATAACTCTATTAGAAGGTACTTATCAGGCATTTATACTTAGAGAAACGTGCCTCAATAAGTCTGAAAAGACGTAGTTGAACTCATCTTCCTAAGGTAGGAGGGTCATTTTTATTCTGTAGTGAATTGCAGTGGTTTTGAATGGCTGTGAAATGTTCCCTGAACTCGGGCAGGAGTCATTTGCACAATAAGAAAGGTGGATACTTTTGGATGTGTTTTTAAATCTACATGTCTGCTTATAGTGAAGAATTCCATAGTCATTGAACCTTGAAGTAACTGAGAATACACTGCCTCTGTCCACCTACCTACTGCCAACTGGCACACAGATTTACCTTTCCAATTGATGCCATTGATGCACACCTTACTTGATCACCTCTGAGTAGTCATACTGATGTTTTCTGGCCTTTACTGTTTAAAGTATCCAAAACTCAGCTCATGGAATTAAGCAGATCTAGTATCCTATGACTGCCTAAGTTCCTCTTGAAAAACCCATCTGACTCTTCTGAAGTTATTTTGAAGAATTTTGAACTAAGGATGATAAAATATTCATTATATATCCCTATTTTAATTTTACAAGTTTGAAAGGAATAAGATACTCATTGTATGAATTATGCTATTTGTATATGCTGAAATTAAGGAGGATAAAAATGTACTCAGCATTTGTGGGGCAGTAAAGATGTTGTATTTTACTATAGTGACAACAGAGATATATTTATTAGGGATTGTCACATCTCTTTTCCTACTTTGTCCTATCTCTCTTTTTTAAAAAAAATGTTTTTTATTGATTTTTTAGAGAGAGAAGAAGGGAGAGATAGAAACATCTACGTAAGAGAGAAACATCGATCAGCTGCCTCCTGCACTCACCCTACTGGGGATCGAGCCCGAAAGTTGGGCATGTACCCTGACCAGAATAGATCCGGGGCCTCCCAGTCCATGGGACAATGCTCAGTCCACTGAGCCACACCAGCCGGGCTGGCCTTGTCTCTTTTATGCCATCATGTTTTAAAACAGAAAAGAAATTATATCATACCAAGGAATCATAAAATTGCAAATATATATAGAGAACCAAAAAATGCAACAAAATAATGCTTTTGTCCTAATTCTTCCAAAGCAAATATTTATCAAGCCAAGTACTATACTAGATCCCGGAGGTAGGTTAGTGAGTAAGACAGACAGTGCCTCTTCTCATGAAACTGAGGATCTAGGGTAAACAGCCATAAAGCATGGAAGGAAACAAATAAGTGAACAAACACATTTATAAAATAATTGTGAGTTTTGATTGATTCTGGAAGCCTAAAAGAGACCAAGATAGAGAGAGTGGCAGGAGAGAAGAGAAGCGAGGTCTGGAGTCATTTCTCTGAGGTAATGATAATTAAGCTGAGACTTGGAAGATTACAAAGGAGAGGGTCGGGGTGTTCAAACAAATGGAATAGTGGGTTCAAAAGCCCTGGAACAGGAAAGAGACACATTCCAGGTGCTGATGGAGGACTGCCAAGGGGACAAGAGGGACAGTGGTACAACACGAAGTGGAATATACAGGAGCAAGATGATGGGCAGCCTCTTGAAGGTCACTGGGAGGACTGTCTTTACTAAGTTTGGAACATGAGATTTTCTTCATGATTTGTTTTTAGTATATATGTAGCCAAAAGAAGAACTTTATTATTTGAACATTACAATTAATTAAAGCACTTATGGAAAAAGCATCATAATCATAAAAATATATATATTTACTCACATTTATCCATATAGGTAAATGTAAACTTAAGAGAATATATAACACATGTCAAAAGGGGTCAGTTTAATGGTATCACTTACATTTACACTTTCTACAATAAATTTGACCAATAAACAAAAGGTTCTCTTCTGACCTCCGTAACTCAACTCTTCTGGTTTTCCTCCTACCTCTCTTGAAGCAGCAATGTCTTCTTAGTGAGATGCTTTTTCTCTCTCCTTCTGGTTAACTCACTCTTGGCTTACCACTAATCAGTAATTTCTAACTCAGTTATCAACTCTGTGCTTATTACCCCTAAATTACTATCCTCAATCCTGCCTTTTTTCCTAAATTTGAGACATACCCTATGCACATGTGCGTGCATGTGCATGTGTGTGTGTGTTTGTGTGTGTATATATATAATCTATATCATCTTTCTACATCTATTTTCCACAGGAATTTCAGGCTCAACATATCCCAAATAATCTCATCACCTCTTCCACTCAACCAGCCAATTTCATGCACCTTGTTTTGCCTTCCTATGTATACAGATAGCTAAAAAAAAAAATCTATCTGGTTACTCAAGCAACACTTAAGTGTTGCTCTTAATGTTTCTTCTCTCACCCGGCCAGTGTGTCTCAGCGGTTGAGCATCAACCCATGCACCAAGAGGTCATCGGTTCGATTCCCAGTCAGGGCACATGCCCAGGTTGTGGACCAAATCCCCAGTGGGGGGCATGCAGGAGGCGGCCAACTGATGTTTCTTTCTCTCTCTCTAAAATCAATAAAGAAAAAAAAAATTTTTTTAATGTTTCTTCTCTCTCAAGTCAAGTCAAACAATATATCCAGTAGATATTAGCTCTTAAATTTTCTTCAACCTCACCCTTTTTTCAGAATTGTACATTGCCAGCACATTGGCATGGCTTACACAGCCCTTCAGGACAGCCCCTTTGCTGTCCTTTACGGCTGCGTCTTCCACCACTCTCTCTTCTGCACTTCAGCCACACTGTTGTTCTACAATCTTTCTCCTCCAGGCCTTTGCATTTCCCTTCCTTTATTAATACAATATCTCCTCCTCCCCTTGACCTGCATTCCCTTTCACGAGACTAAAGAGGACTCAGCGCTCAGGTCACAGAGGCACACCAGTCCTCTGCCCCAGATTCAGCTGGATACCCTTTCTATTTCCAGAGCGATGCATACTTTCCCTAGGGAAGCGCTTGTCACATCATGTTAAATAAGCCCATTTCTTTGTCATCTTCTAATATGTATCAAACAATGTGAGAGCAGGGACATTTGGTCCCCAGTGCAAAGTAGAGTACATGCTGAGTGTGTGGGACACAGCAACACTTAAAATGTACTTGCTAAATAAGAGTCAAATGCACAGTGCCTATGGTGTCCTAGGAGCTGTGCTATCTATAAAACAAAGAGAGATAAACAGTTTACACGCTCAAATTACAAATAAATGGATTTCTACAATATAGTGTGAAAAGTGTAAAAGAGAGTCAGACACAGAGTGCTTGGGCAATATATATTTTTAATGAATGAATGAACCTGTGTGTAGCACCTTGTATGTAATAGACATAATCTTAAGTACAGGACTATGAGGTAGGTATTAGTGATGACACTCGTTTTATATGTGTGTAAACTGAGACAAAGATAAATACTCTTCTTGAGGACATGTTCGTAATCCAAGCTTTGACCAGGGGCAGCCTGGTTCCAGAGTTTATTTTCCCAGCTGCTGTGCTGCACTGCCTCTCATGGCAGGTGTTTCAACAACATAATGTACTAACACGGTTCCTTCTCTATTGGAAAATTATTGTATATGAAGCATCAGAACATTATGGCCAAGAAAGACTTTCTCTATTTCACATGAGAAGGTCTTTGAGATGTCCTCTCAACCCTTAATAAGTATAGAATGTACTTTTTAAAATCATTGTAGAAAAATCCACCAATCATGTACTTAAAAAAAAAAATTCCTGAAATATGATTGCCATATGTTGCAATATGATATTTACTGCTATATATTCTACTTAAGAAATATACCTATTTTGATGAATACCTATCTTATGAGTCCAAAAAAATATGTGGTTGCCAACTGTTTCCATCAATATCAACTATTTTATATGTTTTATAACTTGCCAAACTGCTACCCTGCATTATTTATTGGCTACATTAAGCACTATTGCAGTTACCTTGATTGGTTATATAAATTTATTAGAAATCGAGGCTCTTAAATAAAGTACTGTAATGTAAGGGATTGGAACTGCCATCTGTGATGGGAGAAAGAAGAAAAAAATTCTTTGTTTTCTTGCATGCATAATTAACAACATTTCTACCTTCAAGGAATAAAAGACCCTACATAGACAGATAAAATTTAGTTTTCTAAATAATTTTCAATTGCACTGAGGGGACGTAACTTTATATACCTTAAAACAAATGGTGTTTAATTAATTACAAATTTTAGCAGAACAAAAAGATGAGTAATGAAGTAAGGATATTTATAAAGTCATGACCAATCAGTTAAAGTCATTGTTTATGAAGAAGCCAGCTGTTCACTGATATTTAAAATTTGTGAACAAATGTTAATTGCTATCCAATGTGCCAGATTCTCTACTTTTACTAATTACTAATGTTACACATTCAAATGAAGTTCACTTTCCCAAAACCAAGTTTACTTTCCCAAAACCATATAATATCAAACTCACTAAATTGTATAGTCCTGGTCACAACATGAAAAAATAAAAGTTTTGCATTTTATAAACTTTCTAAAGAATGCAAACCATATTTTTTTGTTGTTGTTTTGCATGGAAGAGAGTTATTTGGTTATTTTAGATGAGTTATTTTTGAAGTTTCAAGTGGAAATATTATGTTATAAATGATATTCCCTTAATGAAGCCTTTTGTTATTTTGGTAAACAATCTCCATTATGGACCATGTCACACAGATATTTTCTGGCTATAGCTATTAAAATTCATCTGTATTTCTATTTTAAAGTCCCTACGCAGCTGCTTTAGTCTGACCATTCGTTTCTGCCACAGTACTTTTACATGCACATGTGCTTGCAAATGAAATTCAAATATTTAGCACTTCTTAAAGGTTTTATTCCTGACCATTCAAGATTCCCACGTTAAATTTCAATTAGCTTTTGTGTTGTATTGTTTCTTAGTTTAACCAGTGATTAGACTGACTTGACTGAATCAACCAGATGCTTATTCCAAATAAACAAAGACTTTGTCTCATGGGCACTAGGTATTTGTCTGTTGAAACAGTTAACTTTAGGTACTTGATAAAGCTACTAAATACTCTCCTGTTATCAGCAACACTTGCATTCGGTGTTTTTCCTGCATTAATGACACATAACCCCAGGTGTACCCTCTTGTGGATCATAGTATCACGAAGTATTGTCTCCTTCTTCGTAAAAAAAGAAAAAATTGATTGCTCTCATTGCTAACCTAGAAATAGAAGGCAGAGGTTCTCAGTTTTGCTTCTCCCCTGTGCTCAGATACTTAAAAACAATACTCAGTTTCTCTGACAACTTTTAAAGATCTATTTCATAGATCTTTTATTCCATTTTAAACATAGATAAAACAACCTAAAAATATTCTTGTGGGTACATAAAAAAAAAAAAAAGGAGCATAAGCCTAATTTGCAACATAAGCCAAATCCCCCAGATATGTTTCCTTGAAACTATTCTGGAACTGGAACTTGAGGAATAGATTCCCATTTGCACCGCAATTTTGTTGCACTAAGCTAACAGCACTGTGTGGTAGCTCTTCTCCTCTCTGTTTCGTTCATTAATGAAGAGCATGAGCCTCAAAAACAATATTTTTTACTGTTTTAAAATTTTACTTATTTAATATATTTAAAAATACTTTTATATACCATTTAATATTTCAATGGCTAAATAATATTCAATGTGTCTACCCTCAAATTTCAAATTATGTATTCAACGTCTCTTGTCACATAGGTTGAGAAACTGATATTTAGGCCTATGTTCATCCAAATTCAACACAGATGTCCCTTTTGTTTTGCCAGACTGCCATCTAACTTGTCATGGGCACTCCTGGAGTATTTATAGCTAGAAGAACAACACTAAGGGAGGAGTATGGCCAGTGAAATTGTGTAGATGTGTGCTCAGTCACGGTTGATTTACAGGGAGTTACCAGCATGTACTTACAACATTGCAAGAAAATGTGTGTGTGTGTGTGTGTGTGTGTGTGTGTGTGTGTGTGTGTGTGTGGTGGGAATCAGACTCAGGCTGACAAAGCAGTCAGCATTTCTAACCTCAAGGTATTCAACTGCCGTATATGACTGAACGATGTCTGAAGAAGCATGTCCAGCAGACCAAGCATGTAATAGGAGAGTGATGTTTCGGTAATGGACTTCTAAATTAGGAATGGCAGATATTTTGCCGAAGCATTACTTTTATTATATCAATGGTCAAATGATTTGGTGTAATGAAGTGTTGAATTATATCAGTCTTGATTTTATTTACGTGTTTGTCTATTCATTCATTTCTTTTTCAGGAAGCATTGCCATTATCGTGCCTCTGGTCCTCTTGGTGACATTGATAACCACCTTAGTGATTGGATTAGTGCTTTGTAAAAGAAAAAGAAGGTGAGTTTCAATGTTCCAGACTGGCCGTTAATAAATAAATTATACCAATCGTTACAGAAACAGAGATTTTTTAAAAATTTCTTAAAACAGAGTTATTTTAACTAAAATTCTGTTTTCAAACCATTTCATCCTTCTATTCCATTTTGAGTGATTATAATTCAGACAACCCTTCCTCCATGTAATGTTGATGAAATGTCTCTGTTCATATATTCTAACAAAACTAACAAGAGGAAATATTAATTAAAATTTCAGTAGATTTTACTTACGTGTTAGTTTACATATGTGTTGGAAACCTCAAGAATCCCTGAAAGGGATCTTATTATAGTAATGTGTAAGATAAGTAATGTAAATACAATGATACCGAATATGTATTATATATATCAGAAATTGTGCATTTCACTAACAAATTGTGCATTTGTTTATTTCATATATTATTGGAAGTTTCATTATTTCACTTCATTTGAATATATTTTTATAAATATCCAGAAGGAGTGGGTTGTCTGTGGTTATCATCCAAAGCCAAGAGTGTGTGAGTCAATTTTTGAATTATGTAAAAGAGGATTTTAGCCATGTGACTCGGGGGTTGAAAACAATCTATTTCAAAGGTTTTTAGGGAAGGTTTTCATTTTAAAATGGGAAAAATAGAATTTTAAAAAACAGGTAATTGAATAGTCAGTTTTAATTAATGTGGAATTAGGTATTTAGGAAGAATATGTTCCAGGGGCATTTTTTATTTTTCAAGCTAATAAAAAAAATAATAATCTAAATAATTTGGAAAAATAACACCATATTAAGATATTTTTGCTCCTCTGTGACTTGATTTTGAATGCACTTTATTTATGAACTTACTATCAGTTATATTAAAATAAATCAATAAATCTACAAATGTGATAGTTTCATATAACATGACTGATATTTAAACTCATATAAAATATTGTTCACATATTCTAGGACAAAGACTATTAGAAGACAACCTATCATCAATGGGGGAATCAGTGTAGAGATCGGGAACCCATCATACAGCATGTACGAGGTAGATCATGATCACAATGATGGAGGTCTCTCAGATCCTGGGTTCATGATAGATCCAACAAAGGTAAGATGGTGGGCAATGACCAATGACATTCTTGTGTCATATCTCTGCAATGTGGTTCTAAATTTCATAGCGTTTTCTTTTCCCTGAAGTCATAGTAAAGAACTTTAGGATGTATTATTGAATGTTACTGTCTATTCTAGGGAAAAAAATAAATTATGGACTGCATTCACCTGAAGCATGAAGTTAGTACAACATGTTTTGGAAGATACATATTTATTTATGCACTGAATTTATAAACATGTATAATTGACTTAAAATGATATATTTTATTCAAATGTGTCAAGATACCAGAATATCTAAATATACAGCCTAGTGTACAACTACTGTCTGAAATATTTTAATAAGAAAAGATTGTAGTACTTTATTTTCAGAATAAAGACATTATTTCCAATAGTGTTTCACTGAGGAGTCAGTTAAGCTGGGTCTATGGATTTCTTTGTAATCAAATCATTTTGGAAAAATACTGTTCTATGTGTGGTAATATAGTTGCTATTGCTTTGAGACAGGTCATTGATATATATAGCCTAAAAAGCTACAGCCTTTTTAAGAAGTTTCTGTTAGTTTTTATTACCGTATGCTCATATTAGCACATTTTAAGAGAAATAACTGATATAATATCCAGATAAACTTGCGAAGATTCATTTCACTGTGTTATCTGAATATTTTGTATGATAATTACAGAATATTTTACTATGAATGAAGAGCGTCAGTTTGATACTATGGTTATTTTTTTTAGCTTATTTATTCATTTATTGAATATTCATTTATTTTCTGACATATTAAAGGTACTATGTCTAAAATATACCTTTATATTACAAATAATCACAGTGCCCAACCTACATCCAAATGGTTTTACACTCACAGCAACAGCTGTTCTCAAAGAAGTTGAATTAGATCCCATACATGTTATCTAGCTGTGAACCTATGGTAAGACTTTCTAAGGCTGAAATTGATGATCAGGCATTCATTTCTATAAAAAGAAATCAATTGTTATTGCATGGATATGTTCTTTTTACTATCAGAGGATATTATAGTTATTTTCATAATTAGAAAGAATTTATATTTAGGATTAATTATTAATTCAGTAATCAACTCCTACATTTGAAATTGTTCATGAAATAAATCTTTATAATCTAAGTTTCACTATTTTCTACTTGAAACTTAAAAAGTATATATACTGAGCACATTGATATTTGATAATATACCTATGAAGAAGAACAACTTCTTAAATAATATTCTTCTCATATTCTTTGAGTTTTTCTTAGGAATAAAAATACAGTTTGGCCCCAGTGATCTCACTGCTGGGAATATATTCTAAGAAGCCTGAAACACGAATCAGAATGAATATATATACCCCTATATTCATAGCAGCATTATTTACAATAGCTAAGATCTGGAAACAGCCCAAGTGCCCGTCAGTAGATGAATGGATAATAAAGCAATGGCACATTTACACAATGGAATACAACATTTACACAACTATGCAGTTGTAAAAAAGAAGGATCTCTTACACTTTGCGATAGCATAGATGGACCTGGAGGTTATTATGCTAAGCTAAATAAGCCAGTTCGAGGACAAATATCACATTTCACTTATGTGGAATCTAATGAACAAAATAAACTGATGAACAAAATAGGTCCAGAGGCATGGATGCATGGAACAGACTGACAGATCTCAGAGGGGAGGGGGTTGGGAGAGGGATGGGAAGAAATTAGCCAAAGAACATATATGTATATATGTATAACCCATAGCTACAGACAATAGTGTGGGGAAGGCCTGGGGAGGGAAGGGGCTGGGTGAAGGTGGCAAAGGTGGGGAAAATGGGGCACATCTGTAATACTGTCAATAATTTTAAAAATGCACACGCACATCCACACAAAATGCTGTACCTGTAAGTATAACACGAACCAATGAGGACACATTAAAGCACACATTTTTAAGAAGGAGACTTCTCATTTTCCCCATCATTTTTATTTCTCATGATAGAATTAAGCCAATTTTGGACACTTAAAAGGACTAGTTTTTAGTACTCCACTTAAAAATGTTTCCACATTTACTCCAGGAAGATAAAACTATGCTCTAGTGCCCCTCAAATATATTTTTAATATTCTTAGCACATAACACTCAATAAATATGTATTTACCAATTCGCTGACTGATTGACCAAAATTATATTAAATGTGACTAGATGGTTGATTCTAGCTGGCTCCTGATGTTTGAAATGTAAATATGAATTGTTGCCTAAGAAGTAACTTCAGAAAACTCAGGCAGTCCTAATGAGTAGAAGCCATTTTGAAAAGCAGAGAGTCACACTGAAGCAACCTTAACGACATGGTTTTCATAGCCGTGTTCACCGTTACGGTGGTTTGATCTATTCATGATGTGACCAGATATTTATGTTGCATCACACAGAAAGGTTTTTGAAGAACAGTAATTTTTATCGTTTTAAAATGGATAAACGTTCTATTTTAAGAATATTTATAATCAAAAGAAATGAAATAGTTTATGAAGTTAATTTTAAAAGATTTGTCTACGGAGGCAATCACAGAATAGTTTGAAGGGTTCAAAAAGGGGAAATTAGTACTTACTGGTTTTATCTCTAAATTCATCTCAATCCTTACGTAGATTGTTTTAAATATCTTCCAAATGAGACCTTTGTCGGGGGGAATAAAAAGGCAATATTGACCTAATATTATGTTTAAAATGTTTTCCTGAGACCCTTGACCTTGTCCCACATTTTGTGATCATTCACTGTTAAAAGTTGTTAGTTAAGATTTTTAAAATATGTATATTCATTAAAATTTTCCTATCCAAATTTTCATCTAATTGTTTTCCTTGTGGGTCACCGATAAATATTATGAATATGAGTGTACCACCAGACTGGCTAATTCTGCCCTTAGCCCTCAAAAAGTCTAAAGTCAATACTCTTACATACAAGCTTAGTGAGCCAATTTAATTACTAGTTCATCTGTTTCAGACTAGAGAGTCAGATTTCCAAAATACAGATGTTTGTTTTATGTTATATTAAATTTAGAATTTTTCCCATAAAAATACAGAGTGGTGATGAATCTTTAGTTAAAAGCTGTCAGATATTTAAGTGTCCAGAATAGGCGACTGTCAGAAATGTTCCAAGTGACCAAACATAAAGTTGGGGAGTCTGGTGTGTTTTTCTCAACACTGTTAGCAAAGATATGACTTTCTTATGGAGGATAAAGTTAAATTAACCTGAACATAATAGAAATGTCAACCTATGAAGCAAATATTTTATATCAATAGTTGTTAAGTTATTAAAGCTACCAAGAACACATTGTTCATGCCCCTGGACTAATGGGTATTTTTTATGTTATTTTTATGATTTAACATGAGTTTATGTCGATTAAAAGAGTTCCACATTAGACCAGAAACTAAAATTCTCTGTTTGCTACAGGCCAGGTATATAGGGGGTGTGTCCAGTGCTTTCAAGCTCCCACATACAGCGCCGCCCATCTACCTAAACTCTGATTTGAAAGGACCACTAACTGCTGGGGTGAGAGAAGAAACATCATTATTTCATATCCATTCCATCACAGAACCCCTCACAATCAAAGATGATCGCTAGATTTAGGTAGGGGCTTGCCCTTAATTGAGCTTTCAATTCACAAGAGATTTGGAAGCAGCATTAAAATCGGAATGTATGCTATGAGTCCTGCCTATGAAAGATTACATGTAAGACATGTTATCATTTCAGGCAAGCTATTAAGTAGAAATATTTCTTCGGCTGAGTTTGAACATGTTACAGCACTTTAACAATGAACATGACTCTTTACTATTCTTAGACATCTCTGGCCAGAAACTTGAACTGAGTAATTTACACTTAAATTTGTTTTTTAAATATATTTCCTATTAAGATACTTTATTTAATATACATAAATTTGATATCCAGTTAAATAAAAATATGCTACAAATGAGGTCTCATATTGAGAAATTAGAAATGGTCTAATGAAACCATTCTTAATTTTTTTTTTTAATTCAGTAACTAGCTTCTAGAGAAAAGTACTCTGTCTAAATTTACATGGTTCATATTAGAAGTGGGATAAAATAAGGGTGTCAAGTTTCCCATCAACTGTTTTTCATTATCATATTTATCATGTTTGTCTCAATTGCATGGCTCCAAATTATAATGTTTCTTTGTTGTGACTAAGACCTAATGTTCTTCTTTTGGAAAGACAAAAAAAGAAATAACAAAAAATCAGCAATGATTTCTTGGGTTAAGTTGCAATTAGTAAAATAATAAACATTTGTATTTGTTTTTCAAATGAAAGAGATCATTTCTGCATGTTTAATTCTACTTCAAAATGCTGTAAATCTCTATGCAACCTAAGATGACTGGGTACTCCACAATTCTTTGGAAGAATCCCAAAATACGTCCAGTGATAAGTATACAGAAATTATTCGAAGCAAAAATATTGTCTTTATTTTAAAATCAACCCCACCAATGTATTTTATTTTATTTATTTTGTGTTTGTTTTCTTGCTTTTAACTTCACATTGAAAAATTACAAACTCTGATCAACTAGATGACTTTCTGTAAACACGTTTTTCTGCCACTGCAATAGCAATAAGGAAGGAAAACGTATAGACTGCAAATAGCACATTCGTTTAATGTTTTATGTTTCTAAAACATTAAAGTATTTAAGTATTTCTTTGGGATTTTAATTTTTATGTGAAAGCTCCCGTTAGATTCACACGTTACCTGAAAAACATACAATTATGTTTTTTTCTAATATCATGCTAAAGTCAACTAAAGCCTATGAACACAGTTTAAATTGCATTTGAACCATTACTATTTAGTCTATCAAACGTGTTGCATATAAATGTTGTTAGCATTAAATCATAGACATGATAGAAAATAACCAATGTGATGAAAACTTATAATAAAATTGTATTTATTTATTCTTTTCTCCTTCAGCCAACAAATTACTCCAATCCAGTATATGCAAAATTATACATGGATGGGCAGAACTGTCGAAACTCCTTAGGAAGTGTTGATGAAAGGAAAGAACTGCTTCCAAAGAAAATAGAAATTGGAATAAGAGAGACAGTGGCATAATCAGTGATCCCTTTTATATACTGTAAAAATGTATAAAATATAAGGATTACTTTTGTATGTTCCAACAGTATTATACTTGTTTTGGCATCAGCATTACCTCTTCTTTATCTTTTCCCTGGTTAATTGTTTTCTGAGTTTTAATTTTTGCTGATGACTATTGATTGACCATTTGTATGGTATTTTTACGAAAAAGAACTGCACTACAGTAGAATTTACAACAATGCTGCTGATATGACACCCCTTTGAATTTGTTAAAATTAAAAACAACATATTCCTTTGTAGTGTGAATATGAGCAATCTATTTTATATGAACTTTTTTGGTTCTACTTATTCAACAAAGAGAATCTCAGCACTTTTTCATTATATGGTCTGAAAGCTGTACTACAGTGTCATTTTACTTTTATGTTTAAATTGGTGAAAGAATGATTGGTCAACTCTCTTCTTTGCACCCATGAAGACTGATTCAGACTGCTGAAAATATATAACCTCACAAGGTCAACATCTCCTGCTTTAAAATTAGCCTTAGGTTAATAGATGAGAATTTTGAGGAAAGTCTTTAAAAATATATAAAATGAATAATTTGCATGAACACATATGACTACATTTTCCAAAATTTAGTGAACTGTATGTGATATATTAAACATATACACCCTGCAAACAATAGTTATATTTAGGTGGTAGAACATAGCAAAAATATAACCGAAAGTGGAGAAACCACATTGCTATGGAATAAGACATTTTGTTCTCCCTCAGTCCTGAAGTAAATAGCCAGCCTAGAGCACAACAGGGCATTGGGTACTCATGTCTTCAAAGTTTCTTCCCAATCATGTGCGTTTTGTGGAAGATTAACCCAACCCCTTACCACACAGAACACTAAAGAATAATATATAAGCACACAAAATTGATGACAGAATTTCAATTATGTGAATGCATTTTCTTTACTAGGTCAGAAAGAAGAAGCAAAACATTCATTATGATATAGTAATTGGTAAATATTTTAAACATACAATATGACTAGTTCATTATTTTCCCTATCAAAAATATATTGTTAAAGGACTTCCCCAATTATAGAACAATTATCTGCCCATAATCGAAGGTGGAGAGTGTAAATGCTGACCAGTTACCCTGGTATTCTGGTTTCTTTTTGTTATATAAAACACATGGACCCCATTCACTTCTTTGTTTTCAATTTTTAATTGAAACAAGTACGATTTATTTAAGTTGTATAAAAGAAAAAAGGATAGCATTTTTATACAAATATCTTTAAAGGCACAAAAAATTTATTCACAAGGTATGGAGGGCTTTTTGTTCCTCTGATAGACATGACTGACTTTTAGCTGTCATAATGTATTAACCTAACAGATGAAATATGTTTGTGGTTGCTCTTTATCCCTTTGTACAAGCATTAAACAAAAACTGCTGTTTTATAAAGAGATTTTTTGTTGTACTATTGTGCATGCATACTACCTATTTCTAAACTTTGCCATACTGAGGCCTTTATAAACTATTGATTTATGTAATACTAGTGCAATTTTGCTTGAACAATGTTATGCATATCATAAACTTTTTCAGGTTCTTGTTTAAGTACATTTTTTAAATTGAACAGTATTTTTCATTTGGGTTATAATAGTCATTTTGCCTATGTTTCTACAATGAAGTGTTAAATACTTTATAAAAAATTGTTGACTGACTTATTTAAATGAAATTCTACATATTTAAGTACTTGTGTTGGGTAGTTTTTAAAAATAAGAAAATTTCCTATCTTTATGGAGTTTAATATTCCTAACAAACTATTTTTTTTTTAAATATGTTTTTATTGATTTCAGAGAGAGGAAGGGAGAGGGAGAAAGAGAAAGAGAAACATCCATCGGCTGCTTCCTGCACGACCCTACTGGGGATCGAGGCGGCAAACCAGGCATGAGCCCTGACAGGGAATTGAACCTGCGACCTCCTGGTGCATGGGATGGCACTCAGACAACTGAGCCACACCGGCCCTAGAAAATTATTTTAGTAAACATGAGACGTAATTCTTGTTATATCCTTAGAACAGATTCTCTGGGGTAGGATTAATGTTATTACATCATTTTTAAAAGCACAATAGAGAAGGCATTTTCCCTCTTCTTTAATCAGAAACATTTTCCTTACTTTGTTCTTTTCCCCTGCCTTACATTTCTCATCATGGACTCCATGCTGTGATAAAAAGGAAGATAGGTTATATACACAGTCAATCACAACTATGTTGAAATAAGCCAAAGCTCCTTGTGCCCCTTTCCATACTCAAAAGTGCACTTTATGGACCATGCAGATTCCATTAGATGTTGTTTAGACAGTGATTTGTAAGTGGATGGTGTTGGTATACCTACTCGGAGTATCAGACTTGAGATGCACACGAAGGTCTGATTTACTGGTGCTATCACTGGGTTGTTACCTGAAGGGGCCTTTTTACATAAGAGTTTAATGACTATGACTGAAATTATTATTTGAAAGAAACAGAGCCCACATATTGGAAAGAACTTGATACAAGTAACATTAGTATAAATATCTAGCAAATCGTATATGATATACAACAAACACAATACTCAAGGTCTGGTATCAATGTTATTCTCACTAGGGAACTGGTTAAAGCTACAGTTAAGAAATCTCGGGATGCGCTTTTAACCCCAGGACCTATTTACATTTCTACGGTCCTTCTTTCCACCCTCACCACCTCAGGTTGGTTCATTCAAGTCCACATCAGAGTTCATAGTCTTTCTTTTCTCGATTACTTTGCATTTAGTATTTATAAGACAAAGACGTTTTTCAAGTACTCAATTTATTTCTATTTCAAAGTTCATTTTCAAAAACTTATATGAATGCTAGAAATTTAGGTACATAATTCTTCTCCACAGTGACTATCCTTTATAAATGCCATCACCAAACTACTCAATAAAATATTCCTTCAAGCTTCAAAGGACATATTTTCTAAAAAGGAATGTTTCCTTGTATACTCTCCTCCTTACCCAAATGCCTTTCCATCCAAAGGAGGCTTGTCAATCTCTTAATATTTTGAGCCGGGTAATTCTTTGTCGTCCTTTATGGGGTAGAATACTTAGCAGGGTCCCTTACCTCTATCCATTAGTTACTGCTAGCACCACCCAGAGTTGCAACAACCAAAACCATCCACAACAACCAAAACCATCCACAGACATTGCCAAATGTCTTCTGGAGAACAAATTGACATTGCTAAGAACTGCTGATCCAGGACTGTTAAATGACAGTCAGCTGGAGCAGCTGAGTCAAAAAAGAGCGTTCCCCTCCCCCATCATCAAACTCATGACATTCCAAGTTTTGATTTTAATTCTTTGATGCTGATGATGCATAAGTTACATGGAAATTTGGTAATAATAAAGTGCCTATATAATAAAAAAATATTACTAAGGGAAAATATTTCAGTTAGAAACTGATACAGTTTTGTGTAAATTGGGTCCTTTTCATTTATGTAATTGTGTTTTATTTGTGGCCATTTCATGTCATAATCATGTTTTATGTTTGAGTCTATGTTTGTTTTATTGGTGCTTGAGGTTGAAATTTAAGCTTTTACTTTTCTTCTGGGAATGTTACTTTCCATTTTTATAATGATTCAGATATGAAGACGTTCAATATTCAAGGTAAGTTATGGCTATTATAATGAACTAGTATAGTATGCAAAATACCCATAATTTCCAAATCCCTAACAGGGAATATTGGTATATGTGCCAAAGGAAATAGAAAACATATATTTTGCTAATTTTTCTTTATCCTCTGTCATCTCTATATCTTCATACATATACTTGGGATGTAAATCTTACTTCTCTCTAAAAGTACATTATAATATCATTTAAAGATTCAACTGTTTCTTAAAAGATTACAATATAGAAGGCTAAGAATCCTGCAGAACTGAGAAAACAAAGCTAACCACTTTTTGAAAGCAGCTTTCTTTACTTTATACCCCATTCCACCTTTTGTCAGTTTATTTAAGGATGACTTTCTCAATATCAGGTGACATATTTAAATTCAATGTAGAGTAGAGTCATTCTTTAAATAAGAAGCCTTGAATTGTAACTTATGGGGAAAAAAGTCAAGCACATCTTTGTGAAGATGACCACCAGGGAATATAGCTCACAAAAAAATCATTTTTTCACGTATTTTGAATGTGAGAACAATAACAAAAAGCCAAAAGTGATTCATTTTTCAGTTCAGCTGCCAAATCAATTGCTAACTTAACATTTCCAGAACATTAACACATCCAGAAAAAGATAAAGATAACTAAAGCTATACGAAAACAGTTTTATTCAGAAAAACATTGAGTTTTGATGTCATCATATCCAAAAGATTCAGGAATACATACTTGATTCCATACTATGCATGCATCTAGTCTAATAAAAAGAGAGAGAAATAAATGAAATGAGTTCTCCTGTTTATTTTAACTTTTTCAAGTAGAGAATATACATAAGTGACTGCAATTTATTCTGAGAAGCAGTTTCTAGTGAATCCCATCATTTTTTTTGTATCCAAAGTGATCTAAAATCAAAAGAAAAATTGATACAAAAGATGGCCTGTTTGATAAATTCTGTGCTTAAAATGTGTTCATTCTCTCTGATGGATATTCAGCCCCACATGTGATTTGTAAGATATTGGTGAACTTAAGCAATGCCATCCTGATACTTTAGTCATCTGTTCACTCCAAGATAATTTTTCATCTGTAGTTTCTTTGCAGTTTTAATACATAAATTATGAGCCTCCTGATGCAATTTGATTTCCTGCTTATTTATGCTGTAGTGGCTTGGCAAGCCAATAATATGTGTTTCAGCCTTTCAAAATAGAATGTCCATAATGAAGCCATATGCATCTTATTCAGTAATATAAAAATTTATAAGTTAGAAATTATTTTTTACACAAATAATAAACTGTAAAATATAGTTGAGAATAAAACTTAAGAGTTTGAAATATATGGCTGTTTATGAAGATACTTAAAAATATATATGGAGTTAAAGTGTAGAATGACTTGACTGATGAGATACATTTCTCAATGAACAATATCAACATTAGGTAGGAAGGAAATGACTGGATAACATTTCAAACTGGAGTGACTTCCATCCCTGCAGTCTATTCAGTAGTGTGGTTGTGGAAATGTATGTAAACACACAACAAGGCACACACACTCACATGTCTTCACACACTGGTTTAGGTGATTGTGAAAATGGCATTTCTCTCCTATTTTACCTGATATTCAATCATGTTTAGCTTCTTTGGCTTATAATTTCAGAAATCACTACCCCTCTCCAAGTGGTAAGTCATCTCTAGTTTTTATTTCTTTATATAAAATCCTTATATCTCTTCCCATCTGCTTTTCCTTTTCTTCTCCCTGTAACATTATAGGAAGCCAGTGTTCCTCTTTCACTATTTTGCCATAGCTATATTGATTCTTTTTACTATAAAATATAGTACTTTTATAAAACTTAGAAAATATATATTAAAAGGAAAGAAAAATTACCACTAACTTAAGAAACTAGAGAGAACCAGTTATCATTTTAGAGCATTTTCTTCAACTGTTTTATACTCATGCTTAAATTTAATGTTTCTATCTTGCTTTTAAAATATAAAATTATAGACAATAATGCTAGGGGTTGTGGGGGGCACAGGTTGGGGAGGAGGGGGTCTGGGGGGGAAAGGAGAAACATCTGTTAATAAAAATAAATTAATAAAAATTGGAGAAAAAAATTAAAATATAAAATAACACTAAAATATTTGGTTTATGTCTTTCAGTGGCTTTAAACTAGTTACTCTTTTTATTCAGTTTCTTTCTTTTGTTTTTTTGTATACAGACAATATTTTTCTCTTTACATTTGAAAGATATTTCATTATTTATTCTATTGGTAAATACTTTCAACTTTGAAAAATACTCTAATAATTAAATCCGGAATTTTAAAATGTCTTTTTTCCCCTCTTAAGATTAGAAATTTAACATTCTTAGATTCTCCTAATCTAACTCAACCTCATTGTCTTTAATGATATATTTTATGGTTCTAATTTGACAATATTTTAACTGCAGAATTATTTTTATATTTTTTATTTCTCTTCATTAATTATTTGGAATATTTTCAACTACTTTTACATTTAACATTTCTCTTTTTAAAACTCATCATTGCTTTCACTGTATAATTTTTCCATTTCTTTTTATTTTTTATTTTGATCAAGGTCTTATTTTATTGGTATATTTCATCAAGCATATTTATGAAAAGGATTTGTGGTATATTTGCTGAGCTTTTGCATATATTACAATTATTTCTCTAAGACCTTCAAGTATGAATGTCAACTAAACTACATATACATTTCTGAGGCTTTTCCTTTTTCTCCAAAATTTAATTGAAACTGCCTAGCAGTCTTTGGGTATTTAATGTTGTTAAGGATAACTCTGAGACCAAACATATTTTTTTTTCCTTTACTGTTTTTAGAGAGAGAGGAACAGAGAGGGAGAGAGAGATAGAAACATCGATGAGAGAGAACATCGATTGGCTGCCTTCTGCATGCCCCCGATAGGGAATTTGGCCCACAACCTGGGCATGTGCCCTGACTGGGAATCGAACAGCAACCTCTTGGTGCATGGGTCGACGCTCAACCAGTGAGCCACACTGGCAGGACCATATTTTTATTTCTTTGTAACATTTCTCCCCAATTAAAAATAAATAAAAATAAAATAAATAAAAACCTAATCATATAATTTAAATATTATATTAAATATGCCTACATGTTTTTATTAATTTTATCTACCCTCTGTTGGCACTGAAACAGCATCAGGTGTTAAACCTCAGTTCAGCCACTTCTGTACTTGAGTTCTGGGTAAGAAAGAAGTCAGAGCTAAGACTCAAACTGTAAGAGAAAATTTATTTAGAAAATCACAGAGATAGAAGTGAGCCTTAGAGGAAATGGGCTCAGGAAACAAATTACAGAGAGGAAAGAAGGGCCCTTGGAGCTGAAGAGGAAGAGAAAGGCAAAGAAAATGCCTGGGGGAAGAGGTTGGGGAAAGGCAAAGGTGTGCTCCATAGAAAGAGCCACACTGAGTCCTCCATCCTGAGGGCTTGTATCTAGGGGTCTCAGGAGAGGATCTCAATTGAATATTCATCAGCTTTCCAGGTGTGTCTCCTGGGGTCCTGGACTCCACTGATTGGTCGGTACCAGGGCAGGGGATCACTAGTCATTGAAGCTGGTCAGCCATGGTGTTGCTCCTGCTTCTCTGGGCTTGGAGCTGAAGCCCAGCTGAGGTCCAGATGCCATCTCCAGAGGTCAATGCTTAAGGGAGGGGTCTTGCAAGGGATTATAGTTTTGCCCATTGCTATGTGCTTGAGAATCTCAGCCCTGGTGACCCTCTGCACCTGGCCTATCCTTCCTACTCTGCTCATGCCTGTCTAACTGCCTACTACAATCTGTTACACTAAACATGCCCACATCTTTTTATTACCTTTTTCTACTTACTACAATGTTTTAGCAGGGATTATTTTCTTCAGATATCTTTATTACTTCTGCCCAATTGTTTTCATTTAATATACAGAAACACCTACAGTGCTTAGGCTAAATATTTCTTTTTTCTTTACAGTTGAGTTTGTGCGTGTGCGTGTGCGTGCGTGCGTGCGTGCGTGTGTGTGTGTGTGTGTGTGTTTATGCATGCATATCCCATATCCGTCAGGGATGAGTCCTTCCTTATATTATTCAGTTTCCTTTTTAACTTAAGGTTTTTGATTTTTTTTTTTCCGTTTCCTGCTCACAATACCAACTAATTTTTGAAAGTTTTTTTTTTTGCAACAATTCTGTACATCTAAAGAATGATGTCTTCATGTCCTCGTCCTATGGAATTTAAAAAAATAGAATCTAAGGTTCTTTGTTATTTTTTCTTTTCCATTTACCAATGCTTAATTACAGAGAAAACACTTTACTTCCAGTGTAGTCCAGCAGATAAGGTATACAATATTTATTCGCCCCCTCGTCCATCAATTCTATGCCTCTATCTTTCTTAGGCCTATAACTTCTGATCCATTTCTCCCTTGTATCTCCTAGTGGGTCTCTTCTAGAACATGGTATGATTACTCTCATTCTTATATATCTTTACTTACTTTATTTTTTTAATTTTTTTATTAATTTATTTTTGTTACAGATGTTTCTCCTTTTTTCCCCATTGACTCCCTCCTCCCCACCCCACCACCCCATCCCCAGCTTTGTTGTCCATGTCCATCAGTTATGCATACATGCGCATAAGTTCTGTGGTTTATCTCTTCCCTCCCCCCCAAACCCCTCTTCTGAGGGGTGTCAGTCTATACCCTACTTCCACATCTCTGGGTCTACCCTGTTCCTCAGACTGTTATGTTCATTATATTCCACAAATAAGTGAGATCATGTGATATTTGTCTTTCTCTGCTTGGCTTGTTTCACTTAGGATAATACCCTCGAGGTCCCTCCATGTCATCTCAAAGGATAAGAGATCTTTCTTTCTTACAGCTGCAAAGTACTCCATTGTGTATATGTACCACTGTTTTTTTATCCATTCATCCACTGATGGGCACTTGGGCTGTTTCCAGATCTTAGCTATTGTAAATAGTGCTGCTATGAACATGGGGGTACATGTATTCTTTCTGGTTGGTGTTTCAGGTTTCTTAGGGTATATTCCTAGAAGTGGGATCACTGGGTCAAATGGCAATTCAATTTTTAATTTTTTGAGGTAACACCATAGTGTTTTCCACAGTGGCTGCACCAGTATGCATTCCCACCAGCTGTGTACTAGAGTCCCCTTTTCTCCACACCCTCGCCAACACTTGTTTGATGATTTGTTGATGGCGGCCATGCTGACAGGTGTGAGGTGATACCTCATTGTTGTTTTAATTTGCATCTCCCTGATGATTAGTGATGTTGAGCATTTCTTCATATGTCTCTTAGCCATTTGTATGTCCTTTTTGGAGAGGTGTCTATTTAGTTCCTCTGCCCATTTTTTAATTGGGTTCTTTGTCTTCCTTTTGTTGAGTTGTATGAGCACTCTTTATATTTTGGAGATTAACCCCTTATCTGATGTATAATTGGCAATTGTGCTCTCCCATAGAGTGGGTTCCCTATCTGTTTTGATGGTTGTTTCTTTTGCTGTGCAGAAGCTTTTGAGTTTGATGTAGTCCCATGTGTTCATTTTTCCCTTTGTTTCTGTTGCCTTATGTAATGTATCAGTGAAGATTCTGCTGCGTATGATGTCCGAAATTTTGTTGCCTACATTTTCTTCTAGGATTTTTATGGATTCACGCGTCACATTTAAGTCTTTTATCCAGTTTGAGTTTATTATTGTGTATGGTGTAAGTTGATGGTCTAGTTTCATTTTTTTGCATGTAGCTGTAAAATTTTCCCAACACCATTTATTAAAGAGGCTGTCTTTACTCCATTGTATGCTCTTGCCACCTTTGTCAAATATTAATTGAGCATAATGTCTTGGGTCAATTTCCGGATTCTCTGTTCTGTTCCACTGGTCTATATGCCTGTTCTTGTGCCAGTACCAGGCTGTTTTGATTACAGTAGCTTTGTAGTATAAGCTGATATCCGGTATTGTGATCCCACCTACTTTGTCCTTCTTTTTCAAGATTGTTGTGGCTATTCGGGGTCTTTTTTGCTTCCAAATGAACTTTTGAAATATTTGTTCTAGTTCTCTGAAATATGTCACTGGTATTTTGATGGGGATTGCATTAAATCTATAGATTGCTTTGGGTAATATGGACATTTTAATGATGTTAATTCTTCCAATCCATGAACAAGGCATGTGTTCCACTTTTTTATATCTTCCTCTATTTCTTTTTTCAATGTCCTGTAGTTTTCTGTAAATAGGTCCTTTACTTCTTTGGTTAAGTTTATTCCTAGGTATCTTAATTTTTTTGCCGCAATGGTAAATGGAATTGTTTTTTTAGTTTCTCTTTCTGTGAGTTCATCATTGGTGTATAATAATGCCGTTGATTTCTTGACGTTAATTTTGTATCCTGCTACTTTGCCAAATTCATTTATTAAGTCTAGTAGATTTTTGATGGAGTCTTTAGGGTTTTCTATATATAATATCATGTCGTCTGTGAATAATGACAGTTTCACTTCCTCCTTTCCAATTTGGATTCCTTTTATTTTTTCTTCACGTCTGATTGCTGTGGCTAAGACTTCCAGTACTATGTTAAATAAGAGTGACGAAAGTGGGCATCCCTGTCTTGTTCCTGTTCTTAAGGGAAATGTTTTTAGTTTTTGCCCATTGAGTATGATGTTGGCTGTAGGTCTTTCATATATGGCCTTTATTATATCAACATATGACCCCTCTATTCCCAAATTGCTGAGTGTTTTTATCAGAAATGGGTGCTGGACTTTGTCGAATGCTTTTTCAGCATCTATTGATATGATCATGTGGTTTTTAACTTTCATTTTGTTTATGTGGTGTATCACGTTTATTGATTTACGAATATTTTACCAGCCTTGTATCCCTGGGATGAATCCCATTTGGTCAAGGTGAATAATTTTTTTGATGTATTGCTGGATCCGATTTGCTAGTATTTTGTTCAGGATTTTGGCATCTACATTCATCAGGGATATTGGCCTATAGTTTTCTTTCTTTGTAGTGTCTTTTTCTGGTTTTGGAATTAGGATTATGCTGGCCTCATAAAATGAGTTTGGAAGTATTTCTTCTTCTTGAATTTTTAGAAATAGTTTGAGGAGAATGGGTGTTAGTTCTTCTTTGAATGTTCGGTAAAACTCCTCCGTGAAGCCATCTGGGCCTGGGCTTTTGTTTGCTGGGAGAGTCTTGATTACATCTTCAATTTCCTTAGCTGTTATTGGTCTGTTCAAGTTTTTTATCTCTTCCCGGTCCAGTTTAGGGAGACTATGTGTTTCTAGAAATTTGTCCATTTCACTTAGATTGTCGAATTTGTTGCCATATAAATGTTCATAGTATTTGCCAATGATCCTTTTTATTTCTGTGGTGTCAGTTGTTACTTCTCCTCTTTCATTTCTGATTTTGTGAATTTGGGTTCTCTCTCTTTGTTTCTTGGTGAGTCTAGCTAAGGGTCCATCAATCTTGTTTATCTTTTCAAAAAAAACAGCTCTTTGTTTCATTGATTCTTTGAATTGTTTTTCTGGTCTCTGTCATTTATTTCTGCTCTGATCTTTACTATTTCCTTCCTTCTACTTGCTCTGGGGTTTTCTTTTTGTTTGCTTTCTAGTTCTTTAAGTTGTGAGGTTAGATATTCTATTAGAAATTTTTGTTGTTTCTTGAGGTAGGCCTGTAGTGCTATGAACTTCCCTCTCAGAACTGCTTTCGCTGCATCCCATAGATTTTGTGTTGTTGTGTGTTCATTTTCATTGGTTTCCAGGAAGTTTTTAATTTCTTCCTTGATCTCCTAGGTAACCCATTCATTGTTTAATAACATGCTATTTAGCCTCCATGTGTTCATATGTCTTTGCATGTTCTTGTTGCAATTGATTTCTAGTTTCATGCCATTGTGATCTGAGAAGATGCTTGATATGATTTCAATCTTCTTGAATTTGTAGAGACTTAGTTTGTGTCCTATCATGTGGTCTATCTTTGAGAATGTCCCATGTGCACTTGAGAAGAATGTGAATTCTGTAGTTTTGGGGTGTAATTCTCTGTAAATATCTATTAAATCCATTTGGTCTAGTGCTTCGTTTAGAGTCTCTGTTTCCTTGTTAATTTTTTGTCTAGAGGATCTATCCAGTGATGTCAACGGGGTGTTGAAGTCCCCTGCTATGATTGTATTGCTGTCATTTTCTCCTTTGAAGTCCTCCAGAAGATTTTTAATATATTTTGGTGCTCCTATATTGGGTGCATATATGTTTACCAAGGTTATATCTTCCTGTTGCATAGATCCTTTCAATATTTTGTAGTGACCTTCTTTGTCTCTAGTTATGGCTTTCATTTTGAAATCTATTTTATCAGATATGAGTATTCCTACCCCAGCTTTTTTTTCCTTTCCATTTGCTTGGAAGATTTTTTTCCATCCCTTCACTTTCTGCCTATGTGAGTCTTTTGTTGTGAGGTGGGTCTCTTGTGGACAACATATATATGGGTCATGCTTTCTTATCCAATCCACTACTCTGTGTCTTTTTATCGGAGCACTCAATCCATTTACATTTAAGGTGATTATTGATATGTACTTATTTATTGCCATTTTTGTTCAGTGTGGTTCTACTTTCCTTCCTATTTCTTCTACTAATTACAGCACTCCTTTTAACATTTCTTGCAGTGCTGGTTTGGTGCTAATGTATTCCCTTAGCTTTTTTTTGTCTGAGAAGCTCTTTATTTGACCTTCTATTTTGAATGACAGCCTTGCTGGGTAGAGTAGTCTTGGATTCAGATCCTTGTTTTTCATGACCTTGATTACTTCATGCCATTCCCTTCTGGCCTGTAGTGTTTCTGTTGAGAAGTCAGATGATAGCCTGATGGGGGTTCCTTTGTAGGTAACCTGTTGCTTAGCTCTTGCTGCCTTTAAGATTCTCTCTTTGTCTTTAATTTTTGGCATTTTAATTACTATGTGTCTTGGTGTGGGCCTGTTTGGGTTCTTCTTACTTGGGACTCTCTGTGCTTCTTGAACTTGAATGCCTTCTTTCTTCACCAAATTAGGGAAGTTTTCTGTCACTATTTCTTCAAATATATTCTCTAACTCTTGCTCATTTTCTTCTTCTTCAGGGACTCCAATGATGCGAATATTATTACGTTTCCAGTTGTCCCACAGTTCTCTTAAGCTGTCTTCCTGTTTTTTCATTGTTTTTTCCTTTTGGTTTTCTGATTGGTTGATTTTTTCTACCCTGTCTTCTAAGTCACTGATCTGGTCCTCAGCTTCCTCTACTCTGCTGTTTAGTCCTCCCAATGTGTTCTTCATTTCTGCTATGTCATTCTTCTTGCTGCTTCTTAATTTCCACTTGGTTGGTTTTCAGTATTTCTATGTCTTTGCTCATGGTGTTGATGTCTTTACTCAAGGTGTTGATGTCCTTACTCATGCTGTTGAGCTTCCTCAAGATCATGGCTCTGAATTCTAGCTCTGTTAACTTGCTTAACTCTGTTTCATTTATCTCATCTTCGGTAGAGGTCTCTTGTTCTTTCATTTGGGATCTGTTTCCTTGTTTCACCATTTTGGCTATCTCACTGGTTTTTGGAGCCTGCGAAATTTTCCTGTGGATGTTGGTGTTCTGTTGTTTGTGGCTCCCTCTACTGGGTTTAGATGACTGTGGGAGGACCCACCTTAAACACCACCATGGAGTTTTACTTTCCATGGTATATTTGCAAGCCCAGCAAAGGTTAAGTTATCCTCTAGCTTTTTGCCTAGAGGCTATTAGTTGTGGTTGCTTGAAGAGCCTTGGGTTTTCAGTTGAATGAAAACCTCCCTCAGGTGTTCAGCATGAGAGGATTTCCAGAGGGTGGGGCAGATGCTGGTAGTTAATGAGCCTCAGTTTGCATTTCAATGGCCCACCTGGGTGTGGCTGGATCTCCGAGGGAGGGGCTGTTGACTCTCCCCAGAGCCCTGGGATGGAGTAGGACGGCCAGGCCACAGTCCTGTGTGGCCGCAACTCAGCAAAAGGTCTGAGAGCCCTCCAAATCCCGAGTGTCCCCACACAGTTCCAGTCCAGTCCGCCCTCCCTCTGCCGGAGCCCAAGGTGAGTGGCTGTGGCTGTTTTAGCGCTCTGTCCCGGCTCTGTGCTATGGAGCTGGCTCGGGCTTTAACCCCAAGGGCAGGCACTGCTCACGGCTAAGGCCGCTGCTGTCCGTGGGCTCCCAGCCCCCCTCTCGCGCCTCCGCAATCCTACCAGGATCGATTCAGTGTCCCTGGTTGTATGGTCCTCGCAAGCTGCTTTTCTGTTGCTTTTTCCCGAGGATTTGTCTTTATTTTAATTGTAATTCCAGTTTGGTCCTAGGAGATGGTCTGTGTAGCTTCCACTCACTCCACCGCCATTTTGGAATCCTGTCTTTACTTATTTTAACAATGAAATAAAGAAGTGCATAAAATGTCATTACTCATCTATGCTATAGAACTGGGGTTCTTCCCGTATTCCACACTCACCTGCACCCCCTTAATACTTGGTCCTGTGTTGTGCCATAGCCTTCCATGAGTTCATTAGGAGAGCACTAAGCTTGTTTAGTGATACAGTACCCCTTGCCCTCTTGAAAACAGTCCCAGAAATCTGTCCTATTTCCTGGCAGCACATTCTTTCACCTCGAGATGCACTGACTGTTTAGTCACAGGACGGCTATCCCGTTCACTGTCTTATATAGATTGTAGGACTTTGCATCTTGATACAGACCATGGGGGAAACACAATTTCTTTTCTTTCTTTCTTTCTTTCTTTCTTTCTTTCTTTCTTTCTTTCTTTCTTTCTTTCTTTCTTTCTTTCTTCCTTCCTTCCTTCCTTCCTTCCTTCCTTCCTTCCTTCCTTCCTTTCTCTCTCTCTCTCTGTCTGTCTCTCTCTCTCTCTCTCTCTCTTTCTTTTTATTAAACAGAATCTCAGTTTCATCAGAGAAAACACTAGTAGATTACCAATGGTTTTTGTTTGTTGGTCTGTTTGGTTTACTTAGCTCTATTTCACCTAAAAACTCCTAAAGTCTTGTGTGTCATACTGATTTATCAAACTTTGGGACTTTCCTAAACGATTTAGACAAATTTTGAAATAACGGAGTCAATAGCTTCTTGTCAGATGCCTTTTAAAACATCTAGTTTCCTCCTTAACTCTTACTAATACTCTTGGTGCAATACCCCAGAGCACTGCTTACTCACCCCGCTCCACAGCCAGTTTCCAGTACTTAGAACTCATCCACAGGGGTTAGTAGCCCTATCCCTTTCCTCCAGATGTTGTCCTTTAAAGGTGCATTAGACACTTCTTGCTTCCCACCATGCATCCTCACTCCCCACTTCTCTTTCTAGCCTTGCTGTAGCACTTAGCTTTATACAGCTGCAACCTGAGAACACATGGCCTCCACTGTGCTTAGTCTCTCTCTGGAATGCCATTTTTATTGCTGCTGTAACACATTCCCACAAATTTAGCCTCTTAAGATAATACATGCATCTCCTCTAATGATTCTCCATGTCAGAATTCCAGATTGGCTTGACTGGATTCTCTGCTCCAGGTTTCACAAGGCTGAAATTATGGTGTTCACTACTTGAGCTCTTATTAGGAGGCTCTGGGAAGAATCAGTTCCCAAGCTCATTCAAGTTAATGGCAGAATCCAGTTTCTTGTAGTTGTAGGGGTGAGGTTCGTTTCCTCACTGGCTGTCAGCTAGGGGTCCATCCTTAGCTCCTAGTTGTAGCTCTCTGGTCCTAGTATGTTGGCCCATACATCTCAGAGCCATTATGGTGTCTCCCATATGCTTGTAATCTCCTCGAGTTACCTTTCCTCTGATCTCTTTTGCCTCCAGCTACAGAATGATCTTTGTGTTTAAGGGGACATGTGATAATATTGGACCAACCTGGATAATACAGGATAATCTCCTTATTTTAAGGTCCATAACCTTATATCTAAAAAGTCCCTTTTGTCATATAAGGTAACATATATATGAACTCCTGGAATCAGGGCACATCTTTGGTGCAGAGGGTTCTTATTTGACTTATGATGCACTCTTGGTACTGCCCTGGGCACCTCTGAGCCAGTACAAAAAGATTAGCTCTAGATGCCCTTTCTATGATGTTAAATATCTCCATGATCCATTCTTGAATGTGCTGTCCTCATATCAGCCAGGTCTTACAAATCTTCCTTACTCAAACTGTACTCTTAATTGACCTTGATTATTTGTCTGAAAACAAATGATATGGGGACAGACGTGGGGGAGACAAGGACCTCTACGGGAACCCAGCTGGTATTCAGACATGTGCAGCCTGGAGATGTAAAAATGGTTGCACAATGGAGCAATCATTAACCAATACAAAATGCCCATTCCATCTCTTAGCTAATCATTTGCTTCATTCTTTTAGAGGTCTCTAAGAAATAAGCCCAAGATTCCCACAGCAGTAATACACTTGATAACACCTACATGTATGACTTTTCTACTATTCCCCATTTTCCACACCTATTCTCCTGATCACTACCCATTGTGAACTGCTTACATAAAGCCTTTGTCTCAGGCTCTACTTTGGGAAATAAGAAGTGGCCTTTCAAAGTAAAACATCAAGAAGGAATTATAAACCAAACTCCCCCACCAGTCAGGTATAATAAGGATTTCATTATTGGTGAAAAGTGGGGTGATGATTACTCTGACATTCTGTAACATCACTATTTCTAAGAGTCTCACTAGTTGGATGAGTTACAGGTAGAAGATCATGAAGCTTTGGCTTATATGGTAGCTATGGCCCTCAAAAAATCTGAGCACAATAGTAATTATAAGTATTGTATTGTTGAATGACTTAGTTAAGCCTTAAAATAGAAAACAATTGGTTCAGGTTAAACAACAGTAAACTCAAAGTGCACTGTATAGGTCAGAAGGCCAAACTGGAAGCAGTTAAAGAGACCTTTACCTTCTATAGATTCAAACAGACTATATTGAACATTAGGCCCATATTTTATTTCAAATGAAACAGAGCTACAAAGAAGGTACTCGGTATAGACTTGACTTATCTCATAGCTAAGATCAGTGATCTCACAGAAAGAGAATTGGGGATATCTGGGTAGACAAGTATGAGAATTTCTAACCTACAAATGTCTCTGAAATATCTAGACTAACAAGAGGAGCCTTTTCCCACCTGCTAAGGGAAAGCCACCTGCTTTTGCCTGGAGACTCTGTAAAGACCTCAGCTGAGGCTGATGCTTTGCAAGGTGATAATGGCTTCCTGCAGTTTGTCCCCATCTCTTTGTCTTCAGACCAATATCCAGGTTTAGCCAGCTTAAGTAGGGAAACACAGTCCCTGCTTCAGAAAGAATTGAAAGACCTGATTAATATGAAAGGGAGCATATTTAGGAATGGATAATGAAGATTCTAGACCAGCAGAGAGAATATAAGGAGATACTTTGTTTAACATCACGGTAAGAGCATCTGTAACTAGTTATTTGTACTACTGAGATGAATCTTTAAAGCATGGTAAAAAATTAAAAAATGATGGTCCTCAATAAATGAGGTAGAGATGCTAAACAGTCTTAACAGAGCAGCCTGGTCAGAAGGCTCAAGGAGGTGGGTGGGTGGGAATGCTGGATCAGATCTATTGCATATTAAGATTTAGTGTATGGATCAATCATGTCTTCTCTGAAGCCCAAATAGGACATTCTCTTAACAAGGTAATAAATGATTCACTGGTAGAGAGCAAATTAAAACTTCTGTAGGTAGTGTTTGATAGCAGAGATGCTTTCTGAAACTGGGCTCTCTAGTTTCAGTGGGGATGACACGATTTCAGAATGACAGAATTTAAATCGCAGCACTTGCTCAATAGAGGGAAGGTAGAAATATTCACTGTTATGGCAGCAAGGTTGAGGTGGCAACCAGGGTGCCTTGGATCTGTGGCAATGGCTGATATTCTAAGGAGCTTATGGTAGCAAGATAAATGGACAACCAACTTGGGTGATACTTGACTCTTTAACCAAAAGACATTTTGAGGTTAGGAAATACAAGATTTACATCCTCCACAGCAATGAAAAAAATCATGATTGCTGATGCAGTTTCAAAATCTAAGCCAGTTCACAGACCCAGAACCCAATAGTTGAAAGGAAAACCAAATGCCCTAGAGAAAGGATAAATATTACTTCAACCTGTCCCCAAAGTGTTCTGTGCCAATTACTAGACTTAACCTTACAATGAAAAAAAGAAATACTGTACGAAAAACTTTTGGATGTGTACACAAATTGATGAGGATAACAAATACCCTAAAAATCATCATGCTGCTCATTGACTGGGAACCTATGGAGGCCAACTAATGAATAAATCTCTGGCCCAATTTTATCTTATAGTAGATCTAGTGTATCAAGGACTCACCCAGTAGTTATTCCCTAGCCCCTTAATATACAGTTGCAATGCATATACTGAGGATTTGGTAACACTCTGATATGCACACTCTGATTTGGGGAGGAAAAGTGATTAAAATAAGAGTTAATCAGAAGTTCCTGAAACTACACTACCCTCTGGTCAAAGCAGTAAATCAGAAGCAAGAACACATTTCCTGAGGAATTACAGAGATTAATGGCATAATCAAGGTTTAAAGAACGTGATAGTGGTGGTTCCCATCTTAAACCATTTGATGGAAAAAAAAAAAAAAAAGATAAATAAATGTATGGTGACAGATGACAATGGACAACTATAAACCTAACTAACTTGTAGCCCCAATTACAATACTTTGCCAGATGTGATATCATTACAGAAATATGTCAACATAGATTGTGACACTTGGTTTGCAGCTATTGATCTGGCAAATGCATTCCTTGTGATCCCAGTCAGAAGAGGGATCAGAAGTTTTCTTTTATGATGAACAGCAACATACATTCACTGTGGGCCTCAGGACTACATTCACCCTCTTTTAAGATCACGATCATCTCACACTTTGCAGAACCACACTGTGTCATTGGGACGATCACTATATGTTTAGTAAACATAGGTATGGCAAATACAAAATTCACAGAGTAATAAAATATTAATAGTTTTATCGATTTTAAAATTATTCATGAGACTAATGTTTGCATCCAGCTATTTTGGTGGTGCTGTTACTTCAGGAACAAGGCGTCATTTAGAACTGAAATAGTTTTTGCCTAAGTGTTTTTATTTTAAATAATTGAACACAAAAGTATTAGGGAATATTTAGAATACTGCCTCCATTCTACATTTCATTTATTTTCTACAAAACATCAAATCTTGAGTTACTTGCCCTTTATTTTTAATATAATTTTTGATCAAATTCAGTTAACATACAATCATTGCCTACAGATTTTTCTCCTGCCTGCTTAATGATTTTTAAAATAACAATTTACCTTAAAGTTTGCAACAGAAAACATAAATCTTTGTGAATATTTACCTTACAGTTGTTATTACTTCCAGTATGATGCCTGCACACTCATATAAATGCATCATTCTGGCCTATATTAGAAGGTAAAATGAACTCTGAATCTCATGCTTGTAAGCAGATGTATATAAATATTTGAAATTAATTACTTCAACGGACTTTGCAAGACAAGATCCTGACCCTTGACTCCCAATTAATTAGTACAAAGAAAGAAAATTTAGACAAACAACCTCCCTATTCATTTGATAGCTAATTAAAATGCATACTGTGCAGAAGTCACTTGACTCTCAATTACAATTAAACATGCAAGGTTATTAGAACACTGCAAGCGGGAAGCTGAATGTAATCTTCCCCTATTCGCACCGTCAAGGATGGTTCTCGTGGTAAGGAAAGGTTTCACATATCTCAGTGAGCTGTGTTGTTTATCGACTCCACCCACAGGGCAATAGCAACGATCATGTCATTTCTGACCCTAGGATCCCATCAGCTATAGTAGGCTCAAGGTTAAAACCTAGTGTACTGTTAAAGTTGTTTGTGAACCCCATCAAATGTCAAGTAGAACAGTCTAAAAAAAAATAGCTGTCAAGATTTGCCTGTTGATCTGATGGTGTTCGGTTAATTTTGTCATAAAATTAATGACGCAATTAAAGTGAAGAGATTTATGGTATCTGTGAGTACTTCTAATTGGGTTAACCCAAAAGAGAAGCTTACAACTCATTCAGCTCCAAAAGAAAAAAAAAAAAAAAAAAAGGTTAATAAGATTCCCAAATTG